>JASDDO010000031.1:221747822-224615005 GCA_030015575.1 Agapanthus africanus | reverse complement strand
ACCCGACTCTCTACATAAACTCGTTGCAAAGTGTGTAGAAGCATACGAGTGCGTAGATCCCGGATCAAACAACATGTGTGTGTCAAAAGAACATACAGAAAGAGTACCTGAGGCCACTGCATTGGACGCCTGCGTGTCCTGATGTGTCAAGGCGAATACCCGCGCCTGTCCTTTACCTGCGACTGACGATCCTCTACTGGCAACTGGTTGTCCTCTGCCTCGGTCACTCCGTCCTCTCTGAACGAACCCTCCGCGGCCATGACCTCTCTGTACGTAAGTCTGACGCGGAGCAACAGCAGGTGCAAGAGGCAACGCCCTCTAAGGTGGAGAAGATGGTAGGGTAATATGTGGTATGGCCGTCTCGCCCTCACGTGGCTCCGGAAAATCTCGAATACGATGATAAGTACTCCCGCACTGGAAACATCTAGATGGTGTCGGCTGACCCTCCTGGGGATAAGAGCAGAACAACCGGACTCGCACCAAGTCTCTGCCACCTGCAAGGTGTCTGTCGCGGCGCCTAAATGGCCATCTCTGTGCTGGTGTATCAGTATGAACCCTCTTCGGTCCCGGAACTACCGATGTCTCGGCAAGACGCTCCTCGACTAACACTGCTACATCTACTGCTGCTGCATAGGTATAACAATGCTATGCGCTGATGGCGAGAAACAACGGGGTTAGCAATCCTCGAACAAACCTCTTGATCCTCATCTCCTCGGTAGCTACCAAATACGGGGCATAAGTAGATAGATTGGTGAACAGTACGTCATACTCTGCCACTGTCATCTCCGGAGTCTGGCGTAACGACTCAAAACTGCGTGCTCGAGCATCCCGAACACTCTGTGGAAGAAAGCAGGCCAGAAACACCGTCATGGACTCAGTCCAGGTCATAGGAGGAAGACCTGCTGCTCTGCCCTTCTCTATCGATTCGCACCACTTCTGTGCAAGACCTTCCAGGCGAAAGCTCGCGAACTCTACCCATCTCGCATCGGAGCATCTAAGCGAACGACATATCCGGGCCATCCTATCGATAAATGACTGCGGGTCCTCGGCTGCATCGGTGCCTGTGAAGACTGGGGGCTTTAGCCTCATGAACTCTTATAACGACACTGCAATCACCTCTGTAGCTGCCGGTGCAACTGCCTGAACTGTAGGTACCATCGTGGTTCCTGCAACGGGTGGAACAACCTCCTGTCTCTGCGCTCGAATGGCCTCCACTAACGACCCCATCATCTGGCGCATCTCCTGGATACCGGCCCCTAGCATAGCAATCTGGTCTGTCAAAGGGGGAATACTCTGCTCCGGTACAACGGGTGTACCACTCGGGTCAGTCCTCGTCTCAGACGAGTCAACTCGAATCTCGGCTCTCGCAGCCGCTCTCTGGGCTCTCGTAGTCTTCGGTGGCATAATGGCAGGAATTGAAAACAAGATTCAATAAGAATACGGAAATCGAATCACAAGAATATATATAATTCAAAGGAATCTCAACCAAAAGTCCTAAGGTCACTTAGGCGGAGTACCGTGTTGTGAGTATGCCGCGGAACATACACACGCTACGCCACTCTGCTTCAGCTACCTACTCCATCATACCAAGGTCATCCTATACTCCAAAAGGTAAAACCTACGCTCTGATACCAACTTTGTCACGATCCAAAGTTCGGCCCGTGACCGACACCTAACCGCGGAACGTCTACAGGCGTAACGCGATTAAGTAAGCCGAAACCCAGAAATCAAACCATTAAAAATAGTGAGTGGTGAAAACATTAGTTTAAAACATTTAGAAAAACCTGGAGTAAAAATCTTTAAAGTTAAGTTATTTTCTTAAAAATTTCGACAGCACCTCCTTTGTAAAAACTGGACCCGAAAACGGGTACAACACATGCTATAAGTAAAAAGCATAGAATAAAGGTAAAGCTTCCCCAAACGGGAGCAATCACGCCCAACGGCGGAAACAACCACCATAAGAAACAAATATACGACGCTGAAGCGAAGAAATGAACAATAAGAGAAAACCATCATAAAAGATAAAACTGCATAAATAAAGCCGGATCGCACGAGCTCGACATCCAGAGTACAAAATAATATACAATATCGTCCTCACAACTGGTCTCTAAGTCAATACATGAATAGTTGATGGAGAGTACTAGATACAATAGAGTGTACAAAATGGAAAATACACGGATACCGCAAACCCACCTATCAGCAAAACGGCTCACGCGCCAACTACAGTGGTATCCGTAACAAAAAGATACAAAGGGGTAGTCTTGCCGCGAATACTCTGAGGGTCAACCTGCAACACTGTGGCACAGCGGGGGGTGAGTTTCCAACTCGTGAATAGTAAATAACATATAAAGGTAATCGTAGGTATGCACGTGATGCTATACTCTAACATGTGCAACTGATGACATCAATATGATAATCTGGGTATGCAATAATCATGTGAGGTACTCTATAAGGTACTACAACTATATGATGCAATGCATAAGAATGAATGCTAAGTATGGGATGAAATATCATCTACACGAATCTCGTCGTGGAAAAACCCCGGTGTCCACCAAATACACCCCAATCCCAAAAGTCAGGCGACGTCAATCTAACCGGCCCTAATATCCTGTAAATCTCATGGAAACATGGGTACCCAACATCGGCACACAGAAATATCCTGAAATACTCGTGTCCAGCATCGACACGCAAATCCTCATATATCGGGCTCCGTCAGTCCGGATCGGCCCATGGGCTCCGTCTGCGGAATCGGCCCTCGGCCCCGGCAGTACGGGTCATCCCATATCCATCTCTCGACTCCGGTCGGTATCCTCCGGATAACCGCCAGGTCTAACCAATCACTGGTAGGTAGTAGTCCCTCTGCCAGGCTCACCGTCTACTACACAGCGATCCGTTCTTGCCCCGGGGTACCGTACTGGGTCCACCATGTACCCGCAATCGGCCTCATCCAGCTCCTCGAATCGGGTTTCACATGTCACACGTCTCAGAACCAAGAAAACGCATGGTGGACGCACTGAAATATCATGTCAAGAGAAACCGGGTTTTTAAAACAGTGCTCACTTTCTTAAAATAATACCACGGTTCTCAAATCCCGAAATCATAGGAAATCCAAAACTCAAAGCGTAAATCCATGTAAGGTGTCGTATGCCACATAACATCATACTAAGAGTAAAAAGGGAAAACCGCTCTTTTGAATGGATCCAGTTTTGAAAATATTTCAAGCGGTTCCCATTTTTTTCTAGAAATCAAGGCCAACATCATCCATGTATGTGAAATATGTATGTATGTAGGTATGGATGTGCAAGTGGATATATACGCAAGTATGAGTGTATCAATGTATATGTGCACCAATATGAATATATAAATGTGTATGTGCGCAAGTATAAATGTATCAATGTACATGTGCACCAATATGGATATACAATGTGTATGTGTGCACCGATATAGATATACAATGTGTATGTGCGCAATATGGATATATCAATGTGTGTGCGCACCAATATGGATATACAATGTGTATGATGCTTATGCAACTTAGCATATACTAATATGAATATGCGGCTACAATATCCTATCAAGCCCCGACGCATAGCGCCATACGGGCGATTTCCCCGTAGATGTTAAATCTACTCACAGTGATCTCGATCTACGTGCATCCGACCACCTGCTTCCCATTCTTCGCGGCGTCCGAAGTCCCTGCCTGCGAACCTAGAATTTACACAAGCAACACACATTAGGCAAAATCCTGCAAAAACGCGATATCAAGATTATACGAGAACTAGCGTCGCAAGCTAAACACGTGTGTATACGTAATACCAAAACGTGATGCCAAAAACCTCCCTGACACGCTATGATACACAGCAACACACTGTGACACACAGCAACACCAAACCCATCTCGTGACGTACGTGTCGCGTATGTCACAAAACACTAATTTAGGTGGTTGGTCCCAGATTTCTCCTGACGCAAAAACTAATTAAACTAGCAACACCAAACACCAAGAAACACCCTCAGGCACCCGAATGCAAATAACCAAACCCAAACTCCTACAGAGGCCGGCGAGATCAAAAATCTAGGGGGAGTCGCCGGATTTGGGGTAGGGAAACGGGCTAAAAATCCTACACATCACTCAGTATATGTTTGATACAAAAGAAAATCAGTGCAGATATAGCAGATACACAGTATCCTATTACTTGGCTTTAAAAACGTTTTAAAATAAACATTAAATTACAACATTTAGGTACTTTTACGTAAGAAGGGAAAATACTTTGATTTAGTGGTACAAACAACACAAAACATAGTTAATCTAACAATAAAAACCCTAGTTTAACCTAATCTCCATCCAAACCACCAATTCGTCATTTAACTCACAATACACTAAACTATCTATACTATCCCAGATTTTTCTCATAGTCATTACTACAAAATCTAACAGTACCAAAACCCCCTAAACCATAGCATATAGCTACCCTAAAAAGTTCAAGTCCCCAGCCCCTCCCCAGGCCGAGGTCGCCGGATTTCTCCCCATAGCCGCCGGCCAAAACCGCCCAGGTAGGTCCCAAACTCTAGGTGCATACTCAGGGTAGCTAGGTCTACACTTCTACACTGTTTGGGTTAAGCAAAAGGTCTCGGGGTCACAGCAGACTACAAGCACCCTAAACATGACACAAAAATATGATATTTGAGCAAAAATGAAACTTTAAGGTTCTAACTGGATTTATAAGACACAACAACATGTTAACTAACTAATTAACAGTAAGAAGAAGACTACCTTCCCAAACTTGCTCAAAACTCCTACTTCCTAGCTCCAAGTGGTCTCCATGGTCTTTGGCTTAAGTTTTGAGAAGGGTGTAGTATGATTTTTGAAGAGGGGTAGTGGGGATCTTAAAAATTTGGGCTGAGGTTTGAAGGGGGGGCTGAAGCTTCAGTTTGGGGAGAGAGAGAGCTAAAATTTGAGGGAAAGAAAATAGATTCAAAAGAATAGAGAGAGAGAGTGAGAGAGGGGTTAGGGGACAAAGCATGGCACACTCTCTCTCCTCATTAAATGTCATGCATGCTTTGTCTCCTCTCTCTCTCTTCCTCCTTCTTAAGACAACCCCAAAAGGAATTAAAAGTTTTTTTTGAATTAAAACACTTAATTTAAATACCTATGTTATGTAAAGAAATGGTTAAAACACCATGACTACTAAGCATGGTTTAACCCCAAAATTAGCCCTAGTTTATATGCACATGTGTGTGCAAGCCCAATTAAATTCTAATAAAATCTTCATTAATTTTTATAAATTATTTAAAAACCATTTTAGTAAACCATTTTACTAAAAACCATATTTTCGCTGAATTAACCTCTAATCGCGTTCTAATGTGTTATAACCGACCGGTGATTGTATGGAGACTCGACGGATATCCGGAGGATACCGTTCGGAGTTATGGGCCGATCCTGATCATGCGGAGCCCGAGAGATTGAGATTTGATGATACGGGCTGGTTCGGATTGCCGGAGCCCCTGATATTGAGATATTGGGATATATATTTTGTGTCGATGCTTGACACGGATTCTCTGTTGATTTCATTGATGATACTTCGATTTTTATACAGAAATCTTACTGAGATAAGAGAACAGTTTTCTCGTACGAGATGTATTTTACTTTTATTCTTAATAAATTCGTACATCATATATGTGACATGTTGCTACCTGAGGCACTGACACGAACACCTGATATTACACTTATGTTTAGATGTTTCAGGGTTATGTTTGTAAGTCCATGTCATGCACCCTACGTGTTCGCGGGGAGGCGGAATATATGAAAAACAATTATCAAAGCTTCATAACACAGACTTGAGCACACGGATTGTGTCTAAACCATTACTAACAAACTATGAGAGGTTTAACTACTCGGATTCGAAGTTATACCTCACATTACAAGTCCTTTAGGTCTTCATCGCTGTCCTCCACACCTCGTCGGCTCTATGGAACATGGGTACCTCAACGGCCTCCTCGAGTCAAAGACGATCTACCCGAGAGTCTATAGTCCGAGCTCCTATATCGAATCTGAGATAACTACGGCTTCTAGTTTCCTAATCTAGAACTCCTAGAGGGTGTAGAGTATTTAGATGGATTACTTAGTCACTTAAACCCTAGGATTCTCAACTCATGAGAGCTTTTAGGGTTTGAGGAAGAAGATGAAAACTTGAGGAGAGAGAAGTGTTTTTTGATAAATAATGAACTATTCTCATTTGTGAATATCATGAAGCATAATAATATCATCAAAATAAATATCTATCTAATATTCATCATGCTTCATTTAATTCACTAGATGAATCATCTAATGAGTCGCCTAATGAGTCATGGATCATTTAATGAAACTTACACATCATCCTCCACCTCATTTAGTTTAAATCACAAAAGAAATAAACACAAATGAGTCACCTCCTTCTAGAATCTTCCAGAAAAATTACGAGACTGCCCCTCCCATCCGTATTTCTGAAAAACATGGATAATCTTTGACTGAATAAATCCATCTGTATAATACTAGAATCTCTCTTAAACCAAAGCCCGCTAGTATTATCTGCCCGATCATAGTACGTGCACAAGTGTACGTAAGTGATCGCGGCCCTGCCGTAAAACCATACGGCTTCTACACCTTTTTCCCGGTGCAGGAAAACTCTCTGTGTGGGACTCTAAAGACTCGACACTACGCTGGCAGGGGGTTTAACCATAGGCCGCAAGCGGTACTAGCTGTACGTAACGGTCCCCAGGTTGATGTCGATAATAAGGACGATGAGGAAACCCATCCGAACTCCTACTGAGCCTGTATGTGACAATCTCCGTACAGTCCGGTCTGTTCGTCTAGGACTATCGCATATCGGGCCTAGGGGGGCGGTAAATGTCAGAACCCTAATAGCGGTATAAGTCGTGTCGGAGTGTAGTCCATTACACCTTGAGAAATTACTGGAACCTACCAGTAAATCTCGCTTGCCCTGGCCAGGGACCTTGCGTAATGGCTCTCCATACACAGCGCGATATCAACCCCCAATACCGGGAGAGACGAATCCTGTCTAACCGCCACTGCCTCCAAGTGCTTCGGGACTGCACCCAACTACTACCTGTTTGCACGACTCCTTTGAGCCGTGGTAGGGTAGTAATCTAAGTACAATGGGAACACACTCGAGGCGAAGTAGCAGTGTCAAGTCGACGGACTAAGCTGTACTCATGTCACCTGGGAACTTCTATCTGACGTTGGGTATAGTACCAACCTGCAGTTCCCGGCGAGTCCTGTCTGGTGTACCCGTAACCTAACGAGAACCTGCATACTATCTCCAGTAAGACATACTGATGGCTGTGGGACAGACCATCTCCCCATGCTGGGATGAGAAGCGTATACACCAGTCTACTCCGGAGTATCGATGCCCCGTCTCGATAATCCTATGACCAAGGACCTGTATAGGATGTTGCTTATAGACTACCCAGCCCCCATTAGTGTGACTGCCATCACAACGCTGGTAATCAAGCAAAGATCCTAAGGGCTCTACTAATATGTATAAGCGATATGTTAAAAGAAACATATGCACATAAGTAGAAACAAACCAAGTAGCATACTACCATTTTTAGCATGACTGTCAATACAACTGTGAATATCCCAAGCTTCCATTAATTAATATACAAACTAGTATGATACAGTAATGGTCTATAGGGCATAAACACTAACAATCTCCCACTTGCACTAGGGCCATGTACTGGCATATCGCAGACCTATCATCTCGAATAGCCTTTCGAACTGCGTTTGAGGAATGACCTTTGTGAATGGATCAGCAGTGTTATTCTCCGTATCTACTTTCTTCACCTCGATCTCCCGGCGATCTACGATCTCCCTGATCAGGTGATACTGCCTTAAGATGTGTCTGGACATCTGATGGGACCTGGGTTCCTTCGCTAAAGCTATAGCGCCGTTGTTGTCGCAATACAGAGGTATTGGATCAACACTGGTAGGAAACACCTGAAGTTCTGTGAGGAACTTCTTCATCCAGACAGCTTCTTTTGCGGCATCGCAAGCAACTATGTACTCCGCTTCCATCGTTGAGTCAGCAACGGTGTCCGGTTTGGAACTCTTCCAACAGACCGCCCCTACATTGAGGGTAAAGACATAACCCGACATGGACTTGGAGTCATCCTTGTCACTCTGGAAGCTGGAGTCAGCAAAGGCCTTGATCTGGAAGTCCTTTCCGCCACACACCAAGATCATCTCCTTAGTCCTCCTCAGGTACTTGAGAATGTTCTTTACTGCTATCCAGTGCTTCTCCCCTGGGTTTGACAACGCTCAATGCGTATGCTACATCTGGTCTGGTACATAACATCGCATACATTATAGAGCCTACCGAAGAAGCGTAGGGTATAATCGACATGCGAGCCCTTTCCAAATCAGTCTTGGGAGACATCTCTTTGGAGAGGGTGATTCCGTGACAAGCCGGTAGGTTACCGCGCTTAGAATCTTCCATACTGAATCTTTTCAATATGGTGTCTATGTACCCGGACTGCAAAAGTCCCAACATCCTCTTTGATCTATCACTATAGATCTGGATCCCCAGACTGTAGGTGGCATCACCCAGGTCCTTCATGGAGAACTTCTATGACAAGAATCCTTTGACTGACTATAGCATAGGAATATCATTTCCTATTAGGATAATGTCATCCACGTACAAGACGAGGAATACTACAGCTCTCCTTACAATCTTACTGTATATGCATGGTTCATCTGGATTCTTGATAAAGTCGAATTCTTTTATAGGTACATCAAAACAGATGTTCCAACTCCGCGATGCCTGCTTTAGTGCATAAATGGACTTAAGCAACTTGCACACTTTACCACTGCTCCCACTCTGAATGAATCCCTCTGGCTAATCTATATAGACGCATTCTTCCAAATTACCATTTAGAAAAGCCTTCTTTACGTCCATCTGCCAGATCTCATAATTGTGGAAGGCAGCAATGGCAAGAAGGACCCGAATAGATTTGAGCATAGCCACTAGAGAAAAGGTTTCGTCATAGTCCAAACCAGGTCTTTGACGAAATCCCTTTGCAACAAGTCTAGCCTTATAGGTTTCAACCTGTCCATCTACACCAATCTTTTTTCCGAAGATCCATTTGCATCCTATGGGTTTTACCCATCTGGAGTAATGTCCAAAGTCCATACTTTGTTAGTGTACATGGACTCCATTTCGGTCCGCATTGCATCCAGCCATTTTACTGAGTCGCCCGCTCTGAATGGCTTGCTGGAAGCTAGTAGGGTCATCATTGTCAATGATGCAATCTTCTCTATCCCCGTCTATGAGAAAACCGTAGTATCTCTCGGGCGGATGAGACTGCCTACTACTTCGGCGGATAGGCGCTGGGATGTCCCTTTCTTCTGAAACTTCTGGTTCTACCATACTTTCAGTAACAGCTTGTGGTTCTGGAATTTCTTCCAGTTCTATTACGCTCCCACTCTTCTGATTTTCTAAAAATTCAGCTTCCAAGAAGTGGGCATGACGAGAAACAAAAACCTTTTGTTCCTCTGCGTAACAGAAATAATACCCCTTAGAGTTCTTTGGTTATCCCACAAACTTACACTGTACTGAGCGTGCCTCGAGCTTGTCCGCATGCTGCTTTTTAACAAAAGCTGGACATCCCTATGTCCTAAAGTGTTTAAGACAGGGTTTCTTCCCACTCCACATCTGATATGGTGTGGTAGGCACAGTCTAGGTTGGAACCTGGTTCAAAAGATAAGAAGCTGATTCTAGTGCATAACCCCAGAAAGATCGCGGTAACTCAGCCTTACTCATCATGGTACGAACCATATACAATAGGGTTCGATTCCGGCTTTCCGATACACCGTTGTGTTGTAGTGTGTATGGAGCAGTAAGCTGAGAGAGAATTCCATTCTCTTTTAAGTATTCCAAGAACTCGGCACTTAAGTATTCACCACCTCGATCAGATCTCAGTGTCTTGATACTTTTTCCTGTCTGTTTTTCCACTTCATTCTTGTATTCCCGGAATTTCTCAAAGGCCTCGGATTTATGCTTCATCAAGAAGATATGTCCATACCTAGAGAAATCATTCGTAAAAGTAATGAAGTAGGAATAACCACCTCTTGCATGTGTAGACATTGGACCGCACACGTCACTGTGTACGAGTCCCAAATGATCGCTCGCTCTTACTCCGTGTCCAGTAAACGGAGTCTTTGTTATCTTTCCCATGAGACAAGATTCACTGGTAGCATAAGATTGATATTCGAACGGATTCAAATATCCTTCTCTATGAAACTTAGTCAACCGTGTTTCATTGATGTGACCTAGTCTACATTGCCATAAGAAAGCCTGATTTATTTCTGGAGACTTTCTTTTAAGTGTGTTCTGGATATTGAAAACCTGAGCTTGATTTAATACGTATATACCGTTATCTAATGTACCGGACCCAATCAGAACTTGATTTAGGTGGATGTTTACTACATCGCTTACGAATGTAAAATCATATCCCTCTCTAGAAAGTAAGGATACTGATATGATATTACAAGTCAAACTAGGTACATACAAACAGTTACGTAGAATCAATATATGCCCACTTGTCAGTCCTAGGCGATATTCTCCCACGGATTCAGCGTCCATCCTCATTCCGTTCGCAACTCTGAGAAACATATCACCTACCCTGATAACTCTGCGGTTTCTCAAAGCATGTAACGAATTATGTTGGGATTCCTCAGCACCCAGCCTAGGGTTTGGAAGCATCAAGCATGCCACAACAAAAATTTAAGGGGGTGCTAAGCAAACATCCAAGGAATCATACTAGAAAACTAGGGTAATATTACAATGTAATCAAACATTACATAAGAAGTGAACAAGAATACAACCTTTGTAGACCCGGTCCTTCACTTCTAAAGCTCCGTGTTGACATCCTTTTGCTGCGATCATCGTTGTCCCGAACTCTGGAATGGATTTCCCCGGAGAAATGAACAAGCTTGCTCGTAGACTTCGAGGCCGAAGATGATCTACGTCGAGGTGACTCAAACTCAAGCTAACCCTTCACTAGGTCATGATCTTTGTGAAGAGAACACCCTAAACTAAATGGCAAGTAGTAGAGGATGATCAAATAAAAATTTTGCTCACTTTGGATTTGATTTTCTCACAATATTTCTACTCATCTCCAAACCCTAGAAAGCTTCTCAAGCTCAAGAAGAAGATGAAGATGAGAGTGAACAAATGAATGAGATTATGTTAGATTTTCAACCATAGGTGAGTTAGTGTCATACACTTAACCCTTGTAGAGAATTGACCATGGCATATGGTAAGTGGTTGGGTTTACAAAAATCTTAAGTAAAACAAACAAGGTGGACTAAGTCAAAGGTTTTTAAACTTCTCCAAGCTTCTAGCCTTTGATATAATACTCACCATTTTGAATTACTTATGATAATTAAAACCCTAAACTTATCATGATTATGGTATAAGTCTTACACACCCAAGTTGAATATATAACCATGCATGATACAATGTATATATATCACATATATAACATGTATACAAAATTGAGAAAAAGAAACAATTAAGTGAGCAATATTAGTTAATGTAAATTCATATATCAAATATATAATTATATATTAAATCATTAAATCAATACTTGATTTAATAATCCAGCTATATTACATATAACTGACTAATATCAATAATATCAATTACCGAATCAACACTTGATTCGATAACCCGGCTATATAACATATACCCGGCCGATATCACATATCGCGAGAATACAATACGGTATCACATACTCGTATCATTGTCGGTCCTGCACATATCACATATGTGCTCCTACTCCTTTACGCTTGAGCCAGGAAACCTCTGTGTAGGACTCTAAAGACTCGTCAATACGCCGGCAGTAGCTGGTGATCATATCAGTCACACACAAGCCGCAAGCGGTCTGCTAAACATAACGGCCACCCGGGTATTGAGCGATCAGAAGATCAACAAGCAAGCCTGCTCACACTCCTGCGAATCTAATCAATAAAACTACCGTACAGTCCGGTCTTTTCGTCTGATATGTCGCATATCTCGTCTAGGGGTGGTAAACGTCAGACCCCAGTAACTTGATAAGTCATGCCGATGTAAGGTCCATAGCGGTTCGAGAAACTACTGATAACACTTACCAGTAGATCTCAGTAACCCTGGCCAGGGATTTCCTGTTATGGTCAATCTTGCATAGCGCAACAACAACCCCCAATACCGGGAGAGACGAATCCCCTCCTATCGCTTATTGCCTCCATGTGACTCGGGACTGTACCCAAAAACCACCTGTTTGCACGACTCAGTAGAGCCGTGGAAGGGTGGAAATCAAAGCACAGTGGGAGACACACAAAACAATATGACGACCTCAGGTCTACAGACTAACCTGTACCAGTGTCACCAGAGAACTGCAATGTAACGCTTCGAAATTCGTTTAGGTTAATTTCGCGTAAGTTAGTAAGATGCGTGTTTTTCATAAAAACTCGTAAATCTTTTTTTCCTTTTGACTAGTTCTAATTGTGATGAGAGGTGTTATATATATATATATATAGGTTTTATTAATTATAATTTAACTTGTGTTCACCTTAATTAGAATTTTACTTAATTAATTTCTTAAGCAAGGTTTAGTGTACAACTTGCACACTTATCTTTTTTGTAGCTTAGGTTAGTGTAACCATTTCTTTTCCTTCTTGCATGGCTTATTTTCTGCACTAAATCATTTAAAACCCTTTTTATTTTAAAATGAGAGAATGGGAGGTATGGGGGTTAGGTATTGGGCTTGACTTTTGACCATTCTCTCTCTCTCTCTTTTCTCTCTCCCTCTCATTCTGATTTCCAGCAGAGGAAAGCAGCAGCAACAGCGACATCATCATCTTTTTCCTCTTCTCTTGCTTCTCTTTGAATCCATATACAAAACCCTACACAAAAACCCCTTTTTACTTCACAAAAACCTTGGAAAATGGCTTCTTTGTGGACCTTGGTGGCAAGTCAGTGCATATGAGGGCAAGGGCTGGAATTTAAGGTTTCCTTAGGGTCTTTGGAAGGTATCAAACTCACCCTTAACACCTTAGATCATAACTTATATCTTTATTAGCTAAAAACCGTATTTTTGGAGCATTTTTGTGATATTGAAAGGAATTTGTGATGTTTATGTTAAGTTAGTATTTTTATGGTTTGTTTAACTTATTTAAGTATTGTTAGTGTTGTTTTAACTTAGGGTTTGCTTCAGGTTTCACTAAAATACCTTAATGTATCGATTTAGTGTTAAACTAGCTTTTTAACTAGGTTTTTGGGTACTGTGTGATCTTCTTGGGACCCGATTGCTTCAGGAAAATATTGTAATTACTGGAGCATATACACTTGGTCTAGGGAACACCCACGAAGCACGGGAGCCCAACTCCCTTATCGGGCCGCCGGAATATTCATTCTGGCCGCAATTTGCGGCCAGATGGGGGATCTGGGTGCTGGGGTTTGTGGTGTAGGTGTCTGCTACTATTTGGAGACTTATGGTATATGCAATTTTGTAAACTTTTACCTGTAGAAAAATCTGGAGCCAATTACCCTATTTCGTATACTTTTATCATTTGCGACACGTGCGATACGTGTGTGGGTTGGGGTTTCTGCGTATCACGATGTGTCGGGACAGTTTTAGATGCGCATTCACATGTTCCAGCGTATCGCACACACGCGTGTTTAGTTCGCGACGCGAGTTTCTCGTTTGGTTTCGATATCGCGTTTTGCGAGATATTTTGCTCATATACGAATTCCTTATGTAAATTCCAGGTTCGCAGGCGGGTACGTCGGACGCCGCAAAGAAGGGAAAGCAGGTGGTCGGCTACACTTAGCACGCGACCAGGTGAGTAGATTTAACATCTACGGGGAAATCGCCCGTATGGCGTTAAGTGTCAGGGCGTGTTAGGATATTTAGTCGTAGATGTTCATATGGACTATAGTAGCATACCTTATTGTTGCATATAAAAATGATAGCATAGAACACTGCACTGTCACTAACGGTTCAAGCTGCACGAGCACTATTTGTATGTTACACCCACACCGTTAGTAATTGCCATGACACTCGCACTATAGGATTGCTACGCATTATACATATCGTTTGATTGTCGCATATTGACATATATTGATATCTTCATACCTGCGCACATGCACACTATATATTCATACTAGTGCACACATATATTGATATCTTCATACCTGCGCACATGCACACTACCTGCGCACATGCACAATGTATATTCATACCAGTGCACACATATATTGATATCTTCATACCTGCGCGCATGCACACTGTATATTCGTACCAGTGCACACATATATTGATATCTTCGTACCTGCGCACATGCACACTGTATATTCATACCAGTGCACACATATATTGATATCTTCATACCTGCGCACATGCACACTGTATATTCATACCAGTGTACACATATATTGATATTTTCATACCTGCGCACATGCACAATGTATATTCATACCAGTGCACACATATATTGATATCTTCATACCTGCGCACATGCACACTGTATATTCATACCAGTGCACACATATATTGATATCTTCATACCTGCGCACATGCACACTGTATATTCATACCAGTGCACACATATATTGATATCTTCATACTTGCATGGATTTACGCATTGAGTTTTGGATTCATATGATTTCTGGATTTGAGAACCGAGGTAATTCTTTTAAGGAAATACGCACTATTTAAAAACCCGGCTTCTCTTGATATGATATTTCAGTGCGTCCACCATGCGTTTTCTCGGTTCTGATGTAAGTCCACATTACCTCTCGCCGGTTCTTACGGGCTTGCGGAAATGATGAAAAATGATTTTTCTTTTAGTGGTAACATGGACTCAAAATACGGATATTTGTTAAACAACTATCTAACAACCTAACTAAGAGTTTTACCTACTCGATTAGGGGTTATACCTTAACTTGAACTCCTTCTCTTGGACTCCTTGTGGTGGTCGGATGGTTCTCTCCTCGTCGTCTCTTTGTGCCGATGATGGATCCACCTGAAAGCTTCTACCTTTCGCTTCAACCTCAAACTAGAGGAAACTAGAACACTTGGCTTGCTAGTGTTGGAGATAGTGCCCTCAGAGTCAATTATTGGATCACAGGCACGTGATTGTAATGATTGAGGGAGGACCTATCCCGGTAGGACAGTCTTACTCGAGATGATAGTATGCTATCTGGTTTACCTTTATCATCGTGTACTGCTTCAGGTGACCTTACAGGTTGCTATTACACGTTGATAGAGCCCCTAGGATTCTTTCTTGACTGCCAGCAGTATGAGGGCGATCATATACGTGGGAGCTGGTAGTCTATAAGCACATCCTTAAAAGGTCCCTAGTCGTGGGAGTTTCGAGACAGGGCATCGATTCTCCAGAGTAGACTAGTGTATACAGTCGAGACCCCGACGAGGGGCGGTGGCCGGTCTCACAAGCCATTGGTGTCAGTTGGATCACCTAAGATGTATACAGGTGCTCATTGGGTTTTGAGTACACCGGACAGGACTCGCCGGGAACATGCTAGTTGGTCTTATACCTGAAGTCAGATAGCAGTTCCCTGGTGACATGTGTACAGGTTAGTTCATCGACCTGAGGATCGTCATTTGTCTCGTGTGAGTTCCCACTGTACTTTGATTACTACCCTACCACGCTCAAAGGAGACGTGCAAACAGGTTTTAGTTGGGTACAGTACCGAGCCACATGGAGGCAGTGAGCGGATCTTCAGGGGTTCGTCTCTCCCGGTATTGGGGGTGAGTTCGCGCTGTGTCTAGGAGAGCCATTACACGAAGTCCTTGGCCAAGGCAGGAGATTTACAGGTAGGTATTCCAGTAGTATCTCAGGGTGTTCTGGGCTACACTCCGACACGACTTGTACCGCTTTTGGGGGGTCTGACTTTTACCAACCCCCTAGGCCCGCCATGCGATACTCATAGACGAACGGACCGGACTGTACGGATATTGTCACTGACAGGCTCAGTAGGGTGTCAGGATGAGTTCGCTCATCGACGTCCCTTTTGGTCAATAGCTGGTGGCCCGTCACGTATTGGCTTATACCTCTGACGTGCTAGTGGTTAAATCCACAGCCATAGTATTGACGAGTCTTTAGAGTCCACCACACTTTTAGTTACTCAAGTTTCGGGCGAAACGCTGTAGAGGCTGTATGGATATATGGCAGGGTTCGATCAGATACGTGCGGTATTGCACGGATCAGGATCGGACGGATATTACTAGCCGGCTTTGGTTTAAGCCGGATCCTAGTATTGTACAGTGTAGATTTTGTCTCATTGCATTTGTATCTGGTCGGAATACAGATGCGGGTGTGTATGCACAGTATCGGGGTTTTTCTGTAATTTATTACGGGACCAGTTTTCTGGAGTTGCCAGTTTGCTTTCCGTTCCGGCCGGTTTTCCTTTGTTCTTTCCCGGCCGGACTTTTCCGATGGAGGGGGTTATTTGCAAGTTTGCAAATAACATTTGTGGAGGGGGTTTCTTGCATTATGTGGCATCATGATGAGATTCTTTTTCCATCCATTCTTTGCTTTATTTGTGATTGGAAATGAGATGAAGATTGATTTGAGATGGTTATCATTGCTTGGGGGTGTGGTCACCCTCCACCTTTTACTACACTCACCTCCCTCATGTATTATGTTTTGCTCTCCACCATTTTTCCATTGAGAGGAGAGGCCGGCCACTTGAGTGAGGTGGGGGAGAGTTTTTTATTTTTGGTATGAGGGAAATTTGATACATCTCATTTTGGCTTGCTCACAAAATCCTTCTCACCTCTTCCAAAGTTCATATTGATTCCTCCATCAATGGCAACAACAAAAACCCCAATGAGACATAGACTCTATACAGTCTACAGCAAATCTTGGGCACGTCGACTTGACAGCTTCGTGCCCGAGTTGCCTCGGTATTGAGGTGGGAGCCCGTAAAAGATGCAGGCGATGTGGTGCCCTTCCGGCGAGGAGGCGACGACATGGAGACAGGAATTTCCGCGGGAGATCGTGACGATGACGAGAAGACCGGAGGACTTGGATCACTCGGTATATCTCTAACCCGTCTTATAGTTAGCTAGATCTAGTTTAATGGCCCGATCCGGGTGTTTAGTGCGCAGTGGTGCCGGTTTGCTAAGTTCGCAAAATTAAAGTTTATCACCGCTTCCGCATTCCGGCGTCAGATTGACGGCCGGGGCGCCGCCGTGCACTTACAGTGGTATTAGAGCCTCGCCATTAACATAGTCTAGCTTTGTTTAATGTGTTTGCATTTCCGATCGACCAAAATTCCAAAAACCCGCGTTTTCTTCACATCAGTTTTCTGTCGATTTTTTTCTGGCTCGAAATTTTTTTCAGGTTGTAGAAAAGTGATGTACTGAAAGTCGTAAGAACACTGGAAAAATTTGGTGCCCTGATCCTTCCGTACGACCGCTGAACCGCGGCCATAACCCCTCTTTGGCCGCGGTTCCGCCGCAGGATTGTGGATTCATGTCATCATTTTTTTGCAGTGGGCTTGTGGGCTGAAAATAGGGGTTTTGGTATACTTTGTTTGGGCCCAGAATTTCTGTGAGTGCTACAGTATTGCTTGGGGCCCACTTGGTAAAATTCAATCGATCGGATATTTTAAACACATTATTTCACAGTATTTACATTATATCTGCGACCGTGAATGTCACTCGATCGGTAAATCCTGTCTAACTGCTATAGCCCGGTTAGACGGATTTGCGAACGTGACTTTCACGTTGATGTTCTGTGTTATGCTGTGATGTTGCGGATCGGTCGTGGGGGATAGCCTGGATGCAATGCTAGTACAGTTTTTTTGTATTATGTACATTTGATATTGCGGGGCGAGCGTCCGACATGTGGACTGCCGTCACTGCCTATTTGTATTATTCTTTTGGGGCACGGCCAGGTTGCGGTCGATGTACCCGTTGTATGTATATTTTACTTTCTGTACTAGGATTGCCCCGCGGAGGGGTGCACGGATAGGCGGGTTCTGGAAGGCAACAAGCCCGCATCTCATGGCATTGAGACGGAGGGGGCTTCACTCTAGGATTGGCGGGCTATTCGCCGCACTTGAAGGGGGTACAGGTTGACCCAGGAGGGGTGCCCAAGTTACCGGATTCCATGAAGTGCTGGGTGGTCCATTCACGGTGCTGAAGGGGGCTGCCTCGCTTCAGGTTTTGGCGGGTAACTTGCCGCGCCCGTAGGGGTCTAGGATTTCATTACACAGGCTATCCACACGACCAGGGGAACGTCGGGTTTCAGTAGTGGCTCTGTGAAACCCGGGGATCCCAGATATCTGTATTGTTCTGTGATGCTGTACATTTCTGTGATGTTGCATTTTATCACGCCTTGAGCGAATATAATATATTGGTATATATATTAGTAGATGTTGTATATGTTTTACATCTGCGCTAGTCCAGTCCCTGCTCTGTCGTTAGTTAGCTAACCTAACGGGTAATGACGGGACCCAGTGGCAAATGCGGATGGCATATACGTACATCAGTATATTTTCGTTCTTTGTGGTGTGATCAATTGATGGGACTGCGTTGATTCGGATCAATGCAAGTTAAAAACAAACCTAATCTGATGTTGTTGGAACACTTTCAAAAAGCTGTTATTGCAAGGACGTTCACTTTTGTTTTGCACAGTGATATTCGGTTATGAATATCCAGCACCTCAGTCGACGAGGCAAGGGCCGAGATCCCTTCACCGGGAGTGACCCCTTGGACAGAAGTTTGCGTTAGGGCATTAACTTCACTATAGCCGATTACTTTTGCTTTGCATCGTGGTATTCATTTAGAATATCCTGCACCCCATTCTACGGGGAAAGAGCCGAGATCCCTTCACCGGGAGTGACCTCTTTAGTAAAGGTTTTCGTCACTATATTTTCTTAAAAGCTATCCGTTCATTCAACGATATCAAGTTCATTACATTAAAGGTTTTCGCCAGAAACCATTCGTAGCCCTCCGTCGTTTCATATGGGTAGTCAATAGTATTCAAGCTGTGTTTGTTGGCCAAAGTCAAGGCACAGTGTTTGGTAGCTGTTGGTTATTCATATGCATCATAGATAGATGCGTTGGTTTGGGACAGTCGTATAGCCTTGTTGGCCAAAGTCAAGGGCTTGTACGGGTGGGCTCAAATTAACCTGGAGAATGAAAGGCAAAACTTGACATTTGACTTATGATTTGTTGGCCAAAGTCAAGGTCATAAGAGCATGGGGTAAAAATCCACATCGGGAGTTTCAAAAGAACTGAAACTTCCCAGATATGCGCATACCTTCTGGAGTGTGATGACGTGAGCGGATTCCGTCACGTTGTCATGCAATGATAGTTGGATCCTGATTCCCACTGATGAGTTGGTTTACTTCTCGGGTGATCCCGACTAATTCTTCTTTCAGGTTTGGAGGAGAATTTGACGGTACAGTGGGAGGTTTCCTGATTAGATAAAGTGATAACCATTCTGATCTAGGATAGAGTGCACGCTGAGTGTTTCTTTTCTCTCTCTCTTCGGCAGCGACCATTGACCCGACCCTAAGACTATAACTCAGTGACCAAGTTGACCGAACCTTCTTAACACTGGCTTTTGGGTTGTCAGAGTCGCTAACCTCATTGCCACTCCTACTTTTACTCTTTTCTCCAGGACACCCCGTATTACTACGAATGTCCACTTCCATTGGACAAAACCATCGTATGGTTAGATACGAACTCGAAGGAATTTATTCGAGGATGGTTTCCGGTTCTGGAGAAAACGAATAGGACTATTCAGTTGTCTTTTCCTTTTACCTTCTCTCTCAGATTACGAGTACTCCTTGGCTTAGGAGATAGTACACCTATTACGCAAATTGGATAGTCTTCTTCCAAACCTTAAGCTGGTGCCGAACGGTGGGGAATGAAGAATACCAATTAGCCTAAACGGTGTACAGAAGGTATTAAGTAAAGACAAAGAAAGGGATTAGTAAGAGGGCAAAGAAAATTGCGACTGCTATTCACGACCATACCAAATATTTCTTCTCCAATCCTAAATCACCTTTGCATTTCTCCAGGACACTCCGTATCACTACGAAGATCCACAGTTTATTGGATATTCCATCGTATGGTTATATACGAACTCGAAAGGAACTTGTTCCAGTTCGGGAATGGATTCTGGTTCAGGAGAAATAGGAATAAGGTTTATTCGGTTGTCTTTTATCTTCACCTTCTCTCTCATTTCGAGTGCTTCTAGGATTAGGACAGTACACCCATTATGCTTATTGGATAGTCTTCTTCCAAACCATAGGCTGGTGCCGAACGGTAGGGAAGGAAGAAAACCATTTGGTCTAAAGGGGTGTACAGAAGGTAATGACTAAAGACATATAAAGGGATTTGGAGAGGTGGCAAAGAATTATACGGTTATAGTTGTGAATCTGGATAATGGATGAGGCATTACTAGGAATACCAGGATACCCCATCGAAACATTTCAATGTTTCAGTTTCACTGTGTACTGTTAATAGAAAACTGATTTTCCAATTAGACACTTGCTCCAGGGTATGTATTTACCAGGTATGATTCTCATATGTGTATGGTTTTACAGATGATGAGTGGGAGTAAGTTATTGGGAATTAGGTGATCATCCTCATTATATCGCGATTCGTTGTAATTGGTGATATTTGAGGAAGTCACCTGGGCTGTTTGCCGGTCGGCAAATATTTGGTTTTGAATATCCGTTGTTGTGCACCAATTTCAAATTGATATATCTGTACGTCTACTTTTATAGAGTGAGACATACCTTTTTGAAATTATGTCTATGACATTTACCTATACCAGTGGATGGTTAGGTAAGGAGCATTGAACAGCGGTGTAATTCTTCATAACCATAGTACAGTTTTCAACCTACGACACACAGTGAATGAGTCACTAGACTCAGGGGACTTATACAGAGCATTGTATATTGTCCAGTGTCCATTAGGACAGAGGGGTTGGTCCTCGTACTACATTCGGTTTACTTATGACTTCTCTGGTTTTTAGACAGGTGTTTCGTAGAAACACAGGGTCCGAATTTTGAGAAGTTATAGGCATATGAATAAAGTAGAGAACCAGGTATTGCAAGTATCGGGATTCTTCAAAATGATCAAAGATGTAGATACTTGTACATGGTATTCAGTAGATAGTAGTGGTTAAGAGAACTTGCTTCTCTTTCAGGTTACTCATAATTGGAAGCATTCCTAAGTTGAGTAGCGCTGATCGGCCTCCTTCCATTTAGTTGACATGCACTGGAGACAGCTGCATGATTTGAATCTGGTTCAATTAAATCAGTGCCTCTGTTTCTATATTGGATATAGAACAGTTCATATCTTGACATTGTTAAGATACGGGGAGTTGTCCAGCTTATGCTTAAAACCAGACTCTGGATAACTCAAGGCACGTTTCTGTAATGGCTGTTTATGGGTTGACCCGGGCTATGCAGAGGGTTGATATTCTACCATCTGGAAGATCAATAGTGATATTGTTCTTGACTCGCCACAGTTTTAATAAAATGGATTTTTTCAGAAAACAGTTGTGGGAGTATGGTAGAACTGGAAGTGATTCCAGAACCGCAAACGATTACTGAAGATTTGATAAGAACCTAAAGATTCAATCTGGTTTGACATTCTATTGGCCACTCCGCAGATAAGGTGGGTAACCTCAGGCACCCGAGAGGTACTTCGGTATACTCAAGGACGGTGGCAGAGAGGTTCTTGTTTACCCAGACTTGCCATTGCTGTTGTTCTAGACTATGAGACCCGGCAGGAGGATGAGTATAGCGTCGTTCTAAACTGGTTTTAGAAGCGTACGTGTATATGACTCTGCCAGAGGGTTGTCGTAGTCAGTGGGAGCAGCGGAAGCATTGGTGGACAGGTAGCTTATGTCTATTTATAGACTAAAGCAGTTATAGCGGAGATAGATCATCTATTTCTGATGTGACGTCATAGGTTTGAATTTGTCAGAATAAGGGATGGATCTGTTAAGAAGGTAGTAGGGTGTGATGTCATGGTATTTGTATGACATACACAGAGTAGGAAGTGATATTCCTATACTACGATCGGTTATACTTTGGTCGTCACACAGTGGTTTCTCCACATAGGACTTGGATATTATATCAGACATTCTGATTACTAGATCTATAGATCTAGATTTGGGTGGTTTCCCAATCAGGGTACTTAGACAACATTCTAAGAGTATTTAGAATGGACGACTCCTGGCACGGTAGTGTACCTGCAGGTGATGGAGTCACCCTCTCTAAAGGTGTCTTACAGACTAAAGGGGAGAGGGATGTGCATGATTGACAGATCACTTGCTTAGGCAATTGAGTCAATCATGAGATGTCAAAGTACCACACCAGATGTTGTTCTTGTACTAGATGCAATAAGTTGACATTGATCCAATCCTGGAGAAACAGTCGGAAGCAGTTTTAGAACATAAGTGGATGTTCTAGGGATATGATAACGACAGCCTCATTCGCGAGACAGTTATCATTCCAGGCTTCCAAGGTGACCTGGACGACAGGGAGGTTGTCAGAGTTATAGTTTTTCCTTCTGACGAGGGGCAGTATTTTGGACAGATGGTCCAAGGAAATACTGAGGGAGGCATGGCGCAGGATACTGATTAAGTTCAGTTGACGATACAGTCTAAGAAGTTTAGATTTGGAGTTCATTTATGAGCTAGGTCCCATCAGACATCCAGACAAAGTCTAAGACAGGTATTGCTCATTTCGGGAGATGGGTTTCTCCGCGAACTTGAGATATAGAGAGACATAGAAAGAAACATCAAGGCGGATCCACTCACTGAGGCTATTCCTCGAACGCAATAGTTTCGCAAACGAGTTTTGTGAGACTGACAAGTAGAGGAGTTGGGTGTTCGGTATCACACGGGCTGTGAGTATGCGACATCGCAATAATTAGCCTTGAGTGCAAGTGGGAGATTGTTGTAGATAGTGCCCTCAGAGTCAATTATTGGATCACAGGCACGTGATTGTAATGATTGAGGGAGGACCTATCCCGGTAGGACAGTCTTACTCGAGATGATAGTATGATATCTGGTTTACCTTTATCATCGTGTACTGCTTCAGGTGACCTTACAGGTCGTTATTACTCGTTGATAGAGCCCCTAGGATTCTTTCTTGACTGCCAGCCGTATGAGGGCGATCATATACGTGGGAGCTGGTAGTCTATAAGCACATCCTTAAAAGGTCCCTAGTCGTGGGAGTTTCGAGACAGGGCATCGATTCTCCAGAGTAGACTAGTGTATACAGTCGAGACCCCGACGAGGGGCGGTGGCCGGTCTCACAAGCCATTGGTGTCAGTTGGATCACCTAAGATGTATAAAGGTGCTCATTGGGTTATGAGTACACCGGACAGGACTCGCCGGGAACATGCTAGTTGGTCTTATACCTGACGTCAGATAGCAGTTCCCTAGTGACATGTGTACAGGTTAGTTCATCGACCTGAGGATCATCATTTGTCTCGTGTGAGTTCCCACTGTACTTTGATTACTACCCTACCACGCTCAAAGGAGACGTGCAAACAGGTTTTAGTTGGGTACAGTCCCGAGCCACATGGAGGCAGTGAGCGGATCTTCAGGGGTTCGTCTTTCCTGGTATTGGGGGTGAGTTCACGCTGTGTCTAGGAGAGCCATTACACGAAGTCCTTGGCCAAGGCAGGAGATTTACTGGTAGGTATTCCAGTAGTATCTCAGGGTGTTCTGGGCTACACTCCGACACGACTTGTACCGCTTTTGGGGGGTCTTACTTTTACAAACCCCATAGGCCCGCCATGAGATACTCATAGACGAACGGACCGGACTGTACGGATATTATCACTGACAGGCTCAGTAGGGTGTCAGGATGAGTTCGCTCATCGACGTCCCTTTTGGTCAATAGCTGGTGGCCCGTCACGTATTGGCTTATACCTCTGACGTGCTAGTGGTTAAATCCACAGCCATAGTATTGACGAGTCTTTAGAGTCCACCACACTTTCAGTTACTCAAGTTTCGGGCGAAACGCTGTAGAGGCCGTATGGATATATGGCAGGGTTCGATCACATACGTGCGGTATTGCACGGATCAGGATCAGACGGATATTACTAGCCAGCTTTGGTTTAAGCCGGATCCTAGTATTGTACAGTGTAGATTTTGTCTCATTGCATTTGTATCCGGTCGGAATACAGATGCGGGTGTGTATGCACAGTATCGGGGTTTTCCTGTAATTTATTATGGGACCAGTTTTCTGGAGTTGCCAGTTTCTTTCCGTTCCGGCCGGTTTTCCTTTGTTCTTTCCCGGCCGGACTTTTCCGATGGAGGGGGTTATTTGCAAGTTTGCAAATAACATTTGTGGAGGGGGTTTCTTGCATTATGTGGCATCATGATGAGATTCTTTTTCCATCCATTCTTTGCTTTATTTGTGATTGGAAATGAGATGAAGATTGATTTGAGATGGTTATCATTGCTTGGGGGTGTGGTCACCCTCCACCTTTTACTACACTCACATCCCTCATGTATTATGTTTTGCTCTCCACCATTTTTCCATTGAGAGGAGAGGCCGGCCACTTGAGTGAGGTGGGGGAGAGTTTTTCATTTTTAGTATGAGGGAAATTTGATACATCTCATTTTGGCTTGCTCACTAAATCTTGGGCACGTCGACTTGCCAGGTTCGTGCCCGAGTTGCCTCGGTATTGAGGTGGGAGCCCGTAAAAGATGCAGGCGATGTGGTGCCCTTCCGGCGAGGAGGCGACGACATGGAGACAGGACTTTCCGCGGGAGATCATGACGATGACGAGAAGACCGGAGGACTCGGATCACTCGGTATATCTCTAACTCGTCTTGTAGTTAGCTAGATCTAGTTTAATGGCCCGATCCGGGTGTTTAGTGCGCGGTGGTGCCGGTTTGCTAAGTTCGCAAATTTAAAGTTTATCACCGCTTCCGCATTCCGGCGTCGGATTGTCGGCCGGGGCGCCGCCGTGCACTTACAGCTAGACTTTGTGTTCTAGGATGAGTAGAGAAGTGTTTTGGGTTTTTATCTCCAAGGAAAATGATTCTCAACACATGAGAGGTTTTTGCCTTGAACTAGAGAGAGAGCAATAGGAAGAGGGAGAGCTTGAGGATGAGAGAGCTTTCATGAGAGAGAAAGCAAAATGAAAAGAATGAGCAAGACTTTTCTCACCCTTGCTCTCATAATCCAAAATAATCATAACCGATAATAGTAATTGAGTATTATGTGATGGTTCAAGTCAAAATGGCAATATCATTTCATGCTCTCATTTTGTGAAGAATAACAAGCAAGCAAAAGTCTTTGCCATGAAATGATAGACATTGTAATGATGTGTAGGGTTCCTAGGCACACTCAAGAGGTTCCACAAGGCATCTACCATGCCAAATTCAAATTTTTACATGTGCCGAGAAACCCTAATGAAGATCGTTAACTAGAGGTAAGGCGAAACTATGCAAGTTAACTACTTTAACTACAAGTGAATGGGACTACAACCTTTGTAGATCCGGTCCTCCACTTCTTTAGCTCCGTGATGACGTCCCTCCGCTGCGATCATCGGGATCCCGGACTATAGCGTTGGTTTCATCGGAGAAATGATCGGGCTAGGTCGTTGACTTCGATGCCGAAGATGATCTACGTCGAGGCGACTCAAACTCAAGCTCCATCTTCACTAGGTCTTGAAACTTGTGAAGATAACACCCTATAAAACATGGAAAGTGGTAGAGGATGAAGAAATAGGAAGCGGCTTCACTTTGGATTTAGATTTCTCACTTGATTTCATCACTTGAAAATTTTCAAGAAGTGTTTTCTTCACTTGAAGAAGATGAAGAAGAAGAAGATGGAAAAATGAATTATATATCAAAATAATAAATCAAGTGAATACTTATCATAATGCAACCATGGGTGAAGTTAACACATGTAGAGAATAAACTAGGGTTTAGGTGTGATGGTTAGGTTAAAGGAAAAAACAAAATAGTTAAGACTTTTCAAAGATGCTAAGAAGCTTCATGAAGCTTGAAGCAAAGAAAGAAAACCACCATTTTATTTTTTGCCAAAAATAAATAAATAAAATAAATAAATAAGTTAAAACCCTAAACATGGTTTAAAGCATACACACACCCAAGTTTGCATGTATCATCAAACATGATACAAACTAGTGCACAAACATATATCATATATACAATGTGCACAATCTAGTGAGAAAAATAATCTTAAGTGAACCAATACTATTTAATGTAAAGTAATATATCAAATATATAATTATACATTAAATCATTAAATCAACACTTGAATTAATGATCCGGTCCTACTGCATATAACCGACTAATATCAAGTGTATCAATATATCGAATCAACATTTGATTCGGTAACCCGGCTATATCACATATAACCGTCCAATGATACAAATCGCGAGAATAGAATTCAGTATCACATACTGGTATTATTCTCGGTCCCGCACATATATCTTATGCGCTCCTATTTCGTTTCGCTTGAGCCAGGAAACCTCTGTGTAGGACTCTAAAGACTCGTCAATACGCCGGCAGTAGGTGATGATCATATCAAACACCCACAAGCCGCAAGCGGTCTGCTAAACGTAACGGCCACCCGGGTATTGAGCGATCAGAAGATCAATAAGCAAGCCCGCTCACACTCCTGTGAATCCAACCAGTAACACTTACCGCACAGTCCGGTCTGTTCGTCTGATATGTCGCATATCTCGCCTAAGGGTGGTAAACGTCAGACCCCAGTAGCTTGATAAGTCATGCCGATGTAAGGTCCATAACAAGCATGAAACTACTGATAACACTTACCAGTAAATCAGTGAAACCCTGGCCAGGGATTTCCAGTTATGGCTAGTCGAACATAGCGCAACATCAACCCCAAATACCGGGAGAGACGAATCCCCTCCTATCGCTCATTGCCTCCATGTGAATCGGGATTGTACCCAAAAACCACCTGTTTGCACGACTCAGTAGGGCCATGGTAGGGTGGAAATCAAAGCACAGTGGGAGACACACAAAATTCTATGACGATCTCGGGTCAACAGACTAAGCTGTACCAGTGTCACCAGAGAACTGCCATCTGACGTAAGGTATAATACCATCTGGGAGTTCTCGGCGAGTCCGTTCAGTGTACCCAGTCACCACTGAGCACCCGCATACCATCTCTGATGTCAAACACCAATGGATATGGGATCATCCATTGCCCATCATATGGATCGACAAGATATACGCTAGTCTACTCTGGAATATCGATGCCCCGTCTCGATATTCCCACGACTAGGAACATTGAAGGATGTACTCATTGACTACGCAGGCCCCACTAGTATGATCTGCATCATAGTCCTAGAAGTCGAGCACACATCCTAAGGGCTTTATCAACATGTAATAGAGAGACTGCAAGTATACATGTTAAGATAAAGAGCAACCAGATAGCGTACTATCATGTCGAGCAAGAAAGTCCTACCTATATATGTCCCAGCATCCACTACAATATACATCTCATGTACAGTAATGGCCTCTAGGGCATACATATAACTAACAATCTCCCACTTGCACTAGGGCCATCTGTAGTAGTGGTTGCAGTATCACATACTCAATCATCCCATATAAATCTTTCTCTGGGAAAAGGCCTTTGTGAGTGGATCCGCCGTGTTGTCATCTAAGTCTACTCTCCTTACCTCGATCACCGTGGAGATCAACTATCTCCATGATCAGGTGATGCCGCCTCAGAATATGTCTGGGTCACTGATGGGATCGGGGTTCCTGGGCCAAAGCCACACTTCCATTGTCATACAATGGTAGGAACCTAGTTCATCTCATGAACCAATATACACTCAAACTGCCTCTTTTGGTAGTATCTTTAATAGCGATGTCACCAGCCTTTATCGTCTAGTTTGCCACAGTATCACGCTTGGAACTCTTCCAACATACCGTCCCTCCACCAAGGGTAAAGACAATGCCTGCGACTGACATTCAGTCGTCCTTATCACCCTGGAACCTTTCCAGTGATTCTCCCCAGGATCAACTGATACCATCTCACTACAACTAGTGAGAATCCTAACATCCATTTAGATCTATCTCATAGATCCAAAACCCAGGATTTAGGAGGTATCATTTTGATCCTATATGGAGAATCCATGTGATAAGAGGAGATTGACCGATCGTAGTATAGGAAACTCTTTTCCTATCAAGAGTATGTTGTCCACGTACAATACGAGGACGACCACCTTACTCTCTACTACCCTTTTGTATGTACAAGGTTCATCTACCATTTTGATGAAGTCAAACTCTTTGACTACCACATCAAAACAAACGTTCCAACTCCACGATGCCTGCTTTATCCTGTAAAGAAACTTGCACACTTTTCCGCTGCTCCTACTGTTTACGAAGCCCTCTGGCTGTGTACTTATAGACGTTCTCTTCTAAATCAGTATTTAGAAAAGCAGTCATGACACCCAACCACCAGATATCGTAGTCATGGTATGTAGCAATGTTAAGTAGGATTCGGATGGACTTAAGCATAGCTACTGGAAAAAGGTTTCATCATTATCCACGCCTGGTCGATGATGAAAACCATTAACAAGTCCAGCTTTGAAAGTCTCAACTTTTCCATCTACACCATCTCTAAGCATCCAGCCATTCTTACAGAGTCCCTACTCTTGATGGCCTGCTCGAAACTAGTTGGGTCATCATCTCATGATGCATTCCTCGCTCCCACTGTCATCGAGAAACCAGAGTATCTCTCAGGAGGATGAGGAACCCTGCTAGATCGGCGGAGAGGCTGAGGTTCGTTGGGGACTATTGAATCCTTTGGTTTTATCAAATCATCAGCTGTAGTTTGTACAACTGGAACTCCTTCCAGTTCTACAGAACTGACCTTGCCTCGATCTTGTCCGGATTTTTGTTTTGACATAGGCCGGACAATCCCAAATCTTAACTTTCTTAAGAGATAGGCTCTTCCCATACCATATCTCATATGGAGTGGTAGGCAGTGATCTGATTCGAACTTAATTCAATAGGTATGCAGCTTCTTAAGTGCACAACCCCCAAAAGGAAATAGGTAACTCAGTAGTACTCATCATAGAGTGCACCATATCATATAGGGTGTAATTGCTCCGCCCCGATAAACCGACGTGCTGTGGTGTATACAGAGGAGTAACACTGAGAGAGAATCTCATTCTCCTTTAGAATAGTCCAAGAATTCCATACACAAGTATTCTCCTCCCTGATCTCATCATAGGACATAATACTTATACCTGTATTGGTTCTCTACTTCTGACTTATATTCTTTGAATTTCTCAAAAGCTTCGGACATGTGTTTCAACAGGAACATGTGTCCGAATCTTAAGAGATCATCAGTGAATGTAAGGAATTACAAAGTGTAGGGTTCCTAGGCACTCTCAAGAGGTCTCACAAGGCATCAACCATGCCAATTTCAAATTTTACGGTGCCGAGAAACCCTAATACGGATCGTTGACTAGAATTTTAGGCGAAAGATGCAACTAGTTAACAACTTAACTAAAAGAACGGAAATACAACCTTTGTAGATCCGGTCCACCACCTCCATAGCTCCGCAATGAAGTCTCCTCGCTGTCCAAATCCAATCCCGGACTCTAGCGTCGGCTTCATCGGAGAAATGGGCGGGCTAGGTCATCGACAACGATGCCGAAGATGATCTACGTCGAGGCATCACTAAATCAAGCTCCCACTTCACCAAGTCATGAAACTTGTGAAGAAAACACCCTATACTACTTGGCAAGAGGTAGAGGATGAAGAAATAGGGAGTGGGTTCACTTTAGAATTGGATTTCTCACTTGATTTCATCAAATCACCATTGATGAAGCAAGGTTTTCTTCATGTGAAGAAGAAGAAGAAGAAGATGAATATTATGATAAGTTATTTTCAAAATGGAAAAGAAAATCAATACTTATCATAATACAACCATGGTCAAGTGTAGAGAATGAACTAGGGTTAAAAGGAGTGGTTAGGGTTAAGCATGAGACAAAATGGTCACTTAGTCAAAGCTTCATGAAGCTTCAAGATGCAAACAAAGAAAGCCACCATTTTCTCTTTATGCCATTTATTTTCCAAAAAGAATAAACAAATAAATGAATGAATAAATAAGTAATGGATAAACAAAACCCTAATCATTAGTTTAACCATGGTTTAATTCTTTACACTTAACCAAGTAAACATGTATCATCAAACATGATACATCCAAGTGCACAAAAGTATATCACATATACAACTTGTGAACTTCAAGTGAGAAAATCCATTTAAAGTGAACCAATACTAGTTAGTGCAAAGTAATATATCAAATATATAATTATGCATTAAATCATTAAATCAACACTTGATTTAACGATCCGGTCATATCGCATATAACCGACTAGTATCCTATGTATCGGCTTACCGAATCAATCCTTGATTCGATAACTAGGTTATATCGCATACAACCAATCGATACGTTCATCGCGAGAATAGAATACGGTATCACATACACGCATTATTCTCGGTCCCGCACATATCTCATATGCGCTCCTATTTCGTTTCGCTTGAGCCAGGAAACCTCTGTGTAGGACTCTAAAGACTCGTCAATACGCCGGCAGCAGATGATGATCATATCAAGCACCCACAAGCCGCAAGCTGTCTGCTAAACGTAACGGCCACCCGGGTATTGAGCGATCAGAAGATCGACGAGCAAGCCCGCTCACACTCCTGTGAATCCAACCAGTAACACTTACCGTACAGTCCGGTCTTTTCGTCTGATATGTCGCATATCTCGCCTAAGGGTGGTAAACGTCAGACCCCAATAGCTCGATAAGTTGTGTCGATATGAGCTCTATAACAGTTCAAGAAACTACTGGTAACACTTACCAGTAAATCTCAGCAACCCTGGCCAGGGATTTCCGGTTATAGCCAATCGAACACAGCGCAACATCAACTCCCTATACCGGGAGAGACGAATCCCCTCCTATCGCTCATTGTCTCCATGTGATTCGGGATTGTACCCAAAAGCCACCGTTTTGCACGCCCTCTTGGACGTGGTAAAGTGGAAATCAAAGCACAATGGGAATCACACAAGACTCTATGACGATCTCGGGTCTACAGACTAACCTGTACCAGTGTCACCAGAGAACTGCCATCTGACGTGAGGTATAATACCATCTGGGAGTTCTCGGCGAGTCCGTCCAGTGTACCCAGTCTCTACTGAGCACCCGCATATCATCTCCGATGTCAAACACCAATGGATATGGGATCATCCATCGCCCATCTGTATGGGTCGAGATGGTATACGCTAGTCTACTCTGGTATATCGATGCCCCGTCTCGATACACCCACGACTAGGGACCTTGAAGGATGTACTTATGGACTACCATGTCCCCACTAGTATGATCCGCATCATAGTCCAGGTAGTCAAGTACACATCCTAAGGGCTTTACCAACATGTAACAGAGAGACATCCAGTATACACTTTAAGGTAAAGAGCAACCAGATAGCATACTATCATGTCGAGCAAGAAAGTCCTCCCTATATATGTCCCAGCATCCACTACAATATACATCCTATGTAAAGTAATGGCCTCTAGGGCATACATATAACTAACAATCTCCTACATGCACTAGGGCCATCTGTAGCAGTGGTTGTAGTATCTCATACTCAACCATCCCATAAAAGTCTCTTTCTGGGAATAGGCCTTCGTGAGTGGATCCGTCGTGTTGTCCTCTGAGTCTACTCTCCTAACCTCGATCACCTTGGAGATCAGCCATCTCCATGATCAGGTGATACTGCCTTAGATTATGTCTAGATCACTGATGGGACGGACGTTCCTTGGCAAAAGCCACAACTCTATTGTCACACAATGGGAGGAACTAAGTTCATCTCATGAACATATATACATCCAGACTGCCTCTTTGGTAGCATCTTAAGTAGCGATGTATCCAGCCTTTATCGTCTAGTTAGCCACGGTATCTAGCTTGGAACTCTTCCAACATACCGTCCCTCTACTGAGGGTAAAGACAATGCCTGCGACTGACATTCAGTCGTCCTTATCACCCTGGAACACTTCCAGTGATTCTCCCCAGGACCAATTGATACCGTCTCACTACAACTAGTGAGTATCCTAACACCCAAATAACATCTATCTCATAGATGAAGACTCGGGATTTAGAAGGTATCACTGTGATCCTATTTGGAGAATCCATGTGATAAGCGGAGATTGACCGAGCGTAGCATAGGAAACTCCTTTCTTATCAAGAGTATGTCATCCACGTACTCTACGAGGATCACTACCATACTCCCTACTACCTTTTTGTATATACAAGGTTCATCTACCATTTTGATGATGTCAAACTGTTTGACTACTACATCAAAACAGACGTTCCAACTCCGCGATGCCTGTTTTATCACATAAAACATCTTGCACGCGTTTCCGCTGCTCCCACTGTTTACGAAGCCCTCTGGCTGTATTCTTATAGACGTTCTCTTCTAAATCATTATTTAGAAAAGCAGTCATGGCACCCAACCGCCAGATATCGTAGTCATGGTATGTAGCCGTGGCAAGTAGGATCTGGATGGAATTAAGCATAGCTACTGAAAAAGGTTTCATCATTATCCACGCCTGGTCGATGAAGAAAACCTTTAACAAGTCTAGCTTTGAAAGTCTCAACTTTTCCATCTACACCAAGTAATCTTCTCAAGATATACTTGCTCCTGATGGGGATTTAACCCTTCAGATATAGCAACCAAAGTCTATACTTTGTTGGTGTATAAGGATTCCATCTCAGATTGCTAAGCATCCAGCCATTCTTACAGAGTCCCACTCCTGATGGCCAGCTCGAAACTAGTTGGGTCATCATCTCATGATGCAATCCTCGCTCCCACTGTCATAGAGAAACTGAAGTATCTCTCAGGTGGGTGAGGAACCCTACTAGATCGGCGGAGAGGCTGAGGTTCGTTGGAATCTACTGAATCCTTTGGTTCTATCAAATCATCTGCAGTAGTTTGTATAGCTGGAACGTTTCCAATTTTACAGAACTGACCTTGCCTTGATCTTGTCCGGATTTTGCTTTTAGACATAGGCCGGACAACCCCAAATCTTAACCAACTTAAGATATGGGCTCTTCCCTTTCCATATCACATATGAAGTGGTAGGCAACTGATTTGATCTGAACCCTATTCAATAGGTATGCAGGTTCTCAAGTGCATAACTCCCAAAAAGAAATAGGTAACTCAGTAGTACTCATCATAGAGCACACCTTACCACATAGGGTGTGATTGCTCCACCCCGATATACCAACGTGCTATGGTGTATGCGGAGGAGTAATGCTGAGAGAGAATCTCATTGTTAGAATAGTCCAGGAATCCCGTGCTTTAGTATTCTCCTCCTTGATCACATCAAAGGACATAATACTTTTACCCGTATATTGGTTCTCTACTTCTAAATCATATTCTGTGAATATCTCAAAAGGTTCGGACTTGAGTTTCAACAAGAACATATGTCTGAATTTAAAGAGATCATCAGAGAGTGTAATGAAGTACAAAGAACCGGTCTTGGCATGTGTAGACTGGGGACCTACATACATCAACATGTATCATCCCAAGAGTTCACTAACTCTTTCTCTGTTTCTAATAAACAGAGTTGTGGTCATCTTATCTTTGTGACATGACTGGCGAGTTTCACAAGATGTAAATTCAAACTAATTTAAATATGCATCATTATGTAACTCTGCTAGTCGGGTCGCATTGATATGACCTAGTCTACAATACCTCAAGAAGGATCCGTTCATTTCTGAACTCTTCCTCTTGTGTGTGTTCCGTATACTAAGAACTGTAGTTTGATTTAGAACATCAATGCTTTTAGATAACGTGCCTGAACCGATCAACTTTTGATATAGGAAATGTTCAAAACATTATCCAACAATACAAAATTTTATCATTTCTTTACTAATAAAGAGACTGATATGATTTTGTATATCAGGTTCGGTATCTAATAACATTCGTTCAGAATCAATGTATTGGTAATACAGGGTGACAGTGACCGACAGACTTGGCTGCAACTCTTGCCCCGTTTTCTGCCTCATGAAACTTATCACCCGTTCTCAGTTCTTTACCTATCTGTAGCCCATGTAACAGATTACATATCTGGGATCCTGATCCGGTATCATATACCCAGGACGTAAAGGATATTGAGAAACAGTTCTGTATAATGAACACACCTGAAGATGATGCATCAGCATGCACTCTCTTCGTTTGGGCGGCATGGGAATCTTGGTATTCCCCTATTTCCTTCTCTGTCTTATAACAATTATAAGTTGGAGCGGGACCAACGTTCCCCAGCTCAGTATAACAAGCGGGTTCGGTCAATATTCCGTATTATTATCTTGATTAAGGCGTGATATGGTCGCTACCTGGAGAGAGAGAGAAGAAAACACTCAGCGTGCGCTCTTGCAAGAATAGATTGGTTATTATTTTATCTAATCAGGATGGCTCCCACTATTTTTTATCAAATCTTCCTTCAAACCCTAAAAAGAAAGACTAGCCGGGATTAATTACACACTACAAGTTCGCCAATCTTTCAGCCAGGCCAGTGTCGGTACTTTGAGGGAGGTGCCCCGTGCTTTCGCACGGACCTAATTAATGTAAACCTCGTTTTCCCAGAGGCGTAACCCCGTTGACACCTTTCTAGACACCTACTTGATCGGCTAATTGTAATGTGTAAAACTCTCCCAGGAGTAACAATTACTCGCAGCGGGTATCAGGATCCTACTATCTCATAGAAGGTATGCAATCTCATTGCAAATTTCAACACTTGAAATTCCCGATAATATTTTGCCCCAAACGATCTATGACCTTGACAAGGTCAACAAACCATAGACCGCAAGTCAAGTTCAACCCGTCATTTCTTGATTGAATCAAACCCACCCGCACGACCCTTGACAAGGTCAACAAGGCCGTACGACTACCCTAACCCAATCTGCATCATATGCATAAACAGATAAATACTGGTTAGCTACCGCACACTGCGCCTTGACAAGGTCAACAAACGCAACACGAATACTAAACAGGACTTATCTGAAATGACGGAGGGCTACGACAGGTTTTTCTGAAAACCTATTGCGTAATGAACTTGATATCGTTGTAGGATCGAATGATTTTAAAATGGAGTGTTTTTGAGGCTTTTCTAGTTTTGCTAAAGGAGTCACTCCCGGTGAAGGGATCGTCGGTCCTTTCCTCGTCGAATGAGGTGCGGGATATATCATATATATCACTGTGCAAAGCAAAAACTATAGAAGCAATCAAAAGACAAACCGAGTGTGTAGCATCTGCCAGTTATTGCTAAAGGAGTCACTCCCGGTGAAAAGATCTCGGTCCTTTCCTTATCGAATAAGGTGCAGGATATATCATATATACCGCTGTGCAAAGCAAGAACTGTAGCTACCTGTTTTATTTTAGAAATTCGATTCTACAACATCTTAAGGTTTCTTTTATTTCATTAATCACATTAATGAAGTCCCATCATTTAAGTACCTAAACATCATAGATAAATACGACGTATACTTATGCCATCTGCATTCGCCTCGATGTCCCCTCGTGCACCGTTAGGTTAGGTAACTAACGGCAGAGCAGGGCAGGGCTAGCGCGGGTGTAAAACATAAGTAACATCTATATAATATATCATATATACTATATACAGTATCTATCACAGAACATCACATGATCACATCACAGATATCGCAGCAGAAGAAACATATGAAATATTGGATATACTAGGACGTCCGTGTTTTCAATACAAGCCAGTATAAAACACGGATTCCACGGTCGCGATGAATAGCCAAACCCACACCCCTAGACCCCTACGAGAGCGGCAAGCAACCCTACCAATTCTAGGGTTAGGAGACCCGGACTCGACTCTTCGAGTTGGTCTCCCACTGGACTCCAGAACCCGGTTACTTGTGCCCTCCTCCTTGGGTCTATCCTAGTACGGAAAAGTAAATAATATACAAACGGTGACATCTTCCACAACCTGGAAGTGCCCCAATAAAAGAATATTACATACAAGTTTTTATATGAATGAAAAAGAAAAACACTCATCTCACATAAAAACCCCCGGCTATTCAAACACGACGATCCAATATAACATACCCAGCAACACATAACATCACATGTCATCAACGTAAGTAAATATGCGCATCCCAATTGTCGTTGACATATAGCAACGAAACCGGCGATATCACATATTACACTTACGGTCACAGAAAAGAAAGTGTAAAACTACAACAGTTGGAATCCGCAAACTCTTTAGACATCGCATGCCTAATTCAAATGAATTCCTTAGACATCGCATGCCTAACAATTATAAACCCCGCATTTTAGTCTCATTATCGAAAACACTTTTCAATATTAAGTTGGGAAATTCAACAAGATTCCCGAAAATCTGATCGAATGCTCGTCGCAAACTTTAGTAGGCAGCCGCACCCCCGATACCGTCGACGAAGTGCACCAAGGCGGAACACCGCTGCCGCGAGCACCCAAACGGATGCTTTCGGCGACGGGGTTCTCCTACAGTCACTTGGTCGGGGCTATGGGGTGTAGCTGTCTATTAAGTTTACCCGGCGAGTATCCGCGTACGCTACGTGATTGCGACGGACTTTTGATCATATCAAAATTCCGTGGCAACCGATCAAGTGAGACTAAAGTGCTGTGTTTATAACATTCATTCAGTTATCACATAACTACTTGTGAATTCCAATTATTGTATCACATTCCAGATAAACAGAAAATGTTAAACTTTCCGATCGAACAGTCAAACACCCAAGTTTTCCCGAAACAGATCAACACATGAAACAAGTTTAAAAACATCCAGTTCATGCCTCAGTACCAACGGTCCAGCCGTAGAAGGGTCAAGCCAACGCCTCACATGTGGCACGTCGTACTGCCCTAAACCCGAAGGTTCAAAGGGCAGTTCAAGACGGTCACATAATCGTGTTAAGGTTTGTTGTCTTCTAGAGGGTCCATTACGTTACTTGCACTACTTAGAACGTCTTTAAACCACGGAAAAATCCACCACTTGGAAATTTCCCGACAGGGGAAAAAGTGGGTATTTATATCCGATCGAACTTTTTAACATATTCTAAAATTATCCGGAAAGCCACACAGACATAGTTTGAAATTTCCGATCGAAACAACGAAGCTCCAAAACACCCCAGAATATTCAACTCTTGAATAAATATTAAAACATCCCAGAAATTCCAGCACCTAAAATGAAAAATTACTGTGCAAAATTGGAATGCTGACGTCATCATATGGCCGCGGAACCGCCGCAGAAGCCAGGCTTCTGCCGCGGTTCCGCCGCACTTTAGACGTAACGTTAGGAAAATTTTGCACCGTAATTCTTAGTTTTTCCTGCTGAATTTTTTAAGAATTTTTAATCTGGAAAAAACCCAGTTTTTGAAAAAAGTCCAGAGAGCATGGAAATTTTAGGGTTTCGGGTTCGTTCGGGTTTCAAACTTCGTCTACGCATCGCCTAAGGCTCTAGCTAGGCTCTGATACCACTGTAGGGTTCCTAGGCACTCTCAAGAGGTCTCACAAGGCATCAACCATGCCAATTTCAAATTTTACGGTGCCAAGAAACCCTAATACGGATCGTTGACTAGAATTTTAGGCGAAAGATGCAACTAGTTAACAACTTAACTAAAAGAACGGAAATACAACCTTTGTAGATCCGGTCCACCACCTCCATAGATCCACAATGAAGTATCCTCGCTGTCCAAATCCAATCCCGGGCTCTAGCGTCGGCTTCATCGGAGAAATGGGCGGGCTAAGTCATCGACAACGATGCCGAAGATGATCTACGTCGAGACATCACTAAATCAAGCTCCCACTTCACCAAGTCATGAAACTTGTGAAGAAAACACCCTATACTACTTGGCAAGAGGTAGAGGATGAAGAAATAGGAAGTGGGTTCACTTTAGAATTGGATTTCTCACTTGATTTCATCAAATCACCATTGATGAAGCAAGGTTTTCTTCATGTGAAGAAGAAGAAGAAGATGATGAATATTATGATAAGTTATTTTCAAAATGGAAAAGAAAATCAATATTTATCATAATACAACCATGGTCAAGTGTAGAGAATGAACTAGGGTTAAAAGGAGTGGTTAGGGTTAAGCATAAGACAAAATGGTCACTTAGTCAAAGCTTCATGAATCTTCAAGATGCAAACAAAGAAAGCCACCATTTTCTCTTTATGCCATTTATTTTCCAAAAAGAATAAACAAATAAATAAATGAATAAATAAGTAATGGATAAACAAAACCCTAATCATTAGTTTAACCATGGTTTAATTCTTTACACTTAACCAAGTAAACATGTATCATCAAACATGATACATCCAAGTGCACAAAAGTATATCACATATACAACTTGTGAACTTCAAGTGAGAAAATCCATTTAAAGTGAACCAATACTAGTTAGTGCAAAGTAATATATCAAATATATAATTATGCATTAAATAATTAAATCAACACTTGATATAACGATCCGGTCATATCGCATATAACCGACTAGTATCCTATGTATCGGCTTACCGAATCAATCCTTGATTCGATAACTAGGTTATATCGCATACAACCAATCGATACATTCATCGCGAGAATAGAATACGGTATCACATACACGCATTATTCTCGGTCCCGCACATATCTCATATGCGCTCCTATTTCGTTTCGCTTGAGCCAGGAAACCTCTGTGTAGGACTCTAAAGACTCGTCAATACGCCGGCAGCAGATGATGATCATATCAAGCACCCACAAACCGCAAGCGGTCTGCTAAACATAACGGCCACCCGGGTATTGAGCGATCAGAAGATCGACGAGCAAGCCCGCTCACACTCCTGTGAATCCAACCAGTAACACTTACCGTACAGTCCGGTCTTTTCGTCTGATATGTCGCATATCTCGCCTAGGGGTGGTAAACGTCAGACCCCAATAGCTCGATAAGTCGTGTCGATATGAGGTCTATAACAGTTCGAGAAACTACTGGTAACACTTACCAGTAAATCTCAGCAACCCTGGCCAGGGATTTTCGGTTATAGCCAATCGAACACAGCGCAACATCAACTCCCTATACCGGGAGAGACGAATCCCCTCCTATCGCTCATTGTCTCCATGTGATTCGGGACTGTACCCAAAAGCCACCGTTTTGCACGCCCTCTTGGACGTGGTAAGGTGGAAATCAAAGCATAATGGGAATCACACAAGACTCTATGACGATCTCGGGTTTACAGACTAACCTGTACCAGTGTCACCAGAGAACTGCCATCTGACGTGAGGTATAATACCATCTGGGAGTTCTCGGCGAGGCCGTCCAGTGTACCCAGTCTCTACTGAGCACCCGCATATCATCTCCGATGTCAAACACCAATGGATATGGGATCATCCATCGCCCATCTGTATGGGTCGAGAAGGTATACGCTAGTCTACTCTGGTATATCGATGCCCCGTCTCGATACACCCACGACTAGGGACCTTGAAGGATGTACTTATGGACTACCATGTCCCCACTAGTATGATCCGCATCATAGTCCAGGTAGTCAAGTACACATCCTAAGGGCTTTACCAATATGTAACAGAGAGACATCCAGTATACACTTTAAGGTAAAGAGCAACCAGATACCATACTATCATGTCGAGCAAGAAAGTCCTCCCTATATATGTCCCAGCATCCACTACAATATACATCCTATGTACAGTAATGGCCTCTAGGGCATACATATAACTAACAATAAGAACCAGTCCTGGCATTTGTAGACTGGGGACCCTAATACATCACTATGTATCAGTCCCAAGAGTTCACTAACTCTTTCTCTGTTTCCAGTAAATGGAGCTATGGTCATTTTATCTTTGTGACATGACTGGCAAGTTTCATAAGATGTAAATTTAAACTGATTTAAATATGCATCTAAATGTAACTTAGCCAGTCGGGTCGCATTGATATGACCTAGTCTACAATACCTCAAGAAGGAATCGTTCAATTCTGAACTCTTTCTCTTGTGTGTGTTCTGTACGTTAAGAACTGTGGTCTGATTTAGAACGTATATGCTTTTAGATAACGTGCCTGAACCGATCAACTATTGATATAGGAAATGTTCAAAACATTAACCAACAATACAAAATTATATCCTTTCTTCACTAATAAAGAGACTGATATGATTTTCTATATTAGGTTCGGTATCTAATAACATTCGTTCAGAATCAGTGTATTTTGGTAATACATGGTGATAGTGACCAACAGACTTGGCTGCAACACTTGTACCGTTTTCTGTCTCATGAAACCTATCACCCGTTCTCAGTTCTCTACCTGTCTGTAGCCAATGTATCGGATTACATTTGCGGGATCCTGATTCGGTATCTAATACCCATGACGTAGAGGAGACCGAGAAATAGTTCTTTATAATGAACACACCCGAAGGAGATGCATCTCATGCACTTTCTTCGTTTGGGCGGCATGGGAATCCCGGTATTCCCCTATTTCCGGCTCGGTCTTATAACAATTATAAGTTGGAGCGGGACCAACATTCCCCAGCTCAGTATAACAAGCGGGTTTGGTCAATACATCCATTTTATTATCTTGATTAAGGCGTGACATGGTCGCTACCTGGAGAGAGAGAGAGAAGAAAACACTCTGCGTGCGCTCTTGCAAGATTAGATTGGTTATTTATTTTATCTAATCAGGATGGCTCCCACTGTTTTTATCAAATCTTCCTTCAAACCCTAAAAGGAAAGACTAGCCGGGATTAATTACACTCTACAAGTTCGCCAATCTTTCAGCCAGGCCAGTGCCGGTACTTTGAGGGAGGTTCCCCGTGCTTTCGCACGGACCTAATTTAAAGTAAACCTCGTTTTCCAAGGGGCGTAACCCCGTTGACACCTTTCTAGACACCTACTTGATCGGCTAATTGTAAAGTGCAAAACTCTCCCAGGAGTAACAATTACCCGCAGTGGGTATCGGGATCCAACTATCATATAGAAGGTATGCAATCTCATTGCAAATTTCACACTTGAAACTCCCGATAAAGGTTTTTACCCCTAGCACTTATGACCTTAACTATGATCAACAAATCATAGCACTAGTCAAGTTCTACCCGTCATTTCGTGATTAATTAGACCCACCCACATGACCCTTAACTAAGGTCAACAAAGTCACGCGACTGTCCTAACTAATCGCATCATATGCAGTGTAGGAAGACATCACTTAGCTACCGTTCACTGTGCCTTGACTATGGTCAACAAACACAGCACAAATACTAAGTACTCTACTTCCTAAAATGACGGAGGGTTGCGGATGGTTTTTAATAAAACCTTTAACGCTTTGAACTTGATCTCTTTGCCGAATCAAATGGTTTTCAAATGGAGTGTTTTTTAGGCTTTTCTAGTTTTGCTAAAGGGGTCACTCCCGGTGAAGGGATCGTCGGCCATTTCCTCATCGAATAAGGTGCAGGATATATCACATATACCGCTGTGCAAAGCAAAAACTATAGAGGCAATCAAAAGACAAACCGAGGGTTGTAGCATCTGCCAGTTATTGCTAAAGGGGTCACTCCCGGTGAAGGGATCTCAGCTCTTTCCTTATCGAATAAGGTGCAGGATGTTCTACAAGGAACACCGCGATGCAAAGCAAGAACTGTAGCTACCTGTTTTATTTTTGAAATTCGATTCCAAAACATCTTTTAGGTTTATTTTCTTTCATTAATCTCATTAATGAATGTCCTATCATTTAAGTCCACCTAAACATCAAAGATAAATACAACGTACGTTATGCCGTCCGCATTTGCCTCGATGTCCCGTCTGCACCGTTAGGTTAGGTAAATAACGGCAGAGCGGGGCAGGGCTAGCGCGGGTGTAAAACATAAGCAACGTTTATATATTATATCATATATAGTATATACAGTATCCATCTGAACAAATCACATGATCACATCATAGATAACGCAGCAGAAAATATCATATGAAATATTGGATATACTAGGACGTCCGTGTTTTATTTTGAGCCTGTATAAAACACGGATTCCACGGTCGTGATGAATAGCCAATCCCACACCCCTAGACCCCTACGAGAGCGGCAAGCAACCCTACCAATTCTAGAGTTAGGAGACCCGGACTCGACTCCTCGAGATGGTCTCCCACTGGACCCTAGAACCCGGTTACTTGTGCTCCCCGCCTTGGGTCTATCCTAATGCGGAAAAGTAAATAATATACAATGGTGACATCATCCTCAACCCGGAAGTGCCCCAATAAAAGAATATTACATACAAGTTTTTTACATGAATAAAAAGGAAAAACACTCATCTCACATAAAAACCCCCGTCTATTCAAACACGACGATCCAATATAACATATCCAGCAACACATAACATCACATGTCATCAACGTAAGTACATATGCCCATCCCAATTGTCATTGACATGTAGCAACGAAACTGGCGATATCACATATTACACTTACGGTTGCAGAAAAGAAAGTGTAAAACTACAACAGTTGGAATCCGCAACCTGCATAGACATCGCATGCCTAACCAAATGAATTCCTTAGACATCGCATGCCTAACAATTATAAACCCCGCATTTTAGTCTCATTATCGAAAACTCTTTTCAATATCAAGTCGGGCAATTCAACAAGATTTCCGACATCCAAAACGAATGCTCGTCGCAAACTTTAGTAGACGGCCGCACCCCCGATACCGTCGACGAAGTGCACTAAGGCGGAACACCGCTGCCGCGAGCACCCAGCGGATGCTCTCGGCGACGGGGTTCTCCTACAGTCACTTTATCGGGGCTATGGGGCGTGGCTATCTATTAAGTTTACCGGCGAGTATCCGCGTACGCAACGTGATTGCGACGGACTTTTGATCACATCAAAATTCCGTGGCAACCGATCAAGTGAGACTAAACTGCTAGATTTATAACATTCAAATCAGTTATCTCATAACAATTTGTGGATTTCAAATGTTGTATCACATTCTAGTCAAATAGACAATGTTAAACTTTCCGATCGAACAATCAAACACCCAAGTTTTCCCGAAAGACTCAATACATGAAATAAGTTCAAAAACATCCACTTCATGCCACAGTACCAACGGTCCAGCCGTAGAAAGGTCAAGCCAACGCCTCATATGTGGTACGCCGTATTGCCCCAAACCCTAAGGTTCAAAGGGCAGTTCAAGACGGTCACATAATCGAGTTAAGGTTTGTTGTCTTCTAGAAGGTCCATCGAGTTACTTGCACTACTTAGAACATTCTTAAACTTCGGAAAAATCCAACACTTGGAAATTTCCCGGCTGGGGAAAAAGTGGGTATTTATATCCGGTCGAACTTTTTAACATGTTCTAAAATTACCCGGAAAAACACAATAAACAAAGTTAAATAATCCGATCGAATCATCGAGTCCCCAAAACAACCCAGAAAACTCAACTGTTGAGTAGAAGTTAAAAATTCCCAGAAAACACAGCACTTACAGAAAGAAATTACTGTGCAAACCACGTGGCAAGATTAGCCATTATGGCCGCGGAACCGCCGCGCAAGCCACGGTGGGGCCGCGGTTCCGCGGCGCATTGGTCGAGTTGAGGTCACGTACTGCACAGTAACTCCCAAAAAAAACCCTGCTGAATTTTTTGACAATTTTTAATTCACAAAAATCCACAATTTCAGAAAATGTTCAGAAAGGGGTCAAGTTTAGGGTTTCGGGGTTCGATCGGATTTCTAACATCGTCTACACTTCGCCTAAAGCTCTAGCTAGGCTCTGATACCACTGTAGGGTTCCTAGGCACACTCAAGAGATTCCACAAGGCATCTACCATGCCAAATTCAAATTTTTACATGTGCCGAGAAACCCTAATGAAGATCGTTAACTAGAGGTAAGGCGAAACTATGCAAGGTAACCACTTTAACTACAAGTGAATGGGACTACAACCTTTGTAGATCCGGTCCTCCACTTCTTTAGCTCCATGATGATGTCCCTCCGCTGCGATCATCGGGATCCCGCACTCTAGCGTAGGTTTCATCGGAGAAATGATCGGGCTAGGTCGTTGACTTTGATGCCGAAGATGATCTACGTCGAGGCGACTCAAACTCAAGCTCCATCTTCACTAGGTCTTGAAACTTATGAAGCTAACACCCTATACAACATGGCAAGTGGTAGAGGATGAAGAAATAGGAAGTGGGTTCACTTTGGATTTGGATTTCTCACTTGATTTCATCACTTGAAAATTTTCAAGAAGAGTTTTCTTCACTTGAAGAAGATGAAGAAGAAGAAGAAGGAAAAATGAATTATATATCAAAATAATAAATCAAGTGAATACTTATTATAATGCAACCATGGATGAAGTTAACACATGTAGAGAATAAACTAGGGTTTAGGTGTAATGGTTAGGTTAAAGGAAAAAACAAAATTGTTAAGACTTTTCAAAGATGCTAAGAAGCTTCATGAAGCTTGAAGCAAAGAAAGAAAACCATCATTTTATTTTTTGCCAAAAATAAATAAATAAAATAAATAAATAAGTTAAAACCCTAAACATGGTTTAAAGCATACACACACCCAAGTTTGCATGTATCATCAAACATGATACAAACTAGTGTACAAACATATATCATATATACAATGTGCACAATCTAGTGAGAAAAATAATCTTAAGTGAACCAATACTAGTTAATGTAAAGTAATATATCAAATAAATAATTATAAATTAAATCATTAAATCAACACTTGATTTAATGATCCGGTCATACTGCATATAACCGACTAATATCAAGTGTATCAATATATCGAATCAACATTTGATTCGGTAACCCGGCTATATCACATATAACCGTTCAATGATACAAATCGCGAGAATAGAATTCAGTATCACATACTGGTATTATTCTCGGTCCCGCACATAACTCATATGCGCTCCTATTTCGTTTCGCTTGAGCCAGGAAACCTCTGTGTAGGACTCTGAAGACTCGTCAATACGCCGGCAGTAGGTGATGATCATATCAAACACCCACAAGCCACAAGCGGTTTGCTAAACGTAACGGCCACCCGGGTTTTGAGCGATCCGAAGATCAATGAGCAAGCCCGCTCACACTCCTGTGAATCCAACCAGTAACACTTACCGCACAGTCCGGTCTGTTCGTCTGATATGTCGCATATCTCGCCTACGGGTGGTAAACGTCAGACCCCAGTAGCTTGATAAGTCATGCCGATGTAAGGTCCATAACAAGTATGAAACTACTGATAACACTTACCAGTAAATCAGTGCAACCCTGGCCAAGGATTTCCAGTTATGGCCAGTCGAGCATAGCGCAACATCAACCCCCAATACCGGGAGAGACGAATCCCCTCCTATCGCTCATTGCCTCCATGTGAATCGGGACTGTACCCAAAAACCACCTGTTTGCACGACTCAGTAGAGCCATGGTAGGGTGGAAATCAAAGCACAGTGGGAGACACACAAGACTCTATGACGATCTCGGGTCAACAGACTAAGCTGTACAAGTGTCACCAGAAAACTGCCATCTGACGTAAGGTATAATACCATCTGGGAGTTCTCGGCGAGTCCGTTCAGTGTACCCAGTCACCACTGAGCACCCGCATACCATCTCTGATGTCAAACACTAATGGATATGGGATCATACATCGCCCATCACATGGATTGAGAAGATATACGCTAGTCTACTCTGGAATATCGATGCCCCGTCTCGATATTCCCACGACTAGGAACATTGAAGGATGTACTCATTGACTACCCAGGCCCTACTAGTATGATCTGCATCATAGTCCTGGAAGTCGAGCACACATCCTAAGGGCTTTATCAATATGTAATAGAGAGACTGCAAGTATACATGTTAAAATAAAGAGCAACTAGATAGCGTACTATCATGTCGAGCAAGAAAGTCCTACCTATATATGTCCCAGCATCCACTACAATATACATCTCATGTACAGTAATGGCCTCTAGGGCATACATATAACTAACATGATGATGGTCAACTAGTCCAACCTAGTCAACCGGTCAACAAAGTCAACAAGTCAACAAATTCAACCCTTCAACCCATCCATGGCACAATCATACTTAATTAATATTATCATTAATCATATTTCTTATTATCATAAGGGTTTAGCAAAAGTCAACAGTCAACAACCCTAATGAGAATCCTCGGCCTCTGTCTCTCTGTCAACTGTGCATACACACCCGCATCCGCGTTCCGAGGAACACGAATACAAACGAGATAAAACCAATCCCAAAATGTACACTAGGATCTGGCTTAAACCAAAGCCCGCTAGTGATAACTGCCGGACACTAAACGTGCACAAGTGCACGGATGTGACCGAACCCTGTCGCAAAACCATGCGACCTCTACTCTTTTGCCTAAAGGCGAATAGCTCTTTGTGTGGGACTATAAAGACTCGACACTATGCTGGCAGTGGGTTTAACCACAGACCGCAAGCGGCACTAGCTGTGCGTAACAGCCCCCAGGTAGATGCCGATAAGAAGACGGACGAGGTGAAACCCATCTGAGCTCCTACTGAGCCTGAATGTGACAATCTGCGTACAGTCCGGTCTGTTCGTCTGAGAATATCGCATGGCGGGCCTAGGGGGCGGTAAACGTCAGTCCCCTAATAGCGGTACAAGCCGTGTCGGAGTGTAGTCCAGAATACCCTGAGATAACACTGGAAAGCTACCAGTATATCTCTCTTTCCCTGGCCAGGGACTTTGTGTAATGGCTCTCCTAGACACAGCGCGATATCAACCACCAATACCGGGAGAGACGAATCCTGTATAACCGTCACTGCCTCCAAGTGCTTCGGGACTGCACCCAACTACTACCTGTTTGCACAACTCCTTTGAGCCATGGTAGGGTAGTAATCTAAGTACAGTGGGAACACACTCGAGGAGAAGTGACAGTGTCAAGTCAGCGGACTAAGCTGTACTCATGTCACCTGGGAACTGATAACTGACGATGGGTATAGTACCAACCAACAGTTCCCGACGAGTCCTGTCCAGTGTACTCGTAACCTAACGAGAACCCGCATACTATCTTATGTACGACGTACTGACGGCTGTGGGGCAGACCGTCTCCCCTGCTGGGATGAGAAGCGCATACGCTAGTCTACTCCGGAGTATCGATGCCCTGTCTCGATAGTCCTACGACTAGGGACCTGCATAAGGATGTGCTTGTGGATTACCCAGCCCCCACGAGTGTGACTGCCATCACAACGCTGGTAATCAAGCAAAGATCCTAAGGGCTCCACTAATGTGTATAGGTGATATACTAAAATAAACACATGTACACATTAAAATAGAAACAAACCAAGTAGCATACTACTATTTTGAGCAAGATTGTCTATACAAGGTGAATATCCCAAGCTTCCATTAAGTAATATACAAACTAGTATGATACAGTAATGGCCTCTAGGGCATATACACTAACAATCTCCCACTTGCACTAAGCCCATGTACTGGCGTATCGAAGACCTATCATCTCGATCAGCCGCTCGAACTTGTTGGATATAGTGCCCTCAGAGTCAATTATAAGATTACATGCACGTGATTGCAATGATTGAGGGAGGACCTATGCCGGTAGGACAGTCTTACTCAAAGATGATAGTATGCTATCTGGTTTATCTTTATCATCGTGTACTGCTTTAGGTGACCTTACAGGTCACTATTGCGCGTTGATAGAGCCCTTAGGATTCTTGCTTGACAGCCAGCAGTATGATGGCGATCATATACGTGGGAGCTGGGGTCTATAAGCACATCCTTAAAAGGTCCCTAGTCGTGGGAGTTTTCGAGACAGGGCATCGATACTCCAGAGTAGACTAGTGTATACAGTCGAGACCCCGACGAGGGGCGGTGGCCGGTCTCACAAGCCACCGGTGTCAGTTGGTTCACCTAAGATGTATACAGGTGCTCATTGGGTTATGAGTACACCAGACAGGACTCGCCGGAAACATGCTAGTTGGGATTATACCAGACGTCAGATAGCAGTTCCCTGGTGACATGTGTACAAGTTAGTTCATCGACCTGAGATCGTCATTTGTCTCGTTTGAGTTCCCACTGTACTTTGATTACTACCTTACCACGGCTCTAAGGAGTCGTGCAAACAGGTGTTAGTTGGGTACAGTCCCGAGCCACATGGAGGCAGTGAACGGATCTCCAGGGGTTCTTCTCTCCCGGTATTGGGGGTGAGGTCGCGCTGTGTCTAGGAGAGCCATTACACAAAGCCCTCGGCCAAGGCGGGAGATTTACTGGTAGGTATTCCAGTAGTATCTCAGGGTGTTCTGGGCTACACCCCGACACGACTTGTACCGCTTATAGGGGTCTGGCTTTTTACCAACCCCCTAGGCCTGCCATGCGATACTCATAGACGAACGGACCAGACTGTACGGATATTGTCACTGACAGGCTCAGTATGGTGTCAGGATGAGTTCGCTCATCGACGTCCCTTTTGGTCAATACTTGTAGCCCGTTACGTACGGCTAATACCTCTGACGTGCTAGTGGTTAAATCTACAGCCAAAGTATTGACGAGTCTTTAGAGTCCCCCACAGACTGTTTCTCAAGTTTCGGGCTAAACGTTGTAGAGGCCGTATGATATATGGCAGGGTTCGATCTTATACGTGCGGTATTGCACGGATCATGATCGAGCGGATCATACTAGTGGGCTTTGGTTAAAGCCTGATCCTAGTATTTGATTTGTTGGATTACTTTAATCTCATCGCATTCGTATTCAGTCGGAATGCGGGTGCAGGTATGTATATACAAGTGAGGGGTATCCTTATGATCCGTCACGAGTTTACTTTAGATGTTACCGGATTTTCTTTGTTATGGCAAACATTTGGATTAATGTTTGCTTAAAGAAATAATGAGCTAGAAATCATCATGACAATGCATTAATGTGACATAGACTTATATCATGAGTCATGGTCTCTTTTTTAGCAAATGTGTCACATTAATGAATTATTTTATGTCATGAAATGAGATGGAGAGAGATAGGGGCTGCCTAGTATTGGTAGTGATCTCTCATATTATTCTACACTCTCTCACTCTCATGATTGATAGTATCAAAAAGAAAAGAAAAGATGAGAAAGCCTTCTCTTCTTCTTCTTCTTCCTCTAGCTCATTGTCTTCCTCCAATGGCAACAACTTTAACCTCCATCCAAGACATGGATGCAAAGAGACAAAGTGATCACAACATTCTCTACTATACCTTGGACGCGTCGGCTAGCACACTTCGCGCCCGAGTTGCTTCGGATGAAGCGGGAGCCCGTAAAAAGAACCGATGATGTGGTGCCCTTTCCGATGAGGAGATGAAGACCGGAGTTGCCGCGGGGAGATCGGGATGGTGGACAAAGACCGAAGGACACGGATCGCTCGGTATAGCATTCTATCCCTTCTCTTGATAGCTAGTTGTAGGTTAATGGTTACGATCCGGGGTTTTAGGATGCTGTAGTGCCGGTTTAAAGCTAAGAAAAATTTTCGTTTCCGCATTTTGGTCTCGGATAGACGACCGGGGCGCTACCGTACTCCTACATGGTATCAGAACCACGCCATTAACCTTTACTAGCTTGCTCTAATGTATTTAGAACTTCGATCGAACAAAAATTCCGAAACTGCGATTTCAAAATGTGCAGTTTCTGTCGAAATTTTTTTGTTGTCAAAAAATTATTTGGTGTATTGCAGAAATTTGTGCAGGCTTTTCTAAGACATCGGGGAAAATTTGGTGAAGTGATCTTACCATTGCGCCGCGGAACCGCGGCCTTACCCATGCTTTGGCCGCGGTTCCGCCGCCGTTTTGTCTCTTCAGTGCACCAAATTTTGTACAGTGTTCTATGACTTGGAATTGTGGTTTTTGGTATTTTTTTTAGGCCCAGATTTGTTTGAATACTGGGAATTGTGCTTGGGGCCCACTTCAGGAACTTTTGTCGATCGAAAATTTAAATTTGTTAGTTCACAGTATTTACATTATATATGCGACCATGAATGTCACTCGATCGGTAAATCAAGTCTATCTGCTATAGCCCTTTTAGACGGATTTACGAATGTGACATTCATGTTGATGTTCTGTGTTGTGCTGTGATGTTGCGGATCTGTCGTGGTGGATAGCCTGGATGCAATGGTAGTACTGTTTGGTTGTATATGTAAATTTTGATATTGCCGGGCGAACGTCCGACATGTGGACTGCCGTTACTGCCTGTTTGTATATTATTCATTTGGGGCACTGTAAGTGCACGGCGGCGCCCCAGCCGTCAATCCGACGGCCAAACGCGGAAACGGTGATAAACTTTAATTTTTTGCGGACTTAGCAAACCGGCACCACCGCGCACTAAACCCCGGATCGTTCCATTAAACTAGTCTAAGCTAACAAGAGGATGGGTTCGAAATATACCGACTGATCCGAGTCCTCCGGTCTGCATCTCTACTCCGATCTCCTCGCGGGAACTCCGGTCGTCGCCTCCTCGCCGGAAGGGCACCACATCGCCTGTAGCTTTTACGGGCTCCCACCTCAATACCGAGGCAACTCGGGCGCGAAGTAGGCTACCCGACGCTTCCAAGATATGCTGTAGGAAGTGTAGTGTAGAATCATAGTCTCTTTTGGGGTTGGTTGCCATAGATGGAGGAATGGTATATCGAAAATTGGTGCTTTCAATTTTCTAGCAATGGAATGAGATGAAGAATGATATACACAAAATGAATCACTCTCATTTTTCTTCCTCTCCCCTCAAGTGAAGTGGCCGGCCATCTATCAAAAGAATGGTGGGGGGAAAAATGAAATCAACCATCATGTAACCAAGAAGGAGAGTGAGTGTAGTAAAAGGAAAATGGTAACCATATCAAAAGCAAGTGTGATGATGACAAAGTCAAATCCATTTCAAATCTAATCAAATCTCATTAATACATGAAAAGCAAAGATACTTAACATATCAATCCTTATGAAAATAAGACCCTCCACAATGTGTTATTTGCAAAACTGCAAATAACCCCCTCCATCAGAAAAGTCCGGCCGGGAAAGAACAAAGGAAAACCGGCCGGAACAGAATGCAAACTGGCAACTCCAGAAAACTGGTCCCGTAATAAATTACAGGAAAACCCCGATACTGTGCATACATACCCGCATCTGTATTCCGTCCGGATACAAATGCAAAGAGACAAAATCTACACTGTACTAAACTAGGACCGGCTTAAACCAAAGCCGGCTAGTAATATCCGTCTGATCCTGATCCGTGCAATACCGCACGTATCTGATCGAACGCTGCCATATAACTATACGGCCACTAGTACAAAACCGTCCAATCCTGATCCGTGCAATACCGCACGTATCTGATCGGACCCTGCCATATCTCCATACGGCCTCTACAGCGTTTCGCCCGAAAACTTGAGTAACTGAAAGTGTGGTGGACTCTAAAGACTCGTCAATACTATGGCTGTGGATTTAACCACCAGCACGTCAGAGGTATAAGCCAATACGTGACGGGCCACCAGCTATTGACCAAAAGGGACGTCGATGAGCAAACTCATCCTGACACCCTACTGAGCCTGCCAGTGACAATATCCGTACAGTCCGGTCCGTTCGTCTATGAGCATCGCATGTCGGGCCTAGGGGGTTGGTAAAAGTCATACCCCCAAAAGCGGTACAAGTCGTGTCGGAGTGTAGCCCAGAACACCCTGAGATACTACTGGAATACCTACCAGTAAATCTCCTGCCTTGGCCAAGGTCTTCGTGTAATGGCTCTCCTAGACACAGCGCGACCTCACCCCAATACCGGGAGAGACGAACCCCTGAAGATCCGCTCACTGCCTCCATGTGGCTCGGGACTGTACCCAACTAAAACCTGTTTGCACGACTCCTTTGAGCCGTGGTAGGGTAGTAATCAAAGCACAGTGGGAACTCACACGAGACAAATGACGATTCCCAGGTCGATGAACTAACCTGTACACATGTCACCTGGGAACTGCTATCTGACGTCAGGTATAAGACCAACTAGCATGTTCCCGGCGAGTCCTGTCCGGTGTACTCATAACCCAATGAGCACCTGTATACATCTTAGGTGATCCAACTGACACCAATGGCTTGTGAGACCGGCCACCGCCCCTCGTCGGGGTCTCGACTGTATACACTAGTCTACTCTGGAGTATCGATGCCCTGTCTCGAAACTCCTACGACTAGGGACCTCTTAAGGATGTGCTTATAGACTCCAGCTCTCACTTATATGATCGCCCTCATACTGCTGGCTGTCAAGCACAAATCCTAGGGGCTCTATCAACGTGCAATAGCGACATGTCAGGTCACCTAAAGCAGTACACGATGATAAAGATAAACCAGATAGCATACTATCATCTCGAGTAAGACTGTCCTACCGGGATAGGTCCTCCCTCAATCATTGCAATCACGTGCCTGTGATCCAATAATTGACTCTGAGGGCACTATCTCCAACAATCTCCCACTTGCACTCAAGGCTAATTATTGCGATGTCGCATACTCACAGCCCGTGTGATACCGAACACCCAACTCCTCTACTTGTCAGTCTCACAAATCCCGTTTGCGAAACTATTGCGTTCGAGGAATAGCCTCAGTGAGTGGATCCGCCTTGAAGTTTCTTTCTATTTCTCTCTATATCTCGAGTTCGCGGAGAAAACCATCTCCCGAAATGAGCAATACCTGTCTTAGAATGTCTGGATGTCTGATGGGACCGAGCTCATAAATGAACTCCAAATCCAAACTTCTTAGACTGTATCGTCAACTGAACTTAATCAGTATCCTGTGCCATGCCACCCTCAGTATTGCCTTGGACCACCTGTCCAAAATACTGCCCCTCGTCAGAGGGAAAATATAACTCTGACAACCTCCTTGTCGTCCATGTCACCTTGGAAGCCTGGAATGATAATCGTCTCCTAAAGGAGGCAGCCATTATCATATCCCTAGATCATTCACTTATGTTCTAAAACTGCTTCCGACTGTTCCTCCAGGATTGGATCAATATCAACTTATTGCATCTAGTGCAAGAACAACATCTGGTGTGGTACTTGACATCTCATGATTGACTCAATTGCCTAAGCAAGTGATCTGCCAATCATGCACATCCCTTTCCCCTTTAGTCTGTAAGACACCTTTAGAGAGGGTGACTCCATCACCTGCAGGTACACTACCGTGCCAGGAGTCGTCCATTCTAAATACTCTTAGAATGCTGTCAAGGTACCCTGATTGGGAAACCACCCAAATCTAGATCTAAAAACATAGATCTAGTAACCAGTATGTCTGATATAATGTCCAAGTCCTATGTGGAGAAACCACTGTGTGACGACCAAAGTATAACCGATCGTAGTATAGGAATATCACTTCCTACTACCTTCTCAACAGATCCATCCCCTATTCTGATGACGTCAAACCTATGACTGTCATATCAGAAAATAGATGATCTATCTCCGCTACATCTGCTTTAGTCTATAAATAGACATAAGCCTGATGTCCACCAATGCTTCCGCTGCTCCCACTGACTACGACAACCCTCTGGCAGAGTCATATAGACGTGCACTTCTAAAGCTAGTTTAGAACGACGCTAAACTCATCCTCCTGCCGGGTCTCGCAGACTGGAACAACAACAATGGCAAGTGTGGGTAAACAAGAACTTCCCTGTCACCGTCCTTGAGGCTACCGGAGTACCTCTCGGGTGCCTGAAGTTACCCACCTTATCTGCGGAGTGGCCAATGGAATGTCAAGCCAGATTGAATCTTTAGGTTCCTTATCAAATCTTCAGTAATCGTTTGCGGTTCTGGAATCACTTCCAGTTCTACCATACTCCCACTACTGTTTTTGAAAAAATCCATTTTTAATAAAACTGTGGCGAGTCTAGAACAATATTTCTATTGATCTGCCAGATGGTAGAAAGTCAACCCTCGTCATAGCCTGGATCAACCCACAAACAGCCATTACAGAAACGTGCCTTGAGTTGTCCAGTGTCTAGTTTTAATCATAAGCCGGACAACTCCCCGTACCTTAACAACGTTAAGATATGAACTGTTCTACATCCAATATAGAACCAGAGGCACTGATTTAATTGAACCAGATTCAAATCATGCAGCTATCTCCAGTGCATGTCAACTAAATGGAAGGAGGCCGATCAGCGTTACTCAACTTAGGAATGCTTCCAATTATGAGTAACCTGAAAGAGAAGTTAATTACTATCAACTGAATACCATACACAAGTATCTACATCTTCGATCACTTTGAAGAATCCCGATACTTGCTACACCTGGTTCTCTACTCTATTCAAATACCTATAACTCCTTAAAACTTAGACCCTGTATTTCTACGAAACATATGTCTAAGAACTAGAGAAGTTAAAAGTAAACAGAATATAGTATGAGGACCAACCCCTCTGTCCTAATGGACACTGGACAACATACAATACTCTGTATAAGTCCACTGAGTCTAATAACTCCTTCACTGTGTGTCGTAGGTTGAAAACTGTACTTATGGTTAAGAAGAATTACACCGCTGTTTAATGCTTCTTACCTAACCATCCATTGATGTAGGTAAATGTCATCGACATAATATCAAAAGGTATATCTCACTCTATGAAAATAGACGTACAGATATATCAATTTGAAATTGGTGCACAACAGCGGATATTCAAAACCAAATATTTGCCGACCGGCAAACAGCCCAGATGATCTCCTCAAATATCACCGATTACAACGAATCCCGATGAGGATGATCACCCAATTCCCAATAACTTACTCCCACTCACCATCTGTAAAACCATACAGATATGAGAATCAAACCTGGTAAATACATACCCTGGAGCAAGTGTCTAATCAGGAAATCAGTTTTCTTTTAACAGTACACAGTGAAACTGAAACATTGAAATGTTTCGGTGGGGTATCCCAGTATTCTTAGTAATGCCTCTTCCAGATTCACAACTATAACCGTATAATTCTTTGCCACCTCTCCAAATCCCTTCATATGTCTTTAGTCATTACCTTCTGCACACCCCTTTAGGCCAATTGGTTTTCTTCCTTCCCTACCGTTCGGCACCAGCCTATGGTTTGGAAGAAGACTATCCAATAAGCATAAAGGGTGTACTGTCCTAATCCTAGGAGCACTCGCAACGCGAGAGAAGGTGAAGATAAAAGACACCTGAATGTACTTTATTCCTATTTCTCCTGGACCAGAATCCATCCCCGAACTGGAACAAGTTCCTTTCGAGTTCGTATATAACCATACGATGGAGTATCCAATAAACTGTGGATCTTCGTAGTGATACGGAGTGTCCTGGAGAAATACAAAGGTGATTTAGGATTGGCGAAGAAATACTTGGTTTGGTCGTGAATATCAGTCGCAATTTACTTTGCCCTCTTACTAATCCCTTGCTTTGTTTTAATCTTAATACCTTCTGTACACCGTTTAGGCTAACTGGTTTTCTTCATTCCCTTCCGGTCGGCACCAGCCTATGGTTTGGAAGAAGACTGTCCAATTTGCGTAATAGGTGTACTACTCCTAAACCAAGGAGTACTCGCAGCCTGAGAGAAGGTGAAAAGAAAAGACAACTGAATAGTCCTATCCGTTTTCTCCATAACCGGAAACCATCCTCGAATTCCTTCGAGTTCGTATCTAACCATACGATGGTTTTGTCCAATGGAAGTGGACGTTCGTAGTAATACGGGGTGTCCTGGAGAAAAGGGTAAAAGTAGGAGTGGCAATGAGGTCTGCAACTCTGACAATCCAAAAGCCAGTGTTAAGAAGGTTCGGTTAACTTGGTCACTGAGTCATAGTCTTAGGGTCGGGTCAATGGTCGCAGCCAGAGAGAGAGAAAAGAAACGCTCAGCGTGCACTCTAACCTAGATCAGAATGGTTATCACTTAATCTAATCTGGAAACCTCCCACTGTACCTCAAATTCTCCTCCAAACCTGAAAGAAGAATTAGTCGGGGTCACCCGAGGAGTAAACCAACTCATCAGTGGGAATCGGGATCCAACTCTCATCGCATGATAACGTGACGGAATCCACTCACGGTATCACACTCCAGAAGGTATGCGCATATCTGGCAAGTTTCAGTTCTTTTGAAACTCCCGATGTGATTTCTGCCCCATGCTCTTATGACCTTGACTAAGGCCAACAAATCATAAGTCACATGTCAAGTTCTACCCGTCATTGTCCAGGTTGATTTGAACCCACCCGTACAAGCCCTTGACTAAGGCCAACAAGGCTATACGACTGTCCCAAACCAACACATCTATCTATGCAGTATATGAATACCCAATAGCTACCAAACACTGTGCCTTGACTAAGGCCAACAAACACAGCTTGAATACTATTGACTACCCATATGAAACGACGGAGGGCTACGAATGGTTTCTGGCGAAAACCTTTAACGTAGTGAACTTGATATCGTTGAAGGAACGGATAGCTTTTTTAGAAAATATAGTGATGAAAACATTTACTAAAGAGGTCACTCCCGGTGAAGGGATCTCGGCTCTTTCCCCGTAGAATGGGGTGCAGGATATTCCAAATGAATACCACGGTGCAAAGCAAAAAGTAATCGGCTATAGTGAAGTTAATGCCCTGACGCAAACTTCTATCCAAGGGGTCACTCCCGGTGAAGGGATTTCGGCCCTTGCCTCGTCGACTGAGGAGCAGGATATTCCAACTGAATACCACGATGCAAAACAAAAGTGAACGTCCTTGCAATAACAGCTTTTTGAAAAGTGTTCCAACAACATCAGAATAGGTTTGTTTATCTTGCTTTGATCCGAATCAACGCAGTCCCATCAATTAATCACACCACAAAGAACGAAAATATACTGACGTACGTATATGCCATCCGCATTCGCCACTGGGTCCCGTCATCACCCGTTAGGTTAGCTAACTAACGGCAGAGCGGGGACTGGACTAGCGCGGATGAAAAACATATACAACATCTACTAATATATATACCAATATATTATATTTCGCTCAAGGCGTGAAAAGAAATGCAACATTACAGAAATGTACAGCATCACAGAACAATACAGATATCTGGGATCCCCGGGTTTCACAGAGCCACTACTGAAACCCGACGTTCCCCTGGTCGTGTGGATAGCCTGTGCAATGAAATCCTAGACCCCTACGGGCGCGGCAAGTTACCCGCCAAAACCTGAAGCGAGGCAGCCCCCCTTCAGTGCCGTGAATGGACCACCCAGCACTTCACGGAATCCGGTAACTTGGGCACCCCTCCTGGGTCAACCTGTACCCCCTACGAGTGCGGCGAATAGCCCGCCAATTCCAGACTGAATCCCCCTCCGTCTCAATGCCCTGAGATGCGGGCTTGTTGCCCTCTAGAAACCCGGCTATCCGTGCACTCCTCCACGGGGTAATCTTAGTACAGAAAGTAAAATATACATACACCGGGTACATCGACCGCAACCATGTCGTGCCCCAAAAGAATAATACAATCAGGCAGTGACGGCAGTCCACATGTCGGACGCTCATCCCGCAATATCAAATGTACATAATACAACAGCACTGTACTAGCATTGCATCCAGGCTATCCCCCACGACCGATCCGCAACATCACAGCATAAACATAGAACATCAACGTGAAAGTCACGTTCGCAAATCCGTCTAACCGGGCTATAGCAGTTAGACAGGATTTACCGATCGAGTGACATTCACGGTCGCAGATATAATGTAAATACTGTGAAAAATGTGTTTAAAATTTTCCGATTGACCAAAAATTAACAAGTGGGCCCCCAATCAAAACTGTAGCACTCACAGAAAACCTGGGCCCAATTTTAATATTCCAAAACCCATATTTTAAGCCCAGAAAGCCTCTGTAAAAAATTGGTGCAGTGATCTCCACAGTGCGCGGCGGAACAGCGGCGGGAAGGGGGTTTGTGCGGCGGTTCCGCGCTCCCACTGTGGATTCACTTCACCGAATTTTTACAGAGCTCTTAGATTTTCCAGTACATCAATAATTTACAACCTGAAAAAATTTTCGAGACCAAAATATTTCAACAGAAACTGATGCTTAACAAAAATGTAGATTTTGGAGTTTTGGTCGATCGGAAATACAAAAACACATCAAACGAAGCTAGACGAAGTTAATGGCGAGGCTCTGATACCACTGTAAGTGCACGGCGGGGCCCCGGCCGTCAATCCGACGGCCAAACGCGGAAACGGTGATAAACTTTAATTTTTTGCGAACTTAGCAAACCGGCACCACCGCGCACTAAACCCCGGATCGTGCCATTAAACTAGTCTAAGCTAACAAGAGGATGGGTTAGAAATATACCGACTGATCCGAGTCCTCCAGTCTGCATCTCTACTCCGATCTCCTCGCGGGAACTCCGGTCGTCGCCTCCTCGCCGGAAGGGCACCACATCGCCTGTAGCTTTTACGGGCTCCCACCTCAATACCGAGGCAACTCGGGCGCGAAGTAGGCTACCCGATGCGTCCAAGATATGCTGTAGAAAGTGTAGTGTAGAATCATAGTTTCTTTTGGGGTTGGTTGCCATAGATGGAGGAATGGTATATCGAAAATTGGTGCTTTCAATTTTCTAGCAATGGAATGAGATGAAGAATGATATACACAAAATGAATCACTCTCATTTTTCTTCCTCTCCCCTCAAGTGAAGTGGCCGGCCATCTATCAAGAGAATGGTGGGGGGAAAAATGAAATCAACCATCATGTAACCAAGAAGGAGAGTGAGTGTAGTAAAAGGAAAATGGTAACCATATCAAAAGCAAGTGTGATGATGACAAAGTCAAATCCATTTCAAATCTAATCAAATCTCATTAATACATGAAAAGCAAAGATGCTTAACATATCAATCCTTATGCAAATAAGACCCTCCACAATGTGTTATTTGCAAAACTGCAAATAACCCCCTCCATCAGAAAAGTCCGGCCGAGAAAGAACAAAGGAAAACCGGCCGGAACGGAATGCAAACTGGCAACTCCAGAAAACTGGTCCCGTAATAAATTACAGGAAAACCCCGATACTGTGCATACACACCCGCATCTGTATTCCGTCCGGATACAAATGCAAAGAGACAAAATCTACACTGTACTAAACTAGGACCGGCTTAAACCAAAGCCGGCTAGTAATATCCGTCCGATCCTGATCCGTGCAATACCGCACGTATCTGATCGAACGCTGCCATATAACTATACGGCCACTAGTACAAAACCGTCCGATCCTGATCCGTGCAATACCGCACGTATCTGATCGGACCCTGCCATATCTCCATACGGCCTCTACAGCGTTTCGCCCGAAAACTTGAGTAACTGAAAGTGTGGTGGACTCTAAAGACTCGTCAATACTATGGCTGTGGATTTAACCACCAGCACGTCAGAGGTATAAGCCAATACGTGACGGGCCACCAGCTATTGACCAAAAGGGACGTCGATGAGCAAACTCATCCTGAAACCCTACTGAGCCTGTCAGTGACAATATCCGTACAGTCCGGTCCGTTCGTCTATGAGCATCGCATGTCGGGCCTAGGGGGTTGGTAAAAGTCAGACCCCCAAAAGTGGTACAAGTCGTGTCGGAGTGTAGCCCAGAACACCCTGAGATACTACTGGAATACCTACCAGTAAATCTCCTGCCTTGGCCAAGGTCTTCGTGTAATGGCTCTCCTAGACACAGCGCGACCTCACCCCCAATACCGGGAGAGACGAACCCCTGAAGATCCGCTCACTGCCTCCATGTGGCTCGGGACTGTACCCAACTAAAACCTGTTTGCACGACTCCTTTGAGCCGTGGTAGGGTAGTAATCAAAGCACAGTGGGAACTCACACGAGACAAATGACGATCCCCAGGTCGATGAACTAACCTGTACACATGTCACCTGGGAACTGCTATCTGACGTCAGGTATAAGACCAACTAGCATATTCCCGGCGAGTCCTGTCCGGTGTACTCATAACCCAATGAGCACCTGTATACATCTTAAGTGATCCAACTGACACCAATGGCTTGTGAGACCGGCCGCCGCCCCTCGTCGGGGTCTCGACTGTATACACTTGTCTACTCTGGAGTATCGATGCCCTGTCTCGAAACTCCTACGACTAGGGACCTCTTAAGGATGTGCTTATAGACTCCAGCTCTTACTTATATGATCGCCCTCATACTGCTGGCTGTCAAGCACAAATCCTAGGGGCTCTATCAACGTGCAATAGCGACATGTCAGGTCACCTAAAGCAATACACGATGATAAAGATAAACCAGATAGCATACTATCATCTCGAGTAAGACTATCCTACCGGGATAGGTCCTCCCTCAATCATTGCAATCACGTGCCTGTGATCCAATAATTGACTCTGAGGGCACTATCTCCAACAGGCACGACCGGGCTGAGGTCGATGTACCCGTTATATGTATATTTTACTTTCTGTACTAGGATTGCCCCGCGAAGGGGTGCACGGATAGCCGGGTTCTAGAAGGCAACGGGCCCGCATCTCATGGCATTGAGATGGAGGGGGCTTCACTCTAGAATTGGCGGGCTATTCGCCGCACTCATAGGGGGTACAGGTTGACCCAAGGAGGGGTGCCCAAGTTACCGGATTCCGTGAAGTGCTGGGTGGTCCATTCACGTCGTTGAAGGGGCTGCCTCGCTTCAGGTTTTGGCGGGTAACATGCCGCGCCCGTAGGGGTCTAGGATTTCATTGCACAGGCTATCCACACGACCAGGGGAACGTCGGGTTTCAGCAGCGGTTCTGTGAAACCCGGGGATCCCAGATTATCTGTATTGTTCTATGATGCATATTACATTTCTGTGATATTGCATTTTATCACTCCTTGAGCAAATATTATATATTGATATATATACTAGTAGATGTTGTATATGTTTTACACCCGCGCTAGTCCAGTCCTCGCTCTGTCGTTAGTTAAGTAACCTAACGTGTGATGACGGGACCAAGTGGCGAATGCGGATGGCATATACGTACATCATTATTTTCGTTCTTTATGGTGTGATCAATTGATGGGACTGCGTTGATTCGGATCAATGCAAGCTAAACAAACCTATTCTGATGTTGTTGGAACAATTTTTCAAAAAGCTGTTATTGCAAGGACGTTCTCTTTTGTTTTGCACATTGGTATTCGGTTATGAATATCCAGCACCTCAGTCGACGAGGCAAGGGCCGAGATCCCTTCACCGAGAGTGACCCCGTAGACAGAAGTTTGCGTCAGGGTAATAACTTCACTAGAGCCGATTGCCTTTTGCTTTGCATCATGGTATTCAGTTGGAATATCCTGCACCTCATTCTACGGGGAAAGAGCCGAGATCCCTTCACCGGGAGTGACCTCTTTAGCAAAGGTTTTCGTCACTATATTTTTATATAAAGTTATCCGGTTCCTTCAACGATATCAAGTTCATTGCGTTAAAAGGTTTTTTCGCCAAAAACCTGTCGTAGCCCTCCGTCGTTTCAGATTAGTATTGCTTAGTATTCATGCTACGTATGTCGTGCTCAGCCGAGGCGTAGTGTGCGGTAGCTCTGTAATACTTTTTTGTCTTATGGATATGTGATTGGTTAGGATAGTCGTACGGTCATTTTGGCTCAGTCAAGGACTCGTGCGGGTGGGTCTAATGCAATCAAGATAATGACGGGTTGAACTTGGCTAGGATCCCTTTGATATGTTGGCTCAGTCAAGATCACTTGGGTCCTAGGGGTAAAAACACACATCGGGAGTTTCTAAAGAAACTGAAACTTGCCAGATATGCGCATACGTTCTGGAGTGTGATAACGTGAGCGAATTCCATCACATTATCATGCGATGATAGTTGGATCCCGATTACCACTGATGAGTTGGTTTACTCCTCGGGTGATCCCGACTAATTCTTCTTTCAGGTTTGGAGGAGAATTTGACGTTACAGTGGGTGGTTTCCTGATTAGATAAAGTGATAACCATTCTGATCTAGGTTAGAGTGCACGCTGAGTGTTTCTTTTCTCTCTCTCTTTGGCAGCGACCATGACCCGACCTTTGACTATGACTCAGTGACCAAAATTAACCGAACCTTCTTAAACACTGGCTTTTGGATTGTCAGAGTTGCATACCTCATTGCCACTCCTACTTTTACCCTTTTCTCCTGGACACCCCGTAATACTACGAACGTCCACTTCCATTGGACAAAACCATCGTATGGTTATATACGAACTCGAAGGAATTTATTCGAGGATGGTTTCCGGTTCTGGAGAAATCGAATAGGACTATTCAGTTGTATTTTCCTTTTACCTTCTCTCATGTTGCGAGTACTCCTTGGTTTAGGAGATAGTACACCTATTACGCAAATTGGATAGTCTTCTTCCAAACCTTAGGCTGGTGCCGAACGGTGGGGAATGAAGAAAACCAATTAGCATAACAATGGTGTACAGAAGGTATTAAGTAAAGACATATCAAGGGATTAGTAAGAGGGCAAAGAAAACTGCGACTGCTATTCACGACCAAACCAAGTATTTCATTACCACTCCCACTTCACCTTTGTATTTCTCCAGGACACTCCGTATCACTACGAAGATCCACAGTTTATTGGATACTCCATCGTATGGTAATATACGAACTCGAAAGGAACTTGTTCCATTTCGGGGATGGATTCTGGTTCATGAGAAATAGGAATAAGGTTTATTCGGTTGTCTTTTATCTGCACCTTCTCTCGCATTGCGAGTGCTCCTAGAATTAAGACAGTACACCCATTATGCTTATTGGATAGTCTTCTTTCAAACCATAGGCTGGTGTCGAACGGTAGGGAAGGAAGAAAACCATTTAGCCTAAGAGGGTGTACAGAAGGTAATGACTAAAGACATATAAAGGGATTTGGGGAGATGACAAAGAATTATACGGTTACAGTTGTGAATCTGGATAATGGAAGAGGCATTACTAGGAATACCGGGATACCCCATCGAAACATTTCAATGTTTCAGTTTTATTGTGTACTGTTAAAAGAAAACTGATTTCCCAATTAGATACTTGCTCCAGGGTATGTATTTACCAGGTTTGATTCTCACATGTGTATGGTTTTACAGATGATGAGTAGGAGTAAGTTATTGGGAATTAGGTGATCATCCTCATTATATCGGAATTCGTTGTAATTGGTGATCTTTGAGGAAGTCACCTGGGTTGTTTGCCAGACGACAAATATTTGGTTTTGAATATCCGTTGTTATGCACCAATTTCAAATTGATATATCTGTACGTCTATTTTTATAGAGTGAGATATACCTTTTTGAAATTATGTTTATGACATTTACCTATATCAGTGGATGGTTAGGTAAGGAGCATTGAACAATGGTGTAATTCTTCTTAACCATAAGTACAGTTTTCAACCTACGACACACAGTGAATGAGTCACTAAACTCAGGGGACTTATACAGAGTATTGTATATTGTCCAGTGTCCATTAGGACAGAGGGGTTGGTCCTCGTATTATATTCGGTTTACTTATGACTTCTCTAGTCTTTAGACAAGTATTTCGTAGAAACACAGGGTCCAAGTTTTGAGAAGTTATAGGTATAAGAGTAAAGTAGAGAACCAGGTATTGAAAGTATCGGGATTCTTCAAGGTGATCGAAGATGTAGATACTTGTGCATGGTATTCAGTTAATAGTAATGATTAAGAGAACTTGCTTCTCTTCCAGGTTACACATAATTGGAAGCATTCCTAAGTTGAGTAACGCTGATCGGCCTCCTTCCATTTAGTTGACATGCGCTAGAGACAGCTGCATGATTTGAATCTGGTTCAATTAAATCAGTGCCTCTAGTTCTATATTGGATATAGAATAGTTCGTATCTTAACAATGTTAAGGTACAGGGAGTTGTCCGGCTTATACTTAAAACCAGACACTGGACAACTAAAGGCACGTTTCTGTAATGGTTGTTTGTGGGTTGACCCGGGTTATGACTGTAAGTCCACGTTACCTCTCCCGGTTCTTTCGGGCTTGCGGAAATGATGAAAAATGATTTTTCGGGTCATGGCAACATGGACTATAAAACACGGATCTTTGCTAAACTACACACTAGCAACCAACAAGAGCTATTGCTACTCGGTTAGGGGTTATACCTCAACTTGAACTCCTTCTCTTTGACTCTTGATGGTGGTCGGATGGAGCTTTCCTCGTTTCCTTCTCTTGTCGAAGATGGATCCACCTGAGGGTTTCTTCCTTGAGCTCCTTTCTCGAACTTTGAGAAAACTAAAGTCTCCGGCTTGCTATACCTTCAACCTTAGTAAGAGTAGAGAGTGACTTAAGGTGTTTTATCTCCAAGGAGAGGTTTCTCAACTCATGAGAATGATTCTCCTTGAACTAGAGGAGGAGGAAGATGGAGAGAGGAGAGAGAATGGTTATGATAGAATGAGAATAGTTTTTACAGCCATAACAATATATGTGAATTATCAAATTAATAATATTAATCCAAAATGAAAAAGGCGATGGTTGGTTTGATAAGACCATTGTCATTTCACATTAAATGATTTTGCAAAGATCAAAGAGCATCTTGAAAAGAAATGATGATGGTCAAAGTTTCAACCATGGTCAACCAGTCAACCTTGGTCAACAAGTCAACAAACCCAACCATGACACAATTTCATTTAAATAACATTATCAATTGATATTACACATAATCATTAGGGTTTGGTAAACGACAACCGTCAACTGTGCATACACATCCATACCAAAACCCTAATGAGAATCCTCTTCCTCTGCCTCAGTCAACTGTGCATACACACCCGCATTCGTGTTCCGAGGAGCACGAATACTATGAGATAAAACTAACCCCAAAGAATATACTAGGATCTGGCTCAAACCAGAGCCCGCTAGTAATAACTGTCCGGACACCAAACGTGCACAAGTGCGCGGATGGAACGAACCCTGTCGCAAAACCATGCGACCTTTACTCTATTTTGCCCAAAGGAGAATAACCCTCTGTGTGGGACTCTAAAGACTCGACACTACGCTGGCAGTGGGTTTAACCACAGACCGCAAGCGGCACTAGCTGTACGTAACAGTCCCCAGGTAGATGCCGATAAGAAGACGGACGAGGTGAAACCCATCTGAACTCCTACTGAGCCTGAATGTGACAATCTCCGTATAGTCCGGTCTGTTCGTCTAAGAACATCGCATGGCGGGCCTAGGGGGCGGTAACGTCAGTCCCCTACTAGTGGTACAAATCATGTCGGAGTGTAGCCCAGAACACCTAAGATAACACTGGAAACCAACCAGTCTACCTCGCTTGCCCTGGCCAGGGACTTTGTGTAATGGCTCTCCTAGACACAGCGCGATATCAACCCCTAATACCAGGAGAGACGAATCCTGTCTAACCGTCACTGCCTCCAAGTTCTTCGGGACTGCACCCAAAAACTACATGTTTGCACGACTCCTTTGAGCCGTGGTAGGGTAGTAATCAAAGTACAGTGGGAACACACTTGAGGCGAAGTGATAGTGTCAAGTCAACGGACTAAGCTGTACTCATGTCACCTGGGAACTGATAACTGACGATAGGTATAATACCAACCAACAGTTCCCTACGAGTCCTGTCCAGTGTACTCGTAACCTAACGAGCACCCGCATACTATCTCAAGTACGGCGTACTAACGGCTGTGGGACAGACCGTCTCCCAAGCTGGGATGAGAAGCGCATACGCTAGTCTACTCCGGAGTATCGATGCCCTGTCTCGATAGTCTTACGACTAGGGACCTGCATAAGGATGTGCTTGTGGATTACCCAGCCCCCACGAGTGTGACTGCCGTCACAACGCTGGTAATCAAGCAAAGATCCTAAGGGCTCCACTAATGTGTAAAGGCGATATGCTATAAGAAACGCATGCACACATTAAAGTAGAAACAAACCAAGTAGCATACTACTATATCGAGCAAGATTGTCAATACAACTGTGAATATCCTAAGCTTCCATTAAGTAATATACAAACTAGTATGATACAGTAATGGCCTCTAGGGCATATACACTAACAATGACGAGGGTTGATTTTCTACCATCTGGAAGATCAATAGTGACATTGTTCTTAACTCGCCACAGTTTTAATAAAAATGGATTTTTTTTCAGAAAACATTAGTGGGTGTATGGTAGAACTGGAAGTGATTCTGGAACCGCAAACGATTACTGAAAATTTGATAAGAACCTAAAGATTCAAATTGGTTTGACATTCCATTAGCCACTCCGCAGATATGGTAGGTAACCTCAGGCGCTCGAGAGGTACTTCGGTATGCTCAAGGATGGTGGCAGGGAGGTTCTTGTTTGCCCAGACTTGCCATTGCTGTTGTTCCAGCTTGTGAGACCCGTCAGGAGGATGAGTATAGCGTCGTTCTAAACTAGCTTTAGAAGTACACGTGTATATGACTCTGCCAGAGGGTTGTCGTGGTCAGTGGGAGCAGCGGAAGCATTGGTAGACAAGTGGCTTATGCCTATTTATAGACTAAAGCGGATATAGCGGAGATAGATCATCTATTTCTGATGTGACATTCATAGGTTTGACTTCATCAGAATAGGGGATGGATCTGTTAAGAAGGTAGTAGGGTGTGATGTCCTGGTATTTGGATGACATACACAGAGTAGGAAGTAAAATTCCTATACTACGATCGGTTATACTTTGGTTGTCACACAGTGGTTTCTCCACAAAGGACTTGGATATTATATCAGACATTCTGGTTACTAGATCTATGTTTTTAGATCTAGATTTGGGTAGTTTCCCAATCTGGGTACTTAGACAGCATTCTAAAGGTATTTTAGGATGGACGACTCCTGGCATGGTATACCTGCAGGTGATGGAGTCACCCTCTCTAAAGGTGTCTTACAGACTAAAGGGGAGATGGATGCGCATGATTGGCAGATCACTTGCTTAGAAATTGAGTCAATCCTGAGATGTCAAGTACCACACCAAATGTTGCTTTTGCAGTAGGTGCAATAAGTTGATATTGATCCAATCCTGGAAAAACAATCGGAAGCAATTTTAGAACATAAGTGGATGTTCTAGGAATATGATAACGACAGCCTCATTCGGGAGACAATTATCATTCCAGGCTTCCAAGATGACTTGGATGACAGAATGACTGTCAGAGTTATAGTGTTCCCTCTGACGAGGGGCAGTATTTTGGACAGGTGGTTCAAGCGGATACTGAGGGAGGCATGGCGCAGGATACTGATTAAGTTCAGTTGATGATACTGTCTAAGAAGTTTGGATTTAGAGTTCATTTATGAGCTAGATCCCATCAGATATCCAGACACATTCTAAGACAGGTATTGCTTATTTCGGGAGATGGGTTTCTCCGTGAACTTGAGATAAAGAGAGACATAGAAAGAAACATCAGAACGGATCCACTCACTGAGGCTATTCCTCGAACGCAATAGTTTCGCAAATGAGCTTTATGAAACTGACAAGTTGGGTGATCGGTATCACACGGGCTGTGAGTATGCGACATCGCAATAATTATCCTTGAGTGCAAGTGGGAGATTGTTGGATATAGTGCCCTCAGAGTCAATTATTGGATCACAGGCACGTGATTGCAATGATTGAGGGAGGACCAATGTCGGTAGGACAGTCTTACTCAAAGATGATAGTATGCTATCTGGTTTATCTTTATCATCATGTACTGCTTTAGGTGACCTTACAGATCACTATTGCGCGTTGATAGAGCCCTTAGGATTCTTGCTTGACAGCCAGCAGTATGATGGCGATCATATACGTGGGAGCTGGGGTCTATAAGCACATCCTTAAAAGGTCCCTAGTCGTGGGAGTTTTCGAGACAGGGCATCGATACTCCAGAGTAGACTAGTGTATACAGTCGAGACCCCGACGAGGGGCGGTGGCCGGTCTCACAAGCCACTGGTGTCAGTTGGTTCACCTAAGATGTATACAGGTGCTCATTGGGTTATGAGTACACCAGACAGGACTCGCCGAGAACATGCTAGTTGGGATTATACCAGACGTCAGATAGCAGTTCCCTGGTGACATGTGTACAGGTTAGTTCATCGATCTGAGATCATCATTTGTCTCGTGTGAGTTACCACTGTACTTTGATTACTACCCTACCACGGCTCTAAGGAGACGTGCAAACAGGTTTTAGTTGTGTACAGTCCCGAGCTACATGGAGGCAGTGAGCGGATCTGCAGGGGTTCGTCTCTCCCGGTATTGGGGGTGAGGTCGCGCTGTGTCTAGGAAATCCATTACACAAAGCACTCGGCCGAGGCGGGAGATTTACTGGTAGGTATTCCAGTAGTATCTCAGGGTGTTCTGGGCTACACTCCTACACGACTTGTACCGCTTATGAGGGTCTGACTTTTACCAACCCCCTAGGCCCGCCATGCGATACTCATAGACGAACGGACCGGACTGCACGGATATTGTCACTGACAGGCTCAGTAGGGTGTCAGGATGAGTTCGCTCATCGACGTCCCTTTTGGTCAATACTTGGTAGCCCGTTACGTACGGCTAATACCTCTGACGTGCTAGTGGTTAAATCCACAGCCAAAGTATTGACGAGTCTTTAGAGTCCCCCACAGACAGTTTCTCAAGTTTCGGGCGAAACGTTGTAGAGGCCGTATGATATATGGCAGGGTTCGATCTTATACGTGCGGTATTGCACGGATCATGATCGGGCGGATCATACTTGTGGGCTTTGGTTTAAGCCGGATCCTAGTATTAGATTTGTTGGATTACTTTAGTCTCATCGCATTCGCATTCAGTCGGAATGCGGGTGCAGGTATGTATATACAGGTGAGGGGTATCCTTGTGATCCGTCACGAGTTTACATTAGATGTTGCCGGATTTTCATTGTTATGGCAAACATTTGGATTAATGTTTGCTTAAGGAAATAATGAGCTAGAAATCATCATGACAATGCATTAATGTGACATAGACTTATATCATGAGTCATGGTCTCTTTTTTAGCAAATGTATCACATTAATGAATTGTTTTATGTCATGAAATGAGATGGAGAGAGAGAGGGGCTGCCTAGTATTGGTAGTAAGCTCTCATATTATTCTACACTCTCTCACTCTCATGATTGATAGTATCAAAAAGAAAAGAAAAGATGAGAAAGCCTTCTCTTCTTCTTCTTCTTCCTCTAGCTCATTGTCTTCCTCCAATGGAAACAACTTTAACCTCTATCCAAGCCATGGATGCAAAGAGACAAAGTGATCACAACATTCTCTACTACACCTTGGACGCGTCGGCTAGCACACTTCGCGCCCGAGTTGCTTCGGATGAAGCAGGAGCCCGTAAAAAGAACCGATGATGTGGTGCCCTTTCCGACGAGGAGATGAAGACCGGAGTTGCCGCGGGGAGATCGGGATGGTGGCCAAAGACCGAAGGACATGGATCGCTCGGTATAGCATTATATCCCTTCTCTTGATAGCTAGTTGTAGGTTAATGGTTACGATCCGGGGTTTTAGGATGCGGTAGTGCCGGTTTAAAGCTAAGAAAAATTTTCGTTTCCGCATTTTGACCTCGGATAGATGGTCGGGGCGCTACCGTACTCCTACAGAACTGAGTCTGGGGTAAGGCCTTCGTGAATGGATCAGCAGTGTTATCTTCCATAGCAACTCTCTGAACCTCGATCTCCTGGCAACCCACGATCTCCCTGATCTGGTGATACCGCCTCAAGATGTGTCTGGACTTCTGATGGGACCTGGGTTCCTTCGCTAAAGCTATAGCCCCGTTGTTGTCGCAATACAGAGGTATTAGATCAACAATGGACGGAACCACCTGAAGTTCTGTCAAGAACTTCCTTATCCAGACGGCTTCTTTTGCGGCATCTTCAGCAGCGATATATTCCGCTTCCATCGTCGAGTCAGCAACGGTTTCCTATTTGGAACTCTTCCAACACACCGCCCCTCCATTCAGGGTAAAGACATAACCCGACATGGACTTGGAATCATCCTTGTCACTCTCGAAGCTGGAGTCAGCAAAGGCGTCGATCTGGTGGTCTTTTCCGCCATACACCAAGAACATCTCCTTAGTCCTTCTCAGGTACTTGAGAATGTTCTTTACCGCTATCTAGTGCTTCTCCCCAGGGTTTGACTGATACCGGCTTACCACGCTCAGTGCATAAGCTACATCTGGTCTGGTACACAACATCGCATACATTATAGAGCCTACCGCAGAAGCGTAGGGTATAATAGACATGCGATCCCTTTCCAAATCAGTCTTGGGAGACATCTTCTTGAAGAGGGTGATCCCGTGACAAGCTGGTAGATTACCGTGCTTGGAATCTTCCATACTGAATCTTCTCAGTATGGTGTCGATGTACCTGTACTGTGAAAGTCCTAATATCCTCTTGGATCTGTCACAATAGATCCGGATCCCCAGAATGTAAGAGGCATCACCCAGGTCTTTCATGGAGAACCTTTGTGACAAGAACCATTTGACAGATTGTAGCATAGGAATGTCATTTCCTATTAAGAGAATGCCATCCACGTATAAAACGAGGAATACGACAGTTCTTGCTACAAATCTACTATAGATGCATGGTTCATCTAGATTTTTGGTAAAGCCAAATTCTTTGACCGTCTCATCAAAACAGATGTTCCAACTCCGCGATGCCTGCTTTAGTCCATAGATGGACTTAAGCAACTTGCACACCTTTCCGCTGCTCTCACTCTAAATGAAACCCTCTGGCTGGTCCATATAGACACACTCCTCTAAATTTCCATTTAGAAAAGCGGTCTTTACGTCCATCTGCCAAATCTCATAATCGTGGAAGGCAGCAATGGCAAGAAGGATCCGAATGGGTTTCGGCATAGCCACTGGAGAAAAGGTTTCGTCATAGTCCAAACCAGGTCTTTGACGAAAACCCTTTGCAACAAGTCTAGCTTTATAGGTCTCAACCTGTCCATCTACACCAATCTTCCTTTTGAAGATCCACTTGCATCCTATGGGTTTTACCCAATCTGGAGCAACGTCCAACGTCCATACTTTGTTGGTGTACATAGACTCCATTTCGGTCCGCATTGCATCCAGCCATTTTACCGAGTCAACGCTCTGAATGGCCTGCTGGAAGCTAGTCGGCTCATCATAATCAATGATGCAATCCTCTCTATCCTCGTCTATGAGAAAACCGTAGTATCTCTCGGGCGGATGAGACTGCCTACTACTCCTGCGGAGCGGCGTAGGAATGTCATGTTCTTTTGAACCCTCTGGTTCTACTAAGCTTTCAGTAATAGTCTGTGGTTCTTGAATTTCTTCCAGTTCTATTGCGCTCCTACTAATTTCCTTTTCTAAGAACCGGTGTTCCAGAAAATGGGCATTACGAGAAACAAAGATCTTTTGTTCCTCTGCGTAATAGAAGAGATACCCCCTGGAGTTCTTTGGGTATCCCACAAACTTACACAGTACTGAGCGTGCCTCGAGTTTGTCCGATGCTGCTTTTTGACAAAAGCTGGACATCCCAGATCTTCAGATATTGAAGATAGGGTTTCTTCCCACTCCATATCTCATATGGTGTGGTAAGCACAGTCTTAGTTGGAACTCGGTTCAAAAGGTATGCAGCTAATTCTAGCGCATATCCCCAGAATGATCGCGGTAACTCAGAGTTACTCATCATGGAACGTACTATATGCAATAGGGTTCGGTTCCGTCTCTCCGATACACCATTATGTTGCGGAGTGTACGGAGGAGTAAGATGAGAGAGAATTCCATTCTCTTTTAAGTAATCCAGGAACTCGGCACTTAAGTATTCACCACCTCGATCAGATCTCAGTGTCTTGATACTTTTGCCTGTTTGTTTTTCTACTTCATTCTTATATTCCTGGAATTTTCCAAAGGCTTCGGATTTATGTTTCATTAAGAAGACATATCCGTACCTTGAAAAGTCATCCGTAAAAGTAATGAAGTAAGAATAACCGCTTCGCGCATGCGTAGACATTGGACTGCACACATCGCTGTGTACGAGTCCCAAGAGCTCGCTCGCTCTTACTCCGTGTCCAGTGAACGGAGTCTTCGTCATCTTTCTTTTGAGACAGGATTGACAAGTTGCATATGATTGATATTCGAACGGATCCAAATATCCTTCTGTATGTAACTTCGTCAACCTTCTCTCATTGATGTGACCCAGTCTACAATGCCATAAGAAAGCCAGGTTTTTTTCTGGAGACTTTCTTTTGTGTGTATTCTGGACATTGAAAATCTGTGGTTGGTTTAATACGTATATACCATTGCTTAATGCACCTGACCCAATCAAAACTTGATTAAGGTGAATGTTCACAACATTACTTACAAATGCAAATTCATAACCTTCTTTAGATAATAAAGACACAGATATGATATTACAGGTTGCATTGGGTACAAAATAACAATCACGCAAAACCAAAACGTGTCCATCTGACAACCCCAGGTGATAGTCCCCCACGGACTCAGCATCCATGCCAGCTCCGTTTGCAACTCTGAGGGTCATATCACCTGCCTTCAAAACTCTTCGCCTTCTCAGTGCCTGTAAAGAATTACAGATATGAGATCCTGATCCGGTATCCAATACCCAGGATGTAGAGTTTATTGATAGACAGTTTTCAATAACATACACACCTGAACCTGAAGCCGCAACTCGCTTCAGATCCTGGTTTCTGGCCTTCCAAGCCCTGCAATCCTTTTTCCAGTGTCCACTCTTGTGACAGTAAAAGCATTCTTCCTTTCCCACAAGCTTTCCCGCTACCTTTGTTTCCTTTGTCTTTCCCTTCGTATCTACTTTACTAACACCGCCCCTTGGTTTGGCGGGGGCTTTCTTCTTCTTTCCCTTGGCTTTCGCCTTGGACCTAGAAGAGGAAGATCCTCCTACAAACAAAGTGGATGTTTCCCTACCTTTCTGTAGGGTGCCCTCTGAACTCCTCAGTATGTTGAGGAGTTCTGAAAGTTCAACTTCTTTTTCTTGTAAGTTGAAGTTCAGGATAAACTGGGCGTAAGTGGAAGGAAGGGACTAGAGAATCAAGTCCGTGTAGAGCTCGTTCTCTAACGTGGTCCCAAGGTCCGCGAGCTCCTCAATGAATCCAATCATCTTAAGCATGTGTTCCGCTACTAATGATCCGACGGCCAATCTCGCCGAAAACAGCTTTTTTGAGATTTCGTATCTGGCGATACGGGATTGCTCTCTATACAGTTCTTTTGTATGGAGAAATATAGATTCAAGGTTCATATTCTCGTGCCACCTCTGATATTCATTGTCCATAGAGGCAAGCACTAGGCACTTGGCCTTCGCGCAGTCGATTTCCCAGGTCTTACGGATTTCCTTATCCGCGACGCAGGTTTGGGACTTGGGACAGGGGGAGCTTTGGTGGTAAGGAGATACCCCAACTTGTCATAAGTGATTGCCATTTTGACATTCCTGAGCCAATCTTTGTAGTTTGGCCCAGTCAGTATGTTTTTATCTAGTAGTAACTTAAGTCCAGTCATGATGTTTGGTCGCTGCAATTAGGAGAGAGAGAAGAAACACTTTAGCATGATGCTCTTGCAAGTTTAGAGTGGTTTTTAATTTGTCTAAACAGGATGGCTCCCACTGTCTCTCGAATCCCTCCTCAAACCAAAAAGGAAGAATTAGTCGGGATCAATCTCATCGTACAATACTTGCTTAACCGTTCAGCCAGGCTAGTGTCGGTACTTCGAGGGAGGTTTTCCAACGCTTTCGCGAAGTTCCTTAATTAAATAACCTCTTTTCCCTGTGGGCGTAGCCCCGCTAACACCTTTCTAGACACCTACTTGGTTTATAGCATTGATCGTTAAGTGAGAAAGTTCCAGAGGAGTAGCATATACTCACAGTAGGATCGGGATCCAAATATCATCGCGTGACAAAACTGAAGGAATTCTACCAGAATCATCACACTCCAAATGGTATGCAGCGCTAGCATGTTTCAGTTTCTTTTGAAACTCCCGATATGGATTTTTTCCCCATGCTCTTATGACCTTGGCGTGAGGTCAAAATGTCATAAGTCACATGTCAAGTTCTTCCCATCATTATCCAGGTTAATTTGAACCCACCCATACCTACCTTGACGTAGTCCAAAATGGCAATACGACTGTCTCAAACCAAGGCATTCTACCTATGCAACAGATAAATATCCGGCAGCTACCAATCACTATGCCTTGGCGTGAGGTCAAAATACATAGCTTGAATACTACCGAATATTTAACTGAAATGATGGAGGGCTACGGATGGTTTTGGCGAAACCGTGAACGTAGTGAACTTGATATAATCGATGGAATGAGATAGCTTTTAAAAGGAGTGGCTTAAGCTCCGCGTTTAAAAGTTGTTTTTGAAAAGAAACCGAGTGGTTTTAAAAGTGTTCCAACGACTCAACTTTGGTTTATTTTCTTGCATTAATTTAATGTGTCCCATCATTTAATCCTACCATTGCAGAAAACAACGAAAATATGACGTACGCTTATGCCATCCGCATTCGCCACGGGGCCCCGTCATTACCCGTTAGGTTACTTAACTAACGACAAAGCGGGGGCTGGACTAGCGCGGATGCAAAGCATAAGCAACGCCTAAATAGATATCATATATAGATATACACATTCGTCACATGCAATGATAGCCATTCCAGATCACAGATAAACACATTGGATATACTAGGAATCCGCAATACGTACGAGCCTGTAATGAAGAGCGGATTACACGGTCGCAATGAATAGATAAGACCCCACCCTAGACCCCTACGGTTGCGGCAAACTACCCGCCAAGTACCCGAAGCGAAGCAACCTCCCTCAACACCGTGAGTAGGCCACTCGGCACTTCGAGATGCTTGGTAGTTTGTGCACCCCACCTTGGGTTTATCCTAGGAGCAAAAATAGTAAAAGAAATTATACAATGACGGCTACAACCCCATCCCGGTTGTACGGCCATATAAATAATATTACATCAATTACAAATTACATGAATTAAAAGAAAAAGAAAACTCTCATCTCACAACCCCCCGGCTATTCATCCGCGACAATCTAATGAATTCATATACACATACCATCAACATTACAGATCACAGATATGCATAACCCCCACTAATCGACGTATAGCGATTAGCAGACGTTCAATACATATATCACATCACAGATATAACCCGTTAGCTTAAGTCTTTAGAAGTTCGATCAACATACGGATTTTTAAACCCCAAAAACAAATTTTGCTTTCTGTAAAATCTGGGCAGAAAAAACATATTCCAAAAATCCCAAAACAGCCCCAGAAAAACACTGCAGGAAAATTGTGCCACGACCGAGTCAACTCGGCCGCGGATCCGCGGCGGTAGCATGCTCCTGCCGCGTTTCCACGGCGCTTTGACCGAGTCGGTGGACCAATTTTCTTGTGTGGGTTTTAAAAAGACTGAGTCGATTTTTAGTGTAAGATTAATTATTTTTTGAACAGAAAACCGAATCGGCAGAAACTTGATATTACGGGCATGTTTCGCGACTTTTTCTCCGATCGAACTTCTAGTTACTTTGCTAACATGTTAGATAGTGTTTAACCTGGCTCTGATACCACTGTAAGTCCTCGTTACCTCTCCCCGGTTCTTACGGGCTTGCGGAAATGATGAAAAACGATTTTTCTTTTGGTGGTAACATGGACTCAAAATACGGATCTTTGTTAAACAACTATCTAACAACCTAACTAAGAGTTTTACCTACTCGGTTAGGAGTTATACCTTAACTTGAACTCCTTCTCTTGGACTCCTTGTGGTGGTCGGATGGTTCTCTCCTCGTCGTCTCTTTGTGCCGAAGATGGATCCACTTGAAAGCTTCTACCTTTGGCTTCAACCTCAAACTAGAGGAAACTAGAACACTTGGCTTGCTAGACTTTGTGTACTAGGATGAGTAGAGAAGTGTTTTGGGTTTTTATCTCCAAGGCAAATGATTCTCAACACAAGAGAGGTTTTTGCCTTGAATTAGAGAGAGAGAAAGAGGAAGAGGGAGAGCTTGAGGATGAGAGAGCTTTCATGAGAGAGAAAGCAAAATGAAAAGAATGAGCAAGACTTTTCTCACCCTTGCTAGCATAATCCAAAATAATCATAACCCATAATAGTAATTGAGTATTATGTGATGGTTTAAGTCAAAATGGAAATATCATTTCATGCACTCATTTTGTGAAGAATAACAAGCAAGCAAAAGTCTTTGCCATGAAATGATAGCCATTATAATGATGATGGTCAACTAGTCCAACCTAGTCAACCGGTCAACAAAGTCAACAAGTCAACAAAGTCAACCTTTCAACCCAACCATGGCACAATAATACTTAATTAATATTATCATTTATCATATTTCTTATTCTCATTAGGGTTTAGCAAAAGTCAACAGTCAACAACCCTAATGAGAATCCTCTGCCTCTGTCTCTCTGTCAACTGTGCATACACACTCGCATCCACGTTCCGAGGAACACGAATACAAACGAGATAAAACCAACTCCAAAACGTACACTAGGATCTGGCTTAAACCAAAGCCCGCTAGTGATAACTGCCCGGACACTAAACGTGCACAAGTGCACGGATGTGATCGAACCCTGTCGCAAAACCATGCGACCTCTACTCTTTTGCCTAAAGGCGAATAGCTCTCTGTATGGGACTCTAAAGACTCGACACTACGCTGGCAGTGGGTTTAACCACAGACCGCAAGCGGCACTAGCTGTGCGTAACGGCCCCCAGGTAGATGCCGATAAGAAGACGGACGAGGTGAAACCCATCTGAACTCCTATTGAGCCTGAATGTGACAATCTGCATACAGTCCGGTCTGTTCGTCTGAGAATATCGCATGGCGGGCCTAGGGGGCGGTAAACGTCAGTCCCCTAATAGCGGTACAAGTCGTGTCGGAGTGTAACCCAGAACACCCTGAGATAACATTGGAAACCTACCAGTATATCTCTCTTTCCCTGGCCAGGGACTTTGTGTAATAGCTCTCCTAGACACAGCGACCCCCAATAGCGGGAAAGACGAATCCTGTCTAACTGTCACTGCCTCCAAGTGCTTCGGGACTGTACCCAACTACTACCTGTTTGCACGACTCCTTTGAGCCATGGTAGGGTAGTAATCTAAGTACAGTGGGAACACACTCGAGGCGAAGTGACAGTGTAAAGTCAGCGGACTAAGCTGTAATCATGTCACCTGGGAACTGATAACTGACGATAGATATAGTTCCAACCAACAGTTCGCGACGAGTCATGTCCAGTGTACTCGTAACCAAACGAGCACCCGCATACTATCTCAAGTACGACGTACTGACGGCTGTGGGACAGACCGTCTCCCCTGCTGGGATAAGAAGCGCATACGCCAGTCTACTCCGGAGTATCGATGCCCTGTCTCGATAGTCCTACGACTAGGGACCTGCATAAGGATGTGCTTGTGGATTACCCAGCCCCCACGAGTCTGACTGCCGTCACAACGCTAGTAATCAAGCAAAGATCCTAAGGGCTCCACTAATGTGTATAGGTGATATACTAAAATAAACACATGTACACATTAAAGTAGAAACAAACCAAGTAGCATACTACTTTTTTCAGCAAGATTGTCTATACAAGGTGAATATCCTAAGCTTCCATTAAGTAATATACAAACTAGTATGATACAGTAATGCCTCTAGGGCATATACACTAACATCTGAGACGTGTGATATGTGAACCCGAATCGAGGAGTTGGATGAGGCCGATTGCGGGTACATGGTGGACCCGGTATGGTACCCCGGGGCGAGAACGGATCGCTGTGCAGTAGACGGTGAGCCTGGCAGAGGGACTACTACCTACCGGTGATTGGTTAGACCTGGCGGTTATCCAGAGGATACTGACCAGAGATGAGAGATGGATACGGGACGACACGTACTGCCGGGGCCGAGGGACGATTCCGCAGACGGAGCCCGATACTTAAGGATTTGCGTGTCGATGCTAGACACGATAATTCATGATATTTTAGTGTGCCGATACTAGGCACCCATGATTCGATGAGATTTACAGGATTTGGGTATATGGATGGACACCGATTATTTTCCACGTTGATATTCCGTGTAGATATTAATTATTCCCATGCTCAGTATTCTGTATTTTACATCTCATCCTATATAGATGTCATTAGATTGCATTTACTATGCACGATTATTGCATACCCTGCTCATCCTATAGATGTCATTAGAATACATTTGCTATGCACGATTATTGCATACCCTGCTCATTATATAGAGATGTCATTAGATTGCATTTTCTATGCACGATTATTGCATACCCTGCTCATCATATAGAGATGTCATTAGATCGCACTTGATGCATGATTATTGCTCCTGTAGCTCATCATATAGATGTTATCTGTTGGCATAAGTTAGAGTATCGCGGCACGTGCATACCCGCGATTACCTTTATATGTTATCTACTATTCACGAGTTGGCAACTCACCCCCGTTGTGCCACAGTGTTAGCAGGTTGCCCTCGGAGTAGTCGCGGCAGGCTGCTTTCTTGTATCTTTTTGGCTACGGATACCACTGTAGTTGGTGCGTGAGCTATTTTTCTGTTAGGTGGGTTGTGGTATCCGGTTATTTCCATTGTAAATGCTTTTGTATCTAGTACTCTCCATCTACTTTTATGTATTTGACTTAGAGAGAAGTGTGAGGACGATGATGTATATTATTGTATTCTTGTATCGAGCTCATGTGAGCCGACTTTACTTATGCAGTTTTATCTGTCTGTGATGTCTTCCACTTATTGCTCATTTCTTCGCTATGGCGTCGTATATTGTTATCGTGGTGGTTTTTTACTTAAGGTTTTCTAAACATTTTAACAACGTTTCTATTAATTGTTTAAAACACTCTATACTTGTACTGGTTTTGATTTTTGGGTTTCGGCTTACTTAGCCGCGTGACGCCTGTAGACGTTACGTGATTAAGTGCCGGTCACGGGCCCAACTTTGGGTCGTGACATGCAATCTGACGTGAGGTATAACACCATCTAGGAGTTCTCGGCGAGTCCGTTCAGTGTACCCAGTCTACACTGATCACCCGTATACCATCTATGATATCAAACACCAATGGATATAGGATCATCCATCGCCCATCGCATAGGTCGAGAAGCTATACGCTAGTCTACTCTGGAGTATCGATGCCTTGTCTCGATATTCTCTTGACTAGGAACAATTAAAGGATGTACTTATAGACTTCCCACGCCCCCACTAGTATGATCTGCATCATAATCCTGGTAGTCAAGTACACATCCTAAGGGCTTTATCAATATATAATAAAGAGACATCATGTGTACATGTTAAGATAAAAAGCAACCAGATAGAATACTACCATGTGTCCAAGCATCCACTATAATATACATCATATGTACAATAATGGCCTCTAGGGCATACATATAACTAACAGTCTCCCACTTGCACTTGGGCCATATGTTGTAGTATCCAATACCCAACAATCAGCAGTGGTTGTAGTATCTCATACTCAACCATCCCATAAAAATCTTTTTTGGGCAAAGGCCTTTCTGAGTGGATCCGCCGTATTGTCCTCTGAGTCTACTGTTAGGTCCACGTTACCCATCCCGGTCTTTTCGGGGAGGCGGAATAGGTAAAACGAAATTTTTTCCCTAGCTAGGTAACATGGAACGTTTCATGAAGGATCGTTGCTAAACAAAAACTAACAAAATTCTACAAGTTCTAACTACTATGTAGAATGGTTATACCTTGGTCTTGAACTCCTTCTCTTCTTGATGTGGTTCTTCCTCTTTCATGCTCCTCATAGTCGCTTGAACGGATCCTCCTTGTCGTCTCCTCTTTGCCATAGATGGATCCACCCGAGGGTCTCGAAATTGGGCTCCTATCTCAACCTAGAGATGACTAAGGTGTTTGGTTTGCTAAACCTAATATCTTAGATTCAGTAGAGAAGAGTGATGGTGGTTTTATCTCAAAGGTTCATGATTTCCAACTCATGGAACACTTGAACCTTGAGAGAGGAAGAGGAAGAGGGAAAGCTTTTCCTTCTAGGAGAGAGAAAAAGAATGATACAATGGGCTCTCATAATCCAACCCTTCTCACAAAAGTGAGAATAATGATAATAATAATAATAATTAAGTATATGGTGATGGTTAGTTTCAATGACCATTATCATTTCATGCTATAATTGCCTTTGCAAACAACAAGCAAGCAAAAGTCATACCCATGAAATGATAGCCATGAAATGATGATGGTCAACAAGTCCAAAATGATCAACCGGTCAACAAAGTCAACAAGTCAACAAGTCAACAAAAGTCAAACATTCAACTCAACCATGGCACAATAATACTTAATTAATATTATTAATCATATATCATATTCTCATTAAGGTTTAAAGAAAAGTCAACGGTCAACAAGTCAACCAAAGCCAAATGGTCAACAACCCTAATGAGAATCCTCTGCCTCTGCCTCTGTCAACTGTGCATACACACCTGCATCCGTGCTCCAAGGAACACAAATACACCGAGACAAAAGCAATCCCAAAAGCAGTTACTAGGATCCGGCTTAAACCAAAGCCCACTAGTAACTACTGTCCGGACACCAAACGTGCACAAGTGCGCGGATGTGAACGAACCCCATCGCAAAACCATGCAACCTCTACTCTGTTTTGCCCAAAGACGAGTAACCCTCTGTGTGGGACTCTGAAGGCTCGACACTACGCTGGCAGTGGGTTTAACCATAGGCCGCAAGCGGTACTAGCTGTACGTAACGGTCCTCAGGTAGATGCCGATAAGAAGACTGATGAGGTGAACCCATCGAACTCCTACTGAGCCTGAATGTGACAATCTCCGTACAGTCCGGTCTGTTCGTCTGAGAATATCGCATGGCGGGTCTAGGGGCAGTAAATGTCAGTTCCCTAATAGCTGTAACATTTTGAAAATCGTTTCGGTGAAATTTCGAAAAAAACGGTAAAATAAGGGGGTTTTCTGTAAAAAGTCAAAATGCAAATATCTTTATTATAAAATTAAATATACATATTCTAGCTATGTAATTGCTAGTATTTGGTGTTTATTGAGCCACCGGTGAAATTTCAAATTTTCTGAAAATTTTTCCGAAATTAATTATTTTAATATTATTTTAAACCGTCACTAATATATTTAATTAGGGAAAATTACAAATTGGAATGAGTTGAAACAAATTTTGTGCATCATAAAACATTAAATAAAATTTTATCTTGTGGTTTTTGAAATGAAATCGTTTGCCAAAACGGTTTAGAAAATATCGAAGAAAAAAGGCTTTTTTTTTAGTGTAAATGGATGTTTGGGGTATTGTATTTATCATTTTCCATCACCCCACATCCATACCCACACTCACACCCCCCCATTTAGTTCTTCCCTTGACTGAATTCAGCAGCCCCCATCAATTTCCCCACTTGAATTTCAAGTTAAGAAAAGAAAGGAAAAGAAAAGAAAAGAATAGAAAATGATAGAATTTGAGTGGACCTTGACTTGATCTAACTTTCTCCACCTCACTCTCTCTCCTCCCTCACCCAATCCCCCACACTTCTGGCCGAAACCTGCAACCCCCCAACAGCCCCTTTCCCCTCTTCTCCTCTCTTTGTTTCCATCAAAGAAAATCCAAAGAAAAACACACAAAATCAAACCAAAATCAAAATCCACCTCCTACCCATTTCTCCTTGGCAACTTTAGCATGGATCTAGGGATTTAGATTTCAATTTGGGAGGCTAAGTGTGCTTGTGGGAGCTTCAAATTATTTGGTTATAAATTCTAACCTTTTGCTTAATGTGTTGTAATTGTTTCATGTTAGCTTAATTAGGTGTTTAATTAGGTTTAAATATGTTTTCAATTGGTTTTAGGTGCTTGATTTAAAATTTATGAGTTAGGGTTTGAATTCAAATATGGTTATTGTCACTTGTTTAAGTTTACAAAGTGTATTTTGGCATGTGAGGGCATGGAAAACCTAATCTAGTTGCTATTATGTAAATTGTTGCATTTTATTTGTCCAAATCAAGTTTTTAAGCAAACTAGGTTTTTGGAATTTGATTAACTAATGGAGAAAAAAATCTAATTAGGGTATTCATGGCATTATTAACATTTTAAAGTGTAGTTTAATACTTTAGTTCATGAAAATCCAAGCTAGATTGTAGTTTGTGTATTTTTGCTATAAAATTGTTAAAATTTAGGTATTTTGTAAACTAGAATTTTAGGGGTTTTGGAATTTAATGAGATTAAATTATGGGAATTGTTTTTATCACTTATTTAAGATATTTAGTGAATATTGTGGCCGGTAGATTCGTTTATACATCGAGTTTTGTACTAAAACAGTGATTTGTGCTTGCTAGATTTTCGGGAAAATGACTTTTTAAGTGAAATTGGGGTTTTTGTGAATTTTAAGCTATTTTATATTATAATTAGTGCTTGTAATTGTACAAATGAGTGTGTTGGGAGCTTTCTCGATGGTTTGGCGTTTGTACGCCGACGTCGAGGGTTTTTGGGTCGATTTGTGAAAGCAACCATAGGTTTTGACCCATGTGGGATTCATGCGTCGTTTTGGTCATGAGTCGGATTTTAATGCGATATGGTGCGTTATGATATGTAGGTACCCCATGTGGACTTCGAGACGACAAGCAAGCGCGTGGCGACGTCGGCACCGGCGAGCGAGAACCAGGTGAGTAGATTTATATCTACAGGGAGAAGTCGGGTGGATGGCGTATAGCACCCCCGTAGTTCGTGGTGATGTGTACGAACACGTATACACACATATATATATTGTTTATATATTGTTTGAGCTATTGATGATAAATATGGATTTTTGGTGTTCTTGGATGATTGAGTGTCGCGAAACCCTAGAGTAGCGGTCGCACCACACTTGCACACACCCACCCATACTTGCATACTTTCTTCTTTCTTTTGTGCTCATGCGGGAATATATATAGTTATGTGTTCACATAGGTATGGAACTATGTGTTCACATACGGATTTGAGAATGATACTTCGGATTTAAGATGAGTCGATGAGATTTGATTTGAGGCCGTGAGATCGGTGATATAGCAGGGTTCGTATTTGTGATACGACATGACGTTGTAGCGGGTCCTTGACGTAGTGTTTCACACACGTCCATGCATACTTAGGCGGTATCAGTATTGTACTAGACGTAGGTCAGTACCTTAGACTATGATCTTTGATAAAGAGGATACCGGATGAATAGTGTGATGAATATGATATTGACCCGTACCCAGATTTGGGGATGCCGTACGACGGATTTACGTACGAGCTTTATTTTGATGATTGATACGCACTCTTGACTTGGGATGTCTGATTTTAGATATGGTATCAGATATGATATTATTGAGGTGGGATCACCGACTAATATATATACAGGTATGTATATGTATCGACTCAGATGTTAGGCGGTTTCCTTACCTGTAGTCCAGCTTGTTAGCTTAGCCCTTTAGTTTAGTTTAGTTGTTAGATTAGATTCGATTCTTACCTATTTCAAAAAACTAACGAATCGTGGGCATTTTAAAAGACAGCCCAAGGGATCCTACGGATATTTCAAAAGACGTATCTTTTCATAAAAACAACGTAGCCCCTATTTTCAAAACCCCACGATTCGTGTTATTTTCAAAAGGCACCATTGTAGGACTTATATTAGGTTAATGCAGATTAGTTATCGTTGCGTCTAGTGTTCAGCTCCTGCTCGTTATTGTGGTTCGCTCTGCATCGCATGCTTATATTATGCTTCATATTCTACTGTTGATATCTTGTGGTAAGGACACCAGCACCATTACCGATGATGCGTATGTACCACGTACACTTACTTGCCGGCTCACACACATCTTCATCGGTAATTACCATGTCACGTACACCTTAGAAAATATTATTGCTTGACATAGCCTGTTAGCTAATAGTTTAGACATGATATTAGTGTACTTTCCTTATATGTTAGTTTAGACATTGTAGTTATTACCTGCTACTTCATGCATGTTATTATTCACTGTTGTGTCGCATTCATGGATTCTCATGCCTATATTCACTGTTTACATGCTATTGATGACTTGGATTCGGATTTCATGAGATTTCTTGGATTTGGAGGAAAACCGCAAAAACATAAATAAACCTTTTCTCTCTTTTAAAATAAAAAGTGCGGTTTTCCCATGATGTATGTGTCGTCCACCATGAGTTTGCTGATGGATTTCGAGACCCGGTTCGAGGAGTGGAGGAACCGTTTCGGGTACATGGTGGGCCCGGTGCGGTACCCCGGGGCAAGAGGATCGTGTTGTTGACGTTGAGCCTGGCAGGGGAGCACTACCGACCGGTGATTTTTCCCGACGCGTCGGATATCCGGAGGATACCGTCGTGGTCTTGAGATGGATGGTAGGGGCCGGTCTGGACTGACGACGCCCTAGATATTGTGATTGAGACATTGAGATTTCGAGATATTGAGGTACATAGACTGTGATACAGAGATATCGAGATATTGGGATTACGTTTTGTGCCGATGCTAGGCACTGTTTTATGCTGATTTCATTTATGGTACCTCCTATTTAAAATACAGAGATCTCACTGATGTATGAAAGTAGCTTTATTCAGTACATGCATTCTGTTTCATGCATTCATACATCATCCATATGATATATCGCTACCTGAGGCACTGAAACGGGCACATGGGATTACACTCGGGTTAGATATTTACCCTAATCATTGTTAGGCTGCATGTTATATTTATTTGACGATATTATGATCGTTGACCTAGGATTGCGTTGTTCATGTGGTTTCTTTTCGTAGATGTTTTTCTATTCACGAGTTGGCAACTCACCCCCGTTGTGCCCTAGTTTCTTGTAGGTTTGTCGTACAAGTTTCATTACGGCTTTGCGGGCATAGTTTCCTTCGGGTGATTTGCTAGTAGGTGGGTTTACTTGTAGCGTACCCCCATTATATATCTTGTATATCATTATTTTGTTGTATCTAGAAATTCCATCAACCAAACATGTATTTATTTTGAGATAGAGACCAGTGAGGTTATTCTTTCGACCTTAGAGTCGCGCGTTGTATTTCTATGGATTTCTTGCTGTTTTGAGTTTCCTTTGAGTTTTGATCCTCGCCCTTGGCATTGTATATTATATTACTTGTGTGGTTGTGAACGTCGATTGACGAAGAGCTAGCTCCCTCTTGGGGATGCTTTTTTTTGATTTCATATACTATTCATGTTGTATCCCGTTTGGGGGCCAGTATTTCCAAAGGAGACTCTGCCGAAATTTTTAGGAAATTTTTGATGTTTTTTTTAAAAAACAACCGCATAATTCGGCTTATGCTATTAAAACTACTTGTTTTAAATTGGTTTCCTTCACTCTACTACTTTTCTTGGTTTGGATTTCTGGGTTTTTCGGTTTACTTAGATTACGTACACCTCGAGACGTTCGTAGTTTAAGTGTCGGTCATGTTCCGTACTTTCGGGTCGTGACAAAGTTGGTATCAGAGCGTTATGTTTTACCTTCGGAGCGTAGGATGACCCTTGGTTGATGGAATAGGTGATTAAAGTAGAGTGACGTACCGTGGGTATGTTTCGCGGCATATTTACGATACGCTACTCCACTTAAGAAGCCTTAAGATGTACATTTCTTTGCTCAGTATTATATTCATTCCTGATCTAGCCTCATTGGTACCAGTTATGGTTTGCCGCCACGATTACGGGCAGGGAGAGCTACGGCTAGAGTTGCGGTTAGCACGAGCTCGTCACGAATGAGGACTGACCAGGGCGAAATTCCGGCGACACACGATTGCGGAGATGTGTCTTTTTACTGTGTTTCCGCGCCACGAGCGTTTGGCGGATCGCCTTTATGAGGTTACTCGGATGTGCTGATCGACACTAGAGGATTGAGCCAATGATAGAGGCCAGCCAGATTTTGATGACCGTTGGTGTATTGCTTACTCATGATGATTGAGGTACTGTTCAGCGTGCAGACGAGTGAGCCAATTGTTGCTGCGAGCGACGAGATATCGCCCCATATATTGGAGCTATTGCAGTACAGGTTGTACTAAGAGATGATAGAAGGTCGCTAGTCACCCGAGGATGAATGACTAGGACATGTGGTCCGTTCGCCTCCCCGATGAGAGGTCATCAGATAGATTGATTCCAGCAAGAGACGACTTCACGCGGAGACGTTGAGAGTCGACAGAGACGATCGAATGTCAGAAACCAATTATTCCAAGTTTAAAGTATTCGGAAGGGCATGCAGGCAATTCTATGGACCCTCTAGAAGAATGAAACCCTAACTCGACTTAATTACCGTGTGAAAGCCTTTGAACCTTCGGGTTTGCGGCAGTTCTACGGCGCCATTAGTGAGGCTTGGGTTTGCCCTTCTACGGCTGGACCACCGATGCTGTGGTATGTACTCGATACTATTAAACCGTGCCCAAGATGTTGAGCTCTTGGGGGATTATGAGGTTTTGACGACTCGATCGGATGGCTCGACTTAATTCAGATACTAGGTGGTGAGATGCATTTCTTGGGAGACTCCAGATGCGAGGATAGCCATTGGAGCTCAGTCCATGCAGCAGCGACGAGACGAGTCTAAAGCAGACGACATTAGAGAAAAGTGAAGTAAGAGGTTCGTACCAGATCTAGATGAGATGACGTTCCACTCCGCCGACATCAGAGATGCGATGCGCATGCCGAGGCATGGTACTTGGATTTACCTTCCAGAAGGAGTCGCGATGCGTATGCAGTCGTTCCAGAGCAAGATGCAGATATAGGAAAGGACGATGACTTTCGGACAGTTGGCAGAGACGAGACATCGAAGAGACCGTGAGCAGGATTCCTTCCAGGACACTGCTGCAATGATACTTGCACCCAGGATCAGATGTGTCACGTACATTCAGAGAGCCAGAGGCCGACGCCAGTGATATACTATCTTACGAGTGGTCGCGATGATTGACCGAGAGATGACCAGAGAAGTGCCAGAACGGAATCATCCCCGTTAGCACACCTGACAAGGCCGATGAGCCGATAGACCGAGAGATTGGTAATTCACAGTGAAGACCTTGACCCAGGAGTGGTCATTGTTACGCATACCAGCAGGCCAGAGTTCATGATCATCGACGAGACGTCCCACTAGTGACCGCAACAGTTGACCCGAGATTCTTAGAGGATGCACTTGAGCGGTACTATTCCGCCATTATTGATTTCGATGTTTTGGGTGATTTATTCGCATGATTCGATTTTGATGATTGAGGATTTACGATCTTTGCACAGTGTTGCACTTGATATCATTTTCGTGCTTTGGTTTCACATGTTTGTGATTTTACGGTTTTAGAAATTTGAGTTGATTTTGTGCGTATGCACGCACACGATTTGGTTCCTGCACTCTGTATAGTTTATATATGCTTGCAGTGCAATTATACGCCTTTTGTGCACTTAGATGCACTGGACTTCGATTTCGATAGTGATACTCGATATTTGTTTTGTGCACCTTGTGCACCTGATTTGATTTTGCGCATGTTCGGCGCTTGATATTGGATTTCATGATTTCGTGCATGATGGATGCCCCTGGTTTTGGGTTTTCGCGCATGTTGAGTGCATGTCTTGAGATGCGATTTTGGTGCACACCAGATGCACTAAATCGAGATTTTTTTTCGTGCATGTCAGATGCATCTGATTTTGCTGTCAGGCACACACGTTGTCTACGACAGATGTTTCGTGTACACCCGATGCACTTAGATCTTGTTTCTGTGCACTTGTATGGAACGTATATGGATTTTGATTGTCGTGCGCACCAGACGCACGTAGTATTCATACGCGTATTTTGGGATTGATTTCTTATAGAGCAGACGTTTTTTTTATGATAATTGCGATGTATTTTCGTACTAAGCAGGACTAGTCAGTGGACAGTACCTGAATGTATTTTGCATGCATTGATAGCTATTGAAGGGAATTCCAAAAAGCGAGCTATAGTCTCAGTATTTACCTACGTGTCTGATATGACGCGAAACGTTTAAAACAAGGAAAACCCTACTAAATTGTTTCCCAAAACGGCGGAACGTACATTTAAAACAAAGGTATATATGTATATATTTATTTTCTTATGATAGACGTCCGCCACTGTGCAGTGTTATGTGCATCGCACAGCAACTTAAAGGATTTGGCATGCATATCCTCCTGATATTTGCATGTATAGTTCCGATTTATAGCATATCGGTCTCGCTTGAGATTTGGCATTCATGTCTTCACCTTGACTCCGATGATTGCGGGATGCTTGACGGAGTTTTGATTTTGAGTTTTATGCTCATTTTTCATGCGCATGCATTGCGCTATGATGTGTTTATGTATTTAAGATTTCGGAGCCGCGGCGATTTGATGGTTTTGGCTGAAATATTTTAGTATTTGGGGGGGAGTTTTAATTTAAATTCGGGGAACGAATTTCTTTAAGGGGGGAAGATTGTAACGTTTTGAAAATCGTTTCGGTGAAATTTCGAAAAAAAAAACGGTAAAATAAGGGGGTTTTCTATAAAAAGTCAAAATGCAAATATCTTTATTATAAAATTAAATATACATATTCTAGCTATGTAATTGCTAGTATTTGGTGTTTATTGAGCCACTGGTGAAATTTCAAATTTTCTGAAAATTTTTCCGAAATTAATTATTTTAATATTATTTTAAACCGTCACTAATATATTTAATTAGGAAAAATTACAAATTGGAATGAGTTGAAACAAATTTTGTGCACCATAAAACATTAAATAAAATTTTATCATGTGGTTTTTGAAATGAAATCGTTTGCCAAAACGGTTTAGAAAATATCGAAGAAAAAAGGCTTTTTTTTTAGTGTAAATGGATGTTTGGGGTATTGTATTTATCATTTCCCATCACCCCACACCCATACCCACACTCACACACCCCCATTTAGTTCTTCCCTTGGCTGAATTCAGCAGCCCCAATCAATTTCCCCAATTGAATTTCAAGTTAAGAAAAGAAAGGAAAAGAAAAGAATAGAAAATGATAGAATTTGAGTGGACCTTGACTTGATCTAACTTTCTCCACCTCACTCTCTCTCCTCCCTCACCTAATCCCCCACACTTCTGGCCGAAACCTGCAACCCCCCAACAGCCCCTTTCCCCTCTTCTCCTCTCTTTGTTTCCATCAAAGAAAATCCAAAGAAAAACACACAAAATCAAACCAAAATCAAAATCCACCTCCTATCCATTTCTCCTTAGCTACTTTAGCATGGATCTAGAGATTTAGATTTCAATTTGGGAGGCTAAGTGTGCTTGTGGGAGCTTCAAATTATTTGGGTATAAATTCTAACCTTTTGCTTAATGTGTTGTAATTGTTTCATGTTAGCTTAATTAGGTCTTTAATTAGGTTTAAATATGTTTTCAATTGGTTTTAAGTGCATGATTTAAAATTTATGAGTTAGGGTTTGAATTCAAATATGGTTATTGTCACTTGTTTAAGTTTACAAAGTGTATTTTGGCTTGTGAGGGCATGGAAAACCTAATATAGTTGCTATTAAGTAAATTGTTGCATTTAATTTGTCCAAATCAAGTTTTTAAGCAAACTAGGTTTTTGGAATTTGATTAACTAATGGAGATAAAAATCTAATTAGGGTTTTCATGGCATTATTAACATTTTAATGTGTAGTTTAATACTTTAGTTCATGAAAATCCAAGCTAGATTGTAGTTTGTGCATTTTTGCTAGAAAATTGTTAAAATTTAGGTATTTTGTAAACTAGAATTTTAGGGTTTTTGGAATTTAATGAGATTAAATTATGGGAATTGTTTTTATGACTTATTTAAGATATTTAGTGAATATTGTGGCCGCTAGATTCGTTTATACATCGAGTTTTGTACTAAAACGGTGATTTGTGCTTGCTAGATTTTCGGGAAAATGACTTTTTAAGTGAAATTGGGGTTTTTGTGAATTTTAAGCTATTTTATATTATAATTAGTGCTTGTAATTGTACAAATGAGTGTGTTGGGAGCTTTCTCGATGGTTTGGCGTTTGTACGCCGACGTCGAGGGTTTTTGGGTCGATTTGTGAAAGCGACCATAGGTTTTGACCTATGTGGGATTCGTGCGTCGTTTTGGTCATGAGTCAGATTTTAATGCGATATGGTGCATTATGATATGTAGGTACCCCATGTGGACTTCGAGACGACAAGCATGCGCGTGGCGACGTCGGCACCGGCGAGCGAGGACCAGGTGAGTAGATTTATATCTACGGGGAGAAGTCGGGTGGATGGCGTATAGCACCCCCGCAGTTCGTGGTGATGTGTACGAACACGTATACACACATATATATATATTGTTTATATATTGTTTGAGCTATTGATGATAAATATGGATTTTTGGTGTTCTTGGATGATTGAGTGTCGCGAAACCCTAGAGTAGCGGTCGCACCACACTTGCACACACCTACCCATACTTGCATACTTTCTTCTTTCTTTTGTGCTCATGCGGGAATATATATAGTTATGTGTTCACATAGGTATGGGACTATGTGTTCACATACGGATTTGAGAATGATACTTGGGATTTATGATGAGTCGATGAGATTTGATTTGAGGCCGTGAGATCGGTGATATAGCAGGGTTCGTATTTGTGATACGACAGGATGTTGTAGCGGGTCCATGACGTAGTGTTTCACACATGTCCATGCATACTTAGGCGGTATCAGTATTGTACTAGACGTAGGTCAGTACCTTAGACTATGATCTTTGATAAAGAGGATACCGGATGAATAGTGTGATGAATATGATATTGACCCGTACCCAGATTTGGGGATGCCGTACGACGGATTTACGTACGAGCTATATTTTGATGATTGATCCGCACTCTTGACTTGGGATGTCTGATTTTAGATATGGTATCGGATATGATATTATTGAGGCGGGATCACCGACTAATATATATACAGGTATGTATATGTATCGACTCAGATGTTAGGCGGTTTCCTTACCTGTAGTCCAGCTTGTTAGCTTAGCCCTTTATTTTAGTTTAGTTGTTAGATTAGATTCGATTCTTACCTATTTCAAAAAACTAACGAATCGTGGGCATTTTAAAAGACAGCCCATGGAATCCTACGGATATTTCAAAAGACGTATCTTTTCATAAAAACACCGTAGCCCCTATTTTCAAAACCCCACGATTCGTGTTATTTTCATAAGGCACCATTGTAGGACTTATATTAGGTTAATGCAGATTAGTTATCGTTGCGTCTAGTGTTCAGCTCCCGCTCATTATTGTGGTTCGCTCCGCATCGCATGCTTATATTATGCTTCATATTCTACTTTTGATATCTTGTGGTTAGGACACCTGCACCATTACCGATGATGCGTATGTACCACGTACACTTACTTGCCGGCTCACACACATCTTCATCGGTAATTGCCATGTCACGTACACCTTAGAAAATATTATTGCTTGACATAGCCTGTTAGCTAATAGTTTAGACATGATATTAGTGTACTTGCCTTATATGTTAGTTTAGACATTGTAGTTATTACCTGCTACTTCATGCATGTTATTATTCACTGTTGTGTCGCATTCATGGATTCTCATGCCTATATTCACTGTTTACATGCTATTGATGACTTGGATTCGGATTTCATGAGATTTCTTGGATTTGGAGGAAAACCGCAAAAACATAAATAAACCTTTTCTCTCTTTTAAAATAAAAAGTGCGGTTTTCCCATGATGTATGAGTCGTCCACCATGAGTTTGCTGATGGATTTCGAGACCCGATTCGAGGAGTGGAGGAACCGTTTCGGGTACATGGTGGGCCCGGTGCGGTACCCCAGGGCAAGAGGATCGTGTTGTTGACGTTGAGCCTGGCAGGGGAGCACTACCGACCGGTGATTTTTCCCGACGCGTCGGATAACCGGAGGATACCGTCGTGGTCTTGAGATGGATGGTAGGGGCCGGTCTGGACTGACGACGCCCTAGATATTGTGATTGAGACATTGAGATTTCGAGATATTGAGGTACATAGACTGTGATACAGAGATATTGGGATTACGTTTTGTGCCGATGCTAGGCACTGTTTTATACTGATTTCATTTATGGTACCTCCTATTTAAAATACAGAGATCTCACTGATGTATGAAAGTAACTTTATTCAGTACATGCATTCTGTTTCATGCATTCATACATCATCCATATGATGTATCGCTACCTGAGGCACTGACACGGGCACATGGGATTACACTCGGGTTAGATATTTACCCTAATCGTTGTTAGGCTGCATGTTATATTTATTTGAGGATATTATGATCGTTGACCTAGGATTGCGTTGTTCATGTGGTTTCTTTTCGTAGATGTTTTTCTATTCACGAGTTGGCAACTCACCCCCGTTGTGCCCCAGTTTCTTGCAGGTTTGCCGTACAGGTTTCATTACGGCTTTGCGGGCATAGTTTCCTTCGGGTGATTTGCTAGTAGGTGGGTTTACTTGTATCGTACCCCCATTATATATCTTGTATATCATTATTCTGTTGTATCTAGAAGTTCCATCAACCAAACATGTATTTATTTTGAGATAGAGACCAGTGATATTATTCTTTCGACCTTAGAGTCGCGCATTGTATTTCTATAGATTTCTTGCTGTTTTGAGTTTCCTTAGAGTTTTGATCCTCGTCCTTGGCGTTGTATATTATATTACTTGTGTGGTTGTGACCGTCGATTGACGAAGAGCTAGCTCCCGCTTGGGGATGCTTTTTTTTTTATTTCGTATACTATTCATGTTGTATCCCGTTTGGGGGCCAGTATTTACAAAGGAGACTCTGCCAAAATTTTTAGAAAATTTTTGATGTTTTTTTTAAAAAAACCGCATAATTCGGCTTATGCTATTAAAACTACTTGTTTTAAATTGGTTTCCTTCACTCTACTACTTTTCTTGGTTTGGATTTCTGGGTATTTCGGTTTACTTAGATTACGTACGCCTCGAGACGTTCGTAGTTTAAGTGCCGGTCATGTTCCTTACTTTCGGGTCGTGACAATAGCGGTACAAGTCGTGTCGGAGTGTAGCCCAAAACACCCTGAGAATCTACTGGAAAACCTACCAGCAATTCTCGCTTGCCCTGGCCAGGGACTTTGTGTAATGGCTCTCCTAGACACAGCGCGATATCAACCCCCAATACCGGGAGAGACGAATCCTGTCTAACCGTCACTGCCTCCAAGTGCTTCGGGACTGCACCCAACTCCTACCTGTTTGCACGACTCAGTAGAGCCATGGTAGGGTAGTAATCTAAGAACAGTGGGAACACACTCGAGGCGAAGTGACAGTGTCAAGTCAGCGGACTAAGTTGTACTCATGTCACCTGGGAACTGTTAACTAACGATAGGTATAATACCAACCAACAGTTCCCGACGACTCCTGTCCAGTGTACTCGTAACCTAACGAGCACCTGCATACTATCTCCAGTACGACGTATTGATGGCTGTGGGACATACCATCTCCCCTGCTGGGAAGAGAAGCGTATGCACCAGTCTACTCTGGAGTATCGATGCCCTGTCTCGATAATCCTACAACTAGGGACCAAAATAAGGATGTGCTTATAGATTACCCAGCCCCCACTAGTGTGATCGCCATCACAACGGCGGTAGTCAAGCAAAGATCCTAAGCGCTCTACCAATATGTTTTTAGCGATATGTTAAAAGAAACATATACACATATTAAGATAGAAACAAACCAAGTAGCATACTACTATATCGAGCAAGACTGTCGTAAAACCATATATATATATCCCAAGCCTCCAAAATGTATTATACAAACCGGTACTATACAATAATGGCCTCTAGGGTATGCATATCTAACAATCTCCCACTTGCACTAAAGGCCAGTAATTGGTGTACCGCATACCCAACGTCTGCACTAAGGCCAGCTGCCGGCGTACCGCATACCCAATAGCTCAAAAAGTCGCTCGAACTGTGTTTGAGGGAGGGCCTTCGTGAATGGATCCGCTGTGTTGTCTTTTGTGTCCACTCTCCGTACCTCGATCTCCTGGCGATCAATGATATCCCTGATCAGGTGATACCGCCTTAAGATGTGTCTGGATTTCTGATGGGACCTTGGTTCCTTCGCTAAAGCTACAGCCCCATTGTTATCGCAATACAAAGGTATTGGGTCAACAATGGACGGAACCACCTGAAGTTCTCTAATGAACATTTTCATCCAGACCGCCTCTTTTGCGGCATCGCTTGCAGCAATGCATTCAGCCTCCATCGTCGAGTCTGTGACGGTATCCTGTTTGGAACTCCTCCAACATACCGCCCCTCCGTTGAGGGTAAACACAAAACCCGAGACAGACTTGCTGTCATCTTTTTCACTCTGGAAGCTTGAATCGGTAAAGGACTCGACCCTGAGGTCTCCATTAACGTAAACCAGGAACATCTCCTTAGTCCTTCTCAGGTACTTGAGAATGTTCTTCACTACCGTCTAGTGGTCATCACCTGGGTCTGACTGATACCGGCTCACCACGCTCAGCGCGTAAGCTACATCTGGTCTTGTACATAGCATCGCATACATTATAGATCCTACCGCCGAAGCGTAGGGTATAGTGTTCATGCGAACCCTCTCATCGTCAGGCTTAGGAGACATCTTCTTGGAGAGGGTAATTCCGTGCAATGCGGATATGTTACCGCGCTTGGAATCCTCCATACTAAATCTCTTTAGTACGGTCTCTATGTACCTGGACTGCGAAAGTCCCAGTAGTCTCTTGGATCTATCTCTGTAGACCTTGATCCCCAGAATGTACGAGGCATCACCCAGGTCCTTCATGGAGAACCGTTGTGACAAGAATAGCTTGACCGATTGTAGCATAGGAAAGTCATTTCCTATCAAAAGAATGTCGTCCACGTACAAGACTAGGAATACGACAGTTCGTCCTAAAATCTTCCTATAGACACAAGGTTCATCTTCGTTCTTGATGAAATCAAATTCCTTGATTGCCTCATCAAAACAGATATTCCAGCTCCGCGATGCCTGCTTCAATCCATAAATGGATTTAAGTAACTTGCACACCTTCCCGCTGCTCCCACTGTCCATGAAACCTTCTGGTTGATCCATGTAAACGCACTCTTCTAAACAGCCGTTTAGAAAAGCCATTTTAACGTCCATTTGCCAGATTTAATAGTCATGGAAGGCAGCAATGGCAAGTAGGATCCGAATGGATTTGAGCATAGCCACTGGAGAAAAGTTTCGTCATAGTCCAAACCAGGTCTTTGACGAAAACCTTTTGCAATGAGTCTAGCCTTATAGGTTTCCACCTACCCATCTACACCAAGTTTCCTTTTGTAGATCCATTTGCATCCAACGGGTTTTACCCCAGGTGGAGCAATATCCAAGGTCCACACTTTATTGGTGTACATGGACTCCATTTCAGATTGCATTGCATCCAGCCACTTATCAGAGTCCCTACTGATAATGGCCTGCCTGAAACTGGTAGGGTCATCTTCTTCCAAGATGCAATCCTCTCGATCCCCGTCTATGAGAAAACCGTAGTATCTCTCGGGCGGATGAGAAATCCTACCAGATCTGCGGAGTGGCTGAGGTTCGTTGGGTGTAACTGAATCTAGCGGTTCCTCCAAATCTTTAGTTAAAGTTTGTGTTTCTGGAATTTCATCTAGTTCTACCGTGCTGCCACTAATATTTTTAACAAGAAATTATTTTTCCAAAAATGTGGCATTCCTTGAAACAATTATCTTCTGTTCCTCTGCATGGTAGAATAGATACCCACTTGAATCTTTTGGGTATCCCACAAACTTACATAAAACTGCCCGTGCCTCAAGTTTGTCTAGGTTCTGCTTTTTGACATAAGCTGGGCAACCCCAAATCTTAATACGTTTAAGATACAAACTCTTACCACTCCATATTTCATACGGAGTCTTAGGCACAGATTTGGATAGAACTTGATTCAATAGATGTGCTGCTGTTAAAAGCGCATGTCCCCAGAATGAAAGAGGCAACTCAGCACTACACATCATGGAGCGAACCATATCCAATAGGGTACGATTCCTCCGTTCCGATACACCGTTGTGCTGTGGTGTATAAGGAGGAGTAAGCTGAGAGAGAATATCATTCTCTTTTAAGTGATCTAGGAATTCCCTGCTTAAGTACTCCCCTCCTCTATCTAATCGGAGGATCTTGATACTTTTGCTAGTCTGGTTCTCTACTTCGTTTCTGAATTCCTTGAATTTCTAAAAAGCTTCAGATTTATGTTTCATAAGATACACATATCCGAATCTAGAGAAATCGTCAGTGAATGTGATGAAGTACGAGAACCCACCCCTTGCATGTATAGACATCGGACCACATACATCACTGTGTATGAGTCCCAAGAGCTCTGCTGCCCTTTCTCTATGTCCGGTGAACGGAGATTTGGTCATCTTTCCTTTGAGACAAGACTGCCAAGTTTCATAAGATGAAAACTCGAACGTATTCAAGAGTCTATCTTTATGCAACTTACTTAGTCTTTTCTCTCCGATATGACCAAGTCTACAATGCCACAAGTAGGATTCATTCGTATCTGAATTCTTCCTCTTGTGTGTGTTTTGTACTTTGAGAACTGTATTCTGATTTAGAACGTAGATACCATTACACAGTGTACCTTCTGCAACCAGTACCTTATGAAGGTAGATGTTCATGATATTTCTATCAAGAACAAAGTTATATCCATCTTTATCGAGTAAAGATACTGATATGATGTTGCAAACCATGGAAGGTACATAGTAGCAACCGTTCAAAATCATAGTATTGCCATTTGGAAACACTAGGTGATATTCACCGACGGCTGCAGCATTAACTTGTGCTCCGTTCGCTACTCTGAGAGACATATCACCAGGTACAACTCTCATACTTTTTCTCAGTCCCTGCAATAGATTACAGATATAAGATCCTGATCCAGTATCAAGTACCCAAGAGGTAGGGCTGACCGTAAAGTAGTTCTCAATTACAAGAACACCTGAAGTAGATGCAAAACCATGCTTCTTCTTCAACTGGGTATCCTTGGAATCCATACAATCCTCTTTCCCTTGCTCATACTTATGACTGTTGTTGTAAGTTAGAGCCGAACCAACGTTCCCCAGCCCCGAATAAGAATTCGGATCGGTCAAGCAATATATTTTATTATCTTGATTAGGGCGTGAAATGGTTGCTACCTGGAGAGAGAGAAAAGAAACACTCAGCGTGCGCTCTTGCAAGATTAGATTGGTTTATTGATTTATCTAACCAGGATGGCTCCCACTGTTTCCTCAAATTCTTCTTCAAACCCTAAAAGAAGAACTAGTCAGGATTAATCGCACGTCACAATACTTGCTTAACCTTTCAGCCAGGATGGTGTTGGTACTTCGAGGGAGGTTTTCCAACGCTTTCGCGAAGTTCCTTAATTAAATAACCTCTTTTCCCTGGAGGCGTAGCCCCGCTAACACCGTTCTAGACACCTACTTGGTTTATTGCATTGATTGTTAAGTGAAATAATCTCCCGAGAGTAATCCAACTCATCAGTGGGATCAGGATCCAACTATCATTGTGCGATGACCTAGATGGAATCCACTCTAGTCACCACACTCCAGAAGGTATGCTAAATCTGCAAGTTTCAGTTTCTTTAGAAACTCCCGATGTGGATTTCTACCCCTAGGACCCAAGTGACCTTGACACTGTCAACAAATCAAAGAGTCCAACTCAAGTTCAACCCGTCGTTATCATGATTGCATTAAACCCACCCGCATAACCCTTGACACAGTCAACAAAGTTACACGACTGTCCTAACCAATCACATTGTATCCAGTAGATAAGCAATACTCAGCTACCGTTCACTATGCCTTGACACAGTCAACAAACGCAACACGAATACTAAGTATAACTTATAAGAAATGACGGAGGGCTACGGCTGGGTTTTTGGCGAAAAACCCGTTAACGTAATGAACTTGAAATCGTTGAAGGAACCTGATAACCTTTTTGAAAATATAGTGGCGAAAACTTTTGCTAAAGAGGTCACTCCCTGTGAAGGGATCTCGGCTCTTTCCTCGTCGAATGAGGTGAAGGATATTCCAAACTGAATACCTCGATGCAAAGCAAGAATAATCGACTATAGTGAAGTTATTACCCTGACGCAAACTTTTTGTCCAAGGGGTCACTCCCGATGAAGGGATATCGGCCCTTGCCTCGTCGACTGAGGTGCTGGACATTCATAACCGAATACCTCTATGCAAAACAAAAGAGAGCGTCCTTGCAATAACAACTTTTTTTGAAAATTGTTCCAACAACGTCTTACTAGGTTTTTTTTCCTTTGCATTAGATTAATGTTTCCCATTAGTTAATCCTACCATTGCAGAAAACAACGAAAATATGACGTACGCTTATGCCATCCGCATTCGCCACGAGGCCCCGTCATTACCCGTTAGGTTACTTAACTAACGACAGAGCGGGGGCTGGACTAGCGCGGATGCAAAACATAAGCAACGCCTAAATAAATATCATATAGATATATACACATTCGTCAGATGCAATGATAGCCATTCCAGATCACAGATGAACACATTGGATATACTAGGAATCCGCATTCCGTACTAGCCTGTAACGAAAAGCGGATTACACGGTTGCGATGAATAGCCAAGACCCCACCCTAGACCCCTACGGGTGCGGCAAACTACCCGCCAAGTACCCGAAGCGAAGCAACCTCCCTCAACACCGTGAGTAGGCCACTCGGCACTTCAAGGTACCCGGTAGTTTGTGCACCCCACCATGGGTCTATCCTAGGAGCAAAAACAGTAAAAGAAATTATACAATGACGGCCACAACCCCATCCCGGTTGTGCGGCCATATAAATAATATTACATCAAATTACATATTACATGAATTGAAAGATAAACAAAACTCTCATCTCACAACCCCCCGGCTATTCATCCGCGACAATCCAACGAATTCATATAAACAATCCAATAACATTACAGATCACAGATATGTATAACCCCCACTAATCGACGTATAGAGATTAGCAGACGTTCAATACATATATCACATCACAGATATAACCCGTCAGCTTAAGTCTTTAGAAGTTCGATCAAAACACGGATTTTTAAAATCCAAAAACAAATTTTGCTTTCTGGAAAATCTGGGAAGAAAAAACATGTTCCAAAAATCCCAAAACACCCCATAAAACACACTGCAGGAAAACCGATCCACGGCCGAGTCAACTAGGCCGCGGATCCGTGGCAAGAAGCTATTCTTGCCGCGGTTCCGCGGTGAGTTGGTCGGTTCGCCAGATCGATTTTCTTGGGTGTATACTAAAAACCCTGAGCTGATTTTTGAGATGTGTTAAATAATTTTTAGAGCAGAATAAAAATCGACAGAAAGTTTAACCCTCGGGCGTGTTTTGTGATTTCCTTTTCCGATCGAACTTCTAGTTACTTTGCTAACATGCTAGAAAATGTTTAGCTAGGCTCTGATACCAATGTTAGGTCCACGTTACCTATCCCGGTCCTTTCGGGGAGGCGGAATAGGTAAAACGAAATTTTTTCCTTAGCTAGGTAACATGGACCGTTTCATGAAGGATCGTTGCTAAACAAAAACTAACAAAATTTTACAAGTTCTAACTACTATGTAGAATGGTTATACCTTGGTCTTGAACTCCTTCTCTTCTTGATGTGGTTCTTCCTCTTTCTTGCTCCTCATAGTCGCTTGAACGGATCCTCCTTGTCGTCTCCTCTTTGCCATAGATGGATCCACCCGAGGGTCTCGAAATTGGGCTCCTATCTCAACCTAGAGATGACTAAGGTGTTTGGTTTGCTAAAACTAAAACCTTAGATTGAGTAGAGAAGAGTGATGGTTGTTTTATCTCAAAGGTTCATGATTTCCAACTCATGGAACACTTGAACCTTGAGAGAGGAAGAGGAAGAGGGAGAGCTTTTCTTTCTAGGAGTGAGAAAGAGAATGATACAATGAGCTCTCATAATCCAACCCTTCTCACAAAAGTGAGAATAATGATAATAATAATAATTATTAAGTATATGGTGATGGTTAGTTTCATTGACCATTATCATTTCATGCTATAATTGCCTTTGCAAACAACAAGCAAGCAAAAGTCATACCCATGAAATGATAGCCATGAAATGATGATGGTCAACAAGTCCAAAATGGTCAACCGGTCAACAAAGTTAACAAGTCAACAAAAGTCAAACTTTCAACTCAACCATGGCACAATAATACTTAATTAATATTATTAATCATATATCATATTCTCATTAGGGTTTAAAGAAAAGTCAACGGTCAACAAGTCAACCAAAGCCAAATGGTCAACAACCCTAATGAGAATCCTCTGCCTCTGCCTCTGTCAACTGTGCATACACACCCGCATCCGTGCTCCAAGGAACACGAATAAACCGAGACAAAACCAATCCCAAAAACAGTTACTAGGATCCGGCTTAAACCAAAGCCTACTAGTAACTACTGTCCGGACACCAAACGTGCACAAGTGCGCGGATGTGAACGAACCCCGTCGCAAAACCATGCAACCTCTACTCTGTTTTGCCCAAAGGCGAGTAACCCTCTATGTGGGACTTTAAAGGCTCGACACTACGCTGGCAGTGGGTTTAACCACAGGCCGCAAGCGGTACTAGCTGTACGTAACGGTCCCCAGGTAGATACCGATAAGAAGACTGATGAGGTGAACCCATCGAACTCTTACAGAGCCTGAATGCGACAATCTCCGTACAGTCCGGTCTGTTCGTCTGAGAATATCGCATGGCGGTCCTAAGGGGGCTGTAAACGTTAGTCCCCTAATAGCTGTACAAGTCATGTCGGAGTGTACCCCAAAACACCCTGAGAATCTACTGGAAAACCTACCAGCAATTCTCGCTTGCCCTGGCCAGGGACTTTGTGTAATGGCTCTCCTAGACACATCGCAATATCAACCCCCAATACCGGAAGAGGCGAATCATGTCTAACCGTCACTGCCTCCAAGTGCTTCGGGACTGCACCCAACTACTACCTGTTTGAACGACTCAGTAGAGCCGTGGTAGGGTAGTAATCTAAGAACAGTGGGAACACACTCGAGGCGAAGTGACAGTGTCAAGTCAGCGGACTAAGCTGTACTCATGTCACCTGGGAACTGTTAACTAACGATAGGTATAATACCAACCAATAGTTCCCGACGAGTCCTGTCCAGTGTACTCGTAACTTAACGAGCACCTGCATACTATCTCCAGTACGACGTACTGATGGCTGTGGGACAGATCATCTCCACTGCTGGGAAGAGAAGCGTATGCACCAGTCTACTCTGGAGTATCGATGCCCTGTCTCGATAATCCTACGACTAGGGACCAAAATAAGTATGTGCTTATAAACTACCCAGCCCCCACTAATGTGATCGCCATCACAACGCCGGTAGTCAAGCAAAGATCCTAAGGGCTCTACCAATATGTTTTTAGCGATATGTTAAAAGAAACATATACACATATTAAGATAGAAATAAACCAAGTAGCATACTACTATATCGAGCAAGACTTTCGTAAAACCATATATATATATATCCTAAGCCTCCAAAATGTATTATACAAACCAGTACTATACAATAATGGCCTCTAGGGCATACATATCTAACATCTACTCTCCTAACCTCGATCCCCTGGAGATCGACTTTCTCCTTGATTAGGTGATACTACCTTAGAATATGTCTTGGTCACTGACGGGACAGGGGTTCCTAGGCCAAAGCCACAGCTCCATTGTCACACAATGGTAGGAACCAAATTCATCTCATGAACAAATATATACCCAGACTACCTCTTTGGTAGCATTGCTAGTAGCGATACATTCAGCCTTTATCGTCTAGTTTGCCACGGTATCTAGCTTGGAACTCTTCCGACATACCGTCCCTCCACCGAGGGTAAAGACAGTGCCTGTGACTGACTTTCAGTCAACCTTATCACCGTGGAAGCTATCTAGTGATTCTCCTCAGGATTGATTGATACCTTCTCACTACACCTAGTGAGAATCCTAACATCCACTTAGATCTATCGCATAGATCAAAGCCCAGGATTTAGGAGGTATCACCTCGATCCTATATGGAGAATCCTTGTGATAAGAGGAGATTGACCTAGTGTAGCATAGGAAATACTTTCCCTATCAAGAGTATGGCATCCACGTACTATACGAGGAAGACCACCTTACTCTCTACTACCCTTTTGTATATACAAGGTTCATCCACCATTTTGATGAAGTCAAACGCTTTGACTACCACATCAAAAACAGATGTTCCAACTCCGCGATGCCTGCTTTATTCTGTAAAGCAACTTGCACACGTTTCCGCTGCTCCTATTGTCTACGAAGCTCTCTGGCTGTGTACTTATAGATGTTATCTTCTGAATCAATATTTAGAAAAGCAGTCATGACACCCAACCGCCAGATATCTTAGTCATGATATGTAGCAATGGCAAGTAGGATTTTGATGGACTTAAGCATAGCATTGAAAGTCTTAACTTTTCCATCTACACCAAGTAATCTTCTCAAGATATACTTGCTCTGATGGGGATTTAACCCTTCAGATGAAGCAACCAAAGTCTATAATTTGTTGGTGTACATGGATTCCATCTCAGATCGCTAAGCATCCAGCCATTCTTACAGAGTCGCTACTCTTGATGGCCTGCTCGGAACTAGTTGGGTCATCATATCATGATGCAATCCTCGCTCCCACTGTCATCGAGAAACCGAAGTATCTCTCAGGTGGATGAGGAAACCTACCAGATCGGCGGAGAGGCTGAGGTTCGTCGGGAAATATTGAATCCTTATTCAATAGGTACGCGGTTTCATAAGTGCATAGCCTCCAAAGAAATAGGCAACTCGGTAGTACTCATCATAGATCACACCATATCTAATAGGGTGCGATTGCTCCGCCCCGATACACCGTTGTGCTGTGGTGTATACGAAGGAGTAATGCTGATAGAGAATCTCATTCTCCTTTAGAATAGTCCAGGATCTCCATGCTCAGGTATTCTCCTCCCCAATCACATCAAAGGACATAATACTTATACCCATTTTGGTTTACTACTTCAGATTTATATTCATTGAATTTCTCAAAAGCTTCAGGCTTGCGTTTCAACAGGAACACATGTCCGAATCGTGAGAGATCATCAGTGAATATAATGAAGTATAAAGAACCAATCCTGGCTTGTGTAGACAAGGGACCACATACATCATTATGTATCAGTCCCAAGAGTTCACTAAATCCTTCTCTGTTTCAAGTAAACGGAGCTATAGTCATTTTATCTTTGTGACATGACTGGAAGGTTTCACAAGATGTAAATTCAAACAGATTTAAATATGCATCTTAATGTAACATAGCTAGTCAGGTCGCAATGATATGACCTAGTCTACAATGCCTCAAGAAGGATTCGTTCATTTCTGAACTCTTCCTGTTGTGTGTGTTCTGTACGTTAAGAACTGTGGTTCGATTTAGAATGTATATTGTCACGACCCGAATATTTCGACTCATGACCGGCACTTAACCCCGCTACGTCCACAGGCGTAACGCGACTAAGTAAGCCGAACCCAGAAATCAAAACCATATATAAGCAGCGAGTGTTGAAAACTTTTAGTTAAAACATTTAGAAAACCTTAAATAATTCAATAAGTTATTTTAAAATTACGTAATCATTTAAATAATTTTGGCAGCATTTCCTTTGTAAAAGTATCCCCGAGACCGGGTATAAAACAGGATATGAGTGAAAATGAGATATAATGAAACAAAACATTCTCAAACGGGAGCAATCACGCCCAACGGCGAAAACCATCATCACAAGAGTAATAAACGACGCCGTAGCGAAGAATAAGCAATAAGCAAACAATACAGGAATATAAACTGCATATAAAAACAGTCGGCTCCCACGAGCTCAACACCAGAATCCAAAATATACATCATCGTCCTCACACAGTATCTAAGTCTAGTACATAAATGGTAGATGGAGAATACTAGATACAAAAAGGGGTACAATAAAAGTAATCGAATACCACAACCCACCTAAAAGCAAAACAGCTCTCGCAACAACTTTAGTGGTATCTGTAGCCAAAAGATGCAAAAGGCAGCCTGCCGCGACTACTCTGAAGGGCAACCTGCAAATACTGTGGCACAACGGGGGTGAGTTGCCAACTCGTGAATAGAGATAACATATAAAGGTAATCGCGAGCATGCATGTATTGCGCTACTCTAACATATGCCAGCAAGTAAGGTCTATATGCGACAAATAGTAGGTGCAATAATCATGCAAAGGCTCTGTCTGGTAAAACGACTACAGGATGAAATGCATGATAAACAATGCTGAGCATGGGATAAACAACATCAACATGGAAATATCAACATGGAAACATAATCGGTGCCCCAAGCTGCACCCAAATCCCAAATAAACTCAGGCGCCGGCACTCTCCTCGGCCCTCAAATCCTGTAAATCTCTGAGAATCACGAGTGCCCAACATCGGCACTCAAAATATCATAAAATACTCGTGTCCAGCATCGACACGCAAATCCTCATATATCGGGCTCCGTCAGTCCAGATCAGCCCTCGGCCCCGGCAGTACGGATCATCCCGCATCCATCTCTCGACTCTGGTCAGTATCCTCCGGATAACCGACAGGTCCAACCAATCACCGGTAGGTACTCGCCACACTGCCAGGCTCATCGTCTACTCCACGAAAAACATTTCTCGCCCCGGGGAACCATACCGGGTCCACCACGAATCCCCAACGGATCATCCAACTCCTTGAATCGTGTTTCAAGCACACGTCTCAGCACCGAGAAAACGCGTGGTGGACGCACCAAAATATCATATCACGAGGAACAGGGTTTTCAAATAGTGCATCTTTTCTTTAATTAATTCCGCGGTCCTCAAAACCAGAAATCACATGGAAATCCAACACCAATGAGTAAATCAAATGCGATATGCTATGCACATCAAGTCATAATGTTGGTATAAGGGAGAACCGCTTTTTAAAATAGTTTCAGTTTTCAAAAGACATCTTGCGGCTCCCAATTTCTATGAAAATCATAACGAATCATATATGAAATGAACTATAACAATATAATCATGGCAATTCTACAGTGAGTGTGTCATGGCAATTACAAACGGTGTGTGTGTAACATGCAGATTAGTGCTCGTGCAATATGAACCGTTAGTAATAGTGCGGTGTTCTATCAATTCTAAGTTTACATACATATGGCAGGGAATGCAGTATGCAACAATAGTATACATGACAGTCAATGTAGGTAAATGCAATAAATAACTATAAGGTCTTATCAGCCCTGACGCATAACGCCATGCGGGCGATATCCCCGTAGATGTTAAATCTATTCACCGAAGTCTCGCGCTAAGTGTAGCAGATGACTTGCTTTCCCTTCTTTGCCGCGTCCGTCTCACTCGCCTGCGAACCTAGGATGACACAATATATCACACATAAGCTCAAATCCATAAAAATGTGATATTAGGGTCAACCTAGAGACCCGTGTCGCAAACCAAGCGCGCGTGTGCGCGATACGCTAAAACGTGTGATTACGCGCCTGAAACTACCCCGACGCGTCGCGATACGCAGAAACCCCAAACCCACACACGTATCACGCGTGTCGCGAAGGTTTAAAATACGAGAAATAGGTATATAGTTCCAGATTTTTCTACAGCAAGAATCAAATAAAATTATACATGCCAGGAGTCTAATGGTCGCAGCAGACACCTATAGGACCAAACCCCAACCAAAACCCTCCCCATCTGGCCGCAATTTGCGGCCAGATCGAATTTTCCGGCGGCCTGTACATGAAGTATGGGGGTTGGGTTCTACCTGGGGGATCAGCACCTAACCACTATGCTGCAGTCTTCTCAAAATCAATCTGAACTCACCGGGTCGATAGCAGATTACAGAAGGTCAAAATTTGCTTTAAAACGATGAATTTGCATCAATTAGGAATCTGGTGGTATTTTAGTGCAATAGGGGTTAAGCTAGGTTGACAGGGCCCTAACAACACTCCATCAACCTACTAAAACCAATTCATACTTCACTTGATCAATGTTCCCACTAATCACCACATATCGCACTAAAACGCACCAATAACCACTAATCGAAGCTAAGCTACACTAAATAAGAAAACTAGGGGGTAAGTTCAAGAAGTATACCCCACACTCGATCCTCGGGAGCTGGAGGAAGAAGAAGGAGTGGAGGGAAGGAGCTGCAGTTGAAGTTGTGCTGTTGCTGCTGCTCACTGATGCTGTTGCTGCTCACTGTTGTTGCAGCTGTGATGCTTGCTGTTGTTGCTGAGATGGTTGCTGCTGCTGCTGTGGATGCTTGCTGCTACTGTTGTGGAGGCTTCTGCTGCTGCTGCTGTGGAGGTAAGTGTGTGTGTGAGTGTGAGAGTGAGGTTGAGAGAAAAGATTACAAGAATGAGAGGGAATCATAACACCAAATGTCAACCCCTCCATTCTCTCTCTTCATTAAATGCAAGCATGGCTTTTGCCATGATGCATTCTCTCTCTCTCATTCTCACCATGTCAACACTAAAAGGGGAATTCAAATTAAAGCAACCATCATATAACTAATTAAACTCAATTAAAACCCAAAGGGCTTAATCCCCATGATTAAACCCACCATGGTTGCTAATCATGGTATTACCTCATTTTAAAACCCTTGTTTACATGCACATGTGTGTGCAAGCCTAGGAAAATTCTAGAAAAATATTTATAAAATTTGAAAAAATATTTGAAACTCAATTTGGTAAACTTTTTATTAAAAACACTTTATTTAAATATAAATAGCCACTAAACACATTCTAAGGTGTTACAATCTCTCCCCCTTAAAGAAATTTGTCCCCGGATTTCAAAATCTAAGTACACGTATCTTCGAAAAGACGGGGGTACTTCTTCCTCATCTCGCTTTCGGTCTCCCATGTGACCTCCTCGCTGCTCGGGCTACGCCAAAGTACCTTGACTGAAGGAATTTCTTTCGATCTCAATTTCTTCACTTGTCGATCCAAGATCATCACCGGCTGCTCTGCATAGGAAAGGTCGCGCTCAAGCTGGATCGTCGGGTGCTGAATTGCATGCGAAGGATCATGAAGATATCTATGGAGCATCGAAACTTGAAATACGGGGTGCACATCTGGAAAACTAGGCGGAAGGGCTAACCGGTATGCAACTGCACCAACACGCTCGAGGATCTCGAAGGGGCCCACATATCTGGGACTGAGCTTCCCCTTCTTCCCAAACCTCATCACACCTTTCATTGGGGAGACCCTCAAGAAAATATGATCACCAACAGAAAACTCAAGTCTGCGCCACCGACGGTCCGCATAAGATCTCTGCCTACTCTGGGCTGCTCTCATCCTATCGCGAATCAACTGGATCTTCGCGGTCGTCTCCTCAACAATCTGTGGCCCTAAGATACTGCTCTCACTGAGCTCTGTCCAACAGGCGGGCGATCTGCATCTCCTCCCATAAAGAGCCTCAAACGGTGCCATCTGAATGGTCTCCTGGTAGCTGTTATTGTAGGAGAACTCTAATAAGGGTATGTGATGATCCCAGCTACCTCCGAAATCTAATACACATGCTCTGAGTAGTCCTCGAGAGTCTGAATAGTCCGCTCTGACTGTCCGTCGGTCTGTGGATGAAATGCTGTACTGAAACTCAAGCGAGTGCCCAAAGCCTCCTGAAGCCTCTGCCATAGTCGACTGGTAAACTGGGTGCCTCTGTCAGACACGATACATGTCGGAACTCCATGCAGTCGTACTATCTCGTCGATGTAAATCTGGGCGTACTAAGCAAATCCGAAAGTCGTCTTCACTGGCAGGAAGTGAGCCGCTTTCGTCAAACGATCTACGATCACCCAAATGGAGTCATACCCTCGCCTAGTCCTGGGCAGACCCACAACGAAATCCATCGAAATCTGCTCCTATTTCCACTCCGGAATGGGTAACGGCTGTAGCTCTCCCGCGGGCCTCTGGTGCTCAGCCTTGACCTGCTGACAAGTCAGGCATCTCGACACAAAATCTGCGATATCTCTCTTCATTCCGTCCCACCAGTAAACACCTCTCATGTCATGGTACATCTTGGTGGAACCGGGATGAACACTATATACCGATCGATGTGCCTCCTCGAGAATCTCGTGCCGCAGTCCCTCAGCATCTGGTACGCACAGTCTAATCCCAAATCGTAGTACCCCCTGATCATCGATAACGATGTCGGAAAATCTACCCTGTCCAATCTGTGCCATGATCTCCGAACATCGGTCATCACTGCGCTGTGCCTTATGTATGCGGTCAAGTAACTGTGGTCGTGCACGAACATGCCCGATCTGTCCTCCAATCGGCGTGAACTCGAACTGTATCCGGCCGTTGCATAATATCTGCCAATCTGCCGACGACTGCCCCTGTACTGCGCTCAAACAAGATAGACTACCCCCGGACCTTCTGCTCAAAGCATCCGCCACCACATTCGCCTTGCCCGGGTGATACAAGATCTCGCAGTCGTAATCCTTCACTAACTCCATCCATCGGCGCTGTCTAAGGTTCAGGTCTCGCTGCTGAAATATATACTTTAAACTCTTGTGATCATTGAATATCTTGTAAGCCCGCGGGGGCGCCCCGGCCGTCGATCCGACGCCGGAAACGCGGAAAACAAAAACTTTGCGAACTTTGCAAAACGGCACCACCGCGGACTTTGCACCCGGATCGGGCCATTAACCTAGCTAGCTAGCAAAATAAGAAAAGAGTAGAGATGTATACCAAGCGATCCGTGTCCTTCGGTCTTCGTCTCCACTTCGATCTCCCGCGGAATCTCCGTCACCTCCTCGCTCGTCGGAAAGGGCACCACGTAGCCGGAATCTTTTACGGGCTCCCGCCTCTTGACCGAGGCAACTCGGGCGCGAAGTTGGCTAGCCGACGCGTCCAAGACTTGCTATAGAATAGTGTAGTAAACTTGTTTCCTTGGGGTTTAAGAGGTTGCCATGTTGGAGGAATTTTACATAGGAATTTTCCATGGATGCTTGCTAGGAAAAAGAATGGAGCATGCCATCAAAAATGAAAGAGCTCGGCCAAAGAAGAATGCTCTCTGGAAAAAAAAATGAAGTGTCAAGCAAGAATTAATTTCATTTACCCTTAAAGAAATTAATCCCCATCACAAAAGAACTACAAGAGCACACACAATGGGGGGGCCCACGAAAATTGCAACAAACAAATTGCCACACAAATTAACCTCTCTCTCTCTCCTAATCAACAGTGGCCGGCCCCCTGGATCAGGGTGGTAAAAAAGGGAATCTAAATTATGATGGAGGAAAAAGAAATGATAAACTAAAAGAAAGTGATCAAATCAATTTCCCATTTCAATCCATTCACCAACATCACAATAAATGCAAAGATAGGACCAAAATAGAATCTAATCATGATGAAGCTATTTTACAAGAAAGCCCTCCACAAACAAGTTAATTGCAAACTTGCAATTAACCCCTCCACCAAAAAAGTCCGGCCGAGAAGGAACAAAGGAAAACCGGCCGGAACGGAATGCAAACTGGCAACTTCATAAAATCGATCCCGTAATAAATTACAGGAAAACCCCGCTACTGCAAATACATGCCCGCATTTGTATTCCCACTAAACACAAATGCAAAGAGACAAAACTACACTATCAAATACTAGGATCCGGCTTAAGCCAAAGCCGGCTAGTAAAAACCGTCCGATCACGATCCGTGCAATACCGCACGTATCTGATCGAACCCTGCTATATCTCCATACGGCCTCTACAGCGTTTCGCCCGAAAGCTTGAGTAACTGTAAGTGTGGTGGACTCTAAAGACTCGTCAATACTATGGCTGTGGATTTAACCACTAGCACGTCAGAGGTATAAGCCAATACGTGACGGGCCACCAGCTATTGACCAAATGGGACGTCGATGAGGAAGCTCACCCCGACACCCAACTGAACCTGTCAGTGACAATATCCGTACAGTCCGGTCCGTTCGTCTATGAGTATCGCATGGCGGGCCTAGGGGGTTGGTAAAAGTCAGACCCCCAAAAGCGGTACAAGTCGTGTCGGAGTGTAGCCCAGAACACCCTGAGATACTACTGGAATACCTACCAGCAAATCTCCTGCCTTGGCCAAGGACTTTTCATGTTCTGGCTCTCCTAGACACAGCACGACCTCACCTCCAAACCGGGAGAGACGAACCCCTGAAGATCCGCTCACTGCCTCCATGTGGCTCGGGACTGTACCCAACTAAAACCTGTTTGCACGACTCCTTTGAGCCGTGGTAGGGTAGTAATCAAAGTACAGTGGGAACTCACACGAGACAAATGACGATCTCAGGTCGATGAACTAACCTGTACACATGTCACCAGGGAACTGCTATCTGACGTCAGGTATAAGACCAACTAGCAGGTTCCCGGCGAGTCCTGTCCGGTGTACTCATAACCCAATGAGCACCTGTATACATCTTAGGTGAACCAACTGACACCAGTGGCTTGTGAGACCGGCCACCGCCCCTCGTCGGGGTCTCGACTGTATACACTAGTCTACTAATGGAGTATCGATGCCCTGTCTCGAAACTCCTACGACTAGGGACCTTTTAAGGATGTGCTTGTAGACCCCCAGCTCCCACTTATATGATCGCCCTCATACTGCTGGTGGTCAAGCAAGAATCCAAGGGGCTTTATCAACGTGTAATAGCGACTCGAAAGGTCACCTAAAGCAGTACACGATGATAAAGATAAACCAGATAGCATACTATCATCTCGAGTAAGACTGTCATACTGGGACAGGTCCTCCCCTCAATCATTGCAATCACGTGCCTGTGATCCAATAATTGACTCTGAGGGCACTATCTCCAACAATCTCCCACTTGCACTCGAGGCTAATTATTGCGATGTCGCATACTCACAGCCCGTGTGATACCGAACACCCAACTCCTCTACTAGTCAGTCTTACAAAGCTCGTTTGCGAGACTATTGCGTTCGAGAAATAGCCTCAGTGAGTGGATCCGCTTTGATGTTTCTTTCTATGTCTCTCTATATCTCAAGTTCGCGGAGAAGGCCATCTCCCGAAATGAGCAATACCTGTCTTAGAATGTCTGGATGTCTGATGGGACCTAGCTCATAAGTGAACTCCAAATCCAAACTTCTTAGACTGTATTGTCAACTGAACTTAATCAGTATCCTGCGCCATGCCTTCTCTCAGTATCCACCTGGACCACCTGTCCAAAATACTGCCCCTCGTCAGAGGGAAAACTATAACTCTGACAGCCACTCTGCCATCCAGGTCACCTTGGAAGCCTGGAATGATAACCGTCTCCTAAAGGAGGCTGCCGTTATCAATTCCCTAGAACATCAACTTATGTTCTAAAACTGCTTCCGATTGTGACGACCAAAGTATAACCGATCGTAGTATAGGATTATTACTTCCTACTCTGTGTATGTCATCAAAAACCAGGACATCACACCCTACTACCTTCTTAACAGATCCATCCCCTATTCTGATGAAGTCAAACCTATGACTGTCACATCAGAAATAGATGATCTATCTCCGCTATATCTGCTCTAGTCTATAAATAGACATAAGCCTGATGTCCACCAATGCTTCCGCTGCTCCCACTGACTACGACAACCCTCTGGCAGAGTCATATAGACGTGCACTTCTAAAGCCAGTTTAGAACGACACTATACTCATCCTCCTGCCGGGTCTCACAGTCTGGAACAACAGCAATGGCAAGTCTGGGTAAACAAGAACCTCCCTGCCACCGTCCTTGAGCATATCGAAGTACCTCTCGAGCGCCTGAGATTACCCACCATATCTGCGAAGTGGCCAATGGAATGTCAAACCAGATTGAATCTTTAGGTTCTTATCAAATCTTCAGTAATCGTTTGCGGTTCTGGAATCACTTCCAGTTCTACCATACTCCCACTACTGTTTTTCTGAAAAAATCCATTTTTGATAAAACTGTGGCGAGTCAAAAACAATATCGCTATTGATCTTCCAGATGGTAGAAAGTCAACCCTCGTCATAGCCCGGGTCAACCCACAAACAGCCATTACTGAAACGTGCCTTGAGTTGTCCAGAGTCTGGTTTCAAGCATAAGCCGGACAACTCCCCGTATCTTAACAATGTCAAGATATGAACTGTTCTATATCCATGAAACAGAGGCACTGATTTAATTGAACCAGATTCAAATCATGCAGCTGTCTCCAGTGCATGTCAACTAAATGGAAGGAGGCCGATCAGCGTTACTCAACTTAGGAATGCTTCCAATTATGAGTAACCTGAAAGAGAAGTTAGTTCTCTTAATCATTACTATCAACTGAATACCATGTACAAGTATCTACATCTTCGATCACTTTGAAGAATCCCGATACTTGCAACACATGGTTCTCTACTTTATTCTTATACCTATAACTTCCCAAAACTTCGACCCTGTGTTTCTACGAAACACCTGTCTAAGAACTAGAGAAGTCATAAGTAAACAGAATACAGTACGAGGACCAACCCCTCTGTCCTCATGGACACTGGACAATATACAATACTCTGTATAAGTCCCCTGAGTCGAATGACTCTTTCACTGTGTGTCGTAGGTTGAAAACTGTACTTTTGGTTAAGAAGAATCACACCGTTGTTCAATGCTCCTTACCTAACCATCCACTGGTATAGGTAAATGTCATAGACATAATTTCAAAAAGGTATGTCTCACTCTATAAAAATAGACGTACAGATATATCAATTTGAAATTGGTTCACAACAACGGATATTCAAAACCAAATATTTGCCGACCGGCAAACAACCCAGGTGGCTTCCTCAAATATCACCAATTCCAACGAATCCCGATATAATGAGGATGGTCACCTAATTCCCAATAACTTACTCCTCTTCATCATCTGTAAAACCATACAGATGTGAGACTCATACCTGGTAAATACATACCCTGGAGTAAGTATCTAATCGGGAAATCAGTTTTCTTTTAACAGTACACAGTGAAATTGAAACATTGAAATGTTTCGATGGGGTATCCTGGTATTCCTAGTAATGCATCTTCTATTATCCAGATTCACAACTATAACCGTATAATTCTTTGCCACTTCTCCAAATCCCTTTATGTGTCTTTAGTCATTACCTTCTGTACACCCCTTTAGGCCAAATGGTTTTCTTCCTTCCCTACCGTTCGGCACTAGCCTATGGTTTGGAAGAAGACTAGCCAATAAGCATAAAGGGTGTACTGTCCTAATCCCAGGAGCACTCGCAACGCGAGAGAAGGTGAAGATAAAATACACCCGAATGTACTTTATTCCTATTTCTCCTGAACCAGGATCCATCCCCGAACTGGAACAAGTTCCTTTCGAGTTCGTATATAACCATACGATGGATTATCCATTAAACTGGGATCTTCGTAGTGATACGGAGTGTCCTGGAGAAATACAAAGGTGATTTGGGATTGGCGAAGAAATACTTGGTTTGGTCGTGAATATCAGTCGCAATTTACTTTGCCCTCTTACTAATCCCTTGCTTTGTCTGAACTTAATACCTTCTGTACACCGTTTAGGCTAACTGGTTTTCTTCATTCCCAACCGGTCGGCTCCAGCCTATGGTTTAGAAGAAGACTATCCAATTTGCATAATAGGTGTACTACTCCTAAACCAAGGAGTACTCACAACCTGAGAGAGGGTGAAAAGGAAAGACAACTGAATAGTCCTATCCGTTTTCTCCAGAACCAGAAACCATCCTCGAAGTCCTTCGAGTTCGTATATAACCATACGATGGTTTTGTCCAATGGAAGTGGACGTTCGTAGTAATACGGGGTGTCCCGGAGAAAAGGGTAAAAGTAGGAGTGGCAAAGAGGTTTGCAACTCTGACAATCCAAAAGCCTGTGTTAAGTAGGTTCGGTCAACTTGGTCACTGAGTCATAGTCTAGGGTCGGGTCAATGGTCTCTACCAAAGAGAGAGAGAAAAGAAACACTCAGCGTGCACTCTAACCTAGATCAGAATGGTTGTCACTTTATCTAATCTGGAAACCTCCCACTGTAACGTCAAATTCTTCCCCAAACCTGAAAGAAGAATTAGCCGGGATCACCCGAGGAGTAAACCAACTCATCAGTGGGAATCGGGACCCAACCATCATCGCATGATAACGTGACGGAATCCGCTCACGCTATCACACTCCAGAAGGTATGCGCATATCTGGCAAGTTTCAGTACTTTTGAAACTCCCGATGTGGATTTCTACCCCATGCTCTTATGACCTTGACTTTGGCCAACATATCATAAGTCACATGTCAAGTTTTACCCGTCATTTTCCTGGTTAATTTGAACCCACTCGTACCTACCCTTGACTTTGGCCAAAATGGCAGTACGACTGTCCCAAACCAACGCATCTATCTATGCTGCATATGAATACCCAACAGCTACCAAACACTGTGCCTTGACTTTGGCCAACATACACAGCTCGAATACTATTGACTATCCATATGAAACGACGGAGGGCTACGAATGGTTTCTGGCGAAAACCTTTAACGTAATGAACTTGCTATCGTTGAAGGAACTGATAGCTTTGTAAAAATATAGTTACGAAAACCTTTGCTAAAGAGGTCACTCCCGGTAAAGGGATCTCGGCTCTTTCCCCGTAGAATGAGGTGCAGGATATTCCAACTGAATACCACGATGCAAAGCAAAAGTAAACGGCTATAGTGAAGTTATTGCCCTGACGCAAACTTCTGTCCAAGGGGTCACTCCCGGTGAAGGGATCTCGGCCCTTGCCTCGTCGACTGAGGAGTAGGATATTCCAACTGAATACCACTGTGCAAAACAAAAGTGAACGTCCTTGCAATAACAGCTTTTTGAAAAAGTGTTCCAACAACATCAGAATAGGTTTGTTTAACTTGCATTGATCCGAATCAACGCAGTCCCATCAATTGATCACACCACAAAGAACGAAAATATACTGATGTACGTATATGCCATCCGCATTCGCCACTGGGTCCCGTCATCACCCGTTAGGTTAGCTAACTAACGACAGAGCGGGGACTGGACTAGCGCGGATGAAAAACATATACAACATCTACTAATATATATATAATATATAATTTTCGCTCAAGGCGTGATAATAAATGCAGCAACACAGAAATGTATAGCAACACAGATCAATACAGATATCTGGGATCCCCAGGTTTCACAGAGCCGCTGAAACCCGACGTTCCCCTGGTCGTGTGGATAGCCTGTGCAATGAAATCCTAGACCCCTACGGGCGCGGCAAGTTACCCGCCAAAACCTGAAGCGAGGCAGCCCCCTTCAGCGACGTGAATGGACCACCCAGCACTTCACGGAATCCGGTAACTTGGGCACCCTTCCTGGGTCAACCCTATACCCCCTACAAGTGCGGCGAATAGCCCGCCAATCCTAGAGTGAAGCCCCTTCCGTCTCAACGCCATGAGATGCGGGCTTGTTGCCCTCTAGAACCCGGCTACCCGTGCACCCCTCCGCGGGGTAATCCTAGTACAGAAAGTAAAATATACATACACCGGGTACATCGACCGCAACCTGATCGTGCCCCAAAAGAATAATACAATCAGGCAGTGACGGCAGTCCACAAGTCGGACGCTCGCCCCGCAATATCAAATGTACATATAAAACAGAACTGTACTATATTGCAACCAGGCTATCCCCCACGACCGATCCGCAACCACACAGTACAATCACAGAACATCAACGTGAATGTCACGTTCGCAAATCCGTCTAACCGGGCTATAGCAGTTAGACAGGATTTACCGATCAAGTGACATTCACGGTCGCAGATATAAGTAAATACTGTGAACTAGCATGTTTAAAATATCCGATCGAACAAATTTATCAAAGTGGGCCCCCAAAAAGAACTGTAACACTTACAGAAAATCTGGGCCCAAAGAAAATATCCCAAAACCCCTATTTCCAAGTCTAAAGCCTACTGGGAAATTTTGGTGCAATGATCATACCTTCCCACCGCGGAACCGCGGCCAAACCAGGGGTTTGGCCGCGTTTCCGCGGCCGTACTAAGAGATCACTGCATCAAATTTTACCAGATGTCTTAGAATTTAATGCTTGTGTTTCTGCAGTGTTCTGAAAAATTTTTTTGGAGCTTGGAAAAATTTCGACAGAAACATGAAATATGAAAAATACGGTTTTTGGGAACTTTGTTCGATCGAGTACTAAACATACAAGAGCAAGCTAGGTAGGTTAACGGCGTGGCTCTGATACCATTGTAAGCCCGCGGGGGCGCCCCGGCCGTCGATCCGACGCCGGAAACGCGGAAAACAAAAACTTTGCGAACTTTGCAAAACGGCACCACCGCGGACTTTGCACCCGGATCGGGCCATTAACCTAGCTAGCTAGCAAAATAAGAAAAGAGTAGAGATGTATACCAAGCGATCCGTGTCCTTCGGTCTTCGTCTCCACTTCGATCTCCCGCGGAATCTCCGTCACCTCCTCGCTCGTCGGAAAGGGCACCACGTAGCCGGAATCTTTTACGGGCTCCCGCCTCTTAACCGAGGCAACTCGGGCGCGAAGTTGGCTAGCCGACGCGTCCAAGACTTGCTATAGAATAGTGTAGAAAACTTGTTTCCTTGGGGTTTAAGAGGTTGCCATGTTGGAGGAATTTTACATAGGAATTTTCCATGGATGCTTGCTAGGAAAAAGAATGGAGCATGCCATCAAAAATGAAAGAGCTCGGCCAAAGAAGAATGCTCTCTGGAAAAAAAAATGAAGTGTCAAGCAAGAATTAATTTCATTTACCCTTAAAGAAATTAATCCCCATCACAAAAGAACTACAAGAGCACACACAATGGGGGGGCCCACGAAAATTGCAACAAACAAATTGCCACACAAATTAACCTCTCTCTCTCTCCTAATCAACAGTGGCCGGCCCCCTGGATCAGGGTGGTAAAAAAGGGAATCTAAATTATGATGGAGGAAAAAGAAATGATAAACTAAAAGAAAGTGATCAAATCAATTTCCCATTTCAATCCATTCACCAACATCACAATAAATGCAAAGATAGGACCAAAATAGAATCTAATCATGATGAAGCTATTTTACAAGAAAGCCCTCCACAAACAAGTTAATTGCAAACTTGCAATTAACCCCTCCACCAAAAAAGTCCGGCCGAGAAGGAACAAAGGAAAACCGGCCGGAACGGAATGCAAACTGGCAACTTCAGAAAATCGATCCCGTAATAAATTACAGGAAAACCCCGCTACTGCAAATACATGCCCGCATTTGTATTCCCACTGAACACAAATGCAAAGAGACAAAACTACACTATCAAATACTAGGATCCGGCTTAAGCCAAAGCCGGCTAGTAAAAACCGTCCGATCACGATCCGTGCAATACCGCACGTATCTGATCGAACCCTGCCATATCTCCATATGGCCTCTACAGCGTTTCGCCCGAAAGCTTGAGTAACTGTAAGTGTGGTGGACTCTAAAGACTCGTCAATACTATGGCTGTGGATTTAACCACTAGCACGTCAGAGGTATAAGCCAATACGTGACGGGCCACCAGCTATTGACCAAATGGGACGTCGATGAGGAAGCTCACCCCGACACCCAACTGAGCCTGTCAGTGACAATATCCGTACAGTCCGGTCCGTTCGTCTATGAGTATCGCATGGCGGGCCTAGGGGGTTGGTAAAAGTCAGACCCCCAAAAGCGGTACAAGTCGTGTCGGAGTGTAGCCCAGAACACCCTGAGATACTACTGGAATACCTACCAGCAAATCTCCTGCCTTGGCCAAGGACTTTTCATGTTCTGGCTCTCCTAGACACAGCACGACCTCACCTCCAAACCGGGAGAGACGAACCCCTGAAGATCCGCTCACTGCCTCCATGTGGCTCGGGACTGTACCCAACTAAAACCTGTTTGCACGACTCCTTTGAGCCGTGGTAGGGTAGTAATCAAAGTACAGTGGGAACTCACACGAGACAAATGACGATCTCAGGTCGATGAACTAACCTGTACACATGTCACCAGGGAACTGCTATCTGACGTCAGGTATAAGACCAACTAGCAGGTTCCCGGCGAGTCCTGTCCGGTGTACTCATAACCCAATGAGCACCTGTATACATCTTAGGTGAACCAACTGACACCAGTGGCTTGTGAGACCGGCCACCGCCCCTCGTCGGGGTCTCGACTGTATACACTAGTCTACTAATGGAGTATCGATGCCCTGTCTCGAAACTCCTACGACTAGGGACCTTTTAAGGATGTGCTTGTAGACCCCCAGCTCCCACTTATATGATCGCCCTCATACTGCTGGTGGTCAAGCAAGAATCCAAGGGGCTTTATCAACGTGTAATAGCGACTCGAAAGGTCACCTAAAGCAGTACACGATGATAAAGATAAACCAGATAGCATACTATCATCTCGAGTAAGACTGTCATACTGGGACAGGTCCTCCCCTCAATCATTGCAATCACGTGCCTGCGATCCAATAATTGACTCTGAGGGCACTATCTCCAACATATCTGGCATGACTCGCCGTATAGGTAATGTCGCCAGATCTTAAGTGCAAAGACCACTGCAGCAATCTCCAAATCGTGAGTGCGGTAGTTCTGTTCATGTTTCTTCAATTGTCGTGAAGCATACGCGATCACCCTGTCATGCTGCATCAATACGCACCCTAGCCCCATTCGAGAAGCATCACAATAGACCACAAATCCGCCTGATCCTGAAGGCAATGATAACACCGGTGCCGTAGTCAGCCGAGTCCGTAGCTGCTGAAAACTATGCTCGCACTCCTCCGTCCAATCGAAAGGAACTCCCTTCCGGGTGAACCCGGTCAAAGGTGTAGCAATACTGGAGAAGTCCTGCACAAATCAGCTGTACTAACCGGCCAACCTCAAAAAGCTGCGAATCTCCGTAACTGATGTGGGTCTGGGCCAACACTGAACGACTTCGATCTTCCTCGGGTCTACACATATACCGTCTCGTGAAATCACATGCCCCAAGAAGTCTACGTTGTCCAGCCAGAAAGCACACTTGGAGAATTTCGCATAAAGCTGGTGCTCCCTCAAAGTCTGCAGTGTAATCTGCAGGTGCTGCTCGTGCTCCTCACTACTCCGGGAATACACCAAGATATCGTCAATGAATACTATGATGAACAGATCCAGATATGGTCGGAAGATAGGGTTCATCAAGTCCATGAATGCTGCTGGCGTATTGGTGAGTCCGAACGACATCACCAAAAACTCATAATGGCCGTAGCGCGTACGGAAAGCCGTCCTGGGAATGTCCTCCTGTCGAACCCGTAGCTGATGATAGCCCGATCGTAAGTCGATCCTCGAAAAGTATCCTGCCCCCGGAAGCTGGTCGAACAAATCGTCGATACGTGGCAAGGGATATCTGTTCCGCACTGTCACCCTGTTCAGCTGGCGGTAGTCGATACACAGACGCAAACTGCCGTCCTTCTTCTTGACGAACAGGACTGGAGCACCCCAAGGAGAAACACTCGGTCGAACAAGTCCCTTATCCAGCAAATCTTGCAACTGACCCTTCAACTCTCGAAGTTCCGCCGGGGCCATCCGATAAAGCGGTATAGAAATAGGCCCTGTGCCTGGAACCAAATCAATACAGAAAGAAATGTCGCGCTCGGGCGGTAGCCCAGGAAGCTCGTCAGGGAACACATCAGGAAACTCGCTAACAACCGGAACCTGATCCAATAGAACCTCTGTAGCACTAGCATCGCAAACATAAGCGAGAAATCCCTGACATCCCTTCCTCAAAAGCTGTCCAGCGCGAAAAGAAGAAATCACACTGTGAGGGGCGGCACCACGGTCCCCCAACACAACAAAAACCGACTCGCCGGGAAAGCAGAATCTAACTGTCTTCTCACGGCAGTCCACAGAAGCATAGCATGTGGCTAACCAATCCATGCCCAAAAGAACGTCGAAGTCCAACATCTCAAGAAGGATCAAGTCGACAGGCAACTCCCTCTCGCCAATATAGACGGTACAGGATCGGAACACGTGCCAAGCAACAAACGACTCTCCCACAGGAGTGGTCACAACAAGCGGCTGATCAAGCAAACCGGACTCTCTACCCAAACTCGGCACAAAGTGTGTGGATACGTACGAGTGCATGGATCCGGGATCGAACAACACGTGTGCATCAACAGAACATACTGAAAGGATACCTGAAACCACCGCATTGGACGCCTGTGCGTCCTGATGCGTCAAAGAAAAGACCCGCGCCTGTCCACCACCTGCGACTGACTGCCCTCTGCCTCGGTCATCTCGCCCTCTCTGAGCAACTCCTCCATGCCCACGACCTCTCTGAGTATGAGTCTGACGCGGAACAACGGTAGGTACAACAGGCAACGCCCTCTGGGGTAGTGAAGGTGGTAAAGTAACATGCGGTGCTGCCGCCTCCCTCCGGTGTATCTCAGGACAATCTCTAATGAGGTGAAGTAGACTGCCGCATCTAAAACAACCCCGCGACGACTGCTGACTCTCCTAGGGATACGAACTAAACATCTGGCCTCGTCCCGAATCTCTGCTACTCCTCGTACCAGAACGATACCTGTCGCGGTGTCTGAATGACTGCCTCCGTGCGGATATACTAGTACAAACTCTCTTCGGCTCTAGAACTACCGAAGTCTCAGCAAGGTGCTCCTCGACTAATAGGGCTGCGTCCACAACTGTTGCGTATGTCTCGTAATGCTGCGCGCTGATCGCGGGGAACAGTGGCGTAAGCAAGCCTCAAACAAATCTCTTGACTCGCATCTCCTTGGTAACCACCAGGTACGGAGCATAAACTGCTAGCTCTGTAAACAGCACGTCATACTCTGCCACTGACATCTCCGAAGTCTGGCGTAAGGACTCGAACCTGCGTGCCCTAGCATCTTCGACACTCAGTGGAAGAAAGCGGGCAAGAAATACTGCCACAAACTCCATCCAGGTCATAGGAGGAAGACCTGCCGCTCTGCCCTTCTCAACTGAATCGCACCACTTCTGCGCAAGTCCTTCCAGGCGAAAGCTCGCGAACTCAACCCATCTCGCATCTGCGCATCTGAGGGAACGGCATATCCGGGCCATCCTATCGATGAAAGACTGTGGGTCCTCGGCTGTATCGGTGCCTGTGAAGACCGGAGGCTTCAGCCTCATGAACTCTGAAAGCGATACTGTAATCACCTCCGTGGCTGCAGGGGCAACTGGCTATACGGTAGGTACCATCGCGGTCTCTGGAACGGGTGGAGCTACCTCTGGTCTCTATGCTCGAAGCGTCTCAACTAGCGATCCTATCATCTGGCGCATCTCCTGCATGCTGGATCCCACCGTCTGGCGCATCTCCTGCATACCAGCACCTAGCGTGGCGATCTGATCTGTCACGGGAGGAACAACCTGCTCAGGAACAACAGGTGCACTGCCCGGATCAGTCCTCATCTCGGACGAGTCAACTCGAATCTCGGCCCTCGCGGCCGCTCTCTGCGCCCTCGTAGTCTTTGGCGGCATAATGGCTGAAAGGAAATTAGGATCCGATAAGAATACGGAAATCGAATCACAAGAATATATATACTCAAGAAGGAATTTAAATCAATAAGTCCTAAGGTCGCCTTGGCGGAGTACCGTGTCGTGAGTATGCCGCGGAACATACACACGCTACGCTACTCTGCTTCAGCTACCTACTCCATCATACCAAGGTCATCCAACACTCCGAAAGGTAAAACCTACGCTCTGATACCAACTTTGTCACGACCCGAATATTTCGACTCGTGACCGGCACTTAACCCCGCTACGTCCACAGGCGTAACGCGACTAAGTAAGCCGAACCCAGAAATCAAAACCATATATAAGCAGCGAGTGTTGAAAACATTTAGTTAAAAAATTTAGAAAACCTTAAATAATTCAATAAGTTCTTTTAAAATTACGTAATCATTTAAATAATTTTGGCAGCATTTCCTTTGTAAAAGTAGCCCCGAGACCGGGTATAAAACAGGATATGAGTGAAAATGAGATATAATTAAACAAAACATTCCCAAACGGGAGCAATCACGCCCAACGGCGGAAACCATCATCACAAGAGTAATATACGACGCCGTAGCGAAGAATAAGAAATAATTAAACATCACAGGAATATAAACTACATATAAAAACAGTCGGCTCCCACGAGCTCGACACCAGAATCCAAAATATACATCATCGTCCTCACACAGTATCTAAGTCCAGTACAAAAATGGTAGATGGAGAATACTACATACAAAAAGGGGTACAATAAAAGTAATCAGATACCACAACCCACCTAAAAGCAAAACAGCTCTCGCACCAACTGTAGTGGTATCTGTAGACAAAAGTTGCAAAAGGTAGCCTGCCGCGACTACTCTGAAGGGCAACCTGCAAATACTGTGGCACAACGGGGGTGAGTTGCCAACTCGTGAATAGAGATAACATATAAAGGTAATCACGAGCATGCACGTATTGCGCTACTCTAACATATGCCAGCAAGTAAGGTCTATATGCGACAAGTAGTAGGTGCAATAATCATGCAAAGGCTCTGTCTGGTAAAACGACTACAGGATGAAATGCATGATAAACAATGCTGAGCATAGGATAAACAACATCAACATGGAAATATCAACATGGAAATATAATCGGTGCCCCAAGCTGCACCCAAATCCCAAATAAACTCAGGCGCCGGCACACTCCTCGGCCCTCAAATCCTGTAAATCTCTGAGAATCACGAGTGCCCAACATCGGCACTCAAAATATCATTAAATACTCGTGTCCAGCATCGACACGCAAATCCTAATATATCGGGCTCCATCAGTCCGGATCAGCCCTCGGCCCCGGCAGTACGGATCATCCCGCATCCATCTCTCGACTCTGGTCAGTATCCTCCGGATAACTGTCAGGTCCAACCAATCACCGGTAGGTACTCGCCACCCTGCCTGGCTCATCGTCTGCTCCACAAAAAACATTTCTCGTCCCGGGGAACCATACCGGGTCCACCACGAACCCGCTACGGATCATCCAACTCCTCGAATCGGATTTCAAGCACACGTCTCAGCACCGAGAAAACGCGTGGTGGACGCACCAAAATATCATATTACGAGGAACCGGGTTTTCAAATAGTGCATCTTTTCTTTAATTAATTCCACGGTCCTCAAAACCAGAAATCACATGGAAATCCAACACCAATGAGTAAATCAAATGCGATATGCTATGCACATCAAGTCATAATGTACGTACAAGGGAGAACCGCTTTTTAAAATAGTTTCAGTTTTCAAAAGACATCTTGCGGCTCCCAATTTCTATGAAAATCATAACGAATCATATATGAAATGAACTATAACAATATAATCATGGCAATTCTACAGTGAGTGTGTCATGGCAATTACTAACGGTATGTGTGTAACATGCAGATTAGTGCTCGTGCAACATGAACCGTTAGTAATAGTGCGGTGTTCTATCAATTCTAAGTTTACATACATATGGCAGGGAATGCAGTATGCAACAATAGTATACATGACAGTCAATGTAGGTAAATGCAATAAATAACTGTAGGGTTCCTAGGCTCTCTCAAGAGGTCTCACAAGGCATCAACCATGCCAATTTAAAAAATTAGAGGTGCCGAGAAACCCTAATACGGATCGTTGGCTAGAAGTTTAGGCGATAAAGCAACTAGTTAACAACTTAACTACTAGAATACGGAAATACAACCTTTGTAGATCCGCTCCTCCACCTCCATAGCTCCGTAATGAAGTCTTCTCGCTGTCCAAGTCGAACCCCAGGCTCTAGCGTCGGCTTCATCGGAGAATGGATGGGCTAGGTCATCGACGACGATGCCGAAGATGATCTACGTCGAGGCATCACAAGATTCAAGCTCCAACTTCACCAAGTCAAGAAAATTGTGAAGAAAACACACTCTACTACTTGGCAAGAGGTAGAGGATGAAAAAATAGGAAGTGGGTAGACTTTAGAATTGGATTTCTCACTCATTTTCATCAATCACCATTGATGAAGTCAATGTTCTTCATCTTGAAGAAGAAGAAGAAGATGATAATTATATGATAGAATAAAAAAGGTTAACTTGAAAATATAATCCCATTCATTCTTATCATAATAGTTACCATGGTTAAGTGTAGAGAATGAACCAAGGTTAAGTGAAGTGGTTAGGGTTAAGCATGAAACAAAATGGTCACAAAGTCAAAGCTTCAAGAAGCTTCAAAGAAAAAACAAAACTTGCAACCATTTCATTTCATATCTTTTCCAAATAAATAAATAAATAAATGATTAAGAAAAAGAAAAGCCTAATCATCAATTTAACCATGGTTTAATCTTTACACTTAACCAAGTTAACATGTATCATCAAACATGATACAATCATTTGCACAAAAAGTATATCACATATACAACTTGTACAACCAAGTGAGAAAATCCTTTTAAAGTGAACCGATACTAGTTAATGCAAAGTAATATATCAAATATATAATTATACATTAAATCATTAAATCAACACTTGATTTAACGATCCGGTCATATCGCATATAACCGACTAGTATCCTATGTATCGGCTTATCGAATCAACCCTTGATTCGATAACTAGGTTATATCGCATACAACCAATCGATACATACATCGCGAGAATGAAATACGGTATCACATACACGCATTATTCTTTGTCCCGCACATATCTCATATGCTCTCCTATTTCGTTTCGCTTGAGCCAGGAAACCTCTGTGTAGGACTCTAAAGACTCGTCAATACGCCGGCAGCAGGTGATGATCATATCAAACACCCACAAGCCGCAAGCAGTCTACTAAACGTAACGGCCACCCGGGTATTGAGCGATCAGAAGATCGACGAGCAAGCCCGCTCACACTCCAGTGAATCCAACCAGTAACACTTACCGTACAGTCCGTTCCGATCGTCTGATATGTCGCATATCTCGCCGAGGGGTGGTAAACGTCCGACCCCAATAGCTCGATAAGTCGTGTCGATATGAGGTCTATCACAGTTCGAGAAACTACTGGTAACACTTACCAGTATATCTCAGCTACCCTGGCCAGGGATTTCCGGTTATAACCAATCGAACACAGCGCAACATCAACTCCCTATACCGGGAGAGACGAATCCCTTCCTATCGCTCATTGCCTCCATGTGACTCGGGACTGTACCCAAAAGCCACCGTTTTGCACGCCCTCTTGGACGTGGTAAGGTGGAAATCAAAGCACAGTGGGAATCACACAAGACTCTATGACGATCTCGGGTCTACAGACTAACCTGTACCAGTGTCACCAGAGAACTGCCATCTGACGTGAGGTATAATACCATCTGGGAGTTCTCGGCGAGTCCGTCCAGTGTACCCAGTCTCTACTGAGCACCCGTATATCATCTCTGATGTCAAACACCAATGGATATGGGATCATCCATCGCCCATCTGTATGGGTCGAGAAGGTATACGCTAGTCTACTCTGGTATATCGATGCCCCGTCTCGATACACCCACGACTAGGGACCTTGAAGGATGTACTTATAGACTACCATGTCCCCACTGGTATGATCCGCATCATAGTCCAGGTAGTCAAGTACACATCCTAAGGGCTTTACCAACATGTAATAGAGAGGCAATCCAGTATAGACGTTAAGGTAAAGAGTAACCAGATAGCAAACTATCATGTCGAGTAAGAAAGTCCTCCCTATATATGTCCCAGCATCCACTACAATATATATCCTATGTACAGTAATGGCCTCTAGGGCATACATATAACTAACAATCTCCCACTTGCACTAGGGACATCTGTAGCAGTGGTTGTAGTATCTCATACTCAACCATCCCATAAAAGTCTCTCTCTGGGAATAGGCCTTCGTGAGTGGATCCGCCGTGTTATCCTCTGAGTCTACTCTCCTAACCTCGATCACCTTGGAGATCAGCCATCTCCATGATCAGGTGATACTGCCTTAGAATATGTCTGGATCACTGATGGGACGGACGTTCCTTGGCATAAGCCACAACTCCATTGTCACACAATGGTAGGAACCAAGTTCATCTCATGAACAAACATACACCCAAACTGCCTATTTGGTAGCATCATAAGTAGCGATGTATCAAGCCTTTATCTTCTAGTATGCCACGGTATCTAGCTTGGAACTCTTCCAACATACCGTCCGTTTACTGAGGGTAAAGACAATGCCTGCGACTGACATTCAGTCGTCTTTATCACCCTGGAACACTTCCAGTGATTCTCCCCTGGATCGATTGATACCATCTCACTACAGTTAGTGAGTATTCTAACACCCAAATAACATCTATCTCATAGATGAAAACTCAGGATTTAGGAGGTATCACTTTGATCCCTTTTGGAGAATCCATGTGATAAGCGGAGATTAACCGAGCGTAGCATAGGAAACTCCTTCCCTATCAAGAGTATGTCATCCACGTACTCTACGAGGATCACCACCATACTCCCTACTACCTTTTTGTATATACAAGGTTCATCTACCATTTTGATGATGTCAACTTCCTTGACTAATCCATTAAAACAGATGTTCCAACTCCGCGATGCCTGCTTTATCCTATAAACCATCTTGCACACGTTTCCCCTGCTCCCACTGTCTACGAGGCCCTCTGGCTGTGTACCTATAGTCGCTCTCTTCTAAATCAGTATTTAGAAAAGCAGTCATGACACTCAACCGCCAGATATCGTAGTCATGGTATGTAGCCGTGGCAAGTAGTATCTGGATGGACTTAAGCATAGGTACTGGAAAAGGTTTCATCATTATCCACGCATGGTCAATGACGAAAACCTTTAACAAGTCTAGCTTTGAAAGTCTCAACTTTTCCATCTACACCAAGTAATCTTCTCAAGATATACTTGCTCCTGATGGGGATTTAACCCTTCAGATATAGCAGCCAAAGTCCATACTTTGCTGGTGTATAAGGATTCCATCTCAGATCACAAAGCATCCAGCCATTCTTACAGAGTCTTACTCCTGATGGCCAGCTCGAAGCTAGTTGGGTCATCATCTCATGATGCATTCCTCGCTCCCACTGTCATAGAGAAACCAAAGTATCTCTCAGGTGGGTGAGGAACCCTACTAGATCGGCGGAGAGGCTGAGGTTCGTTGGTAACTATTGAATCTTTTGGTTCTGTCAAATCATCAGCTGCAGTAGTTTGTATAGCTGGAACGTTTCCAGTTCTACATAATAGACCTTGCCTCGAGCTTGTCCGGATTTTGCTTTTAGACATAGGCCGGACAACCCCAAATCTTAACTAACTTAAGATATGGGCTCTTCCCTTTCCATATCACATATGAAGTGGTAGGCAACTGATTTGATTGGAACCCTATTCAATAGGTATGCATCTTCTCAAGTGCATAACCCCCTAAAAGGAAATAGGTAACTCAGTAATACTCATCATAGAGCGCACCTTATCATATAGGGTGTGATTGCTCCGCCCCGATATACCATAGTTCTATGGTGTATTCGGAGGAGTAATGCTGAGAGAGAATCTCATTCTCCTTTAGAATAGTCCAGGATTTCCGTGCTCAAGTATTCTCCTCCCTGATCTCATCAAAGGACATAATACTTATACCCGTATTTTGGTTCTCTACTTCTAACTTTTATTCTGTGAATATCTCAAAAGGTTCGGACTCATGTTTCAACAGGAACATATGACTGAATCTTGAGAGATTATCAGAGAATGTAATGAAGTACAAAGAACCGGTCTTGGCATGTGTAGACAGGAGACCTACATACATCAACATGTATCATCCCAAGAGTTCACTAACTCTTTCTCTGTTTCCAGTAAACAGAGCTATGGTCAACTTATCTTTGTGACATGACTGGCTAGTTTCACAAGATGTAAATTCAAACTGCTTTAAATATGCATCTAAATGTAACTCCAGCTAGTCGGGTCGCATTGATATGACCTAGTCTACAATACCTCAAGAAGGATTTGTTCATTTCTGAACTCTTCCTCTTGTGTGTGTTCTGTATACTAAGAACCGTAGTTTGATTTAGAACATCAACGCTTTTAGATAACGTGCCTGAACCGATCAACTGTTGATATAGGAAATGTTCAAAACATTATCCAACAATACAAAATTATATAATTTCTTTACTAATAAAGAGACTGATATGATTTTGTATATCAGGTTCGGTATCTAATAACATTCGTTCAGAATCAATGTATTGATAATACAGGGTGACAGTGACCGACAGACTTGGCTGCAACACTTGCCCCGTTTTCTGCCTCATGAAACTTATCACCCGTTCTCAGTTCTTTACCTTTCTGTAGCCCTATGTAACAGATTACATATCTGGGATCCTGATCTGGTATCATATACCCAGGACGTAAAGAATATTGAGAAACAGTTCTGTGTAACGAACACACCCGAAGATGATGCATCATATGCACTTTCCTCGTTTGGGCGGCACGAGAAATCTGGTATTCCCCAATTTCCTGCTCTGTCTTATAACCATTATTCGTTTGGGCGGCACGGGAAATCTGGTATTCCCCAATTTCCTGCTCTGTCTTATAACCATTATAAGTTGGAGCGGGACCAACGTTCCCCAGCTCAGTATAACAAGCGGGTTCGGTCAATAATCCGTTTTATTATCTTGATTAAGGCGTGATATGGTCGCTACCTGGAGAGAGAGAGAAGAAGACACTCAGCGTGCGCTCTTGCAAGAATAGATTGGTTATTATTTTATCTAATCAGGATGGCTCCCACTGCTTTTTATCAAATCTTCCTTCAAACCCTAAAAGGATAGACTAGCCGGGATTAATTACACATTACAAGTTCGCCAATCTTTCAGCCAGGCCAGTGTCGGTACTTTGAGGGAGGTCCCCCGTGCTTTCGCACGAGCCTAATTAATGTAAACCTCATTTTCCCAGAGGCGTAACCTCGTTAACACCTTTCTAGACACCTAATTGATCGGCTAATTGTAATGTATAAAATTCTCCCAGGAGTAACACTTACTCGCAGCGGGTATCGGGATCCAACTATCTCATAGAAGGTATGCAATCTCATTGCAAATTTCAACACTTGAAATTCCCGATAATATTTTGCCCCGAACGATCTATGACCTTGACAAGGTCAACAAACCATAGACCGCATGTCAAGTTCAACCCGTCATTTCTTGATTGAATCAAACCCACCCGCACGACCCTTGAAAAGGTCAACAAAGCCGCACGACTACCCTAACCCAATCTGCATCATATTCATAAGCAGATAAATACTGGTTAGCTACCGCACACTGCGCCTTGACAAGGTCAACAAACGCAGCACGAATACTAAACAGGACTTATCTGAAATGACGGAGGGCTACGACAGGTTTTTCTGAAAACCTATTGCGTAATGAACTTGATATCGTTGTAGAATCAAATTATTTTGAAATGGAGTGTTTTTTAGGTTTTTCTAGTTTTGCTAAAGGAGTCACTCCCGGTGAAGGGATCGTCGGTCCTTTCCTCGTCGAATGAGGTGCTGGATATATCATATATATCACTGTGCAAAGCAGAAACTCTTAAAAGCATCAAAAGACAAACCGAGTGTGTAGCATCTGCCAGTTATTGCTAAAGGAGTCACTCCCGGTGAAGGGATCTCGGTCCTTTCCTTATCGAATAAGGTGCAGGATTTATCATATATACCGCTGTGCAAAGCAAGAACTGTAGCTACCTGTTTTATTTTGAAATTCGATTCTACAACATCTTTAGGTTTCTTTTATTTCATTAATCATATTAATGAAGTCCCATCATTTAAGTACCTAAACATCATAGATAAATACGACGTACACTTATGCCATCCGCATTCGCCTCGATGTCCCCTCATGCACCGTTAGGTTAGGTGACTAACGGCAGAGCAGGGCAGGGCTAGCGCGGGTGTAAAACATAAGTAACTCCTATATAATATATCATATATACTATATATTGTATCTATCACAGAACATCACATGATCACATCACAGATATCGCAGCAGAAGAAACATATGAAATATTGGATATACTAGGACGTCCGTGTTTTCAATATGAGCCAGTATAAAACACGGATTCCACGGTCGTGATGAATAGCCAAACCCACACCCTTAGACCCCTACGAGAGCGGCAAGCAACCCTACCAATTCTTGAGTTAGGAGACCCGGACTCGGCTCCTCGAGTTGGTCTCCCACTGGACTCCAGAACCCGGTTACTTGTGCCCTCCTCCTTGGGTCTATCCTAGTGCGGAAAAGTAAATAATATACAAACGGTGACATCTTCCGCAACCTGGAAGTGCCCCAATAAAAGAATATTACATACAAGTTTTTACATGAATGAAAATGAAAAACACTCATCGCACATAAAAACCCCCCGACTATTCAATCACGACGATCCAATATAACATATCCAGCAACACATAACATCACATGTCATCAACGTAAGTAAACATGCGTATCCCAATTGTCGTTGGCATATAGCAACGAAACCGGCGATATCACATATTACACTTACGGTCACAAAAAAGAAAGTGTAAAACTACAACAGTTGGAATCCGCAACCACCTCAGACATCACATGCCTGACCAAATGAATTTCTTAGACATCGTATGCCTAATAATTATAAACCCCGCATTTTAGTCTCATTTATCGAAAACTCTTTTCAACATCAAGTCGGGCAATTCAACAAGATTCCCGACATCCTGATCGAATGCTCGTCGCAAACTTCAGTAGGCGGCCGCACCCCCGACGCCGTCGACGAAGCGCACCAAGGCGGAACACCGCTGCCGCGAGCACCCGAACGGATGCTTTAGGCGACGGGGTTCTCCTACAGTCACTTGGTCGGGGCTATGGAGTGAGGCTATCTATTAAGTTTATCGGCGAGTATCCGCGTACGCTACGTGATTGCGACAGACTTTTGAACGCATCAAAATTCCGTGGCTACCGATCAAGTAAGACTAAAGTGCTGTGTTTATAACATTCATTCAGTTATCACATAACTATTTGTGAATTCCAATTATTGTATCCCATTCCAGATAAATAGAAAATGTTAAATTTTCCGATCGAACTTTCAAACACCCAAGCTTTCCCGTAACAGATCAACACATGAAATAGGTCTAAAAACATTCTGTTCATGCCTCAGTACCAACGGTCCAGCCGTAGAAGGGTCAAGCCAACGCCTCGCATGTGGCACGCCGTACTGCCCCAAACCCGAAGGTTCAAAGGGCAGTTCAAGACGGTCACATAATCGAGTTAAGGTTTGTTGTCTTCTAGAGGGTCCATTGCGTTACTTGCACTACTTAGAACGTCTTTAAACCACGGAAAAATCCAACACTTGGAAATTTCCCGACAGGGGAAAAATTGGGTATTTATATCCGGTCGAACTTTTTAAAATATTCAAAAAATTATCCGGAAAACATATAGACAAGTTTAGACAATCCGATCGAATCCATGAAATCCCAAAACAACCCCAGAAAACTCAACTGTATAGTATATATTAAAATTAACCAGAAAACACAGGAATTAATTATAAACATTACTGTGCAAATAGGAGTAAAAGAGTCAACAATATGGCCACGGAACCGCCGCGCCACGTGGGCTTAGGCCGCGGTTCCGCGGCGTTATGACGGAGTTAGGACTCCGTTTTTCACAGTAATTCATAAAAATCCCTGCTTAATTTTCTGCATATTTTTAATATTGAAAAATCCAGATTTTTAGAAATTGGACAGAGAGCATTTTGGAAAATGGGTTTCGGGTTCGTTCGGATTTCAAACTCCGTCTAGACTTCGCCTAAGGCTCTAGCTAGGCTCTGATACCACTGTAAGGTTCCTAGGCTCTCTCAAGAGGTCTCACAAGGCATCAACCATGCCAATTTAAAAAAGTAGAGGTGCCGAGAAACCCTAATACGGATCGTTGGCTAGAAGTTTAGGCGATAAAGCAACTAGTTAACAACTTAACTACTAGAATACGGAAATACAACCTTTGTAGATCCGGTCCTCCACCTCCATAGCTCCGTAATGAAGTCTTCTCGCTGTCCAAGTCGAACTCCGGGCTCTAGCGTCGGCTTCATCGGAGAATGGACGGGCTAGGTCATCGACGACGATGCCGAAGATGATCTACGTCGAGGCATCACAAGATTCAAGCTCCAACTTCACCAAGTCAAGAAACTTGTGAAGAAAACACACTCTACTACTTGGCAAGAGGTAGAGGATGAAGAAATAGGATGTGGGTAGACTTTAGAATTGGATTTCTCACTCATTTTCATCAATCACCATTGATGAAGTCAAGGTTCTTCATCTTGAAGAAGAAGGAGAAGAAGATGATAATTATATGATAGAATAAAAAAGGTTAACTTGAAAAGATAATCCCATTCATTCTTATCATAATAGTTACTATGGTTAAGTGTAGAGAATGAACCAAGGTTAAGTGAAGTGGTTAGGGTTAAGCATGAGACAAAATGGTCACAAAGTCAAAGCTTCATGAAGCTTCAAAGAAAAAACAAAACTTGCAACCATTTCATTTCATATCTTTTCCAAATAAATAAATAAATAAATGATTAAGAAAAAGAAAACCCTAATCATCAATTTAACCATGGTTTAATCTTTACACTTAACCAAGTTAACATGTATCATCAAACATGATACAATCATTTGCACAAAAAGTATATCACATATACAACTTGTACAACCAAGTGAGAAAATCCTTTTAAAGTGAACCGATACTAGTTAATGCAATGTAATATATCATATATATAATTATACATTAAATCATTAAATCAACACTTGATTTAACGATCCGGTCATATCGCATATAACCGACTAGTATCCTATGTATCGGCTTATCGAATCAACCCTTGATTCGATAACTAGGTTATATCGCATACAACCAATCGATTCATGCATCGCGAGAATGAAATAAGGTATCACATACACGCATTATTCTCGGTCCCGAACATATCTCGTATGCGCACCTATTTCGTTTCGCTTGAGCCAGGAAACCTCTGTGTAGGACTCTAAAGACTCGTCAATACGCCGGCAGCAGGTGATGATCATATCAAACACCCACAAGCCGCAAGCGGTCTGCTAAACGTAACGGCCACCCAGGTATTGAGCGATCAGAAGATCGACGAGCAAGCCCGCTCACACTCCAGTGAATACAACCAGTAACACTTACCGTACAGTCCGGTCTGATCGTCTGATATGTCGCATATCTCTCCTAGGGGTGGTAAACGTCAGACCCCAATAGCTCGATAAGTCATGTCGATATGAGGTCTATAACAGTTCGAGAAACTACTGGTAACACTTACCAGTATATCTCAGCTACCCTGGCCAGGGATTTCCGGTTATAGCCAATCGAACACAGCGCAACATCAACTCCCTATACCTGGAGAGACGAATCACTTCCTATCGCTCATTGCCTCCATGTGACTCGGGACTGTACCCAAAAGCCACCATTTTGCACGCCCTCTTGGATGTGGTAAGGTGGAAATCAAAGCACAGTGGGAATCACACAAGACTCTATGACGATCTCGGGTCTACAGACTAACCTGTACCAGTGTCACCAGAGAACTGCCATCTGACGTGAGGTATAATACCATCTGGGAGTTCTCGGCGAGTCCGTCCAGTGTACCCAGTCTCTACTGAGCACCCGTATATCATCTCTGATGTCAAACACCAATGGATATGGGATCATCCATCGCCCATCTGTATGGGTCGAGAGGGTATACGCTAGTCTACTCTGGTATATCGATGCCCCGTCTCGATACACCCACGACGAGGGACCTTGAAGGATGTACTTATAGACTACCATGTCCCCACTGGTATGATCTGCATCATAGTCCAGGTAGTCAAGTACACATCCTAAGGGCTTTACCAACATGTAATAGAGAGGCAATCCAGTATACACGTTAAGATAAAGAGTAACCAGATAACATACTATCATGTCGAGCAAGAAAGTCCTCCCTATATATGTCCCAGCATCCACTACAATATACATCCTATGTACAGTAATGGCCTCTAGGGCATACATATAACTAACAATAACTATAAGGTCCTATCAGCTCTGACGCATAACGCCATGCGGGCGATATCCCCGTAGATGTTAAATCTACTCACCGAAGTCTCGCGCTAAGTGTAGCCGACGACTTGCTTTCCCTTCTTCGCCGCATCCGTCTCACTCGCCTGCGAACCTAGAATCACACAATATATCACACATAAGCTCAAATCCACAAAAACGTGATATTAGGGTCAACCTAGAGACCCGTGTCGCAAACCAAGCGCGCGTGTGCGCGATACGCTAAAACGTGTGATTACGCGCCTAAAACTACCCCGACGCGTCGCGATACGCAGAAACCCCAAACCCACACACGTATCACGCGTGTCGCGAAGGTTTAAAATATGAGAAATAGGTATATAGTTCCAGATTTTTCTACAGCAAGAATCAAATAAAATTGTACATGCCAGAAGTCTAAGGGTCGTAGCAGACACCTATAGGACCAAACCCCAACCAAAACCCTCCCCATCTGGCCGCAATTTGCGGCCAGATCGAATTTTCCGGCGGCCTGTACATGGAATATGGGGGTCGGGTTCTACCTTGGGGATCAGCACCTAACCACTATGCTGCAGTCTTCTCAAAATCAATCTGAACTCACCGGGTCGATAGGAAGGTCAAAATTTGCTTAAAAACGATGAATTTGCATCAATTAGGAATCTGGTGGTATTTTAGTGCAATGGGGGTTAAGCTAGGTTGACAGGGCCCTAACAACACTCCATCAACCTACTAAAACTAATTCATACTTCACTTGATCAAAGTTCCCACTAATTACCACATATCGCACTAAAACGCACCAATAACAACTAATCGAAGCTAAGCTACACTAAATAAGCAAACTAGGGGGTAAGTTCAAGAAGTTTACCCCACACTCGACCCTAGGGAGCTGGAGGAAGAAGAAGGAGTTGAGGGAAGGAGCTGCAGTTGAAGCGTGCTGTTGCTGCTGCTCACTGATGCTGTTGCTGCTCACTGTTGCTGCTGCTGTGATGCTTGTTGTTGCTGCTGAGATGGTTGCTGTTGCTGCTGTGGATGCTTGCTGCTGCTGCTGTGGAGGCTTCTGCTGCTGCTGCTATGGAGGTAAGTGTGTGTGTGAGTGTGAGAGTGAGGTTGAGAGAAAAGATTACAAGAATGAGAGGGAATCATAACCCCAAATGTCAACCCCTCCATTCTCTCTCTTCATTAAATGCAAGCATGGATTTTGCCATGATGCATTCTCTCTCTCTCATTCTCACCAAGTCAACACTAAAAGGGGAATTCAAATTAAAGCAACCATCATATAACTAATTAAACTCAATTAAAACCCAAAGGGCTTAATCCCCATGATTAAACCCACCATGGTTGCTAATCTTGGTATTACCTCATTTTAAAACCCTTGTTTACATGCACATGTGTGTGCAAGCCTAGGAAAATTCTATAAAAAATATTTATTAAATTTGGAAAAATATTTGAAACTCAATTTGGTAAATTTTTTATTAAAAACCCTTTATTTAAATATAAATAGCCACTAAACACATTCTAAGATGTTACATATATGCTTTTAGATAACGTGCCTGAAACCGATCAACTCTTGATATAGAAAATGTTCAAAACATTATCCAACAATACTAAATTATATCCTTCTTTAATAAATAAAGAGAATGATATGATGTTTTATATCAGGTTCGGTATCTAATAACATTCGTTCAGAATCAATGTATTTAGTAATACAGAGTGATAACTTCCAACACCTTGGCTGCAACAATTGCACTGTTTCCAACTCTTGAAACTTAATACCCGTTCTCAGTTCTCTACCTATCTGTAGACCATGTAACAGATTACATATCTGGGATCCTGATCTGGTATCAAATACCCAGGACGTAGAGGATACTGAGAAACAGTTCTTTGTAATGAACACATGATTATTGTCAAAAACATGTAATTACCGCAATCAGAACGGCGTCGCTTCGCAGCTAGCCGGTGAGTACGGGTCGATCCACAGAGATGGGTAAATTCCTTTTATGTGTCTTAACGAGTTGATTCTATTTGTCGTTTTGGTTTTATAAAAATCTAGATCTAAAACTTAATTAATCTAATTTAAATTCTTGCTAGGGTTAGGCTTAGAGGAAGTTTTGGAGATTGATGTTTCCTCACCGCTTTCAATACCGTATTTTAGATCCATTAGGTGTTATGGTAATTATCGATAAAGTGGATACGACTCTTTTGGGAAGATGTTTTCTTCCTCTAGATTCGTATCCTTCCTTTGTCGTTGATTACCCTAACCCCCATGGAAAACGCGCGCAACCGGGCCTTTATACTGCGGTTCACCGTTACCTCGAGGGGTAGGGTGCCGCAGGGAGCGGTTGTGCGCGCATGCATGGAGTTCTTAATGGGATAGTTTAATATGGCATTGAAAGGGGTGAGAGATTTCATCTCTCAACCCTTTCCCTAAGGCTAACCCTAACAAGCGAGGAGACTACTCGCTCATTAGGGGATGAAATAACATTAAATTAAAAGAACAGAAATAAAATACTTACTAATGGTGATGGCTCCCTCCAAGCGATAAAGAACAGATCTGAATGTCACTTCCAGAATTTCTGAATTTTATTTATTGAAAAGAGGCATACAATTTCGGATCTAAAACTACAATTTATAGGAAAATAGGAAATCTATGGTTACAGACTCTCGCACATGCAAAATTACAGATTTGCCCACTGAGAATCCCAACACCAGAACCGTCGCACCGACGCACCAAAATTCCACCGACATGCTCTCTGTACGGCCGCGGAACCGCGGCGCCAGCATGGGTTTGGCCGCGGTTCCGCGGCCAAACTAGGGAATTGATTGATGCAAATTCTTGGGTTGGTTCAGGGGTTCTTGGGCTTCTTGTTTCCATATGTAGTTTCTCTAGTGGGCTTCTTATTCTTCTCCAGATTTTTAGTGAAGACTTGTATTGGGCTTTTTAACCGTTTCACTTGACTTTTTGGACCATGCACTGTTCTTCGACTAGGCTTGATTAGGATCCGTCTACTTGTTGGTCAAAAGTCCTTTTTTCTGTTGTTTTGTGTCTTTTTCACTGTATTTGCTCCAGAAACCTGTAACCTGTAATATGCAACAAACGTGCGTCAAGAGTACCTGTTTATTTATAAAAAGGGTAAGAATAGGGGAATGATAAATGCAATATTATGGTCTGAACAAATACCCCCAAACTTACCTTTTTCTCGTCCTCGAGCAAACTTATTATTATTTTTTTATTCACTACAAAAAACCTAACCACACTTTCGCAGGGAAACGCGATTGCACTGAGCACGTGCAACAAGCCGTTAAACCTCTAGGTGTCCCTAGTAGGAGGAGTGTTGTCTCCTGAGGGTTTTCAGCGGATTACACCCACAAAATCCTATCAATTTGGCCCATTGACTTTTGTTCTCCAATTAGGTTTTCTAACAAGGAATTCTATTATCTTCTACTTGTAAATTATCCACCCATATTCTTCACGCTTCCTCATTATTTAACTTAAGATTATATATGTTATGTAGACCTACTTAGCTTTCGGCATTTCCTAAGTTTTCCTTCTAGGGTTTCATCTCCACTTAGGAATTTCTATCAACTCTATTAAAGATACAAGTTCTATTCTTCATTCCTTTCTCTCATCTAAATTCCAATCACATACCCCTACGTGTGTGTATAAGTCACCCCTACACTTGGAAATTCAAATTAAGAAATCAACCCCTTGTCCGTTGTCCAAAGTACTAATTAGTGGTGAATTTAAATGAAATTTGCTTACACATCCTTCATGCGACCGTTAATACTTCTTGAGGTACCAACGACCGATTACAAAATGCGTTTGCACTTTAAAGCATACTTCCTAGTCTTTGCAACACCCAAGACTTTAGCAGTGACTCCCAAACCAGTTGGTCTAAGGCACTAGGTGATGAAGCACCCTCGCTAAGTATTTTTCTATTGTTGCAGTCTTAAGTAATCACAAAAAACCGGTGTCCATTTTTTTTTTCTTTATCCACCCTTTCCTTTTTCATTGTGCTAAGGAATTTAGACAAGAGTATTTCAAGGTCTCTTCTACTAATCCAAGTTTCAAGGTGCGTGATTGTGCAAATTGTAGGGTATACGTTTTCAGATTCTAGACTTAAGCTAGGAGCTATTTTTCAAACTTATACTTTAATAAGAACATCAATACTCTTCCCTTGTTTCGACTTATCCCAAAAAGTGAACCCAAAATCTGCCTATTTCTAAATAAACTACAAGGCATATACTTTCTACCGTTAAACTTTAAGGAATGTTATTTTTAGGGTTTTTAATTCACTAAGTCTAAGATCTAGTTGTTCCTAGCCAGTTAACCTATTTGTCAAACTCTAGTCAATTAGCCAAATTGAATACAATAATTTTTATAATTTTTCAAATTTTTCAAATTTTTATGGTTTTTCAAATAAGTATGCAAATGCAAAAATATGTACAAATGAATGCGAAGGAAGAAGACGTACCGAGCATACCCCCAAACTTGAACTTGACAGTGTCCTCACTGTCATGCTAAACCAAGAGGGTCAAAATACCGATACTCCCCTGTTTATTTATTTATAATTTTTTTATGTTTTGAATTTTTTTTATTATTATTATTTTTTTTATAGAAAAAGAAAACAAAAGGATATATACATATATACAAAGGTTCCCCCAAACTTAAGCTTGGCCTTACACAAGCCAAAGGTTAGCACCAACCATTCAAAGATCTTATCGTGGTAATGGTATAGTTGGTGCAAGAATAGGGTGCGGAGGAAAGAAATGAGAAACACGCGAGACCGTGTGGGAAGAGGGGTAGAATACGGTCTCGGTGGGGGAGAAGAAAGATGGAAAGAAGAAAGAAGTGAAGTGCGATCTTGAGGGTGTAAATTGAGTGAATAAATTAGCGCAATATGTGATGACCGATGTGTTAAAAGCGATTGCGCTAACCTATCAACTCGTCGTGCAATGGGGTCAAATCCCTCAAGATTCGCAAGAAAACATGGGTACGCCGAACTTGGTATAGGAGATGAAAGCGTAACAGTCATTTGTTCGGTCGGAACAATAGGAAGGAGGGAGGGTGATATAGTCAAAGGTTCAGGAGGCTGAATTGGACAATCCGACACATCAAAAAATGGTTCAACCTCGATATTATCCTCAAGACTCTCCTTAATATTTAATCCATCTATGCCATTATCATCAAAATCTAGACGCATATGAGATTCGGAGGAAACATTTAATAACTCAGGATGATGATTTGAACATAAAATTTCTATTAAATTGACAGGTTCATCATCCGAAATATACCCGGCGTCTATATCCTCAATCAAGTGAAAATCAATTTCTTTAGACACATCATCCACAGCATGGATATTTATCAATTTAGGTTCTAGAGTGGAGGTGTAAAGATCGAAAGGATTAGGTGCGGTTTCACTCGAAAGGGTTTCCTCACAATTTGGCAAATCAAACACTACAAAATCACACAACTCGTTTTTATTTTCAACTGGTGAATCATTTGGAACAATCGATGGAAAACCGGAGTTGTGGGTTTCAATTGGGTAAGGGTAGGTTTGATTTGAAAATCCTCTTTCATTCTCACTCTGTCCAACTGCCGCCTTACACATAGAAAAATTCGGAGCTAGCGGGACACTAGCTACCGGTTCACTAGGTTGCGTAAGGGCGGCCATGGATGCTTCCATTGTCCTCATCATTTTATTTGTTGCAGCGATATATGCTTCCAACGACTCTTCCAAACTAGACTTAGGTGGTGAGGGGGTTTCAGTAAAAGATTCACAATTAGTTAGGTATGTGAAACTCCCTAATGGCTGTGTCGAAACAGTGTCTAGTGAAGGTGGGAAGGTCGGGTATGATGAGTAGGAAGTGGGTGGTAAGACAGGAGTAGGGTCAACATATGGATAAGAAGGTGAATAATCATGTGGATCCCTAAAACTAGATGAGTGGAGAGGGGTGAAAGATCGACTGCGAGATTGAGCAAAATGCTCAGCAATGGACATCGGCCTAGGAGTGACAGAAGGACTTGAAGAAGTGGTGTCAATATATGTAGGTTGTAAAGGTTGACTAGGTTGACACAAAGTGGGTTGAAAAGTCAAACTGTTTTTCCTAGACTCCTCTATGTGATCTTTCAGAGATTTTTTAGGCATGGAGGGATCGTTTTTAAATTGACCGAACACATTGACGAACGACGCAAAGTTAGGTTCGGGATACCAAGATTCGGCAAGAGATTTATGATGTGGGGTACCCATGATAGAAGAATGCAAGGATTTCTTAGCGACAAACTTTTTGCAAGTTTTTAAAAGATTTTTCTTTAATTTTTTATTGAAGATTTTTGCAAGACGGTTTTAGAAAATGGACTCGTGACACAAAAGTATCAACCACACATGCACAATCAGGCCTAAATCTAGGGTCGCCTAGGTCTACTAGACAGCTCCTAGCTAGGGCTAGAAATAGACCTCAAACCGCCTCTTCACGGACAAATACGGCCAGGTAAGTGGGAAGGAACCACCACTACAGTGGGCCTAATTAATAACCACTAGCCTAGACACCGCAATGTCGGTTAGGATAAACGGCTGATGCCTACCCTAGTCCTTTTCCTATTGAGCGCGATGTCCTTAGGTCTGAGTCTAATCTTTTTTTTTAATTAATTGTGGTCGATGCAAAATGCTTAGGTGTTTTCTGGGGTCCTGGGAAGGGTGATGAAATCCCCACCCAATCTGAGTTTGGTCAAAAAGCCCCTTAAGTCCAATTAAATTATGCAAAACAAATAAAATCACTTGCAATCAATTTTAGCGCGGCGCAAAGAAACCTGCAGCAAATCTGTTATTTAGAAGGGGAGAGAAGATTTTTTTTTTTTAGCGCAAAGAAACCTGCAGAAAATTTTACAGTGGAGATATGGAGGTTGCAGAGGGGAGGAAAAGAGAGCAAACAGTGCAAAAATGATGCGCTGACGTGTCATGAGGAGCGCGGATCCGCGGCGTATGCCCTAGTTATGCGGCGGAAGCGCGGTCATCTAGTCTGATCTTTCTCTGAAAAAAATTACACTGCTCTGTTACCAATTTTTCCCTCTGTACTGATATGCACTTTTCTGATTTACCCTCTGTAAATCTCCAGATCTACGATTCTTCGCTGTTCTGCAAGATCCAAACAATACACCCTTCAAACAGATCAAGTTTGATAAAAAAAAATTTATTTTTTTATATTTTCAGATTTTTATAATTTTTAAAATTTATATCAACCCGAAAATTCACAAAAAAGAAAGATTACGCCGTCCCCGGCAACGGCGCCATTTGATTATTGTCAAAAACATGTAATTACCGCAATCAGAACGGCGTCGCTTCGCAGCTAGCCGGTGAGTACGGGTCGATACACAAAGACGGGTAAATTCCTTTTATGTGTCTTAACGAGTTGATTCTATTTGTCGTTTTGGTTTTATAAAAATCTAGATCTAAAACTTAATTAATCTAATTTAAATTCTTGCTAGGGTTAGGCTTAGAGGAAGTTTTGGAGATTGATGTTTCCTCACCGCTTTCAATACCGTATTTTAGATCCATTAGGTGTTATGGTAATTATCGATAAAGTGGATACGACTCTTTTGGGAAGATGTTTTCTTCCTCTAGATTCGTATCCTTCCTTTGTCGTTGATTACCCTAACCCCCATGGAAAACGCGCGCAACCGGGCCTTTATACTGCGGTTCACCGTTACCTCGAGGGGTAGGGTGCCGCAGGGAGCGGTTGTGCGCGCATGCATGGAGTTCTTAATGGGATAGTTTAATATGGCATTGAAAGGGGTGAGAGATTTCATCTCTCAACCCTTTCCCTAAGGCTAACCCTAACAAGCGAGGAGACTACTCGCTCATTAGGGGATGAAATAACATTAAATTAAAAGAACAGAAATAAAATACTTACTAATGGTGATGGCTCCCTCCAAGCGATAAAGAACAGATCTGAATGTCACTTCCAGAATTTCTGAATTTTATTTATTGAAAAGAGGCAAACAATTTCGGATCTAAAACTACAATTTATAGGAAAATAGGAAATCTAGGGTTACAGACTCTCGCACATGCAAAATTACAGATTTGCCCACTGAGAATCCCAACACCAGAACCGTCGGACCGACGCACCAAAATTCCACCGACATGCTCTCTGTACGGCCGCGGAACCGCGGCGCCAGCATGGGTTTGGCCGCGGTTCCGCGGCCAAACTAGGGAATTGATTGATGCAAATTCTTGGGTTGGTTCAGGGGTTCTTGGGCTTCTTGTTTCCATATGTAGTTTCTCTAGTGGGCTTCTTATTCTTCTCCAGATTTTTAGTGAAGACTTGTATTGGGCTTTTTAACCGTTTCACTTGACTTTTTGGACCTTGCATTGTTCTTCGACTAGGCTTGACTAGGATCCGTCTACTTGCTGGTCAAAAGTCCATTTTTCTGTTGTTTTGTGTCTTTTTCACTGTATTTGCTCCAGAAACCTGTAACCTGTAATATGCAACAAACGTGCGTTAAGAGTACCTGTTTATTTATAAAAAGGGTAAGAATAGGGGAATGATAAATGCAATATTATGGTCTGAACAACACACCCGAAGGAGATGAATCATCATGCATTTTCTTCGTTTGGGCGACATGGGAATCCTGGTATTCCCCTATTTCCTGCTCGGTCTTATAAAAATTATAAGTTAGAGCGGGACCAACGTTCCCCAGCTCAGTATTGTTAATTGTATGTATGCCCTAGAGGCCAGTATTGTACAGATGATGTATATTATATTGGATGCTTGGACATATATAGAGAGGACTTTCTTTCTCAATATGATAGTATGCTATCTGGTTGCTCTTTATCTTAACATGTATTCTTATCTCTTGATACTTTCTTATAGCTACATGTTGGTAAAGCCCTTAGGATGTGTACTTGACTACCAGGACTATGATGAGATCATACTAGCGAGGCCATGGTAGTCAATAAGTACATCCTTTAATGTCCCTAGTCGTGGGTATATCGAGACGGGGCATCGATATACCAGAGTAGACTAGCGTATACTCTTCTCGACCCATGAGATGGGCGATGGATGATCCTATATCCATTGATGTTTGACATCAAAGATGGTATACTGGTGCTCAGTGGAGACTGGGTACACTGGACGGACTCGCCGAGAACTCCCAGATGTTATTATACCTCACGTCAGATGGCAGTTCTCTGGTGACACTTGTGCAGGTTAGTCTGTAGACCAGAGATCGTCATAGAGTCTTGTGTGATTCCCACTGAGCTTTGATTTCCACCTTACCACATCCAAGAGGGCGTGTAAAACGGTAGTTTTTGGGTACAGTCCCGAGTCACATTGAGGCAATGAGCGATAGGAGGGGTTTCGTCTCTCCCGGTATTGGGGGTTGATGTTGCGCTGTGCTCGATTGGCCATAACAGGGAAGTTCCAGGCCAGGGCTGATTTAGAGATTTACTGGTAAGTGTTACCAGTAGTTTCTCGACCCGTTATGAGCCTCACATCGGCACGACTTATCGGTTAATGGGGTCTGGCGTTTACCACCCCTAGACTTGATATGCGACATATCAGACGAGAAGACCGGACTATACGGCAAGTGTTACCATTAGGCTTTTACAGGAGTTGGAGCGGGCTTTCTTGCTGATCTTCTGATCGCTCAATACCCGGGTAGCCGTTACGTCCAGCTAGTACCGCTGACGGCTTGTGGGTGCCAGATGTGATCATCACCTACTGCCGACGTATTGACGAGTCTTTAGAGTCCTACATAGAGGTTTTATTGGCTCAGGAAAAACGAAATAGGAGCACATATGTGATATGTGCGGGACCGAGAATAATGCGTGTATGTGATACCGTATTCTATTCTAGCGACTTTTTGTATCGGTCGGTTATATGTGATATAGCCGGGTTATCGAATCAAGTGTTGATTCGATAAGTCGATACATTGGATGTTAGTCGGTTATATGAGATATAACCGGATTATTAAGTCAAGTGTTGATTTAATAATTTTGTGTATAATTGTATATATGATATACTAATTTACATTAACTAACATTTGTTCACTTAAGGATTTTTCTCACATGTGCACAACTTTAATATATATGAGACTTACACCATGCTATTTGTTATGTTGGGTTTAATATTTAAAGTAATTACAAAATTAGTGGAAGATTAGTGATTGAAAAGCATTCTTGATGTGTAGTATGAAATTGTAAAGAAATCACAACCAAAAATTATTTGACCGCAATCAACTACGGTGTCGGATGTAGATTGTTAGTGAGTGCGGATCGTCCACAGGGAAAGTGTAATCGTTCGTCTTTTGAATTAGATGAATTGAAACTTTAAAGAAAAGAGAACAATTCATGATTTATATTTGAAGTTCAAGAATTAGAAAATCTAGATTTAATAACAAGAAAAAGATAGAATCAAGAATTGATAGTTTGATGATTTTTCCAAACCAAATCTCAAGAATCGAAATGAGGCTCGTAGGAATCGATCGGATCTATAGATGTGATGCAATCTCAAGATGACGTATTCTTATCCTTCGATGAATTGATACTAGATCGATGATGATCGACAAGAATTAGGGATTTCTAGTGAAACTAAGGTTGCATCTTATCCCTTGTTCATTCATCGATATCATTCATATTCTAGCCTCTAGTAATTTCAAGAAACGATCGTAGATCCCTAATTTCGAGCGATAACAATCAAGAAAGCATCGCAACGAAACTAGGTCATCGATTCTTGAACTTGCTAGGGTTTACAAAACTAGTAGGACTTAAAAATCGTTTTAAAGATTTGTCACATCATCATTCTATTTATCGTCTCGACTCCTTAACGAGCGGAGTTTTACTCAAACATCACAACAAGAACAACAATTACAAATTGAGATCTAATCATGGTGCAAGAATTCAAAGAAAGCAAGAAAAAAGAATTTCACCTTTTATTTATATCAACAATTTCGTTACATTCGCTCAAGAACTACAAGATGAAGAACTCGATCGTCGATTTGGCTTCGCTCGTCTCCGTGAGTCGCGGATCGGCTTAGATCACTTGCCCGATTGAAGATCGGCTCGGCTCCTAAAAGGTTGAAGGCTTCTCGCTTGATTTGTACTCAAGATCTTGAATTTGGAATGGAATTAGGGTTAGGGTTTCGCACAAGCCTTGTCACGAGACTTGTGGAAGAAAATGGTGTAAAAGGTAAAGATTAACTAAAATTGATTACCTAAAGATTGATTAGCCTTTAACCCTAGGTCTAGGTTCTTATTTATAGACATCTAAACCCTAGATCTAGGATTTCAAATTCTAAGTTTCCCTCCTAAAGTTTGTTGAGGAAATTTGAATTTCCCTCCAAAAGTTAGTTAGAGGAGAAACTTCTAGATGTGATTAGTTAGGAGGGAGCTTCTAGAAGAGGTTAGTTAGGAGCTTAATTATGTTTAGCCTTGCTTAATGATCTTTGCTGATCTGGTAGTAGCTTCTAGGTCCTTCTAGAATTTGACATGTCATTATGAGCTTTGGCCACTAAGATAGAGATAACACAGTAAAATTGAGTCTCTGAAGCCATCAAGCCGCCGCGGAACCGCGGCGCTTTTGGAGCGTTGGGGCTTGGGCTCTCTGGTGCTTGCTTGGGCTGATGTATGGGCCTTTATTGTATATGTGGAATTTAATATATCCTTCTGAAATGCTACCAGATCTGAATTCATTGAGTTGGCGTAATTTTGATCAGCTCTTTGGTTTTTCTTCCGTATTTTCCTGCACAGACTCAAGATAAGTGTTGCGCAAATACAGAAATGATGCGATGCCATGAAATGCGGTTAATTTCCCTTAAAGTGTCGGTTTAAAAGTCCAACACATGAAATCTGATATTTAACGACTGATTTGCTAATATGTGAAATATGAATACCGAACACTTCTAAATGAGTGCAAATGTTAAGGAAATTGCCGTGTTAAAAATACATTATTTTCGACTGATCAAATACCCCCAAACTTAATTTCGATCGTCTCGAGCGAACTTTTATTAAAAAGAGAAGGAGAAAATAAAGAAAGAGAAAAAACTAACTAGCACACTTTCGTAGGCAACACGATTGCACTTAGCACGTGCAACAAGCCTTTAAACCTCTAGATGTCCCTAGTAGGAGGAGTGTTGTCTCCTGAGGGTTTTCAGCGGATTGCACCCACAAAAATCCAATAATAAAAGAAAGATCATGAATATTACATTTAAAGAAAAGAATTGTAAAAGAAAGACTTTGAAAATTAGGGTTTCCAACTAGGCTAGCTTTTCGGTTGTCATGAGCCCTATCTTAATGGTCATGAAAAGATGTCAGAAATCACGTCCTCCCTCAATAAAACATCGTCTTATTCTTCATTCCTATCTTTCATCCAAACATCGATCATATAACCATGCGTGTGTGTAAAGACATCCCTACACCCGGAGAATTCAATTCAAGCTATCATACTCTTGCTCATCAGCCTCAGTACTTTTTAATTAATGAATATTTAAACGAGATTGCTCACACATTTTCATGCGACCGTTAATACTTCTTGAGGTACTAACCGACCGATTACTCATGTGCTTGCTTACTTGGTGTATTTTTCTCGTCTTGCACCACCTCAGGCATAGCAGTGACTCCCAGACCAGTTGGCCTTAGGGCACTAGGTGAAGAAGCACCCTCGCTATATATTTTTTTATTGCCCTCGGTGATAACAAAACTAGTGTCTATTTTTCTCACCACTTTATATTTTCTTCATTTCATTTTTTTATTTCCTTCATACTTTTGGCTTTAAGACAAGAGTATTTCAAGGTATCCTCTACTATCGCAGGCTTTAAGACGTGTGTAAGTGCGAATAGCAGGGTATCAACGTTCAAAATGTTTGGCTTTCCAGAATAGAAACTATTTTTCAGACTTATTTTTATCCTCAGATTAGTGACTTCCTTCATCTTACTAACCCTTGGGACAACGGCTCATAACTACTTATTACTAGTTCGTATAAGAAAACTTCTAATTTTCTTAGTTTTCTTAAATTTTTCTAATCTCATGGATGTAATTTTTCATTATCTAAACTTTCATTATCATATTTATGTACAAAAATATTTTTATAGTTTTGAAATTTTTTAAATTTTTATAGGTTTTCAAAAAAAAATGTTTTGTGCTTATGCAAATGTATGATGCAAATGATGCGAAAATAAGCACAAACCTCCCCCAAACTTGTTTTCAACAGTGTCCTCACTGTTGCTGACAGCTAAATCTCGAAAAACCTGTAAGCTTGGGAGGAATTTATTAATGGGGGCAAAATATATAAGTGAAGAACCTCCCCCAAACTTATTTTTGGCTCATCATTTTGTAGAAATTCTTTTTAGGAGCCCGAAAATATACCCCCCCAAACTTGAGTTATGCAATGTTAATCTTTGAAAATCACAAGTGGGGGTCAAAAATCATTGGTCGATGCCAAGCTTTGCAAAGACCGAAGGTTAACACCAACCAATCAAAATTTTTATCAATGCAGTGCTCTGGTTGGTGGAAGAAGAAGTGGGGAAAGATTAAGTGGTGGATTAGAATATGTGTGCGTCTCGTATTGGAGAGACGATGCAGTGAATGTGATGGATTACTCGCATTCTTTTTACAAATCAAAAGAAGGGGTGGAGGTTCAATTTCAATGATTGGGACATGATTCATCTCAACACCCGTGTCATTCAAAAATGTGAGTTCATCAGCGAAGATCTCCTCAAAAGTTCCATTTATACCCCGATGAATAATGTCATCACAAAGTGCGGGGTGATCTTCAGACTCTAAGAACGGTTCATAATCGGTGTTAATTGTTGACCCGGACAACTCAGTGGAAGAGTCCGTATGTGTATGATACATAGTTAGGTCAAACAACAACGTATGAAAAGAGTCAAGATCGATATCAGGAGGATCATCAAATTCGCTGCTGTCGACATCCATTAAGTCGACAGAACAGACCTGAGCAGTAGGTTCGGAGGGTACACTTCCCAACTTGTAAATGTTCAGCTCTATTGACCTATTCCCGAAAGATAGGGTCATAGAACCGTTACGACAGTTGATGATTGCATTGGAAGTGGCCAAAAAGGGGCGACCTAAAATCACCGGAATTTGATTCCGTGAGTTCGCTACAGGCTGTGTATCAATTACAATAAAGTCCACAGGGAAGATAAATTCCCCGATTTTTATTAACACATCCTCCAGTTCACCCCTAGGTTTGGTGATTGATCGGTCAGCCATCTGGAGTGTTATGCTCGAGGGCTTCAACATTCCGATCCCTAACTGCTCATAGACTGAGAAAGGAAGCAAGTTAACACTAGCGCCAAGGTCTAGTAGAGCACGGTTAATGTGTTTTTCCCCGATAGAAATGGAAATAGTAGGACATCCAGGGTCCTTACGTTTCCTCGGTAATTTCTGGGGGAAGGCCGTGTCTACTGTCTTTGCCATAAAAATCTTCTTTGGCACTTGAGTCTTCCTCTTCCTAGTGCACAAGTTCTTAAGAGTTTTCGAATAAGACGGAACTTGTTGGATGGCATCTAGGAGAGGGATGTTGGTGTTTACTTGCTTAAAAATGTTCATAATCTTCTCCATATATGGACTCGGTGTGTTAGCCCTTAACCGATTTGGATAAGGTGCTTTAGCAATAAGCGCTGGGTCCATCATAAGAGAAGGAAGTGTGTGTGGACCCGATCCCAAAATAGAAGTGGGGATCGTCCGTGGAGGAGTAAAAGAGGTGGGCTGAAGTGGCGAGCCTTTTGGGAAATGAAGAATAGGCTCGGAAGAAGATGGTGGGGTAGAAGAACTGGGGTCAGAACTAGAAGTGTGTGTGTAAGGAAAGGTCTCAGCCGGGGTGTTATTGATTGATTTATCAGTATCATCAAACTCTTCCCCAACGTGACTGTCAAGCACTCTTCTAGATCTCAACGTAAGTGCATCCACATGATGTGAATAGCCAGGATTGGGTAAAGGTTGAGCTGGAAGTTTTCCTTTCTCTCGTGCACTCATTTCGGCTTTTAGTTGTGCAATTTGTTCTTCCATCAATTTGATGTTCTCATTTTGAGAGATAATGATCTTCATTACATTCTCGACGGAAGATTGCAAACTTGCCGTCCCTTGGATGGATTGTTTCATGAATGTATCCAAGGTTTGTGCTAGTGCAGAGGTATTATCTGTACCGGTCAATTGCAAAGGACTAGACGGTGCAAAAGTGTTGGCCGGATTTTGGAAGTTTTGTGATTGGAAGGGGTGCTGACTCAATTGAAGTGGTGGCTGCTGTTGTGGTGGAGGGACCCTTTGGAAATTGTGTTGGGTTGGAACCGTGTTTTGAAATTGGGATTGGTTCCAAGCACAGTTAGGGTGATTCCTCCAACCTTGATCATATGTGGAGGAAGATGGATCGTTTCTAGGTCTTTGAAATGCCGCATTGGTATGCTCATGACCTTGAAACGTACATTCTTCCGTCAAGTGAGACGGATCAGAACAGCATGCACATACAGTTTTGGAGAGTGACATTTGATTTAGGGTGGCGGCTAAAAATTTATTTTCCATAGTCTCGAGTTTTTTGTGTATAGCTGCAATGTCAGCTCTAACTCCTATGGAAATATCATTGCCATCCCTAGACGATTGACTCACACCCTCCCACTGTAAAGATTTTTCAGCGAAACTTTCTAGAAAGTTCCAGGCTTCCCCATCATCTTTGGTCATAAAATTGCCTTGACACATGGATTCAAGGGTCTGTCTTGTGTAAGGAGTATTGCCCTCATAAATGATTCGACACAATTCCCATTTCGGGATGACGTGATGTGGACATTGGACTAACAGATCATTGAAACGGTCGAGACATTTTGAAAATGTTTCATTTAGAAGCTAGGTGAATTGATAGATTTCGCTACGGACTCGAGCTGTCTTTTGATGTGGGTAGAATTTCTTAAGGAATGCTTTGACGAATTCATCCCAATTTGAAATGGAATGTGCGGTAGTGTTATATAGCCACTTCTCGGCTAAATCGCACAAAGTGAATGGGAGAAGACGAAGACGGAAAGCATCCACAGAAAGCTGTGAGGTACCCATCATTGCGCATACATTTTCAAATTTCGTGATAAACACGTATGCGTCTTCAGACTCGAGACCGTGAAATTTTGGTAGAAGGTTGATGTATTGGGGTTTTATTTGAAAATTTTCCCCGTTGGCTGGTGGAATGGAAAGACAAGTGGAAAGTGGACCTCGTGTAGGATAGCATCTCTCTTGGAGAAAGATGCGAGGTGGATTCTGCGCACCAACGGACGGCGGCAGGGTAGTGGAAAAGAAGTTCGATGGAGGTGGATCCGTCGATGTGGGTGTGGTGGTGGGTAAAAGAAAGGGTAAGTGTAGAAATACCGACTTTTGGGTCGATCAAGGAAACGCGGACTTAACGGGCAATAGAAACCCGTGTCCAGCCTATCTTGCACTAAAAAGGGTTTGTACAAGTGGCAGCGTGAATTTATAATTAGGGAAAATGATATGAATGCGGTGTTTGTTTTGAAAAGTGGACGGATTTTTGAAAATATGATGCAAATCCCAAAATGCAACAAGCAAAACCCTAGAATCTAGTGGTCACCTAGGTCAAACTCTAGACCGCTCCTAACTGCCAAAAGTCAAGTCGCATGATAAATCCTCCACTGTCTCTTTGTTCCCCTGTGGCCGGATAAGTGCCAGGTAAGTGGGAGGTACTCCACTACGTAAGTAGTGGGCCTAATTAATAACCACTAGCCTTAGACACACTCGCCTTAGGCACCACAGGAAAACGCGGATAAGCAATGAATTACCCACGGCCTTCTTCTGTCCTAAGTGAGCGCGACGGTCCTTAGAGTCATCTCTAGATATTTATTTAGTTAATGTGGGTCAATGCGGATGCAAGTTTTGCGATTTTCGGGGCTTAGGAAGGGTAATGAACTCCCCACCTAATTTGGATTTGGTCGTGCCCCTTAATTTCCGTATTAATATACAAACAACCAAAAGAATCAAAAACATGCACAAATTTTATTTTTCTTTTGCGGCGCAACGATTATTTGCAAAGAAACCTGCAGAAAAGTGTTATTTGGAGCAGATTTAGAAGAGAGATAAGAAAGTTAGAAGTTACTGTGAAAATTGTTTGCAGAGAAGCTTTTACAGAGGCGCGGAACCGCCGCAGATGAGCCTTAATGCCGCGGAAGGGCGGTGGTATGTTGGGATCAGTGCACAGAACTTTGTGCACAAGCTCCTGTTCACCTACAAAGCTCTCTGGATGTTTCAGAAATTTTTTTCCACAGCTCCAATGATTCCAGATTTCCTCGCAATCAAATCACAAAACACGTATTAGGGCTTGTACGAGTTTAGATCTAAAAATTATAATGGAATAAATTGTTCAACTCAAAATTCAAAATACGAACAACTAGCACACTATCCCCGGCAACGGCGCCATTTGATTGAAAAGCATTCTTGATGTGTAGTATGAAATTGTAAAGAAATCACAACCAAAAATTATTTGACCGCAATCAACTACGGTGTCGGATGTAGATTGTTAGTGAGTGCGGATCGTCCACAGGGAAAGTGTAATCGTTCGTCTTTTGAATTAGATGAATTGAAACTTTAAAGAAAAGAAAAGAGAACAATTCATGATTTATATTTGAAGTTCAAGAATTAGAAAATCTAGATTTAATAACAAGAAAAAGATAGAATCAAGAATTGATAGTTTGATGATTTTTCCAAACCAAATCTCAAGAATCGAAATGAGGCTCGTAGGAATCGATCGGATCTATAGATGTGATGCAATCTTAAGATGACGTATTCTTATCCTTCGATGAATTGATACTAGATCGATGATGATCGACAAGAATTAGGGATTTCTAGTGAAACTAGGGTTTCATCTTATCCCTTGTTCATTCATCGATATCATTCATATTCTAGCCTCTAGTAATTTCAAGAAACGATCGTAGATCCCTAATTTCGAGCGATAACAATCAAGAAAGCATCGCAACGAAACAAGGTCATCGATTCTTGAACTTGCTAGGGTTTACAAAACTAGTAGGACTTAAAAATCGTTTTAAAGATTTGTCACATCATCATTCTATTTATCGTCTCGACTCCTTAACGAGCGGAGTTTTACTCAAACATCACAACAAGAACAACAATTACAAATTGAGATCTAATCATGATGCAAGAATTCAAAGAAAGCAAGAAAAAAGAATTTCACCTTTTATTTATTTCAACAATTTCGTTACATTCGCTCAAGAACTACAAGATGAAGAACTCGATCGTCGATTTGGCTTCGCTCGTCTCCGTGAGTCGCGGATCGGCTTGGATCACTTGCCCGATTGAAGATCGGCTCGGCTCCTAAAAGGTTGAAGGCTTCTCGCTTGATTTGTACTCAAGATCTTGAATTTGGAGAGGAATTAGGGTTAGGGTTTCGCACAAGCCTTGTCACGAGACTTGTGGAAGAAAATGGTGTAAGAGGTAAAGATTAACTAAAATTGATTACCTAAAGATTGATTAGCCTTTAACCCTAGGTCTAGGTTCCTATTTATAGACATCAAAACCCTAGATCTAGGATTTCAAATTCTAAGTTTCCCTCCTAAAGTTTGTTGAGGAAATTTGAATTTCCCTCCAAAAGTTAGTTAGAGGAGAAGCTTCTAGATGTGATTAGTTAGGAGGGAGCATCTAGAAGAGGTTAGTTAGGAGCTTAATTATGTTTAGCCTTGCTTAATGATCTTTGCTGATCTGGTAGTAGCTTCTAGGTCCTTCTAGAATTTGACATGTCATTATGAGCTTTGGTCACTGAGATAGAGATAACACAGTAAAATTGAGTCTCTGAAGCCATCAAGCCGCCGCGGAACCGCGGCGTAAGCTCTCTCCTGCCGCGGAACCGCGGCGCTTTTGGAGAGTTAGGGCTTGGGCTCTCTGGTGCTTGCTTGGGCTGATGTATGGGCCTTTATTGTATATGTGGAATTTAATATATCCTTCTGAAATGCTACCAGATCTGAATTCATTGCGTTGGCGTAATTTTGATCAGCTCTTTGGTTTTTCTTCCGTATTTTCCTGCACAGACTCAAGACAAGTGTTGCGCAAATACAGAAATGATGCGATGCCATGAAATGCGGTTAATTTCCCTTAAAGTGTCGGTTTAAAAGTCTAACACATGAAATCTGATATTTAACGACTGATTTGCTAATATGTGAAATATGAATACCGAACACTTCTAAATGAGTGCAAATGTTAAGGAAATTGCCGTGTTAAAAATTCATTATTTTCGACCGATCAATTAGTAAAATGCATGAAGCTTGTGGAAGCTTGTGGATGCATTGACTAAGTCCACTAGGTTTGTTTGTACTTTGAATATTTGTTAACCCAACCATTAGGATTAGCCATGGTTATGTCTCTACATGAGTTAGTACATGATACTCACTCACCATGGTTAGCTTTCTCACTTGATCATTATCCTCATCTCAATATTTCTTCATCTTCTTCCTTGAGCTCAAAAGCTCTCTAGGTTTTGATTAAGTGAGAAATAAATGTGAGATAAATAATTCTAAGGTGTACCCACTTCCTATTTCCTCATCCTCTACTAGACTAGCACTTTAGTTTAGGGTGTTTGCTTCACTAATTCTCTAGTTAGTGAAGAAGAAGCTTGAGTTCGTATTCCCTCGACGTAGATCATCTTCGGCCTCGAAGACTTCAAGCAAGGACGCTCCTTCTGCCTCCTGAAGCCATGCAAGAGCCCGGGAGGACCATGATCGCAGCGAAGGGACTACAACAAGGAGCTTTAGAAGTGAAGGACCGATCTACAAAGGTTGTATTTCGTATTCACTTAGTCGTAAATGATATTTACTTGCATGTGAAACCCTAATAATCTAGCAAAGATCTTGTTTAGGGTTGTTCGGCACGGCTAAAATTTTAATCGGGCATGGTTGATGCCTTGTTGAACCTTGTTAGAGTGCCTAGTAACCCTACAGTGGTATCAGAGCCTAGCTAGAGCATTAGGCGACGTGTATACGAAGTTAAAACTCCGATCGAACCCTGAAACATCCACAATGACCCCCTCTCTGGACAATTTTTAAAAATGTGATTTTTTCTGCATTAAAAATACTCAAAAAAATCAGCAGGGAATTATAGGAGTTACTGTGGAAAACGAGGCAATAATCCGTACAAGCCGCCACGGAACCGCGGCAATACCTTGCTTGTGCCGCGGATCCGCGGCCGTACAGAACTATATTGCACTCTTATTGGTACAGTAATATCCGTAGGTGATTCGGTATATTTCTGGGTATTTTTAATATGACTCAAGTGTTGAGTGTTCTGGGGATTATTTAGTATTCGTTGATTCGATCGGAAAATTTAATTTCGTTCTTTTTCGGATAATATAGAAAGTATTAAAATGTTCGAACAGATATTATTAACTCACTTTTTCCCGACATGAAAAACTTTCAAGTGTTGAATTTTTCTTGGGTTTAAATCTTTCGGAAAAACGTGCAAGTAACGTGATGGACCCTCTAGAAGAACACAAACCTTAACTCGATTATATGACCGTCTGAACCGCCTCTAAACCTTAGGGTTTGGGGCAGTACGGCGTTGCCACATGTGAGGCGTTGGCTTGACCCTTCTACGGCTGGACTATTGCTACTGTGACGTATTCTGAAATTTTTTGAACTCCGCTCAAGTGTTGAGCTATTTAGGAAATCTTGGGTATTTGATTATTCGATCGGAAAGTTTAATACTGTCTATTTATCTGGAATGTGATACAATATGTGGAATTCATATAGTTAGGCATGAAATGCGAAGTATGTGATATTTCGGATTTATGATGTCTAAAGTAATTGTGGATTCCAAATGTTGTAGTTTTATACTTTCTTTTCTACGACCGTAAGTGTAATATGTGATATCGCCGGGTTCGTCGCTATATGTCAACGATAATTGGGATGCGCATATTTACCTACGTTGATGACATGTGATGCTATGTGTTGCTGGATATGTTATATTGGATCGTCGTGTTCTGAATAGCCGGGATTTTTATGTGAGATGAGGGTTTTTATTTTCATTCATGTAAAATTCATTGTATGTAATATTCTTTTATTGGGGCACTTCCGGGATGAGGATGATGTCGCCTTTGTATATTATTTACTTTTCCGCATTAGGTAGACCCAAGTAGGGGAGCACAAGTAACCGGGTTCTAGGTACAGCGGGAGACCAATTCGAGGAGTCGAGTCCGGGTCTCTTAACTCTAGAATTGGTAGGGTTGCTTGCCGCTCTCGTAAGGGTCTAGGGGTGTGGGTTTGGCTATTCATCGCGAACGTGGAATCCGTGTTTTATAGAGGCTCAAAATAAAACACGGACCTCCTAGTATATCCATTATTTCATATGATTCTTCTGCTGCGATATCTGTGATGTGATCATTTTATATGTTGAGATGGATATTGTATATAGTATATATGATATATTATATAGATGTTACTTATGTTTTACACCCGTGCTAGCCCTTTCCGCTCTCCCGTTAGTTACCTAACCTAACGGTGCACGAAGGGACATCGAGGAGAATGCGGATGGCACAAGTGTACGTCGTATTTATCTGTGATGTTTAAGTGACTTAAATGATGGGACTTCATTAATATGATTAATGAAAGAAAAGAAACCTAAAAGATGTTGTAGAATCAAATTTTCAAAAAGGATAGCTACAGTTTTTGCTTTGCATAGAGATATATATGATATATCTTGCACCTTATTCAATGAGGAAAGAGCCGAGATCCCTTCACCGGGAGTGACCTCTTTAGCAAAACTGGCAGATGCTACAACACTCGGTTTGTCTTTTGATTGCTTTTGGAGTTTTTGCTTTGCATAGCGATATATATGATATATCCTGCACCTTATTCCTTAAGGAAAGAGCCGAGATCCCTTCACCGGGAGTGACCTCTTTAGCAAAACTAATGAAAGCCTCAAAATCACTCCATTCCAAAATTCACTCGATTCTACAACGATATAAAGTTCATTATGCAATAGTTTTTCAGAAAAACCTGTCGTAGCCCTCCGTGATTTCAGATAAGTCTTACTTAGTATTCGTGCTACGTTTGTTGACCTCCGTCAAGGCGTAGTGTGCGGTAGCTAACTAGTATTTATCTGCTTATGCATATGATGCAGATTGGATTAGGGTAGTCGTACGACCTTGTTGACCTCCGTCAAGGGTCGTGCGGGTGGGTTTGATTCAATCAAGAAATGACGGGTTGAACTTGACTTGCACCCTGTGGTTTGTTGACCTCCGTCAAGGTCATGGGATGCTTGGGGAAAAATATTATCGAGAATTTCAAGTGTTGAAATTTGCAATGAGATTGCATACCTTCTATGAGATAGTTGGATCCCGATACCCACTGTGAGTAATTGTTACTCCTGGGAGAGTTTAACACAGGACAATTAGCCTATCAAGTAGGTGTCTAGAAAGGTGTCAACGGGGTTACGCCTCTGGGAAAACGAGGTTTATTTTAATTAGGTCCATGCGAATGCACGAGGAACCTCCCTCAAAGTACCGACACTGGCCTGGCTGAAAGATTAGCGAAATTGTAGGGTGTAATTAATCCCGGCTAGACTTTCCTTTTAGGGTTTGAAGGAAGATTTGATAAAAACAGTGGGAGCCATCCTGATTAGATAAAATAATAACCAATCTGATCTTGCAAGAGCATACGCTAAAGTGTTTTCTTCTCTCTCTCTCCAAGTAGAGACCATATCATGCCTTAATAAAGATAATAATATGGATGTATTGACCGAACCCGCATGTTATACTGTGCTGGGGAACGTTGGTTCCGTTCTTTCTTATAAAAGTTATAAGACTGAACAGGATATAGGGGAATACCAGGATTCCCATGCCACCCGAATGAAGAAAGTACATGTTGATGCATTTTCTTTGGGTGTGTTCTTTACAGAGAATTGTTTCTCCATTTGCTCTACGTCCTGGGTATTAGATACCGGGTCAGGATCCCATATATGTAATCAGTTACATGGGCTTAGGAAAGGTAGAGAACTTGGAGAAGGTGATAAAGACATAAGGGTTAGAAATGGTGCAATTGTTGCGGCTAAAACCGTCGGGGAATATCACCTTGTATTGCCAACTGGTAATACATTGATTCTGAACGAATGCTATTACATGCCGAACCTGATATGCAATAAAGAAGGATATAATTTTGTATTACAGGATAATGTTATGAACATTTTTCTAAACCAAAAGTTGGTTGGATCAGGCACGATGTGCAATTCATTTATGTTCTAAATCAATCAACAGTTCTGAGCATAACAAACACACACAAGAGGAAGAGTTCAGAAATGAACGAATCCATCTTGTGGCATTGTAGACTTGGTCATATAAATGCGACACGGCTAGCTAAGTTGCATAAGGATGGATATTTGAAACCGTTTGAATTTTCATCTTATGATACTTGCCAGTCATGTCTCAAAGGAAAGATGACCAAAACTCTGTTTACAGGACACGGAGAAAGAGTTACCGAACTCTTGGGACTGATACATAGTGATGTATGCGGTCCCATGTCTATACATGCCAGGGATGGTTCTTCGTACTTCATTACATTCACTAACGATCTCTCTAGATTCGGATATGTGTTCCTGATGAAACACAAATCAGAAGCTTTTGAGAAATTTAGAGAATATAAACAAGAAGTCGAGAACCAAACCAGAAAAAATATTAAAATCCTTCGATCTGATCGAGGAGGTGAATACTTGAGCAATGAATTCCTGGACTTCCTAAAAGAGAATGGGATTCTCTCTCAGCTAACTCCTCCATATACACCACAGCACAACGGTGTATCAGAATGGAGGAACCGCACCCTATTAGATATGGTGCGCTCTATGATGAGCATAGCTGAGTTACCTATTTCCTTCTGGGGATATGCACTGGAGACAGCGGCATACCTACTGAATAGGGTTCCTACCAAATCTGTGCCTACCACCCCATATGAGATATGGGAGGGGAAGAGACCATATCTTAATTTTATTAAGATATGGGGTTGCCCGGCCTATGTCAAAAGACAAAAACCGGACAAACTCGAGGCAAGGTCTGTTTTTTGTAAGTTTGTTGGATATCCCAAGCATTCACGAGGGTATATCTTCTACCACAGTGAGGAACAAAGGGTGTTTGTTGCTCAACACGCCACCTTTTTAGAAAAGGAATTTCTTGCAAAAAAGATTAGTGGCTCTGAGGTAGAACTGGAAGAGGTTTCAGCTGTACAAACCACAACAGAAGATTTGTTGGAACCAGGGGACTCGGTAGTTCCCGATGAACCCCAGGCAATCCGCCAATCTAGTAGGGTTCCTCACCCACTAGAGAGATAATACGGTTTTCTTATGGATGGTGGAAGTGAGGATTGCATCATGGAGGATGATGACCCAACTAGTTTCGAACAAGCCATCACGAGTGGTGACTCAGTGAAATGGATGGATGCAATGCGGTCCGAGATGGAATCCATGTACACCAACAAAGTATGGACTTTGGAAGATGCTCCTGAAGGGGTAAAACCCATTGGGAGCAAGTGGATCTTCAAGAAAAAACTTGTTGTAGATGGGAAAGTGGAGACTTCCAAAGCTAGACTTGTTGCAAAGGGTTTTCGTCAAAGACCAAGTGTGGACTATGACGAAACCTTTTCTCCAGTGGCTATGCTTAAATCCATCCGGATCTTGCTTGCCATCGCTGCATATCATGACTACGAAATCGGGCAAATGGATATTAAGACTGCCTTTCTAAACGGTGATTTAGAAGAGATCGTGTACATGACTCAGCCAGAGGGCTTCGTAGCTAGTGGGAGCAGCGGGAAGGTGTGCAAGCTTCTTAAATCCATTTATGGATTAAAGCAAGCATCGCGGAGTTGGAACATCTTCTTTGACGTTGTTATCAAAGAGTTTGATTTCGTCAAAAACGTGGATGAACCTTGTATCTACAAGAAGGTGGCAGAGAGTAAGGTTGTCTTCCTCGTATTGTACGTGGACGACATACTCTTGATAGGAAATGGCATTCCTATGCTGAAATCGGTCAAGCTCTTCTTATCACAAAGATTCTCAATGAAAGATCTAGGTGTTGCCTCCTACATCTTGGAGATTAAGATCTATAGAGATAGATCCAAACGGATACTGGGATTGTCCCAATCCAGGTACATTGACACCATACTAAAGCGGTTTAGTATGGAAGAGTCCAAACGTGGGTTTTTACCCACGATCTCAGGGCTCACTCTCTCCAAAGAGATGTCTCCCAAGACTGATTTGGAGAGAGCTCGCTTGCAAGGGATACCCTATGCTTCGGCAGTAGGCTCTATCATGTACGCGATGCTATGTACCAGACTCGATGTAGCACACTCACTAAGTATAGTGAGTAGGTATCAAGCTGATCCTGGAGAGAGTCACTGGAAAGCTGTGAAGAGCATTCTCAAGTACTTGCGAAGGACTAAAGAGATGCTTTTGGTGTATGGAAACGGAGAACTCCAAGTGGAGTCCTTTACCGATTCGAGCTTCCAGAGTGATAAGGATGACTATAACTCACACTCGGGATTTGTCTTTACCCTTTACGGAGGGGAGGTTAGCTGGAAGATTTCCAAGCAGGAAACCGTGGCAGACTCGATGATGGAGGCTGAATACATCGCTGCCAACGATGCTGCCAAAGAGGCTGTCTGGATCAAGAAGTTCATTACTGAACTTGGAGTGGTTCCATCAATTGAGCATCCAATACCTTTGTATTGTGATCACAATGGAGCGGTGGCTTTGGCCAAGGAACCCAGGTCCCATCAGTGATCCAGGCATATTCTGAGGCGGTATCACCTGGTCCGGGAGATAGTAGATCGCCGGGAGATCGAGGTTAGGAGGGTTGACATGAAGAACAACATTGCGGATCCACTCATGAAGTCCATTCCCCAAATACAGTTTGGGAGACTCTTCGGGATGCTTGGTATGCGATACTACAGCAGCTGGCCCTAGTGGTAGTGGGAGATTGTTAGTTGTATGTATGCCCTAGAGGCCAGTAATGTACAGATGATGTATATTATATTGGATGCTTGGACATATATAGAGAGGACTTTCTTGCTCGATATTATAGTATGCTATCTGGTTGCTCTTTACCTTAACATGTATTCTTGTCTCTTGATACTGTCTTATAGCTACATGTTGGTAAAGCCCTTAGGATGTGTACTTGACGACCAGGACAATGATGAGAACATACTAGTGGGGCCATGGTAGTCCATAAGTACATTCTTTAATGTCCCTATTCGTGGGTATATCGAGACGGGGCATCGATATACCAGAGTAGACTAGCGTATACGCTTCTCGACCCATGAGATGGGCGATGGATGATCCCATATCCATAGGTGTTTGACATCAGAGATGGTATACAGGTGCTTAGTGGAGACTGGGTACACTAGACGGACTCGCCGACAACTCCCAGATGGTATTATACCTCACGTCAGATGGCAGTTCTCTGGTGACACTTGTGCAGGTTAGTCTGTAGACCCGAGATCGTCATAGAGTCTTGTGTGATTCCCACTGTGCTTTGATTTCCACCTTACCACGTCCAAGAGGGCATGCAAAACGGTGGTTTTTGGGTACAATCCCGAGTCACATGGAGGCAATGAGCGATAGGAGGGGTTTCATCTCTCCCGGTATAGGGGGTTGATGTTACGCTGTGCTCGATTGGCCATAACAGAGAAGTCCCTGGCCAGGGCTAATTTAGATATTTACTGGTAAGTGTTACCAGTAGTTTCTCGACCCATTATAAGCCTCACATCGGCACAACTTATCAGTTATTGGGGTCTGACGTTTACCACCCCTAGACTTGATATGCGACATATCAGACGAGGAGACCGGACTGTACGGCAAGTGTTACCGTTAGGCTTTTACAGGAGTTGGAGTGGGCTTTCTTGCTGATCTTATGATCGCTCAATACCCGGGTAGCCATTACGTCCATCTAGTACCGCTGACGGCTTGTGGGTGCTTGATGTGATCATCACCTACTGCCGGCGTATTGACCAGTCTTTAGAGTCCTACATAGAGGTTTTACTGGCTCAGGAAAAACGAAATAGGAGCGCATATGTGCGGGACCGAGAATAATGCGTATATGTGACACCGTATTCTATTCTCGCGACTTTTTGTATCGGTCGGTTATATGTGATATAGTCGGGTTATCGAATCAAGTGATGATTCGATAAGTCGATACAATGGATGTTAGTCGGTTATCTGAGATATAACCGGATTATTAAGTCAAGTGTTGATTTAATAATTTAGTGTATAATTGTATATATGATATACTAATTTACATTAACTAACATTTGTTCACTTAAGGATTTTTCTCACATGTGCACAACTTTAATATATATGTGATATATATTAAAAATGTGTTTTCTTTTTGTATCATGGTTGTTGATACAACATTCATGGGTGTATGAGACTTACACCATGCTATTTGTTATGTTGTGTTTAATATTTAAAGTAATTACAAAATTAGTGGAAGATTAGAAAAATGCAAGAAGCTTGTGGAAGCTTGTGGATGCATTGACTAAGTCCACTAGGTTTGTTTTTACTTTGAATATTTGTTAACCCAACCATTAGGATTAGCCATGGTTATGTCTCTACATGAGTTAGTATATGATACTCACTCACCATGGTTAGCTTTCTCACTTGATCATTATCCTCATCTCATTATTTCTTCATCTTCTTCCTTGAGCTCAAAAGCTTTCTAGGTTTTGATTAAGTGAGAAATAAATGTGAGATAAATAATTCTAAGGTATACCCACTTCCTATTTCCTCATCCTCTACTAGACTAGCACTTTAGTTTAGGGTGTTTGCTTCACTAATTCTCTAGTTAGTGAAGAAGAAGCTTGAGTTCGTATTCCCTCAACGTAGATCATCTTCGGCCTCGAAGACTTCAAGCAAGGACGCTCCTTCTGCCTCGTGAAGCCATGCAAGAGCCCGGGAGGACCATGATCGCAGCGAAGGGACTACAACAAGGAGCTTTAGAAGTGAAGGACCGATCTACAAAGGTTGTATTTCGTATTCACTTAGTTGTAAATGATATTTACTAGCATGTGAAACCCTAATAATCTAGTAAAGATCTTGTTTAGGGTTGTTCGGCACGGCTAAAATTTTAATCGGGCATGGTTGATGCCTTGTAGAACCTTGTTAGAGTGCCTAGTAACCCTACAGTGGTATCAGAGCCTAGCTAGAGCATTAGGCGACGTGTATACGAAGTTAAAACTCCGATCGAACCCCGAAACATCCATAATGACCCCCACTCTGGACAATTTTTAAAAATGTGATTTTTTCTGCATTAAAAATACGCAAAAAAATCAGCAGGGAATTATAGGAGTTACTGTGGAAAACGAGGCAATAATCCATACAAGCCGCCGCGGAACCGCGGCAATACCTTGCTTGTGCCGCGGATCCGCGGCCATACAGAACTATATTGCACTCTTTTTGGGACAGTAATATCCGTAGGTGATTCAGTATATTTCTGGGTATTTTTAATATGACTCAAGTGTTGAGTGTTCTGGTGATTATTTAGTATTCGTTGATTCGATCGGAAAATTTAATTTCGTTCTTTTTCGGATAATATAGAAAGTATTAAAATGTTCGAACGGATATCATTAACTCACTTTTTCCCGACATGAAAAACATTCAAGTGTTGAATTTTTCTTGGGTTTAAATCTTTTGGAAAAACATGCAAGTAACGTGATGGACCCTCTAGAAGAACACAAACCTTAACTCGATTATGTGACCGTCTGAACACAAACCACTATGCAAAGCAAGAACTAGAAAAGCAATCAAAAGACGATACCGAGGGTTGTAGCATCTGCCAGTTCCTGCTAAAGAGGTCACTCCCGGTAAAGGGATCTCGGCTCTTTTCTTATCGATTAAGGTGCTGGATATTCTGTAAGGAATACCGCTATGCAAAGCAAGAACTAGAGCTACCGGTTTTAGAAAATTCGATTCCACAACATCTTTAGGTTTATTTTTCTTTCATTAATCTCATTAATGATGGTCCCATCATATAAGTTACTAGAACATCACAGATAAATACAATGTACGCTTATGCCATCCGTATTCGCCTCGAAGCCCCGTCGTGCACCGTTAGGTTAGGTAACTAATGGCAGAGCGCGGCAGGGCTAGCGCGGGTGAAAAACATAAGAAACGTCTATAACATATCATATATACTATATAATGTATCCATCTCAAAATATAAAGTAATCACATCACAAAATTTCAGCAGCAGAAGACAACATATGAAATATTGGATATACTAGGATGTCCGTATTTTGTATTTAGCCAACAATAGAAAATACAGATTCCACGGTCATGATGAATAGCCAAACTCACATCCCTGGACCCCTACGAGAGCGGCAAGCAACCCTACCAATTCTAAGGTTAGGAGACCCGGTCTCGACTCCTCGAGATGGTCTCCTACTGGACCCCAGAACCCGGCTACTTGTGCTCCCCACCTTGGGTCTATCCTAATGCGGAAAAGTAAATAATATACATCAACGGTGACATCTTCCTCAACCCGGAAGTGCCCCAATAAAAGAATATTACATATAATGAATTTTACATGAACGAAAATGAAAAACTCTCATCTCACATAAAACCCCCGGCTATTCAAACACGACAATCCAATATAACATATCCAGTAACACATAACGTCACATGTCATCAACGTAAGTAAATATGCGTATCCCAATTGCCGTTGACGTATAGCAACGAAACCGGCGATACACCACATATTACACTTACGGTCGCAGAAAAGAAAATGAAAACTACAACAGTTGGAATCCGCAACACTTTAGAAATCATAAACATGAAATATCACATACTTCGGATTGCATGCCTTAACAATATGAATTCCTTAGACATCACATGCCTAACAATTATAAACCCCGCATTTTAGTCTAGATATCGAAAACACTTTCCAATAACAAGTCGGGCAATTCAACAAGATTCACGAAATCCTGATCGAATGCTCGTCGGAAACTTTAGTAGAAGGCCCCACCCCAATACCGACGACGAAGTGCACTTAGGCGGAACACCTCGGCCGCGAGCACCCGGACGGGTGCTTTTTGTCAAGGAGTTCCTTCAGTCACTTGGTCGGGGTTATAGGGGGTGGCTATCTAGTAATGTTACCCGGCGAGTATCCGAATACACAAAGTGATTGCGACTGACTTTTGATCGCATCAAAATCCCGTGGCAACCGATCAAATGAGACTAAATTGCTAGACTTATAAAATACAAATATTGTTGATTCCAAGTATTGTATCACATTATACTAGACGATGTTAAACGTTTCGAGCGAATCAAACAACACCCTCATCTCCCAATGAGCTCAACACTTGAGCGAAGTTAAAGTACCAAAAGCGTGCCACAGTTCCTATGATCCAGCCGTAGAAGGGTAAAACCAACGCCTCACCTATGACACCGCGGAACTACGGCAATCCCTAAGGTTCAAGCCGCGGTTCCGAGGGCATAGAATCGAGTTAAGGTTTATATGTTCTTCTAGAGGGTCCATAAGGTTACTTGCACGAACATCGAATATAATTAACTTAGAAAAATTCCAACACTTGGAAATTTCAGAAGGGGTCATGGGGTGATGTTTGAAGTTCGTTCGAACTGTCAAACATAGCCTAGGTTACCATCACAATATTAAATTATACGACTATGAAACACTCCGTTTTGGTCCTATAGCAAAATTTACATCACATGAAAATTTGGACCAAATGAACAATACCTGAAACCCCAAAATGAGCACACCAGAGCACAAAACAAAAACGACACACATTGGAGCAAGCAGGGCCGGCTTCCTCGGATTTATGGGGAGTGTGCTCGGTTGAAATCCGAGCAATGGGTCTCGTTTTTGTTCTGTGCACTATTGGTACCACATACATGACTCTGCACTTGTTTGAAAAAAATTTCTAGAACTTTTGAAAAACAACAGAGAGCATGAACTGCAGGGTTTCAGAAATCGTTTTACGGAGTTGTTTCGGTTTCGTATTACTTCTAACATCATCTAAGTTTCTAGTTAGGCTCTGATACCATTGTTGGGATTCCTCAGCACCTAGCCCAGGGTTTGGAAGCATCAAGCATGCCACAACAAAAATTTAAAGGGGTGCTAAGCAAACATCAAAGGAATCATACTAGAAAACTAGGGTAACATTACATTGTAATCAAACATTACATAAGAAGTGAACAAGAATACAACCTTTGTAGACTCGGTCCTTCACTTCTAAAGCTCCGTGTTGACGTTCCTTCTCTGCGATCATCGTTGTCCCGAACTCTAGAATGGATTTCCCCGGAGAAATGAACAAGCTTGCTCGTAGACTTCGAGGCCGAAGATGATCTACGTCGAGGTGACTCAAACTCAAGCTAACCCTTCACTAGGTCATGAACTTTGTGAAGAGAACACCCTAAACTATATGGCAAGTAGTAGAGGATGATGAAATAGGAATTTTGCTCACTTTGGATTTCATTTTCTCACAATATTTCTACTCATCTCCAAACCCTAGAAAGCTTCTCAAGCTCAAGAAGAAGATGAAGATGAGAGTGAACAAATGAATGAGATGATGTTAGATTTTCAACCATAGGTGAGTTAGTGTCATACACTAAACCCTTGTAGAGACTTGACCCTGGCATATGGTAAGTGGTTGGGTTTACAAAAATTTTAAGTGAAACAAACAAGGTGGACTAAGTCAAGGGTTTTTAAACTTCTCCAAGCTTCTAGCCTTTGACATAATACTCACCATTTTGAATTACTTATGATAATTAAAACCCAAAACTTATCATGGTTATGATATAAGTCTTACACACCCAAGTTGAATATATAACCATGCATGATACAATGTATATATATCACATATATAACATGTATACAAAAGTGAGAAAAAGAAACAAATATGTGAGCAATATTAGTTAATGTAAATTCATATATCAAATATATAATTATACATTAAATCATTAAATCAATACTTGATTTAATAATCCGGCTATATTACATATAACTGACTAATATCAATAATATCAATTTACCGAATCAACACTTGATTCGATAACCCGGCTATATCACATATACCCGGCTGATATCACATATCGCGAGAATACAATACTGTATCACATACTTGTATCAATCTCGGTCCCGCACATATTGTAGGGATCCTAGGCACTCTAGTGAGGTCTCACAAGGCATCAACCATGCCAATTTCAAAAATATGGTGCCGAGAAACCCTAGACTACGGATCGTTTGCTAGATGTCTAGGCGAAAGGATAACTAGTTAACACTTAACTAAGGGAATATGGAAATACAACCTTTGTAGATCCGGTGCTCCACCTCCATAGCTCCGCTACGAAGTCCCCTCGCTGTCCAAATGAGTTCCCGGGCTCTAGCGTCGGCTTCGTCGGAGAATGGGCAAGCTAGGTCGTCGATGTCCATGCCGAAGATGATCTACGTCGAGGCATCGCTAAATCAAACTCCACCTTCACCAAGTCATGAAAACTTGTGAAGGAAACACACTCTACTACTTGGCAAGAGGTAGAGGATGAAGAAATAGGAAGTGGGTAGACTTTAGAATTGGATTTCTCACTCTTTATCATCAATCACCATTGATGACCTAAGCTTTCTTCATGATAGATATGAAGAAGAAGAAGAAAGTTATGATAAGATTAATTGAATTAGAATAATAATCATTTCTTATCATAATGCTAACTATGGTAATGTGTAGAGAATCAATCATGGTTAAAGGAATGGTTAGGGTCAAGCTAGAGACAAAATGGTCACTTAGTCAAAGTGTTCATGAAGCTTTATGAAAACAACAAATGAAAGCCACCATTTCATTTCATTTTCTTTTATTCATTTATCAAAAATAAATGGATAAATAAATCAGATAAATGAATAATAAATAATAAACCCTAACCATTTCATTAGCCAAGGTTTAATACTTTACACTTAACCAAAAAGCATGTATCATCAAACATGATACAAGCAAGTGCACAAAATCATATCACATATATAATGCACACATCCGAGCGAGAAAAACCATTTAAAGTGAACCGATACTAGTTAATGCAAAGTAATATATCAAATATATAATTATTCATTAAATCATTAAATCAACACTTGATTTAACGATCCGGTCATATCGCATATAACCGACTAGTATCATTAGTAACAATTTATCGAATCAACACTTGATCCGATAACCCGGCTATATCGCATATAACCGATCAATGTCACATCGCGAGAATCGAATACAGTATCACATACTGGTATTATTCTCGGTCCCGCACATATCTCATATGCGCTCCTATTTCGTTTCGCTTGAGCCAGGAAACCTCTGTGTAGGACTCTAAAGACTCGTCAATACGCCGGCAGCAGGTGATGATCATATCAATCACCCACAAGCCGCAAGCGGTCTGCTAAACGTAACGGCCACCCGGGTATTGAGCGATCAGAAGATCGACGAGCAAGCCCGCTCACACTCCTGTGAATCCAACCAGTAACACTACCGTACAGTCCGGTCTCGTCGTCTGATATGTCGCATATCTTGCTTAGGGGTGGTAAACGTCAGACCCCAATAGCTCGATAAGTCGTGTCGATATGAGGTCTATAACAATTCGAGAAACTACTGGTAACACTTACCAGTAAATCTCAGCAACCCTGGCCAGGGATTTCCTGTTATAGCCAATCGAACACAGCGCAACATCAACTCCCTATACCGGGAGAGACGAATCCCCTCCTATCGCTCATTGCCTCCATGTGACTCGGGACTGTACCCAAAAACCACCATTTTGCACGCCCTCTTGGACGTGGTAAGATGGAAATCAAAGCACAGTGGGAACCACACAAGACTCTATGACGATCTCGGGTCATCAGACTACTCTGTACCAGTGTCACCAGAGAACTGCCATCTGACGTAAGGTATAATACCATCTGGGAGTTCTCGGCGAGTCCGTCCAGTGTACCCAGTCTCTACTGAGCACCCGTATATCATCTCTGATGTCAAACACCAATGGATATGGGATCATCCATCGCCCATCTGTATGGGTCGAGAAGGTACACGCTAGTCTACTCTGGTATATCGATGCCCCATCTCGATACACCCACGACTAGGGACTTTGAAGGATGTACTTATGGACTACCATGTCCCCACTAGTATGATCCGCATCATAGTCCAGGTAGTCTAGTACACATCCTAAGGGCTTTACCAACATGTAATAGAGAGACAGCCTGTGTACACGTTAAGGTAAAGGTCAACCAGATAGCATACTATCATGTCGAGCAAGAAAGTCCTCCCTATATATGTCCCAGCTTCCACTACAATATACATCCAATGTACAGCAATGGCCTCTAGGGCATACATATAACTAACAATCTCCCACTTGCATTAGGGCCATCTGTAGCAGTGGCTGCAGTATCTCATACTCAACCATCCCATAAAAGTCTCTCTCTGGGAATAGGCCTTCGTGAGTGGATCCGCTGCGTTATCCTATAAGTCTGCTCTCCTTGCCTCGATCATCCTGGAGATCAAACACCTCCATGATCAGGTGATACTGCCTTAGAATAAGTCTGGATCACTGATGGGACCTGCGTTCCTTGGCATAAGCCACAACTCCATTGTCACACAATGGGAGGAACATAGTTCATCTCATGAACCAATATACACCCAAACAGCCTCTTTGGTAGCATCTTAAGTAGCGATGTATCCAGCCTTTATCGTCTAGTATGCCACGGTATCTAGCTTGGAACTCTTCCAACATACCGTCCCTTTACTGAGGGTAAAGACAATGCCTGCGACTGACATTCAGTCGTCTTTATCACCCTGGAACACTTCCAGTGATTTTCCCCGGAATCGTTTGATATCATCTCACTACAACTAGTGAGAATCCTAACATCGAATTAAATCTATCTCATAGATCCAAAATTCAGGATTTAGGAGGTATCATTTTGATCCTACACGGAGAAACTTTGTGCTAAACGGAGATTGATCGAGCGTAGCATAAGAAACTCCTTTCTTATCAAGAGTATGTCATCCACGTACTTCTACGAGGATCACCACCATACTCCCTACTACCTTTTTGTTTATACAAGGTTCATCTACCATTTTGATGATGTCAAACTCTTTGACTAACACATCAAAACAGACGTTCCAACTCCGCGATGCCTGCTTTATTACATAAAACATCTTGCACACGTTTCCGCTGCTCCCACTGTTTACGAAGCCCTCTGGCTGTGTACTTATAGACGCACTCTTCTAAACCATCATTTAGAAAAGCAGTCATGACACCCAACCTCCAGATATCGTAGTCATGGTACGTAGCTGTGGCAAGTAGGATCTGGATGGACTTAAGCATAGTTACTGGAAAAAAGTTTCATCGTTATCCATGCCTGGTAAATGATGCAAACTTTTAATAAGTCTAGCTTTGAAAGTCTCAACTTTTCCATCTACACCAAGTAATCTTCTCAAGATATACTTGCTCCTGATGGGGATTTAACCCTTCAGTTATAGCAACCAAAGTCCATACTTTGTTGGTGTATAAGGATTCCATCTCAGATCGCTAAGCATCCAGCCATTCTTACAGAGTCTTACTCCTGATGGCCAGCTCGAAACTAGTTGGGTCATCATCTCATGATGCAATCCTTGCTCCCACTGTCATCGAGAAACCAAAGTATCTCTCAGGTGGGTGAGGAACCCTACTAGATCGGCGGAGAGGCTGAAGTTCGTTAGTTACTATTGAATCTTTCGGTTCTACCAAATCATCAGCTGAAGTTTGTATAGCTGGAACCTTTCCAGTTCTACATAACTGACCTTGCCTCGAGCTTGTCCGGATTTTGCTTTTAGACATAGGCCGAACAACCCCAAATCTTAACCAACTTAAGATATGGGCTCTTCCCTTTCCATATCACATATGAAGCGGTAGGCTACTGATTTGATCGAAACCCTATTCAATAGGTATGCAACTTCATAAGTGCATAACTTCCAAAAGGAAACAGGTAACTCAGTAGTACTCATCATAGAGCGCACCTTATCATATAGGATGTGATTGCTCCGCCCCGACATACCATCGTGCTATGGTGTATACGGAGGAGTAATGCTGAGAGAGAATCTCATTCTCCTTTAGAATAGTCCAGGATTTCCGTGCCCAAGTATTCTCCTCCTTGATCACATCAAAGGACATAATACTTATACCCGTATTTTGGTTCTCTACTTCTAACTTATATTCTGTGAATATCTCAAAAGGTTCGGACTTGTGTTTCAACAGGAACATATGACTGAATCTTGAGAGATTATCAGAGAATACAATGAAGTATAAAGAACCGGTCTTGGTATGTGTAGACAGGAGACCTACATACATCAACATGTATCATCCCAAGAGTTTATGAACTCTTTCTCTGTTTCCAGTAAACAGAGCTATGGTCATCTTATCTTTGTGACATGACTGGCGAGTTTCACAAGATGTAAATTCAAACTAATTTAAATAGGCATCTAAATGTAACTTCAGCTAGTCGGGTCGCTATGACATGACCTAGTCTACAATGCCTCAAGAAGAATTTGTTCATTTCTGAACTATTCCTCTTGTGTGTGTTCCATATACTAAGAACTGTAGTTTGATTTAGAACATTAATGCTTTTAGATAACGTGCCTGAACCGATCAACTTTTGATATAGGAAATGTTCAAAACATTATCCAACAATACAAAATTATATCCTTTCTTTACTAATAAAGAGACTGATATGATTTTGTATACCAGGTTCGGTATCTAATAGCATTCGTTCAGAATCAATGTATTACAATACAGGGTGACAGTGACCAACAGACTTGGCTGCAACACTTGCCCCGTTTTCTGCCTCTTATCACCCGTTCTCAGTTGTTCTAACCTTTTGTAGCCCTATGTAACAGAATACATATCTGGGATCCTGATCCGGTATCATATACCATGGATGCGGAGGATACTGAGAAACAGTTCTGTATAATGAACACACCCGAAGATGATGCATCAGCATGCACTCTCTTCGTTTGGGCGGCACGGGAAATCTGGTATTCCCCAATCTCCTGCTCTGTCTTATAACAATTATAAGTTGGAGCGGGACCAACGTTCCCCAGCTCAGTATAACAAGAGGGTTCGGTCAATTATCCGTATTATTATCTTGATTAAGGCGTGACATGGTCGCTACCAGGAGAGAGAGAGAAGAAAACAATCAGCGTGCGCTCTTGCAAGAATAGATTGGTTTTTATTTTATCTAATCAGGATGGCTCCCACTGCTTTTTATCAAATCTTCCTTCAAACCCTGAAAGGAAAGACTAGTCGGGATTAATTACACACAACAAGTTCGCCAATCTTTCAGCCAGGCCAGTGTCGGTACTTTGAGGGAGGTGCCCCGTGCTTTCGCACGAACCTAATTAATGTAAACCTCATTTTCCCAGAGGCGTAACCTCGTTAACACCTTTCTAGACACCTACTTGATCGGCTAATTGTAATGTGTAAAACTCTCCCAGGAGTAACTCTTACTCGCAGCGGGTATCGGGATCCAACTATCTCATAGAAGGTATGCAATCTCATTGCAAATCTCAACACTTGAAATTCCCGATAATATTTTGCCCCTAGCGTCCTATGACCTTGATGCAGGCCAACAAACCATAGTCCGCTAGTCAAGTTCAACCCGTCATTTCCTGATTGAATTAAACCCACCCGCACGACCCTTGACGCAGGCCAACAAAGTCGCACGACTACCCTAATCCAATCTGCATCATATGCATAAGCAGATAAATACTAGTTAGCTACCGCACACTACGCCTTGACGCAGGCCAACAAACGTAGCACGAATACTAACTACCACTTATCTGAAATGACGGAGGGCTACGACAGGTTTTTCTGAAAACCTATTGCGTAATGAACTTGATATCGTTGTAGGGTCGAATGAATTTTGAAATGGAGTGTCTTTGAGGCTTTTCTAGTTTTGCTAAAGGAGTCACTCCCGGTGAAGGGATCGTCGGTCCTTTCCTCGTCGGATGAGGTGCGGGATATATCATATATATCACTGTGCAAAGCAAAAACACTTAAAAGCAATCAAAAGACAAAACCGAGGGTGTAGCATCTGCCAGTTATTGCTAAAGGTGTCACTCCCGGTGAAGGGATCTCGGTCCTTTCCTTATCGAATAAGGTGCAGGATATATCATATATATCACTGTGCAAAGCAAGAACTGTAGCTACCTGTTTTATTTTGAAATTCGATTCTACAACATCTTAGGTTTCTTTTATTTCATTAATCATATTAATGAAGTCCCATCATTTAAGTACCTAAACATCACAGATAAATACGACGTACACTTATGCCATCCGCATTCGCCTCGATGTCCCCTCGTGCACCGTTAGGTTAGGTAACTAACGGCAGAGCGGGGCAGGGCTAGCGCGGGTGTAAAACATAATTAACGTCTATATAATATATCATATATACTATATACTGTATCTATCACAGAACATCACATGATCACATCACAGATATCGCAGCAGAAGAATCATATGAAATATTGGATATACTAGGACGTCCGTGTTTTCAATACGAGCCAGTATAAAACACGGATTCCACGGTCGCGATGAATAGCCAAACCCACACCCCTAGACCCCTACGAGAGCGGCAAGCAACCCTACCAATTCTGGAGTTAGGAGACCCGGACTCGACTCCTCGAGTTGGTCTCCCACTGGACTCCAGAACCCGGTTACTTGTGCCCTCCTCCTTGGGTCTATCCTAGTGCGGAAAAGTAAATAATATACAAACGGTGACATCTTCCGCAACCTGGAAGTGCCCCAAATAAAAGAATATTACATACAAGTTTTTACATGAATGAAAATGAAAAACACTCATCTCACATAAAAACCCCGGCTATTCAAACACGACGATCCAATATAACATATCCAGCAACACATAACATCACATGTCATCAACGTAAGTAAATATGCGCATCCCAATTGTCGTTGACATATAGCAACGAATCCGGCGATATCACATATTACACTTACGGTCACAGAAAAGAAAGTGTAAAACTACAACAGTTGGAATCCGCAACCACCTCAGACATCGCATGCCTGACCAAATGAATTACTTAGACATCGCATGCCTAACAATTATAAACCCCGTATTTTAGTCTCATTATCGAAAACTCTTTTCAATATCAAGTCGGGCAATTCAACAAGATTCCCGAAATGCTGATCGAATGCTCGTCGTAAACTTTAGTAGGCGGCCGCACCCCCGACGCCGTCGACGAAGTGCACCAAGGCGGAACACCGCCACCGCGAGCACCCGAACGGATGCTTTCGGCGACGGGGTTCTCCTACAGTCACTTGGTCGGGGCTATGGGGTGTAGCTGTCTATTAAGTTTATCCGGCGAGTATCCGCGTACACTACGTGATTGCGACGGACTTTTGATCACATCAAAATTCCGTGGCAACCGATTAAGTGAGACTAAAGTGCTATGTTTATAACATTCATTCAGTTATCACATAACTATTGTGAATTCCAATTGTTGTATCACATTCTGGATAAACAAAAAATGTTAAACTTTCCGATCGAACACCCAAGTTTTCCCGATACAGATCAACACATGAAACAAGTCTAAAAACATTCAGTTCGTGCATCAGTACCAACGGTCCAGCCGTAGAAGGGTCAAGCCAACGCCTCACATGTGGCACGCCGTACTGCCCCAAACCCGAAGGTTCAAAGGGCAGTTCAAGACGGTCACATAATCGAGTTAAGGTTTGTTGTCTTCTAGAGGGTCCATCGCGTTACTTGCACTACTTAGAACGTCTTTAAACCACGGAAAAATCCAACACTTGGAAATTTCCCGACAGGGGAAAAATTGGGTATTTATATCCGGTCGAACTTTTTAACATATTCTAAAAATTTATCCGGAAAACACAAAGACGAAATTTGACAATCCGGTCGAAACATCAAAGCTCTAAAACACCCCAGAAAATTAAACTCTGTAATAAATATAAAAAATACCCATAAAACTCAGCTTCTGAAATAATTAATTATTGCGCAAACCAGGAGCGCTGACGTCATCTTCCCGCCGCGGAACCGCCGCATAAGGAGGATTATGCCGCGGTTCCGCCATAGGTAACACTGTTCATGCAGTAATTTTTGCGCCGTAATTCATAGAATTCCCTGCTGAGTTTTCTGCATATTTTTAATTTGGAAAAATCCATGATTTTAGAAAAAGTACAGAGAGCAATTTTTGGGGTTGGATTTCGGTTCGATCGGACTTCAAACTCCGTCAAAACTTCGCCTAAGGCTCTAGCTAGGCTCTGTTGGAGATAGTGCCCTCATAGTCAATTATTGGATCACAGGTACGTGATTGCAATGATTGCGGAGGACCTATACCGGTAGGACAGTCTTACTCAAGATGATAGTATGCTATCTGGTTTGCCTTTATCAGTCGTGTACATGTTCAGGTGACTGATTACATGTTACACTTTGATAGAGCCCTTAGGATCTTGCTTTACCACCAACAGTATGATGGCGATCATATAAGTGAGAGTTGGGTGGTTTATACGCATATCCTTAATTGTGGTCCCTAGTCATGGGAGTTTCGAGACAGGGTATCGATACTCCGGAGTAGACAAGTGTATACAGTCGAGACCCCGACGAGGGGCGGTGGCCGGTCTCACAAGCCACTGGTGTCAGTTGGATCACCTAAGATGTATACAGGTGCTCATTGGGTTATGAGTACCCCGGACAGGACTCGCCGGGAATCTGCTAGTTAGTATTATATCTACCGTCAGATAGCAGTTCCCTGGTGACATGTGTACAGGTTAGTTCATCTACCTGAGGTCGTCATTTGTCTCGTGTGAGTTCCCACTGTGCTTTGATTTCTACCCTACCACGGCTCAAAGGAGTCGTGCAAACAGGTAGCTTTTGGGTACAGTCCCGAGCTATATGGAGGCACGTGAGCGGATCGGCAGGGGATTCGTCTCTCCCGGTATTGGGGGCGAGGTCGTGCTGTGTCTAGGAGATCCATTACACAAAGTCCATGGCCATGGCAGGAGATTTACTGGTAGGTACTCCAGTAGTATCTCAGGGTGTTATTGGGCTTCACTCCGACACGACTTATACTGCTATTGGGGGTCTGACGTTACTAGCCCCCTTGGCAGATATGCGATACTCATAGACGAACGGACCGGACTGTATATACATTGTCACTGTTAGGCTCAGTAGGGTTTTCCGGATGAGTGCGCTCATCGGCATCCCTTGAGGTCAGTCCATGGGCAGCCGTTACGCATTGCTAGTGCCGCTGACGGTTTCTGGTTAAACCCACTGCCAGGGTACTGACGAGTCATTAGTGTCCCCCACAGACAGTTTCCCAAGTATGGGAGAAACGTTGTAGAGGCCGTATGGTTTTATGGCAGGGTTCGGAAAATGCACGTGCGTTTACGCACGTGTTATTTTTCGGTCAGATAATACTGGTCGGCTTTGGTTTAAGCCGGATCCGAGTATTATATTGAGTAGGTATAATATCTTTGTCTCAGTTGCATTTGCATTCGGTCGTAATACAAATGCGGGTATATTTATACGGTTTCGGGGTTATCCTGAAAGTCATTTCAGGATCACTTTTGGAAGTTGCCAGTTTCCAGTTTTCTATCAGCCGTCTTTTAACATTCGATTAAAGACGGATTTATCTTTTCTTGGATGAGAGTGAGTCGTGCTTCTAGAAGGTTCTAGAAGGTTCTAGAATTTGGTGACAAGGCTAAGTGACTCATGCTTTGATTTCATTGTATTCTTGTTTTCCTTAAGATATTTGTTTAAGATATTTTGCTTAAGGTTACTCTCTTTCTCCTACGGTCACCTCCCCCTCTTCTATAAGAATGGCCGGCCCTCTCTCTCCTCCACACTCTCTCTCACTTGAGTTTTTCATGGTTGTAAAAAGAAATGATAGTATTTGGGGTGCATGGAATTTTACAGTTCATTTCATTCCATCACCCAATTCCCTCGGCAACTTCATTAACCGATCGTCCACGGATTTGGATGAAGTGAGACAAAGTCATCTACTCATTCTCTACATCATTCTTGGTCATCTCTTTTAGCAAACTTGACGATCGAGTTGCCTCGAGTCAGAGGCGGGAGCCCGTTTAAAGAATCGTCGATGTGGTGCCACCTCGACGAGGATATCGGAGATCGACGAGATCGGAGCAGCCGCAACGGAGCGTGGGATGATGGTTAAAGAACGAAGGACTCGGATCGTTCGGTATAACCTTTCTACACTCTTTACAGTTTGTTAGTTTAGCAATAATGGCAGATCCGGGTTAAAGTATACGATAGCGCCAGTTAAAAGTTTTTTGTTCCGCATTTGGCGTCTGTAGACGGCCGGAGCGCTAGCGTATACTTACAGTGGTATCAGAGCCTCACCATTTTGCTATACTAACTTGTGCTAACGCGTTTAAAACATCGATCGAACCGGAAATCGAAAACTACAAAATTTCAATTTGACAGTTTCTGTTGATTTTAAATGGCCTCCTAAAATTTTTCTACACATCTCAGAATACTATGCAGGCTTTTCTAAGAACCACGACAAAATCTGGGCACGTGACCCCACCAAACCGCCGCGGAAACGCGGTCAAACCCATGGTTTGACCGCGCATCCGCGGCCACTTGGTGAGCTCATGCTCCCAAATTTGTACAGTGGGTTCTCTGTTGGATTTTGGGGTTTTTGGTAAATATCGTTTTGGCCCAGATTTTTTTACTGTTCACCAGTAAGTCGTGGGGCCCACTTTTTGATATTTGGTCGATCAAAATTTAAACATGTTAGTTTACAGTGCTTACATTATATCTCCGACCGGGAATGTCATTTGATCGGTAAACCGCGTTTGATTGCTATAGTTCTTTTAGACGGGTTTGCGAACGTGACATTCGCGTTGATGTTCTGTTTTGTGCTGTGATGTTGCGGATTTGTCGTGGTGGATAGCAGTGTGCAATGGTAGTACAGTTTGTGTTTATTTATACATTTGATATTGCGGGGCGAGCGTCCAACTTGTGGACAGCCGTCACTGCCTGTTGTATAATATTCTTTTGGGGCACGACCAGGTTGCGGTCGATGTACCTATTGTACTATTTTTCACCTACTGTACTAGGTTTTGCCCCGCGACGGAGTGCACGGATAGCCAGGTTCTGGGGGGCAACGGGTCCGCATCTCATGGCTTTGAGAGGCAGAGGGGTCCCACTCTAGAATTGGCAGACTATTCGCCGCACTCGTAGGGGGTACAGGTTGACCCAAGGAGGGGTGCCTAAGATTACCGGATTCCGTGAAGTGTTAGGTGGTCCATTCACTATGCTGTAGGGGGCTGCCTCGCTTCAGGTTTTGGCGGGTAACTTGCCGCACCCGTAGGGGTCTAGGTTTCATTGCACAGGCTATCCACACGACAGGGGAACGTCGGGTTTCAGCAGCGGCTCTGTGAAACCCGGGGATCCCAGATTATCTGTATTGTTCTGTGATGCTTATTACTTTTCTGTAATGTTGCATACTATCACGCCTGAAGCGATTATTGTATATTGATTTATATACTATTAGATGTTGTATATGTTTTACACCCGCGCTAGTCCAGTCCCCGCTCTGTCGTTAGTTAAGTAACCTAACGAGTGATGACGGGACCCAGTGACGAATGCGGATGGCATATATGTACATTTTATTTTCGTTCTTTTCTGGTGTGATTAAATGATGGGACTGCGTTGATTCTGATCAACGCAAAGTAAAACAAACCTGTATACAGTTGTTGGAACAATTTAAAAAGTGTTATTGCAAAGACGTTTCCTTTTGTTATGCATAGCGGTATTCAGTGGAATATCCTGCACCTCATTCGACGGGGCAAGGGCCGATATCCCTTCACCGGGACTGACCCCTTGGGCAGAAGTTTGCGTCAGCGTAATAACTTCACTATAGTCGATTACAAGTTGCTTTGCATAGCGGTATTCAGTGGAATATCCTGCACCTCATTCCACGAGGAAAGAGCCGAGATCCCTTTACCGGGAGTGACCTCTTTAGCAAAAGGTTTTCGCCACTATATTTTAAAAAGCTATCAGGTTCCTTCAGCGATATCAAGTTCACTACGTTAAAGGTTTTTCGCCAAAAACCAGCCGTAGCCCTCCGTCGTTTCTTATGGATGGTCAGTAGTATTCAAGCTATGTTTGTTGGCATACGTCAAGGCATAGTGTTTGGTAGCTGCTGGGTATTCATTTGTTGCATAGATAGATGAGTTGGTTTGGGACAGTCGTATTACCTTGTTGGCATACGTCAAGGGTATGTACGGGTGGGTTCAAATTAACAAGATAATGACGGGAAGAACTTGACATGTGACTTATGATTTTTTGACATACGTCAAGGTCATAAGAGCATGGGGCATAAATCATATCGGGAGTTTCTAAAGAAACTGAAACTTGCCAAGTATGCGCATACCATCTGGAGTATGAGTAACGTGGATGCATTCCATCACGTTATCATGTGATGAGAGTTGGATCCCGATTCCCACTGATGAGTTGGTTTACTCTTCGGGTGATTCCGATTGATTCTTCTTTAGGTTTGGAGGAGAATTTGACAGGACAGTGGGAGGTTTCCGGATTAGATAAAGTGATGACCATTCTGATCTAGGTTAGAGTGCACACAGAGTGTTTCTTTTCTCTCTCTCTTTGGCAGCGACCTTTGACCGACCCTAGACTATGACTCAGTGACCAGGTTGACCGAACCTTCTTAAAATACTGGCTTTTGGATTGTCTGAGTTGCATAAGTCATTGCCACTCCTTCTTTTACCCTTTGAATTTCTCAGAACACCCGTATTACTACGGATATCCACTTCCATTGGATAGATCCATCGTATGGTTATATACGAACTCAAAGGGACTTCTTCGAGGATGGATCCAGGTTTAGGAGAAATAGAATTGGTTTATTCAGTTGTCTTTTATTATCACCTTCTTTCAGGTTGCGAGGGCTCCTTGGTTTAGGAGAGTACACCTATTACGCTTATTGGAAAGTCTTATTCCAAACCATAGGCTGGTGCCGAAAGGTAGGGAATGAAGAAAACCAATTAGCCTAAGTAGGGTGTGCAGAAGGTAATTTGTAAAGACAAAATAAAGGGATTAGAAAGAGGGCAAAGTAAATTGCGACAGATATCATTCACGACCAAAACCGCGTACTTCATCGCCACTCCTATTTCACCTTTAAAAGAATAAGGTATTATTCAGTTGTCTTTTATCATTACCTTCTCTCGTGATGCGAGTACTCCTTGGTTTAGGAGGGTACACCTATTATGCTTACTGGATAGTCTTCTTCCAAACCATAGGCTGGTGCCGATAGGTAGGGAAGGAAGAAAACCATTTAGCCTAACGAAGGTGTACAGAAGGTAACGACTAAAGACAAATAAAGGGATTTGGAGAGATGGCAATAAAATATACGGTTGAAGTCATGAATTGGATTATGGAAGAGGCATTACTATGAATACCAGGATACCCCTACGAAACATTTCCATGTTTCAGTGCATTGTTAAAGAAAAACTGTTTTCTCGATTATACACTTACTCCAAGGGTATGTATTTACCAGGTTTCATTCTCATATCTGTATGGTTTTACAGATGATGAGTGGGAGTAAGATATTGGGAATTAGGTGATCATCCTCATTATATCGGAATTCGTTGTAATTGGTGATATTTGAGGAAATTGCCAGGGTACAGTTTTCCACCTACAATGCACAGGTTTTGAGTTGTTTAACTCAGCGGACTTATACAGAGTATTGTATGTTGTCCATGTGTCCATCAGGACAAAGGGGTAGGTCCTCGTACTATGTTCTGTTTACTTATAACTTCTCTAGTATTTAGACAAGTGTTTCGTAGAAATACAAGGTCTAAGTTTTGAGAAGTTGTGGGTATAAGAATAAAGTAGAGAACCAGGTGTCACGAGTATCGGGATTCTTCAAAGAGATCGAAGATGTAGATTCTTGTGATTGGTATTCAGATGATAGTGATGGTTTTGAGAAACGAGTTTTCTCTTTCAGGTTACTCATAATTGGATGGATTCCTAAGTTGAGTAATGCTGATTAACCTCTTTCCATTAAGTTGATATGCACTGGAGACAGCTGCATGATTTGAATATGGTTCCAATTAAATAAGTGCCAAAGTTTCTGTATTGGATATAGAATAGTTCGTACCTTAAAAGATATTAAGGTACGGGGAGTTGTCCAGCTTTTGCTTAAAACCAGACTCTGGATAACTCAGGGCACGTTTCTGTAATGGCAGTTTGTTGGTTAACCCTGGCTATGACGAGGGTTGATATTCTACCATTTGGAAGATCAATAGTGATATTGTTCTTGACTCGCCACAGTTTTAGTAAAATGGATCTTTTTCAGAAAACAGTAGTGGAGTATGGTAGAACTGGAAGTGATTCCAGAACCGCGAACGATTACGGAAAATTTAATAGGACCTATACATTCAATCAGGTTTGACATTCCAATAGCCACTCCGCAGGTATGGTAGGTAACCTCAGACGCCCGAGAGGTACTTCAGTAGCCTCAGAGACGATGACAGGGAGGTTCTTATCTACCCAGACTTGACACTACTGTTGTTCCAGGCTATGAGACCCGGTAGGAGGGTTGTCGTAGTCAGTGGGAGCAACGGAAGCATGGTGGGCAAGTAGCTTATATCTATTTATAGACTTGAGCAGTTATAGCGGAGATAGATCATCTAATTTTGATATGACAGTCATGGGTTTGACTTCAATCAGAATAAGGGATGGATCTGTTAAGAAGGTAGTAGAGTGTGATGTCAAGGTATCTGGATGACATACACAGAGTAGGAAGTAAAATTCCTATACTACGATCGGTTGTACTGTGGTCGTCACACAGTTGTTTCTCCAGACAGGATATGGATATAATATTTAACATTATGGTTTCTGGATCTATGGTTTTAGATCTGGATTTGGGTAGTTTCCCAATGTGGGTACTTTGACAGATATTCTAATGGTTTTTGGAATAGTTGACTCCTAGCATGGTGGTGTACCTGCAGGTGATGGAGTCACCCTCTCTAAAGGTGTCTTACAGACTAAAGGGGAGAGGGATGTGCATGATTGGCAGATCACTTGCTTAGGCAATTGAGTCAATCATGAGATGTCAAGTACCACACCAAATGTTGGTTTTGCACTAGATGCAATAAGTTTGTATTAATCCAATCCTGGAGAAACATAAGGAAGCAGTTTTAGAACATAAGTACATGTTCTACGGATTTGATGACGGCAGCCTCCTTCGGGAGACGGTTATCATTCCAGGCTTCAAAGGTGACATAGTTGACAGAGTGATTGTCAGAGTTATAGTTTTCCCTCTGACGAAGAGGGACAGTATTATGGACAGGTGGTTCAAGAGGATACTGTGGGTGGCAGGGTGCCAGATACTGATTAGGTTCAGTGATCGATACAGTCTAAGAAGTTTGGATTTGGAGTTCATTTATGAACTAGGTCCCATCAGATATCCAGACATATTCTAAGACAGGTATTACTCGATTCGGGAGATGGCTTTCTCCGCGAACTTGAGATTTAGAGAGATATAGAAAGAAACTTCTAGGCGGATCCACTCACTAAGGCTATTTCTCGAACACAATAGTTTTACAAACGGGCTTTGTGATACTGATTAATAGAGGAGTTGGATGTTCGGTTTCACACGGGCTGTGAGTAGTCGACATCGCAATAATTAGCCTTGAGTGCAAGTGGGAGATTGTTGGAGATAGTGCCCTCATAGCCAATTATTGGATCACAGGTACGTGATTGCAATGATTGCGGAGGACCTATACCGGTAGGACAGTCTTACTCAAGATGATAGTATGCTATCTGGTTTGCCTTTATCAGTCGTGTACATGTTCAGGTGACTGATTACATGTTACACTTTGATAGAGCCCTTAGGATCTTGCTTTACCACCAACAGTATGATGGCGATCATATACGTGAGAGTTGGGTGGTTTATACGCATATCCTTAATTGTGGTCCCTAGTCGTGGGAGTTTCGAGACAGGGCATCGATACTCCGGAGTAGACTAGTGTATACAGTCGAGACCCCGACGAGGGGCGGTGGCCGGTCTCACAAGCCACTAGTGTCAGTTGGATCACCTAAGATGTATACAGGTGCTCATTGGGTTATGAGTACACCGGACAGGACTCGCCGGGAATCTGCTAGTTAGTATTATATCTACCGTCAGATAGCAGTTCCCTGGTGACATGTGTACAGGTTAGTTCATCGACCTGAGGTCGTCATTTGTCTCGTGTGAGTTCCCACCGTGCTTTGATTTCTATCCTACCACGGCTCAAAGGAGTCGTGCAAACAGGTAGCTTTTGGGTACAGTCCCGAGCCATATGGAGGCACGTGAGCGGATCGGCAGGGGATTCGTCTCTCCCGGTATTGGGGGCGAGGTCGTGCTGTGTCTAGGAGAGCCATTACACAAAGTCCATGGCCATGGCAGGAGATTTACTGGTAGGTACTCCAGTAGTATCTCAGGGTGTTATTGGGCTTCACTCCGACACGACTTATACTGCTATTGGGGGTCTGACGTTACTAGCCCCCTAGGCAGATATGCAATACTCGTAGACGAACGGACCGGACTGTATATACATTGTCACTGTTAGGCTCAGTAGGGTTTTCCGGTTGAGTGCGCTCATCGGCATCCCTTGAGGTCAGTCCATGGGCAGCCGTTACGCATTGCTAGTGCCGCTGACGGTTTGTGGTTAAACCCACTGCCAGGGTACTGACGAGTCATTAGAGTCCCCCACAGACAGTTTCCCAAGTTCGGGCGAAACGTTGTAGAGGCCGTATGGTTTTATGGCAGGGTTCGGAAAATGCACGTGCGTTTACGCACGTGTTATTTTTCGGGCAGATAATACTGGTCGGCTTTGGTTTAAGCCGGATCCGAGTATTATATTGAGTAGGTATAATATCTTTGTCTCAGTTGCATTTGTATTCGGTCGTAATACAAATGCGGGTATATTTATACAGTTTCGGGGTTATCCTGAAAGTCGTTTCAGGATCACTTTTGGAAGTTGCCAGTTTCCAGTTTTCTATCAGCCGTCTTTTACCATTCGGTTAAAGACGGATTTATCTTTTCTTGGATGAGAGTGAGTCGTGCTTCTAGAAGGTTCTAGAAGGTTCTAGAATTTGGTGACAAGGCTAAGTGACTCATGCTTTGATTTCATTGTATTCTTGTTTTCCTTAAGATATTTGTTTAAGATATTTTGCTTAAGGTTACTCTCTTTCTCCTACGGTCACCTCCCCCTCTTCTATAAGAATGGCCGGCCCTCTCTCTCCTCCACACTCTCTCTCACTTGAGTTTTTCATGGTTGTAAAAAGATATGATAGTATTTGGGGTGCATGGAATTTTACAGTTCATTTCATTCCATCACCCAATTCCCTCGGCAACTTCATTAACCGATCGTCCACGGATTTGGACGAAGTGAGACAAAGTCATCTACTCATTCTCTACATTATTCTTGGTCGTCTCTTTTAGCAAACTTGACGATTGAGTTGCCTCGAGTCAGAGGCGGGAGCCCGTTTAAAGAATCGTCGATGTGGTGCCACCTCGACGAGGATATCGGAGATCGACGAGATCGGAGCAGCTGCAACGGAGCGTGGGATGATGGTTAAAGAACGAAGGACTCGGATCGTTCGGTATAACCTTTCTACACTTTTTACAGTTTGTTAGTTTAGCAATAATGGCAGATCCGGGTTAAAGTATACGATAGCGCCAGTTAAAAGTTTTTTGTTCCGCATTTGGCGTCTGTAGACGGCCGGGGCGCTAGCGTAGACTAACAGGCTCCGATACCACTGTAGGGATCCTAGGCACTCTAGTGAGGTCTCACAAGGCATCAACCATGCCAATTTCAAAAATATGGTGCCGAGAAACCCTAGACTACGGATCGTTTGCTAGATGTCTAGGCGAAAGGATAACTAGTTAACACTTAACTAAGGGAATATGGAAATACAACCTTTGTAGATCCGGTGCTCCACCTCCATAGCTCCGCTACGAAGTCCCCTCGCTGTCCAAATGAGTTCCCGGGCTCTAGCGTCGGCTTCGTCGGAGAATGGGCAAGCTAGGTCGTCGATGTCCATGCCGAAGATGATCTACGTCGAGGCATCGCTAAATCAAACTCCACCTTCACCAAGTCATGAAAACTTGTGAAGGAAACACACTCTACTACTTGGCAAGAGGTAGAGGATGAAGAAATAGGAAGTGGGTAGACTTTAGAATTGGATTTCTCACTCTTTATCATCAATCACCATTGATGACCTAAGCTTTCTTCATGATAGATATGAAGAAGAAGAAGAAAGTTATGATAAGATTAATTGAATTAGAATAATAATCATTTCTTATCATAATGCTAACTATGGTAATGTGTAGAGAATCAATCATGGTTAAAGGAATGGTTAGGGTCAAGCTAGAGACAAAATGGTCACTTAGTCAAAGTGTTCATGAAGCTTCATGAAAACAACAAATGAAAGCCACCATTTCATTTCATTTTCTTTTATTCATTTATCAAAAATAAATGGATAACTAAATAAAATAAATGAATAATAAATAATAAACCCTAACCATTTCATTAGCCAAGGTTTAATACTTTACACTTAACCAAAAAGCATGTATCATCAAACATGATACAAGCAAGTGCACAAAATCATATCACATATATAATGCGCACATCCGAGCGAGAAAAACCATTTAAAGTGAACCGATACTAGTTAATGCAAAGTAATATATCAAATATATAATTATGCATTAAATCATTAAATCAACACTTGATTTAACGATCTGGTCATATCGCATATAACCTGTTGGAGATAATGCCCTCAGAGTCAATTATTGGATCACAGGTACGTGATTGCGGTGATTGAGGGAGGACCTATCCCGGTAGGACAGTCTTACTCGAGATGATAGTATGCTATTTGGTTTACCTTTATCATCGTGTACTGCTTTAGGTGACCTGACAAGTCGCTATTACACGTTGATAGAGCCCCTAGGATTCTTGCTTGACCACCAGCAGTATGAGGGCGATCATATACGTGGGAGCTGGTAGTCTATAAGCATATCCTTAAATGGTCCCTAGTCGTGTGAGTTTCGAGACAGGGCATCGATACTCCATAGTAGACTAGTGTATACAGTCGAGACCCCGACGAGGGGCGGTGGCCGGTCTCACAAGCCACTGGTGTCAGTTGGATCACCTAAGATGTATACAGGTGCTCATTGGGTTATGAGTACACCGGACAGGACTCGCCGGGAACATGCCAGTTGGTCATATACCAGACGTTAGATGGCAGTTCCCTGGTGACATGTGTGCAGGTTAGTTCATCGACCTGGGGATCGTCATTTGTCTTGTGTGAGTTCCCACTGTACTTTGATTACTACCCTACCACGGCTCAAAGGAGTCGTGCAAACAGGTTTTAGTTGGGTACAGTCCCGAGCCACATGGAGGCAGTGAGCGTATCTTCAGGGGTTCGTCTCTCCCGGTATTGGGGGTTAGGTTGTGCTGTGTCTAGGAGAGCCATTACACGAAGCCCTCGGCCGAGGCAAGGAGATTTACTGGTAGGTATTCCAGTAGTATCTCAGGGTGTTCTGGGCTACACTCCGACACGACTTGTACCGCTTTTGGGGGTCTGACTTTTACCAACCCCCTAGGCCCGCCATGCGATGCTCATAGACGAACGGACCGGACTGTACGGATATTGTCACTGACAGGCTCAGTAGGGTTGTCTGGCTGAGTTCACTCACAGACGTCCCTTTTAGTCAATACCTGGTAGCCCGTTACGTATTGGCTTATACCTCTGACGTGCTAGTGGTTAAATCCACAACCAAGGTGTTGACGAGTCTTTAGAGTCCCCCACATTCAGTTACTCAGCTTTCGGGCGAAAGGTTGTAGAGGCCGTATGGAGATATGGCAAGGTCCGATCAGATACATGCGGTATTGCACGGATCAGGATCGGACAGTTTGTACTATAGGCCGTATGGATATATGGCAGGGTTCGATCAGATACGTGCGGTATTGCACGGAACAGAATCGAACAGATATTACTAGCCGGTTTTGGTATAAGCCGGATTCTAGTATAGTACAGCGGAGATTTTGTCTCATGGCATTTGTATTTCGGTCGAAATACAGATGCGGGTGTGTATGCACAGTATCGGGGTTTTCCTGTAATTTATTACGGGACCAGTTTTCTGGAGTTGCCAGTTTGCTTTCCTTTTCGGCCGATTTCCATTGTTCCGTTCATTGGCCGAAGATTGGTGGAGGAGGGCTTATTTGCATTGTTGCAAATAAGTGTTTGTGAAGGGGGTCTTTGCTTATTGTTGTATCATGATAGTCTCTCTTTGACCTTGACTTCTAGCTTCATGATGGCTTGACTTTGTAAGCATCATGGTTGTTGATGATTAGTTGGTAGTGTATTGGTTTTGGGAGTGATCATTGCCTCTCATCATCATTTTCTTTTTCCATGACACTCCACCTTGCATTATTGTTCAAGCCATTCACTCCCTCAATATACTATCTCATTCTCTCCCTCTCTCACTTGAGATGGCCGGCCATTCCTTAGAGAAGGGGGCTGTCCCAATTTTGGTAGGGTAATTTTGGTTGATATCATATCATTTCCTTCACCAAAATTCCCAAGAAAAACTCCTTGTATCATCCCTCCACCAAAATGGCACCTCCATGAACCCCAAATGAGACACAAGTTCTATTATACATTCTACAGCAAATCTTGGGCACGTCGAGTAGCCGGCTTCGTGCCCGAGTTGCCTCGGCATTGAGGTGGGAGCCCGTAAAAGAAGTAGGCGATGTGGTGCACTTCCGGCGACGAGGAGGAGACGGAACATTCCGCAAGAGATCGGGACGACGACGAGAAGACCGGAGGACTCGGATCTGTCGGTATACTTCTCTTCCCTTTCTTGTTAGTAGCTTAGACTTGTTAATGGTTACGTTCCGGATGTTTAGTGCGCGGGGGTGCCAGTTTGCTAAGTCCGCAAAATTAAAGTTTATCACCGCTTCCGCATTCCGGCGTCGGATTGACGGCCGGGGCGCCGCCGTGCACTTACAGTGGTATCAGAGCCTCGCCATTTACTTCGTCTAGCTTCGTTTGATGTGTTTTGCTTTTCCGATCGACCAAAATTCCAAAATCTACATATTACCTCACATCAGTTTTCTGTTGAATTTTTTCTTGCTCCAAAAATTTTTCAGGTGGTCTCAGAATGATGTGCAGGGAGTTCTAAGAACTCTGGAAAATTTCGACACAGTGATCTCTCAGCAAGAGCGCGGATCCGCGGCCACAGCCTACTATTGGGCCGCGGTTCCGCCGCATCTTAGAGAGATCAATGGGCCAAAATTTCCCAGTGGGCTTCTGGGCTAGTATTAGGGGTTTTGGAATATTAAAATTGGGCCAATTATTTCTGTGAGTGCTACAGTATTGCTTGGGGCCCACTTGTTAATTTTTGGTCAATCGGAAAATTTTAAACACATTTTTCACAGTATTTACATTATATCTGCGACCGTGAATGTCACTCGATCGGTAAATCCTGTCTAGCTGCTATAGCCTGGTTAGACGGATTTGCGAACGTGACTTTCGCGTTGATGTTCTATGTTTATGCTGTGATGTTGCGGATCGGTCGTGGGGGATAGCCTGGATGCAATGCTAGTACAGTTGTGGTTGTATTATGTACATTTGATATTGCGGGGCGAGCGTCCGACATGTGGACTGCCGTCACTGCCTGATTGTATTATTATTTTGGGGCACGGCCAGGTTGCGGTCGTTGTACCCGGTGTATGTATATTTTACTTTCTGTACTAGGATTACCCCGCGGAGGGGTGCACGGATAGCCGGGTTCTGGAGGGCAACAAGCCCGCATCTCATGGCATTGAGACGGAGGGGGCTTCACTCTAGGATTGGCGGGCTATTCGCCGCACTCGTAGGGGGTACAGGTTGACCCAGGAGGGGTGCCCAAGTTGCCGGATTCCGTGAAGTGCTGGGTGGTCCATTCACGGTACTGAAGGGGGCTGCCTCGCTTCAGGTTTTGGCGGGTGACTTGCCGTGCCCGTAGGGGTCTAGGATTTCATTACACAGGCTATCCACACGACCAGGGGAACGTCGGGTTTCAGCGTCTCTGTGAAACCCGGGGATCCCAGATATCTGTATTGTTTCTGTGATGCTGTTCATTCTCTGTGATGTTGCATTTCTTATCACGCCTTGAGCGAAATATAATATATTGGTATATATATTAGTAGATGTTGTATATGTTTTTCATCCGCGCTAGTCCAGTCCCCGCTCTGTCGTTAATTAGCTAACCTAACGGGTAATGACGGGACCCAGTGGCGAATGCGGATGGCATATACGTACATCAGTATATTTTCGTTCTTTTTGGTGTGATCAATTGATGGGACTGCATTGATTCGGATCAATGCAAGTTTAAAAACAAACCTAATCTGATGTTGTTGGAACACTTTTTCAAAAAGCTGTTATTGCAAGGACGTTCACTTTTGTTTTGCATCGTGATATTCAGTTGGAATATCCTGCTCCTCAGTCGACGAGGCAAGGGCCGAGATCCCTTCACCGGGAGTGACCCCTTGGACAAAAGGTTTGCGTCAGGGCATTAACTTCACTATAGCCGATTACTTTTGCTTTGCACCGTGGTATTCAGTTGGAATATCCTGCACCCCATTCTACGGGGAAAGAGCCGAGATCCCTTCACCGGGAGTGACCTCTTTAGCGAAGGTTTTTCGTCACTATATTTTAAAAAGCTATCCGTTCCTTCGACGATATCAAGTTCTTTACGTTAAAGGTTTTCGCCAGAAACCATTCGTAGCCCTCCGTCGTTTCATATGGGTAGTCAATAGTATTCAAGCTGTGTTTGTTGGCCAAAGTCAAGGCACAGTGTTTGGTAGCTGTTGGTTATTCATATACAGCATAGATAGATGTGTTGATTTGGGACAGTCGTATAGCCTTGTTAGCCAAAGTCAAGGGCTTGTGCTGGTGGATTCGAATCAACCTGGAGAATGACGGGTAGAACTTGACATGTGACTTATGATTTGTTGGCCAAAGTCAAGGTCATAAGAGCATGGGGCATAAATCACATCGGGAGTTTCAAAAGAACTGAAACCTGCCAGATATGCGCATACCTTCTGGAGTGTGATACCGTGAGCGGATTCCGTCACGTTATCATGCGATGATAGTTGGATCCCGATTCCCACTGATGAGTTAGTTTACTCCTCGGGTAACCCCGACTAATTCTTATTTCAGGTTTGGAGGAGAATTTGAGGTACAGTGGGAGGATTCCAGATTAGATAAATTGGTAACCATTCTGATCTAGGTTAGAGTGCACGCTGAGTGTTTCTTTTCTCTCTCTCTCTTTGGCAGCGACCATTGACCCGACCCTAAGACTTTGACTCAGAGACCAAGTTGACCGAACCTTCTTAAACACTAGCTTTTGGATTGTCAGAGTTGCAAACCTCATTGCCACTCCTACTTTTACCCTTTTCTCCAGGACACCCCGTATTGCTACGAACGTCCACTTCCATTGGACAAAACCATCGTATGGTTAGATACGAACTCGAAAGAATTTATTCGAGGATGGTTTCAGGTTCTGGAGGAAACGGATAGGACTATTCAGTTGTCTTTTCTTTTCACCCTCTCTTAGGTTGCGAGTACTCCTTGGTTTAGGAGTAGTACACCTATTACGCAAATTGGATAGTCTTCTTCCAAACCATAGGCTGGTGCCGACCGGTAGGGAAGGAAGAAAGCCAATTAGCCTAAACGGTGTACAGAAGGTATTAAGTTAAGGCAAAGCAAGGGATTAGTAAGAGGGCAAAATAAATTGCAACAGATATTCATGACCAAACCAGGTATTTCTTCGCCAATCCTAAAATCACCTTTGAATTTCTCCAGGACACTCCGTATCACTACGAAGATCCACAGTTTATTGGATACTCCATCGTATGGTTATATACGAACTCGAAAGGAACTTGTTCCAGTTCGGGGATGGATTCTGGTTCAGGAGAAATAGGAATAAGATTTATTCAGGTGTCTTTTATCTTCACCTTCTCTCGCATTGCGAGTGTTCCTAGGATTGGGACAGTACACCCATTATGCTTATTGGATAGTCTTCTTCCACACCATAGGCTGGTGCCGAACGGTAGGGAAGGAAGAAAACCATTTGGCCTAAAGGGGTGTGCAGAAGGTAATGACTAAAGACATATGAAGGGATTTGGAGAGGTGGCAAAGAATTATACGGTTACAGTCGTGAATATGGAAAAGGCATTACTAGGAATACCGGGATACCCCATCGAGACATTTCAATGTTTCAGTTTCACTGTGTACTGTTAAAGGAAAACTGATTTCCCGATTAGACACTTGCTCCAGGGTATGTATTTACCAGGTATGATTCTCACATCTGTATGGTTTTACAGATGATGAGTGGGAGTAGGTTATTGGGAATTGGGTGATCATCCTCATTATATCGGGATTCGTTGTAATCGGTGATATTTGAGGAAGTCACCTGGGCTGTTTGCCGGTCGGCAAATATTTGGTTTTGAATATCCGCTTTTATGCACCAATTTCAAATTGATATATCTGTACGTCTATTTTCATAGAGTGAGATATACCTTTCTGAAATTATGTCTATGACATTTACCTATATCAGTGGATGGTTAGGTAAGGAGCATTAAACGGCGGTGTAATTCTTCTTAACCATAAGTACAGTTTTCAACCAACGACACACAGTGAATGAGTTATCAAACTCAAGGGACTTATACAGAGTATTGTATGTTGTCCAGGGTCCATCAGGACAGAGGGGTTGGTCCTCGTACTATATTCGGTTTACTTATGACTTCTCTAGTTTTTAGACAGGTGTTTCGTGGAAACACATGGTCCGAATTTTGAGAAGTTATAGGTATTTGAATAGAGTAGAGAACCAGGTGTAGCAAGTATCGGGATTCTTCAAAGAGATCGAAGATGTAGATACTTGTGTATGGTATTCGGTTGGCAGTAGTGACTAAGAGAACTTGCTTCTCTTTCAGGTTACTCATAATTGGAAGCATTCCTAAGTTGAGCAACGCTGATCGGCCTCCTTCCATTTAGTTGACATGCACTGGAGACAGTTGCATGATTTGGATCTGGTTCAGTTACATCAGTGTCTCTGGTCCTATATGGGATATAGAACAGTTCGTATCTTGACGTTGTTAAGGTACGGGGAGTTGTCCAGCTTATGATTAAAACCAGAATCTGGATAACTCAAGGCACGTTTCTGTAATGGCTGTTTGTGGGTTGACCCAGGCTATGACGAGGGTTGACTTTCTACCACCTGGATGAACAATAGCGATATTGTTCTAGACTCGCCACAATTTTATTAAAAATGGATTTTTTTCAGAAAACAGTAGTGGGAGTATGGTAGAACTGGAAGTGATTCCAGAACCACAAACGATTACAAAAGATTTGATAAGGAACCTAAAGATTCAATCTGGATTGACATTCCATTGACCACTCCGCAGATGAGGTGGGTAACTTCAGGCACACGAGAGGTACTACGGTAGCCTCAAGGACGGTGACAGGGAAGTTCTTGTTTACCCACAATTACCATTGCTGTTGTTCCAGGCTGCGAGACACGGTGGGAGGATGAGTATAGCGTCGTTCTAAACTAGTTTTAGAAGTGTACGTCTATATGACTCTGCCAGAGGGTTGTCGTAGTCAGTGGGAGCAGCGGAAGAATTGGTGGACAGGTAGCTTATGTCTATTTATAGACTAAAGCAGATATAGCGGAGATAGATCATCTATTTCTGACGTGACAGTCATGGGTTTGACTTCATCAGAATAGGGGATAGATCTGTTGAGAAGGTAGTAGGGTGTAATGTCATAGTATTTGGATGACATACATAGAGTAGGAAAGGAAACTCCTATACTACGATCGGTTATACTTTGGTCGTCACACAGTAGTTTCTCCAAATGGGACTTGGACATTATATCAGACATACTGGATACTAGATCTATGGTTTTAGATCTAGATTTGGGTGGTTTCCCAATCAGGGTACTTAGACAACATTCTAAGAGTATTTAGAATGGACGACTCCTGGCACGGTAGTGTACCTGCAGGTGATGGAGTCACCCTCTCTAAAGGTGTCTTACAGACCAAAGGGGAGAGGGATGTGCATGATTGACAGATCACTTGCTTAGGCAATTGAGTCAATCATGAGATGTCAAGTACCACACCAGATGTTGTTCTTGCACTAGATGCAATAAGTTGATATTGATCCAATCCTGGAGAAACAGTCGGAGGCAGTTTTAGAACATAAGTGAATGTTCTAAGGATATGATAACGACAGCCTCATTCGGGGGACAGTTATCATTCCAGGCTTCCAAGGTGACCTGGACGACAAGGAGGTTGTCAGAGTTATAGTTTTCCCTCTGACGAGGGACAGTATTTTGGACAGGTGATCCAAGGCAATACTGAGGGAGGCATGGCGCAGGATACTGATTAAGTTCAGTTGACGATACAGTATAAGAAGTTTGGATTTGGAGTTCATTTATGAGCTATGTCCCATCAGACATCCAGACACATTCTAAGACAGGTATTGCTCATTTCGGGAGATGGGTTTCTCCGCGAACTTGAGATATAGAGAGACATAGAAAGAGACATCAAGGCGGATCTACACACTGAGGCTATTCCTCGAACGCAATAGTTTCGCAAACGAGCTTTGTGAGCCTGACTAGTAGAGGAGTTGGGTGTTCGGTATCACACGGGCTGTGAGTATGCGACATCGCAATAATTAGTCTTGAGTGCAAGTGGGAGATTGTTGGAGATAATGCCCTCAGAGTCAATTATTGGATCACAGGTACGTGATTGCGGTGATTGAGGGAGGACCTATCCCGGTAGGACAGTCTTACTCGAGATGATAGTATGCTATCTGGTTTACCTTTATCATCGTGTACTGCTTTAGGTGACCTGACAAGTCGCTATTACACGTTGATAGAGCCCCTAGGATTCTTGCTTGACCACCAGCAGTATGAGGGCGATCATATACGTGGGAGCTGGCAGTCTATAAGCATATCCTTAAATGGTCCCTAGTCGTGTGAGTTTCGAGACAGGGCATCGATACTCCATAGTAGACTAGTGTATACAGTCGAGACCCCGACGAGGGGCGGTGGCCGGTCTCACAAGCCACTGGTGTCAGTTGGATCACCTAAGATGTATACAGGTGCTCATTGGGTTATGAGTACACCGGACAGGACTCGCCGGGAACATGCCAGTTGGTCATATACCAGACGTCAGATGGCAGTTCCCTGGTGACATGTGTGCAGGTTAGTTCATCGACCTGGGGATCGTCATTTGTCTTGTGTGAGTTCCCACTGTACTTTGATTACTACCCTACCACGGCTCAAAGGAGTCGTGCAAACAGGTTTTAGTTGGATACAGTCCCGAGCCACATGGAGGCAGTGAGCGTATCTTCAGGGGTTCGTCTCTCCCGGTATTGGGGGTGAGGTCGTGCTGTGTCTAGGAGAGCCATTACATGAAGCCCTCGGCCGAGGCAAGGAGATTTACTGGTAGGTATTCCAGTAGTATCTCAGGGTGTTCTGGGCTACACTCCGACACGACTTGTACCGCTTTTGGGGGTCTGACTTTTACCAACCCCCTAGGCCCGCCATGCGATGCTCATAGACGAACGGACCGGACTGTACGGATATTGTCACTGACAGGCTCAGTAGGGTTGTCTGGCTGAGTTCACTCACAGACGTCCCTTTTAGTCAATACCTGGTAGCCCGTTACATATTGGCTTATACCTCTGACGTGCTAGTGGTTAAATCCACAACCAAGGTGTTGATGAGTCTTTAGAGTCCCCCACATTCAGTTACTCAGCTTTCGGGCGAAAGGTTGTAGAGGCCGTATGGAGATATGGCAAGGTCCGATCAGATACGTGCGGTATTGCACGGATCAGGATCGGACAGTTTGTACTATAGGCCGTATGGATATATGGCAGGGTTCGATCAGATACGTGCGGTATTGCACGGATCAGGATCGAACAGATATTACTAGCCGGTTTTGGTATAAGTCGGATTCTAGTATAGTACAGTAGAGATTTTGTCTCATGGAATTTGTATTTCGGTTGAAATACAGATGCGGGTGTGTATGCACAGTATCGGGGTTTTCCTGTAATTTATTACGGGACCAGTTTTCTGGAGTTGTCAGTTTGCTTTCCGTTTCGGCCGATTTCCATTGTTCCGTTCATTGGCCGAAGATTGGTGGAGGAGGGCTTATTTGCATTGTTGCAAATAAGTGTTTGTGGAGGGGGTCTTTGCTTATTGTTGTATCATGATAGTCTCTCTTTGACCTTGACTTCTAGCTTCATGATGGCTTGACTTTGTAAGCATCATGGTTGTTGATGATTAGTTGGTAGTGTATTGGTTTTGGGAGTGATCATTGCCTCTCATCATCTTTTTCTTTTTCCATGACACTCCACCTTGCATTATTGTTCAAGCCATTCACTCCCTCAATATACTATCTCATTCTCTCCCTCTCTCACTTGAGATGGCCGGCCATTCCTTAGAGAAGGGGGCTGTCCCAATTTTGGTAGGGTAATTTTGGTTGATATCATATCATTTCCTTCACCAAAATTCCCAAGAAAAACTCCTTGTATCATCCCTCCACCAAAATGGCACCTCCATGAACCCCAAATGAGACACAAGTTCTATTATACATTCTACAGCAAATCTTGGGCACGTCGAGTAGCCGGCTTCGTGCCCGAGTTGCCTCGGCATTGAGGTGGGAGCCCGTAAAAGAAGTAGGCGATGTGGTGCACTTCCGGCGACGAGGAGGAGACGGAACATTCCGCAAGAGATCGGGACGACGACGAGAACACCGGAGGACTCGGATCTGTCGGTATACTTCTCTTCCCTTTCTTGTTAGTAGCTTAGACTTGTTAATGGTTACGATCCAGATGTTTAGTGCGCGGGGGTGCCGGTTTGCTAAGTCCGCAAAATTAAAGTTTATCACCGCTTCCGCATTCCGGCGTCGGATTGACGGCCGGGTCGCCGCCGTGCACTTACATAACTGACTAGTATCATTAGTAACAATTTATTGAATCAACACTTGATCCGATAACCCGGCTATATCGCATATAACCGATCAATGTCACATCGCGAGAATCGAATACTGTATCACATACTGGTATTATTCTCGGTCTCGCACATATCTCATATGCGCTCCTATTTCGTTTCGCTTAAGCCAGGAAACCTCTGTGTAGGACTCTAAAGACTCGTCAATACGCCGGTAGCAGGTGATGATCATATCAAGCACCCACAAGCCGCAAGCGGTCTGCTAAACGTAACGGCCACCCGGGTATTGAGAGATCAGAAGATCGACGAGCAAGCCCGCTCACACTCCTGTGAATCCAACCAGTAACACTACCGTACAGTCCGGTCTCGTCGTCTGATATGTCGCATATCTTGCCTAGGGGTGGTAAACATCAGACCCCAATAGCTAGATAAGTCGTGTCGATATGAGGTCTATAACAATTCGAGAAACTACTGGTAACACTTACCAGTAAATCTCAGCAACCCTGGCCAGGGATTTCCTGTTATAGCCAATCGAACACAGCGCAACATCAACTCCCTATACCGGGAGAGACGAATCCCCTCCTATCGCTCATTGCCTCCATGTGACTCGGGACTGTACCCAAAAACCACCGTTTTGCACGCCCTCTTGGACGTGGTAAGATGGAAATCAAAGCACCGTGGGAACCACACAAGACTCTATGACGATCTCAGGTCATCAGACTACTCTGTACCAGTGTCACCAGAGAACTGCCATCTGACGTAAGGTATAATACCATCTGGGAGTTCTCGGCGAGTCCGTCCAGTGTACCCAGTCTCTACTGAGCACCCGTATATCATCTCTGATGTCAAACACCAATGGATATGGGATCATCCATCGCCCATCTGTATGGGTCGAGAAGGTACACGCTAGTCAACTCTGGTATATCGATGCCCCATCTCGATACACCCACGACTAGGGACTTTGAAGGATATACTTATGGTCTACCATGTCCCCACTAGTATGATCCGCATCATAGTCCAGGTAGTCAAGTACACATCCTAAGGGCTTTACCAACATGTAATAGAGAGACAGCCTGTGTACACGTTAAGGTAAAGGTCAACCAGATAGCATACTATCATGTCGAGCAAGAAAGTCCTCCCTATATATGTCCCAGCATCCACTACAATATACATCCAATGTACAGTAATGGCCTCTAGGGCATACATATAACTAACACATATCACATATGTGCTCCTACTCCTTTTCGCTTGAGCCAGGAAACCTCTGTGCAGGACTCTAAAGACTCGTCAATACGCCGGAAGTAGGTGGTGATCATATCAGTCACCCACAAGCCGCAAGCGGTCTGCTAAACGTAACGGCCACCCGGGTAATGAGCGATCAGAAGATCAAAAAGCAAGCCTGCTCACACTTCTGTGAATCTAATCAATAACACTACCGTACAGTCCGGTCTCTTCGTCTGATATGTCGCATATCTCGTCTAGGGGTGGTAAACGTCAGACCCCAGTAACTTGATAAGTTATGTCGATGTAAGGTCCATAACGGTTCGAGAAACTACTGATAACACTTACCAGTAGATCTCATCAACCCTGGCCAGGGATTTCCTGTTATGGCCAATCGTTCATAGCGCAACATCAACCCCCAATACCGGGAGAGACGAATCCCCTCCTATCGCTCATTGCCTCCATGTGACTCGGGATTGTACCCAAAATACACATGTTTGCATGACTCAGTAGAGCCGTAGTAGGGTGGAAATCAAAGCACAGTGGTAGACACATAAGACTCTATAACGATCTCGGGTTTACAGACTAACCTGTACCAGTGTCACCAGAGAACTGCTATCTGACGTGAGGTATAATACCATCTAGGAGTTCTCAGTGAGTCCGTTCAGTGTACCCAGTCTACACTGAGCACCCGTATACCATCTCTGATGTCAAACACCAATGGATATAGGATCATCCATCGCCCATCGCATAGGTCGAGAAGCTATACGCTAGTCTACTCTGGAGTATCGATGCCCTGTCTCGATATTCCCTCGACTAGGAACAATTAAAGGATGTACTTATAGACTGCCCAGGCCCCTACTAGTATGGTCTGCATCATAATCCTGGTAGTCAAGTACACATCCTAAGGGCTTTATCAACATGTAACAAAGAGACATCATGTGTACATGTTAAGATAAAGAGCAACCAGATAGCATACTACCATGTCGAGCAAGTAAGTCCTACCTATGTATGTCCAAGCATCCACTATAATATACATCATATGTACAATAATGGCCTCTAGGGCATACATATAACTAAAAAATTACAGATATGATATCCTGATCAGGTATCTAGAACCCAGGAAGTAGAGTTAATTGACAAACAGTTCTCAATTACAAACACACCCGATGCCGAAGCCACAACATGCTTCAAATCCTGGCTACTGGCTTCAAAAGCCCTGCAATCCTTCTGCCAATGCCCCATCGCACAACAATAGGAACATCCCTCCTTACCTACACCAAGTCCTGAAACTTTTGCTCTTCCCTTTCCTTCTACTTCACTGACACCGCATATCGGTTTTGTGAAGGTCTTCTTCTTTTCACCCTTTGCTTTCGCCCTGGATGCAGAAGAAGAAGGTCCCTCATTAAGCAGAGCGGGTTTATCCCTGGTTTCCTTCAGGGTGTAAGTAGAGGGTAGGGACTGTGGAAATAAGTCAGCATATGACCTGTTTCCCAACGTGGTCTCTAGGTCCGTGAGCTCATCAATATAGCTAGTCATCGTAAGGACGTCGTCCCCTACAGATGACACGACAGCCACCCTAGGTTGAAGCAGTTCGTTCGAGGTCTCATATCTTGAGATACGAGATTGCTCTCCATATAAATCTTTGTTATGGAGGAAGATGGAAACTAAGTCCATCTTCTCGTGCTGCTTCTGGTATACACCATTCTCTGACGCCAACACGAGGCACTTGGCATTTGCACTGTCCTTTTCCCTTGTCTGACAGATATCCATATCCGCGACGGTGGAAACTGGACCTGGGACGGCGGGGGCTTGAGTAGTAATAGGGTGGTCCATCTTGTCATAGGCAATGGACATCTGTACAGACCTTTGCCAGTCATAAAAGTCAGATTCAGTCAATTTGTTATCTAGATGTAACCTAGTCATGGTCGCATGGTCGCTGCAGTTAAGAGAGAGAGAAGAAAACATTTTAGCATGATGCTCTTGCAAGTTTAGATTGGTTTTAAGTTTATCTAAACAGGATGGCTCCCACTGTTTCTCGAATCCATCCTCAAACCATAAAAGAAGAATTAGTCAGGACTGATCTCACCGTACAATACTTGCTTAACCGTTCAGCCAGGCTAGTGTTGGTACTTCGATGGAGGTTTTACGGCGCTTTCGTGAAGTTCCTTAATTAAATAACCACTTTTCCCTGGAGGCATAGCCCCGCTAACACTGTTCTAGACACCTACTTGGTTTATAGCATTGATCGTTAAGTGACGAATCTCCTGATGAGTAGTGGATACTCACAGTAGGATCGGGATCCAAATATCATCGTGTGATAATGCTGAAGGAATCCTATCAACATTATCAAACTCTAAATGGTTCAGTTTCTTTAGAAACTCCCGATGTGGATTTTTTCCCTATGCTCTTATGACCTTGACTAAGGGCCAACAAATCATAAGTCACATGTCAAGTTCTACCCGTCATTATCCAGGTTGATTTGAACCCACCCGTATCTACTCTTGACTAAGGGCCAACAAAGTAATACGGCTGTCTCAAACCAACGCATCTATCTATGCTACATGTGAACACCCCGGCAGCTACCAATCACTATATCTTGACTAAGGGCCAAACTAACATAGCTTGAATACTACTGACCATTCATATGAAATGACGAAGGGCTACGACTGGTTTTGGCAAAACCGTGAACGTAGTGAACTTGATATAACCGAAGGAACCTGATAGCTTTTTAAAAGGAGTGGTCAAAGCTCCGCAATTAAAAATTTTGCTCTTTTAAAATAATCGAGTGGTTTCTTTTAAATTTGTTCCAACGATTCAGCTTTGGTTTGTTTTCATTGCAATAATATAATGCGTCCCATCATTTATCCTATCATTGCAGAAAACAACGAAAATACAACGTCCGCTTATGCCATCTGCATTCGCCACTGGGTCCCATCATTCACCCGTTAGGTTACTTAACTAATGACAGAGCCGGGGCTGGGCTAGCGCGGATGCAAAACATAAGCAACGCCTACTAGATATCATATATAGATATTGTACATTCGTCAGATGCAATAATAGGCATTCCATATCACAGATGAACATATTGGATATACTAGGAATCCGCGTTTCGTTTGAGCCTGCAACAAAAGACGGATTACACGGTCGTGATGAATAGCCAAACCCCACCCTAGACCCCTACGGGTGCGGCAAACTACCCGCCTAGTACCAGAAGTGAAACAGTCTCCCTCAACAACGTGAGTAGGCCATTTAACACTTCAAAGTACCCGGTAGTTTGTGCACCCATCTTGGGTCTATCCTACGAGCAAAAAATAGTAAATGAAATAATAAAATGGTGGCTACAACCTCAACCCGGATGTGCCCCGCAAAAGAATATTACAACATATTACAATTTTCATCGAATGAAATATAAAATCTCTCATCTCACATCCCCGGCTATTCATCCATGACGATCGAATGAAGTTCATATACACAAACCAATAACCATTACAGAAATGTGCAACCCCCAACTAACCGACATACTAGCAATTAGCGGAGGTTTACGAACACATCAAACACAACTTGAAACATCAAACAACATAAAACTGCGACTTCGAAACACCCGGTATTTGCCACAGTAAAGAGTTTACAGTAAAATCAAAATTGGCAAAAATAAACAACACCTGAAGCCCTAGATTAAAGTCAAAAAGCCACACACCAAAAAAGAAGCAATTCCACCATGTATGGGCCGAGGTCGCCGGAAAAAGAGGTGTTGTCGCCGGCCCGTTTTTCGAGGAAGTGACTCGTTTTTGTTTGGTGTTCTTTTCACTGTTCAAATAGCACTCTGTACTTGTTTAAATAATTTTCAGAGCCTCTTTCAAAATCGACAGAAACTTGAACCTATGCATCGATGTTTTCGGGTCGTTTCGGTTTCGTAGTTTTAACTTGTTGTTTAAACTGTTAGCTATGGTTTGGTAGGCTCTGATACCACTGTAAGTCCATGTCACGCACCCCACGTGTTCGCGGGGAGGCAAAATATATGAAAAACAAATATTAAAGCTTCGTAACACGGACTTGAGCACACGGATCGTGTCTAAACCATTACTAACAAACTACGAGAGGTTTAACTACTCGAATTCGAAGTTATACCTCACGTTACAAGTCCTTTGAGTCTTCATCGCTGTCCTCCCCACCTTGTCGGCTCTATGGAACATGGGTACCTCAACGGCCTCCTCGAGTCAAAGACGATCCACCCGAGAGTCTATAGTCCGAGCTCCTATCTCGAATCTGAGATAACTACGGCTTCTAGTTTGGTAATCTAGAAGTCCTAGAGGGTATAGAGTATTTAGATGGATTACTTAGTCACTTAAACCCTAGGATTCTCAACTCATGAGAGCTTTTAGGGTTTGAGGAAGAAGATGAAGACTTGAGGAGAGAGAAGTGTTTTTTGATAAATAATGAACTATTCTCATTTGTGAATATCATGAAGCATAATAATATCATCAAAATAAATATCTATCTAATATTCATCATGCTTCATTTAATTCACTAGATGAATCATCTAATGAGTCACCTAATGAGTCATGGATCATTTAATGAAACTTACACCTCATCCTCCACCTCATTTAGTTTAAATCACAAAAGAAATAAACACAAATGAGTCACCTCCTTCTAGAAGCTTCCCGACAAAATACGAGACTGCCCCTCCCATCCGTATTTCCGAAAAACATGGATAATCTTTGACTGAATAAATCCATCTGTATAATACTAGAATCTGGCTTAAACGAAAGCTCGCTAGTATTATCTGCCCGATTATACTGCGTGCACAAGTGTACGTAAGTGATCGCGTCCCTGCCGTAAAACCATACAGCCTCTACACCTTTTTCCCGGTGCAAGGAAACTCTCTGTGTGGGACTCTAAAGACTCGACACTACGCTGGCAGTGGGTTTAACCACAGGCCGCAAGCGGTACTAGCTGTACGTAACGGTCCCCAGGTAGATGTCGATAAGAAGGACGATGAGAAAACCCATCCGAACTCCTACTGAGCCTGTATGTGACAATCTTCATACAATCCGGTCTGTTTGTCTAGGACTATCGCATATCGGGCCTAAGGGGTGGTAAACGTCAGACCCCTAATAGCGGTATAAGTCGTGTCGGAGTGTAGCCCATTACATCTTGAGAAACTACTGGAACCTACCAGTAAATCTCACTTGCCCTGGCCAGGGACCTTGCGTAATGGCTCTCCATACACAGCGCGATATCAACCCCCAATACCGGGAGAGACGAATCCTGTCTAACCGCCACTGCCTCCAAGTGCTTCGGGACTGCACCCAACTACTAATTGTTTGCATGACTCCTTTGAGCTGTGGTAGGGTAGTAATCTAAGTACAGTGGGAACACACTCGAGGCGAAGTAGCAGTGTCAAGTCGACGGACTAAGCTGTACTCATGTCACCTGGGAACTTCTATCTGACGATGGGTATAGTACCAACCTGCAGTTCCCGGCGAGTCCTTTCTGGTTTACCTTTGACCTAACGAGCACCTGCATACTATCTCCAGTACGACGTACTGATGGCTGTGGGACAGACCATCTCCCCATACTGGTTTGAGAAGCGTATACACCAGTCTACTCTGGAGTATCGATGCCCCGTCTCGATAATCCTACGACCAGGGACCTATATAGGATGTTGCTTATAGACTACCCAGCCTCCACTAGTGTGACTGCCATCACAACGCTGGTAATTAAGCAAAGATCCTAAGGGCTCTACTAATATGTATAAGCGATATGTTAAAAGAAACATATGCACATATTAAAGTAGAAACAAACCAAGTAGCATACTACCATTTTTAGCAAGACTGTCAATACAACTGTGAATATCCCAAGCTTCCATTAAGTAATATACAAACTAGTCTGATACAGTAATGGCCTCTAGGGCGTAAACACTAACTATGTTATTTTGAGGATATATATTATGGTATGACCTAGGATACAGTCATATATGCGATTTCTGCTCGGTGATGTTTTCTACTAACGAGTTGGCAACTCACCCCCGTTGTGCCACAGTTTCTTGCAGGTTTTGCCGTACAGGTTTCCTTGGCGAATTTGCTGGAACACTGCTTCCTTTCGGGTGATTGCTTTAGTAGGTGGGTTCACTCGCATCGTGACCACCATCGTAATTTATTTATTTCAGTTGTATCTAGTAAACTCCATCAACCAGACTTGTATATTTGATAGACTTAGAAGACCAGTGTATATTCTTTGACCTTAGAGTCGCGCGCTTGTATTATTATGTTTCTTCTCTGGTTTTCTTAAAGTTGTTGGTTTTCTTCTGAGTTTTGATCCTCGCCCTTCGGCATTGTATTTTATATTGTCTTGCGTGGTTGTATCCGCCAATTGGCGAAGAGCTAGCTCCCGCTTGGGGATGCCTTTATTCATTACTGATATATATTCATGTTGTACCCGTTTGGGGCCAGTATTTACAAAGGAGACTCTGCCGAAATTTTCGGGAAAATATGATGTTGCTTTAAAATGTTTAATTCTACTTATTTTATTAAAACCACTTGCTTTAAAAAAAGTTTTCCTTCACTTTCTCTTTAAAATGGTTTAGATTTCTGGGCTTTTGGCTTACTTGAATTACGTGTGGTCTTATAGACTTCACACGATTCAAGTGTCAGTCACATGCTATTTCGGGTCGTGACACCCTAGTCGTGGGAGTTTCGAGACTGGGCATCGATACTCCAAGAGTAGACTAGTGTATACGGATCGAGACCCCGACGAGGGGAGATGGTTGGTCTCACAAGCCATTCGTGTCAGTTAGTTCACCAAAGATAGTATACAGGTGCTCATTAAGTTATGAGTACACCAGACGGACTCGCCGGGAATATGCTAGTTGGTATTATACCTGTCGTCAGATACCAGTTCCCTGGTGACATGTGTACAGGTTAGTCTATCGACCTGAGATCGTCATTTGTCTCATGTGAGTTCCCATTGTGCTTTGACTACTACCCTACCACGTCTCCAAGGAGTCCTGCAAACAGGTTTTAGTTGGGTACAGTCCCGAGCTACATGGAGGAAGTGAGCGGATTGGCAGGGGTTTCGTCTCTCCCGGTATCGGGGGTGATATCGTGCTGTGTCTTGAGAGCCATTACACAAAGTCCTTGGCCAAGGCAAGTGATATTTACTGTTAGGTATTCCAGTAGTTTCTCAGGGTGTTCTGGGCTACACTCCGACACGACTTATACCGCTATTAGGGGTCTGACGTTTACCATCCCCCTAGGCCCGATATGCAATACTCATAGACGAACAGACCGGACTGTACGGATATTGTCACTGTCAGGCTCGGTAGGGTTTCAGGATGAGTTCGATCGTCGGCCTCCCTTTCGCTCAATACTTGGGTAGCTGTTACGTACAGTTAGTGCCACTGACGTGCTTGAGGTTAAACCCACTGCCAGCGTATTGACGAGTCTTTAGAGTCCCACTTAGAGGGTTTCCCTGGTTCGGGCGAAACGTTGTAGAGGCCGTATGATTTTATGGCAGGGTTCGATCATATACGTGTACTTGTGTGCGGATCATGATCGGACGGATCATACTAGTGGGCTTTGGTTTAAGCCGGATCCTAGTATTAGATTGTTGGATTACTTTCGTCTCGTAGTATTCGTATTCAGTCAGAATACGGATGTGGGTATGTATATACAGATGAGGGGTATTCGTGTAATACGTTACAAGATTACTTTGGAGATGCCATTTCTTTTTATTGTATTAAACATTTAGGGTTTTTGGTTAAATGTTTAATGTTTATTATGTGTAAAGTGTGAGGGCAAGTTTTGGCTTGTGGCATTAATGAGGCATGAGAGACCATGCTTTATTTTTTATATTTGTTGTGAGATATTTGTGATGGCTATGATTTTTCTTTTGGGCTTGCTCATCAAAAATAACACACAACAAAAAAATGAGAAGGCAGCCACTTTATTCTCTCTTTTTCTCATGTGTTGATTTTTCTTTTGCAAGCCAAGTCTTGAGAGCTCATACTTCACACATACATGGCTTCTTCTTCACCTCCACTCTATCCCTCTCATGTGTTGAGAACCCTAGAGTGTTTTGAGAAAAAGTATTCACACACTATCTCTACATCACCTTGGGCACCTAGGTTAGCAAACTAGTTGTTCGAGTTGCTTCGGTTTTGAAGCGGGAGCCCGTATTAAGAATCCTCGATGTGGATCGTCTTCGACAAGGGAGACCAGAGAGCGAACTTGTTTGGCGCAGCCTTGAGGAGCTTAGGAAGAGATTGAAGATCGAAGGACACAGATCGATCGGTATAATCTCTGAACACTTTACAGTTAGCTAGTAAACGGTTAATGGTTCGATCCAGGTAATAGGTTGCGTTAGCCCCAAGTTTTACAAATTTTTGTTCCGCATTTTGTTAGTTGTATATATGCCGTAGAGGCCATTGTTGTACATATGATGTATATTATAATGGAAGCTTGGATATATATAGTGAGGACTTTCTTGCTCGACATGATAGTATGCTATTTGGTTTCACTTTGTCTTAACATGTTGACTTGTATTAGTTTACTGTCTTACTCTCACATGTTGATAAAGCCCTTAGGATATGTACTTGACTACGAGGACTATGATGAGATCATACTAGTGGGGCCATGATAGTCAACGAGTACATCCTATAACTGTTCCTAGTCGAGAGTGTATTAAGACAGGGCATCGATACACCAGAGTAAACTAGCTTATACGCATCTTGACCCATATGATGGGCGATGGATGATCCCATATCCATCGGTGTTTGACATCAAAGATGGTGTGCGAGTGCTTAGTGGAGACTGGGTACACCGAACGGACTCGCCGAGAACTCCTAGATGGTATTATACCAATCGTCAGATAGCAGTTCTCCTGTGACACTGGTACAGGTTAGTCTGTAGACCTGAGATCGTCATAGAGTCTTGTGTGATTTCCAATGTGTTTTGATTTCCACCTTACCACGTCCAAGAGGGCGTGCAAAACGGTGGCTTTTGGGTGATGTCCCGAATCATATGGAGGCAATGAGCGATAGGAGGGGTTTCGTCTCTCCCGGTATATGGAGTTGATGTTGTGCTGTGATCGATTGGCTATAACTGGAGTGCTACTGGTAAGAGTTATCAGTAGTTTCTCGACCTGTTATGATCCTCACATCAACACGACATATCGATTACTGGGGTCTGACGTTTACCACCCCTAGACTGGATATGCGACATATCAGACGAAGAGACCGGACTATACGGGAGTGTTACTGATTGGATTCACAGGAGAATGTACATGCTTGCTTGTTGATCTTCTGATCGCTCAATACCTGGGTGGCTGGTACGTTTAGCTCACCGCCTGCAGCTTGTGGGTGTTTCATATGATCCTCACCTACTGCCGGCGTATTGACGATTCTTTAGAGTCCTATATAGAGGTTTCCTGGCTCAGGAAAAACGGAGTAGGAGCACATATGTGATATGTGCGGGACCGTGAATAATACGATATGAGATACCGTATTCTATTCTCGCGATATATGATATCGGCCGGGTATATGTGATATTGCCGGGTCATCGGATCAAGTGTTGATTCGATGAAATGGTACATGTTATATTAGTCGGTTATATGTATTATAGCCGGGTTATCGGATCAAGTGTTGATTCGATAATTTAATGTATATTATATATGAGATATATTACATTACGTTAACTAATATAAGCTTGCTTTATTGATTCATTTTCTCACGAGATAATACATATATATATGCAATATATGTTAATTGTGTTATTTTCTTTTGTTACAAAATATATTGTATATGTGATATATAATATTGTAACATGTTCGGGTTACAAATTTAACAAAGGTTTAAGGTTTAAACTTGGTTAGGGTTTAGATTAGGGTTAGCTTTTGCATGAAGCTTCCATGAAGCTTTGACTTTGTCTTTAGGTTGATATTTTGTGTAGATATTTTTTTAACCCGATCCAAACCATTAACTCTAGTTTATTCTCTACAAGGGTTAAGCCTTCATTCTTAACTCATGGTTGATTTTGTAACCACAACAATAATTCATTATTCATCACAAAAGGATTAGCTTCATCTTCTTCTTCTTCTAGCTCTTGAAAAACCTTCACTAGCTTTTGTGTTTGTGATGAAAAATGGTGAGAAATTGAAAACAAAAGGGAGCAAAATTCCTACTTCATCATCTTCATCTATTCTAGCTACTTAGATTAGGGTGTTCACTTCTCTAATACTTGATTAGAGAAGTGAGAGCTTGAGTTAGAGATTCTTCAAGGTAGATCATCGTAGATCTAGAAGACTTCAAGCAAGATGCATCATTCACCTCTTGGAGCCTCACGAGAGTCGGAGTTCTTGATGATCGCATCGAAGGGACCTTAACACGGAGCTTATGAAGGGAAGGAACGGACTACAAAGGTTGTAATCCTAATCACTTAGAAGTAAAGTTGTTTACTTGTTCTTTGTTAACCCTAATAATCTAGCAAAGATCCTTGCTTTAGGTTATTCGGCACTTGAAAAATTTAAATTCGGCATGGTTGATGCCTTGTAGACCCTTGTGAGAGTGCCTAGTAACCCTACAGTGGTATCAGAGCCAAGCTAGAGCATTAGGCGACGTGTAGACGAAGTTAAAAGTCCGATCAAACCCCAAAACATCTTTTTTGACCCCCTCTCTGGAAATTTTCTAAAAAGTTGGTTTTTTCCGTATTAAAAATACTAAGAAAATTAAGCAGGGAATTCGGAGGATTACTGTGAAAAACGAACCACTAATCCCCTTAAAGCGCCGCGGAACCGCGACAATACCATGCCTTGCGCGGCGGTTCCGCGGCCGTACAGGGGTATTAGGGTTAGGTTTTTCACAGTAACATCCGTAGGTATTTCTACATGCTTCTGGGAATTTTTAATATTACTCAAGTGTTATGTTTTCTGGAGATCTTTTGTATTCGTTGATTCAATCAGAAAGTTTAACATCGTTTAGTTTTTCGGGTAATTTAGAACGTGCTAAAAAGTTCGAACGTATATCAATAACTCACTTTTTCCCCTGACGGAAAATTTTCAAGTGTTGGAATTTTTCACGAGTTTGAAACTTCCGGAAAATCATGCAAGCGTATCTGTGGACCCTCTAGAAGAACTTAACCTTAACTCGATTATGTGACCGTCAAAACTGCCACTTGAACCCTAGGGTTTGTGGTAGTTTAGCTTTGCCACATGTGAGGCGTTGGTTTGACCCTTCTATGGCTGGTTCATTGGGGCTGTGACATGTTTAGGAACTTTTTGAACTCTGCTCAAGTGTTGAGCTATTTGGGAAATCTTGGGTATTTGTTTATTCGATCGGAAAGTTTAACATTGTCTATTTATCTGGAATGTGATACAATATGTGGAATTCATATAGTCAGGCATGAAATGCGAAGTAGATATTTCGGATTTACGATGTCTAAAGTGATTGTGGATTCCAAATGTTGTAGTTTTACACCTTCTTTTCTGTGACCGTAAGCGTAGTATGTGGTGTATCGCCGGCTTCGTTGCTATACATCAACGACAACCGGAATACGCATACTTGCTTACGTTGATGATATGAGATATTATGTGTTGCTGTGATATGTTATATTGGATTGTCGTGTTTTGAATAGCCGGGGGTTTTATGTGAGATGAGGGTTTTTATTTTCATTCATGTAAAATTCATTTGTATGTAATATTCTTTTATTGGGGCACTTCCGGGTTGAGGATGATGTCGCCATTGTATATTATTTACTTTTCCGCATTAGGATAGACCCAGGTGGTGAGCACAAGTAACCGGGTTCTAGGGTCCAGTGGGAGGCCATCTCGATGAGTCGAGACCGGGTCTCTTAACCCTAGAATTGGCAGCGTTACTTGCCGCTCTCGTAGGGGTCTAGGGATGTGGGTTTGGCTATTCATCGCGACCGTGGAATCCGTATTTTATACAGGCTCGATATAAAACACGGACGTCCTTGTATATCCAATATTTCATATGTTATCTTCTGCTGCAATGTTCTGTGATGAGATCATATTACTGTCTGAGACGAATACTTATACTATATATATATTATGATATATAAATATTACTGCTTTTGTTTCTTCTGTGATGCTTAGGAAACATAACTGATGGGATTTATTAATGAGATTAATAAAAGAAAATTAACCTAAAAGATGTTGTAGAATCAAAACTTTATAAAAAGGGTAGCTACAGTTTTGCTTTGCATAGAGGTATATATGATATATCCTGCACCTTATTCGATGAGGAAAGAGCCGAGATCCCTTCACCGGGAGTGACCTCTTTAGCGAAACTAGAAAAGCCTAAAAAACAATCCTTTTCAAAATCACTTGCTTCTACAACGATATCAAGTTCATTACGCTTATGGTTTTCTGAAAAACCTGCGTAGCCCTCCGTCATTTCAGATAAGTAATATTTAGTATTCGTGCTGTGGTAGTTTGGCATGCGTCAAGGCGTAGTGTACGGTAGCTGATTACTACTTATCTGTAGCATGAGATGCGATTGGTTTAGGGTATTCGTACGGCGTTGTTTGGCATGCGTCAAGGGTCGTACGGGTGGGTTTAATTCAATCACGAAATGTATGGGTTGAACTTGACTAGCGGACTATAGGGTGTTTGGCATGCGTCAAGGTCATAGCACGCTAGGGGTAAAAGCATTATCGGGAATTTCAAGTGTTGAAATTTGCAATGAGATTGCATACCTTCTATGAGAGATGGATCCCGATACCCACTACGAGTAAGAGTTACTCCTGGGAGAATTTTACACAGAACAATTAGCCGATCAAGTAGGTGTCTAGAAAGGTGTTAACGGAGTTATGCCTCTGGGAAAACGAGGTTTATTTTACTTAGGTCCGTGCGATAGCACGGGGAACCTCCCTCAATGTACCATCACTGATCTAGCTGAAAGATTGGCGAACTTGTAGGGTGTAATTAATCCCGGCTAATCTTACCTTTTAGGGTTTGAAGGAAGATTTGATTAAAACAGGGGGAGCCATCCTGATTAGATAAGATAATAACTAATCTAATCTTGCAAGAGCATATGCTAAAAGTGTTTTCTTCTCTCTCTCTCCAGGTAGCGACCATGTCAGGCCTTAATCAAGATAATAATATGGATGTATTGACTGAACCCGCTTATTATACTGAGCAGGGGAACGTTGGTCCCGTTCTTTCTTATAAGTGTTATAAGATTGAACAGGGAATAGAAGAATATCTGGATTCTCATGCCGCCCAAACGAAGAACAAGCATGTTGATGCATCTTCTTCGGGTGTGTTTGTTATCGAGAACTTTTTCTCAGTTCACTCTACGTCCTGGGTTTTAGATACCGGATCGGGATCCCACATATGTAATATGTTACATGGGCTACGGAAGGGTAGGGAATTGGGTGAGGGTGATCATTCCATAAGAGTAGGGAATGGTGCAAATGTTGCAGCCAAAGCAGTTGGCGAATATCACCTTGTGTTACCAAATGGTAATACATTGGTTCTAAACGAATGCTATTACATTCTGACCCTGATATGCAATCTTATATCAGTTTCTTTATTGAGTAAAGAAGGATATAATTTTGTAGTACAGGATAATGTTATGAACATATTCCTGAATCAAAAGTTGATTGGATCAGGCTCGTTATTTAATTGCATATACGTTCTCAGTCAAACTACAGTACTTAATATGCAAAACACACACAAGAGGAAGAGTTCAGAAATGAACGAATCCTTCTTGTGGCATTGTAGACTAAGTCATATTAATGCGACACGGCTAGCTAAGTTACATAAGGATGGATATTTGAATCCGTTCGAATTTTCATCTTATGACACTTGCCAGTCATGTCTCAAAGGCAAGATGACCAAAACTCCGTTTAGTGGACACGGAGAAAGAGTTACGGAACTCTTGGGACTGATACATAGTGATGTATGCGGTCCCATGTCTACACATGCCAGGAATGTTTCTTCATACTTCATTACATTCACTGTCGATCTCTCAAGATACGGACATGTGTTCCTATTGAAACACAAGTCTGAAGCTTTTGAGAAATTCAGAGAATATAAGAACGAAGTAGAAAACCAAACGGGCAAAAGTATTAAGATCCTACGATCTGATCGAGGAGTAGAATACTTAAGCAATGAGTTTCTAGACTATCTAAAAGAGAAAGGGATTCTCTCTCATCTTACTCCTCCATATACACCACAGCACAACGGTGTATCGGAGCGGAGGAATCGCACCCTATTAGATATGGTGCGCACTATGATGAGCACCGCTGAGTTACCTATTTCCTTCTGCGGGTATGCGCTTGAAACAGCCATAGACCTATTGAATAGGGTTCCTACCAAATCTGTGCCAACCATTCCATATGAGATATGGAATGGAAAGAGACCACATCTTAATTACATTAAGATATGGGGTTGTCCGGCATATGTGAAAACACAAAATCCGGACAAGCTCGGGGCAAGGTCAGTTCTGTGCAAGTTTATTGGATATCCCAAGCATTCGCAAGGGTATATCTTCTACCACTCCGAGGAACAAAAAGTGTTTGTTTCTCGACATGCCACCTTCTTAGAAAAGGGTTTTCTTATAAACAAAATAGTGGCAATGAAGTAGAACTGGAAGAAGTTCCAGCAACACAAACTACGACAGATGATTTGGTGGAACCAGAGGATTCAGTAGTTCCTGACGAACCCCAGCCTCTCCGCCGATCTAGTAGGGTTTCTCATCCACCTTAGAGATACTGCGGTTTTCTCATTGATGGTGGGAGCGAGGATTGCATCATGGAAGATGATGACCCGACTAGCTTCGAGCAGGCCATCCCGAGTGGGGACTCCGTGAAATGGCTGGATGCAATGCGATCTGAGATGGAATCCATGTACACCAACAAAGTATGGACTTTGGATGTTGCTCCTGAATGGGTAAAACCTATTGGGAGCAAGTGGGTCTTTAAGAAGAAACTTGGTGTAGATGGAAAAGTTGAGACTTACAAAGCTAGACTTGTTGCAAAGGGTTTTCGTCAACGACCAGGTGTGGATTATGACGAAACCTTTTCTCTTGTGGCTATGCTTAAGTCCATCCGGATCTTACTTAACATTGCTGCATACCATGACTACGAAATCTGGCAAATGGATGTTAAGACCACCTTTCTAAATGGTGATTTAGAGGAGTGCGTGTACATAACTCATCCAGAGAGCTTCATAGATAGTGGGAGCAGCGGAAAGGTGTGCAAGCTGCTTAAATCCATCTACGGGTTAAAGCAGGCATTGCGGAGTTGGAACATCTGTTTTGATGTTGTAGTCAAAGAGTTTGACTTCATCAAGAACGTAGATGAACCTTGTATTTACAAGAAGGTTGCAGAGACTAAGATTACCTTCCTCGTATTGTACGTGGATGACATACTCTTGATAGGAAATGATGTTCCTATGCTGCATTCGGTCAAGCTATTCTTATCACAAAGATTCTCAATGAAAGATCTAGGTGATGCCTCCTGCATTTTGGGAATCAAGATCTATAGAGATAGATCTAAATGGATGGGATTGTCCCAATCCAGGTACATTGACACCATACTAAAGAGGTTTAGTATGGAAGAATCCAAGCGTGAGAACCAACCCACGATCTCTGGACTCACTCACTCCAAAGAGATGTCTCCCAAGATTGATTTGGAAAGAGCTCGCATGCAAGGGATACCCTATGCTTCGGCAGTAGGCTCTATCATGTACGCAATGCTATGTACCAAACCCGATGTGGCATACTCACTAAGTGTAGTAAGTAGGTATCAAGCAGATCTAGGAGAGAGTCACTGGACAGCTGTGAAGAACATTCTCAAGTACTTGAGAAGGACTAAAGATATGTTCTTGGTGTATGGTAACGGTGAACTCCAGAGGGGGTCTTTTACCGATTCTAGCTTCCAAAGTGATAAGGACGACTCTAAGTCGCACTGGGTATTTTTCTTTACCCTAAATGGAGGGGCGGTTTGTTGGAAGAGTTCCAAACAGGAAACCGTTGCAGACTCGACGATGGAGGCTGAATACATCGCTGCCAACGATGCTACCAAAGAGGCTGTCTGGATGAAGAAGTTCATCACTGAACTTGGTGTGGTTCCGTCCATTGAGCATCCAATACCATTGTATTGTGATAACAATGGAGCTGTGGCTTTGGCCAAGGAACCCAGGTCCCATCAGAAGTCCAGACATATTCTGAGGCGGTATCACTTGATCCGGGAGATAGTTGATCGCCGTGAGATCGAGGTCAGGAGAGTTGACACGAAGGACAACACTGCGGATCCACTCACGAAGGCCATTCCCCAGATACAATTTGAGAGACTCTTCGGGATGTTGGGTATGAGATACTAAAACAGCTGGCCTTAGTGCAAGTGGGAGATTGTTAGTTGTATATATGCCCTAGAGGTCATTGTTGTACATATGATGTATATTATAATGGATGCTTGGATATATATAGTGAGGACTTTCTTGCTCGACATGATAGTATGCTATTTGGTTTCACTTTGTCTTAACATGTTGACTTGTATTAGTTTACTGTCTTACTCTCACATGTTGATAAAGCCCTTAGGATATGTACTTGACGACGAGGACTATGATGAGATCATACTAGTGGGGCCATGATAGTCAATGAGTACATCCTATAACTGTTCCTAGTCGATGGTGTATTGAGACAGGGTATCAATACACCAGAGTAGACTAGCGTATACGCATCTTGACCCATATGATGGGCGATGGATGATCCCATATCCATCGGTGTTTGACATCAAAGATGGTGTGCGGGTGCTCAGTGGAGACTGGGTACACTGAACGGACTCGCCGAGAACCCTTAGATGGTATTATACCAATCGTCAGATAGCAGTTCTCTGGTGACACTGGTACAGGTTAGTCTGTAGACCCGAGATCGTCATAAAGTTTTGTGTGATTCCCAATGTGCTTTGATTTCCACCTTACCATGTCCAAGAGGGCATGCAAAATGGTGGCTTTTGAGTGAAGTCCCGAATCACATGGAGGCAATGAGCGATATGAGGGGTTTCGTCTCTCCCGGTATAGGGAGTTGATGTTGTGCTGTGTTCGATTGGCTATAACTGGAAGTCCCTGGCCAGGGCTGATATGGTGTGCTACTGGTAAGAGTTATCAGTAGTTTCTCGACCTGTTATGAGCCTCACATCGACACGACTTATCGGTTACTGGGGTCTGACGTTTACCACCCCTAGACTGGATATGCGACATATCAGACGAAGAGACCGGACTGTACGGAAGTGTTACTGATTGGATTCACAGGAGAATGTACATGCTTGCTTGTTGATCTTCTGATCGCTCAATACCTGGGTGGCTGTTACGTTTAGCTGACCACTTGCAGCATGTGGGTGTTTGATATGATCATCACCTACTGCCGGCGTATTGACGATTCTTTAGAGTCTTACACAGAGGTTTCCTGGCTCAGGCAAAACGGAGTAGGAGCACATATGTGATATGTGCAGGACCGAGAATAATACGATATGAGATACCATATTCTATTCTCGTGATATATGATATCGGCCGGGTATATGTGATATATCCGGGTCATCGGATCAAGTGTTGATTCGATGAAATGGTACATGTTATATTAGTCGGTTATATGTATTATAGCCGGGTTATCGGATCAAGTGTTGATTCGATAATTTAATGTATATTATATATGAGATATATTACATTACGTTAACTAATATAAGCTCGCTTTATTGATTCATTTTCTCACGAGATAATACATTGATATATATGCGATATATGTTAATTGTGTTATTTTATTTTGTTACAAAATATATTGTATATGTGATATATAATATTGTAACAAGTTAGGGTTACAAATTTAACAAAGGTTTAGGGTTTAAACTTGGTTAGGGTTTGGATTAGGGTTAGCTTTTGCATGAAGCTTCCATGAAGCTTTGACTTTGTCTTTAGCTTGATATTTTGTGACGATATTTTCTTAACCCAATCCAAACCATTAACTCTAGTTTATTCTCTACAAGGGTTAAGCCTTCATGCTTAACTCATGGTTGATTTTGTAACCACAACAATAATTCATTATTCAGCACAAAAGGATTTGCTTCATCTTCTTCTTCTTCTAGATCTTGAAAAACCTTCACTAGCTTTTGTGTTTGTGATGAAAAATGGTGAGAAATTGAAAACAAAAGAGAGCAAAATTCCTACTTCATCATCCTCATCTATTCTAGCCACTTAGATTAGGGTGTTCACTTCTCTAATACTTGATTAGAGAAGTGAGAGCTTGAGTTAGAGATTCTTCAAGGTAGATCATCTTAGATCAAGAAGACTTCAAGCAAGATGCATCATTCACCTCTTGGAGCCTTACGAGAGTCGGAGTTCTTGATGATCGCAGTGAAGGGACCTCAACACGGAGCTTATGAATCGAAGGAACGGACTGCAAAGGTTGTAATCCTAATCACTTAGAAGTAAAGTTGTTTACTTGTTCTTTGTTAACCCGAATAATCTAGCAAAGATTCTCGCTTTAGGTTATTCGGCACTTGAAAATTTTTAATTCGGCATGGTTGATGCCTTGTAGACCCTTGTGAGAGTGCCTAGTAACCCTACACATTTGGCCACGGATTGATGGCCGGGGCGCTGCCGTAACCCAACATGGTATCAGAGCCAAACTATTAACCGCATACTAGTTGGTTTAGACAATGTTAAACTATTTTAACCGAAACAACTCCGATTCACTGCCCGATACATTGCAGTTTCTGTCAAACTTTTAAGTGTCCTCAAAAATTATTTAAACAACTGCAGAAGACTACTCAGGTGACCACTAGAACACACTGCAAACACGAACCAAATACACCAAAATTTGGCCGAGCACATAGCTCAAAAATCCGGCCAGGCCGTCCACTTTGAGGATTCTGGGTTTGAAATTTGCAGTGTGGTTTAGTCTCTGGAATGTTGGTTCAGTGGTATTGTTTATTTAGCCCAGTTTTGATATGGACTTATTGTAACGTTTTGAAAACCGTTTCGGTGAAATTTCGAGAAAAAAAGGGTAAAATAAGGGGGTTTTCTGTAAAAATTCAAAATACAAATATCTTATTATAAAAATTAAATATACATATTCTAGCTATGTAATTGCTAGTATTTGGTGTTTATTGAGCCACTGGTGAAATTTCAAATTTTCTGAAAAAAATATTATTTTAATATTATTTTAAGCCGTCACTAATACATTTAATTAGGGAAAATTACAAATTGGAATGAGTTGAAACAAATTTTGTACAACATAAAACTTTAAATAAAATTTTATCATGTGGTTTTTGAAACGAAATCGTTTGCCAAAACGGTTTAGAAAATATCGAAGAAAAAAGGCTTTTTTTAGTATAAATGGATGTTGGGGGTATTGTATTTGTCATTTTCCTTCACCCCACACTCACACACCCCTACTTTCCATCATTGGCCGAACCCATGGCAGCCCCACACCCACACATCTCACACTTCTAGTTTAGTTTGAAATGAAACAAGATGTAAGGAAAAAGAAAATGAAAGAATGCATATATTAGGTATGGGCTTGTTTGACTTGGTCAATTCTTGACTTCTTAACCTCACCAATTTCTCTCTCCCCTCACCCCCCTCATCAGGCCGAGCCCCCCTTCTCCCAACAGCAGCAGCCCCCCAAATCCCACTCAATTTCGCATCAAAAGAATCCACAAAACCACTACAAAATCCATACAAATTCAATTCTAAATCCAAATCTAACTCCCACCCATTATTCTTTATCTCATCAAGCATGGATCTAGGAGCTTGGAGGCCATTTTGGGAGGCTAGATTTCAAGCTTGGTCTCTTGATTTTGTGAGGTATAAATCCTAAGCCAAATTTAAATTGTTGGATAGTTTCTTTGATCAAAGTCAATTAAGTTTAAATGTGATTCTAATTGGGATTTAGTTTGTAATGGAAAGAGTTTGAGATCAAGTTAGGTTGTGATCATGTGTTCATGGTTGTGTGATGTTTTTTTTTTAGCATCTTAAGCCATGCAACTTAAATTTGTTACTTATTGCCAATTGTAACATGTAAAATGTCCAAATGAAAATATTTTGGAAACTAGGTTTTAGGATAGATGTAATTAGATGAAATAAAAATTTCGTTATGGTTAGTGTGGCTTAGTTAAGATATTTTATGAGCATTTTGACCACTAGATTTGTTAAAATATCGTGTTTTGAAGTAAAACGGGTATTTGTCGCTTACTAGGTTCTTGGGTTAAATCGATTTTATTTTAGTTTGGGGTTTTTGTGAATTTTAGCCTATTTTATATTATAATTAGTGTTTGTGAATGTGCAAATGAGTGTGCTTGGGGTTTTTCTCGATAGTTTGGCGTTTGTACGCCGACGTCGAGGGTTTTTGGGTTGATTTGTGAAAGCAACCATAGGTTTTGACCTATGTGGGATTCGTGAGTCGTTTTGGTCATGAGTCGGATTTTAATGCGATACGGTGCGTTATGATATGTAGGTACCCCATGTGGACTTTGAGACGACAAGCAAGCGAGTGGCGACGTCGGCACCGGCGAGCGAGGACCAGGTGAGTAGATTTATATCTACGGGGAGAAGTCGGGTGGATGGCGTATAGCACCCCCGCAGTCCGTGGTGGTGTATACGGATGCGTATACACACCAACAATTATTGTATGTTTTGGGATTAATAACGATGTTTAGGATGGATATTGATGTGTTGGATTATTTTAGTGTTGCGAACCCTAGGGTAGTGTTGCACTACACATACACACATACATACTTGCATACATTCCTATTTATATGTGCTCATGGGATTCTTTATAGTTATGTGTTCACATGGGTATGGGACTATGTGTTCATATACGGATTTGAGGATAGTGTTTGGGATTTGAGACGAGTCGATGGGATTTGATTCGAGGCCGTGAAATCGGTGATTTGGCAGGGTTCGTATTTGAGATACGACATGACGTTGTAGCGGGTCCTTTGACGTAGTGTTTCACACACGTGCATTCATACGTAGGTGGTATCAGCATTGTACTACATAGATCAGTACCCGGATTACGATCTTTGATAAAGGGGATACCAGATGAATAGTGTGTTGAATGTGATATTGACCCGTACCCAGATTTAGGATGCCGTACGACGGATTTACGTACGAGCTATATATTGATGATTGATCCGCACTCTTGACTTGGGATGTCTGATTATAGATATAGTATCAGATATGATATTATTGAGGCGGGATCACCAACTAATATATATACAGGTACGTATATGTATCCTCTCAGATGTTAGGCGGTTTCCTTACCTGTAGTCCAGCTTGTTAGCTTAGCCCTTTAGTTTAGTTTAGTTGTTAGATTAGATTCGATTCTTACCTATTTCAAAAACTAACGAATCGTGGGTATTTTAAAAGACAGCCCAAGGGATCCTACGGATATTTTCAAAAGACGTATCTTTTCATAAAAACCACCGTAGCCCTATTTTCAAAACCCCGCGATTCGTGTTATTTCAAATGGCACCATTGTTTAATTTTTAGCTCCCACTCATTTTGGTTGCTCGCTCCGCATCACATATTTACATTGTTATTTCATATTGCATTGTTGACATTATGCTGTTAGGACACCAGCACCATTACCGATGATGCGTATGTACCACATACACTTACTTGCCGGCTCATACACATCTTCATCGGTAATTGCCATGTCACGTACACCTTAGAAATATTGTTGCTGAACTTAGCTTGATAACCAGTAGTTTGACATAATATTAGTGTACATACTTTATATGCCAGCTTAGATATTGTAGTTATTACTTGTCGCTTCATGCATACTGTTATTCATTCTCATGCTTATATTCATGGTTTTACATGCTATTGATGATTCGGATTCCATGATATTTTCTGGATTTGGAGGAAAACCGCAAACATATATAAACTGATTTCTCTCTTTTTTTATAAAAAGTGCGGTTTTTCCCATGATGTATGAGTCGTCCACCATGAGTTTGCTGATGGATTTCGAGACCCGATTCGAGGAGAGGATGAACCGTTTCGGGTATATGGTGGACCCGGTAAGGTACCCCGGGGAAAGAAGCGCGTGATGATGACGATGTGAGCCTGGCAGGGGAGCACTACCTACCGGTGATTTTACCCGACGCGTCGAATATCCGGAGGATACCGTCGTGGTCTTGAGATGGATGGTAGGGGCCGGTCTGGACTGACGGCGCCCTAGATATTGTGATCGAGACATTGAGATTTCGAGATATTGAGGTACAGAGACTGTGATACAGAGATATCGAGATATTGGGATTATGTTTTGTGCCGATGCTAGGCACTGTTTTATGCTGATTTCATTATGATACCACATTTTAAAAATACAAGGAAATCTCACTAAATTATGAAAACAGTTCTTCATTTACATGTATTCTGTTTCCATGCATTCATACCTCATTCATATGATATATTACTACCTTAGGCACTGACACGGGCACATGAGATTATACTCGGGTTAGATTTTACCTTAGCCTTGTTATAGGTTGCATGTTATGTATATATTTGAGGATATATATTATGATCATTGACCTAGGTTGCGTTATTTATGCGATTTCTGTGCGTAGATGTTTTTCTATTCACGAGTTGGCAACTCACCCCCGTTGTGCCCCAGTTTCTTGCAGGTTTGCCGTACAGGTTTCTTTACGGCTTGCGGGCATAGTTTCCTTCGGGTGATTTGCTAGTAGGTGGGTTTACTTGTATCGTACCCCCCATTATATAACTTGTATATTATTACTCTGTTGTATCTAGAAGTTCCATCAACCAAACATGTATTTATTTTGAGATAGAGACCAGTGATGTTATTCCTTCGACCTTAGAGTCGCGCGTTATATTTCTACGGTTTTCTTGTGGTTTTGAGTTTCCTTTTGGATTTTGATCCTCGCCGTTGGCGTTGTATATTATATTGCTTGTGTGGTTGTGACCGTCGATTGAAGAAGAGCTAGCTCCCGCTTGGGGATGCCTTTTTATTGATTTCGTATACTATTCATGTTGTATCCCGTTTGGGGGCCAGTATTTACAAAGGAGACTCTGCCGAAATTTTCAGTAAATTTTGATGTTCTTAAAAACCGCATAATTCGGCGTATGCTATTAAAACTACTTGTTTTAAATTGGTTTTCTTTCACTCTACTATTTTTTTTTGGTTTGGATTTCTGGGTTTTCGGCTTACTTAGATTACGTACGCCTCGAGACGTTTCGTAGTTTAAGTGCCGGTCATGTTCCATCTTTCGGGACGTGACAAAGTTGGTATCAGAGCATTAGGTTTTACCTTCAGAGCGTAGGATGACCCTTGGTTGATGGAATAGGTGACTAAAGTAGAGTGACGTACCGTGGGTATGTTCCGCGGCATATTTACGATACGCTACTCCACTTAAGAAGCCTTAGGATGTACATTTCTTTGCTCAGTATTATATTCATCCTGATCTAGCCTCATCGGTACAAGTTTGGTTTTGCTTCCACGATTACGGGCAGGGAGAGCTACGGCTAGAGTTGCGGTAAGCATGAGCTCGTCAAGAACGAGGACTGACCAGGGCATGGTTTCGGCGACACACGGTTGCAGAGATATGTCTTTTCATTGTGTTTTCGCGCCACGAGCGTTGGGTGGATTGCTGTATGAGATTACTCGGACGTGCCGATTTGCACCAGAGGATTGAGCCAATGATAGAGGCCAGCCAGATTTCGATGACCGTTGGCGCATTGCTTATTCATGATGATTGAGGCGCTGTTCAGCGTGCAGACGAGTGAGCCAGTTATTGCTGCGAACGATGAGATATCGCCCCAGATGTTCGAGCTATTGCAGTACGAGTTGTACTAAGAGATTATAGAAGGTCGCTAGTCACCGAGGATGAATGACTAGGACGCGTGGTTCGTTCGCTACCCCGATGCGAGGTCATCAGATAGATTGATTCCAGCTAGAGACGACTTCACGCGGAGACGTTGAGAGTCGACAGAGACGATCGAGTGTCAGAAACCTATTATTCCAAGTTTAAAGTATTCGGAAAGACATGCAAGCAATTCTATGGTCCCTCTAGAAGAATGAAACCCTAACTCGACATAATGACCGTGTGAAAGCCTTTGAACCTTCGGATTTGCGGCAGTTCTACGGCGCCATTAGTGAGGCTTGGGTTTGCCCTTCTACGGCTGGACCACCGATGCTGTGGTATATATATTCGATACTATTAAACTGTACCAAGATGTTGAGCTCTTGGGGGATTATGAGGTTTCGACGAATCGATCGAATGGTTCGACTTCAATCGGATGCTAGGTGGTGAGATGCTTTCTTGGGAGACTCCAGATACGAGGATAGCCGTTGGAGCTCAGTCCATATAGCCGCGACGAGACGAGTCCAAAGCAGACGACATTAGAGAAAAGTGAAGTAAGAGGTTCGTTCCAGATCTAGATGAGATGACGTTCCACTCCGCCGACCTTAGAGATGCGATGCGCATGCCGAGGCATGGTACTTGGATTTACCTTCCAGAAGGAGTCGCGATGAGTATGCAGTCGTTCTAGATCAAGATGCAGTTATAGGAAAGGATGATGACTTCCGGAAAGTTGGCAGAGACGAGACATGGAAGAGACCGTGAGCAGGATTCCTTCCAGGACACTGCTGCAAGGATACTTGCACCCAGGATCAGATGTGTCACGTACATTCAGAGAGCCAGAGGCCGACGCCAGTGATATACTGTCTTACGAGTGGTAGCGATGATTGACCGAGAGATGACCAGAGAAGTGCCAGAACGGAATCATCCCCGTTAGCACACCTGACAGGGCCAATGAGCCGATGAACCGAGAGATTGGTAATTCACAGTGAAGACCTTGACCCAGGAGTGGCCATTGTTACGCACACCAGCAGGCTAGAGTTCATGATCATCGACGAGACGTCCCACTAGTGACCGCGACAGTTGGCCCGAGATTCTTAGAGGATGCGCTTGAGCGGTACTATTCCGCCATTATTGATTTCGATGTTTTAGGTGATTTATTCGCATGATTTGATTTTGATGATTGAGGATTTACGATCTTTGCACAGTGTTGCACTTGATATCGTTTTCGTGCTTTGGTTTCACATGTTTGTGATTTTACGGTTTTAGACATTTGAGTTGATTTTGTGCGTATGCACGCACACGATTTGGTTCCTGCACCCTGTATAGTTTATATATGCTTGCAGTGCAGTGATACGCCTTTTGTGCACTTAGATGCACTGGACTTCGAGTTCGACTGTGATACTCGATATTTGTTTTGTGCACCTTGTGCACCTGATTTGATTTTGCGCATGTTCGGCGCTTGATATTGAATTTCATGATTTCGTGCATGATGGATGCCCCTGGTTTTGGGTTTTCGCGCATGTTGAGCGCATGTCTTGAGATGCGATTTTGGTGCACACCAGATGCACTAAATCGAGATTTTTTTCGTGCATGTCAGATGCACCTGATTTTGCTGTCAGGCACACATGTTGCCTACGACAGATGTTTCATGCACACCCGATGCACTTAGATGTTGTTTCTGTGCATATGTATGGCACATATTTGGATTTTGATTTCCGTGCGCACCAGACGCACGTAGTATTCATACGCGTATTTTGGGATTGACTTTTTTTTCTTATAGAGCAGTACGTTTTTATGATATTGCTATGTGTTTTCGTACTGAGAAGGACTAGTCAGAGGACAGTACCTGAATATATTTTGCATGCATTGATAGTTATTGAAGGGATTTCCAAAAAGCAAGCTATAGCCTCAGTATTTACCCACGTGTCTGATATGACACGAAATGTTTAAAACAAGGAGACCCTTCTAAATTGTTTCCAAAACGGCGGAACGTACATTTCAAACAAAGGTATATATGTATATAGTTATTTTCTTATGATAGACGTCCGCCACTGTACAGTGTTATACGCGTGCACAGCGACTTAAAGAGATTTGGCATGCATTTCCTTCAGATACTTACATATATAGATTCGATATTTACATGTATAGTTTCGAGTTATATCATATTGGTTTTGCTTTGGATTTGGCATTGATGTCTTCCCCATGACTCCGATGATTGCGGGATGCTTGACGGAGTTGTGATTTGAGTTATATGCTCATTTTTCATGCGCATGCGCTGCGCTACGATTTGTTTTATGTATTTACAATTTCGGGACCCCGACGACTTAATGGTTTTGGTTTAGATGTTTTAGTATTTGGGGAGAGTTTTAATTTAAATTCGGGGACCGAATTTCTTTAAGGGGGGAAGATTGTAACGTTTTGAAAACCGTTTCGGTGAAATTTCGAAAAAAAACCGGTAAAATAAGGGGTTTTCTGTAAAAAGTCAAAATACAAATATCATATTATAAAAATTAAATATACATATTCTAGCTATGTAATTGCTAGTATTTGGTGTTTATTGAGCCACTGGTGAAATTTCAAATTTTCTGAAAAAAATATTATTTTAATATTATTTTAAGCCGTCACTAATACATTTAATTAGGGAAAATGACAAATTGGAATGAGTTGAAACAAATTTTGTGCATCATAAAACTTTAAATAAAATTTTATCATGTGGTTTTTGAAACGAAATCGTTTGCCAAAACGGTTTAGAAAATATCGAAGAAAAAAGGCTTTTTTTAGTATAAATGGATGTTGGAGGTACTGTATTTGTCATTTTCCTTCACCCCACACTCACACACCCCTACTTTCCATCATTGGCCGAACCCATGGCAGCCCCACACCCACACATCTCACACTTCTAGTTTAGTTTGAAATGAAACAAGATGTAAGGAAAAAGAAAATGAAAGAATGCATATATTAGGTATGGGCTTGTTTGACTTGGTCAATTCTTGACTTCTTAACCTCACCAATTTCTCTCTCCCCTCACCCCCTCATCAGGCCGAGCCCCCCTTCTCCCAACAGCAGCAGCCCCCCAAATCCCACTCAATTTTGCATCAAAAGAATCCACAAAACCACTTCAAAATCCATACAAATTCAATTCTAAATCCAAATCTAACTCCCACCCATTATTCTTTATCTTATCAAGCATGGATCTAGGAGCTTGGAGGCCATTTTGGGAGGCTAGATTTCAAGCTTGGTCTCTTGATTTTGTGAGGTATAAATCCCAAGCCAAATTTAAATTGTTGGATAGTTTCTTTGATCAAAGTCAATTAAGTTTAAATGTGATTCTAATTGGGATTTAGTTTGTAATGGAAAGAGTATGAGATCAAGTTAGGTTGTGATCATGTGTTCATGGTTGTGTGATGTTTTTTTTAGCATCTTAAGCCATGCAACTTAAATTTGTTACTTATTGCCAATTGTAACATGTAAAATGTCCAAATGAAAATATTTTGGAAACTAGGTTTTAGGATAGATGTAATTAGATGAAATAAAAATTTCGTTATGGTTAGTGTGGCTTAGTTAAGATATTTTATGAGCATTTTGACCACTAGATTTGTTAAAATATCGTGTTTTGAAGTAAAACGGGTATTTGTCGCTTACTAGGTTCTTGGGTTAAATCGATTTTATTTTAGTTTAGGGTTTTTGTGAATTTTAGCCTATTTTATATTATAATTAGTGTTTGTGAATGTGCAAATGAGTGTGCTTGGGATTTTTCTCGATAGTTTGGCGTTTGTACGCCGATGTCGAAGGTTTTTGGGTTGATTTGTGAAAGCAACCATAGGTTTTGACCTATGTAGGATTCGTGAGTCGTTTTGGTCATGAGTCGGATTTTAATGCGATACGGTGCGTTATGATATGTAGGTACCCCATGTGGACTTCGAGACGACAAGCAAGCGAGTGGCGACGTTGGCACCGGCGAGCGAGGACCAGGTGAGTAGATTTATATCTACGGGGAGAAGTCGGGTGGATGGCGTATAGCACCCCCGCAGTCGAGATATTGGGATTACGTTTTGTGCCGATGCTAGGCACTGTTTTATGCTGATTTCATTATGATACCTCATTTTAAAAATACAAGGAAATCTCACTAAATTATGAAAACAGTTCTTCATTTACATGTATTCTGTTTCCATGCATTCAAACCTCATTCATATGATATATTGCTACCTGAGGCACTGACACGGGCACATGAGATTATACTCGGGTTAGATTTTACCTTAGCCTTGTTATAGGTTGCATGTTATGTATATATTTGAGGATATATATTATGATCATTGACCTAGGTTGCGTTATTTATGCGATTTCTGTGCGTAGATGTTTTTCTATTCACGAGTTGGCAACTCACCCCCGTTGTGCCCCAGTTTCTTGCAGGTTTGCCGTACAGGTTTCTTTACGGCTTGCGGGCATAGTTTCCTTCGGGTGATTTTCTAGTAGGTGGGTTTACTTGTATCGTACCCCCCATTATATAACTTGTATATTATTACTCTGTTGTATCTAGAAGTTCCATCAACCAAACATGTATTTATTTTGAGATAGAGACCAGTGATGTTTTTCCTTCGACCTTAGAGTCGCGCGTTATATTTCTGCGGTTTTCTTGTGGATTTGAGTTTCCTTTTGGATTTTGATCTTCGCCGTTGGCGTTGTATATTATATTGCTTGTGTGGTTGTGACCGTCGATTGACGAAGAGCTAGCTCCCGCTTGGGGATGCCTTTTTATTGATTTCGTATAATATTCATGTTGTATCCCGTTTGGGGGCCAGTATTTACAAAGAAGACTCTGCCGAAATTTTCAGTAAATTTTGATGTTCTTAAAAACCGCATAATTCGGCGTATGCTATTAAAACTACTTGTTTTAAATTGGTTTTCTTTCACTCTACTATTTTTTTTGGTTTGGATTTCTGGGTTTTCGGCTTACTTAGATTACGTACGCCTCGAGACGTTTCGTAGTTTATATGCCGGTCATGTTCCATCTTTCGGGACGTGACACTTATCTAGTTGTTTGGGGCTATTCGGGGTTATTTCGAAGTCGATATTTTCTAACATTGCTTAAAGTTTGCAGTACTTACATTACTATCTGTGATCGTGAATGTCATTCAAGCGGTACAACTTGTCTAATTGATGTAGCTCTTTTTGACGAGTTTGTGAACGTGACATTCACGTTGATGTGTTGTGCTGTATTGTTGCGGATTCGTCGTGGTGGATAGCTTGCGTGCAATGTTAGTACAGTTTGGATTTATTTGTACATTTGATATCGCGGGGTGAGCGTCCGACATGTGGACTGTCGTCACTGCCTGTTTTTATATTATTCTTTTGGGGCACGACCGGGTTGAGGTCGATGTCACCGTTGTACATATTTTCTTTTCTGTACTAGGATTTCCCCACGATAGAGTGAATGGATAGCCGGGTTCTGGAGGGAAACGGGTCCGCATCTCATGGCGTTGAGAAGTAGGGGGCCTCACTCTAGGATTGGCGGGCTATTCGCCGCACTCGTAGGGTGTACAGGTTGACCCAAAGAGGTGTGCTCAAGTTTCCGAATTCCGTGAAGTGTTGGGTGGCCTATTCACTTTGCTGTAGGGGGCCGTCTCGCTTTTGGTTTTGGCGGATAACTTGCCGCACTCGTAGGTGCTAGGTTTTCATTGCACAGGCTATCCACATGACCCGGGGAACGTCGGGTTTCACTTGCTGCTCAAAGGAAACCCGGGGCTCCCAGATTATCTGTATTGTTCTGTGATGCTTATTTCTTATCTATGATGTTGCATTTATCACGCCTGTACTGATTTATATATTGTCACGACCCGAAATAGTAGCTCGTGACCAGCACTTGAATCTCGCAACGTCTAAAGGCGTAACGGAATTCAAGTAAGCTGAAACCCAGAAATCTAAACCTTTTTAAGAAAATAAAGGAGGTGAAGTTTTGAAATAAAGGTATAATGAAATCATGTTTTCTTAAATACATGGAAAAGGGACATGAATAATGCAAGTGAAATTTTCTAGTTTGAAAACAAGTTTCGTCTTTTAAAAATTTGGCAGCACCTCCTTTGTATATTTTGATCCAAAACCACAATACAAGATGATAATAAAGGCATCCCCAAGCGGGAGCTAGCTCATCGCCAACCGGCGGATCACAACCATGCAAGACAGTATAAATAAGTATACGACGCCCAACGGCGAAGATCGCCACAAAAGATAAAGAATAAAGTGAGATATCAATCCCAAATGCGAACATACAACCCATCGTTCAAATCTCGCAACTACAAGTCTTGCTAAGTCTCATATCTTATATAATCACTAGTTTTGATTAATGGAGTTGACTAGATACAATATGAAATATAAATACAAGATTGGGTACGATACAAATGTCCCACCTACCAAGCAAACCGCCCAAAAGTAGCTATGTGCCAGCGATGCCGCTTCTGATCCGAGCGGTCAACCTGCAAGAACTGTGGCATAATGGGGGTGAGTTGCCAACTCGTGAGTAAAAAAACATCTACAAGTAGAAATCGAATAAACAACAACTCCTAGGTCAACTATATCATATAGATAATACTATGATATATAGGGTGACCGAGTCGTATATGTGCCAACAATGTAATCAACACCTATGTGTAAGCGGATATCATCCAACCATATAATCAATGTATGTATGCATGTGGATCTCGTCCACGTGTCACCCAATGACACAACAATATCATGCATGTGAATATCATAAAAGCATATGCATGAAAGTATGAGGATGTAAATCAACGGGTGTCCCTCGCGACACATAAAAATCATGGAACCGGAGTGTCCAACCCCGACACTCGAAAACATCATGAAACCCGTGTCTATAATCGACACTCAAATCCTAATATCTCTCGGGCTCCGTCAGTCCGGATCGGCCCATATTATCTCTCGACTCAGGTCGGTATCCTCCGGATATCCGCCAGGCCCAACCAATCACCGGTAGGTAGTATTCCCTCTGCCAGGCTCACCGTCTATATACACAACATCCCTTTCTTGCCCCGGGGTACCATACCGGGTCCACCATGTACCCGCAATCGGCCTCATCCAGCTCCTCGAATCGGGTTTCACATGTCACACTCAGAACCGAGAAAACACATGGTGGACGCACTGAAATATCATATCAAAAGAAACCGGGTTTTTAACACAATACATACTTTCTTTTGAAATCACCACGGTTCTTAAATCCAGAAATCTCATGAAAACGGCATATCTCAATGCATAAAATCATAGAGCATGATGTATGCGACATATGATAGGAATGTAAGCATATCCGTGTATCATGCAACATGGAACAGTAATATGACATATTAAGGGAAAACCGCTCTTTTAAAATGATTCCAGTTTTTAACTATAACATGTGGTCCCCAGTTCACCAAAATCAAGCCAGCGTGATCTATATATGTACAAGTGGGTATATACGCGAGTATGAGTGTACAATATGCATGTGCTCCAATATGGATGTACAAGTGGGTATATACGCAAGTATGTGTGTACAATATGCATATCATGATGCAGCAACCCTACTGTGTAGTGACATGGCAATTATCGATGATGAAGTGTGTGAGCCGGCAAATCTGTGTAAGTGTAACATACGCATCATCGATAATGGTGCAGGTGTACTAGCACAGGTATAAGCAATGCAATGAGAATAATATGAATGCAGCATAAGGTAAATCATATGCAAATGCTGACGGGTATACGTATCTAACATGACCGAGTCGGTGAATCTATCCATCGGCATCTAGCCATAGAACGTCACGTACGGTATAATCCATCCTACGGCATCCTCTAGTCAAGGGTATGGATCAATCATCAAGTCAAACTCATCACGTACGAAAAATCATCGTACGGCGGCAAAAAACCAATAGGGATCCCATCAACCTTACTACAATGAGGGTACGACCTAATGTCACGTACGTCCTATCATTCCTAATTCACAACATTCTATATATATATATATATCTATATACCTATGTCCCAGGTCACATCCATAACAATCTCGTATCAGGGGACCGGCAAGGTATCAATCATCTCAATCGACTCACATCTGTATACCAACATATCCACAAATCATCATATCACGTCTTATATTCTATTCATCGCATTTATATCCCACATCAAGTCAATTTCACTTATTCATTCTACCTTTACTAAAAACATAAGTATCTAAACTAACATACACATCCGAACCATACAAACAGTTTTTGAAAGATGCGAATCGTAGTTTTGAAAGTAGGGGCTATGGTGTTTTTAAGGAAAAGATATTATTTGAAAATACGCAACGTCCCTCAAGGTATCTGTTTAAAAGATGTATACGATTCATTAGTTTGGAAATAGGTACGGTTCGGATGACACATCTACGTCGGCTATCTAGTCCTATAGTACCCTAAACGGCAATAACGTCAAATATCATCTTCAAATCCCGTCATCACATATTAACCGTATCGTACACTTCTAACTATCCTTTAGTTTCTAATATGGTGTCACGACCCGAAATATTAGCCCGTGACCAGCACTTGAATCACGCAACGTCTAAAGGCGTAACGGAATTCAAGTAAGCTGAAACCCAGAAATCTAAACCTTTTTTTAAGAAAATAAAGGAGGTGGAGTTTTTAAAATAAAGGTATAATGAAATCAAGTGTGTTTAATGGCATGGAAAAGAAACATGAATGATGCAAGTGAAATTTACTAGTTTGAAAACATGTTTCGTCTTTTAAAAATTTTGGCGGCACCTCCTTTGTATATTTTGATCCAAAACCACAAATACATAATAAGAATAATGGCATCCCCAAGAGGGAGCTAGCTCTTCGCCAAACGGCGGATCACAACCACGCAATATAGTATAAATAAGTATACAACTCCCAACGGCGAAGTTCACCACAAAAAGATAAGAAATAAGCAAGATATAACCCTAAAAGTGAATATAAAGCCCATCGCTCAAATCTCGGAACTACAAGTCTCACTAAGTCTCATCACTTATACAATTTACAACTTTTGATTGATGGAGTTAACTAGGTACAATATGAAATATAGATACAAGAGTGGGAATGATACAAATATCCCACCTACCAATGCAAAACACCCGAATGCAACTGTATGCCAGCGAAGCCGCTACTGATCCAAGCGGTCAACCTGCAAGAACTGTGGCACAACGGGGGTGAGTTGCCAACTCGTGAGTGGAAAAATATCAACAGATAGAAATCGAATAAACAACGACTCCTAGGTCAACTATATCATAAAGGTAATACTATGATATCTAGGGTGACCGGGTCTGTATATGTGCCAACAAGGTAGTCAATACCTAAATGCATGCGGATAACATCCAACAGTAATAATCAAAGCATGTATATGGATCTCGTCCATCCATAACCAAGGTATGTATGCATATGGATCTCGTCCACCAAAATCAGTGTCCGCATGCACGTAAATATCATAAAAGAGTGTGCATGAAAGTATGATGATATATATCAACAGTGTCCCTCCCGACACATCAAAATCATGGAACCTGAGTGCCTAGCATCGACACTCGAAAACATCATGAAAACCGTGTCCAGCATCGACACGTAAATCCTCATATATCGGGCTCCGTCAGTCTGGATCGGCCCATATCATCTCTCGACTCCGGTCGGTATCCTCCGGATATCCGCCGAGCCCAAATATTATCACCGGTAGGTACAATATGCATATGCGCAAGTATAGATGTACCAATGTATGTGTGCATAAATATGGATATACAAATGTGTATATCCGCAAGTATGGGTGTATCAATGTATATGTGCACGAATATGGATATACCAATGTGTATATCCGCAAGTATGAATGTATGTATATGTGCACGAATATGGATATACCAATGTGTATATCCGCAAGTATGAATGTATCAATGTATATGTGCACGAATATGGATATACCAATGTGTATATCCGCAAGTATGAATGTATCAATGTATATGTGCACGAATATGGATATACCAATGTGTATATCCGCAAGTATGAATGTATCAATGTATATGTGCACGAATATGGATATACCAATGTGTATATTCGCAAGTATGAATGTATCAATGTATATGTGCACGAATATGGATATACCAATGTGTATATCCGCAAGTATGAATGTATCAATGTATACGTGCAAGCAGGTTATGCGAAGAGTCATATCATGATGCAGCAATCCTACTGTGTAGTGACATGGCAATTATCGATGATGAAGTGTGTGAGCATATTGACTGTGTACGCGTGACATACGCATCATCGATAATGGTGCAGGTGTACTATCATAGGTATATGCGATGCAAAAATAATATCATGAATGCAGCACAAGGTAATGTTAGGTCCACGTTACCCACCCCTGTTCTTTCGGTAAGGCGGAATAGGTAAAACAAAAAATTTCCCTAGATAGGTAACATGGACCGTTTCATGAAGGATCGTTGCTAAACAAAACTAACAACAAATCTACAAGTTCTAACTACTATGTAGAATGGTTATACCTAGTCTTGAACTCCTTCTCTTCTTGTTGTTCTCTTGAACTCCTTCTCTTCTTGTTGTTCTCCTCCTTGCTTGCTCCTTGTAGTAGTTTGAACGGCTCCTCCTTCTTGTCTCCTCTTTGCCGAAGATAGATCCACCCGAGGGCCTCGAACTTGAGCTCCTACCTCAACCTAGAGGTAACTAAGGTATTTGGTTTGCTAAACCTAGTACCCTAGAATGAGTAGAGATGTGTTATGGTGGCTTTGTCTCAAAAACTTATGATTTTCAACACATGGAACACTTAAGCTTTGAGAGAGGAAGAAGAAGAGCTTTTGCAAAGAGAGAGAAAAGATATGATAGAATGAGAGCTCTCTTTTGCAACCATGCTCATATGAGAATAATAGATTAACAATAATAATCAAAAAGGAAAATGTGATGGTGAGTATGGAATGACCATTATCATTTCATAATAAATGCAATTTGCAAAGATCAAGAAGCATCTTTGATATGAAATGATTATGGTCAAAATGTCAACAATGGTCAAAATGTCCGCCATGGTCAAATGGTCAACCTAACCATAAAACAGCAATCTTTGATTATCATTATTAATCATATTTATCATTCTCATTAGGGTTTGGAAAAAGTCAACGGTCAACAAGTCAACCAAAGTCAAACGGTCAACAACCCTAATGAGAATCCTCTGTCTCTGCCTCTATCAACTGTGCATACACACCCGCATCCGCGTTCCGAGGAACACGAATACAATGAGACAAAAACATTCCCAAAACCAATACCAGTATCTGGCTTAAACCAAAGCCCACTAGTAATAACTGCCCGGTCACCAAACGTGCACAAGTGCGCGAGTGTGAACGAACCCTGTCGCAAAACCATGCGACCTCTACTCAGTTTTGCCCAAAGGCGAGTAACCCTCTGTGTGGGACTCTAAAGACTCGACACTACGCTGGCAGTGGGGTTAACCACAGACCCAAGCGGCACTAGCTGTACGTAACGGTCCCCAGGTAGATGCCGATAAGAAGACTGATGAGGTGAATCCATCCGAACTCCTACTGAGCCTGTATGTGACAATCTCCGTACAGTCCGGTCTGTTCGTCTGAGAGTATCGCATGGCGGGCCTAGGGAGAGGTAAACGTCAGTCCCCTAATAGCGGTACAAGTCGTGTCGGAGTGTATCCCAAAACACCCTGAGAATCTACTGGAAAACCTACCAGCAATTTTCACTTGCCCTGGCCAGGGACTTTGTGTATTGGCTCTCCTAGACACAACGCGATATCAACCCCCAATACCGGGAGAGACGAATCCTGTCTAACCGTCACTGCCTCCAAGTGCTTCGGGACTGCACCCAACTACTACCTGTTTGCACAACTCAGTAGAGCCGTGGTAGGGTTGTAATCTAAGAACTGTGGGAACACACTCGAGGCGAAGTGACAGTGTCAAGTCAGCGGACTAAGCTGTACTCATGTCACCTGGGATTTGTTAAGTGACGATAGGTATAATACCAACCAACAGTTCCCAACGAGTCATGTCCAGTATACTCGTAACCTAACGAGCACCTGCATACTATCTCCAGTACGACGTACTGATGGCTGTAGGACAGACCATCTCCCCCGCTGGGAAGAGAAGCGTATGCACTAGTCTACTCTGGAGTATCGATGCCCTTTCTCGATAATCCTACGACTAGGGACAAAAATAAGGATGTGCTTATAGACTACCTAGCCCCCACTAGTGTGATCGCCATCACAACGCCGGTAGTCAAGAAAAGATCCTAAGGGCTCTACCAATATGTTTTTAGCGATATGTTAAAAGAAACATATACACATATTAAGATAGAAACAAACCAAGTAGCATACTACTATATCGAGCAAGACTGTCGTAAAACCATATATATATCCCAAGCCTCCAAAATGTATTATACAAACCAGTACTATACAATAATGGCCTCTAGGGCATACATATCTAACAATCTCCCACTTGCACTAAAGGCCAGTAATTGGTGTACCGCATACCCAACGTCTGCACTAAGGCCAGCTGCCGGCGTACCGCATACCCAATAGCTCAAAAAGTCGCTCGAACTGTGTTTGAGGGAGGGCCTTCATGAATGGATCCGCTGTGTTGTCTTTTGTGTCCACTCTCCGTACCTCGATCTCCTGGCAATCAATGATCTCCCTGATCAGGTGATACCGCCTTAAGATGTGTCTGGATTTCTGATGGGACCTTGGTTTCTTCGCTAAAGCTATAGCCCTACTGTTATCGCAATACAAAGGTATAGGGTCAACAATGGACTGAACCACCTGAAGTTCACTAATGAACTTCTTTATCCAGACCGCCTCTTTTGCGGCATCGCTTGCAGCAATGTATTCAGCCTCCATCGTCGAGTCTGCGACGGTATCCTGTTTGGAACTCCTCCAACATACCGCCCCTCCGTTGAGTGTAAACACAAAACCCGAGACAGACTTGCTGCCATCTTTGTCACTCTGGAAGATTGAATCGGTAAAGGACTCGACCCTGAGGTCTCCATTACCGTAAACTAGGAACATCTCCTTAGTCCTTCTCAGGTACTTGAGAGTGTTCTTCACTGCCGTCCAGTGGTCCTCACCTGGGTCTGACTGATACCGGCTCAAAATGCTCAGCGCGTAAGCTACATCTGGTCTTGTACATAACATCGCATACATTATAGATCCTACCGCCGAAGCGTAGGGTATAGTGTTCATGCGAACCCTCTCCTTGTCAGTCTTAGGAGACATCTTCTTGGAGAGGGTAATTCGGTGCAATGCGGGTTTGTTACCGTGCTTGGAATCCTCCATACTAAATCTCTTTAGTACAGTCTCTATGTACCTGGACTGCGAAAGTCCCAGTAGTCTCTTTGATATATCTCTATAGACCTTGATCCCCAAAATGTACGAGGCATCACCCAGGTCCTTCATTGAGAACCGTTGTGACAAGAATAGCTTGACCGATTGTAGCATAGGAATGTCATTTCCTATCGAAAGAATGTCTTCCACGTACAAGACTAGGAATACGACAGTTCGTCCTACAATCTTCTTATAGACACAAGGTTCATCTTCGTTCTTTATGAAATCAAATTCCTTGATTGCCTCATCAAAACAGATGTTCCAGCTCCGCGATGCCTGCTTCAATATATAAATGGATTTGAGTAACTTGCACACCTTCCCGCTGCTCCCACTGTCCACGAAACCTTCTGGCTGATCCATGTAAACGCACTCTTCTAAACAGCCGTTTAGAAAAGCCGTTTTAACGTCCATTTGCCAGATTTCATAGTCATGGAAGGCAGCAATGGCAAGTAGGATCCGAATGGATTTGAGCATAGCCACTGGAGAAAAAGTTTCGTCATAGTCCAAACCAGGTCTTTGACGAAAACCTTTTGCAACGAGTCTAGCCTTATAGGTTTCCACCTGCCCATCTACACCAAGTTTCCTTTTGTATATCCATTTGAATCCAACGGGTTTTACCCCAGGTGGAGCAATATCCAAGGTCCACACTTTATTGGTGTACATGGACTCCATTTCGGAGTGCATTGCATCCAGCCATTTATCAAAGTCCCTACTGATAATGGCCTGCCTGAAACTGGTAGGGTCATCTTCTTCCAAGATGCAATTCTCTCGATCCCCGTCTATGAGAAAACCGTAGTATCTCTCGGGCGGATGAGAAATCCTACCAGATCTGCGGAGTGGCCGAGGTTCGTTCGGGGTTATTGAATCCTGAGGTTCTGTCAAATCTTCAGTTTCATTTTGTGGTCGCTGAATTTCTTCCAGTTCTACCTCCCACTAATTTCTTTTGCAAGAAACTCCGTTTCTAAGAAAACGACATGCTGAGCAACAAACACCTTCTGTTCCTCGGTGTAGTAGAACAGATATCCATAACCATTCTTTGGATATCCTATAAACTTATATAAAACTGACCGCGCCTCTAGTTTATCTGGTTTATGCGTTTTTAACATAAGCCGGACAACCCCATATATTAAATCTTTTAAGATATGGCCTTTTTCCATTCCATATCTCGAATGGAGTCTTAGGCACTGATTTAGACAGAACATCATTCAATAGATATGCCGCTGTCAAAAGCGCATGTCCCCAAAATGAAAGAGGCAACTCGGCACTACTCATCATGGAGCGAACCATATCCAATAGGGTACGATTCCTCCGCTCCAATACACCGTTGTGCTGTGGTGTATAAGGAGTAAGCTGAGAGAGAATACCATTCTCTTTTAAGTAATCTAGGAATTCCGTGCTTAAGTACTCCCCTCCTCTATCCGATCGGAGGATCTTGATACTTTTGCCAGTCTGGTTCTCTACTTCGTTTCTGAATTCCTTGAATTTCTCAAAAGCTTCGGATTTGTGTTTCATCAGATACACGTATCCGAATCTAGAGAGATCGTCAGTGAATGTGATGAAGTATGAGAACCCACCCCTTGCATGTATAGACATCGGACCACATACATCACTGTGTATGAGTCCCAAGAGCTCGGCTGCCCTTTCTCCATGTCCGGTGAACGGAGATTTGGTCATCTTCCCTTTGAGACAATACTGACAAGTTTCATAAGTTGAAAACTCGAACGTATTCAAGAGTCCATCTTTATGCAACTTACTTAGTCTTTTCTCTCCGATATGACCAAGTCTACAATGCCACAAGTAGGATTCATTCGTATCTGAATTCTTCCTCTTGCGTATCTTTTGTACATTGAGAACTGTATTCTGATTTAGAACGTAGATACCATTACACAGTGTACCTTCTGCAACCTGTACCTTATGAAGGTAGATGTTCATGATATTTCTATCAAGAACAAAGTTATATCCATCTTTATCGAGTAAAGAAACTGATATGATGTTGCAAACCATGGAAGGTACATAGTAGCAATCGTTCAAAATCATAGTATTGCCGTTTGGCAACACTAGGTGATATTCACCGACGGCTGCAGCATTAACTTGTGCTCCGTTCGCTACTCTGAGCGACATATCACCAGGTACAACTCTCCTACTTTTTCTCAGACCCTGCAATAAATTACAGATATGAGATCCTGATCCGGTATCAAGTACCCAGAAGGTAGGGCTGACCGTAAAGCAGTTCTCAATTACAAGAACACCTGAAGTAGATAAAAAAACCGTGCTTCTTCTTCAACTGGGTATCCTTGGAATCCATACAATCCTCTTTCCCTTGCCCATACTTATGACTGTTGTCGTAAGTTATATCCGAACCAACGTTCCCCAGCCCCGAATAAGAATTCGGATCGGTCAAGCGATACATTTTATTATCTTGATTAGGGCGTGAAATGGCTGCTACCTGGAGAGAGAGAAAAGAAACACTCAGCGTGCGCTCTTGCAAGATTAGATTGGTTTATTGATTTATCTAATCAGGATGGCTCCCACTGTTTCTTCAAATTCTTCTTCAAACCCTAAAAGAAGAACTAGTCAGGATTAATCGCACGTCACAATACTTGCTTAACCATTTAGCCAGGCTGGTGTTGGTACTTCGAGGGAGGTTTTCCAACGCTTTCACGAAGTTCCTTAATTAAATAACCTCTTTTCCCTTGAGGCGTAGCCCCGCTAACACCGTTCTAGACACCTACTTGGTTTATAGCATTGATTGTTAAGTGAAATATTCTCCCGAGAGTAATCCAACTCATCAGAGGGATCGGGATCCAATTATCATCGTGTAATGACCTAGATGGAATCCACTCTAGTCACTACACTCCAGAAGGTATGCCAAATCTGCAAGTTTCAGTTTCTTTAGAAACTCCCGATGTGGTTTTTACCCCTAACGGTTTATGACCTTGACTAAGTCAACAAACCATAAACCGTTTGTCAAGTTCTTCCCGTCATTATCCTGATTGCATTAGACCCACCCGTACATGCCCTTGACTAGGTCAACAAGGCCGCACGACTGTCCTAACCAATCCCATTTGCAATGCACAGAAAAATATTATCTAGCTACCGTCCACTACGCCTTGACTAGGTCAACAAACGCAGCACGAATACTAAATAATACCAATCCGAAATGACGGAGGGCTACGGCTGGGTTTTGGCGAAAAACCCGTTGACGTAATGAACTTGATATAGTTGAAGGAACATGATTGCCTTTTTTGAAAATACAGTGGCGAAAACTTTTGCTAAAGAGGTCACTCCCCGTGAAGGGATCTCGGCTCTTTCCTCGTCGAATGAGGTGCAGGATATTCCAAACTGAATACCTCGATCCAAAGCAAGAATAATCGACTATAGTGAAGTTATTACCCTGATGCAAACTTTTTGTCCAAGGGGTCACTCCCGATGAAGGGATCTCGGCCCTTGCCTCGTCGACTGAGGTGCTGGGCATTCACAACCGAATACCTCTATGCAAAACAAAAGAGAACGTCCTTGCAATAACAGCTTTTTTTTGAAAATTGTTCCAACAACGTCTTTTAGATTTGTTTTCTTGCATTAATTTAATGCGTCCCATCAGTTAATCCTACCATTGCAGAAAACAACGAAAATATGACGTACGCTTATGCCATCCGCATTCGCCATGGGGTCCCGTCATCACCCGTTAGGTTACTTAACTAACGACAGAGCGGGGGCTGGACTAGCGCGGATGCAAAACATAAGCAACGCCTAAATAGATATCATATAGATATATACACATTCGTCAGATGCAATGATAGCCATTCCAGATCACAGATGAACACATCGAATATACTAGGAATCCGCATTCCGTACGAGCCTGTAACGAAGAGCGGATTACACGGTCGCGATGAACAGCCAAAACCCCACCCTAGACCCCTACGGGTGCGGCAAACTACCCGCCAAGTCCGAAGCGAAGCAACCTCCCTCAACGACGTGAGTAGGCCACTCGGCACTTCGAGATACCCGGTAGTTTGTGCACCCCACCTTGGGTCTATCCTAGGAGCAAAAACAGTAAAAAGAAATTATACAATGACGGATACAACCCCATCCCGGTTGTGCGGACAAATAAATAATATTACATCAATTTACATGTTACATGAATTGAAAGATAAAGAAAAACTCTCATCTCACAACCCCCCGGCTATTCATCCGCGACAATTCAACGAATTCATATACACAAACCATCAACATTACAGATCACAGATATGTATAACACCCACTAATCGACGTATAGCGATTAGAAGACGTTCAATACATATATCACATTACAGATATAACCCATTAGCCAAAGTCTAGAGAAGTTCGATCAAAATACGGATTTGTAACCACCCCAAACACAAATTTGTTCTCTGGAAAATCTGGGCAGAAACAACATATACTAAAAAACCCAAAACATCCAAATAAGAACACTGCACAAAACCCGATCCACGGCCGAGTCAACTCGGCCGCGGTTCCGCGGCAGGAAGCATGTTCGTGCCGCGGATCCGCGGCGCTTTGACCGAGTCACTGGATCGTTTTTGTTCTGTGTTTTTACAAAACCCTGAGCCGTTTTTTCATGTATGTTAAATCATTTTTAGAGCAGTATAAAAAATCGGCAGAAACATGGTTTTTCCGGACGTGTTTTGCGATTTTTGTCCGATCGAAATTCTAGATACTTTGCTAACATGCTAGTTTGTGTTTAGCTAGGCTCTGATACCACTGTTAGGTCCACGTTACCCACCCCGGTTCTTTCGGGGAGGCGGAATAGGTAAAACAAAAAATTTCCCTAGCTAGGTAACATGGACCGTTTCATGAAGGATCGTTGCTAAACAAAACTAACAACAAATCTACAAGTTCTAACTACTATGTAGAATGGTTATACCTAGTCTTAAACTCCTTCTCTTCTTGTTGTTCTGTTGAACTCCTTCTCTTCTTGTTGTTCTCCTCCTTGCTTGCTCCTTGTAGTAGTTTGAACGGCTCCTCCTTCTTGTCTCCTCTTTGCCGAAGATAGATCCACCCGAGGGCCTCGAACTTGAGCTCCTACCTCAACCTAGAGGTAACTAAGGTATTTGGTTTGCTAAACCTAGTACCCTAGAATGAGTAGAGATGTGTTATGGTGGCTTTGTCTCAAAAACTTATGATTTTCAACACATGGAACACTTAAGCTTTGAGAGAGGAAGAAGAAGAGCTTTTGCAAAGAGAGAGAAAAGATATGATAGAATGAGAGCTCTCTTTTGCAACCATGCTCATATGAGAATAATAGATTAACAATAATAATCAAAAAGGAAAATGTGATGGTGAGTATGGAATGACCATTATCATTTCATAATAAATGCAATTTGCAAAGATCAAGAAGCATCTTTGATATGAAATGATTATGGTCAAAATGTCAACAATGGTCAAAATGTCCGCCATGGTCAAATGGTCAACCTAACCATCACACAGCAATCTTTGATTATCATTATTAATCACATTTATCATTCTCATTAGGGTTTGGAAAAAGTCAACCAAAGTCAAACGGTCAACAACCCAAATGAGAATCCTCTGTCTCTGCCTCTATCAACTATGCATACACACCCGCATTCGCGTTCCGAGGAACACGAATACAATAAGACAAAACCATTCCCAAAATCAATACCAGTATCTGGCTTAAACCAAATCCCACTAGTAATAACTGCCCGGTCACCAAACGTGCACAAGTGCGCGAGTGTGAACGAACCCTATCGCAAAACCATGCGACCTCTACTCAGTTTTGCCCAAAGGCAAGTAACCCTCTGTGTGGGACTCTAAAAACTCGACCGTACGCTGGTAGTGGGGTTAACCACAGACCGCAAGCGGCACTAGCTGTACGTAACGGTCCCCAGGTAGATGCCGATAAGAAGACTGATGAGGTGAATCCATCCGAACTCCTACTGAGCCTGTATGTGACAATATCCGTACAGTCCGGTCTGTTCGTCTGAGAGTATCGCATGGCGGGCCTAGGGGGCGGTAAACGTCAGTCCCCTAATAGCGGTACAAGTCATGTCGGAGTGTAGCCCAAAACAACCTGAGAATCTACTGGAAAACCTACCAGCATTTCTCGCTTGCCCTGGCCAGGGACTTTGTGTAATGGCTCTCCTAGACACAGCGCGATATCAACCCCTAATACCGGGAGAGACGAATCCTGTCTAACCGTTACTGCCTCCAAGTGCTTCGGGACTGCACCCAACTACTACCTGTTTGCATGACTCAGTAGAGCCGTGGTAGGGTAGTAATCTAAGAACAGTGAGAACACACTCGAGGCGAAGTGACAGTGTCAAGTCAGCAGACTAAGCTGTACTCATGTCACCTGGGAACTGTTAACTGACGATAGGTATAATACCAACCAACAGTTCCCAACGAGTCATGTCCAGTGTACTCGTAACCTAACGAGCACCTGCATACTATCTCCAATACGACGTACTGATGGCTGTGGGACAGACCATCTCCCCCTCTGGGAAGAGAAGCGTATGCACTAGTCTACTCTGGAGTATCGATGCCCTATCTCGATAATCCTACGACTAGGGACCAAAATAAGGATGTGCTTATAGACTACCCAGCCCCCACTAGTGTGATCGCCATCACAACGCCGGTAGTCAAGCAAAGATCCTAAGGGCTCTACCAATATGTTTTTAGCTATATGTTAAAAGAAACATATACACATATTAAGATAGAAACAAACCAAGTAGCATACTACTATATCGAGCAAGACTGTCGTAAAACCATATATATATCCCAAGCCTCCAAAATGTATTATACAAACCAGTACTATACAATAATGGCCTCTAGGGCATACATATCTAACAGGTAAATCATCAGCTAATAACTATAAGGTATACGTAACTATCATATGTCTGAGTCGGTGAATCTATCAATCGGCACCTAGCCTCACAGCATCACGCACGGTATAATCCATCGTATGGCATCCTCTAGTCAAGGGTATGGATCAACATCAAGTCAAACTCATCACGCACGGAAAATCATCGTGCGGCGGCATTAAGCTAATAGGGATCCTAACATCCTATACGGCAAATGAGGGTACGGCCTAATATCCCATACGACCTATCATCAATGATTCACAACATTCTATATATGTATATATATATATACCTATGTCCCAGGTCACATCCATAATAATCTCATATCAGGGGACCGGGAGGGTATAAATCATCTCGATCGACTCGCATCCGTATACCAACATATCATCAGGTCGTCATATCCGTCTTATAATATTTTCATCGCATTTATAACTCATATCAAGCCGAGTTTACCTAAACATTCTATCACTACTATAAGTATAGGTATCTAATCTAACATACACACCCGAACCATACAATCAGATTTTTAAAGAAGAGAATCGTAGTTTTGAAAATAGGGGTTACGATGTTTTTAAGGAAAAGATATCATTTGAAAATCCATAACCTCCCTCAAGGTATATATTTAAAAGATACATACGACTCTTTGGTTTAGAAAAAGGTATGGTTCGGATGACGCATCTACATCGACTATCTAGTCTTACGGTACCCTAAACGGCAATATCGGCAAACGTCGTGCTCGAATCCCGTCATCACATAATAACCGTATTATCTCATTTCTAACTATCCATAGTTTCTAATATAGTATCACTAACTATTCTTTACTATAACCCTAGTTTCCTAATCTAGGTTTCCTAACCATATCCTATAATCAGTTTTCCATCAATACTTTGCGGGGGTGCTATACGCCATCCACCAGACTTCCCCCGTGGATATAAATCCACTCACCTGGTCTTCTCTCGCCGAAATCGATGACGCCACGCTCCGTCGCCTCGGAATCCACGTGAAGGTACTTACAATGATAAACAATCACAATTCATATTAAAATCAGGGCGGAAAACCAAAACGGTACACGTTTCGCTCATAGGTCAAAACCAATAGCTTTACATGCAAAACACGACCAAAAACCCTGGTCGTGGATGTCCAACGCCACACGACGGAAACAAAATACCAAATACCAAAATCAAGTCAAAAAGAAGTCGTAAAACAATGCACCAACTCATGGAAATGGTCCCAAAATTTACCCTAAGCCAAATTGGTCAAAGTTGCATATGTAAAGGGTCCATTTTACTGACATAGGAGCTACAGACGAAGCAGGAACCAAAAATGAAGTGTCCAGGCCGCAATTTACGGCAGAGGGGATTAAATTTGCGGCCCAGGTGTTAGGGTTTGGTCTCGGGTCTCTAGGGTATGCTCCGTATCACCTGCACATCCCTCTGTGAACTCAGAAAAATTTCCAGGTCACCCGGGTCACTCCAGATCCTAAAATACCATCACTATTCTCACAAATCGACATGAACTCAAATCCCAAATCCGTATTTTTGGTTTCATCCCCTGTTCCAGGTCAGTAAAACACCACTAAGGCTTGTAGGCAGCCACTACACATCACCAATTTCAACTAACACTCAACCCTTTTCTAGGGTTTCCCAATGTTCACTAACCTTCACAATATCACATCCAAACACATATGAATACTAAAGTAAAACGAAAAACTACCCAATTAGTGAAGGGATTATCTCATATAGCACCCATGAATCCCCAAGATCATCGAAAACGGAAATTTCTTGGTCCCATCTGTAGAGGTTGAAGAAGGGATTAATTTTTGTGAAGGGTGTGTAGGGTTTTGGGGCTTATTAGGAGATAGATCTAGGGATTATTTGAGGAGGGTGGTGAGCTTGAGGAGTTGAAGGAGAGAAAAGAGAAAATGATGGAGGATTCAAATGAGGCAGCAGCCCCTTCCCATCTCTCACTATAATTCACACTCTCTCTCTCTCCAAAAGTATACCTACCCCATCATTATGTTCCCTTTAACTTTGACTTTTTTTCTTTTTCTTTTCTCTCCACTAATAAACCATAATACATAGACCAAATGAAATGAAACATGTAACAAAATGAAACATGTCATGGTGCACTAACCATGAAAACTGTAAAAACGCGGATTTGGCTTAATCGCGATTAGCAGTGCACTAATCGGGTTTTGTCAAAACTGCATATAATAAATTTTTAAAATGCCAAATCCTTTAATTATATATTTAAATGAATAAATCATTTTAATTTCTATTTATTTCATAATTATTGGTATATATTTATACCCTTTTTCCAAAACCCCAACTTCGCAAATCGGGCAGTTTTCGGGAAAAATATTTGTCACGCCCCGCTTCCCAGAGTACGCAAGATTGGGCACGTGACATAGCCAACCATGCTACCTGTGGGTAGGAAATATCCATCCACAGTCACATTACGGTTGTAGAGATATCAAGAACAAAATAATAAACTAATCTAATACATGTCCAAATCCATAATAACAAGAATCAATAAACAATGAGTGCGGAAGCAAATGATCCAATACAATAAATAAACAGTACGTCCCATAATGCGGGCTCACATCTGGAAATGAAATGAAATAATAAACTAAACCCTAAGGAACTCACAGTTCAGCCTGCAGGCTGAAGGACTCCTGCTCGGTCGTCGACAGTGGTAAGGAATCTGGGCCATGCAAAACCCAGACGTCAGCGCGTCATGTCAACCAAATAATATAATAAAAACATGGTAATGAGCAATGCAGGTATGAACATGAATAAAGCAGTACCAAGAAATACAGAGCAGGGTAATGTGCAATGGTGACTAAACAGTCCTATCAGGTTTCTACTCTATAGTCTTTGAAATCAATTGATGAATCGTCGATGTAACTCAATAGTATCCCGTGCGTGCCCGGGACCACGGTCAAGGTTCTCGGGGCTGAATCCGAGACGTGCCGCTAAGCAGTAATAGGTAGTAGGATGGATGAGTGATGTCAGCATCATCACTCCGGGGCAGGCCAAGCCCGTAAGACTGATCAGAACAAGTATCGAACTGTTGAGTTACAAGTCGGTTTCACCTTTGATTTCCCCATACCCCCAAGCTATGTATGTCAGGTCAGGTATTCAGTAGTCATGGACTAATGCCAACACAAAATCAGGTAAAAGTAGGTCTGTCTGGATAGACAGCAGGAATGGTCAGGTTTGTCGGCATTAGGCATGAAATCAGGTAACAGGTCAGGTCACGTTTCAACAGGTTGAGTTGATATGTACAGGGTGTCATGTCCGGTGTATCAGTACATGTGTCAGGTGTATCAAGATCGGTCAATATGTAATGCAATCAAATGTATGCTGATAACAGGTATAGTAACGAATAAGGAACAACAGCAGGAACAGCAAATAACAACATTATTCCATGTAAACACAGTGATGCTTTGTATTCTCTTATTAACAGGTTCAAGCACCCTTGGGGTGCAATAATCACAGTGTAGCCCAATATTAATAACAGCAGGCAATAAAGATATAAGTGTGCGACTATTATCCTCTAAATAGTAAAATGATTAGCAGGTAGTTGTTATTAAGGTTACGGTGGCAAAATACGATTTAGATGGCAGTATTATAATGTACATCATATTTCGTCCAATGAGACAAGTAGCGATACTTAGTTAATATAGCAAGTTTGTGAGTCAAACATTTAATTAGTTTAACGTAGCATGTAGCAAGAAATCTTGTCTCGACGGTTTCGCGAACCGGAAAGCACGGATGCAATGTCGGCAGAAAACACGAGACGGGTGCACGGACTACGGATCGAGTCCCAACAGCGAACAGCGGGACCACACGGACCAGGGTACTTCGCTGGAGCGTCGGGTTCAAACGACGGCACGGTCGGAATCCGGCAAAAGTCAAAAGCAACGAAGTTAGCAAACACGATATACGCATACAATTACGGAGCAGCGGGGGAATCTAGCACACAAGGAAAGATAAAGGGATGCTTATAGGGAAGAACCAGGGCAACTACGACGGCTCGACGACAATGGGCGCGCCGGCGGCGAACAGGAGACGCGACAGCTCCGGCCAAAGGTTGCTGGACTAGGTGGTGCTGCGATGAAGGGTGGTAAGGGCCTGGTCTGGCTGCAGGAGGAAGAGGAGGTGGTCGGAGGTGGCGCCAGTAACGTTGACGAGGGTCGACAGCATGTTTTCCGGCGACCCGGGGGTTGGTGCTAGGGTCGGGCTCGGGTTTGGCTCGTCTGGGGTTGCACTGCAGGGCCCCGAGTGCTTGGATGGATCGCAGAGGAGAGGGGAAGATGGCGCCGGCGATGAGGTGTGGTCGGCGGCGATGGGAGGCAGCGACGGCAGCACAGCGCGCAGGTGGCGTGGTGTCGGGGCAGGCGCTGAAGGAGGAGGGAGAACGGAGGAAGGAGGGGTGCGCGGTCGAGGTTGCGGAGGCAGGGTGATGGCGGTGGTGGTCTCGTCGGCGCGGTGACAGCGGCGGCGACGGCGACGGGATGGCTAGGGTTAGGGTTTCACGTGGGGTTCTCGCGGTGGGTTTCTCGTGGGTTTGAAATGAGGAACAGTGGAGGGAGTAATATATAATGGGAGAGAGAGAGATTGTTAGAGATAGAGAGAGAAGGAGAATAGAGAGAGACAGAGAGAGACGGAGAGAGATAGAGAGGGAAAGGGAGGGCCCACGAGGAAAAAGAGCCACGCGATTGGCTGGGGTAGTTTAAAAAAATATTTTAAAAGATTTAAAACGATGAATAGTAACAGAATAAATATAATTCATAGTTTAAATATATTTAATCAAACGGGCATTTTTGGCGCTAAATGAAACATTTCCAAATCACGCCCGGGTTGCGCCCAACTGTTCCAAATTCAAATTATAGGATTTTAAGCGAGTTCCAAATTTTGAAAAGAGGTGTTTAATGATTAAAATGCATGCCCCCCAAGTCGGACACTTGTACGCGTGCGTAGACGTCCAAACTTGCCCGTTTAGCCGAACGGGACGAAATCTCGACGCGCGGACGCTACCACGCGACTAGTGGCGATGAGTTGGCCAACATGGATATTTTTAATTTCATTTTAGGTGTTAAAATTTGTTATGTGCCAAAATGACTTAACCGGTTAAAATTTAGCAAAAAGCACCAAACAATCAGGATAATTGGAACGAGCAATGTATAACACTCAACTAGCCATAGAAATAGTATGATTGGGCTCGGGTGTTACATCATACCCAACTACAAAAGAATTTCGTCCTCGAAATTCCGAGAATACAAGATAGCTAACTACTGGAAAAGGTGAGGAAATTTCTGCCGGATCTCGTCTTCTCGCTTCCAAGTGGATTCTCCATGCGATTGATTACCCCAAGAACTAGCACAATAGGGATAACCTTGTTCTTAAGAACCTTTTCTCTTCGATCCTTGATTTCAACTGGTCGCTCCTCAAAAGTTAGGTCCTCCCGTACAGTCAACTCCGAATGATCCAAGACGTGAGTTTCATCTCTAACATACCTCTGGAGTTGAGATACATGAAACACATCGTGCACTCCTGCTAATGATTGTGGTAACGCCAAACGGTACGCTACCGCTCCAATACGCTCCAATATCTCGAAGGGTCCAACGAATCGAGGGCTAAGCTTTCCCCGACTCCCAAAGCGAATTACCCCTCTAGTCGGTGATATCTTCAGGAATACCAAATCACCTACGGCGAACTCCAGAGGTCTTCTTGACGTGTCAGCCCAACTTTTCTGTCTGTCTTGAGCTGCCTACATATGTTTCCTGATTGTATTCACCTTCTCGACCGCCTGTACCACCAAATCTGGTCCTAGCAACCTTCGTTCACCAACATCATCCCAACAAACAGGTGAACGGCACTTACGACCATACAACGCTTCAAACGGAGCCATCTGAAAAGTCGCTTGGAAACTATTGTTGTACGAAAACTCCACCAGGTGTAAATGATCCTCCCAAGAACCTTTGAAGTCCAACATGCAAGCCCTCAACATATCTTCAAGGGTCTGGATCGTTCTCTCCGATTGTCCATCAGTCTGAGAATGATAAGCTGTGCTAAACTTCAATCGAGTCCCCAAAATTTCTTGTAAACTCCTCCAGAAGTGCGACAAGAACCGAGTGTCCCGATCGGACACGATGCTTACCGGTACTCCATGCAATCCTACAATCTCCTGCATGTACCGCTCTGCCAAAGTCTCTGTCGATTAACCAACCCTAAAAGGAATAAAGTGAACTGCCTTGGTCAACCGATCGACAATCACCCATACTGCATTGTTGCCGTTTGGACTCCGCGGTAAAGCCGTCACGAAATCCATGGTTATAAGTTCCCATTTCCACTGAGGAATTGGAAGCGGTTGCAACAACCCTTTGGTGTTCAGCCTTGACTTGCTGACACACCAAGCACTTAGCCACGAAGCGAGCAATTTCCCGTTTCATACCTTCCCACCAGAAGTGCTGTCGAATATCTCGGTACATCTTTGTCCCTCCTGGATGTACAGAGTAAGCTGAACTGTGTGCCTCCTTCATAAGTACTTCACGCATACCCCCTTTTGGCACACACACACGGCTACCATACCTCAACGAACCATCTTCGTGGATCAGTAAATCGGTTCGTAATCCTGCTTCAACCTGCTCTCGAAACTTCTGCAGTCTAGTATCCTGCGATTGTGACGCTTTAATCTTCTCAACTAAGGACGACTGTACTTGTAACTGCATCCACTGTCCCGTAGCATGTGGTAGCACAACCTCCAAGTCAAATCTCTGAAAATCCGCAATGATCTCCCGTTGTGCGGTCAATACCTGAATTGCTGGTAACCGACTTAGCGCATCTGGCACGACGTTAACTTTATCCGGATGGTACTTAAGATCAAGGTCGTAGTCGGCCATCAACTCCAACCATCTGCGTTGCCTCATGTTCAACTCCTTCTGAGTGAATACATACTTCAAACTCTTGTGATCAGTAAAGACTTCGACTCTCTCGCCCAAAAGGTAGTGTCTCCAAATCTTCAGGGCGAAGATCACGGCTGCAAGCTCTAAGTCATGAGTCGGATAATTATTCTCATGAGTCTTCAGTTGCCTCGATGCGTAAGCGACGACTTTCCCGTTCTGCATCAAAACACCTCCCAATCCTTTTCCAGAGGCGTCGCTGTGAATCACCGGTCCTCCTGAATTATCCGGTACGGTTAGGATAGGAGCGGTTATCAACTTCTGCTTCAACGTCTCGAAGGCCAATGCACATCCATCTGTCCAAACAAACGGTACCTCCTAGCGCGTGAGCTTGGTTAACGGCTCAGCTACACGAGCGAAGTTCTCCACAAATCTTCTGTAGTATCCGGCGAGTCCAAGAAAACTTCTTATCTCCGCAACATTCCTTGGAATAGGCCAATCTCGAACGGCTGAAATCTTTTCGGGATCGACGGCGATTCCATTGCCCGACACGACATGCCCCAGAAACTTCACTTCTTCCAGCCAGAATTCGCACTTACTCATCTTTGCGAATAATTTCTCCTGTCTTAGCGTCTGCAGTGCGATCTTCAAATGCTCAGCAAGCTCTTCTAAACTCCTCGAGTAGACCAGAATGTCGTCCATGAATACCACAATAAACTGGTCTAAGAATGGTGAAAAGACCCAGTTCATCAAATCCATGAATATTGCCGGCGCATTCGTCACTCCGAAGGGCATCACTAGATACTCGAAATGTCCATATCGAGTTCGAAATGCCGTTTTGCAAATGTCTTCTGCTTTCACTTGGACCTGATGATATCCTGATCGCAAGTCCAGTTTCGAGAATACCCTCGCGCCACTAAGCTGCTTAAAAAGTTCTCCAATGCGAGGGATCGGGTACTTGTTCTTAATAGTCACCCGATTCAATTCTCGATAATCAATGCACATCCTTCTCGTGCCATCCTTCTTCTTTACTAGAAGAACTGGAGCTCCCCAAGGCGAGTTGCTGCTTCGAATCCAACCCTTCTCGAGTAATTCACCAACTTGTTTCTTAACTTCTTCCAATTCCACTGGTGCCATCGGATAATAAGATTTTGATACTGGCGCTGCATCAGGAATAAGGTCAATCGCAAACTCCACATCTCGTTTCGGCGGTAAGCCTGATATATCTTCAAACACATCCATAAAGTCGCGAACAACTACCGGCTCTTCCTTACTATCAACCTCCATAGTCGCAAGAACACTGTTTGTCGGCCTAGCCCTAAACTCGACTGGCCCGACAGAGCTGCTTCCTCCAGTGAAGGTAAACTCAGGGTGTCCGGGAATCTGGAAAATTACCTTCCTTGCCCTACAGTCAATGTGTGCGTGAAAAGTGCCAAGAAAATCCCTTCCCAAGACTACTTCCTAACTGCCCGTATCTATCACCAAGAAATCTGCAAAGAGCTCCCGTCCGCAAACAACAACTGTACAATCTCTACACTCCTTACTAGCTATGATTGTCCCATTCTCAGTGTGTATGTCCCAAAACTAGACAGGGTCATGCAGGTAATCGAGTGTATAGTTATAAATTTGGATGACATAAAACAGTGGGATGCTCCAAAATTAAATAATGCCAAACCGGGAAAACCATGAACGAGTAAATTACCTGAAACCCCTTCTCCTGATGCCTTAGCTTCTTCAACTGTCAACGTGAAAGCTCGAGCCTGCTTTGGTCCTTGAGTCAGCTGTTTCTGCCCTTGGAACGGTCTCTGCGGAGGCTTCTGTATATCATCTCTCGTGCGAAGCTTCGACGGACAAGCATTAACGGCGTGATCTGCCGCTCCACATCTAAAACAGAGTCCCAGCCACTTACGACACTCCTTTCGCACATGTCCGGGTACATGGCAGTAGTTACAAATCACGCTTCCTTTCCGATCACCCACACTTGTTTTCTTCATTGGTGCTACGCTGCGCCTGTTCACCGGAATACTTCTACGTACAGTCGTTTGGTTCAGTGCAAAAGCCGGTTCCAGCTCGGTCTGTTCCTTTAGATTCTCCAGCAATCCCCTTATCACTCTACGCCTGGCGGCTATGACCGCACGTCTTTGGTCCATCTTCAAATTCTTACCGGCCATGTTCCTGGAGATCAAAGTACCCCATATTAGCATGATGATAGATTCTGAGTATAGATCAAGGCTAGAACTCCAAGATACTTAAATAGAGTACAGCATTGTAGCTATGCCGCGGTATCATAGCCGCAATTACTTAACTCCACCCAAGTCGCCTAAGTCCTAGAGATAACAAGGAATTAGGTTTTTGAATTGACAATGCAAAGTAAGTTTGCATGTCGACATGATCCGGAAGAATGATTCAAGGATGGTAAAACGGTCAAGTGGCAAAACATGTTTCCTGGTCACTGGTATTATGATTCGTGTATCGGGTGCAATACCCAACTACAAAGAATCAACCCAATTAACCTATGGCTCTGATACCAAAAGAACCATGTCACGCCCCGCTTCCCAGAGTATGCAAGATTGGGCACGTGACATAGCCAACCATGCTACCTGTGGGTAGGAAATATCCATCCACAGTCACATTACGGTTGTAGAGATATCAAGAACAAAATAATAAACTAATCTAATACATGTCCAAATCCATAATAACAAGAATCAATAAACAATGAGTGCGGAAGCAAATGATCCAATACAATAAATAAACAATACGTCCCATAATGCGGGCTCACATCTGGAAATGAAATGAAATAATAAACTAAACCCTAAGGAACTCACAGTTCAGCCTGCTGGCTGAAGGACTCCTGCTCGGTCGTCGACAGTGGTAAGGAATCTGGGCCATGCAAAACCCAGACGTCAGCGCGTCATGTCAACCAAATAATATAATAAAAACATGGTAATGAGCAATGCAGGTATGAACATGAATAAAGCAGTACTAAGAAATACAGAGCAGGGTAATGTGCAATGGTGACTAAACTGTCCTATCAGGTTTCTACTCTATAGTCTTTGAAATCAATTGATGAATCGTCGATGTAACTCAATAGTATCCCGTGCGTGCCCGGGGCCACGGTCAAGGTTCTCGGGGCTGAATCCGAGACGTGCCGCTAAGCAGTAATAGGTAGTAGGATGGATGAGTGATGTCAGCATCATCACTCCGGGGCAGGCCAAGCCCGTAAGACTGATCAGAAAAAGTATCGAACTGTTGAGTTACAAGTCGGTTTCACCTTTGATTTCCCCATACCCCCAAGCTATGTATGTCAGGTCAGGTATTCAGTAGTCATGGACTAATGCCAACACAAAATCAGGTAAAAGTAGGTCTGTCTGGATAGACAGCAGGAATGGTCAGGTTTGTCGGCATTAGGCATGAAATCAGGTAACAGGTCAGGTCACGTTTCAACAGGTTGAGTTGATATGTACAGGGTGTCATGTCCGGTGTATCAGTACATGTGTCAGGTGTATCAAGATCGGTCAATATGTAATGCAATCAAATGTATGCTGATAACAGGTATAGTAACGAATAAGGAACAACAGCAGGAACAGCAAATAACAACATTATTCCATGTAAACACAGTGATGCTTTGTATTCTCTTATTAACAGGTTCAAGCACCTTTGGGGTGCAATAATCACAGTGTAGTGCAATATTAATAACAGCAGGCAATAAAGATATAAGTGTGCGACTATTATCCTCTAAATAGTAAAATGATTAGCAGGTAGTTGTTATTAAGGTTACGGTGGCAAAATACGATTTAGAAGGCAGTATTATAATGTACATCATATTTCGTCCAATGAGACAAGTAGCGATACTTAGTTAATATAGCAAGTTTGTGAGTCAAACATTTAATTAGTTTAACGTAGCATGTAGCAAGAAATCTTGCCTCGACGGTTTCGCGAACCGGAAAGCACGGATTCAATGTCGGCAGAAAACACGAGACGGGTGCACGGACTACGGATCGAGTCCCAACAGCGAACAGCGGGACCACACGGACCTGGGTATTTCGCTGGAGCGTCGGGTTCAAACGACGGCACGGTCGGAATCCGGCAAAAGTCAAAAGCAACGAAGTTAGAAAACACGATATACGCATACAATTACGGACCAGCGGGGGAATCTAGCACACAAGGAAAGATAAAGGGATGCTTACAGGGAAGAACCAGGGCAACTACGACGGCTCGACGGCAATGGGCGCGCCGGCGGCGAACAGGAGACGCGACAGCTCCGGCCAAAGGTTGCTGGACTAGGTGGTGCTGCGATGAAGGGTGGTAAAGGCCTGGTCTGGCTGCAGGAGGAAGAGGAGGTGGTCGGAGGTGGCGCCGGTGACGTCGACGAGGGTCGACGGCACGTTTTCCGGCCACCCGGGGGTTGGTGCTAGGGTCGGGCTCGGGTTTGGCTTGTCTGGGGTTGCACTGCAGGGCCCCGAGTGCTTGGATGGATCGCAGAGGAGAGGGGAAGATGGCGCTGGCGATGAGGAGTGGTCGGCGGCGATGGGAGGCGGCGACGGCAGCACAGCGCGCAGGTGGCATGGCGTCGGGGCAGGCGCTGAAGGAGGAGGGAGAACGGAGGAAGGAGGGGTGCGCGGTCGAGGTTGCGGAGGCAGGGTGATGGCGGTGGTGGTCTCGTCGGCGCGGTGACAGCGGCGGCGACGGCGACGGCGATGGGATGGCTAGGGTTAGGGTTTCACGTGGGTTCTCGCGGTGGGTTTCTCGTGGGATTGAAACGAGGAACAGTGGAGGGAGTAATATATAAAGGGAGAGAGAGAGATTTTATGATGAGAGAGAGAGAGACTGAGAGAGAGATTGAGAGAGAGATTGTTAGAGATAGAGAGAGAAGGAGAATAGAGAGAGATAGAGAGAGACGGAGAGAGATAGAGAGGGAAAGGGGGGGCCCACGAGGAAAAAGAGCCACGCGATTGGCTGGGGTAGTTTAAAAAAATATTTTAAAAGATTTAAAACGATGAATTGTAACAGAATAAATATAATTCATAGTTTAAATATATTTAATCAAACGGGCATTTTTGGCGCTAAATGAAACATTTCCAAATCGCGTCCGGGTTGCGCCCAACTGTTCCAAATTCAAATTATAGGATTTTAAGCGAGTTCCAAATTTTGAAAAGAGGTGTTTAATTATTAAAATGCATGCCCCCCAAGTCGGACACTTGTACGCGCGCGTAGACGTCCAAACTTGCCCGTTTCGCCGAACGGGACGAAATCTCGACACGCGGACGCTACCACACGACTAGTGGCGACGAGTAGGCCAACATGGATATTTTTAATTTCATTTTAGGTGTTAAAATTTGTTATGTGCCAAAATGACTTAACCGGTTAAAATTTAGCAAAAAGCACCAAACAATCAGGATAATTGGAACGAGCAATGTATAACACTCAACTAGCCATAGAAATAGTATGATTGGGCTCGGGTGTTACAATATTATTTTAATATTAAATTCCAGAATAATATTTTATATTTTCTGAAATGTTACATATGGTTTCTATAGCTATCTTTTAATTAAAACCCTAGTTTTCTACTCTAGGTTTTCTTAACCATATGCTACAAATCGGTTTCCACCAAAACTTTGCGGGGGTGCTATACGCCATCCACCCGACTTCCCCCGTAGATATAGATCTACTCACATTGATCTTGCTCGCCGAAGTTGATGTCGTCATCCTCTTCTTCATCGTTCAAAGTCCACGTGAGGGTACCTACATATATCACACAATCGCAATGCATATTAAAATCAAGGCGGAAAACCAAAACGGCACACGTTTTGCTCATAGGCTAAAACCTATAGCCTAAAATGCAAAACACGACCAATAACCCTTGTCGTTGACATTCAAACGCCACACGACGGAAACACAATACCAAATACCAAATTCAAATTCTTTAAAAGCCGCAAAACAATTTCAGAAACTAAGTAAAACACTCCCAGATTTTCCCCAAGTGACAATTAGCCAATTTTGCATACAGGAGAGGTCTAATTTATTGCAAAAGGAGCCATTGACCAAACCTGGGACCCCACTTCCCTGCTCTGGCCGCAAATTGCGGCCAGAATGGATATAATTGCGGCCTTGGGTTGGGGTATGGGGCTAGGGTTTCAGTGGTAGCTTCCCAGGTGCCTGCACAACTCCCTATGTTTGCAAAATAATTTTCAGGTCATCCGGGTTACTCCAGATTCCAAAATACCCTCGAAATTCACACAATTATACGATGTCGGGGTTTCTAGGTTCGTATTTTGGGGGTTAAGTCTAGGGTTTTGGTCAGTATACGATCCCTAGAGGGGTTATAATGTCTCTACTAGCCTCAATTTCGCATCACCACTCAAGATTCCCTGAAACCCTAACTTGAAATTTTCAACCCTTACTAAACATCGCCTAATCACTTCTAAACTAGCATTGGAGCTAAGACAATTAAAATACTACACTAATGGTATAAGAATTACCTCATGGATGCAACTCAAGAAAAACCCTAGTTTGCCAATGTTGTCAAAATCCCACTTTTCTTGGTCCAATGTATAGAGGAGAAGGAGGGGATCAACTTTTGTGAAGGGAGTATAGGGTTTAGGTGAATGTTTGGAGGTGGATCTTGGGGTGGAGGTGGATCTTGGGGTAGAGGTGGAGGGAAGTGAGTTGAAGGAGGAGATGAAAACAAATGGGGGAGGATGAAGATGGCTGCCCTCTCTATCTCTTTCCTCTCTTATCCTCACCCCCACTCACTATTTACCCTTTTACCCTTTCTCTTTTTAACCTTTTCCTTTTTATTTAAAACCAATCCATATAATATCCCAAAACAACACAAGAAACAACATGTAACCAGAATGCGACATGCCATAGTGTACTAGCCTTGAAAAACTGTAAAAACACGGATTTGTCCTAATCGCGATTAGCAGTGCACTAATCAGGTTTTCATCAAACTGTATATAACAAATTTTTAAAATGCCACATCCTTTAAATACATTTTTAAATGAATAAATCATTTTAATTTCCAATTATTTCACAATTATTGGTATATATTTATACCCTTTTTCGAAAACCCCAATTTCGCAAATCGGACAGTTTTCGGGAAATATATTATTTTAATATTAAATTCCAAAAATAATATTTTATATTTTCTGAAATGTTACATATATATTGTTATATATATACTAGTAGATGTTGTATATGTTTTACACCCACGCTAGTCCAGTCCCCGCTCTGTTGTTAGTTAAGTAACCTAACGGGTGATGACGGGACCCAGTGGCGAATGAGGATGTCATATACGTACATCATATTTTCGTTCTTTTCTGGTGTGATTAATTGATGGGACTGCATTGATTCTGATAAATGCAAGGAAAACAAACCTATTCGATGTTGTTGGAACAATTTTCAAAAAGCTGTTATTGCAAGGACGTTTTCTTTTGCTTTGCAAAGTGGTTTTCGGTTATGAATATCTTGCACCTCATTCGACGAGGCAAGGGCCAAGATCCCTTCATCGGGGATGACCCCTTGGGCAGAAGTTTGCGTCAGGGTAATAACTTGTCATGACCCAAAGTTTGGATATGACCGGCACATAGATTGTATAATATCTAAAGATATCTACACAACCCGAGTAAGCCAAAAACCAAGATCAAACCCCTTTTTGCGGAACTTTAGGAAAATTTAGTTTTTAAGTAAAAATCGCAGTTTTAGTATTTAAGATTTTTAACCGTAACTTCCTATTGAAATAATAATAACAGCAAGTATAAAGTGTTTAATTTGGTTGCATCCCTGGTTGGGGTCAACAATATCAACAGTGGAAATAAAAATACAACTTTATGCGATATTAACAAGAATCTCAGACATAAGTAAAAGAAATATCAGTTAACATAACTAAACGATCTCATCTGTCGAAATAATATACATATAACCATATATCGTTCTAAGTCATTATACAGGGTCTGATGGAGATTTTCTAGATTCAATATACAATATCAAAAGGGAAGGTTACTATATATGTAACCCACCTAGCAAAAGATGCGATAGAGTCTGATAAGTGGATCTGCGCTGCGGCTAACCGTCCACTCTACTCCTGCAAGGAACTGTGGCACAATGGGGGTGAGTTTCCAACTCAGTGAATAGAACTAACATGTAACGCCTGATAATGTAAATATGACGAAATATAACTCACTGTAATGTGGATAAGTATGATGCATAATAGCATGTGGAAAACATGAATTTGTACGACTAATCATATAAACCAAAAACTGAAATCTCATCACATTTTGCCAAATAAAGTTTATCTTTTCGTGTCCAACATCGACACAAATCTTCCGTTTCTCTCAGGCATTATTCCTCGAACGATCCTGTAATCAATAACAACGGTCGGTATCATCTAGATATCCTCCGTGTTCATAACTGTCTCCGGAATCGAGTATCCTCGTTAGGCTCCCCACCTAAAGTGCGGCTATCCTGCCCCTCGGTCTCGACCGGGTCCACCATGTATCCAACTGTATGCCCCCTGACTCAGTCTGGATAAAATTGTAAATCCGAAACCGTATGACCCCAAACTCGGTTCGGAATAAAACCAAATCATAAAAACGACATCTCATGGTGGACGTGACACATAATCATGAAAATCACTGACTTTTCACAATAGTATATGAAAACCTAAAACCATAAATCCTCAATAATACAAATGCCTCTTATATCAACTATAATTAGTTAAATACGAAATATGATGTCATATATGCAAATCACTACGACTATTGATACTTAAGGTATGATAAGAATCATTTTTAACAGAATAATTTCTATGTGTGAAGTAACATGTTAATATCGACGAGATGTAGTGTAACATGTAGATATGTGCATGTGCGGCATAACTCGTCGATAATGGTGCAGTGTTCTAGCAAGTATTAATCAAGGAGGTATATATAGATTTAAGAATGCATATGATAATTTTTAACATACAAAAGCAAAACGTGTATTTAAACCTAACTATGGGCGTATCACGCCATCTTTACAAGATCCCCCGGTAGATGTTTAGTCAACTCACCGGAATACGTCGTAACTACTCAGGAATCGCCAATCCTTTTCCTTTCCTTGCGGCCTCCGAAGTTCCCGCACTCAAATCTATCATTGAATTTAACTTACATAAGAAACAACTACATTCCAATACGGTGAAAACACGAAAACACAAGTTGTACGTACTAATTACACTACGTACGATTATAGCAAACTATCTAACACTTATCTTAACTGGATTTTACCCAAACGCTGTTTCGCAACAGAAAACAGAACCAAAATCCGAGCCCCTTGGTTCGTGCTCCTATGGTTTGTTCTAGGTCCAACATAAAACATTAAGGCACTGTTTAGTTAAGTTAACTTTTATCTAAACTATAGCAGATTAAAACAGAGCTCAGTTTTGCCTAAAATACAATATTATAGATATTTTGATTTCTAATGAAAACTAGTTACAGAACTGAATTCCTACTGTGATTAAAGATTTTACCTACAAGAGTTTTGCTGGAAGAACTCCCTCCAAGATACACAAGCTCCTAGTCCTTAGCTTGATGGTGAGGAAATCCTAGAACTTAGCTCTTCTTTTCTCCTCTCTTGTTCTTCTTTGTTTTCTCTTTTCTTTCTTTTAAATTTTCAGATTTTAAACTAGCTAAAGGATCTGAACACATGATATATATGACAAAGGTAAGAGTGATGTGTAGTAGGAGGTGTAAAAGATCAAGGTGTGCTATCCTCATGCAAGGAGGAGGTGTTGTGTGTGTGTTGTGCATGCAAGAAGGATGTGTCAAGGTATTATCATTTCCAAATTGATTTATCTTGTGATAAATTCTGAACTAAAACCTTATCTAACCCCTTTTTCATTTACCCCCTCAACAATTTCTAGTTTGCACAATTTTCCTAAATTTTACAAAAAGACCCCTCACTACCTATGTTATTATATAAACACAATTTTATAAAAATGAAGCTAAATTTATCACTAAAACCCTTGTAATTGATTAATGTTACATACTAAAATTTCAATTTAATTTGTTTCACATACTATTTATGAAAATGTCCTATTTTGTTTTAATGACTTTTTAAATTGGCATGTTATTATTTAACTAATTAATTTTATTTATTTCTAAATTTTCAAAATGTTACAATATTCCCCCAATAAGAAAATTCGGTCCCCGAATTTAAAACTTAACTAGACATACCTTCAAAAAGATGTGGAAATTTCTTTCGCATCGCATCCTCGGTCTCCCAAGTGATCTCCTCGTGATTCGTTGCTCGCCAAAGAACTTTTACAGATGGAAGTACCTTTGATCTTAGTTTCTTTGCCTGCCGGTCTAGAATAGCTACGGGCTGCACTGTGTAGGATAAATCCGGCTCGACCTGTAAGGTCTGAAGCTGGATCGCGTGAGAAGGATCGTGAATATACTTGCGAAGCATAGACACGTCAAATACCGGATGCACCTCGGGAAAACTCGGTGGAAGTGCTAAACGATAAGCTACAGTACCCTCTCTCACCAGAATCTCGTAAGGTCTGACATATCTGGGGCTGAGCTTCCCTTTTTTCCCGAAACGCATCACACCTTTCACCGGAGATACACGAAGAAACACATGATCTCCTACCTGAAACTCAAGTCTACGACATCGTCGATTTGGATATGATTTCTGTCTGCACTAGGCCGCCCTCTTTCTAGGCCGCCCTCTTTCTGTCTCGTATCAACTGAATCTTTTCCGTAGTCTCATGTACTATCTGCGGTCCCAAAATGCTACTCTCGCTTAGTTCCGTCCAGCAAACGGGTGATCGACATTTCCTCCCTTACAAAGCTTCAAGGATACCATCTGGATCGTCTCCTAAAACTGTTGTTGTATGAGAATTCTATCAAAGGTAAGTGACGATCCCAACTATCACCGAAATCAAGGTTGCAAGCTCTAAGCATATCCTCTAGAGTATGAATGGTCCGCTCTGCCTAACCATCTGTCTGTGGATGAAAAGCTATACTAAAACTCAATCGTGTACCAAGAGCTTCTTGAAGTTTCTGCCATAGTCTACTTGTAAACTGTGTACCCGTACTTGACACTATGCACGTCGGAACCCCATGCAATCGTACAATTTCATTGATATAAATCTTGTTAGTTATATGTATGCCCTAGAGGCCATTACTGTGCATATGATGTATATTGTAATGGATGCTTAGACATATATAGGGAGGACTTTCTTGCTCGACATGATAGTATGCTATCTGGTTGTACTTTATCTTAACATGTGCTCTGATTGTCTCTATGTTACCTGTTGATAAAGCCCTTAGGATATGTACTCGACTACTGGGACTATGATGAGATCATACTAGTGGGGCCACGGTAGTCGACGAGTACATCCTATAACTGTTCCTGGTCGAGGGTGTATCGAGACAGGGCATCGATACACCAGAGTAGACTAGCGTATATGCATCTTGACCCATATGATGGGCGATGGATGATCCCATATCCATCAGTGATTGACATCAAGGATGGTGTACGGGTGCTCAGTGGAGACTGGGTACACTGGACGTGTAGGGTTACTAGGCACACTAACGAGGCTCTACAAGACATCGGCCATGCGAAAATTAAATTTTTATGTGCCGAATAACACTAAGCAAGATCGTTAACTAGAGTTTAGGCGAATCATTTAGCAAGTAAACAACTTTACTCTAAAGGGAATACGAAATACAACCTTTGTAGATCGGTTCTTCACTTCTAAAGCTCCTTGATGAAGTCCCTTCGCTGCGATCAAGCTTCTCCCAGACTCTTGCATGGCTTCACGACGCGAAGGAAGTGACCTTGCTTGAAATCTCCGAGGCCGAAGATGATCTATGTCGAGGGAATTCGGACTCAAGCTCCTACTTCACTAACTAGAGAAATAGTGAAGTAAACACCCTAAACTAAAGTGCTAGTCTAGTAGAGGATGGAGAAATAGGAAGTGGGTTCTCTTTAGAATTTTTTTTCTAACACTCTTTCTCACTTTAGATCAAACCTTAGTTTTCTTTCTCCTTTTCACAATGAAGAAGATGAACAAAAGAAAGAGGAAAGGATAATGATCAAGTGAAGTTGCTAAACATGGTCAGAGAGTATCATATACTAACTCTTGTAGAGACTTTACCATATCTAAGTGTAAATGGTTAGGTTAAACAAAGATCTAAGGTAAAACAAAACAAGTGGACTTTTTCAAAGCAACCACAAGCTTCTACAAGTTTCATGCTTATGAAAGAAATTCCACTAATTTGTAATTACCTTAAATAAATGTAAACCACCATTTAAAAATAGAGTGGTGTGTGTCTTATACACCCATGTTTAGTTTATCATCAACCATGATACAAAACAAAACACTTTTAATATATATATCATATATATATATATATATATATATATATATATATATATATATATATATATTCAAGTATGCAAGTGTGAGAAAAACCCTAAAGTGAATAAGTGTTAGGAAATCTAAATTAGTATATCTAATATACAATTATACACTTAATTATTAAATCAACACTTGACTTAATAATCCGGTCATATCTCATATAACCGGCTAACATCCATCGTATCGACTTATCGAATCAACGCTTGATTCGATAACCCGGTCATATCATATATGACCGACCAATACAAAAAGTCGCGAGAATAGAATACGGTATCACATACACGCATTTATTCTCGGTCTCGCACATATCACATACGTGCTCCTATTTCGTTTCGCCTGAGCCAGTAAAAGCTCTGTGTAGGACTCTAAAGACACATCAATACGCCGGCAGTAGGTGATGATCACATCACGCACCCACAAGCCGTCAGCGGTACTAGCTAGACGTAACGGCAACCCGGGGATTGAGCGATCAGAAGATCAGCAAGCAAGCCCGCTCCAACTCCTGTAAAAGCTGCCGGTAACACTTCCCGTACAGTCCGGTCTCCTCGGCTGATATGTCGCATATCAAGTCTAGGGGTGGTAAACGTCAGACCCCAATAACCGATAAGTCATGCCGATGTGAGGCTCATAACGGGTCGAGAAACTACTGGTAACACTTACCAGTAAATCTCTAATCAACCCTGGCCAGGGACTTCCCTGTCACGGCGAATCGAGCATTGCGCAACATCAACCCCCAATACCGGGAGAGACGAAACCCCTCCTATCGCTCATTGCCTCCATGTGATTCGGGACTGTACCCAAAAACCACCGTTTTTCACGTCCTCATGGACGTGGTAAGGTGGAAATCAAAGCAAAGTGGGAATCACACAAGACTCTATGACGATCTCGGGTCTACAGACTAATCTGCACAAGTGTCACCAGAGAACTGCCATCTGACGTGAGGTATAATACCATCTGGGAGTTCTCGGCGAGTCCGTCCAGTGTACCCAGTCTCCACTGAGCACCCGTATACCATCTCTGATGTCAAACACCAATGGATATGGGATCATCCATCGCCCATCTCATGGGTCGAGAAGCGTATACGCTAGTCTACTCTGGTGTATCGATGCCCCGTCTCGATACACCCACGACTAGGGACCTTGAAGGATGTACTTATGGACTACCATGTCCCCACTAGTATGATCCGCATCATAGTCCAGGTAGTCAAGTACACATCCTAAGGGCTTTACCAACATGTAACTATAAGACAGTATATAGAGACATGTATACATGTTAAAGTAAAGAGCAACCAGATAGCATACTATCATGACGAGCAAGAAATTCCTCTCTATATATGTCCAAGCATCCAATATAATATACATCATCTGTACAATACTGGCCTCTAGGGCATACATACAACTAACAATCTCCCACTTGCACTAGGGCCAGCTGCTGTAGTATCGCATACCTACCATCCCGAAGAGTCTCTCAAACTGTATCTGGGGAATGGCCTTGGTGAGTGGATCCGCTGTGTTATTCTTCGTGTAAAACCTCCTAACCTCGATCTCCCGGCGATCAACTATCTCCCGGATCAGGTGATACCGCCTCAGAATATGCCTGGATCGCTGATGGGACCTGAGTTCCTTGGCCAAAGCCACCGCTCCATTGTTATCACAATACAAAGGTATTGGATGCTCAATGGATGGAACCACTCCAAGTTCAGTGATGAACTTCTTGATCCAGACAGCCTCTTTGGCAGCATCGTTGGCAGCGATGTATTCAGCCTCCATCGTCGAGTCTGCCACGGTTTCCTGCTTGGAACTCTTCCAGCTAACCGCCCCTCCGTAAAGGGTAAAGACAAATCCCGACTGCGACTTTGAGTCGTCCTTATCACTCTGGAAGCTCGAATCGGTAAAGGACTCCACTTGGAGTTCTCCGTTACCATACACCAAGAGCATCTCTTTAGTCCTTCGCAAGTACTTGAGAATGCTCTTCACAGCTGTCCAGTGACTCTCTCCAGGATCAGCTTGATACCTACTCACTACACTTAGTGAGTATGCTACATCGGGTCTGGTACATAGCATCGCGTACATGATAGAGCCTACTGCCGAAGCATAGGGTATACCTTGCATGCGAGCTCTCTCCAAATCAGTCTTGGGAGACATCTCTTTGGAGAGAGTGAGCCCTGAGATCGTGGGTAAAAACCCACGTTTGGACTCTTCCATACTAAACCTATTTAGTATAGTGTCAATGTACCTGGATTGGGATAATCCCAATATCCGTTTAGATCTATCTCTATAGATCATAATTCCCAATATGCAGGAGGCATCACCAAGATCTTTCATTGAGAATCTTTGTGATAAAAAGAGCTTCACCGATTGCATCATAGGAATGTCATTTCCTATCAAGAGTATGTCGTCCACGTACAATACGAGGAAGACAACCTTACTCTCTGCCACCTTCTTGTAGATACAAGGTTCATCTACGTTTTTGACGAAATCAAACTCTTTGATAACGACGTCAAAGCAGATGTTCCAACTCCGCGATGCTTGCTTCAATCCATAAATGGATTTAAGCAGCTTGCACACCTTCCCGCTGCTCCCACTATCTACGAAGCTCTCTGGCTGAGTCATGTACACGCACTCTTCTAAATCACCGTTTAGAAAGGCGGTCTTAACATCCATTTGCCAGATTTCGTAGTCATGATATGCAGCGATGGCAAGCATGATCCGGATGGATTTAAGCATAGCTACTAGAGAAAAGGTTTCGTTATACTCCATACCTGGTCTTTGACGAAAACCTTTTGCAACAAGTCTAGCTTTGAAAGTCTCTACTTTCCCATCTACACCAAGTTTTTTCTTGAAGATCCACTTGCTCCCAATTGGTTTTACCCCTTCAGGAGTAACTTCCAAAGTCCATACTTTGTTGGTGTACATGGATTCCATCTCGGACCACATTGCATCCAGCCATTTCACTGAGTCCCCACTCGTGATGGCCTGCTCGAAGCTAGTTGGGTCATCATCAACCATGATGCAATCCTCGCTCCCACCATCCATGAGAAAACCGTAGTATCTTTCAGGAGGGCGAGGAACCCTACTAGATCGGTGGAGTGGCTAAGGTTCGTTGGGAACTACCGAATCCTCCGATTCCACTAAATCTTTAGTTTGAGTTTGTGTAGCCGGAATTTCTTCCAGTTCTACCTGGTCGCCACTAATTTCTTTTGTAAGAAATTCCTTTTCTAAAAAGGTGGCATGTCGAGAAACAAACACTTTTTGCTCCTCAGTATGGTAGAAAAGATATCCATGTGAATGTTTGGGATATCCCATAAACTTGCATAGAACTGACCGTGCCTCGAGTTTGTCCGGATTTTGCGTTTTAACATAGGCCGGACAACCCCATATCTTAACACGTTTAAGACATGGTCTCTTCCTACTCCATATCTCATATGGTGTGGTAGGTACAGATTTAGATAGAACTTGATTCAATAGGTATGCCGCAGTTTCCAGTGCATACCCCCAGAAGGAAATAGGTAACTCAGCTGTGCTCATCATAGAGCGCACCATATCTAATAGGGTGCGGTTCCTTCGTTCAGATAAACCGTTGTGCTGTTGTGTATATGGAGGAGTTGTTGGAGATAGTCCCCTCAGAGTCAATTATTGGATCACAGGCACGTGATTGCAATGATTGAGGGAGGACCTATCCCGGTAGGACAGTCTTACTCAAGATGATAGTATGCTATCTGGTTTACCTTTATCATCGTGTACTGCTTTAGGTGACCTGACAGGTCGCTATTGCACGTTGATAGAGCCCTAGGATTCATGCTTGACTGCCAGCAGTATGAGGGCGATCATATAAGTGAGAGCTGGAGTCTACAAGCACATCCTTAATAGGTCCCTAGTCGTGGGAGTTTCGAGACAGGGCATCGATTCTCCAGAGTAGACTAGTGTATACAGTCGAGACCCCGACGAGGGGCGGTGGCCGGTCTCACAAGCCACTGGTGTCAGTTGGATCACCTAAGATGTATACAGGTGCTCATTGGGTTATGAGTACACCGGACAGGACTCGCTGGGAACATGCTAGTTGGTCTTATACCTGACGTCAGATAGCAGTTCCCTGGTGACATGTGTACAGGTTAGTTCATCGACCTGGGGATCGTCATTTGTCTCGTGTGAGTTCCCACTGTACTTTGATTACTACCTTACCACGGCTCAAAGGAGTCGTGCAAACAGGTTTTAGTTGGGTACAGTCCCGAGCCACATGGAGGCAGTGAGCGGATCTTCAGGGGTTCGTCTCTCCCGGTATTGGGGGTGAGGTCGCGCTGTGTCTAGGAGAGCCAGAACATGAAAAGACCTTGGCCAAGGCAGGAGATTTACTGGTAGGTATTCCAGTAGTATCTCAGGGTGTTCTGGGCTTCACTCCGACACGACTTGTACCGCTTTTGGGGGTCTGACTTTTACCAACCCCCTAGGCCCGCCATGCGATGCTCATAGACGAACGGACCGGACTGTACGGATATTGTCACTGACAGGCTCAGTTGGGTGTCGGGGTGAGCTTCCTCATCGACGTCCCTTTTGGTCAATAGCTGGTGGCCCGTCACGTATTGGCTTATACCTCTGACGTGCTAGTGGTTAAATCCACAGCCATAGTATTGACGAGTCTTTAGAGTCCACCACACTTTCAGTTACTCAAGCTTTCGGGCGAAACGCTGTAGAGGCCGTATGGAGATATAGCAGGGTCCGATCAGATACGTGCGGTATTGCACGGATCAGGATCGGACCGTTTGTACTAGTGGCCGTATGGTTATAAGGCAGCGTTCGATCAGATACGTGCGGTATTGCACGGATCAGGATCGGACGGATCTTACTAGCCGGTTTTGGTTTAAGCTGGTCCTAGTTTAGTACAGTGTAGATTTTGTCTCATTGCATTTGTATCCGGACGGAATACAAATGCGGGTGTGTATGCACAGTGTGGGGTTTTCCTGTAATTTATTACGGGACCAGTTTTCTAGAGTTGCCATTTTTGCTTTCCGTTCCGGCCGGTTTTCCTTTGTTCTTTCCCGGCCGGACTTTTTCGATGGAGGGGGTAATTTGCAGTTTTGCAAATTACACTTTGTGGAGGATTTATTTGCATAAGGATTTATTATGAAAGCATCTTTGCTTTTCTTGCATTCATTGTGATAAGAAAGGATTAGAAATGAAGTGAGGTTTGATTTGAGTTTAGTGATGATTATGCTTTGGATATGGTTACCCTCCACCTCTTACTACCATCACCTCCCTTCATGCTTCATAATCTTTTCCTCCACCATTTTCTAAGGAGGTTAGTTTTTCATTAGAGAAGTGAGAAGAAGAAAAGAGAAGAAGAGAGAGCTTCATCTTTGAGAGAGGTTTTCATTCTTGATCTCATTCCATGCCAAGAAAAATGCAAGCACCATTTTTCTTATCTTTGTTTCCTCCATCCTCTTCAAATGGCAACCAACCCCAAAGTGAGACATACATTCTACATTACACTCCCTACAGCATATCTTGTGCATGTCGAGTAGCCGGCTTCATGCGCGAGTTGCCTCGGTATTGAGGTGGGAGCCCGTAAAAGTACCCGGCTTCGTGGTGCCCTTTCCGACGAGGAGGAGACGGACGGAGATCCCGCGAGGAGATCGGAGTGGAGATGAAGACCGGAGGACTCGGATCGTATGGTATACTTCTCTACCCCCTCTCTAGATAGCTTAGACTAGTTTAATGGCACGATCCGGGGTTTAGTGCGCGGTGGTGCCGGTTTGCTAAGTCCGCAAAATTTAAAGTTTACCACCGTTTCCGCGTTTGGCCGTCGGATTGACGGCCGGGGCGCCGCCGTGCACTTACATTGGTATCAGAGCCTCGCCATTAACATAGTCTAGCTTGGTGTAATGTGTTTTTCTGTTTCGATCGATCGAATGTTCCAAAACTGCATTTTAGTTCGAATCAGTTTCTGTTGAAAATTTTTGGTCTCGAAAATTTTTTCAGGTTGTAAAATATTGATGTACTGGAAAATCTAAGAGTTCTGTAAAAATTTGACGAAGTAACTCCACAGTGGGAGCGCGGAAGCGCCGCGAAAACCCCATTCCCGCGGCCCTTCCGCCGCGCACTATTCACATCACTTCACCAAATTTTTTCAGAGGCCTTCTGGGCTTAAAATATGGGTTTTGGAATATTAAAATTGGGCCCAAGATTTCTGTGAGTGCTACAGTTTTGATTGAGGGCCCACTTGTTAATTTTTGATCGAGCGGATATTTTAAACACATTTTTCACAGTATTTACATTATATCTGCGACCGTGAATGTCACTCGATCGGTAAATCCTGTCTAACTGCTATAGCCCGGTTAGACGGATTTGCGAACGTGACTTTCACGTTGATGTTCTATGTTTATGCTGTAATGTTGCGGATCGGTCGTGGGGATAGCCTGGTTGCAATGCTAGTACAGTTGTGTTGGTGTATTATGTACATTTGATTTTGCGGGGCGAGCGTCCGACATGTGGACTACCGTCACTGCCTGATTGTATTATTCTTTTCGGGCACGACCTGGTTGCGGTCGATGTACCCGGTATATGTATATTTTACTTTCTGTACTAGGATTACCCCGCGGTGGGGTGCACGGATAGCCGGGTTCTGGAGGGCAACAAGCCCGCATCTCATGGCATTGGGACGGAGGGGGCTTCACTCTGGGATTGGCGGGCTATTCGCCGCACTCGTAGGGGGTACAGGTTGACCCAGGAGGGGTGCCCAAGTTGCCGGATTCCGTGGAGTGCTGGGTGGTCCATTCACGGTGCTGAAGGGGGCTGCCTCGCTTCAGGTTTTGGCGGGTGACTTGCCGCGCCCGTAGGGGTCTAGGATTTCATTGCACAGGCTATCCACACGACCAGGGGAACGTCGGGTTTCAGTAGTGGCTCTGTGAAACCCGGGGATCCCAGATATCTGTTTTGTTCTGTGATGCTGTACATTTCTATGATGTTGCATATTATTCACGCCTTGAGCGAATATAATATATTGGTATATATATTAGTAGATGTTGTATATGTTTTACATCCGCGCTAGTCCAGTCCCCGCTCTGTCGTTAGTTAGCTAACCTAACGGGTAATGACGGGACCCAGTGGCGAATGCGGATGGCATATACGTACATCAGTGTATTTTCGTTCTTTTTGGTGTGATCAAATGATGGGACTGCATTGATTCGGATCAATGCAAGTTTAAAAACAAACCTAATCTGATGTTGTTGGAACACTTTTCAAAAAGCTGTTATTGCAAGGACGTTCACTTTTGTTTTGCATCGTGGTATTCAGTTGGAATATCCTGCTCCTCAGTCGACGAGGCAAGGGCCGAGATCCCTTCAACGGGAGTGACCCCTTGGACAGAAGTTTGCATCAGGGCATTAACTTCACTATAGCCGATTACTTTTGCTTTGCATCGTGGTATTCATTTGGAATATCCTGCACCCCATTCTACGGGGAAAGAGCCGAGATCCCTTCACCGGGAGTGACCTCTTTAGTAAAGGTTTTCGTCACGATATTTTATAAAAAGCTATCCGTTCCTTCAACGATATCAAGTTCATTACGTTAAAGGTTTTCGCCAGAAACCATTCGTAGCCCTCCGTCATTTCAGTTAAATATTCGGTAGTATTCAAGCTATGTATTTTGACCTCAGGCCAAGGCATAGTGATTGGTAGCTGTCGGGTATTTATCTGTTGCATAGATAGATGCGTTGGTTTGGGACAGTCGTACTACTATTTTGGCCTACGTCAAGGGTATGTACGGGTGGATTCAAATTAACCTGGATAATGACGGGTAGAACTTGACATGTGACTTATGATATTTTGACCTCACGCCAAGGTCATAAGAGCATGGGGCAGAAATCACATCGGGAGTTTCAAAAGAACTGAAACTTGCCAGATATGCGCATACCTTCTGGAGTGTGATACCGTGAGCGGATTCCGTCACGTTATCATGCGATGAGAGTTGGATCCCGATTCCCACTGATGAGTTGGTTTACTCCTCGGGTGACCCCGACTAATTCTTCTTTCAGGTTTGGAGGAGAATTTGAGGTACAGTGGGAGTTTTCCAGATTAGATAAATTGGTAACCATTCTGATCTAGGTTAGAGTGCACGCTGAGTGTTTCTTTTCTCTCTCTCTTTGGCAGCGACCATTGACCCGACCCTAAGATTTTGACTCAGTGACCAAGTTGACCGAACCTTCTTATCACCGGCTTTTGGATTGTCAGAGTTGCAAACCTCATTGCCACTCCTGCTTTTACCCTTTTCTCCAGGACACCGCGTTTTACTACGAACGTCCACTTCCATTGGACAAAATCATCGTATGGTTAGATACGAACTCGAAGGGATTTATTCGAGGATGGTTTCCGGTTCTGGAGAAAACGGATAGGACTATTCAGTTGTCTTTTCTTTTCACCCTCTCTCAGGTTGCGAGTACTCCTTGGTTTAGGAGTAGTACACCTATTACGCAAATTGGATAGTCTTCTTCCAAACCATAGGCTGGTGCCGACCGGTAGGGAATGAAGAAAACCAGTTAGCCTAAACGGTGTACAGAAGGTATTAAGTTCAGACAAAGTAAGGGATTAGTAAGAGGGCAAAGTAAATTGCGACTGATATTCACGACCAAACCAAGTATTTCTTCGCCAATCCTAAATCACCTTTGTATCTCTCCAGGACACTCCGTATTACTACGAAGATCCCATTTTATTGGATAATCCATCGTATGGTTATATACGAACTCGAATGGAACTTGTTCCAGTTCGGGGATGGATCCTGGTTCAGGAGAAATAGGAATAAAGTACATTCAGGTGTCTTTTATCTTCACCTTCTCTCACGATGCGAGTGCTCCTAGGATTAGGACAGTACACCCTTTATGCTTTTTGGATAGTCTTCTTCCAAACCATAGGCTGGTGCCGAACGGTAGGGAAGGAAGAAAACCATTTGGCCTAAAGGGGTGTACAGAAGGTAAAGACTAAAGACATATGAAGGGATTTGGAGAGGTGGCAAAGAACTATACAGTTACAGTCGTGAATCTGGAAGAGGCATTACTAGGAATACCGGGATACCCCATCGAAACATTTCAATGTTTCAGTCTCACTGTGTAATGTTAAAAGAAAACTGATTTCCCGATTAGATACTTACTCCAGGGTATGTATTTACCAGGTTTGATTCTCACATCTGTATGGTTTTACAGATGATGAGTGGGAGTAAGTTATTGGGAATTGGGTGATCATCCTCATGATATCGGGATTCATTGGAATCAGTGATATTTGAGGATGCCACCTGGATTGTTTGCCGGTCGGCAAATATTTGGTTTTGAATATCCGCTGTTGTGCACCAATTTCAAATTGATATATCTGTACGTCTATTTTCATAGAGTGAGATATACCTTTTGATATTATGTCGATGACATTTACCTATATCAGTGGATGGTTAGGTGAGGAGCATTGAACAGCGGTGTAATTCTTCTTAACCATAAATACAGTTTTCAACCTACGACACACAGTGAATGAGTCGCTAGACTCAAGGGACTTATACAGAGTATTGTATGTTGTCCAGGGTCCATCAGGACAGAGGGGTTAGTCCTCGTACTGTGTTCTGTTTACTTATGACTTCTCTAGTTCTTAGACAAGTGTTTTCGTAGAAACATAGGGTCGAAGTTTTGAGAAGTTATAGGTATTTGAATAAAGTAGAGAACCAGGTATTTCAAGTATCGGGATTCTTCAAAGTGATCGAAGATGTAGATACTTGTGTATGGTATTCAGATGATAGTAATGATTAAGAGAACTTGCTTCTCTTTCGGGTTACTCATAATTGGAAGCATTCCTAAGTTGAGTAACGCTGATCGGCCTCTCTCCATTTAGTTGACATGCACTGGAGACAGCTGCATGATTTGAATCTGGTTCAATTAAATCAGTGCCTCTGGTTCTATATTGGATATAGAACAGTTCATATCTTAACGATGTTAAGGTACGGGGAGTTGTCCGGTTTATGCTTAAAACCAGACTCCGGATAACTCATAGGCACGTTTCTGTAATGGCTGTTTGTGGGTTGACCCAGGCTATGACGAGGGTTGATTTTCTACCATCTGGCAGATCAATAGAAATATTGTTCTTCACTCGCCACAGTTTTATTAAAAATGGATTTTTTCAAAAACAGCAGTGGGAGTATGGTAGAACTGGAAGTGATTCCAGAACCACAAACGATTACTGAAGATTTGATAAGGAACCTAAAGATTCAATCTGATTTGACATTCCATTGGCCACTCCGAAGATAAGGTGGGTAACTTCAGGCACCCGAGAGGTACTTCGGTAGCCTCAAGGACGGTGACAGGGAAGTTCTTGTTTACCCACACTTGCCATTGTTGTTGTTCCAGGCTGCGAGACCCGGCAGGAGGATGAGTATAGCGTCATTCTAAACTAGCTTTAGAAGTGCACGTCTATATGACTCTGCCAGAGGGTTGTCGTAGTCAGTGGGAGCAGCGGAAGCATTGGTGGACATCAGGCTTATGTCTATTTATAGACTAAAGCAGATGTAGCGGAGATAGATCATCTATTTCTGATGTGACAGTCATAGGTTTGACGTCATCAGAATAGGGGATGGATCTGTTGAGAAGGTAGTAGGAAGTGATATTCCTATACTACGATCGGTTATGCTTTGGTCGTCACACAGTGGTTTCTCCACAAAGGACTTGGACATTATATCAGACATACTGGTTACTAGATCTATGGTTTTAGATCTAGATTTGGGTGGTTTCCTAATCTGGGTACCTTGACAGCATTCTATGAGTATTTAGAATGGACGACTCCTGGCACGGTAGTACACCTGCAGGTAATGGAGTCACCCTCTCTAAAGGTGTCTTACAGACTAAAGGGGAGAGGGATGTGCATGATTGGCAGATCACTTGCTTAGGCAATTGAGTCAATCATGAAATGTCAAGTACCACACCAGATGTTGTTCTTGCAGTAGATGCAATAAGTTGATATTCATCCAATCCTGGAGAAACAGTCGGAGGCAGTTTTAGAACATAAGTGGTTGTTCTAGGGATATGATAACGAAAGCCCCATTCGGGAAACAGTTATCATTCCAGGCTTCCAAGGTGACATGGACGACAAGAAGGTTGTCAGAGTTATAGTTTTCCTTCTGACGAGGGTCAGTATTTTGGACAGGTGGTCCAAGGCAATACTGAGGGTGGCATGGCACAGGATACTGATTAGGTTCAGTTGACGATACAGTCTAAGAAGTTTGGTTTTGGAGTTCATTTATGAGCTTGGTCCCATCAGACATCCAGACATTCTAAGACAGGTATTGCTCATTTCGGGAGATGGCTTTCTCCGCGAACTTGAGATATAGAGAGACATAGAAAGAAACACCACAGGCGGATCCACTCACTGAGGCTATTCCTCGAACGCAATAGTTTCACAAACGAGTTTTGTGAGACTGACAAGTAGAGGAGTTGGGAGTTCGGTATCACACGGGCTGTGAGTATGCGACATCGCAATAATTAGCCTTGAGTGCAAGTGGGAGATTGTTGGAGATAGTGCCCTCAGAGTCAATTATTGGATCACAGGCACGTGATTGCAATGATTGAGGGAGGACCTATCCCGGTAGGACAGTCTTACTCAAGATGATAGTATGCTATCTGGTTTATCTTTATCATCGTGTACTGCTTTAGGTGACCTGACAGGTCGCTATTGCACGTTGATAGAGCCCTAGGATTCATGCTTGACTGCCAGCAGTATGAGGGCGATCATATAAGTGAGAGCTGGAGTCTACAAGCACATCCTTAATAGGTCCCTAGTCGTGGGAGTTTCGAGACAGGGCATCGATTCTCCAGAGTAGACTAGTGTATACAGTCGAGACCCCGACGAGGGGCGGTGGCCGGTCTCACAAGCCACTGGTATCAGTTGGATCACCTAAGATGTATACAGGTGCTCATTGGGTTATGAGTACACCGGACAGGACTCGCTGGGAACATGCTAGTCGGTCTTATACCTGACGTCAGATAGCAGTTCCCTGGTGACATGTGTACAGGTTAGTTCATCGACCTGGGGATCGTCATTTGTCTCGTGTGAGTTCCCACTGTACTTTGATTACTACCCTACCACGGCTCAAAGGAGTCGTGCAAACAGGTTTTAGTTGGGTACAGTCCCGAGCCACATGGAGGCAGTGAGCGGATCTTCAGGGGTTCGTCTCTCCCGGTATTTGGGGTGAGGTCGCGCTGTGTCTAGGAGAGCCAGAACATGAAAAGACCTTGGCCAAGGCAGGAGATTTACTGGTAGGTATTCCAGTAGTATCTCAGGGTGTTCTGGGCTTCACTCCGACACGACTTGTACCGCTTTTGGGGGTCTGACTTTTACCAACCCCCTAGGCCCGCCATGCGATGCTCATAGACGAACGGACCGGACTGTACGGATATTGTCACTGACAGGCTCAGTTGGGTGTCGGGGTGAGCTTCCTCATCGACATCCCTTTTGGTCAATAGCTGGTGGCCCGTCACGTATTGGCTTATACCTCTGACGTGCTAGTGGTTAAATCCACAGCCATAGTATTGACGAGTCTTTAGAGTCCACCACACTTTCAGTTACTCAAGCTTTCGGGCGAAACGCTGTAGAGGCCGTATGGAGATATGGCAGGGTCCGATCAGATACGTGCGGTATTGCACGGATCAGGATCGGACCGTTTGTACTAGTGGCCGTATGGTTATATGGCAGCGTTCGATCAGATACGTGCGGTATTGCACGGATCAGGATCGGATGGATCTTACTAGCCGGTTTTGGTTTAAGCTGGTCCTAGTTTAGTACAGTGTAGATTTTGTCTCATTGCATTTGTATCCGGACGGAATACAAATGCGGGTGTGTATGCACAGTGTGGGGTTTTCCTGTAATTTATTACGGGACCAGTTTTCTAGAGTTGCCATTTTTGCTTTCCGTTCCGGCCGGTTTTCCTTTGTTCTTTCCCGGCCGGACTTTTTCGATGGAGGGGGTAATTTGCAGTTTTGCAAATTACACTTTGTGGAGGATTTATTTGCATAAGGATTTATTATGAAAGCATCTTTGCTTTTCTTGCATTCATTGTGATAAGAAAGGATTAGAAATGAAGTGAGGTTTGATTTGAGTTTAGTGATGATTATGCTTTGGATATGGTTACCCTCCACCTTTTACTACCATCACCTCCCTTCATGCTTCATAATCTTTTCCTCCACCATTTTCTAAGGAGGTTAGTTTTTCATCAGAGAAGTGAGAAGAAGAAAAGAGAAGAAGAGAGAGCTTCATCTTTGAGAGAGGTTTTCATTCTTGATCTCATTCCATGCCAAGAAAAATGCAAGCACCATTTTTCTTATCTTTGTTTCCTCCATCCTCTGCAAATGGCAACCAACCCCAAAGTGAGACATACATTCTACATTACACTCCCTACAGCATATCTTGTGCATGTCGAGTAGCCGGCTTCATGCGTGAGTTGCCTCGGTATTGAGGTGGGAGCCCGTAAAAGTACCCGGCTTCGTGGTGCCCTTTCCGACGAGGAGGAGACGGACGGAGATCCCGCGAGGAGATCGGAGTGGAGATGAAGACCGGAGGACTCGGATCGTATGGTATACTTCTCTACCCCCTCTCTAGATAGCTTAGACTAGTTTAATGGCACGATCCGGGGTTTAGTGCGCGGTGGTGCCGGTTTGCTAAGTCCGCAAAATTTAAAGTTTACCACCGTTTCCGCGTTTGGCCGTCGGATTGACGGCCGGGGCGCCGCCGTGCACTTACAGGAGTCAGCTGAGAGAGAATCCCATTCTCTTTTAGGAAGTTCAGGAATTCATTGCTCAAGTATTCACCTCCTCGATCAGATCGAAGGATTTTAATACTTTTCCCGGTTTGGTTCTCGACTTCTTGTTTATATTCTCTAAATTTCTCAAAAGCTTCTGATTTGTGTTTCATCAGGAACACATATCTGAATCTAGAGAGATCGTCAGTGAATGTAATGAAGTACGCAGAACCATTCCTGGCATGTGTAGACATGGGGCCGCATACATCACTATGTACCAGTCCCAAGAGTTCAGTAACTCTTTGTCCGTGTCCCGTAAACGGAGTTTTGGTCATCTTGCCTTTGAGACATGACTGGCAAGTGTCATAAGATGAAAATTCAAACGGATTTAAATATCCATCCTTATGCAACTTAGCTAGTCGTTTCGCATTAATGTGACCTAGTCTACAATGCCACAAGAAGGATTCGTCCAGTTCTGAACTCTTCCTCTTGTGTGTGTTTGTTATGCTCAGAACTGTTGATTGATTTAGAACATAAATGCCATTGCACATCGTGCCTGATCCGACCAACTTTTGGTTTAGGAAAATGTTCATAACATTATCCTGTAATACAAAATTATATCCCTCTTTACTCAACAAAGAAACCGATATAATGTTGCATATCAGGTTCGGCATGTAATAGCATTCGTTCAGAATCAATATATTACCAGTTGGCAATACAAGGTGATATTCCCCGACGGTTTTAGCTGCAACAATTGCACCATTTCTGTTGGAGATAGTGCCCTCATAGTCAATTATTGGATCGCAGGTACATGATTGCAATGATTGCGGAGGACCTATACCGGTATGACAGTCTTACTCGAGATGATAGTATGCTATCTGGTTTGCCTTTATCAGTCGTGTACATGATCAGGTGACTGATTACATGTTACACTTTGATAGAGCCCTTAGGATCTTGCTTAACCACCAACAGTATGATGGCGATCATATACGTGAGAGTTGGGTGGTTTATACGCATATCCTTAATTGTGGTCCCTAGTCGTGGGAGTTTCGAGACAGGGCATCGATACTCCGGAGTAGACTAGTGTATACAGTCGAGACCCCGACGAGGGGCGGTGGCCGGTCTCACAAGCCACTGGTGTCAGTTGGATCACCTAAGATGTATACAGGTGCTCATTAGGTTATGAGTACACCGGACAGGACTCGCCGGGAATCTGCTAGTTAGTATTATATCTACCGTCAGATAGCAGTTCCCTAGAGACATGTGTACAGGTTAGTTCATCGACCTGAGGTCGTCATTTGTCTCGTGTGAGTTCCCACTGTGCTTTGATTTCTACCCTACCACGGCTCAAAGGAGTCGTGCAAACAGGTAGTTTTTGGGTACAGTCCCGAGCCATATGGAGGCATGTGAGCGGATCGGCAGGGGATTCGTCTCTCCCGGTATTGGGGGCGAGGTCGTGCTGTGTCTAGGAGAGCCATTACACAAAGTCCATGGCCATGGCAGGAGATTTACTGGTAGGTACTCCAGTAGTATCTCAGGGTGTTATTGGGCTTCACTCCGACACAACTTATACTGCTATTGGGGGTCTGACGTTACTAGCTCCCTAGGCAGATATGCGATACTCATAGACGAACGGACCGGACTGTATATACATTGTCACTGTTAGGCTCAGTAGGGTTTCTGGATGAGTTCGCTCATCGGCCTCCCTTGAGTTCGCTCATCAGCCTCCCTTGAGGTCAGTCCATGGGCAGCCGTTACGCATTGCTAGTGCCGCTGACGGTTTGTTGTTAAACCCACTGCCAGGGTACTGACGAGTCATTAGAGTCCCCCACAGAAAGTTTCCCAAGTTCGGGCGAAACGTTGTAGAGGCCGTATGGTTTTATGGCAGGGTTCGGAAAATGCACGTGCGTTTACGCACGTGTTATTTTTCGGGCAGATGATACTGGTCGGCTTTGGTTTAAGCCGGATCCGAGTATTATGTTGAGTAGGTATAATATCTTTGTCTCGGTTGCTTTTGTATTCGGTCGTAATACAAATGCGGGTATATTTATACAGTTTCGGGGTTATCCTGAAAGTCGTTTCAGGATCACTTTTGGAAGTTGCCAGTTTCCAGTTTTCTATCAGCCGTCTTTTAACATTCGGTTAAAGACGGATTTATCTTTTCTTGGATGAGAGTGAGTCGTGCTTCTAGAAGGTTCTAGAAGGTTCTAGAATTTGGTGACAAGGCTAAGTGACTCATGCTTTGATTTCATTGTATTCTTGTTTTCCTTAAGATATTCTTTTGCATTCACATTATGATATTTTCTTAAGGTCACCCTCTTTGCTCCTACGGTCACCTCCTCCTCCTTATGAGAGGCCGGCCCCCTCTCTCTCTCCTCACACGCTCTCTCACTTGAGTTTTTTATGGTTAGAAAAGATTATGATAGTATTCGGGGTGTATGGAATTTTACAGTTCATTTCATTCCATCACCCGATTTCCACGGCAACTTCATTAACCGATCGCCCACGGATTTGGACGAAGTGAGACAAAGTCATCTACTCATTCTCTACGTCATTCTTGGTCGTCTCTTTTAGCAAACTTGACGATCGAGTTGCCTCAAGTCAGAGGCGGGAGCCCGTTTAAAGAATCGATCATGTGGTGCAACCTCGACGAGGATATTGGAGATCGACGAGATCGGAGCAGCCGCAACGGAGCGTGGAATGATGGTTAAAGAACGAAGGACTCGGATCGTTCGGTATAACCTTTCTACACTCTTTACAGTTTGTTAGTTTAGAAAAAATGGCAGATCCGGGTTAAAGTATACGATAGCGCCAGTTAAAAGTTTTTTGTTCCGCATTTGGCGTCTGTAGACTGCCGGGGCGCTAGCGTAGACTTACAGTGGTATCAGAGCTTCACCATTTTGCTATACTAACTTGTGCTAACGCGTTTAAAACATCGATCCGACCGAAAATCGAAAATTGCAAAATCCAAGCCTAACAGTTTCTGTCGATTTTAAATGGTCTGATAAAATTATTCTGCATGTCTCAGAAATGTGTGCAGGCTTTTCTAAGAACACGTACCAAATTTGGGCACGTGATCCCACCAAGCCGCCGCGGAAGCGCGGCCAAACCCATGGTGTGGCCGCGGATCCGCGGCCACGTGGTGAGCTCGTGCTCCCAAATTTTGTCAGTGGGTTCTTCTCTGGATTTTGTGGTTTTTGGTAAATATCGTTTTGGCCCAGATTTTGTTACTGTTCACCAGTAAGCAGTGGGGCCCACTTTTTGATATTTGGTCAATCGAAATTTGAACACGTTAGTTTACAGTGCTTACATTATATCTCCGACCGGGAATATCATTTGATCGGTAAACCGCGTCAGATTGCTATAGTTCTTTTAGACGGGTTTGCGAACGTGACATTCGCGTTGATGTTATGTGTTGTGCTGTGATGTTGCGGATTTGTCGTGGTGGATAGCAGTGTGCAATGGTAGTACAGTTTGAGTTTATTTGTACATTTGATATTGCGGGGCGAGCGTCCAACTTGTGGACTGTCGTCACTGCCTGTTGTATAATATTCTTTTGGGGCACGACCAGCTTGCGGTCGATGTACCTATTGTACTATTTTTCATTACTGTACTAGGTTTTACCCCAAGACGGAGTGCACGGATAGCCGGGTTCTGAGAAGCAACGGGTCCGCATCTCATGACTTTGAGAGGCAGAGGGGTCCCACTCTAGAATTGGCAGACTATTCGCCGCACTCGTAGGGGGTACAGGTTGACCCAAGGAGGGGTGCCCAAGATTACCGGATTCCGTAGAGTGCAGGGTGGTCCATTCACTATGCTGTAGGGGGCTGCCTCGCTTCAGGTTTTGGCGGGTAACTTGCCGCACCCGTAGGGGTCTAGGTTTCATTGCACAGGCTATCCACACGACAGGGGAACGTCGAGTTTCAGTAGCGGCTCTGTGAAACTCGGGGATCCCAGATATCTGTATTGTTCTGTGCTGCTTATTACTTTTCTGTAATGTTGCATATTATCACGCCTGGAGCGATTATTGTATATTGGTTTATATACTATTAGATGTTGTATATGTTTTACACCCGCGCTAGTCCAGCCCCCGCTCTGTCGTTAGTTAAGTAACCTAACGAGTGATGACGGGACCCAGTGACGAATGCGGATGGCAAATACGTACATTTTATTTTCGTTCTTTTCTGGTGTGATCGAATGATGGGACTGCGTTGATTCTGATCAATGCAAAGTATAACAAACCTGTTTGATGTTGTTGGAACAAATTTAAAAGGTGTTGTTACAAAGACGTTTCCTTTTGTTATGCATAGCGGTATTCAGTGGAATATCCTACACCTCATTCGACGGGGCAAGGGCTGATATCCCTTCACCAGGACTGACCCCTTGGGCAGAAGTTTGCGTCAGAGTAATAACTTCACTATAGTCGATTACATGTTGCTTTGCATAGCGGTATTCAATGGAATATCCTGCACCTCATTGCACGAGGAAAGAGCCGAGATCCCTTTACCGGGAGTGACCTCTTTAGCAAAAGGTTTTCGCCACTATATTTTAAAAAACTATGAGGTTCCTTCAACGAGATCAAGTTCATTACGTTAAAGGTTTTTCGCCAAAAACCAGCCGTAGCCCTCCGTCGTTTCTTATGGATGGTCAGTAATATTCAAGCTATGTTTGTTGGCTTTCGTCAAGGCATAGTGTTTGGTAGTTGCTGGGGTATTCATTTGTTGCATAGATAGATGTGTTGGTTTGGGACAGTCGTATTACCTTGTTGGCTTTCGTCAAGGGTATGTACGGGTGGATTCAAAGTAACAAGATAATGACGGGCAGAACTTGACATGTGACTTATGATTTGTTGACTTTCGCCAAGGTCATAAGAGCATGGGGCAAAAATCATATCGGGAGTTTCTAAAGAAACTGAAACTTGCCAGGCATGCGCATACCTTCTGGAGTGTGATAACGCGAGTGGATTCCGTCACGTTATCATACGATGAGAGTTGGATCCCGATTCCCACTGATGAGTTGGTTTACTCTTCGGGTGATTCCGATTGATTCTTCTTTAGGTTTGGAGGAGAATTTGACAGGACAGTGGGAGGTTTCCGGATTAGATAAAGTGATGACCATTCTGATCTAGGTTAGAGTGCACGCAGAGTGTTTCTTTTCTCTCTCTCTCTTTGGCAGCGACCTTTGACCGACCCTAGACTATGACTCAGTGACCAGGTTGACCGAACCTTCTTAAAATACTGGCTTTTGGATTGTCTGAGTTGCATAAGTCATTGCCACTCCTTCTTTTACCCTTTGAATTCTCAGAACACCCGTATTACTACGGATATCCACTTCCATTGGATAGATCCATCGTATGGTTATATACGAACTCGAAGGGACTTCTTCGAGGATGGATCCAGGTTCAGGAGAAATAGAATTGGTTTATTCAGTTGTCTTTTATTATCACCTTCTCTCAGGTTGCGATAGCTCCTTGGTTTAGGAGAGTACACCTATTACGCTTATTGGATAGTCTTATTCCAAACCATAGGCTGGTGCCGAAAGGTAGGGAATGAAGAAAACCAATTAGCATAAGTAGGGTGTGCAGAAGGTAATATGTAAAGACAAAATAAAGGGATTAGAAAGAGGGCAAAGTAAATTGCGACTGATATCATTCACGACCAAAACCGCGTACTTCATCGCCGCTCCTATTTCACCTTTAAAAAGAATAAGGTATTATTCAGTTGTCTTTTATCGTCACCTTCTCTCGAGATGCGAGTACTCCTTGGTTTAGGAGGGTACACCTATTATGCTTACTGGATAGTCTTCTTCCAAACCATAGGCTGGTGCCAAACGGTAGGGAAGGAAGAAAACCATTTAGCCTAACGATGGTGTTCAGAAGGTAACGACTAAAGACAAATAAAGGGATTTGGAGATATGGCAATAAAATATACGGTTGAAGTCATGAATTGGATTATGGAAGAGGCATTGCTACGAATACCAGGATACCCCTACGAAACATTTTTTATGTTTCAGTGCATTGTTAAAGGAAAAACTGTTTTCCCGATTAGACACTTACTCCAAGGGTATGTATTTACCAGGTTTCATTCTCATATCTGTATGGTTTTACAGATGATGAGAGGGAGTAAGATATTGGGAATTAGGTGATTATCCTTATTATATCGGAATTCGTTGTAATTGGTGATATTTGAGGAAATCGCCAGGGTACAGTTTTCCACCTACAACGCACAGGTTTTGAGTTGTTTAACTCAGCGGACTTATACAGAGTATTGTATGTTGTCCAGTGTCCATCAGGACAAAGGGGTAGGTCCTCGTACTATGTTCTGTTTACTTATAACTTCTCTAGTATTTAGACAAGTGTTTCGTAGAAATATAAGGTCTAAGTTTTGAGAAGTTGTGGGTATAAGAATAAAGTAGAGAACCAGGTATCACAAGTATCGGGATTCTTCAAAGAGATCGAAGATGTAGATTCTTGTTATTGGTATTCAGATGATAGTGATGGTTTTGAGAAACGTGTTTCTCTTTCAGGTTACTCATAATTGGATGGATTCCTAAGTTGAGTAATGCTGATTAGCCTCTTTCCATTAAGTTGATATGCACTGGAGACAGATGCATGGATTGAATATGGTTCCAATTAAATAAGTGCCAAAGTTTCTATATTGGATATAGAATAGTTCGTACCTTAAAAGATATTAAGGTACGGGGAGTTGTCCAGCTTATGCTTAAAACCAGACTCTGGATAACTCAGGGCACGTTTCTGTAATGGCTGTTTTGTGGGTTGACCCTGGCTATGACGAGGGTTGATATTCTACCATTTGGAAGATCAATAGTGATATTGTTCTTGACTCGCCACAGTTTTAGTAAAATGGATCTTTTTCAGAAAACAGTAGTGGGAGTATGGTAGAACTGGAAGTGATTCCAGAACCGCGAACGATTGCGAAAAATTTAATAGGACCTATATATTCAATCAGGTTTGACATTCCAATAGCCACTCCGCAGGTATGGTAGGTAACCTCAGATGCCCGAGAGGTACTTCGGTAGCCTCAGAGACGGTGACAGGGAGGTTCTTATCTACCCAGACTTGACACTACTGTTGTTCCAGGCTGTGAGACCCGGTAGGAGGGTTGTCGTAGTCAGTGGGAGCAGCAGAAGCATAGTGGGCAAGTGGCTTATGTCAATTTATAGACTTGAGCAGTTATAGCGGAGATAGATCATCTAATTTTGATGTGACAGTCATGGGTTTGACTTTAATCAGAATAGGGGATGGATCAGTTAAGAAGGTAGTAGGGTGTGATGTCATGGTATCTGGATGACATACACAGAGTAGGAAGTAAAATTCCTATACTACGATCGGTTGTACTGTGGTCGTCACACAGTTGTTTCTCCAAGACAGGATATGGATATAATATTTGACATTCTGGTTTCTGGATCTATGGTTTTAGATCTGGATTTGGGTAGTTTCCCAATGTGGGTACTTTGACAGATATTCTAATGGTTTTTGGAATAGTTGACTCCTAGCATGGTGGTGTACCTGCAGGTGATGGAGTCACCCTCTCTAAAGGTGTCGTATAGACTAAAGGGAAGAGGGATGTGCATGATTGGCAGATCACTTGCTTAGGCAATTGAGTCAATCGTGAGATGTCAAGTACCACACCAAATGTTGGTTTTGCACTAGATGCAATAAGTTTGTATTAATCCAATCCTGGAGAAACATAAGGAAGCAGTTTTAGAACATAAGTACATGTTCTACGGATTTGATGACGGCAGCCTCCTTCGGGAGACGGTTATCATTCCAAGCTTCAAAGGTGACATGGTTGACAGAGTGATTGTCAGAGTTATAGTTTTTCCCTCTGACGAAGAGGGACAATATTATGGACAGGTGGTCCAAGAGGATACTGTGGGTGGCATGGTGCCGGATACTGATTAGGTTCAGTGATCGATACAGTCTAAGATGTTTGGATTTGGAGTTCATTTATGAACCAGGTCCCATCAGATATCCAGACATATTCTAAGACAGGTATTACTCGATTCGGGAGATTGCTTTCTCCGCGAATTTGAGATTAAGAGAGATATAGAAAGAAACTTCTAGGCGGATCCACTCACTAAGGCTATTTCTCGAACACAATAGTTTTACAAACGGGCTTTGTGAAACTGATTAGTAGAGGAGTTGGATGTTCGGTTTCACACGGGCTATGAGTAGTCGACATCGCAATAATTAGCTTTGAGTGCAAGTGGGAGATTGTTGGAGATAGTGTCCTCATAGTCAATTATTGGATCGCAGGTACGTGATTGCAATGATTGCGGGTATGACAGTCTTACTCGAGATGATAGTATGTTATCTGGTTTGCCTTTATCAGTCGTGTACATGATCAGGTGACTGATTACATGTTACACTTTGATAGAGCCCTTAGGATCTTGCATTACCACCAACAGTATGATGGCGATCATATACGTGAGAGTTGGGTGGTTTATACGCATATCCTTAATTGTGGTCCCTAGTCGTGGGAGTTTCGAGACAGGGCATCGATACTCCGGAGTAGACTAGTGTGTACAGTCGAGACCCCGACGAGGGGCGGTGGCCGGTCTCACAAGCCACTGGTGTTAGTTGGATCACCTAAGATGTATACAGGTGCTCATTGGGTTATGAGTACACCGGACAGGACTCGCCGGGAATCTGCTAGTTAGTATTATATCTACCGTCAGATAGCAGTTCCCTGGTGACATGTGTACAGGTTAGTTCATCGACCTGAGGTCGTCATTTGTCTCGTGTGAGTTCCCACTGTGCTTTGATTTCTACCCTACCACGGCTCAAAGGAGTTGTGCAAACAGGTAGTTTTTGGGTACAGTCCCGAGCCATATCGAGGCACGTGAGCGGATCGGCAGGGGATTCGTCTCTCCCGGTATTGGGGGAGAGGTCGTGCTGTGTCTAGGAGAGCCATTGCACAAAGTCCATGGCCATGGCAGGAGATTTACTGGTAGGTACTCCAGTAGTATCTCAGGGTGTTATTGGGCTTCACTCCGACACGACTTATACTGCTATTGGGGGTCTGACGTTACTAGCCCCCTAGGCAGATATGCGATACTCATAGACGAACGGACCGGACTGTATATACATTGTCACTGTTAGGCTCAGTAGGGTTTCTGGATGAGTTCGCTCATCGGCCTCCCTTGAGTTCGCTCATCAGCCTCCCTTAAGGTCAGTCCATGGGCAGCCGTTACGCATTGCTAGTGCCGCTGGCGGTTTGTGGTTAAACCCACTGCCAGGGTACTGACGAGTCATTAGAGTCCCCCACAGACAGTTTCCCAAGTTCGGGCGAAACGTTGTAGAGGCCGTATGGTTTTATGGCAGGGTTCGGAAAATGCACGTGCGTTTACGCACGTGTTATTTTTCGGGCAGATGATACTGGTCGGCTTTGGTTTAAGCCGGATCCGAGTATTATGTTGAGTAGGTATAATATCTTTGTCTCGGTTGCATTTGTATTCGGTCGTAATACAAATGCGGGTATATTTATACAGTTTCGGGGTTATCCTGAAAGTCGTTTCAGGATCACTTTTGGAAGTTGCCAGTTTCCAGTTTTCTATCAGCCGTCTTTTAACATTCGGTTAAAGACGGATTTATCTTTTCTTGGATGAGAGTGAGTCGTGCTTCTAGAAGGTTCTAGAATTTGGTGACAAGGCTAAGTGACTCATGCTTTGATTTCATTGTATTCTTGTTTTCCTTAAGATATTCTTTTGCATTCACATTATGATATTTTCTTAAGGTCACCCTCTTTGCTCCTACGGTCACCTCCTCCTCCTTATAAGAGGCCGGCCCCCTCTCTCTCTCCTCACACGCTCTCTCACTTGAGTTTTTTATGGTTAGAAAAGATTATGATAGTATTCGGGGTGTATGGAATTTTACAGTTCATTTCATTCCATCACCCGATTTCCACGGCAACTTCATTAACCGATCATCCACGGATTTGGACGAAGTGAGACAAAGTCATCTACTCATTCTCTACATCATTCTTGGTCGTCTCTTTTAGCAAACTTGACGATCGAGTTGCCTCAAGTCAGAGGCGGGAGCCCGTTTAAAGAATCGATCATGTGGTGCCACCTCGACGAGGATATTGGAGATCGACGAGATCGGAGCAGCCGCAACGGAGCGTGGGATGATGGTTAAAAGACGAAGGACTCGGATCGTTCGGTATAACCTTTCTACACTCTTTACAGTTTGTTAGTTTAGCAATAATGGCAGATCCGGGTCAAAGTATACGATAGCGCCAGTTAAAAGTTTTTTTGTTCCGCATTTGGCGTCTGTAGACTGCCGGGGCGCTAGCGTAGACTTACAATTTCCAACCCTTATGTCTTTATCACCTTCTCCAAGTTCTCTACCTTTCCTAAGCCCATGTAACTGATTACATATATGGGATCCTGACCCAGTATCTAATACCCAGGACGTAGAGGAAATGGAGAAACAATTCTCTGTAACGAACACACCCGAAGAAAATGCATCAACATGTACTTTCTTCATTCGGGTGGCATGAGAAACCTGGTATTCCCCTATATCCTGTTCAGTCTTATAACTCTTATAAGAAAGAACGGAACCAACGTTCCCAAGCATAGTATAACATGCGGGTTCGGTCAATACATCCATATTATTATCTTTATTAAGGCATGATATGGTCGCTACCTGGAGAGAGAGAGAAGAAAACACTTTAGCGTATGCTCTTGCAAGATCATATTGGTTATTATCTTATCTAATCAGGATGGCTCCCACTGTTTTTTATCAAATCTTCCTTCAAACCCTAAAAGGAAAGACTAGCCGGGATTAATTACACCCTACAACTTCGCCAATCTTTCAGCCAGGCCAGTGTCGGTACTTTGAGGGAGCTTCCCCGTGCTTTCGCACGGACCTAATTAAAGTAAACCTCATTTTCCCAGAGGCGTAACCCCGTTGACACCTTTCTAGACACCTACTTGATCGGCTAATTGTCCTGTGTAAAACTCTTCCGGGAGTAACAATTACTCGCAGTGGGTATCGGGATCCAACTATCTCATAGAAGGTATGCAATCTCATTGCAAATCTCAACACTTGAAATTCCCGATAATATTTTTCCCCTAACCCCTATGATCTTGACAAAGGCCAACAAATCATAGGATGTTAGTCAAGTTCAACCCATCATTTCTTGATTGAATCAAACCCACCCGCACGACCCTTGACAAAGGCCAACAAGGTCGTACGACTACCCTAAAACAATCTGCATCATATGCATAAGCAGATAAGCACCATTTAGCTACCGCACACTACGCCTTGACAAAGGCCAACAAACGTAGCACGAATACTAAACAGTTCTTATCTGAAATGACGGAAGGCTACGACAGGTTTTTTTTGAAAACCTATTGCGTAATGAACTTGATATCATCGTAGAATCATGTGAATTTTGAAATGGAGTGATTTTGGGGCTTCTATTAGTTTTGCTAAAGAGGTCACTCCCGGTGAAGGGATCTCGGCTCTTTCCTTATCGAATAAGGTGCAGGGTATATCATATATACCGCTATGCAAAGCAAAACTCCAAAAGCAGTCAAAAGTCAAACCGAGTGTTGTAGCATCTGCCAATTTTGGTAAAGAGGTCACTCCCGATGAAGAGATCTCGGCTCTTTCCTTATGGAATAAGGTGCAGGATATATCATATACATCACTATGCAAAGCAAAACTGTAGCTACCCTTTTTATTTAAAAATTTGATTCTACAACATCTTCTAGGTTTCTTTTCTTTCATTAATTACATTAATGAAGTCCCATCATTTAAGTCACCTAAACATCACAGATAAATACGACGTACACTTATGCCATCCGCATTCGCCTCGCTGTCCCCTCGTGCACCGTTAGGTTAGGTAACTAACGGCAGAGCAGAGCAGGGCTAGCGCGGGTGTAAAACATAAGCAACGCCTATATAATATATCATATATACTATATACAGTATTTATCACAGAACATCAAATGATCACATCACAGATATCGCAGCAGAAGAACATATGAAATATTGGATATACTAGGACGTCCGTGTTTTATTTTGAGCCTCTATAAAACACGGATTCCACGGTCGCGATGAATAGCCAATCCCACACCCCTAGACCCCTACGAGAGCGGCAAGCAACCCTACCAATTCTAGAGTTAGGAGACCCGGACTCGACTCCTCGAGTTGGTCTCCCACTGGACCCTAGAACCCGGTTACTTGTGCTCCCCTCCTTGGGTCTATCCTAGTGCGAAAAAGTAAATAATATACAAATGGTGACATCAACCTCGACCCGGAAGTGCCCCAATAAAAGAATATTACATACATTTAAATTTTACATGAATGAACATAAAAACTCTCATCTCACATAAAAAAAAACATGGCTATTCAGAACGCGACGATCCAATATAACATATCCAGCAACACATAACATCATACGTCATCAACGTAAGTAAATATGCGCATCCCAATTGTCGTTGACATATAGCAACGAAACCGGCGATATCACATATTACACTTACGGTCACAGAAAAGAAAGTGTAAAACTACAACATTTGGAATCCACAATCTCTTTAGACATCGTAAATCCGAAATATCACATATTTCGCATTTCATGCCTAACGTGTGAATTCCACATATTGTATCACATTCCAGATAAATAGACAGTATTAAACTTTTCGATCGAATAATCAAATACCCAAGATTTCCTAAATAGCTCAACACTTGAGCGGAGTTCAAAAATTCCAGAATACGTCACAGTAGCAACGGTCCCGCCGTAGAAGGGTCAAGCCAACGCCTCACATGTGGCACGCCGTACTGCCCCAAACCCTAAGGTTCAAAGGGCAGTTCAAGACGGTCACATAACCGAGTTAAGGTTTGTTGTCTTCTAGAGGGTCCATCACATCACATGCACGTTTTTCCGAAATATTTAAACCCGAGAAAAATTCAACACTTGAATGGTTTTCGTGCCGGGAAAAATTTGAGTTAATGATATCCGTTCGAACATTTTAATACTTTCTAAATTATCCGGAAAAACATAACAAAATTAAATTCTCCGATCGAATCAGCGATTTCAAAATAAACCCCAAAATACTCAACACTTGAGTCAGATAAAAATGCCCAGAAAAATATCAGGAAATAGAATAGGAACATTACTGTGCAAACAGTTAAAGGTGACGTCATAATATGGCCGCGGAACCGCCGCACGAGCCATGCTCGTGCCGCGGATCCGCGGCTCTTTGGGCTCCAAACAGTGTCGTTTTGCATAGTATTCCTTATATTTTCCTGCTGATTTTTTTAAGCATTTTTAATTTGGAAAAATCCTAGATTTTAAAAAATGTACAGAGAGGGTTTGATTTCGACGTGTTCGGGTTCGTTCGGAGTTTTAACTTCGTTAACACATCGCCTAATGCTCTAGCTAGGCTCTGATACCACTGTAGGGTTACTAGGCACACTAACGAGGCTCTACAAGGCATCGACCATGCCAAAATTAATTTTTTATGTGCCGAATAATACTAAGCAAGATCGTTAACTAGTGTTTAGGCGAATCATTTAGCAAGTAAACAACTTTACTCTAAAGGGAATACGAAATACAACCTTTGTAGATCGGTCCTTCACTTCTAAAGCTCTTTGATGAAGTCCCTTCGCTGCGATCAAGCTTCTCCCGGACTCTTGCAAGGCTTCACGACGCGAAGGAAGAGACCTTGCTTGAAATCTCCGATGCCGAAGATGATCTACGTCGAGGGAATTCCGACTCAAGCTCCTACTTCACTAACTAGAGAAATAGTGAAGTAAACACCCAAAATTAAAGTGCTAGTCTAGTAGAGGATGGAGAAATAGGAAGTGGGTTCTCTTTAGAATTTAGTTTCTCACACTCTTTCTCACTTTAGATCAAACCCTAGTTTTCTTTCTCCTTTTCACAATGAAGAAGATGAACAAAAGAATGAGGAAAGGATAATGATCAAGTGAAGTTGCTAACCATGGTGAGAGAGTATCATACACTAACTCTTGTTGAGACTTTACCATAGCTAATTGTAAATGGTTAGGTTAAACAAAGATCTAAGGTAAAACAAAACAAGTGGACTTTTTCAAAGCAATCACAAGCTTCTAGAAGCTTCATGCTTATGAAAGAAATTCCACTAATTTGTAATTACCTTAAATAAATGTAAACCACCATTTAAAAATAGAATGGTGTGTGTCTTGTACACCCATGTTTAGTGTATCATCAACCATGATACAAAACAAAACACTTTTAATATATATATCATATATATATATTCAAGTGTGCAAGTGTGAGAAAAACCCTAAAATGAATAAGTGTAAGCAAATGTAAATTAGTATATCTAATATACAATTATACACTTAATTATTAAATCAACACTTGATTTAATAATCCGGTCATATCTCATATAACCGGCTAACATCCATCGTATCGACTTATCGAATCAACGCTTGATTCGATAACCCGGTCATATCATATATGACCGACAGATACAAAAAGTCACGAGAATAGAATACGGTATCACATACACACATTTATTCTCGGTCTCGCACATATCACATACGTGCTCCTATTTCGTTTCGCCTGAGCCAGTAAAACCTCTATGTAGGACTCTAAAGACATGTCAATATGCCGACAGTAGGTGATGATCATATCACGCACCCACAAGCCGTCAGCGGTACTAGCTGGACGTAACGACAACCCGGGTATTGAGCGATCAGAAGATCAGCAAGCAAGCCTGCTCCAACTCCTGTAAAAGCCTGCCAGTAACACTTCCCGTACAGTCCGGTCTCCTCGTCTGATATGTCGCATATCAAGTCTAGGGGTGGTAAACGTCAGACCCCAATAACCGATAAGTCGTGACGATGTGAGTCTCATAATGGGTTGAGAAACTACTTGTAACACTTACCAGTAAATCTCTAATCAGCCCTGGCCAGGGACTTCCCTGTCATGGCCAATCGAGCACTGCGCAACATCAACCCCCAATACCGGGAAAGACGAAACCCCTCCTTTCGCTCATTGCCTCCATGTGACTCGGGACTGTACCCAAAAACCACCGTTTTGCATGCCCTCATGGACATGGTAAGGTGGAAATCAAAGCACAGTGGGAATCACACAAGACTCTATGACGATCTCGGGTCTACAGACTAACCTGCACAAGTGTCACCAGAGAACTGCCATCTGACGTGAGGTATAATACCATCTGGGAGTTCTCGGCGAGTCCGTCCAGTGTACCCAGTCTCCACTGAGCACCCGTATACCATTTCTGATGTCAAACACCAAGGGATATGGGATCATCCATCGCCCATCTCATGGGTCGAGAAGCGTATACGCTAGTCTACTCTGGTGTATCGATGCCCCGTCTCGATACACCCACGACTAGGGACCTTGAAGGATGTACTTATGGACTACCATGCCCCGAGTAGTATGATCCGCATCATAGTCCAGGTAGTCAAGTACACATCCTAAGGGCTTTACCAACATGTAACTATAAGACAGTATATAGAGACATGTATACATGTTAAAGTAAAGAGTAACCAGATAGCATACTATCATGACGAGCAAGAAAGTCCTCTCTATATATGTCCAAGCATCCAATATAATATACATCATCTGTACAATACTGGCCTCTAGGGCATACATATAACTAACAGTACGGACTCGCCGAGAACTCCCAGATGGTAGTATACCTCACGTCAGATGGCAGTTCTCCGGTGACACTGGTACAGAGTAGTCTGTTGACCCGAGATCGTCATAGAGTCTGGTGTGATTCCCACTGTGCTTTGATTTCCATCATACCACGTCCAAGAGGGCGTGCAAAAAGGTGGCTATTGGGTACAGTCCCGACTCACATGGAGGCAATGAGCGATAGGAGGGGATTCGTCTCTCCCGGTATAGGGAGTTGATGTTGTGCTGTGTTCGATTGGCTATAACCGGAAATCCATGGCCAGGGTTGCTGAGATTTACTAGTAAGTGTTATCAGTAGTTTTTCGAACTGTTATAGACCTCATATCGACACGACTTATCGAGCTACCGGGGTCTGACATTTACCACCCCTAGCCGAGATATGCGACATATCAGACGACGAGACCGGACTGTACGGGAGTGTTACTTATTGGATTCACAAGAGAATGTAAAGGCTTGCTTGTTGATCTTCTGAGCGCTCAATACCTGGGTGGCTGTTACGTTTAGCTGACCGCTTGCAGCTTGTGGGTGTTTGATATGATCATCACCTACTGCCGGCGTATTGACGATTCTTTAGAGTCCTACACAGAGGTTTCTTGGCTCAGGAAAAACGGAGTAGGGGAACATATGTGATATGTGCAGGACCGAGGATAATGCGGTATGTGATACCGTATTGGATTCTCGCGATATGAGATATCGGCCGAGTATATGTGATATAGCCGGGTCATCGTATTAGTCGGTTATATGCGATATAGCTGATTGTCGGATCAAGTGTTGATTCGATAATTTAATGTATAATAATATATATGATATATTAAATTACATTAACTAATATTAGCTCACTAAAAGATTCATTTTCTCACGGGATAATACATTGATATATATGCGATATATGTTAATTGTATTATTTTCTATTGTTACAAAATATATTGTATATGTGATATATAATATTGTAACATGTTAGGGTTACAAATTTAACAATGGTTTAGGGTTTAAACTTGGTTAGGGTTTGGATTAGGGTTAGCTTTTGCATGAAGCTTCCATGAAGCTTCATGAAGCTTTGACTTTGTGTTTTGCTTGATATTTTGTGATGATATTATGTTAACTCAATCCAAACCATTAACTCTAGTTAATTCTCTACAAGGGTTAACTCCTTCATGCTTAACCCTTGGTTAGATTTGTAACCACTACAATAATTCATTATTCATCACAAAAGGATTCTATCATCTTCTTCCTTGAGTTCCTTCTTGGAAAAAGCTTTCTAGCTTTTTGCTAAGTGATGAAAGTGAGTGAGAATATGAAAACAAATGAGAGCAAAAATCCTACTTCATCTTCCTCATCTACCCTTGCCTTTTAGATGAGAGTGTTCACTTCATTTAGTGAGTGTTAGCTTGTGTTAATGAAACTTCAAGGTAGATCATCTTTGTTATCGAAGATCGGAAGCAAGCTCGCATCTTTCTCTTCGTGGAGCCTCTCGAGAGTCCGGGACACGATGATCGCAGCGAAGGGACCTCAACACGGAGCTTAAGAAGTGAAGGACCGGATCTACAATGGTTGTAATCCCTCTCACTTAGTGTTAAAGAGTTTAACATGCTTGTTTTCGCCTAAACCCTTGTTTAAAGATCCGGCTTTGGGTTGTTCGGTACGGATAAAATTTAAATCGGGCATGGTTGATGCCTTGTAGACCCTTGTGCATGTGCCTAGCAACCCTACAGTGGTATCAGAGCCAAGCTAGAGCTTTAAGCGAAGTCTGAGCGAAGTTTAAAGTCCGATCGAACCCGGAAACCCCGATGTTTATCCCTCTCTGGACATTTTTCAAAAATGTGATTTTTTATGAATTAAAAATTCTCAGAAAAACAAGCAGGAAAAACTAAGAATTACAGTGAAGTACGGTCCACTAAGTCAATTATTTGACCGTGGAACCGCGGATAAACCATGGATTTGGCGGCGGTTCCGCGGCCAAAATTTGGACTTAGTCCCTGGAATTTCATATATTTATTCTTAGGTCCTTTCTTGGCAACTTTTTCTGGGAATTTTTTAATTCCACTTAATTGTTAAGTTTTCTAGGGTTGTATTGGGGACTCAATGATTCAATCGGATAATTTAACTTTGTTTAGTTTGTCCGGATAATTTTTAGATCGTGTTAAAAAGTTCGACCAGATATTAATAACTCACTTTTTCCCCCGCCGGAAAATTTCCAAACGTTGGATTTTTTCGTAGTTTAGGAACGTTCTAAGTCGTGCAAGTAACGCGGTGGACCCTCTAGAAGACAACAAAATTTAACTCGATTATGTGACCGTCTTGAACTGCCTCTGAACCATAGGATTTGTGGCAGTACGACGTGCCACATGTGAGGCGTTGGCTTGACCCTTCTACGGCTGGACCATTGGTACTGTAGCATGTGATGAATGTTTTTAAACTAATTTCAAGTGTTGAGAACTATTTGGGAAAACTTGGATGTTTGATTATTCGATCGTAAAGTTTAACATTGTCTATTTATCTGGAATGTGATACAATATTTGGAATCCATAGGTAGTTATGAGATAACTAATTTGAATGTTATAAATCTAGCAGTTCAGTCTCAGATGATCGGTTGCCACGGAATTTTGATGTGATCAAAAGTACGTCGCAATCACGTAGCGTACGCGGATACTCGCCGGGTAAACTTAACAGACAGCCACGCCCCATAGCCCCGACCAAGTGACTGTAGGAGAACCCCATCGCCAAAATCATCCGTTCGGGTGCTCGCGGCAGCGGTGTTCCGCCTTAGTGCACTTCGTCGACGGCATCCGGGGGTGCGGCCGTCTACTAAAGTTTGCGACGAGCATTCGATCAGGATGTCGGGAATCTTGTTGAATTGCCCGACTTGATATTGAAAAGAGTTTTCGATAATGAGACTAAAATGCGGGATTTATAATTGTTAGGCTTGCGATGTCTAAGGAATTCATTTGGTTAGGCATGCGATGTCTAAGGAGGTTGCGGATTCCAACTGTTGTAGTTTTACACATTCTTTTCTGTGACCGTAAGCGTAGTATGTGGTGTATCGCCGGCTTCGTTGCTATACATCAACGACAATCGGGATACACATACTTGCTTACGTTGATAATATGAGATATTATGTGTTGCTGTGATATGTTATATTAGATCGTCGCGTTCTGAATAGCCGGGGGTTTTATGTGAGATGAGAGTTTTTCTTTTTCACTCATGTAAAATTCATTTGTATGTAATATTCTCTTATTGGGGCACTTCCGGGCTGAGGATGATGTCACCATTGTATATTATTTACTTTTCCGCATTAGGTAGACCCAAGGCGGGGAGGAAAAGTAACCGGGTTCTAGGTTCCAGTGGGAGACCATCTCGAGGAGTCGGGACCGGGTCTCCTAACCCTAGAATTGGCTGTGTTGCTTGCCGCTCTCGTAGGGGTCTAGGGATGTGGGTTTGGCTATTCATCGCGACCGTGGAATCCGTGTTTTATACAGGCTCGTATTAAAACACGGACGTCCTAGTATATCCAATATTTCATATATGTTCTTCTGCTGCAATGTTCTGTGATGAGATCATATTACTGCCTGAGACGAATGTTTATATTATATATATGAGATATATGTTATATTGCAGATTTCGTTTCAAATGTGATGCTTGTGAAGCATAATAAAATGGGACTTCATTAATGAGATTAATAAAACTAAAAGAAAGCTAAAGATGTTGTAGAAACTTGTTTAAAAACTGGCAGCTCTAGTTCTTGCTTTGCATAGCGGTGTTCCTTGTAGAACATCCAGCACCTTATTCGATAAGGAAAGAGCCGAGATCCCTTCACCGGGAGTGACCTCTTTAGTGAAACTAGCAGATACTACAAACTCGGTTTGTCTTTTGATTGCTTCTATAGTTCTTGCTTTGCATAGTGATATTTGTGAAATATCCTGCACCTTATTCGATGAGGAAAGGGCCGACGATCCCTTCACCGGGAGTGACCCCTTTAGCAAAACTAGAAAAGCCTCAAAATCACTCCATTTCAAATCACTCGATTCTACAACGATATCAAGTTCATTACGCAAAGGGTTTTCCTAAAAACCTGTGGCCCTCCGTCATGTCAGAAAAGTACTAGTTAGTATTCGTGCTGCGGTAGTTTGGTATGCGTCAAGGCGTAGTGTACGGTAGCTAACTAGTGCTTTTCTGCTAGCATACGATGCGATTGGATTAGGTTATTCGTACGGCGTTGTTTGGCATGCGTCAAGGGTCGTGCGGGTGGGTTTAATTCAATCAAGAAATGTACGGGTTGAACTTGACTAGCGGACTATGGGTTGTTTGGCATGCGTCAAGGTCATAGCACGCCAGGGGTAAAATATTATTGGGAATTTCAAGTGTTGAAATTTGCAATGAGATTGTATACCTTCTATGAGATAGTTGGATCCCGATACCCGCTGCGAGTAAGAGTTACTCCTGGGAGAGTTTTACACATTACAATTAGCTGATCAAGTAGGTGTCTAGAAAGGTGTTAACGGGGTTACGCCTCTGGGAAAACGAGGTTTACTTTAATTAGGTCCGTGCGAAAGCAAAGGGCACCTCCCTCAAAGTACCGACACTGGCCTGGCTGAAAGATTGGCGAACTTGTAGCGTGTAATTAATCCCGGCTAGTCTTTCTTTTTAGGGTTTGAAGGAAGATTTGACAAAAACAGTGGGAGACATCCTGATTAAATATATTAGATAACCAATCTGATCTTGCAAGAGCATACGCTGAGTGTTTTCTTCTCTCTCTCTCCAGGTAGTGACCATATCACGCCTTAATCAAGATAATAATACGGTTGTATTGACCGAACCCGCTTGTTATACTGAGCTGGGGAACGTTGGTCCCGCTCCAACTTATAATTGTTATAAGACAGAGCAGGAAATTGGGGAATACCAGATTTCCCGTGCCGCCCAAACGAAGAAAGTGCATGTTGATGCATCATCTTTGGGTGTGTTCATTACAGAGAACTGTTTCTCAGTATCCTTTACGTCCTGGGTATGAGATACCGGATCAGGATCCCGCATATGTAATCTGTTACATGGGCTGTAGATAGGTAGAGAACTGAGAACGGGTGATAGGTTTCATGAGATAGAAACGGTGCAAGTGTTGCAGCCAAGTCTGTTGGTCACTGTCACCCTGTATTACCAGAATACATTGATTCTGAACGAATGTTATTAGATACCGAACCTGATGTACAACATCATATCTGTCTCTTTATTAGTAAAGAAGGATAAAATTTTGTATTGTTGGATAATGTTTTGAACATTTCCTATATCAAGAGTTGATCGGTTCAGGCACGTTATCTAAAAGCATTGACGTTCTAAATCAAACTACAGTTCTTAGTATACGAAACACACACGAGAGGAAGAGTTCAGAAATGAACGGATCCTTCTTAAGGCATTGTAGACTAGGTCATATCAATGCGACCCGACTAGCTAAGTTACATTTAGATGCATATTTAAATTTGTTTGAATTTACATCTTGTGAAACTTGCCGGTCATGTCACAAAGATACGATGACCATAGCTCTGTTTATTGAAAACAGAGAAAGAGTTAGTGAACTCTTGGGATTGATACATGATGATGTATGATGGTCCCCTGTCTACACATGCCAAGACCGGTTCTTTGTACTTCATTACATTCTCTGATGATCTCTCAAGATTCAGACATATGTTCCTGTTGAAACACAAGTCCGAAACTTTTGAGATATTCACAGAATATAAGTTAGAAGTAGAGAACCAAAATACGGGTATAAGTATTATGTCCTTTGATGTGATCAAGGAGGAGAATACTTGAGCACGGAATTCCTAGACTATTCTAAAGGAGAATGAGATTCTCTCTCGGCATAACTCCTCCGTATACACCATAGCACGATGGTATATAGGGGCGGAGCAATAGCACCCTATATGATATGGTGTGCTCTATGATGAGTACTACTGAGTTTCCTATTTCCTTTTGGGAGATATGCACTTGAGAAGCTGCATACCTATTGAATAGGGTTCAAATCAAAGTCAGTTCTGTGAAAGTTTGTTGGATATCCCAAGCATTCGCAAGGGAATATCTTCTACCAAACAGAGGAACAAAAGATGTTTTGTTTCTCAGCATGCCACCTTTGTGAAAGGGAATTTCTTGTGAAGAAATTATTTGGTCATGTGGTAGAACTGGAAGGAGTTCCAGCTATACAAACTGCAGCAGATGATTTGGTAGAACCAAAGGATTCAATAGTCACCAACGAAACTCAGCCTCTCCGCCGATCTAGTAGGGTTCCTCACCCACCTGAGAGATACTTCGGTTTCTCTATGACAGTAGGAGCGAGGATTACATCATGAGATGATGACCCAACTATTTTTTGAGCTGGCCATCAGGAATGAGACTCTGTAAGAATGGCTGGATGCTTATCGATATGAGATGGAATCCTTATACACCAACAAAGTATGGACTTTGGTTGCTTTATCTAAAGGGTTAAATCCCCATCAAGAGCAAGTATATCTTGAGAAGATTACTTGGTGTACATGGAAAAGTTGAGACTTTCAAAGCTATGCTTAAGTCCATCCAGATCCTACTTGCCACGGCTACATACCATGACTACGATATCTGGCAGTTGAGTGTCATGACTGCTTTTCTAAATGATGTTTTAGAAAAGAGCGTCTATAAGTACACCGCCAGAGGGCTTCGTAGACAGTGGGAGCATCGGAAACGTGTGCAAGATGTTTTATATGATAAAACAGGCATCGCGGAGTTGGAACATCTGTTTTGATGTGGTAGTCAAAGAGTTTGACTTCATCAAAATGGTAGATGAACCTTGTATATACAAAAAGGTAGTAGGGAGTATGGTGGTAATCCTCGTAGAGTACGTGGATGACATACTCTTGAGAGGGAAGGAGTTTCCTATGCTACGCTCGGTCAATCTCCGCTTATCACAACGATTCTCCATATAGGATCAAAGTGATACCTCCCAAATCCTGGATTTTGGATCTATGAGATAGATCTAATTGGATGTTAGGATACTCAATAGTTGTAGTGAGATGGTATCAATCGATCCTGGGGAGAATCACTGGAAAAGTTCCAGGGTGGCAAGGACGACTGAATGCCAGTCGCAGGCATTGTCTTTACCCTCAGTGGAGGGACGGTATGTTGGAAGAGTTCCAAGCTAGATAACGTGACATACTAGACGATTAAAGGCAAGATACATCGTTACCAAGGATGCTACCAAAGAGGCAGTCTGGATATATAAGCTCATGAGATGAACTTCGTTCCTACCATTGTGTGACAATGGAGTTGTGGCTTATGCCAAGGAACCCCCGTCCCATCAGAAATCCAGATATAATTCTTAGGCAGTATCACCTGATCATGGAGATGGTTGATCTCCAGGGAGATCGAGGTTAGGAGAGTAGACACAGAGGACAACAGCGCGGATCCACTCAAAAAGGCCTTTTTCCCAGTAGAGACTTTTATGGGATGGTTGAGTATGAGATACTTCAACCACAGCTAATTGTTGGGTATATGATACCACAACAGTTGGCCCTAGTGCAAGTAGGAGATTGTTAGTTATATGTATGCCCTAGAGGCCATTGCTGTGCATATGATGTATATTGTAATGGATGCTTGGACATATATAGGGAGGACTTTCTTGCTCGACATGATAGTATGCTATCTGGTTGTACTTTATCTTAACATGTACTCTGATTGTCTCTATGTTACATGTTGATAAAGCCCTTAGGATATGTACTCGACTACTAGGACTATGATGAGATCATACTAGTGGGGCCACGGTAGTCGACGAGTACATCCTATAACTGTTCCTAGTCGAGGGTGTATCGAGACAGGGCATCGATACACCAGAGTAGACTAGCGTATACGCATCTTGACCCATATGATGGGCGATGGATGATCCCATATCCATCGGTGTTTGACATCAAGGTTGGTGTACGGGTGCTCAGTGGAGACTGGGTACACTGGACGGACTCACCGAGAACTCCCAAATGGTATTATACCTCACGTCAGATGGCAGTTCTCCGGTGACACTGGTAGAGAGTAGTCCGTTGACCCGAGATCGTCATAGAGTCTTGTGTGATTCCCACTGTGCTTTGATTTCCATCATACCACGTCTAAGAGGGTGTGCAAAAAGGTGGCTTTTGGGTACAGTCCCGAATCACATGGAGGCAATGAGCGATAGGAAGGGATTCGTCTCTCCCGGTATAGGGAGTTGATGTTGTGCTATGTTCGATTTGCTATAACCGGAAATCCCTGGCCAGGGTTGCTGAGATTTACTGGTAAGTGTTCTCAGTAGTTTCTCGAACTGTTATAGACCTCATATCGACACGACTTATCGAGCTACTGGGGTCTGACGTTTACCACCCCTAGGCGAGATATGCGTCATATCAGACGACGAGACCGGACTGTACGTGAGTGTTACTGATTGGATTCATAAGAGAATGTACAGGCTTGCTTGTTGATCTTCTGAGCGCTCAATACCTGGGTGGCTGTTACGTTTAGATGACCGTTTGCAGCTTGTGGGTGTTTGATATGATCATCACCTACTGCCGGCGTATTGACGATTCTTTAGAGTCCTACACAGAGGTTTCTTGGCTCAGGCAAAACGGAGTAGGGGCACATATGTGATATGTGCAGGACCGAGGATAATGCGGTATGTGATACCGTATTGGATTCTCGCGATATGAGATATCGGCCGGGTATATGTAATATAGCCGGGTCATCGTATTAGTCGGTTATATGAGATATAGCTGATTGTCGGATCAAGTGTTGATTCGATAATTTAATGTATAATAATATATATGATATATTAAATTACATTAACTAATATTAGCTCACTAAAAGATTCATTTTCTCACGGGATAATACATTTATATATATGCGATATATGTTAATTGTATTATTTTCTATTGTTACAAAATATATTGTATATGTGATATATAATATTGTAACATGTTAGGGTTACAAATTTAACAATGGTTTAGGGTTTAAACTTGGTTAGGGTTTGGATTAGGGTTAGCTTTTGCATGAAGCTTCCATGAAGCTTCATGATGCTTTGACTTTGTGTTTTGCTTGATATTTTGTGAAGATATTATGTTAATCCAATCCAAACCATTAACTCTAGTTAATTCTCTACAAGGGTTAACTCCTTCATGCTTAACCCTTGGTTAGATTTGTAACCACTACAATAATTCATTATTCATCACAAAAGGATTCTATCATCTTCTTCCTTGAGTTCCTTCTTGGAAAAAGCTTTCTAGCTTTTTGCTAAGTGATGAAAGTGAGTGAGAATATGAAAACAAATGAGAGAAAAAATCCTACTTCATCATCCTCATCTACCCTTGCCTTTTAGATGAGAGTGTTCACTTCATTTAGTGAGTGTTAGCTTGTGTTAATGAAACTTCAAGGTAGATCATCTTTGTTATCGAAGATCGGAAGCAAGCTCGCATCTTTCTCTTCGTGGAGCCTCTCGAGAGTCTGGGACACGATGATCGCAGCGAAGGGACCTCAACACGGAGCTTAAGAAGTGAAGGACCGGATCTACAAAAGTTGTAATCCCTCTCACTTAGTGTTAAAGAGTTTAACATGCTTGTTTTCGCCTAAACCCTTGTTTAAAGATCCGGCTTTGGGTTGTTCGGCACGGATAAAATTTAAATCGGGCATGCTTGGTGCCTCGTAGACCCTTTTGCGTGTGCCTAGCAACCCTACAAATCTGAGCATAATGTGCAAACCCATACGTCGTCTTCACCGGAAGAAAGTGAGCTTCCTTTGTCAATCTATCTACAATCACCCAGATGGAACCATACCCTCTGTTAGTCCTGGGTAGACCCACAACGAAACCCATGGAAGTCTGTTCCTATTTCCACTCCGGAATGGGCAAGGGCTACAACTCTCCTATCGGTCTCTGGTGCTCGGCCTTGACTTTCTGACAAGTCAAGCATCTTCAACAAACTCCGCAACATCCCTCTTCATTCCTTCCCACCAATAAACATCCTTCAAGCCATGATACATCTTGGTGGAACCAGGATGAATACTGTATACTGATCGATGGGCCTCCTCTAAGATCTCACGTCTCAGTCCATCCGAATCTGGTACACAAAGACGAGTCCCAAAGCGTAATATTCCTTGGTCATCTATCACGACCTCCGACCCTCTTCCCTTCCTAACCTGATCCATAATCTCCGATATACGAGCATCTGTGGACTGTGTCTCTCGAATACAATCCAATAACTGGGGACGGGTGCGAACATGTTCTAACTGTCCTCCTGTCGATGTGAACTCAAACTGTACACGGCTATCACATAGAATCTGCCAGTCTGTAGAAGACTGTCTCTGTAAGGTGTGCAAATGAGATAAGCTACCTCCAGGCCTCCGACTCAAAGCATCTGCTACCATATTCGCTTTTCCTGGATGATACAAGATCTCACAATCGAAATCCTTCACGAGTTCCATCTATCTACGTTGCCATAGATTCAGATCCCTCTGCTGAAAAATATACTTCAAGCTCTTATGATCTGAAAAAATATGGAACGACTCTCCATACAAGTAATGCCTCCAAATCTTCAGTGCGAATACTACAGCGGCCATCTCCAAATCATGAGTGGGGTAGTTCTGCCCGTGCCTCTTCAGCTGTCGAGAATCATAAGATACAACCCTGCCGTGCTGCATCAACACATAGCCTAAACCCACTCGAGAGGCGTCACAATACACAACAAAACCACCAGACCCAGAAGGTAAAGATAAGACTGGTGCAGTCGTCAAGCGAGTCTTTAATGTAAGTCTACGGTAGCGCCCCGGCCGTCTGTCTGAGGCCAAAATGCGGAAACGAAAACTTTTCTTAAACTAGAAACCGGTGCTATCGTATGCTTAAAACCCGGATCGAACCATTAACCTACAACTAGAAACTAGAGAAGGGTTGGAAAGGCTATACCGATCGATCCGTGTCCTTCGGTCTTTGGCCACCATCCCAAGCTCCTCAGGGCATCTCCGGTCTCGATCTCCTCATCGGAAAGGGCACCACATCATCAAGTCTTTTTACGGGCTCCCGCTTTGTCCGAAGCAACTCGGGCACGAAGTTCGCTAGCCGACGTGTCCAAGGAGATGTAGAGAATGTGTGTGATCACTTTGTCTCAAGCATCCATTGATTCTCAACACATGAGAGTGTATGGATGGAGGTTAGAGATGATGCCATTAATGGAGGTTGTGAGCTAGAGGAAGAAGAAGAAGCCTCTTTTTTTCTTATGTGTTTTCTTATGATAAAAAGAGAGAGTGTTATGAAAAATACAAGACCAAAACTATATCATGTGGCAGCCCCCCTCACTCTCCTTATCATTTCAACTTACAAAACCATCAAATAATGTGACATTTGCACAAGAAATGAGACCATGAGTCACCCATGAGGTACATGTCTCATTTAATGCACAAAATGATAACTTAAGCTCACAATTTCCATTTGTATACATTAACCCAAATGTTTACAACAACAAAAAGATACAACAACATCTAAAGTAAACTCGTGACGGATCAGAAGGATACCCCTCACCTGTATATACATACCTGCATCCGCATTCCGACTGAATGCGAATGCGATGAGACTAAAGTAATCCAACAAATCTAATACTAGGATCCGGCTTAAACCAAAGCCTACTGTATGATCCGTCCGATCATGATCCGTGCACTACTGCACGTATATGATCGAACCCTACCATATATCATATGGCCTCTATAACGTTTCGCCTGAAACTTGAGAAACAGTCTGTGGGGGACTCTAAAGACTCGTCAATACTTTGGCTATGGATTTAACTACTAGCACGTCAGTGGTACTAGCTGTACGTAACGGGCTACCAGGTATTGACAAAAACGGAGGTCGATGAGCGAACTCATCCTGACACCCTACTGAGCCTGTCAGTAACAATATCTATACAGTCCGGTCCGTTTGTCTATGAGCATCGCATGGCGGGCCTAGGGGGTTGGTTAAAGTCAGACCCCAAAAAGCGGTACAAGTCGTGTCGGAGTGTAGCCCAGAATACCCTGAGATACTACTGGAATACCTACCAGTAAATCTCTTGCCTTGGCCAAGGACTTCGTGTAATGGCTCTCCTAGACATAGCGCAATCTCACCCCCAATACCGAGAGAGACGAAACCCCTGCCGATCCGCTCACTGCCTCCATGTGGCTCGGGACTGTACCCAACTAAAACTTGTTTGCACGACTCCTTTGAGCCGTGGTAGGGTAGTAATCAAAGTACAGTGGGAACTCACACGAGACAAATGACGATCTCAGGTCGATGAACTAACCTGTACACATGTCACCCGGGAACTGCTATCTGACGTCAGGTATAATACCAACTAGCATATTCCCGGCAAGTCCTGTCCGGTGTACTCATAACCCAATGAGCACCTGTATACATCTTAGGTGAACCAACTGACACCAATGGTTTATGAGACCGGCCACCGCCCCTCGTCGGGGTCTCGACTGTATACACTAGTCTACTAATGGAGTATCGATGCCCAGTCTAGAAAAACCCACGACTAGGGACCTTTTTAAGGATGTGCTTATATACCCCAGCTCCCACGTATATGATCGCCATCATACTGCTGGTAGTCAAGCAAGAATCCTAAGGGCTCTACCAACGTGCAATAGTGACCTGTAATGTCACCTAAAGCTGTGCACGATGATAAAGATAAACCAGATAGCATACTATCATCTTGAGTAAGACTGTCCTACCGGCATAGGTCCTCCCTCAATCATTGCAATCACGTGCCTGTTATCCAATAATTGACTTTGAGGGCACTATATCCAACAATCTCCCACTTGCACACAAGGCTAATTATTGCGATGTCGCATACTCGCAGCCCGTATGATACCGAACACCCAACTACTCTACTAATCAATCTCACAAAGCCCGTTTGCGAAACTATTGCGTTCGAGGAGTAGCCTCAGTGAGTGGATCCTACCTGATATTTCTTTCTATGTCTCTCTTTATCTCAAGTTCGCGGAGAAAGCCATCTCCCGAAATGAGCAATACCTGTCTTAGAATGTGTCTGGATATTTGATGGGACCTAGTTCATAAATGAACTCCAAATCCAAACTTCTTAGACTGTATCGTCAACTGAACTTAATCAGTATCCTGCGCCATGCCTCCCTCAGTATCCGCTTGGACCACCTGTCAAAATACTGCCCCTCGTCAGAGGGAAAACTATAACTCTGACAGTCACTCTGTCATCCAGGTCACCTTGGAAGCCTGGAATGATAACTGTCTCCTAAAAGAGGCTGTTGTTATCATATCCCTAGAACATCCACTTATGTTCTAAAACTGCTTCCGAATGTTTCTCCAGGATTGGATCAATATCAACTTATTGCATCTCCTGCAAAAACAACATCTGGTGTGGTACTTGACATCTCATGATTAACTCAATTGCCTAAGCAAGTGATCTACCAATCATGCACATACCTCTCCCCTTTAGTCTGTAAGACACCTTTAGAGAGGGTGACTCCATCACCTGCAGGTATGCTACCGTGCCAGGAGTCGTCCATTCTAAAACACCTTTAGAATGCTGTCTAAGTACCCAGATTGGGAAACACCCTAAATCTAGATCTAAAACCATAGATCTAGTTACCAGATTGCCTGATAATGAATCCATATCCCGTGTGGAGAAACCACTATATAACAACCAAAGTATAACCGATCGTAGTATAGGAATTTCACTTCCCACCATGTCTATGTCATCCAAATATCAGGACATCACACCCTACTACCTTCTTAACAGATCCATCCCCTATTCTGATGAAGTCAAACCTATGACTGTCACATCAGAAATAGATGATCTATCTCCGCTATATTTGCTTTAGTTTATAAATAGACATAAGCCACTTGTCCACTATGCTTCCGCTGCTCCCATTGACTATGACAACCCTCTGGCAGAATAATATATACGTGCACTTCTAAAGCTAGTTTAGAACGACGCTATACTCATCCTCCTGCCAGGTCTCATAGCCTGGAACAACAGTAGTGTCAAGTCTGGGTAAACAAGAACCTCCTTGTCACCGTCTTTGAGCATACCGAAGTACCTATCGAGCGTTTGAGGTTACCCACCATATCTGCGGAGTGGCTAATAGAATGTCAAACCAGATCGAATCTTTAGGTCCTATTAAATTTTCAGTAATCGTTTGCGGTTCTGGAGTCGCTTCCAGTTCTGCCATACTCCCACTACTGTTTTCTGAAAAAATCCATTTTTATTAAAACTGTGGCGAGTCAAGAACAATATCACTATTGATCTTCCAGATGGTATAAAGTCAACCCTCGTCATAGCCCAGGTCAACCCACAAACTGCCATTACAGAAACGTGCCTCGAGTTATCCAGAGTCTGGTTTTAAGCATAAGCCGGACAACTCCCCGTACCTTAACATCGTTAAGATATGAACCGTTCTATATCCAAGATAGAAACAGAGGCACTGATTTAATTGGAACCAGATTCAAATCATGCAGCTGTCTCAAGTGCATGTCAACTAAATGGAAGGAGGCCGATCAACATTACTCAACTTAGGAGTGCATCAAAATATGAGTAACCTGAAAGAGAAACAAGTTTCTTAAAAACCATTACTATCAAATGAATACCATAACAAGTATCTACATCTTCGATCACCTTGAAGAATCCCGATACTTGCAACACCTGGTTCTCTACTTTACCCTTATATCTATAACTTCTCAAAACTATGACCTTGTGTTTCTACGAAACACCTGTCAAAAAACAGAGAAGTCACAAGTAAACAGAGTATAGTACGAGGACCAACCCCTCTGTCCTAATGGACACTGGACAACATACAATACTCTGTATAAGTCCCGTGAGTCTAATAACTCATTCAATGTGTGTCGTAGGTTGAAAACTGTACTTATGGTTATGAATAATTACACCGCTGTTTAATGCTCCTTACCTAATCATCCACTGATATAGGTAAATGTCATAGACATATTTTCAAAAAGTTATATCTCACTTTATAAAAATAAGCATACAGATATATCAATTTGAAATTGGTGCATAACAACGGATATTCAAAAACAAATATTTGCCGTATGGCAAACAACCCAGGCGATCTCCTCAAATATCACCAATTATATCGAATCCCGATATAATGAGGATGATCACCCAATTCCCAATAACTTACTCCCACTCATCATCTGTAAAACCATACAGATGTGAGAATCAAACCTGGTAAATACATACCCAGGAGCAAAGACTAATTGGGAAATCAGTTTTCTTTTAACAATACACAGTGAAACTGAAACATGTGAATGTTTCGAAGGGGTATCCTGGTATTCCTAGTAATGCCTCTTCCATTATCAGATTCATAACGGTAACCGTATATTTCTTTGCCATCTCTCCAAATCCCTTTATATGTCTTTAGTCATTACCTTATGTACACCCTTTTAGGCTAAATGGTTTTCTTCCTTCCCTACCGTTCGGCACCAGCCTATGGTTTGGAAGAAGACTATCCAATAAGCATAATGGGTGTACTCTCTTAATCCTAGGAGTACTCGTAACCTGAGAGAAGGTGAAGATAAAAGACAACTGAATAAAACCTTATTCATATTTCTCCTGAACCAGAATCCATCCCCGAACTGGAACAAGTTCCTTCGATTTCGTATATAACCATACAATGGAGTATCAAATAAACTGTGGATCTTCGTAGTGATACGGGGTGTTTCGAAGAAATACAAAGGTGATGTAGGATTGGCGAAGAAATACTTGGTTTGGTCGTAAATAGCAGTCGCAATTTACTTTGCCCTCTTACTAATCCCTTTATATGTCTTTACTTAATACCTTCTGTACACCTTTTAGGCTAAATGGTTTTCTTCATTCCCTACCGTTTGGCACCTACCTATGGTTTGGAAGAAGACTATCGAATTAGCGTAATAGGTGTACCGTCCTAATCCAAGGAACACTCGTAACCTGAGAGAAGGTAAAAGGAAAAGACAACTGAATAGTCCTATTCGTTTTCTCCAGAACCGGAAACCATCCTCGAATAAGTTCCTTCGAGTTCGTATATAACCATACGATGGTTTTATCCAATGGAAGTGGACGTTCGTAGTAATACGGGGTGTTCTGGAGAAAAGGGTAAAAGTAGGAGTGTCAACGAGGTATGCAACTCTTCCAATCCAAAAGCCAGTGTTTTAAGAAGGTTCAGTTAACTTTGGTCATTGAGTCATAGTCTAGGGATGGGCCATGGTCGCTGCCAAAGAGAGAGAGAAAAGAAACACTCAGCGTGCACTCTAACCTAGATCAGAATGGTTACCACTTTATCTAATCAGGAAACCTCCCACTGTAACCTCAAATTCTTTTCCAAACCTGAAAGAAGAATTAGTCGGGATCACCCGAGGAGTAAACCAACTCATCAGTGGGAATCGGGATCCAACTATCATCGCATGATAACGTGATGGAATCCACTCACGTTTTCACACTCCAGAAGGTATGCGCATATCTGGAAAGTTTCAGTTTCTTTAGAAACTCCCGATGTGATTTTTACCCCATGCTCTTATGACCTTGACGAAGGCCAACATATCATAAGTCACATGTCAAGTTCTACTCGTCATTATCTAGGTTAATTTGAACCCACCCGTACATACCCTTGACGAAGGCCAAAATAGTAGTACGACTGTCCCAAACCAACGCATCTATCTATGCTGCAGAAAAGTAACAAATAACTACCATGCACTATGCCTTGACGAAGGCCAACATACATAGCATGAATACTAAGTGCTACTTTTCTGAAATGATGGAGGGCTACGAATGATTTTTGGTGAAAAACCTTTAACGTAATGAACTTGATATCGTTGAAGTAACCGGATAGCTTTTTATAAAAATATAGTGGCGAAAACCTTTGCTAAAGAGGTCACTCCCAGTGAAGGGATCTCGGCTCTTTCCCCGTAGAATGAGGTGCAGGATATTCCAGCTGAATACCACGATGCAAAGAAAAAAGCAAAAAGGAATGGCCTGAAGATACGGTTCATCATATCCATGAAAGTTGTTGGGGCGTTGGTGAGTCCGAACGACATCACCAGAATCTCGTAATTACCATATCGTGTGCGAAAAGCAGTCTGCGGAATGCCATCCTTCCGAACCCTCAACCGGTGATACCGTGACCGCAAATCAATCTTTGAGAAGTAGCCAGCTCCCTGCAGCTAATCGAATAAGTCATCGATACGAGGTAGTGGATACCTATTTCGCACAGTAACTCGATTCAGCTGTCTTTAGTCTATGCACAGTCTCATGCTACCATCCTTCTTCTTAACAAACAAGATAGGAGCTCCCCACGGCGATACACTTGGACGAACAAGTCCTCTATCTAACAACTCTTGCAACTGGCATTTTGAGTTCCTTCAACTCTGTCGGGGCCATCCTGTAAGGTGGTATAGAAATAGGCCCCGCACCCGGAATCAAGTCGATGCAAAATTCGATATCGCGATCGGGCGGTAATCCTGGTAATTCAGCAGGAAACACATCCGGAAATTCTCGTGCGATCGGAACCTGGTCCAAGGGACTTCAGCGACTCCTAAGTCCTGAACAAATGCTAAGAACTCATGACAACCATTCTTCAAGAGTCGTCCCGCACAAAGAACAGAAATCATGTTGGCAGGAGTTACATTACAGTCTCCCTGCACAACAAGGATCGGTTTACCTAGAAAACAAAATCTGACCACTTTCCCCCGACAATCTACATAAGCATGACAAGCGGCCAACCAATCCATACCAATAAGTAAATCAAAAACTAACACATCTAGGAGACTCAAATCTACTAATAAATCCCTATCAACAATATGTTCCGAACATGACCTGAACACATGTCGAGTTATAAAAGAATCTCTTACAGGAGTAATCACTACTAGCGGTAATTCTAACAATGACGACTCTCTTCCCAGAGAAAGTGCACAGTGTGCAAATGCGTATGAATGCGTAGAAACAAAATCAATTAAAATATGCACACTTAAGGAACATATTGAAAGAATACATGTTACGACTGCATTGAATATCTGGACATCCTGTGGAGTCAAGTAAAGACCAAAGCCTGGTCCCTACTAGCATCCTGACGTCCTTCCTTAGAGTCTACAATCCCTAGCAAAATGCCCTAGACATCCACAACTAAAACAGGTAGATGTGGGCCTCTGCTCAACGGGGTACGAACTGAACATCTGGCCCTGAGTCCTATCTCGACCAAAACTGCGGCCTGGAATGAATCTGCCTCGACCTCCTCGTCCTCTTGAATTACGACCGTCACGATCACGGCCTCTATGGGCGTTGATTTGGCATGGAACAACAACAGGTGTAGGAGGTAATGTGCTCGGAGGATGTGGTGAAGTCACATGTGAGACCGATGCCTCACCCTGTCGCCTCATGGGACAATTCCTAATAAAGTGATACGGACAACCACAACTGAAACATCTTTGCACGGGCTGCTGAACATATGGGTATAAGTGATGAAACTGATCCATACAGAATCTGCCACGGCCTCTACGAACACGTCATGGTGTTGCTGTATTATTATGAATTTGCCTTGGCCTCTGAACAACCGTACGTGGAGTAGTAGTCGATCTCCGTGTTCGACTAATCTCTAACAAGGATCCGATAATTCGATGCATCTCTTGAACACTTGCCTCCATCCTAGCTATACTATCAATATAGGGTGGATCAATCGGTTCATGAAAGATAGGCGTATTGCCCAGATATGTCCCTGTTTCAGACGAGCCCGCTCCAATCTCATCTCGAACAACAGTACTCTAAGTCCCCGTAGTCGTTGATGACATAATGGCTAGAGTAAGAAACGGGATTGATAAAGGCATTGCAATTGAATCACAAGATACATGGAATCAAGGAAAGAAGTACGAACAAATCTTAAGGTTACTTAGGCTGAGTATCATAGCGTAAATATGCCGCGGAACATACGTACGGTACTCTACTCATCCTGAATTACCTACTCTATCAAACCAAGGGTGATCCTACGTAACGAACTCAAGTCGACTTACCTTAACTTACTACTCGATTCCGTAAGGTTAATCCTAAGCTTTGATACCAACTTTGTCATGACCCAAAGTTTGGATGTGACCGGCACTTAGATTGTATAATATCTAAAGATATCTACACAACCCGAGTAAGCCTAAAACCAAGATCAAAACCCTTTTTGCGGAACTTTAGGAAAATTTATTTTTTACGTAAAAATCGCAGTTTTAGTATTTAAGATTTTTAACCGTAACTTCTTATTGAAATAATAATAACAGCAAGTATAAAGTGTTTAATTTGGTTGCATCCCTGGTTAGGGTCAACAATATCAACAGCGGAAATAAAAATAGAACTTTATGCGATATTAACAAGAATCTCAGACATAAGTAAAAGAAATATCATTTAACATAACTAAATGATCTCATCTGTCGAAATAATATACAAATAACCATATATCGTTCTAAGTCATTATACAGGGTCTGATGGAGATTTTCTAGATTCAATATACAATATCAAAAGGGAAGGTTACTATATATGTAACCCACCTAGAAAAAGATACGATAGAGTCTGATAAGTGGATCTGCACTGCGGCTAACCGTCAACTCTACTCCTGCAAGGAACTGTGGCACAACGGGGGTGAGTTGCCAACTAAGTGAGTAGAACTAACATGTAACTGCTAATAATGTAAATATGACGAAATATAACTAACTGTAATATGGATAAGTATGATATATAATAGCATGTGGAAAACATGAATTTGTACGACTAATCATATAAACCAAAAACTGAAATCTCATAACATTTTTACAAATAAAGTTTAACTTTCCGTGTCCAATATCGACACAAATCTTCCGTTTCTCTCAGGCATCATTCCTCGAACGATCCTGTAATCAATAACACCGGTCGGTATCATCTAGATATCCGCCGTGTTCATAACTGTCTCCGGAATCGAGTATCCTCGTTAGGCTCCCCGCCTAAAGTGCGGCTATCCTGCCCCTCGGTCTCGACCGGGTCCACCATATATCCAACTGTATGCCCCCCGACTCAGTCTGGATAAAATTGTAAATCCGAAACCGTATGACCCCCAACTCGGTTCAGAATAAAACCAAATCATCAAAACGACATCCCATGGTGGACGTGACACATAATCATGAAAATCACTGACTTTTCACAATAGTATACGAAAACCTAAAACCATAAATCCTCAATAATACAAATGCCTCTTATATCAACTACAATTACTTAAATACGAAATATGATGTCATATATGCAAATCACTAAGACTATTGATACTTAAGGTATGATAAGAATCATTTTTAACAGAATAATTTCTAAGTGTGAAGTGACATGTTAATATCGATGAGGTGTAGTGTAACATGTAGATATGTGCATGTGCGGCATAACTCGTCGATAATGGTGCAGTGTTCTAGCAAGTATTAATCAAGGAGGTATATATAGATTTAAGAATGCATATGATAATTTTTAACATACAAAAGCAAAACTTGTAGTTAAACCTAACTTCGGGCGTATCACGCCATATTTACAAGCTCCCCCGGTAGATGTTTAGTCTACTCACCGGAATACGTCATAACTACTCAGGAATCGCCAATCCTTTTCCTTTCCTTGCGGCCTCCGAAGTTACCGCACTCAAATCTAACATTGAATTTAACTTACATAAGAAACGGCTACATTCCGATACGGTGAAAACACGAAAACACAAGTTGTACGTACTAATTACACTACGTACGATTATAGCAAACTATCTAACACTTATCTTAACTGGATTTTACCCAAACGCTGTTTCGCAACAGAAAACAGAACGTGTTACGTTTTAACCGTGTCGTATTTTAGATTTTTGATACCTTTTCCCGATATTAGTTTCCATATTTCATATACAGTTAAACTAACTTAATTAAAAAATACCAAAATATCCCAACATCTATACAGATATCTACCCCAAACCCCAAAACACCAAACCTCCCTACAAATCCGGCGATGCCGTATTTTTTCTATACCTCGCCGGCCAAAATCCGAGCCTCTGGGTTCGTGCTCCTATAGTTTGTTCTAAGTCCAACATACAACATTAAGGCACTGTTTAGTTAAGTTAACTCAGATTAAAACAGAAGCAGATTAAAACAGAGCTCAGTTTTGCCTAAAATACCGTATTATAGACATTTTGATTTCTAATAAAAACTAGTTACAAAACTAAATTCCTACTATGATTAAAGATTTTACCTACAAGGGTTTTGCTGGAAGAACTCCCTCCAAGATACACAAGCTCCTAGTCCTTAGCTTGATGGTGAGGAAATCCTAGAACTTAGCTCTTCTTTTCTCCTATCTTGTTCTTCTTTGTTTTCTCTTTTCTTTCTTTTAAATTTTCAGATTTTAAACTAGCTAAAAGATCTGAACACATGATATATATGACAAAGGTAAGAGTGATGTGTAGTAGGAGGTGTCAAAGATCAAGGTGTGCCATCCTCATGCAAGGAGGAGGTGTTGTGTGTGTGTTGTGTATGCAAGAAGGATGTGTCAAGATATTATCATTTCCAAATTGATTTACCTTGTGATAAATTATGAACTAAAACCTTATCTAACCCCTTTTTCATTTACCCCCTCAACAATTTCTAGTTTGCACAATTTTCCTAAATTTTACAAAAAGACCCCTCAATACCTATGTTATTATATAAACACCATTTTATAAAAATGAAGCTAAATTTATCACTAAAACCCATGTAATTGATTAATGTTACATACTAAAATTTCAATTAAATTTGTTTCACATACTAATTATGAAAATGTCCTATTTTGTTTTAATAACTTTTTAAATTGGCATGTTATTATTTTATTAATTAATTTTTTTATTTCTAAATTTTCAAAATGTTACATAACTTCACTATAGTCGATTACTTTTTACTTTGAATCACGGTATTCAGTTGGAATATCCTTCACCTCATTCCACGAGGAAAGAGACGAGATCCCTTCACCAGGAGTGACCACTTTAGCAAAGGTTTTCGCCACTATATATTTATAAAAAGCTATCTGGTTCCTTCAACGATATCAAGTTCATTACGTTAAAGGTTTTTCGCCAAAAACCAGCCGTAGCCCTTTGTCATTTCAGATTACTATTGCTTAGTATTCGCGCTACGTTTTTCGTTGCTATTCGCCGAGGCGTAGTGTGCGGTAGCTCTGTAATTCTTTTCTGTCGCGTGGACATGTGGATTAGTTAGGACGGTCGTACGACTTTATTGATTATTCATCAAGGGTCGTGCGGGTGGGTTTAACGCAATCAAGATAATGACGGGTTGAACTTGACTAGGACCTTTAGATTTGTTGATTATTCGTCAAGGTCACTTAGGTCCTAGGGGTAAAAATCACATCGGGAGTTTCAAATATACATGAAACTTTTCAGGCATGCGCATACCTTCTGGAGTGTGATAACTTGAGTTGATTCCATTAGGTTATCATGCGATGATAGTTGGATCCCGTTTCCCACTGATGAGTTGGTTTACTCATCGGGTGATTTTAGATGATCCCGACTAATTCTTCTTTCAGGTTTGGAGAAGAATTTAAGGATACAGTGGGAGACATCCTAATTAGATAAAGTGATTAACCATTCTGATCTAGGTTAGAGTGCACGCAGAGTGTTTCTTTTCTCTCTCTCTTTGGCAGCGACCATGTCCCGACCCTAGACTACAACTCAGTGACCAAGTTAACCGAACTTTCATAAAACACTGGCTTTTAGATTGTCAGAGTTGCATACTTCATTGCCACTCCTACTTTTACCCTTTGCTTTTCACCGAAACATTCCGTATCACTACGAAGATCCCATTTTCATTGGATATGACCATCGTATAGTTACATACGAACTCGAAGAAACTTGTTTCAGATTCGAGGATGATTTCCGGTTCTGGAGAAATTGAATAGGACTATTCACTTGTCTTTTCCTTTTACCTTCTCTCAGGTTGTGAGGGCTCCTAGGACTAGGAGGGTACACCTATTACGCTTATTGGATAGTCTTCTTCCAAACCATAGGCAGGTGCCGAAAGGTGGGGAAGGAAGAAAACCAATTAGCTTAAGTGTGGTGTACAGGAGGTAATAAGTAAAGACAGATAAAGGGATTAAAAAGAGGGCAAAGTAAATTGCGACCGCTATCATTCACGACCAAACCACGTATTTCATCACCACTCCTACTTCACCTTTGTATTTCTCCAGAACACCCCATATCACTACGAAGATCCATAATTAATTGATAATCCATCGTATGGTTATATACGAACTCGAAGGAACTTGTTCGATTTCGGGGATGGATTCTGGTTCAGGAGAAATAGAATAAGGTTTATTCAGTTGTCTTTTTTCATTATCTTCTCTCAGGTTGCGAGGGCTCCTAAGATTAGGAGAGTATACCTATTACGCTTATTGGATAGTCTTCTTCCAAACCATAGGCTGGTGCCGAACGGTAGGGAAGGAAGAAAACCATTTAGCCTAAGGGTGGTGTACAGAAGGTAATGAGTAAAGACAAATAAAGAGATTTGGAGAGATGGCGACGAAATATACAGTTACAGTCATGAATCTGGATATTGGAAGAGGAATTACTAGGAATACCCGGATACCCCTTCGAAATATTTTCATGTTTCAGTTTCACTGTGTGTTATTAAACGAAAACTGATTTCCAAATTAACCCTTACTCCAGAGTATGTATTTACCAGGTATGATTCTCTCATCTGTATGGTTTTACAGATGATGAGTGGGAGTAAGTTATTGGGAATTAGGTGATTATATCCTCATTATATCGGAATTCGTTGTAATTGGTGATATTTGAGGAAATCACCTGGTGTTGTTTTCCTGACGTCAAATATTTGGTTTTGAATATCCGTTGTTATGCACCAATTTCAAACTGATATATCTGTACGTTTATTTCATAAAGTGAGATATAACTTTTTGAAATTATGTCCATGGCATTACCTATATCAGTTGATGGTTAGGTAAGGAGAATTCAACAGCGGTGTAACTCTTCATAACCATAGTACAGTTTTCAACCTACGACGCACAGGGTTTGAGTTATTAAACTCAGGAGACTTATACAAAGTATTTTATGTTTTCCAGTGTCCATTAGGATAGAGGGGTTGGTCCTCGTACTATATTCTGTTTACTTATGACTTCTCAAGTTTTAGACACGTGTTTCGTAGGAATACAAGGTCCAAGTTTTGAGAAGTTATAGGTACAAGAATAAAGTAGAGAACCACGTATTGCAAGTATCGGGATTTTTCAAGGTGATCGAAGATGTAGATACTTGTGTTTGGTATTCAGTTGATAGTAATGGTTTTGAGAACTTGCTTCTCTTTCAGGTTACTCATATCTGGATGCACTCCTAAGTTGAGTAATGCTGATCGGCCTCCTTCCATTTAGTTGACATGCACTGGAGACAGCTGCATGATTTGAATCTGGTTCTAATTAAATCAGTGCCTCTGTTTCTATATTGTATATAGAATGGTTCATATCTTAACGATGTTAAGGTATATGGAGTTGTCCGGCTTATGCATATAACCAGACTCTGGATAACTAAAGGCATGTTTCTGTAATGGCAGTTTGTAGGTTAACCCAGGCTATGACGATGGCTAATTTTCTACCATCTGGAAGATCAATAGTGATAATGTTCTTGACTCGCCACGGTTTTAGTAAAATGGACTTTTTCAGAAAACAGTAGTCGGAGTATGGTAGAATTGGAAGAGATTCCAGAACCACAAACGATTACTGAAAATTTAATAGAACCTAAAGATTCAATCGGGTTTGATATTCTATTAGCCACTCCGCAGATATGGTGGGTAACCTCAGGCACCCGAGAGGTACTCCAGTATCCTCAAGAACGGTGACAGGGAGGTTCTTGTTTACCCATACTTACCATTACTGTTGTTCTAGACTATGTGATCCGGCAGGAGGATGAGTATAGCGTCGTTCTATACTAGCTTTATAAGTGCACGTGTATATGACTCTGCCATAGGGTTGTTGTAGTCAGTGGGAGCGGCGGAAGTATAGTGGACAAGTAGCTTGTGTCTATTTATAAACTAAAGCAGATATAGAGGAGATAGATCGTCTGATTTTGATGTGACAGTCATAGGTTTTGACTTCATCAGAATAGAAGATGGATCTTTTAAGAAGGTAGTAGGGTATGATGTCCTGGTATTTGGGTGACATACACATAGTAGGAAGTGAAATTCCTATACTATGATCGGTTATACTCTGGTTGTCACATAGTGTTTTCTCCATATAGGTTATGGATAAAATATCAGGCATTCTGGTTACTAGATCTATGGTTTTAGATCTAGATTTGGGTAGTTTCCCAATCCGGGTACTTAGACAGTATTCTAAAGGTGTTTTAGAATGGACGACTCCTGGCATGGTGGTGTACCTGCAGGTGATGGAGTCACCCTCTCTAAAGGTGTCTTACGGACTAAAGGGGAGAGGGATGTGCATGATTGGCATTTCACTTACTTCGGCAATTGAGTCAATCATGAGATGTCAAGTACCACACCAGATGTTGTTTTTGCATTAGATGCAATAAGTTGATATATTAATCCAATCCTGGAGAAACGTTCGGAAGCAGTTTTTGAACATAAGTGGATGTTCTAGGGATTTCATAATGGCAGCCTCTTTCGGGAGACGGTTATCATTCCAGTCTTCCAAGGTGACCTGGATGACAAAGTGACTGTCAGAGTTATAGTTTTCCCTCTGACGAGGGCCAATAGTTTGGACAGGTGGTCCAGGCGGATACTGAAGGAGTCATGGCACAGGATATTGATTAAATTCAGTTGACGATACAGTCTAAGAAGTTTGCTGGATTTGGAGTTCATTTGTGAACTGGGTCCCATCAGATATCCAGACATATTCTAAGACAGGTATTACTCATTTTGGAAGATGGCTTTCTCTGTGAACTTGAGATAAAGAGAGATATAGAAAGAAACATCAGAGCGGATCCACTCACTGAGGCTATTTCTCGAAAGCAATAGTTTCACAAACGAGCTTTGTGAAACTGATTAGTAGAGGAGTTGGGTGTTCGGTATCACACGGGCTGTGAGTATACGAAGTCGCAATAATTAGCCTTAAGTGCAAGTGGGAGATTGTTGGATATAGTGCCCTCAAATTCAATTATTGGATCGCAGGCACGTGATTGCAATGATTGAGGGAGGACCTATACCGATAGAACAGTCTTACTCGAGATGATAGTATGCTATCTGGTTTGTTTTTATCATCATGTACATGCTTCAGGTGACATTATAGATCAGTATTACATGTTGATAGAGCCCATAGGATTCATGCTTGACTACCAACAGTATGATGGCGATAATATACGTGAGAGTTGGATTGTCTACAAGCACATCCTTAAAGTGGCCCTAGTCGTGGGAGTTTCGAGACTGGGCATCGATACTCCGAGAGTAGACTAGTGTATACGGATCGAGACCCCGACAAGGGGCGATGGTCGGTCTCACAAGCCATTGGTGTCAGTTGGTTCACCTAAGATAGTATACAGGTGCTTATTGGGTTATGAGTACGCCGGACGGACTCGCCGGGAACATGCTAGTTGGTATTATACCTGTCGTCAGATAGCAGTTCCCTGGTGACATGTGTACAGGTTAGTCTATCGACTTGAGATCGTCATTTGTCTCTTGTGAGTTTCTGCTGTGCTTTGACTACTACCCTACCACGTCTCCAAGGAGTCATGCAAACAGGTTTTAGTTGGGTACAGTCCCGAGCCACATAGAGGCAGTGAGCAGATCGGCAGGGGATTCGTCTCTCCCGGTATTGGGGGTGATATCGCTCTGTGTTTGGAGAGCCATTACACAAAGTCCTTGGCTAAGGAAAATGAGATTTACTGGTAGGTATTCCATTAGTTTCTCAGGGTGTTCAGGGCTACACTCCGACACGACTTATACCGCTATTAGGGGTCTGACGTTTACCATCCCCCTAGGACCGATATGCGATACTCATAGACGAATGGACCGGACTGTATGGATATTGTCACTGTCAGGCTCAGTAGGGTTTCAGGATGAGTTCGCTCGTTGGCCTCCCTTTCGCTTAATACCTGGGTAGCCGTTACGTACAGCTAGTGCCACTGACGTGCTTGTGGTTAAACCCACTGCCAGCATATTGACGAGTCTTTAGAGTCCCACACAGAGGGTTTCCCTGGTTCGGGCGAAACGTTGTAAAGGTCGTATGGTTTTTTGGAAAGGTTCGATCATATAAGTGGAATTATGCGCAGATCATGATTGGACGGATCATACTAGTGGGCTTTGGTTTAAGCCGGATCCTAGTATTAGATTGTTGGATTACTTTCGTCTCGTAGTATCCGTATTCAGTCGGAATACGGATGCGGGTATGTATATACAGATGAGGGGTATTCTTGTAATCCGTTACAAGATTACTTTGGATATGCCATTTCTTTTTATTGTATTAAACATTTAGGGTTTTTGGTTAAATGTTTAATGTTGATTATGTGTAAAGTGTGAGGGCAAGTTTTGGCTTGTGGCATTAATGAGGCATGAGAGACCATGCTTTATTGTTTATATTTGTTGTGAGATATTTCTGATGGCTATGATTTTTCTTTTGAGCTAGCTCATCAAAAATAACACACAACACCAAAATGAGAAGGCAGACACTTTATTCTCTCTTTTTCTCATGTGTTGCTTTTTCTTTTGCAAGCCAAGTCTTGAAAGCTCACACTTCACACATACATGTCTTCTTCTTCACCTCCACTCTATCCTTCTCATGTGTTGAGAACCCTAGAGTGTTTTGAGACAAAGTATTCACACACTACCTCTATATCATCTTGGGCACCTAGGTTAGCAAACTAGTTGTTCGAGTTGCTTCGGTTTTGAAGCGGGAGCCCGTATTAAGAATCCTCGATGTGGATCGTCTTCGATGAGGGAGACCGGAGGGCGAACTTGTTCGGGGAAGCCGCGAGGAGCTTGTGATGAGGTTGAATACCGAAGGACACGGATCGATCGGTATAATCTCTGAACACTTACAGTTAGCTAGTAAACGGTTAATGTTTTGATCCGGGTAATAGGTTGCGTTAGCGCCAAGTTTTACAAATTTTTTTTCCGCATTTGGCCACGGATTAACGGCCGGGGCGCTGCCGTAACCCAACATGTTGCTCATTCTATTGTTTTCCTCACCCCTCATTCTTCTTCTTGAGTTTCTCTTTGGAGCATTTTTATGAGAGAAAAATTATACTGAGATAATCCTACACCTCCACTCTCCATTGCTAGCAACCTTGGAGCGTCGGTTGCCTTGCTAGGCAAGGCTAAAACTTGCGCCGTTTCCCTCGGATGGATCATCGTAGATGGAGGATGACCGGCAACCAAATTCGATCCGCAACCACTAGGAGCTTGGATGATGGAAGAAGACCGAAGGACTTGGTTCATTCGGTATAACTTTCCAACCCTTTAGTTTAGCTCTTTGTTAGTTTGCTAGTATAGGTTTTTGGTTGGATCTTGTGTGGGTTTTGTTTGCGCCAAAAATTTTAAACGCTAATTGTTAGTTATATGTATGCCCTAGAGGCCATTACTATACATAGGATGTATATTGTAGTGCATGCTTGGACATATATAGGGATGACTTTCTTGCTCGATATAATAGTATGCTATCTGGTTACTCTTTACCTTAACATGTACACTGATTGTCTCTCTGTTACATGTTGGTAAAGCCCATAGGATGTGTACTTGACTACCTGGACTATGATGTGGATTATACTAGTGGGGACGTGGTAGTCCATAAGTACATCCTTCAAAGTCCCTAGTCGTGGGTGTATCGAGACGGGGCATCGATATACCAGAGTAGATTAGCGTGTACCTTCTCGACCCATATAGATGGGCGATGGATGATCCCATATCCATTGGTGTTTGACATCAGAGATGATATAAGGGCGCTCAGTGGAGACTGGGTACACTGGACGGACTCGCCGAGAACTCCCAGATGGTATTATACCTTACGTCAGATGGCAGTTCTCTGGTGACACTGGTGCAGGTTAGTCTGTAGACCCGAGATCGTTATAGAGTCTTGTGTGATTCCCACTGTGCTTTGATTTCTACCTTACCACGTCCAAGAGGGCGTGCGAAACGGTGGTTTTTGGGTACAGTCCCGAATCACATGGAGGCAATGAGCGATAGGAGGGGTTTCGTCTCTCCCGGTATAGGGAGTTGATGTTGCGCAGTGCTCGATTGGCTATAACAGCAGTCCTTGGCCAAGGTTGCTTTAGGGATTTACTGGTAAGTGTTACCAGTAGTTTCTCGACCCGTTATGAGCCTCATATCGACACGACTTATCGAGTTATTGGGGTCTGACGTTTACCAACTCTAGATGAGATACGCGACATATCAGACGAACAGATCGGACTGTACGGTAAGTGTTACTGGTTGGATTCACAGGAGTGTGAGCGGGCTTGCTCGTTGATCTTCTGATCGCTTAATACCCGGGTGGCCGTTACGTTTAGCAGACCGCTTGCGGCTTGTGGGTGTTTGATATGATCATCACCTACTGCCGGCGTATTGACGAGTCTTTAGAGTCCTACACAGAGGTTTCCTGGCTCAAGCGAAATGAAATAGGAGCGCATATGAGATATGTGCGGGACCGAGAATAATACCAATATGTGATACTGTATTCTATTCTCGCGATTTGTATCATTGGACGGTTATATGAGATATAGCCGGGTTACCGAATCAAGTGTTGATTCGATACATTGATACACTTGATATTAGTCGGTTATATGCAGTATGACCGGATCATTAAATCAAGTGTTGATTTAGTGATTTAATCTATAATTATATATTTGATATATTACTTTACATTAACTAGTATTGGTTCACTTAAGATTATTTTCTCATAAGATTGTGCACATTGTATATATGATATATTTTTGTGCACTTGTTTGTATCATGTTTGATGATACATGCGAACTTGGGTGAGTGTATGCTTTAAACTATGATTAGGTTAATGGTTAGGGTTTGATTTACTCATTTATTTATTCACTTATTTTATGGGCAAAAACAAATATGGTGGCTTTCTTTGTTTTATTCTTGGAGTTTCATGAAGCTTCACCATTTTGTTTTTATTCTTAAACCTAACCATTATCTAAACCCTAGTTTATTCTCTACATGAGTTAAACTAACCCATGGTTGCTATATGATAAGAATCACTTGAATTTTCTAATTAATTAATTCTTTTCCTTCTTATTCATCTTCTTCATGAAGAAAGGAAATGCTTGCTAGAAAATTCTAACTGATGATTCCAAGTGAGAAATCCAAATCCAAAGTGAACCTACTTCCTATTTCTTCATCCTCTATCACTTTCCATGTAGTAGAGGGTGTTTTCTTCACAAGTTTCTTGACCTAGTGAAGATGGAGCTTGAGTTTGAGTCGCCTCGACGTAGATCATCTTCGGCATCGAAGTCAACGACCTAGCCCGATTATTTCTCCGACGAAACCATCGCTAGAGTCTGGGATTCCGATGATCGCAGCGGAGGGACGTCAACACGGAGCTAAAGTCATGGTGGAGCGGATCTACAAAGGTTGTAGTCCCTTTCACTTAGCAATAAAGTTGTTTACTTGCTTGCTTTTCGCCTAATCTCTAGTTAACGATCTTGCGTAGGGTTACTAGGCACAATCAAGAGGTTCCACAGGGGTGTGGGATTGGCTATTCATCGCGACCGTGGAATCCGTGTTTTATACTGGCTCGTATTAAAAACACGGACGTCCTAGTATATCCAATATTTCATATGATATTTTCTGCTGCGTTATCTGTGATGTGATCATGTGATATGTTCAGATAGATATTGTATATAGTATATATGATATATTATATAGACGTTGCTTATGTTTTACACCCGCGCTAGCCCTCCCCAGCTCTGCCGTTAGTTACCTAACCTAACGGTGCAAACGGGACATCGAGGCGAATGCGGATGGCATAAGCGTACGTTATATTTATCTGTGATATTTAGGTGGACTTAAATGATGGGACATTCATTAATGAGATTAATGAAAGAAAATAAACCTAAAAGATGTTGTGGAATCGAATTTCAAAAATAAAAACAGGTAGCTACAGTTCTTGCTTTGCATCGCGGTGTCACTTGTAGAACATCCTGCACCTTATTCGATAAGGAAAGGACCGAGATCCCTTCACCGGGAGTGACTCCTTTAGCAATAACTGGCAGATGTTACAACCCTCAGTTTGTCTTTTGATTGCTTCTATAGTTTTTGCTTTGCACAGTGGTATATATGATATATCCTGCACCTTATTCGATGAGAAAAGGGCCGACGATCCCTTCGCCGGGAGTGACCCCTTTAGCGAAACTAGAAAAGCCTAAAAAACACTCCATTTAAAACCGTTTGATTCCGCAACGAGATCAAGTTCAAAGCGTTAAAGGTTTTCTTAAAAACCATCCGCAACCATCCGTCATTTTAGGAAGTAGAGTACTTAGTATTCGTGCTGTGTTTGTTGACCATAGTCAAGGCACAGTGTACGGTAGCTAAGTGATGTCTTCCTACACCAAATATGATGCGATTAGTTAGGACAGTCATGTGGCTTTGTTGACCTTAGCCAAGGGTCATGTGGGTGGGTCTAATTAATCACGAAATGACGGGTTGAACTTGACTAGTGCTTATGATTTGTTGACCTTAGCCAAGGTCATAGGTGCTAGGGGTAAAAACCTTTATCGGGAGTTTCAAGTATTGAAATTTGCAATGAGATTGCATACCTTCTATATGATAGTTGGATCCCGATACCCACTGCGAGTAATTGTTACTCCAGGGAGAGTTTTGCACTTTGCAATTAGCCGATCAAGTGGGTGTCTAGAAAGGTGTCAACGGGGTTACGCCTCTGGGAAAACGAGGTTTGCTTTAATTAGGTCCGTGCGAAAGCACGGGGAACCTCCCTCAAAGTACCGACACTGGCCTGGCTGAAAGATTGGCGAACTTGTAGAGTGTAATTAATCCCAGCTAGTCTTTCCTTTTAGGGTTTGAAGGAAGATTTGATAAAAACAGTGGGAGCCAACCTGATTAGATAAAAAATAACCAATCTAATCTTGCAAGAGCGCACGCAGAGTGTTTTCTTCTCTCTCTCTCCAGGTAGCGACCATATCATGCCTTAATCAAGATAATAATATGGATGTATTGACCGAACCCGCTTGTTATACTGAGCTGGGGATCGTTGGTCCCGCTCCAACTTATAATTGTTATAAGACCGAGCAGGAAATAGGGGAATACCAAGATTCCCATGCCGCCCAAACGAAGAAAGTGCATATGATGCATCTCCTTCGGGTGTGTTCATTACACAGAACTGTTTCTCAGTATCCTCTACGTCCTGGGTATTCGATACCGGATCAGGATCCCAAATATGTAATCTGTTACATAAGGCTACAGAAAGGTAGAGAACTGAGAACGGGTGATAAGTTTCATGAGACAGAAAACGGGGCAAGTGTTGCAGCCAAGTCTGTTGGTCACTGTCACCCTGTATTACCAGTACATTGATTCTGAACAAATGCTATTAGATACCGAACCTGATATAGAAAATCATATCAGTCTCTTTATTAGTAAAGAAAGGATATAATTTTGTATTGTTGGATAATGTTTTGAACATTTCCTATTTCAAAAGTTGAACGGTTCAGGCACGTTGTATAAAAGTATTGACGTTCTAAATCAAACTACAATTCCTAGTATACAGAACACACACAAGAGGAAGAGTTCAGAAATGAACGAATCCTTCTTAAGGCATTGTAGACTAGGTCATATCAATACGACCCGGCTGGCTGAAGTTACATTTAGATGCATATTTAAATTAGTTTGAATTTACATCTTATGAAACTTGCCAGTCATGTCACAAAGATTAGATGACCACAGCTCTGTTTATTGGAAACAGAGAAAGAGTTAGTGAACTCTTGGGACTGATACATACTGATGTATGCAAGGTCCCCTGTCTACACATGCCAGGACCGGTTCTTTGTACTTCATTACATTCTCTGATGATCTCTCAAGATTCAGTCACATGTTCCTGCTAAAACATAAGTCCGAAGCTTTTGAGATATTCACAGAATATAACTTAGAAGTAGAAAACCAAAATTACGCGTATAAGTATTATGTCATATGATGAGATCAGGGAGGAGAATACTTGTGCATAGAATTCCTGGACTATTCTAAAGGAGAATGAGATTCTCTCTCGGTGTCACTCCTCTGAATACACCACAGCACAACGGTGTATCAGGGCGGAGCAATCGCACCATATTAGATATGGTGTGCTCTATGATGAGTACTACGGAGTTACCTGTTTCCTTTTGGGGGTTGTGCACTTGAGAAGCTACATACCTATTGAATTAGATTCCAATCAAATCAGTGCCTACCACTCCATATAAGATATGGTATGGGAAGAGCCTATCTCTTAAGTAAGTTAAGATTTGGGATTGTCCGGCCTATGTCAAAAGAAAAATCCGGACAAGATCGAGGCAAGGTCAGTTCTGTAGAACTGGAAAGGTTCCAGCTATAAAAAACTGCAGCTGATGATTTGACAGAACCAAAGGATTCAATAGTCCCCAACGAACCTCAGCCTCTCCGCCGATCTAGCAGGGTTCAGCATCCGTCTGAGAGATACTTTGGTTTCTCGATGACAGTGGGAGCGAGGAATGCATCATGAGATGATGACCCAACTAGTTTCGAGCAGGCCATCAAGAGTAGGGACTCTGTAAGAATGGCTGGATGCTTAGCGATCTGAAATGGAATCCATGTACACCAACAAAGTGTGGACTTTGGTTGCTATATCTGAAGGGTTAAATCCCCATCAAGAGCAAGTATATCTTGAGAAGATTACTTGGTGTAGATGGAAAAGTTGAGACATTCAAAGCTAGACTTGTTAAAGGTTTTCGTCATCGACCAGGCGTGGATAATGATGAAACCTTTTCCAGTGGCTATGCTTAAGTCCATCCGGATCCTACTTAACATTGCTACATACCATGACTACGATATCTGGTGGTTGGGTGCCATGACTGCTTTTCTAAATAATGATTTAGAAGAGAACGTCTATAAGTACACAGCCAGAGGGCTTCGTAAACAGTGGGAGCAGCGGAAACGTGAGCAAGTTGCTTTACAGGATAAAGCAGGCATCGCGGAGTTGGAACGTCTGTTTTGATGTGGTAGTCAAAGAGTTTGACTTCATCAAAATGGTAGACGAACCTTGTATATACAAAAAGGTAGTAGAGAGTAAGGTGGTCATCCTCGTATTGTACGTGGACAACATACTCTTGATAAGAAAAGAGTTTCCTATGCTACGCACGGTCAATCTCCTCTTATCACATGGATTCTCCATATAGGATCAAAGTGATACCTCCTAAATCCTGGGTTTTGGATCAATGAGATAGATCTAAATGGATGTTAGGATTCTCACTAGTTGTAGTGAGATGGTATCAGTTGATCCTGGGGAGAATCACTGGAAAGGTTCCAGGGTGATAAGGACGACTGAATGTCAGTCGAAGGCATTGTCTTTACCCTTAGTGGAGGGACGGTATATTGGAAGTGTTCCAAGCTAGATACCGTGGCAGACTAGACGATAAAGGCTGATAACATCGCTATTAAAGATACTACCAAAGAGGCAGTTTGGGTGTATATTGGTTCATAAGATGAACTAGGTTCCTACCATTGTGTGACAATGGAAGTGAGGCTTTGGCCCAGGAACCCTGGTCCCGTCAGTGACCCAGACATATTCTGAGGCAGTATCACCTGATCATGAAGATAGTTGATCTCCAGGGTGATCGAGGTTAGGAGAGAAGACTCAGAGGACAACACGGCGGATCCACTCACAAAGGCCTTTTCCCAGAGAGAGACTTTTATGGGATGGTTGAGTATGAGATACTGCTACCACTACTACAGATGGCCCTAGTGCAAGTGGGAGATTGTTAGTTATATGTATGCCCTAGAGGCCATTACTGTACATAGGATGTATATTGTAGTGGATGCTGGGACATATATAGGTAGGACTTTCTTGTTCGACATGATAGTACGCTATCTGGTTGCTCTTTATCTTAACATGTATACTTTTTGTCTCTCTGTTACATGTTGATAAAGCCCTTAGGATGTGTACTCGACTTCCAGGACTATGATGCAGATCATACTAGTGGGGCCTGGGTAGTCCATGAGTACATCCTTCAATGTTCCTAGTCGTGGGAATATCGAGACGGGGCATCGATATTATATAATAGACTAGCGTATATCTTCTCGACCCATGTGATGGGCGATGGATGATCCCATATCCATTGGTGTTTGACATCAGAGATGGTATGCGGGTGCTCAGTGGAGACTGGGTATACTGAACGGACTCGCCGAGAACTCCCAGATGGTATTATTCTTCACGTCAGATGGCAGTTCTATGGTGACACTGGTACAGCTTAGTCTGTTGACCCGAGATCGTCATAGAGTCTTGTGTGTCTCCCACTGTGCTTTGATTTCCACCCTACCATGGCTCTACCGAGTCATGCAAACAGGTGGTTTTTGGGTACAGTCCTGATTCACATGGAGGCAATGAGCGATAGGAGGGGATTCGTCTCTCCCGGTATTAGGGGTTGATGTTGCCCTATGCTCGACTGGGCATAACTGGAAATCCCTGGCCAGGGTTGCATTGATTTACCGGTAAGTGTTATCAGTAGTTTCGTTCTTCTTATGGACCTTACATCGGCATGACTTATCAAGCTACTAGGGTCTGACGTTTACCACCCCTAGGCGAGATATGCGACATATCAGACGAACAGACCGGACTGTACGGTAAGTGTTGCTGGTTGGATTCAAAGGAGTGTGAGCGGGCTTGCTCGTTGATCTTCTGATCGCTCAATACCTGGGTGGCCGTTACGTTTAGCAGACCGCTTGTGGCTTGTGGGTGTTTGATATGATCATCACCTACTGCCGGCGTATTGACGAGTCTTTAGAGTCCTACACAGAGGTTTCCTGGCTCAAGCGAAACGAAATAGGAGTGCATATGAGATATGTGCAGGACCGAGAATAATACCAGTATGTGATACTGAATTCTATTCTCGCGATTTGTATCATCGGACGGTTATATAAGATATAGCCGGGTTACCGAATCAAATGTTGATTCGATACATTGATACACTTGATATTAGTCGGTTATATGCAGTATGACCGGATCATTAAATCAAGTGTTAATTTAATGATTTAATGTATAATTATATATTTGATATATTACTTTACATTAACTAGTATTGGTTCACTTAAGATTTGTTTTCTCACTAGTTTGTGCATAAGTGTATATATGATATATATTTGTGTACATATGTTTGTATCATGTTTGATGATACATACAAGTTGTGTATGAGAATTATATCAAGATTAAGTTTAAGATTAGGGTATTGTTTTATCAAGAGAATTAACAAAAGAAATGAACTTGGTCAAAGTTGTCAAGCTTGAAGAAGCTTGGGGAAACCTTGACAAAGTCCACTCTTTTGTCATTTCTTTTGATAATTCTTTAACCCATCCCTTAACCCAAGTCTTTGGTTAATTCTCAACACAAGTTAAGCATGAGGGCTTAACTTAACCATGGTACCATAATTAAAAGGATAAGTTTCATTCTTATTTGATTATCTTTTTATTCTTTTCTTCTTCTTCATCTTCATCAAGCTTCAAGAATGCTTGCTACCTCTAATGGTGCCATGAGATTTAGAGTGAGAAATCCAAATCTAAAGTCAACCCACTTCCTATTTCTTCATCCTCTGCCACTTGTCATGTAGTAGAGTGTGTTATCTTCACAAGTTTCATGACCTAGTGAAGATGGAGCTTGAGTTTGAGTTGCCTCGACCTAGATCATCTTCGGCATCGAAGTCAACGACCTAGCCCGCCCATTTCTCCGATGAAACCGACGCTAGAGTCCGGGATTCCGATGATCGCAGCGGAGGGACGTCAACACGGAGCTAGAGAGGTGGAGGACCGGATCTACAAAGGTTGTAGTCATTTTCACTTAGTAGCAAAAGTAGTTTGCTTACTTACTTTCGCCTTACCTCTAGTTAACGATCTAGTATAGGGTTCTTTGGCATATGGAATTTTTTGAATTAGACACGGTTGATCAGTTGTAGAACCTCATAAGTGTGCCTAGGAACCCTACAGTGGGTGGCTGCCTGACCAACAGTGGTATCAGAGCTACTAGGCATTAGATGTCGACCTATGAGGGGTTCTCACTGTGTGGCAGTGTGGCGAAGCATAGGCTCTTACCCCCAGGGTGTCCCGAGACCGGAAGGTGTTCCGGCGGGTTGTAGTCCTCGCGAGGGGGCATGCGTAAAAAGTAGCTGCTGAAGGACCCGTTGGTGCCACGGTGACCCCATTGGATGGGGTGGCTGCCTGACCTACAGTGGTATCAGAGCCTAGCTAGAGCTTTAGGTGAAGTGTGGACGATGTTAGAAATCCGATTGAAACCCGAAACCCTAACTCAAACCCTTCTCTGTACATTTTTTGAAAATGTGGATTTTTCCAAATTAAAAATATGCAGAAAAATCAGCAGGCGTTTTTAGGAGTTACTGTGCAAAACGAGTGCCTAATTCAATTAAGGCGCCGCGGAAACGCGGTACTAGCATGGCTCGTGCGGCGGTTCCGCGACCGTACAGTCACATTGATTCTTTATTTTTGCACAGCAACTTCCTAATTAGTTTACTGAATCTTCTGGAAATTTTTTATTTATACTCTAGTGTTGAGTTTTCTGGGTTGTATTGGGAGTTCGATGATTCGATCGGAATCTTTAACTTTGTCTGTGTTTTTCCGGATAATTTAGAATATGTTAAAAAGTTCGACCGGATATAAATACCCAATTTTTCCCCTGCCGGGAAATTTCCAAGTGTTGGATTTTTCCGTAGTTTGAAAACGTTCTAAGTAGTGCAAGTAACGCGATGGTCCCTCTAGAAGACAACAAACCTTAACTCGATTATGTGACCATCTTTAACTGCCCTTTGAACCTTCGGGTTTGGGGCAGTACGGCGTGCCACATGTGAGGCGTTGGCTTGACCCTTCTACAGCTGGACCGTTGGTACTGTGGCATGAAGTGAATGTTTTTTAAAACCTTATTTCATGTGTTGAGCTGTTTCGGGAAAACATGGGTGTTTGATTGTTTGATCGGAAAGTTTAACATTTTCTATTTTATCTGGAATCTGATACAATATTTAGAATCCACAAGTAGTTATGAGATAACTGATTTGGATGTTATAAACATAGCAGTTTAGTCTCACTTGATCGGTTGCCACGGAATTTTGATGTGATCAAAAGTCCGTCGCAATCACGTAGCGTACGCGGATACTCGCCGGGTAAACTTAATAGACAGCCATTCCCCATAGCCCCGACCAAGTGACTGTAGGAGAACCCCGTCGCCAAAAGCATCCATTCGGGTGCTCGCGGCAGCGGTGTTCCGCCTTAGTGCACTTTGTCGACGGTATCGGGGGTGCGGCCGTCTACTGAAGTTTGCGATGAGCATTCGATCAGTTTATCGGGAATCTTGTTGAATTGCCCGACTAAATATTGAAAAGTGTTTTCGATATAGAGACTAATATGCGGAGTTTATAATTGTTAGGCATGCGATGTCTAAAGAGGTTGCAGATTCCAAATGTTGTAGTTTTACACTTTCTTTTCTGCGGCCGTAAGTGTAATATGTGATATCGCCGGTTTCGTTGCTATATGTCAACGACAATTGGGATGCGCATGTTTACTTACGTTGATGACAGGTGATGTTCTGTATTGCTGGATATGTTATATTGGATCGTCGCGTTTGAATAGACGGGGGGTTTTATGTGAGATGAGAGTTTTTATTTTCATTCGTGTAAAATTCACTTGTATGTAATATTCTTTAATTGGGGCACTTCCAGGTTGCGGTTGATGTCACCATTTGTATATTATTTACTTTTCCGCATTAGGATGGACCCAAGGAGGGGAGCACAGGTGACCGGGTTCTGGGGTTCAGTGGGAGGCCATCTCGAGGAGTCGAGACCAGGTCTCCAAAACTCCAGAATTGGTAGGGTCGCTTGCCGCTCTCGTAGGGGTCCAGGGTGTGGGCTTGGCTATTCATCGCGACTGTGGAATCCGTATTTTCTATTGTTGGCTAAATACTAAATACGGACGTCCTTGCATATCCCACATTATATCTATGTTTCTGCTGCGATATCTGTAATGTGATCATTTGATATGTTCTGATGGATACAATATCTAGTATATATGATATATTATATAGGCGTTACTTATGTTTTACACCCGCGCTAGCCCTGCCCTGCTCTGCCGTTAGTTACCTAACCTAACGGTGCACGAGGGGACATCGAGGCGAATGCAGATGGCATAAGTGTACGTCGTATTTATCCGTGATGTTTAGGTGACTTAAATGATGGGACTTCATTAATGTGATTAATGAAAGAAAAGAAACCTAAAAGATGTTGTAGAATCAAATTTTAATAAAAAAAAGGGTAGCTACAGTTTTGCTTTGCATAGCGGTATATATGATATACCCTGCACCTTATTCGATGAGGAAAGAGCCGAGATCCCTTCACCGGGAGTGACCTCTTTAGCAAAACTGGCAGATGCTACAACACTCGGTTTGACTTTTGACTGCTTTTGGAGTTTTGCTTTGCATAGCGGTATATATGATATACCCTGCACTTATTCGATGAGGAAAGAGCCGAGATCCCTTCACCGGGAGTGACCTCTTTAGCAAAACTAATGAAAGCCTTAAAATCACTCCATTTCAAAATTTACATGATTCTACAACGATATCAAGTTCATTACGCAATAGGTTTTCAGAAAAACCTGTCGTAGCCCTTCGTCATTTCAGATAAGTTGTATATAGTATTCGTGCTACATTTGTTGGCTTTCGTCAAGGTGTAGTGTGCGGTAGCTATATGCTGGCTATCTGCTGCATACGATGCGATTGGATTAGGGTAGTCATACGGCTTTGTTGTCTTTCATCAAGGGTCGTGCGGGTGGGTTTAATTCAGTCAAGAAATGTACGGGTTGAACTTGACTAGCGGGCTACGGTTTGTTGGCTTTCGTCAAGGTCATAGCACGTTAGGGGCAAAATATTATCGGGAATTTCAAGTGTTGAAATTTGCAATGAGATTGCATACCTTCTACGAGATAGTTGAATCCCGATACCCGCTGCGAGTAATTGTTACTCCTGGGAGAGTTCTACACATTACAATTAGCCAATCAAGTAGGTGACTAGAAAGGTGTCAACGGGGTTACGCCTCTGGGAAAACGAGGTTTACTTTATTTAGGTCTGTGCGAGAGCACGGGGAACCTCCTTCAAAGTACCGATACTGGCCTGGCTGAAAGATTGGCGAACTTGTAGCATGTAATTAATCCCGGCTAGTCTTTCCTTTTAGGGTTTGAAGGAAGATTTGATAAAAACAGCGGGAGCCATCCTGATTAGATAAAATAATAACCAATCTGATCTTGCAAGAGCGCACGCAGAGTGTTTTCTTCTCTCTCTCTCCAGGTAGCGACCATATCACGCCTTAATCAAGATAATAATTTGGATGTATTGACCGAACCCACATGTTATACTGTGCTGGGGAACGTTGGTTCCGTTCTTTCTTATAAGAGTTATAGGATTGAACAGGACATAGGGGAATACCAGGATTCCCATGCAACCCGAATGAAGAAAGTACATGATGATGCATTTTCTTCGGGTGTGTTCGTTACAGAGAACTGTTTCTCCATTTGCCCTACGTCCTGGGTATTAGATACCGGGTCAGGATCCCATATATGTAATCAGTTACATGGGCTGAAGAAAGGTAGAGAACTTGGAGAAGGTGATAAATACATAAGGGTTGGAAATGATGCAATTGTTGCAGCTAAGACCGTCGGGGAATATCATCTTGTATTACCAACTGGTAAAACATTGATTCTGAACGAATGCTATTACATGCCGAACCTGATATGTAACATTATATCAGTTTCTTTGTTGAGTAAAGAAGGATATAATTTGTATTACAGGATAATGTTATGAACATTTTCCTTAACCAAAAGTTGGTTGGATCAGGCATGTTGTGAAATAGCATTTATGTTCTAAATCAATCAACAGTTCTGAGCATAACAAACACACACAAGATGAAGAGTTCAGAACTGAACGAATCCTTCTTGTGGCATTGTAGACTAGGACACATCAATGCGACACGACTAGCTAAGTTTCATAAGGATGGATATTTGAAACCGTTCGAATTTTCATCTTATGACACTTGCCAGTCATGTCTCAAAGGCAAGATGACCAAAACTCCGTTTACGGGACACGGAGAAAGAGTTACCGAACTCTTGGGATTGATACATAGTGATGTATGTAAGTTCCCCTGTCTACACATGCCAAGACCGGTTCTTTGTACTTCATTAGATTCTCTGATAATCTCTCAAGATTCAGACATATGTTCCTGTTGAAACACAAGTCCGAAATTTTTGAGATATTCACAGAATATAAGTTAGAAGTAGAGAACCAAAATACGGGTAAAAGTATTATGTCCTTTGATGTGATCAAGGAGGAGAATACTTAAGCACGAAATTCCTAGATTATTCTAAAGAAGAATGAGATTCTCTCTCAGCATTACTCCTCCGCATACACCATAGCACGATGGTATATCGGGGCGGAGCAATAACACCCTGTGTGATATGGTGTGCTCTATGATGAGTACTACTGAGTTTCCTATTTCCTTTTAGGGAGTTATGCACTTATGAAGTTGCATACTTATTGAATAGGGTTCTGATCAAATCAGTTGCCTACCACATCATATGAGATATGGAAAGGGAAGAGCCCATATCTTAAGTTTGTTAAGATTTGGGGTTGTCCGGCCTATGTCTAAAAAGAAAAATCCGGACAAGCTCGAGGCAAAGTCGACTCTGTAGAAGTTTGTTGGATATCCCAAGCATACGCAAGGGAATATCTTCTACCTGACCGAGGAACAAAAATGTTTTGTTTCTCAGCATGCCACCTTTGTGAAAGGGAATTTCTTGTGAAGAAATTATTGGTAATGAGGTAGAACTGGAAACAGTTCCAGCTATACAAACTGCAGCTGATGATTTGGTAGAACCAAAAGATTCAATAGCAACCAACGAACCTCAGCCTCTCCGCCGATCTAGTAGGGTTCCTCACCCACCTGAGAGATACTTCGGTTTCTCTATGACAGTGGGAGAAAGGATTGTATCATGGGATGATGACCTAACTAGTTTTGAGCTGGCCATTATGAGTGTGACTCTATAAGAATGGCTGGATGCCTAGCGATCTGAGAAGGAATCCTTATACACCACCAAAGTATGGACTTTGGTTGCTTTATCTGAAATGTTAAATCCCCATCAGGAGCAAGTATATCTTGAGAAGATTACTTGGTGTACATGGAAAAGTTAAGACTTTCAAAGCTAGACTTGTTAAAGGTTTGCATCATTGACCAGTTATGGATTGTGATGAAACCTTTTCTAAGTACCTATGCTTAAGTCCATCCAGATCCTACTTGCCACGGCTACATACCATGACTGCGATATCTGGCGGTTGGGTGTCATGACTGCTTTTCTAAATAAAGATTTAGAAGAGAGAGTCTATAAGTACACAGTCAGAGGGCTTCGTAGACAGTGGGAGCAGCGGAAACGTGTGCAAGATGCTTTATGTGATAAAGCAGGCATCGCAGAGTTGGAACATCTGTTTTGATGTGGTAGTCAAAGGATTTGACTTCATCAAAATGGTAGATGAACCTTGTATATACAAAAAGGTAGTAGGGAGTATGGTGGTGATCCTCGTTGAGTACGTGGATGACATACTCTTGATAGGGAAGTAGTTTCCTATGCTACGCTCGATCAATCTCCGCTTATCACAAGGATTCTCCATATAGGATCATAAAGATACCTCCTGAATCCTGGGTTTTGGATCTATGAGATAGATCTAATTGGATGTTAGGACACTCACTAGATGTAGTGAGAAGGTATCAATTGATCCTGGGAAGAATCACTGGAAAAGTTCCAGAGTGATAAGGATGACTGAATGTCAGTCACAGGCATTGTCTTTACCCTCATTAAAGGGACGGTATGTTGGAAGATTTCCAAGCTAGATACCGTGGCATACTAGACGATAAAGGCTAGATACATCGCTACCAAAGATGCTACCAAAAAGGAAGTCTGGGTGTATATTAGTTCATGAGATGAACTTCGTTCCTCCCATTGTGTGACAATGGAGTTGTGGCTTATGCCAAGGAACCCCCGTCCCATCAGTGATCCGGACATATTCTTAGGCAGTATCACCTGATCGTGGAGATGGTTGATCTCCAGGGGATCGAGATTAGGAGAGTAGACTCAGAGGACAACACGGCGGATCCAATCACAAAGGCCTTATCCCAGAGAGAAACTTTTATGGGATGGTTCAGTATGAGATACTACAACCACTGCTGTCTGATGGCCCTAGTGCAAGTGGGAGATTGTTAGTTATATGTATGCCCTAGAGGCCATTACTATACATAGGATGTATATTGTAGTAGATGCTTGGACATATATAGGGATGACTTTCTTGCTCGATATGATAGTATGCTATCTGGTTACTCTTTACCTTAACGTGTACACTGATTGTCTCTCTATTACATGTTGGTAAAGCCCATAGTATGTGTACTTGACTACCTGGACTATGATGTAGATCATACTAGTGGGGACATGGTAGTCCATAAGTACATCCTTCAAAGTCCCTAATCGTGGGTGTATCGAGACGGGGCATCGATATACCAGAGTAGACTAGCGTGTACCTTCTCGACCCATATAGATGGGCGATGGATGATCCCATATCCATTGGTGTTTGACATCAGAGATGATATATGGGTGCTCAGTGGAGACTGGGTACACTGGACGGACTCGCCGAGAACTCCCAGATGGTATTATACCTTACGTCATATGGCAGTTCTCTGGTGACACTGGTGCAGGTTAGTCTGTAGACCCGAGATCGTAATAGAGTCTTGTGTGATCCCCACTGTGCTTTGATTTCCACCTTACCACGTCCAAGAGGGCGTGCAAAACGGTGGTTTTTGGGTACAGTCCCGAATCACATGGAGGCAATGAGCGATAGGAGGGGTTTCGTCTCTCCCGGTATAGGGAGTTGATGTTGCGCAGTGCTCGATTGGCTATAACAGGAAGTCCTTGGCCAAGGCTGCTTTAGGGATTTACTGGTAAGTGTTACCAGTAGTTTCTCGACCCGTTATGAGCCTCATATCGACACGACTTATCGAGTTATTGGGGTCTGACGTTTACCACCCCTAGACGAGATATGCGACATATCAGACGAACAGATCGGACTGTACGGTAAGTGTTACTGGTTGGATTCACAGGAGTGTGAGCGGGCTTGCTCGTTGATCTTCTGATCGCTCAATACCCGGGTGGCCGTTTCGTTTAGCAGACCGCTTGCGGCTTGTGGGTGTTTGATATGATCATCACCTACTGCCGGCGTATTGACGAGTCTTTAGAGTCCTACACAGAGGTTTCCTGGCTCAAACGAAACGAAATAGGAGCGCATATGAGATATGTACGGGACCGAGAATAATACCAATATGTGATATTGTATTCTATTCTCGCGATTTGTATCATTGGACGGTTATATGAGATATAGCCGGGTTACCGAATCAAGTGTTGATTCGATACATTGATACACTTGATATTAGTCGGTTATATGCAGTATGACCGGATCATTAAATCAAGTGTTGATTTAGTGATTTAATGTATAATTATATATTTGATATATTACTTTATATTAACTAGTATTGGTTCACTTAAGATTATTTTCTCATAAGATTGTGCACATTGTATATATGATATATTTTTGTGCACTTGTTTGTATCATGTTTGATGATACATGCGAACTTGGGTGAGTGTATGCTTTAAACTATGATTAGGTTAATGGTTAGGGTTTGATGTACTCATTTATTTATTCACTTATTTTATGGGCAAAAACAAATATGGTGGCTTTCTTTGTTTTATTCTTGGAGTTTCATGAAACTTCACCATTTTGTTTTTATTCTCAAACCTAACCATTATCTAAACCCTAGTTTATTCTCTACATGAGTTAAACTAACCCATGGTTGCTATATGATAAGAATCACTTGAATTTTCTAATTAATTAATTATTTTCCTTCTTCTTCATCTTCTTCATGAAGAAAGGAAATGCTTGCTAGAAAATTCTAACTGATGATTCCAAGTGAGAAATCCAAATCCAAAGTGAACCCACTTCCTATTTCTTCATCCTCTATCACTTGCCATGAAGTAGAGGGTGTTTTCTTCACAAGTTTCTTGACCTAGTGAAGATGGAGCTTGAGTTTGAGTCGCCTCGACGTAGATCATCTTCGGCATCGAAGTCAACGACCTAGCTCGATTATTTCTCCGACGAAACCATCGCTGGATTATGGGATTCCGATGATCGCAGCGGAGGGACATCAACACGGAGCTAAAGAAATGGTGGAGCGGATCTACAAAGGTTGTAGTCCCTTTCACTAAGCAATAAAGTTGTTTACTTGCTTGCTTTTCGCCTAATCTCTAGTTAACGATCTTGCATAGGATTCTTAGGCACATGAAAAATTTGATTTTGGCATGGTTGATGCCTTGTGGAACCTCTTGAGTGTGCCTAGTAACCCTACACTAATTTTGTTCCTCATTTGGACGCGGTTTGATGGCCAGGGCGCCGGCGAAACCCAGCAGTGGTATCAGAGCCACCCAAACACCTTAAACTAGCTAGTTGCATTATTAGAATTCATGTTTTTTCGGGCATAGAAAACTTTCGAAAAAACAGTCCCGAATTTTTTAGTTTTGAGATGTTTGCACACCACGCGGGCTCTCGGTTTGAACCGAGAAGCAGAGGGGTGGTGTGTGGGCACCCCGGGAAGACCCCGGGCGGAACGACCGGCTGGGCCCACTCACCAAGACCACCACAAGGTGGTCTTAGGTGTGGGGACCCGAAACTGCCCCTCCATAGGCAGTTTCGGGTCTGCCTCACCCTCTGGCCACCTTGTGGTGGCCTCGGGGGTAGGGTACCCCCTCTAGTCCCCCTGACTCAAAGTTAATTTCGTGCTCTAACTGTAGGGTTACTAGGCATACTCAAGAGATTCCACAAGGCAACAACCATGCCAAATTCAAAAATTTAGGTGCCGAGAAACCCTAATATAGATCGTTAACTAGAAGATAGGCGAAACTATAAGCTAGCAAACAACTTTACTAACAAGTGAAAGGGATTACAACCTTTGTAGATCCGGTCCTCCACTTCTTTAGCTCTGTGTTGACGTCCCTCCTCTGCGATCATCGGAATCCCGGACTCTAGAGATGGTTTCGTCGGAGAAATAATCGGGCTAGGTCGTTGACTTCGGTGCCGAAGATGATCTACGTCGAGGCGACTCAAACTCAAGCTCCATCTTCACTTGGTCATGAACCTTGTGAAGAAAACACCCTATACAACATGGCAAGTGGTAGAGAATGAAGAAATAGGAAGTGGGTTCACTTTGGATTTGGATTTCTCACTTGATTTCAACACTTGAAATTTTCTAGCAAGCTTTCTTCACTTCATGAAGAAGAAGAAGAAGAAAAGAAAATAAATTGTCTCCAAAGAAAATTCAAGTGAAGTCTATCATCTTGCAACCAGGGGTGAGTTTAACCTTTGTAGAGACTAAACCTTAGTTTAAGTTAATGGTTAGGTTAGTAAAAGTGTCATGCAAAACAAAATGGTGGACTTTGTCAAAGATGCTTGAAAGCTTCATGATGCTTCAAGTAAAGACAATGAGAGCCACCATTTTATTTCACAAAAATAAACAAAAACCCTAAACCATTAACTAAACATGGTGTAAGTCATACACACACCCAAGTTTGCATGTATCATTAAACATGATACAATCCAGTGCACAAAAATATATCACATATACAACTTGTGCACATCAAGTGAGAAAATCAATCTTAAGTGAACCAATACTAGTTAATGTAAAGTAATATATCAAATATATAATTATACATTAAATCATTAAATCGATACTTGATTTAATGATCCGGTCATATCGCATATAACCGACTAATATAAAGTGTATCAATATATCGAATCAACACTTGATTCGGTAACCCAGCTATATCACATATAACCGACCGATGATACAAATCGCGAGAAAAGAATTCAGTATCACATACTGGTATTATTCTCGGTCCCGCACTTATCTCATATGCGCTCCTATTTCGTTTCGCTTGAGCCAGGAAACCTCTGTGTAGGACTTTAAAGACTCGTCAATACGCCGGCGGTAGGTGATGATCATATCAAACACCCACAAGCCGCAAGCGGTCTGCTAAACGTAACGGCCACCCGGGTATTGAGCGATCAGAAGATCAACGAGCAAGCCCGCTCACACTCCTGTGAATCTAATCCGTAACACTACCGTACAGTCCGGTCTCTTCGTCTCATATGTCGCATATCTCGTCTAGGGGTGGTAAACGTCAGACCCCAATAACTCGATAAGTCGTGTCGATATGATGCTCATAACGGGTCGAGAAACTACTAGTAACACTTACCAGTAAATCCCTAAAACAGCCTTGGCCAAGGACTTCCTGTTATAGCCAATCGAGCACAGCGCAACATCAACTCCCTATACCGGGAGAGACGAAACCCTTTCTATCGCTCATTGCCTCCATGTGATTCGGGACTGTACCCAAAAGCCACCTTTTAGCATACCCTCTTGGACGTGGTATGATGGAAATCAAAGCACAGTGGGAATCACACAAGACTCTATGACGATCTCGGGTCTACAGACTAACCTGTACCAGTGTCACCAGAGAACTGCCATCTGACGTAAAGTATAATACCATCTGGGAGTTCTCGGCGAGTCCGTCCAGTGTACCCAGTCTCCACTGAGCACCCGTATATCATCTCTTATGTCAAACACCAATGGATATGGGATCATCCATCGCCCATCTATATGGGTCGAGAAGGTATACGCTAGTCTACTCTGGTATATCGATGCCCTGTCTCGATACACCCACGACTAGGGACCTTGAAGGATGTACTTATGGACTACCATGTCCCCACTAGTATGATCCGCATCATAGTCCAGGTAGTCAAGTACACATCCTAAGGGCTTTACCCACATGTAACAGAGAGACAATCAGTGTACACGTTAAGGTAAAGAGTAACCAGATAGCATACTATCATATCGAGCAAGAAAGTCATCCGTATATATGTCCAAGCATCCACTACAATATACATCCTATGTATAGTAATGGCCTCTAGGGCATACATATAACTAACAATCTCCCACTTGCACTAGGGCCATCTGATAGCAGTGGTTGTAGTATCTCATACTCAACCATCCAATGAAAGTCTCTCTCTGGGAAAAGGCCTTTGTGAGTGGATCCGCCGTGTTGTCCTCTGAGTCTTCTTTTCTAACCTCGATCCCCTGGAGATCAACCATCTCCATGATCAGGTGATACTGCCTTAGAATATGTCTGGATCACTGATGGGACGGGCGTTCCTTGGCATAAGCCACAACTCCATTGTCACACAATGGGAGGAACGAAGTTCATCTCATGAACTAATATACACCCAGTGTTGGAGATAGTGCCCTCATAGTCAATTATTGGATCACAGGTACGTGATTGCAATGATTGCGGAGGACCTATACCGGTAGGACAGTCTTACTCGAGATGATAGTATGCTATCTGGTATGCCTTTATCAGTCGTGTACATGATCAGGTGACTGATTACATGTTACACTTTGATAGAGCCCTTAGGATCTTGCTTTACCACCAACAGTATGATGGCGATCATATACGTGAGAGTTGGGTGGTTTATACGCATATCCTTAATTGTGGTCCCTAGTCGTGGGAGTTTCGAGACAGGGCATCGATACTCCGGAGTAGACTAGTGTGTACAGTCGAGACCCCGACGAGGGGCGGTGGCCGGTCTCACAAGCCAGTGGTGTCAGTTGGATCACCTAAGATGTATACAGGTGCTCATTGGGTTATGAGTACACCGGACAGGACTCGCCGGGAATCTGCTAGTTAGTATTATATCTACCGTCAGATAGCAGTTCCCTGGTGACATATGTACAGGTTAGTTCATCGACCTGAGGTCGTCATTTGTCTCGTGTGAGTTCCCACTGTGCTTTGATTTCTACCCTACCACGGCTCAAAGGAGTCGTGCAAACAGGTAGTTTTTGGGTACAGTCCCGAGCCATATGGAGGCACGTGAGCGGATCGGCAGGGGATTCGTCTCTCCCGGTATTGGGGGCGAGGTCGTGCTGTGTCTAGGAGAGCCATTACACAAAGTCCATGGCCATGGCAGGAGATTTACTGGTAGGTACTCCAGTAGTATCTCAGGGTGTTATTGGGCTTCACTCCGACACGACTAATACTGCTATTGGGGGTCTGACGTTACTAGTCCCCTAGGCAGATATGCGATACTCATAGACGAACGGACCAGACTGTTTATACATTGTCACTGTTAGGCTCAGTAGGGTTTTCCGGATGAGTGCGCTCATCGGCATCCCTTGAGGTCAGTCCATGGGCAGCCGTTACGCATTGCTAGTGCCGCTGACGGTTTGTGGTTAAACCCACTGCCAGGGTACTGGCGAGTCATTAGAGTCCCCCACAGACAGTTTCCCAAGTTCGGGCGAAACGTTGTAGAGGCCGTATGGTTTTATGGCAGGGTTCGGAAAATGCACGTGCGTTTACGCACGTGTTATTTTTCGGGCAGATGATACTGGTCGGCTTTGGTTTAAGCCGGATCCGAGTATTATATTGAGTAGGTATAATATCTTTGTCTCAGATGCATTTGTATTCGGTCGTAATACAAATGCGGGTATTTTTATACAGTTACAGGGTTATCCTGAAAGTCGTTTCAGGATTACTTTTGGAAGTTGCCAGTTTCCAGTTTTCTATCAGCCGTCTTTTAACATTCGGTTAAAGACGGATTTGACTTTTCTTGAGATGAGTGTGGATTCTTCTAGAAGGTTCTAGATGAGGTGACTAGGATTAATTGGTGTTTAGTTTTCATTAGATGCTTTTAATGGTTCATTAATGCATGATGACTAGGTTTGTGAGTCATGCTTTAGCTTTAATGAGTTTTGTTAAGCTTAAGATATTTTGTGAGAAGCTTCATGTCTTATGGTCACCCTCTTTCTCCTACGGTCACCTCCCTCCTTCTATAAAGTGGCCGGCCCTCTCTCTCCTCCTCACTTCACTTGTTGATTTCATTTTAGAGAGAAAAGATTATGATAGTATTTGGGGTGTATGGAATTTCACAGTTCATTTCATTCCATCACCCATTCCCACGGCAACTTCATTTACCGATCGTCCACGGACTTGGACGAAGTGGGACGAAGTGAGACAAATTCATCTACTCATTCTCTACATCATTCTTGGTCGTATCTTTTAGCAAACTTGACGATCGAGTTGCCTCAAGTCAGAGGCGGGAGCCCGTTTAAAGAATCGACGATGTGGTGCCACCTCGACAAGGATATCGGAGATCGACGAGATCGGAGCAGCCGCAACGGAGCGTGGGATGATGGTTAAAGAACGAAGGACTCGGATCGTTCGGTATAACCATTCTGCACTCTTTACAGTTTGTTAGTTTAGCAATAATGGCAGATCCGGGTTAAAGTATACGATAGCGCCAGTTAAAAGTTTTTTGTTCCGCATTTGGCGTCTGTAGACTGCCGGGGCGCTAGCGTAGACTTACAGTGGTATCAGAGCCTAACCATTTTGCTATGATAACTTGTGCTAACGCGTTTAAAACATCGATCGAACCGGAAATCGAAAACTACAAAATTCCATGCTCATAGTTTCTGTCGATTTCAAATGATCTCGTAAAATTATTCTACATGTCTCAGAAATGTGTGCATGCTTTTCTAAGAACCCCCACCAAATTTGGGCACGTGACTCCACCAAACAGCCGCGGAAACGCGGCCAAACCCATGGTTTGGCCGCACATCCGCGGCCACGTGGTGAGCGCATGCTCCCAAATTTGTACAGAGGGTTCTCTGTTGGATTTTGGGGTTTTTGGTAAATATCGTTTTGGCCCAGATTTTGTTACTGTTCACCAGTAGGTTGTGGGGCCCACTTCTTGATATTTGGTCGATCGAAATTTAAACATGTTAGTTTACAGTGCTTACATTATATCTCCGACCGGGAATGTCATTTGATCGGTAAACCGCATCTGATTGCTATAGTTCTTTTAGACGGGTTTGCGAACGTGACATTCGCGTTGATGTTCTGTTTTGTGCTGTGATGTTGCGGATTTGTCGTGGTGGATAGCAGTGTGCAATGATAGTACAGTTTGTGTTTATTTGTACATTTGATATTGCGGGGCGAGCGTCCAACTTGTGGACTGCCGTCACTGCCTGTTGTATAATATTCTTTTGGGGCACGACCATGTTGCGGTCGATGTACCTATTGTACTATTTTTCATTACTGTACTAGGTTTTGCCCTGCGACGGAGTGCACGGATAGCCGGGTTCGGGAGGGCAACGGGTCCGCATCTCATGGCTTTGAGAGGCAGAGGGGCCCCACTCTAGAATTGGCAGACTATTCGCCGCACTCGTAGGGGGTACAGGTTGACCCAAGGAGGGGTGCCCAAGCTTACCGGATTCCGTGAAGTGCTGGGTGGTCCATTCACTATGCTGTAGGGGGCTGCCTCGCTTCAGGTTTTGGCGGGTAACTTTCCGCACCCGTAGGGGTCTAGGTTTCATTGCACAGGCTATCCAAACGACAGGGGAACGTCGAGTTTCAGCAGCGGCTCTGTGAAACTCGGGGATCCCAGATATCTGTATTGTTCTGTGATGCTTATTACTTTTCTGTAATGTTGCATATTATCACGCCTGGAGCGATTATTGTATATTGGTTTATATACTATTAGATGTTGTATATGTTTTACACCCGCGCTAGTCCAGTCCCCGCTCTGTCGTTAGTTAAGTAACCTAACGGGTGATGACGGGACCCAGTGACGAATGCGGATGGCATATACGTACATTTTATTTTCGTTCTTTTCTAGTGTGATTATTGATGGGACTGCGTTGATTCTGATCAATGCAAAGTAAAAAAAACCTGTTTGCAGTTGTTGGAACAAATTTAAAAAGTGTTGTTACAAAGACGTTTCCTTTTGTTATGCATAGCGGTATTCAGTGGAATATCCTGCACCTCATTCGACGGGGCAAGGGCCGATATCCCTTCACCGGGACTGACCCCTTGGGCAGAACTTTGCGTCAGAGTAATAACTTCACTATAGTCGATTACAAGTTGCTTTGCATAGCGGTATTCAGTGGAATATCCTGCACCTCATTCCACGAGGAAAGAGTCGAGATCCCTTCATCGGGAGTGACCTCTTTAGCAAAAGGTTTTCGCCACTATATTTTAAAAAGCTATCAGGTTCCTTCAGCGATATCAAGTTCACTACGTTAAAGGTTTTTCGCCAAAAACCAGCCGTAGCCCTCCGTCACTTCTTTTGGTTATTCAGTAGTATTCAAGCTATGTATTTTGACCAACGCCAAGGCATAGTGTTTGGTAGCTGCTGGGTATTCAATTGTTGCATATATAGATGAGTTAGTTTGGGACAGTCGTTCTGCCATTTTGGCCAACGTCAAGGGCATGTGCGGGTGTGTTCAAATTGACAAGATAGTGACGGGTAGAACTTGGCATGTGACTTATGACATTTTGACCAACACCAAGGTTGTCACGACCCGAAAAGTACGGAACGTGACCGGCACTTAAGTTACGAAACGTCTCAAGGCGTCCGTAAAATAAGTAAGCCGAAGCCCAGAATACAAAACCCAATTAAGAATTTAGAATGAAGGAAAACCAATTAATTTAAGCTTTTACCTCATTACCTAATCAATTTGCCCTTATTCCAAATTTCCAGCAGAATATAAAAGAAATCAGTGCATGAGGAATAACATGTCGACTCAAGTGAGCTCGACCCAGATACATCATAATTAAATCCTCAAGTCTCACAATCTCACATCTAGGTCAATATACAGTCATCCGAATAAAACAGGTACAACTGAAATGATAGTAGCAGTAATGGCAACAGTAGTAGCAACAACAGTAGTCGTAGATATGGTAGTGACAGTAGAGCTGTAGATACCGTAGTAACAGTAGATGGAGTATTCTAGATACAATGAGCATATATAAGGTGGTACAAATTGATAATAACCCACCTATGAGCAAAAGCCTCTAGTCCAGGCAAGAAATACAAATGAAGCAAAGGTATCCGCCGCTACAGTGCTGACGGAATGGACCTGCAGAGAAGCTGTGGCACAACGGGGGTGAGTTGCCAGCTCGTGAGTAATAGATAACATTTACTAAGGCTATCGTATGCATGCACACAAGTGTCCTGACATCCCTAAAACAGGTATAACTACATGTACTAGCAGGTGTGTATGCATCAACAGTACTAACAAGTATATATGTCACATGGAGGTGATAACAGGTATGTATGCCACATGAAAATACAACCAAGTATGTATGAGAATTATTCTTACTTTGTTTTGAAACTCCCCTTTTTAAACATCAATAATAATATCCAGGAAAAACAGTAAAATCCGTGTCTAGCAACGACACCTCGAAACTGACCAAATCTCATATATCCATGTCCAGTATCTCTGGCCTCAGCTATCCGGCTGATCCATATCAAAATCCATATCTCAATCCAACAGTCACGGTCGGTATCCTCTGGATATCCGCCGTGCCAAATGAAATCACCGGTAGGTAATCCGTCCCCTGCCAGGCTCAACGCCATCATCTGCGATCTTCTTGCCCCGAGGTACCATACCGGGCCTACCATGTACCCGAGACGGTTCATCCACCTCCTCGAAACGGGTCTCAAAACCAAAGCAAACTCATGGTGGACGACACTTTACATCACTAGAAAACCGCAGTTTTTATATTTAACAATTATCAGTTGAAAATCTTGCGGCTTTCCCCCGAAATCCAGAAATATCATAAATCTCACAAAATTATCATAAATGCATATGCCGATGGTTATGAATGCTTATGGTATCAATTTAAATACTTATTTCAATGTCACATTTCTAGGCAGTTAACATTTTCCAGATTTAAAGTTATTTAGTGTCGTGACATGGCAATTACCAGGGTGTGTGTGTCCACATGAATAGTGCTTGTGCAACATATAAAACCTGGTAAGGGTGCATGTGTCCTATAATGAATCTGCGTATATGGAACATCATATAGGTACTGACTACAGCAATTATCATGCAAGTTTTATCATTTTTACTTCAATGTTTCCAGTAATACCAAGTCTACTAAATCTATCGGGCGACTTGCGCCATCCAAACGATTGTCCCCCGTAGATGTTAAATCTACTCACCAGTGGTCCTGTGCTAAGTGTGTCCGACCACCTGTTTTCCCTTTTCAGCTGCGCTTGAAGTTCCTGCCGGCGAACCTAGAATTCACATGAGTCACCATATAAGGAAAAGTCATGCAAAACGCAATATATCGACAAAAGGAATACGCGTGCGTGAAACCAAACGCGTGTGCACACGACGCGATGCGACGCGACGCGCACAAACCTACCTGAATCAGAACTGACACGCTGTGTCGCGCAGCGCGCCACAGAACCACGCTGTGTCGCGCAGCGCGCCACAGAACCACGCGTATCACGCGCGTATCGCACAAGTCTTAAAACATCGAAAACACGTAAATAGTTCCAGATTTTGCCTCAGGGCCAAACTTGAAAAGTTAGAGATACCAAAAACCCTAGCTACCAAGACCAAGCCCACACCCCAAAAACCAACACCCTACCCCCTGCTCTGGCCGCAATTTGCGGCCAGAATGAAGAAAAAAGCGGCCAAGTTGGGGAGGTGGGTCCTCGTGCTTTGGGTGTGTGTTCCTACTCCTCTCACCATGCTGAATTATTCTCTAGAATTTTTCTGAAGTGATCGGGTCAACAGCAGATTTCAAAATGGCTAAAAATCACTAAATCTGCTAAAATACGCCAAGTCGGGTAAATCGGGTTTCTACGAGAAATCTGGGGGATTTCTCTGGTTGGCTGGCCTCACTAGGACCTAAGAAGTTTATTATAACTAACGTAACTCTCACTTTTCTCAAAATCTCCATAAAACACTCAATATCACTTTTACGCATGATACGGACATCGATTAAACTAGATTATCGAGATTTTAGCAAATTAGGCTAATCATCCAATTTTAATGATACTACTGGGCTTCAACAGGTTAGTTTACACTAAAGATGGCTCATTAACCTACAATCACTCTAAAATCGCTAAATTTAGCATCATGGCATAATTCTAGCACGAAATTTCTATTTGTCGCGACAACTAGCTAAACAAGCATCTAATCTACGTAATATACTAAAAGTTTAGGAGATATACCCTCTAGGAACCTTGCAACAAGGGAGAAGGAAGAGAAGAAGAGAGTAGGTGCTGCTGTAGTGAGCTGGAGCTGCTGGAATCCGAGCTGGTGCACTGATGCTGATGCTGATGCTGAAAAAAATGTGTTGCTGTTGCTGTTGCTGATTGTTGTTGTTGTTGTTGTATGGAGTTGTGTTATGGTGTTGTGTGGTGTGATATGGAGTGGTGTGTGGTGTGGTGTGAGGGTGGTATGGGATGGTGTGAGTGTGGTATGGTGTTGTGGGTTGAAGCTGGTGCAGCAACTGCTGATGCTGATGGTGTTATGAAAATGGGCTGATGCAAGAAAATGGGTTGCTGGTGCTGCTAGCTGATGGTTTTATTGCTGTTTTTGTTGCTGTTTGAAGTAGTAGCAGCAGCAGGGATGGTAGTATGATTGTGGGAAGGGTTGCGTGATTAGGGGGAGGGTTTATGTCAAGAGTTTGGAGCTGATGTAACAGCCGTTGCTGTTGAAAATGGCTGATGGAGTTTGAAAACTTGGGGCTGATGTGACTTGATGCTTTTGTAGAGTGGTAGGGAGGGGGCTGATGCAATGATGGGATAGCCTCAGCTGAATTTCCATGGTGTTAGGTGGCTATGGCAGCAGCCATAGCTGACCTCAAGCTCAATTTGCACACAAATTTGAGGCTGATTGGATGCTGAAGTGTTGAAAATGGTGGCTGATTGGATGCTTTGGCTGATGTGAAATGTGACAGGTGATGAATAAGGTGTTGTGGTGCTGATATGATAGTTTAGTAGACGTCGTAGAGTATCCTCAGCTGAATTTAAGCAGCTAATCGTGCTGTGGAAATGATGGGAGCTGATGGTGCTCATTCTGGCTGGCTAAAATCAGCTGTAATTTGCTGGTGTGTGGTCGAGATAACATTCCACAAAATTAACCACAAAACCAGATAGTCTATAAGAAACCCGTTTTTGGTAAACTTTATGCCAAAAACCCCACATTAACACTTGATTACTACTAAACACAGACTCAGGTGTTACAAAGGTTATAAGAGCATGGGGCAAAAATCATATCGGGAGTTTCTAAAGAAACTGAAACTTGCCAAGTATGCGCATACCTTCTGGAGTATGAGTAACGTGGATGCATTCCATCACGTTATCATGCGATGAGAGTTGGATCCCGATTCCCACTGATGAGTTGGTTTACTCTTCGGGTGATCCCGATTGATTCTTCTTTAGGTTTGGTGGAGAATTTGACAGGACAGTGGGAGGTTTCCGGATTAGATAAAGTGATAACCATTCTGATCTAGGTTAGAGTGCACGCAGAGTGTTTCTTTTCTCTCTCTCTTTGGCAGCGACCTTTGACCGACCATAGACTATGACTCAGTGACCAGGTTGACCGAACCGTCTTAAAATACTGGCTTTTGGATTGTCTGAGTTGCATAAGTCATTGTCACTCCTTCTTTTACCCTTTGAATTTCTCAGAACACCCATATTACTACGGATATCCACTTCCATTGGATAGAGCCATCGTATGGTTATATACGAACTCGAAGGGACTTCTTCGAGGATGGATCCAGGTTCAGGAGAAATAGAATTGGTTTATTCAGTTGTCTTTTATTATCACCTTCTCTCAGGTTGCGAGAGCTCCTTGTTTTAGGAGAGTACACCTATTACGCTTATTGGATAGTCTTATTCCAAACCATAGGCTGGTGCCGAAAGGTAGGGAATGAAGAAAACCAATTAGCCTAAGTAGGGTGTGCAGAAGGTAATATGTAAAGACAAAATAAAGGGATTAGAAAGAGGGCAAAGTAAATTGCGACTGATATCATTCACGACCAAAACCGCGTACTTCATCGCCACTCCTATTTCACCTTTAAAGGAATAAGGTATTATTCAGTTGTCTTTTATCATCACCTTCTCTCAAGATGCGAGTACTCCTTAGTTTAGGAGGGTACACATATTATGCTTACTGGATAGTCTTCTTCCAAACCATAGGCTGGTGCCGAACGGTAGGGAAGGAAGAAAACCATTTAGCCTAACGATGGTGTACAGAAGGTAACGACTAAAGACAAATAAAGGGATTTGGAGAGATGGCAATAAGATATACGGTTGAAGTCATGAATTAGATTATGGAAGAGGCATTACTATGAATACCAGGATACCCCTACGAAACATTTTCATGTTTCAGTGCATTGTAAAAGAAAAACTGTTTTTCCCGATTAGACACTTACTCCAAGGGTATGTATTTACCAGGTTTCATTCTCATATCTGTATGGTTTTACAGATGATGGGTGGGAGTAAGATATTGGGAATTAGGTGATCATCCTCATTATATCGGAATTCGTTGTAATTGGTGATATTTGAGGAAATCGCCAGGGTACAGTTTTCAACCTACGACGCACAGGTTTTGAGTTGTTTAACTCAGCAGACTTATACAGAGTATTGTATGTTGTCCAAGTGTCCTTCAGGACAAAGGGGTAGGTCCTCATACTGTGTTCTTTTTACTTATGACTTCTCTAGTATTTAGACAAGTGTTTCGTTGAAATACAAGGTCTAAGTTTTGAGAAGTTGTGGGTATAAGAATAAAGTAGAGAACCGGGTATCACAAGTATCGGGATTCTTCAAAGAGATCGAAGATGTAGATTCTTGTGATTGGTATTCAGATAATAGTGATGTTTAGAGAAACGTGTTTCTCTTTCAGGTTGCTCATAATTGGATGGATTCCTAAGTTGAGTAATGATGATTAGCCTCTTTCCATTAAGTTGATATGCACTGGAGACAGCTGCATGATTTGAATCTGGTTCCAATTAAATTAGTGCCAAAGTTTCTATATTGGATATAGAATAGTTCGTACCTTAAAAGATATTAAGGTACGGGGAGTTGTCCAGCTTATGCTTAAAACCAGACTCTGGATAACTCAGGGCACGTTTCTGTAATGGCTGTTTGTGGGTTGACCCTGGCTATGACGAGGGTTGATATTCTACCATTTGGAAGATCAATAGTGATATTGTTCTTGACTCGCCACAGTTTTAGTAAAAATGGATCTTTTTCAGAAAACAGTAGTGGGAGTATGGTAGAACTGGAAGTGATTCCAGAACCGCGAACGATTACGGAAAATTTAATAGGACCTATATATTCAATCAGGTTTGACATTCCATTAGCCACTCCGCAGGTATGGTAGGTAACCTCAGACGCCCGAGAGGTACATCGGTAGCCTCAGAGACGATGACAGGGAGGTTCTTATCTACCAAGACTTGACACTACTGTTGTTACAGGATATGAGACCCGGTAGGAGGGTTGTCGTAGTCAGTGGGAGCAGCGGAAGCATAGTGGGCAAGATGCTTATATCTATTTATAGACTTGAGCAGTTATAGCGGAGATAGATCATCTAATTTTGATGTGACAGTCATGGGTTTGACTTCAATCAGAATAAGGGATGGATCTGTTAAGAAGGTAGTAGGGTGTGATGTCATGGTATCTGGATGACATACACAGAGTAGGAAGTAAAATTCCTATACTACGATCGGTTGAACTGTGGTCGTTACACAGTTGTTTCTCCAGACAGGATATGGATATAATATTTGACATTCTGGTTTCTAGATCTATAGTTTTAGATCTGGATTTGGGTAGTTTCCCAATGTGGGTACTTTGACAGTATTCTAATGGTTTTTGGAATAGTTGACTCCTAGCATGGTGGTGTACCTGCAGGTGATGGAGTCACCCTCTCTAAAGGTGTCTTACAGACTAAAGGGGAGAGGGATGTGCATGATTGGAAGATCACTTGCTTAGACAATTTAGTCAATCATGAGATGTCAAGTACCACACCAAATGTTGGTTTTGCACTAGATGCAATAAGTTTGTATTAATCCAATCCTGGAGAAATATAAGGAAGCAGTTTTAGAACATAAGTACATGTTCTACGGATTTGATGACGGCAGCCTCCTTCGGGAGACGGTTATCATTCCAAGCTTCAAAGGTGACATGGTTGACAGAGTGATTGTCAGAGTTATAGTTTTTCCCTCTGACGAAGAGGGACAGTATTATGGACAGGTGGTTCAAGAGGATACTGTGGGTGGCATGGTGCCGGATACTGATTAGGTTCAGTGATCGATACAGTCTAAGAAGTTTGGATTTGGAGTTCATTTATGAACTAGGTCCCATCAGATATCCAGACATATTCTAAGACAGGTATTACTCAATTTGGGAGATGGCTTTCTCCGCGAACTTGAGATTAAGAGAGATATAGAAAGAAACTTCTTGGCGGATCCACTCACTAAGGCTATTTCTCGAACACAATAGTTTTACAAACGGGCTTTGTGATACTGATTAGTAGAGGAGTTGGATGTTCGGTTTCACACGTGCTGTGAGTAGTCGACATCGCAATAATTAGCCTTGAGTGCAAGTGGGAGATTGTTGGAGATAGTGCCCTCATAGTCAATTATTGGATCACAGGTACGTGATTGCAATGATTGCGGAGGACCTATACCGGTAGGACAGTCTTACTCGAGATGATAGTATGCTATCTGGTTTGCCTTTATCAGTCGTGTACATGATCAGATGACTGATTACATGTTACACTTTGATAGAGCCCTTAGGATCTTGCTTTACCACCAACAGTATGATGGCGATCATATACGTGAGAGTTGGGTGGTTTATACGCATATCCTTAATTGTGGTCCCTAGTCGTGGGAGTTTCGAGACAGGGCATCGATACTCCGGAGTAGACTAGTGTGTACAGTCGAGACCCCGACGAGGGGCGGTGGCCGGTCTCACAAGCCACTGGTGTCAGTTGGATCACCTAAGATGTATACAGGTGCTCATTGGGTTATGAGTACACCGGACAGGACTCGCCGGGAATCTGCTAGTTAGTATTATATCTACCGTCAGATAGCAGTTCCCTGGTGACATGTGTACAGGTTAGTTCATCGACCTGAGGTCGTCATTTGTCTCGTGTGAGTTCCCACTGTGCTTTGATTTCTACCCTACCACGGCTCAAAGGAGTCGTGCAAACAGGTAGTTTTTGGGTACAGTCCCGAGCCATATGGAGGCACGTGAGCGGATCGGCAGGGGATTCGTCTCTCCCGGTATTGGGGGCGAGGTCGTGCTGTGTCTAGGAGAGCCATTACACAAAGTCCATGGCCATGGCAGGAGATTTACTGGTAGGTACTCCAGTAGTATCTCAGGGTGTTATTGGGCTTCACTCCGACACGACTTATACTGCTATTGGGGGTCTGACGTTACTAGCCCCCTAGGCAGATATGCGATACTCAGAGACGAACGGACCGGACTGTTTATACATTGTCACTGTTAGGCTCAGTAGGGTTTTCCGGATGAGTGCGCTCATCGGCATCCCTTGAGGTCAGTCCATGGGCAGCCGTTACGCATTGCTAGTGCCGCTGACGGTTTGTGGTTAAACCCACTGCCAGGGTACTGACGAGTCATTAGAGTCCCCCACAGACAGTTTCCCAAGTTCGGGCGAAACGTTGTAGAGGCCGTATGGTTTTATGGCAGGGTTCGGAAAATGCACGTGCGTTTACGCACGTGTTATTTTTCGGGCAGATGATACTGGTCGGCTTTGGTTTAAGCCGGATCCGAGTATTATATTGAGTAGGTATAATATCTTTGTCTCAGTTGCATTTGTATTCGGTCGTAATACAAATGCGGGTATATTTATACAGTTACGGGGTTATCCTGAAAGTCGTTTCAGGATCACTTTTGGAAGTTGCCGGTTTCCAGTTTTCTATCAGCCGTCTTTTAACATTCGGTTAAAGAAGGATTTGTCTTTTCTTTAGATGAGTGTGGATTCTTCTAGAAGGTTCTAGATGAGGTGACTAGGATTAATTGGTGTTGAGTTTTCATTGGATGCTTTTAATGGTTCATTAATGCATGATGACTAGGTTTGTGAGTCATGCTTTAGCTTTAATGAGTTTTGTTAAGCTTAAGATATTTTGTGAGAAGCTTCATGTCTTATGGTCACCCTCTTTCTCCTACGGTCACCTCCCTCCTTCTATAAAGTGGCCGGCCCTCTCTCTCCTCCTCACTTCACTTGTTGATTTCATTTTAGAGAGAAAAGATTATGATAGTATTTGGGGTGTATGGAATTTCACAGTTCATTTCATTCCATCACCCATTCCCACGGCAACTTCATTTCCCGATCGTCCACGGACTTGGACGAAGTGAGACAAAGTCATCTACTCATTCTCTACATCATTCTTGGTCGTCTCTTTTAGCAAACTTGACGATCGAGTTGCCTCAAGTCAGAGGCGGGAGCCCGTTTAAAGAATCGACGATGTGGTGCCACCTCGACAAGGATATCGGAGATCGACGAGATCGGAGCAGACGCAACGGAGCGTGGGAAGATGGTTAAAGAACGAAGGACTCGGATCGTTCGGTATAACCATTCTGCACTCTTTACAGTTTGTTAGTTTAGCAATAATGGCAGATCCGGGTTAAAGTATACGATAGCGCCAGTTAAAAGTTTTTTGTTCCGCATTTGGCGTCTGTAGACTGCCGGGGCGCTAGCGTAGACTTACACCCAGGCTACCTCTTTGGTAGCATCTTTGGTAATGATGTATCTTGCCTTTAATCGTCTAGTATGCCACGGTATCTAGCTAGGAACTCTTCCAACATACCGTCCCTTTTCTGAGGGTAAAGACAATGCCTGTGACTGACATTCAGTCATCCTTATCACTCTGGAACCTTTCCTGTGATTCACCCCAGGATCGATTGATACCATCTCACTACAACTAGAGAGTATTCTAACATCCAATTAGATCTATCTCATAGATCCAAAACCCAGGATTTTGTAGGTATCACTTTGATCCTATATGGAGAATCCTTGTGATAAGTGGAGATTGACCGAGCGTAGCATAGGAAACTCCTTCCCTATCAAGAGTATGCCATCCATGTACTCTACTAGGATCACCACCATACTCCCTACTACCTTTTTGTATATACAAGGTTCATCTACCATTTTTGATGATGTCAAACTCTTTGACTAACTCATCAAAACAGATGTTCCAACTCCGCGATGCCTGCTTTATCACATAAAACATCTTGCACACGTTTCCGCTGCTCCCACTGTCTACGAAGCCCTCTGACTGTGTACTTACAGACTCTCTTTTCTAAAACATCATTTAGAAAAGCAGTCATGACACCCATCCGCCAGATATCGTAGTCATGGTATGTAGCCGTGGCAAGTAGGATCTGGATGGACTTAAGCATAGTTACTTAGAAAAGGTTTCATTATAATCCATACCTGGTCAATGATGCAAACCTTTAACAAGTCTAGCTTTGAAAGTCTCAACTTTTCCATGTACACCAAGTAATCTTCTCAAGATATACTTGCTCCTGATGGGGATTAAACCCTTCAGATAAAGCAACTAAAGTCCATACTTTGTTGGTGTATAAGGATTCCATCTCAGATCGATAAGCATCCAGCCATTGTTACAGAGTCCTACTCCTGATGGCCAGCTCGAAACTAGTTGGGTCATCATCTCATGATGGAATCCTTGCTCCCACTTTCATAGAGAAACCAAAGTATCTCTCAGGTGGGTGAGAAACCCTACTAGATCGGCGGAGAGGCTGAGGTTCGTTGGTTGCTATTGAATCCTATGGTTCTACCAAATCATCAGCTGCAGTTTGTATAGCTGGAACTCTTTCCAGTTCTACCTCATGCCCTTAAATTTCTACATAAGAAATTCCCTTTCACAAAGGTGGCATGCTGAGTAACAAAACATCTTTTGTTCCTCGGTTAGGAAGAAGATATTCCCTTGCGAATGCTTGGGATATCCAACAAACTTCCACAAAACTGACTTTGCCTCGAGCTTGTCCGGATTATGCTTTTAGACATAGGCTGGACAACCCCAAATCTTAACAAACTTAAGATATGGGCTCTTCCCTTTCCATATCATATATGAAGTGGTAGGCAACTGATTTGATCGGAACCCTATTCAATAGGTATGCAACTTCATAAGTGCATAACTCTCTAAAAGGAAATAGGAAACTCAGTAGTACTCATCATAGAGCACACCATATCTAATAGGGTGTGATTTCTCCGCCCCGATACACCGAGGTGCTGTGGTGTATACGGAGGAGTAATGCTGAGAGAGAATCTCATTCTTAGAATAGTCCAGGAATCCCGTGCTCAAGTATTCTCCTCCTTGATCACATCAAAGGACATAATATTTATACCCGTTTTTGGTTCTCTACTTTTAACTTATATTCTGTGAATATCTCAAAAGGTTCGGACTTGTGTTTCAACAGGAACATATGTCTGAATTTTGTGAGATCATCAGAGAAGGTAATGAAGTACAAAGAACCGGTCTTGGCATGTGTAGACAGGGGACCTTCATACATCAATATGTATCATCCCAAGAGTTCACTAACTCTTTCTCTGCTTCCAATAAACAGAGCTATGGTCATCTTATCTCTGTGACATGACTGGCAAGTTTCACAAGATGTAAATTCAAACTAATTTAAATATGCATCTATATGTAACTTCAGCTAGTCGGGTCGCATTGATATGACCTAGTCTACAATACCTCAAGAAGGATTCGTTCATTTCTGAACTCTTCCTCTTGTGTGTGTTCTATATACTAAGAACTGTGGTTTGATTTAGAACGTCAATGCTTTTAGATAACGTGCCTGAACCGATCAACTCTTGATATAGGAAATGTTCAAAACATTATCCAATCAAAACAAAATTATATCCTTCTTTATCTAAATAAAGAGACTGATATGATTTTGTATATCAGGTTCGGTATCTAATAACATTTGTTCAGAATCAATGTATTCTGGTAATACAGGGTAACAGTGACCAACAGACTTGGCTGCAGCACTTTCACCGTTTTCTGCTTCATGAAACTTATCACCCGTTCTCAGTTCCCTACCTTTCTGTAGCCCTATGTAATAGATTACATATCTGGGATCCTGATCCGGTATCAGATACCCAGGATGCGCAGGATACTGAGAAACAGTTCTGTGTAATGAACACACCCGAAGATGATACATCGGTATGCACTATCTTTGTTTGGGTGGCACGGGAATTCTGGTAATCCCCAATTTCCTGCTCTGTCTTATAACAATTATAAGTTGGAGCGGGACCAACGTTCCCCAGCTCAGTATAACAAGCGGGTTTGGTCAATATATCCGTTTTATTATCTTGATTAAGGCGTGACATAGTCTCTACCTGGAGAGAGAGAGAAGAAAACACTCTGTGTGCGCTCTTGCAAGATCAGATTGGTTATTATTTTATCTAATCAGGATGGCTCCCACTGTTTTTATCAAATCTTCCTTCAAACCGTTAAAGGAAAGACTAACCGGGATTAATTACACGCTACAAGTTCGCCAATCTTTCAGCCAGGCCAGTGTCGGTACTTTGAGGGAGGTTCCCCGTGCTTTCGCACGGACCTAATTAAAGTATACCTCGTTTTCCCAGAGGCGTAACCCCGTTGACACCTTTCTAGACACCTACTTGATCGGCTAATTGTAATGTGTAAAACTCTCCCAGGAGTAACAATTACTCGCAGTGGGTATCGGGATCCAACTATCTCATAGAAGGTATGCAATCTCATTGCAAATTTCAACACTTGAAATTCCCGATAATATTTTGCCCCTAACCTCCTATGACCTTGACAAAGGCCAACAAACCATAGGATGCTAGTCAAGTTCAACCCGTCATTTCTTGATTGAATTAAACCCACCCGCACCACCCTTGACAAAGGCCAACAAGGCCGTACGACTACCCTAACCCAATCTGCATCATATGCATAAGCAGATAAGCACTAGTCAGCTACCGCACACTACGCCTTGACAAAGGCCAACAAATGCAGCACGAATACTAAGTAGGACTTATCTGAAATGAAGGAGGGCTACGACAGGTTTTTCTGAAAACCTATTGCGTAATGAACTTGATATCGTTGTAGAATCAAATGATTTTAAAATGGAGTGTTTTTTAGGCTTTTGCTAGTTTCGCTAAAGAGCTCACTCCCGGTGAAGGGATCGTCGGCTCTTTCCTCGTCGAATGAGGTGCGAGATATATCATATATATCACTGCGCAAAGCAAGAACTAGAAAAGCAATCAAAAGACAAACCGAGGGTTGTAGCATCTGCCAGTTATTGCTAAAGGGGTCACTCCCGGTGAAGGGATCTCGGCCCTTTCCTTATCGAATAAGGTGCAGGATGTTCTACAAGGAACACCACGATGCAAAGCAAGAACTGTAGCTACCTGTTTTTGAAAATTCGATTCCACAACATCTTTTAGGTTTCTTTTCTTTCATTAATCATATTAATGAAGTCCCATCATTTAAATCACCTAAACATCACAGATAAATACGACGTACACTTATGCCATCCGCATTCGCCTCGATGTTCCCTCGTGCACCGTTAGGTTAGATAACTAACGGTAGAGCGGTGCAGGGCTAGCGCGGGTGTAAAACATAAGTAACGTCTATATAATATATCATATATATTATATACTGTATCTATCACAACATATCAAAGGATCACATCACAGATATCGCAGCAGAAGAAACATATGAAATATTGGATATACTAAGACGTCCGTGTTTTCAATACGAGCCAGTATAAAACACGGATTCCACAGTCGCGATGAATAGCCAAACCCACACCCCAAGACCCCTACGAGAGCGGCAAGCAACCCTACCAATTTTAGAGTTAGGAGACCCGGACTCGACTCCTCGAGTTGGTCTCCTACTGGACTCTAGAGCCCGGTTACTTGTGCTCTCCTCCTTGGGTCTATCCTAGTGCGGAAAAGTAAATAATATACAAATGGTGACAGCAACCTCAACCCGGAAGTGCCCCAATAAAAGAATATTACATACAATTAAATTTACATGAATGAAAATAAAAACTCTCATCTCACATAAAAAAAACCCGGCTATTCATAACGCGACGATCCAATATAACATATCCAGCAACACAGAACATCACATGTCATCAACGTAGGTAAATATGCGCATCCCAATTGTCGTTGACATATAGCAACGAAACCGGCGATATCACATATTACACTTACGGTCGCAGAAAAGAAAGTGTAAAATTACAACAGTTGGAATCCGTAACCTCCTTAGACATCGCATGCCTAACAATTATAAACTCCGCATTTTAGTCTCTATATCGAAAACACTTTTCAATATCTAGTCGGGCAATTCAACAAGATTCCCGATAAACTGATCGAATGCTCGTCGCAAACTTTAGTAGACGGCCGTACCCCCGGATGCCGTCGACGAAGTGCACTAAGGCGGAACACCGCTGCCGCGAGCACCCAAACGGATGCTTTTGGCGACGGGGTTCTCCTACAGTCACTTGGTCGGGGCTTTGGGCCGTGGCTATCTATTAAGTTTATCCGGCGAGTATCCGCGTACGCTACGTGATTGCGACGGACTTTTGATCGCATCAAAATTCCGTGGCAACCGATCATTTGAGACTAAACTGCTATGTTTATAACATCTGAATCAGTTATCTCATAACTACTTATGGATTCCAAATATTGTATCACATTCCAGATAAATAGACAATGTTAAAATTTCCGATCGAATGATCAAACACCCAAGTTTTTCCGAATAGCACAACACTTGAAGGGGGGTTTAAAAACATCCATTTCATGCCACAGTATCAACGGTCCAGCCGTAGAAGGGTCAAGCCAACGCCTCACATGTGGCACGCCGTACTGCCCCAAATCCTAAGGTTCAAAGGGCAGTTCAAGACGGTCACATAATCGAGTTAAGGTTTGTTTTCTTCTAGAGGGTCCATCGCGTTACTTGCACTACTTAGAACGTTCTCAAACTACGGAAAAATCCAACAATTGGAAAATTTCCCGGCAAGGGAAAAAGTGGGTATTTAGATCCGGTCGAACTTTTTAACATGTTCTAAAATACCCAGAAAAACACATAGACGCAGTTAAAGATTCCGATCAAATCATCGAATCCCCAATACACCCCAGATAACTCAACTCTTGAGTGTAATTTAAAAATTCCCAGAAAACACAGGAAATTAAGTTGGACATTACTGTGCAGAGCACGTGACAAGAGTCACCTTTATGGCCGCGGAACCGCCGCACAAGCCTGGGTGGCGCCGCGGTTCCGCGGCTCATTATTCGACTTGGGGTCACGTGCTTCACAGTAACTCTTATAAAACCCTGCTGTATTTTTTGGATATTTTTAATTTGGAAAAATCCACTGTTTCAGAAAATGTACAGAGAGGGGTTTTGATTAGGGTTTCGGGGTTCGATCGGGTTTCTGACTTCGTCTACACTTCACCTAAAGCTCTAGCTTGGTTCTGATACCACTGTAGGGTTACTAGGCACACTCAAGAGGTTCCACAAGGCATCAACCATGCCAAATTCAAAAATTTAGTTGCCGAGAAACCCTAATATAGATCGTTAACTAGAGGATAGGCGAAACTATAAGCTAGCAAACAACTTTACTAACAAGTGAAAAGGATAACAACCTTTGTAGATCCGGTCCTCCACTTCTTTAGCTCCATGTTGACGCCCCTCCGCTGCGATCATCGGAATCCCGGACTCTAGTGATGGTTTCGTCGGAGAAATAATCGGGCTAGGTCGTTGACTTCGGTGCCGAAGATGATCTACGTCGAGGCGACTCAAACTCAAGCTCCATCTTCACTTGGTCATGAACCTTGTGAAGAAAACACCCTATACAACATGTCAAGTGGTAGATGATGAAGAAATAGGAAGTGGGTTCACTTTAGATTTGGATTTCTCACTTGATTTCAACACTTGAAATTTTCTAGCAAGCTTTCTTCACTTCATGAAGAAGAAGAAGAAGAAAAGAAAATAAATTGTCTCCAAAGAAAATTCAAGTGAAGTCTATCATCTTGCAACCATGGGTGAGTTTAACCTTTGTAGAGACTAAACCCTAGTTTAAGTTAATGGTTAGGTTAGTAAAAGTGTCATGCAAAACAAAATGGTGGACTTTGTCAAAGATGCTTGAAAACTTCATGAAGCTTCAAGTAAAGACAATGAGAGCCACCATTTTATTTCACAAAAATAAACAAAAACCCTAAACCATTAACAAACATGGTGTAAGTCATACACACACCTAAGTTTGCATGTATCATCAAACATGATACAATCTAGTGCACAAAAATATATTACATATACAACTTGTGCACATCAAGTGAGAAAATCAATCTTAATGAACCAATAATAGTTAATGTAAATTAATATATCAAATATATAAATATACATTAAATCATTAAATCGATACTAGATTTAACGATCCGGTCATATCGCATATAACCGACTAATATAAAGTGTATCAATATATCGAATCAGCACTTGATTCGGTAACCCGGCTATATCACATATAACCGACCGATGATGCAAATCGCGAGAATAGAATTCAGTATCACATACTGGTATTATTCTCGGTCCCGCACATATCTTATATGCGCTCCTATTTCGTTTCTCTTGAGACATGAAACATCTGTGTAGGACTCTAAAGACTCGTCAATACGCCGGTAGTAGGTGATGATCATATCAAACACCCACAAGCCGCAAGCAGTCTGCTAAACGTAACGGCCACCCGGGTATTGAGCGATCAGAAGATCAACGAGCAAGCCCGCTCACACTCCTGTGAATACAATCAGTAACACTACCGTACAGTCCGGTCTCTTCGTCTGATATGTCGCATATCTCGTCTAGGGGTGGTAAACGTCAGACTCCAATAACTCAATAAGTCGTGTCGATATGAGGCTCATAACGGGTCGAGAAACTACTGGTAACACTTACTCGTAAATTCCTAAAACAGCCTTGGCCAAGGACTTCCTGTTATAGCCAATCGAGCACAGCGCAACATCAACTCTATATACCGGGAGAGACGAAACCCCTCCTATCGCTCATTGCCTCCATGTGATTCGGGACTGTACCCAAAAGCCACCTTTTTGCACGCCCTCTTGGACGTGGTATGATGTAAATCAAAGCACAGTGGGAATCACACAAGACTCTATGACGATCTCGGGTTTACAGACTAACCTGTACCAGTGTCACCAGAGAACTGCCATCTGACGTAAGGTATAATACCATCTTGGAGTTCTCGGCGAGTCCGTCCAGTGTACCCAGTCTCCACTGAGCACCCGTATATCATCTCTGATGTCAAACACCAATAGATATAGGATCATCCATCGCCCATCTATATGGGTCGAGAAGGTATACGCTAGTCTACTCTGGTATATCGATACCCTGTCTCGATACACCTACGACTAGGGACCTTGAAGGATGTACTTATGGACTACCATGTCCCCACTAGTATGACCCGCATCATAGTCCAGGTAGTCAAGTACACATCCTATGGGCTTTACCAACATGTAACAGAGAGACAATCAGTATCCACGTTAAGGTAAAGAGTAACCAGATAACATACTATCATATCGAACAAGAAAGTCATCCCTATATATGTCCAAGCATCCACTACAATATACATCCTATGTATAGTAATGGCCTCTAGGGCATACATATAACTAACACTAACTCCCCGCGAAGTTTCGGGCGCATTTCATTTTGAATCGGACCACCGAATTGGCTCAAAGCTCGATTTTTTTGGATATTTAGTGCACTTGTTTTTTGATCCTTAGTATATTTAGGATGTGCGCTAATTGTGTTTTGGAATTCTAATATCATGACTTCGTTTGCATGCGTGGATGTGTTGGTAACGTTGTCTAATTGCTATATGCTCAATTAGACGGGGTTACACACTTGTTTCGGTTACTTGTTTCTGTGGATATATATCTTGTTATAGTTTGTGCGAATTGTCGTGATGGATAGCCTTGGGTGCAATGGTAGTGCAGTTTAGTTTCATTTGTACATTTGATATTGCGGGGCGATCGTCCGACATGTGGGCTACCGTCATATGGGTCACGACCGGGTTGAGGTCGATGTCACCGTTGTATATATTTTTTTTTCTGTACTAGGATTACCCCGCGGTGGAGTGCATGAATAGCCGGGTACTAGAGGGAAACAGGCCCGTATCTCATGGCGTTGATACGGAGGGGGCCTTACTCTAGAATTGGCGGGTTATTCGCCGCACTCGTAGCGGGTATAGGTTGACCTGCAGAGGGGTGCTCAAGTTACCGGATTCCGTGAAGTGCTGGGTGGCTCACTCACTTTGATGATTGGGGTTGCCTCACTTTTAGGATTGGCGGGTAACATGCCACGCTCGTAGGGGTCTAAGTTTTCATTTCACAGGATATCCACACGACCAGGGGAACGTCGGGTTTCACTTGCGTCTCAAAGGAAACCCGGGGCTCCCAGATTATTCGTTTATTCTGTGATGCTTATCGCTATTCTGTGATGTTGCTTATATCATACCTGGGATGAATGTTATATATATATATATATACATATATATATATACTAGTAGATGTTGTATATGTTTTGCACCCGCGCTAGTCCAGCCCCCGCTCTGTCGTTAGTTAAGTAACCTAATGGGTGATGACGGGGCCCAGTGGCGAATGCGGATGGCATATACGTGCATTTTATTTTCGTTCTTTTCTGGTGTGATTAATTGATGGGACTGCGTTGATTCTGATCAATGCAAGGAAAATAAACCTATTTGATGTTGTTGGAACCAATTTTAAAAATGATATTATAGACGTTTTCTTTTGCTTTGCACAACGGTATTCGGTTATGAATATCCAGCATCTCATTCGACTAGGCAAGAGCCGAGATCCCTTCACTGGGAGTGACCTCTTGAGCAAAAGTTTGCGTCAGCGTAATAACTTCACTATAGTCGTTTCTTTTGCTTTGCATCGTGGCATTCAGTTATGAATATCCAGCACCTCATTCGATGAGGAAAGAGCCGAGATCCCTTCACCAGGAGTGACCTCTTTAGCAAAAGTTTTCGCCGCTATATATTTGTAAAACCGCTTGGATTCCATCAACGATATCAACTTCATTACGTTAAAGGTTTTTCTCCAAAAACCAGCCGTAGCCCTCCGTCATTTCTTTTGAGTAGTACCTAGTATTCGTGCTGCGTTTGTTGGCCTTTGTCAAGGCGTAGTGTACGGTAGCTGGATATTGCTTGTCTGTTGCATAGTGTTGGGATTATCTAGGACAGTCGTATAACCTTGTTGGCCTTTATCAAGGGTTTGTACGGGTGGGTCTAGATTAATCTTGGATAATGACTGGTTGAACTTGACTTGTGGTTTATGATTTGTTGGCTTTTGTCAAGGTCATGAACCACTTGGGGTAAAAATCACATCGGGAGTTTCAAACATACAGGAAACTTGCCAGGCATGCGCATACCTTCTGGAGTGTGGTGACTTGAGTGGCTTCCATCAAGTTATCATGCGATGATAGTTGGATCCCGATTCCTATTGATGAGTAGGTGCTACTCCTCAGGTGATTTTAGATGATCCCGACTAATTCTCCTTTTGGGTTTAGAGGAGAATTCGAGGAAACAGTGGGAGCCATCCTGATTGGATAAAGTGATTAACCATTCTAATCTAGGTTAGAGTGCACGCTGAGTGTTTCTTTTCTCTCTCTCTTTGGTAGCGACCATGACCTGACCCTAAACTAAAACTTATAAACCAAATTAACCGAACCTGCTAAAAACACTTTGGCCTTTGGATTGTCACTTAGTCGCATATATCATTGCCACTTCTATATCATCTTTGCGTTTCTCCAGAACACCACGTATCACTACGAAGATCCACATCTCTTGGATATTCCATCGTATAGTTACATACGAACTCGAAGGAACTCGTTCCAGTTCGAGGATGGATCCTAGTTCTGGAGAAATTGAATAGGATTATTCGGTTGTGTTTTCCCTTTACCTTCTCTCAGGTTACGAGAGCTCCCAGTATTAGGAGAGTACACCTATTGCGCTTATTGGATAGTCTTCTTCCAAACCATAGGCCGGTTCCGAAAGATAGGGAAGGAAGAAAACCAATTAAGCCTAAGTGTGGTGTACAGAAGGTAATAAGTAAAGACATATAAAGGGATTAGATTGAGGGCAAAGGACATTGCGACTACTATCATTCACGACGAAACCGCGTATACCCCTGCCACTCCTAGTTCACCTTTTCTTTTCTCTGGAACATTCTGTATCACTACGAAGATCCACATTTATTGGATATGCCATCGTATAGTTACATACGAACTTGAAGGAATTTGTTCCAATTTGAGGATAGATTCTGGTTATGGAGGAATAGAATAAGGATTATTCAGTTGTCTTTTTTCTTTACCTTCTCTCAGCTTGCGAGGGCTCCTGGTATTAGGAGTGTACACCTATTACGCTTATTAGATAGTCTTCTTCCAAACCTTAGGCTGGTGCCGAAGGGTAGGGAAGGAAGAAAACCAATTAGTCTAAGTGTAGTGTACAGAAGGTAATAAGTAAAGACAAATAAAGGGATTGGAGAGAAGGCAAGGAAATATACGGTTACTGTCATGAATCTGGATAGTGGAAGAGGCATTACTAGGAATACCCGGATACCCATTCGAAACATTTTCATGTTTCAGTTTCCCTGTGCAGTGTTAATTGAAAACTGATTTCCCAATTAGATTCTAACTCCAGGGTATGTATTTACCAGCTTTGATTCTCACATCTGTATAATGTTATAGATGATGAGTGGGAGTAGAATATTGGGAATTAGGTGATTATATCCTCATTATATCGGAATTCGTTGTAAATGGTGATATTTGAGGAAATCACCTGGGTTTTTGCCTGACGGCAAATATTTGGTTTTGAATATCCGATTGTTATGCACCAATTTCAAACTGATATATCTGTACGTTTATTTTATAAAGAGCGATATAACTTTTTGAAATTATGTCTATGACATTTACCTATATCAGTTGATGGTTAGGTAAGGAGCATTCAACAACGGTGTAATTCTTCTTAACCATGATACAGTTTTTCAACCCACGACGCACAGGGTTTGAGTTATTGAACTCAGATGAATTATATAAAGTATTGTATATTGTCCAGTGTCCATTAGGACAAAGGGGTTGGTACTCGTACTATATTCTGTTTACTCATGACTTCTCCAGTTCTAGACAAGTATTTCGTTAAAATACAAGGTCCAGATATTGAGAAGTTATAGGTATAAGAATAAAGTAGAGAACCATTTATTAGAAGCATCAGGTTTCTTCGAGGAAGTCGAAGATTTAGATACTTGTGTTTTGTATTCCGTTGATAGCAATGGTTTTGAGAACTTTCTTCTCTTTCAGGTTACTCATATATGGATGCACTCCTAGTTGAGTAATGTTGATTAGCCTCCTTCCATTTGGTTGATATGCACTGGAGACAGCTGCATGTTTTTGAATCTGGTTCCAATTAAATTAGTGCCTCTGTTTCTGTATTGTATATAGAATGGTTCATATCTTAACGATGTTAAGGTATATGGAGTTGTCCGGCTTATGCTTAAAACCATACTCTGGACAAACTCAAGGCACGTTTCAGTAATGGCAGTTTGTGGGTTATTCCAGGCATTGACGAGGGTTAACATTCTACCATCTGGAAGATCAGTAGTTATATTGTTCTTGACTCGCCACAGTTTTAGTAAAATGGATTCTTTTCAGAAAACAGTAGTGGGGGTATGGTAGAACTGGAAGTGATTCCAGAACCACAAACGATTACTGAAAATTTAATGGAACCTAAAGATTCAATCGGGTTTGACATTCTTTTAGCCACTCCGTAGATTTGGTGGGTAACCTCAGGCACCTGAGAGGCACTTCGGTATCCTCAAAGACGGTGACAGGGAGGTTCTTGTTTACCCAGACTTGCCATTACTGTTGTTCTAGACTATGAGACCCAGCAGGAGGATGAGTATAGCATCGTTCTAAACTAGTTTTAGAAGTGCACGTGTATATGACTCTGCCAGAGGATTGTTGTAGTCAGTGGGAGCAGCGGAAGCATAGTGGACAAGTAGCTTGTGTCTATTTATAGACTGAAGCAGGTATAGCGGAGATAGATCATCTATTTTTGATGTGACAGTCATGGGCTTTGACTTCATCAGAATAAAAGATGGATCTGATAAGAAGGTAGTAAGGTGTGATGTCCTGGTATTTGGATGACAAACACTTTATAGAAAGTGAAATTCTTATACTACGATCGGTTATACTGTGGTTTCTCCACATAAGATATGGATATTATATCAGGAATTCTGATTACTAGATCTATGGTTTTAGATCTAGATTTGGGTAGTTTCCCAATCTGGGTACTTTGACACTATTCTAAAAGTATTTTAGAATGGACGACTTCTGGCATGGTGGTGTACCTACAGGTAATGGAGTCACCCTCTCTAAAGTTGTCTTACAGACTAAAGGGGAGAGGGATGTGCATGATTGGCATATCACTTGCTTAGGCAGTTGAGTCAATCATATGATGTGAAATACCACACCAGATGTTGTTTTTGCACTAGCTGCAATAAACATATATTAATCCTATCCTGGAGAAACATTGGGAAGCGGTTATAAACATAAGTGGATGTTCTTGGTATATGGTAATGACAGCTTCCTTCGGGAGGCGGTTATCATTTCAGACTTCCAAGGTGACCTGGATGACAGAGTGACTGTCAGAGTTATAGTTTTCCCTCTTCTGAGGGGCAGTATGTTGGACGGCGGGTCCAAGGGGATACTGAGGCAGGCATGGCGCAGGATACTGATTAAATTCAGTGGATGATACAGTCTAAGAATTTTGCTGGATTTGGAGATCATTTGTGAACTGGGTCCCATCAGATATCCAGACAAATTCTAAGACAGGTATTGCTCATTTTGGGAGATGGATTTCTCCACGATGTTGAGATATAGAGAGATATAGAAAGAAACATTGGAGCGGATCCACTCACTGAGGCTATTTCTCGAACACAATAGTTTTGCAAACGAGCTTTGCGAGACTGATTAGTAGAGAAGTTGGGTGTTCGGTATCACACGGGCTGTGAGTATGCGACACCGCAATAATTAGCCTTAAGTGCAAGTGGGAGATTTTTGGATATAGTGCCCTCAAGTCAATTATTAAATCGCAGGAACGCGGTTGTGATGATTGAGGGAGGACCTATAACGGTAGAACAGTCTTGCTCAAGATGATAGTATGCTATCTGGTTTGTCTTTATCATCATGTACATCATTAGGTGGAGTTACAGATCACTATTACATGTTGATAGAGCCCATAGCATTCTTGCTTGACTACCAGCATTATGATGGCGATCATATACGTGGTAGCTGGGTAGTCTATAAGCACATCCTTAAATGTCCCTAGTCGTGGGAGTTTCGAGACTGAGCATCGATACTCCAGAGTAAACTAGTGTATGCTTATCGAGACCCCGACGAGGGACGGTGGCCGGTCTCACAAGCCATTGGTGTCAGTTAGTCACCTAAGATAGTATACAGGTGTTCATTGGGTTATGGGTACACTAGACGGACTCGACGGGAACCTAATAGATGGTATTATACCTATTGTCAGATTGCAGTTCCCAGGTGAAATGAGTACAGATTAGTCTGTCGACCTGAGATCGTCATTTTTCTCGTGTGAGTTCCCACTGTGCTTTGATTACTACCCTACCACGGCTCAAAGGAGTCATGCAAACAGGTTTTAGTTAGGTACAGTCCCGAGCCACATGGAGGCAGTGAGCGGATCTGTAGGGTTCTTTTGCATGACAACAAGGTTTCGGTAGGCATCGTCCATGCCATTTTCAAAATTTTGTCATGCTAAAGAACTCTAACCTAAGATGTTTAACTAGAGAATCATACGAAACAAATTGTAAGCTACTTTACAACTAAGTGAACTAGGAATACAACCTTTGTAGACCGGTCCTTCACTTCAATAGCTCCGTGTAGTAGTCCCTTCGCTCCAAGTAGTGATCTTCCGGACTCAAGCATGGCTTCACAAGGTGAAAAGAACGATCTTGCGCGAAGTCTTCGAGGCCGAAGATGATCTATGTCGAGGAGACACTAACCCAAGCTAATACTTCACTAATGAGAGATTAGTGAAGCTAACACCCTATACTAAAGTGCTAATCTAGTAGAGGATGATGAAGTAGGATTTTTACTCACTTTAGAATTGATTTTCTCACTAATATTTCTCACTTGCACAAAAGCTAGAGAGCTCTTAAGCTTGAAGATGAAGATGAAGAGAGATAATGTTGTGAGAGTGAATGGCAACCATGGATGAGAAAATATCTAATATTTCTCATGTAGAGACTTAACCATGAGTTTAGATAATAGTTGGGTTAACAAATATCTAATGTAAGACAAAACTAGTGGACTAAGTCAATGGATCTCAAAGCTTCATGCCATGTGACAAATTTCCAACTAATAATTGAATTACCATAAATAAATAAACCCTACATTATCTTTATCATGGTGTAAGTCTCATACACCCATGTTGCGTGTATCATCAACCACGACACAAAATAAAACACAATTAATATATATCACATATATATTAAGTGTGCACATGTGAGAAAAATAAATGCTTAAGTGAGCTAATATTAGTTAATGTAAACTAGTATATCAAATATACAATTATACACTAAATTATCAAATCAACACTTGATATAATAATCCGGCTATATCTCATATAACCGACTAATATTATATGTACCAACTTATCGAATCAACACTTGATTCGATAACCCGGCTATATCACATATAACCGACCGATAAAAATATCGCGAGAATAGAATACGGTATCACATACTCGTATTAATCTCGGTCCAGCACAAATCACATATGTGCTCCTACTTCATTTTGCCTGAGCCAGTAAAACTTCTGTGTAGGACTCTAAAGACTCGTCAATACGCCGGCAGTAGGTGATGATCATATCAAGTACCCACAAGCCGTCAGCTGTACTAGCTGGACGTAACGGCTAACTGGGTATTGAGCGATCAGAAGATCAACAAGCAAGCACGCTCTAGCTCCTATAAATCCAGTCAGTAACACTACCGTACAGTCCGGTCTCTTCGTTTAAGATGTCGCATATCCAGACTAGGGGTGGTAAACGTCAGACCCCAATAGCTCGATAAGTCATGTCGATACGAGGCTTATAACGGGTCGAGAAACTAATGATAACACTTACCAGTAAATCTCTAAATCAGCCCTGGCCAGGGACTTCCAGTTATAACCAATCGAGCACAGCACGACATCTACCCCCAATACCGGGAGAGATGAAATCCCCTCCTATCGCTCATTTCCACCATGTGACTCGGGACTGTACCCAAAAACCACCGTTTTGCATGTCCTCTTGAACGTGGTAAGGTGGAAATCAAAGCGCAGTAGGAATCACACAAGACTCTATGACGATCTCGGGTCTACAGACTAACCTGTACCAGGGTCACCAGAGAACTGCTATCTGACGTCAGGTATAATACCATCTAGGAGTTCTCGGCGAGTTCGTCCTGTGTACCTAGTCTCCACTGAGCACCCGTATACCATCTCTGATGTCAAACACCAATGGATATGGGATCATCCATCGCCCATCTGATGGGTCGAGAAGCGTATACGCTAGTCTACTCTGGTATATCAATGCCCTGTCTCGATACACCCATGACTAGGAACATTAAAGGATGAACTTATGGACTACCACGGCCCCATTAGTATGATCTGCATCATAATCCTGGTAGTCAAGTACACATCCCAAGGGCTTTACCAACATGTAACCATAAGACAGTATCAAGTGACACGTATACATGTTAAAATAAAGAGCAACCAGATAGCATACTATCATGTCGAGCAAGAAATTCCTCTCTATATATGTCCAAGCATCCACTATAATATACATCATATGTACAATAATGGCCTCTAGGGCATACATACAACTAACAATCTCCCACTTGCACTAGGGTCGGCTGTTGTAGTATCGCATACCCAACATCCTGAAGAGTCTCTCGAACTGTATCTGGGGAATGGCCTTCGTGAGTGGATCCGCTGTGTTGTTCTTCGTGTCAACTTTCCTGACCTCGATCTCCCGGCGATCAATTATCTCCCGGATCAGGTGATACCGCCTCAGAATATGCCTGGATCGTTGATGGGACCTGGGTTCCTTGGACAAAGCCACCGCTCCATTGTTATCACAATACAAAGGTATTAGATACACAATGGATGGAACCACTCCAAGTTTAGTAATGAACTTCTTCTTCCAGACAGCCTTTTTGGCAGCATCGTTGGCAGCGTTGTATTCAGCCTCCATCGTCGAGTCTGCCACGGTTTCCTGCTTGGAACTCTTCCAGCTAACCGCCCCTCCGTAAAGGGTAAAGACAAATCCCGACTGCGACTTTGAGTCGTCCTTATCACTCTGGAAGCTCGAATAGGTAAAGGACTCCACTTGGAGTTCTCCGTTACCGTACGCCAAAAGCATCTCTTTAGTCCTTCTCAAGTACTTGAGAATGCTATTCACAGTTGTCTAGTAACCCTCTCCTGGATCTGCTTGATACCTACTCACTACACTTAGTGGGTATGCTACATCGGGTCTGATACATAGCTTCGCGTACATGATAGAGCCTACTGCCGAAGCATAGGGTATCCCTTGCATGCGAGCTCTCTCCAAATCAGTCTTGGGAGACATCTTTTTGGAGAGAGTGAGTCCTGAGATCGTGGGTAAAAACCCACGCTTGGATTCTTCCATACTAAACCTTTTTAGTATGGTGTCAATGTACCTGGATTGGGACAATCCCAGTATCATCTCTATAGATCTTAATCCCCAAGATGTAGGAGTCATCACCTAGATCTTTCATTGAGAATCTTTTTGATAAGAAAAGCTTGACCGATTGCAGCATAGGAGTGTCTTTTCCTATCAAGAGTATGTCATCCATGTACAATACGAGGAAGACAACCTTACTCTCTGCCACCTTCTTGTATATACAATGTTCATATACATTTTTGACGAAGTCAAACTCTTTGACAACGACATCAAAACAGATGTTCCAACTCCACGATGCCTGCTTTAACCCGTAGATGGATTTAAGTAGCTTGCACACCTTTCCACTGCTCCCACTGTCTACGAAGCTCTCTGGCTGAGCCATGTACACGCTCTTATCTAAATCACCATTTAGAAAGGCGGTCTTAACATCCATTTGCTAGATTTCATAGTCGTGGTATGCAGCAATGGCAAGTAGGATCCGGATGGACTTGAGCATAGCCACTAGAGAAAAGGTTTCATCATAATCCATACCTGGTCATTGATGAAAACCCTTTGCAACAAGTCTAGCTTTGAAAGTCTCAACTTTTCCATCTACACCAAGTTTCTTCTTAAAGATCCATTTGCTCCCAATGGGTTTTACCCCTTCAGGGGCAACTTCCAAAGTCCATACTTTTTTGGTGTACATGGATTCCATCTCAGATGGCATTGCATCCAGCCACTTCACTGAGTCCCCACTCATGATGGCCTGCTCGAAGCTAGTGGGTCATCATCCTCCATGATGCAATCCTCGCCTCCACCATTAATTAGAAAACCGTAGTATCTCTCAGGTGGATAAGAAACCCTGCTAGATCGGCGGAGAGGCTGAGGTTCGTTAGGAACTACCGAATCTTCTGGTTCCACCAAATCTTCTGTCGTAGTTTGTATAGGTGGAACTTCTTCCAGTTCTACCTCCTTGCCACTAATTTCTTTCATAAGAAAACCCTTTTTTTTAAAAGGTAGCATGTCGAGAAACAAACACCTTTTGTTCCTCGGAATGGTAGAAGATATACCCTCGCGAATGTTTGGGATATCCTATAAACTTACACAGAACTGATCTTGCCTCGAGTTTGTCCGGATTTTGTGTTTTCACATAGGCCGGACAACCCCATATCTGAATAAAATTAAGATATGGTATCTTCCCATTCCATATCTCATATGGAGTGGTAAGCACTGATTTGGTGGGAACACGATTCAATAGATATGCTGCTGTCTCAAGCGCATACCCCCAAAAGGAAATAGGTAACTCAACGGTACTCATCATAGAGCGTACCATACGGAGGAGTAAGCTGAGAGAGAATATATTCCTTGAATTCCATGCTCAAGTATCTGAATAATAGGGTGCGATTCCTCTGTTCCGATACACCGTTGTGTTGTGGTGTATACAGAGGAGTAAGCTGAGAGAGAATACCAATCTCTTTTAGAAAGTCTAGGAACTTCGTGCTCAAGTATTCACCTCCTCGATTAGATCGTAGGAATTTAATACTTTTACCCGTTTGGTTCTCGACTTCGGATTTATATTCCTTGAATTTCTCAAAAGCTTCAGACTTGTGTTTCATCAGGAACACATGTCCTTATCTTAAGAGATCGTCAGTGAATGTAATGAAGTACGAAGAACCATTTCTGGCATGTGTAGACATAGGACCACATACATCACTATGTATCAGTCCCAAGAGCTCACTAGCTCTTTCTCCGTGTCCTGTAAACGGAGTTTTGGTCATATTTCCTTTGAGACATGACCGACAAGTGTCATAAGAAGAAAATTCGAATGAATTCAAATATCCATCCTTATGTAACTTAGCTAGTCGTGTCGCATTGATATGACCTAGTCTACAATGCCACAAGAAAGATTCGTTCATTTCTGAACTCTTCCTCTTGTGTGTGTTTTGTACATTAAGAACTGCGGTTTGATCTAGAACGTATATGTCATTATTTAACAAGCCTGATCCAATCAACTTTTGATTCAGGAAGATTTTCATAACATTATCATGTACTACAAAATTATATCCTTCTTTACTTAATAAAGAAACTGATATAAGATTGCATATCAGGGTCGGTATGTAATAGCATTCATTCAGAATCAATGTATTACCATTTGGTAATACAAGGTGATATTCACCAACTACTTTGGCTGCAACATTTGCACCATTCCCTACTCTTACGGAATGATCATCCATTCCCATTTCTATACCTTTCCTTAGCCCATCTAAAAGGATCGTCGGGGATTCGTCTCTCCCGGTATTGGGGGTTGATGTCGCGCAGTGCACGGGTGGCCATCACCAGAAATCCTTGTCCAAGGTAGTTGAGAATTACTGATCTAAGATCAGTAGTTTCTCAAGTGGTGATAGGTTTCATACCGACACTAAATGTCGCGTTATTAGGGGTCTGACTTTATCCACCCCCTAGACTCGATATGCGATACTCTTAGACAAACAGACCGGACTGTACGGATATTGTCACTGTCAGGCTGAGTAGAGGTATGGATGAGTTTGCTCGTCGGCCTTCCTTTCTCTCAATACCTGGGTAGCCGTTACGTACAACTAATGTCGCTGACGTGCTTGTGGTTAAACCCACTGCCAGCGTATTGATGAGTCTTTAGAGTCCCACACAGAGGGTTTTCACGGTTCAGGCGATATGGTTTAGATGATGTATGTTGGTACATATAGGTGTCCAATTAAATATGTGTACAGGCTGCACAGACTTTAATCGGACGGTTGATAATACTAGCGGCTTAGGACTGAGCCGGATTATTAAATCAGGTTTTGGTTTAATAATTTATATATGTATTTATATATATATATATATATATATATATATATATGTATTCTAGTGTTATTGTTCACTATTCATTTTCTCTCTTGGCTATACGTATTTTTGTACGAATACGCGTATATGTATTTCGATACGTGTACCGGGTTGCATTCCGTATTTATACGAAATAGCTTCTAGAAGATGGCCACCTCATTATTTGATTTTCATTTTAGAAAATCAATTTGGGAAATGCGGTAGAGGGTGAGTTGGCATGAACATGGTCTTGGCATGTAGAGAGGCATGGCACACATTTGTTTATTGTAAATTGAGATGAGATATTTTGTATGCATGGTTGCAAATCACTTAACCATTCTCTCCACATGCCATCCAAGTATTCTTTTTACACTTGATCATTCTCTCTCACTTAAGAGACTTAGCCATTTTTCCATGGATGCTCATGCCATTGTTTTCCTCACCCCTCATTCTTCTTCTTGAGTTGCTCTTTGGAGATTTTTATGAGAGAAAAATTATAGTGAGATAATCCTACACCTCCACTCTCCATTTCTAGCAACCTTGGAGCGTTGGTTGCCTTGCTAGCAAGGCTAAAGCTTGCGCCGTTTCCCTCGGGTGGATCATCGTAGATGGAGGATGACCGGCAACCAAATTCTATCCGCGACCATAAGGAGCTTGGATGATGGAAGAAGACCGAAGGACTTGGTTCATTCGGTATAACTTTACAACCCTTTAGTTTAGCTCTTTGTTAGTTTGTTAGTATAGGTTTTTGGTTCGATCTTGTGCGGGTTTTGTTTGCGCCAAAAATTTTAAACGCTAATTTTGTTCCGCATTTGGCCGCGGTTTGATGGCCGGCGAGCCAGCGAAAGCCAGCATAACGTTCGGGCGGATAATACTAGTGGGGTTTGGTTTAAGCCAGATTCTAGTATTATATTGTTGGATTATTTTTGTCTCATTGTATTCGTATTTTCTCGGAATACAGATATGGGTATGTATATACGGTAAGGGGTATTCTTGTAATTAGTTACAAGGGTGCTTCTAGAAAGAAGACACCTCATTATCAGTATTAACCATTTTAGGTTAAATGGTTTAATGAGGTGGAGGGTGGGGTGTTTGCATTCATTGAATGAAGCATGGCTAAGTGGTGACTCATATAGTGAGTCATGGGTTAATATTGAGGCAATGTGGCATCTAGATATTTTGTAGAAAATATCTAGATATTTTGTGGTGAAGATAATTTTTTATTACTATCTTTGTCATGCTTGCTTTATTAGTCACGAGACTTAGCCATCCTTCACTCAATTTTTCTCTTTCTTATGTTGCTCTCTACAACACTCTCATCTCCTCCACGCTTCTCTTCTTCTACCTCAAACCCTAATAGTCTCATGTGTTGAGAAACCTAGGGTTCTTGAGACCAAATAATCCATCATCTCTCTCTACATCACCTAGGCTACTTGGATTAGCAAACCAAGTGATCTATTTACCTCGGTTTAGAGGAAGGAGCTCATAGTAGATACTCTCGGGTGGATCATCTTCGACGTGAGGAAGCCGTTGATCAAGCTCGATCATGGAGGCCACTAGGAGCATGCTAAAGGAGAGGAGTGAAAACCCAAAGGACTTGAGCATCTTGGTATAAACTCTTTCCATAGTAGATAGGTTCACATGTTTTGCTAGTTAGGTTTATGGTGGATCCAGTTTAGGGTTATTCTAGCGCCAAGTTTTGATCGTTAGAAAAAAATTTGTTCCGCAATCTTCCACGGATGATGGTTAGGGTATTAACATAACCTTTCAAAGGACATGGTCCCCTACAGATGACCCAATAGCCAACCTTGCTTGAATTAATTTCTTCGAGGTCTCATATCTTGTGATACGAGATTGCTCTCCATATAAAACTTTGGTATGGAAGAAGATGGAAGCTAAGTCCATCTTCTCATGCTGCCTCTGGTGTTCACTATCTATTGAGGCTAACACGAGGCACTCGGCTCTCGCACTGTCTTTTTCCCATGTCTGACGGATCTCAACATCCGCGATGGTGGAATTTGAACCTGGGACGGCGGGGCCTTTGGTAGTAAGGAGCTAGCCCAGCTTGTCATAGGAAATGGACATCTGGACATTCCTAAGCCAATCATAATAGTTTAGCACAGTCAATTTATTATCTAGCAGTAACCTAAGCCCAGTCATTTCCGTCGCTGCAGTCAAGAGAGAGAGGAAGAAACATTCATGTTGCTCTTGAAAATTTAGATTGGTTATTAGTTTATCTAAATAGGATGGCTCCCACTGTATCTCGAATCCTTCCTCAAACCATAAAAGAAGAATTAGTCAGGATTAATCTCACTCTTACAATACTTGCATAACCATTAGGCCAGGCTGGTGTTGGTACTTCGAGGGAGGTTTTCCAACGCTTTCGCGAAGTTTCTTAATTACATAACCTCTTTTCCTTGGAGGCGTAGCCCCGCTAACACCGTTCTAGACACCTACTTGGTTTATAGCATTGATTGTTTAATGAAAAAATCTCCCGAGGAGTAGCGGATTCTCATAGTAGGATCGGGTTCCAAATATCATCGTGTGACAATCTTGAAGGAATCCTACCAAAATCATCACACTCCAAATGGTATTTAACACTAGCAAGTTTCAATTTCCTTAGAAACTCCCGATGTGTATTTTAGCCCCAAGCTTTTATGACCATGACGAAAGTCAACATATCATAAGTCGCAAGTCAAGTTCTACCCGTCATTGTCCAGGTTAATTTGAACCCACCCGTACATACCCTTGACGAAGGACAAAATAGTAGTACGACTGTCCCAAACTAACACATCTATCTATGCTACAGATGAATACCCAGCAGCTACCAATCACTATGCCTTGGTGAAGGTCAAAATACATAGCTTGAATACTACTGAATACCCATCTGAAATGACGGAGGTCAACGAATGGTTTTGGCAAAATCGTGAACGTAATGAACTTGATTTAGTTGAAGGAACCATGATAGCTTTTAAAGGAGTGGTTCAGGCTCCGCATTTAAAAGTTTGCATTTTGAAGAAAACCGAGTGGTTTTGAAACTGTTCCAACGATTCAGCTTTGGTTTGTTTTCTTTGAATTAATCAATTAATGTTGTCCCATCATTTAATCATATCATTGCAAAAAGAAACGAAAATACAACGTACGCTTATGCCAACCGCATTTTCCACGGGGCCCGTCATTCACCGTTAGGTTACTTAACTAACGGCAGAGCGGGGACTGGACTAGCGTGGGTGCAAAACATAATCAACGTCTACTATATATCATATATATATATATATATATATATATATATATATATATATATCCATTCGTATTACGCAATAATAGGCATTCCAGATCACAGATGAACATATTGCATATACTAGGAATTCCGAGTTTCGTTTAAGCCTATAACGAAAGACAGATTCCACGGTCGTGATGAATAGCCAAACCCCACCCTAGACTCCTACGGGTGCGGCAAACTACCCGCCAAATTCCTGAAGTGATGCAACCTCCCTCAATAAAATGAGTAGGACACTCGGCACTTCAAGAACCCGGTAGTTTGTGCACCCCACATTGGGTCTATCCTAGGAGCAAAAAATAATAAATGAAATAATACAACGGTGGATACAACCTCAACCCGGATGTGCCCCGAAAAATAATATTACAACGCTTTATTAATTTACATCGAATGAAAGAAAAGAAAACACTCTTCTCACATCCCCCGTCTATTCATCCATGATGATCCAATACTCCATATCCATAAACCACAAACAGATCATAGATATGTGCAACTCCTTCAAATCGACGTATAGTGGTTAGAAGACATTTAAGAACACATATACACATCACAAAGCTTGTAAAGTAACCCACGATATTATAAAATCCGTGCACAATTAGAGAACGAAACTAATTTTTCAAGACCATGAAAAACTGTCCACTAAAGTCACCAAAATATCGTTTTAAGCCAATTCGGGAGTCGAAACGAACTCGAAACCCGTCCGAACCTTCGCGGAGGTGAGGGGGCAAAAATTAAGTTTCGATCCAGGGGCCTAAGGGGATACCCACCCCCGGGTGCCACCACGAGGTGGCCCCCAAGGGAAGGCTGGGGTGCTCTCGGGTCACCACCCCCTAAGGCCACCTTGTGGTGGTCTTGGGGGGTGGCCCTGGCTTTGGGGACCCCGGGGTATCCCCAGGGTGCCCATGCTCCACCCCGTGGCTTCTCGGTTCAAACCGTGAGCCCGCGGGGTGTGTAAACAACTTAAAACAACTTTTTCGGTACTGTTTTTGTCGGCAGTCCGTGCGCGACAGAAACGGCAGATTTTAAACGTCGCTACAAGCTATCTAAGGCTTATGGAGAGGCTATGATACCACTATAAATAGATGTCGTGCACCCCGCGGGTTCGCGGGAAGGCGGAATATGCAAAAAACAATTTTTACGGGCTTCGCAACACCGACTTGAACCCAGGATCGACCATAAACCCAAGCTAGCACAACTACTATGAGGTTTAACTACTCGGAAGAAAGTTATACCTCTTAGTATCAAGTCCTTCGATTCTTATACTCCTCCTCTTCTTCTTGAGCTCCTTGATGAGTGTACGGATCACGATTGATCGTCGGACACCTCACGTCAAAGATGATCCACCCAAGTGTGTGTACTTTGAGCTCCTACCTCTATACCGAGGTAACTAGGGTACCTAGTTCGCTAATCTAAGTAGCCTAGAGGATGTAAAGAGTGATTATGGATTGTTTAGTCTCAAGAACCCTAAGTTTCTCAACACATGAGACAATTAGGGTTTGAGGAAGAAAAAGAGAGCTTGAAGAAAGAGAGTGTTGAAGATGATAATGGAATGAAGATGGCTAAGTCTTGAGATGAATGAAGCATACAAATAATTCACAATGAAAAATATCAAGCATGCTTCAATAGTCACAAGATGAGTCATCCCATGAGTCACCAAGTAACCATGCTTCATTTAATGAAAATCCATACCTCATACCTCCACCTCAGTAACTATTTAATCTAAATAGTTATAAAAGAAATGAGGTGCCTTCTTCTAGAAGAACTCTTGAGTAAATTACAAGAATACCACTCACCGTATATACATAACCATATCCGTATTCCAAAAATTACGAATACAAATAGACGAAAATAATCCAAGAATATAATACTAGGATCTGGCTTAAACCAAATCTCACTAGTATTATCCGCTCGAACATCATAATACGTGCACAAGAACACGTATGTGATCGAACCCTGCCGTAAAACCATACGACCTCTACATCTTTTGCCCGAAGCAGGGAAACCTTCTGTGTGGGACTCTAAAGACTCAACAGTATGCTGGCAGTGGGTTTAACCACAAGCACGTCAGCGGTACTAGATGCACGTAACGGCAACCCAGGTATCTGTCGATAAGAAGGCCGATGAGCAAACTCATCTGAACTCCTACTGAGCCTATCTGTTACAATCTCCATACAGTCCGATCTATTCGTCTAAGATACTCGCATATCGGGCCTAGGGGGAGATAACCATCAGACCCCTAATAGCGCAATAAGTCGTGTCGGAGAAGATCCCAAAAACGCCCTGAGAAACTACTAGAGTACCTACCAGTAAATCTCGCTTGCCCTGGCCAGGGACTTTGTGTAATGGCTTTCCGAACACAGCGCGATATCAACCACCAATACTGGGAGAGACGAATCCTATCTAACCACTACTTCCTCCCAGTGCTTCAGGACTGCACCCAACCACTACCTGTTTGCACGACTCATTAGAGCCATGGTAGGGTAGTGATCTAAGAACAGTAGGAACACACTCGAGGCGAAGTAGCGATGTCAAGTCAACGGACTAAGCTGTACTCATGTCACCTGGGAACTGCTACCTAACGATAGGTATAGTACCAACTAGCAGTTTCCCACGAGTCCTGTCCAGTGTACTCATAACCTAATGAGCACCTGCATACTATCTCCAGTAAGACGTACTAATGGCTGTGGGACAGACCATCTCCCCTGCTGGGATGAGAAGCTTATACACTAGTCTACTCTGGAGTATCGATGCCCCGTCTCGATAATCCTACGACTAGGGACCTGTATAAGAATATGCTTATAGACTACCCAGCCCCCACTAATGTGACTGCCATACCAACGCTGGTAGTCAAGAAAAGATCCTAAGGGCTCTACCAATATGTATAAGCGATATGCTAAAAGAAACACATGCACATATTGAGGTAGAAATAAACCAAGTAGCATACTACCATTTTGAGCACGATTGTTATTATATCCGTGTATATCCCAAGCTTCCAAAATGTAATATACAAACCAGTATGATACAATAATGGCCTATAGGCATATATCACTAACAGTTATTAGGGTCTGACGTTTACCACCCCCTAGAACCAGTATGCGATACTCTAAGACGAAGAGACCGGACTATACGGAGATTGTCACAGATAGGCTCAATAGGGATTCGGATGATTTTTCTCATCGACCTTCCTTTTCGATAGGTACCCGGGTAGCCGTTACATACAGCTTGTGCCGCTGACGTGCATGTGGTTATGGATTTATCCAGTAACTCACTGCCGGCGTACTGTCGAGTCTTTAGAGTCCCATACAGAAGGTTTCCCTGGTTCAGGTGAAATGATGTAGTAGCCGTATTGGATACGTGCAGAGTTCCGATCGAATGAATGTACTTGTTACCCGGACTTTTGATCGCACGGTTGATAATACTAATCGGCTCGGGATTGAGCCGGATTATTAAATCAGGTATTGATTTAATAATTTACGTATATGTATTTCGATATGTATATTCTAGTATTATGTTCTTTGTGTTATTCTATCTCTTTGGGTATTCATATTTTGATACGAATACGGGTATGTATATACTGTAGAGTGTAATCCGTATTTATACAGAAAATATTCTAGAAGGTGGACACCTCATTTTATATTTATTCATTTATCTTTAAATGTAAAATGAGGTGTAAAGGTAGTGAGAGGAGTATGGTGAGAACCATGCTTCAATAGTGTTGACAAATGAATTTTCAATTCATTTGTGTAAACTATTCAATCATGGTTGGGTTTTTATATTGGAAAAATAGTTTTACAAAACTATGGTTGAGTTTTTCTCTCTCACATGATTTTTCATTTTCACCATTTGGTTTCACTCTCCTCACTAGCTTTCTTGAGCTCCTCCTCCTTCATCTTCAACCTCCTCTCTACAATCTCATGTATTGAGAATCAAGAGAGGAGGTGGTATAGATACACGCTTAGAACCATTCACTACATCCTAGACACTTTAGATTAGCAATCTAAAGTCTCTAGTTGATCCGCTAGACTCTTAGTGTGGAGCTAGAGCCATGGACTACATCTCACAGGCGGATCATCTTCGACGGAGGAAGACCGGTGATCAAGCTCGATCCAGGAGATCTCAAGGAGCAAGGAAAGGTGATCAAGCTCGTTCAAGGAGATCCCTATGAGCAAAAGAAGAGGATAGAAGACCGAAGGACACGGATCTTTTGGGAGACACTTCTATCATGGCAGTTAGATCTCCTCTTTGTTAGCTAGTTTAGCTTTATGGTAGATTCTAGAACGGTTTTTTCTAGCGCCAGTTTTTCAAACTCAAAATTTTTTGTTCCGCAACGGCTACAGTAGATGGTCAGGGAATTAGGAAATCCCAATAGCCATCTCGAGGACTCGAGACCGGTCACCTAACTCTAGAATTGGCAGGGTTACTTGTCGCTCTCTTAGGGGTCTAGGGGTGTGGGCTTGGCTATTCATCACGACCGTGGAATCCGTGTTTTTCATTACTGGCTTAATCTAAAACACGGACCTCCTAGTATATCCTATATTTCATATATTTGCTTCTACTGTTTCTGTGATGTGATGTGATCATATAACGGCCTAAGACGAATGCTACTTATATATATGATATACTAGTAGACACTATATATGTTTTGCATCCGCGCTAGTCCTGACCCTGCCAAGCCGTAAGTTAAGTAACTTTATGGTGAAGACCCGGGTCCTTGTGGCGAATGCGGATGGCATATATGTGTGTTTTATTTTCGTTTCTTCTGTGATGTTTAGGAAACTTAAATGATGAGACGTCATTAATAAGATTAATGAAAAGAAAAGAAACCTAAAAGATGTTGTAGAATCATTTTTTTCAAAATGGTAGCTCTAGTTCTTGCTTTACATAGCGGTATTCCATTATGAATATCCTTCACCTCATTCGATGAGGAAAGAGCCTAGATCCCTTCATCGGGAATGACCTCTTTAGCAAAACTAGTATATACTACAACCCACTCGGTTTGTTTTGAAAACTACTCGATTTTAAAGTGGAGCTTAAACCACTCCTTTACAAATCACTAGATTACAACGATATCAAGTTCATTACGCTAAAGGTTTTCTTCAAAACCAGTCATAGCCCTCCGTCATTTCAGATAGGTACTATTTAGTATTCGTGCTGCATTTGTTGACCTTGTCAAGGCGTAGTGTTCGGTAGCTGATTAGTGCTTTTCTGCTGCATGCTGATGCGATTGGATTAGGGTAGTCATACGGCCTTGTTGACCTTGTCAAGGGTCATGCGGGTGGATCTAATTCAGTCATGAAATGACGGGTTGAACTTGACTTGCCGTTTATGGTTTGTTAACCTTGTCATGGTCATAACCGCATGTGGTAAAAACAGATATCGGGAATTTCAAGTGTTGAAATTTGCAATGAGATTGTGTACCTTCTATATGAGATAGTTGGAACCCGATACCCACTGCGAGTAAGTGTTACTCCTGGGAGAGTTTTCCACTTTACAATTAGCTAATCTAGTAGGTGTCTAAGAAAGGTGTTAACGGGGTTATGCCCCTGTGGAAATGAGGTTATTTAATTAGTTCCATACGAAAGCACGAGGATACTCCCTCGGAGTACCAACACCTGCCTGGCTGACCGATTGGCGAATTTGTAGGGTGTAATTAATCCCGACTAATCTTACCTTTTAGGGTTTGAAGGAAGATTTGATAAAAACAGTGGGAACCATCCTGATTAGATAAGATAATAACCAGTCTAATCTTACAAGAGCGCACGCTAAAGTGTTTTATTATCTCTCTCTCTCTCTAGGTAGCGACCATGTCACGCCTTAATCAAGATAATAATATGGATGTATTGACCGAACCCGCTTATTATACTAAGCTGGGGAATGTTGGTTTCGCTCTATCTTATGACAACTGTCATAAGTCTGGGCAAGGCATTGAGGAATTCAAAGATTTCCACGCAACCCGAATGAAGAAAGAGCATTCTGATGCATTTTCTTCGGGTGTGTTAGTTATTGAGAACTGTTTCTCAGTCTGCTCTACGTCCTGGGTATTAGATACCAGATCAGGATCCCATATTTGTAATCTGTTACAAGGGTTAAAGAGAAGTAGAGAACTGGGAAGGGGTGATATGTCTCTTAGAGTAGGGAATGGAGCAATTGTTGCTGCCGAAACTGTTGGCGAATATCATCTAGTATTACCAAATGGTAATACATTGATTTTGAACGACTGTTATTTTGTACTATCGATGATGTGCAATATAATATTCATTTCTTTATTAGATAAAGAAGGATATAACTTTGCATTAGAGAAAAATGTTATGAACATTTTCCTAAATCAAGTGTTGATTGGGTTTGGTACGTTATGCAATGGTATATACATTCTAAATCAAAATACAGTCCTAAATATACAAAACACACACAAGAGGAAAAGTTCAGAAATGAACGAAGCCTTCTTGTGGTATTGTAGACTTGGTCATATCAATGCGACCAGACTAGCTAAGTTGCATAAAGATGGATACATGAATCCATTCGAATTTACATTTTATGAAACTTGTCAGTCATGTCTCAAAGGAAAGATGACCAAAACTCCTTTTATAGGACATAGAGAAAGAGCTACTGAACTCTTGGGACTGATACATAGTGATATATGCGGTCCTATGTCTACACATGCCAGAAATGGTTCCTCGTATTTCATTACATTCACTGATGATCTTTCAAGATTCGGACATGTGTTCCTGTTGAAACACAAATCTGAAGCTTTTGAGAAATTCAAGGAATATAAGAGCGAAGTAGATAACCGGACGGGTAAAAGTATTAAAATCCTTCGATCTGATCGAGGAGGTGAATACTTAAGCATAGAATTCCGAGATTATCTAAAAGAGAATAGGATTCTCTCAGCTTACTCCTCCGTATACACCACAGCACAATGGAGTATCGGAGAGGAAAAATCGCACCCTATTAGATATGGTGCGCTCTATGGTGAGTACTGTTGAGTTACCTATTTCCTTTTGGAGTTATGCACTTGAGACAGCTGCATACCTATTTAATCAAGTTCCATCAAAATCCGTGCCTAAAACACCATAGGAGATATGGAGTGGATAGAGACTATATCTTAAACGAGTTAAGATATGGGGTTGTCCGGCCTATATTAAAAAACAGAATCCGAACAAACTCGACGCACGATCAGTTCTTTGCAAGTTTGTGGGATATCCAAAGAATTCACATGGATATCTATTCTACCACATCGAGGAACAAAAGGTGTTTGTTGCTCAACATACCACCTTTTTAGAAAAAGAATTTCTTGAAAAGGAAATTAGTAGTAAAGAGGTTGAGCTGGAAGAAGTTCCAGCTACACAAACTACAACTGATGATTTGGTAGAACCGGAGGATTCAATAGTCCCCGACGAACCTCAGCCACTCCACAGATCTAGTAGGGTTCCTCATCCACCTTTTTAGAAAAGGACAAACTCGACGCACGATCAGTTCTTTGGAAGTTTGTGGGATATCCAAAGAATTCACATGGATATCTATTCTACCACATCGAGGAACAAATGGTATTTGTTGCTCAACATGCCACCTTTTTAGAAAAGGAATTTCTTGAAAAATAAATTAATGGTAATGAGGTAGAGCTGGAAGAAGTTCTAGCTACACAAACTACAACTGATGATTTGGTAGAACCGGAGGATTCAATAGTCCCCAACGAACCTCAGCCATTCCGTAGATCTAGTAAGGTTCTCCATGAAAGATCTGGGTGATGCCTTCTACATCCTGGGGATAAAGATCTATAGAGATAGATCTAAAAGGATGTTGGGATTGTCCCAATCTAGGTACATAGACACCATACTAAAGAGGTTTAGTATGGAAGATTCTAAGCATGGTAATTTACCTACTTGTTCAGGAATCACTCTCTCCAAAGAAATGTCTCCTAAGACTGATTTGGAGAGGGCTCGCATGAACGTGATACCCTATGCTTCAGCAGTTAGGTCTATCATGTATGCGATGTTATGCACCAGACCGGATGTAGATTACGCACTTAGTGTGGTAAGTAGGTATCAATCAGACCCAGGGGAGAAGCACCGGATAACTGTGAAGAATATTCTTAAGTACTTGAGAAGGACTAAAGAGATGTTCTTGGTGTATGGTAACGGAGAACTCCAAGTGGAGTCCTTTACCGATTCGAGCTTCCAGAGTGATAAGGACGACAACAAGTCTGTCTCGGGTTTTTTCTTCACCCTCAATGGAGGGGAAGTATGTTGGAAGAATTCCAAGCAAGATACCATAGCAGACTTGACGTTCGAGGCTGAATACATTACTGCCAACAATGCTGCCAAAGAAGCTGTCTGGATGAAGAAGTTCATTATTGAACTTGGAGTGGTTCCATCCGTTGAGAATCCAATACCTTTGTATTGTGATAACAATAGAGCTGTGGCTTTAGCCAAAGAACCCCAGTCCCATCAGCGATCCACACATATTCTGAGGCAGTATCACCTGATCCGGGAGATAGTTGATCGCCGCGAGATTGAAGTCAGGAGAGTAGATTTGAAGGACAACACGGTGGATCCACTCACGAAGGCCCTCCCCCAGACGCAGTTTGAAAGAATTTTTGGGATGTTGGGTATGCGATACTATAACAACTGGCCTTAGTGCAAGTGGAAAATTGTTAGGAATATGTATGCCCTAGAGGCCATTATTGTATATTATAGTGGATGCTTAGACATATATATGGAGGACTTTCTTGCTCGACATGATAGTATGCTATCTGGTTGCTCTTTATCTTAACATGTGCACTTGTTTTAGTTTACTATCTCATCGATACATGTTGATAAAGCCCATAAGATGTTGGCTTGACTACCAGGACTATGATGCAGATCATACTATGGGGCTTGTGTAGTCCGCAAGCACATCCTTTAATAGTTCCAAGTCGAGGGAGTATCGAGACAGGGCATCGATATTCCAGAGTAGACTAGTGTATACATTTCTTGACCCTGTATAGGGTGATGGTTGATCCCATAACTATTGGTGTTTGATATCAAAGATTGTACACAGATGCTCATTGGAGAATGGGTACACCGTACAAGACTCGCCGAGAACTCCTAGATGGTACCATACCTATCTTCAGATAGCAGTTCTCTGGTGACACTTGTAAAGGTTAGTCTATAGACCCGAGATCTTCATAGTGTCTTATGTGGTTCCTGTTAGTGATATGTATGCCCTAGAGGCCATTATTGTATATTATAGTGGATGCTTGGACATATATATATAGGACTTTCTTACTCGACGTGATAGTATGCTATCTGGTTGCTCTTTATCTTAACATGTACACTAGTATTATTATATTGTCTCTCTGATACATGTTGATAAGCCCTTAGGATGTTAGCTTGACTACCAGGACTATGATGCAGATCATACTAGTGGGGCTTGTGTAGTCCACAAGCACATCCTTTAACATATCCTAGTCGAGGGGATATCGAGACAGGGCATCGATATTCCATAGTAGACTAGTGTGTATGTTTCTTGACCCTGTATGGGGCGATGGTTGATCCCACAACCATTGGTTTTTTACATCATAGATTGTACATAGGTGCTCATTAAAGAATGGGTACACCGAACAGGACATGTCGAGAACTCCTAGAAGGTACCATACCTATCGTCAGATAGCAGTTCTCAGGTGACACTTGTACAGGTTAGTCTGTAGACCCGAGATCGTCATAGAGTCTTGTGTAGTTCCCACTGCACTTTGATTTCCTCCCTACCACGGCTTAATGGAGTCATACAAACAGGTGGATTTTGGGTACAGTCTTAAGTCACATGAAGGTAATGAGCGATAGGAGGGGTTTCGTCTCTCCCGATATTGGGAGTTGATGTTGCGCTATGCTAGATTGGCTATAACAGCAAGCCCCTGGCCAGGGCTGATGAGATTTACTGGTAAGAGTTATCAGTAGTTTCTCGAACATTATGAGCCACACATCGGCATGACTTATCAAGTTACAGGGGTCTGACGATTCCACCCCTAGACTTGATATGCAACATATCAGATGAAGAGACCGGACTATACGGTAAGTGTTGCTTATAGGCTTTGCGGGAGTTTGGACATGCTTGCTTTTTGATCTTCTATTCGCTCAATACCTGGGTAGCCGTTACGTCCAGCTAGTACCACTGATGGCTTGTGGGTGACTGAGGTGATCATTACCTACTGCTGGAGTATTGATGAGTCTTTAGAGTCCCACACAGAGGTTTCCTTGCTCAAGCGAAATGAAGTAGGGCACATATGTGATATGTGCGGATGCTTAATTAAATACGTGTATATGATGCCGTATTCTAATCTCGCAATATATGATATCGATAAGGTTATATGTGATATAACCAGGTTATTGAATCAAGTGTTGATTCGATAAATTGATATACATATAAATGATATTAGTCGGTTATATTTGATATAGCCGGATTATTAAATCAAGTGTTGATTTAATAATTTGATATATATATATATATATTTGATATATTAATATATATTAACTAATATTAGCTCACTAATGATTTTCTTCTTTTACTTATATATAATGATATATATATATATATATATTTATTTATATATAAATTACTATTGTGTCATGCTAGATGATACATAGGACATAGGTGTATGAGACTCATACTATGGCTCAGGATATTATTGAGGATTTATTTTTAAAGTAAATCAAAAATGAAGTGGAAATGAGCATGGCTTAAGATGCTTGTGGAAGCATGTAGAAGCCATGGCTCATTCCACTAATTTTTGGTTTACTTTAGATATTTTTAAACCTAACCTTTATCCTTAGCCATGGTTAACTCTCTACAAATATCACTTGTGATATTTTCTTCACCATGGTTCTTCACATGCTTCTTCTTCTTCCTCTCTTGATTTTCCTTGAGTGAAAAAGAAAAAGAGAAAAGAAATTCTAAAGTGAGCAAAATTCCTACTTCATCAACCTACTCTCATCTAGCCCATTAGTATAGGTTGTTTGCTTCAATAATTCCTTAATTAGTAAAGAGGTAGATTGAGTTAGAGATTCTTCAAGGTAGATCATCTTCGGCCTCGAAGATGACTAAGCAAGCTCGTTCCTTTCACCAAGTGGAGCTTGAGAAGAGTTCTAGGGACTACTACTTGGAGCTTTAGATGTGAAGGACCAGTTTACAAAGGTTGTATTCACTTTTCACTTAGTATAGAATGTCTTTACTTGCATACAAACCCTAATTCTCTAGTTCGATTCTAGGTTAGCATGCTTTAGCACTTTAGATTTTTTAAAATTGCATAGTCGATGCTTGTCTAAACCTAGCGGTAGTGCTAAGACATACTTTCATAGTATCAGAGCCAAGCTAGAGCATTAGATTTGGTCTAAACGACGTTAAAGTGTTTGATCGGTATTTTCGAAACCCTAAAAACGATGTTTCTGTCTAAATTTTCAAAAGTTGAACTTTTCTAGATTAAAAATATTCAAAAAATCATGCAAGGTTTTTTATGGAGCCCAAAGAAAAATGAGAGCCCAGCTTGACCAATTGGCCGCGCAACCGCGGTAGAACCATGGGTTTAGCCGCGGTTCCGTGGCAATGTTGGTGAGTTTGGGACTCCATTTTCTTGTGCTACTCCGTAGTGTGATTTTGCACTATCTGGGTATTTTTAATGAGACTCAAGTGTTGTGGTCTCTATGATTTGTGGGTGTTTGAGATATCGATCGAAATGTTTAACATTGTCTAGATATATTTGATATGTGATACAATATTTGGAATCCACATTAATCAGTTTTGTGAAAACTAGTTTGAGTTTTGTAAATCTCGCGTTTTAGTCTCTTTTGAACGATTGCTACGGCGTTTCGATTTGGATCAAAACTCCTTCGCAATCTCTTATTGTACGCGGATAGTCGCCGGGAAACACTACTAGATAGCCATGCCTCATAGCCCCGACCAAGTGACTGTAGGAGAAACCCAAGGCTAAAAGTATCCAGTCGGGTGCTCGCGGCCACGGTGTTCCGTCTAAGTGCACTTCGTTGATGGTATCGGGAGTGGGGCAATCTACTAAAGTTCCCGACGAGCATTCGATCATTTAATCGGGAATCCTATTGAATTACCCGACCGCTATTGAAAAGCATTTTCAATACGAGACGTAAATGTAAGATTTAAAGTGTTAGGCATGAAATCCGAAATATGAGATATTCTGGGTTTATGATGTCTAAGGATTATGCGGATTCTAATTATTGTAGTTTTCAATTCTTTTCTGCGACCGTAAGTGTAATATGTAGTGTATCCCCAATCTCGTTTCTATATGTCAACGACATTCGGGATGCGCATATTTATTTACGTTGATGACATGTGATGATATGTGTTGCTGTGATATGTTATATTGGATCGTCGTGATTGAATAACCGAGGTTTTTTGCGTGAGATGAGAGTTTTTCTATTTTCATTCATGTAAAAACTGTATGTAATATTCTTTTATTAGGACACTTCCGGGTTTAGGATGATGTCACCATTGATGTATATTATTTACTTTTCCGCATTAGGTTATACCCAAGGCGAGGAGCACAAATATCCGGGTTCTAGAGTCCAGTGGGAGACCATCTCGAAGAGTCGAGACCGGGTCTCCTAACTCTACAATTGGCAGGGTTGCTTGCCGCTCTCGTAGGGGTCTAGGGATGTGGGTTTGGCTATTCATCACGACCGTGGAATCCGTGTTTTTCATTACTGGCTGAATTTAAAACACGGACCTCCTAGTATATCCAATATTTCATATGTTTGTTTCTGTTGCCTGAGTTCTGTGATGTGATCATATAACTGCCTGAGACGAATGCTATATATATGATAAATATAATAAACATTACTTATGTTTTGCACCCGCGCTAGTCCAGCCCCCGCTCTGCCGTTAGTTAAGTAACCTAACGGTGCATGACGGGGCCCCGTGGCGAATGCGGATGGCATAAGCGTACGTTTTATTTTCGTTTCTTCTATGATGTTTAGGAAACATAAATGATGTGATTTCATTAATGAGATTAATGAAAAGAAAAGAAACCTAAAGTTATTGTAGAATCAAATTTTTCAAAAAGGTAGCTCTAGTTATTGCTTTGCATAGCGGTATTCCTTTATGGATATCCAGCACCTCATTCGATGAGGAAAGAGCCGAGATCCCTTCACCGGGAATGACCTCTTTAGCAAAATCTAGCAAATGCTACAACCCACACAGTTTGTTTTGAAAACTACTCGATTTTAAAAGCGGAGCTTAAACCACTCATTTTCAAATCACTCGATTCTACAACATTATCAAGTTCATTACACTAAAGGTTTTATTAAAATCCAGTCGTAGCCCTCCGTCGTTTCAGATAAGTACTATTTAGTATTCATGCTGCGTTTGTTGACCATAGCCAAGGCGTAGTGTACGGTAGCCGATTAGTGCTTATCTGTAGCATATGATGCGATTGGATTAGAGTAGTCGTAAGCTTTGTTGACCATAGCCAAGGGTCGTACGGGTGGGTTTAATTCAATCAAGAAATAACGTGTTGAACTTGGCTAGCACTTATGATTTGTTGACTATATCCAAGGTCATAAGTCGCTAGGGGTAAAAATAGATATTGAGAATTTCAAGTGTTGAAATTTGCAATAAGATTGCATACCTTCTATAAGATAGTTGGATCCTAATACCCACTGCGAGTAAGAGTTACTCCTAGGAGAGTTTTGCACTTTACAGTTAGCTGATCCAGTAGGTGTCTAAGAAAGGTGTTAACGGGGTCATGGCCCTGCCTAGAGATTGTTAGTTATATGTATGCCCGAGAGGCCATTACTATACATGAGATGTATATTGTAGTGGATGCTTGGACATATATAGGGAGGATTTTCTTGCTCGACATGATAGTATGCTATCTGGTTACTCTTTACCTTAACGTGTACACTGATTGTCTCTCTGTTACATGTTGGTAAAGCCCTTAGGATGTGTACTTGACTACCTGGACTATGATGCGGATCATACTAGTGGGGACAAGGTAGTCCATAAGTACATCCTTCAAGGTCCCTAGTCGTGGGTGTATCGAGACGGGGCATCGATATACCAGAGTAGACTAGCGTATACCTTCTCGACCCATGTAGATGGGCGATGGATGATCTTATATCCATTAGTGTTTGACATCAGAGATGATATACGGGTGCTCAGTGTAGACTGGGTATACTGGAAGGACTCTCCGAGAACTCCCAGATGGTATTATACCTTACGTCAGATGGCAGTTCTCTGGTGACACTGGTACAGGTTAGTCTGTAGACCCGAGATCGTCATAGAGTCTTGTGTGATTCCCACTGTGCTTTGATTTACACCTTACCACGTCCAAGAAGGCGTGCAAAACGGTGGTTTTTGGGTACAGTCCCGAGTCACATGGAGGTAATGAGCGATAGGAGGGGTTTCGTCTCTCCCGGTATTGGGGGTTGATGTTGCGCTATGCTCGATTAGCCATAACAGGGAAGTCCCTGGCCAGGGCTGGTTTAGAGATTTACTGGTAAGTGTTACCAGTAGTTTCTCGACTCGTTATGAGCCTCGCATCGGCATGACTTATCGGTTATTGGGGTCTGACGTTTACCACCCCTAGACTTGATATGCGACATATCAGACGAGGAGACCGGACTGTACGATAGTGTCACTGTCAGGCTTTTTGCAGGAGTTGGAGCGGGCTTGCTTGATGATCTTCTGATCGCTCAATACCCGGGTAGCCGTTACGTCTAGCTAGTACCGCTGACGGCTTGTGGGTGCTTGATATGATCATCACCTACTGCCGGCGTATTGACGAGTCTTTAAAGTCCTACATAGAGGTTTTACTGGCTCAGGCAAAACGAAATAGGAGCGCATATGTGATATGTGCGGGACCAAGAATAATGCGTGTCTGTGATACCGTATTCTATTCTCGCGACTATTGTATCGGCCAGTTATATGAGATATAGTCGGGTTATCGAATCAAGTGTTGATTCGATAAGTTGGTACATTTTGTGTTAGTCGGTTATATGAGATATAACCGGATTATTAAGTCAAGTGTTGATTTAATCATTTAGTGTATAATTGTATATGTGATATACTAATTTACATTAACTAACATTGGTTCACTTAAACATTTGTTTTTCTCACTTGTGCACAACTTAATATATATGTGATATATATTAATTTGTGTTCATTTTGTATCATGGTTGTTGATACAACTTTCATGGGTGTATAAGACTTATACCATACTAATTATAGTGTTAGGTTTTTATATTTAAAGTAATTCTAAAATTAATGGATAAAGAGCTCACATGCATGAAGCTTATGGTTGGATTGACTTAGTCCACTAGTTTTGTTTTACTTAAGATATTAATTAACCTAACCACTATAATTAGCCATGGTTATGTCTCTACATGAGTTAGTATATGATACCCACTCACCCATGGTTAGCTCTCTCTCTCTCTCTTGATTAGTTTTCATTCTCATTTTGAGCTCATCTTCTTCCTCCTTCAAATTCTTTCTAAGGTTTGATAAAGAGAGAGAATCATTGTGAGCAAAGAAATTCTAAAGTGTACCCATTTCCTATTTCATCATCCTCTACTAGACTAGCACTTTAGTTTAGTGTGTTTGCTTCACTAATTCTCTAGTTAGTGAAGTAGAAGCTTGAGTTCGTATTCCCTCGACGTAGATCATCTTCGGCCTCGAAGACTTCAAGCAAAACCGTTGCCCTCTTCTCATGGAGCCGTCCGAGAGTCAGGGAGCACGATGATCGCAGCGAAGGGACTACTACAAGGAGCTTAAGAAGTGAAGGACCGATCTACAAAGGTTGTATTTCGTATTCACTTAGTGTTAAAGTGTTTAACATGCTAGTTTTTTCCTAATCTCTAGTTTAAAGATCTAGTTTAGGGTTGTTCAGCACGGCTAATATTTTAATCGGGCATGGTTAATGCCTTGTAGAACCTTGTAAGTGTGCCTAGTAACCCTACAGTGGTATCAGAGCCAAGCTAGAGCTTTAGGCGAAGTCTAGACGAAGTTTAAAGTCCGATCGAACCCGGAATCCCCCGATTTTACCCTTCTCTGGACATTTTCTGAAAATGTGATTTTTTCCAAATTAAAAATACTCAAAAAAATCAGCAGGGAATTCTATGGACATATGTGAAAAACGAGACACTAACTCACTTAAATGGCCGCGGAACCGCAGCAATAACATGCCATTAGCGGCGGTTCCGCGGCTCAACAGTAGAGTTAGGGTTTTGTTTTTATACAGTTTCTTCCGTATGTATTTCCTGATGTTTCTGGGTACTTTTAAATATGTGTTGAGTTTTCTGGGTTGTATTGGGGACTCGTTGATTCGATCGGATATTATAATTTTGTTTTTTTTCCGGATAATTTAGAAAGTATTAAAAAGTTCGAACGGATATCAATAACTCACTTTTTCCCGACCCCGAAAATTTCCAAGTGTTGGATTTTTCCGTAGTTTAAGAACGTCTAAATCGTGCAAGTTACGCAATGGACCCTCTAGAAGACAACAAATCTTAACTCGATTATGTGACCTTCTTGAACTGCCTTTTGAACCTTAGGGTTTGGGACAGTACGGCGTTGCCACATGTGAGGCGTTGGCTTGACCCTTCTACGGCTGGACTATTGGTACTGTGGCATGTGATGGATGTTTTTAAACTCCCCTCAAGTGTTGAGAACTATTTGGGAAAACTTGGGTGTTTGATCATTCGATCGGAAAGTTTAACATTTTCTATTTATCTGGAATGTGATACAATATTTGGAATCCATAAGTAGTTATGAGATAACTAATTTGAATTTTATAAACATAGCAGTTTAGTCTCAAATGATCGGTTGCCACGGGATTTTGATGCGATCAAAAGTCCGTTGCAATCACGTAGCGTACGCGGATACTCGCCGGGTAAACTTAATAGACAGCCATGCCCCATAGCCCCGACCAAGTGACTGTAGGAGAACCCCGTCACCAAAAGCATCCGTTCGGGTGCTCGCGGCAGCGGTGTTCCGCCTTATTGCACTTCGTCGATGGCATCCGTGGGTGCGGCCGTCTACTAAAGTTTGCGACGAGCATTCGATCAGGATAGCTGGAATCTTGTTGAATTGCCCGACTAGATATTGAAAAGTTTTTTCGATATAGATACTAAAATGCGGGGTTTATAATTGTTAGGCATGTGATGTCTAAGGAGATTGCGGATTCCAACTGTTGTAGTTTTACACTTTCTTTTCTGCGACCGTAAGTGTAATATGTGTTATAGCCGGTTTCGTTGCTATATGTCAGCGACAATTGGGATGCACATATTTACTTACGTAGATGACATGTGATGTTATGTGTTTCTGGATATGTTATATTGGATCGTCGCGTTCTAAATAGCCGGGGGTTTTATGTGAGATGAGGGTTTTTATTTTCATTCATGCAAAATTCATTGTATGTAATATTCTTTTATTGGGGCACTTCCGGGATGAGGTCGATGTCACCATTTGTATATTATTTACTTTTCCGAACTAGGATAGACCCAAGGAGGATATCACAAGTAACCGGGTTCTAGAGTCCAGTAGGAGACCAACTCGAGGAGTCGAGTCCGGGTCTCCTAACTCTAGAATTGGTAGGGTTGCTTGCCGCTCTCATAGGGGTCTAGGGGTGTGGGTTTGGCTTTTCATCGCGACCGTGGAATCCGTGTTTTATAGAGGCTCAAAATAAAACGCGGACATCCTAGTATATCCAATGTTTCATATGTTTCTTCTGCTGCGATATCTGTTATGTGATCATTTGATATGTTGTGATAAATACTGTATATAGTATATATGATATATTATATAGACGTTACTTATGTTTTACACCCGCGCTAGCCCTACCCCGCTCTGTCGTTAGTTACCTAACCTAACGGTGCATGAGGGGACATCGAGGCGAATGCGGGTGGCATAAGTGTACGTTGTATATATCTGTGATGTTTAGGTGATTTAAATGATGGGACTTCATTAATATGATTAATGAAAGAAAAGAAACCTAAAAGATGTTGTGGAATCGAATTTTCAAAAAAAATAGGTAGCTACAGTTCTTGCTTTGCAGTTCCTTATAGAACATCCTGCACCTTATTCGATAAGGAAAGGCCGAGATCGCTTCACCGGGAGTGACCCCTTTAGCAATAACTGGCAGATGCTACAACCCCTCGGTTATGTCTTTTGATTGCTTTTCTAGTTCTTGCTTTGCACAGTGATATATATGATAAATCCTGCACCTTATTCCATAAGGAAAGAGCCGAGATCCCTTCACCGGGAGTGACCTCTATAGCGAAACTAGTAAAAGCCTCAAAAACACTCCATTTTAAAATCATTTGATTCTACAACGATATCAAGTTCATTACGCAATAGGTTTTCAGAAAAAACTGTCGTAGCCCTCCGTCATTTCAGATAAGTAGTAGTTAGTATTCGTGCTGCGTTTGTTGGCCTTTGTCAAGGCATAGTGTGCGGTAGCTGACTAGTGCTTATCAGCTTATGTATATGATGCAGATTGGGTTAGGGTAGTCATACAACCTTGTTGGCCTTTGTCAAGGGTCGTGCGGGTGGGTTTAATTCAATCAAGAAATGACGGGTTGAACTTGACTAGCATCCTATGGTTTGTTGGCCTTTATCAAGGTCATAGGAGGTTAGGGGAAAAATTTATCGGGAATTTCAAGTGTTGAAATTTGCAATAAGATTGCATACCTTCTATGAGATAGTTGGATCCCGATACCCGCTGCGAGTAAGAGTTACTCCTGGGAGAGTTTTACACATTACAATTAGCCGATCAAGTAAGTGTCTAGAAAGGTGTCAACGGGGTTACGCCTCTGGGAAAACGAGGTTTACTTTAATTAGGTCCGTGCGAAAGCACGGGGAACCTCCCTCAAAATACCGACACTGGCCTGGCTGAAAGATTGGTGAAGTTGTAGTGTGTAATTAATCACAGCTAGTCTTTCCTTTTATGGTTTGAAGGAAGATTTGATAAAAACAGTGGGAGCCATCCTGATTAGATAAAATAATAACCAATCTGATCTTGCAAGAGCGCACGCAGAGTGTTTTTTTCTCTCTCTCTCCAGGTAGCGACCATGTCACGCCTTAATCAAGATAATAATACGGATGTATTGACCGAACCCGCTTGTTATACTGAGCTGGGGAACGTTGGCCCCGCTCCAACTTATAATTGTTATAAGACAGAGTAGGAAATTGGGGATTACTAGAATTCACGTGCCGCCCAAACGAAGAAAGTGCATGTTGATGCATCATCTTCGGGTGTGTTCATTACAGAGAACTATTTCTCAATATCCTTTACGTCCTGGGTATGAGATACCGGATCATGATCCCGCATATGTAATCTGTTACATGGGCTACAGATAGGTAGAGAACTGAGAACGGGTGATAAGTTTCATGAGATAGAAAACGGTGCAAGTGTTGCAGCCAAGTCTGTAGGTCACTATCACCCTGCATTACCAGAATACATTGATTCTGAACGAATGTTATTAGATACCGAACCTGATATACAACATCATATCGGTCTCTTTATTAGTAAAGAAAGGATATAATTTTGTATTGTTGGATAATGTTTTGTACATTTCCTATATCAAGAGTTGATCGGTTCAGGCACGTTATCTAAAAGCATAGACGTTCTAAATCAAACTACAGTTCTTAGTATATAGAACACACATAAGAGGAAGAGTTCAGAAATGAACGAATCCTTCTTGAGGTATTGTAGACTAGGTCATATCAATGCGACCCGACTAGCTGAAGTTACATATAGATGCATATTTAAATTAGTTTGAATTTACATCTTGTGAAACTTGTCGGTCATGTCACAGAGATAAGATGACCATAGCTCTGTTTATTGGAAGCAAAGAAAGAGTTAGTGAACTCTTGGGATTGATACATACTGATGTATGAAGGTCCCCTGTCTATACATACCCAGACCGGTTCTTAGTACTTCATTACATTCTCTGATAATCTCTCAAGATTCAGGCATATGTTCCTGTTGAAACACAAGTCCGATGCTTTTGAGATATTCACAGAATATAAGTTAGAAAGTAGAGAACGAAAATGGGTATAAGTATTATGTCCTTTGATGTGATCAAGGAGGAGAATACTTGAGCACAGAATTCCTGGATTATTCTAAAGAAGAATGAGATTCTCTCTCAGCATTACTCCTCCGTATACACCACAGCACGTCGGTGTATCGGGGCGGAGCAATCACACCCTATGTGATAAGGTGTGCTCTATGATGAGTACTACTGAGTTACATATTTCCTTTTGCGAGTTATGCACTGGAGAAGTTGCATACCTATTGAATAAGGTTCCGATCAAATCAGTTGCCTACCACTTCATATGAGATATGGAAAGGGAAAAGCCCATATCTTAAGTTTGTTAAGATTTGGGGTTGTCCGGCCTATGTCTAAAAGCGAAATCCGGAAAAGCTAGAGGCAAAGTCAGTTCTGTGGAAGTTTGTTGGATATCCCAAGCATACGCAAAGGAATATCTTCTACCAAACCGAGGAACAAAAGATGTTTTGTTTCTCAATATGCCACCTTTGTGAAAGAGAATTTCTTGTGAAGAAATTAGTGGATATGAGGTAGAACTGGAAGGAGTTCCAGCTATACAAACTGCAGCTGATGATTTGGTAGAACCAAAGGATTCAATAGTTTCCAACGAACCTCAGCCTCTCCATCGATCTAGTAGGGTTTCTCACCCACCTGAGAGATACTTTAGTTTATCTATGACAGTGGGAGCGAGGAATGCATCATGAGATGATGACCCAACTAGTTTCGAGCTGGCCATCAGGAGTGGGACTCTATAAGAATGGCTGGATTCTTAGCGATCTGAGATGGAATCCTTATACACCAACAAAGTATGGACTTTGATTGCTTTATCCGAAGGGTTAAATCCCCATCAGGAGCAAGTATATCTTGAGAAGATTACTTGGTGTACATGGAAAAGTTGAGACTTTCAAAGCTAGACTTGTTAAAGGTTTGCATCATTGACCAGGTATGGATTATGATGAAACCTTTTCTAAGTAGCTATGCTTAAGTCCATCCAGATCCTACTTGCCACGGCTACATACCATGACTACGATATCTGGCGGTTGGGTGTCATGATTGCTTTTCTAAATGTTGATTTGGAAGGGAGCGTCTATAAGTACACAGCCAGAGGGCTTTGTAGACAGTGGGAGCAGCGGAAACGTGTGCAAGATGTTTTATGTGATAAAGCAGGCATCGCGGAGTTGGAACGTCTGTTTTGATATGTTAGTCAAAGAGTTTGACATCATCACAATGGTAGATGAACCTTGTATATACAAAAAAGTAGTAGGGAGTATGGTGGTGATCCTCGTAGATTACGTGGATGACATGCTCTTGATGGGGAAGGAGTTTCCTATGCTACGGTCGGTCAATCTCTGCTTATCACAATGATTCTCCATATAGGATCAAAGTGATACCTATTAAATCCTGGGTTTTGGATCTATGAGATAGATCTAATTGGATGTTAGGATACTCACTAGCTATAGTGAGATGGTATCAATTGATCCTGGGGAGAATCACTGGAAGGGTTCCAGGGTGATAAGGATGACTGAATGTCAGTCACAGGCATTGTCTTTACCCTCAGTAAAGGGATGGTATGTTGGAAGAGTTCCAAGATAGATACCGTTGCATACTAGACGATAAAGGTTGGATGCATCTCTACCAAAGATGCTACCAAAGAGGCAGTCTGGGTGTATATTAGTTCATGAGATGAACTTCGTTCCTACCATTGTGTGACAATGGAGTTGTGGCTTATGCCTAGGAACGCCCATCCCATCAGTAATCCAGACATATTCTAAGGCAGTATCACCTGATCATGGAGATGGTTGATCTCCAGGCGATCGAGGTTAGGAGAGTAGACTCAGAGGACAACATGGCGGATCCACTCACAAAGGCTTTTTCCCAGAGAGAGACTATTATGGGATGGTTGAGTATGAGATACTACAACCACTGTTATCAGATGGCCCTAGTGCAAGTGGGAGATTGTTAGTTATATGTATGCCCTAGAGGCCATTACTATAAATGAGATGTATATTGTAGTGGATGCTTGGACATATTGTAACGTTTTGAAAATCGTTTCGGTGAAATTTCAAAAAAATCGGTAAAATAAGGGGGTTTTCTGTAAAAAGTCAAAATACAAATATCTTATTATAAAACTTAAATATACATATTCTAGCTATGTAATTGCTATTATTTGGTGTTTATTGAGCCGCTGGTGAAATTTCAAATTTTCTGAAAAAAAATATTATTTTATTATTATTTAAGCCGTCACTAATACATTTAATTAGGGAAAATTACAAATTGGAATGAATTGAAACAAATTTTGTGCATCATAAAACATTAGATAAAATTTTATCATGTGGTTTTTGGAACGAAATTATTTGCCAAAACGGTTTAGAAATTATTGATGAAAAAAAGGCTTTTTTTTAGCGTAAATGGATGTTTGGGGTATGGTATTTATCATTTTTCATCACCCCACACCCGTACCCACACCCAGACACCCCCATTCACTTATCCCCATGGCTGAATTCAGCAGCCCCTCTTTGGTCCCCACTTGAATTTCATAGAAATGAAAGGAAAAGAAAAGATTAGTGAGAGAAGAAGTTGGTGTTGACTTGGGGGGGTATTTTACCTTGACTTGGACTTTCTTTTCCACACCCACACCCTCCACACCCCTCCCCCACCTGCTGGCCGAGCCCCATCCTCCCTCAAACTGCAGCCCCTCCTCCTTCTTCCCCTCTCTTTTCCTCATCAAAAAAGTCTTCAAAATCCATCAAATTTCCATCAAAATTAAACCAAAACTCAAATCTAACTCCTACCCATTTTTCAATAGCTATTCTTGCATGGATCTAGGAGCTTAGAGGCCATTTTGGGAGGCTAGATTTCAAGCTTGGTCTCTTGTTTTTGGTGAGGTATAAATCCCAAGCCAAATCTAATTATTGTATAGTTTCTTTGATTAAAGTCAATTAAGTTTGAATGCAACTCTAATTGGGATTTAGTTTGTAATGGAAAGAGTTTGAGATCAAGTTAGGTTGTGATCATGTGTTCATGGTTGTGTGATGGTTGTTTTTTTTAGCATCTTAAGTTATGCAACTTAAATTTGTTACTTATTGCCAATTGTAACATGTAATTGTCCAAATGAAAATATTTTGGAAACTAGGTTTTAGGATAGATGTAATTAGATGAAATAAAAATCTACTTAATATTTGGGTGACCTAATTAAGTTATTTGGTGAATATTGTGGCCACTAAAATTGTAGAACAAGATTAGTAGTTAGTTGTTAATGGTTAGTTTAAGGAAATTGTATTAATTATGCTAATTTGCTAACTAGGCTTTTAAAATTGGTTATATAATTGGGATTAAAAGTGTGATTAGGTTTTTCTTGGCTTCATTAACTTTATTAAGTGTGGTTTAATGCTTTGGATCATGAAATTCTAAGCTAGATTGTAGTTTGTGTATTTTGCTTTGAAATTGTTTAAAAGGGTATTTTTGGTAAACTAGAATATTAGGATTTTTGGAAATTAATGAGATTAAATTCCGGAAATTGTTTATACGACTTATTTAAGATATTTAATAAATATATTGGCAGCTACATTCATTTAAATATCGTGTTTTGTACAAAAACGACGAATTGTGCTTGCTAGATTTTCGGAAAAATGACTTTTTAAGTGGAATTGGCGTTTTTGTGAGTTTTAACGTAGTTTATATTAAAATTAGTGTTCGTGAATGTGCAAATGAGTGTGATTAGATTTTCTCGATGGTTTGACGTTCGTACATCGACATCGAGAGTTGGTTTGACTATTCCTGCATGCGTGGGCGATAGGTTTGGACCTATGCGTGATACGCGTGCCGATTTGGTTTTCTTATGACGTTTCGATTTCGAATTGGGTTTTTATGCGATACGGTGCGTTATGATATGTAGGTACCCCAGGTGGACTTCGAGACGACAAGCAAGCGCGTGACGACGTCGGCACCGGCGAGCGAGGTTCAGGTGAGTAGATTTATATCTACGGGGAGAAGTCGGGTGGATGGCGTATAGCACCCCCGCAGTCCGTGGTGGTGTATACGGATGCGTATACACACCAATATTTATTATATGTTATTTGGTATTAATAACGATGCTTAGGATGGATATTGGTGTGTTGGATTACTTTAGTGTTGCGAACCCTAGGGTAGTGTTACACACACATACACACATACATACTTGCATACATTCCTATTGATATGTGCTCATGGGATTCTTTATAGTTATGTGTTCACATGGGTATGGGACTATGTGTTCACATACGGATTGAGGATGATACTTGGGATTGAGCTGAGTCGATGAGATTTGATTTGAGGCCGTGAGATCGGTGATATAGCAGGGTTCGTATCTTAGATGCGACATGACGTTGTAGCGGGTCCTTGACGTAGTGTTTCACACACGTCCATGCATACGTAGGCGGTATCAGTATGGTACTAGACGTAGATCAGTACCCCGACCATGATATTTGATAAAGAGGATACCAGGTGAATAGTATGATGAATGTGATATTGACCCGTACCCAGATTGGGATGCCGTACGACGGATTTACGTACGAGCTATATTGATGATTGATCCGCACTCTTGACTTGGGATGCCTGATTATAGATATGGTATCGGATATGATATTATCGAGGCGGGATCACCGACTATACATATACAGGTATGTATATGTATCGACTCAGATGATAGGCGGTTTCCTTACCTGTAGTTCAGCTTGTTAATTCAGTCGTATAGTTTAGTGTAGTTGTTAGATTAGATTAGACTTCTTACCTATTTCAAAAACTAACGAATCGTGGGCATTTTTAAAGACAGCTCAAGGGAATCTACGGATATTTCAAAAACGACGTGTCTTTTCATAAAAACACCGTAGCCCTATTTTCAAAACCCCATGATTCGTGTTATTTCAAAAGGCACCATTCGTAGGACTTATATTAGAGTATTGCAGATTAGTTATAGTTGTGTCTAGTATTCAGCACCCGCACATTATTGCTATTCGCTCTGCCTCGCATATTTATTTTGCTGCATATTCCATTATTGATATCATGCTGTTAGGACACCAGCACCATTACCGATGATGCGTATGTACCACGTACACCTACTTGCCGGCTCACACACATCTTCATCGGTAATTGCCATGTCACGTACACTTTAGAGAATATAATTGCTTGACTTAGATTGTTAGCTGGTAGTTTTGACATGATATTAGTGTACTTCCCTTATATGCCATTTTAGACATTGTAGTTATTACCTACCACTTCATGCATACTGTTATTCAGTTGTTCATGCCTAGTTCATTATTATTGACATATGCACTTGTGATGATTTCTTGAGATTTATGATATTTCTGGATTTCGGGGAAAACCGCAAAATTTACAACTTATGATCTTTTAAAATATAAAATGTTGCGGTTTTCTAGTGATGTAAAGTGTCGTCCACCATGAGTTTGTTGTGGTTTTGGAGATCCGTGTCGAGGAGTGGAGGAACCGTCACGGGTACATGGTGGGCCCTGTATGGTACCCCGGGGCAAGAGGAATGTGGTGTTGACGTTGAGCCTGGCTGGGGAGCACTACCTACCGGTGATATTACCCGACGCGTCGGATATCCGGAGGATACCGTCGTGGTCTTGATATGGATGGTAGGGGCCGGTCCGGACTGACGGCGCCCTAGATATTGAGCTTGAGACATTGATATTTCGAGACAGTGAGATTTATGTTTTGTGTCGATGCTGGACACTGTTGATACTGATTTCATTATGATACCTCAGTTTAAAAATACGAAGAAAATCTCACTAACTTATGAAAACAGTTTCTTCATTTACATGTATTCTGTTTCATGCATTCATACCTCATTCATATGATATATTGCTACCTGAGGCACTGACACGGGCACATGAAATTATACTCGGGTTTGATATTACCCTAGTCATTGTTATAGGCTGCCTGTTATACTTATATTTGAGGATATATTATGATCATTGACCTAGGTTGCGTTATTTATGCGATTTCTGTGCGTAGATGTTTTTCTATTCACGAGTTGGCAACTCACCCCCGTTGTGCCCCAGTTTCTTGCAGATTTGCCGTACAGGTTTCATTACGGCTTGCGGGCTTAGTTTCATTCGGGTGATTTGCTAGTAGGTGGGTTTACTTGTATCATACCCCCATTATATATCTTGTATATCATTATTCTGTTGTATCTAGAAGTTCCATCAACCAAACATGTATTTTTTTTGAGATAGAGACCAGTGCTGTTTATTCTTTCGACCTTAGAGTCGCTCGTTATATTTCTGGTGGTTTTGAGTTCCTTTTGAGTTTTGATCCTCGCCGTTGGCGTTGTATATTATATTGCTTGTGTGGTTGTGACCGTCGATTGACGAAGAGCTAGCTCCCGCTTAGGGATGCCTTTTTATTGATTTCGTATACTATTTATTTTGTATCCCGTTTGGGAGCCAGTTTTTACAAAGGAGACTCTGCCGAAATTTTCAGTAAATTTTGATGTTCTTAAAAACCGCATAATTCGGCTTATGCTATTAAAACTACTTGTTTTAAATTGGTTTTCCTGCACTCTAATACTTTTTCTTGGGTTGGATTTCTGTGTTTTCGGTTTACTTAGATTACTTACGCCTCGAGACGTTCGTAGTTTAAGTGCCGGTCATGTTCCATACTTTCGGGTCGTGACAAAGTTGGTATCAGAGCGTTAGGTTTTACCTTCGGAGCGTAGGATGACCCTTGGTTAATGGAATAGGTGACTAAAGTAGTGTGACGTACCGTTGGTATGTTCTGCGGCATATTTACGACACGCCACTCCACTTAAGAAGCCTTAGGATGTACATTTCCTTGTTCAGTATTATATTCCTTCCTGATCTAGCCTCATCGGTACCAGTTTGGTTTTGCTGCCACGATTACGGGCAGGGAGAGCTACGGCTAGAGTTGAGGCCAGCACGAGCTCGGCACGAACGAGGACTGACCAGGGCATGATTCCGGCGACAACCGATTATAGAAAGGTGTCTTTTGACTGTGTTTCCGCGCCACGAGAGTTTGGCGGATCGCCTTTATGAGGTTACTCGGATGTGCTGATCGACATTAGAGGATTGAGCTAATGATAGAGGCCAGCCAGATCTTGATGACAGTTGGTGTGTTCCTTATTCATAATGATCGAGGCACTGTTCGGCGTGCAGACGAGCGAGCCAGTTATTGCTGCGAACGACGCGGTATTGCCCCAGATGCTGGAGTTAGTGCAGAACGAGTTGTACTAAGAGATGATAGAAGGTCGCTAGTCATCGTGGATGAATGACTAGGACATGTGGATCGTTCGCCTAACCCGATGCAAGGTCATCAGATAGATGGATTCCAGCTAGAGACGACTTCACGCGGAGACGTTGGGAGTCGACAGAGACGATCGAATGTCGGAAACCTATTATTCCAAGTTTAAAGTAGTCGGAAAGACATGCAGGCAATTCTATGGTCCCTCTAGAAGAATGAAACCCTAACTCGACTTAATTCGGATGCTAGGTGGTGAGATGCATTCTTGGGAGACTCCAGATACGAGGATAGCCGTTGGAGCTCAGTCCATGCAGCCACGACGAGACGAGTCCGAAGCGGTCGACATTAGAGAAAAGTGGAGTAAAAGGTTCGCACCAGATCTAGATGAGATGATGTTCCACTCCGCCGACATCAGAGAGGCGATGCGCATGCCGAGGCATGGTACTTGGACTTACCTTCCAGAAGGAGTCGCGATGAGTATGCAGTCGTTCCAGAGCAAGATGCAGATATAGGAAAGGACAACGACTTCCGGACAGTTGGCAGAGACGAAACATGGAAGAGACCGTGAGCAGGATTCCTTCCAGGACACTGCTGCAATGATACTTGCACCCAGGATCAGAGGTGTCATGTACATTTAAAGAGCCAGAGGCCGACGCCAGTGATATGCTGTCTTACGAGTGGTCGCGATGAATGACCAAGAGATGACCAGAGAAGTACCAGAACGGAATCGTCCCCGTTAGCACACCCGACAGGGCCGATGAGCCGATGGACCGAAAGATTGGTAATTCACAGTGAAGACCTTGACCCAGGAGTGGTCATGGTTACGCACACCAGCAGGACAGAGTTCATGATCATCGACGAGACGTCCCACTAGTGACCGCGACAGTTGGCCGAGATTCTTAGAGGATGCACTGGAGCAGTACTATTCCGCCATTATTGATTCCGATGTTTTGGGTAATTTATTCGTATGATTTGATTTTGATGATTGAGGATTTACGATCTTTGCACAGTGTTGCACTTGATATCGTTTTCGTTCTTTAGTTTCACATGTTTATGATTTTACGGTTTTAAACGATTGAGTTGGTTTTGTGCGTATGCATGCACACGATTTCGTTCCTGCACTCGGTATAGTTTATATATGCTTGCAGTGCAGTGATACGCCTTTTGTGCACTTAGATGCACTGGACTTCGATTTTGATTGAGATACTCGATATTTGTTTTGTGCACCTTGTGCACCTGATTGATTTTGCGCACGTTCGGCGCTTGATATTGGATTTCATGATTTCGTGCACGATGGATGCACCTGATTTAGATTTTCGCGCATGTTGAGCGCATGTCTTGAGATGCGATTTTGGTGCACACTAGATGCACTAAATCGAGATTTTTCATGCATGTCAGATGCACCTGATTTTACTGTCAGGCACACATGTTGCCTACGACAGATGTTTCGTGCACACCCGATGCACTTAGATGTTGTTTATGTGCGCATGTATGGCACATTCATGGATTTTGATTTCCGTGCGCACCAGACGCACGTAGTATTCATGTGCATATTTTGGGATTGATTTCTTATAGAGTAGTACGTTTTTATGATATTGCTATGTGTTTTCGTACTGAGCAGGACTAGTCAGAGGACAGTACCTGAATATATTTGGCATGCATTGATAGTTATTGAAGGGATTTCCAAAAAGCGAGCTATAGCCTCAGTATTTACCTACGTGTCTGATATGACACGAAATGTTTAAAACAAGGAGACCCTTCTAAATTGTTTCCAAAACGGCAGAACGTACATTTCAAACAAAGGTATATATGTATATAGTTATTTCCTTATGATAGACGTCCGCCACTGTGCAGTGTTATACGCGTGCACAACGACTTAAAGAGATTTGGCATGCATTTCCTTCAGATACTTACATATATAGATTCGATATTTACATGTATAGTTTCGAGTTATATCATATTGGTTTTGATTTGGATTTGGCATTGATGTCTTCTCCATGACTCCGATGATTGCGGGATGCTTGACGGAGTTTTGATTTGAGTTATATACTCATTTTTCAAGCGCAAGCGCTGCATTACGAATTGTTTTATGTAGTTACAATTTCGGAGCCCCGACGACTTGATGGTTTTTCTTAGATGTTTTAGTATTTGGGGGAGTTTGAATTTAAATTCGGGGACCGAATTTCTTTAAGGCGGGAAGATTGTAACGTTTTGAAAATCGTTTCGGTGAAATTTCAAAAAAATCGGTAAAATAAGGGGGTTTTCTGTAAAAAGTCAAAATACAAATATCTTATTATAAAACTTAAATATACATATTCTAGCTATGTAATTGCTATTATTTGGTGTTTATTGAGTCGTTGGTGAAATTTCAAATTTTCTAAAAAAAAATATTATTTTATTATTATTTAAGCCGTCACTAATACATTTAATTAGGGAAAATTACAAATTGGAATGAGTTGAAACAAATTTTGTGCTTCATAAAACATTAAATAAAATTTTATCATGTGGTTTTTGGAACGAAATTATTTGCCAAAACGGTTTAGAAATTATTGAAGAAAAAAGGCTTTTTTAGCGTAAATGGATGTTTGGGGTATGGTATTATCATTTTTCATCACCCCACACCCGTACCCACACCCACACACCCCCATTCACTTATCCCCATGGCTGAATTCAGCAGCCCCTCTTTGGTCCCCACTTGAATTTCATAGAAATGAAAGGAAAAGAAAAGATTAGTGAGAGAAGAAGTTGGTGTTGACTTGGGGGGGTATTTTACCTTGACTTGGACTTTCTTTTCCACACCCACACCCTCCACACCCCTCCCCCACCTGCTGGCCGAGCCCCATCCTCCTTCAAACTGCAGCCCCTCCTCCTTCTTCCCCTCTCTTTTCCTCATCAAAAAAGTCTTCAAAATCCATCAAATTTCCATCAAAATTAAACCAAAACTCAAATCTAACTCCTACCCATTTTTCAATAGCTATTCTTGCATGGATCTAGGAGCTTGGAGGCCATTTTGGGAGGCTAGATTTCAAGCTTGGTCTCTTGTTTTTGGTGAGGTATAAATCCCAAGCCAAATCTAATTATTGTATAGTTTCTTTGATTAAAGTCAATTAAGTTTGAATGCAACTCTAATTGGGATTTAGTTTGTAATGGAAAGAGTTTGAGATCAAGTTAGGTTGTGATCATGTGTTCATGGTTGTGTGATTGTTGTTTTTTTTAGCATCTTAAGTTATGCAACTTAAATTTGTTACTTATTGCCAATTGTAACATGTAATTGTCCAAATGAAAATATTTTGGAAACTATGTTTTAGGATAGATGTAATTAGATGAAATAAAAATCTACTTAATATTTTTGTGACCTAATTAAGTTATTTGGTGAATATTGTGGCCACTAAAATTGTAGAACAAGATTAGTAGTTAGTTGTTAATGGTTAGTTTAAGGAAATTGTATTAATTATGCTAATTTGCTAACTAGGCTTTTAAAATTGGTTATATAATTGGGATTAAAAGTGTGATTAGGTTTTTCTTGGCTTCATTAACTTTATTAAGTGTGGTTTAATGCTTTGGATCATGCAATTCTAAGCTAGATTGTAGTTTGTGTATTTTGCTTTGAAATTGTTAAAAAGGGTATTTTTGGTAAACTAGAATATTAGGATTTTTGGAAATTAATGAGATTAAATTCCGGAAATTGTTATACGACTTATGTAAGATATTTAATAAATATATTGGCCGCTACATTCATTTAAATATCGTGTTTTGTACAAAAACGACGAATTGTGCATGCTAGATTTTCGGAAAAATGACTTTTTGAGTGGAATTGGCGTTTTTGTGAGTTTTAACCTAGTTTATATTAAAATTAGTGTTCGTGCATGTGCAAATGAGTGTGATTAGTTTTTCTCGATGGTTTGACGTTCGTACATCGACATCGAGAGTTGGTTTGACTATTCCTGTATGCGTGGGCGATAGTTTTGGACCTATGCGTGATACGCGTGCCGATTTGGTTTTCTTATGACGTTTCCATTTCGAATTGGGTTTTTATGCGATACGGTGCGTTATGATATGTAGGTACCCCAGGTGGACTTCGAGACGACAAGCAAGCACGTGACGACGTCGGCACCGGCGAGCGAGGTTCAGGTGAGTAGATTTATATCTACGGGGAGAAGTCGGGTGGATGGCGTATAGCACCCCCGCAGTCCGTGGTGGTGTATACGGATGCGTATACACACCAACATTTATTATATGTTATTTGGGATTAATAAAGATGCTTAGGATGGATATTGGTATGTTGGATTACTTTAGTGTTGCGAACCCTAGGGTAGTGTTACACACACCTACACACATACATACTTGCATACATTCCTATTGATATGTGCTCATGAGATTCTTTATAGTTATGTGTTCACATGGGTATGGGACTATGTGTTCACATACGGATTGAGGATGATACTTGGGATTGAGCTGAGTCGATGAGATTTGATTTGAGGCCGTGAGATCGGTGATATAGCAGGGTTCGTATCTTAGATGCGACATGACGTTGTAGCGGGTCCTTGACGTATTGTTTCACACACGTCCATGCATACGTAGGTGGTATCAGTATGGTACTAGAAGCAGATCAGTACCCCGACCATGATATTTGATAAAGAGGATACCAGGTGAATAGTATGATGAATGTGATATTGACCCGTACCCAGATTGGGATGTCGTACAACGGATTTACGTACGAGCTATATTGATGATTGATCCGCACTCTTGACTTGGGATGCCTGATTATAGATATGGTATCGGATATGATATTATCGAGGCGGGATCACCGACTATACATATACAGGTATGTATATGTATCGACTCAGATGATAGGCGGTTTCCTTACCTGTAGTTCAGCTTGTTAATTCAGCCGTATAGTTTAGTGTAGTTGTTAGATTAGATTAGACTTCTTACCTATTTCAAAAACTAACGAATCGTGGGCATTTTTAAAGACAGCTCAAGGGAATCTACGGATATTTCAAAAACGACGTGTCTTTTCATAAAAACACCGTAGCCCTATTTTCAAAACCCCATGATTCGTGTTATTTCAAAAGGCACCATTCGTAGGACTTATATTAGAGTATTGCAGATTAGTTATCGTTGTGTCTAGTATTCAGCTCCCGCACATTATTGCTATTCGCTCTGCCTCGCATATTTATTTTGCTGCATATTCCATTATTGATATCATGCTGTTAGGACACCAGCACCATTACCGATGATGCGTATGTACCACGTACACCTACTTGCCGGCTCACACACATCTTCATCGGTAATTGCCATGTCACGTACACTTTAGAGAATATAATTGCTTGACTTAGATTGTTAGCTGGTAGTTTTGACATGATATTAGTGTACTTCCCTTATATGCCATTTTAGACATTGTAGTTATTACCTACCACTTCATGCATACTGTTATTCAGTTGTTCATGCCTAGTTCATTATTATTGACATATGCACTTGTGATGATTTCTTGAGATTTATGATATTTCTGGATTTCGGGGAAAGCCGTAAAATTTACAACTTATGATCTTTTAAAATATAAAATGTTGCGGTTTTCTAGTGATGTAAAGTGTCGTCCACCATGAGTTTGCTGTGGTTTTGGAGATCCGTGTCGAGGAGTGGAGGAACCGTCACGGGTATATGGTGGGCCCGGTATGGTACCCCGGGGCAAGAGGAATGTGGTGTTGACGTTGAGCCTGGCTGGGGAGCACTACCTACCGGTGATATTACCCAACGCGTCGGATATCCGGAGGATACCGTCGTGGTCTTGATATTGATGGTAGGGGCCGGTCCGGACTGACGGCGCCCTAGATATTGAGCTTGAGACATTGATATTTCGAGACAGTGAGATTTATGTTTTGTGTCGATGCTAGACACTGTTGATACTGATTTCATTATGATACCTCAGTTTAAAAATACGAAGAAAATCTCACTAACTTATGAAAACAGTTTCTTCATTTACATGTATTCTGTTTCATGCATTCATACCTCATTCATATGATATATTGCTACCTGAGGCACTGACACGGGCACATGAAATTATACTCGGGTTTGATATTACCCTAGTCATTGTTATAGGCTGCCTGTTATACTTATATTTGAGGATATATTATGATCATTGACCTAGGTTGCGTTATTTATGCGATTTCTGTGCGTAGATGTTTTTCTATTCACGAGTTGGCAACTCACCCCCGTTGTGCCCCAGTTTCTTGCAGATTTGCCGTACAGGTTTCATTACGGCTTGCGGGCTTAGTTTCATTCGGGTGATTTGCTAGTAGGTGGGTTTACTTGTATCATACCCCCATTATATATCTTGTATATCATTATTCTGTTGTATCTAGAAGTTCCATCAACCAAACATGTATTTTTTTTGAGATAGAGACCAGTGCTGTTTATTCTTTCGACCTTAGAGTCGCTCGTTATATTTCTGGTGGTTTTGAGTTCCTTTTGAGTTTTGATCCTCGCCGTTGGCGTTGTATATTATATTGCTTGTGTGGTTGTGACCGTCGATTGACGAAGAGCTAGCTCCCGCTTAGGGATGCCTTTTTATTGATTTCGTATACTATTTATTTTGTATCCCGTTTGGGAGCCAGTTTTTACAAAGGAGACTCTGCCGAAATTTTCAGTAAATTTTGATGTTCTTAAAAACCGCATAATTCGGCTTATGCTATTAAAACTACTTGTTTTAAATTGGTTTTCCTGCACTCTAATACTTTTTCTTGGGTTGGATTTCTGTGTTTTCGGTTTACTTAGATTACTTACGCCTCGAGACGTTCGTAGTTTAAGTGCCGGTCATGTTCCATACTTTCGGGTCGTGACAAAGTTGGTATCAGAGCGTTAGGTTTTACCTTCGGAGCGTAGGATGACCCTTGGTTAATGGAATAGGTGACTAAAGTAGTGTGACGTACCGTTGGTATGTTCTGCGGCATATTTACGACACGCCACTCCACTTAAGAAGCCTTAGGATGTACATTTCCTTGTTCAGTATTATATTCCTTCCTGATCTAGCCTCATCGGTACCAGTTTGGTTTTGCTGCCACGATTACGGGCAGGGAGAGCTACGGCTAGAGTTGAGGCCAGCACGAGCTCGGCACGAACGAGGACTGACCAGGGCATGATTCCGGCGACAACCGATTATAGAAAGGTGTCTTTTGACTGTGTTTCCGCGCCACGAGAGTTTGGCGGATCGCCTTTATGAGGTTACTCGGATGTGCTGATCGACATTAGAGGATTGAGCTAATGATAGAGGCCAGCCAGATCTTGATGACAGTTGGTGTGTTCCTTATTCATAATGATCGAGGCACTGTTCGGCGTGCAGACGAGCGAGCCAGTTATTGCTGCGAACGACGCGGTATTGCCCCAGATGCTGGAGTTAGTGCAGAACGAGTTGTACTAAGAGATGATAGAAGGTCGCTAGTCATCGTGGATGAATGACTAGGACATGTGGATCGTTCGCCTAACCCGATGCAAGGTCATCAGATAGATGGATTCCAGCTAGAGACGACTTCACGCGGAGACGTTGGGAGTCGACAGAGACGATCGAATGTCGGAAACCTATTATTCCAAGTTTAAAGTAGTCGGAAAGACATGCAGGCAATTCTATGGTCCCTCTAGAAGAATGAAACCCTAACTCGACTTAATTCGGATGCTAGGTGGTGAGATGCATTCTTGGGAGACTCCAGATACGAGGATAGCCGTTGGAGCTCAGTCCATGCAGCCACGACGAGACGAGTCCGAAGCGGTCGACATTAGAGAAAAGTGGAGTAAAAGGTTCGCACCAGATCTAGATGAGATGATGTTCCACTCCGCCGACATCAGAGAGGCGATGCGCATGCCGAGGCATGGTACTTGGACTTACCTTCCAGAAGGAGTCGCGATGAGTATGCAGTCGTTCCAGAGCAAGATGCAGATATAGGAAAGGACAACGACTTCCGGACAGTTGGCAGAGACGAAACATGGAAGAGACCGTGAGCAGGATTCCTTCCAGGACACTGCTGCAATGATACTTGCACCCAGGATCAGAGGTGTCATGTACATTTAAAGAGCCAGAGGCCGACGCCAGTGATATGCTGTCTTACGAGTGGTCGCGATGAATGACCAAGAGATGACCAGAGAAGTACCAGAACGGAATCGTCCCCGTTAGCACACCCGACAGGGCCGATGAGCCGATGGACCGAAAGATTGGTAATTCACAGTGAAGACCTTGACCCAGGAGTGGTCATGGTTACGCACACCAGCAGGACAGAGTTCATGATCATCGACGAGACGTCCCACTAGTGACCGCGACAGTTGGCCGAGATTCTTAGAGGATGCACTGGAGCAGTACTATTCCGCCATTATTGATTCCGATGTTTTGGGTAATTTATTCGTATGATTTGATTTTGATGATTGAGGATTTACGATCTTTGCACAGTGTTGCACTTGATATCGTTTTCGTTCTTTAGTTTCACATGTTTATGATTTTACGGTTTTAAACGATTGAGTTGGTTTTGTGCGTATGCATGCACACGATTTCGTTCCTGCACTCGGTATAGTTTATATATGCTTGCAGTGCAGTGATACGCCTTTTGTGCACTTAGATGCACTGGACTTCGATTTTGATTGAGATACTCGATATTTGTTTTGTGCACCTTGTGCACCTGATTGATTTTGCGCACGTTCGGCGCTTGATATTGGATTTCATGATTTCGTGCACGATGGATGCACCTGATTTAGATTTTCGCGCATGTTGAGCGCATGTCTTGAGATGCGATTTTGGTGCACACTAGATGCACTAAATCGAGATTTTTCATGCATGTCAGATGCACCTGATTTTACTGTCAGGCACACATGTTGCCTACGACAGATGTTTCGTGCACACCCGATGCACTTAGATGTTGTTTATGTGCGCATGTATGGCACATTCATGGATTTTGATTTCCGTGCGCACCAGACGCACGTAGTATTCATGTGCATATTTTGGGATTGATTTCTTATAGAGTAGTACGTTTTTATGATATTGCTATGTGTTTTCGTACTGAGCAGGACTAGTCAGAGGACAGTACCTGAATATATTTGGCATGCATTGATAGTTATTGAAGGGATTTCCAAAAAGCGAGCTATAGCCTCAGTATTTACCTACGTGTCTGATATGACACGAAATGTTTAAAACAAGGAGACCCTTCTAAATTGTTTCCAAAACGGCAGAACGTACATTTCAAACAAAGGTATATATGTATATAGTTATTTCCTTATGATAGACGTCCGCCACTGTGCAGTGTTATACGCGTGCACAACGACTTAAAGAGATTTGGCATGCATTTCCTTCAGATACTTACATATATAGATTCGATATTTACATGTATAGTTTCGAGTTATATCATATTGGTTTTGATTTGGATTTGGCATTGATGTCTTCTCCATGACTCCGATGATTGCGGGATGCTTGACGGAGTTTTGATTTGAGTTATATACTCATTTTTCAAGCGCAAGCGCTGCATTACGAATTGTTTTATGTAGTTACAATTTCGGAGCCCCGACGACTTGATGGTTTTTCTTAGATGTTTTAGTATTTGGGGGAGTTTGAATTTAAATTCGGGGACCGAATTTCTTTAAGGCGGGAAGATTGTAACGTTTTGAAAATCGTTTCGGTGAAATTTCAAAAAAATCGGTAAAATAAGGGGGTTTTCTGTAAAAAGTCAAAATACAAATATCTTATTATAAAACTTAAATATACATATTCTAGCTATGTAATTGCTATTATTTGGTGTTTATTGAGTCGTTGGTGAAATTTCAAATTTTCTAAAAAAAAATATTATTTTATTATTATTTAAGCCGTCACTAATACATTTAATTAGGGAAAATTACAAATTGGAATGAGTTGAAACAAATTTTGTGCTTCATAAAACATTAAATAAAATTTTATCATGTGGTTTTTGGAACGAAATTATTTGCCAAAACGGTTTAGAAATTATTGAAGAAAAAAGGCTTTTTTAGCGTAAATGGATGTTTGGGGTATGGTATTATCATTTTTCATCACCCCACACCCGTACCCACACCCACACACCCCCATTCACTTATCCCCATGGCTGAATTCAGCAGCCCCTCTTTGGTCCCCACTTGAATTTCATAGAAATGAAAGGAAAAGAAAAGATTAGTGAGAGAAGAAGTTGGTGTTGACTTGGGGGGGTATTTTACCTTGACTTGGACTTTCTTTTCCACACCCACACCCTCCACACCCCTCCCCCACCTGCTGGCCGAGCCCCATCCTCCTTCAAACTGCAGCCCCTCCTCCTTCTTCCCCTCTCTTTTCCTCATCAAAAAAGTCTTCAAAATCCATCAAATTTCCATCAAAATTAAACCAAAACTCAAATCTAACTCCTACCCATTTTTCAATAGCTATTCTTGCATGGATCTAGGAGCTTGGAGGCCATTTTGGGAGGCTAGATTTCAAGCTTGGTCTCTTGTTTTTGGTGAGGTATAAATCCCAAGCCAAATCTAATTATTGTATAGTTTCTTTGATTAAAGTCAATTAAGTTTGAATGCAACTCTAATTGGGATTTAGTTTGTAATGGAAAGAGTTTGAGATCAAGTTAGGTTGTGATCATGTGTTCATGGTTGTGTGATTGTTGTTTTTTTTAGCATCTTAAGTTATGCAACTTAAATTTGTTACTTATTGCCAATTGTAACATGTAATTGTCCAAATGAAAATATTTTGGAAACTATGTTTTAGGATAGATGTAATTAGATGAAATAAAAATCTACTTAATATTTTTGTGACCTAATTAAGTTATTTGGTGAATATTGTGGCCACTAAAATTGTAGAACAAGATTAGTAGTTAGTTGTTAATGGTTAGTTTAAGGAAATTGTATTAATTATGCTAATTTGCTAACTAGGCTTTTAAAATTGGTTATATAATTGGGATTAAAAGTGTGATTAGGTTTTTCTTGGCTTCATTAACTTTATTAAGTGTGGTTTAATGCTTTGGATCATGCAATTCTAAGCTAGATTGTAGTTTGTGTATTTTGCTTTGAAATTGTTAAAAAGGGTATTTTTGGTAAACTAGAATATTAGGATTTTTGGAAATTAATGAGATTAAATTCCGGAAATTGTTATACGACTTATGTAAGATATTTAATAAATATATTGGCCGCTACATTCATTTAAATATCGTGTTTTGTACAAAAACGACGAATTGTGCATGCTAGATTTTCGGAAAAATGACTTTTTGAGTGGAATTGGCGTTTTTGTGAGTTTTAACCTAGTTTATATTAAAATTAGTGTTCGTGCATGTGCAAATGAGTGTGATTAGTTTTTCTCGATGGTTTGACGTTCGTACATCGACATCGAGAGTTGGTTTGACTATTCCTGTATGCGTGGGCGATAGTTTTGGACCTATGCGTGATACGCGTGCCGATTTGGTTTTCTTATGACGTTTCCATTTCGAATTGGGTTTTTATGCGATACGGTGCGTTATGATATGTAGGTACCCCAGGTGGACTTCGAGACGACAAGCAAGCACGTGACGACGTCGGCACCGGCGAGCGAGGTTCAGGTGAGTAGATTTATATCTACGGGGAGAAGTCGGGTGGATGGCGTATAGCACCCCCGCAGTCCGTGGTGGTGTATACGGATGCGTATACACACCAACATTTATTATATGTTATTTGGGATTAATAAAGATGCTTAGGATGGATATTGGTATGTTGGATTACTTTAGTGTTGCGAACCCTAGGGTAGTGTTACACACACCTACACACATACATACTTGCATACATTCCTATTGATATGTGCTCATGAGATTCTTTATAGTTATGTGTTCACATGGGTATGGGACTATGTGTTCACATACGGATTGAGGATGATACTTGGGATTGAGCTGAGTCGATGAGATTTGATTTGAGGCCGTGAGATCGGTGATATAGCAGGGTTCGTATCTTAGATGCGACATGACGTTGTAGCGGGTCCTTGACGTATTGTTTCACACACGTCCATGCATACGTAGGTGGTATCAGTATGGTACTAGAAGCAGATCAGTACCCCGACCATGATATTTGATAAAGAGGATACCAGGTGAATAGTATGATGAATGTGATATTGACCCGTACCCAGATTGGGATGTCGTACAACGGATTTACGTACGAGCTATATTGATGATTGATCCGCACTCTTGACTTGGGATGCCTGATTATAGATATGGTATCGGATATGATATTATCGAGGCGGGATCACCGACTATACATATACAGGTATGTATATGTATCGACTCAGATGATAGGCGGTTTCCTTACCTGTAGTTCAGCTTGTTAATTCAGCCGTATAGTTTAGTGTAGTTGTTAGATTAGATTAGACTTCTTACCTATTTCAAAAACTAACGAATCGTGGGCATTTTTAAAGACAGCTCAAGGGAATCTACGGATATTTCAAAAACGACGTGTCTTTTCATAAAAACACCGTAGCCCTATTTTCAAAACCCCATGATTCGTGTTATTTCAAAAGGCACCATTCGTAGGACTTATATTAGAGTATTGCAGATTAGTTATCGTTGTGTCTAGTATTCAGCTCCCGCACATTATTGCTATTCGCTCTGCCTCGCATATTTATTTTGCTGCATATTCCATTATTGATATCATGCTGTTAGGACACCAGCACCATTACCGATGATGCGTATGTACCACGTACACCTACTTGCCGGCTCACACACATCTTCATCGGTAATTGCCATGTCACGTACACTTTAGAGAATATAATTGCTTGACTTAGATTGTTAGCTGGTAGTTTTGACATGATATTAGTGTACTTCCCTTATATGCCATTTTAGACATTGTAGTTATTACCTACCACTTCATGCATACTGTTATTCAGTTGTTCATGCCTAGTTCATTATTATTGACATATGCACTTGTGATGATTTCTTGAGATTTATGATATTTCTGGATTTCGGGGAAAGCCGTAAAATTTACAACTTATGATCTTTTAAAATATAAAATGTTGCGGTTTTCTAGTGATGTAAAGTGTCGTCCACCATGAGTTTGCTGTGGTTTTGGAGATCCGTGTCGAGGAGTGGAGGAACCGTCACGGGTATATGGTGGGCCCGGTATGGTACCCCGGGGCAAGAGGAATGTGGTGTTGACGTTGAGCCTGGCTGGGGAGCACTACCTACCGGTGATATTACCCAACGCGTCGGATATCCGGAGGATACCGTCGTGGTCTTGATATTGATGGTAGGGGCCGGTCCGGACTGACGGCGCCCTAGATATTGAGCTTGAGACATTGATATTTCGAGACAGTGAGATTTATGTTTTGTGTCGATGCTAGACACTGTTGATACTGATTTCATTATGATACCTCAGTTTAAAAATACGAAGAAAATCTCACTAACTTATGAAAACAGTTTCTTCATTTACATGTATTCTGTTTCATGCATTCATACCTCATTCATATGATATATTGCTACCTGAGGCACTGACACGGGCACATGAAATTATACTCGGGTTTGATATTACCCTAGTCATTGTTATAGACTGCCTGTTATACTTATATTTGAGGATATATTATGATCATTGACCTAGGTTGCGTTATTTATGCGATTTCTGTGCGTAGATGTTTTTCTATTCACGAGTTGGCAACTCACCCCCGTTGTGCCCCAGTTTCTTGCAGATTTGCCGTACAGGTTTCATTACGGCTTGCGGGCTTAGTTTCATTCGGGTGATTTGCTAGTAGGTGGGTTTACTTGTATCATACCCCCATTATATATCTTGTATATCATTATTCTGTTGTATCTAGAAGTTCCATCAACCAAACATGTATTTTTTTTGAGATAGAGACCAGTGCTGTTTATTCTTTCGACCTTAGAGTCGCTCGTTATATTTCTGGTGGTTTTGAGTTCGTTTTGAGTTTTGATCCTCGCCGTTGGCGTTGTATATTATATTGCTTGTGTGGTTGTGACCGTCGATTGACGAAGAGCTAGCTCCCGCTTACGGATGCCTTTTTATTGATTTCGTATACTATTTATTTTGTATCCCGTTTGGGAGCCAGTTTTTACAAAGGAGACTCTGCCGAAATTTTCAGTAAATTTTGATGTTCTTAAAAACCGCATAATTCGGCTTATGCTATTAAAACTACTTGTTTTAAATTGGTTTTCCTGCACTCTACTACTTTTTCTTGGGTTGGATTTCTGGGTTTTCGGTTTACTTAGATTACTTACGCCTCGAGACGTTCGTAGTTTAAGTGCCGGTCATGTTCCGTACTTTCGGGTCGTGACACATATATAGGGAGGCCTTTCTTGCTCGACATGATAGTATGCTATCTGGTTACTCTTTACCTTAACGTATACACTGATTGTCTCTCTGTTACATGTTGGTAAAGCCCTTAGGATGTGTACTTGACTACCTGGACTATGATGTGGATCATACTAGTGGGGACATGGTAGTCCATAAGTACATCCTTCAAGGTCCCTAGTCGTGGGTGTATCGAGACGGGGCATCGATATACCAGAGTAGACTAGCGTATACCTTCTCGACCCATGTAGATGGGCGATGGATGATCCCATATCCATTGGTGTTTGACATCAGAGATGATATACGGGTGCAGAGTTCCCCCTTGGGTACACTGGATGGACTCACCGAGAACTCCCAGATGGTATTATACCTTACATCAGATGGCAGTTCTCTGGAGACACTGGTACAGGTTAGTCTGTAGACCCGAGATCGTCATAGAGTCTTGTGTGATTCCCACTGTGCTTTGACTTTCACCTTACCACGTCCAAGAGGGCATGCAAAACGGTGGTTTTTGTGTACAGTCCCGAGTGACATGGAGGCAATGAGCGATAGGAGGGGTTTCGTCTCTCCCGGTATTGGGGGTTGATGTTGCGCTATGCTCGATTGGCCATAACAGGGAAGTCCCTGGCCAGGGCTGATTTAGAGATTAACTGGTAAGTGTTACCAGTAGTTTCTCGACCCATTATTGTCGGAGATAGTGCCCTCATAGTCAATTATTGGATCACAGGCACGTGATTGCAATGATTGAGGGAGGACCTATACCGGTAGGACAGTCTTACTCAAGATGATAGTATGCTATCTGGTTTATCTTTATCATCGTGTACTGTTTCAGGTGACCTTACAGGTCACTATTGCACGTTGATAGAGCCATTAGGATTCTTTCTTGACGGCCAGCAGTATGATGGCGATCATATACGTGGGAGCTGTGGTCTATAAGCACATCCTTAAAAGGTCCCTAGTCGTGGGAGTTTCGAGACTGGGCATCGACACTCCAGAGTATACTAGTGTATATAGTCGAGACCCCGACGAGGGGCGGTGGCCGGTCTCACAAGCCACTGGTGTCAGTTGGTTCACCTAAGATGTATACAGGTGCTCATTGGGTTATGAGTACACCGGACAGGACTCGCCGGGAACTTGCTAGTTGGGTTTAAACCAGACGTCAGATAGCAGTTCCCTGGTGACATGTGTACAGGTTAGTTCATCGACCTGAGATCGTCATTTGTCTCGTGTGAGTTCCCACTGTGCTTTGATTACTACCCTACCACGGCTCAAAGGAGTCATGCAAACAGGTTTTAGTTGGGTACAGTCCCGAGCCACAAGGAGGCAGTGAGCGGATCTGCAGGGGTTCGTCTCTCCCGGTATTGGGGGTGAGGTCGCGCTGTGTCTAGGAGAGCCATTACACAAAGCCCTCGGCCGAGGCAGTACATTTACTGGTCGGTATTCCAGTAGTATCTCAGGGTGTTCTGGGCTTCACTCCGACACGACTTGTACCGCTTTTGGGGGTCTGACTTTTACCAACCCGCTAGGCCCGCCATGCGATACTCATAGACGAAAGGACCGGACTGTATGGATATTGTCACTGACAGGCTCAGTAGGGTGTCAGGATGAGTTCGCTCATCGACGTCCCTTTTGGTCAATAGCTGGTAGCCCGTCACGTATGGCTAATACCTCTGACGTGCTAGTGGTTAAATCCACAGCCATAGTATTGACGAGTCTTTAGAGTCCACCACACACAGTTACTCAAGTTTCGGGCGAAACGCTGTAGAGGCCGTATGGAGATATGGTAGGGTTCGATCAGATACGTGCGGTATTGCACGGATCGTGATCGGACGGATAGTACTAGCGGGCTTTGGTTTAAGCCGGATCCTAGTATTGTACAGTGTATATTTTGTCTCTTTGCATTTGTATTCAGTGGGAATACAAATGCGGGTATCTATATACAGTCGCGGGGTTTTCCTGTAATTTATTACGGATCAGTTTTCTGAAGTTGCCAGTTTGCATTCCGTTCCGGCCAGTTTTCCTTTGTTCCTTTCCGGCCGGACTTTTCTGATGGAGGGACTAATTTGCAGCTGTGCAAATTATCTTTTGTGGAAGGTTTCTTTGTGAAATGGTGGCATCATGATGGTTCTTGCATGATGAGATTCTTTTTCCATCACTTGCTTGCATTAATTGAGATTAGAATGGATTAGAAGTTGATGTAAGGCTTGCTTTTGGATGTGGTCACCCTTTGGCTTCTACTACACTCACCTCCCTTCTTGCTTTAGTTTTTCCTCTCCTCATTTTTCCTTATAGGGGGTCGGCCACACATTAGAGGTGAGAAGAGAGAGTTCATTTTTGATGAGGGAATTATTCATATCTCATTTGCATGCTTGCTAAATTCTCAACCTCTCTCCAAAGTTCTTTCATTCTCTTCTCCATCAAAAGGCAACTTCACCCCATTGAGACAAAGGTTTTCTACACTAGTCTACAGCAAACCTTGGACGCGTCGGCTAGCCAACTTTGCGCCCGAGTTGCCTCGGTCTAGAGGTGGAGGCCCATAAAAGAACCCCGGCGATGTGGTGCCCGTTTCGACGAGGATGCGACGACCGGAGATTCCGTGAGGAGATCGGAGTGGATACAAAGACCGAAGGACACAGATCGCTTGGTATATCTCTTCCCCATTCTCTTGATAGCTAGGATTAGGTTAATGGTTACGATCCGGGTTTATTGTCTGCGGTAGCGCCGGTTTAAATTTAAGAAAATTTTTGATTCCGCATTTTGGCCTCGAGTAGACGGCCGGGGCGCTGCTGTGGCACAACATGGTATCAGAGCTACGCCATTAACCTAGACTAGTTTGCTCTAACGTGTTTACAAGTTCGATCGATCGGATTTTCCAAAAACCACATTTCCATGTCGCACTTTCTGTCGATTTTTTCCTTGCTCTAAAAATTATTTGGTACATTGGAAAATTACGTGCAGGGTTTTTTATGAATTCTGTGAAATTTTGGTACGCTGATGTTACTGTAGCGAGGCGGTTTAGCGGCCAAAACCACGTTTTGGCCGCGGAACCGCCGCCGTTTTGTGGCCAAACCGTACCAAATTTCTACAGTGGTTTACTGACATGGAAATAGGGTTTCTGGTATATTCTTTTTGGGCCCAGATGTTTTTGAGTTCTACAGTTGTGCTTGGGGCCCACTTCGGAAAATTCAGTCGATCGAAAATTTTAAACATGTTAGTTCACAGTATTTACATTATATCTGCGACCATGAATGTCACTCGATCGATAAATCCAGTCTATCTGCTATAGCCCTTTTAGACGGATTTGCGAACGTGACATTCACGTTGATGTTCTGTATTGTGCTGTGATGTTGTGGATCTGTCGTGGTGGATAGCCTGGATGCAATGGTAGTACAGTTTGGTTGTATATGTACATTTGATATTGCGGGGCGAGCGTCCGACATGTGGACTGCCGTTACTGCCTGTTTGTATATTATTCTTTTGGGGCACGACCGGGCTGAGGTCGATGTACCCGTTGTATGTATATTTTACTTTCTGTACTAGGATTGCCCCGAGGAGGGGTGCACGGATAGCCGGATTCTAGAAGGCAACGGGCCCGCATCTCATGGCATTGAGACGGAGGGGGCTTCACTCTAGAATTGGCGGGCTATTCGCCGCACTCGTAGGGGGTACAGGTTGACCCAAGGAGGGGTGCCTAAGTTACCGGATTCCGTGAAGTGCTGGGTGGTCCATTCACGTCGTTGAAGGGGGCTGCCTCGCTTCAGGTTTTGGCGGGTAACTTGCCGCGCCCGTAGGGGTCTAGGATTTCATTGCACAGGCTATCCACACGACCAGGGGAACTTCAGGTTTCAGCAGCGGCTCTGTGAAACCCGGGGCTTCTAGATTATCTGTATTGTTCTGTGATGCTTATTACATTTCTGTGATGTTGCATTTTATCACGCCTTGAGCGAATATTATATATTGATATATATACTAGTGGATGTTGTATATGTTTTGCATCCGTGCTAGTCCAGTCCCCGCTCTGTCGTTAGTTAAGTAACCTAACGGGTGGTGACGGGACCCAGTAGCGAATGCGGATGGCATATACGTACATCGTATTTTCGTTCTTTATTGGTGTGATCATTTGATGGGACTGCGTTGATTCGGATCAATGCAAGCTAAATAAACCTATTCTGATGTTGTTGGAACATTTTTCAAAAAAAAGCTGTTATTGCAAGGACGTTCTCTTTTGTTTTGCACGGTGGTATTCGGTTATGAATATCCAGCACCTCAGTCGACGAGGCATGGGCCGAGATCCCTTCACCGGGAGTGACCCCTTGGACAGAAGTTTGCGTCGGGGTAATAACTTCACTATAGCCGATTACTTTTTGCTTTGCATCGTGGTATTCAGTTGGAATATCCTGCACCTCATTCTACGGGGAAAGAACCGAGATCCCTTCACCGGGAGTGACCTCTTTAGCAAAGGGTTTTCGCAACTATATTTTTATAAAAAGTTATGCAGTTCCTTCGACGAAATCAAGTTCATTACGTTAAAGGTTTTTTCTCCAAAAACCAGCCGTAGCCCTCCGTCATTTCTTATGTGTATTGTTTAGTATTCGTGCTGCGTTTGTTGACTCCGTCAAGGCGTAGTGTACGGTAGCTAAGTGGTGCTTGTTTGTTGCATAAATGGGATTGGTTAGGACAGTCGTGCGGCCTTGTTGACTCCGTCAAGGGCACGTACGGGTGGGTTTAATGCAATCCAGATTATGACGGGTTGAACTTGACTAGGACTCTTTGATTTGTTGACTCCGTCAAGGTCACTTGGGTCCTAGGGGTAAAAACACACATCGGGAGTTTCTAAAGAAACTGAAACTTGCCAAGCATGCGCATACCTTCTGGAGTGTGATAATGTGAGTGGATTCCGTCACGTTATCATGCGATGATAGTTGGATCCCGATTCCCACTGATGAGTTGGTTTACTCATCGGGTGATCCCGACTAATTCTTCTTTCAGGTTTGGAGGAGAATTTGAGGTTGCAGTGGGAAGTTTCCTGATTAGATAAATTGATAACCATTCTGATCTAGGTTAGAGTGCACGCTGAGTGTTTCTTTTCTCTCTCTCTTTGGCAGCGACCATGACCCGACCTTTGGCTATGACTCAATGACCAAAATTAACCGAACCTTATTAAACACTGTCTTTTGGATTGTCAGAGTTGCATACCTCATTGCCACTCCTACTTTTACCCTTTTCTCTAGGACACCCCGTATTACTACGAACGTCCACTTCCATTGGACAAATCCATCGTATGGTTATATACGAACTCGAAGTAATTTATTCAAGGATAGTTTCCGGTTCTGGAGAAAACGAATAGGACTATTCAGTTGTCTTTTCCTTTTACCTTCTCTCAGGTTGCGAGTACTCCTTGGTTTAGGAGATAGTACACCTATTACGCAAAATGGATAGTCTTCTTCCAAACCTTAGGCTGGTGCCGAACGGTGGGGAATGAAGAAAACCAATTAGCATAACAATGGTGTACAGAAGGTATTAAGTAAAGACATATCAAGGGATTAGTAAGAGGGCAAAGTAAACTGTGACTACTATTCACGACCAAACCAAGTATTTCATTACCACTCCCACTTCACCTTTGTATTTCTCCAGGACACTCCGTATCACTACGAAGATCCACAGTTTATTGGATACTTCATCGTATGGTTATATACGAACTCGAAAGGAACTTGTTCCAGTTCGGGGATGGATTCTGGTTCAGGAGAAATATGAATAAGGTTTATTCGGTTGTCTTTTATCTTCACCTTCTCTCGCATTGCGAGTGCTCTTAGGATTAGGACAGTACACCCATTATGCTTATTGGATAGTCTTCTTCCAAACCATAGGCTGGTGCCGAACGGTAGGGAAGGAAGAAAACCATTTAGCCTAAGAGGGTGTACAGAAGGTAATGACTAAAGACATATAAAGGGATTTGGTGAGATGGCAAAGAAATATACGGCTACAGTTGTGAATATGGATAATGGAAGAGGCATTACTAGGAATACCGGGATACCCCATCGAAACATTTCAATGTTTCAGTTTCACTGTGTACTGTTAAAAGAAAACTGATTTCCTAATTAGTCCTTACTCCAGGGTATGTATTTACCAGGTATGATTCTCACATCTGTATGGTTTTACAGATGATGGGTGGGAGTAAGTTATTGGGAATTAGGTGATCATCCTCATTATATCGAAATTCGTTGTAATTGGTGATATTTGAAGAAATCACCTGGGTTGTTTGCCGGACGGCAAATATTTGGTTTTGAATATCCGTTGTTATGCACCAATTTCAAATTGATATATCTGTACGTCTATTTTTATAGAGTGAGATATACCTTTTTTGAAATTATGTCTATGACATTTACGTATATCAGTGGATGGTTAGGTAAGGAGAATTGAACAGCGGTGTAATTCTTCTTAACCATAAGTACAGTTTTCAACCTACGACACACAGGAATTGAGTTATTGGACTCAGGGGACTTATACAGAGTATTGTATGTTGTCCAGTGTCCATTAGGACAGAAGGGTTGGTACTCGTACTATATTCTGTTTACTTGTGACTTCCCTAGTCCTTAGACATGTGTTTCGTAGAAATACAAGGTCCAAGTTTTGAGAAGTTATAGGTATAAGAGTAAAGTAGAGAACCAAGTGTTGCAAGTATCAGGATTCTTCATGGTGATCGAAGATGTAGATACTTGCGTATGGTATTCAGATGATAGTAATGATTAAGAGAACTTCCTTCTCTTTCAGGTTACTCATAATTGGAAGTATTCCTAAGTTGAGTAACGCTGATAAGCCTCCTTCCATTTAGTTGACATGCACTGGAGACAGCTGCATGATTTGAATCTGTTTCAATTAAATCAGTGCCTCTGTTTCTATATTGGATATAGAACAGTTCATATCTTAAAGATGTTAGGGTACGGGGAGTTGTCCGGCTTATGCTTGAAACCAGACTCTGGATAACTCAAGGCACGTTTCTGTAATGGCTGTTTGTGGGTTGACCCAGGCTATGACGAGGGTTGACTTTCTACCATCTGGAAGATCAATAGTGATATTGTTCTTGACTCGCCACAGTTTTAATAAAAATGGATTTTTTTCTTCAGAAAACAGTAGTGAGAGTACGGTAGAACTGGAAGTGATTCCAGAACCGCAAACGATTACTGAAAATTTGATAGGAACCCAAAGATTCAATCTGTATTGACACTCCATTGGCCACTCCGCAGATTTGGTGGGTAACCTCAGGCACTCGAGAGGTACTTCGGTATGCTCAAGGACGGTGGCAGGGAGGTTCTTGTTTACCCAGACTTGCCATTGCTGTTGTTCCAGACTGTGAGACCCGGCAGGAGGATGAGTATAGCGTCGTTCTAAACTAGCTTTAGAATTGCACGTGTATATGACTCTGCCAGAGGGTTGTCGTAGTCAGTGGGAGCAGCGGAAGCATAGTGGACAAGTAGCTTATGTCTATTTATAGACTAAAGCAGATATAGCGGAGATAGATCATCTATTTCTGATGTGACAGTCATAGGTTTGACTTCATCAGAATAGGGGATGGATCTGTTAAGAAGGTTGTAGGGTGTGATGTCCTGGTATTTGATGACATACACAGAGTAGGAAGTGAAATTCCTATACTACGATCGGTTATACTTTGGTTGTCACACAGTGGTTTCTCCACATGGGACTTGGATATTATATCAGACATTCTGGTTACTAGATCTGTAGTTTTAGGTCTAGATTTAGGAAGTGTCCTAATCAAGGTACTTAGATAGCATTCTAAAGGTGTTTTAGAATGGACGACTCCTGGCGCGGTAGTGTACCTGCAGGTGATGGAGTCACCCTCTCTAAAGGTGTCTTACAGACTAAAGGGGAGAGGGATGTGCATGATTGGCAGATCACTTGCTTAGGCAATTGAGTCAATCATGAGATGTCAAGTACCACACCAAATATTGTTTTTGCAGTAGATGCAATAAATTGATATTGATCCAATCCTGGAGAAACGATCGGAAGCAGTTTTAGAACATAAGTTGATGTTCTAGGGATATGATAACAGCAGCCTCTTTCAAGAGACGGTTATCATTCTAGGCTTCCAAGGTGACCTGGATGACAGAGTGGCTGTCAGAGTTATAGTTTTCCCTCTGACGAGGGGCAGTATTTTGGACAGGTGGTCCAGGCGGATACTGAGGGAGGCATGGCGCAGGACACAGATTAAGTTCAGTCGATGATACAGTCTAAGAAGTTTGGATTTGGAGTTCACTTATGAACTAGGTCCCATCAGACATCCAAACATATTCTAAGACAGGTATTGCTCATTTCGGGAGATGGGTTTCTCCGCGAACTTGAGATAAAGAGAGACATAGAAAGAAACATCACAGCGGATCCACTCACTGAGGCTATTCCTCGAACGCAATAATTTCGCAAACGAGCTTTGTGAGACTGACAAGTAGAGGAGTTGGGTGTTCGGTATCACACGGGCTGTGAGTATGCGACATCGCAATAATTAGCCTTGAGTGCAAGTGGGAGATTGTTGGAGATAGTGCCCTCAGAGTCAATTATTGGATCACGGGCACGTGATTGCAAAGATTGAGGGAGGACCTATACCGGTAGGACAGTCTTACTCAAGATGATAGTATGCTATCTGGTTTATCTTTATCATCGTGTACTGTTTCAGGTGACCTTACAGGTCACTATTGCACGTTGAAAGAGCCCTTAGGATTCTTTCTTGACGGCCAGCAGTATGATGGCGATCATATACGTAGGAGCTGGGGTCTATAAGCACATCCTTAAAAGGTCCCTAGTCGTGGGAGTTTCGAGACAGGGCATCGACACTCCAGAGTAGACTAGTGTATACAGTCGAGACCCCGACGAGGGGCGGTGGCCGGTCTCACAAGCCACTGGTGTCAGTTGGTTCACCTAAGATGTATACAGGTGCTCATTGGGTTATGAGTACACCGGACAGGACTCGCCGGGAACTTGCTAGTTGGGATTATACCAGACGTCAGATAGCAGTTCCCTGGTGACATGTGTATGTTGGAGATAGTTCCCTCAGAGTCAATTATTGGATCACAGGCATGTGATTGCAATGATTGAGGGAGGACCTATCCCAGGAGGACAATCTTACTCAAGATGATAGTATGCTATCTGGTTTACCTTTATCATCGTGTACTGCTTTAGGTGACCTTACAGGTCACTATTGCACGTTGATAGAGCCCCTAGGATTCTTGCTTGACTACCAGCAGTATGAGGGCGATCATATACGTGGGAGCTGGTAGTCTATAAGCACATCCTTAAAAGGTCCCTAGTCATGGGAGTTTCGAGACAGGGCATCGATACTCCAGAGTAGACTAGTGTATACAGTCGAGACCCCGACGAGGGGCGGTGGCCGATCTCACAAGCCACTGGTGTCAGTTGGTTCACCTAAGATGTGTTGGAGATAATGCCCTCAGAGTCAATTATTGGATCACAGGCACGTGATTGCGGTGATTGAGGGAGGACCTATCCCGGTAGGACAGTCTTACTCATGATGATAGTATGCTATCTGGTTTACCTTTATCATCGTGTACTGTTTTAGGTGACCTGACAAGTCGCTATTACACGTTGATAGAGCCCCTAGGATTCTTGCTTGACCACCAGCAGTATGAGGGCGATCATATAAGTGGGAGCTGGGGTCTATAAGCATATCCATAAATGGTCCCTAGTCGTGTGAGTTTCGAGACAGGGCATCGATACTCCATAGTAGACTAGTGTATACAGTCGAGACCCCGACCAGGGGCGGTGGCCGGTCTCACAAGCCACTGGTGTCAGTTGGATCACCTAAGATGTATACAGGTGCTCATTGGGTTATGAGTACACCGGACAGGACTCGCCGGGAACATGCTAGTTGGTTATATACCAGACGTCAGATGGCAGTTCCCTGGTGACATGTGTGCAGGTTAGTTCATCGACCTGGGGATCGTCATTTGTCTCGTGTGAGTTCCCACTGTACTTTGATTACTACCCTACCACGGCTCAAAGGAGTCGTACAAACAGGTTTTAGTTGGGTACAGTCCCGAGCCACATGGAGGCAGTGAGCGTATTTTCAGGGGTTCGTCTCTCCCGGTATTGGGGGTGAGGTCGTGCTGTGTCTAGGAGAGCCATTACACGAAGTCCTTGGCCAAGGCAAGGAGATTTACTGGTAGGTATTCCTGTAGTATCTCAGGGTGTTCTGGGCTACACTCCGACACGACTTGTACCGCTTTTGGGGGTCTGACTTTTACCAACCCCCTAGGCCCGCCATGCGATGCTCATAGACGAACGGACCGGACTGCACGGATATTGTCACTGACAGGCTCAGTAGGGTTGTCAGGCTGAGTTCACTCACAGACATCCCTTTTAGTCAGTACCTGGTAGCCCGTTACGTATTGGCTTATACCTCTAACGTGCTAGTGGTTAAATCCACAACCAAGGTGTTGACGAGTCTTTAGAGTCCCCCACATTCAGTTACTCAGCTTTCGGGCGAAAGGTTGTAGAGGCCGTATGGAGATATGGCAAGGTCCGATCAGATACGTGCGGTATTGCACAGATCAAGATCGGACAGTTTGTACTATAGGCCGTATGGTTATATGGCAGGGTTCGATCAGATACGTACGGTATTGCACGGATCAGGATCGAACAGATATTACTAGCCGGCTTTGGTTTAAGCCGGATCCTAGTATAGTACAGTGTAGACTTTGTCTCATTGCATTTGTATTTCGGTCGAAATACAAATGCGGGTGTGTATGCACAGTATCGGGGTTTTCCTGTAATTTATTACGGGACCAGTTTTCTGGAGTTGCCAGTTTGCTTTCCGTTTCGGCCGATTTCCTTTGTTCCGTTCATTGGCCGAAGATTGGTGGAGAAGGGCTTATTTGCATTGTTGCAAATAAGCATTTGTGGAGGGTGTCTTTGCATATTATCATGTCATGATACTTGTCCCATCATTTGACTTCATAAACTCATGATTGCTTGACTTTGTAAATCATCATGGTTGTTGATGATGAGGTTGGTGGTAGGTGGTTGAGTGTGGGTTTTGTTTTGGTGATCATTTCCTTTTGCATGATAGCTTTCTCTCTCTCTCTCTCATTTTGGATAATTAGTTGGCTCTCTCATTATCCATGATACTACACTCTCATTCTCCCCTCTCACCATATCCATGGCCGGCCACTCCTTGGGGTAGGCTGTCCAAAAATTTTGGAAGTGGATTTTTGTTCATTTCATGCTCCAAAAATCCACAAGTTCCTCCACAAAAATTCTTGTATCATCCCTCCATCAAAATGGCACCTCCATGAACCCCAAATGAGACTTGAGCTCACTACAAATTCTACAGCAAATCTTGGGCACGTCGAGTAGCCGGCTTCGCGCCCGAGTTGCCTCGGCATTGAGATGGGAGCCCGTAAAAGAAGTAGGCGATGTGGTGCACTTCCGACGACGAGGAGGAGACGGGACATTCCGCAGGAGATCGGGACGACGACGAGAAGACCGGAGGACTCGGATCTGTCGGTATACTTCTCTTCCCTATCTTGTTAGTAGCTTAGACTTGTTAATGGTTACGATCCGGATGTTTAGTGCGCGGTGGTGCCGGTTTGCTAAGTCCGCAAAATTAAAGTTTATCACCGCTTCCGCATTCCGGCGTCGGATTGACGGCCGGGGCGCCGCCGTGCACTTACAGTGGTATCAGAGCCTCGCCATTAACTTAGTCTAGCTTTGTGTAATGTGTTTGCATTTCCGATCGATCAAAAGTTCCAAAACCCGTATTTTGTTAGCATCAGTTTTCTGTTGGAAATTTTTAGTGTCGAAAAATTTTTCAGGTTGTATAAAATTGATGTACTGGAGATTACAAGGATACTGTAAAAATTCGACAGGTTCAGTCGACAGTGCAGGCGCGGAACCGCGGCCAATACCCCCTTTGGGCCGCGTTTCCGCCGCGCACTGTTGAGATCTCTGCGCCCAATTTCTACAGTGTCTTTGTGGGCTTAGAATTGGGGTTTTGGAATATTAATTTTGGGCCCAGTATTTCTTTGAGTGCTGCAGTATTGCTTTGGGGCCCACAAGTTTATTTTTGATCAATCGGAAAATTTTAAACACATTTTTCACAGTATTTACATTATATCTGCGACCGTGAATGTCACTCGATCGGTAAATCCTGTCTAGCTGCTATAGCCCGGTTAGACGGATTTGCGAACGTGACTTTCGCGTTGATGTTCTATGTTTATGCTGTGATGTTGCGGATCGGTCGTAGGGATAGCCTGGATGCAATGCTAGTACAGTTGTGGTTGTATTATGTACATTTGTTATTGCGGGGCGAGCATCCGACATGTGGACTGCCGTCACTGCCTGTTTGTATTATTATTTTAGGACACGACCTGGTTGCGGTCGATGTACCCGTTGTATGTATATTTTACTTTCTGTACTAGGATTACCCCGCGGTGGAGTGCACGGATAGCCGGGTTCTAGAGGGCAACAAGCCCGCATCTCATGGCATTGAGACGGAGGGGGCTTCACTCTAGGATTGGCGGGCTATTCGCCGCACTCGTAGGGGGTACAGGTTGACCCAGGAGGGGTGCCCAAGTTACCGGATTCCGTGAAGTGCTGGGTGTTCCATTCACGGTGCTGAAAGGGGCTGCCTCGCTTCAGGTTTTGGCGGGTGACTTGCTGCGCCCGTAGGGGTCTAGGATTTCATTGCACAGGCTATCCACACGACCAGGGGAACGTCGGGTTTCAGTAGTGGCTCTGTGAAACCCGGGGATCCCAGATATCTGTATTGTTTCTATGATGCTGTTCATTCTCTGTGATGTTGCATTTCTTTCACGCCTTGAGCGAAATATAATATATTAGTATATATATTAGTAGATGTTATATGTGTTTTGCATCCGCGCTAGTCCAGTCCCCGCTCTGTCGTTAGTTAGCTAACCTAACGGGTAATGACGGGACCCAGTGGCGAATGCGGATGGCATATACGTACATCAGTATATTTTCGTTCTTTTTGGTGTGATCAATTGATGGGACTGCATTGATTCGGATCAATGCAAGTCTAAAAACAAACCAAATCTGATGTTGTTGGAACACTTTTCAAAAAGCTGTTATTGCAAGGACGTTCACTTTTGTTTTGCATCGTGATATTCAGTTGGAATATCCTGCTCCTCAGTCGACGAGGCAAGGGCCGAGATCCCTTCACCAGGAGTGACCCCTTGGACAGAAGTTTGCGTCAGGGAATTAACTTCACTATAGCCGATTACTTTTTCTTTGCATCGCGGTATTCAGTTGGAATATCCTGCACCCCATTCTATGGGGAAAGAGCCGAGATCCCTTCACCGGGAGTGACCTCTTTAGCAACGGTTTTCGTCACTATATTTTTAAAAAAAGCTATCAGTTCCTTCAACGATATCAAGTTCTTTACGTTAAAGGTTTTCGCCAGAAACCATTCGTAGCCCTCCGTCATTTCAGACGGGTAGCACGTAGTATTCATGCTATGTTTGTTGGCCTTCGTCAAGGCATAGTGTATGGTAGCTGCTTGTTGCTTTTCTGCGGCATAGATAGATGCGTTTGTATGGGACAGTCGTATAGCCTTGTTGGCCTTCGTCAAGGGCTTGTGCGGGTGGATTCAAATTAACCTGGAGAATGACGGGTAGAACTTGACATGTGACTTATGATTTGTTGGCCTTCATCAAGGTCATAAGAGCATGGGGCAGAAATCACATCGGGAGTTTCAAAAGTACTGAAACTTGCCAGATATGCGCATACCTTCTGGAGTGTGATGATGTGAGCGGATTCCGTCACGTTATCATGCGATGATAGTTGGATCCCGATTCCCACTGATGAGTTAGTTTACTCCTCGGGTGATCCCGACTAATTCTTCTTTCTGGTTTGGAGGAGAATTTGAGGTACAGTGGGAGGTTTCCAGATTAGATAAATTGGTAACCATTCTGATCTAGGTTAGAGTGCACGCTGAGTGTTTCTTTTCTCTCTCTCTTTGGCAGCGACCATTGACCCGACCCTATGACTATGACTCAGTGACCAAGTTGACCGAACCTTCTTAACACTGGCTTTTGGATTGTCAGAGTTGCGAACCTCATTGCCACTCCTACTTTTACCCTTTTCTCCAGGACACCCCGTATTACTACGAACGTCCACTTCCATTGGACAAAACCATCGTATGGTTAGATACGAACTCGAAAGAATTTATTCGAGGATGGTTCCCGGTTCTGGAGGAAACGGATAGGATTATTCAGTTGTCTTTTCCTTTTACCTTCTCTCAGGTTGCGAGTACTCCTTGGTTTAGGAGATAGTACACCTATTACGCAAATTGGATAGTCTTCTTCCAAACCTTAGGCTGGTGCCGACCGGTATGGAATGAAGAAAACCAATTAGCCTAACGAAGGTGTACAGAAGGTATTAATTTCAGACAAAGAAAGGGATTAGTAAGAGGGTAAAGTAAATTGCAACAGATATTCACGACCAAACCAAGTATTCCTTCGCCAATCCTAAATCACCTTTGTATTTCTCCAGGACACTCCGTATCACTACGAAGATCCACAGTTTATTGGATACTCCATCGTATGGTTATATACGAACTCGAAAGGAACTTGTTCCAGTTCGGGGATGGATCCTGGTTCAGGAGAAATAGGAATAAGATTTATTCAGGTGTCTTTTATCTTCACCTTCTCTCGCATTGCGAGTGCTCCTAGGATTAGGACAGTACACCCATTATGCTTATTGGATAGTCTTCTTCCAAACCATAGGCTGGTGCCGAACGGTAGGGAAGGAAGAAACCATTTGGCCTAAACGGGTGTGCAGAAGGTAATGACTAAAGACACATGAAAGGATTTGGAGAGGTGGCAAAGAATTATACGGTTGCAGTCGTGAATCTGGAAGAGGCATTACTAGGAATACCGGGATACCCCATCGAGACATTTCAATGTTTCAGCTTCACTGTGTACTGTTAAAGGAAAACTGATTTCCCAGTTAGACACTTACTCCAGGGTATGTATTTACCAGGTTTGTTTCTCACATCTGTATGGTTTTACAGATGATGAGTGGGAGTAGGTTATTGGGAATTGGGTGATTATCCTCATTATATCGGGATTCGTTGTAATCGGTGATATTTGAGGAAATCACCTGGGCTGTTTGCCGGTCGGCAAATATTTGGTTTTGAATATCCGCTTTTATGCACCAATTTCAAATTGATATATCTGTACGTCTATTTTCATAGAGTGAGATATACCTTTCTGAAATTATGTCTATGACATTTACCTATATCAGTGGATGGTTAGGTAAGGAGCATTAAACAGCGGTGTAATTCTTCTTGACCATAAGTACAGTTTTCAACCTACGACACACAGTGAATGAGTTATCAGATTCAAGGGACTTATACAGAGTATTGTATGTTGTCCAGGGTCCATCAGGACAGAGAGGTTGGTCCTCGTACTATATTCGGTTTACTTATGACTTCTCTAGTTTTTTAGACAGGTGTTTCGCGGAAACACAGGGTCTAAGTTTTGAGGAGTTATAGGTATTTGAATAGAGTAGAGAACCAGGTGTAGCAAGTATCGGGATTCTTCAAAGTGATCGAAGATGTAGATACTTGTGTATGGTATTCAGTTGATTGTAATGATTAAGAGAACTTGCTTCTCTTTCGGGTTACTCATAATTGGAAGCATTCCTAAGTTGAGTAACGCTGATCGGCCTCCTTCCATTTAGTTGACATGCACTGGAGATAGCTGCATGATTTGAATCTGGTTCAATTAAATCAGTGCCTCTGGTTCTATATTGGATATAGTACAGTTCATATCTTAACATTGTTAAGGTACGGGGAGTTGTCCGGCTTATGATTAAAACCAGACACTGGACAACTCAAGGCACGTTTCTGTAATGGCTGTTTGTGGGTTGACCCAGGCTATGACGAGGGTTGACTTTCTACCATCTGGCAGATCAATAGAAATATTGTTCTAGACTCGCCACAGTTTATTAAAAATGGATTTTTTCAAAAACAGTAGTGGGAGTATGGTAGAACTGGAAGTGATTCCAGAACCGCAAACGATTACTGAAGATTTGATAAGGAACCTAAAGATTCAATCTGGCTTGACATTCCAATGGCCACTCCGCAGGGATGGTGGGTAACTTCAGGCACCCGAGAGGTACTACGGTAGCCTCAAGGAAGGTGACAGGGAAGTTCTTGTTTACCCACACTTGCCATTTCTGTTGTTCCAGACTGTGAGACCCGGCAGGAGGATGAGTATAGTTCGTCGTTCTAAACTTGCTTTAGAAGTGTACGTCTGTATGACTCTGGCAGAGGGTTGTTATGGTCAGTGGGAGCAGCGGAAGCATTGGTGGACAGGTAGCTTATGTCTATTTATAGACTAAAGCAGATGTAGCGGAGATAGATCATCTATTTCTGACGTGACGGTCATAGGTTTGACTTCATCAGAATAGGGGATGGATCTGTTGAGAAGGTAGTAGGGTGTGATATCCTAGTATTTGGATGACATACACAGAATAGGAAAAGAAACTCCTATACTACAATCGGTTATACTTTGGTCGTCACACAGTGTTTTCTCCACATAGGACTTGGATATTATATCAGACATACTGGTCACTAGATCTAGATTTGGGTGGTTTCCCAATCAGGGTACTTAGACAGCATTCTAAGAGTATTTAGAATGGACGACTCCTGGCACGGTAGTGTACCTGCAGGTAATGGAGTCACCCTCTCTAAAGGTGTCTTACAGACTGAAGTAGAGAGAGATGCGCATGATTGACAGATCACTTGCGTAGGCAATTGAGTCAATCATGAGATGTCAAGTACCACACCAGATGTCGTTCTTGCACTAGATGCAATAAGTTGACATTGATCCAATCCTGGAGAAACAGTCGGAAGCAATTATAGAACATAAGTGGATGTTCTAGGGATATGATAACGACAGCCTCATTCGGGAGACAGTTATCATTCCAGGCTTCCAAGGTGACATGGACGACAAGGAGGTTGTCAGAGTTATAGTTTTCCCTCTGACGAGGGGCAGTATTTTGGACAGGTGGTCCAAGGCAATACTGAGGGAGGCATGGCGCAGGATACTGATTAAGTTCAGTTGACGATACAGTCTACGAATTTTGGATTTGGAGTTCATTTATGAGCTATGTCCCATCAGACATCCAGACACATTCTAAGATAGGTATTGCTCATTTCGGGAGATGGGTTTTCTCCGCGAACTTGAGATATAGAGAGACATAGAAAGAGACATCAAAGCGGATCCACTCACTAAGGCTATTCCTCGAACGCAATAGTTTCGCGAACGAGCTTTGTGAGACTGACTAGTAGAGGAGTTGGGTGTTCGGTATCACACGGGCTGTGAGTATGCGACATCGCAATAATTAGCCTTGAGTGCAAGTGGCAGATTGTTGGAGATAATGCCCTCAGAGTCAATTATTGGATCACAGGCACGTGATTGCGGTGATTGAGGGAGGACCTATCCCGGTAGGACAGTCTTACTCGTGATGATAGTATGCTATCTGGTTTACCTTTATCATCGTGTACTGTTTTAGGTGACCTGATAAGTCTCTATTACACGTTGATAGAGCCCCTAGGATTCTTGCTTGACCACCAGCAGTATGAGGACGATCATATAAGTGGGAGCTGGGGTCTATAAGCATATCCTTAAATGGTCCCTAGTCGTGTGAGTTTCGAGACAGGGCATCGATACTCCAGAGTAGACTAGTGTATACAGTCGAGACCCCGACGAGGGGCGGTGGCCGGTCTCACAAGCCACTGGTGTCAGTTGGTTCACCTAAGATGTATACAGATACTCATTGGGTTATGAGTACACCGGACAGGACTCGCCGGGAACTTGCTAGTTGGGATTATACCAGACGTCAAATAGCAGTTCCCTGGTGACATGTGTATGTTGGAGATAGTGCCCTCAGAGTCAATTATTGGATCACAGGCATGTGATTGCAATGATTGAGGGAGGACCTATCCCAGGAGGACAATCTTACTCAAGATGATAGTATGCTATCTGGTTTACCTTTATCATCGTGTACTGCTTTAGGTGACCTTACAGGTCACTATTGCACGTTGATAGAGCCCCTAGGATTCTTGCTTGACTGCCAGCAGTATGAGGGCGATCATATACGTGGGAGCTGGTAGTCTATAAGAACATCCTTAAAAGGTCCCTAGTCGTGGGAGTTTCGAGACAGGGCATCGATACTCCAGAGTAGACTAGTGTATACAGTCGAGACCCCGACGAGGGGCGGTGGCCGGTCTCACAAGCCACTGGTGTCAGTTGGTTCACCTAAGATGTGTTGAAGATAATGCCATCAGAGTCAATTATTGGATCACAGGCACGTGATTGCGGTGATTAAGGGAGGACCTATCCCGGTAGGACAGTCTTACTCGTGATGATAGTATGCTATCTGGTTTACCTTTATCATCGTGTACTGTTTTAGGAGACCTGACAAGTCGCTATTACACGTTGATAGAGCCCCTAGGTTTCTTGCTTGACCACCAGCAGTATGAGGGCGATCATATAAGTGGGAGCTGGGGTCTATAAGCATATCCTTAAATGGTCCCTAGTCGTGTGAGTTTCGAGACAGGGCATCGATACTCCATAGTAGACTAGTGTATACAGTCGAGACCCCGACGAGGGGCGGTGGCCGGTCTCACAAGCCACTGGTGTCAGTTGGATCACCTAAGATGTATACAGGTGCTCATTGGGTTATGAGTACACCGGACAGGACTCGCCGGGAACATGCTAGTTGGTTATATACCAGACGTCAGATGGCAGTTCCCTGGTGACATGTGTGCAGGTTAGTTCATCGACCTGGGGATCGTCATTTGCCTCCTGTGAGTTCCCACTGTACTTTGATTACTACCCTACCACGGCTCAAAGGAGTCGTGCAAACAGGTTTTAGTTGGGTACAGTCCCGAGCCAGATGGAGGCAGTGAGCGTATCTTCACGGGTTCGTCTCTCCCGGTATTGGGCGTGAGGTCGTGCTGTGTCTAGGAGAGCCATTACATGAAGTCCTTGGCCAAGGCAAGGAGATTTACTGGTAGGTATTCCAGTAGTATCTCAGGGTGTTCTGGGCTACACTCCGACACGACTTGTACCGCTTTTGGGGGTCTGACTTTTACTAACCCCCTAGGCCCGCCATGCGATGCTCATAGACGAACGGACCGGACTGCACGGATATTGTCACTGACAGGCTCAGTAGGGTTGTCAGGCTGAGTTCACTCACAGACATCCCTTTTAGTCAGTACCTGGTAGCCCGTTACGTATTGTCTTATACCTCTGACGTGCTAGTGGTTAAATCCACAACCAAGGTGTTGACGAGTCTTTAGAGTCCCCCACATTCAGTTACTCAGCTTTCGGGCGAAAGGTTGTAGAGGCCGTATGGAGATATGGCAAGGTCCGATCAGATACGTGCGGTATTGCACGGATCAGGATCGGACAGTTTGTACTATAGGCCGTATGGTTATATGGCAGGGTTCGATCAGATACGTGCGGTATTGCACGGATCAGGATCGAACAGATATTACTAGCCGGCTTTGGTTTAAGCCGGATCCTAGTATAGTACAGTGTAGACTTTGTCTCATTGCATTTGTATTTCGGTCGAAATACAGATGCGGGTGTGTATGCACAGTATCGGGGTTTTCCTGTAATTTATTACGGGACCAGTTTTCTGGAGTTGCCAGTTTGCTTTCCGTTTCGGCCGATTTCCTTTGTTCCGTTCATTGGCCGAAGATTGGTGGAAGAGGGCTTATTTGCATTGTTGCAAATAAGCATTTGTGGAGGGGGTCTTTGCATATTATCATGTCATGATACTTGTCCCATCATTTGACTTCATAAACTCATGATTGCTTGACTTTGTAAATCATCATGGTTGTTGATGATGAGGTTGGTGGTAGGTGGTTGAGTGTGGGTTTTGTTTTGGTGATCATTTCCTTTTGCATGATAGCTTTCTCTCTCTCTCTCATTTTGGATAATTAGTTGGCTCTCTCATTATCCATGATACTACACTCTCATTCTCCCCTCTCACCATATCCATGGCCGGCCACTCCTTGGGGTGGGCTGTCCAAAAATTTTGGAAGTGGATTTTTGTTCATTTCATGCTCCAAAAATCCACAAGTTCCTCCACAAAAATTCTTGTATCATCCCTCCATCAAAATGGCACCTCCATGAACCCCAAATGAGACTTGAGCTTACTACAAATTCTACAGCAAATCTTGGGCACGTCGAGTAGCCGGCTTCGCGCCCGAGTTGCCTCGGCATTGAGGTGGGAGCCCGTAAAAGAAGTAGGCGATGTGGTGCACTTCCGGCGACGAGGAGGAGACGGGACATTCCGTAGGAGATCGGGACGACGACGAGAAGACCGGAGGACTCGGATCTGTCGGTATACTTCTTTTCCCTATCTTGTTAGTAGCTTAGACTTGTTAATGGTTACGATCCGGATGTTTAGTGCGCGGTGGTGCCGGTTTGCTAAGTCCGCAAAATTAAAGTTTATCACCGCTTCCGCATTCCGGCGTCGGATTGACGGCCGGGGCGCCGCCGTGCACTTACAAGATGTATACAGGTGCTCCTTGGGTTATGAGTACACCGGACAGGACTCGCCGGGAACATGCTAGTTGGTCTTATACCAGACGTCAGATAGCAGTTCCCTGGTGACATGTGTACAGGTTAGTTCATCGACCTGGGGATCTTCATTTGTCTCGTGTGAGTTCCCACTGTACTTTGATTACTACCCTACCACGGCTCAAAGGAGTCGTGCAAACAGGTTTTAGTTGGGTACAGTCCCGAGCCACATGGAGGCAGTGAGCGGATCTTCAGGGGTTCGTCTCTCCCGGTATTGGGGGTGAGGTCGTGTTGTGTCTTGGAGAGCCATTACACGAAGTCCTTGGCCAAGGCAGGAGATTTACTGGTAGGTATTCCAGTAGTATCTCAGGGTGTTCTGGGCTACACTCCGACACGACTTGTACCGCTTTTGGGGGTCTGACTTTTACCAACCTCCTAGGCCCGCCATACGATGCTCATAGACGAACGGACCGGACTGTACGGATATTGTCACTGACAGGCTCTGTAGGGTGTCAGGATGAGTTCGCTCATCGATATCCCTTTTGGTCAATACCTGGTAGCTCGTTACGTATTGGCTTATACCTCTGACGTGCTAGTGGTTAAATCCACAACCAAGGTGTTGACGAGTCTTTAGAGTCCCCCACATTCAGTTACTCAGCTTTCGGGCGAAATGCTGTAGATGCCGTATGGAGATATGGAAAGGTCCGATTAGATACGTGCGGTATTTCACGGATCAGGATCGGGCAGTTTGTACTAGAGGTCGTATGGATATATGGCAGAGTTCGATCAGATACATGCGGTATTGCACGGATGAGGATCAGACAGATATTACTAGCCGGCTTTGGTTTAAGCCGGATCCTAGTATAGTACAGTGTAGATTTTGTCTCATTGCATTTGTATTTCGGTCGGAATACAAATGCGGGTGTGTATGCACAGTATCGAGGTTTTCCTGTAATTTATTACGGGACCAGTTTTCTGGAGTTGCCAGTTTGCTTTCCGTTTCGGCCAATTTCCTTTGTATCTTTCATTGGCCGAAGTTTGGTGGAGGAGGGCTTATTTGCATTTGTGCAAATAAGCAATTTGGAAGGGGGTCTTTGCATTTCTTTCTATCATGATGATTAACCATCCCTTGACCATTTGACTTCATAACCTCATCATGTCTTGACTTTTGTATGATGATGGAGGGACATGATGTTAGGTTGGAGTGTTAGATTTGTTATGTGATCATTCCTTCTCATGATCACTTCTGATCACTTCACACTCTTGTATGATTTCCACCCACCCCTTTTGTCTTGGCTCCTTCTTCTCCCCATTCACATGATATGAGGCCGGCCACTTTATGTGTGGGGATGATTGGGTTTTGGGAGGGGTTGATGCTCTCATTTTTTGCTTGAAAAATACTCTCTTGTTCATCACAAAATCCTACAACCATTCCTCCACCAAAAAGGAAACATCCACTAACCCCAAAATGAGACACAAGTTCTACTATACATTCTACAGCCAATCTTGGGCACGTCGACTAGCCAGCTTCGTGCCCGAGTTGCCTCGGCATTGAGGTGGGAGCCCGTAAAAGATGTAGGCGATGTGGTGCACTTCCGGCGATGAGGTGGAGACAGGACATTCCGCGAGAGATCGGGACGATGACGAGAAGACCGGAGGACTCGGATCATTCGGTATATCTCTCTTCCCTATCTTGTAGTTAGGTAGGACTAGTTAATGGTTCGATCCGGGTATTAGTGCGCGGTGGTGCCAGTTCATGAAAAATTTAAGTATATCACCGCTTCCGCATTTTGGCCTCGGGATGGAGGCCGGGGCGCCGCCGTGCACTTACAGTGGTATCAGAGCCTCGCCATTAACATAGTCTAGCTTTGTTTAATGTGTTTACATTTCCGATCGACCAAAATTCCAAAAACCCGCGTTTTCACATACATCAGTTTTCTGTTGAATTTTTTCTTGCTCGAAAATTTTTTCAGGTTGTAGAAAAGTGATGTACTGGAAATTCTAAGAACACTGTAGAAATTCGATACAGTGACTCCACAGTGGGAGCGCGGAACCGCGGCCAAACACCCCTCTGGACCGCGGTTCCGCCGCACTATGTTGAGATCACTGCATCAAATTTCTGCAGTTGCTCTCTGGGTTGTTTTTAGGGTTTTTGGAATATTATATTTGGGCCCAGAATTTCTTGATGTGCTACAGTAGTACTTGGGGGCCCACTTGATAAAATTTAATCGATCGGATATTTTAAACACACTATTTCACAGTATTTACATTATATCTGCGACCGTGAATGTCACTCGATCGGTAAATCCTGTCTAACTGCTATAGCCCGATTAGACGGATTTGCGAACGTGACTTTCACGTTGATGTTCTGTGTTATGCTGTGATGTTGCGGATTGGTCGTGGGGGATAGCCTGGATGCAATGCTAGTACAGATTTGGTTGTATTATGTACATTTGATTTTGCGGGGCGTGCGTCCGACATGTGGACTGCCGTCACTGCCTGATTGTATTATTATTTTGGACCACGACCAGGTTGCGGTCGATGTACCCGTTGTATGTATATTTTACTTTCTGTACTAGGATTATCCCAAGGTGGGGTGCACGGATAGCCGGGTTCTAGAGGGCAACGGGCCCGCATCTCATGGCATTGAGACGGAGGGGGCTTCACTATAGGATTGGCGGGCTATTCGCCGACTCGTAGGGGGTACAGGTTGACCCAGGAGGGGTGCCCAAGTTACAGGATTCCGTGAAGTGCAGGGTGGTCCATTCACGGTACTGAAAGGGGCTGCCTCGCTTCAAGTTTTGGCGGGTGACTTGCCGCGCCCGTAGGGGTCTAGGATTTCATTGCACAGGCTATCCACACGACCAGGGGAACGTCGGGTTTCAGTAGTGGCTCTGTGAAACCCGGGAATCCCAGATATCTGTATTGTTCTGTGATGCTGTACATTTCTGTGATGTTGCATTTTTATCACGCCTTGAGCGAAATATAATATATTGGTATATATATTAGTAGATGTTGTATATGTTTTACATCCGCGCTAGTCCAGTCCCCGCTCTGTCGTTAGTTAGCTAACCTAACGGGTAATGACAGGACCCAGTGGCGAATGCGGATGGCATATACGTACATCAGTATATTTTCGTTCTTTGTGGTGTGATCAATTGATGGGACTGCGTTGATTTAGATCAATGCAAGTTAAATACAAACCTATTCTGATGTTGTTGGAACACTTTTCAAAAAGCTGTTATTGCAAGGACGTTCTCTTTTGTTTTGCATCGTGGTATTCAGTTGGAATATCCTGCTCCTCAGTCGACGAGGCAAGGGCCGAGATCCCTTCACCGGGAGTGACCCCTTGGACAGAAGTTTGCGTCAGGGCAATAACTTCACTATAGCCGATTACTTTTGCTTTGCATCATGGTATTCAGTTGGAATATCCTGCACCTCATTCTACGGGGAAAGAGCCGAGATCCCTTCACCGGGAGTGACCTCTTTAGCAACGGTTTTCGTCACTATATTTTAAAAAGCTATCCGTTCCTTCAACGATATCAAGTTCTTTACGTTAAAGGTTTTCGCCAGAAACCATTCATAGCCCTCCGTCGTTTCATATGGGTGGTCAATAGTATTCAAGCTGTGTATGTTGGCCAAAGTCAAGGCACAGTGATTGGTAGCTATTGGGGTATTCATATGCAGCATAGATAGATGCGTTGGTTTGGGACAGTCGTACTGCCATTTTGGCCAAAGTCAAGGGTAGGTACGGGTGGGTTCAAATTAACCTGGAGAATGACGGGTAGAACTTGACATGTGACTTATGATATGTTGGCCAAAGTCAAGGTCATAAGAGCATGGGGTAAAAATACACATCGGGAGTTTCAAAAGAACTGAAACTTGCCAGATATGCGCATACCTTCTGGAGTATGATAGCGTGAGCGGATTCCGTCACGTTATCATGCGATGATAGTTGGATCCCGATTCCCACTGATGAGTTGGTTTACTCCTCGGGTGATCCCGACTAATTCTTCTTTCAGGTTTGGAGGAGAATTTGACGGTACAGTGGGAGGTTTCCAGATTAGATAAATTGGTAACCATTCTGATCTAGGTTAGAGTGCACGCTGAGTGTTTCTTTTCTCTCTCTCTTTGGCAGTGACCATTGACCCGACCCTAAGACTATGACTCAGTGACCAAAATTGACCGAACCTTCTTAACACTGGCTTTTGGATTGTCAGAGTTGCAAACCTCATTGCCACTCCTACTTTTACCCTTTTCTCCAGGACACCCCGTATTACTACGAACGTCCATTTCCATTGGACAAAACCATCGTATGGTTAGATACGAACTCGAAGGAATTTATTCGAGGATGGTTTCCGGTTCTGGAGAAAATGAATAGGACTATTCAGTTGTCTTTTCCTTTTACCTTCTCTCATATTGTGAGTACCCCTTGGTTTAGGAGATAGTACACCTATTACGCAAATTGGATAGTCTTCTTCCAAACCTTAGGCTGGTGCCGACCGGTGGGGAATGAAGAAAACCAATTAGCCTAACGATGGTGTACAGAAGGTATTAAGTAAAGACATAATAAGGGATTAGTAAGAGGGCAAAGTAAATTGCGACTGCTATTCACGACCAAACCAAGTATTTCTTCGCCAATCCTAAATCACCTTTGTATTTCTCCATAACACTCCGTATCACTACGAAGATCCACAGTTTATTGGATACTCCATCGTATGGTTATATACGAACTCGAAAGGAACTTGTTCCAGTTCGGGGATGGATTCTGGTTCAGGAGAAATAGGAATGAGATTTATTCGGGTGTCTTTTATCTTCACCTTCTCTCGCTTTGCGAGTGTTCCTAGGATTAGGACAGTACACCCATTATGCTTATTGGATAGCCTTCTTCCAAACCATAGGCTGGTGCCGAACGGTAGGGAAGGAAGAAAACCATTTGGCCTAAAGGGGTGTACAGAAGGTAATGACTAAAGACATATAAAGGGATTTGGAGAGGTGGCAAAGAATTATACGGTTACAGTTGTGAATCTGGATAATGGAAGAGGCGTTACTAGGAATACCAGGATACCCCAACGAAACATTTCAATGTTTCAGTTTCACTGTGTACTGTTAAAGGAAAACTGATTTCCCAATTAGACATTTTCTCCAGGGTATGTATTTACCAGGTATGATTATCACATCTGTATGGTTTTACATATGATGAGTGGGAGTAAGTTATTGGGAATTGGGTGATCATCCTCATTATATCGGGATTCGTTGTAATCGGTGATATTTGAGGAAGTCACCTGGGTTGGTTGTGGACGGCAAATATTTGGTTTTGAATATCCGCTGTTATGCACCAATTTCAAATTGATACATCTGTACGTCTATTTTTGTAGAGTGAGATTTATCTTTTTGAAATTATGTCTGTGACATTTACCTATATCAGTGGATGGTTAGGTAAGGAGCATTAAACAGCGGTGTAATTCTTCTTAACCATAAGTACAGTTTTCAACCTACGACACACAGTGAATGAGTTATCAGACTCAAAGGACTTATACAGAGTATTGTATGTTGTCCAGGGTCCATCAGGACAGAGGGCTTGGTCCTCGTACTATATTCGGTTTACTTATGACTTCTCTAGTGTTTAGACAGGTGTTTCGTGGAAACACAGGGTCCGAATTTTGAGAAGTTATAGGTATTTGAATAAAGTAGAGAAACATGTATCGCAAGTATCGGGATTCTTCAAAGTGATCGAAGATGTAGATACTTGTGTATGGTCTTCAGTTGATAGTAATGACTAAGAGAACTTACTTCTCTTTCAGGTTACTCATAATTGGAAGCATTCCTAAGTTGAGTAACGCTTATCGGCCTTTTTCCATTTAGTTGACATGCACTGCAGACAGCTGCATGATTTGAATCTGGTTCAATTAAATCAGTGCCTCTGGTTCTATATTGGATATAGAACAGTTCATGTCTTAACGATGTTAAGGCACGGGGAGTTGTCCGGCTTATGATTAAAACCAGACACGGGACGACTCAAGGCACGTTTCTGTAATGGCTGTTTGTGGGTTGACCCAGGCTATGACGAGGGTTGACTTTCTACCATCTGGAAGATCAATAGTGATATTGTTCTAGACTCGCCACAGTTTTATTAAAAATGGATTTTTTCAGAAAACAGTATTGGGAGTATGGTAGAACTGGAAGTGATTCCAGAACCACAAACGATTACTGAAGATTTGATAGGAACCTAAAGATTCAATCTGGTTTGACATTCCATTGGCCACTCCGCAGATAAGGTGGGTAACTTCAGGCACCCGAGAGGTACTCCGGTAACCTCGAGGACGGTGACCGGGAGGTTCTTGTTTACCCACAATTGCCATTGCTGTTGTTCCAGACTGTGAGACCCGGCGGGAGGATGATTATAGCGTCGTTCTAAACTAGTTTTAGAAGTGTACGTGTATATGACTCTGGCAGAGGGTTGTCGTAGTCAGTGGGAGCAGCGGAAGCATTGGTGGACAGTTGGCTTATGTCTATTTATAGACTAAAGCAGATATAGCGGAGATAGATCATCAATTTCTGATGTGACAGTCATAGGTTTGACTTCATCAGAATAGGGGATGGATCTGTTGAGAAGGTAGTAGGGTGTGATGTCATGTTATTTGGATTACATACACAGAGTAGGAAGTGATATTCCTATACTACGATCGGTTATACTTTGGTCGTCACACAGTGTTTTCTCCATATGGGATTTGGACATTATATCAGACATACTGGTTACTAGATCTATGGTTTTAGATCTAGATTTGGGTGGTTTCCCAATCTGGGTACTTTGACAACATTCTAAGAGTATTTAGAATGGACGACTCCTGGCACGGTAGTATACCTGCAGGTGATGGAGTCACCCTCTCTAAAGGTGTCTTACAGACTAAAGGGTAGAGGGATGTTCATGATTGGCAGATCACTTGCTTAGGCAATTGAGTCAATCATGAGATGTCAAGTACCACACCAGATGTTGTTCTTGCAGTAGATGCAATAAGTTGATATTGATCCAATCCTGGAAAAACAGTCGGAGGCAGTTTTAGAACATAAGTGTATGTTCTAGGGATTTGATAACGACAGCCTCATTAAGGGAGAGAGTTATCATTCCAGGCTTCCAAGGTGACCTGGACGACAGGGAGGTTGTCAGAGTTATAGTTTTCCCTCTGACGAGGGGCAGTATTTTGGACAGATGGTCCAAGGCAATACTGACGGAGGCATGGCGCAGGATACTGATTAAGTTCAGTTGTCGATACAGTCTAAGAAGTTTGGATTTGGAGATCATTCATGAGCTAAGTCCCATCAGACATCCAGACACATTCTAAGACAGGTATTGCTCATTTCGTGAGATGGCTTTCTCCACGAACTTGAGATATAGAGAGACATAGAAAGAAACATTAAAGCGGATCCACTCACTGAGGCTATTCCTCGAACGCAATAGTTTCACAAGCGAGCTTTGTGAGACTGACTAGTAGAGGAGTTAGGTGTTCGGTATCACACGGGCTGTGAGTATGCGACATCGCAATAATTTGCCTTCAGTGCAAGTGGGAGATTGTTGGAGATAGTGCCCTCAGAGTCAATTATTGGATCACAGGCATGTGATTGCAATGATTGAGGGAGGACCTATCCCAGGAGGACAGTCTTACTCAAGATGATAGTATGCTATCTGGTTTACCTTTATCATCGTGTACTGCTTTATGTGACCTTACAGGTCACTATTGCACGTTGATAGAGCCCCTAGGATTCTTGCTTGACTGCCAGTAGTATGAGGGCGATCATATACGTGGGAGCTGGTAGTCTATAAGCACATCCTTAAAAGGTCCCTAGTCGTGGGAGTTTCGAGACAGGGCATCGATACTCCAGAGTAGACTAGTGTATACAGTCGAGACCCCGACGAGGGGCGGTGGCCGGTCTCACAAGCCACTGGTGTCAGTTGGTTCACCTATGATGTATACAGGTGCTCCTTGGGTTATGAGTACACCGGACAGGACTCGCCGGGAACATGCTAGTTGGTCTTATACCAGACGTCAGATAGCAGTTCCCTGGTGACATGTGTACAGGTTAGTTCATCGACCTGGGGATCGTCATTTGTCTCGTGTGAGTTCCCACAGTACTTTGATTACTACCCTACCACGGCTCAAAGGAGTCGTGCAAACAGGTTTTAGTTGGGTACAGTCCCGAGCCACATGGAGGCAGTGAGCGGATCTTCAGGGGTTCGTCTCTCCCGGTATTGGGGGTGAGGTCGTGCTGTGTCTAGGAGAGCCATTACACGAAGTCCTTGGCCAAGGCAGGAGATTTACTGGTAGGTATTCCAGTAGTATCTCAGGGGGTTCTGGGCTACACTCCGACACGACTTGTACCGCTTTTGGGGGTCTGACTTTTACCAACCCCCTAGGCCCGCCATGCGATGCTCATAGACGAACGGACCGGACTGTACGGATATTGTCACTGACAGGCTCAGTAGGGTGTCAGGATGAGTTCGCTCATCGACGTCCCTTTTGGTCAATACCTGGTAGCCCGTTACGTATTGGCTTATACCTCTGACGTGCTAGTGGTTAAATCCACAACCAAGGTGTTGACGAGTCTTTAGAGTCCCCCACATTCAGTTACTCAGCTTTCGGGCGAAACGTTGTAGATGCCGTATGGAGATATGGCAAGGTCCGATCAGATACGTGCGGTATTTCACGGATCAGGATCGGACAGTTTGTACTAGAGGTCGTATGGATATATGGCAGAGTTCGATCAGATACATGCGGTATTGCACAGATCAGGATCAGACAGATATTACTAGCCGGCTTTGGTTTAAGCCGGATCCTAGTATAGTACAGTGTAGATTTTGTCTCATTGCATTTGTATTTCGGTCGGAATACAAATGCGGGTGTGTATGCACAGTATTGGGGTTTTCCTATAATTTATTATGGGACCAGTTTTCTGGAGTTGCCAGTTTGCTTTCCGTTTCGGCCAATTTCCTTTGTATCTTTCATTGGCCGAAGTTTGGTGGAGGAGGGCTTATTTGCATTTGTGCAAATAAGCAATTTGGAAGGGGGTCTTTGCATTTCTTTGTATCATGATAATGAACCATCCCTTGACCATTTGACTTCATAACCTCATCATGGCTTGACTTTTGTATGATGATGGAGGGACATGATGTTAGGTTGGTGTGTTAGATTTGTTATGTGATCATTCCTTCTCATGATCACTTCACACTCTTGTATGATTTCCACCCACCCCTTTTGTCTTAGCTCCTTCTTCTCCCCATTCACATGATATGAGGCCGGCCACTTTATGTGTGGGGCTGATTGGTTTTTGGGAGGGGTTGATGCTCTCATTTTTTGCTTGAAAAATACTCTCTTGTTCATCACAAAATCCTACAACCATTCCTCCACCAAAAAGGAAACATCCACTAACCCCAAAATGAGACACAAGTTCTACTATACATTCTACAGCCAATCTTGGGCACGTCGACTAGCCAGCTTCGTGCCCGAGTTGCCTCGGCATTGAGGTGGGAGCCCGTAAAAGATGTAGGCGATGTGGTGCACTTCCGGCGATGAGGTGGAGACAGGACATTCCGCGAGAGATCGGGACGATGACGAGAAGACCGGAGGACTCGGATCAGTCGGTATATCTCTCTTCCCTATCTTGTAGTTAGGTAGGACTAGTTAATGGTTTGATCCGGGTATTAGTGCGCGGTGGTGCCAGTTCATGAAAAATTTAAGTATATCACCGCTTCCGCATTTTGGCCTCGGGATGGAGGCCGGGGCGCCGGCGTGCACTTACAGTGTACAGGTTAGTTCATCGACCTGAGATCGTCATTTGTCTCGTGTGAGTACCCACTGTGCTTTGATTACTACCCTACCACGGCTCAAAGGAGTCGTGCAAACAGGTTTTAGTTGGGTACAGTCCCGAGCCACATGGAAGCAGTGAGCGGATCTGCATAGGTTCATCTCTCCCGGTATTGGGGGTGAGGTCACGCTGTGTCTAGGAGAGCCATTACACAAAGCCCTCGGCCGAGGCAGGAGATTTACTGGTCGGTATTCCAGTAGTATCTCAGGGTGTTCTGGGCTTCACTCCGACACGACTTGTACCGCTTTTGGGGGTCTGACTTTTACCAACCCCCTAGGCCCGCCATGCGATACTCATAGACGAACGGACCGGACTGTATGGATATTGTCACTGACAGGCTCGGTAGGGTGTCAGGATGAGTTCGCTCATCGACGTCCCTTTTGGTCAATAGCTGGTAGCCCGTCACGTATGGCTAATACCTCTGACGTGCTAGTGGTTAAATCCACAGCCATAGTATTGACGAGTCTTTAGAGTCCACCACACACAGTTACTCAAGTTTCGGGAGAAACGCTGTAGAGGCCGTATGGAGATATGGCAGGGTTCGATCAGATACGTGTGGTATTGCACGGATCGTGATCGGACGGATAATACTAGCGGGCTTTGGTTTAAGCCGGATCCTAGTATTGTACAGTGTAGATTTTGTCTCTTTGCATTTGTATTCAGTGGGAATACAAATGCGGGTATGTATATACAGTCGCGGGGTTTTCCTGTAATTTATTACGGATCAGTTTTCTGAAGTTGCCAGTTTGCATTCCGTTCCGGCCAGTTTTCCATTGTTCCTTCCCGGCCGGACTTTTCTGATGGAGGGACTAATTTGCAGTTGTGCAAATTATCTTTTGTGGAAGGTTTCTTTGTGAAATGGTGGCATCATGATGGTTCTTGCATGATGAGATTCTTTTTCCATCACTTGCTTGCATTAATTGAGATTAGAATGGATTAGAAGTTGATGTGAGGTTTGCTTTTGGATGTGGTCACCCTTTGGCTTCTAATACACTCACCTCCCTTCTTGCTTTAGTTTTTCCTCTCCTCATTTTTCCTTATAGGGGGCCGGCCACATATTAGAGGTGAGAAGAGATAGTTCATTTTTGATGAGGGAATTATTCATATCTCATTTGCATGCTTGCTAAATTCTCAACCTCTCTCAAAAGATCTTTCATTCTCTTCTCCATCAAAAGGCAACTTCACCCCATTGAGACAAAGGTTTTCTACACTAATCTACAGCAAACCTTCGACGCGTCGGCTAGCCAACTTCGCGCCCGAGTTGCCTCGGTCTAGAGGTGGGAGCCCGTAAAATAACCCGGCGATGTGGTGCCCGCTTCGACGAGGATGCGACGACCGAAGATTCCGCAAGGAGATCGGAGTGGAGACGAAGACCGAAGGACACGGATCGCTCGGTATATCTCTTCCCCATTCTCTTGATAGCTAGGATTAGGTTAATGGTTACGATCCGGGTTTATTGTCCACGGTAGCGCCGGTTTAAAGTTAAGAAAATTTTTGATTCCGCATTTTGGCCTCGAGTCGATGGCCGGGGCGCTGCCGTGGCACAACAGTTATGAGCCTCGCATCGGCATGACTTATCGGTTATTGGGGTCTGACGTTTACCTCCCCTAGACTTGATATGCGACATATCAGACGAGGAGACCGGACTGTACGGTAGTGTCACTGTTAGGCTTTTTGCAGGAGTTGGAGCGGGCTTGCTTGTTGTTCTTCTGATCGCTCAATACCCGGGTAGCCGTTACGTCCAGCTAGTACCGCTGACGGCTTGTGGGTGCTTGATATGATCATCACCTACTGTCGGCGTATTGACGAGTCTTTAGAGTCCTACATAGAGGTTTTACTTGCTCAGGTAAAACGAAATAGGAGCGCATATGTGATATATGCGGGACCGAGAATAATGTGTGTATGTGATACCGTATTCTATTCTCGCGACTATTGTATCGTCCGGTTATATGAGATATAGCCGGGTTATCGAATCAAGTGTTGATTCGATAAGTTGGTACATTTTGTGTTAGTCGGTTATATGAGATATAACCGGATTATTAAGTCAAGTGTTGATTTAATCATTTAGTGTATAATTGTATATGTGATATACTAATTTACATTAACTAACATTGGTTCACTTAAGCATTTGTTTTTCTCACTTGTGCACAACTTAATATATATGTGATATATATTAATTTGTGTTCATTTTGTATCATGGTTGTTGATACAACTATCATGGGTGTATAAGACTTATACCATACTAATTATAGTGTTAGGTTTTTATATTTAAAGTAATTCTAAAATTAATGGATAAAGAGCTCACATGCATGAAGCTTCATGAAGCTTATGGTTGCATTGACTTAGTCCACTAGTTTTGTTTTACTTAAGATATTAATTAACCTAACCACTATAATTAGCCATTGTTATGTCTCTACATGAGTTAGTATATGATACCCACTCACCCATGGTTAGCTCTCTCTCTCTCTATTAGTTTTCATTCTCATTTTGAGCTCATCTTCTTCCTCCTTCAAATTCTTTCTAGGGTTTGATAAAGAGAGAGAATCATTGTGAGAAAAGAAATTCTAAAGTGTACCCATTTCCTATTTCATCATCCTCTACTAGACTAGCACTTTAGTTTAGGGTGTTTGCTTCACTAATTCTCTAGTTAGTAAAGTAGAAGCTTGAGTTCGTATTCCCTCGACGTAGATCATTTTCGGCCTCGAAGACTTCAAGCAAAACCGTTGCCCTCTTCTCATGGAGCCGTTCGAGAGTCGGGGAGCACGATGATCGCAGCGAAGGGACTACTACAAGGAGCTTAAGAAGTGAAGGACCGATCTACAAAGGTTGTATTTCGTATTCACTTAGTGTTAAAGTGTTTAACATGCTAGTTTTTGCCAAATCTCTAGTTTAAAGATCTAGTTTAGGGTTGTTCGGCATGGCTAAAATTTTAATCGGGCATGGTTGATGCCTTGTAGAACCTTGTAAGAGTGCCTAGTAACCCTACAGTATTGACCGAACCCGCTTATTATACTGAGCTGGGGAACGTTGATTCCGCTCTATCTTATGATTGTCATAAGTCTGAGAAAGGAATAGGGGAATATCAGGATTTCCATGCAACCCGAACGAAGAAAGAGCATGATGATGCATCTTCTTCGGGTGTGTTCGTAACCGAGAACTGTTTCTCAGTATGCTCTATGTCCTGGGTATTGGATACCGGATCAGGATCCCACGTATGTAATATGTTACATGGGTTAAGAAGAAATAGAGAACTGGTAAAGGGTGATAAAAATTTAGTAGTAGGGAATGGAGCAACTGTTGCTGCCAAAGCAGTTGGCGAATATCACCTTGTATTACCAAGTGGTAATACATTGATTCTGTTAGTTATATGTATGCCCTAGAGGCCATTACTGTACATACAATGTATATTGTAGTGGATTATTGGACATATATAGGGAGGACTTTCTTGCTCGACATGATAGTATGCTATCTGGTTGCCTTTTATCTTAACGTGTACTCTGATTATCTCTTTGTTACATGTTGATAAAGCCCTTAGGATGAGTACTTGACTACAAAGACTATGATGTGGATTATACTAGTAGGGACAGTGTAGTCACCAAGTACATCCTTCAAATGTTCCTAGTCGTGGGAGTACAGTAACGTTTTGAAAATCGTTTCGGTGAAATTCGAAAAATCGGTAAAATAAGGGGGTTTTCTGTAAAAAGTCAAAATACAAATTTCTTTATTATAAAATTAAATATACATATTCTAGCAATGTAATTCCCAGTATTTGGTGTTCAGTGAGCCACTGGTGAAATTTCAAATTTTCTGAAATTTTTCCGAAATTAATTATTTTAATATTATTTTAAGCCGTCACTAATACATTTAATTAGGGAAAATTACAAATTGGAATGGGTTGATACAAATTTTATAATTCATGACACACTAATCTGACATGTAAAATATTGTTTTTGAAATGAAATGGTTTTCCAAAACGGTTTAGAAAATATCGATGAAAAAGGGCTTAATTAGAGAATTTAGTGTAAATGGATGTTTGGGGTATAGTATTTATCATTTTCCATCACCCCACACCCATACCCACACTCACACACCCCCATTTTTCCTTCCCATTGGCTGAATTCAGCAGCCCCCCCCTCAATTTTCCCCACTTGTTTTGCAAAAGAAAAGAAAAGAAAATGATTGAAGTAAAAGGTGGACTTCGACTTTTCCCCCACTTTCTCCACCTCATTCTCTCTCCTCCCTCATCCCCCAACACCCACTGGCCGAAAATGCAGCCCCCAAAACAGTAGTCCTCTTCCCTCTTCTTCCCTCATTTTCCCTCAAGAAAAATTCACCAATTTCCATCTAAAATCATAACAAAAAATCAAATCCAACTCCTACCCATTTCTCATTTGCCTATCTAGCATGAATCTTGGTGCAAGGGTTTTAAATTGGAGGTCTAGATCTTAAGTTTGATCCATGGTTCATGAGGTATAAAATCTTGATCTCTTGTTACTCTATTTGTTATTACTTCAAATTAAGTTGGTAAAGGGTTTAATTTTAGGTTTGAAATTTGCAAGTCCAAATTCATGAGATTAGGGTTTGTGAAAATCTAGTTAGGGTTTTGTGTTGTGAGACTATGGTTGTGGGATATATTTGACATATCAATGTTATGCTAAATCAAATTAAGTTGCTAGTTTGCATTTTTGTTGATTTAAATTGTGATAATTATATAAATTACAAACTAGGTTTTTAAAATATTTATATTTTGGTGAGATAAAATTCTAATTAAGGTTACATGTCATTATAAATATTATATTGAGTGGTTTAATGCCTTTGGTTCATGCAAAACCAAGCGCAGTGGTTGTTTTGTGCAATTTTAGTTGAAATTGTTAAAATTAGATAAATTGCAAAACTAGAATTTTTAGTTTTATAAGAATTGATGAGATTAATTTCTGAAATGGGTTGTATGACTTATTTAAGATATTTAATAAGTATTATGGCCGCTAGATTTATGTAAACGTCAAGTTTTGTACTAAAACGAGTAATTTTTGCTTGCTAGATTTTCGGAAAAATGGCTTTTAAGGTGAGTTTGGGGTTTTTGTGAATTTTAACCTATTTTATATTATAATTAGTGTTCGCGAATGCGCAAATAAGTGTGTTTGGGTTTTTCCCGATAGTTTGACGTTTGTATATCGACATCGAGGGTTCGTTTGATTATTCTTGCATGCGTAGGCGATAGGTTTTGACCTATGCGTGATACGTGTGCCGATTTGATTTTCGTATGCTGTTTCGATTTCAAATTTGGTTTTAATGCGATACGGTGCGTTATGATATGTAGGTAGCCCATGTGGACTTCGAGACGACAAGCAAGCGCGTGGCGACGTCAGCACCGGCGAGCGAGGACCAGGTGAGTAGATTTATATCTACGGGAAGAAGTCGGGTGGATGGCGTATAGCACCCCCGCAGTTCATGGTGATGTATACGAATACGTATACACACATATATATTGATTATTTATTGTTGAGTTTATTGATGATAAAGATAGATTTTAGGTGTGATTGGATAGTTTAGTGTTGCGAAACCCTAGAGTAGTGGTGGCACCACACATACACACACACACCCATACTTGCATACATTCTTCTTTCATTTGTGCTTTTACGGGAATATGTATTTATGTGTTCACATGGGTATGGGACTATGTGTTCACATATTGGATTTGAGGATAGTGTTTGGGATTTGAGGTGAATCGATGAGATTGATTTGAGACCGTGAGATCGGTGAAATAGCAGGATTCGTATTTGAGATACGTCCTGATGTTATAGCGGATCTTGGGACGACGATACATGTGAATAGTGTTATACATTTAATGGTTGACATGTGATCGTGATATGAGATAAGATATGTTAAGATATTCGTAATAGGTCGCATTAGGCGATGTATACCTCTTTATGACGATATATGATGATGATATCGGTTTGTATGAGGCTGTAGATCAGCAGTCAGATCATGACTATTTTGATGATATTACTACCGTACTAGACGTAGATCAGTACCCAGATTATGATCTTGGATAAAGAGAATACCAAATGATTAATTTGATGAATGTGATACTGACATGTACCCAGATTTGGGGATGCCGTACGACGGAGTTATGTACGATCTATATATATTGATGTTTGATCCGCACTCTTGACTTGAGAATGTCTGATTATAGATATGGTATCGGATGTGATATTATCGAGGCGGGATCACCGACTAATATATACACACACACACACACACACACACATATGTATCGACTCAGATGTTAGGCGGCCTCCTTACCTTTAGTTTAGCGTGACAGCTTAGCCCTATAGTTTAGTGTAGTTGTTAGCCCATATTAGTTGTCGTTGTGTCTAGTATTTAGCTCCCGCTCATTATTGTTGTTCACTCCGCATCGCATGCTTGTATTATGATTCATATTCTATTGTTGATATCATGTTGTTAGGACACCAGCACCATTACCGATGACGCGTATGTACCACGTTCACTTACTTGCCGGCTCACACACATCTTCAACGGTAATTGCCATGTCACGAACACTTTAGAAATACTATTTCATTGACATAGGTTGTTAGCTAATAGTTTAGACATAATATTAGTGTACTTGCCTTATATGCTAGTTTAGACGTTGTAGTTACTGCCTGCTACTTCATGCATGTTATTATTCACTGTTGTGCCGCATTCATGGATTCTCATGCCTATATTCATGGTTTTACATGCTATTGATGATTTGGATTCGGATTTCCATGAGATTTTCTGGATTTGGGGGAAAACCGCAAAACTTATATAAACTTCTTTTCTCTCTTTTTAAATAAAAAGTGCGGTTTTCCCATGATGTATGAGTCGTCCACCATGAGTTTGTTGATGGATTTCGAGACCCGATTCGAGGAGATGGAGGAACCGTTTCGGGTACATGGTGGACCCGGTGCGGTACCACGGGGCAAGAGGATCGCAGATGATGGCGTTGAGCCTGGCAGGGGAGCACTACCGACCGGTGATTTTACCCGGTGCGTCGGATATCCGGAGGATACCGTCGTGGTCTTGAGATGGATGGTAGGGGCCGGTCTGGACTGACGACGCCCTAGATATTGTGATTGAGACATTGAGATTTTGAGATATTGAGGTATAGAAATTGCGACACAGAAATATCGAGATATTTGGATACTTATTTTGTGTCGATGCTAGGCATTGTTTATGCTGATTTCATTTATGATACCTCATTTTAAAAATACATAAATCTCACTAATTTATGAAAGCAGTTTTCTTCAGTACATGCATTCTGTTTCATGCATTCATACCTCATCCATATGATACATTGCTACCTGAGGCACTGACACGGGCACAAGGGATTACACTCGGGTTAGATATTTACCCTAGCCATTGTTATAGGCTGCTGGTTATCTTATTTGAGGATATATTATGATCGTATGACCTAGGATTGCGTCATACAAGCGATTCCTGTTCATAGATGTTTTTCTACTCACGAGTAGGAAACTCACCCCCGTTGTTCCACAGTTTCTTGCAGGTTTTGCCGTACAGGTTTCATTACGGATTTGCTGGCACTGCTTCTTTCGGGTGACTTGCTAGTAGGTTTATTTGTATCGTACCCATCATTATACATTGTATATTATTACTCAGTTGTATCTAGAAGTTCCATCAACCAAACATGTATTTATTTTGAGATAGAGATCAGTGATATTATTCTTTCGACCTTAGAGTCGCGCGTTATATTTCTGTGGATTTCTTTTGTTTTGAGTTTCCTTTTGAGTTTTGATCCTCGCCCTTGGCGTTGTATATTATATTGCTTGTGTGGTTGTGACCATCGATTAACGAAGAGCTAGTTCCCGCTTGGGATGCCTTTTATTGATTTCGTATTCTATTCATGTTGTATCCCGTTTGGGGGCCAGTATTTACAAAGGAGACTCTGCCGAAATTTTCAGGAAATATTTGATGTTTTTAAAAACGCATAATTCGGCTTATGCTATTTAAACTACTTGATTTAAATTGGTTTTCCTTCACTCTACTACTTTTCTTGGTTTGGATTTCTGGGTTTTCGGCTTACTTAGATTACGCACGCCTCGAGACGTTTCGTAGTTTAAGTGCCGGTCATGTTCCGTACTTTCGGGACGTGACAAAGTTGGTATCAGAGTGTTAGGTTTTACCTTCGAAGCGTAGGATGACCCTTGGTTGATGGAATAGGTGACTAAAGTAGAGTGTCGTACCGTGGGTATGTTCCGCGGCATACGTACGATACGCTACTCCACATAAGGAGCCTTAGGATGTACATTTCTTTGTTCAGTATTATATTCATTCCTGATCTAGCCTCATCGGTACTAGTCATGGTTTTGCTACCACGATTTCGGGCAGGGAGAGCTACGGCTAGAGTTGCGATCAGCACGAGCTTGTCAAGAACGAGGACTGACCAGGGCGTGATTCCGGCGACACACGATTGCAGAGATGTGTTTTTTCATTGTGTTTTCATGCCACGAGCGTTTGGCGGATCGCCCTTACGAGATTTCTCGGACATGCCGATCAGTACAAGAGGATTGAGCCAATGATAGAGGCCAGCCTGATTTTGATGACCGTTGGCGTATTGCTTATTCATGATGTTTGAGGCACTGTTCAGCTTGCAGACGAGTGAGACAGTTATTGCAGCGAACGACGAGATATCGCCCCAGGTGTTAGAGCTATTGCAGTACGAGTTGTACTAAGAGATGATAGAAGGTCGCTAGTTACCGAGGATGAATGACTAGGACATGTGGTTCATTCGCTACCCCGATGTGAGGTCATCAGATAGATTGATTCCAGCTAGAGACGACTTCACGTGGAGACGTTGAGAGTCGACAGAGACGATCGAATGTCAGAAACCTATTATTCTAAGTTTAAAGTATTCGAAGGAGCATGCAGGAAATTCTATGGACCCTCTAGAAGAATGAAACCCTAACTCGACTTAATGACCGTGTGAAAGCCTTTGAACCTTAGGGTTTGCGGCAGTTCCGCGGCGCCATTAGTGAGGCTTGGGTTTGCCCTTCTACGGCTGGACCATCGATGCTGTGGTACGTACTCGATACTGTTAAACTGTACCCAAGATGTTGAGCTCTTGGGGAATTATGAGGTTTTGACAAAGCAATCGGATGGTTCGACTTCATTCGGATGCTAGGTGGTGAGATGCATTCTTGGGAGACTCCAGATACGAGGATAGCCGTTGGAGCTCAGTCCATGCAGCCACGACGAGAAGAGTCCGAAGCAGTCGACATTAGAGAAAAGTGGAGTAAAAGGTTCGTACCAGATCTAGATAAGATGACGTTCCACTCCGCCGACATCAGAGATGTGATACGCATGACGAGGCATTGTGCTTAGATATACCTTCCAGAAGGAGTCGCGATAAATATGCAGCCGTTCCGGAACAAGAAACTGATATAGTAAAGGACGATGACTTCCGGACAGTTCGGCAGAGACGAGTTTTGGGAGAGACCTCGACAGGACCTTTCTGGAATGAATTACGAGGAGACTTGGACCCAGGAGTGGTCATGTACGCACACTAGAAGACCAGAGTTCATGATCATTGACGAGGCATGCTATGAGTGATCACGACAGTTGGCCAGAGATTCTTGGAGGATGTGCTTGAGAGGGACTATTCCGCCATATTTGATTTCTGTATTTTGGGCGGTCTATTTGCATGATTTGGTTTTGATGATTGAGTTTCATGATATCGTTTTCATGGACCATGGTTGCACCTACTGAGTATTTACGATTTTTGCACAGTTGTTGCACTTGAGATAGTTTTCGTGCCTTGGTTTCTCATGTTTGTGATTATATGGATTTCATACAGTTGAGTTGATTTGTGCGTATATACGGATATGATTTGGTTTATAGCACTCGGTATAGTTCACATATGCTTGCAGTGCAGTGATACACATTTTGTGCACTTAGATGCATTGGACTTCGATTTCGATTATGATGCTCGATATTGGTTTTGTGCACCTTGTGCACCTGATTAGATTTTGCGCATGTTCGGCGCTTGATATTGGATTTCACGATTTCATGCATGATAGATGCACGTGCCTTGGATTTTCGCGCATGTTGAGCGCATGTTTTGAGATGCGATTTGGTGCACACCAGATGCACTAAATCAAGATTTTTCGTGCATGTCAGATGCACCTGATTTTGCTGTCAGGCACACACGTTGCCTATGACAGATGCTTCGTGCACACCCGATGCACTTAGATCTTGTTTCCGTGCACTTGTATGGCACGTATATGGATTTTGATTCCGTGCGCACCAGACGCATGTAGTATTCATATGCGTATTTTGGGATTGATTTCTTATAGAGCAGTACGTTTTTATGATATTTGCTATGTGTTTTCGTACTGAGCAGGACTAGTCAGAGTACAGTACCTGAATGTATTTTGCATGCATTGATAGCTATCGAAGGGAATTCCAAAAAGCGAGCTATAGTCTCAGTATTTACCTACGTGTTTGATATGACACGAAACGTTTAAAACAAGAAAACCCTTCTAAATTGTTTCCCAAAACGGCGGAACGTACATTTTAAACAAAAGGTATATATGTATATGGTTATTTTCTTATAATAGACGCCCGCCTTTGTGCAGTGTTATGCGCATTGCACAGCGACTTTAAGAGATTTGGCATGCATTTCCTTCAGATATTTACATATATAGATTTGATATTTACGTGTATAGTTTCGAGTTATATCATATTGTTTTTGTATTGGATTTGACATTTGTATCTTTACCATGACTCCGATGATTGCGGGATGCTTGACGGAGTTTTGATTTTGAGTTATATGCTTATTTTTCATGCGCATGCGCTGAGCTAAGATTTGTTTTAGGTATTTATGATTTCGGAGCCCCGACGACTTGATGGTTTTGCTTAGATGTTTTAGTATTTAGGGGGAGTGTTAATTTAAATTCGGGGACCGAATTTCTTTAAGGAGGACGATTGTAACGTTTTGAAAATCGTTTCGGTGAAATTTCGGAAAATCGGTAAAATAAGGGTGTTTTCTGTAAAAAGTCAAAATACAAATATCTTTATTATAAAATTAAATATACATATTCTAGCTATGTAATTGCCAGTATTTGGTGTTTATTGAGCCACTGGAGAAATTTCAAATTTTCCGAAATTTTTTCCGAAATTAATTATTTTAATATTATTTTAAGCCGTTACTAATACATTTAATTAGGGAAAATTACAAATTGGAATGGGTTGATACAAATTTTATAATTCATGACACACTAATCTGACATGTAAAATATTGTTTTTGAAATGAAATGGTTTTCAAAACGGTTTAGAAAATATCGATGAAAAATGGCTTAATTAGTGAATTTAGTATAAATGGAATTTTGGGGTATAGTATTTATCATTTTCCATCACCCCACACCCATACCCACACTCACACACCCCCATTTTTCCTTCCCCTTGGCTGAATTCAACAGCCCCCCCCCCCTTAATTTTTCCCACTTGTTTTGCAAAAGAAAAGAAAAGAAAATGATTGAAGTAAAAGGTGGACTTTGACTTTTCCCCCACTTTCTCCACCTCATTCTCTCTCCTCCCTCATCCCCCAACACCCACTGGCCGAAAATGCAGCCCCCAAAACAGTAGTCCTCTTCCCTCTTCTTCCCTCTTCTTCCCTCAAGAAAAATTCACCAATTTCCATCTAAAATCATAACAAAAAATCAAATCCAACTCCTACCCATTTCTCATTTGCCTATCTAGCATGAATCTTGGTGCAAGGGTTTCAAATTGGAGGTCTAGATCTTAAGTTTGATCCATGGTTCATGAGGTATAAAATCTTGATCTCTTGTTACTCTAGTTGTTATTACTTCAAATTAAGTTGGTAAAGGGTTTAATTTTAGGTTTGAAATTTGCAAGTCCAAATTCATGAGATTAGGGTTTGTGAAAATCTAGTTAGGGTTTTGTGTTGTGAGACTATGGTTGTGGGATGTATTTGACATATCAATGTTATGCTATATCAAATTAAGTTGCTAGTTTGCATTTTTTTTGATTTAAATTGTGATAATTATATAAATTACAAACTAGGTTTTTAAAATATTTATATTTTGGTGAGATAAAATTCTAATTAAGGTTACATGTCATTATAAATATTATATTGAGTGGTTTAATGCCTTTGGTTCATGCAAAACCAAGCGCAGTGGTTGTTTTGTGCATTTTTAGTTGAAATTGTTAAAATTAGATAAATTGCAAAACTAGAATTTTTAGTTTTATAAGAATTGATGAGATTAATTTCTGAAATGGGTTGTATGACTTATTTAAGATATTTAATAAGTATTATGGCCGCTAGATTTATGTAAACGTCAAGTTTTGTACTAAAACGAGTAATTTTTGCTTGCTAGATTTTCGGAAAAATGGCTTTTAAGGTGAGTTTGGGGTTTTTGTGAATTTTAACCTATTTTATATTATAATTAGTGTTCGTGAATGCGCAAATGAGTGTGTTTGGGTTTTTCCCGATAGTTTGACGTTTGTATATCGACATCGAGGGTTGGTTTGATTATTCTTGCATGCGTAGGCGATAGGTTTTGACCTATGCGTGATACGCATGCCGATTTTATTTTCGTATGCCGTTTCGATTTCGAATTTGGTTTTAATGCGATACGGTGCGTTATGATATGTAGGTACCCCATGTGGACTTCGAGACGACAAGCAAGCGCGTGGCGACGTCAGCACCGGCGAGCGAGGACCAGGTGAGTAGATTTATATCTACGGGAAGAAGTCGGGTGGATAGCGTATAGCATCCCTGCAGTTCATGGTGATGTATATGAATACATATACACACATATTTATTGATTATTTATTGTTGAGTTTATTGATGATAAAGATAGATTTTAGGTGTGATTGGATAGTTTAGTGTTGCGAAACCCTAGAGTAGTGGTGGCACCACACATACACACACACACCCATACTTGCATACATTCTTCTTTCATTTGTGCTTTTACGGGAATATGTATTTATTTGTTCAGATGGGTATGGGACTATGTGTTCACATATTGGATTTGAGGATAGTGTTTGGGATTTGAGGTGAATCGATGAGATTGATTTGAGACCGTGAGATCGGTGAAATAGCAGGATTCGTATTTGAGATACATCCTGATGTTATAGCGGATCTTGGGACGACGATACATGTGAATAGTGTTATACATTTAATGGTTGACATGTGATCGTGATATGAGATAAGATATGTTAAGATATTCGTAATAGGTCGCATTAGGCGATGTATACCTCTTTATGACGATATATGATGATGATATCGGTTTGTATGAGGCTGTAGATCAGCAGTCAGATCATGACTATTTTGATGATATTAGTACCGTACTAGACGTAGATCAGTACCCAGATTATGATCGTGGATAAAAAGGATACCAAATGATTAAATTGATGAATGTGATACTGACCTGTACCCAGATTTGGGGATGCCGTACGGCGGAGTTACGTATGAGCTATATATATTGATGTTTGATCCGCACTCTTGACTTGGAAATGTCTAATTATAGATATGGTATCGGATGTGATATTATCGAGGCGGGATCACCGACTAATATATATATATATATATATATATATATATATATATATATATATATATACACACACACACACACATACATATACATATGTATCGACTCAGACGTTAGGCGGCTTCCTTACCTTTAGTTTAGCGTGACAGCTCAGCCCTATAGTTTAGTATAGTTGTTAGCCCATATTAGTTGTCGTTGAGTCTAGTATTTAGCTCCCGCTCATTATTGCTGTTCGCTCTGCATCGCAAGCTTGTATTATGATTCATATTATATTGTTGATATCATGCTGTTAGGACACCATCACCATTACCGATGACGCGTATGTACCACGTACACTTACTTGCCGGCTCACACATTTTCATTGGTAATTGCCATGTCACGAACACTTTAGAAATACTATTTCATTGACATAGGTTGTTAGCTAATAGTTTAGACATAATATTAGTGTACTTGCCTTATATGCTAGTTTAGACATTGTAGTTATTGCCTGCTACTTCATGCATGTTATTATTCACTGTTGTGCCGCATTCATGGATTCTCATGCCTATATTCATGGTTTTACATGCTATTAATGATTTGGATTCGGATTTCCATGAGATTTTCTGGATTTGGGGGAAAACCGCAAAACTTATATAAACTTCTTTTCTCTCTTTTTAAATAAAAAGTACGGTTTTCCCATGATGTATGAGTCGTCCACCATGAGCTTGCTGATGGATTTCGAGACCCGATTCGAGGAGATGAAGGAACCGTTTTGGGTACATGGTGGACCCGGTGCGGTACCCCGAAGAAAGAGGATCGCAGATGATGGCGTTGAGCCTGGCAGGGGAGCACTACCAACCGGTGATTTTACCCGGTGCGTCGGATATCCGGAGGATACCATCGTGGTCTTGAGATGGATGGTAGGGGCCGGTCTGGACTGACGGCGCCCTAGATATTGTGATTGAGACATTGAGATTTTGAGATATTAAGGTACAGAGATTGCGACACAGAAATATCGAGATATTTAGATACTTATTTTGTGTCGATGCTAGGCACTGTTTATGCCGATTTCATTTATGATACCTCATTTTAAAAATACGTAAATCTCACTAATTTATGAAAGCAGTTTTCTTCAGTACATGCATTCTGTTTCATGCATTCATACCTCATCCATATGATACATTGCTACCTGAGGCACTAACACAGGCACATGGGATTACACTCAGGTTAGATATTTACCCTAGCCATTGTTATAGGCTGCTGGTTATCTTTTTTGAGGATATATTATGATCGTATGGCCTAGCATTGCGTCATACATGCGATTCCTGTTCGTAGATTTTTTTCTACTCACGAGTTGGCAACTCACCCCCGTTGTGCCACAGTTTCTTGCAGGTTTTGCCGTACAGGTTTCATTACGGCTTTGCTGGCACTGCTTCTTTCGGGTGACTTGCTAGTAGGTGGGTTTATTTGTATCGTACCCATCATTATACATTGTATATTATTATTCAGTTGTATCTAGAAGTTCAATCAACCAAACATGTATTTATTTTGAGAAAGAGATCAGTGATATTATTCTTTCGACCTTAGAGTCGCGCGTTATATTTCTGTGGATTTCTTATGGTTTTGAGTTTCCTTTTGAGTTTTGATCCTCGCCCTTGGCATTGTATATTATATTGCTTGTGTGGTTGTGACCGTCGATTGACGAAGAGCTAGCTCCCGCTTGGGGATGCCTTTTATTGATTTCGTATACTATTCATGTTGTATCCCGTTTGGGGGCCTGTATTTACAAAGGAGACTCTGCCAAATATTCAGGAAATATTTGATGTTTTTAAAAACGCATAATTCGGCTTATTCTATTAAAACTACTTGATTTAAATTGGTTTTCCTTCACTCTACTACTTTTCTTGGTTTGGATTTCTGGGTTTTCGGCTTACTTAGATTACGTACACCTCGAGACGTTTCTTAGTTTAAGCGTCGGTCATGTTCCGTACTTTCGGGACGTGACAAGTACCGAGACAGGGCATCGATACTCCAGTTTAGACTAGCGTATACGCTTCTTGACCCATATGATGGGCGATGGATGATCCCATATCTATTGGTGTTTAACATCAGAGAAGGTATACGGGTGCTTAGTGGAGACAGGGTACACAGGACGGACTCGCCGAGAACTCCCAGATGGTATTATACCTCACGTCAGATGGCAGTTCTCTGGTGACACTGATACAGGTTAGTCTGTAGACCCGAGTTCGTCATAGAGCCTTGTGTGATTCCCACTGTGCTTTGATTTCCACCATACCACGTCCAAGAGGGCATGCAAAAAGGTGGCTTTTGGGTACAGTCCCGAATCACATAGAGGCAATGAGCGATAGGAGGGAATCCGTCTCTCCCGGTATAGGGAGTTGATGTTGCGTTGTGTTCGATTAGCTATAACTGGAAATCCTTAGCCAGGGTTGCTGAGATTTACTGGTAAGTGTTATCAGTAGTTTCTCGAACTGTTATAGACCTCATATCGACACGACTTATCAAGCTACTCGGTCTGACGTTTACCACCCCTAGGCGAGATATGCGACATATCAGACGAAGAGACCGGACTGTACGGGAGTGTTACTGATTGGATTCGTAGGAGAATGTACAGGCTTGCTTGTTGATCTTCTGATCGCTCAATACCTGGGTGGCTGTTACGTTTAGCTGACCGCTTACAGCTTGTGGGTGTTTGATATGATCATCACCTACTGCCAGCGTATTGACGATACTTTAGAGTCCTACACAGAGGTTTCTTGGCTCAGGCAAAACGGAGTAGGAGCACATATATGATATGTTCGGGACCGAGAACAATATGTGTATGTGATACCGTATTATATTCTCACGATATGAGATATCGGACGGGTATATGTGATATAGCCGGGTCATCGGATCAAGTGTTGATTCGATGAAAAGATACAGATTATGTTAGTCGGTTATTTGTGAAATAGCCGGATTATCGGATCAAGTGTTGATTCGATAATTTAATGTATAATTATATATTTGATATATTAAATTAACTAATATAAGCTCACTTATTGATTCATTTTCTCACTCGGGTAATACATTGATATATATGCGATATATGTTAATTGTATTATTTTCTTTTGTTACAAAAATATATTATATATGTGATATATAATATTGTAACAAGTTATGATTACTAATGAAACATGGTTAGTGGAGATTAATCATAGTTAGGGTTTAATTTGGGTTAAACTTTTCTAGAAGCTTCTAGAAGCTTTTACTTTGTTTCTTGCAAAGATATTATGGTTGATATTTTGTGAGATATTTCCTAACCCAACCCACACCTTTTTATCCTAGTTAACACTCTACATTGGTTAGCCTTTTCTTTGGTCAACCATGGTTGCATTTGTAGTTATCATAACAATTCATTATTCATCACAAAAGGATTTTCATTTCATTCTTCTTCTTCTTCCTCCTTGCAAAGCTTTCTAGCTTTGGGATTAGTGATGATTTTGAGGTAGATTAAGAAAATAAATGAGAGCTAAAATCCTACTTCATCATCCTAATCTATCCTAGCCATTTATATTAGGGTGTTCACTTCATTTGTGAGTGAGAGCTTGTGTTAAAGAAACTTCAAGGTAGATTATCTTAGTTATCGAAGATCGGAAGCAAGTTTGCATCATTCTCTTTGTGGAGCCTCTCTAGAGTCCGGGTACATGATGATCGCAGTGAAGGGACCTCAACACGGAGCTTCTGAAGCGAAGGACCGGACTATAAAGGTTGCAATCCCAAACTCTTAGATGTTAAAGTGTTTAACATGATTTGTTTCGCCTAATCTCTAGTTTAAAGATCTTGGTTAGGGTTGTTCGGCACGTCTAAATTTTAAATCGGGCATGGTTGATGCCTTATAGACCCTTGTGAGAGTGCCCAGTAACCCTACAGTGGTATCAGAGCCAAGCTAGAGCTTTAGGCGAAGTCTTGACGAAGTTTAAAGTACGATCGAACTACGAATACCCGTAAAACCCTAGTTTCTGGAAATTTTTTCAAATGTTGACATTTTTCATATTAAAAATGCTCAGAAAATTCAGGAGGTGATTTGATGGATTACCGTGCAAAACGAACCCAAAATACCACTATTGCACCGCGGAACCGCGGCAATACCCTTGCTTGCGCGGCGGTTCCGCGTCCATACAGTAACATTAGGGTTTGTATTTTACACGGTAATGTCCGTATAGATTTCTTGATTGTTCTGGGAATTTTTATTCTACTCAAGTGTTGAGTTTTCTGGGTTGTATTGGTATTCGTTGTTTCGATCGGAAAGTTTAACTTCGTTTAAGTTTTTTCCGGGTATTTTAGAACGTGTTAAAAAGTTCGAACAGATATCAATAACTCACTTTTTCCCCTGCCGAAATTTTTTTCCAAGTGTTGGATTTTTCCGTAGTTTAAGAACGTTCTTAGTCGTGCAAGTAACGCGGTGGACCCTCTAGAAGAACACAGACCTTAACTCGATTATGTGACCATCTGAACTGCCTCGAAACCTTAGGGTTTGGGGCAGTACGGCGTTGCCACATGTGAGGCGTTGGTTTGACCCTTCAACGGCTGGGCCATCGGTACTGTAGCATGTGATGGATATTTTTTAAACTCCGCTCAAGTGTTGAGCTATTTGGGAAAACTCAGGTGTTTGATTATTCGATCGGAAAGTTTAACATTGTCTATTTATCTGGAATGTGATACAATATTTGGAATCCACAAGTAGTTATGAGATAACTAATTTGAATGTTATAAATCTAGCAGTTTAGTCTCATTTGATCGGTTGCCACGGAATTTTGATGTGATAAAAAGTCCGTCGCAATCAAGCAGCGTACGCGGATACTCGCCGGGTAAACTTAATAGACAGCCACGCCCCAAAGCCCCGACCAAGTGACTGTAGGAGAACCCCGTCGCCAAAAGCATCCGTTCGGGTGCTCGCGGCAGCGGTGTTCCGCCTTACTGCACTTCGTCGACGGCATACGGGGGTGCGTCCGTCTAGTAAAGTTTGCGACGAGCATTCGATCAGGATGTTGGGAATCTTGTTGAATTACCCGACTAGTAATTGAAAAGTGTTTTCGAGATTGAGACTAAAATGCAGAGTTTATAATTGTTAGGCATGTGATGTCTAAGGAATTCATTTAGTTAGGCATGCGATGTCTAAGGAGGTTGCGGATTCCAACTGTTGTAGGTTTACACTTTCTTTTCTGCGACCGTAAGTGTAGTATGTGGTGTATCACCGGCTTCGTTACTTTACATCAACGACAATCGGGATACGCATACTTGCTTACGTTGATGATATGAGATATTATGTGTTGCTGTGATATGTTATATTGGATCGTTGCGTTCTGAATAGCCGGGGGTTTTATGTGACATGAGAGTTTTTCTTTTTCATTAATGTAAAATTCATTTGTATGTAATATTCTTTCATTGGGGCACTTCCGGGCTGAGGATGATGTCACCATTGTATATTATTTACTTTTCCGCACTAGGTAGACCCAAGGTGGGGAGCACAAGTAACCGGGTTCTAGGGTCCAGTGGGAGACCATCTCGAGGAGTCGAGACTGGGTCTCCTAACCCTAGAATTGGCAATGTTGCTTGCCGCTCTCGTAGGGGTCTAGGGATGTGGGTTTGGCTATTCATCGCTGTAGGGTTCCTAGGCACACTATAGAGGTCTCACAAGGCATCAACCATGCCAATTTCAAATTTTATGAGTGCCGAGAAACCCTAATACGGATCGTTAACTAGAATTTTAGGCGAAACATTAAACTAGTTAACGACTTAACTAAAAGTGAGAAGCTACAACCTTTGTAGATCCGGTTCTCCACTTCCTTAGCTCCACGTAGACGTCCTCTCGCTGTCCGTCTCGAATCCCGGACTCAAGCATTGGCTTCATCGGAGAAATAGGCGGGCAAGGTCGTCGGCTTCGTGCCGAAGATGATCTACGTCGAGGCTTCATAAGATCAAGCTCCGACTTCACCAAGTTGTGAAACTTGTGAAGAAAACACCCTATACTACTTGGCAAGAGGTAGAGGGTGAAGAAATAGGAGGTGGGTTCACTTTAGAATTGGATTTCTCACTTGTTTACTCAAGATGCCATTAATGGTGGCAAGCTTTTTCTTGAACTCAAGAAGAAGAAGAAGATGAAGATGATTATGATAAGTTAATTAAAAATCCAAAAGAAATGAATACTTATCATAATATGAACTATGGTTAGGTGTAGAGAATTGACTAAGGTTAGATGAATGGTTAGGGTTAAGCATGAAGACAAAATGGTCACTTTGGTCAAAGCTTCATGAAGCTTCAACAACCTTCAAGAAAGAAAGCAACCATTTTGTTTTCTTTTGCAATTTCTTTTTAATCCAAATTAAAAAGATAAATGAATGAATAAATAAAAACCCTAACCATTTACTTAACCAAGGTTTAATTCTTTACACTTAACCAAATGAGCAAGTATCATCAAACATGATACAAACATGTGCACAAAAGTATATCACATATACAACTTGCACATCAAGTGAGAAAATCCATTTAAAGTGAACCAATACTAGTTAATGCAAAGTAATATATCAAATATATAATTATACATTAAATCATTAAATCGACACTTGATTCAATGATCCGGTCATATCGCATATAACCGACTAGTATCCTATGTATCGGCTTATCGAATCAATCATTGATTCGATATCTAGGTTATATCGCATATAACCAATCGATACATTCATCGCGAGAATGGAATACGGTATCACATACACGCATTATTCTCGGTCCTGCACATATCTCATATGCGCTCCTATTTCGTTTCGCTTGAGCTAGGAAACCTCTATGTAGGACTCTAAAGACTCGTCAATACGCCGGTAGCAGATGATGATCATATCAAGCACCCACAAGCCGCAAGCGGTCTGCTAAACGTAACGGCCATCCGGGTATTGAGCGATCAGAAGATCGACGAGCTAGCCCGCTCACACTCCTGTGAATCCAACCAGTAACACTTACCGTACAGTCCGGTCTGTTCGTCTGATATGTCGCATATCAAGTCTAGGGGTGGTAAACGCCAGACCCCAGTAACCGATAAGTCATGCCGATGTGAGGCTCATAACGGGTCGAGAAACTACTGGTAACACTTACCAGCAAATCTCTGATCAGCCCTGGCCAGGGACTTCCCTGTTACGGCCAATCGAGCACAGCGCAACATCAACCCCCAGTACCGGGAGAGACGAAACCCCTCCTATCGCTCATTGCCTCCATGTGACTCGGGACTGTACCCAAAGACCACCGTTTTGCACGCCCTCATGGACGTGGTAAGGTGGAGATCAAAGTACAGTAGGAATCACACAAGACTCTATGACGATCTTGGGTCTACAGACTAACCTGCACAAGTGTCACCTGAGAACTGCCATCTGACGTGAGGTATAATACCATCTGGGAGTTCTCGGCGAGTCCGTCGAGTGTTCCCAGTCTCTACTGAGCACCCGTATACTATCTCTGATGTCAAACACCAATGGATATGGGATCACCCATCGCCCATCTCATGGGTCGAGAAGCGTATACGCTAGTCTACACTGGTATATCGATGCCCCGTCTCGATACACCCACGACTAGGGACCTTGAAGGATGTACTTATGGACTACCATGTCCCCACTAGTATGATCTACTTCATAGTCCAGGCAGTCAAGTACACATCCTAAGGGCTTTACCAACATGTAACTATAAGACAGTTTAAAGAGACTAGTATACATGTTAAGATAAAGAGTAACCAGATAGCATACTATCATATCGAGCAAGAAAGGCATCTCTATATATGTCCAAGCATCCAATATAATATACATCATCTGTACAATACTGGCCTCTAGGGCATACATACAACTAACAATCTCCCACTTGCACTAGGGCCAGCTGCTGTAGTATCGCATACCGAGCATCCCGAAGAGTCTCTCAAACTGTATCTTAGGAATGGCCTTCGTGAGTGGATCCGCCGTGTTGTTCTACGTGTCAACCCTCCTGATCTCGATCTCCCGGCGATCAACTATCTCCCGGATCAGGTGATACCGCCTCAGAATATGCCTGGATCGCTGATGGGACCTGGGTTCCTTGGCCAAAGCCACCGCTCCATTGTTATCGCAATACAAAGGTATTGGATGCTCAATGGATGGAACCACTCCAAGTTCAGTAATGAACTTCTTGATCCAGACATCCTCTTTCGCAGCATCGTTGGCAGCGATGTATTCAGCCTCCATCGTCGAGTCTGCCACGGTTTCCTGCTTGGAACTCTTCCAGTTAACCGCCCCTCCGTAAAGGGTAAAGACAAATCCCGACCGCGACTTAGAGTCGTCCTTATCACTCTGGAAGCTCGAATCGGTAAAGGACTCCACTTGGAGTTCTCCGTTACCATACAACAAGAGCATCTCTTTAGTCCTTCGTAAGTACTTGAGAATGCTCTTCACAGCTGTCCAGTGACTCTCTCCAGGATCAGCTTGATACCTGCTCACTACACTTAGTGAGTATGCTACATCGGGTCTGGTACATAGCATCGCGTAATGATAGAGCCAACAGCCGAAGCATAGGGTATCCCTTGTAAGTGCACGGCGGCGCCTCGGCCGTCAATCCGACGGCGGAATGCGGAAGCGGTGATAAACTTTAATTTTTGCGGACTTAGCAAACCGGCACCACCGCGCACTAAACATCCGGATCGTAACCATTAACAAGTCTAAGCTACTAACAAGATAGGGAAGAGAGATATACTGACAGATCCGAATCCTCCGGTCTTCTCGTCGTCGTCCCGATCTCCTGCGGAATGTCCCGTCTCCTCCTCGTCGCCGGAAGTGCACCACATCGCCTACTTCTTTTACGGGCTCCCACCTCAATGCCGAGGCAACTCGGGCACGAAGCCGGCTACTCGACGTGCCCAAGATTTGCTGTAGAAGGTGTAGTAGAACTTGTGTCTCATTTTGGGGTAGTGGAGGTTGCCATTGGTGGAGGGATTGAACTTGGAGCTTTGGAGATTGATCTTGTGGGATTTTTGCAACATCAAATGAGCCAAAAACCCACACCACAAATTTTGGACAGCCCCCAAATGGGAGTGGCCGGCCATGCTAATTGAGAGAGGAGAAATGAGAGTGTGTTCTTATGGATAATGAGAGAGCCATCTAATTATCCAATGGAGAGAGTGAGAGAGAAAGCTATCATACAAAAGAAACATCATCACAACAAATCCAACACTCAAACCTACCATCATCAACATCCATCATGAAAACAAAAGTCAAGTCATGATGAAGACAAGAAGTCAAGGTCAAAGAATGGCTATCATGATACAACAAAATGCAAAGACCCCCCCTCCACAATTGCTTATTTGCAACAATGCAAATAAGCCCTCCTCCACCAATCTTCGGCCAATGAACGGAACAATGGAAATCGGCCGAAACGAAAAGCAAACTGGCAACTCCAGAAAACTGGTCCCGTAATAAATTACAGGAAAACGCCGATACTGTGCATACACACCCGCATCTGGATTTCGACCGAAATACAAATGCAATGAGACAAAATCTACACTGTACTATACTAGGATCCGGCTTAAACCAAAGCCGGCTAGTAATATCTGTTCGATCCTGATCCGTGCAATACTGCACGTATCTGATCGAACCCTGCCATATAACCATACGGCCTATAGTACAAACTGTCCAATCCTGATTCGTGCAATACCGCATGTATCTGATCGGACCTTGCCATATCTCCATACGGCCTCTACAACCTTTCGCCCGAAAGCTGAGTAACTGAATGTGGGGGACTCTAAAGACTCGTCAACACCTTGGTTGTGGATTTAACCACTAGCACGTCAGAGGTATAAGCCAATACGTAATGGGCAACCAGGTATTGACTAAAAGGGACGTCTGTGAGCGAACTCAGCCCGACAACCCTACTGAGCCTGTCAGTGACAATATCCGTACAGTCCGGTCCGTTCGTCTATGAGCATCGCATGGCGAGCCTAGGGGGTTGGTAAAAGTCAGACCCCCAAAAGCGGTACAAGTCGTGTCGGAGTGTAGCCCAGAACACCCTGAGATACTACTGGAATACCTACCAGTAAATCTCCTTGCCTCGGCCGAGGGCTTCGTGTAATGGCTCTCCTAGACACAGCACGACCTCATCCCCAATACCGGGAGAGACGAACCCCTGAAGATACGCTCACTGCCTCCATGTGGCTCGGGACTGTACCCAACTAAAACCTGTTTGCACGACTCCTTTGAGCCGTGGTAGGGTAGTAATCAAAGTACAGTGGGAACTCATACGAGACAAATGACGATCCCCAGGTCGATGAACTAACCTGCACATATGTCACCAGGGAACTGCCATCTGACGTCTGGTATATGACCAACTGGCATGTTCCCGGCGAGTCCTGTCCGGTGTACTCATAACCCAATGAGCACCTGTATACATCTTAGGTGATCTAACTGACACCAGTGGCTTGTGAGACCGGCCACCGCCCCTCGTCGGGGTCTCGACTGTATACACTAGTCTACTATGGAGTATCGATGCCCTGTCTCGAAACTCACACGACTAGGGATCATTTAAGGATATGCTTATAGACTGCCAGCTCCACGTATATGATCGCCCTCATACTGCTGGTGGTCAAGCAAGAATCCTAGGGGCTCTATCAACGTGTAATAGCGACGTGTCAGGTCACCTAAAGCAGTACACGATGATAAAGGTAAACCAGATAGCATACTATCATCTCGAGTAAGACTGTCCTACCGGAATAGGTCCTCCCAAAATCACCGCAATCACGTGCCTGTGATCCAATAATTGACTCTGAGGGCATTATCTCCAACAATCTCCCACTTGCACTCAAGGCTAATTATTGCAATGTCGCATACTCACAGCCCGTGTGATACCGAACACCCAACTCCTCTACTAGTCAGTCTCACAAAGCTCGTTTGCGAAACTATTGCGTTCGAGGAATAGCCTCAGTGAGTGGATCCGCCTTGATGTCTCTTTCTATGTCTCTCTATATCTCAAGTTCGCGGAGAAACCCATCTCCCGAAATGAGCAAAACCTATCTTAGAATGTGTCTGGATGTCTGATGGGACATAGCTCATAAATGAACTCCAAATCCAAACTTCTTAGACTGTATTGTCAACTGAACTTAATCAGTATCCTGCGCCATGCCTCCCTCAGTATTTCCTTGGACCACCTGTCCAAAATACTGCCCCTCATCAGAAGGAAAAACTATAACTCTGACAACCTCCTTGTCGTCCATGTCACCTTGGAAGCCTGGAATGATAACTGTCTCCCGAATGAGGCTGTCGTTATCATATCCCTAGAACATCCACTTATGTTCTATAACTGCTTCCGACTGTTTCTCCAGGATTGGATCAATGTCAACTTATTGCATCTGGTGCAAGAATAACATCTGGTGTGGTACTTGACATCTCATGATTGACTCAATTGCCTAAGCAAAGTGATCTGTCAATCATGCACATCCCTCTCTACTTTAGTCTGTAAGACACCTTTAGAGAGGGTGACTCCATCACCCGCAGGTACACTACCGTGCCAGGAGTCATCCATTCTAAATACACTTAGAATGCTGTCAAAGTACCCTGATTGGGAAACCACCCAAATCTAGATCTAAAGCCATAGATCTAGTAACCAATATGTCTGATACAAAATCCATTTCCTTTGTGGAGAAACCACTGTGTGACGACCAAAGTATAACCGACTGTAGTATAGGAGTTTCTTTTCCTATTCTGTGTATGTAATCCAAATACCAGGATATCACACCCTACTACCTTCTCAACAGATCCATCCCCTATTCTGATGAAGTCAAAACCCATGACTGTCACGTCAGAAATAGATGATCTATCTCCGCTACATCTGCTTTAGTCTATAAATAGACATAAGCTACCTGTCCACCAATGCTTCCGCTGCTCCCACTGACTACGACAACCCTCTGGCAGAGTCATATACACGTACACTTCTGAAGCGAGTTCAGAACGACGCTATACTCATCCTCCCGCCGGGTCTCGCGGCCTGGAACAACAGCAATGGTAATTGTGGGTAAACAAGAACTTCCCCGTCACCGTCCTTGAGGCTACCGTAGTACCTCTCGGGTGCCTGAAGTTACCCACCACATCTGCGGAGTGGCCAATGGAATGTCAATCCTGATAGAATCTTTAGGTTCCTTATCAAATCTTCAGTAATCGTTTGTGGTTCTGGAATCACTTCCAGTTCAACCATACTCCCACTACTGTTTTCTGAAAAAAAAATCCATTTTTAATAAAACTGTGGCGAGTCTAGAACAATATCTCTATTGTTCATCCAGATGGTAGAAAGTCAACCCTCGTCATAGCCTGGGTCAACCCACAAACAGCCATTACAGAAACGTGCCTTGAGTTATCCAGAGTCTGGTTTTAATCATAAGCTGGACAACTCCCCGTACCTTAACAACGTCAAGATACGAACTGTTCTATATCCCATATAGGACCAGAGGCACTGATTTAACTGAACCAGATCCAAATCATGCAACTGTCTCCAGTGCATGTCAACTAAATGGAAGGAGGCCAATCAGCGTTACTCAACTTAGGAATGCTTCCAATTATGAGTAACCTGAAAGAGAAGCAAGTTCTCTTAGTCACTACTACCAACCGAATACCATACACAAGTATCTACATCTTCGATCTCTTTGAAGAATCCCGATACTTGCTACACCTGGTTCTCTACTCTATTCAAATACCTATAACTTCTCAAAATTCGGACCCTGTGTTTCCACGAAACACCTGTCTAAAAACTAGAGAAGTGATAAGTAAACCGAATATAGTACGAGGACCAACCCCTTTGTCCTGATGGACCCTGGACAACATACAGTACTCTGTATAAGTCCCTTGAGTCTGATAACTCATTCACTGTGTGTCGTAGGTTGAAAACTGTACTTATGGTTAAGAAGAATTACACCGCTGTTTAATGCTCCTTACCTAACCATCCACTGGTATAGGTAAATGTCATCGACATAATTTCAAAAAGTATATCTCACTCTATGAAAATAGACGTACAGATACATCGATTTGAAATTGGTGCATAACAGCGGGTATTCAAAACAAAATATTTGCCGACCGGCAAACAACCCAGGTGATTTCCTCAAATATCACCGATTGCAACGAATCCCGATATAATGAGGATAGTCACCCAATTCCTAACAACTTACTCCCACTCATCATCTGTAAAACCATACAGATGTGAGAATCATACCTGGTAAATACATACCCTGGAGCAAGTATCTAATCGGGAAATCAGTTTTCTTTTAACATTACACAGTGAAACTGAAACATTGAAATGTTTCGATGGGGTATCCCGGTATTCCTAGTAATGCCTCTTCCAGATTCACGACTGTAACCGTACAATTCTTTGCCACCTCTCCAAATCCCTTCATCTGTCTTTAGTCATTACCTTCTGCACACCCCTTTAGGCCAAATGGTTTTCTTCCTTCCCTACCGTTCGGCACCAGCCTATGGTTTGGAAGAAGACTATCCAATAAGCATAATGGGTGTACTGTCCTAATCCTAAGAACACTCGCAATGCGAGAGAAGGTGAAGATAAAAGACAACCGAATAAACCTTATTCCTATTTCTCCTGAACCAGAATCCATCCCCGAACTGGAACAAGTTCCTTTCGAGTTCGTATATAACCATACGATGGAGTATCCAATAAACTGTGGATCTTCGTAGTGATACGGAGTGTTCTGGAGAAATACAAAGGTGATTTAGGATTGGCGAAGGAATACTTAGTTTGGTCGTGAATATCTGTTGCAATTTACTTTGCCCTCTTACTAATCCCTTGCTTTGTCTTAACTTAATACCTTCTGCACACCATCGTTAGGCTAATTGGTTTTCTTCATTCCCTACCGGTCGGCACCAGCCTAAGGTTTGGAAGAAGACTATCCAATTTGCGTAATAGGTGTACTACTCCTAAACCAAGGAGTACTCGCAACCTGAGAGAGGGTGAAAAGAAAAGACAACAGAATAGTCCTATCCGTTTTCTCCAGAACCTGAAACCATCCTCGAATAAATTCCTTCGAGTTCGTATCTAACCATACGATGGTTTTGTCCAATGGAAGTGGACGTTCGTAGTAATACGGGGTGTCCTGGAGAAAAGGGTAAAAGTAGGAGTGGCAATGAGGTTTGCAACTCTGACAATCCAAAAGCCAGTGTTAAGAAGGTTCGGTCAACTTGGTCACTGAGTCAAAGTCTTAGGGTCGGGTCAATGGTCGCTGTCAAAGAGAGAGAGAAAAGAAACACTCAGCGTGCACTCTATCCTAGACCAGAATGGTTACCAATTTATCTAATCTGGAAACCTCCCACTGTACCGTCAAATTCTCCTCCAAACCTGAAAGAAGAATTAGTCGGGATCACCCGAGGAGTATACCAACTCATCAGTGGGAATCGGGATCCAACTATCATCGCATGATAACGTGACGGAATCCGCTCACATCATCACACTCTGGAAGGTATGCGCATATCTGGCAAGTTTCAGTTCTTTTGAAACTCCCGACGTGATTTCTGCCCCATGCTCTTATGACCTTGGCGAAGGTCAACAAATCATAAGTCACATGTCAAGTTCTACCCGTCATTATCCAGGGTTAATCTGAATCCACCCGTACAAGCCCTTGACGAAGGTCAACAAGGCTATACGACTGTCCCAAACCTACGCATCTATCTATGCAGCAGAAAGGTAACAAGCAGCTACCATACACTATGCCTTGACGAAGGTCAACAAACATAGCATGAATACTACGTGCTACCCGTCTGAAACGACGGAGGGCTACGAATGGTTTCTGGCGAAAACCTTTAACGTAATGAACTTGATATCGTTGAAGGAACGGATAGCTTTTTGAAAATATAGTAACGAAAACCGTTGCTAAACAGGTCACTCCCGGTGAAGGGATCTCGGCTCTTTCCCCGTAGAATGGTGTGCAGGATATTCCAACTGAATACCACGGTGCAAAGCAAAAGTAATTGGCTATAGTGAAGTTAATGCCCTGACGCAAACTTTTGTCCAAGGGGTCACTCCCGGTGAAGGGATCTCGGCCATTGCCTCGTCGACTGAGGAGCAGGATATTCCAACTGAATACCACGATGCAAAACAAAAGTGAACGTCCTTGCAATAACAGTTTTTTGAAAAGTGTTCCAACAACATCAGATTAGGTTTGTTTTTAAACTTGCATTGATCCAAATCAATGCAGTCCCATCAATTGATCACACCAAAAAGAACGAAAATATACTGATGTACGTATATGCCATCCGCATTCGCCACTGGGTCCCGTCATTACCCGTTAGGTTAGCTAACTAACGACAGAGCGGGGACTGGACTAGCGCGGATGAAAAACATATACAACATCTACTAATATATATACCAATATATTATATTTCGCTCAAGGCGTGAAAGAAATGCAACATCACAGAGAATGAACAGCATCACAGAAACAATACAGATATCTGGGATCCCCGGGTTTCACAGAGCCACTACTGAAACCCGACGTTCCCCTGGTCGTGTGGATAGCCTGTGCAATGAAATCCTAGACCCCTACGGGCGCGGCAAGTCACCCCCCAAAACCTGAAGCGAGGAAGCCCCTTTCAGTACCGTGAATGGACCACCTAGCACTTCACGGAATCCGGCAACTTGGGCACCCCTCCTGGGTCAACCTGTACCCCCTACGAGTGCGGCGAATAGCCCGCCAATCCTAGAGTGAAGCCCCCTCCGTCTCAATGCCATGAGATGCGGGCTTGTTGCCCTCCAGAACCCGGCTATCCGTGCACCCCTCCGCGGGGTAATCCTAGTACAGAAAGTAAAATATACATACACCGGGTACAACGACCGCAACCTGGCCGTGCCCCAAAATAATAATACAATCAGGCAGTGACGGCAGTCCACATGTCGGACGCTCGCCCCGCAATATCAAATGTACATAATACAACCACAACTGTACTAGCATTGCATCCAGGCTATCCCCACGACCGATCCGCAACATCACAGCAAAAACAGAACATCAACGTGAATGTCACGTTCGCAAATCCGTCTAACCGGGCTATAGCAGTTAGACCGGATTTACCGATCGAGTGACTTTCACGGTCGCAGATATAATGTAAATACTGTGAAAAATGTGTTTAAAATATCCGATCAATCAAATTTTAACAAGTGGGCCCCCAAACAATACTGTAGCAGATCAAGAAATCCTGGGCCCAAAATTAATATTCCAAAACCCCACTTTTCACCCCAGAAAGCCTCTGTAAAAAATTGGTGCAGTGATCTCCACAGTGCGCGGCGGAACAGCGGCGGGAAGGGGGTTTTCGCGGCGGTTTCGCGCTCCAACTGTGGAGTCCCTTCATCGAATTTTTACAGAGCTCTTAGATTTTCCAGTACATCAATATTTTACAACCTGAAAAATTTTTCGAGACCAAAAATTTTCAACAGAAACTGATGCGAACTAAAATGCAGTTTTGGAACATTCGATCGATCGAAACAGAAAAACACATTACACCAAGCTAGACTAAGTTAATGGCGAGGCTCTGATACCACTGTAAGTGCACGGCGGCGCCCCGGCCGTCAATCCGACGGCGGAATGCGAAAGCGGTGATAAACTTTAATTTTTGCGGACTTAGCAAACCGGCACCACCGCGCACTAAACATCCGGATCGTAACCATTAACAAGTCTAAGCTACTAACAAGATAGGGAAGAGAGATATACCGACAGATCCGAATCCTCCGGTCTTCTCGTCGTCGTCCCGATCTCCTGCGGAATGTCCCGTCTCCTCCTCGTCGCCGGAAGTGCACCACATCGCCTACTTCTTTTACGGGCTCCCACCTCAATGCCGAGGCAACTCGGGCACGAAACCGGCTACTCGACGTGCCCAAGATTTGTTGTAGAAGGTGTAGTAGAACTTGTGTCTCATTTTGGGGTAGTGGAGGTTGCCATTGGTGGAGGGATTGAACTTGGAGCTTTGGAGATTGATCTTGTGGGATTTTTGCAACATCAAATGAGCCAAAAACCCACACCACAAATTTTGGACAGCCCCCAAATGGGAGTGGCCGGCCATGCTAATTGAGAGAGGAGAAATGAGAGTGTGTTCTTATGGATAACGAGAGAGCCATCTAATTATCCAATGGAGAGAGAGAGAGAGAAAGCTATCATACAAAAGAAACATCATCACAACAAATCCAACACTCAAACCTACCATCATGAACATCCATCATGAAAACAAAAGTCAAGTCATGATGAAGACAAGAAGTCAAGGTCAAAGAATGGCTATCATGATACAACAAAATGCAAAGACCCCCCTCCACAATTGCTTATTTGCAACAATGCAAATAAGCCCTCCTCCACCAATCTTCGGCCAATGAACGGAACAATGGAAATCGGCCGAAACGGAAAGCAAACTGGCAACTCCAGAAAACTGGTCCCGTAATAAATTACAGGAAAACCCCGATACTGTGCATACACACCCGCATCTGGATTTCGACCGAAATACAAATGCAATGAGACAAAATCTACAGTGTACTATACTAGGATCCGGCTTAAACCAAAGCCGGCTAGTAATATCTGTTCGATCCTGATCCGTGCAATACCGCACGTATCTGATCGAACCCTGCCATATAACCATACGGCCTATAGTACAAACTGTCCAATCCTGATTCGTGCAATACCGCATGTATCTGATCGGACCTTGCCATATCTCCATACGGCCTCTACAACCTTTTGCCCGAAAGCTGAGTAACTGAATGTGGGGGACTCTAAAGACTCGTCAACACCTTGGTTGTGGATTTAACCACTAGCACGTCAGAGGTATAAGCCAATACGTAACGGGCTACCAGGTATTGACTAAAAGGGACGTCTGTGAGCGAACTCAGCCCGACAACCCTACTGAGCTTGTCAGTGACAATATCCGTACAGTCCGGTCCGTTCGTCTATGAGCATCGCATGGCGGGCCTAGGGGGTTGGTAAAAGTCAGACCCCCAAAAGCGGTACAAGTCGTGTCGGAGTGTAGCCCAGAACACCCTGAGATACTACTGGAATACCTACCAGTAAATCTCCTTGCCTCGGCCGAGGGTTTCGTGTAATGGCTCTCCTAGACACAGCACGACCCCACCCCTAATACCGGGAGAGACGAACCCCTGAAGATACGCTCACTGCCTCCATGTGGCTCGGGACTGTACCCAACTAAAACCTGTTTGCACGACTCCTTTGAGCCGTGGTAGGGTAGTAATCAAAGTACAGTGGGAACTCACACGAGACAAATGACGATCCCCAGGTCGATGAACTAACCTGCACATATGTCACCAGGGAACTGCCATCTGACGTCTGGTATATGACCAACTGGCATGTTCCCGGCAAGTTCTGTCCGGTGTACTCATAACCCAATGAGCACCTGTATACATCTTAGGTGATCCAACTGACACCAGTGGCTTGTGAGACCGGCCACCGCCCCTCGTCGGGGTCTCGACTGTATACACTAGTCTACTATGGAGTATCGATGCCCTGTCTCGAAACTCACACGACTAGGGACCATTTAAGGATATGCTTATAGACTGCCAGCTCCCACGTATATGATCGCCCTCATACTGCTGGTGGTCAAGCAAGAATCCTAGGGGCTCTATCAACGTGTAATAGCGACGTGTCAGGTCACCTAAACAGTACACGATGATAAAGGTAAACCAGATAGCATACTATCATCTCTGTAAGTGCACGGCGGCGCCCCGGCCGTCAACCCGACGGCCAAATGCGGAAGCGGTGATAAACTTTAATTTTGCGGACTTTGCAAACCGGCACCACCGCGCACTAAACATCCGGATCGTAACCATTAACAAGTCTAAGCTACAACAAGATAGGGAAGAGAAGTATACCGACAGATCCGAGTCCTCCGGTCTTCTCGTCGTCGTCCCGATCTCCTGCGGAATGTCGCGTCTCCTCCTAGTCGCCGGAAGTGCACCACATCGCCTACATCGTTTACGGGCTCCCACCTCAATGCCGAGGCAACTCGGGCACGAAGCCGGCTACTCGACGTGTCCAAGATTTGCTGTAGAATGTAGTGTGGATTACTATGTCTCATTTGGGGTATATGGAGTTGCCATTTTGGTGGAGGGATGATACAAGAACAATGTGGAGGAACTTTGGGGATTTTGGGAACATGAAGTGAACAAAACCCCACACCCCAAAAACTTGGACAGCCCACCCTCATGGTGGCCGGCCATCACTAGAGGAGAAGAAGAGTGAGAATGAGGGGGAGTCTCAAAAATAATGGAAGCCATCTCATATCATGCAAGAGAGAGAGAGAGGAAAAGGTTATCATGAAAAAGCAATCATGAAAGAACATGATAACAAATACAACCACACACAACCAACCTCACCCCTCATCATCATCAACAATCATGACTTTAAAAGTCAAGTCATAATGGAGTCAAAACAAGTCAATGATGGTGCACATCATGAAAGCCATCATGATGCAACAAGATGCAAAGAACCCCCTCCACTAATGCCTATTTGCAACAATGCAAATAAACCCTCCTCCACCAATCTTCGGCCAATGAACGGAACAATGGAAATCGGCCGAAACTAAAAGCAAACTGGCAACTCCAGAAAACTGGTCCCGTAATAAATTACAGGAAAACCCCGATACTGTGCATACACACCCGCATCTGTATTTCGACCGAAATACAAAATGCAATGAGGCAAAATCTCCACTGTACTATACTAGAATCCGGCTTATACCAAAACCGGCTAGCAATATCTGTTCGATCCTGATCCGTGCAATACCGCACGTATCTGATCGAACCCTGCCATATAACCATACGGCCTATAGTACAAACTGTCCAATCCTGATCCGTGCAATACCGCACGTATCTGATCGGACCTTTCCATATCTCCATACGGCCTCTACAACCTTTCGCCCGAAAGCTGAGTAACTGAATGTGGGGGACTCTAAAGACTCGTCAACACTATGGCTGTGGATTTAACCACTAGCACGTCAGAGGTATAAGCCAATACGTGACGGGCCACCAGCTATTGACCAAAAGGGACGTCGATGAGCGAACTCATCCTGACACCCTACTGAGCCTGTCAGTGACAATATCCATGCAGTCCGGTCCGTTCGTCTATGAGCATCGCATGACGGGCCTAGGGGGTTGGTAAAAGTCAGACCCCCAAAAGCGGTACAAGTCGTGTCGGAGTGTAGCCCAGAACACCCTGAGATACTACTGGAATACCTACCAGTAAATCTCCTTGCCTTGGCCAAGGACTTCGTGTAATGGCTCTCCTAGACACAGCACGACCTCACCCACAATACCGGGAGAGACGAACCCCTGAAGATACGCTCACTGCCTCCATGTGGCTCGGGACTGTACCCAACTAAAACCTGTTTGCACGACTCCTTTGAGCCGTGGTAGGGTAGTAATCAAAGTACAGTGGGAACTCACACGAGACAAATGACGATCCCCGGGTCGATGAACTAACCTGCACACATGTCACCAGGGAACTGCCATCTGACGTCTGGTATATTACCAACTAGCATGTTCCCGGCGAGTCCTGTCCGGTGTACTCATAACCCAATGAGCACCTGTATACATCTTAGGTGATCCAACTGACACCAGTGGCTTGTGAGACCGGACACCGCCCCTCGTCGGGGTCTCGACTGTATACACTAGTCTACTATAGAGTATCGATGCCCTGTCTCGAAACTCACACGACTAGGGACCATTTAAGGATATGCTTATAGACTACCAGCTCCCACGTATATGATCGCCCTCATACTGCTGGTGGTCAAGCATAGAATCCTAGGGGCTCTATCAACGTGTAATAGCGACGTGTCAGGTCACCTAAAGCAGTACACGATGATAAAGGTAAACCAGATAGCATACTATCATCTCGAGTAAGACTGTCCTACCGGAATAGGTCCTCCCAAAATCACCGCAATCACGTGCCTGTGATCCAATAATTGACTCTGAAGGCATTATCTCCAACAATCTCCCACTTGCACTCAAGGCTAATTATTGCGATGTCGCATACTCACAGCCCGTGTGATACCGAACACCCAACTCCTCTACTAGTCAGTCTCACAAAGCTCGTTTGCGAAACTATTGCGTTCGAGGAATAGCCTCAGTGAGTGGATCCGCCTTGATGTCTCTTTCTATGTCTCTCTATATCTCAAGTTCGCGGAGAAACCCATCTCCCGAAATGAGCAATACCTGTCTTAGAATGTGTCTGGATGTCTGATGGGACATAGCTCATAAATGAACTCCAAATCCAAACTTCTTAGACTGTATCGTCAACTGAACTTAATCAGTATCCTGCGCCATGCCTCCCTCAGTATTGCCTTGGACCACCTGTCCAAAATACTGCCCTTCATCAGAAGGAAAACTATAACTCTGACAACCTCCTTGTCGTCCATGTCACCTTGGAAGCCTGGAATGATAACTGTCTCCCGAATGAGGCTGTCGTTATCATATCCCTAGAACATCCACTTATGTTCTAAAACTGCTTCCGACTGTTTCTCCACGATTGGATCATTATCAACTTATTGCATCTACTGCAAGAACAACATCTGGTGTGGTACTTGACATCTCATGATTGACTCAATTGCCTGAGCAAGTGATCTGCCAATCATGCACGTCCCTCTCCCCTTTAGTCTGTAAGACACCTTTAGAGAGGGTGACTCCATCACCTGCAGGTACACTACCGTGCCAGGAGTCGTTCATCCTAAATACTCATAGAATGCTGTCTAAGTATCCAGATTGGGAAACCACCCAAATCTAGATCTAACACCATAGATCTAGTAACCAGTATGTCTGACATAATGTCCAAATCCCATATGGAGAAAACACTGTGTGACGACCAAAGTATAACCGATTGTAGTATAGGAGTTTCTTTTCCTACTCTGTGTATGTCATCCAAATACCAGGATATCACACCCTACTACCTTCTCAACAGATCCATCCCCTATTCTGATGAAGTCAAACCTATGACTGTCACGTCAGAAATAGATGATCTATCTCCGCTACATCTTCTTTAGTCTAGAAATAGACATAAGCTACCTGTCCACCAATGCTTCCGCTGCTCCTACTGACTACGACAACCCTCTGGCAGAGTCATATAGACGTACACTTCTAAAACTAGTTTAGAACGACGCTATACTCATCCTCCCGCCGGGTCTCGCAGCCTGGAACAACAGCAATGGTAATTGTGGGTAAACAAGAACTTCCCTGTCACCGTCCTTGAGGCTACCGTAGTACCTCTCGGGTGCCCGAAGTTACCCACCGTATCTGCGGAGTGGCCAATGGAATGTCAATCCAAATTGAATCTTTAGGTTCCTATCAAATCTTCAGTAATCGTTTGTGGTTCTGGAATCACTTCCAGTTCTACCATACTCCCACTACTGTTTTCTGAAAAAATCCATTTTTAATAAAACTGTGGCGAGTCTAGAACAATACTGCTATTGTTCATCCAGATGGTAGAAAGTCAACCCTCGTCATAGCCTGGGTCAACCCACAAACAGCCATTACAGAAACGTGCCTTGAGTTATCCAGAGTCTGGTTTTAATCATAAGCTGGACAACTCCCCGTACCTTAACAACGTTAAGATACGAACTGTTCTATATCCCATATAGGACCAGAGGCACTGATTTAACTGAACCTGATCCAAATCATGCAACTGTCTCCAGTGCATGACAACAAAGTGGAAGGAGGCCGATTAGCGTTACTCAACTTAGGAATGCTTCCAATTATGAGTAACCTGAAAGAGAAGCAAGTTCTCTTATCATTACTATCAACTGAATACCATGCACAAGTGTCTACATCTTCGATTGCTTTGAAGAATCCCGATACTTGCTATACCTGGTTCTCTACTCTATTCAAATACCCATAACTTCTCAAAATTCGGACCTTGTGTTTCCGCGAAACACCTGTCTAAAAACTAGAGAAGTCATAAGTAAACCGAATATAGTACGAGGACCAACCCCTCTGTCCTGATGGACCCTGGACAACATACAATATTCTGTATAAGTCCCTTGAGTCTGAAAACTCATTCACTGTGTGTCGTAGGTTGAAAACTGTACTTATGGTTAAGAAGAATTACACCGCTGTTTAATGCTCCTTACCAAACCATCCACTGATATAGGTAAATGTCATAGACATAATTTCAGAAAGGTATATCTCACTCTATGAAAATAGACGTACACATATATCAATTTGAAATTGGTGCATAACTGCGGATTTTCTAAACCAAATATTTGCCGACTGGCAAGCAGCCCAGGTGATTTCCTCAAATATCACCGATTACAACGAATCCCGATATAATGAGGATGATCACCCAATTCACAATAACCTACTCCCACTCATCATCTGTAAAACCATACAGATGTGAGAATCATACCTGGTAAATACATACCCTGGAGCAAGTGTCTAATCGGGAAATCAGTTTTCCTTTAACAGTACACAGTGAAACTGAAACATTGAAATGTCTCGATGGGGTATCCTGGTATTCCTAGTAATGCCTCTTCCATTATCCAGATTCACAACTGTAACCGTGTAATTCTTTGCCACCTCTCCAAATCCCTTCATTTGTCTTTAGCCTTTACCTTCTGCACACCCCTTTAGGCCAAATGGTTTTCTTCCTTCCCTACCGTTCGGCACCAGCCTATGGTTTGGAAGAAGACTATCCTATAAGCATAATGGGTGTACTGTCCCAATCCTAGGAACACTCGCAATGCGAGAGAAGGTGAAGATAAAAGACAACTGAATAAATCTTATTCCTATTTCTCCTGAACCAGAATCCATCCCCGAACTGGAACAAGTTCCTTTCGAGTTCGTATATAACCATACGATGGAGTATCCAATAAACTGTGGATCTTCGTAGTGATACGGAGTGTCCTGAAGAAATGCAAAGGTGATTTTAGGATTGGCGAAGGAATACTTGGTTTGGTCGTGAATATCTGTTGCAATTTACTTTGCCCTCTTACTAATCCCTTGCTTTGTCTTAACTCAATACCTTCTGTACACCATCGTTAGGCTAATTGGTTTTCTTCATTCCCTACCGGTTGGCACCAGCCTAAGGTTTGGAAGAAGACAATCCAATTTGCGTAATAGGTGTACTACCCCTAAACCAAGGAGTACTCATAACCTGAGAGAGGGTAAAAGGAAAAGACAACTGAATAATCCTATCCGTTTTCTCCAGAACCGGAAACCATCCTCGAATAAATCCCTTCGAGTTCGTATCTAACCATACGATGGTTTTGTCCAATGGAAGTGGAAGTTTGTAGTAATACGGGGTGTCCTAGAGAAAAGGGTAAAAGTAGGAGTGGCAATGAGGTTTGCAACTCTGACAATCCAAAAGCCAGTGTTTAAGAAGGTTCGGTCAACTCGGTCACTGAGTCATAGTCTTAGGGTCGGGTCAATGGTCGCTGCCAAAGAGAGAGAGAAAAGAAACACTCAGCGTGCACTCTAACCTAGATCAGAATGGTTACCAATTTATCTAATCTGGAATCCTCCCACTGTACCTCAAATTCTCCTCCAAACCTGAAAGAAGAATTAGTCGGGGTTACCCGAGGAGTATACCAACTCATCAGTGGGAATCGGGATCCATCTCTCATCGCATGACAACGTGACGGAATCCGCTCACGGTATCACACTCCAGAAGGTATGCGCATATCTGGCAAGTTTCAGTTCTTTTGAAACTCCCGATGTGATTTCTGCCCCATGCTCTTATGACCTTGACTTTGGCCAACATATCATAAGTCACATGTCAAGTTCTACCCGTCATTCTCCAGGTTAATTTGAATCCACCCGTACATACCCTTGACTTTGGCCAAAATGGCAGTACGACTGTCCCAAACCAACGCATCTATCTATGCTGCATATGAATACCCCAATAGCTACCAATCACTGTGCCTTGACTTTGGCCAACATACACAGCTTGAATACTATTGACCACCCATATGAAACGAAGGAGGGCTACGAATGGTTTCTGGCGAAAACCTTTAACGTAAAGAACTTGATATCGTCGAAGGAACGGATAGCCTTTTAAAATATAGTGACGAAAACCGTTGCTAAAGAGGTCACTCCCGGTGAAGGGATCTCGGCTCTTTCCCCGTAGAATGGGGTGCAGGATATTCCAAATGAATACCACGGTGCAAAGCAAAAGTAATCGGCTATAGTGAAGTTAATGCCCTGACGCAAACTTTTGTCCAAGGGGTCACTCCCGGTGAAGGGATCTCGGCCCTTGCCTCGTCGACTGAGGAGCAGGATATTCCAACTGAATACCACGATGCAAAACAAAAGTGAACGTCTTTGCAATAACAGCTTTTTGAAAAGTGTTCCAACAACATCAGATTAGGTTTGTTTTTAACTTGCATTGATCCGAATCAACGCAGTCCCATCAATTGATCACACCAAAAAGAACGAAAATATACTGATGTATGTATATGCCATCCGCATTCGCCACTGGGTCCCGTCATTACCCGTTAGGTTAGCTAACTAACGACAGAGCGGGGACTGGACTAGCGCGTATGTAAAACATATACAACATCTACTAATATATATACCAATATATTATATTTCGCTCAAGGCGTGAAAAGAAATGCAACATTACAGAGAATGAACAGCATCACAGAAACAATACAGATATCTGGGATCCCCGGGTTTCACAGAGCCGCTGAAAACCCGACGTTCCCCTGGTCGTGTGGATAGCCTGTGCAATGAAATCCTAGACCCCTACGGGCGCGGCAAGTCACCCGCCAAAACCTGAAGCGAGGCAGCCCCCTTCAGCACCGTGAATGGACCACCCAGCACTTCACGGAATCCGGTAACTTAGGCACCCCTCCCGGGTCAACCTGTACCCCCTACGAGTGCGGCGAATAGCCCGCCAATCCTAGAGTGAAGCCCCCTCCGTCTCAATGCCATGAGATGCGGGCTTGTTGCCCTCTAGAACCCGGCTATCCGTGCACCCCTCCGCGGGGTAATCCTAGTACAGAAAGTAAAATATACATACAACGGGTACATCGACCGCAACCTGGCCGTGCCCCAAAATAATAATACAAACAGGCAGTGACGGCAGTCCACATGTCGGACGCTCGCCCCGCAATATCAAATGTACATAATACAACAAAACTGTACTAGCATTGCATCCAGGCTATCCCCCACGACCGATCCGCAACATCACAGCATAAACATACAACATCAACGTGAAAGTCACGTTCGCAAATCCGTCTAACCGGGCTATAGCAGTTAGACTGGATTTACCGATCGAGTGACATTCACGGTCGCAGATATAATGTAAATACTGTGAAATAATGTGTTTAAAATATCCGATCGATCAAAATTTAACAAGTGGGCCCCAAAATAATACTGTAGCAGTTAAAGAAATTATGGGCCCAAAATTAATGTTCCAAAACCCCTAAAATAAGCCCAGAGGCCCACTGGAAAAATCCGACCCATTGAACCTTTCATTCTGCGGCGGAACCGCGGCCCCAGGTGGGTATTGGCCGCGGTTCCGCGCTCTGACTGAAAAGTCAACGGCTCGAATTTTCCCAGAAGTCTTATGTCATCCTGTACAGTACTTTAATACAACCTGAAAAATTTTTGGGGACCAAAAAATTTCAACAGAAAACTGTCGTGAGCAAATACGGGTTTTTGGACATTTCGATCGATCAGAACTGAAAAACAAATTACACAAAACTAGACTAAGTTAATGGGGAGGCTTTGATACCACTGTAAGTGCACGGAGGCGCCCCGGCCGTCAACCCGACGGCCAAATGCGGAAGCGGTGATAAACTTTAATTTTGCGGACTTTGCAAACCGGCACCACCGCGCACTAAACATCCGGATCGTAACCATTAACAAGTCTAAGCTACAACAAGATAGGGAAGAGAAGTATACCGACAGATCCGAGTCCTCCGGTCTTCTCGTCGTCGTCCCGATCTCCTGCGGAATGTCGCGTCTCCTCCTAGTCGCCGGAAGTGCACCACATCGCCTACATCGTTTACGGGCTCCCACCTCAATGCCGAGGCAACTCGGGCACGAAGCCGGCTACTCGACGTGCCCAAGATTTGCTGTAGAATGTAGTGTGGATTACTATGTCTCATTTGGGGTATATGGAGTTGCCATTTTGGTGGAGGGATGATACAAGAACAATGTGGAGGAACTTTGGGGATTTTGGGAACATGAAGTGAACAAAACCCCACACCCCAAAAACTTGGACAGCCCACCCTCATGGTGGCCGGCCATCACTAGAGGAGAAGAAGAGTGAGAATGAGGGGGAGTCTCAAAAATAATGGAAGCCATCTCATATCATGAAAGAGAGAGAGAGAGGAAAAGGTTATCATGAAAAAGCAATCATGAAAGAACATGATAACAAATACAACCACACACAACCAACCTCACCCCTCATCATCATCAACAATCATGACTTTAAAAGTCAAGTCATAATGGAGTCAAAACAAGTCAATGATGGTGCACATCATGAAAGCCATCATGATGCAACAAGATGCAAAGAACCCCCTCCACTAATGCCTATTTGCAACAATGCAAATAAACCCTCCTCCACCAATCTTCGGCTAATGAACGGAACAATGGAAATCGGCCGAAACTAAAAGCAAACTGGCAACTCCAGAAAAATGGTCCCGTAATAAATTACAGGAAAACCCCGATACTGTGCATACACACCCGCATCTGTATTTCGACCGAAATACAAAATGCAATGAGACAAAATCTCCACTGTACTATACTAGAATCCGGCTTATACCAAAACCGGCTAGCAATATCTGTTCGATCCTGATCCGTGCAATACCGCACGTATCTGATCGAACCCTGCCATATAACCATACGGCCTATAGTACAAACTGTCCAATCCTGATCCGTGCAATACCGCACGTATCTGATCGGACCTTGCCATATCTCCATACGGCCTCTACAACCTTTCGCCCGAAAGCTGAGTAACTGAATGTGGGGGACTCTAAAGACTCGTCAACACTATGGCTGTGGATTTAACCACTAGCACGTCAGAGGTATAAGCCAATACGTGACGGGCCACCAGCTATTGACCAAAAGGGACGTCGATGAGCGAACTCATCCTGACACCCTACTGAGCCTGTCAGTGACAATATCCGTGCAGTCCGGTCCGTTCGTCTATGAGCATCGCATGGCGGGCCAAGGGGGTTGGTAAAAGTCAGACCCCCAAAAGCGGTACAAGTCGTGTCGGAGTGTAGCCCAGAACACCCTGAGATACTACTGGAATACCTACCAGTAAATCTCCTTGCCTTGGCCAAGGACTTCGTGTAATGGCTCTCCTAGACACAGCACGACCTCACCCCCAATACCGGGAGAGACGAACCCCTGAAGATACGCTCACTGCCTCCATGTGGCTCGGGACTGTACCCAACTAAAACCTGTTTGCACGACTCCTTTGAGCCGTGGTAGGGTAGTAATCAAAGTACAGTGGGAACTCACACGAGACAAATAACGATCCCCAGGTCGATGAACTAACCTGCACACATGTCACCAGGGAACTGCCATCTGACGTCTGGTATATTACCAACTAGCATGTTCCCGGCGAGTCATGTCCGGTGTACTCATAACCCAATGAGCACCTGTATACATCTTAGGTGATCCAACTGACACCAGTGGCTTGTGAGACCGGACACCGCCCCTCGTCGGGGTCTCGACTGTATACACTAGTCTACTATGGAGTATCGATGCCCTGTCTCGAAACTCACACGACTAGGGACCATTTAAGGATATGCTTATAGACTACCAGCTCCCACGTATATGATCGCCCTCATACTGCTGGTGGTCAAGCATAGAATCCTAGGGGCTCTATCAACGTGTAATAGCGACGTGTCAGGTCACCTAAAGCAGTACACGATGATAAAGGTAAACCAGATAGCATACTATCATCTCGAGTAAGACTGTCCTACCGGGATAGGTCCTCCCTCAATCACCGCAATCACGTGCCTGTGATCCAATAATTGACTCTGAGGGCATTATCTCCAACAATCTCGAGTAAGACTGTCCTACCGGGATAGGTCCTCCATCAATCATTGCAATCACGTACCTGTGATCCAATAATTGACTCTGACGGCATTATCTCCAACATCCCTTGCATGTGAGCTCTCTCTAAATCATTCTTGGGAGACATCTCTTTAGAGAGAGTGACTCCAGAGATCGTGGGCAAGTTCCCACGCTTGGATTCTTCCATACTAAACCTCTTTAGTATGGTGTCAATGTACCTGGATTGGGACAATCCCAAAATCCATTTGGATCTATCCCTATAGATCCTAATTCCCAATATGCAGGAGGCATCACCAAGATCTTTCATCGAGAATCTTTGTGATAAGAAGAGATTGACCGATTGCAGCATAGGAATATCATTTCCTATCAAGAGTATGTCGTCCACGTATAATACGAGGAAGACAACCTTACTCTCTGCCACCTTCTTGTAGATACAAGGTTCATCTGGGTTTTTGACGAAATCAAACTCTTTGATAACGACGTCAAAGCAGATGTTCCAACTCCGCGATGCTTGCTTTAATCCATAAATGGATTTAAGCAGCTTGCACACCTTCCCGCTGCTCCCACTGTCTACGAAGCCCTCTGGCTGAGTCATGTACACGCACTCTTCCAAATCACCATTTAGAAAGGCGGTCTTAACATCCATTTGCCAGATTTCGTAATCATGATATGCAGCGATGGCAAGCATGATCCGGATGGATTTAAGCATAGCCACTGGAGAAAAGGTTTCGTCATAGTCCACACCTGGTCTTTGACGAAAACCCTTTGCAACAAGTCTAGCTTTGAAAGTCTCCACTTTCCCATCTACACCAAGTTTTTTCTTGAAGATCCACTTGCTCCCAATGGGTTTTACCCCTTCAGGAGCAACTTCCAAAGTCCATACTTTGTTGGTGTACATGGATTCCATCTCGGACCGCATAGCATCCAGCCATTTCACTGAGTCCCCACTCGTGATGGCCTGCTCGAAGCTAGTTGGGTCATCATCCTCCATGATGCAATCCTCGCTCCCACCATCCATGAGAAAACCGAAGTATCTCTCAGGTTGGCGAGGAACCCTACTAGATCAGCGGAGAGGCTGAGGTTCATTGGGAGCTACTGAATCTTCTGGTTCCACTAAATCTTCAGTTACGGTTTGTGTATCTGGAACCTCTTCCAGCTCTACCACTTTGCCACTAATTTCTTTTTCAAGGAATTCCTTTTCTAAAAAGCTGGCATGTTGAGCAACAAACACTTTTTGTTCCTCACTGTGGTAGAAAAAATACCCATATGAATTCTTTGGATATCCCACAAACTTGCAGAGAACTGACCGTGCCTCGAGCTTGTCCGGATTTTGTCTTTTGACATAGGCTGGGCAACCCCATATCTTAACTCGTTTAAGATATGGCCTCTTCCCACTCCATATCTCATATGGTGTGGTAGGTACAGATTTAGATGGAACTTGATTCAATAGGTATGTTGCTGTCTCCAGCGCATATCCCCAGAAGGAAATAGGTAACTCAGCTGTGCTCATCATAGAGCGCACCATATCTAATAGAGTGCGGTTCCTCCGTTCTGATACACCGTTGTGCTGTGGTGTATATGGAGGAGTCAGCTGAGAGAGAATCCCATTCTCTTTTAGGAAGTCCAGGAATTCATTGCTTAAGTATTCATCTCCTCGATCAGATCGAAGGATTTTAATACTTTTTCCGGTTTGGTTTTCGACTTCTTGTTTATATTCTCTAAATTTCTCAAAAGCTTCTGATTTGTGTTTCATCAGGAACACATATCCGAATCTAGAGAGATCGTCAGTGAATGTAATGAAGTACGAAGAACCATCCCTGGCATGTGTAGATATAGGACCGCATACATCACTATGTATCAGTCCCAAGAGTTCGGTAACTCTCTCTCCGTGTCCCGTAAACGGAGTTTTGGTCATCTTGCCTTTGAGACATGACTGGCAAGTGTCATAAGATGAAAATTCGAATGGTTTCAAATATCCATCCTTATGCAACTTAGCCAGTCGTGTCGCATTGATGTGACCCAGTCTACAATGCCACAAGTAGGATTCGTTCAGTTCTGAACTCTTCCTCTTGTGTGTGTTTGTTATGCTCAGAACTGTTGATTGATTTATAACATAAATGCCATTGCACAACGTGCCTGATCCAACCAACTTTTGGTTACGAAAAATGTTCATAACATTGTCCTGTAATACAAAATTATATCCCTCTTTACTCAATAAAGAAACCGATATAATGTTGCATATCAGGTTCGGCATGTAATAGCATTCGTTCAGAACCAATGTATTACCAGTTGGCAATGCAAGGTGATATTCCCCGAAAGTCTTAGCTGCAACTATTGCACCATTTCCAACTCTAATGTCTTTATCACCTTCTCTAAGTTCTCTACCTTTCCTGAGCCCATGTAACTGATTACATATATGGGATCCTGACCCGGTATCTAATACCCAGGACGTAGAGCAAATGGAGAAACAGTTCTCTGTAACGAACACACCCGAAGAAAATGCATCATCATGTACTTTCTTCATTCGGGTGGCATGGGAATCCTGGTATTCCCCTATATCCTGTTCAGTCCTATAACTCTTATAAGGAAGAACGGAACCAACGTTCCCCAGCACAGTATAACATGCGGGTTCGGTCAATACATCCATATTATTATCTTTATTAGGGCATGACATGGTCGCTACCTGGAGAGAGAGAGAAGAAAACACTTTAGCGTATGCTCGTGCAAGATCAGATTGGTTATTATCTTATCTAATCAGGATGGCTCCCACTGGTTTTTATCAAATCTTCCTTCAAACCCTAAAAGGAAAGACTAGCCGGGATTAATTACACCCTACAACTTCGCCAATCTTTCAGCCAGGCCAGTGTCGGTACTTTGAGGGAGGTTCCCCGTGCTTTCGCACGGACCAAATTAAAGTAAACCTCGTTTTCCCAGAGGCGTAACCTCGTTAACACCTTTCTAGAAACCTACTTGATCGGCTAATTGCAATGTGTAAAACTCTCCCAGGAGTAACTCTTACTCGCAGTGGGTATCGGGATCCAACTATCTCATAGAAGGTATGCAATCTCATTGCAAATTTCAACACTTGAAATTCCCGATAATATTTTGCCCCGAACGATCTATGACCTTGACAAGGTCAACAAACCATAGACCGCAAGTCAAGTTCAGCCCGTCATTTCTTGATTGAATCAAACCCACCCGCACGACCCTTGACAAGGTCAACAAGGCCGTACGACTACCCTAACCCAATCTACATCATATGCATAAGCAGATAAATACTGGTTAGCTACCGCATACTGCGCCTTGACAAGGTCAACAAACGCAACACGAATACTAAACATGACTTATCTGAAATGACGAAGGGCTACGACATGTTTTTTTCTGAAAACCTATTGCGTAATGAACTTGATATCGTTGTAGAATCCAATGAAGTTTTGAAATGGAGTGTTTTTTAGGCTTTTCTAGTTTTGCTAAAGGGGTCACTCCCGGTGAAGGGATCGTCGGCCCTTTCCTCGTCGAATGAGGTGCGGGATATATCATATATATCACTGTGCAAAGCAGAAACTATAGAAGCAATCAAAAGCAAACCGAGTGTGTAGCATCTGCCAGTTATTGCTAAAGGAGTCACTCCCGGTGAAGGGATCTCGGTCCTTTCCTCGTCGAATGAGGTGCGGGATATATCATATATATTGCTGTGCAAAGCAAGAACTGTAGCTACCTGTTTTATTTAAAATTTGATTCAACAACATCTTAGGTTTCTTTTCTTTCATTAATCACATTAATGAAGTCCCATCATTTAATTCACCTAAACATCACAGATAAATACGACGTACACTTATGCCATCCGCATTCGCCTGTATGTCCCCTCGTGCACCGTTAGGTTAGGTAACTAATGACAGAGCAGGGCAGGGCTAGTGTGGATGCAAAACATAAGTAACGACTATATAATATATCATATATACTATATACTGTATCTATCACAGAACATCATATGATCACATCACAGATATCGCAACAGAAGAAACATATGAAACATTGGATATACTAGGACGTCCGTGTTTTCAATACGAGCCAGTATAAAACACGGATTCCACGGTCGTGATGAATAGCCAATCCCATACCCTAGACCCCTACGAGAGCGGCAAGCAACCCTACCAATTCTAGGGTTAGGAGACCCGGACTCGACTCCTCGAGTTGGTCTCCCACTGGACCCCAGAACCCGGTTACTTATGCTCCCCTCCTTGGGTCTATTCTAATGCGGAAAAGTAAATAATATACAAAAGGTGACAACTTCCGCAACCTGGAAGTGCCCCAAATAAAAGAATATTACATACAAGTTTTTACATGAATGAAAATGAAAAACACTCATCTCTCATAAAAACCCCCGGCTATTCGAACACGACGATCCAATATAACATATCCAGCAACACATAACATCACATTTCATCAACGTAAGTAAGTATGCATACCCCAATTGTCGTTGACGTATAGCAACGAAACCGGCGATATCAACATACTACACTTACGGTCACAGAAAAGAAAGTGTAAAACTACAACAGTTGGAATCTGCAACCTCTTTAGACATCGCATGCCTAATCAAATGAAATACTTAGACATCACATGCCTAACAGTTATAAACCCCGCATTTTAGTCTCATTATCGAAAACTCTTTTCATTATCATGTGAAACTAAACCGCTAGATTTATAACATTCATTCAGTTATCTCATAACTGTTTGTGAATTCCAATTATTGTATCCCATTCCGGATAAATAGAAAATATTAAACTTTCTGATCGAACATTCGAACACCCAAGTTTTCCCGAAACCGTCCAACACAAGAAATAAGTTCAAAGACATTCACTTCATGCCTCAGTACCAACGGTCCAGCCGTAGAAGGGTCAAGCCAACGCCTCACATGTGGCACGCCGTACTGCCCCAAACCCGAAGGTTCAAAGGGCAGTTCAAGACGGTCACATAATCGAGTTAAGGTTTGTTGTCTTCTAGAGGGACCATCACGTTACTTGCACTACTCAGAACGTCCTTAAACCATAGAAAAATCCAACACTTGGAAATTTATCCGGCAGGGGAAAAGGTGGGTATTTATATTCGGTCGAACTTTTCAACATATTCTAAAATATCCGGAAAGCCACATATACAAAATCTGATAATCCGATCGAATCATCTAAGCCCCAAAACACCCCAGAAATCTCAACTCTTGAGTTCAGATTAAAAACTCCCAGAAAACTCAGCACCCCAATTAACAAATTACTGTGCAAAATTGGATGGATGATGTCATCTTTTGGCCGCGGAACCGCCGCAGAAGCCAGGCTTCTGCCGCTGTTCCGCCGCTCTTTTAACAGATCATGGGATAAATTTTGCACCGTAATTCTTATAATTCCCTGCTGAATTTTTTAAGCATTTTTAATCTGGAAAAAACCCAGGTTTTGAAAAAAGTCCAGAGAGCATCTCGGGAATTAGGGTTTCGGTTCAGTCGGGTTTCAAACGTCGTCTAGACTTCGCCTAAGGCTCTAGCTAGGCTCTGATACCACTGTAGGGTTCCTAGGCACACTATAGAGGTCTCACAAGTCATCAACCATGCCAATTTCAAATTTTATGAGTGCCGAGAAACCCTAATACGGATCATTAACTAGAATTTTAGGCGAAACATTAAACTAGTTAACGACTTAACTAAAAGTGAGAAGCTACAACCTTTGTAGATCCGGTTCTCCACTTCCTTAGCTCCACGTAGACGTCCTCTCGCTGTCCGTCTCGAATCCCGGACTCAAGCATCGGCTTCATCGGAGAAATGGGCGGGCAAGGTCGTCGGCTTCGTGCCGAAGATGATCTACGTCGAGGCTTCACAAGATCAAGCTCCGACTTCACCAAGTTGTGAAACTTGTGAAGAAAACACCCTATACTACTTGGCAAGAGGTAGAGGGTGAAGAAATAGGAGGTGGGTTCACTTTAGAATTGGATTTCTCACTTGTTTACTCAAGATGCCATTAATGGTGGCAAGCTTTTTCTTGAACTCAAGAAGAAGAAGAAGATGAAGATGATTATGATAAGTTAATTAAAAATCCAAAAGAAATGAATACTTATCATAATATGAACTATGATTAGGTGTAGAGAATTGACTAAGGTTAGATGAATGGTTAGGGTTAAACTTGAAGACAAAATGGTCACTTTGGTCAAAGTTTCATGAAGCTTCAACAAGCTTCAAGAAAGAAAGCAACCATTTTGTTTTCTTTTGCAATTTCTTTTTAATCCAAATTAAAAAGATAAATGAACGAATAAATAAAAACCCTAACCATTTACTTAACCAAGGTTTAATTCTTTACACTTAACCAAATGAGCAAGTATCATCAAACATGATACAAACATGTGCACAAAAGTATATCACATATAAACTTGCACATCAAGTGAGAAAATCCATTTAAAGTGAACCAATACTAGTTAATGCAAAGTAATATATCAAATATATAATTATACATTAAATCATTAAATCAACACTTGATTCAATGATCCGGTCATATCGCATATAACCGACTAGTATCCTATGTATCGGCTTATCGAATCAATCCTTGATTCGATATCTAGGTTATATCGCATATAACCAATCGATACATTCATCGCGAGAATGGAATACGGTATCACATACACGCATTATTCTCGGTCCTGCACATATCTCATATGCGCTCCTATTTCGTTTCGCTTGAGCTAGGAAACCTCTGTGAAGGACTCTAAAGACTCGTCAATACGCCGGTAGCAGATGATGATCATATCAAGCACCCACAAGCCACAAGCGGTCTGCTAAACGTAACGGCCATCCGGGTATTGAGCGATCAGAAGATCGACGAGCTAGCCCGCTCACACTCCTGTGAATCCAACCAGTAACACTTACCGTACAGTCCGGTCTGTTCATCTGATATGTCGCATATCAAGTCTAGGGGTGGTAAACGCCAGACCCCAGTAACCGATAAGTCGTGCCGATGTGAGGCTCATAACGGGTCGAGAAACTACTGGTAACACTTACGACCAAATCTCTGATCAGCCCTGGCCAGGGACTTCCCTGTTACGGCCAATCGAGCACAGCGCAACATCAACCCCCAGTACTGGGAGAGACGAAACCCCTCCTATCGCTCATTGCCTCCATATGACTCGGGACTGTACCCAAAGACCACCGTTTTGCACGCCCTCATGGACGTGGTAAGGTGGAGATCAAAGTACAGTGGGAATCACACAAGACTCTATGACTATCTCGAGTCTACAGACTAACCTGCACAAGTGTCACCTGAGAACTGCCATCTGACGTGAGGTATAATACCATATGGGAGTTCTCGGCGAGTCCGTCCAGTGTACCCAGTCTCCACTGAGCACCCGTATACTATCTCTGATGTCAAACACCAATGGATATGGGATCATCCATCGCCCATCTCATGGGTCGAGAAGCGTATACGCTAGTCTACACTGGTATATCGATGCCCCGTCTCGATACACCCATGACTAGGGACCTTGAAGGATGTACTTATGGACTACCATGTCCCCACTAGTATGATCTACATCATAGTCCAGGCAGTCAAGCACACATCCTAAGGGCTTTACCAACATGTAACTATAAGACAGTTTAAAGAGACTAGTATACATGTTAAGATAAAGAGTAACCAGATAGCATACTATCATATCGAGCAAGAAAGTCATCTCTATATATGTCCAAGCATCCAATATAATATACATCATCTGTACAATACTGGCCTCTAGGGCATACATACAACTAACAATCGCGACCGTGGAATCTGTGTTTTATACAGGCTCGTATTAAAAACACGGACATCCTAGTATATCCAATATTTCATATATGTTCTTCTGCTGCAATGTTCTGTGATGAGATCATATTACTTCCTGAGACGAATGTTTATATTATATATATGAGTTATATGTTATATTACAGATTTCGTTTCAAATGTGATGCTTGTGAAGCATAATAAAATGGGACTTCATTAATGAGATTAATGAAATAAAAGAAACCTAAAGATGTTGTAGAAACTTGTTTAAAAACTGGTAGCTCTAGTTCTTGCTTTGCATAGCGGTGTTCCTTATAGAACATCCAGCACCTTATTCGATAAGGAAAGAGCCAAGATCCCTTCACCGGGAGTGACCTCTTTAGCGAAACTAGCAGATGCTACAAACTCGGTTTGTCTTTTGATTGCTTCTATAGTTTTTGCTTTGCATAGTGATATTTGTGAAATATCCTGCTCCTTATTCGATGAGGAAAGAGCCGAGATCCCTTCACCGGGAGTGACCTCTTTAGCAAAACTAGAAAAGGCCTCAAAAACACCATTTAAAATCACTCGATTCTACAACGATATCAAGTTCATTACGCAAAGGGTTTTCTTAAAAACCTGTCGTAGCCCTCCGTCATTTCAGATAAGTACTAGTTAGTATTCGTGCTACGTTTGTTGACCATGTTAAGGCGTAGTGTGCGGTAGCTGATTAGTGCTTATCTGTATAAGCATATGATGCGATTGGATTAGGGTAGTCGTGCGACTTTGTTGACCATGTTAAGGGTCGTGCGGGTGGGTTTAATTAAATCGGGAAATGACGGGTTGAACTTGACTTGCACTTATGATTTGTTGACCATGTTAATGTCATATAGCTGCTAGGGGTAAAATATTATTGGGAATTTCAAGAGTTGAAATTTGCAATGAGATTGCATACCTTCTATGAGATAGTTGGATCCCGATACCCGCTGCGAGTAAGAGTTACTCCTGGAAGAGTTTTACACATTACAATTAGCCGATCAAGTAGGTGTCTAGAAAGGTGTCAACGGGGTTACGTCCCTGGGAAAACGAGGTTTACTCTAATTAGGTCCGTGCGAAAGCACGGGGAACCTCCCTCAAAGTACCGGCACTGGCCTGGCTGAAAGATTGGCGAACTTATAGGGTGTAATTAATCCCGACTAGTCTTTCCTTTTAGGGTTTGAAGGAAGATTTGACTAAAACAGTGGGAGACATCCTGATTAGATAAATTGATAACCAATCTAATCTTGTAAAAGCGCACGCTGAGTGTTTTCTTCTCTCTCTCTCCTGGTTGCGACTATGTCACGCCTTAATCAAGATAATAATACGGATGTATTGACCGAATCCGCTTGTTATACTGCGCAAGAGAACGTTGGTCCCGCTCCAACTTATAATTGTTATAAGACAGAGCAGGAAATAGGGGATTACCAGAATTCCCGTGCCGCCCAAACGAAGAAAGTGCATGTTGATGCATCATCTTCGGGTATGTTCATTACAGAGAACTGTTTCTCAGTATCCTTTGCGTCCTGGGTATTAGATACCGGATCAGGATCCCGCATATGTAATCTGTTACATGGGCTACAGATAGGTAGAGAACTGAGAACGGGTGATAAGTTTCATGAGATAGAAATGGTGCAAGTGTTGCAGCCAAGTCTGTTGGTAGTTATCACCCTGTATTAATAAATACATTGATTCCGAACGAATGTTATTAGATACCGAACCGGATATACAACATCATATCAGTCTCTTTATTAGTAAAAAAGGATATAATTTTGTATTGTTGGATAATGTTTTGAACATTTCCTATATCAAGAGTTGATCTGTTCAGGCACGTTATCTAAAAGCATAGACGTTCTAAATCAAACCACAGTTCTTAGTATACAGAACACACACAAGAGGAAGAGTTCAGAAATGAACGAATCCTTCTTGAGGTATTGTAGACTAGGTCATATCAATGCGACCCGACTAGCTGAAGTTACATTTAGATGCATATTTAAATTAGTTTGAATTTACATCTTGTGAAACTTGCCGGTCATGTCACAAAGATAAGATGATCATAGCTCTGTTTATTGGAAACAAAGAAAGAGTTAGTGAACTCTTGGGATTGATACATACTGATGTATGAAGGTCCCCTGTCTACACATGCCAAGACCGGTTCTTTGTACTTCATTACATTCACTGATTATCTCTCAAGATCTGGACATATGTTCCTGTTGAAACACATGTCTGGAACTTTTGAGAAATTCAATGAATATAAGTTAGAAGTAGAGAACCAAAACGGGTATAAGTATTATGTCCTTTGATGAGATCAAGGAGGAGAATACTTGAGCACGGAATTCCTGGAATATTCTAAAGGAGAATGAGATTCTCTCTCAGCATTACTCCTCCGTATACAACACAACACATCAGTGTATCGGGGCGGAGGACTCACACACTATGCGATATGGTGTGCTCTATGATGAGTACTACTGAGTTGCCTATTTTCTCTTGGGGTTAAGCACCTGAGAAGTTACATACCTATTGAATAGGGTGTAGGGTTACTAGACACTCTAACAAGGGTTAAGGAAACATCAAACATGCCCGTTTAAAAGTTTAGCCGTGCCGAATATCCCTAAGCAAGATCGTTGCTAGAAAATTAGGGTTTCATATGTATGTAAACTATGTTTACTACTAAGTGAATACGATATACAACCTTTGTAGATCGGTCCTTCACTTCTTTAGCTCCTTGTTGAAGTCCCTTCGCTGCGATAGTGGTTCTCCTGGACCCTTGCATGGCTTCACGAGGCGAAAGACGCGTCCTTGCTTGAAGTCTTCGAGGCCGAAGATGATCTACGTCGAGGGGATGCCAACACAAGCTTCTACTTCACTAACTTGAGAATTAGTGAAGCAAACACCCTAAACTAAAAGGCTAGTCTAGTAGAGGATGGAGAAATAGGAAGTGGGTTCTCTTTAGAATTTTGTTTCTCACAGTCTATCTCACTCTTGATCAAACCCTAGCAAGCTTTTTCTCTTTTCAAAATGAAGAAGAAGAAGAAAAGAAAGTGATGAGGATAATGATCAAGTGAGAAGGCTAACCATGGTGACTGAGTATCATATACTAACTCTTGTAGAGACTTAACCCTAGGCTAATTGTTATGGTTGGGTTAATAAAAATCCATAGTAAAAACAAACTCAAGTTGAATTAGTCAATGCATCCATAAGCTTCCACAAGCTTCATGCATTTTCTAATCCTCCACTTGATTTTGTAATTACTTTAAATATTAAAAACCCAAACTAAAAATTAGCATAGTGTAAGTCTCATACACCCATGGATGATGTATCATCAACCATGATACAAAAATATAACACATTTTAATATATATCATATATATAGTAAAGATGTGTACATGTGAGAAAAAACCCTAAGTGAACATGTGTTAGTTAATGTTAACTAGTATATCTAATATACAATTATACAATAAATTATTAAATCAAGACTTGACTTAATAATCCGGTCATATCACATATAACCGACTAACATTCAATGTATCGACTTATCGAATGAACACTTGATTCGATAACCCGGCTATATCATATATAACCGACCGATACAAAAAGTCGCGAGAATAGAATACGGTATCACATGCACGCATTATTCTCGGTCCCGCACATATCACATATGCGCCCCTATTTCGTTTTGCCTGAGCCTGTAAAACCTCTATGTAGGACTCTAAAGACTCGTCAATACGCCGGCAGTAGGTGATGATCACATCACGCACCCACAAGCCGTTTGCGGTACTAGCTGGACGTAACGGATACCCGGGTATTGAGCGATCAGAAGATTAGCAAGCAAGCCCGCTCCAACTCCTGTAAAAGCCTGCCGGTAACACTTCCCGTACAGTCCGGTCTCCTCGTCTGATATGTCGCATATCAAGTCTAGGGGTGGTAAACGTCAGACCCCAATAACCGATAAGTCGTGCCGATGTGAGGCTCATAACGAGTCGAGAAACTACTGGTAACACTTACCAGTAAATCTCTATATCAGCCCTGGCTAGGGACTTCCCTATTACGGCCAATCGAGCACTGCGCAACATCAACCCCCAATACCGGGAGAGACGAAACCCCTCCTATCGCTCATTGCCTCCATGTGACTCGGGACTGTACCCAAAAAACACCGTTTGCACGCCCTCTTGGACGTGGTAAGGTGGAAATCAAAGCACAATGGGAATCACACAAGACTCTATGACGATCTCGGGTCTACAGACTAACCTGCACAAGTGTCACCAGAGAACTGCCATCTGACGTGAGGTATAATACCATCTGGGAGTTCTCAGCGAGTCCGTCCAGTGTACCCAGTCTCCACTGAGCACCCGTATACCATCTCTGATGTCAAACACCAATGGATATGGGATCATCCATCGCCCATCTCATGGGTCGAGAAGCGTATACGCTAGTCTACACTGGTATATCGATGCCCCGTCTCGATACACCCACGACTAGGGACCTTGAAGGATGTACTTATGGACTACCATGTCCCCACTAGTATGATCCGCATCATAGTCCAGGTAGTCAAGTACTCATTCTAAGGGCTTTACCAACATGTAACTATAAGACAGTATAAAGAGACAAGTATACATGTTAAAGTAAAGAGCAACCAGATAGCATACTATCATGTCGAGCAAGAAAGTTCTCTCTATATATGTCCAAGCATCCAATATAATATACATCATCTGTACAATTCTGGCCTCTAGGGCATACATACAACTAACAATCTCCCACTTGCACTAGGGCCAGCTGCTGTAGTATCGTATACCAAGCATCCCGAAGAGTCTCTCAAACTGTATCTGGGGAATGGCCTTCGTGAGTGGATCCGCAGTGTTGTTCTTCGTGTCAACCCTCCTGACCTCGATCTCACGGCGATCAACTATCTCCCGGATCAGGTGATACCGCATCATAATATGCCTGGATCACTGATGGGACCTGGGTTCCTTGGCCAAAGCCACCTCTCCATTGTTATCGCAATACAAAGGTATTGGATGCTCAATGGTTGGAACAACTCCAAGTTCAGTAATGAACTTTTTGATCCATACAGCCTCTTTGGCAGCATCGTTGGCAGCGATGTATTCAGCCTCCATCGTCGAGTCTGCCACGGTTTCCTGCTTGGAACTTTTCCAGCTAACCGCCCCTCCGTAAAGGGTAAAGACAAATCCCGACTGCGACTTAGAATCGTCCTTATCACTCTGGAAACTCGAATCGGTAAAGGACTCCACTTGGAGTTCTCCGTTACCATACACCAAGAGCATCTCTTTAGTCCTTCGCAAGTACTTGAGAATGCTCTTCACAGCTGTCCAGTGACTCTCTCCTGGATCAGCTTGATACCTACTCACTACACTTAGTGAGTATGCTACATCGGGTCTGGTAGCATCGTGTACATGATAGAGCCTACAGCCGAAGCATAGGGTATCCCTTGCATGCGAGGTCTCTCCAAATCAGTCTTGGGAGACATCTCTTTAGAGAGAGTGAGCCCTGAAATCGTGGGTAAAAACCCACGTTTGGACTCTTCCATACTAAACCTCTTTAGTATGGTGTCAATGTACCTGGATTGGGACAATCCCAATATCCTTTTAGATCTATCTCTATAGATCATAATTCCCAATATGCAGGAGGCATCACAAAGATCTTTCATTGAGAATCTTTGTGATAAGAAGAGCTTGACCGATTGCAGCATAGGAATGTCATTTCCTATCAAGAGTATGTCGTCCACGTACCATACGAGGAAGACAACCTTACTCTCTGCCACCTTCTTGTAGATACAAGGTTCTTTCTACGTTTCTGACAAAATCAAACTCTTTGATAACGACGTCAAAGCAGATGTTCCAACTCCGCGATGCTTGCTTTAATCCATAAATGGATTTAAGCAGCTTGCACACCTTCCCGCTGCTCCCACTATCTACGAAGCCCTCTGGCTGAGTCATGTACACGCACTCTTTTAAATCACCGTTTAGAAAGGCGGTCTTAACATCCATTTGCCAGATTTCGTAGTCATGATATGCAGCGATGGCAAGCATGATCCGGATGGATTTAAGCATAGCCACTGGAGAAAAGGTTTCGTCATAGTCCACACCTGGTCTTTGACGAAAACCTTTTGCAACAAGTCTAGCTTTGAAAGTCTCCACTTTCCCATCTACACCAAGTTTTTTCTTGAAGATCCACTTGCTCCCAATGGGTTTTACCCCTTCAGGAGCAACTTCCAAATTCCATACTTTGTTGGTGTACATGGATTCCATCTCGGACCGCATTGCATCCAGCCATTTCACTGAGTCCCCTCTCGTGATGGCCTGCTCGAAGCTAGTTGGGTCATCATCAACCATGATGCAATCCTCGCTCCCACTGTCCATGAGAAAACCGTAATATCTCTCGGGTGGGTGAGGAACCCTACTAGATCGGCGGAGTGGCTGGGGTTCATCGGGAACTACCGAATCTTCTGGTTCTACCAAATCTTCAGTTGTGGTTTGTACAGCTGGAACCTCTTCCAGTTGTACCTCAGAGCCATTAATCTCTTTTGCAAGAAATTCCTTTTCTAAAAAGGTGGCGTGTTGAGCAACAAACACCCTTTGTTCCTCACTGTGGTAGAAGATATACCCTCGCGAATGATTGGGATATCCAACAAACTTACACAAAACAGACCTTGCTTTGAGTTTGTCCGGTTTTTGTCTTTTGACATAGGCCGGGAAACCCCATATCTTAATAAAATTAAGATATGGTCTCTTCCCCTCCCATATCTCATATGGGGTGGTAGGCACAGATTTGCTAGGAACCCTATTCAGTAGGTATGCTGTTGTCTCCGATGCATATCCCGAGAAGAAAATAGGTAACTCAGCTATACTCATCATAGATTGCACCATATCTAATAGGGTGAGGTTTCTCCGTTCCGATACACCGTTGTGCTGTGGTGTATATGGAGGAGTTAGCTGAGAGAGAATCCCATTCTCTTTTAGGAAGTCCAGGAATTCATTGCTTAAGTATTCACCTCCTCGATCAGATCGAAGGATTTTAATACTTTTCCCGGTTTGGTTCTCGACTTCTTGTTTATATTCTCTAAATTTCTCAAAAGCGTCTGATTTTTGTTTCATCAGGAACACATATCCGAGTCTAGAGAGATCGTCAGTGAATGTAATGAAGTACGAAGAACCATCCCTGGCATGTGTAGACATGGGACTGCATACATCGCTATGTATCAGTCCCAAGAGTTCGGTAACTCTCTCGACGTGTCCCGTAAACGGAGTTTTGGTCATCTTACCTTTGAAACATGACTGGCAAGTGTCATAAGATGAAAATTCAAACGGATTTAAATATCCATCCTTATGCTACATAGCTAGTCATGTCGCATTGATGTGACCCAGTCTACAATGCCACAAGAAGGATTCGTTCATTTCTGAACTCTTCCTCTTATGTGTGTTTGTTATGCTCAGAACTGTTGATTGATTTAGAACATAAATGCCATTGCACAACGTGCCTGATCCAACCAACTTTTGGTTAAGGAAAATGTTCATAACATTATCCTGTAATACAAAATTATATCCCTCTTTACTCAACAAAGAAACTGATATAATGTTGCATATCAGGTTCGGCATGAAATAACATTCGTTCAGAATCAATATATTACCATTTGGTAATACAAGGTGCTATTCCCCGACGGTTTTAGCTACAACAATTGCACCATTTCCAACCCTTATGTCTTTATCACCTTCTCCAAGTTGTCTACCTTTCCTAAGCCCATGTAACTGATTAAATATATGGGATCCAGATCCGGTATCTAATACCCAGGACGTTGAGCAAATGGAGAAACAGTTCTCGGTAACGAACACACCCGAAGAAAATGCATCAACATGTACTTTCTTCATTGGGGTGGCATGGGAATCCTGGTATTCCCCTAAATCCTGTTCAGTCTTATAACTCTTATAAGAAAGAACGGAACCAACGTTCCCCAGCACAGTATAACATGTGGGTTCGGTCAATACATCCATATTATTATCTTGATTAAGGCATGATATGGTCGCTACCTGGAGAAAGAGAGAAGAAAACACTTTAGCGTATGCTCTTGCAAGATCAGATTGGTTATTATTTTATCTAATCAGGATGGCTCCCACTGTTTTTATCAAATCTTCCTTCAAACCCTAAAAGGAAATACTAGCCGGGATTAATTACACCCTACAATTTCGCCAATCTTTCAGCCAGTCCAGTGTCGGTACTTTGAGGGAGGTTCCCCGTGCTTTCGCACGGACCTAATTAAAGTAAACCTCGTTTTCCAAGAGCCATAACCCCGTTGAGACCTTTCTAGACACCTACTTGATCGGCTAATTGTCCTGTGTAAAACTCTCCCAGGAATAACAATTACTCGTAGTGGGTATCGGGAACCAACTATTTCATAGAAGGTATGCAATCTCATTGCAAATCTCAACACTTGAAATTCCAAATAATATTTTGCCCCGAGCATCCCATGACCTTGACGGAAGTCAACAAACCATAGGGTGCAAGTCAAGTTCAACCCGTCATTTCTTGATTGAATCAAACCCACCCGCACGACCCTTGACGGAGGTCAACAAGGTCGTACGACTACCCTAATCCAATCTGCATCATATGCATAAGCAGATAAATACTAGTTAGCTACCGCACACTACGCCTTGACGGAGGTCAACAAACGTAGCACGAATACTAAGTAGGGCTTATCTGAAATGACGGAGGGCTACGACAGGTTTTTCTGAAAACCTATTGCGTAATGAACTTGATATCGTTGTAGAATCGAGTGAATTTTGAGGCTTTTATTAGTTTTTCTAAAGAGGTCACTCCCGGTGAAGGGATCTCGGCTCTTTCCTTATGGAATAAGGTGCAGGATATATCATATACATCACTATGCAAAGAAAAACTCCAAAAGAAATAAAAAACAAACCGAGTGTTGTAGCATCTGCCAGTTTTTCTAAAGTGGTCACTCCCGGTGAAGGGATCTCGGCTCTTTTCTCATCGAATAAGGTGCAGGGTATATCATATATACCGCTATGCAAAGCAAAACTGTAGCTACCGTTTTTAAAAAAAATTGATTCTACAACATCTTTTCGGTTTCTTTTCTTTCATTAATCACATTAATGAAGTCCCATCATTTAAGTCACCTAAACATTACAGATAAATACGACGTACACTTATGCCATCCGCATTCGCCTCGATGTCCCCTCGTGCACCGTTAGGTTAGGTAACTAACGGCAGAGCGGGGCAGGGCTAGCGCGGGTGTAAAACATAAGTAACGCCTATATAATATATCATATATACTATATACAGTATTTATCACAGCACATCAAATGATCACATCACAGATATCGCTGCAGAAGAAACATATGAAACATTGGATATACTAGGACATCCGTGTTTTATTTTGAGCCTCTATAAAATACGGATTCCACGGTCGCGACGAATAGCCAAACCCACAGCCCTAGACCCCTACGAGAGCAGCAAGCAACCCTACCAATTCTAGAGTTAGGAGACCCGGACTCGACTCCTCGAGTTGGTCTCCCACTAAACTCCAGAACCCGGTTACTTGTGCCCTCCTCCTTGGGTCTATCCTAGTGCGGAAAAATAAATAATATACAAAAGGTGACATCAACCTCATCCCGGAAGTGCCCCAATAAAAGAATATTACATACATTAAATTTTACATGAATGAAAATGAAAACTCTTATCTCACATAAAACCCTCCGGCTATTCAGAACGCGACGATCCAATATAACATATCCAGCAACACATAACATCACATGTCATCAACGTAAGTAAATATGTGCATCCCAATTGTCGTTGACATATAGCAACGAAACCGGCGATATCACATATTACACTTACGGTCACAGAAAAGAAAGTGTAAAACTACAACATTTGGAATCCACAATCTTCTTTAGACATCGTAAATCCGAAATATCACATATTTCGCATTTCATGCCTAACTGTATGAATTCCACATATTGTATCACATTCCAGATAAATAGACAGTATTAAAGTTTTCGATCGAATAATCAAATACCCGAGATATCCTAAATAGCTCAACACTTGAGCGGAGTTCAAAAATTCTAGAATATGTCACAGTAGCAACGGTCCAGCCGTAGAAGGGTCAAGCCAACGCCTCACATGTGGCACGCCGTACTGCCCCAAACCCTAAGGTTCAAAAGGCATTCAAGACGGTCACATAATCGAGTTAAGGTTTGTTGTCTTCTAGAGGGTCCATCGCATCACATGCACGTATTTCCGAAAGATTTAAACCCGAGAAAAATGCAACACTTGAATGTTTTTCGTGCCGGGAAAAATTGAGTTACTGATATCCGTTCGAACATTTTAATACTTTCTAAATTATCCGGAATAACAATACGAAATTAAATCTTCCGATCGAATTAACGAATACAAAAGGATCCCCAGAATACTCAACACTTGAGTCAGTTTAAAAATACCCATAAAATAGCACTATCAGATAAAAGTATTACTATGCAAACGTCAAGTCAAACACTCACTGTACGGCCGCGGTTCCGCGGCACAAGTAGGGTATTGCCGCGGAACCGCGGAGGTCCGTACTGCTTACGTCATCAAATTTGCACCGTAATTCTTAGAAAACCCTGCTGAATTTTTTAGGTATTTTTAATTCTGAAAAATCACAGATTTTGAAAAAAGTCCAGAGAGGGGGTCGTTTTGACATTTTCGGGTTCGATCGGGGTTTTAACTTCGTTAACACATCGCCTAATGCTCTAGCTAGGCTCTGATACCACTGTAGGGTTACTAGGCACTCTAACAAGGGTTAAGGAAACATCAAACATGCCCGTTTAAAATTTTAACCGTGCCGAATATCCCTAAGCAAGATCGTTGCTAGAAAATTAGAGTTTCATATGTATGTAAACTATGTTTACTACTAAGTGAATACGATATACAACCTTTGTAGATCGGTCCTTCACTTCTTTAGCTCCTTGTTGAAGTCCCTTCGCTGCGATCGTGGTTCTCCCGGACCCTTGCATGGCTTCACGAGACGAAAGACGCGTCCTTGCTTGAAGTCTTCGAGGCCGAAGATGATCTACGTCGAGGGGATGCCAACACAAGCTTCTACTTCACTAACTTGATAATTAGTGAAGCAAACACCCTAAACTAAAGGTCTAGTCTAGTAGAGGATGGAGAAATAGGAAGTGGGTTCTCTTTAGAATTTTGTTTCTCACAATCTATCTCACTCTTGATCAAACCCTAGCAAGCTTTTTCTCTTTTCAAAATGAAGAAGAAGAAGAAAAGAAAGAGATGAGGATAATGATCAAGTGAGAAGGCTAATCATGGTGAGTGAGTATCATATACTAACTCTTGTAGAGACTTAACCCTAGTCTAATTGTTATGGTTGGGTTAATAAAAATCCACAGTAAAAACAAACTCAAGTTGAATTAGTCAATGCATCCATAAGCTTCCACAAGCTTCATGCATTTTCTAATCCTCCACTTGATTTTGTAATTACTTTAAATATTAAAAACCCAAACTAAAAATTAGCATAGTGTAAGTCTCATACACCCATGGATGATGTATCATCAACCATGATACAAAAATATAACACATTTTAATATATATCATATATATAGTAAAGATGTGTACATGTGAGAAAAAACCCTAAGTGAACATGTGTTAGTTAATGTAAGCTAGTATATCAAATATACAATTATACAATAAATTTTTAAATCAACACTTGACTTAATAATCCCGTCATATCACATATAACCGACTAACATTCAATGTATCGACTTATCGAATCAACACTTGATTCGATAACCCGGCTATATCATATATAACCGACCGATACAAAAAGTCGCAAGAATAGAATACGGTATCACATACACGCATTATTCTCGGTCCCGCACATATCACATATGCGCCCCTATTTCGTTTTGCCTGAGCCTGTAAAACCTCTATGTAGGACTCTAAAGACTCGTCAATACGCCGGTAGTAGGTGATGATCACATCACGCACCAACAAGCCGTCAGGGGTACTAGCTGGACGTAACGGATACCCGGGTATTGAGCAATCAGAAGATTAGCAAGCAAGCCCGCTCCAACTCCTGTAAAAGCCTGCCGGTAACACTTCCCGTACAGTCCGGTCTCCTTGTCTGATATGTCGCATATCAAGTCTAGGGGTGGTAAACGTCAGACCCCAATAACCGATAAGTCGTGCCGATGTGAGGCTCATAACGGGTCAAGAAACTACTGGTAACACTTACCAGTAAATCTCTATATCAGCCCTGGCCAGGGACTTCCTTGTTACGGCCAATCGAGCACTGCGCAACATCAACCCCCAATACCGGGAGAGACGAAACCCCTCCTATCGCTCATTGCCTCTATGTGACTCGGGACTGTACCCAAAAACCACCGTTTTGCATGCCCTCATGGACGTGGTAAGGTGGAAATCAAAGCACAGTGGGAATCACACAAGACTCTATGACAATCTCGGGTCTACAGACTAACCTGCACAAGTGTCACCAGAGAACTGCCATCTGACGTGAGGTATAATACCATCTGGGAGTTCTCGGCGAGTCCGTCAAGTGTACCCAGTCTCCACTGAGCACCCGTATACCATCTCTGATGTCAAACACCAATGGATATGGGATCATCCATTGCCCATCTCATGGGTCGAGAAGCGTATACGCTAGTCTACACTGGTATATCGATGCCCCGTCTCGATACACCCACGACTAGGGACCTTGAAGGATGTACTTATGGACTACCATGTCCCCACTAGTATGATCCGCATCATAGTCCAGGTAGTTAAGTACTCATCCTAAGGGCTTTACCAACATGTAACTATAAGACAGTATAAAGAGACAAGTATACATGTTAAATAAAGAGCAACCAGATAGCATACTATCATGTCAAGCAAGAAAGTCCTCTCTATATATGTCCAAGCATCCAATATAATATACATCATCTGTACAATACTGGCCTCTAGGGCATACATAAAACTAACATAGGGTTCCAACCAAATCAAATGTCTACCACTCCATATGTGATATGGTATGGGAAAAGCCCATCTCTTAAGGAAGTTAAGATTTGGGGTTGTCCGGCCTATGTCAAAAGCAAAATCCGGACAAGCTCGAGGCAAGGTCAGTCCTGTAGAAGTTTGTTGGATATCCCAAGCATTCGCAAGCGAATATCTTCTACCTAACCGAGGAACAAAAGATGTTTTGTTTCTCAACATGCCACCTTTGTGAAAGGTAATTTCTTGTGATGAAATTAGTGGTCATGAGGTACAACTGGAAACAGTTCCAGCTATACAAACCGCAGCTGATGATTTGGTAGAACCGAAGGATTCAATAGTTTCCAACGAACCTCTGCCTTTCCGCCGATCTAGTAGGGTTCCTCATCCACCTAGGAGATACTTCGGTTTTCTCTATGACAGTGGGAGAGAGGATTGCATCATGAGATGATGACCCAACTGGTTTCGAGCTGGCCATCAGGAGTAGGACTCTATAAGAATGGCTGGATGCTTCGCGATCTGAGATGGAATCCTTATACACCAACAAAGTATGGACTTTGGATGCTTTATCTGAAGGGTTAAATCCCCATCAGGAGCAAGTATATCTTGAGAAGATTACTTGGTGTACATGGAAAAGTTGAGACTTTCAAAGCTATGCTTAAGTCCATCCAGATCCTACTTGCCACTACTACATACCATGACTACGATATCTTGTGGTTGGGTGTCATGAATGCTTTTCTAAATGTTGATTTGGAAGAGAGCGTCTATAAGTACATAACCAGAGAGCTTCATAGATAGTGGGAGCAGCGGAAACTTGTGCAAGATTTTTCATGTGATAAAGCAGGCATCGCGGAGTTGGAACGTCTGTTTTGATGTGGTAGTCAAAGAGTTTGACTTCATCAAAATAGCAGATGATTCTTGTATATACAAAAAGGTAGTAGGGAGTATGGTGATGATCCTCGTAGAGTACGTGGATGACATACTCTTGATAGGGAAGGAGTTTCCTATGCTACGCTCGGTCAATCTCCGCTTATCACAAGGATTCTCCATATAGGATCAAAGTGATACCTCCTAAATCCTGGGTTTTAATCTATGAGATAGATCTAATTGGATGTTAGGATTCTCACTAGTTGTAGTGTGATGGTATCAATCGATCCTAGGGAGAATCACTGGAAAGGTTCCAGAGTGATAAGGACGACTGAATGTTAGTCGCAGGCATTGTCTTTACCCTCAGTGGAGGGACGATATGTTGGAAGAGTTCCAAGCTAGATACCGTGACATACTAGACGATAAAGGCAGGATAAATCACTACCAAGGATGCTACCAAAGAGGCATTCTGGATATATATAAGTTCATGAGATGAACTTCGTTCCAACCATTGTGTGACAATGGAGTTATGGCTTCGGCCTAGGAACCCCCGTCCCATCAGAAATCCAGATATAATTCTTAGGCAGTATCGCCTGATCATGGAGATGGTTGATCTCCAGGGAGATCGAGGTTAGAAGAGTAGACACAGAGGACAACAGCGCGGATCCACTCACAAAGGCCTTTTTCCCAGTAGAGACTTTTATGGGATGGTTGAATATGAGATACTTCAACCACAACTAATTGTTGGGTATGTGATACCACAACAGATGGCCCTAGTGCAAGTGGGAGATTGTTAGTTATGTGTATGCCCTGGAGGCCATTACTGTACATACGATGTATATTGTAGTGGATGCTTGGACATATATAGGGAGGGCTTTCTTGCTCAACATGATAGTAATGTTATCTGGTTGCCCTTTATCTTAACATGTACTCTGATTGTCTCATTGTTACATGTTGAAAAAGATCTTAGGATGAGTACTTGACTACAAGGACTATGATGTGGATCATACTAGTGGGGACGGTGTAGTCTCCAAGTACATCCTTCAAATGTTCCTAGTCGTGGGAGTACCGAGACAGGGCATCGATACTCCAGTGTAGACTAGCGTATGCGCTTCTTGACCCATATGATGGGCGATGGATGTGTAGGGTTCCTAGGCACTCTAGTGAGGTCTCTAAAGGCATCTACCATGCCAATTTCAAAAAAATCGGTGCCGAGAAACCCTAGTGTACGGATCGTTTGCTAGAAATCTAGGCGAAACAAAAATAGTTAACACTTAACTAAGGGAATACGGAAATACAACCTTTGTAGATCCGGTGCTCCACCTCCATAGCTCCGCAACGAAGTCCTCTCCGCTGTCCAATAAGAATCCGGGCTCTAGCGTCGACTTCATCGGAGAATAAGCGAGCTAGGTCGTCGATGTCCATGCCGAAGATGATCTACGTCGAGGCATCGCTAAATCAAGCTCCGACTTCACCTAGTCAAGAAACTTGTGAAGAAAACACACTCTACTACTTGGCAAGAGGTAGAGGATGAAGAAATAGGAAATGGGTAGACTTTAGTTTTGGATTTCTCACTCTTTTTATCACTTCACCATTGATGAAGTGAAGGTTTTCTTCATGAAGATGAAGAAGAAGAAGAAGATATATTATGATAAGAATAATAGAATAGAATATGAATAATCATTTCTTATCATAATTAAACTATAGTAATGTGTAGAGAGTTGACCATAGTTAAATGAATGGTTAGGGTTTAATAGATGAAGACAAAAGGGTTAGATTGGTCAAAGCTTCATGAAGCTTCACTTAGCTTCATGAAAGAAACCCTTTTGTTTTCTTTTTCTCATTTATCTTTTAAATCCAAATGAAAAGATAAATGAATGAATAAAAGAAAACCCTAATTATTTATTTAACTTAGGTTTACTTCATTACACAAACCCTAGCATTCTTGCATCATCAAACATGATACAAACAAGTGCACAAAATCATATCGCATATGCAATGCGCACACCCGAGTGAGAAAATCCATTTAAAGTCAACCGATACTAGTTGATGCAAAGTAATATATCAAATATATAAATATGCATTAAATCATTAAATCAACACTTGATTCAATGATCCGGTCATGTCGCACACAACCGACTAGTATACAATATATCGGCTTATCGAATCAACGCTTGAATCGATCACTAGGTTATATCGCATACAACCATTCGACACATTGATCGCGAGAATGAAATACGGTATCACATACACGCATTATTCTCGGTCCCGCACATATCTCATATGCGCTCCTATTTCGTTTCGCTTGAGCCAGGAAACCTCTGTGTAGGACTCTAAAGACTCGTCAATACGCCGGCAGCAGATGATGGTCATATCAAGCACCCACAAGCCGCAAGCGGTCTGCTAAACGTAACGGCCACCCGGGTATTGAGCGATCTGAATATCGACGAGCAAGCCCGCTCACACTCCAGTGAATCCAACCAGTAACACTACCGTACAGTCCGGTCTGATCGTCTAATATGTCGCATATCTTGCCTAGGGGTGGTAAACGTCAGACCCCAATAGATCGATAAGTCGTGTCAATATGAGGTCTATAACACTTCGAGAAACTACTGGTAACACTTACCAGTAAATCTCAGCAACCCTGGCCAGGGATTTCCTGTTATAGCCAATCGAACACTGCACAACATCAACCCCCTATACCGGGAGAGACGAATCCCCTCCTATCGCTCATTGCCTCCATGTGACTCGGGACTGTACCCAAAAACCACCGTTTTGCACGCCCTCTTGGACGTGGTAAGATGGAAATCAAAGCACAGTGGGAACCACACAAGACTCTATGACGATCTCGGGTCAACAGACTACTCTGTACCAGTGTCACCAGAGAACTGCCATCTGACGTGAGGTATAATACCATCTGGGAGTTCTCGGTGAGTCCGTCCAGTGTACCCAGTCTCTACTGAGCACCCGTATATCACCTCTGATGTCAAACACCAATGGATATGGGATCATCCATCGCCCATCTGTATGGGTCGAGAAGGTATACGCTAGTCTACTCTGGTATATCGATGCCCCGTCTCGATACACCCACGACTAGGGACTTTGAAGGATGTACTTATGGACTACCATGTCCCCACTAGTATGATCCGCATCATAGTCCAGGTAGTCAAGTACACATCCTTAGGGCTTTACCAACATGTAACAGAGAGACAATCAGTGTACACGTTAAGGTAAAGAGTAACCAGATAGCATACTATCATGTCGAGCAAGAATGTCCTTCCTATATACGTCCCAGCATCCACTACAATATACATCCAATGTACAGTAATGGCCTCTAGGGCATACATATAACTAACAATCTCCCACTTGCACTAGGGCCATCTGTAGCAGTGGTTGTAGTATCTCATACTCAACCATCCCATAAAAGTCTCTCTCTGGGAATAGGCCTTCGTGAGTGGATCCGCCGTGTTGTCCTCTGAGTCTACTCTCCTAACCTCGATCAGCCTGGAGATCAACCATCTCCATGATCAGGTGATACTGCCTTAGAATAAGTCTGGATCACTGATGGGACCTGCGTTCCTTGGCATAAGCCACAACTCCATTGTCACACAATGGGAGGAACTAAGTTCATCTCATGAACTAATAAACATCCAAACAGCCTCTTTGGTAGCATCATAAGTAGCGATGTATCCAGCCTTTATCGTCTAGTATGTCACGGTATCTAGGTTGGAACTCTTCCAATATACCGTCCCTTTACTGAGGGTAAAGACAATGCCTGCGACTGACATTCAGTCGTCTTTATCACTCTGGAACACTTCCAGTGATCCTATATGGAGAATCATTGTGATAAGTGGAGATTGACCGAGCGTAGCATAGGAAACTACTTTCTAATCAAGAGTATGTCATCCACGTACTCTACGAGGATCACCACCATACTCCCTACTACCCTTTTTGTTTATACAAGGTTCATCTACCATTTTGATGATGTCAACTTCTTTGACTACTTCATCAAAACAGATGTTCCAACTCCGCGATGCCTGCTTTATCATATAAAACATCTTGCACATGTTTCCGCTGCTCCCACTGTCTACGAGGACCTCTGGCTGTGTACTTATAGACGCACTCTTCTAAAACATCATTTAGAAAAGCAGTCATGGCACCTAACCGCCAGATATCGTAGTCATGGTATGTAGCCGTGGCAAGTAGGATCTGGATGGACTTAAGCATAGCTACTTGAAAAAGGTTTCATCATAATCCACGCCTGGTAAATGATGCAAACTTTTAACAAGCCTAGCTTTGAAAGTCTCAACTTTTCCATGTACACCAAGTAATCTTCTCAAGATATACTTGCTCCTGATGGGGATTTAACCCTTCAGATATAGCAACCAAAGTCCATACTTTGTTGGTGTATAAGGATTCCATCTCAGATCTCTAAGCATCCAGCCATTCTTACAGAGTCTCACTCCTGATGGCCAGCTCGAAACTAGTTGGGTCATCATCTCATGATGCAGTCCTCGCTCCCACTGTCATAGAGAAACCGAAGTATCTCTCAGGTGGGTGAGGAACCCTACTAGATCGGCGGAGAGGCTGAGGTTCATTGGAATCTACTGAATCCTTTGGTTCTGTCAAATCATCAGCTGCAGTTTGCATAGCTGGAACGTTTCCAGTTCTACATAACAGGCGTTGCCTCGAGCTTGTCCGGATTTTGCTTTTAGACATAGGCCGGACAACCCCAAATCTTAACTAACTTAAGATATGGGCTCTTCCCTTTCCATATCACATATGAAGTGGTAGGCAACTGATTTGATTTGAACCTTATTCAATAGGTATGAAGCTTCTCAAGTGCATAACTCCCAAAAGGAAAAAGGTAACTCAGTAATACTCATCATAGAGCACACCATATCAAATAGGGTGTATCTGCTCCGCCACGATATACCATCGTGCTATGGTGCATACGGAGGAGTATTGCTGAGAGAGAATCTCATTCTTAGAATAGTCCAGGAATTCCATGCTCAAGTATTCTCCTCCCTGATCTCATCAAAGGACATAATACTTATACCCGTATTGGTTCTCTACTTCTAAGTTATATTCTATGAATATCTCAAAAGGTTCGGACTTGTGTTTCAACAGGAACATATGTCTGAATCTTGAGAGATTATCAGAGAATGTAATGAAGTACAAAGAACCGGTCTTGGTATGTGTAGACAGGGGACAACATACATCAACATGTATTATCCCAAAAGTTTACCAACTCTTTCTCTGTTTCCAATAAACAGAGCTATGATCATCTTATCTTTGTGACATGACTGGCGAGTTTCATAAGATGAAAATTCAAACTAATTTAAATATGCATCTTTATGTAACTCCAGCTAGTCGGGTCGCATTGATATGACCTAGTCTACAATACCTCAAGAAGGATCCGTTCATTTCTGAACTCTTCCTCTTGTGTGTGTTCCATATACTAAGAAATGTAGTTTGATTTAGAACATTAATGCTTTTAGATAACGTGCCTGAACCGATCAACTTTTGATATAGGAAATTTTCAAAACATTATCCAACAATACAAAATTTTATCATTTCTGACATGATTTTGTATATCAGGTTCGGTATCTAATAACATTCGTTCAGAATCAATGTATTATAATACAGGGTGACAGTGACCAACAGACTTGGATGCAACACTTGCCCCGTTTTCTGCCTCATGAAACTTATCACCCGTTCTCAGTTTTTCTACCCTTTTGTAGCCCTGTATAACAGATTACATATCTGGGATCCTGATCCGGTAACATATACCAAGGATGCGGAGGATACTGAAAAACAGTTATTTGTAATGAACACACCCGAAGATGATGCATCAACATGCACTCTCTTCGTTTGGGCGGCATGGGAAATCTGGTATTCCCCAATTTCCTGCTCTGTCTTATAACAATTATAAGTTGGAGCGGGACCAACGTTCCCCAGCTCAGTATAACAAGCGGGTTCGGTCAATAATCCGTTTTATTATCTTGATTAAGGCGTGATATGGTCGCTACCAGGGGAGAGAGAGAAGAAAACACTCAGCGTGCGCTCTTGCAAGAATAGATTGGTTATTATTTTATCTAATCAGGATGGCTCCCACTGCTTTTTATCAAATCTTCCTTCAAACCCTAAAAGGAAAGACTAGTTGGGATTAATTACACACTACAAGTTTGCCAATTTTTCAGCCAGGCCAGTGTCGGTACTTTAAGGGAGGTCCCCCATGCTTTCGCACGAACCTAATTAATGTAAACCTCGTTTTCCCAGAGGCATAACCCCGTTGACACCTTTCTAGACACCTACTTAATCGGCTAATTGTAATGTATAAAACTCTCCCAGGAGTAACAATTACTCGCAGCGGGTATCGGGATCCAACTATCTCATAGAAGGTATGCAATCTCATTGCAAATTTCAACACTTGAAATTCCCGATAATATTTTGCCCCTAGCACCCTATGACCTTGACGGAGGCCAACAAACCATAGGCTACTAGTCAAGTTCAACCCGTCATTTCTTGATCGAATCAAACCCACCCGCACGACCCTTGACGGAGGCCAACAAGGTCGCATGACTACCCTGACTCAATCTGCATCATATGCATAAGCAGATAAATACTGGTTAGCTACCGCACACTGCGCCTTGACGGAGGCCAACAAACGCAGCACGAATACTAAACAGCACTTATCTGAAATGACGGAGGGCTACGACAGGTTTTTATGAAAACCTATTGCGTAATGAACTTGATATCGTTGTAGGATCGAATGAATTTTGAAATGGAGTGTTTTTGAGGCTTTTCTAGTTTTGCTAAAGGAGTCACTCCCGGTGAAGGGATCGTCGGTCCTTTCCTCGTCGAATGAGGTGCGGGATATATCATATATATCACTGTGCAAAGCAAAAACAGTTAAAAGCAATCAAAAGACAAACCGAGTATGTAGCATCTGCCAGTTATTGCTAAAGGAGTCACTCCCGGTGAAGGGATCTCGGTCTTTTCCTTATCGAATAAGGTGCAGGATATATCGCATGTACCTCTGTGCAAAGCAAGAACTGTAGCTACCTGTTTTATTTTGAAATTCGATTCTACAACATCTTAGGTTTCTTTTATTTCATTAATCTAATTAATGAAGTCCCATCATTTAAGTACCTAAACATCACAGATAAATACGACGTACACTTATGCCATCCGCATTCGCCTCGATGTCCCCTCGTGCACCGTTAGGTTAGGTAACTAACGACAGAGCGGGGCAGGGCTAGCGTGGGTGTAAAACATAAGTAACGGCTATATAATATATCATATATACTATATACTGTATCTATCACAGAACATCACATGATCACATCACAGATATCGCAGCAGAAGAATCATATGAAATATTGGATATACTAGGACGTCCGTGTTTTCAATACGAGCCAGTATAAAACACGAATTCCACGGTCGCGATGAATAGCCAAACCCACACCCCTAGACCCCTACGAGAGCGGCAAGCAACCCTACCAATTCTAGAGTTAGGAGACCCGGACTCGACACCTCGAGTTGGTCTCCCACTGGACTCCAGAACCCGGTTACTTGTGCCCTCCTCCTTGGGTCTATCCTAGTGCGGAAAAGAAAATAATATACAAAGGGTGACTACTTCCGCAACCTAGAAGCGCCCCAATAAAAGAATATTACATACAAGTTTTTACATGAATGAAAATGAAAAACACTCATCTCACATAAAAACCCCCGGCTATTCATACACGACGATCCAATATAACATATCCAGCAACACATAACATCACATGTCATCAACGTAAGTAAATATGCACATCCCAATTGTCGTTGACATATAGCAACGAAACCGGCGATATCACATATTACACTTAAGGTCACAGAAAAGAAAGTGTAAAACTACAACAGTTGGAATCCGCAACCTCCTCAGACATCGCATGCCTGATCAAATGAATTCTTTAGACATCGCATGCCTAACAATTATAAACCCCGCATTTTAGTCTCAAAATCGAAAACACTTTTCAATATCAAGTCGGGCAATTCAACAGGATTCCCGACATCCTGATCGAATGCTCGTCGCAAACTTCAGTAGACGGCCGCACCCCTGATACCGTCGACGAAGTGCACCAAGGCGGAACACCGCTGCCGCGAGCACCCGGATGGATGCTTTCGGCGACGGGGTTCTCCTACAGTCACTTGGTCGGGGCTATGGAGTGAGGCTGTCTATTAAGTTTACCCGGCGAGTATCCGCGTACGCTACGTGATTGCGACGGACTTTTAATCACATCAAAATTCCGTGGCAACCGATCAAGTGAGACTAAACTGCTATGTTTATAACATTCATTCAGTTATCACATAACTACTTGTGAATTCCAATTATTGTATCCCATTCCGGATAAATAGAAAATGTCAAACTTTCCGATCGAACAATCGAACACCCAAGTTTTCCCGATACAGATCAACACATGAAATAAGTCTAACAGCATTCAGTTCGTGCCTCAGTACCAACGGTCCAGCCGTAGAAGGGTCAAGCCAACGCCTCACATGTGGCACGCCGTACTGCCCCAAACCCGAAGGTTCAAAGGGCAGTTCAAGACGGTCACATAATTGAGTTAAGGTTTGTTGTCTTCTAGAGGGTCCATCGCGTTACTTGCACTACTTAGAACGTCGTTAAACTACGGAAAAATCCAACACTTGGAAATTTCCCGACAGGGGAAAAATTGGGTATTTTTATATCCGGTCGAACTTTTTAATATATTCTAAAATTTATCCGGAACGCCACACAGACAAAATTTGATAATCCGATTGAAACATCGAACCCCCAATATAACCCCAAAATACTCAACTGTAGAATAAATTATTAAAATTATCCAGAAAACACAAAAGTCAAATATAACAATTACTGTGGAAAGAGGAGTCAAAGAGTCAACATTTCTGCCGCGGAACCGCCGCTCCACGTGGGCTTAGGCCGCGGTTCCGCGGCGTTATGACGGCGTTAGCACTCCGTTTTTCACAGTAATTCATAATAAAGCCTGCTTGATTTTCTGGATATTTTTAATCTTGAAAAATCCATATTTTTAAAATCTGGACAGAGAGTATTTTTGAATATGGGTTTCGGGTCGTTCGGATTTCAAACTCCGTCGGGACTTCGCTTAAGGCTCTAGCTAGGCTCTGATACCACTGTAGGGTTCCTAGGCACTCTAGTGAGGTCTCTAAAGGCATCTACCATGCCAATTTCAAAAAAATCGGTGCCGAGAAACCCTAGTGTACGGATCGTTTGCTAGAAATCTAGGCGAAACAAAAATAGTTAACACTTAACTAAGGGAATACGGAAATACAACCTTTGTAGATCCGGTGCTCCACCTCCATAGCTCTGCAACGAAGTCCTCTCCGCTGTCCAATAAGAATCCGGGCTCTAGCGTCGACTTCATCGGAGAATAAGCGAGCTAGGTCGTCGATGTCCATGCCGAAGATGATCTACGTCGAGGCATCGCTAAATCAAGCTCCGACTTCACCAAGTCAAGAAACTTGTGAAGAAAACACACTCTACTACTTGGCAAGAGGTAGAGGATGAAGAAATAGGAAGTGGGTAGACTTTAGTTTTGGATTTCTCACTCTTTTTATCACTTCACCATTGATGAAGTGAAGGTTTTCTTCATGAAGATGAAGAAGAAGAAGAAGATATATTATGATAAGAATAATAGAATAGAATATGAATAATCATTTCTTATCATAATTAAACTATAGTAATGTGTAGAGAGTTGACCATAGTTAAATGAATGGTTAGGGTTTAATAGATGAAGACAAAAGGGTTAGATTGGTCAAAGCTTCATGAAGCTTCACTTAGCTTCATGAAAGAAACCCTTTTGTTTTCTTTTTCTCATTTATCTTTTAAATCCAAATGAAAAGATAAATGAATGAATAAAAGAAAACCCTAATTATTTATTTAACTTAGGTTTACTTCATTACGCAAACCCTAGCATTCTTCCATCATCAAACATGATACAAACAAGTGCACAAAATCATATCGCATATGCAATGCGCACACCCGAGTGAGAAAATCCATTTAAAGTCAACCGTTACTAGTTGATGCAAAGTAATATATCAAATATATAAATATGCATTAAATCATTAAATCAACACTTGATTCAATGATCCGGTCATGTCGCACACAACCGACTAGTATACAATGTATCGGCTTATCGAATCAACGCTTGAATCGATAACTAGGTTATATCGCATACAACCATTCAACACATTGATCGCGAGAATGAAATACGGTATCACATACACGCATTATTCTCGATCCCGCACATATCTCATATGCGCTCCTATTTCGTTTCGCTTGAGCCAGGAAACCTCTGTGTAGGACTCTAAAGACTCGTCAATACGCCGGCAGCAGATGATGATCATATCAAGCACCCACAAGCCGCAAGCGGTCTGTTAAACGTAACGGCCCCCCGGGTATTGAGCGATCTGAAGATCGACGAGCAAGCCCGCTCACACTCCAGTGAATCCAACCAGTAACACTACCGTACAGTCCGGTCTGATCGTCTGATATGTCGCATATCTTGCCTAGGGGTGGTAAACGTCAGACCCCAATAGCTCGATAAGTCGTGTAGATATGAGGTCTATAACACTTCGAGAAACTACTGGTAACACTTACCAGTAAATCTCAGCAACCCTGGCCAGGGATTTCCTGTTATAGCCAATCGAACACTGCACAACATCAACCCCCTATACCGGGAGAGACGATCCCCTCCTATCGCTCATTGCCTCCATGTGACTCGGGACTGTACCCAAAAACCACCGTTTTGCACGCCCTCTTGGACGTGGTAAGATGGAAATCAAAGCACAATGGGAACCACGCAAGACTCTATGACGATCTCGGGTCAACAGACTACTCTGTACCAGTGTCACCAGAGAACTTCCATCTGACGTGAGGTATAATACCATCTGGGAGTTCTCGGCGAGTCCGTCCAGTGTACCCAGTCTCTACTGAGCACCCGTATATCACCTCTGATGTCAAACACCAATGGATATGGGATCATCCATCGCCCATCTGTATGGGTCGAGAAGGTATACGCTAGTCTACTCTGGTATATCGATGCCCCGTCTCGATACACCCACGACTAGGGACTTTGAAGGATGTACTTATGGACTACCATGTCCCCACTAGTATGATCCGCATCATAGTCCAGGTAGTCAAGTACACATCCTAAGGGCTTTACCAACATGTAACAGAGAGACAATCAGTGTACACGTTAAGGTAAAGAGTAACCAGATAGCATACTATCATGTCGAGCAAGAATGTCCTTCCTATATACGTCCCAGCATCCACTACAATATACATCCAATGTACAGTAATGGCCTCTAGGGCATACATATAACTAACAGGATGATCCCATATCTATTGGTGTTTGACATCAGAGAAGGTATACGGGTGCTCAGTGGAGACTGGGTATACTGGACGGACTCACCGAGAACTCCCAGATGGTATTATACCTCACGTCATATGGCTGTTCTCTGGTGACACTGGTACAGGTTAGTCTGTAGACCCGAGATCGTCATAGAGCCTTGTGTGATTCCCACTGTGGTTTGATTTCCATCATACCACGTCCAAGAGGGCGTGCAAAAAGGTGGCTTTTGGGTACAGTCCCGAATCACATGGAGGCAATGAGCGATAGGAGGGGATCCGTCTCTCCCGGTATAGGGAGTTGATGTTGCGCTGTGTTCGATTGGCTATAACTGGAAATCCCTGGCCATGGTTGCTGAGATTTACTGGTAAGTGTTATCAGTAGTTTCTCGAACAGTTATAGACCTCATATCAACAGGACTTATCAAGCTACTGGCGTTTGACGTTTACCACCCCTAGGCGAGATATGCGACATATCAGACGAAGAGACCGGACTGTACGGGAGTGTTACTGATTGGATTCGCAGGAGAATGTACAGTCTTGCTTGTTGATCTTCTGATCGCTCATTACCTGGTTGGCTGTTACGTTTAGCTGACCGCTTGCAGCTTGTGGGTGTTTGATATGATCATCACCTACTGCCGGCGTATTGACGATTCATTAGAGTCCTACATAGAGGTTTCTTGGCTCAGGAAAAACGGAGTAGGAGCACATATATGATATGTGCAGGACCGAGAACAATACGTGTATGTGATACCGTATTAGATTCTCGCGATATGAGATATCGGCCGGGTATATGTGATATAGCCGGGTCATCGGATCAAGTGTGGATTCGATGAACAGATACAGATTATATTATTCGGTTATTTGTGAAATAGCCGGATTATCGGATCATGTGTTGATTCGATAATTTAATGTATAATTATATATTTGATATATTAAATTACATTAACTAATATAAGCTCACTTATTGATTCATTTTCTCACTCGGGTAATACATTGATATATATGCGATATATGTTAATTGTATTATTTTCTTTTGTTAAAAAAATATATTATATATGTGATATATAATATTGTAACAAGTTATGATTACTAATGAAACATGGTTAGTACAGATTAATTATGGTTAGGGTTTGATTTGGGTTAAACTTTTCTAGAAGCTTCTAGAAGCTTTTACTTTGTTTCTTGCAAAGATATTATGGTTGATATTTTGTGAGATATTTCCTAACCCAACCCACACCCTTTAACCCTATTTAACACTCTACATTGGTTAGCCTTTTCTTTGGTCAACCATGGTTGCATTTTTAGTTATCATAACAATTCATTATTCATCACAAAAGGATTTTCATTTCATTCTTCTTCTTCTTCCTCCTTGCAAAGATTTCTAGCTTTGGGATTAGTGATGATTTTGAGTGAGATTAAGAAAATAAATGAGAGCTAAAATCCTACTTTATCATCCTAATCTATCCTAGCCATTTAGATTAGGGTGTTCACTTCATTTGTGAGTGAGAGCTTGTGTTAAAGAAACTTCAAGGTAGATCATCTTAGTTGTCGAAGATCGGAAGCAAGTTTGCATCATTCTCTTCATGGAGCCTCTCTAAAGTCCAGATACATGATGATCGCAGCGAAGGGACCTCAACACGGAGCTTATGAAGCGAAGGACCGGACTACAAAGGTTGTAATCCCAAACTCTTAGATGTTAAACTGTTTAACATGATTTGTTTCGCCTAATCTCTAGTTTAAAGATCTTGGTTTGGGTTGTTCGGCACGTCTAAATTTTAAATCGGGCGTGGTTGATGCCTTATAGACCCTTGTGAGAGTGCCTAGTAACCCTACAGATTCTAAATGACTGTTATTACATACCGAACATGATGTGCAATATTATATCAGTCTCTTCATTACATAAAGAAGGATATAATTTTGTATTGGAGGAAAATGCTATGAACATTTTTCTAAATCAATTGTTGATTGGGTTTGGTACGTTATGTAACGGTATATACGTTCTAAATCAGAATACAGTTCTAAATATACAGAACACACACAAGAGGAAAAGTTCAGAAATGAACGAAGCCTTCTCTTGGCACTGTAGACTAGGTCATATCAATGCGACACGACTAGCTAAGTTACATAAAGATGGATATTTGAATCAGTTCGAATTTACATCTTATGAAACTTGCCAGTCATGTCTCAAAGGCAAGATGACCAAAACTCCGTTTACTAGACATGGAGAAAGAGCTACTGAACTCTTGGGACAGATACATACTGATGTAAGAGATCCCATGTCTACACATGCCAAAAATGGTTCCTCGTACTTTATTACATTTACCGATGATCTTTCGAGATTCGGACATGTGTTCTTGTTGAAACACAAATCTGAAGCTTTTGAGAAATTCAAGAAATATAAGTACGAAGTAGAGAACCAGACGGGTAAAAGTATTAAAATCCTTCGATCTGATGAAGGAGGAGAATACTTAAGCATGGAATTCCGAGACTATTTAAAAGAGAATGGGATTCTCTCTCATCTTACTCTTCCGTATACACCACAGCACAATGGAGTTTCGGAGCGGAGGAATCACACCCTATTAGATATTGAAAGTCAACCTTAGCACCACCATGAGGTTTTAGTAGCATCAAGCATGCCAAATTTTTAAAAAATTGGGTGTGCTAAGTTAGACTAACCAAGATCTTAACTAGAATATTAAGGTTTGCCTATGATGATATCAAAAACAAAGAGAAGGAAAGAAGTATACGACCATTGTAGACCATATCCTTCTCTTCTAAAGCTCCAGGTTGTAGTCCACGCGACTCCACTAGGCTCCACTTCGAGTTGGTGCAAGCTTCCTCCGATGATCTTCGCGCCAAAGATGATCCATCCGAAGTCCGCCAATTCAAGCAACCTCTTCACTAAGTCCTTTAGTGAAGGCAACACACTACACTTGATTGCTAATTAAGTGTAGGATGGTGAAGTAGGGCTTTTGGTTTGCTCACTAGTTTGTTAAAAAATCCATGGTTCACATCACATGTGAGGGGTTGGAGTTTTGAGGCATGAGGAAGAAGAAGATGGAAGCTAGAGAGGGTGTGTGCTCAACTCAAGAGAGCAAGAATGAAAAAATCATCAAGTTAAGAAAATGGCTATCACTTGAGCTCACTTATTCAAGCATGGAATTGTTTGCGATAATAAATTGCAACCATGCTTGAATAGTGAGTCAAGACAAATAAAAAATGATAAAGCCCATGCTTCACACCATGCTCAAAAAATCTCCCCATTTTCCACCTTTTATTCTATTTTCCAAAAGTAGAAAATACATGCCATGCTTGATATATTTATATATATATATATATATATCATATATATGTATATATATTAATATATATAAGAAAATATTTAGTGAGATAATAATATTAGTTAAGATACAATTATATCAAATATAATATATATCACATTATTAAATCAACACTTGATTTAATAATCCGGTTATATCACATATAACCGACTAATATCATTTGTCTGTATATCACATTATTATATCTGATTGCATCACTAGCAGCAGCTCAATCTGCGCTCAAACCATGGTGACAGGAACCTCAATCGAGTATCGATGAAAACAGATCAAAGGCATGAAAGGAAACGACAGATCCAGAATGGATACATGATCATAAGAAGGAACAACATCAATGAGAGTATGATCATGGAAACGAATAGAATCAAGGATCTCAAAATATGTACATCCTAAGGTTTCTTAAGTGGAGTATCGTATCGTAAATATGTCGCGGAACATACGTACGGTAAGTCACTCTACTCAAGCTACCTACTCCATCAATCAGGGTCAGCATATGAAACGAAAATTCGGGTCTAATACCCCCCATTCAAGTCTAAGTTCCATAAGGTCAAGCCTAGGTTCCGAAATACATACCCGCCCTAGACTCCGCATAGTAAAACATAGACTCGAACCAAGGTTAAACCAAGTGCTCTGATACCAACTTTGTCACGACCCGAAATATTAGCTCGTGACCAGCACTTGAATCACGCAACTTCTAAAGGCGTAACAGAATTCAAGTAAGCTGAAACCCAGAAATCTAAACCTTTTTAAGAAAATAGAAGAGGTGAAGTTTTGAAATAAAGGTATAAGGAAATCAAGTTTTCTTAAATGCATAAAAAAGGAACATGAAAAATGCAAGTTTATTTTACTAACTGAAAAACATGTTTCGTCTTTTAAAAATTTGGGCAGCACCTCCTTTGTATTTTTTTAATCCAAAAATACAATACATAATAAAATAAAGGTATCTCCAAGCGAGAGCTAGATCTTCGCCAACCGGCGGATCACAACCACGCAAGACAGTATATATATAAGCATATGATGCCCAACGGCGAAGATCACCACAAAAGATAAGGAAAAGCAAGACATAAACACCAAAAGCGAACATAAAACCCATCGCTCAAGTCTCGCACTACAAGTCTCACTAAGTCTCATTACTTATACAAATACTAGTTTGATTTGATGGAGTTGACTAGATACAAAATGAAATAGAAATACAAGAGTAGGCACGATACAAATATCCCACTACCAATGCAAAACACCCAAAAGCAACTGTGTGCCAGCGAAGCCGCTACTGATCCATGCGGTCAACCTGCAAGGACTGTGGCACAACGGGGGTGAGTTGCCAACTCGTGAGTTGAAAAACATCTACAACTACAAATCGAATAAACAACGAATCCTAGGTCAACTATATCATAATGGTAATACTGTGATATCTAGGGTGACCGGGTCATCATATGTGCCAACAATGTAATCAATACCTATATGCATGCGGATATCATCCAACCATAATCAATGTGTGTATGCAAGTAAGTATGAGGATATAAATCAACGGTGTACCTCACGACACATCAAAATCATGGAACCTGGGTGTCCAACATCGACACCCGAAAACAACATGAAACCCATGTCCAGCATCGACACGTAAATCCTCATATCTCGGGCTCCGTCAGTCCGGATCGGCCCACGGGCTCCGTCAGTTCGGATCGGCCCATATCATCTCTCGACTCTAGTCGGTATCCTCCGGATATTCGCCATGCCCAACCAATCACCGGTAGGTAGTATTCCCTCTGCCAGGCTCATCGTCATCCACACAAAATCTCTCTCTCGCCCCGGGGTACCATACCAGGTCCACAATGTACCCGCAAACGGAATCATCCGCCTCCTCGAATCGGGTTTCACATGTCACACGTCTCAAAACCGAGAAAACGCATGGTGGACGTACTGAAATATAATATCAAGAGAAACCGGGTTTTTAAAACAGTACATACTTTCTTTTGAAATAGCCACTGTTCTCAAATCCAGAAATCTCATGAAAACAGCATATCTCTATGCGTAAAATCATAAAGCATGATGTATGCGACATATGATAGAAATGTAAGCATATCCGTATATCATGCAACATGGAACAATAATATGACATATTAAGGGAAAACCGCTCTTTTAAAATGATTCCAGTTTTTAAATATATCCCGCGGTTCCCAATTTCTCCAAAGTCAAATGCAACATCGTCTATGTATGTGCAATAAGTATGTATGTAGGTATGGATGCAAAAAGATATATGTACGCAAGTATGAGTGTACAAGTGGGTATATACGCAAGCATGAGTGTACAATATGTATGTGCGGCAATATGGATGTACAAGTGGTATATACGCAAGTATGGGTGTACAATATGTATGTACGCAAGTATGAGTGTACAAGTGGGTATATACGCAAGTATGAGTTTACAATATGTATGTGTGCCAATATGGACGTACAAGTGGTATATACGCAAGTATGGGTGTACAAGTTGGTATATACGCGAACATGAGTGTACAATCGGTATGTGCGCCAATATGGATGTACAAGTGGTATATACGCAAGTATGGGTGTACAATATGTATGTACGCAAGTATGGACGTACAAGTGGTATATACGCAAGTATGGGTGTACAAGTGGGTATATATGCGAGCATGAGTGTACAATAGGTATGTGCGCCAGTATGGATGTACAAGTGGTATATACGCAAGTATGGGTGTACAATATGTATGTTCGCAAGTATGAGTGTACAAGTGGGTATATAGGCAAGCATGAGTGTACAATATGTATGTGCGCCAATATGGACGTACAAGTGGTATATACGCAAGTATGGGTGTACAATATGTATGTACACAAGTATGAGTGTACAAGTCGGTATATACGCAAGCATGAGTGTACAATATGTATGTGCGCCAATATGGACGTACAAGTGGTATATACGCAAGTATGGGTGTACAAGTGGGTATATACGCGAGCATGAATGTATACTAGTTATGTGCGCCAATATGGACGTACAAGTGCTATATACGCAAGTATGGGTGTACACTTTGTATGTACGCAAGTATGGACGTACAAGTGGTATATACGCAAGTATGGTTGTAAAAGTGGGTATATACGCGAGCATGAGTGTATAATAGGTATGTACGCCAATATGGATGTACAAGTGGTATATACACAAGTATGGGTGTACAATATGTATGTACGCAAGTATGAGTGTACAAGTGGGTATATACGCAAGTATGGGTATACAATATGTATGTACGCAAGTATGTTATGCGAAGAGTCATATCATGATACAACAATCCTACTGTGTAGTGACATGGCAATTATCGATGATGAAGTGTGTGAGCCTACAATCTGTGTACGTGTAACATACGCATCATCGATAATGGTGCAGGTGTACTATCACAGGTATAAGTAATGCAATGCGAATAATATGAATGCAGCATAAGGTAAATCATATGCAAATGCTGACGGGTATACTTATCTAACATGACCGAGTCGGTGAATCTATCCATCGACATCAAGCCACACAACATCACGTACGGTATAATCCATCGTACGGCATCCTCTAGTCAGGGGTATGGATCAATCATCAAGTCAAACTCATCACGCACGGAAAATCATCGTATGGCGGCATTAAACCAATAGGGATCCTATCAACCTATAAGACAATGAGGGTACGGCCTTAATATCACGTACGGCCTATCATTCATGATTCACAACATTCTATATATATCTATATACCTATGTCCCAGGTCACATCCATAACAATCTCGTATCAGGGGACCGGCATGGTATCAATCATCTCAATCGACTCTCATCCGTATACCAACATATCACCAAGTCATCATATCGAATCGTACATTCTTTTCATCACATTTATCTCTCACATCGAATCAAATGTTATATATACATTCTAACTTTAATATAAGAATACTTATCTAATCTAACATACACCCGAACCATAAAAATAGTTTTTGAAAGATTCGAATCGTAGTTTTGAAAGTACGGGCTACGGTGTTTTAAGGAAAAGATATCATTTGAAAATCCGTAACGTCCCTCAAGGTATCTATTTAAAAGATGCATACGATTCTTTGGTTTAGAAATAGGTATGGTTCGGATGACACAACTACGTCGGCTATTGTTCATAACATAATTTTGGAGTATTATATTCCCCATTCTTATTCATTTTACAAATAAACCGGTGCTTTGATCCATATCTGCTACATAGTTGCAGGTTACAGGTTCTCGGAACAAAACAGTGAAAACAATGAAATGACGATACAAAAGTGAGACTACGACCAACAAATGGAAAGATCTTGATCATGCCTACAGTTTGAAGACTAAACGAAGATTAATGGACGATTTCATAAAGAACAAAGGCAGCGCAAGGTTCAAGATTTCAACACGAAGCAAGCGGTAAAAGTCCATGACTTTATTCACTGTGGAAATCTGGAAAAAATCTAGAAGACAAACTGAGAAACCAAGAAAAGAAATAAGAAGCCAAAAGCAGCAGAAAGAACCCTAGGAAGTAGCAACCAACAATCCCCTAACATGGCCGCGGAACCGCGGCCAAACCTGGCTCTTGGCCGCGGATCCGCGGCCGTGCGTTGTGCGTGCGTTGCGCGTGTCGGTGGTGTCGGTGCGACGGTGCATTGACTAGGTTTCTTAGGGGGTAAAATTGTAAATGCAGACGTGAATCGATTGTAACCCTAGGGTTTCTATGAATCTATAAATAGAAGCCCTAAACCTCTTTTTATTTCATATATTCAGAATTGTAATTCGGTGTAAATGTTTAGAGAGAGCCATCAAATAAAGTAAGACTTTTATTTCATTGTCCTAGTTAATTTTCATTCTGCCTTAGTATAATTTTATTATCTGCCCTAGTTAGATAGTTAGAAAATGTTAATCAATTTCCTAATGAGTGAGTAGTCTCCTCACTTGCTAGGGTTAGGAATAAGGGATGTTTGAGAGATGAAAATCTCTCACCCCTTTCTTCCCCATCACACGTTTTTATAGGACTCCATGCATACATAACACACCGCTCCCTACGACCCCCTATCCCACGAGGTAGCGGTGATACCATAGTATAAAGGACCGGTTGTATATGTTTTCCATGGAGGTTAGGGTAAGAATTAAGAAAGGAAGGACAAGAACCTAGAGGAAGAAACCTAGTTTCTTCCCGATGGCACTAATCCACTTTATTAATTATTACCATAACACCTAATAGATCTTAATTAGGGCATAGAAAGCAGTGAGGAATATTGACTTTCCAAACTTAACCTAAACCTAACCCTAACAAGGTTTTAATCCTAGTGTAGATAATTAGTTTTTAGGAATAATCAATCCAACACCGTTTGGAATTAACTCGTTAGATCAATTAGGAAATACACAAAATCCATGTGGACCGACCCGTACTCACCGGCTAGCTACCAAGCGACGCCGTTCTTGATTGCGGTTAACTAAATATCTTTGAACTCATAAAATCAAATGGCACCATTGCCGGGGATGGCGTCTTATTTTCTTTTTGTAATTTCGGGTTAATATAAAATTGAAAAATCATAAAAACTGAGAAATAAAAAAAATATATAAAAATTCATCATCTTGTTATTTTGTGAAGAGTATTTCGTTTGAATTTTGCAGGACCGAAAAACGAATTCAGATCTGGAAAAATCCAGAGAGCGAAACAGAAAACTGAAGATTTGAACAACAGAGGATTACAACAACAGAGGAGCAGAAGAAATCTGGAGAACTGAACCGCCTTTCCAACCGCGTTTCTGCCGCATAACCACCCTATTGGCCGTGCATCCGCGGTGCGGGGGTGACGTCAACAAAGGAAAATCCTCTGTAAGCTTCTCCACTTTTTCTCTGAACACCCTGATATCTCCTATGTAAAATTTTCCTGAAGGATTCTTTGCGCAAAAATTTCTCCCCTTCTCCAATAATTGATCTTGTGCAGGATTCTTTGCGCCGCGCTTTAAAAAAAAATTGTTTGCAAGTGATTGTGTTTACTGCTTTCCATATTTTAAATTGAATTTAAGGGCTTTTCACACCAATCCAGATTGAGTGGGGATTTCATTACCCTTTCCAGGACCCCAAAAATCACATAAAGTATATTGCATTGACTATCAAGTTAATTAAAAAAGATTAGACTCAGCCCTAAGGACTTCGCGCTCAATCGGACAAAGGAATAGTTGTAGGCATCGACCGTTGATCCTAACCTGACTTTGTGGTGCCTAGGCTAGACAGGTAGTGAAAGTTAACTTTAAAAGGCCCGTCTCACGGTGATTCATGAGAGGATCCCTCCTTTCTCTACTTGTGCTTACCTGGCCACAATTGGCGGTGAAGAGGCGGTTTGAGGTCCTACTTCTTGCCCTTTGGAACAGTTAGGAGCTGTCTAGCTGACCTAGGTGACCCTAGATCTAGGTCTGATTGTGCATTTGTGGTTGATTGAACGTGTGTCTAAGCCTCTTATTGAAAATCTTTTTGCAAAAAGCTCCACATAAAAAAAACACAAAAGAAAAAAGGAAATTTTTTTTACAAAAACTTGCAACTTGTCGCTAAGAAATCCATGCACCCCACTTGCACCCACCTTCTTTTTCTTCTCCTTCTTACATCATGGGTACCCCACCTCACAAAACCCTTGCAGAACTTTGGTACCCTGAACCAAACTTTGCTTCATACGCGAATTGTTTTGGTCGAATTACGGACAACCCCTCCATGCCCAAAATTTCTTTGAAAGATCGAATAGAAGCGTCTAGGAGAAACAGTTGGACTCCGCAATCCACTTTGTATCAACCGTGTCAACCTTCACCACCTTCTTACATTGATACTCTTTTTTCGAGTCCTGTTGTAACTCCGAAACCGATGTCTATTGCTGAACATATTGAACAATCTTGTAACCGATCTTTCACTCCTTTCAACACATCTAATTCTTGGGATCAACAAGTCCATTCACCTTTTTATCCAAATGTTGATCCAACTCCTGTCCAACTATTCAATTCCTACCAATCCTCCCCGACTTTTGCACCTTCACTAGACATTGCTTCTACACAACCATTTGGGAGTTTCACGTATCCAAACAACTTTAAATCTTTTACTGAAACCCCTTCACAACTCATGTCTAGTCTAGAACAGTCGTTGGAAGCTTACATTGTAGCGACAAACAAACAGATGAGGAATTTGGATGTGTCCATTGCCGCCCTTATTCAACCTAGTGAACCGGTAGCTAGTTTCCAACTAGCTCCAAATCTTCCAATGTATGATGAGGCGGTTGGACAGAGTGAGAATTTGAGAGGAGAGAGTGAGCTGTGCACCCTTCCAAATAAAACATACCCATCACCAATTGAATTCCACAACTCCAGTTTTCAAACAAGTGTCCCAAATGATTCACCAGTTAAAGATAAAACGTGTAATGAGTTGTGCGACTTTATAGTGTTTGATTTACCTGATTGTGAAGAGTCCCTTTTGAGTGAAACCATCACCAATCCTTTCAACTTCTACACGTCCAATCTAGAACCTGAATTGATAAATATCCATGCTTTTGATGAGGTGTCTGAGAAAATTAATTTTCACTTGATCGAGGATATTGACGCCGGGAATATTTTGGATGATGAACCCGTAGATTTGATTGAAATTTTCTCTCCAACTCATCATCACGAGTCATTAAATGTTTCTCCCAAACTTTATATGCGTCTTGATTTTGATGATAATTGCATGGATGGGATAACTTTTGTGGAGAATTATGAGGATAGTATTGAGGATGAACCAGTGTTGTTTGATGTGTCGGATTTTCCAATTCATCCTCCTGAACCTTTAACTATTATACTTCCTAAATCACCCTCCATCCTTTCCATCGTTCCGACCACGCAAAAGATCATGCAGGAGGACTGTGAGTTTGAAAAATTTCTGTTCGATCACAATAGTTTTGACGCCACTAGTGCGTTCCTCCTTGAATCTGACACTCTACTCGCAGCCGATAACGATTACGAGTGTTTCACTTTTTCGGACGATTTTGAAGACTCGCCACCCGAGTTTGAGTCCTTTGAATTTTCAGATGAGTTAGTTGAATCATCAGACTCGGTTGCTTACAGTCATTTCGAACCATTGATGGAATCCTTCGAGTTCGAGACAGTTTACTTAGGTGAGAATAAGAATATCCCTAAATCACTCCCCTTCTTCCTTTCCATCCTTTCGACCGCGCAAGAATCCGTCGCGCTTCCATGTTCAATGGATGGTTTACCAAGTTCAACGTACCCATGTTTTCTTGCGAATCTTGACGGATTTGACCCCATTTCTCGACGGGTTGATAGATTAGCACAATCGCTTTTAACACATCGGTCAACACAATTTGCGCTAATTTATTCACTCAATTTACACCCTCAAGTTTGTACTACACTTCTTTCTCTCTTCCTCCATTCTTCTCTGAATATACCGAGACCATATTCCACCTTTCTTCCCATACGGTCTCGTGTGTTTCTCAACTCCTTTCTCTACATTCCATTCTTTCACCAACTCTACCATTATCACGATAAAATTTTTGAATGGTTGGTGCTAACCTTTGGTCTGTGTAAGGCCTTGTATAGTTTGATTTTTCTCCTCCCTAACTCTGAACTTTAAACGCTTAAAACAGTGGAAACACTGTTTCACTTAAGTTTGGGGGTAACCTTGTTGTATATATATTTTGTTTTTCTTTTAACAATAAAAAAATATAAATAAATCTATAAATAAATAAACAGCGGAGTGCCGACATTTTGACCCTCTTGGTGTTGCCTGACAGTGAGGACACTGTCAAGTTTAAGTTTGGGGGTATGCTCGGTAAGCTTTTGTCCTTCGCATTCATGTGTATATTCTTGCATTCGCATACTTATTTTAAAACCCATAAAAATTGAGAATTTTCAAAAATTATAAAAATTAGAACATTCAATTTTGGATATAATTGACTTGAGTTTGACAAAAAGGTTAACTAGCGAAGAACAACTAGATCCTAAAGTTAGTATATTAAAACCCCTAAAAATAACCTTTCTTAAAATTTAACGGTAGAAAGTATATGACTTTCTAGTTAATTTGGAAATTGGCAAATTTTCAGTTCACTTTTTGGGCTAAGTTAAAACAAGGGAAAAATATTGATATTTTTATTAAAGTATAAGTTTGAAAAATAATTCCTAAGCTTAAGTCTAAATTCTGAAAATATATACCCTACAAATTACACAAACACGAACCTTGAAACTTGGAATAGTAGAAGAGACCTTGAAATGCACTTGTCTAAAGTCCTTAGTATAAAGGAAAATAAAATTAAAAAAATACAAGTGTGAATAAAGAGATAAAAAAATGAACACTGGTTTTTGTAATTACTTAAGTCTGAATAAATAGAAAAAAATATTTAGCGAGGGTGCTTTATCACCTAGTGCCTTAGACCAACTGGTTTGGGAGTCACTGCTCTAAGCCTTAGGTATTACAAGACTAGGAATTACGCCTTAATGTGCAAACACATTTTGTAATCGGTCGTTGGTTTGACTTTGACTTTCCCCCCACTTTCTCCACCTCATTCTCTCTCCTCCCTCATCCCCCCACACCGACTGGCCGAAAATGCAGCCCCCAAAACAGCAGCCCTCTTCCCTCTTCATCCCTCATTTTCCCTCAAGAAAAATTCACCAATTTCCATCTAAAATCAAAACAAAAATTCAAATCCAACTCCTATCCATTTCTCATTTGCCTATCTACCATGGATCTTGGTGCAAGGGTTTCAAATTGGAGGTCTAGATCTTAAGCTAAATCAACACTTGATTCGATAATCCGGTTATATCACATATAACCTAACAGATAACTGTCAGATTACAATACGGTATTACATACACGTATTTAATCAGGCCCCCGCACATATGACATATGTGCCCTACTTCGTTTCACTTGATCCAGGAAACTTCTGTGTGGGACTCTAAAGACTCGTCAATACGCCGGCAGAAAGTGATGATCACATCAGTCTCCCACAAGCCGTCAGCGGTACTAGCTGGACGTAACGGCTACCCAGGTATTGAGCGAATAGAAGATCAACAAGAAAGCTTGTCCAATACTCTCCATGAAGCCTATAAGTAACACTACCGTACAGTCCGGTCTCTTCGTATGATATGTCGCATATCATGTCTAGGGGTGGAATCGTCAGACCCCAGTAACGTGATAAGTCATGCTGATGTCTGGCATATAACGGTTTGAGAAACTGCTGATAACTCTTATCAGTAAATCTCAGCAGCAGCCTTGGCCAGGGACTTCCAGTTATAGCCAATCGAGCATAGCGCAACATCAACCCCTAATACTGGGAGAGACGAAACCCCACCTATCGCTCATTGCATCCATGTGACTCGGAATTGTACCCAAAATCCACCAATTTTCACGACTCCTTTGAGCCGTGGTAGGGAGGAAATCAAAGCACGGTGGGAGCCACACAAGACTCTATGACGATCTCGGGTCTACAGACTAACCTGTACCAGTGTCACCAGAGGACTGCTATCTGACGATAGGTATACTACCAACTAGGAGTCCTCGGCGAGTCCTGTTCAGTGTACTCATTCTCTAATGAGCACCTGTGTACAATCTTTGATGTCAAACACCAATGGTTATGGGACTAACCATCGACCCCATACAGGGTCAAGAAATATACACACTAGTCTACTCTGGTAATATCGATGCCCTGTCTCGATATACCCTCGACCAAGAACAATTGAAGGATGTACTTGTAGAGTACACAAGTCCCAGCAGTATGATCTCCATCATATTCTTGGTAGTCAAGATACATCCTAAGGGCTTTATCAAAATGTGAGAGAGAGACAGTATAAGAATACCAGTCTACATGTTAAGATAAAGGCAACCAGATAGCATACTATTATGTCGAGCAAAAAAGTTCTCTATATATATGTCCAAGCATCCACTATATCATATAATAATGGCATCTAAGGCATACATATCACTAACAGATATGGTGCGCTCTATGACGGGTATTGCTGTGTTACCTATATTCTTTTGGGGTTATGCACTTGAGACAGCTGCATACCTATTGAATAGGGTTCTGACCAAATATATGCCTACCACTCCATATGAGATATGGAATGGGAAGAGACCATCTCTTAAACGAGTTAAGATATGGGGTTGTCCGGCCTATATTAAAAAGCAAAATCCGAATAAGCTCGAGGCAAGATCCGTTTTGTGCAAGTTTGTAGGATATCCAAAGGATTCATAGGGATATATCTTCTACCATACTGAGGAACAAAAGGTGTGTGTTTCTCAACATGCCACCTGATTGATCATTTCTTTGTGTGTTGTTTTTAGAAAATGTATAGAATCACAATCAAAGAATTATATTTGACCGCAATCCATTACGGTGTCGATTGTAGATCGTAAGCGAGTGCGGATCGTCCACAGGGATTGTGCGATTCGTTTCTGTATTTAATTTGTTTGAATCGAAAAGTTAATAGAAAAGAAAACAAAACATGATTCAACAATTTATCAATTGATTCAAGTGTCACGAGTTTAATCAAGAATCAAGAAACTGATAAACAATCAAGAATTGGGTTTCGATAATATTTCCAAACAAAATGTCAAGAATCTAAATGAGGCTCGTAGAATCGATCGGATCTATAGATGTGATGTAACCTCAAAATTTCGTGTTCTTGTCCTTCGAAGGATTGATACTAGATCGATGATGATCGACGAGAGTTAGGGCTTTCTTGATGAAACTAGGGTTTCATCGTTTAACCCTTGTTCTTTCGTTGATTTCATTCACATTCTAGCCTCTAGCACTTTCAAGAAACGATCGTAACTCCCCAATTTCGAGCGATATCAATCAAGAAAGTATCGCAACGAAATGGGTTGTCGGTTCTTAAATTTGCTAGGGTTTACAAAACTCGTAGGAATCAAGAATCGATTTAAGATATATTACATCATTATTCTATTGACCGTCTCGACTCCTCGACGAGTGGAGTATTACTCAAGCATCACAACAAGAATTATAACTAGAAATTTAGATTGACTCATGATGCAAGAATTTAAAGAAAACAAGATAAAAGAAATTCACCTTTTATTTATATCAACAATTTGATTACAGTCGCTCAAGAACTACAAGAGGAAGAATTAAATTGTCGACTTGGCTTCGCTCGGCTCCGTGAGTCGCGAATCGGCTTGGACCACTTGCTCCGTTGAAGACCGGCTCGGCTCCTAAAAGGTTGCAAGGCTTCTTGCTTGAATGGGTACTCGGGATCTTGTCTTTTGAATGGAATTAGGGTTAGGGTTTCACACAAATCCTCTCACTAGACTTGTGGAAGAAGAAGATGAAGAGAGAGATAGAATGGCTCTCAAATGAACTAGAATTGGGTTGATTCCATGATTCAAAGTTAATGAATAATTGAGCCCAGGGTCTTATTTTTAAAGCACCCAAACCCTAAGCCTTTGAGTTCCCTCCAAAAGTTTGTTGAAAGACTTCTAGAAAGAGTTTGTTAGGCTTAGCTTAGGGTTTAAGCTAGGGTTTAAGAAAAAGGTTCTAGAATACAAAGCTTAGTTTAGTGTAGGAACAAGGGTTTGCTGATCTGGCAGAATTCTCTGGAGTCTTCTGGAGTTTGAGGTACATTTCTGAACTGTAGCCACTGATGTAGGAGTTATGGTGCAAAATTGGAGTACTGACGTCATCAAGTAGCCGCGGAACCGCGGCGCAAGCAGGCTCCGGCCGCGGTTCCACGGCCATGTTGGCTCCTTGAGCTTTGATATTTCTTCTGTGGTCTTGGGCTAATATTTGTAGATTTAAATGATATGTTGAATTGTATTTTACCTTTTGGATTGCTTCCAGAACTGAAATCATTGAGTTGGCGTCAAGTTTGATCGGTACCATGTACATTTTTGGCCTTTCTTCTGGATTTTCCTGCACAGATCTCAAAACAAGTGTTGCGCAAATGTAGGGATGATGCGATGCCATGAAATGCGGTCAATTTCCTGTATAGTGTCGGTTTAAGAGTCCAATTCATGCAATCTGATATTTTGCGACAGTTTTGCTAATATGTAAAATATGAATGCCGAACACTTCTATATGGATGCAAATGATGAGGAAATTGCCGGCTAAAATATACAATATTTTCGACTAATCACCACCTTTTTAGAAAAGGAATTTCTTGTAAAAGAAATTAGTGGTAATGAGGTAGAACTGGAAGAAGTTCCAGCAGCACAAACTACAACTGATGATTTGGTAGGACCGGGGGATTCAATAGTCCCAGACGAACCTCAGTCACTCCGCATATCTAGTAAGGTTCCTCATCCACCTGAGAGATACTACGGTTTTCTCATAAACGGTAGAAGTGAGGATTGCATCATGGAAGATGATGACCCAACTAGTTTCGAGCAAGCCATCACAAGTGGGGACTCTGTAAAATGGCTAGATGCTATGCGATCTAAGATGGAATCCATGTACATCAACAAAGTATGGACTTTGGAAGTTGCTCGTGAAGGGGTAAAACCCATCGGGAGCAAGTGGATCTTTTAGAAGAAATTTGGTGTAGATGGAAAGGTTGAGACCATCAAAGCTAGACTTGTTGCAAAAGGTTTTCGTCAATGATCAGGTGTCGATTATGATGAAACATTTTCTCCAGTGGCTATGCTTAAGTCCATCAGGATCCTACTTGCCATTGCTGCATACCATGACTACGAAATCTGGCAGATGGACGTCAAGACCGCTTTTCTAAAAATGATTTAGAAGATAGCGTGTACATGACACAGCCAGAGGGCTTCGTAGATAGTGGGACCAGCAGAAAGGTGTGCAAGCTGCTTAAATCAATCTACGGATTAAAGCAGGCATTGCGGAGCTGGAACATCTGTTTTGATGTGGCAGTCAAAGAGTTTGACTTCATCAAAAACGTAGATGAACCTTGTATATACAAGAAGGTTGTAGAGAGTAAGGTTGTCTTCCTCGTATTGTACGTGGATGACATACTCTTGATAGGAAATGATGTTCCTATGCTACACTCAGTCAAGCTCTTCTTATCACTAAATTTCTCCATGAAAGATCTAAGTGATGCCTCCTACATCTTGGGGATTAAGATCTATAGAGATAGATCTAAAAGGATGTTAGGATTGTCCCAATCCAGATACATTGACACCATAGTAAAGAGGTTTAGTATGGAAGATTCTAAGCATGGTAATTTACCCGCTTGTTCAGGAAACACTCACTCCAAAGAGATGTCTCCGAAGACTGATTTGGAGAGGGCTCGCATGCAAGGGATACTATAACATTTTAGAAAAATAAAATATTTTTTGGGGAATTTATATAATTGAATAATAAATATTATGAATATTTTAATGTGTGGAGATTAGTTTTAAATGATATGGTATAATTAAATACCGATAAATTGGGAAATATTGGAAAATACATTTGAATATTGATTTTGAAAGAATATTATATGATTTTGACACGTTATAAAAATTTATACAATTAATGGTGTATGGGTTATTACTAAACTCGATTAGTGTTTACTAAATATTCATTAAGTATGATATGTGCATGATATACAACATGACATGTTGCATAATACATGTTACATTTCTTTTGTTGATTTAAAGCCATGCTTCATTTCTTTCATTTCTTGGTTTTATTTTGTTTGGTATGAAATGAAAATGAAAAAGGAAAACAAAAGGAAAAGAAAAGAATAAAGAAATAGGTATGGGCAAGAGAGAGAGAGGTGAGGGGTCTTCATTGACCATGGCCATTTCTTCCTCTCTTCATTATCTTCATCCTTCTCCTCTTCACACCATGGCTGCCCTCCTCCCTCCACCACCTACACCACCTCATATCAACCCCAAAAACACCTCAAAACACCTATTTCCTTTCACAAAAAATGTGCACAAGCTCACTAAATGCATGTGGAAGCATGAAAGATTGGATTTTGAGCTCTAGGGGATTCTAGAGTTCCCAAATGAGGTAATTCTTTTAATTTTAGTGTAGTGTTTGATTTACTTTAGCATCTATATTAGTTTAGAAGTGTTTAAGTGAGGTTTGAAAATTTCTAGAGGATGTTTAAGGGATTTTGAGTTGTGGTGGTGCAATTGAGATGTATTAGTGACTACAAACCCCCTTTGGTGTTGAAACTTAGACCAAACCAGAGCTAGAACCCTAAACATGAACTTTAGATATCTAAATGTCGGTTTTGTGTGTAATTTGTGGCCTACAGGGAATCTGGGATGATCTGGAACCTTTACGAGAAAAACTAGCAACACCATTAACCTAGATTGAGCATTAGGAGACCACCTTGCAAAGACAAACCCTTTCCAAGCATCCCAAACCGAGAAGGCCGGTTTCTAGGGTGATGTGGCCGGCCAAGTGTGGAATTTGGTGGCTAGGTTTGGTCTGTAACTCAGTTACTTCATATACAGCCCCACTACATTACTAGTTTAGCCTAATTTTACCTGAACTAAAATCCGGAGCAAGTTTTCTAAGTTGTTGTTTATGTTTTGTGGGTTTTAATGACTTGAAGTTTTGATATTTGTGTTTTGTATCGACCACTTGACATTTGTACGTCGATATCGGGTGTCCTTTGGTTGATTTGCATGAGTAGGCCATAGGTTTTAACCTATATGCGATTCGTGTCCCGTTTGGGTTTTCGTGCGCCGTTTGGGTTTTCGTGCGCGATTCTGTTTACGATACTGTGTGTTTATATATGTCGGCACCTTCACGTGGACTTCGGACAACAAGGGAAAGCTTGGTGATATCGACTTCGGCGAGCAAGGATAAAAGTGAGTAGATATATATGTAGGGTTACTAAGCACAACAGCAAGGTTTCGGGGGGCATCGTTCATGCCATTTTCAAAAAAATTCCATGCTTGGTAACCCTAACCCTAGAATCTTAACTAAAGATTTAGACAAAAGGTTATGTAAACAACTTTACAACTAAGTGATTGCGGAATACAAACTTTGTAGACCAGTCCTTCACTTCAAATGCTCCGAGTAATGGTCCCTTCGTTGCGATCAAAGAACTCCCGGACTCTTGAGAGGCTCCACAAGGCGAATGGTGCATGCTTGCTAGAAGTCTTCAAAATCCAAGATGATCTACTTCGAGGAAACACGGACTCAAGCTATCTCTTCACTAATAAGCAACTAATGAAGCTAACATCCTAAACTATATGGCTAGTATAGAGGAGGAGGATGAAGTAGGAATTTTGCTCACTTTAGAATTCTTTTTCTCACTATTTTTCTCTCTTTATCAAAAACCTAAAGAGCTCTCTTGAGCTTGAGGAAGAAGATGAAGCAAAATAAAAAATGAGAGAGAGTGTGAGGTTAGAAATGTAACCATAGTGAGTATATGTCATGCTTAACCCTTGTAGAGAATACACCATAGTTAAAGATAATGGTTAGGTCTAAAAATATCTAAGGAAAAACAAAAATGGTGGACTAAGTCAATAGTTATCCAAAACAACCATGGCAAATTCCATTCATTTTTGAATTTCTTAAATAAATAAAAACCTTTTTATTATTTTTTATATGGTGTAAGCCTCATACACCCATGTTGCATATATAACCTAGCATGTCACAATAATATATATCACATATATATTATTTATGTAACAAAAGAAAACAATACAATAAACATATATCACATATAAGTTAAATGTATCAAAAGTAAGAAATAGAAATACTTAAGTGAGCATATATTAGTTAATGTAATTTAATATATCAAATATATAATTATACATTAAATCGTTAAATCAACATTTGATTTAATAATCCGGCTATATCACATATAACCGACTAATATAAAATGTATCATTTCATCGAATCAACACTTGATCCGATGACCCGGCTATATCACATATAACCGGTCGATATCACATATCGCGAGAATAGAATACGGTATGACATACACGTATTAATCTCGGTCCCGCACATATCACATATGTGCTCCTACTCTGTTTTGCCTGATCCAGGAAACCTCTGTGTAGGACTCTAAAGACTCGTCAATACGCCGGCAGTAGGTGATGATCATATTAAACACCCACAAGCCGCAAGCGGTGAGCTAAACGTAACGGCCACCCAGGTATTGAGCGATCAGAATATCAACAAGCAAGCCTGCCCATACTCCTGTAAAGCCTGTCAGTAACACTACCGTAAAGTCCGGTCTCTTCGTCTGATATGTCGCATATCCAGTCTAGGAGTGGTAAACGTCAGACCCCAGTAACCGATAAGTCGTGTTGATGTGAGGCTCATAACGGGTCGAGAAACTACTGATAACACTTACCAGTAGATCTCCAAAGCAGCCCTGGCCAGGGACTTCCAGTTATAGCCAATCGAGCACAGCGCAACATCAACCCCCAATACCGAGAGAGACGAAACCCCTCCTATCGCTCATTGCCTCCATGTGATTCAGGACTGTACCCAAAAGTCACCGTTTTGCACGTTCTCTTGAACGTGGTAAGGTGGAAATCAAAGCACAGTGGGAATCACACAAGACTCTCTGACGATCTCGGGTCTATAGACTAACATGTACCAGTGTCACCAGAGAACTGCTATCTGACGATAGGTATAATAACAACTAGGAGTTCTCGGCGAGTCCGTTCAGTATACCCAGTCTCCACTGAGCACCCGTATACCATCTTTGATGCCAAACACCAATGGATGTGGGATCATCCATCGCCCATCATATGGGTCAAGATGCGTATACGCTAGTCTACTCTGGAATATCGATGCCATGTCTTGATACACCCTCGACTAGGAACAATTATAGGATGTATATGTGGACTACCCTGGCCCCACTAGTATGATCTCCATCATAGTCCTGGTAATCAAGTAAACATCCTAAGGGCTTCGTCAACATGTGAGAGCAAGACAGTATCACAATACAAGTCAACATGTTAAGACAAAGAGCAACCAGATAGCATACTATCATGTCGAGCAAGAAAGTCCTCTCTATATATGTCCAAGCATCGACTATAATATACATCACATGAACAATAATAGCCTCTAGGGCATATACATAACTAACTATATATCTACGGGGGAAGTCGAGTGGATGGCGTATAGCACCCCCACAATTTCGTAAGATATGATGTGATGTGATATATATATATATATACACACACACACACATAATATATGTGTTATTGCGAGATATGAACACTTAGTAAGAAAAGCTTTAGGAGATCATTGGTTAGTGTTAGTGAGATTTGAAGAAAGTGATTTAGTTAGTTTCTTAGTCGCGAACCTTAGAGTAAGGTTGACACACACACACAAGCACACACGGGATATGGTTTTGGGTGTATATGTTTATATGTATATATATATATATATAGGTGGATGCGTTGGTGCATATATATATACATATACGTATACACGGATGATGAAGATAATATATGATACTTGGAGGTGGGTCGATATGATCGGGCATGATGCCGTGAGTTTGTGATATGTATTTGGGTCGTGATATGAGATTCGAAAGGATATTATAGCGGATCGTTGGGCGATGTGATTTTATTCACACGCGGATATATGTTTGATGATATTGGTATGTTCTAGATTTAGAACGGTACCCCTAATTCAGGATATGATGATAATGATGCCATATGATAATGAGATAAAAGTGATATTTGACCCGTACCCCGATTTGGGATGCCGTACGAGATATAAATATGATGATTGATCCCCACTCTTGACTCAAGGATGTCGTATTATATATATTTTATCGTACGTGACGCTATTGAGGCGGGATCACCGGCTACTAGATATATCGACTCGGACTTAGGTGGATTTCCTTACCCTTTTGATCAGTCTCTTAACTTCGTCCTGTAGTTCACTTGGTAGATGTTAGACTGGGCTCGAGTCATACATATTTTCAAAACTAACGAATTGTGAGTATTTTAAACACCAAAACTGTATGACTCGTATGTTGGATATGTATATTCTTCAGTGTTGTGGTTACTACATCACTTTCCGTATATTCATGATGTTCTCATCGCATTGCATGCTTATAAATGTGTTTTCTTTAATTATTATGAACCCCTGTTGTCAGGACACCAGCACCATTACCGATGATGTGTATGCTCCACGTACACTTGCTTGCCGGCTCACACACATTATCATCGGTAATTTCCATGTCACGTACACATTATAAAACATTACCTCATTGGTATAAATTGCTAGATGGTAGTTTCTACTTAGTACTAGTACGGTTGCTCTCATATGCTAGTTAAGATATTGCATTTATTACTGTGATATGTGATGCATTTATACGTTCATTCTGTTATGCAATATCATGGGGCTTTATACCGGTATTCACTGTTTATTGACATCGTGATTTTGAGATTTTGGATCTTTCATGAGATTTTCTGGATTTGGAAACCGCATGTGAATTTTTATAAACTGATGATTAATTTAAAAGGGAAAGATGCGGTTTTCCTTGATATGCTGAGTAGCGTCCACCATGATATTTTCTCGATTCTGAGTTGGTTTTCGAGACCCGATTTGAGGAGTGGATGAACCGTCTGCGGGTACATGGTGGACCCGGTATGGTACCCCCGGGGCAAGAAGCTCGAGTTGTAGACGATGAGCCTGGCAGGGGCAGGCTATCTACCGGTGATTGTATGGAAACTCGACGGATATCCGGAGGATACCGTTCAGAGTTATGAGAGAGATGGATTTATGGGCCAGTCCGGATTGCCGGAGCCCGAGATATTGAGATTTGATTATATGGGCCAGTCCGGATAGCCAGAGCCCGAGATATTGAGATATTTGGATATATTTTATGCCGATGCTTGACACGGATTCTCTGTTGATTTCATTGATGATACTTCGATTTTTGTACAGAAATCTCACTGAGATAAGGAAACGGTTTTTCTCATTCAGGATGTACTCTGTTTTCATTCTTAATGCATTCGTATATCATATATATGACTTGCTGCTACCTGAGGTACTAACACGAGCACTTGGTATCATACGTATGTTTAGATGATTACCCTTGCCATTATTAGATGTTTCAGGTTATATATTGAGGATATATTATTGTATGACCTAGGAGAGAGTCATACATGTGATTTCTTCTCGGTGATATTTTCTACTTACGAGTTGGCAACTCACCCCCGTTGTGCCACAGTTTCTTGCAGGTTTTGCCGTACAGGTTTCGTTGCGGCTTGCTGGCATACTGCTTCCTTCCGGGTGGTTGCTCTGGTAGGTGGGTTCACTTGCATCGTGACCACCATTGTACTTATTTATATTCTGTTGTATCTAGTAAACTCCATCAACCAGACATGTATTATTTGAAAGACTTAGAAGACCGATTGTATATTCTTTCGACCTTAGAGTCACGCGCTTGTATTATTATGGGTCTTCTATTGGTTATTCTTGAGGATGTTGGTTTATTTTCTGAGTTTTGATCCTCGCCCTTCGGCATTGTAAATTATATTGTTTGCGTGGTTTTTTTCGCCAATTGGCGAAGAGCTAGCTCCCGCTTGGGGATGCCTTTATTCATTATGTATATCATTCATGTTTGTACCCGTTTGGGGCCAGTATTTACAAAGGAAACTCTGCCGAAATTTTTAGAAATACTTGAGGATTTTTAAATAATTACTATGACTTATGTTGTTAAAACCACTTGCTTTAAAAATAAGTTTTCCTCCACTTATTCTTTTAAATGGTTTAGATATCTGGGATTTTGGCTTACTTGAATTAGATGGGGTCTTATAGACTTCATATGATTCAAGTGCCAGGCACGTGCCATTTCGGGTCATGACAGATACCCTACGCTTCTGCAGTTGGGTCAATCATGTACGTGATGTTATGTACCAGACCGGATGTAGCTTACGCACTTAGTGTTGTAAGTAGGTATCAATCAGATCCTGGGGAGAAGCACTGGACAGCTGTGAAGAACATTCTTAAGTACTTGAGAAGGACTAAAGAAATGTTCTTGGTGTATGGTAACGGTGAACTCCAAGTGGATTCCTTTACCGATTCAAGCTTCTAGAGTGATAAAGACGACAGTAAGTCGGTCTCGAGTTTTGTCTTCACCCTCAATGGAGGGGCGGTATGTTGGAAGAGTTCCAAGAAAGATACCGTGGCTGACTCGACGATGGAGGCTGAATACATCGCTGCCAATGATGCTGCCAAAGAAGCTGTCTGGATGAAGAAGTTCATTGCTGAACTTGGTGTGATTCCATCGATTGAGCATCCAATACCCATGTATTGTGATAACAATGGAGTTGTGGCTTTGGCCAAGGAACCCCGATCCTATCAGCGATCCAGACATATTCTGAGGTGGTATCACCTGATCCGGGAGATAGTAGATCGCCGGGAGATAGAGGTCGGGAGAGTTGAAATGAAGAACAACACGGCGGATCCACTCACGAAGGCCCTCCTTCAGACGCAATTTGAGACACTTTTTGGGATGTTGGGTATGCGATACTACAACAACTGGCCTTAGTGAAAGTGGGAGATTGTTGGTGATATGTATGCCCTAGAGGCCATTATTGTATATTATAGTGGATGCTTGGACATATATATAGAGGAATTTCTTGCTCGACATGATAGTATGCTATCTGATTGCTCTTTATCTTAACATGTACACTAGTATTATTATACTGTCTCTCTGATACATGTTGATAAAGCCCTTAGGATGTTAGCTTGACTACCAGGACTATGATGCAGATCATATTAGTGGGGCTTGTGTAGTCCATAAGCACATCCTTTAACAGTTCCTAGTCAAGCGGATATCGAGACAGGGCATCGATATTCCAGAGTAGACTAGTGTGTACGTTTCTTTACCCTGTATGGGGCGATGGTTGATCCCACAACCATTGGTGTTTGACATCATAGATTGTACTCATGTGCTCATTAGAGAATGGGTACACCGAACAGGACTCACCGAGAACTCCTAGATGGTACCATACCTATTGTCAGATAGCAATTCTCAGGTGACACTTGTACAGATTAGCCTGTAGACCAGAGATCGTCATAGTGTCTTGTGCGGTTCCCACTATGGTTTGATTTCCTCCCTACCACGGCTCAAAGGAGTCGTACAGACAGGTGGATTTTGGGTACAGTCCCGAGTCACATGAAGGCAATGAGCGATGGGAGGGGTTTCGTCTCTCCCGGTATTTGGAGTTGATGTTGCGCTATGCTCGATTGGCTATAACAGCAAGTCCCTGGCCAGGGCTGATGAGATTTACTGGTAAGAGTTATCAGTAGTTTTGCGAACCGTTATGAGCCACACATCGGCATGACTTATCAAGTTACTGGGGTCTGACGATTCCACCCCTAGACTTGATATGCGATATATCAGATGAAGAGACCAGACTGTACGGTAAGTGTTGCTTATAGGCTTTGCGGGAGTTTGGACAAGCTTGCTTATTGATCTTCTAATCTCTTAATACCTGGGTAGCCGTTACGTCCAGCTAGTACCGCTGACAGCTTGTAGGTGACTGATATGATCATTACCTACTGCTGGAGTATTGACGAGTCTTTAGAGTCCCACACAGAGGTTTCTTAGCTCAAGCGAAACGAAGTAGGGCACATATGTAATATGTGCGGATGCTTGATTAAATACTTGTATGTGATGCCGTATTCTAATCTCGCAATATATGATATCGATAAGGTTATATGTGATATAACTGGGTTATTGAATCATGTATTGATACGATAAATTGATATACATATAAATGATATTAGTCGGTTATATATGATATAGCCAGATTATTAAATCAAGTGTTGATTTAATAATTTGATATATATATATATATATTTTTTTTGATATATTAATATATATTAACTAATATTATCTCACTAATGGTTTTCTTCTCTTACTTATATATAATGATATATATATATATGTTTATTTATATATAAATTTCTTTTGTGTCTTGCTAGATGATATATAGGACATGAGTGTATTAGACTCACATTATTGCTTAGGATAATATTGAGGATTTATTTTTAAGGTACATCAAAAATGAAGTGGAAATGAGCATGGCTTAAGATGTTTTTGGTAGCATGTAGAAGCCATAACTTATTCCACTAATTTTTGTTTTACTTTAGATATTTTTAAACCTAACCTTTATCCTTAGCCGTGGTTAACTCTCTACAAATATCTCTTGTGATATTTTCTTCATCCCTGGTTCTTCACAAGCTTCTTCTTCTTCCTTTCTTGATTTTCCTTGAGTGAAAAAGAAAAAGAGAAAAGAAATTCTAACGTGAGAAAAATTCCTACTTTATCAACCTACTCTCATCTAGCCCATTAGTGTAGGTAGTTTTCTTCACTAATTCCTTAATTAGTGAAGAGGTAGCATGAATTACAGATTCTTCAAGGTGGATCATCTTCGGCCTCTAAGACGACTAAGCAAGCTCATTCTTTTCGCCAAGTGGAGAGTTCTAGGGACTACTACTTGGAGATTTAGAAGTGAAGGACCGATCTACAAAGGTTGTATTCCTTTTTCACTAAGTATAGACTGTCTTTACTTGCTTACTGATTGATCGTCTATGTTGTGTTTTGAAAAGTAATCACAATCAAAGAATTTATAACCGCAATTAATAACGGTGTCGATGTAATTTCGTTAATGAGAACGGATCGTCCACAGAGATGCATGTACTTATTGGATCTTGCTTTAGATGAGTAAAAATGAAAATATAAAAGAAAACGATTCCAGATTTAATTGATTTGTCATTTCAAGAAAATCAAGAAAGAAAATTTCAAGAATTAGAAATCAAGAAGATGTCCAAATCAATTTAGTTATCAAGAATAAGAAGAATAGCTTGTAGGAATCGATCGAATTAGTAGCAATGATGAATACTAATAATGACTAATCTTATCTATTGATGAATTGTAACTAGATCGATGATGATGAATGAAGATTAGAGATCTATTGAAGAAACTAGGGTTTCTCCTTTCTCTATCCCTTGTCTTTTGATTGATCATCATTCACATCTAGCCTCTAGCAAAGAGGATCATCAATCATTTGATCCCTAATTTGCAACGAAATAATCAAGAACATGATCTCGCTCCAAATTAGGTCATTGACGATTCTTTTTCCTAAAGTTCACAATTCTCATAAGACTTAAGATTAGTTTTAGGATTTCATCATCATTTGATCTACCGATTCTCTCGATTCCTTTACAAGCTGAGATTTACTCACACATTATGAAAATTAAAGAATCAAGAATGAGAAATTTCATAATGCAAGAATGTAAAGAAAACAAGAATTAACAATTTATCACCTTTATTAAATCTTCTTCAAATTACACCTCTCAATTTGAGATTACAAGACTAGCTCTCGATCGCTCTTTTGAAAGGGAATTTGTCGTCGATCTTTACGTGGCTTGATCGCCGTGAGTCGTGGATCGGATGCGGATCTCTTGCTCCTGATGACGATCGGCGTTGCGATAAAGGATCTTCGATTGCTCGCTTGATTTTGCTCTCAATGGATCTTGATTTGATTGGATTTCGATCGGATCTCAAGTTGTGTCACTCAACTTGAATTGAATTGAATTGTGGCTCAATTGTGTAACAATTAACAACCCCAAAAATTAAGATCTAGATCCCCTTTTATAGCCCTCAAATCAAGCATCTTTCATAAGCTTGGTTATTATGCAGAGCCTTCTCGAAGAAGCTAGGCGGTTACAGAGCATCTTGAGGAAGCTAGGAGGTTACAAGGAAGCATATGGAGAAGTTACGTCACCGGCGCCCTCAACTCGGCCACGGATCCGCGGCGGATCGGGCTGGATTGGCCGCGGTTCCACGGCCGTATGATGAGATCTCTGCATCATTTTCATGGGGTCTTCTGGTGTTGGTATTTGGGTCTTCATGTGTCATCTGGAATCTTATTATCCTTTCTGAATCTCTGCCGGATTTTATTTCTTTGACTTGCTGCGTTTTATCGGTAATTTTGTGATTCCAGTTCTTTGACCTGAATAATTTTCTGCACACAATCTCAATAAAATGTGTTGAGATATACAATATCATGTGTGAAGTAATAAACACACAATTTCCTATAAAGAATATTGAATATATATATAACACTGGGTAATTAGTATTTTCCAGACAAACTGGTAATATGTGTTATATTTAGATGATTAGAATAATGAGGAAATTGTTGTGTTACAGATTGCATTATTTTCGACTGAACAAATTCACCCAAACTTGATTTTGGTCGTCTCGAGCAAACATCTTTTATTTAAGAGAAGGAGAAAATATAAGAAAAAGAAAAACTAACTAGCACACTTTCGTAGGCAACACGATTGCACTGAGCACGTGCAACAAGCCTTTAAACTTCTAGGTGTCCCTAATAGGAGGAGTGTTGTCTCCTGAGGGTTTTCAGCGGATTGCACCCACAAAATCCTATAATAAATGGAAGACTGTGAAAGTTACATATAAAGATAAGAATTGTAAAAGAAAGACTTTGAAAATCCGAGGTTCCAACTATACTAGCTTTACGGTTGGCATAAGCCTCATCTTAATAGTCATGAAAAGATGTTAGAAATCACATCATCCCTCAATAAAACATCGTCTTTATTCTTTATTCCTACCTTTCTTCCAAACATTGATCATATACCCCTACGTATGTGTAAAAGACATCCCTACACTCGGAGAATTCAATTCATGCTATCATACTCATGTCCATCTACCTCAGTACTTGTTAATCGATGAATATTTAGATAGAGTTGCTTACATATTTTTCATGCGACCGTTAATATTTCTTGAGGTACTAACCGACCGATTACTATATGTGCTCGCATATTATGCATAATTAGAATTTTCCCCGTCTTGCAACACCCAAGGCTTAGCAGTGACTCCCAAAACAGTTGGTCTAAGGCACCAGGTGATGAAGCACCCTCGCTATATTTTTTATGCTGCCTTGGTGATTACAAAACCAGTGTTCATTTTTCTTCACTATTTTATATTTTTATTCTTCATTTATTATTTTCTTCATACTTTGGCTTTTAGACAAGAGCATTTCAAGGTATCCTCTACTATCCCGAGTTTCAATACGTGTGTAAGTGTGTATAGTAGGGTATCAACATTCAAATGTTTGGCTTCCAGAATAGGAACTATTTTTCAGACTTATTTTTATCCTCAGATTAGTGACTTCTTTCATCTTACTAACCCTTGGAACAACGGCTCATAACTACTTATTACTAGTTTCGTTTAAGAAAACATCTAATTTTCTTGGTTTTCTTTAACTTTTCCAATCTTTTGGATGTAATTTTTGACTTTCTAATCTCTTATTATAAAATTAAATATTAATTTTTTTATATATTTTTTGTGCTTATGCAAAGTATGATGCAAAATGATGCGTAAATAAGCACAAACTTCCCCCAAACTTGTTTACAATAGTGTCCTCACTGTTGCCATATGTTAAATCTCAGAAACCTGTAAACTTGGGAAAAAAAATTTATTCAAGGGGGCATAAAATATGATCGAAAAAATCTCCCCCAAACTTATTCTTTTATTACTCACCTCCATTCTAAAGATGATACAGTATTTTTCAAGACATGGAGGTGAGCCGGAGGATTTTTAGTTAAGATAAAGCGGCTCCTGTAAAAACAGGAGCTCCTCCGTGGGGTCAGTAGAAAAATACGGTTTTAATCTATGTCCACTCACTTTGAAAATTGTACCGTTTTCGACATTTTCAACCTCAACTGCCCCGTGCGGGTATACATACCGCACAACAAATGGTCCTTTCCAACGAGATCGTAGCTTACCCGCATGAAAATGGAGACGAGAATCGTAAAGAAGGATTTTTTGACCTGGTGTAAAAAAATTTCTCAAAATGTTTTTATCGTGAAAAACCTTAGTCCGGTTCTTTACAATCACAGCATTATCGTAAGCTTCATCGCGGAGTTCGCTTAACTCGTTGAATTGCAGCTTCCGAATGTTGCAGGCTTGATTTAATTCAAAGTTCAGTTCTTTAATGGCCCACAATGCTTTATGTTCAATCTTGACTGGAAGGTGGCAAACCTTACCAAACACTAGACGATAAGGAGACATACCGAGATCAATTTTATATGCGGTACGGAATGCCCAAAGAGCATCCGTCAATTTGGTTGACCAATCTTTTTGGTTTTTAGAAACTGTTTTCTCTAAAATTTGTTTGATTTGTCTGTTTGAAACCTCAGCTTGCCCGCTCGTTTGGGGATGATAGGGTGTGGAAAGTTTGTGGTTGATTGCATATTTCCGCATCAAAGTCTCGAAAGACCGATTACAGAAATGTGTCCCGTTGTCGCTAATGATAGCGCGGGGGTGTCTAAATCGTGAAAAGATATTCTCTTTAAGGAACTTAATGACAACCTTGTTGTCATTAGTGCGACAAGGAATAGCTTCCACCCATTTCGAGACGTAATCAACCGCTAACAATATGTACAAATTCCCAAAAGAGTTAGGAAAAGGACCCATAAAATCAATACCCCAAACGTCGAAAATTTCAACCACCAGGATCGGTTGAAGAGGCATCTCATTTCTCCGAGAAATCCGACCCGTGTGTTGACATTGTGGACAGGTTTTGCAATGATCAAATGCATCTTTGAATAAAGTTGGCCAGTAAAAACCGCATTGCAAAACCTTTTCCGTCGTCTTTCGTGGACCAAAGTAACCTCTACATGCTTAATCATGACAAAAAGATAGAACACTCTTGAATTCATCATTAGGGACACATCTACGAATGATCTGGTCAGGATAATATTTAAACAAATAAGGTTCATCCCAGTAAAAATGTTTTACTTGGGATAGAAATCGATGTTTGTCTTGTTTCGACTATTCGCGGGGAATAAGTCCCGTTGCAAGATAATTCATAATATCCCCGAACCAAGGTTCGGTGAATACATTCAAGAGTTGTTCATCCGGAAAAGAGTCATTAATTGGCAGGGTCACAGGTGAAGAAGAGATGCGCGAAAGATGGTCAGCTACTACGTTTTCACATCCTTTCTTATCTCGAATGACAAGATCAAATTCTTGTAATAGAAGGATCCAACGTATTAACCTGCCTTTAGCATCCTTCTTCGATAAAAGATGTCTTAAGGCGGAGTGGTCAGTGTACACAATAATGGGTGAGCCAATCAAGTAAGGCCTGAATTTTTCTAATGCAAATACAACTGCCAAAGGTTCTTTTTCGGTAGTTGTATAATTAATTTGAGAATCATTCAGGGTCTTACTTGCATAATAAATCACATGTGGCATCTTATCAATGTGCTGTCCTAAGACTGCACCAACGGCAAAATCTGATGCATCACACATAAGCTCAAACGGGTGGTTCCAATCAGGAGATGATAGAACAGGGGTTGAAGTGAGTGAATTCTTAAGTGAGTCAAATGCAGCCTCACAATCCGAGTCAAAGTGAAAGGTTGTGTCCTTGTCCAAGAGAATAGTTAAGGGTCTAGCAATTTTGCTAAAATCCTTAATAAATCACCTGTAAAAGCCTGCATGACCAAGGAAATATCGTATATCTTTGACGTATTTGGGATGAGGAAGGTTATGAATGATATCTATTTTAGCTCTGTCAACCTCAATGCCTTTCCGTGAAATGACATGTCCAAGCACAATTCCCTCTTGGACCATGAAATGGCATTTTTCTCAGTTCAAAGTTAAGTTCTTCTCTTTACAACGAGTAAGAACTGCGTCAAGATGAGATAGGCAGTCATCAAAAGAATTTCCAAATATCGAGAAATCGTCCATAAAAATCTCCAGAAAATTCTCGACCATGTCCGAGAATATCCTCATCATACACCGCTGAAATGTAGCGGGAGCATTGCATAACCCAAAGGGCATGCGTCTATAAGCAAAAGTACCGAAAGGACAAGTAAATGTGGTTTTGTCTTGATCCTTTTCGGCAATAGGGGCCTGGTTATAGCCAGAGTATCCGTCCATGAAACAATAATATTCACGTCCAGCTAAGCGTTCTAACATCTGGTCAATGAAAGGTAGAGGGAAGTGGTCTTTCCTCGTTGCGGCATTGAGTTTTCTATAATCAATACATACACGCCATCCAGTTTGAGCGCGTGTCTGGATTAACTCATTAGCCTCATTTGTTATGAACGTGATGCCAGATTTCTTAGAGACTACATGAATAGGACTTACCCATTGGCTATCAGAGATTGGGTAAATGATACCACTGTCAAGGCATTTGACGATTTCTTTCTTTACCGTCTTCTTCATGACGGGATTTAACCGTATTTGTGGTTCTCGGATTGGCTTGGCTTCATCCATCAGATGTATATGATGTTCAACAATCAAGGGACTAATCCTTTTGATGTCAGCCATTGTCCAACCAAAAGCCTGCCTATTAGATCTCAAGACCGTCAAAAAAGTGTTCTCTTGCTCTAAGGCGAGAGAAGCGGATATGATCACAGATAAAGACTCATTCTCACCTAAATATGCATATTTAAGATGAGAAGGTAATAATTTGATATCTAATGTCGGCGGAGAAACAATAGAAGGTGGGTTAAGCTAATGACATTCAGATTCATGAAGAAGCCCGTAGCCTGTAAAGGATACAGACTCGGAAAGTGATGAGTCCAAAGTTTCAGACTCGGGAGTGGACTCATCAAAAGTGTCCTCACTATTGTGTAAGATCAAACAGTGATGTGTTAATGTTGTCGAGATCTTCAAGGCAAAGTTCATCAACCTCGCAGCTTTCGGGAGCTATCTCATGGACAGAACAGACAACAAGAATGTGAGCAGAGGGTTCAGACGGCTGACTTCCAATTTTGTAAATGTTCAGCTCAATTGTCATTTTTCCAAAAGATAGGTTCATAGAACCGTTTCGACAATTAATGACAGCATTGGAAGTGGCAAGGAAGGGTCGAACAAGAATCACCGGAATTTGATTCCGTGGGTTCGCTACAGCTTGTTTATCTAGAACAATAAAGTCCACAGGGAATATAAATTCCCCGACTTTTCTCAACACATCCTCAAGTTCACCACTAGGCTTGGTGATTGATCGGTCTGCCATTTGGAGAGTGCAATGAGCTGGTTTCAACTCTCCAATCCCTAACTGCTCGTAGACAGAATATGGAAGCAAGTTAACACTAGTGCCAAGGTAAGATAAAGCACGGTTAATGTTTTTACCCCCAATAGAAATCGAGATTGTAGGACAGCCAGGGTCCTTACGTTTCTTTGGTAATTGTGGGGTAAAAGCAGTGCTAACATTATTTGTCATGAATACCATTTTGGGCACTTGAGTCTTCCTCTTCCTAGTGCACAAGTCCTTTAAAATTTTCGCATAAGACGGGACTTGTTGTATAGCATCTAGAAGAGGGATGTTGATGTTAACCTGTTTAAACAGTTCTATAATCTTCTCCATATGTGGACTCGGTTTGTTTCCCCTTAACCTATTCGGATAAGGAGCTTTAGCAATAAGAGCTGGGTCTGACATTGGAGAAGGTCGTGTGTGTGGAACAGATCCCAGAATAGGAGTGGGGATCGACTGAGATGGACTAGAAGAAGTGGGCTGAGGGTTCGAGCCTTGAGGAAGATGAAGAATAGGCTCGCAAGAAGATGGTGGGGTAGACGAACAAGGGTCAGAACTGGAAGTAGAAGTGGATGGAAAAGTCTCAGCCGGGGTGTTATTGATAGATTTATCATTATCATCAATCTCTTCACCGACTTGATTATTCAGCACTCTTCCAGATCTCAACGTTGTAATGGCACTCACATTATAGTGTTGTGAATGTCCAGGATTCGGTAAGGGTTGAGACAGAAGTTTCCCTTTCTCTCTAGCACTCATTTCAGAATTCAATCGTGCAATTTGTGCTTCCATCGATTTAATACTCTCACCTTGGGAGGCGGAGCTTTTCTTTATATCATCGATAGAAGTCCTTATATCAGCCGACACTTGGATAGATTGTTTCATAAACATTTCCAAGGTTCGTTCGAGTGAAGAAGAGTTATCGGTACCGGTCAATTGCAAAGAATTATTAAACGGTGCAGAAGTGTTGACCGGATTTTGAAAATTTTGTGATTGATAGGGGTGCTGACTCAGTTGTAGTGGTTGCTGTTGTTGTGGAGGGACCCTTTAGAAGTTGTTTTGGTTTGGAACCGTATTTTGAGTTTGGTGTTGGTTCCAAGCAAAATTAGGGTGATTCCTCCAACCCTGATTATAAGTGGAAGAATATGGATCGTTTCTAGGTCTTTGCTGGAAAGCAGCATTAGTATGCTCTTGACCTTGAAACGGAGAATTCAAAGTACATTCTTCCGTCGGATGTGATGGATCAGAACAGTATCCACAGACAGTTTTAGGGAGTGTCATGTGATTTAGGGAGGCTAACAAAAATTTGTGTTCCATAGCTTCAAGTTTCTTTTGCATCGCAGCCATTTCGTCTTTGACTCCTATGGAAACATCAAGTTGATGAATACCACCCCTAGACGATGGTTGACTTACACTCTCCCATTGTAAAGTTTTTCAGCGAAATCTTCTAAAAATTTCCAAGCTTCACCATCGTCTTTAGACATGAAGTTGCCTTGACACATGGATTCAAGCACTTGTTTTGTTGTAAGATTAATGCCCTCATATATGATTCTGCACAGATCCCATCGATGGATTCCGTGATGAGGACATTGAACTAACAGATCCTTGAAGCATTCAAAACACTTCGAAAATTGTTCATTGGGAAGCTGGGTAAATTAATTTATTTCACTACAGACTTGGGCTGTCTTATGATTGGGGTAGAATTTCTTATGAAAAGCTATGACAAATTCATCCCAGTTTGAAATAGAATGTGCAGCCGTGTTATAAAGCCACTTCTCGGCTAAATCGCATAGAGTGAATGGGAGAAGACGTAATCTCATAGCATCAACAGAAAGCTGTGAAGTGCCCATCATAGCGCATACGTTTTCAAATTTGGTAATAAAAACATATGCGTCTTCAGACTCGAGACCGTGAAATTTGGGTAAAAGATTGATGTATTGAGGTTTGATTTTGAAATTGTCCCCATTGGCTGGTGGAATGGAAAGACAGGTAGAAAGAGGACCTCGAATAGGGTAGCATCTCTCTTGGAGAGAGATGCGGGGTGGATTCTGCGCACCTGCGGACGGTGGCAGAGTGGTGTTAAAGAAGTTCGATAGAGATCCGTCCATCGAAGTGGATGTGGTGTGTGGTGATGAAAAAGAAGATGTATAAATACCGACTTCGGAGTCAATAGGAGGAACGCAGACAAGACGGGCACTAGAATCCCGTGTCCAGTCGAGCATGCACTAAATGGTTTAGCACAAGTGGCTGTGTAAGTGATAATTAGAGAAAAGTTGGTTTGGTGTTTGTTTTGAAAAAGACGGATTTTGAAAATTCACACAAAAAATGCACAAGGAACCCTAGATCTAACGGTCACTTAGGTCAAGTCACTAGACCGCTCCTAGACTTCCAGAAAACAAATCGCAGGATAGTTCCTCTAGTGCCTCTTTATCCCTTCTGTGGCTAGGTAAGTGCCAGGTAAGTGGGAGGTTCTCCGCTACGTAAGTAGCGGGCCTAATTAAGTAACCACTTGCCTCAGACACACTTACCTTAGACACCACAAAAAGAAATGCGGATAAGGAATAGATTACCCGCGACCTCCTTCTGTCCTAATTGAGCACGACGGTTCTTAGAGTCTTGTCTAGATATTTTTTAATTAATAAGGGTGATGCGGATGCTAGTTTTGTGATTTCCGGGGCTTAGTAAGGGTAATGAAATCCCTACCTAATCTGAATTTGTTCTTTGCCCCTTAATTTCCATATTAAAATATGCAAACAAATAATATCAAAATAAGCAACAAATTTTTCTTTAGCGGCGCTGCGAAGTTTTTGCAAAGAATTCCTGCAGAAAATGGTTATTGGACAAGAGCAGGAAGGAGATAAGAAAGAAGAGAATATACCACAGAGAGTTCAAACCCTAACTCCTCAAGAATGCCACGGATCCGCTGCCAAAACATGCTTTCTGCCGCGGTTCCGCGGTCAACTGTACGGTTCTGTGAAAGAAATTTGGTACTGATGCTCCTATGGATCCTCTGATCTCGATAAATGCTCCAGAATCTTGATCTTACTGCTCCAATAATTCCAGATTCCCTTGCAAAATTCCCAACTAATCGTTAAGCGCAATATGCGATTTTGAATCAAATTTTTGATGGAATAATAAAATTTCAACTCAAATAACAAGAACGAACAAAATAGAACGCACCCCCGGCAACGGCGTCATTTGATTGATCGTCTTTGTTGTGTTTTGAAAAGTAATTGTAACACCTTAGGTTGTGTTTAGGGGTTAATTATATTTTAATATATAGTTTTAGTAAAAAGTTTACCAAATTAAGTTTCAAATATTTTATCTTAATTAATGAGTATTTTATTAGGATTTTTCTAGGCACACACACACTTGTGCATGTAAACTAAGGTTTAGATTTGGGGTTAAACCATGATTAGCTAGCATGAAGGATTAACCCATTCTCTTTAAGTTAATTTATTCTTATTAGGTGTCTTTGGGTTTTTATTTATGTGTGTTGTTCTTTTCTTTTATGAGAAATGATGTGGACCTTGTTGACTTAGTGAGAGAGAAGGAGTAAAGGCTTCATGGTTGAGCCATGCTCATTAAATGAAGAAAGAGAGAGAGGGGGGTCTTTGACTTGTGCTCTCATTTCCCTCCTCATTCTCATTCTCACAACTCTCACATACACACACACACTCACCTAGCAGCAGCAGCAGCCCCAACACCATGAGAAGCAGCAGCAGACAGCAGCATCAGCAGCAGCAAGCAGTGAAAACAGCGGCAGCAGGCAGTGGCAGCAGCAGCAACATCAACAGCAGCCCCCAGCAGCTGCAGCAGCACTTCCCATCTTCTCCACCTCCTTTCTCCTTGCACCTAGGGTCTTGTAAGGTATAGAATCTGAGCCCAACTTCGTGTTTGCTTAACATATGAGTAGTTTAGCTTCGGTTTGTGTAAAAAGTGAGATTTTGGGCTTGAAATGGTGATTTGTGTAGACTTTTGGTTAAGTGCTGTTAGTGTTGGTTAACCTAGCCTAATTAGGTGTTATTAAGACCATGTAAACCTAGTTAGACCCCAGATTACACCAAAATACCATAGGGTTTCAAATTGTGCAAAATTTAGAATTTTAAGGTGAAATTTTAGCTCTCTGTGATCTGCTATAGGCCCGAGTAGTTCAGGTTAAAATTGAGTTAACTGGAACACACTTGATATACCCTGACCACACCACCAGAGCCCGAGACCCCCACCCCAATGTGAGGCCGCCGGTTTATTCATTCCGGCCGCAATTTGCGGCTAGATGAGGGAATTTTGGGTGTAGTTTGTATGGGTAGGAGTCTGCTACATTTCTAGGGCCATTGGTATGTATAATTTTGTAAGTTGTTAGCCTGGGTAGAATCTGGGACGTTATATCGTATTTCTAGTATGTTTGGTTCGCGCGATACGCGAGAGGGTTCTGTGATTCAGCGTATCGCGGCGTGTCGGGATGAGTTTTAGACACGTATACACGTTTTAGCGTGTCGTACACACGCGCGTTTAGTTCGCGACGCGAGCGTATCGTTTGGCTTGGATATCACGTCTTGCGAGGTGGTTGCTTATATATGGATTCTTGTGTAATTCCAGGTTCGCAGGCGGGTACAACGGACGAAGCTAAGATAGGAAAGCAGGTGGTCGGCTACGAGTAGCGCACGACCAGGTGAGTAGATTTAACATCTACGGGGAGATCGCCCGTATGGCGTTAAGCGTCGGGGCATGTTAGGATATTAGATTGTAGATGTTCATATGGACTGTAGTAGCATACCTTATGGTTGAATGTAGAAATGATAGCATAGGACACTGCACTGTCACTAACGGTTCAATTCGCACGAGCACGATTTATATGCTACACTCACACCGTTAGTGATTGCCATGACACTCACATTATAGGATTGCTATAAATCATATATCATACTGATTCCACTTTATTGATATCTTCATACCTGCGCACATGCACACTGTATACTCATACCGGTGCACACATATATTGATATCTTCATACCTGCGCACATGCACACTGTATACTCATACCAGTGCACACATATATTGATATCTTCATACCTGCGCACATGCACACTGTATACTCATATCAGTGCACACATATATTGATATCTTCGTACCTGCGCACATGCACACTGTATACTCATACCAGTGCATACATATATTGATATCTTCATACGTGCGCACATGCACACTGTATACTCATACCAGTGCACACATATATTGATATCTTCATACCTGCGCACATGCACACTGTATACTCATATCAGTGCACACATATATTGATATCTTCATACCTGCGCACATGCACACTGTATACTCATACCAGTGCACACATATATTGATATCTTCATACTTGCGCACATGCACACTGTATACTCATACCAGTGCACACATACATTGATATCTTCATACTTGCTTAGATTACGCATTGAGATATGTTGTTTCCATGTTAATTCTGGATTTGAGGAACCGTGGATATTTCAAAAGAGAATAGTTAATTATTTAAAAACCCGGTTTTCCTTGATATGATATTTCGGTGCGTCCACCATGTGTTTTCTCGGTACTAGAGTGATATATGTGAACCCGAATCGAGGAGTTGGATGAGGCCGATTACGGGTACATGGTGGACCCGGTATGGTACCCCGGGGCGAGAACGGTTTCGTTGTGTAGTAGACGGTGAGCCTGGCAGAGGGACTACTACCTACCGGTGATTGGTTGGACCTGGCGGTTATCCGGAGGATACCGACCAGAGTCGATGGATGGATACGGGACGACTCGTACTGCCGGGGCCGAGGGCCGATACCGCAGACAGAGCCCGTGGGCTGATCCAGACTGACGGATGCTCTATATAGGAGGATTTGCTTGTCGATGCTTGGCACGAGTATTTCTTGATATTTTGGGTGCCGATGTTGGGCACTCACGATTATATGAGATTTACAGGATTTGAGGACCGAGGAGGATGACGACGCCTGAGTAGTATTGGGATTTGGGTGCATTGATGGGTACCGATTATACTTTCCACGATGACATTCCGTGTAGATGTTATATTTCCCATGCTCGGTATGTAGTAATTGATATCTCATCCTGTATCTATTGTACCTGATATAGTACACATGCTTGCATGATCATTACATACCCTGTTCATTCTATATAGGGTTGTTAGATTGCATTGCTATACCTGATCATCACATATCTTGCTCATCATATGGAGAAGTTATTAGATCGCACTTGTTGCATTATTTGAGCATCCGGTTCATCATATAGATGTTATCTGTTGGCATAGGTTAGAGTATCGTTGCACGAGCATACTCGCGATTACCTTTGTATGTTATCTTCTATTCACGAGTTGGCAACTCACCCCCGTTGTGCCACAGTGTTTGCAGGTTGCCCTTCGGAGTAGTCGCGGCAGGCTACGTTCTTGCATCTTTTGACACAGATACCCCTACAGTTGGTGTACTAGCTCTTTTGCTGATAGGTGGGTTTTGTGCGGTATCTGTTTGTCTTTCAGTTATGTACATTGTTGTATCTAGTACACTCCATCTACCATTTATGTATTGACTTAGAGACTAGTTGTAAGGACGATGTATATTATTTTGTGTTCTGGTGTCAAGCTCGTTGTGAGCCGACTTTACTTATGCAGTTTATTCTATCTGTGATGTTTCCCACTTGTTGCTCATTTTCTTCGCTACGGCGTCGTATATTGTCATCTCAGTGATTGTCTACTTAAGGTTTCTTAACATCTTAGTAATTGGTTCTATTAAATGCTTAAAACACTCTATACTTTTACTGGTTTGATTTCTGGGTTTTCGGCTTACTTAGTCGCGTTAAGCCTGTAGACGTTACGTGGTTAAATGCCGGTCACGGGCCAAACTTTGGGTCGTGACAGTAATCACAATCAAAGAATTTATAACCGCAATCAATTACGGTGTCGATGTAATTTTGTTAATGAGAACGGATCGTCCACAGATATGCGTGTACTTATTCGATCTTGCTTTAAATGAGTCGAAATGAAAATATAAAAGAAAACGATTCAAGATTTAATTGATTTGTCATTTTAAGAAAATCAAGAAAGAAAATTTCAAGAATTAGAAATCAAGAAGATGTCCGAATCAATTTAGTTATCAAGAATAAGAAGAATAGCTTGTAGGAATCGATCGAATTAGTAGCAATGATGAATACTAATAATGACTAATCTTATCTATTGATGAATTGTAGCTAGATCGATGACGATGAATGAAAATTAGGAATCTATTGAAGAAACTAGGGTTTCTCCATTCACTATCCCTTGTCTTTTCATTGATCATCATTCACATCTAGCCTCTAGCAAAGAGGATCATCAATCATTTGATCCCTAATTTGCAATGAAATAATCAAGAACATGATCTCGCTCCAAATTAGGTCATTGACAATTCTTTTTCCTAAAGTTCACAATTCTCCTAAGACTTAAGATTAGTTTTAGGATTTCATCATCATTTGAACTACTGATTCTCTCGATTCCTTTACAAGCTGAGATTTACTCACACATTATGAAAATTAAAGAATCAAGAATGAGAAATTTCATAATGCAAGAATTTAGAGAAAACGAGAATTAATAATTTATCACCTTTATTAAATCTTCTTCAAATTACACCTCTCAATTTGAGATTACAAGACTAGCTCTCGATCGCTCTTTCAAAAGAGAATTTGTCGTCGATCTTTGCGTGGATCGATCGCCGTGAGTCATGGATCGGATGCGGATCTCTTGCTTTTGATGACGAGGCGTTGCGATAAAGGATCTTCGATTGCTCGCTTGATTTTTCTCTCAATGGATCTTGATTTGATTGGATTTCGATTGGATCTCAAGTTGTGTCACTCAACTTGAATTGAATTGAATTATGGCTCAATTGTGTAACAATTAACAACCCCAAAAATTAAGATCTAGATCCCCTTTTATAGCCCCCAAATAAAGCATCTTTCATAAGCTTGGTTGTTATGCAGAGCCTTCTCGAAGAAGCTAGGCGGTTACAGAGCGTCTTGAGGAAGCTAGGAGGTTACAAGGAAGCATCTGGAGAAGTTACGTCACCGGCACCCTCAACTGGGCCGCAGATCCGTGGAGGATCGGGCTGGATTGGCCGCGGTTCCGCGGCCGTATGATGAGATCTCTGCATCATTTTCATAGGGTCTTCTGGTGTTGGTAATTGGGTCTTCATGTGTCATCTGGAATCTTATTATCCTTTCTGAATCTCTGCCAGATTTTATTCCTTTGACTTGCTGCGTTTTATCGGCAATTTTGTGATTCCAGGTCTTTGACTTGAATAATTTTCTGCACACAATCTCAATAAAATGTGTTGAGATATACAATATCATGCGTGAAGTAATAAACACACAATTTCCTATAAAGAATATTGAATATATATATAACACTGGGTGATTAGTATTTTCCATACAAACTGATAATATGTGTTATATTTATATCAACTATCCTTAGATGATTAGAATAATGAGGAAATTGATGTGTTACAGATTGCATTATTTCCGACTGAACACTTACAAACCCTAATTCTCTAGTTCGATTCTAGGTTAGCATGCTTTAGCACTCTAGATTTTTTTAAATTGCATACTCGATGCTTGTCTAAACCTAGTGGTAGTGCTAAGACATACTTTCAGTTCCCATTGTGCTTTGATTTCCTCCCTTCCACGGCTCAAAGGAGTCGTGCAAACAGGTGGATTTTGGGTACAGTCCCGAGTCACATGGAGGCAGTGATCGATAGGAGGGGTTTCGCCTCTCCCGGTATTGGGAGTTGATGTTGTGCTATGCTCGATTGGCTATAACAGCAAGTCCCTAGCTAGGGCTGATGAGATTTACTGGTAAGTGTTATCAGTAGTTTCTCAAAAGGTTATAGGCCATACATCGGTATGACTTATCAAGTTAGTGGGTTCTGACGATTCCACCCCCAGACTCGATATGCTACATATCAGACGAAGAGACCGGACTGTACGGTAAGTGTTGCTTATAGGCTTTACGAGAGTTTGGACAAGTTTGCTTATTGATCTTCTATTCGTTCAATACCTGAGTAGCCGTTACGTCCAGCTAGTACCGCTGACGGCTTGTGGGTATCTGATGTGATCATTACCTACTGCTGGTGTATTGACGAGTCTTTAGAGTCCCACATAGAGGTTTCCTAGCTCAAGCGAAACGAAGTGGGGCATATTTGGATATATGTGCGGGAGCTGAAAGTGTATCCTAGCACCACCTCAAGGTTAAAACCGGCATCAAACATGCAATTTTAAAAATTTCTTAGTGCTAAACTACACTAACCTAGAATCTAACTCGATTATTAGGGTTTACATGATGATATCACAAGTTCTACACTAAGTGAAAGAGATTACAACCTTTGAAGATCGTGTCCTTCACTTCTATAGCTCCGGGTATTAGTCTCTATGACTCCTCTATGCATCACTTGAAGAATGAATGAGCTTCCTTCGCGATCTTCGTGTCGAAGATGATCCATCCGAAGCTTCTCCAATTCAAGCTACTTCTTCACTAATCTAGTATTAATGAAGTAAACAACCTAGTCTAAAGTGCTAATCTAGACTAGGACGATGAAGTAGGGTGTTTAGCTCACATAGGTTTATCCAAAGACCTATGGTTCACATCGCATGTGAAGGTTAGGGCTTAGAGGAGGAGGAAGAAGAAGATGGAGAGAGCTAGATAGTGAAAGAGTTTGAAGCAAAATGAACTCTTGAAAAATCATAAGTGAAGAATGGCTATTACTCACTTATTGAAGCATACAATTTTTCACAATAATAAATTGAACCATGCTTCAATAATGCAAACAAATGAATAAATTATTGTTTTAGCCACCCATTCCATAAATATCTCCCCATTTTCCACCTCTCTTTCTATTTTCTAAAAATAGAAAATCCAACCATGCTTCATAAATAATATATATATATATATATATAGACACACACACACACACACACACACACACATATATATATATATTAATATATATATTAAGAGAAGAAAATATCTAGTGAGCAATAATATTAGTTAATATATAATTATATCAAATATAAATATATATATCAAATTATTAAATCAACACTTGATTTAATAATCCGGTTATCATATATAACCGACTAATATCATTTATCTGTATATCACATTATCGAATCAACACTTGATTCAATAATCCGGTTATATCACATATAACTTAACGATATCAAATGTCGTCGGATTAGAATATGGCATCACATACTCGTATTTAATCAGGCTCCCGCACATATCAGCATATGTGCCCTACTTCGTTTCACTTGAACTAGGAAACCTCTGTGCGGGACTCTAAAGACTCGTCAATACGCCAGCAGTAGGTAATGATTACATCAGATACCCATAAGCCGTCAGCGGTACTAGCTGGACGTAACGGCTACGCAGATATTGAACGAATAGAAGATCAACAAGCAAACTTGTCTAAACTCCCGTAAAGCCTATAAGCAACACTTACCGTACAGTCTGGTCTCTTCGTCTGATATGTCGCATATCGAGTCTGGGGGTGGAATCGTTAGACCCCAGTAACTAGATAAGTCATACCGATGTGTGGCCTACAACCTTTTGAGAAACTACTGATAACACTTACCGGTAAATCTCATCAGCCCTGGCCAGGGACTTGCTGTTATAACCAATCGAGCATAGCGCAACATCAACTCCCTACCGGGAGAGACGAAACCCCTCCTATCGCTCATTGCCTCCATGTGACTCGGGACTGTACCCAAAATCCACCTGTTTTCATGACTCCTTTGAGCCATGGTAGGGAGGAAATCAAAGCACAGTGGGAACCACACAAGACGCTATGACGATCTCGGGTCTACAGACTAACATGTACCAGTGTCACCAAAGAACTGCTATCTGATGATAGGTATGGTACCATTTAGGAGTTCTCGGCGAGTGTTGGGAATTCACCCGCGCGCGCAAACGCGTATGTTTTGGAAACAGATATGATATTAAGGAAATAGATTGCGCACGCGAGATCGTTCACATTTTAATATTTATAAACCGCAAGTGCATGGCGTGTTGTAGCAAGCCGGCAAGTACGGGTTGATCCACAGAGAGTTGTGTGTTAGGTCTTGTGATTTAAGGTTCAACAAATAACGAATGGTTGGTTTTTTCACTAAAAATGAAAGAATATGAAAACAAAGAAAAGCAAGCAAAGAAGTTAAGAAAGAAGTGGTTGCGGCTTTGGCTCGGAAGGTCGAATCACGACGATTCCTTCGACGCTCCCTTGATCATGAATTGTCCATCCTTACGTCGATCCCGGCATGAAGCATGACTTGTCAAGGCGGTTGCGGAGCACAAGTCTTCAAATTCCGATATTCGTCGCAAAACACGAATCGATTCCGTTTTGTTCACTTACCATTTGTATGACCAAGCTTGAGGTATCAACACTAAACACAAGGGTTAGCAAGCATACGACAACATCAAAAACACAAAGTAGCAAGTGAGAGCAAATAGTTTTAGTGTTTACTTTGCTAAGGGTTTGTGATAGTATAGGGTATATGAAAACTGAGGGTTTGTCAAGCACTCGGTCATAAAATACTGTATCCAAACTTAGCAAACTTAACACTAATTTGATTTTAACTTAAACATTGTGAAATAGGGAAGGGGAGTGAATGTGGTATATGAAGAGGTTATAAAGTAACCATGGTTTCACAATACCATATCACATCAATATATAAAACAATCCTTAAGTTATAATCATGTTAAGAAAATTAAACAATCACAAGAGGAGGAGGAGGCAAATCCTTTCATCTCACTTTCTTACCATAACCACAACCAAAGAAGATTGGTTACATATCATAAAAAGATAAGCAATTAAAGAAAAGAAACAAGTAAGCAAAGAAAAACAAATATTATTAACACTTGAAGAAGAGGTACAAGATTTTGGTAACTTGTTCAACCTCCATAATGAAGCTCTCAAGAGAAAGCTTCAAGAGGGAAGAAGAAGAAGAAGAGACCTAGTGATAGCCCACTCACTCTCAAGCCTAAACCAAAAACAATCTAAAACAAAACTAAAGAATATATTACATGGTAACCCTTCCCTTGCTCACTGATCTGGCTTTTATATGCACCAAATAAGATTAAACAAGTAATGAGAATGAGGTGATGTGACTGCAAGGAAGGGACAGGGAAAATATGGGGACCAATGGGGCTAGGGGGCTGGCGAGCTCGGATCTACAGAGGGTGTGGCCGGTCCAAAACCGAGCACAGAGGCTCGTATTCATGTGATGGTCTTGTGTCTACTCCAACATCACTCTTATGCTACTTGATTTATCAGTTTGAGCCTAGTTTGCATGCAGAGAATTGGAGGGAAACTTGATGCAAAGTATCACATCAAAACCTTATGCATTTATTGCCCATCACACCATATATACCCACCACTTGCACAATTCATCATTTGTGTGCCAAGACAGCCCCACCATGGTCCATGTACCAAAGAGTCTTATGCACACTTGCATGTGTTGGACCAAAATTGTGTGCACACATTTATTTTGTAAAAGCTCTTGGGTTATCGGTCGGTTTTCTGTTCTGTTTGCAGTGGCGGCTCCCAAATCCTATATCCGTGATATTGAGTTTGTTTCCAGTATTTAATCACAAACACCTATAATATGTAATTACTGAGCAGGCACTGGTTAATAGCACCGATATATAACAAAATAGATAATGAATGAGCGGTATTAAAATGCAGTTTTCTGAGATAGACAAATACCCCCAAATATATATTTTGCTCGTCCCGAGCAAAACAAAAAAAATCCTAGCCTCACTTTCGCAGGGAACGCGATTGCACTGAGCATGTGCAACAAGCCGTTAAACCTCTAGGTGTCCCTAGTAGGAGGAGTGTTGTCTCCTGAGGGTTTTCAACGGATTATACCCACAAAATCCAGTCAAGTTAGCGTCATGGAGGAACTGTTAATTCTAATCTTAAGGTTAGAGATCAAAGTTAGAAGTTCTATCACCCAAGTTAGAAACGTTAAACCCTATTTTTCACTCCTCGCAATTTGTTTAACATAAGCTCATACGCGTCTCTACATGATTGTGCGGATAGTGTCCATAAGGTAATTAAGAACTTGATTATGTCATTTATGTCATAAATACGGACCAGGATAAACTTCTAAAGGATCACACGAGTTTGAAAAGAGTTAAGGTTTTCTCAAGTTTTATTCTCCAGTTAGGTTTCAAGTCAGAATATATATCAATTTTAACAGAGAACCTAAGTCTTATACTTCACTCCACCCTTTCACCTGTTTTCTTTCATACACACCCTTCGTTATCATGCAAAACGTCTTATATAAATATACCTTCATATCTCCGCGAAAAAACTGTTTTAATAGAAAACTCATCTCCGCCAAGATTATTCTCCCACAAAGAACCGTGAGGACTTTTAACTCGGAGAGAGCACTTGCTTAGCTCGTTTTATTTGGCGATTGGAAACTTAGCGAGCTTTGGGTCAATAACTCCCAAACCAGATGGTTTTAGGGCATTAGGGGTGGAGACACCCTAAAGACTTAATTACCCAAGTTACCAAGGCCACAAAACAAAAGACTCATTTTATTTTAAAATATTCTGAATTCAGTGAAAACGGAGATATAGCCAGCATTTCTTTTAAATCCGAAGACGTTACATGTGGATAAGGTGTGTAATCACTCCAACAAGGTTCCAAATGGGTTATTTTTCAGACTTATAGCTTCTATTAAAACCTTAATAATATCCTTCATATTCACCTTACTTTATAAACTTTTCTTGATATTACCTAACTCAGAACAAACATGTTTGATCCTAAAGGTGTTTATCAAATTTAAAAGTTACAAACATGTCAGACATTCAGCAAATTCTCAAAAACATATGACACGTGTAAAGTGTTTAAAAGGACGTATATCAGCTATGGTTTAAACACAGATGAGGATTATTTTTCAGGTCGTCAGTCACTTGAAAAGGATTTAGTTATTTCTAACTTATCAACCGAATCGTCAGACTTTGAATCAAAGTTCCCCCACTAGCTAACATGACAAAAGTTTTTATATTTTTAGGAAAATTATTCAATTTTTATGGGTTTTTTTTAATAAGCATGCAATGCAGAGTATACACATGATGCAGAAAAATAAACGCAGTGCTCACCCCCAAACCTGAGTTTTATGATGTCCTCATCATTGCCCCCGTCTCCGGTAGCTAGACATAGACATCAGGGTGAGAAATTTATTTAAAGAAAAAGAAAAAACCTAAGACTAATTACAACATATACAGGTTAAATGATTGGGTTAGTCCAGAAATTAATACCAGCCATTTAAAGATTTTGTCTATATAGTGCAATGGCTGGTAAAAGAATATGTATATAAAAAATAAAAATAAAAAGAATATGTTAGATGTTAGTAAAGGGCATGGGTGTGTAAAAGTAGGGATCAGAATACGCTGAAGATGAAAATGAAGTTTTGAGGAGGTCAAAGAATTGTTTTCTAAATGAATTGAATGTTCAAGAAGCACATGTTGAGTTCCGAAGTCAGGTTCGTTTAAAAACTGGAGTTCATCCGCAAAAAGTTCGGCAAAAGAAAGATTCCTAAGATGTTCCCAAATTGATCCTGATTCAAACTCACCCAGAATATCAAGTTCATCTGCAAAAATTTCCTCAAAACTCGATATGAAAGAATAATTTTCAGTGTTGTCTTCCTCCCTATGATTTTTCACAATCATATTCCTATTGTTACAGTTCACAGACTCTCCCAATACAATTTCTCCCATATCACATTCACAAATGGGTAGGTATATGTCATCTAAAAAAGTAAGTTCCCACACTAACATTTCTTCCGAAACAATATCACTAGGTGATACAAAAATTGTGGGTTCCTGATCATTGATCTCTTCTGACAATCTATCCAAACCATACCCGACAAATTCACAAGCTCCCTCATTTAAAATTGGAGTACAAAAATCATCGGTCTGACTCGGAGGGTTTTCTTGTGTGTCCTGATAACACTCAGTCAATACAATTGCATCATCATCTATGAAATCATCAAAAGTCGTTTGATCATTTATCTCACTCGGGCGACTTCCCAGATGACAGACATTAACACTATTGGATTCCAATTGACTGTGTTCACTCCCTAGAATCCTCACAGCTAAATGTTTCGCGTGTTTCTTTATTCTAGCCAATGATTGAGCTTAAGCAAGAAACAATTGCTCAGACTGGTGTATGCAGAGGGCTAGCGTAGAAGCTGATTGATTCTCGACCGCAGTCATTACTTCAATACCCTTCTCTAAAATGGTCAACCTAGCATCCATCTCACCACCATACCCGTAATGATGTGTCAGTTGTTTCAGGTAAGGAGGGTTGTGATTGTAGTGATGCTAAAGCAGTCAATCTGTTAACCTATTTCTCTAAATCTTCAATCATTAGGTCTCTAATTGAAGTGTGACTGGGTTCAAGAGTGTTAGGTGGGTGACCGTTAGAAAAACTCTGGGACGGTTGGTCACCCTCTAGAAAAGGACAGTTGTCATGAATGTGGGAAGAATCGTGGCAATTTGAACAAAAGAATTGGGACTGAGTATAAACAAAAGAATAAGAATCGTGAAAAATTGAATTAAATCGTGTATCACCCATATCAATAAGAATTCACAAATATCACAAAAATAAAGAATATCACACCCCTAGCAGTCTATGGTATGCTAGTCAACAAGTGTCACGACCCGAATGTTCGACTCGTGACCGGCACTTAACCACACAACGTCTACATGCGTAACGCGACTAAGTAAGCCGAACCCAGAAATCAAAACCATTTAAAAGTAGCGAGTGTTGAAAACATTTAATTAAGATATTTAGAAAAAAACCTTAAATAGTTCAATAAGTTCTTTTAAAGTTACATTATCATTTAAATAATTTTGGCAGCATTTCCTTTGTAAAAGTAACCCCGAAATCGGGTATAAAACAGGATATGAGTGAAAATGAGATATAATGAAACCAAAACATTCCCAAACGGAAGCAATCACGCCCACCGGCGGAAACCATCATCACAAGAGTAATATACGACGCCGTAGCGAAGAATGAGCAATAAATAAACATCACAGAATAATAAACTGCATATAAAAACAGTCGGCTCCCACGAGCTCGACACCAGAATACAAAAATATACATCATCGTCCGCACACAGTATCTAATTCTATTACATATATGGTAGATGGAGAATTCTAGATAGAAAAGGAGTACAATAAAAGTAATAAGATACCACAATCCACCTAAAAGCAAAGCAGCTCTCGCACCAACTGTAGTGGTATCAGTATCCAAAAGATGCAAAACGCAGCCTGCCGCGACTACTCCGAGGGGAAACCTGCAAATACTGTGGCACAACAGGGGTGAGTTGCCAACTCGTGAATAGAGATAACATATAAAGGTAATCGCGAGCATGCACGTACTGCGCTACTCTATCATATGCCAGCAGATGATATCAATGCGTGATAAGCAGTATGTGCAATAGTCATGCAAGTGCTCTATCAGGTAATATAACTGTAGGATGAGATACACTAATGAATGCTGAGCATGGGAAATATAACATCTACATGGAATGTCAACATGGAATATATAATCGGTGCCCAAAACCGCACCCCAAATCCCAAATAACTCAGGCGCCGGCACTCTCCTCGGCCCTCAAATCCTGTAAATCTCGGAGAATCACGAGTGCCCAACATCGGCACTCAAAATATCATAAAATACTCGTGTCCAGCATCGACACGCAAATCCTCATATATCGGGCTCCGTAAGTCCGGATCAGCCTACGGGCTCCGTCTGCGGTATCGGCCCTCGGCCCCGGCAGTACGGATCATCCCGCATCCATCTCTCGACTCTGGTCAGTATCCTCCGGATAACCGCCAGGTCCAACCAATCACCGGTAGGTACTCGCCACCCTGCTAGGCTCATCGTCTACTCCACGAAAAACATTTCTCGCCCCGGGGAACCATACCGGGTCCACCACGAACCCGCAAACGGATCATCCAACTCCTCGAATCGGGTTTCAAACACACGTCTCAGCACCGAGAAAACGCGTGGTGGACGCACCAAAATATCATATCACGAGGAACCGGGTTTTCAAATAGTGCATCTTTTCTTAAATAATCCCACGGTCCTCAAAACCAGAAATCACATGAAAATCCAACACCAAGAAGTAAATCAAATGCGATGTGCTATGTACATCAAGCCATAATATAGGTACAAGGGGAAACCGCTTTTAAAAATAGTTTCCGTTTTTAAAGACATCATGCGGCTCCCAATTTCTATGAAAATCATATCGAATCATATGTGAAATGAACTGCAGCAATATAATCATGGCAGTTCTACAGTGAGTGTGTCATAGCAATTACTAACGGTGTGTGTGTAACATGCAGATTAGTGCTCGTGCAACATGAACCGTTAGTAATAGTGCGGTGTTCTATCAATTCTAAGTTTACTTACATATAGCAAGGAATGCAGTATGCAATGACAGTCAATAGGGTAAATGCAACATATAAGTATAAGGTCCTATCAGCCCTGACGCATAACGCCATGCGGGCGATATCCCCGTAGATTTTAAATCTACTCACCGAAGTCTCGCGCTACGTGTAGCCGATGACTTGTTTCCCCTTCTTCGCAGTGTCCGTCTCACTCGCCTGCGAACCTAGAATCACACAATATATCACATATAAGCTCAAATCCACAAAAACGTGATATTAAGGTCAAACTAGAAACCCGCGTCGCAAACCAAGCGCGCCTGTGCGCGATACGCTAAAACGTGTGATTACGCGCCTGAAACTACCCCGACGCGTCACGATACGCAGAAACCCTAAACCCACACACGTATCACGCGTGTCGCGAAGGTTTAAAATACGAGAAATAGGTATATAGCTCCAGATTTTTCTACAGCAAGAATCAGATAAAATTATACATGCCATGAGTCTAAGGGTTGCAGCAGACACCAATAGAGTCAAACTCCAACCCAAACCCTCCCCATCTGGCCGCAATTTGCGGCCAGAAACAATATTTCGGCGGCCACAGTACGGATTTTGGGGGTCGTGTTCTACCTGGGGGATCAGCACCTAAAAACTATACTGCAGTCATCTCAAAATTATTCTGAACTCACTGGGTCGATAGCAGTTTACAGAAAGTCAAATTTTGCTCAAAAACGGTGAATTTGCATCAAATAGGGATCTGGTGGTATTTTACTGCAATTGGGGGATAAGCTAGGTTAACATGACCTTAACAACACTCCATCAACTTACTAAAACCAGTTCATACATCACTTGGTCAAGTTTCCCCCTAATCACCACATAAAGCACTAAAACGCACCAATAATCACTAATCGAAGCTAAGCTACACTAATTAAGCAAACTAAGGGGTAAGTTCAAGAAGTATACCCCACACTCGACCCTAGGGAGCTGGAGGAAGAAGAAGGAGTAGAGGGAAGGAGCTGCAGCTGGAGTTGTGTTGTTGCTGCTGCTCACTGCTGCTGTTGCTGCTCACTGTTGCTGATGTTGCAGCTTCTGGCTGCTGCTGTGCTTGCTTCAGCTGCTGCTGAGTTTGCTTCTGCTGCTGCTGAGAGGGTGTGTGTGTGTGAGTGTATGAGTGAGAGGTTGAGAGAAAAAACACAAGAATGAGAGGAAAAGAAAAGATAATCCCCAAGGTTAACCCCTCCACTCTCTCTCTTCATTAAATGCATGCATGGCTTTTGCCATGATGCATTCTCTCTCTCTCTCATTCTCACCAAGTCAACACTCCAAAAGGAAATTCAAATTAAAGCAACCATCCATTAACCAAATAAACTTAATTAAAACCCAAAGACTTAATCCCCATGATTAAACCCACCATGGTTGCTAATCATGGTATTACCTCATTTTAAACCCTAGTTTACATGCACATGTATGTGCAAGCCTAGGAAAATTCTAGAAAAATATTTTTTAAATTTGGAAAAATATTTGAAACTCAATTTGGTAAACTTTTTATTGAAAACCCTTTATTTAAATATAATTAGCCACTAAACACATCCTAAGGTGTTACAATCTCCCCCCTAAAAGAAATTCATCCCCGAATTTGAAAATATAAAGCTACGCATACCTTCAAAGAGATGAGGGAACTTGTTCCGCATCTCGCCCTCGGCTTCCCAAGTGATCTCTTCGCCACTCGGGCTGCGCCAAAGCACCTTCACTGATGGCAAGACCTTCGATCTAAGTTTCTTCACCTGCCAGTCCAATATCACGACTAGCTGCTCGGTGAACGAAAGGTCGCACTCGAGCTGAACGGTCTGATGCTGAATCATGTGCGAAGGGTCATGTAGGTATCTGCGAAGCATCGACACGTGGAACACGGGGTGAACATCTAGGAAGTCGGGTGGAAGAGCCAAACGATAAGCCACTGCGCCCACACGCTCGAAAATCTCGAAGGGACCTATGAATCTGGGGCTAAGCTTCCCTTTCCGTCCAAACCTCATCACTCCCTTCATCGGAGAGAACCTCAGAAAAACGTGATCTCCAACTGCGAACTCTAATCTGCGGCGGCGCCTATCAGCATACGATCTCTGCCTGCTCTGAGCCCTCCTCATCCTGTCTCGAATCAGCTGTATCTTCTCGGTCGTCTCCTGTACGATCTGGGGCCCCAAAATACTGCTCTCACTGAGCTCTGTCCAGCAGACGGGCGATCTACATCTCCTCCCATTCAGAGCCTCGAAAGGTGCCATCCAAATAGTATCCTGGAAACTATTGTTGTAGGAGAACTCCACCAAGGGTAAATGATGATCCCAGCTACCACCAAAGTCTAAAACGCACGCTCGGAGCATGTCCTCAAGAGTCTGAATCGTCCGCTCTGACTGGCCGTCGGTCTGCGGATGAAATGCTGTGCTGAAACTCAAGCATGTGCCCAAAGCCTCCTGAAGTCTCTGCCATAGTCGGCTGGTAAACTGGGTGCCTCTGTCTGACACGATACATGTCGGGACTCCGTGCAGTCGTACTATCTCGTCAATGTAAATCTGGACGTACTGAGCAAATCCGAAAGTCGTCTTCAGTGGAAGGAAGTGAGCCGCTTTCTTCAAACGATCCACGATCATCCAAATGGAGTCATACCCCCGCCTAGTCCTGGGTAGACCCACAACGAAATCCATCGAAATCTGCTCCCATTTCCACTCCGGAATGGGTAACGGCTGTAGCTCTCCCGCGGGCCTCTGGTGCTCGGCCTTGACTTGCTGACAAGTCAGGCATCTCGATACGAAATCTGCGATGTCCCTCTTCATTCCGTCCCACCAGTAAACATCTCTCATATCATGATACATCTTGGTGGAACCGGAATGGACGCTGTACACCGATCGATGTGCCTCCTCGAGAATCTCACGCCGCAGCCTCTCAGCATCTGGTATGCACAGTCTAGTCCCAAATCTCAGCATCCCCTGATCATCGATCATGAACTCGGAAAATCTGCCTTGTCCAATCTACGTCCTGATCTCTGAACATCGGTCATCACTGTGCTGTGCCTCATGTATACGGTCAAGCAACTGTGGGCATGCACGAACATGCGCAATTTGTCCTCCGATCGGCATGAACTCGAACTGCACTCTGCTGTCAGAAAATATCTGCCAATCTACCGACGACTTCCCCTGTACTGCGCTCAAACAAGATAGACTGCCCCTGGGCCTCCTGCTCAAAGCATCCGCCACCACATTCGCCTTGCCCGGGTGATACAAGATCTCGCAGTCGTAATCCTTCACTAACTCCATCCATCGACGCTGTCTAAGGTTCAGGTCTCGCTGCTGAAATATATACTTTAAACTCTTGTGATTAGTGAATATCTGGCACGACTCGCCGTAGAGATAATGTCGCCAGATCTTAAGTGCAAAGACCACTGCAGCCATCTCCAAATCGTGAGTGGGGTAGTTCTGTTCATGTTTCTTCAATTGTCGCGAAGCATACGCGATCACCCTGTCATGCTGCATCAATACGCACCCTAGCCCCACTCGAGAAGCATCACAATAGACCATAAATCCGCCTGATCCCGAAGGCAATGATAACACCGGTGCCGTAGTCAGCCGAGTCCGTAGCTGCTGAAAACTGTGCTCACACTCCGTCCAATCGAAAGGAACTCCCTTCCGGGTCAACCCGGTCAAAGGTGTAGCAATACTGGAGAAGTCCTGCACAAATCGCCTGTAGTAACCGGCCAACCCCAAAAAGCTGCGAATCTCCGTAACTGATGTGGGTCTGGGCCAACGTTGAACGGCCTCGATCTTCCTCGGGTCTACACATATACCGTCTCGTGAAATCACATGCCCTAAGAAGTCTACGCTGTCCAGCCAGAAAGCACACTTGGAGAATTCCGCGTAAAGCTGGTGCTCCCTCAAAGTCTGCAGTGTAATCTGCAGGTGCTGCTCATGCTCCTCACTACTCCGGGAATACACCAAGATATCGTCAATGAATACTATGATGAACAGATCCAAATATGGCCGGAAAATACGGTTCATCAAGTCTATGAATGCTACTGGCGCATTGGTGAGTCCGAACGACATCACCAAAAACTCATAATGGCCGTAGCGCGTACGGAAAGCTGTCCTAGGAATGTCCTCCTGTCGAACCCGTAGCTGATGATAGCCCGATCGTAAATCGATCCTCGAAAAGTATCCTGCCCCCTGAAGCTGGTCGAACAAATCGTCGATACGTGGCAAGGGATATCTGTTCCGCACTGTCACCCTGTTCAGCTGGCGGTAGTCGATACACAGACGCAAACTGCCGTCCTTCTTCTTGACGAACAGGACTGGAGCACCCCAAGGAGAAACACTGGGTTGAATAAGTCCCTTATCCAGCAAATCTTGCAACTGACCCTTCAATTCTCGAAGTTCTGCCAAGGCCATCCGATAAGGCGGTATGGAAATAGGCCCCGTGCTAGGAACCAAATCAACACAGAAAGAAATTTCGCGCTCGGGCGGTAGCCCAGGAAGCTCGTCAGGGAACACATCAGGAAACTCGCCAACAACCGGAACCTGATCCAATGGAACCTCTATAGCGCTAGCATCGCAAACATAGGCGAGAAATCCCTGACATCCCTTCCTCAAAAGCTGTCCAGCGCGAAAATAAGAAATCACACTGTGAGGGGCGGCACCACGGTCCCCCAACACAACAAAAACCGACTCGCCGGGAAAACAGAATCTAACTGTCTTCTCATGGCAGTCCACAGAAGCATAGCACGTGGCTAACCAATCCATGCCCAAAAGAACGTCGAAGTCGAACATCTCGAGAAGGATCAAGTCGACAAGCAACTCTCTCTCGCCATTACAGACGGTACAGGATCGGAACACGTGCCTAGCAACAAACGACTCTCCCACGGGAGTGGTCACAACAAGCGGCTGATCAAGCAAACCGGTCTCTCTACCCAAACTCGGCACAAAGTGTGTGGATACGTATGAGTGCGTGGATCCGGGATCGAACAATACGTGTGCATAAACAGAACATACTGGAAGGATACCTGAGACCACCGCATTGGACGTCTGCGCGTCCCGATGCGTCAAAGCAAACACCCGCGCATGTCCTCCACCGGTGACTGACTGCCCTCTGCCTTGGTCATCCTGTCCTCTCTGAACAACTCCTCCACGCCCACGACCTCTCTGTGTATGAGTCTGACGCGGAGCAAGGGTAGGTACAACAGGCAACGCCCTCTGGGGTGGTGAAGGTGGTAAGGTAACATGCGGTGCTGCTGCCTCCCTCCGGTGTATTTCAGGACAATCTCTAACGAGGTGAAGTAGACTGCCGCATCTAAAGCAACCCTGCGGCGACTGCTGGCTCTCCTGTGGATATGAGCTAAACATCTGGCCTCGTCCCAAATCTCTGCCACTCCTCGTACCAGAACGGTACCTGTCGCGGCGTCTGAATGTCTGTCTCCGTGTGGATATACTAGTACGAACTCTCTTCGGCTCTGGAACTATCGAAGTCTCAGCAAGGCGCTCCTCGACTAATAGGGCTGCGTCTACCGCTGCTGCATATGTCTCGTAATGTTGCGCGCTGATCGCGAGGAACAGTGGTGTAAGCAAGCCTCGAACAAATCTCTTGACTCGCATCTCCTCGGTAACCACTAGGTACGGAGCATAAACTGCTAGCTCTGTAAACAGCACGTCATACTCTGCCACTGACATCTCCGGAGTCTAGCGTAAGGACTCGAACCTGGATGCCCTAGCATCTCTGACACTCAGTGGGAGAAAGCGGGCAACGAACAGAGCCACGAACTCTGTCCAGGTCATAGGAGGAAGACCTGCCGCTCTGCCCTTCTCAACTGAATCACACCACTTCTGCGCAAGACCTTCCAGGAGAAAGCTCGCGAACTCAACCCATCTCGCATCTGCGCATATGAGGGAATGGCATATCCGGGCCATCCTATCAATGAAATACTGTGGGTCCTCGGCTGTATCGGTGCCTGTGAAGACCGAAGGCTTCAGCCTCATGAACTCTGATAGCGATACTGTAATCACCTCCGTGGCTGCAGGGGCAACTGGCTGTGCGGTAGGTACCATCGCGGTCTCTGTAACGGGTGGAGCTACCTCTGGTCGCTGCGCTCGAAGCGTCTCAACTAGCGATCCTATCATCTGGCGCATCTCCTGCATGCTGGATCCCACCGTCTGGCGCATCTCCTGCATACCAGCCCCTAGCGTGGCGATCTGATCTGTCACGGGAGGAACAACCTGCTCGGGAACAACCGGTGTACTGCCCGGATCAGTCCTCGTCTCAGACGAATCAACTCGAATCTCGGCCCTCGCGGCCGCACTCTGCGCCCTCGTAGTCTTTGGCGGCATAATGGCTGAAAGGAAATTAGGATCCGATAAGAATACGGAAATCGAATCACAAGAATATATATACTCAAGAAGGAATTTAAATCAACAAGTCCTAAGGTCGTCTTGGCGGAGTACCGTGTCGTGAGTATGCCACGGAACATAAACACGCTACGCCACTCTGCTTCAGCTACCTACTCCATCATACCAAAGTCATCCTACACTCCGAAAGGTAAAACCTACGCTTTGATACCAACTTTGTCAAGACCTGAATGTTCGACTCGTGACCGGCACTTAACCACGCAACGTCTACAGGCGTAACGCGACTAAGTAAGCCGAACATAGAAATCAAAACCATTTAAAAGTAGCGAGTGTTGAAAACATTTAATTAAGATATTTAGAAAAAAAAAACTTAAATAGTTCGATATGTTCTTTTAAAGTTACGTTATCATTTAAATAATTTTGGAAGCATTTCCTTTGTAAAAGTAACCCTGAAATCGGGTATAAAACAGGATATGGGTGAAAATGAGATATAATGAAACCAAAACATTCCCAAACGGAAGCAATCACGCCCACCGGCGGAAACCATCATCACAAGAGTAATATACGACGCCGTAGCGAAGAATGGGCAATAAATAAACATCACAGAATAATAAACTGCATATAAAAACAGTCGGCTCCCACGAGCTCGACACCAGAATACAAAAATATACATCATCGTCCTCACACAGTATCTAAGTCCAGTACATATATGGTAGATGGAGAATACTAGATACAAAAGAGGGTACAATAAAAGTAATCAGATACCACAACCCACCTAAAAGCAAAACAGCTCTCGCACCAACTGTTGTGGTATCTGTAGCCAAAAGATGCAAAACGCAGCCTGCCGCGACTACTCCGAGGGGAAACCTGCAAATACTGTGGCACAACGGGGGTGAGTTGCCAACTCGTGAATAGAGATAACATATAAAGGTAATCGCGAGCATGCACGTACTGCGCTACTCTATCATATGCCAGCAGATGATATCAATGCGTGATAAGCAGTATGTGCAATAGTCACGCAAGTGCTCTATCAGGTAATATAACTGCAGGATGAGATACACTAATGAATGTTGAGCATGAGAAATATAACATCTACACGGAATGTCAACGTGGAATATATAATCGGTGCCCAAAACTGCACCCCAAATCCCAAATAACTCAGGCGCCGGCACTCTCCTCGGCCCTCAAATCCTGTAAATCTCGGAGAATCACGAGTGCCCAACATCGGCACTCAAAATATCATAAAATACTCGTGTCCAGCATCGAAACGCAAATCCTCATATATCGGGCTTCGTAAGTCCGGATCAGCCCACGGGCTCCGTCTGCGGTATCGGCCCTCGGCCCCGGCAGTACGGATCATCCCGCATCCATCTCTCGACTCTGGTCAGTATCCTCCGGATAACCGCCAGGACCAACCAATCACCGGTAGGTACTCGCCAGCCTGCTAGGCTCATCGTCTACTCCATGAAAAACTTTTCTCACCCCGGGGAACCATACCGGGTCCACCACGAACCCGCAAACGGATCATCCAACTCCTCGAATCGGGTTTCAAACACACGTCTCAGCATCGAGAAAACGTGTGGTGGACGCACCAAATTATCATATCATGAGGAACCGGGTTTTCAAATAGTGCATCTTTTCTTAAATAATCCCACGGTCCTCAAAACCAGAAATCACATGAAAATCCAACACCAAGAAGTAAATCAAATGCGATGTGCTATGTACATCAAGCCATAATATAGGTACAAGGGGAAACCGCTTTTAAAAATAGTTTCCGTTTTTAAAGACATCATGAGTCTCCCAATTTCTATGAAAATCATATCGAATCATATGTGAAATGAACTACAGCAATATAATCATGGCAGTTCTACAGTGAGTGTGTCGTGGCAATTACTAACGGTGTGTGTGTAACATGCAGATTAGTGCTCGTGCAACATGAACCATTAGTAATAGTGCGGTGTTCTATCAATTCTAAGTTTACTTACATATACCAAGGAATGCAGTATGCAATGACAGTCAATGGGGTAAATGCAACATATAAGTATAAGGTCCTATCAGCCCTGACGCATAACGCCATGCAGGCGATATCCCCGTAGATGTTAAATCTACTCACCGAAGTCTCGCGCTAAGTGTAGCCGACGACTTGCTTCCCATTCTTCGCAGCGTCCGTCTCAGTCACCTGCGAACCTAGAATTACACAATATATCACATATAAGCTCAAATCCACAAAAACGTGATATTAAGGTCAAACTAGAAACCCGCGTCGCAAACCAAGCGCGCGTGTGCGCGATACGCTAAAACGTGTGATTACGCGCCTGAAACTACCCCGACGCGTCGCGATACGCAGAAACCCCAAACCCACACACGTATCACGCGTGTCGCGAAGGTTTAAAATACGAGAAATAGGTATATAGCTCCAGATTTTTCTACAGCAAGAATCAGATAAAATTATATATGCCATGAGTCTAAGGGTTGCAGCAGACACCAATAGAGCCAAACTCCAACCCAAACCCTCCCCGTCTGGCCGCAATTTGCGGCCAGAAACAATATTCCGGCGGCCACAGTACGGATTTTGGTGGTCATGTTCTACCTGGGGGATCAGCACCTAACACTATACTGCAGTCATCTCAAAATTATTCTGAACTCACTGGGTCGATAGCAGTTTACAGAAAGTCAAATTTTGCTCAAAAACGGTGAATTTGCATCAAATAGGGATCTGGTGGTATTTTAGTGCAATTGGGGGCTAAGCTAGGTTAACATGGCCCTAACAACACTTCATCAACTTACTAAAACCAGTTCATAAATCACTTGGTCAAGTTTCCCCCTAATCACCACATAAAGCACTAAAACGCACCAATAATCACTAATCGAAGCTAAGCAACACTAATTAAGCAAACTAAGGGGTAAGTTCAAGAAGTATACCCCACACTCGACCCTAGGGAGCTGGAGGAAGAAGAAGGAGTAGAGGGAAGGAGCTGCAGCTGGAGTTGTGTTGTTGCTGCTGCTCACTGCTGATGTTGCTGCTCACTGTTGCTGCTGTTGCTGCTCACTGTTGCTGCTGTTGCTGCTTCTGGCTGCTGCTGTGCTTGCTTCAGCTGCTGCTGAGCTTGCTGCTGCTGCTGCTGAGAGTGTGTGTGTGTGTGTGTGTGAGTGTATGAGTGAGAGGTTGAGAGAAAAAACACAAGAATGAGAGGAAAAGAAAAGATAATCCCCAAGGTCAACCCCTCCACTATCTCTCTTCATTAAATGCAAGCATGGCTTTTGCCATGATGCATTCTCTCTCTCTCTCATTCTCACCAAGTCAACACTCCAAAAGGATATTCAAATTAAAGCAACCATCCATTAACCAAATAAACTTAATTAAAACCCAAAGACTTAATTCCCATGATTAAACCCACCATGGTTGCTAATCATGGTATTACCTTATTTTAAACCCTAGTTTACATGCACATGTGTGTGCAAGCCTAGGAAAATTCTAGAAAAATATGTATTAAATTTGGAAAAATATTTGAAACTCAATTTGGTAAACTTTTTATTAAAAACCCTTTATTTAAATATAATTAGCCACTAAACACATCCTAAGATGTTACAACTACACCTGCTCAAGAACTTGATTGTCGAAGTAAAACTGTGTCGAGAAATGGGTACAATATATACGGATCACGAAGTCAGGTAAGTGCAAGAGAGAAGGGAAGGTTTTCCAACGCTTTCGCGAAGTTCCTTAATTAGATAACCCTTTCTCTTGAACACTTGCCTAGACACCACGTGAACGATATACCGTTAAGCGGTGTTCTAAACACAGTTAACTTCTCCTAATGAGCGCGATGTCCTTAAAGTCAAAGTCTAGCTGATTTTAAATTACTGTGGGTATGCAAGAATGCAGTTTTGTGATTTGTGGGCTACGGATAAAGGTGATGAAATCCTTTACCGTATCTTGTTTAGTCTTTTTGCCCTTAAATCCGTATTAAGATGCAAATGTGCAATCAATAAAAGAATTCAAAAAATCAAGCAATTTAAGCAATTCTTTTTCGTTTTAAATTTAAGCGCTACAAAAAATACGGTTGGTTCTCTGTACAATTGGTGGCAATCTTGTGTGAAGAATCCTGCAGAAGATAGAATGGTGGAATGCGTCGGATTCAAGAGGAATGTGTTAGGAAATACGTAGCGATGTGATTTGGTTAAGAAAACCCCTGGAAAGTGATCTAAATCTTTGATTGTTCGCTTGCGCGGGTCAAACTACCCGGATCTTTGGCATTGTACTTTACTAACGTTTTGCAATTGAATTTGATCCTCGCTCCGCACGATCGCTGGTCGTAATTCCGTGAAAAACCTAAAATGTCGGGAAATACGATATTTAGTGTCAAAAAGCGATATATATGCCCCAATTCCTGCACACTCAAAATTATAAAAATCAAGCAATACCACTAGAGTACCAACACTGCACTGGAGATCACCAAAAAAGAAAAAATCCCAAACACCCTCATTGGGCCGGCAAGCTCCGATTCTTCATTGATGTCGCCGGCCAAATGAAGTTGGTTTGTGGTGCAATTTTGTGTGAGTTCTCTAGGCTATATTAGTATTCTAATGGTATAACTTGATTTTTAAAATAAATATCAGGGTGTTAGCAGGTCTGAAGGACAGAGAACAAGTTAGAAAAAAATTTGTATTGTTAGTTTTGAAAAAAATTTGTTAAAAGTTAGTTTGGTTAGTAAGAACCAGAAATAACAATACCCAATAACTACAAATTCCCCGGCAACGGCGCTAAAAACTTGTTGGGAATTCACCCGCGCGCGCAAACGCGTATGTTTTGGAAACGGATATGATATTAAGGAAACGGATTGTGCACGTGAGATCGTTCACGTTTTAATATTTATAAACCGCAAGTGAACGGGGCGTTGTAGCAAGCCGGCAAGTACAGGTCGATACATAGGGAGTTGTGTATTAGGTCTTATGATTTAAGGTTCAACAAATAACGAATGGTTGGTTTTGTCACTAAAAATGAAAGAATACGAAAACAAAGAAAAGCAAGCAAAGAAGTTAAGAAAGAAGTGGTTGCGGCTTTGGATCGGAAGGTCGAATCGCCACGATTCCTTCGTCGCTCCCTTGATCATGAGTTGTCCGTCCTTACGTCGATCCCAGCATGAAGCATGACTTGTCAAGACGGTTGTGGAGCACAAGTCATCAAATTCCGATATTCGCCGCAAAACACGAATCGAGTCCGTTTTGTTCACTTACCATTTGTATGTCCAAGCTTGAGGTATCAACACTAAACACAAGGGATAGAAAGCATACGACAACAACAAAAACACAAAGTAGCAAGTGAGAGTAAATAGTTTTAGTGTTAACTTTTCTAAGGGTTTGTGATAGTATAGGATATATGAAAACCGAGGGTTTGTCAACACTCGGTCACAAAATACCGTATCCAAACATAGCAAACTTAACACTAATTTGATTTTAACTTAAACATTGTGAAATAGGGAAGGGGAGTGAATGTAGTATATGAGGAGGTTACAAAGTAACCATGGTTTCACAATACCATATCACATCAATATATAAAATAATCCTTAAGTTATAATCCTGTTAAGCAAATTAAACAATCACAAGAGGATAAGGAGTCAAAGTCTTTCATCTCACTTCCTTACCATAACCACAACCAAAGAAGATTAGTTACACATCATAAAAAGATAAGCAATTTTAAGAAAAGAAACAAGTAAACAAAGAAACACAAATATTATTAACGCTTGAAGATGAGGTACAAGATTTTGGTAACTTGTTCAACCTCCATAATGAAGCTCTCAAGAGAAAACTTGAAACATTTAAAAAAAATAAAATATTATTTTTGGGAATTTTTATAATTTAATAATATTTTAATGAATATTTTAATATTTCGGTATAATTAAATACCGATAATTGGGGAAAAGTTTGGAAAATTATGGAAATTACTAAAAAGTGGGTACTTTATGCGATTTAAGAAAATTATTAGAGTTTATATTTTATTTGATGCTAATTTAGTGCTAATCGCGATTAAAAATCGCTAATCGGATTTTTAGCTTTTTTGTGCAAAACATGCACATATCGTTTTCCCACACTTGCTATATTTTCTTACATGTTTTGGGTGCATGGTTGCTTAGAGTTTACTATTGTGAGGAGAAGGAAATAAAGGAAAAGAAAAGAAAAGAAAAAGATAAGGTATGATGAAGAGAGAGAAAGAGTAGGTCAACCCTTTTGTTTTGAGCCATTCCCATCATTTCTTCAACCCATTTTCTCTCCCCTCTCTCCTTAGGAGCTGCTGCTTCCTCTTCCCTCTTCCTCCTCCATCTTCAAAGCCCCATAACACCATGAATACAACTCCAAAACCTTATTCCCATTTCCAAAAAATTGTTCCCAAGCTCACTAGCTACACATTGGACCTAGAAAGAGATGATTTTGAGGACTTTGAGCAACTCAAGAAAATTCTTGAGTTGCCAAAGGAGGTAATTTCTGCACCATTAGAGTAGTATTTCAATTCCTTGTGCATCTATACTTGTTTCATGTCGATATTGTGTGTTTTGAGGACTTTGGAAATTCCAAGTAAGGGTTTTAGGTTTTAAATTGAAATCAAAGGTGAATTGAGGTGTAGTTAGGGACTACAACCCCTGGAGTGATGTTACATTAGACCAAACCTAATATTAAAACCCAGAATACGGATTTATAGAAACGATATCGGGGAAAACTGTAATTTTGCGAGTGTTTTTGGAAATTTGCTATCACCCGAGCCACCTGAAAATTATTTTGGTTTGACAGTGAGATGTCCAGGAAACTAGGAACCACCACCCAAAGCCCTAGCCCCTACCCCCTTCTTCAGGCCACCAATTAATCCCTTCTGGCCGCAATTTGCGGCCAGAGCATGGGTTCTGGGGTCCGTTCTTGTTCTATAGCCTTTTACCCTATAAAATAGACCCTTGGCATATACAATTTTGACTGATTCCATCTAGGGTAGGATCTGGGGTAGTTTTCTTGTATTGACGTATGGTTTACGACTTGTTTTAGCATAGATTTTGGTATTTGGTGATTCGTTTCTGTCGGGTGGCGTTTGAACGCCAACGGCAAAGCGTTATTGATCGTGTTTGCATGTGAGACTATAGGTTTTTACCTATGGGCTTAGCGTATGCCGTTTTGGTTTCCGATGTGATTTTCATGTGCTTTAGCGTTTGTGATATCCTTGTAGGTACCCCACGTGATGTCGAGGCGTTGAAGATAAAGATGGCGATATCGGCATCGGTACACAAGAAGCAAGGTGAGTAGATTTATATCTACGGGGAGAAGTCGGGTGGATGGCGTATAGCACCCCCGCAGTTCGTGGTGATGTATACAAATACGTATACACACATATATTGATTATATGTTGATTTAGTTTATTAATGATAAAGATGGATTTTTGGTGTTCTTGGATTGGTTTAGTGGTAGTTGCGAAACCCTAGAATAGTGGTTGCACTCACACCCACACGCACACATATACTTGCATACATTCTTTCTTTCACATGTGCGTATATGGGATTATATTTATGTGTTCACATGGGTATGGGACTATGTGTTCATATACTGGATTTGATGATAGTACTTGGGATTTGAGATGAGTCGATGAGATTTGATTTGAGGCCGTGATATCGGGAATTGGCAGAGTTCGTATTTGAGATACGACATGACGTTGTAGCGGGTCCTTTGACGTAGTGTTTCACACACGTGCATGCATACTAAGGTAGTATCAGTATTGTACTAGACGTAGGTCAATACCCTGGATTATGATCTTTGAGAAAGAGGATACCAGATGAATAATGTGATGAAGGTGATTTTGACCCGTACCCAGATTTGGGAGGCCGTACGACGGATTTACGTACGAACTATATATTGATGATAGATCCGCACTCTTGACTTGGCGATGTTTGATTATATATGTTGTATCGGATGTGATACTATTGAGGCGGGATCACAGACTAAGATATATATATATATATATATGTGTGTGTGTGTGTGTGTGTGTATGTATGTATGTATGTATGTATGTATCGACTCAGATGTTAGGCGGTTTCCTTACCTTCAGTTAGCCTGTTTGCTCAGCCTTATAGTTAGTGTAGTTGTTAGACTATATTTGATTCTTACCTATTTCAGAAACTAACGAATCGTGGGTATTATAAAAGACAGGTCAAGGGATCCTACGGATATTTCAAAGAACGTATCTTTTCTTAAAAACACCGTAGCCCTTATTTTCAAAACACCACGATTCGTATTATTTCAAAAGGCACTACTGAATGATTTATATTTGTGTTAAATGTAGATTAGTTACCGTTGTGTCTAGTATTCAGCTCCCGCACATTATTGTTGTTCGCTCCGCATCGCATACTTATTTTGTGATTCATATACCATTATTGATATCATGTTGTTAGGACACCAGCACAATTACCGATGATGTGAATGTTCCACGTACACTTACTTGCCGGCTCACACACATCATCATCGGTAATTTCCATGTCATGTACACTATAAAAAATACTATTACATTGACATAGCTTGTTAGCTAGTAGCTTCGACATGATATTAGTGTACTTGCCTTATATACCAGTTTAGACATTGCAGTTATTATTTGCTACTTCATGCATATTGTTATTCACTATTTACATGCTATTGATGATTTGGATTCGGATTCGGATTTTCATGAAATTTCCTGGATTTGGGGGAAAACCGCAAGAACATATATAAACTTCTTCTCTCTCTCTCTTTTTAAAATGAAAAGTGCGGTTTTCCCATGATGTATGAGTCGTCCACCATGAGTTTGCTGATGGATTTCAAGACCCGATTCGAGGAGTTGGATGAACCGTCTCGGGTACATGGTGGACCCGGTAAGGTACCCCGGGGCAAGAAGTTCGAGTAGTAGACGATGAGCCTGGCAGGGGAAGACTACCTACCGGTGATTTTACCCGACGCGTCGGATATCCGGAGGATACCGTCGTGGTCTTGTGATGGATGTTAGGGGCCGGTTTGGACTGACGGCGCCATAGATAGTGAGATTGAGATACTGAGATTTCGAGATATTGAGGTACTGAGATTTGATGATACAGGCCAGTCCGGATAGCCGGAGCCTGAGATTTTGAGACATTGGGATTTATGTTTTGTGTCGATGCTAGACACTGTTCATGCTGATTTCATTTATGATACCTCGTTTTTAAAATACGGAAATCTCACTAAGTTATGAAAGCAGTTTTCTTCATTTTAATGTATTCTGTTTTCATGCATTCATACCTCATCCATATGATATATTGCTACCTGAGGCACTGACACGAGCACATGGGATTACACTTGGGTTAGATATTTACCCTTTCCACATTTTCATGCTCCAGACTTGTCATATTTGAGAATTATAAATATATAGTGATCGTATGATTTAGGATTGCGTTGTTCATGCGGTTTGTACTCGTAGATGTTTTCTATTCACGAGTTGGCAACTCACCCCCGTTGTGCCACAGTTTCTTGCAGGTTTTGCCGTACAGGTTTCATTACGGCTTTGCTGGCACTACTTCCTTTTCCGGGTGATTTGCTTGGTAGGTGGGTTCACTTGCATCGTGACCATCAATATACTTTGTATATTATTATTCTGTTGTATCTAGAAGCTCCATCAACCAAATATGTATTTATTTCAGATAGAGACCAGTGATGTTTATTCTTTCGACCTTAGAGTCGCGCGTTGTATTTCTATGGATTTCATGATGTTTTGAGTTTCCTTTTTTGTTGTGATCCTCGCCTTTCGGCGTTGTATATTACATTTCTTGCGTGGTTGTGACCGTCGATTAACGAAGAGCTAGCTCCCGCTTGGGGATGCCTTTATTCGTTATATATGCTTTATCAGGTTTTGTACCCGTTTGGGGTCAGTTTTTTCAAGGAAACTCTGCCGAAATTTTAGAAAAGACTTGGGTTTTTAAAGTGCACATTTCGGCGTGTGTTGCAAACTATTTGATTTAAAATGGTTTTCCTTCACTCTACTACTTTTCTTGGTTTGGATTGCTGGGTTTTCGGCTTACTTAGATTACGTACGCCTCGAGACGTTTCGTAGTTTAAGTGTCGGTCATGTTCCGTACTTTCGGGTCGTGACAAAGTTGGTAACAGAGCGTTAGGTTTTACCTTCGGAGTGTAGGATGACCCTTGGTTGATGGAGTAGGTAGCTTGAGTAGAGTGACGCACCGTACGTATGTTCCGCGGCATATTTACGATACGCTACTCCACTTAAGAAACCTTAGGATGTACATTTCTTTGCTCAATATTATATTCATTCATGATCTAGCCTCATCGGTACCAGTTATCGTTTTGCTGCCACGATTACGGGCAGGGAGAGCTACGTCTAGAGTTGCGGTCAGCACGAGCTCGTCACGAACGAGGACTGACCAGGGCGTAATTCCGGCGACACACGATTGCAGAGATGTGTCTTTTTATGGTCTTTTCGCGCCACAAGCGTTTGATGGATCGCTGTATGAGATTACTCGGACGTGCAAATCAGCACCAGAGGATTGAGCCACTGATAGAGGCCAGCCAGATTTTGATGACCATTGATGTATTGCTTATTCATGATGATTGAGGCACTGTTCAGCGTGCAGACGAGTGAGCCAGTTGTTGCTGCGAACGACGAGATATCGCCCCAGATGTTAGAGCTATTGCAGTACGAGTTGTACTAAGAGATGATAGAAGGTTTCTAGTCACCGAGGATGAATGACTAGGACATGTTGTTCGTTCGCCTACCCCGATGCAAGGTCGTCAGACAGATTAATTCCAGCTAGAGACGACTTCACGCGAATATGTGGAGAGTCGACAGAGGCGATCGAATGTCAGAAACCTATTATTCCAAGTTTAAAGTATTCGGAAAGACAGGAAATTCTGTGGACCCTCTAGAAGAATGAAACCCTAACCCGACATAATGACCGTGTAAAAGCCTTGAACCTTAGGGTTTGCGGCAGTTCCGCGGCGCCATTAGTGAGGCTTGGGTTTTCCCTTCTACGGCTGGACCACCGATGCTGTGGTATGTACTCGATACTATTAAACTGTACCCAAGATGTTGAGCTCTTGGGGGACTATGAGGTTTTGATGAATCGATCGGATGGTTCGACTTCATTCGGATGCTAGGTGGTGAGATGCATTTCTTGGGAGACTCCAGATACGAGGATAGCCATTGGAGCTCAGTCCATGCAGACACGACGAGACGAGTCCGAAACAGTCGACATTAGAGAAAAGTGGAGTAAGAGGTTCGTACCAGATCTGGATGAAAGGACGTTCCACTCCGCCGACAGCAGTGAAGTGGTACGCATGCCGAAGCATTGTACTTGGATATACCTTCCAGAAGGAGTCGCGATAAGTATGCAGTTGTTCCGGAACAAGAAACAGATATAGTAAAGGACGATGACTCCCGGACAGTTCGGCAGGAACGAGATTTGGGAGAGACCTCGACAGGACCTTTATGGAATAAACTACGAGAAGACTTGGACCCAGGAGTGGTCATGTTACGCACACCAGTAGGCCAGAGTTCATGATCGTCGACGAGATATTCTATGAGTGACCACGACAGTTGGCCAGAGACTCTTAGAGGATGTGCTTGAGCGGGACTATTCCGCCATATTTTATTTCGGTATTTTGGGTGATCTATTCGCATGATTGATTTTGATGATTGAGTTTCATGATATTTTTTTCATGCACCATGGTTGCACCTACTGAGTATTTATGACTTTTGCACAGTTGTTGCACTTGATATCGTTTCCGTGCCTTGGTTTCACATGTTTATGATTTATGGGTTTCATACAGTTGAGTTGATTTTGTGCATATGTACGCACACGATTTGGTTTTTGCACTCGGTATAATTCGCATATGCTTGCAGTGCAGTGATACGCATTTTGTGCACCACAGTTGCACTGGACTTCGATTTCGATTGTGATGTTCGATATTTGTTTTGTGCACCTTGTGCACCTGATTGGATTTGGCGCATGTTATGAGATGCGATTTTGGTGCACATCAGATGCACTAAATCGAGATTCTTCGTGCATGTCAGATGCACCTGTTTTTGCGGTCATGCACACCTGTTGCCCTTGATAGATGTTTCGTGCACACCCGATGCACTTAGATATTGTTTCTGTGCACATGTATGGCACATATATGGATTTTGATTTCCGTGCGCACCAGACGCACGTAGTATTCATATGCACATTTTGGGATTGATTTCTTATGGAGCAGTATGTTTTGTGATGTTTTATTATTGCTTTCGTACTGAGTATGACTAGTGAGATGACAGTACCTGGATATGTTTTGCATGCATTGATAGTTATTGAAAGGATTTCCAAAAAGCGAGCTATAGTCTCAGTATTTACCTACGTGTCTGATATGACACGAAACGTTTAAAACAAGGAAACCCTTCTAAACTGTTTCCAAAACGGCGGAACGTACACATTAAACAAAAGATATATACGTATATGCTTATTTTCTTATGATAGACGTCCGCCACTGTGCAGTATTATACGCATTGCACAGCGACTTTAAAAGATATGGCATGCATTCCCTTCTGATATTTACATGTATAGGTTCGATAGTTACATGTATAGTTCTGATTTATATCATATTGGTTTTGCTTTGGATTTGGCATTCGTGTCTTTACCATGACTCCGATGATTGCGGGACGCATGCCGGAGTTTCGATTTTGAGTTATCTGGTCATTACTCATGCGCATGCATTGCGCTATGATGCGTTTTATGTATTGATGATTTCGGAGCCCCGGCGACTTGGACTTTCGTTTGAAATGTTTTGGAATTTGGGGGTTTAAATTTAAATTCTGGGACCGAATTTCTTTAAGGGGGGAAGATTGTAACATTTCAAAAAAATAAAATATTGTTTTTGGGAATTTTTATAATTTAATAATATTTTAATTAATATTTTAATATTTCGGTATAATTAAATACCGATAAATGGGGAAAATTTGGAAAATTATGGAAATTACTAAAAAGAGGGTACTTTATGCGATTTAAGCAAATTATGAGAGTTTATGTTTTATTTGATGCTAATTTAGTGCTAATCTCCATTAAAAATCGCTAATCGAATTTTTAGCTTTTTTGTGCAAAACATGCACATACCATTTTCCCACACTTGCTACATTTTCTTACATGTTTTGGGAGCATGGTTGCTTAGGGTTTACTATTGTGAGGAGAAGGAAATAAAGGAAAAGAAAAGAAAAAGGTAAGGTATGATGAAGAGAGAGAAAGAGTAGGTCAACCCTTTTGTTTTGAGCCATTCCCATCATTTCTTCAACCCATTTTCTCTCCCCTCTCTCCCTAGGAGCTGCTGGTGCTGCCTCTTCCTTCTTCCTCCTCCATATTCAAAGCCCCATAACACCATGAATACAACTCCAAAACCCTATTCCCATTTCACAAAAATTGTTCCCAAGCTCACTAGCAACACATTGGACCTAGAAAGAGATGATTTTGAGGACTTTGAGCAACTCAAGAAAATTCTTGAGTTGCCAAAGGAGGTAATATCTGCACCATTAGAGTAGTATTTCAATTCCTTGTGCATCTATACTTGTTTCATGTCGATATTGTGTGTTTTGAGGACTTTGGAAATTCCAAGTTAGGGTTTTAGGTTTTAAATTGAAATCAAAGGTGAATTGAGGTGTAGTTAGGGACTACAACCCCTGGAGTGATGTTACATTGCACCAAACCTAAGATTACTACCCAGAATATGGATTTATAGAAACGATATCGGGGAAAACTGTAATTCTGCGAGTGCTTTTGGAAATCTGCTATCACCCGAGCCACCTGAAAATTATTTTGGTTTGGCAGTGAGATGTGAAGGCAACTAGGAACCACCACCCAAAGCCCTAGCCCCTACCCCCTTCTTCAGGCCGCCAATTAATCCCTTCTAGCCGCAATATGCGGCCAGAGCATGGGCTCTGGGGTCCGTTCTTGTTCTCTAGCTTTTTACCCTATAAAATAGACCCTTGGCATATACAATTTTGACTGATTCCATCTATGGTAGGATCTGGGGTAGTTTTCTTGTGTTGGCGCATGGTTTACGACTTTTTTTAGCATGGATTTTGGTATTTGGTGATTCGTTTCTGTTGGGTGACGTTTGAACGCCAACGGGAAAAGGTTATTGATCGTGTTTGCATGCGAGACTATAGGTTTTTACCTATGGGCTTAGCGTATGCCGTTTTGGTTTCCGATGTGATTTTCATGTGCTTTAGCGTTTGTGATATCCTTGTAGGTACCCCACGTGACATCGAGGCGTTGAAGATAAAGATGGCGACATCGGCACACAAGAAGCAAGGTGAGTAGATTTATATCTACGGGGAGAAGTCGGGTGGATGGCGTATAGCACCCCCGCAGTTCGTGGTGATGTATACGAATACGTATACACGCATATATTGATAATATGTTGATTTAGTTTATTGATGATAAAGATGGATTTTTGGTGTTCTTGGAATGGTTTAGTGGTAGTTGCGAAACCCTAGAGTAGTTGTTGCACCCACACCCACACGCACACATATACTTGCATACATTCTTTCTTTTACATGTGTGTATATGGGATTATATTTATGTGTTCACATGGGTATGGGACTATGTGTTCACATACTGGATTTGATGATAGTACTTGGGATTTGAAATGAGTCGATGAGATTTGATTTGAGGCCGTGAGATCGGGATTTGGCAGGGTTCGTATGTTAGACACGACATGACGTTGTAGCGGGTCCTTTGACGTAGTGTTTCACACACGTGCATGAATACTTAGGTGGTATCAATATTGTACTAGACGTAGGTCAGTACCCCAGATTATGATCTTTGAGAAAGAGGATACCGGATGAATAATGTGATGAAGGTGATTTTGACCCGTACCCGGATTTGGGAGGCCATTCGACGGATTTACGTACGAGCTATATATTGATGATAGATCCGCACTCTTGACTTGGGGATGTTTGATTATAGATGTTGTATCGGATGTGATACTATTGAGGCGGGATCACCGACTAATATATATATATATATATATATATATATATATATGTATCGACTCAGATGTTAGGCGGTTTCCTTACCTTCAGTTAGCCTGTTAGCTCAGCCCTATAGTTAGTGCAGTTGTTAGACTAGATTTAATTCTTACCTATTTCAGAAACTAACGAATCGTGGGTATTATAAAAGACAGGTCAAGGGATTCTACGGATATTTCAAAGAACGTATCTTTTCTTAAAAACACCGCGGCCCTTATTTTCAAAACACCGCGATTCGTATTATTTCAAAAGGCACTACTGAATGATTTATATTTGTGTTAAATGCAGATTAGTTACCGTTGTGTCTAGTATTCAGCTCCCGCACATTATTGTTGTTCGCTCCGCATCGCATACTTATTTTTTGATTCATATACCATTATTGATATCATGCTGTTAGGACACCAGCACAATTACCGATGATGCGTATGTTCCACGTACACTTACTTTCCAGCTCACACACATCATCATCGGTAATTGCCAAGTCACGTACACTTTAGAAAATACTATTACATTGACATAGCTTATTAGCTAGTAGCTTCGACATGATATTAGTGTACTTGCCTTATATACCAGTTTAGACATTGCAGTTATTATTTGCTACTTCATGCATATTGTTATTCACTGTTTACATGCTATTGATGATTTGGATTCGGATTTTCATGAGATTTCCTGGATTTGGGGAAAAACCGCAAGAACATATATAAACTTCTTCTCTCTCTCTCTTTTTAAAATGAAAAGTGCGGTTTTCCCATGATGTATGAGTCGTCCACCATGAGTTTGCTGATGGATTTCGAGACCCGATTCGAGGAGTTGGATGAACCGTCTCGGGTACATGGTGGACCCGGTAAGGTACCCAGGGGCAAGAAGTTCGAGTAGTAGACGATGAGCCTGGAAGGGAAAGACTACCTACCGGTGATTTTACCCGACACGTCGGATATCCGGAGGATACCGTCGCGGTCTTATGATGGATGTTAGGGGCCGGTCTGTACTGACGGCGCCCTAGATAGTGAGATTGAGATACTGAGATTTCGAGATATTGAGGTACTGCGATTTGATGATACAGGCCAGTCCGAATAGCCGGAGCCTGAGATTTTGAGACATTGGGATTTATGTTTTGTGTCGATGCTAGACACTGTTCATGCTGATTTCATTTATGATACCTCGTTTTAAAAATACGGAAATCTCACTAAGTTATGAAAGCAGTTTTCTTCATTTTCATGTATTCTGTTTTCATGCATTCATACCTCATCCATATGTGTAACACCTTAGGATAAGGGTTAGTGTATAATTATAATTAAATAATGATTTTTAATAAAAAGTTTACCAAACTGTGTTTTAAATATTTTTCCTAATTTAATAAACATTTTTCCAAAATTTTCCTAAACTTGCACACACATGTGCATGTAAACTAGGGTTTTTAAATTAATTAAATACAATAATTATTAACCATGGTGGGTTAATTGTAGGATTAATTCTTTTGGATTCTTAAATGGGTTTATTTAATTAGTTAAATTAAAAGATTACTTTAATTTGAATTATGGAATTAGTGTTGACTTGTGTGAGAGAGAGAGAATGCATCATGGCTTTAGGCCATGCTTGCATTAAATGAGGTGAGAGAGAGAGAGGGGTGACTTTTGTGTGAATGATTAGGGTGGCTCTCATTTCTTTCTTTGGTTTTCTCTCAAACTCTCACACTCTCACATACACAACACACCAACACACTCACACAACACACTTACCTCTCCCCAGCTCCAGAAACAGCAGCAGGCACAGCCACAGCAGCAGCAACATGAAGCAATAGCAGCAGCAGGAGAATTCAGCAGTAGCAGCAGTGGGCAGCAGCAGCTCTAGCACCCAGTGCAGCCCCTCCCCTTCACTTCTTCTCCTTCCTGCAGCTCCCTAGGGTCGAGAGTGAGGTATATTTCCTATCTTGCTTCCCTAGTTTGCCTAGTTAGTGTAGTTTTGCATCGGTTAAAGGATTTTAGTGTGTTTTAGTGCGATATGGGGTGTTTAGTGTGAACCTTGTGCTTTTGAGGCGAGATTTGGTTTCAGTAGGATGATTGTGGTCTGTTGAGGCCATTGTAACTTAGTCGAACCCCTATTACACTAAAATACCACCAGATTTCATATTTGATGCAAAATGTCGTATTTGGGCAAAAGGTGAGTTTTCTGGAACTGCTATTGACCCGGTGAGTGCAGAGTGAAATTGTGGATATTGTAGCATGGTGGAGAGGAGCTGATACCATAGGTGAAACCCGACCCCCTGACTCCCCACTTTGGCCGCCAAAACCGCCATTCTGGCCGCAAATTGCGGCCAGACAGGAAGGGTTTTGGGTGTTTTTGGGTTCTGTAGGTGTATTCCAGTGTGTAGGGTCTTTTGGTATATATATTTTTGTAAGATCAATTCTGTAGGAAAATCTGGGACCAGTTACCCGTTTTGCCGTTTTTCTAAACCTTCGCGACACGCGTGATACGTGAGTAGGTTTGGGTTCTGCGTATCGCGGCGCGTCGGGGTAGTTTCGTGGCGCGTGTTTACACGTTTTAGCGTATCGCGCACACGCGCGATTGGTTTGCGACACAGGTTTCTTGTTGGATTATAATGTCGCGTTTTGTGACTTAAGCTTATATGTGTATGTGATTCTAGGTTCGCAGGCCAGTGAGACGGACGCTGCGAAGAAGGGCAAGCAAGTGGTTGGATACACTTAGCGCGAGACACGGTGAGTAGATTTCACATCTACGGGGATATCGCCCGCATGGCGTTATGCGTCAGGGCTGATAGGATCTTAGTATTACATATTGCATTTACCTATGGACTGTCATCTCATATTGCATTTCCCTGCTATGTGTTATTGATATATGCTAGAACTGATAGAACACCACACTATTACTAAGGGTTTATGTTGCACGAGCACTATTTACATGCTACACACACACCGTTAGTAATTGCCATGCCACACTCACTGTAGAACTGCCATGATTATACTGTTGTGTTATTGCTGTAGTTCACCATACATGTGATTGACTATGATTTCCTGGACATTGGGAGCCGCATGACATCTTTAAAAACGGAAGCTATTTTAAAAAGCGGCTTTCCCTTATATACCTGCCATGGATTGATCATATTGTACCTCGCATTGGATTGACTTATTGATGATGGATTTTTCATGTGATTTCTGTTTTGAGGACCGTGGAATTATTTAAGGTAAGATATGCTATTTTGAAAACCCGGTACCTCGTGATATGATATTTTGGTGTGTCCACCACGCGTTTTCTCGGTGCTGAGACGTGTGCTTGAAACCCGATTCGAGGAGTGGATGTTCCGTTTGCGGGTTCGTGGTGGGCCTGGTATGGTTCCCCTCGGCGCGATGATCGATGGGATTTGCCGATTGAGTCTGGAGGCGGGCGAGTACCTACCGGTGATTGGTTGGACCTGGCAGTTGTCCGGAGGATACTGACCAGAGTCGAGTGATGGATGCGGGATGACCGTGCTGCCGGGGCCGAGGGCCGATACCGCAGACGGACCCCGTAGGGCCGGTCCGGATTGACGGCGCCCGATATTCGAGAATTTACGTGTCGATGCTGGACACGGGTATTTTATGATGTTTTGGGTGCCGATGTTGGGCACTCGTGATTCCTCCGAGATATACAGGATTTGAGGGCCGATGGGTGTGCCGGCGTCTGAGTATATGTGGGATTTGGGTGCAGTTTGAGGCACCGATCATTGCTTTCCATGTTGACATAGTCCATGTAGATATTATTTATCCCATACTCAGTATTGATTACTATACATCTCATCCTGTGGCATTTACCTGTTAGAGTACATGCATTACTACTGTATCCACTGTTGACATGCATTGATATCATCTGCTGGCATTAGTAGAGCCACGCTATATGTGCATGCCTGCGATCACCTTTATATGTTATCTCTATTCACGAGTTGGCAACTCACCCCCGTTGTGCCACAGTGTTTGCAGGTTGCCCTTGGGAGTAGTCACGGCTGGCTGTTACCTCATCTTTTGGCACAGATACCCCTTTTGAGCAGAGATAGCCCTTTTGCTGTTTAGGTGGGTTTTGTACGGTATCTGTTATCTTTCAGTTGTATATTGATGTATCTAGTACTCTCCATCTACCTTATGTATTGACTTAGAGACAGTTGTGAGGACGATATGTATGATTTTATATTCTGGTGTCGAGCTCGCATGTGAGCCGACGTTACTTTATGCAGTCTCATCTTTTATGATATTGTCCTTATTTTACCGTGTATTCTTCGCTACGGCGTCGTATATCATTGTGATGCTTTATTCATGTCACTTGTTATTTCCGCTACACCTTACTTTTACCCGACTTTCGGGGCTAATGTTTTAAAAAAAGGAAATGTTACCAAAATTATAAAACTCATAACTTTTGAACTTAAAAGGGATTTCTACTAAATAAATGGAAGTTTTTCAGACATTTACTATTGCTTTTACAAAATGCTTTAAATCACTCTATAATTATTGGTTTTGATTTCTGGGTTCGGCTTACTTAGCCGCGTTACGCCTGTAGACGTTGCGTGGTTAAGTGCCGGTCACGAGTCAAATTCTCGGGTCGTGACAAAGTTGGTATCAGAGCGTAGGTTTTACCTTCGGAGTGTAGGATGACCTTGGTATGATGGAGTAGGTAGCTGCAGCAGGGTAGCGTAGCGTGCGTATGTTCCGCGGCATACTCACGACACGGTACTCCGCTTACGCGACCTTAGGACTTGTTGATTTGATTCCTCCTTATATTCTTGTGATTCGATTTCCGTGTTCTTATCGAATCCAAATTTTCTTTCAGCCAATATGCCGCCTAAGACTACGAGGGCACAGAGAGCGGCTGTGAGGGCCGAGATTCGTGTTGACTCGTCCGAGACGAGGACTGATCCGGGCAGTACGCCGGTTGTACCTGAGCAGGCTGTTCCTGCCGTGACAGAGCAGATCGCATCGTTAGGGGCTGGTATGCAGGAGATGCGCCAGATGATAGGATCGTTAGTTGAGACGCTTCGAGCGCAGCAACCAGAGGTAGCTCCACCAGTTCCAGAGACCGCGATGGTGCCTACCGCACAGCCAGTTGCCCCTGCAGCCACGGAGGTGATTACAGTATCGCTATCAGAGTTCATGAGGCTGAAGCCTCCGGTTTTCACAGGCACCGATACAGCCGAGGACCCACAGTCTTTCATAGACAGGATGGCCAGGATATGTCGTTCCCTCAGATGTGCTGATGCGAGATGGGTTGAGTTCGCGAGCTTTCGCCTGGAAGGTCTTGCGCAGAAATGGTGTGATTCAGTGGAGAAGGGCAGAGCAGCAGGTCTTCCTCCTATGACCTGGACGGAGTTCGTGACCATATTTCTAGCTCGTTTCCTTCCCCGGAGTGTTAGAGATGCCCGAGCACGCAGGTTTGAGTCTTTGCGCCAGACGTCAGGGATGACAGTGGCAGAGTATGACGTACTGTTTACAGAGCTAGCAGTCTACGCCCCACATCTAGTGGCCACCGAGGAGTTGCGAGTCCGGAGATTTGTTCGAGGCTTGATTTCACCAGTGTTCCTCGCGATCAGCGCGCAGCACTACGAGACCTATGCAGCAGCTGTAGACGCAGCCCTTGTGGTCGAGGAGCACCTTGTTGAGACTTCGGTATTTCCAGAGCCGAAGAGAGTTCGTACCAGTATTTCCGCACGGAGGCAGTCATTCAGACGCCGCGACAGGTATCGTTCCGGTACGAGGGGTAGCAGAGATTCGGGATGGGTTCGGATGTTTAGTTCGTATCCCCAGGACGGTCAGCAGTCGCCGCGGGGTTGCTACAGATGTGGCAGCCTACTTCACCTCGTTCGAGATTGTCCAGAGACACACCGGAGGGAGGCGGCAGCACCGCGTGTTACCTTACCACCTTCACCACCCCAGAGGGCGTTGCCCGTTGCGCCTACCGTTGCTCCGCGCCAGACTTATGCTCAGAGAGGTCGCGGGCGTGGAGGAGTTGCTCAGAGAGGACGAGATGACCGAGGCAGAGGTCAGTCAGTTATAGGTGGTGGACAGGCGAGGGTCTTTGCTTTGACACATCAGGACGCGCAGGCGTCCAATGCAGTGGTTTCAGGTATCCTCCCTGTATGTTCGGTTGATGCACATGTATTGTTCGATCCCGGATCCACACACTCGTACGTATCCACACACTTCGTGCCGAGTTTGGGTAGAGAGTCTGGCTTACTTGATCAGCCGCTTGTGGTGACTACTCCTGTGGGAGAGTCGTTTGTTGCTAGGCACGTGTTCCGATCCTGTATTGTCTGTATTGGCGAGAGAGAGTTGCCTGTCGACTTGATCCTTCTGGAGATGTTGGACTTCGAGGTTCTTTTGGGCATGGATTGGTTAGCCACGTGCTATGCTTCTTTGGACTGCCGCGAGAAGACAGTTAGATTCTGTTTCCCCGGTGAGTCGGTTTTTGTTGTGTTGGGGGACCGTAGTGCCGCCCCTCACAGTGTGATTTCTTCTTTTCGCGCTGGACAGCTTTTGAGGAAGGGATGTCAGGGATTTCTCGCCTATGTTCGCGATGCTCGCGCTACAGAGGTTCCATTGGATCAGGTTCCGGTAGTTAGCGAGTTTCCTGATGTGTTCCCTGACGAGCTTCCTGGGTTGCCGCCCGAGCGCGACATTTCTTTCTGTATTGATTTGGTTCCTGGTTCGGGGCCTATTTCTATACCGCCCTATCGGATGGCCCCGGCGGAACTTCGTGAGCTGAAGGGTCAGTTACAGGATTTGCTGGACAAGGGACTTATTCGACCCAGTGTTTCTCCTTGGGGTGCTCCAGTCCTGTTCGTCAAGAAGAAGGATGGCAGTTTGCGTCTTTGTATCGACTACCGCCAGCTGAACAGGGTGACAGTGCGAAACAGGTATCCTTTGCCGCGTATCGACGATTTGTTCGACCAGCTTCAGGGGGCAGGGTACTTTTCGAGGATCGATTTACGATCGGGCTATCATCAGCTGCGGGTTCGACAGGAGGACATTCCCCGGACAGCTTTCCGTACGCGCTATGGCCATTACGAGTTTTTGGTGATGTCGTTCGGACTCACCAATGCGCCTGCAGCCTTCATGGATTTGATGAACCGTATTTTCCGGCCTTATTTGGATCTGTTCATCATAGTCTTCATCGACGATATCTTGGTGTATTCCCGGAGTAGTGAGGAGCACGAGCAGCACCTGCGGGTTACATTGCAGACATTGAGGGAGCACCAGCTTTATGCGAAATTCTCCAAGTGTGCTTTTTGGCTAGACAGCGTGGACTTCTTGGGTCACGTGATTTCACGAGACGGTATATGTGTTGACCCGAGGAAGATCGAGGCCGTTCAGCGTTGGCCCAGACCCACATCGGTGACGGAGATTCGCAGCTTTTTGGGATTGGCCGGTTACTACAGGCGTTTTGTGCAGGACTTCTCACGTATTGCTACACCGTTGACCGGGTTGACCCGGAAGGGAGTTCCCTTCGATTGGACGGAGGAGTGCGAGCACAGTTTTCAGCAGTTACGGACTCGGCTGACGACGGCACCGGTGTTATCTTTACCTTCCGGATCGGGCGGATTTGTGGTCTTTTGTGATGCTTCTCGAATGGGATTGGGATGCGTTCTGATGCAGCATGATAGGGTGATCGCGTATGCCTCGCGACAATTGAAGAAGCACGAGCAGAACTACCCCACTCATGATTTGGAGATGGCAGCAGTGGTCTTCGCACTTAAGATCTGGCGACATTACTTATACGGTGAGTCGTGCCAGATATTTACGGATCACAAGAGTCTGAAATACATATTCCAGCAGCGGGACCTGAACCTTCGACAGCGTCGATGGATGGAGTTAGTGTAGGATTACGACTGCGAGATCTTATATCACCCGGGCAAGGCAAATGTGGTGGCGGATGCTTTGAGCAGGAGGCCCGGGAGTAGTTTATCTTGTTTGAGCGCAGTACAGGAGCAGTCATCCGCAGATTGGCAGATATTATGCGACAGTCGAGTACAGTTCGAGTTCACGTCGATTGGAGGACAGATAGCGCATGTCCGTGCACACCCACAGTTGATTGATCGTATACGTGAGGCACAGCTCAGTGATGACCGGTGTTCAGAGATCATGGCACAGATGGGACAGGACCGATTTTCCGAGTTCGTGATCGATGATCAGGGGATACTACGGTTTGGAGTCAGACTGTGCGTACCTGATGCTGAGGGACTGAGGCGTGAGATTCTTGAGGAGGCACATCGATCGGTGTATAGCGTCCATCCCGGTTCCACCAAGATGTATCATGATATGAGAGATGTTTACTGGTGGGACGGAATGAAGAGGGACATTGCAGATTTTGTATCGAGATGCCTGACTTGTCAGCAAGTCAAGGCTGAGCACCAGAGGCCCGCGGGAGAGCTACAGCCGTTACCCATTCCGGAGTGGAAATGGGAACAGATTTCGATGGACTTCGTGGTGGGTCTACCCAGGACTAGTCGGGGGTATGACTCCATCTGGGTGATTGTGGATCGTTTGACGAAAGTGGCTCACTTCCTACCGGTGAAGACGACTTTCGGATTTACTCAGTATGCCCAGATCTATATTGACAAGATAGTGCGACTACACGGAGTCCCGACGTGCATTGTGTCCGACAGAGGCACCCAGTTTACTAGTAGACTATGGCAGAGGCTTCAGGAGGCTTTGGGCACTCGCTTGAGTTTCAGCACGGCATTTCATCCGCAGACCGACGGACAGTCAGAGCGGACCATCCAGACTCTCGAGGACATGCTCAGAGCTTGTGTACTAGATTTCGGAGGTAGCTGGGATCATCATCTGCCCTTAGTAGAGTTCTCCTACAATAACAGCTACCAGGAGACTATTCAGATGGCACCATTTGAGGCTCTTTATGGGAGGAAATGTAGGTCGCCTACTTGTTGGACAGAGCTCAGTGAGAGCAGTATCTTAGGGCCCCAGATCGTCGAGGAGACGACCGCGAAGATCCAGTTGATTCGCGATAGGATGAGAGCAGCGCAGAGTAGGCAGAGGGCTTATGCAGACCGTCGACGACGCAGACTTGAGTTTTCTGTTGGTGATCATGTTTTCTTGAGGGTCTCCCCAATGAAAGGTGTGATGAGGTTTGGGAAGAAGGGGAAGCTTAGCCCCAGGTATGTGGGCCCCTTCGAGATCCTCGAGCGTGTCGGTGCAGTGGCTTACCGGTTAGCTCTTCCACCCAGCTTTCCAGACGTGCACCCCGTATTCCATGTTTCAATGCTCCGCAGATATCTACATGATCCTTCGCACGCGATTCAGCATCCGACGATCCAGCTTGAGCGTGATCTTTCCTATGCAGAGCAGCCAGTGATGATCTTGGATTGACAAGTGAAGAAATTGAGATCGAAGGAGATTCCATCAGTTAAAGTGCTTTGGCGTGGTCAGAACCGTGAAGAGGTCACTTGGGAGACCGAAAGCGAGATGATGAAGACGTATCCCCATCTTTTTGAAGGTAACCTTAGTTAGATTTTTTTTGAAATTCGGGGACGAATTTCTTTAAGGGGGAGAGATTGTAACACCTTAGGATAAGGGTTAGTGTATAATTATAATTAAATAATGATTTTTAATAAAAAGTTTACCAAACTGTGTTTTAAATATTTTTCCTAATTTAATAAACATTTTTCCAAAATTTTCCTAAACTTGCACACACATGTGCATGTAAACTAGGGTTTTTAAATTAAGTAAATACAATAATTATTAACCATGGTGGGTTAATTGTAGGATTAATTCTTTTGGATTCTTAAATGGGTTTATTTAATTAGTTAAATTAAAAGATTACTTTAATTTGAATTATGGAATTAGTGTTGACTTGTGTGAGAGAGAGAGAATGCATCATGGCTTTAGGCCATGCTTGCATTAAATGAGGTGAGAGAGAGAGAGGGGTGACTTTTGTGTGAATGATTAGGGTGGCTCTCATTTCTTTCTTTGGTTTTCTCTCAAACTCTCACACTCTCACATACACAACACACCAACACACTCACACAACACACTTACCTCTCCCCAGCTCCAGAAGCAGCAGCAGGCACAGCCACAGCAGCAGCAACATGAAGCAATAGCAGCAGCAGGAGAATTCAGCAGTAGCAGCAGTGGGCAGCAGCAGCTCCAGCACCCAGTGCAGCCCCTCCCCTTCACTTCTTCTCCTTCCTGCAGCTCCCTAGGGTCGAGAGTGAGGTATATTTCCTATCTTGCTTCCCTAGTTTGCCTAGTTAGTGTAGTTTTGCATCGGTTAAAGGATTTTAGTGTGTTTTAGTGCGATATGGGGTGTTTAGTGTGAACCTTGTGCTTTTGAGGCGAGATTTGGTTTCAGTAGGATGATTGTGGTCTGTTGAGGCCATTGTAACTTAGTCGAACCCCTATTACACTAAAATACCACCAGATTTCATATTTGATGCAAAATGTCGTATTTGGGCAAAAGGTGAGTTTTCTGGAACTGCTATTGACCCGGTGAGTGCAGAGTGAAATTGTGGATATTGTAGCATGGTGGAGAGGAGCTGATACCATAGGTGAAACCCGACCCCCTGACTCCCCACTTTGGCCGCCAAAACCGCCATTCTGGCCGCAAATTGCGGCCAGACAGGAAGGGTTTTGGGTGTTTTTGGGTTCTGTAGGTGTATTCCAGTGTGTAGGGTCTTTTGGTATATATATTTTTGTAAGATCAATTCTGTAGGAAAATCTGGGACCAGTTACCCGTTTTGCCGTTTTTCTAAACCTTCGCGACACGCGTGATACGTGAGTAGGTTTGGGTTCTGCGTATCGCGGCGCGTCGGGGTAGTTTCGTGGCGCGTGTTTACACGTTTTAGCGTATCGCGCACACGCGCGATTGGTTTGCGACACAGGTTTCTTGTTGGATTATAATGTCGCGTTTTGTGACTTAAGCTTATATGTGTATGTGATTCTAGGTTCGCAGGCCAGTGAGACGGACGCTGCGAAGAAGGGCAAGCAAGTGGTTGGATACACTTAGCGCGAGACACGGTGAGTAGATTTCACATCTACGGGGATATCGCCCGCATGGCGTTATGCGTCAGGGCTGATAGGATCTTAGTATTACATATTGCATTTACCTATGGACTGTCATCTCATATTGCATTTCCCTGCTATGTGTTATTGATATCTGCAAGAACTGATAGAACACCACACTATTACTAAGGGTTTATGTTGCACGAGCACTATTTACATGCTACACACACACCGTTAGTAATTGCCATGCCACACTCACTGTAGAACTGCCATGATTATACTGTTGTGTTATTGCTGTAGTTCACCATACATGTGATTGACTATGATTTCCTGGACATTGGGAGCCGCATGACATCTTTAAAAACGGAAGCTATTTTAAAAAGCGGCTTTCCCTTATATACCTGCCATGGATTGATCATATTGTACCTCGCATTGGATTGACTTATTGATGATGGATTTTTCATGTGATTTCTGTTTTGAGGACCGTGGAATTATTTAAGGTAAGATATGCTATTTTGAAAACCCGGTACCTCGTGATATGATATTTTGGTGTGTCCACCACGCGTTTTCTCGGTGCTGAGACGTGTGCTTGAAACCCGATTCGAGGAGTGGATGTTCCGTTTGCGGGTTCGTGGTGGGCCTGGTATGGTTCCCCTCGGCGCGATGATCGATGGGATTTGCCGATTGAGTCTGGAGGCGGGCGAGTACCTACCGGTGATTGGTTGGACCTGGCAGTTGTCCGGAGGATACTGACCAGAGTCGAGTGATGGATGCGGGATGACCGTGCTGCCGGGGCCGAGGGCCGATACCGCAGACGGACCCCGTGGGGCCGGTCCGGATTGACGGCGCCCGATATTCGAGGATTTACGTGTCGATGCTGGACACGGGTATTTTATGATGTTTTGGGTGCCGATGTTGGGCACTCGTGATTCCTCCGAGATATACAGGATTTGAGGGCCGATGGGTGTGCCGGCGTCTGAGTATATGTGGGATTTGGGTGCAGTTTGAGGCACCGATCATTGCTTTCCATGTTGACATAGTCCATGTAGATATTATTTATCCCATACTCAGTATTGATTACTATACATCTCATCCTGTGGCATTTACCTGTTAGAGTACATGCATTACTACTGTATCCACTGTTGACATGCATTGATATCATCTGCTGGCATTAGTAGAGCCACGCTATATGTGCATGCCTGCGATCACCTTTATATGTTATCTCTATTAACGAGTTGGCAACTCACCCCCGTTGTGCCACAGTGTTTGCAGGTTGCCCTTGGGAGTAGTCACGGCTGGCTGTTACCTCATCTTTTGGCACAGATACCCCTTTTGAGCAGAGATAGCCCTTTTGCTGTTTAGGTGGGTTTTGTACGGTATCTGTTATCTTTCAGTTGTATATTGATGTATCTAGTACTCTCCATCTACCTTATGTATTGACTTAGAGACAGTTGTGAGGACGATATGTATGATTTTATATTCTGGTGTCGAGCTCGCATGTGAGCCGACGTTACTTTATGCAGTCTCATCTTTTATGATATTGTCCTTATTTTACCGTGTATTCTTCGCTACGGCGTCGTATATCATTGTGATGCTTTATTCATGTCACTTGTTATTTCCGCTACACCTTACTTTTACCCGACTTTCGGGGCTAATGTTTTAAAAAAAGGAAATGTTACCAAAATTATAAAACTCATAACTTTTGAACTTAAAAGGGATTTCTACTAAATAAATGGAAGTTTTTCAGACATTTACTATTGCTTTTACAAAATGCTTTAAATCACTCTATAATTATTGGTTTTGATTTCTGGGTTCGGCTTACTTAGCCGCGTTACGCCTGTAGACGTTGCGTGGTTAAGTGCCGGTCACGAGTCAAATTCTCGGGTCGTGACAAAGTTGGTATCAGAGCGTAGGTTTTACCTTCGGAGTGTAGGATGACCTTGGTATGATGGAGTAGGTAGCTGCAGCAGGGTAGCGTAGCGTGCGTATGTTCCGCGGCATACTCACGACACGGTACTCCGCTTACGCGACCTTAGGACTTGTTGATTTGATTCCTCCTTATATTCTTGTGATTCGATTTCCGTGTTCTTATCGAATCCAAATTTTCTTTCAGCCAATATGCCGCCTAAGACTACGAGGGCACAGAGAGCGGCTGTGAGGGCCGAGATTCGTGTTGACTCGTCCGAGACGAGGACTGATCCGGGCAGTACGCCGGTTGTACCTGAGCAGGCTGTTCCTGCAGTGACAGAGCAGATCGCATCGTTAGGGGCTGGTATGCAGGAGATGCGCCAGATGATAGGATCGTTAGTTGAGACGCTTCGAGCGCAGCAACCAGAGGTAGCTCCACCAGTTCCAGAGACCGCGATGGTGCCTACCGCACAGCCAGTTGCCCCTGCAGCCACGGAGGTGATTACAGTATCGCTATCAGAGTTCATGAGGCTGAAGCCTCCGGTTTTCACAGGCACCGATACAGCCGAGGACCCACAGTCTTTCATAGACAGGATGGCCAGGATATGTCGTTCCCTCAGATGTGCTGATGCGAGATGGGTTGAGTTCGCGAGCTTTCGCCTGGAAGGTCTTGCGCAGAAATGGTGTGATTCAGTGGAGAAGGGCAGAGCAGCAGGTCTTCCTCCTATGACCTGGACGGAGTTCGTGACCATATTTCTAGCTCGTTTCCTTCCCCGGAGTGTTAGAGATGCCCGAGCACGCAGGTTTGAGTCTTTGCGCCAGACGTCAGGGATGACAGTGGCAGAGTATGACGTACTGTTTACAGAGCTAGCAGTCTACGCCCCACATCTAGTGGCCACCGAAGAGTTGCGAGTCCGGAGATTTGTTCGAGGCTTGATTTCACCAGTGTTCCTCGCGATCAGCGTGCAGCACTACGAGACCTATGCAGCAGCTGTAGACGCAGCCCTTGTGGTCGAGGAGCACCTTGTTGAGACTTCGGTATTTCCAGAGCCGAAGAGAGTTCGTACCAGTATTTCCGCATGGAGGCAGTCATTCAGACGCCGCGACAGGTATCGTTCCGGTACAAGGGGTAGCAGAGATTCGGGATGGGTTCGGATGTTTAGTTCGTATCCCCAGGACGGTCAGCAGTCGCCGCGGGGTTGCTACAGATGTGGCAGCCTACTTCACCTCGTTCGAGATTGTCCAGAGACACACCGGAGGGAGGCGGCAGCACCGCGTGTTACCTTACCACCTTCACCACCCCAGAGGGCGTTGCCCGTTGCGCCTACCGTTGCTCCGCGCCAGACTTATGCTCAGAGAGGTCGCGGGCGTGGAGGAGTTGCTCAGAGAGGACGAGATGACCGAGGCAGAGGTCAGTCAGTTATAGGTGGTGGACAGGCGAGGGTCTTTGCTTTGACACATCAGGACGCGCAGGCGTCCAATGCAGTGGTTTCAGGTATCCTCCCTGTATGTTCGGTTGATGCACATGTATTGTTCGATCCCGGATCCACACACTCGTACGTATCCACACACTTCGTGCCGAGTTTGGGTAGAGAGTCTGGCTTACTTGATCAGCCGCTTGTGGTGACTACTCCTGTGGGAGAGTCGTTTGTTGCTAGGCACGTGTTCCGATCCTGTATTGTCTGTATTAGCGAGAGAGAGTTGCCTGTCGACTTGATCCTTCTGGAGATGTTGGACTTCGAGGTTCTTTTGGGCATGGATTGGTTAGCCACGTGCTATGCTTCTTTGGACTGCCGCGAGAAGACAGTTAGATTCTGTTTCCCCGGTGAGTCGGTTTTTGTTGTGTTGGGGGACCGTAGTGCCGCCCCTCACAGTGTGATTTCTTCTTTTCGCGCTGGACAGCTTTTGAGGAAGGGATGTCAGGGATTTCTCGCCTATGTTCGCGATGCTCGCGCTACAGAGGTTCCATTGGATCAGGTTCCGGTAGTTAGCGAGTTTCCTGATGTGTTCCCTGACGAGCTTCCTGGGTTGCCGCCCGAGCGCGACATTTCTTTCTGTATTGATTTGGTTCCTGGTTCGGGGCCTATTTCTATACCGCCCTATCGGATGGCCCCGGCGGAACTTCGTGAGCTGAAGGGTCAGTTACAGGATTTGCTGGACAAGGGACTTATTCGACCCAGTGTTTCTCCTTGGGGTGCTCCAGTCCTGTTCGTCAAGAAGAAGGATGGCAGTTTGCGTCTTTGTATCGACTACCGCCAGCTGAACAGGGTGACAGTGCGAAACAGGTATCCTTTGCCGCGTATCGACGATTTGTTCGACCAGCTTCAGGGGGCAGGGTACTTTTCGAGGATCGATTTACGATCGGGCTATCATCAGCTGCGGGTTCGACAGGAGGACATTCCCCGGACAGCTTTCCGTACGCGCTATGGCCATTACGAGTTTTTGGTGATGTCGTTCGGACTCACCAATGCGCCAGCAGCCTTCATGGATTTGATGAACCGTATTTTCCGGCCTTATTTGGATCTGTTCATCATAGTCTTCATCGACGATATCTTGGTGTATTCCCGGAGTAGTGAGGAGCACGAGCAGCACCTGCGGGTTACATTGCAGACATTGAGGGAGCACCAGCTTTATGCGAAATTCTCCAAGTGTGCTTTTTGGCTAGACAGCGTGGACTTCTTGGGTCACGTGATTTCACGAGACGGTATATGTGTTGACCCGAGGAAGATCGAGGCCGTTCAGCGTTGGCCCAGACCCACATCGGTGACGGAGATTCGCAGCTTTTTGGGATTGGCCGGTTACTACAGGCGTTTTGTGCAGGACTTCTCACGTATTGCTACACCGTTGACCGGGTTGACCCGGAAGGGAGTTCCCTTCGATTGGACGGAGGAGTGCGAGCACAGTTTTCAGCAGTTACGGACTCGGCTGACGACGGCACCGGTGTTATCTTTACCTTCCGGATCGGGCGGATTTGTGGTCTTTTGTGATGCTTCTCGAATGGGATTGGGATGCGTTCTGATGCAGCATGATAGGGTGATCGCGTATGCCTCGCGACAATTGAAGAAGCACGAGCAGAACTACCCCACTCATGATTTGGAGATGGCAGCAGTGGTCTTCGCACTTAAGATCTGGCGACATTACTTATACGGTGAGTCGTGCCAGATATTTACGGATCACAAGAGTCTGAAATACATATTCCAGCAGCGGGACCTGAACCTTCGACAGCGTCGATGGATGGAGTTAGTGAAGGATTACGACTGCGAGATCTTATATCACCCGGGCAAGGCAAATGTGGTGGCGGATGCTTTGAGCAGGAGGCCCGGGAGTAGTTTATCTTGTTTGAGCGCAGTACAGGAGCAGTCATCCGCAGATTGGCAGATATTATGCGACAGTCGAGTACAGTTCGAGTTCACGTCGATTGGAGGACAGATAGCGCATGTCCGTGCACGCCCACAGTTGATTGATCGTATACGTGAGGCACAGCTCAGTGATGACCGGTGTTCAGAGATCATGGCACAGATGGGACAGGACCGATTTTCCGAGTTCGTGATCGATGATCAGGGGATACTACGGTTTGGAGTCAGACTGTGCGTACCTGATGCTGAGGGACTGAGGCGTGAGATTCTTGAGGAGGCACATCGATCGGTGTATAGCGTCCATCCCGGTTCCACCAAGATGTATCATGATATGAGAGATGTTTACTGGTGGGACGGAATGAAGAGGGACATTGCAGATTTTGTATCGAGATGCCTGACTTGTCAGCAAGTCAAGGCTGAGCACCAGAGGCCCGCGGGAGAGCTACAGCCGTTACCCATTCCGGAGTGGAAATGGGAACAGATTTCGATGGACTTCGTGGTGGGTCTACCCAGGACTAGTCGGGGGTATGACTCCATCTGGGTGATTGTGGATCGTTTGACGAAAGTGGCTCACTTCCTACCGGTGAAGACGACTTTCGGATTTACTCAGTATGCCCAGATCTATATTGACAAGATAGTGCGACTACACGGAGTCCCGACGTGCATTGTGTCCGACAGAGGCACCCAGTTTACTAGTAGACTATGGCAGAGGCTTCAGGAGGCTTTGGGCACTCGCTTGAGTTTCAGCACGGCATTTCATCCGCAGACCGACGGACAGTCAGAGCGGACCATCCAGACTCTCGAGGACATGCTCAGAGCTTGTGTACTAGATTTCGGAGGTAGCTGGGATCATCATCTGCCCTTAGTAGAGTTCTCCTACAATAACAGCTACCAGGAGACTATTCAGATGGCACCATTTGAGGCTCTTTATGGGAGGAAATGTAGGTCGCCTACTTGTTGGACAGAGCTCAGTGAGAGCAGTATCTTAGGGCCCCAGATCGTCGAGGAGACGACCGCGAAGATCCAGTTGATTCGCGATAGGATGAGAGCAGCGCAGAGTAGGCAGAGGGCTTATGCAGACCGTCGACGACGCAGACTTGAGTTTTCTGTTGGTGATCATGTTTTCTTGAGGGTCTCCCCAATGAAAGGTGTGATGAGGTTTGGGAAGAAGGGGAAGCTTAGCCCCAGGTATGTGGGCCCCTTCGAGATCCTCGAGCGTGTCGGTGCAGTGGCTTACCGGTTAGCTCTTCCACCCAGCTTTCCAGACGTGCACCCCGTATTCCATGTTTCAATGCTCCGCAGATATCTACATGATCCTTCGCACGCGATTCAGCATCCGACGATCCAGCTTGAGCGTGATCTTTCCTATGCAGAGCAGCCAGTGATGATCTTGGATCGACAAGTGAAGAAATTGAGATCGAAGGAGATTCCATCAGTTAAAGTGCTTTGGCGTGGTCAGAACCGTGAAGAGGTCACTTGGGAGACCGAAAGCGAGATGATGAAGACGTATCCCCATCTTTTTGAAGGTAACCTTAGTTAGATTTTTTTTGAAATTCGGGGACGAATTTCTTTAAGGGGGAGAGATTGTAACACCTTAGGATAAGGGTTAGTGTATAATTATAATTAAATAATGATTTTTAATAAAAAGTTTACCAAACTGTGTTTTAAATATTTTTCCTAATTTAATAAACATTTTTCCAAAATTTTCCTAAACTTGCACACACATGTGCATGTAAACTAGGGTTTTTAAATTAAGTAAATACAATAATTATTAACCATGGTGGGTTAATTGTAGGATTAATTCTTTTGGATTCTTAAATGGGTTTATTTAATTAGTTAAATTAAAAGATTACTTTAATTTGAATTATGGAATTAGTGTTGACTTGTGTGAGAGAGAGAGAATGCATCATGGCTTTAGGCCATGCTTGCATTAAATGAGGTGAGAGAGAGAGAGGGGTGACTTTTGTGTGAATGATTAGGGTGGCTCTCATTTCTTTCTTTGGTTTTCTCTCAAACTCTCACACTCTCACATACACAACACACCAACACACTCACACAACACACTTACCTCTCCCCAGCTCCAGAAGCAGCAGCAGGCACAGCCACAGCAGCAGCAACATGAAGCAATAGCAGCAGCAGGAGAATTCAGCAGTAGCAGCAGTTGGCAGCAGCAGCTCCAGCACCCAGTGCAGCCCCTCCCCTTCACTTCTTCTCCTTCCTGCAGCTCCCTAGGGTCGAGAGTGAGGTATATTTCCTATCTTGCTTCCCTAGTTTGCCTAGTTAGTGTAGTTTTGCATCGGTTAAAGGATTTTAGTGTGTTTTAGTGCGATATGGGGTGTTTAGTGTGAACCTTGTGCTTTTGAGGCGAGATTTGGTTTCAGTAGGATGATTGTGGTCTGTTGAGGCCATTGTAACTTAGTCGAACCCCTATTACACTAAAATACCACCAGATTTCATATTTGATGCAAAATGTCGTATTTGGGCAAAAGGTGAGTTTTCTGGAACTGCTATTGACCCGGTGAGTGCAGAGTGAAATTGTGGATATTGTAGCATGGTGGAGAGGAGCTGATACCATAGGTGAAACCCGACCCCCTGACTCCCCACTTTGGCCGCCAAAACCGCCATTCTGGCCGCAAATTGCGGCCAGACAGGAAGGGTTTTGGGTGTTTTTGGGTTCTGTAGGTGTATTCCAGTGTGTAGGGTCTTTTGGTATATATATTTTTGTAAGATCAATTCTGTAGGAAAATCTGGGACCAGTTACCCGTTTTGCCGTTTTTCTAAACCTTCGCGACACGCGTGATACGTGAGTAGGTTTGGGTTCTGCGTATCGCGGCGCGTCGGGGTAGTTTCGTGGCGCGTGTTTACACGTTTTAGCGTATCGCGCACACGCGCGATTGGTTTGCGACACAGGTTTCTTGTTGGATTATAATGTCGCGTTTTGTGACTTAAGCTTATATGTGTATGTGATTCTAGGTTCGCAGGCCAGTGAGACGGACGCTGCGAAGAAGGGCAAGCAAGTGGTTGGATACACTTAGCGACACGGTGAGTAGATTTCACATCTACGGGGATATCGCCCGCATGGCGTTATGCGTCAGGGCTGATAGGATCTTAGTATTACATATTGCATTTACCTATGGACTGTCATCTCATATTGCATTTCCCTGCTATGTGTTATTGATATATGCTAGAACTGATAGAACACCACACTATTACTAACGGTTTATGTTGCACGAGCACTATTTACATGCTACACACACACCGTTAGTAATTGCCATGCCACACTCACTGTAGAACTGCCATGATTATACTGTTGTGTTATTGCTGTAGTTCACCATACATGTGATTGACTATGATTTCCTGGACATTGGGAGCCGCATGACATCTTTAAAAACGGAAGCTATTTTAAAAAGCGGCTTTCCCTTATATACCTGCCATGGATTGATCATATTGTACCTCGCATTGGATTGACTTATTGATGATGGATTTTTCATGTGATTTCTGTTTTGAGGACCGTGGAATTATTTAAGGTAAGATATGCTATTTTGAAAACCCGGTACCTCGTGATATGATATTTTGGTGTGTCCACCATGCGTTTTCTCGGTGCTGAGACGTGTGCTTGAAACCCGATTCGAGGAGTGGATGTTCCGTTTGCGGGTTCGTGGTGGGCCCGGTATGGTTCCCCTCGGCGAGATGATCGATGGGATTTGCCGATTGAGTCTGGAGGCGGGCGAGTACCTACCGGTGATTGGTTGGACCTGGCAGTTGTCCGGAGGATACTGACCAGAGTCGAGTGATGGATGCGGGATGACCGTGCTGCCGGGGCCGAGGGCCGATACCGCAGACGGACCCCGTGGGGCCGGTCCGGATTGACGGCGCCCGATATTCGAGGATTTACGTGTCGATGCTGGACACGGGTATTTTATGATGTTTTGGGTGCCGATGTTGGGCACTCGTGATTCCTCCGAGATATACAGGATTTGAGGGCCGATGGGTGTGCCGGCGTCTGAGTATATGTGGGATTTGGGTGCAGTTTGAGGCACCGATCATTGCTTTCTATGTTGACATAGTCCATGTAGATATTATTTATCCCATACTCAGTATTGATTACTATACATCTCATCCTGTGGCATTTACCTGTTAGAGTACATGCATTACTACTGTATCCACTGTTGACATGCATTGATATCATCTGCTGGCATTAGTAGAGCCACGCTATATGTGCATGCCTGCGATCACCTTTATATGTTATCTCTATTCACGAGTTGGCAACTCACCCCCGTTGTGCCACAGTGTTTGCAGGTTGCCCTTGGGAGTAGTCACGGCTGGCTGTTACCTCATCTTTTGGCACAGATACCCTTTTTGAGCAGAGATAGCCCTTTTGCTGTTTAGGTGGGTTTTGTACGGTATCTGTTATCTTTCAGTTGTATATTGATGTATCTAGTACTCTCCATCTACCTTATGTATTGACTTAGAGACAGTTGTGAGGACGATATGTATGATTTTATATTCTGGTGTCGAGCTCGCATGTGAGCCGACGTTACTTTATGCAGTCTCATCTTTTATGATATTGTCCTTATTTTACCGTGTATTCTTCGCTACGGCGTCGTATATCATTGTGATGCTTTATTCATGTCACTTGTTATTTCCGCTACACCTTACTTTTACCCGACTTTCGGGGCTAATGTTTTAAAAAAAGGAAATGTTACCAAAATTATAAAACTCATAACTTTTGAACTTAAAAGGGATTTCTACTAAATAAATGGAAGTTTTTCAGACATTTACTATTGCTTTTACAAAATGCTTTAAATCACTCTATAATTATTGGTTTTGATTTCTGGGTTCGGCTTACTTAGCCGCGTTACGCCTGTAGACGTTGCGTGGTTAAGTGCCGGTCACGAGTCGAATTCTCGGGTCGTGACAATATGATATATTGCTACCTGAGGCACTAACACGAGCACATGTGATTACACTTGGGTTAGATATTTACCCTTGCCACCTTTTCATGCTCCAGACTTGTCATATTTGTGAATTATATATATATAGTGATCGTATGACCTAGGATTGCGTTGTTCATGCGGTTTCTACTCGTAGATGTTTTCTATTCACGAGTTGGCAACTCACCCCCGTTATGCCACAGTTTCTTGCAGGTTTTGCCGTACAGGTTTCATTACGGCTTTGCCGGCACTACTTTCTTTTCCGGGTGATTTGCTTGGTAGGTGGGTTCACTTGCATCGTGGCCATCATTATACTTTGTATATTATTATTCTGTTGTATCTAGAAGCTCCATCAACCAAATATGTATTTATTTCAGATAGTGACCAGTGATGTTTATTCTTTCGACCTTAGAGTCGCGCGTTGTATTTCTATGGATTTCATGCTGTTTTGAGTTTCCTTTTCTGTTGTGATCCTCGCCTTTCGGCGTTGTATATTACATTGCTTGCGTGGCTGTGACCTTCGATTAACGAAGAGCTAGCTCCCGCTTGGGGATGTCTTTATTCGTTATATATGCTTTATCAGGTTTTGTACCCGTTTGGGGTCAGTTTTTACAAGGAAACTCTGCCGAAATTTTAGAAGACTTGGGTTTTTAAAGTGCACATTTTGGCGTGTGTTGCAAACTATTTGATTTAAAATGGTTTTCCTTCACTCTACTACTTTTCTTGCTTTGGATTTCTGGGTTTTCTGCTTACTTAGATTACGTACGCCTCGAAACGTTTCGTAGTTTAAGTGCCGGTCATGTTCCGTACTTTCGAGTCGTGACAAAACATCAAGAGGGAAGAAGAAGAAGAGACCAAGTGATAGCCCACTGTAACATTTCAGAAAAATATAAAATATTATTTTTGGAATTTAATATTAAAATAATATATTTCGTGAAAACTACCTGATTTGCGAAATTAGGGTTTTCGTAAAATGGTATAAATATATACCAATAATTGTGAAATAACTGAAGATTAAAATGATTTATTCATTTAAAAATATATTTATCGGATTTGGCATTTTTAAAAATTTATTATATACAGTTTGGATAAAACCCGATTAGTGCACTGCTAATCGCGATTAAGCCAAATCCGTGTTTCTACAGTTTTCCATGGCCAGTGCACCATGTCATGTTACGTTTTGATTACATGTTATTTCTTATGTTGTTTTGGGGTATTATGTGAGTTGGTTTTTAAAAAAATTAAAAAGAAAAGAATATGAGAAGGGTAGAAGGGTAAATAATTGAGAGAGAGGGTTAGAATAAGTGAAAGAGAGGGGGGCTGCCTCATTTCTTTTCCTCCCCCATTATTTCTTTTCATCTCCTTCAACCTCACTTCCCTCCCCCTTCAAACCCATGAAATCATCTAAAAGCTTCATCAAAACCCTAAACCCCTTTCATTAAAGTTGATCCCCTCTTCACCCTCTACACTTTGGACCCATCAATGTTGGATTTTGAGGACTTGGGAGAGCTAGGGTTTTGGTTGGCTACATCCATGAGGTATAATTCATTTCCTTTAGTGTAGTTTCTAGTTTCTTGCATTCTAGTTTAGTTTAGAGGTTGATTTTGTGTGGAATTGTGATCTTAGAAAATCCTAAAGAAGGGTTTGAGTAATTGTGAGGAATTGATGATGGGTAGAGGCTGTTAACTAGACTTGGGTGGTGTTTTTACTGACCTAGAACAGAAAATAGAACCCAAAAACGAACTTAGAACTTTCCGACATTGGTAAATTTGACGATTCGTTAGGGTATTTGGAGATCTGGAGTGACCCGAGACAACCATTGAATAAGTTCCCATGACCATGAGACGTGCAGGCAACCATGGACCACCCCCTGAAACCTGAGCACCTACCCCCACTTTCTGGCCACAGATTTATTCGTATAGGCCGTAATTTGCGGCTATGTCGGGAGGAAATGCGTTGAATTTTGGTTCGTGAGTCCCTTAGGTGATATCTAGAGCAACCCCATATGCAAAATTCCCTAGTTTGGCCTAGGGTGAAATCTAGGAGCACATTGGGGTGTTTTGGGTTACGTTTTCCGTATTTTGGAATGCTTGGTTTTGATATTTGGATTTGTATTTGGTTGTTCGGCGTTTGTATGTCAACAACAAGGGTTGTTTGATTGTTTTGCATGCGTAGGCTATAGGTTCTAACCTATGAGCACACTGTGTGCTGTATTTGTTTTCCGAACTGGATTTTAATAGCGATTTCGATATGTTTTATTATAGGTACCTTCGTGTGGATTCCGAGACAATGGAGCATGGAGTCATCGACTTCGACGAGCAAGGATCAGGTGAGTAGATCTATATCTACGGGGGAAGTCGGGAGGATGGCGTATAGCACCCCCGCAAACTTTGATGGACACCAATTTATATATAGAATATGGTTAAGGAAACCTTTAATAGAAAACTATAGATAGAGTTAAAAGATAGTTAGAGAAACCATATTTGAAACTAAAGGATAGTTAGAAGTGATAAGATCGACTAATATGTGATGACGGGATTTGAGGATGATGTTTGACGATATTGCCGTTTAGGGTACTATAAGACTAGATAGCCGACGTAAATGTGTCATCCGAACCATACCTATTTCCAAACTGAAGAATCGTATGCATCTTTTAAACAGATACCTTGAGGGACGTTACGGATTTTCAAATGATATCTTTTCCTAAAAACACCGTAGCCGCTACTTTCAAAACTACAATTCGCATCTTTTAAAAAAACAGAATGTATGGTTCGGGTGTGTATGTTTGATTAGAGACGTATGCTTATAGTAAAGGTAGAATGTATATGTAAAATTGACTTGATGTGGGATATAAATGCGATGAAAAGAATATATGACGTGATAAGATGATTTGATGATATGTTGGTATACGGATGCGAGTCGATTGAGATGATTGATACCTTGCCGGTCCCCTGATATGAGATTGTTATGGATGTGACCTGGGACGTAGGTATGTATATATGTGTGTGTGTGTGTGTGTGTGTTGTGAATCATGAGAGATTGCCGTGCGAGACCTTAGGTCCGTACCTTCATTGTTATATAGGTTGTTAGGATCCCAAACTGTTTATTGACGTCGTACAATGAGTTACCGTACGTGATGAGTTATTTGATGATTGATCAATACCCTTGACTAGAGGATGCCGATTGATAGATTCACCGACTCGATCATGTTAGATACGTATACCTTATAGGTTCTAGCTGATGATTTACCTTATGCTGCGTTCAGGTTATTCTCATTGCATTTCATATACATGTGCTAGTACACCTACACCATTATCGATGATGCGTATGTTACACTTACACAGATTTGCCGGCTCACACACTTCATCATCGATAATTGCCATGTCACTACACAGTAGGATTGTTGCATCATGATATGACTCCTTGCATAATTTACTTGCTATAGTTACATATACGCCTTTATACAAGGTTGCATTTGACTTTGGAGAAATTGGGAACCGCAGGATATATTTTTGTAGGGTTCCTAGACACACTCATGAGGTTCTATAAGGCATCAACCATGCCAAAATCTTTAAATTTTTGTGCCGAACAACCCTATGCAAGATCGTATACTAGAGATTAGGCGAAACTAAAAGCAAGCAAACTACTTTGCTACTAAGTGAAAGGGATAACAACCTTGGTAGATCCGGTCCTTCACTTCTAATGCTTCGTGTTGACATCCCTTCGTTGCGATCATCGGGATCCCGGAACCTAGCGATGGTTTCTTCGGAGAAATGAGCGGGCTAGGTCGTTGACTTCGAGGCCGAAGATGATCTACGTCGAGGAGACTCAAACTCAAGCTCCATCTTCACTTGATCATGAACTTTGTGAAGAGAACACCCTATACTACATGGCAAGTGGTAGAGGATGAAAAATAGGAAGTGGGTTCACTTTGGATTTGGATTTCTCACTCTTAATCTTCACTTAGTCATTTTCAAGAAAGGTTTTTCTTCTTCTTGAAGAAGAAGAAGAAGAAGAAGGAATAAGAATGAATTATTCATTAACTTAAATGAATAATCAAGTGAAGTATATCATAATGCAACCATGGGTGAGTTAATCTTTGTAGAGACTAAACCCTAGTTTGAGCTAATGGTTAGGTTAGTGAAAATCTCATGCAAAACAAAATGGTTAGACTTTGTCAAAGATGCTTAAAAAGCTTCATGAAGCTTCAAGCAAAAAAACAAAGAAAGCCACCATTTTGTTTTTGCCAAAAATAAATAAAACCCAACCATTAACCTAAACATGGTGTAAGTCATACACACAGCCAAGTTTGCATGTAGCATCAATCATGATACAAACTAGTGCACAAACATATATCATATATACAACTTGTGCACATCAAGTGAGAAAATCAATCAAAAGTGAACAAATACTAGTTAATGTAAAGAAATATATCAAATATATAATTATACATTAAATCATTAAATCAATACTTGATTTAATGATCCGGTCATATCGCATATAACCGACTAATATCTAGTGTATCAATATATCGAATCAACACTTGATTCGGTAATCCGGCTATATCTCATATAACCGTCCGATGATACAATTCGTGAGAATAGAACATAGTATCACATACTGGTATTATTCTCGGTCCCGCACATATCTCATATGCGCTCCTATTTCGTTTCGCTTGAGCCAGAAAACCTCTGTGTAGGACTCTAAAGACTCGTCAATACGCCGGCAGTAGGTGGTGATCATATCAATCAAGCCGCAAGCGGTCTGCCAAACGTAATGGCCACACGGGTATTGAGCGATCAGAAGATCAACGAGCAAGCCTGCTCACACTCCTGCGAATCCAATCAGTAACACTTACCGTACAGTCCGGTCTGTTCGTCTGATATGTCGCATATCTCGCCTAGGGGTGGTAAACGTCAGACCCCGGTAGCTTGATAAGTCATGCCGATGTAAGGTCCATAACAAGCGTGAAACTACCGATAACACTTACCAGTAAATCACAGCAACCCTAGCCAGGGATTTCCAGTTATGGCCAGTCGAGCATAGCGCAACATCAACTCCCCAATACCGGGAGAGACGAATCCCCTCCTATCGCTCATTGCCTCCATGTGAATCAGGACTGTACCCAAAAACCACCTGTTTGCATGACTCAGTAGAGCCGTGGTAGGATGGAAATCAAAGCACAGTGGGAGACACACAAGACTCTATGACGATCTCGGGTCAACAGACTAAGCTGTACAAGTGTCACCAGAGAAGTGCCATCTGACGTAAGGTATGATACCATCTGGGAGTTCTCGGCGAGTCCGTTCAGTGTACCCAGTCTCCACTGAGCACCCGCATACCATCTCTGATGTTAAACACCAATGGATATGGGATCATCCATCGCCCATCACATGGGTCAAGAAGATATACGCTAGTCTACTCTGGAATATCGATGCCCCGTCTCGATATTCCCATGACTAGGAACTTTGAAGGATGTACTCATGGACTACCTAGGCCTCCCTAGTATGATCTTCATCATAGTCCTGCAAGTCGAGTACACATCCTAAGGGCTTTATCAACATGTAACAGAGAGACAGAAAGTATACATGTTAAGATAAAGAGCAACCAGATAGCGTACTATCATGTCGAGCAAGAAAGTCCTACCTATATATGTCCCAGCATCCACTACAATATACATCTCATGTACAGTAATAGCTTCTAGGGCATACATATAACTAACAATCTCCCACTTGCACTAGGGCCATCTGTAGCAGTGGCTGTAGTATCTCATACTCAACCATCCCATAAAAGTCTCTCTCTGGGAAAAGGCCTTTGCGAGTGGATCCGCCGTGTTGTCCTCTGATTCTACTCTCCTAACCTCGATCACCCTAGAGATCAACTATCTCCATGATCGGGTGATACTGCCTAGGAATATGTCTGGGTCACTGATGGGACCGGGGTTCTTTGGCTAAAGCCTCAACACCATTGTCATATAATGGTAGGAACCTAGTTCATCACATGAACTAATATACACCCAAACTGCCTCTTTGGTAGTATCTTTGATAGCGTTGTCAACAGCCTTTATCAGTCTAGTAAGTCACGGTATCTAGCTTGGAACTCTTCCAACATACCGTCCCTCCACTGAGGGTAAAAATAATGCCTGCGACTGACATTCAGTCGTCCTTATCACCCTGGAACTTTTCTAGTGATTCTTCCCAGGATCAATTGATACCATCTCACTACACCTAGTGAGAATCCTAATATCCATTTAGATCTATCTCATAGATATAAAATCTAGGATTTAGGAGGTATCACATAGATCCTATATGGAGAATCCTTGTGATAAGCGGAGATTGACCGAGCGTAGCACAGGAAACTCTCTTCCTATCAAGAGTATGTTGTCTACATACAATACGAGGATGAGCACCTTACTCTCTACTACCTTTTTGCATGTACAAGGTTCATCTACCATTTTGATGAAGTCAAACTCTTTGACTACCACATCAAAACAGACGTTCCAACTCCGCGATGCCTGCTTTATTCTATAAAGCAACTTGCACACGTTTTCGCTGTTCCCACTGTCTACGAAGCCCTCTGGCTGTGTACTTATAGACGCTCTCTTCTAAATCAATATTTAGAAAAGCAGTCATGACACCCAACCACCAGATATCGTAATCATGGTATATAGCAATGGCAAGTAGGATCCGGATGGACTTAAGCACAGTCACTGGAAAAGGTTTCATCATTTTCCACGCCTGGTCGATGACGAAAACCTTTAACAAGTCTAACTTTGAAAGTCTCAACTTTTCCATATACACCAAGTAATCTTCTCAAGATATACTTGCTCGTGATGGGGATTTAACCCTTCAGATATAGCAGCCAAAGTCCATATTTTGTTGGTGTACATGGATTCCATCTCAGATCGCTAAGCATCCAGCCATTCTTACAGAGTCCCCACTCTTGATGGCCTGCTCGAAACTAGTTGGGTCATCATCTCATGATGCAATCCTCGCTCCCACTGTCATCGAGAAACCGAAGTATCTTTCAGGCGGATGAGGAACCCTGCTAGATCGGCGGAGAGGCTGAGGTTTGTCAGGGACTATTGAACCCTTTGGTTCTACCAAATCATCAGCTGTAGTTTGTATAACTGGAACTTCTTCCAGTTCTACAGAACTGACCTTGCCTCAAGCTTGTCCGGATTTTTCTTTTGACATAGGCCGGACAACCCCGAATCTTAACTTGATTAAGAGATGGGCTCTTCCCATACCATATCTCATATGGAGTGGTAGGCAGTGATCTGATTCGAACCTAATTCAATAGGTATGCATCTTCTTAAGTGCATAACCCCCAAAAAAGGAAACAAGTAACTCAATAGTACTCATCATAGAGCGCACCATATCATATAGGGTGTGATTGCTCCGCCCTGATACACCATCGTGCTATGGTGTATTCGGAGGAGTAATGCCGAGAGAGAATCTCATTCTCCTTTAGAATAGTCCAGGAATTCCGTGCTCAAGTATTCTCTTCCCTGATCTCATCAAAGGACATAATACTTATACCCGCTGTTGGTTCTCTACTTCTAATTTATATTCTGTGAATATCTCAAAAGCTTCGGACTTGTGTTTCAACAGGAACATATGTCTGAATCTTGAGAGATCATCAGAGAATGTAATGAAGTACAAAGAACCGGTCTTGGCATGTGTAGACAGGGGACCTTCATACATCAGCATGTATCAATCCCAAGAGTTCACTAACTCTTTCTCTGTTTCCAATAAACAGAGCTATGGTCATCTTATCTTTGTGACATGGCTGGCAAGTTTCATAAGATGTAAATTTAAACTGATTTAAATATGCATCTAAATGTAACTTAGCTAGTCGGGTCGCATTGATATGACCTAGTCTACAATGCCTCAAGAAGAATTCGTTCATTTCTGAACTCTTCCTCTTGTGTGTGTTCTGTATACTAAGAACTGTAGTTTGATTTAGAACGTCAATGCTTTTAGATAACGTGCCTGAACCGATCAACTCTTGGTATAGGAAATGTTCAAAACATTATCCAACAATACAAAATTATATCCTTTCTTTACTAATAAAGAGACTGATATGATGTTGTATATCAGGTTCGGTATCTAATAACATTCATTCAGAATTAATGTATTCTGGTAATACAGGGTGACAGTGACCAACAGACTTGGCTGCAACACTTGCACCGTTTTCTGTCTCATGAAACTGATCACCCGTTCTCAGTTCTCTACCTTTCTGTAGCCCATGTAACAGATTATATATGCGGGATCCTGATCCGGTATCTAATATCCAGGACGTAGAAGATACAGAGAAACAGTTCTTTGTAATGAACACACCCGAAGAAGATGCATCATTATGCACTTTCTTCGTTTGGGCGGCACGGGAAATCTGGTATTCCACAAATTCCTGCTCTGTCTTATAACAATTATAAGTTGGAGCGGGACCAACGTTCCCCAGTACAGTATAACAAGCGGGTTCGGACAATACATCCATATTATTATCTTGATTAAGGCGTGACATGGTCGCTACCTGGAGAGAGAGAAAAGAAAACACTCTGTGTGCGCTCTTGCAAGATTAGATTGGTTATATATTTTATCTAATCGGGATGGCTCCCACTGTTTTTATCAAATCTTCCTTCAAACCCTAAAAGGAAAGACTAATCGGGATTAATTACACTCCACAAGTTCACCAATCTTTCATCCAGGCCAGTGCCGGTATTTTGAGGGAGGTTCCCCGTGCTTTCGCACGGACCTAATTAAAATAAACCTCGTTTTCCCAGGGGCGTAACCCCGTTGACACCTTTCTAGACACCTACTTGATCGGCTAATTGTAAAGTGCAAAACTCTCCCAGGAGTAACAATTACTCGAAGTGGGTATTGGGATCCAACTATCTCATAGAAGGTATGCAATCTCATTGCAAATTTCAACACTTGAAACTCCCGATAATGGTTTTTACCCCTAGCACTTATGACCTTAACTATGGTCAACAAATCATAAGCACTAGTCAAGTTTTACCCGTCATTTCGTGATTAATTAGACCCACCCACATGACCCTTAACTAAGGTCAACAAAGTCATGTGGCAGTCCTAACTAATCGCATCATATGCGGTGTAGGAAGACATCACTTAGCTACCGTAAACTGTGCCTTGACTATGGTCAACAAACACAGCACGAATACTAAGTACTCTACTTCCTAAAATGATGGAGGGTTGCGGGTGGTTTTTAAGAAAACCTTTAACGCTTTGAACTTGATCTCGTTGCGGAATCAAATGGTTTTAAATAGAGTGTTTTTTAGGCTTTTGCTAGTTTCGCTAAAGAGGTCACTCCCGGTGAAGGGATCTCGGCTCTTTCCTCGTCGAATGAGGTGCAGGATATGTTAGTGTTTATGCCCTAGAAGGCCATTACTGTATCATACTAGTTTGTATATTACTTAATGGAAAGTTGGGATATTCACATGTTGGAGATAGTGCCCTCAGAGTCAATTATTGGATCGCAGGTACGTGATTGCAATGATTGCGGAGGACCTATACCGGTAGGACAGTCTTACTCAAGATGATAGTATGCTATCTTGTTTACCTTTATCAGTCGTATACATGTTCAGGTGACTGATTACATGTTACACTTTGATAGAGCCCTTAGGATCTTGCTTTACTACCAACAGTATGATGGCGATCATATACGTGAGAGTTGGGTAGTTTATATGCATATCCTTAATTGTGGTCCCTAGTCGTAGGAGTTTCGAGACAGGGCATCGATACTCCGGAGTAGACTAGTGTGTACAGTCGAGACCCCGACGAGGGGCGGTGGCCGATCTCACAAGCCACTGGTGTCAGTTGGATCACCTAAGATGTATACAGGTGCTCATTGGGTTATGAGTACACCGGACAGGACTCGCCGAGAACCTGCTAGTTGGTATTATACATATCGTCAGATAGCAGTTCCCTGGTGATATGTGTACAGGTTAGTTCATCGACCTGAGGTCGTCATTTGTCTCGTGTGAGTTCCCACTGTGCTTTGATTTCTACCCTACCACGGCTCAAAGGAGTCGTGCAAACAGGTAGTTTTTGGGTACAGTCCCGAGCCATATGGAGGCACGTGAGCGGATCGGCAGGGGATTCGTCTCTCTCGGTATTGGGGGTGAGGTCGTGCTGTGTCTAGGAGAGCCATTACACAAAGTCCATGGCCATGGCAGGAGATTTACTGGTAGGTACTCCAGTAGTATCTCAGGGTGTTATTGGGCTGCACTCCGACACGACTTATACTGCTATTGGGGGTCTGACGTTACTAGCCCCTAGGCAGATATGCGATACTCATAGACAAACGGACCGGACTGTATATACATTGTCACTGTTAGGCTCAGTAGGGTTTCCGGATGAGTTCGCTCATCGGCCTCCCTTGAGGTCAGTCCATGGGCAGTCGTTACGCATTGCTAGTGCCGCTGACGGTTTGTGGTTAAACCCACTACCAGGGTACTGACGAGTCATTAGAGTCCCCCACAGACAGTTTCCCAAGTTCGGGCGAAACGTTGTAGAAGCCGTATGGTTTTATGGCAGGGTTCGGAAAATGCACGTGCGTTTACGCACGTGTTATTTTTCGGGCAGATGATACTAGTCGGCTTTGGTTTAAGCCGGACCCGAGTATTATATTGAGTAGGTATAATATCTTTGTCTCAGTTGCATTTGTATTCGGTCGTAATACAAATGCGGGTATATTTATACAGTTACGGGGTTATCCTGAAATTCGTTTCAGGATCACTTTTGGAAGTTGCCAGTTTCCAGTTTTCTATCAGCCGTCTTTTAACATTCGGTTAAAGACGGATTTATCTTTTCTTGGATGAGGGTGAGTCATGCTTCTAGAAGGTTCTAGAAAGGGTGACTTGGCATGGTGAGTCATTAGTGCTTTAATGGAGCCATTAATGCAATGGTGACTAGGTTAATGAATCACCATTTGCATTAATGAGGTTTTGTTTGCATGAAGGATATTTGTGGTTGATCTTTTCTCTTATGGTTACCTCCCCCTCTCCTACACTCACCCCCCCCCCACCTCCAATATATGGCCGGCCCCCTCCCCTCACTCTCAGACTCTCACTTGGTGTTTCATTTGAAAAGATTATGATAGTTTTCGGTGTATGGAATTTCACAGCTCATTTCATTCCATCACCCAATTCCCACGGCAACTTCATTAACCGATCATCCACGGATTTGGACGAAGTGAGACAAAGTCATCTACTCATTCTCTACATCATTCTTGGTCGTCTCTTTTAGCAAACTTGACGACCGAGTTGCCTCGAGTCAGAGGCGGGAGCCCGTTTAAAGAATCAGTGACGTGGTGCCACCTGGACGAACAGATTGGAGATCGATGAGATCGGAGAAGCCGCAACGGAGCGTGGGATGATGGTTGAAGAACGAAGGACTCGGATCGTTCGGTATAACCTTTCTACACTCTTTACAGTTTGTTAGTTTAGCAATAATGGCAGATCCGGGTTAAAGTATACGATAGCGCCAGTTTAAAAAGTTTTTGTTCCGCATTTGGCGTCTGTAGACGGCCGGGGCGCTACCGTAGACTTACAGTGGTATCAGAGCCTTACCATTTTGCTTTACTAACTTGTGCTAACACGTTTAAAAGTTCGATCGAACGGATTTTCAAAAACAACAATTTTCAAGTATTAAAGTTTCTGTTAATTTTCAAACTGGTCCAAATGTCATTTTGACTATACCAGAAAATCAAGCAGGGTTTTATTAGAACACCGTCCAAATTTGGGATCATGATTCGAAAAGACTGCCGCGGAAACGCGGCCAAACCCATGGTTTGGCCGCGGATCCGCGGCCATTCTGTGTCATCATGCCCCCAAATTTGGTCAGTGGGTTCTTCTCTGGAATTTGTGGTTTTTGGTATATATCTTTTGGGCCCAGGTTTTGTTACTGTTCACCAGATGTTCGTGGGGCCCACTTCTTGATATTTAGTCGATCGAAATTTAAACATGTTAGTTTACAGTGCTTACATTATATCTCCGACCGGGAATGTCATTTGATCGGTAAACCGCGTCTGATTGCTATAGTTCTTTTAGACGGGTTTGCGAACGTGACATTCGCGTTGATGTTCTGTGTTGTGCTGTGATGTTGCGGATTTGTCGTGGTGGATAGCAGTGTGCAATGGTAGTGCAGTTTGAGTTTATTTGTACATTTGATATTGCGGGGCGAGCGTCCAACTTGTGGACTGCCGTCACTGCCTGTTGTATAATATTCTTTTAGGGCACGACCAGGTTGCGGTCGATGTACCTGTTGTACTATTTTTTCATTACTGTACTAGGTTTTACCCCGCGACGGAGTGCACAGATAGCCGGGTTCTGAGGGGCAACGGGTCCGCATCTCATGGCTTTGAGAGGCAGAGGGGCCCCACTCTAGAATTGGAAGACTATTCGCCGCACTCGTAGGGGGTACAGGTTGACCCAAGGAGGGGTGCCCAAGATTACCGGATTCCGTGAAGTGCTGGGTGTTCCATTCACTATGCTGTAAAGGGGCTGCCTCGCTTCAAGTTTTGGCGGGTAACTTGCCGCACCCGTAGGGGTCTAGGTTTCATTGCACAGGCTATCCACACGACAGGGGAACGTCGGGTTTCAGCAGCGGCTCTGTGAAACCCGGGGATCCCAGATTATCTGTATTGTTCTGTGATGTTTATTACTTTTCTGTAATGTTGCATATTATCACGCCTGGAGCGATTATTGTATATTGGTTTATATACTATTAGATGTTGTATATGTTTTACACCCGCGCTAGTCCAGTCCCCGCTCTGTCGTTAGTTAAGTAACCTAAAGGGTGATGACGGGACCCAGTGACGAATGCGGATGGCATATACGTACATTTTATTTTCGTTCTTTTCTGGTGTGATTAATTGATGGGACTGCGTTGATTCTGATCAATGCAAAGTAAAACAAACCTGTTTGCAGTTGTTGGAACAAATTTAAAAAGTGTTATTACAGAGACGTTTCCTTTTGTTTTGCATAGCGGTATTCAGTGGAATATCCTGCACCTCATTCGACGGGGCAAGGGCCGATATCCCTTCACCGGGACTGACCCCTTGGGCAGAAGTTAGCGTCAGGGTAATAACTTCACTATAGTCGATTACAAGTTGCTTTGCATAGCGGTATTCAGTAGAATATCCAGCACCTCATTCCACGAGGAAAGAGCTGAGATCCCTTCACCGGGAGTGACCTCTTTAGCAAAAGGTTTTCGCCACTATATTTTAAAAAGTTATCAGGTTCCTTCAGCGATATCAAGTTCACTACGTTCAAGGTTTTTCGCTAAAAACCAGCCGTAGCCCTCCGTCACTTCTTTTGGGTATTCAGTAGTATTCAAGCTATGTATTTTGACCTAACGCCAAGGCATAGTGTTTGGTAGCTGCTGGGTATTCAATTGTTGCATAGATAGATGAGTTGGTTTGGGACAGCCGTTCTACCATTTTGACCTAACGCCAAGGGCATGTGCGGGTGGGTTCAAATTAACAAGATAGTGACGGGTAGAACTTGGCATATGACTTATGACATTTTGACCTAACGCCAAGGTTATAAGAGCATGGGGCAAAAATCATATCGGGAGTTTCTAAAGAAACTGAAACTTGCCAAGTATGCGCATACCTTCTGGAGTATGAGTAATGTGGATGCATTCCATCACGTTATCATGCGATGAGAGTTGGATCCCGATTCCTACTGATGAGTTGGTTTACTCTTCGGGTGATCCCGATTGATTCTTCTTTCAGGTTTGGAGGAGAATTTGACAGGACAGTGGGAGGTTTCCGGATAAGATAAAGTGATAACCATTCTGATTTAGGTTAGAGTGCACGCAGAGTGTTTCTTTTCTCTCTCTCTTTGGCAGTGACCTTTGACCGACCCTAGACTATGACTCAGTGACCAGGTTGACCGAACCTTCTTAAAATACTGGCTTTTGGATTGTCTGAGTTGCATAAGTCATTGCCACTCCTTCTTTTACCCTTTGCATTTCTCAGAACACCCGTATTACTACGGATATCCATTTCCATTGGATAGATCCATCGTATGGTTATATACGAACTCAAAGGGACTTCTTCGAGGATGGATCTAGGTTCAGGAGAAATAGAATTGGTTTATTCAGTTGTCTTTTATTATCACCTTCTCTCAGGTTGCGAGGGCTCCTTGGTTTAGGAGAGTACACCTATTACGCTTATTGGACAGTCTTATTCCAAACCATAGGCTGGTGCCGAAAGGTAGGGAATTAAGAAAACCAATTAGCCTAAGTAGGGTGTGCAAAAGGTAATATGTAAAGACAAAATAAAGGGATTAGAAAGAGAGCAAAGTAAATTGCGACAGTTATCATTCACGACCAAACCGCTTACTTCATCGCCACTCCTATTTCACCTTTAAAAAGAATAAGGTATTATTCAGTTGTCTTTTATCATCACCTTCTCTCAAGATATGAGTACTCCTTGGTTTAGGAGGGTACACCTATTATGCTTACTGGATAGTCTTCTTCCAAATCATAGGCTGGTGCCGAACGGTAGGGAAAGAAGAAAACCATTTAGCCTAACGATGGTGCACAGAAGGTAACGACTAAAGACAAATAAAGGGATTTGGAGAGATAGCAGTGAAATATACGGTTAAAGTCATGAATTGGATTATGAAAGAGGCATTGCTATGAATACCAAGATCCCTAGGAAACATTTTCATGTTTCAGTGCATTGTTAATGAAAACTGTTTTCCCGATTAGATACTTACTCCAGGGTGTGTATTCACCAGGTTTCATTCTCATATCTGTATGGTTTTACAGATGATGAGTGGGAGTAAGTTATTGGGAATTAGGTAATTATCCTCATTATATCGGAATTCGTTGTAATTGGTGATATTTGAGGAAATCGCCAGGGTACAGTTTTCAACCTACGACGCACAGGTTATGAGTTGCTTAACTCAGAGGACTTATACAGAGTATTGTATGTTGTCCAGTGTCCATCAGGACAAAGGAGTAGGCCCTCGTACTATGTTCTGTTTACTTATGACTTCTCTAGTATTTAGACGAGTGTTTCGTAGAAATACAAGGTCTAAGTTTTGAGAAGTTGTGGGTATAAGAATAAAGTAGAGAACCAGGTGTCACAAGTATCGGGATTCTTCAAAGAGATCGAAGATGTAGATTCTTGTGATTGGTATTCAGATAATAGTGATGGTTTTGAGAAACGTGTTTTCTCTTTCAGGTTATTCATAATTGGATGGATTCCTAAGTTGAGTAATGCTGATTAGCCTCTTTCCATTAAAATGATATGCACTGGAGACAGCTGCATGATTTGAATATGGTTCCAATTAAATAAGTGCCAAAGTTTCTATATTGGATATAGAACACTTCGTACCTTAAAAGATGTTAAGGTACGGGGAGTTGTCCAGCTTATGCTTAAAACCAGACTCTGGATAACTCAGGGCACGTTTCTGTAATGGCTGTTTGTGGGTTGACCCTGGCTATGACGAGGGTTGATATTCTACCATTTGGAAGATCAATAGTGATATTGTTCTTGACTCGCCACAGTTTTAGTAAAATGGATCTTTTTCAGAAAACAGTAGTGGGAGTATGGTAGAACTGGAAGTGATTCCAGAACCACGAACGATTACGGAAAATTTAATAGGACCTATATATTCAAACAGGTTTGACATTCCATTAGCCACTCCGCGGATATGGTGGGTAACCTCAGACACCCGAGAGGTACTCTGGTAGCCTCAAGGACGGTGACAGGGAGGTTCTTATCTACCCAGACTTGACACTACTGATGTTCCAGGCTATGAGACCCCGTAGGAGGGTTGTCATAGTCAGTGGGAGCACCGGAAGTTTAGTGGGCAAGTAGCTTATGTCTATTTATAGACTTGAGCAGTTATAGCGGAGATAGATCATCTAATTTTGAAGTGACAGTCATGGGTTTGACTTCAATCAGAATAGGGGATGGATCTGTTAAGAAGGTAGTAGGGTGTGATGTCATGGTATCTGGATGACATACACAGAGTGGGAAGTAAAATTCCTATACTACGATCGGTTGTACTGTGGTCGTCACACAGTTGTTTCTCCAGACAGGATATGGATATAATATTTGACATTCTGGTTTCGGAATCTATGGTTTTAGATCTGGATTTGGGTAGTTTCCCAATGTGGGTACTTTGACAGTATTCTAATGGTTTTTAGAATAGATGACTCCTAGCATGGTGGTGTACCTGCAGGTGATAGAGTCACCCTCTCTAAAGATGTCTTACAGACTAAAGAGGAAAGGGATGTGCATGATTGGCAGATCACTTGCTTAGGCAACTGAGTCAATCATGAGATGTCAAGTACCACACCAGATGTTGTTTTTGCACTAGATGCAATAAGTTTGTATTAATCCAATCCTGGAGAAACATAAGGAAGCAGTTTTAGAACATAGGTACATGTTCTACGGATTTGATGACGGCAGCCTCCTTCGGGAGACGATTATCATTCCAGGCTTCAAAGGTGACATGGATGACAGAGTGATTGTCAGAGTTATAGTTTTTCCTCTGACGAAGGGGACAGTATTGTGGACAGGTGGTCCAAGAGGATACTGTGGGAGGCTTGGTGCACGATACTGATTAGGTTCAGTGATCGATACAGTCTAAGAAGTTTGGATTTGGAGTTCATTTATGAACTAGGTCCCATCAGATATCCAGACATATTCTAAGACAGGTATTACTCAATTCGAGAGATGGTTTTCTCCGCGAACTTGAGATTAAGAGAGATATAGAAAGAAACATCTAGGCGGATCCACTCACTGAGGCTATTTCTCGAACACAATTGTGTTACAAACGGGCTTTGTGAAACTGATTAGTAGAGGAGTTGGATGTTCGGTTTCACACGGGCTGTGAGTAGTCGACATCGCAATAATTAGCCTTGAGTGCAAGTGGGAGATTGTTGGAGATAGTGCCCTCAGAGTTAATTATTAGATCGCAGGTACGTGATTGCAATGATTGAGGAGGACCTATACCGGTAGGACAGTCTTACTCAAGATGATAGTATGCTATCTGGTTTGCCTTTATCAGTCGTATACATGTTCAGGTGACTGATTACATGTTACACTTTGATAGAGCCCTTAGGATCTTGCTTTACTACCAACAGTATGATGGCGATCATATACGTGAGAGTTGGGTAGTTTATATGCATATCCTTAATTGTGGTCCCTAGTCGTGGGAGTTTCGAAACAGGGCATCGATACTCCGGAGTAGACTAGTGTGTACAGTCGAGACCCCGACGAGGGGCGGTGGCCGGTCTCACAAGCCACTGGTGTCAGTTGGATCACCTAAGATGTATACAGGTGCTCATTGGGTTATGAGTACACCGGACAGGACTCGCCGGGAACCTTCTAGTTGGTATTATACATATCGTCAGATAGTAGTTCCCTGGTGACATGTGTACATGTTAGTTCATCGACCTGAGGTCGTCATTTGTCTTGTGTGAGTTCCCACTGTGGTTTGATTTCTACCCTACCACGGCTCAAAGGATTCGTGCAAACAGGTAGTTTTTGGGTACAGTCCCGAGCCATATGGAGGCACGTGAGCGGATCGGCAGGGGATTCGTCTCTCCCGGTATTGGGGGTGAGGTCGTGCTGTGTCTAGGAGAGCCATTACACAAAGTCCATGGCCATGGCAGGAGATTTACTGGTAGGTACTCCAGTAGTATCTCAGGGTGTTATTGGGCTACACTCCGACACGACTTATACTGCTATTGGGGGTCTGACGTTACTAGCCCCCTAGGCAGATATGCGATACTCATAGACGAACGGACTGGACTGTATATACATTGTCACTGTTAGGCTCAGTAGGGTTTCCGGATGAGTTCGCTCATCGACCTCCCTTGAGGTCAGTCCATGGGCAGTCGTTACGCATTGCTAGTGCCGCTGACGATTTGTGGTTAAACCCACTACCAGGGTACTGACGAGTCATTAGAGTCCCCCACAGACAGTTTCCCAAGTTCGGGCGAAACGTCATAGAGGCCGTATGGTTTTATGGCAGGGTTCGGAAAATGCACGTGCGTTTACGCACGTGTTATTTTTCGGGCAGATGATACTGGTCGGCTTTGGTTTAAGTGGGACCCGAGTATTATATTGAGTAGGTATAATATCTTTGTCTCAGTTGCATTTGTATTCGGTCGTAATACAAATGCGGGTTTATTTATACAGTTACGGGGTTATCCTGAAATTCGTTTCAGGATCACTTTTGGAAGTTGCCAGTTTCCAGTTTTCTATCAGCCGTCTTTTAACATTCGGTTAAAGACGGATTTATCTTTTCTTGGATGATGGATAGTCATGCTTCTAGAAGGTTCTAGAAAGGGTGACTTGGCATGGTGAGTCATTAGTGCTTTAAGGGAGCCATTAATGCAATGGTGACTAGGTTAATGAATCACCATTTGCATTAATGAGGTTTTGTTTGCATGAAGGATATTTGTGGTTAATCTTCTCTCTTATGGTTACCTCCCCCTCTCCTACACTCACCCCCCCACCTCCTATATATGGCCGGCCCCCTCCCCTCACTCTCAGACTCTCACATGGTGTTTCATTTGAAAAGATTATGATAGTTTTCGGTGTATGGAATTTCACAGCTCATTTCATTCCATCACCCAATTCCCACGGCAACTTCATTAACCGATCATCCACGGATTTGGACGAAGTGAGACAAAGTCATCTACTCATTCTCTACATCATTCTTGGTCGTCTCATTTAGCAAACTTGACGACCGAGTTGCCTCGAGTCAGAGGCGGGAGCCCGTTTAAAGAATCAGTGACGTGGTGCCACCTGGACGAGCAGATTGGAGATCAATGAGATCGGAGAAGCCGCAACGGAGCGTGGGATGATGGTTGAAGAACGAAGGACTCGGATCGTTCGGTATAACCTTTCTACACTCTTTACAGTTTGTTAGTTTAGCAATAATGGCAGATCCGGGTTAAAGTATACGATAGCGCCAGTTTAAAAGTTTTTGTTCCGCATTTGGCGTCTGTAGACGGCCGGGGCGCTACCGTAGACTTACATCACATGTATATAACAGTCTTGCTAAACATGGTAGTATGCTACTTGGTTTTTCTATCTTAATATGTGAGTATACGTATTGATAGAGCTCTTAGGATCTTGCTTGACTACCAGCGTTGTGATGACAGTCACACTAGTGGGGGCTGGGTAGTATACAAGCACATCCTTATTCAGGTCCCTAGTCGTAGGATTATCGAGACAGGGCATCGATACTCCGGAGTAGACTAGTGTGTACGCTTCTCATCCCAGTTGGGGAGATGGTCTGTCCCACGGCCGTCAGTACGTCGTACTGGAGATAGTATGCAGGTGCTCGTTAGGTTACGAGTACACCGGACAGGACTCACAGGGAACTGTTGGTTGGTTTTATACCAGTCGTCAGTGAACAGTTCCCAGGTGACATGAGTACAGCATAGTCCGCAGACTTGACACTGCTACTTCGCCTCGAGTGTGTCCCACTGTTCTTAGATTGCTACCCTACCACGGATCAAAGGAGTCGTGCAAACAGGTAGCAGTTGGGTGCAGTCCCGAGCACTTGGAGGCAGTGGCGGTTAGACAGGATTCGTCTCTCCCGGTATTGGGAGTAGATATCGTGCTGTGTCAGAGAGCCATTACGCAAAGTCCCTGGCCAGGGCAAGCGAGATTTGCTGGTAGGTTCCAGTAGTTTCTCAGGGTGTAATGGGCTTCGCTCCGACACGACTTATACCGCTATTAGGGGACTGACGCTAGCCGCCCCCTAGGCCCGATATGCGATAGTCTTAGACGAACGGACCCGACTGTATGGAGATTGTCACATCAGACTCAGTAGGAGTTCGGATAGGTTTCCTCATCGGCCTTCTTATCGACATCTACCTGGGGACCGTTACGTACAGCTAGTGCCGCTTGCGATCTGTGGTTAAACCCACTGCCACCGTAGTAGTCGAGTCTCTAGAGTTCCACACAGAGAGTTTCCCTACTCCAGGCGAAACGATATAGAGGTCGTATGGTTTTACGACAAGGGTTCGGACGCATACGTGTGTTTACTCACGTACGACATCCGGACAGTTTTTACTAGTCGGGTTTGGTTTAAGCCAGTTACTAGTATCCGGTTATTGGATTTATACAGTCTAAAGTTTTTCCGTGTTTTCACGGATAGGAGGGACGTTCTCGTAATTGCGCGAGAAGCTTCTAGAAGATGGTGACTAAGGAGGTTTAGGTGGCATATACATTAAATGAGATTAGTGAGTCATATGGATGATTCATCCATGTCATTAATGCTTCATAATTGCTTAATGACTCATGGAGATGAATCACCATAAGATATTTATCAAGCATGGTTGTAAATCATTTTCTTTTCTTTTCTTGAAAAATAATAATGCTTGATATATATTATGATAACTCATTTTCTCATTTGATTATGATGTTCATCTTCTATCTCCTCAAGCTCTCTCTCTTCAAACCCTAATCTTCCCCTCTCATGTGTTGAGTACAAGGATTAGTTAGACTACATAATCCATAACCATACTCTATTTCTTCTAGGTACTTTGATTAGTACTTAAAGATACCTAGTTGCCTCAAGTTTAGAGGCAAAGCTTGGAGTTTAGCTCTCGTGGTGGATCGTCTACTACTTGGAGAAGGCCGAGGAGGAGGTGGAGTTCGTAAAGACGAAGGACACGGTTCTTTAGGTATAATCCCTTCACATAGTAGTTTAGAACTTCTATGTTTGATGTTAGTTATCGTTTATCTTCGATTCATGCGGTTAGTCGATGTTTAAGCAAAGAACAAGATCGTTTTTCATATTTCCGCCTCCCCGTAAGTCGTAGGGTGTTGTACATCGACTTACAGTGGTATCAGAGCCTCGCTAAACAATAAATAAGTCACTTGCAAAATTGTATGAATTTCGAACGGAAAAAACAAAACCGGAAAACCCCGATATCATGGTATTCTGTCGATTTTTAAATGTGGTCCAAAAATTTTTCAGGGACCTTCAGAAAGCTCAAAATGATAGTATTAGAACACCCAAGAAATCTGGGCTCTTGAGTCGACTAAAGCGCCGTGGAACCGCGGCGGATCCCACCGATCCGCCGCGATTCCGCCGCCGAGTTGCCGAGTCATCAGCCGAATTTTCCTGTGTTGGTTCTCTGTGATATTTTGTATTTTCTGGAATTTTTTAATTGTTGCTCAGGTTACAGATTTACAGAGAAGTATTGGAGCAAAATTAAATGTGTTTAATCGATCGAAATTATACGGTATTTGCTTGTTGGATTATATCTGTGTTTGTATAATGTGTTCGTAAACCTCCCCTAACTGCTAGTATGTCGGTTGGCAGGGGGTTGCACATTTCTGTAATGGTTTTTACTATTTGTGGATATGAACTGTGTTGGACTGTTGTGATATATAGCCGGGGTTATGTGATGGGTTATTATTTAATTCATTTGATGTAAATGTAATTTGTTGTAATATTATTTTGCGGGGCACATCCAGGTTGCGGTTGTAGCCACCGTTGTATTATTTCATTTTACTGTTTTTGCTCCTAGGACAGACCCAAGGTGGGGTGCACAAACTGCCGGGCGGGTAGTTTGCCATACCCGTAGGGGTCTTGGGTGGGGGTAATGGCTATTCATTACAACTATGTAATCCGTCTTTTGTTGCAGGCTCAAAACAAACACGGATTGCTTGTAAATCCAATAAAGTTCATCTGTGATCTGGAATGCCTATTATTGCGTCTGACGAATGTACAATATCTATATATGATAGCTATTTAGATGTCACTTATGTTTTACACCCGCGCTAGTCCAGTCCCCGCTCTGTCGTTAGTTAAGTAACCTAACGGGTGATGACGGGACCCAGTGACGAATGCGGATGGCATATACGTACATTTTATTTTCGTTCTTTTCTGGTGTGATTAATTGATGGGACTGCGTTGATTCTGATCAATGCAAAGTAAAACAAACCTGTTTGCAGTTGTTGGAACAAATTTAAAAAGTGTTATTACAGAGACGTTTCCTTTTGTTTTGCATAGCGGTATTCAGTGGAATATCCTGCACCTCATTCGACGAGACAAGGGTCGATATCCCTTCACCGGGACTGACCCCTTGGGCAGAAGTTAGCGTCAGGGTAATAACTTCACTATAGTCGATTACAAGTTGCTTTGCATAGAGGTATTCAGTGGAATATCCTGCACCTCATTCCACGAGGAAAGAGACGAGATCCCTTCACCGGGAGTGACCTTTTTAGCAAAAGGTTTTCGCCACTATATTTTAAAAAGTTATCAGGTTCCTTCAGCGATATCAAGTTCACTACGTTCAAGGTTTTTCGCTAAAAACCAGCCGTAGCCCTCCGTCACTTCTTTTGGGTATTCAGTAGTATTCAAGCTATGTATTTTGACCTAACGCCAAGGCATAGTGTTTAGTAGCTGCTGGGTATTCAATTGTTGCATAGATAGATGAGTTGGTTTGGGACAGCCGTTCTACCATTTTGACCTAACGCCAAGGGCATGTGCGGGTGGGTTCAAATTAACAAGATAGTGACGGGTAGAACTTGGCATATGACTTATGACATTTTGACCTAACGCCAAGGTTATAAGAGCATGGGGCAAAAATCATATCGGGAGTTTCTAAAGAAACTGAAACTTGCCAAGTATGCGCATACCTTCTGAAGTATGAGTAATGTGGATGCATTCCATCACGTTATCATGCGATGAGAGTTGGATCCCGATTCCTACTGATGAGTTGGTTTACTCTTCGGTGATCCCGATTGATTCTTCTTTCAGGTTTGGAGGAGAATTTGACAGGACAGTGGGAGGTTTCCGGATTAGATAAAGTGATAACCATTCTGATTTAGGTTAGAGTGCACGCAGAGTGTTTCTTTTCTCTCTCTCTTTGGCAGTGACCTTTGACCGACCCTAGACTATGACTCAGTGACCAGGTTGACCGAACCTTCTTAAAATACTGGCTTTTGGATTGTCTGAGTTGCATAAGTCATTGCCACTCCTTCTTTTACCCTTTGCATTTCTCATAACACCCGTATTACTACGGATATCCACTTCCATTGGATAGATCCATCGTATGGTTATATACGAACTCAAAGGGACTTCTTCGAGGATGGATCCAGGTTCAGGAGAAATAGAATTGGTTTATTCAGTTGTCTTTTATTATCACCTTCTCTCAGGTTGCGAGGGCTCCTTGGTTTAGGAGAGTACACCTATTACGCTTATTGGACAGTCTTATTCCAAACCATAGGCTGGTGCCGAAAGGTAGGGAATTAAGAAAACCAATTAGCCTAAGTAGGGTGTGCAAAAGGTAATATGTAAAGACAAAATAAAGGGATTAGAAAGAGAGCAAAGTAAATTGCGACAGTTATCATTCACGACCAAACCGCTTACTTCATCGCCACTCCTATTTCACCTTTAAAAAGAATAAGGTATTATTCAGTTGTCTTTTATCATCACCTTCTCTCAAGATATGAGTACTCCTTGGTTTAGGAGGGTACACCTATTATGCTTACTGGATAGTCTTCTTCCAAATCATAGGCTGGTGCCGAACGGTAGGGAAAGAAGAAAACCATTTAGCCTAACGATGGTGTACAGAAGGTAACGACTAAAGACAAATAAAGGGATTTGGAGAGATAGCAGTGAAATATACGGTTAAAGTCATGAATTGGATTATGAAAGAGGCATTGCTATGAATACCAAGATCCCTAGGAAACATTTTCATGTTTCAGTGCATTGTTAATGAAAACTGTTTTCCCGATTAGATACTTACTCCAGGGTGTGTATTCACCAGGTTTCATTCTCATATCTGTATGGTTTTACAGATGATGAGTGGGAGTAAGTTATTGGGAATTAGGTAATTATCCTCATTATATCGGAATTCGTTGTAATTGGTGATATTTGAGGAAATCGCCAGGGTACAGTTTTCAACCTACGACGCACAGGTTATGAGTTGCTTAACTCAGAGGACTTATACAGAGTATTGTATGTTGTCCAGTGTCCATCAGGACAAAGGAGTCGGTCCCCGTACTATGTTCTGTTTACTAATGACTTCTCTAGTATTTAGACGAGTGTTTCGTAGAAATACAAGGTCTAAGTTTTGAGAAGTTGTGGGTATAAGAATAAAGTAGAGAACCAGGTGTCACAAGTATCGGGATTCTTCAAAGAGATCGAAGATGTAGATTCTTGTGATTGGTATTCAGATAATAGTAATGGTTTTGAGAAACGTGTTTTCTCTTTCAGGTTATTCATAATTGGATGGATTCCTAAGTTGAGTAATGCTGATTAGCCTCTTTCCATTAAAATGATATGCACTGGAGACAGCTGCATGATTTGAATATGGTTCCAATTAAATAAGTGCCAAAGTTTCTATATTGGATATAGAACACTTCGTACCTTAAAAGATGTTAAGGTACGGGGAGTTGTCCAGCTTATGCTTAAAACCAGACTCTGGATAACTCAGGGCACGTTTATGTAATGGCTGTTTGTGGGTTGACCCTGGCTATGACGAGGGTTGATATTCTACCATTTAGAATATCAATAGTGATATTGTTCTTGACTCGCCACAGTTTTAGTAAAATGGATCTTTTTCAGAAAACAGTAGTGGGAGTATGGTAGAACTGGAAGTGATTCCAGAACCACGAACGATTACGGAAAATTTAATAGGACCTATATATTCAAACATGTTTGACATTCCATTAGCCACTCCGTGGATATGGTGGGTAACCTCAGACACCCGAGAGGTACTCTGGTAGCCTCAAGGACGGTGACAGGGAGGTTCTTATCTACCCAGACTTGACACTACTGATGTTCCAGGCTATGAGACCCCGTAGGAGGGTTGTCATAGTCAGTGGGAGCACCGGAAGTTTAGTGGGCAAGTAGCTTATGTCTATTTATAGACTTGAGCAGTTATAGCGGAGATAGGTCATCAAATTTTGATGTGACAGTCATGGGTTTGACTTCAATCAGAATAGGGGATGGATCTGTTAAGAAGGTAGTAGGGTGTGATGTCATGGTATCTGGATGACATACACAGAGTGGGAAGTAAAATTCCTATACTACGATCGGTTGTACTGTGGTCGTCACACAGTTGTTTCTCCAGACAGGATATGGATATAATATTTGACATTCTGGTTTCTGAATCTATGGTTTTAGATCTGGATTTAGGTAGTTTCCCAATGTGGGTACTTTGACAGTATTCTAATGGTTTTTAGAATAGATGACTCCTAGCATGGTGGTGTACCTGCAGGTGATAGAGTCACCCTCTCTAAAGATGTCTTACAGACTAAAGAAGAAAGGGATGTGCATGATTGGCAGATCACTTGCTTAGGCAACTGAGTCAATCATGAGATGTCAAGTACCACACCAGATGTTGTTTTTGCACTAGATGCAATAAGTTTGTATTAATCCAATCCTGGAGAAACATAAGGAAGCAGTTTTAGAACATAAGTACATGTTCTACGGATTTGATGACGGCAGCCTCCTTCGGGAGACGATTATCATTCCAGGCTTCAAAGGTGACATGGATGACAGAGTGATTGTCAGAGTTATAGTTTTTCCTCTGACGAAGGGGACAGTATTGTGGACAGGTGGTCCAAGAGGATACTGTGGGAGGCTTGGTGCACGATACTGATTAGGTTCAGTGATCGATACAGTCTAAGAAGTTTGGATTTGGAGTTCATTTATGAACTAGGTCCCATCAGATATCCAGACATATTCTAAGACAGGTATTACTCAATTCGAGAGATGGTTTTCTCCGCGAACTTGAGATTAAGAGAGATATAGAAAGAAACATCTAGGCGGATCCACTCACTAGGGCTATTTCTCGAACACAATTGTTTTACAAACGGGCTTTGTGAAACTGATTAGTAGAGGAGTTGGATGTTCGGTTTCACACGGGCTGTGAGTAGTCGACATCGCAATAATTAGCCTTGAGTGCAAGTGGGAGATTGTTGGAGATAGTGCCCTCTGAGTCAATTATTGGATCGCAGGTACGTGATTGCAACGATTGAGGAGGACCTATACCGGTAGGACAGTCTTACTCAAGATGATAGTATGCTATCTGGTTTGCCTTTATCAGTCGTATACATGTTCAGGTGACTGATTACATGTTACACTTTGATAGAGCCCTTAGGATCTTGCTTTACTACCAACAGTATGATAGCGATCATATACGTGAGAGTTGGGTAGTTTATATGCATATCCTTAATTGTGGTCCCTAGTCGTGGGAGTTTCGAGACAGGGCATCGATACTCCGGAGTAGACTAGTGTGTACAGTCGAGACCCCGACGAGGGGCGGTGGCCAGTCTCACAAGCCACTGGTGTCAGTTGGATCACCTAAGATGTATACAGGTGCTCATTGGGTTATGAGTACACCGGACAGGACTCGCCGGGAACCTGCTAGTTGGTATTATACATATCGTCAGATAGTAGTTCACTGGAGACATGTGTACAGGTTAGTTCATCGACCTGAGGTCGTCATTTGTCTCGTGTGAGTTCCCACTGTGCTTTGATTTCTACCCTACCACGGCTCAAAGGATTCGTGCAAACAGGTAGTTTTTGGGTACAGTCCCGAGCCATATGGAGCCACGTGAGCGGATCGGCAGGGGATTCGTCTCTCCCGGTATTGGGGGTGAGGTCGTGCTGTGTCTAGGAGAGCCATTACACAAAGTCCATGGCCATGGCAGGAGATTTACTGGTAGGTACTCCAGTAGTATCTCAGGGTGTTATTGGGCTACACTCCGACACGACTTATACTGCTATTGGGGGTCTGACGTTACTAGCCCCCTAGGCAGATATGCGATACTCATAGACTAACGGACCGGACTGTATATACATTGTCACTGTTAGGCTCAGTAGGGTTTCCGGATGAGTTCGCTCATCGACCTCCCTTGAGGTCAGTCCATGGGCAGTCGTTACGCATTGCTAGTGCCGCTGACGGTTTGTGGTTAAACCCACTACCAGGGTACTGACGAGTCATTAGAGTCCCCCACAGACAGTTTCCCAAGTTTGGGCGAAACGTTATAGAGGCCGTATGGTTTTATGGCAGGGTTCGGAAAATGCACGTGCGTTTTCGCACGTGTTATTTTTCGGGCAGATGATACTGGTCGGCTTTGGTTTAAGCCGGACCCGAGTATTATATTGAGTAGGTATAATATCTTTGTCTCAGTTGCATTTGTATTCGGTCGTAATACAAATGCGGGTTTATTTATACAGTTACGGGGTTATCCTGAAATTCGTTTCAGGATCACTTTTGGAAGTTGCCAGTTTCCAGTTTTCTATCAGCCGTCTTTTAACATTCGGTTAAAGACGGATTTATCTTTTCTTGGATGAGGGATAGTCATGCTTCTAGAAGGTTCTAGAAAGGGTGACTTGGCATGGTGAGTCATTAGTGCTTTAATGGAGCCATTAATGCAATGGTGACTAGGTTAATGAATCACCATTTGCATTAATGAGGTTTTGTTTGCATGAAGGATATTTGTGGTTAATCTTCTCTCTTATGGTTACCTCCCCCTCTCCTACACTCACCCCCCCACCTCCTATATATGGCCGGCCCCCTCCCCTCACTCTCAGACTCTCACTTGGTGTTTCATTTGAAAAGATTATGATAGTTTTCGGTGTATGGAATTTCACAGCTCATTTCATTCCATCACCCAATTCCCACGGCAACTTCATTAACCGATCATCCACGGATTTGGACGAAGTGAGACAAAGTCATCTACTCATTCTCTACATCATTCTTGGTCGTCTCATTTAGCAAACTTGACGACCGAGTTGCCTCGAGTCAGAGGCGGGAGCCCGTTTAAAGAATCAGTGACGTGGTGCCACCTGGACGAGCAGATTGGAGATCAATGAGATCGGAGCAGCCGCAACGGAGCGTGGGATGATGGTTGAAGAACGAAGGACTCGGATCGTTCGGTATAACCTTTCTACACTCTTTACAGTTTGTTAGTTTAGCAATAATGGCAGATCCGGGTTAAAGTATACGATAGCGCCAGTTTAAAAGTTTTTGTTCCGCATTTGGCGTCTGTAGACGGCCGGGGCGCTACCGTAGACTTACATCACATGTATATAACAGTCTTGCTAAACATGGTAGTATGCTACTTGGTTTTTCTATCTTAATATGTGAGTATACGTATTGATAGAGCTCTTAGGATCTTGCTTGACTACCAGCGTTGTGATGGCAGTCACACTAGTGGGGGCTGGGTAGTATACAAGCACATCCTTATTCAGGTCCCTAGTCGTAGGATTATCGAGACAGGGCATCGATACTCCGGAGTAGACTAGTGTGTACGCTTCTCATCCCAGTTGGGGAGATGGTCTGTCCCACGGCCGTCAGTACGTCGTACTGGAGATAGTATGCAGGTGCTCGTTAGGTTACGAGTACACCGGACAGGACTCACAGGGAACTGTTGGTTGGTTTTATACCAGTCGTCAGTGAACAGTTCCCAGGTGACATGAGTACAGCATAGTCCGCAGACTTGACACTGCTACTTCGCCTCGAGTGTGTCCCACTGTTCTTAGATTGCTACCCTACCACGGCTCAAAGGAGTCGTGCAAACAGGTAGCTGTTGGGTGCTGTCCCGAGCACTTAGAGGCAGTGGCGGTTAGACAGGATTCGTCTCTCCCGGTATTGGGGGTTGATATCGCGCTGTGTCAGAGAGCCATTACGCAAAGTCCCTGGCCAGGGCAAGCGAGATTTGCTGGTAGGTTCCAGTAGTTTGTCAGGGTGTAATGGGCTTCGCTCCGACACGACTTATACCGCTATTAGGGGACTGACGCTAGCCGCCCCCCTAGGCCCGATATGCGATAGTCTTAGATGAACGGACCCGACTGTATGGAGATTGTCACATCAGACTCAGTAGGAGTTCGGATGGGTTTCCTCATCGGCCTTCTTATCGACATCTACCTGGGGACCGTTACGTACAGCTAGTGCCGCTTGCGGTCTGTGGTTAAACCCACTGCCACCGTAGCAGTCGAGTCTCTAGAGTTCCACACAGAGAGTTTCCCTACTCCAGGCGAAACGATATAGAGGTCGTATGGTTTTACGACAAGGGTTCGGACGCATACGTGTGTTTACGCACGTACGACATCCGGACAGTTTTTACTAGTCGGGTTTGGTTTAAGCCAGTTACTAGTATCCGGTTATTGGATTTATACAGTCTAAAGTTTTTCCGTGTTTTCACGGATAGGAGGGACGTTCTCGTAATTGCGCGAGAAGCTTCTAGAAGATGGTGACTAAGGAGGTTTAGGTGGCATATACATTAAATGAGATTAGTGAGTCATATGGATGATTCATCCATGTCATTAATGCTTCATAATTGCTTAATGACTCATGGAGATGATTCACCATAAGATATTTATCAAGCATGGTTGTAAATCATTTTCTTTTCTTTTCTTGAAAAATAATAATGCTTGATATATATTATGATAACTCATTTTCTCATTTGATTATGATGTTCATCTTCTCTCTCCTCAAGCTCTCTCTCTTCAAACCCTAATCTTTCCCTCTCATGTGTTGAGTACAAGGATTAGTTAGACTACTTAATCCATAACCATACTCTATTTCATCTAGTTACTTTGATTAGTACTTAAAGATACCTAGTTGCCTCAAGTTTAGAGGCAAAGCTTGGAGTTTAGCTCTCGTGGTGGATCGTCTACTACTTGGAGAAGGCCGAGGAGGAGGTGGAGTTCGTAAAGATGAAGGACACGGTTCTTTAGGTATAATCCCTTCACATAGTAGTTTAGAACTTCTATGTTTGATGTTAGTTATCGTTTATCTTCGATTCATGCGGTTAGTCGATGTTTAAGCAAAGAACAAGATCGTTTTTCATATTTCCGCCTCCCCGTAAGTCGTGGGGTGTTGTACATCGACTTACAGTGGTATCAGAGCCTCGCTAAACAATAAATAACTCACTTGCAAAATTGTATGAATTTCGAACGGAAAAAACAAAACCGGAAAACCCCGATATCATGGTATTCTGTCGATTTTTAAATGTGGTCCAAAAATTTTTCAGGGACCTTCAGAAAGCTCAAAATGATAGTATTAGAACACCCAAGAAATCTGGGCTCTTGAGTCGACTAAAGCGCCGCGGAACCGCGGCGGATCCCACCGATCCGCCGCGATTCCGCCGCCGAGTTGCCGAGTCATCAGCCGAATTTTCCTGTGTTGGTTCTCTGTGATATTTTGTATTTTCTGGAATTTTTTAATTGTTGCTCAGGTTACAGATTTACAGAGAAGTATTGGAGCAAAATTAAATGTGTTTAATCGATCGAAATTATACGGTATTTGCTTGTTGGATTATATCTGTGTTTGTATAATGTGTTCGTAAACCTCCCCTAACTGCTAGTATGTCGGTTGGCAGGGGGTTGCACATTTCTGTAATGGTTTTTACTATTTGTGGATATGAACTGTGTTGGACTGTTGTGATATATAGCCGGGGTTATGTGATGGGTTATTATTTAATTCATTTGATGTAAATGTAATTTGTTGTAATATTATTTTGCGGGGCACATCCAGGTTGCGGTTGTAGCCACCGTTGTATTATTTCATTTTACTGTTTTTGCTCCTAGGACAGACCCAAGGTGGGGTGCACAAACTGCCGGGCGGGTAGTTTGCCGTACCCGTAGGGGTCTTGGGTGGGGTAATGGCTATTCATCACAACTATGTAATCCGTCTTTTGTTGCAGGCTCAAAACAAACACGGATTGCTTGTAAATCCAATAAAGTTCATCTGTGATCTGGAATGCCTATTATTGCGTCTGACGAATGTACAATATCTATATATGATAGCTATTTAGATGTCACTTATGTTTTACACCCGCGCTAGCCCAGCCCCCGCTCTGTCGTTAGTTAAGTAACCTAACGGGTAATGACGGGACCCCGTGGCGAATGCGGATGGCATAAGAGCACGTTGTATTTTCGTTGTTTTCTGCAATGATAGATTAATGATGGGACGCATTATTTATAATGCAAAGAAAATAAACCAAAAGTTTAATCGTTGGAACAATTTAAAAGAAACCACTCGGTTATTTTAAAAGAGCAGAATTTTTAATTGTGGAGCTTTAACCACTCTTTTTAAAAAGCTATCAGGTTCCTTCGATTATATCAAGTTCACTACGTTCACGGTTTCGCCAAAACCAGTCGTAGCCCTCCGTCATTTCGTATGAATGGTCAGTAGTATTCAAGCTATGTTTGTTGGCTTTCGTCAAGGCATAGTGTTTGGTAGCTGCTGGGGTATTCATTTGTTGCATAGATAGATGAGTTGGTTTGGGACAGTCGTATAACCTTGTTGGATTTCGTCAAGGGTATATACGGGTGGGTTCAAATTAACAAGATAATGATGGGCAGAACTTGACATGTGTTTTATGATTTGTTTGCTTTCGTCAAGGTCATAAGAACATGGGGCAAAAATATATATCGGGAATTTCTAAAGAAACTGAAATTTGCAAAGAGATGCATACCATTTGGAGTTTGATGAATGTTGGTAGGATTCCTTCAACATTATCATACGATGATATTTGGATCCCGATCCTACTGTGAGTATATACTACTCATCAGGATATTCGTCACTTAACGATCAATGCTATAAACCAAGTAGGTGTCAAGAAAGGTGTCAGCGGGGTTACGCCCCCAGAGAAAAGAGGTTCTTTAATTAAGGAACTTCACGAAAGCGTTGGAAAACCTCCCTCGAAGTATCGACACTACCCTGGCTGAACGGTTAAGCAAGAATTGTACAGTGAGAATAGTCCTGGCTAATTCTTCTTTTATGGTTTGAGGAAGGATTCGAGAAACATTGGGAGCCATCCAGTTTAGATAAATTAAAAACCAATCTAAACTTGCAAGAGCATCATGCTAAAGTGTTTTCTTCTCTCTCTCTTATTGCAGCGACCTTGTGACCATGACTAGGTTACATCTAGATAACAAGTTGACTGAATCTAACTTATATGACTGGCAAAGGTCTGTCCAGATGACCATTGCCTATGACAAGCTGGACCACCCTATTACTGCTCAAGATCCCGCCGTCCCAGGTCCAGTTTCCACCGTCGCGGATATGGATATCCGTCAGACAAAGGAAAAGGATAAAGCGAAAGCCAAGTGCCTCGTGTTGGCTTCAGTTGATGGTATATACCAGAAACAGCACGAGAAGATGGACTATGTCTCCATCTTTCTCTATAACAAAGATTTATATGGAGAGCAATCTCATATCGCAAGATATGAGGCCTCGAACGAATTAATTCAAGCGAGGTCGGCTGACGGGTCATCTGTAAGGGACGACGTCCTTACGATGACTAGCTATATTGATGAGCTCAAGGACCCGGAGACCACGTTGGGAAACAGGTCATATGCTGACGTATTTCCACAGTCCCTACCCTCTACTTATACCCTAAAAGAAACCAGGGAGACACAAGCTCTGCTTAATGGGGGACCTTCTTCTTCTTCATCCAAGGCGAAAGCAAAGGGTGAAAAGAAGAAGACCTCTACAAAGCCGATATACGGTGTCAGCAAAGTAGGAGGAAAGGGAAGATAAAAAGTTTCGGGACTTGGTATAGGTAAGGAGGGATATTCCTATTGTTATAAGAATGGACATTGGCAGAAGGATTGCAGGGCTTTGGAAGCCAGTAGCCAGGATACGAAGCATGTTGTGGCTTCAGCCTCAAGTGTGTTTGTAATTGAGAACTGTTTGTCAATTAACTCTACTTCCTGGGTACTAGATACCGGAGCAGGATCACATATCTGTAATTCGTTACATGCTTTGAGAAACCATAAAGTTATAAGGATAGGTGATTTGTCTCTCAGAGTTGCAAACGGAATGAGCGTGGACGCTGAATCCGTGTGAGAATATCGCCTAGGTTTGACAAGTGGGCAGATATTGATTCTACGTAACTGTCTGTATGTACCTAGTTTGACTTGTAATATCATATCAGTGTCCTCACTTTCAAGAGAGGGATATGACTTTACATTCGTAAGCGATGTAGTTCACATCCACCTAAATCAAGTTCTGATTGGGTCCGGTAGATTAGATGAAGGTATATACGTATTGAATCAAGCTCAGGTTTTCAATGTCTAGAACACACTTAAAAGAAAGTCTCCAGAAATGAATCAGGCTTTCTTATGGCATTGTAGACTAGGTCACATCAATGAAACACGATTAACGAAGTTACATAGAGAAGGATATTTGAATCCGTTCGAATATCAATCTTATGCCACTTGTGAATCTTGTCTCATGGGAAAGATGACAAAGACTCCGTTTACTGGACACGGAGTAAGAGCGAGCGAGCTCTTAGGACTCGTACACAGTGACGTGTGCGGTCCGATGTCTACACATGCGCGAGGTGGTTATTCCTACTTCATTACTTTTACGGATGATTTCTCTAGGTATGGACATGTCTTCTTGATGAAGCATAAATCCGAGGTCTTTGAGAAATTCCAAGAATACAAGAATGAAGTGAAAAACCAAACAGGCAAAAGTATTAAGACACTGAGATCTGATCGAGGTGGTGAATACTTAAGTGCCGAGTTCCTGGGTTACTTAAAAGAGAAAGGAATTCTCTCTCAGCTTACTCCTCCATACACACCACAACACAACGGTGTATCGGAAAGAAGGAATCGAACCCTATTAGATATGGTTCGTTCCATGATGAGTAAGGCTGAGTTACCGCGATCATTCTGGGGTTATGCGCTAGAATCAGCGGCATATATTTTGAACAAGGTTCCAACCAAGACTGTGTCTACCACGCCATATCAGATGTGGAGTGGGAAGAAACCCTATCTTCAGTACCTGAAGACATGGGGATGTCCAGCTTTTGTAAAAAAGCAGCATCCGGACAAGCTCGAGGCACGCTCAGTAGAGTGTAAGTTTATGGGATATCCAAAGAACTCCATGGGATATTGCTTTTACTACCCAGAGGAACAAAAGGTTTTTGTTTCTCGTCATGCCCGCTTCTTAGAAACTGAATTTTTAGAAAATCAGAAGAGTGGGAGCGTAGTAAAACTGGAAGAAATTCCAGAACCACAAGCTGTTACTGAAAGTTTGGTAGAACAAGAAGTTTCAAAAGAAAGGGACATACCAGCGCCTATCCGCAGAAGTAGTAGGCAGTCTCATCCGCCTGAGAGATACTACGGTTTTCTCATAGACGGGGATCGAGAAGATTGCGTCATTGATAATGACGACCCTACTAGCTTCCAGCAAGCCATTCAGAGCGGCGACTCAGTAAAATGGCTGGATGTAATGCAGACCGAAATGGAGTCCATGTACACTAACAAAGTATGGACTTTGGAAACTACTCCAGATGGGGTAAAACCTGTAGAATTTAAGTGGATCTTCAGAAAGAAGATTGGTGTAGATGGACAGGTTGAAACCTATAAGGCTAGACTTATTGCAAAGGGTTTCCGTCAAAGACTTGGTTTGGACTATGACGAAACCTTTTCTCCAGTGGCTATGCTGAAATCCATTCAGGTCCTTCTTGCTATTGCTGCCTTCCACGATTATGAGATCTGGCATATGGACGTAAAGACGGCCTTTCAAAATAGAAATTTAGAAGAGAGCGTATATATGGATCAGCCAGAGGGATTCATTCAGAGTGGGAGCAGCGCTAAAGTATGCAAGCTGCTTAAGTCCATTTATGGACTAAAGCAGGCATCGCGGAGTTGGAACATCTTTTTTGATGATACTGTCAAAGAATTCGACTTTATCAAAAATCCAGATGAACCATGCATATACAGTAAGATTGTAGGGAGAGTTGTTGTATTCCTCTTCTTGTACGTGGATGACATTCTCCTAATAGGAAATGATATTCCTATGCTACAGTCAGTCAAAAGATTCTTGTCACAGAAATTTTCCGTGAAGGACCTGGGTGATGCCACCTACATTCTGGGGATCCAGATCTATCGTGATAGATCAAAGAGGATGTTGGGACTTTCACAGTCCAGGTACATAGACACCATATTGAAAAGATTCAGTATGGAAGATTCTAAGAACGGTAACCTACCAGCTTGTCACGGAATCACCCTCTCCAAAGAGATGTCTCCCAAGACTGATTTAGAAAGGGAACGCATGTCGATTATACCCTACGCTTCTGCGGTAGGCTCTATAATGTATGCGATGTTATGTACCAGACCAGATGTAGCATACGCATTGAGCGTTGTAAGCCGGTATCAGGAAAAACCAGGGGAGAATCACTGGATAGCAGTAAAGAACATTTTCAAGTACCTGAGAAGGACTAAGGAGATGTTCTTGGTTTACGGCGGAAAAGACCTCAGGATGGAGGCCTATGCTGATTTCGGCTTCCAGAGTGACAAGGATGACTCCAAGTTCATGTCGGGTTATGTCTTTACCCTCAATGGAGGGGCGGTCTGTTGGAAGAGTTCCAAGCAGGACACCGTTGCTGACTCAACGATGGAAGCGGAGTACATAGCTGCTTGCGATGCCGCAAAAGAAGCTGTCTAGATGAAGAAGTTCCTCACAGAACTTCAGGTGGTTCCTACCAGTGTTGGTCCAATACCTCTGTATTGCGACAACAACGGCGCTATAGCTTTAGCGAAGGAACCCAGGTCCCATCAGAAGTCCAGACACATCTTAAGGCGGTATCACTTGATCAGGGAGATCGTAGATCGCCGGGAGATCGAGGTAAAGAGAGTAAATACAGAGGATAACATTGCTGATCGATTCACTAAGGCCCTACCTCAGATTCAGTTCGAGAGGCTACTCGAGATCATCGTTCTTCGATACGCCAGTACATGGCCCTAGTGCAAGTGGGAGATTGTTAGTGTTTATGCCCTAGAAGGCCATTACTGTATCATACTGGTTTGTATATTACTTAATGGAAGCTAGGGATATTCACATGTATATAACAGTCTTGCTAAACATGGTAGTATGCTACTTGGTTTTTCTATCTTAATATGTGAGTATACGTATTGATAGAGCTCTAAGGATCTTGCTTGACTACCAGCGTTGTGATGGCAGTCACACTAGTGGGGGCTGGATAGTATACAAGCACATCCTTATTCAGGTCCTTAGTCGTAGGATTATCGAGACAGGGCATCGATACTCCGGAGTAGACTAGTGTGTACGCTTCTCATCCCAGTTGGGGAGATGGTCTGTCCCACGGCCGTCAGTACGTCGTACTGGAGATAGTATGCAGGTGCTCGTTAGGTTACGAGTACACCGGACAGGACTCACAGGGAACTGTTGGTTGGTTTTATACCAGTCGTCAGTGAACAGTTCCCAGGTGACATGAGTACAGCATAGTCCGCAGACTTGACACTGCTACTTCGCCTCGAGTGTGTCCCACTGTTCTTAGATTGCTACCCTACCACGGCTCAAAGGAGTCGTGCAAACAGGTAGCAGTTGGGTGCAGTCCCGAGCACTTAGAGGCAGTGCCGGTTAGACAGGATTCGTCTCTCCCGGTGTTGGGGGTTGATATCGCGCTGTGTCAGAGAGCCATTACGCAAAGTCCCTGGCCAGGGCAAGCGAGATTTGCTGGTAAGTTCCAGTAGTTTCTCAGGGTGTAATGGGCTTCGCTCCGTCACAACTTATGCCGCTATTAGGGGACTGACACTAGCCGCCCCCCTAGGCCCGATATGCGATAGTCTTAGACGAACGGACCGGACAGTATGGAGATTTTCACATCAGACTCAGTAGGAGTTCGGATGGGTTTCCTCATCGCCCTTATTATCGACATCTACCTGGGGACCGTTACGTACAGCTAGTGCCGCTTGCGGTCTGTGGTTAAACCCACTGCCACCGTAGTAGTCGAGTCTCTAGAGTCCCACACAGAGAGTTTCCCTACTCCAGGCGAAACGATATAGAGGTCGTATGGTTTTACGACAAGGGTTCGGACGCATACGTGTGTTTACGCACGTACGACATCCGGACAGTTTTTACTAGTCGGCTTTGGTTTAAGCCAGTTACTAGTATCCGGTTATTGGATTTATACAGTCTAAAGTTTTTCCGTGTTTTCACGGATAGGAGGGGCGTTCTCGTAATTGCGCGAGAAGCTTCTAGAAGATGGTGACTAAGGAGGTTTAGGTGGCATATACATTAAATGAGATTAGTGAGTCATATGGATGATTCATCCATGTCATTAATGCTTCATAATTGCTTAATGACTCATGGAGATGAATCACCATAAGATATTTATCAAGCATGGTTATAAATCATTTTCTTTTCTTTTCTTGAAAAACAATAATGCTTGATATATATTATGATAACTCATTTTCTCATTTGATTATGATGTTCATCTTCTCTCTCCTCAAGCTCTCTCTCTTCAAACCCTAATCCTCCCCTCTCATGTGTTGAGTACAAGGATAAGTTAGACTACTTAATCCATAACCATACTCTATTTCATCTAGGTACTTTGATTAGCACTTAAAGATACCTAGGTGCCTCAAGTTTAGAGGCAAAGCTTGGAGTTTAGCTCTCGTGGTGGATCGTCTACTACTTGGAGAAGGCCGAGGAGGAGGTGGAGTTCCTAAAGACGAAGGACACGGTTCTTTAGGTATAATCCCTTCACATAGTAGTTTAGAACTTCTATGTTTGATGTTAGTTATCGTTTAGCTTCGATTCATGCGGTTAGTCGATGTTTAAGCAAAGAACAAGATCGTTTTTCATATTTCCGCCTCCCCGCAAGTCGTGGGGTGTTGTACATCGACTTACAGGATATTCACAATACCACTATGCAAAGCAAGAACTAGAAAAGCAGTCAAAAGACAAACCGAAGGTTGTAGCATCTGCTAGTTATTGCTAAAGAGGTCACTCCCGGTGAAGGGATCTCGGCTCTTTCCTTATCGAATAAGGTGATGGATGTTCTACAAGGAACACCGCTATGCAAAGCAACAACTAGAGCTACCTTATTTTTGAAATTCGATTCCACAACATCTTTTAGGTTTATTTTCTTTCATTAATCTCATTAATGAATGTCCCATCATTTAAGTCCACCTAAACATCACAGATAAATACAACGTACACTTATGCCATCCGCATTCGCCTCGATGTCCTGTCTGCACCGTTAGGATAGGTAACTAACGGCAGAGCGGGGTAGGGCTAGCACGGGTATAAAACATAAGCAACGTCTATATAATATATCATATATACTATATACAATATCTATCTGAACATATCACATGATCACATCACAGATAACGCAGCAGAAAATATTATATGAAATATTGGATATACTAGGACGTCCGTGTTTTATTTTGAGCCTGTATAAAACACGGATTCCACGGTCGTGATGAATAGCCAATCCCACACCCCTAGACCCCTACGAGAGCGGCAATCAACCCTACCAATTCTAGAGTTAGGAGACCCGAACTCGACTCCTCGAGATGGTCTCCCACTAGACCCTAGAACCCGGTTACTTATGCTCCCCGCCTTGGGTCTATCCTAATGCGGAAAAGTAAATAATATACAATAGTGACATCATCCTCAGCCCGGAAGTGCCCCAATAAAAGAATATTACATACATGTTTTTACATGAATGAAAACAGAAAAAAAACACTCATCTCACATAAAAAAACCCGGCTATTCAAATACGACGATCTAATATAACATATCCAGCAACACATAACATCACATGTCATCAACGTAAGTAAATATGCCCATCCCAATTGTCGTTGACATATAGCAACGAAACCGGCGATATCACATATTACACTTACGGTCGCAGAAAAGAAAGTGTAAAACTACAACAGTTGGAATCCGCAATTTCTTTAGACATCGCATGCCTAACAATTATAAACCCCGCATTTTAGTCTCATCATCGAAAACTCTTTTCAATATCAAGTCGGGCAATTCAACAAGATTCCCGACATCCTGATCGAATACTCGTCGCAAACTTTAGTAGACGGCCGCACCCCCGGATGCCGTCGACGAAGTGCACTAAGGCGGAACATCGCTGCCGCGAGAACCCGAACGGATGATTTCGGCGACGGGGTTCTCCTACAGTCACTTGGTCGGGGCTATGGGGCATGGCTGTCTATTAAGTTTACCAGGCGAGTATCCGCGTACGCTACGTGATTGCGACGGACTTTTGATCACATCAAAATTCCATGGCAACCGATCAAATGAGACTAAAGTGCTAGATTTATAACATTCAGATTAGTTATCTCATAACTACTTGTGGATTCCAAATATTGTATCACATTCCAGATAAATAGACAATATTAAACTTTCCGATCGAATAATCAAACACCAAAGTTTTCCCAAATAGCTTAACACTTGAGGGGAGTTTAAAAACATCCATTTCATGCCACAGTACCAATGGTCCAGCCGTAGAAGGGTCAAGCCAACGCCTCACATGTGGCACGCCGTACTGCCCAAAACCCTAAGGTTCAAAAGGCAGTTCAAGATGGTCACATAATCGAGTTAAGGTTTGTTGTCTTCTAGAGGGTCCATCGCGTTACTTGCGCAATTTAGACGTTGTTAAACAACGGAAAAAATCCAACACTTGGAAATTTTCCGGGTCGGGAAAAAGTGAGTTATTGATATCCGGTCGAACTTTTTAACACTTTCTAAAATTACCCGGGCAAAATAAACAAAGTTAAATAATCCGATCGAATCATCGAGTCCCCAATACAACCCAGAAAACTCAACTCTTGAGTATAAATTAAAAATTCCCAGAAAACACAGCAACTATACAAGAACATTACTGTGCAAACAGTGTAGCATAAAGCTACAGAATGGCCGCGGAACCGCCGCGCCACCTAGGGTACAGCCGCGGTTCCGCGGCGCCTTGATTTAATTGGGGTCACGTGCTTCACAGTAATTCCTAGAAAACCCTGCTGAATTTTTTGAGTATTTTTAATTAGGAAAAACCCACAGTTTTAAAAAATGTACAGAGAAGGGTTTTGATTAGGGTTTCGGGGTTCGATCGGGTTTCTAACTTCGTCTACACTTCGCCTAAAGCTCTAGCTAGGCTCTGATACCACTGTAAGGTTCCTAGGCACACTCATGAGGTTCTACAAGGCATCAACCATGCCAAAATCATTAAATTTTTGTGCCGAACAACCCTATGCAAGATCGTATACTAGAGATTATGCGAAACTAAAAGCAAGCAAACTACTTTTCTACTAAGTGAAAGGGATAACAACCTTGGTAGATCCGGTCCTTCACTTCTAATGCTCCGTGTTGACGTCCCTTCGCTGCGATCATCGGGATCCCGGACCCTAGCGATGGTTTCTTCGGAGAAATGAGCGGGCTAGGTCGTTGACTTCGAGGCCGAAGATGATCTACGTCGAGGAGACTCAAACTCAAGCTCCATCTTCACTTGATCATGAACTTTGTGAAGAGAACACCCTATACTACATGGCAAGTGGTAGAGGATGAAGAAATAGGAAGTGGGTTCACTTTGGATTTGGATTTCTCACTCTTAATCTTCACTTGGTCATTTTCAAGAAAGGTTTTTCTTCTTCTTGAAGAAGAAGAAGAAGGAATAAGAATGAATTATTCATTAACTTAAATGAATAATCAAGTGAAGTATATCATAATGCAACCATGGGTGAGTTAATCTTTGTAGAGACTAAACCCTAGTTTGAGCTAATGGTTAGGTTAGTGAAAATCTCATGCAAAACAAAATGGTTAGACTTTGTCAAAGATGCTTAAAAAGCTTCATGAAGCTTCAAGCAAAACAACAAAGAAAGCCACCATTTTGTTTTTGCCAAAAATAAATAAAACCCAACCATTAACCTAAACATGGTGTAAGTCATACACACACCCAAGTTTGCATGTATCATCAATCATGATGCAAACTAGTGCACAAACATATATCATATATACAACTTGTGCATATCAAGTGAGAAAATCAATCATAAGTGAATAAATATTAGTTAATGTAAACTAATATATCAAATATATAATTATACATTAAATCATTAAATCAATACTTGATTTAATGATCCGTTCATATCGCATATAACCGACTAATATCTAGTGTATCAATATATCGTATCAACACTTGATTCGGTAATCCGGCTATATCTCATATAACTGTCCGATGATACAATTCGCGAGAATAGAACATAGTATCACATACTGGTATTATTCTCGGTCCCGCACATATCTCATATGCGCTCCTATTTCGTTTCGCTTGAGCCAGGAAATCTCTGTGTAGGACTCTAAAGACTCGTCAATACGCCGGCAGTAGGTGGTGATCATATCAATCACCCACAAGCCGCAAGCGGTCTGCCAAACGTAACGGCCACCCGGGTATTGAGCGATCAGAAGATCAACGAGAAAGCCTGCTCACACTCCTGCGAATCCAATCAGTAACACTTACCGTACAGTCCGGTCTGTACGTCTGATATGTCGCATATCTCGCCTGAGGGTGGTAAACGTCAGACCCCGGTAGCTTGATAAGTCATGCCGAAGTAAGGTCCATAACAAGCGTGAAACTACTGATAACACTTATCAGTAAATCACAGCAACCCTGTCCAGGGATTTCCAGTTATGGCCAGTCGAGCATAGCGCAACATCAACTCCGCAATACCGGGAGAGACGAATCCCCTCTTATCGCTCATTGCCTCTATGTGATTCAGGACTGTACCCCAAAACCACCTATTTGCACGACTCAGTAGAACCGTGGTAGGGTGGAAATAAAAGCACAGTGGGAGACACACAAGACTCTATGACGAACTCGGGTCAACAGACTAAGCTGTACAAGTGTCACCAGAGAACTGCCATCTGACGTAAGGTATGATACCATCTGGGAGTTCTCGGCGAGTTCGTTCAGTGTACCCAGTCTCCACTGAGCACCCGCATAGCATCTCTGATGTCAAACACCAATGGATATGGGATCATCCATCGCCCATCACATGGGTCGAGAAGATATACGCTAGTCTACTCTGGAATATCGATACCCCATCTCGATATTCCCATGACTAGGAACTTTGAAGGATGTACTCATGGACTACCCAGGCCCCACTAGTATGATCTTCATCATAGTCCTGCAAGTCGAGTACACATCCTAAGGGATTTATCAACATGTAACAGAGAGATAGAAAGTATACATGTTAAGATAAAGAGCAACCAGATAGCGTACTATCATGTCGAGCAAGAAAGTCCTACCTATATATGTCCCAGCATCCACTACAATATACATCTCATGTACAGTAATGGCCTCTAGGGCATACATATAACTAACAATTTTAAAACTGGAATCATTTAATATAGCGGTTTTCCCATGATATGTGCATATTACTGTTCCATGTGCATGATATACGGATATGCTTACATTTCTATTATATGTCGCATACATCATGTTTACGCATTGAAATATGCTGTTTTCAGGAGATTTCTGGATTTGAGAACCGTGGATATTTCAAAAGAAAGTATTTATTGTTTTAAAAACTCGGTTTCTCTTGATATGATATTTCAGTGCGTCTACCATGCGTTTTCTCGGTTCTGAGACGTATGATAGAAACCCGATTCAAAGAGGTAGATGATCCGTTTGCGGGTTCATGGTGGACCCGGTATGGTTCCCCGGGGCGAGAAATATTTTTCGTGGAGTAGACGATGAGCCTGGCAGGGTGGCTAGTACCTACCGGTGATAGTATTTGGACTCGGCGGTTATCCGGAGGATACCGACCGGAGTGATGAGATGGATATGAGCCGACCCGTTCTGCCGGAGCCCGCGGGCCGATCCCGCAGATTGACGGAGTCGAGATATAAGGATTTACGTGTCGATGATGGACACGGGTTTCATGATGTTTTCGAGTGTCGATGCTGGACACTCAGGTTCCATGATTTTGTTGTGTCACGAGGGACACACGTTGATTTATATCCTCATACTTCCATGCATATGCTTTTATGATATTGACATGCATGATGTTGTTGTGTCATTGGTTGACATGTGGACGAGATCCACATGCATACATACATTGATTATATAATTGGAAGATATCTGCATGCATATAGACTTTTAGTTTATTGTTGGCACATATACAGATACGGTCACCCTAGATATCGTAGTATTACCTTTATAATATAGTTGATCTGGGAAATCGTTATTTTATTCAATTTCTACCTGTTGATATTTTCTACTCACGAGTTGGCAACTCACCCCGTTGTGCCACGGTTCTTGCAGGTTGACCGCATGGATCGGTAGCGGCATCCTTGGCGCACAGTTGTATTCGGGTGATTTTCTTTCGTAGGTGGTACACGTCGGATTGTGCTACTATTGTATTTATTATTCCTGTTGTATCTAGTCAACTCCATCAATCAAAACTAGTATTTGTATAAATAGTAAGACTTAGTGAGACATGTAGTTGCGAGACTTGAGCAATGGGTTTTTATGTTCGGTTTTTGGATTGATGTCTTACTTTATTCTTTATCATTTGTGCTAATCTTCGCCGATTGGGCGTCGTATACTTGTTTTATTGCTTTGTGTGGTTATGGATCCGCCGTTTGGCGAAGAGCTAGCTCCCGCTTGGGGATGCCTTTTTATTATCATGTATTGTGGTTTTGGATCAAAATATACAAAGGAGGTGCTGCCCAAATTTTTAAAAGACAAAACATGTTTTTTAACTAGTAAATTTCACTTGCATTATTCATGTTCCTTTTCTATGCATTTAAGAAAACTTGATTTCATTATACCTTTATTTCAAAACTTCACCTTTTTTATTTTCTTAAAAAGGTTTAGATTTCTGGGTTTCAGCTTACTTGAATTACGTTACGCCTTTAGACGTTGCGTGATTTTAGTACTGGTCACGAGCTAATATTTCGGGTCGTGACAAAGTTGGTATCAGAGCGCTAGGTTTAACCTTGGTTCGAGTCTATGTTTGACTATGTGGAGTCTGGGGCGTAAATATTTCGGAACCTAGGCTTGACCTTACAGAACTTAGACTTAGACAGGGGGGTATTAGACCCGAACTTTCGTTACATAGGCTGACCCTGATTGATGGAGTAGGTAGCTTGAGTAGAGTAACGTACCGTACATATGTTCCGCGGCATATTTACGATATGATACTCCACTTAAGAAACCTTAGGATGTACATATATTGAGATCTTTGATTCTATTTGTTTCCATGATCATACTCTTATTGATTCCATTCCTCCTTATGATCATGTATCCATTTTGGGATCCGTTGATTCCTTTCTTTCCATTGATATGGTTTCATCGATACATGCTTGAGGTTCCTGTCACCATGGTTTGAGCGCAGATTGAGCTGCTACTAGTGTTGCGGTCAGGGCGATCTCGTCATGGACGAGGACCGACCATCGTGTTTTCTGGTGACATGAGAACGTCTCGATTTTGTATTGGTGTTATGACTTCTCGTTTGAGACGAGTGTTTGGATTTGCACCGTATGATCAGGACGTTGATAGAAGCTGCCAGTTGTGAGAGGACTGTTGATGTACAGCATACCCCAGAGATTTTGATGTCGTCTACCGTGTGGACAGATGACCCAGCTGTTGCTGAGATTGATGTGATGTCGCTTCCAGAGCTTACGAGCTGAGATCGCTGGAGCTTTCAGGCAGAGATACGACAGATGATAGCTAGTCTATCTTGAGTTGAGAGACGAAGGGTATTCACATGTTGTCTAGGCGAAGTTAAAAGTTCTAACGAATGTCAGAAACCCATTTTCCAAGTTTAAAGTATTCAGAGGAACATGCAAGTAATTCTGTGGACCCTCTAGAAGAATGAAACCCTAACTCGACATGATGACCATGGAACCGCTTGGAACCTTAAGGTTTGCGGCAGTTTAGCGGTGCCATCAATGAGTCTTGGGTTTGCCCTTCTACGGTTAGTCTATAGGTACTGTGGCATGTACTAGATATTATTAAACTGTGCTTAGGTGTTGAGCTTTCGGGGAATTATGGGATTTTGACAAATCGAATGAAAAGTTTAACGTCGTCCTGATATCACATGATAGGAGACCAGTAAGCTGACCAGCTTCAGGTAGAGGACCTCACCCAGATGCGTTGTGAGCTGATTGAGAACGGACGAGTATTGAGTATTCCTCCGATGGTTGGGACGAGCTCTCGATGACGTGTTCGGCTAGATATCTTTTACAGAGTGATGAAGATACTGAGTTTGTGATTTTGAGTCCGTGTGAGAGATTCCGGATTGACTGTAGCCGAGATAATTGCAGTACGCAGATAGCAGGACGTGACATCAAAGCAAACGATAATAAAGATGAGTGGAACAAAAGGTTCGTGCGAGATGTCAACGAGCTGTTGTTACTCCCCGTTGAGATTAGAGATCTGATATGCATACAGAGGCGTTGGGATATGACCAGTCCCCGAGGAAATGCTGTGCTGAGAACGCAGATGTCCAGAAAGCGAGAAGCAATTATGCAAGAGTACCAGCCTCCGTATAGTTCGGCATAGGCGAGATCAGAAGAGACCCTGAGCAGGTTCCTTCCAGGACACTGCTGCAATAAGATTTGCACCCAGGATCAGATGTGTGACGTGTATTTAGAGGACCAGAGGCCGATGCCAGTGACATGCTGCTTTACGAGTGGTCATACTAATTGGCCAAGAGACGACCAGAGAAGTGCCAGAGCGGAATCGTTTCCGTTAGCACACCTGACTGAACCGATGAGATGATGGATTGCCAGATTGGTAATCCACAGAGAAATGAGGACCCAGAGACAGAGGACGCCAGACCGTGAGCAGGAGGCAAGCAGATGTTCTTGCTCTGCCAGTTTTAGGCGCACCAATATTATTTTTCGACATTGTAGGAGGTGTACCTCAATATCATTTACTGCGATTTGCCTTGTGATCCGAGTATCACGCTTATATCGCTTGGATTTGAGTTTTGATGATGAGTTTTATGATATTGATTTCGTGCACCATTGCTGCACCTACTGGGCATTTATATTTTTGTGCATAGTTATCTCACTTGATATACGATTTACACACTGTGTATTGGTTTATGATTTGTGCATATCTATTGCACTTGATATTGATTTTGTGCCTTGGCTGCACATGTTTATGATTTCCTGGATTTCATACAGTTGATTTGATTTTGTGAGGGTGGTACGCACTCGATTTGATCTTGCACTCGGTATAGCTTATATGTGCTTGCAGTGCATTGATACGTGTTTTGTGCACGTAGTTGCACACGTTTATGATTTTATACACCTTGGTTCACTCGGTGTTGCTTTTTATGCACTGAGTTATTGATTGGTATTTTGTGCATTTGATGCACCAGATTTGTATTTTTGTGCATTTGTTGCACCGGACGTATATTTTTCGTACATGCTATTGCACTAGATGCTTTTTACGGACCTGGCAGATGCACTTGATTTGGATTTTCGCGCATGATATGAGATGTGATTTTGTGCACACCGGATGCACTCAATTGATGTTGGAGATAGTGCCCTCAGAGTCAATTATTGGATCACAGGCACATGATTGCAATGATTGAAGGAGGACCTATACCGGTAGGACAGTCTTACTCAAGATGATAGTATGCTATCTGGTTTATCTTTACCATCGTGTACTGCTTTAAGTGACCTTACATGTCACTATTGCACATTGATAGAGCCTCTAGCATTCTTGCTTGACTGCCAGCAGTATGAGGGCGATCATATACGTGGGAGCTGGGGTCTATAAGCACATCCTTAAAAGGTCCCTAGTCGTGGGAGTTTCGAGACAGGGCATCGATACTCCATAGTAGACTAGTGTATACAGTCGAGACCCCGACGAGGGGCGGTGGCCGGTCTCACAAGCCACTGGTGTCAGTTCGTTCACCTAAGATGTATACAGGTGCTCATTGGGTTATGAGTATACCGGACAGGACTCGCCGGGAACATGCTAGTTGGTCTTATACCTGACGTCAGATAGCAGTTCCCTGGTGACATGTGTACAGGTTAGTTCATCGACCTGAGATCGTCATTTGTCTCGTGTGAGTTCCCACTGTACTTAGATTATTACCCTACCACGCTCAAAGGAGTTGTGCAAACAGGTTTTAGTTGGGTACAGTCCCGAGCCACATGGAGGCAGTGAGCGGATCTGCAGGGGTTCGTCTCTCCCAGTATTGGAGGTGAGGTCGCGCTGTGTCTAGGAGAGCCATTACACGAAGTCCTTGGCCAAGGCAGGAGCTTTACTGGTAGGTATTCCAGTAATATCTCAGGGTGTTCTGGGCTACACTCCGACACAACTTGTACCGCTTTTAGGGGTCTGACTTTTACCAACCCCTTATGCCCGCCATGCGATGCTCATAGACGGATGGACCGGACTGTACGGATATTGTCACTGACAGGCTCAGTAGGGTGTAAGGATGAGTTCACTCATCGACGTCCCTTTTGGTCAATACCTGGTAGCCCGTTACGTATGGCTAATACCTATGACGTGCTAGTGGTTAAATCCACAGCCACAGTATTGACGAGTCTTTAGAGTCCCCCACAGACCGTTTTCTCAAGTTTCGGGCGAAACGCTGTAGAGGCCGTATGGAGATATGGCAGGGTTCGATCATATACGTGCGGTATTGCACGGATCATGTTCGGACGGATAATACTAGCGGGCTTTGGTTTAAGCCGGATCCTAGTATTGTACAGTGTAGATTTTGTCTCATTGCATTTGTATTCAGTGGGAATACAAATGCGGGTATGTATATACAGTCGCTGGGTTTTCCTGTAATTTATTACGGGATCAGTTTTCTGAAGTTGCCAGTTTGTATTCCGTTCCGGCCAGTTTTCTTGTTCCTTCACGGCCGGATTTTTCTGATGGAGGGGCTAATTTGCAAATGTGCAAATTAGTATTTTGGAGGGGGTTATTTGTGATTTGTGGCTTCATGATACTTCTAGCATCTTTGATTCCATTTTTTCTTATCATGGTTTGCATTTATGAGAAAAGATTAGATTAGAAATGAAGGTGACATTATTTCCTCATTATCTTCACACATTTTGTAGATGCCTTTTTTCTCTCTCCTCCTTCTTGATTAGGGGCCAGCCACTACTTGAGGATGAGAGGAAAATGTGTGAAAATATCATCCCATTCATTTTTGCATCAAAGTTCATAGCTCCATTTCAAACCTCTCAAAAAGGTTCATTCTTTCCTCCACACTATCATGGCAACTTCACAACCCCTTTGAGACAAAAGCTTATACACTTTGCCTGCAGCATCCTTGGGCACGTCGACTCTCCAACTTCGTGCCCGAGTTTCCTCGGGCCAGAAGTGGGAGCCCGTAAAAGAACCCGGCGATGTGGTGCCCGTTCCGAAGAGGAGATGTAGACCGGAGATTCCGCGAGGAGATCAGAGTGGAGGCCGAAGACCGAAGGACACGGATCGCTCGGTATAGCATTCTACCCATTCTCTAGTTTGCTAGCATTAGGTTAATGACCCGATCTAGGATTTTAGTGCGCGGTGGTGCCAGCTTTCTAGTTTGAAAAGTTTATCATTTCCGCATTCCGGCGTCGGATTGACGGCCGGAGCACCGCCGTGCACTTACAGTGGTATCAGAGCCACGTCATTAACCTAGTCTAGCTTGGTCTAACGTGTTTACAAGTTCGATCGAACAGATTTTCAAAAAACCGTGTTTCCATGTCAAGTTTCTGTCGAATTTTTACAGTGCTTTAAAAATAATTTGGTACATTGTAAAAATACGTGCAGGGTTTTTTATGCATTCTGTGAAAATTTGGTAGGCTGAAGTTACTGTAGCGCGGTGGAACAGCGGCCAGAACCACGTTTTGGCCGCGGAAACGCCGCCGAATTTTGGCTTCACTGCATCAAATTTTTACAGTGGCTCTCTGACATGGAAATAGGGTTTCTGGTATATTCTTTTTGGGCCCAGATGTTTTTGAGTGCTACAGTTGTGCTTGGGGCCCGCTTCGGGAAATTTAGTCGATCGAAAATTTTAGACATGTTAGTTCACAGTATTTACATTATATCTGCGACCGTGAATGTCACTTGATCGGTAAATCCTGTCTATCTGCTATAGCCCTTTTAGACGGATTTGCGAACGTGACATTCACGTTGATGTTCTGTGTTGTGCTGTGATATTGCGGATTGGTCGTGGGGGATAGCCTGGATGCAATGGTAGTACAGTTTGGTTGTTTATGTACATTTGATATTGCGGGGCGAGTGTCCGACATGTGGACTGTCGTTACTGCCTGTTTGTATATTATTCTTTTGGGGCACGACCGGGATGAGGTCGATGTACCCGTTGTATACTTTTACTTTTTGTACTAGGATTACCCCAAGGTGGGGTGCACGGATAGCCGGATTCTAGAGGGAGACGAGCCCGCATCTCATGGCTTTGAGACGAAGGGGGATTTACTATTCCATGTTTCAAGGTGCGTGATTGTGCAAATTGTAGGGTATACATTTTCAGAATCTAGACTTAAGCTAGGAACTATTTTTCAAACTTATACTCTAATAAAAGATTCAATATTTTTCCTTCGTTTCGACCTAGCCCAAGAAGTGAACCCAAGATTTGCCTATTTCTAAATAAACTACAAGGCATATACTTTCTACCGTTAAACTTTAAGGAAGGTTATTTTTAGGGTTTTTAATTTACTAAGTCTAAGATCTGGTTGTTCCTAGCCAGTTGACCTATTTGTCAAACTCAAGTCAATTAGCCAAAATTGAATACATTAATTTTTATAATTTTTCAATTTTTTATGGGATTTCAAATAAGTATGCAAATGCAAAAATATGTACAAATGAATGCGAAGGAAGAAGACGTACCGAGCATACCCCCAAACTTGAACTTGACAGTGTCCTCACTGTCATGCTAAACCAAGAGGGTCAAAATACCGGCACTCCCCTGTTTATTTATTTATAATTTTTTATATTTTTTTAATGTTTTGATATTTTTTTTATATAGAAAAAGAAAAAGAAAAAAATATACATATATACAACAAGGTTCCCCCCAAACTTATGCTTGGCCTTACACAAGCCAAAGGTTAGCACAAACCATTCAAAAATCTTATCGTGGTAATGGTATAGTTGGTACAAGAATGGGTGGAAAGAAAAGAGATGAGAAGCACACGAGACCGTGTGGAAAGAAGAATGGAAGATGGTCTCGGCGGAGGAGGAGAATGGCGGAAAGAAGAAAGAAGTAGAGTACGATCTTGAGGGTGTAAATTGAGTAAATAAATTAGCGCAATTTGTGATGACCGATGTGTTAAAAGCGATTGCGCTAACCTATCAACCCGTCGAGAAATGGGGTCAAATCCCTCAAGATTCGCAAGAAAACATGGGTACGCCGAACTTGGTATAGGAGATGAAAGCGTAACGGTCATTTGTACGGTCGAGACAATAGGGAGTGAATTAGGGATAGTATCTTTCTCACCGTAGTAAACTGTTTGGAACTAGAAAGATTCCATTAATGGTTCGAAACTACTGTAATCAACCGAGTCTGATGGTTCAACTAACTCATCTGAAAATGTAAAGGACTCAAACTCGGGCGGTGAGTCATCAACATCGTCCGAAAAAGTGAAACACACGTAAGTGTTACCGTCTGTGAGAATTGTGTCAGATTCAAAGGAAAAGGTTTCAAGCTCACAGTCTTCAAGCGGGGTCGGAACGATGGGAAGGAGGGAGGGTGATATAACAGTCAAAGGTTCAGGAGGATGAATTGGAAAATCAGACACATCAAATAAAAATGATTCAACCTCAATATTATCCTCAAGACTCTCCTTAATACTATCCTCAATATTTAACTCATCCATGCCATTATCATCAAAATCTAGACGCATATGAGATTCGGGAGAAACATTTAATAACTTAGGATGATGATTTGAACATAAAATTTCAATTAAATCGACAGGTTCATCATCCGAAATATTCCCGGCGTCTATATCCTCAATCAAGTGAAAATCAATTTCTTTAGACACCTCATCAAAAGCATGGATATCTATCGATTTAGGTTCTAGAGTGGAGGTGTAAAGATCGAAAGGATTAGATGCCGTTTCACTCGAAAGGGGTTCTTCACAATTTTGCAAATCAAATACTACAAAGTCGCACAACTCGTTTTTATTTTGAACTTGTGAACTATTTAGGGCAATCGATGGAAAACAGGAGTTGTGGGCTTCAATTGGGTAAGGGTAGGTTTGATTTGAAAATCCTCTCTCATTCTCACTCTGTCCAACTGCCGTCTCATACATTGAAAAATTTGGAGCTAGCGGGACGCTAGCTACCGGTTCACTAGGTTGCATAAGGGCGGCCATGGACGCTTCCACATTCCTCATCATTTTATTTGTTGCTGCGATATAAGCCTCCAACGACTCTTCCAAACTAGACTTGGGTGGTAAGGGGGTTTCGGTAAAAGATTCAAAATGATGTGGATATACAAAACTCACAATTGGCTGTGTAGAAACGGTGTCTAGTGAAGGTGGGAAGGTCGGGTATGACTGGTAGGAAGTGGGTGATTGGACAGGGGTAGGGTCAACATATGGATAAAAAGGTGAACAGTCGTGTAGATCCCTAGAACTAGATGAGTGGAGAGGGGTGAAAGATCGACTGCGAGATTGAGCAATATGCTCAGCAATGGACATCGGCTTAGGAGTGACAGAAGGACTTGAAAAAGTGGTATCAACATATCGAGGTGGTGAAGGTTGACTTGGTTGACACAAAGTGGGTTGAAAAGTCAAACTGTTTCTCCTAGACGCCTCTATTTGATCTTTCAAAGATATTTTTGGCAAGGAAGGATCGTCTTTAAATTGACCGAACAAATTAACGTACGACGCAAAATTAGGTTCGGGATACCAAAGTTCGGCAAGTGATTTATTATGTGGGATACCCATGTTAGAAGAATGAGAAAAGAAAGAAAGAAGGTAGGTGGTGCAAGTGGGGTGCAAGGATTTCTTAGCGACAAAATTTTTGCAAGTTTTTATAAATATTTTCCTTTTTTCCTTTTTCTCTTTAGTTGAGACTGTTTGCAGAAAAAAAAGTCGATAAAGGGCTTAGACACAAATGTAATCAACCAGAAATGCACAATCAGACCTAGATCTAGGGTGACCTAGGTCAGCTAGACAGCTCCTAACTGTTCCAAAGGGCTAGAAATAGGACTTCAAACCGCCTCTTCACCGCCAATTGCGGACAGGTAAGTGCCAGGTAAGTGGGAAGGAACCATACTGTGGGCCTAATTAAAAACCACTAGCCTTGACACACTTGCCTAGACACCGCAAAGTCAAGTTAGGATAAACGGTCGATGCCTATACTAGTCCTCTGTCCTATTGAGCGCGACGTCCTTAGGGCTGAGTCTAGTATTTTTTTAATTAAGATATGGTCAATGCAAATGCCTTATGTGATTTCTGGGGTCCTGGGAAGGGTGATGAAATCCCCACCCAATCTGAATTGGTCAAAAATTGTAACCCTTCGAAAATCGTTTAGGCAGTTTTTCGGTAATCGGCAAATTTTTCGGCTTTTTCCGTAAAAAGTCAAAATGGGTATTTTTCATTATACAAAATTTAGATAAGATATTACTATAATTTTGTCACTAAAATTTCACTTATAATTATCTAGTTAAATAAAAAAAAATTCGTAATTAATTATTTTTTTATTATTTTAAGCCTTTTTAAATACATTAAATTAGGGATAAATACAAATTTAATTAGGTAAATTTCATAATTAGGAATCTTTATAAGCTAAAATATGGTGTTATTAAAATTATATCATGTCTTGCAAACTTTTGGTTTTAGGGTGGGAAAATTATGAAAAAAATGATGAAAAAAGGGGTTTTTTTTTGGAAAAAGTTGATTTGAAATACATTAAATGATAACATATGATGTTGTATTGAACTAGAAACTTCTCCAAAATTCCCTCATCTCCTCTCCCTTGCAGCAGCCGACCCCTCACCTGCAGATTTCCCCCTCTTCTCACTTCTTTTTTTCTTCATTTTCATGCAAAAATTCAATAAAAATCCACAATTTCATTAAACCGTTCAAATCTAAACCCTAATCCACTCTCTCTCAACCCAAATTTGTTCAAAAACATGGTGAAAGGAGGCTTTCTTGGTGACTTGATCATGCTAGGTTTCCACTTGTAAGGTAAAATCCTAAACTAGTTGCTAATTTGTAGTTTGTTTATGCTAAATTAGATGTTTAAAGTGTTAATTTCATTATAATGGGTTGTCTTGAAAAATCAAGAATGGGTTTTGATGTTGAGTTAGGGTTTGAAACATGGTTGTAAAAATTAAGTTAGGGTTTTGGTTATCTAATTGATTAGAATGGTTAATTGTGTAATGATATGCTTGCTAAATCGACAAATTGCGATGTTTGTATCGAATCGGCTAGAAAATTGCTTGCTAGATTTTTACGAAAATTAGAATGCGATCAAATTGATTTATGTTAGCGATATAATTAGCTTCGTATAGGACTATTAGAGTGCGCGAACGCGGGGTTTCGTCAGTCGGGTTGTAGTTTCGTCGATTTCCCCGAAATGACGATTCTAGTTAAAGGATTGCGATTTTCGTGCGTTTTTCCGCGCACCGAGTGCATGCCATGATTAATACGAGAGCGTGGATAATTGTATGTTGTGACTTGCATTGTGTTAGGTTTTGTAATCTTATGTTTGATATTGTGCAAATATAGGATCGGTCGGGGAAACATCGGACACGGCGCGAAAAGGCAAGGCGGTGGCCGGATCGGATTAGCGGAGATTTCAGGTGAGTAGATGTATTCATCTATGGGGGAATCGTCTGAATGGCGCGTGGAGCCCCCCTCTAGTTAGGATTACCCTACTTTTTGCAAGATTCATATTGTTAGCTAGCTTATCCATTCATGTACACTGCATACCCTTATAGCGAACAGTATATTAGATTGCATGGACATTCATCCATACTTATGCGATATCACATTTTGTGGACACGAACACCATTACCATTGGCATCTGTTGTACGCGCACTATTCATGTGACACACACGCCTTTGGTAATTTCCATGCCACGTGCACTATAGAACCTGTTTATCATAATATCGCCACTTGCATTCATACTTGATATATGAAATTGCATAGAATACATATACTTCGTATCGTCATCATATTTATATAGAATTCTAGCAAAAATTCACATCGTATGCATTGATATCATAGACATTATCATATATAACATGTGGACATTATGATTTTCTTGATGATTTCAGTATTGCTGCGATTTCTGGATTTTTGTGGAAAACCGCAAGAATTTAACAAAACCTTATATTTATCATTTTCAAAACAAAGTTGCGGTTTTCTCGTGATGTATGTGTCGTCCACCATGAGTTTTCATGTTTTCTGTTGGATTTCGAGACCCGATTCGAGGAGTGGATGAACCGTCTTGGGTACATGGTTGGCCCGGTATGGTACCCCGGGGCAAGAAGATCGAGTTCTTGACGATGAGCCTGGTAGGGGAAGACTACCTACCGGTGATGTCTGCCGCGGCGGATATCCGGAGGATACCGACCGTTGTCGTGAGATTTATGATATGGGCCGATCCGGACTGACGGAGCCCGATATTGAGACAGATATGTTTCCTATTTGGTGTCGATGCTTGACAAGGGTTTTCAGATGATTTTGATGGTATTTAGCTATTATACAGATATTCATGTTCTAAAGTTAAGAATTCAATACCCTTAGCTTTTAAAACACTTAAAGACTTAATAATGACATTGCATACCTGTGCATGCATACTAGAGATATTATATCACATATGGACATGCATGTTGTGGTGCATTGCGTGCATTCTTACGATTGCCTTATTAGATGTTATATTTATTCACGAGCTGGCAACTCACCCCCGTTGTGCCACAGTGTCTTGCAGGTCGGACTCATCAGTCTTGTAGCGGCGGCTATCTTATCATCAGTTCCTTTTGCTCAGACTCGCGACATCGCCCGTAGGTGGGTTGCGAGCATACTTTATTTCTTTTGCTTTATCATTGTATCTAGTATTCTCCATCTACCACTTTATATTGTATATGCGACCTAGTGATGAGACTGAGAGACTTGTATATTTGTGGTTCTTTTGGGTCGAGCTCACTTGAGTCGACGTGTGTTTTCTGGTATTTTGCGTTTCTTTATGCTATTTTCTTGATATTACTATTATATTGCATGTGGTTGTGATCCGCCTTGGGCGAAGAGCTAGCTCCCGCTTGGGGATGCCATTTTTATGATTACAGGTTTATTATCTTGTTGTACCCATTTTGGGGGATAGAAAATACAGGGGAGACTCTGCTGAAATTTTCAGAAATTTATGATGTTTTTAAAAAGGGATTCTTTGCAACTTGAATGATTTAAAAACCATTTTTATTAAAGGTTTTCCTTCACTCGCTTTTGATTTTGGTTTAGATCCTTCTGGGCTTTGGCTGACTTAGGTTACGGTACGCCTTTAGACGTATCGTAATCTAAGTGCCAGTCGCGTTCCGTACTTTCGGGTCGTGACAAAGTTGGTATCAGAGCGTAGGTTTTACCTTCCTGAGTGTAGGACGACCTTGGTAGATGGAGTAGGTGACTTAAGCAGAGTGGCGTAGCGTGGGTATGATCCGCGGCATACTTACGATACGGTACTCCGCCTAAGTGACCTTAGGACATAATTGCTTGTATTTCCTTTCTTGATTCCTTGCATTCCTTGATTCAATTGCAATGTCCTTATCAGTCCTGTTTCTTATTCCAGCTTCGATGCCGCCAAAGACTACGAGAGCTCAGCGGGCTGCCGCTAGGGATGAGATTCGGGCGGGCCCGTCTGAGGCGAGGATCGAGCGGGATGATACTCCTACCCCTCAGGGTCATACTGATCCGCCTTATCCTGACCGTATTGCCAGATTATAGGCCGGCATGCAAGAGTTGCGGCAGATGATGGGATCTTTAGTTGAGTCTATCCGGGCACAGAGATCCGAGGACGTTCCTTCCACCGCACAGACCACGATCGTACCTGCTGCACAGATGGTCACTCCTGCTGCTACTACGGAGACTATCCCTGTTTCACTACAGGAGTTCATGAGATTGAGACCTCCTGCTTTTACCGGTACAGATGCGACAGAGGACCCACAGGAATTTCTTGATAGGATGGCTCGGATTTGCTGTTCGTTGAGGTGTTCTGATGATAGATTGGTGGAGTTTGCGAGTTTTCGTCTGGAGGGTCTTGCCCAGACATGGTACGACTCAGTAGAGAGAGGCCGAGCTGCAGGTCTGCCTTCTATGACCTGGGATGAGTTTACATCTGCATTTCTTGCCCGTTTTCTTCCGGAGAGTGTCCGAGATGCTCGAGCCCGTAGTTTTGAGTCTTTGCGCAAAACTCCTGGGATGACAGTGTCGGAGTATGATATACAGTTTACCCAGTTGTCTCGATATGCTCCGTACCTAGTCGACACAGAAGAGAAGAGAATAAAGAGGTTTGTACGAGGGCTTGATACACAGCTATTCCTTGCCATCGGAACCCAGCACTTTGATACATACGCAGCCGCGATGGATGCAGCCTTACTTTTGGAGGAGCGTATTTCTGAGACTCCGGTCGTTTCTGGGCCGAAGAGGATCCGTACTGATACGCCAGCTCAACGGCAGATGGGCAGACACCGCGATAGATTATTTCCGGGAGATGGTGGAGGCAGAGGATTGAGACGAGGTCAGTTATTTGGTTCATATCCACAGACCCAGCAGTCGTCTCCAGGATGTTTTCGGTGTGGGAGTCAGTACCACCGTGTCAGAGACTGTACCATGGGACGCCAGGGCGCGGCGACAGCCCCGCATGTGACTCTACCACCCTCACCACCTTCCCAGAGAGCTTTACTTCCTACTCCTGATGATGCTCCACGCCAGCCAGATGCTTCTAGAGGCCGTGGGCGTGGCGGTCCGGTTCAGAGAGGACGAGGCGACAGAGGCAGAGGCCGAGGTAGAGGCAGAGCACAGCCAGCTATTAGTGGTGGACAGGCCCGAGTTTTCGCGTTGACTCCTCAGGATGCACAGGCATCCAATGCCGTCGTGACAGGTACTCTGCCAGTATGTTCTTTTGATGCACGGGTATTATTTGATCCAGGCTCCACACATTCCTATGTTTCCACGTATTTTGTACCGAGGTTAGGCCGAGAGTCTTTTCCGTTAGATCAGCCGCTTGTCGTTATTACCCCGGTAGGCGAGTCTTTTGTTGCCCGTTTTGTGTACCGATCGTGTTCCGTTCGTATCGGGGAGAGAGATTCTTCAGTAGATTTGATTCTCCTCGATATGCTAGACTTTGACGTTCTTCTTGGTATGGACTGGCTAGCCACCTGTTATGCATCCGTGGACTGCCGTGAAAAAGCAGTCAGATTCAGTTTTCCTGGTGAGCCGGTTCTTATTATTCAGGGAGATCGTAGTGCTACCCTTCCCAGCTTGATTTCTTCTCTTCGCGCTGGTCAGCTCTTAAGGAAAGGGTGTCAGGGATTCTTAGCTTATGTTTGTGATACTAGCTCCACAGAGGTTCCGTTGGACCAGGTCCCTGTTGTGAGAGAGTTTCCTGATGTATTCCCTGACGAGCTGCCTGGTCTGCCACCAGAGCGCGAGATTGAGTTTTGTATTGACTTGATCCCTGGCACGGGGCCTATCTCCATACCGCCTTATCGGATGGCCCCGGCGGAGCTGAGAGAGCTAAAGGATCAGTTACAGGACTTGCTGGACAAAGGGCTTATCCGGCCGAGTGTGTCACCTTGGGGTGCTCCCGTCCTGTTTGTTAAGAAGAAGGACGGAAGTATGCGCTTATGCATTGATTATCGTCAGCTGCACCGGGTTACTGTGCGGAACAGGTATCCCATACCCCGCATTGATGACTTATTCGATCAGCTCCTGGGTGCAGGGTTTTTCTCGAAGGTTGATTTACGGTCAGGTTATCACCAGTTGCGAGTTCGGAAAGAGGATATTCCGAAGACCACCTTCCGTACTCGATATGGTCATTATGAGTTCTTGGTGATGTCGTTCGGGCTCACCAATGCCCCGGCAGCATTTATGGATTTGATGAACCGCGTATTCAGGCCGTATCTCGATCAGTTCATTATTGTGTTCATTGACGACATTTTGGTTTATTCACGGAGCCGGGAGGAGCATGAGCAGCACTTACGTATCACATTGCAGACTTTGAGGGAGCATCAGCTGTTTGCCAAATTTTCCAAGTGCGCATTCTGGCTAGACAGTGTCGACTTCTTGGGTCATGTGGTGACGAGAGACGGTATTTGCGTGGACCCGAAGAAGATCGAGGCAGTTCAGCGTTGGCCTAGACCAGTATCAGTTACAGAGGTTCGCAGTTTTCTAGGTCTGGCCGGCTATTATCGACGTTTTGTCCAGGATTTCTCCCGCATTGCTTCACCGTTGACCGGGTTGACCCGGAAGGGGGTTCCTTTTGATTGGACCCAGGCATGTGAGGATAGCTTCCAGCAGTTGAAGAATCGTCTGACTACTGCACCAATGTTAGAATTGCCTTTAGGATCAGGCGGGTTCGTGGTATATTGTGATGCTTCTCGAGTGGGGCTGGGATGTGTATTGATGCAGCACGACAGAGTTATCGCGTATGCTTCTCGGCAGCTGAGGAAACACGAGCAGAACTACCCCACCCATGATTTAGAGATGGCTACAGTGGTATTTGCACTTAAGATCTGGAGACATTACCTATACGGTGAGTTGTGCCAGATATTCACTGACCACAAGAGTTTGAAGTATATTTTCCAGCAGCGAGATCTGAACCTGAGACAGCGCCGATGGATGGAGTTGGTGAAGGATTATGACTGCGAGATTTTATACCATCCGGGCAAGGCGAATGTGGTGGCAGATGCTTTGAGTAGAAGGCCCGGAGGTAGCTTATCTTGTTTGAGCGCAGTGCAGATGCAGTCGACGGCGGATTGGCAGGTGTTATGTGATAGCAGAGTGCAGTTCGAGTTTACTCCTATAGGGGGACAGCTGGCCCATTTCAGAGCACGCCCACAGTTACTTGACCGTATCCGCGAGGCACAGTCCGGCGATGCCCGTACATTAGAGATTATTGAGCAGATTCGGCAGGGCAGAGTTTCTGAGTTCGTGATTGATGATCAGGGGATACTTCGATTTGGGACTCGACTGTGCATGCCAGATTCAGAGGGACTGAGGCGTGATATTCTCGAGGAGGCACATAGATCAGTATACAGTGTTCACCCAGGTTCCACCAAGATGTATCGTGATTTGAGAGAGATTTACTGGTGGGACGGGATGAAGAAGGATGTTACAGACTTTGTGTCCTGATGCCTGACTTGTCAGCAAGTCAAGGCCGAGTACCAGAGGCCAGTCGGCGAGTTACAGCCTTTGCCCATCCCTGAGTGGAAGTGGGAGCAGGTCTCTATGGACTTCGTTGTGGGTCTACCCAGGACTAGTCGAGGGTACGACTCTATTTGGGTGATTGTGGATCGACTGACGAAAGCGGCTCACTTCCTGCCAGTGAAGACCACCTTTGGATTTTCTCTGTACGCCCAGGTTTATATTGATGAGATAGTGCGACTGCATGGTGTTCCGACTTGCATCGTGTCCGACCGTGGCACCCAGTTTACCAGCCGAGTGTGGCAGAAACTCCAGGAAGCATTGGGCACCCGATTGAGTTTTAGCACAGCCTTTCATCCGCAGACTGACGGCCAGTCGGAGCGTACGATTCAGACTCTTGAGGACATGCTCAGAGCTTGTGTTTTGGATTTCGGTGGTAGCTGGGATCGTCATTTGCCTTTGATCGAGTTTTCCTACAATAATAGCTTCCAGGAGACGATTCAGATGGCACCTTTCGAGGCTTTATATGGGAGGAGATGTCGATCGCCTGTATGTTGGACAGAGCTTAGGGAGAGCAGTATTTTGGGGCCGCAGATCGTACTGGAGACGACCGAGAAGATACAGCTGATTCGGGACAGGATGAGAGCGGCACAGAGCAGGCAGAAATCTTATGCTGACAGGCGCCATCGCCGACTCGAGTTCGCTGTTGGCGATCATGTTTTCCTGAAGGTCTCTCCGATGAAAGGTGTGATGAGATTTGGGCGGAAAGGGAAACTGAGTCCTAGGTATGTTGGTCCTTTCGAGATCCTAGAGCATGTTGGTCCGGTCGCTTATCGGTTAGCTCTTCCGCCCAGCTTCCTCGATGTTCACCCCGTATTCCATGTCTCGATGCTCCGCAAGTACCTTCATGATCCTTCCAAGGCGATTCAGCACCAGACGATCCAGCTAGAGCGTGATCTTTCTTTCACCGAGCAGCCGGTGGTCATCTTGGATCGGCAGGAGAAGAAATTGAGGTCGAAGGTCATACCGTCTGTCAAGGTCCTTTGGCGTGGCCCGAACAGCGAAGAGGTCACCTGGGAGACCGAGGTCGAGATGAGAAAGAGATATCCCCATCTTTTTGAAGGTACGCGTAGTTAAATTCTAAATTCGGGGACCGAATTTCTTTAAGGGGGGAAGATTGTAATCCTTCGAAAATCGTTTAGGCAGTTTTTCGGTAATCGGCAAATTTTTCGGCTTTTTCCGTAAAAAGTCAAAATGGGTATTTTTCATTGTAGACCTAATTATACAAAATTTAGATAAGATATTACTATAATTTTGTCACTAAAATGTCACTTATAATTATCTAGTTAAATAAAAAAAAATTCGTAATTAATTATTTTTTTATTATTTTAAGCCTTTTTAAATACATTAAATTAGGGATAAATACAAATTTAATTAGGTAAATTTCATAATTAGGAATCTTTATAAGCTAAAATATGGTGTTAATAAAATTATATCATGTCTTGCAAACTTTTGGTTTTAGGGTGGGAAAATTATGAAAAAAATGATGAAAAAAGGGGTTTTTTTGGAAAAAGTTGATTTGAAATACATTAAATGATAACATATGATGTTGTATTGAACTAGAAACTTCTCCAAAATTCCCTCATCTCCTCTCCCTTGCTGCAGCCGACCCCTCACCTACAGATTTCCCCCTCTTCTCACTTCTTTTTTTCTTCATTTTCATGCAAAAATTCAATAAAAATCCACAATTTCATTAAACCATTCAAATCTAAACCCTAATCCACTCTCTCTCAACCCAAATTTGTTCAAAAACATGGTGAAAGGAGGCTTTCTTGGTGACTTGATCATGCTAGGTTTCCACTTGTAAGGTAAAATCCTAAACTAGTTGCTAATTTGTAGTTTGTTTATGCTAAATTAGATGTTTAAAGTGTTAATTTCATTATAATGGGTTGTCTTGAAAAATCAAGAATGGGTTTTGATGTTGAGTTAGGGTTTGAAACATGGTTGTAAAAATTAAGTTAGGGTTTTGGTTATCTAATTGATTAGAATGGTTAATTGTGTAATGATATGCTTGCTAAATCGACAAATTGCGATGTTTGTATCGAATCGGCTAGAAAATTGCTTGCTAGATTTTTACGAAAATTAGAATGCGATCAAATTGATTTATGTTAGCGATATAATTAGCTTCGTATAGGACTATTAGAGTGCGCGAACGCGGGGTTTCGTCAGTCGGGTTGTAGTTTCGTCGATTTCCCCGAAATGACGATTCTAGTTAAAGGATTGCGATTTTCGTGCGTTTTTCCGCGCACCGAGTGCATGCCGTGATTAATACGAGAGCGTGGATAATTGTATGTTGTGACTTGCATTGTGTTAGGTTTTGTAATCTTATGTTTGATATTGTGCAAATATAGGATCGGTCGGGGAAACATCGGACACGGCGCGAAAAGGCAAGGCGGTGGCCGGATCGGATTAGCGGAGATTTCAGGTGAGTAGATGTATTCATCTATGGGGAAATCGTCTGAATGGCGCGAGGCGCCCCCCTCTAGTTAGGATTACCCTACTTTTTGCAAGATTCATATTGTTATCTAGCTTATCATTCATGTACACTGCATGCCCTTATAGCGAACAGTATATTAGATTGCATGGACATTCATCCATACTTATGCGATATCACTTTGTAGGACACGAACACCATTACCATTGGCATCTGTTGCACGCGCACTATTCATGTGACACACACGCCTTTGGTAATTGCCATGCCACGTGCACTATAGAACCTGTTTATCATAATATCGCCACTTGCATTGATACTTGATATATGAAATTGCATAGCATACGTATACCTCGTATCATCATCATATTTATATAGAATTCTAGCAAAAATTCACATCGTATGCATTGATATCATAGACATTTATCATATATAACATGTGGACATTATGATTTTCTTGATGATTTCAGTATTGCTGCGATTTCTGGATTTTTGGGGAAAACCGCAAGAATTTAACAAAACCTTATATTTATCATTTTCAAAACAAAGTTGCGGTTTTCTCGTGATGTATGTGTCGTCCACCATGAGTTTTCATGTTTTCTGTTGGATTTCGAGACCCGATTCGAGGAGTGGATGAACCGTCTCGGGTACATGGTGGGCCCGGTATGGTACCCCGGGGCAAGAAGATCGAGTTGTAGACGATGAGCCTGGCAGGGGAAGACTACCTACCGGTGATGTCTGGCGCGGCGGATATCCGGAGGATACCGACCGTTGTCGTGAGATTTATGATATGGGCCGATCCGGACTGACGGAGCCCGATATTGAGACAGATATGTTTCCTATTTGGTGTCGATGCTTGACACGGGTTTTCAGATGATTTTGATGGTATTTAGCTATTATACAGATATTCATGTTCTAAAGTTAAGAATTCAATACCCTTAGCTTTTAAAACACTTAAAGACTTAATAATGACATTGCATACCTGTGCATGCATACTAGAGATATTATATCACATATGGACATGCATGTTGTGGTGCATTGCGTGCATTCTTATGATTGCATTATTAGATGTTATATTTACTCACGAGCTGGCAACTCACCCCCGTTGTGCCACAGTGTCTTGCAGGTCGGACTCATCAGTCTTGTAGCGGCGGCTATCTTATCATCAGTTCCTTTTGCTCAGACTCGCGACATCGCCCGTAGGTGGGTTGCGAGCATACTTTATTTCTTTTGCTTTATCATTGTATCTAGTATTCTCCATCTACCACTTTATATTGTATATGCGACCTAGTGATGAGACTGAGAGACTTGTATATTTATGGTTCTTTTGGGTCGAGCTCACTTGAGTCGACGTGTGTTTTCTGGTATTTTGCGTTTCTTTATGCTCTTTTCTTGATATTACTATTATATTGCATGTGGTTGTGATCCGCCTTGGGCGAAGAGCTAGCTCCCGCTTGGGGATGCCATTTTTATGATTACAGGTTTATTATCTTGTTGTACCCATTTTGGGGGATAGAAAATACAGGGGAGACTCTACCGAAATTTTCAGAAATTTATGATGTTTTTAAAAAGGGATTCTTTGCAACTTGAATGATTTAAAAACCATTTTTATTAAAGGTTTTCCTTCACTCGCTTTTGATTTTGGTTTAGATCCTTCTGGTCTTTGGCTGACTTAGGTTACGGTACGCCTTTAGACGTCTCGTAATCTAAGTGCCAGTCGCGTTCCGTACTTTCGGGTCGTGACAAAAAGCCCCTTAAAGTCCAATTAAAGATATGCAAAACAGTAAATCACTTGCAATCAAATATTTTTATTTTATGCGCGGCGCAAAGAATCCTGCACAAGATTTGTTATTTAGAAGGGGGGAAGATTTTTTTTAAGTGCAAAGAATCCTGCAGGAGATTTAACAAAAGATATATCGAATGATTCAGAGGAGAGATCAGAAGACTTACAGATGTTTTTTTTTTTGTTTTTTTTTATTTCTAGCAAGAATAGATCCCCGGCAACGGCGCCATTTCATTATAGAGATTTAGCATGCTTGCGCTTTCTAAAAGATAGATCAAAAATATTTGTTAACCGCAATCAAGAACGGCGTCGCTTGATAGCTAGCCGGTGAGTACGGGTCGGTCCACAGGGATGTTGTGAATCTCCGATTCGGGCTTACTAGTTAATTCCGAAGGGTGTTCGGATTAATTATTATATCTAAAAACCTAATTATTCTAAGGCAATTAACTAGATCTATTCTTGCTAGGGCTAGGTTTAGGGATGGTTTGGAAATGTAATTAAATCTCACCGCTTTCAATACCCGAATGAAGATCTGTGTGGAGTTATGGTAATTATCAATAAAGTGGATTAGATCCATTCGGGAAGGTGTTCCTTCCTCTAGGTTCTTGTCCTTCCTTTAGAGATCCTTACCCTAACCTCCATGGAAAACACGCGCAACCGGTCCTTTACACTACGGTGTCATCGTTACCTCGAGGGGTAGGATGCCGTAGGGAGCGGTGTGTTTATGTATGCATGGAGTCCTATTGAAAATATTTGATGGGTAAGAAAGGGATGGGAGATCTCATCTCTCAAAATCCTTCCCCAAAGCTAAACCCTAAACAAGTTCCTAGGGCATGAAATTAAATCTACCTAGGGCAAAGAATTGAAATCTAAACTAGGGCGAGAAATTAAATCTACTTACAGATGCATCCCTCCAATCATCCATGCAGGTTTGTCAGATCTGAATTTCTGAATGGAAAAGAAACACCGATGCTCTCCAAAAGAGTTCTGGAATTTATTATTAAAAGGAGGCATAAAGAATTACAATGATTAGAGTTCCTATTTAAAAAGAATAGGAAACCCTAGGGTTACATTTGTTTCGCATGTCCTAAATTACAAAAATAGCCCTTAGGAAATATTTTCAGAGCAGCAAAAGAATTTTGGTAAAATTTCTCGAAGCGCCGGCACCAGAAGGCCACGGAACCGCGGCAATGGCTGGCTTGGGCCGCGGTTCCGCGGCCCATTGGAAGGTTCAGTTGCTGAAATGTTAGGGCTTTGTTATGGATAACTTTAGGCTTCTGGTTCTTGGGTTCTTTTAACAATTGGGCTTCTACATTAGCTCTAGATCTTCAGTGAACCATTTGCAATGGATTTTTAACCGTCCGCTTTGTATTTTTGGACCTTGAGTTGCCTTGTTAATTGTGAACTGTCTTTCGATGTAGGCTTGACTAAGGTCCTCCCATTTGTTGGTCAAAAGTCCATATTTTCATCGTCTTTACATCGTTTTCACTGTTTCCTGTCCAAGAACCTGTAACCTGTAACATGTAGCAGACATGCGTCAAAAACACCCGTTTATTTATAAAAAGAATAAGAATGGGGAAAATAATAATGCAATATTATGGTCTAAACAAATACCCCCAAACTTATCTGTTGCTCGTCCTCGAGCAAACTTATTTTTATTCACTAAAATCCTAACCACACTTTCGCAGGGAAACGCGATTGCACTGAGCACGTGCAACAAGCCGTTAAACCTCTAGGTGTCCCTAGTAGGAGGAGTGTTGTCTCCTGAGGGTTTTCAGCGGATTACACCCACAAAATCCTATCAACTCGGCTTTTCGACTTTTGTTCTTCAATTAGGTTTTCTAACAAGGAATTCTATTATCTTTGAACCGTAAATTATCCACCCATATTCTTCACACTTCCACATCATTTAACTTAAGATTATATATGTTCTATAGACTTACTTAGCTTTCGGCATTTCTTTAGTTTTCCCTATAAGGTTCCATCTCCACTTAGGAATTTCTATCAACCCTTACTAAAGATACAAGTTCTATTCTTTACTCCTTTCTCTCATCTAAACTCCAATCACATACCCCCACGTGTGTGTATAAATCACCCCTACACTTGGAAATTCAAATCAAGCAATCATGCCCTTGTCCATTGTCCAAAGTACTTATTAGTAGTTGAATTTTTAATTGAATTTTGCTTACACATCCTTCATGCGACCGTTAATACTTCTTGAGGAACCAACAACCGATTACAAGATGTGTTTGCACATTAAAGCGTACTTCCTAGTCTTGCAACACCAAAGGTTTTAGCAGTGACTCCCAAACCAGTTGGTCTAAGGCACTAGGTGATTAGGCACCCTCGCTAAATATTTTTCTATTTTTGCAGCCTTAAGTAATCACAAAAACCAGTGTCCATTTTTTTATTCTTCATTCACACTTTTTTTTAATTTCTTCGTACTAAAAACTTTAGACAAGAGCATTTCAAGGTCTCTTCTACTATTCCAAGTTTCAAGGTGCGTGATTGTGCAAATTGTAGGGTATACGTTTTCAGAATCTAGACTTAAGCTAGGAACTATTTTTCAAACTTATACTCTAATAAAAGCTTCAATATTTTTCCTTCGTTTCGACCTAGCCCAAGAAGTGAATCCAAGATTTGCCTATTTCTAAATAAACTACAAGGCATATACTTTCTACCGTTAAACTTTAAGGAAGGTTATTTTTAGGGTTTTTAATTTACTAAGTCTAAGATCTAGTTGTTCCTAGCCAGTTGACCTATTTGTCAAACTCAAGTCAATTAGCCAAAATTGAATACATTAATTTTTATAATTTTTGAAATTTTTCGATTTTTTATGGGTTTTCAAATAAGTATGCAAATGCAAAAATATGTACAAATGAATGCGAAGGAAGAAGACGTACCGAGCATACTCCCAAACTTGAACTTAACAGTGTCCTCACTGTCATGCTAAACCAAGAGGGTCAAAATACCGGCACTCCCCTGTTTATTTATTTATAATTTTTTATATTTTTTTAATGTTTTGAGATTTTTTTTATATAGAAAAAGAAAAAGAAAAAAAATATACATATATACAACAAGGTTTCCCCCAAACTTAAGCTTGGCCTTACACAAGCCAAAGGTTAGCACCAACCATTCAAAAATCTTATCGTGGTAATGGTATAGTTGGTACAAGAATGGAGTGGAAAGAAAAGAGATGAGAAGAACACAAGACCGTGTGGAAAGAAGAATGGAAGATGGTCTCGGCGGAGGAGAATGGGGGAAAGAAGAAAGAAGTAGAGTACGATCTTGAGGGTGTAAATTGAGTAAATAAATTAGCGCAGTTTGTGATGACCGATGTGTTAAAAGCGATTGTGCTAACCTATCAACCCGTCGAGAAATGAGGTCAAATCCCTCAAGATTCGCAAGAAAACATGGGTACGCCGAACTTGGTATAGGAGATGAAAGCGTAACGGTCATTTGTACGGTCGGGACAATAGGAGAGACGAAAGGGAGTGAATTAGGGATAGTATCTTTCTCACCGTAGTAAACTGTTTCGAACTTGAAAGATTCCATTAATGGTTCGAAACTACTGTAATCAACCGAGTCTGATGGTTCAACTAACTCATCTGAAAATGTAAAGGACTCAAACTCGGGCGGTGAGTCATCAACATCGTCCGAAAAAGTGAAACACTCGTAAGTGTTATCGTCTGTGAGAATTGTGTCAGATTCAAAGGAAAAGGTTTCAAGCTCACAGTCTTCAAGCGTGGTCGGAACGATGGGAAGGAGGGAGGGTGATATAACAGTCAAAGGTTCAGGAGGATGAATTGGAAAATCAGACACATCAAACAAAAATGATTCAACCTCAATATTATCCTCAAGACTCTCCTCAATACTATCCTCAATATTTAACTCATCCATGCCATTATCATCAAAATCTAGACGCATATGAGATTCGGGAGAAACATTTAATAACTCAGGATGATGATTTGAACATAAAATTTCAATTAAATCGACAGGTTCATCATCAGAAATATTCCCGGCGTCTATATCCTCAATCAAGTGAAAATCAATTTCTTTAGACACCTCATCAAAAGCTTGGATATCTATCGATTTAGGTTCTAGAGTGGAGGTGTAAAGATCGAAAGGATTAGATGCGGTTTCACTCGAAAGGGGTTCTTCACAATTTGGCAAATCAAACACTACAAAGTCGCACAACTCGTTTTTATTTTGAACTTGTGAACTATTTAGGGCAATCGATAGAAAACAGGAGTTGTGGGCATCAATTGTGTAAGGGTAGGTTTGATTTGAAAATCCTCTCTCATTCTCACTCTGTCCAACTGCCGCCTCATACATTGAAAAATTTGGAGCTAGCGGGACGCTAGCTACCGGTTCACTAGGTTGCATAAGGGCGGCCATGGACGCTTCCACATTCCTCATCATTTTATTTGTTGCTGCGTTATACGCCTCCAACGACTCTTCCAAACTAGACTTGGGTGGTAAGGGGGTTTCGGTAAAAGATTCAAAATGGTTTGGATATGCAAAACTCCCAATTGGCTGTGTAGAAACGGTGTCTAGTGAAGGTGGGAAGGTCGGGTATGACTGGTAGGGAGTGGGTGATTGGACAGGGGTAAGGTCAACATATGGATAAAAAGGTGAACAGTCGTGTAGATCCCTAGAACTAGATGAGTGGACAGGGGTGAAAGATCGACTGCGAGATTGAGCAATATGCTCAGTAATGGACATCGGCTTAGGAGTGACAGAAGGACTTGAAAAAGTGGTATCAACATATCGAGGTGGTGAAGGTTGAATTGGTTGACACAAAGTTGGTTGAAAAGTCAAATTGTTTCTCCTAGACGCCTCTATTTGATCTTTCAAAGATATTTTTGGCAAGGAAGGATCGTCTTTAAATTGACCGAACAAATTAACGTACGACGTAAAATTAGGTTCGGGATACCAAAGTTCGGCAAGTGATTTATTATGTGGGGTACCCATGTTAGAAGAATGAGAAAAGAAAGAAGGTAGGTGGTGCAAGGATTTCTTAGCGACAAAGTTTTTGCAAGTTTTTATAAAAATTTTCCTTTTTTCCTTTTTCTCTTTATTTGAGACTGTTTGCAGGAGAAAAAATTTCGATAAAGGTCTTAGACACAAATGTAATCAACCAGAAATGCACAATCAGACCTAGATCTTGGGTCACCTAGGTCAGCTAGACAGCTCCTAACTGTTCCAAAGGGCTAGAAATAGGACCTCAAACCGCCTCTTCACCGCCAATTGTGGCCAGGTAAGTGCCAGGTAAGTGGGAAGGAACCACACTGTGGGCCTAATTAAAAACCACTAGCCTTGACACACTTGCCTAGACACCGCAAAGTCTGGTTAGGATAAACGGTCGATGCCTATACTAGTCCTCTGTCCTATTGAGTGCGACGTCCTTAGGGCTGAGTCTAGTATTTTTTTAATTAAGATATGGTCAATGCAAATTCCTTATGTGATTACTGGGGTCCTGGGAAGGGTGTTGAAATCCCCACCCAATCTGAATTGGTCAAAAAGCCCCTTAAAGTCCAATTAAAGATATGCAAAACAGTAAATCACTTGCAATCAAATATTTTTATTTTATGCACGGCGCAAAGAATCCTGCACAAGATTTGTTATTTAGAAGGGGGAAGATTTTTTTTAAGCGCAAAGAATCCTGCAGGAGATTTAACAAAAGATATATCGAAAGATTTGGAGGAGAGATCAGAAGACTTACAGATGTTTTTTTTTTTTTTTTTATTTCTAGCAAGAATAGATCCCCGGCAACGGCGCCATTTGATTATAGAGATTTAGCGTGCTTGCGCTTTCTAAAAGATAGATCAAAAATATTTGTTAACCGCAATCAAGAACGGCATCGCTTGATAGCTAGCCGGTGAGTACGGGTCGGTCCACAGGGATGTTGTGAATCTCCGATTCGCGCTTACGAGTTAATTCCGAAGGGGGTGTTCGGATTAATTATTATATCTAAAAACCTAATTATTCTAGGGCAATTAACTAGATCTATTCTTGCTAGGGCTAGGTTTAGGGATGGCTTGGAAATGCAATTAAATCTCACCGCTTTCAATACCCGAATGAAGATCTGTGAGTAGTTATGGTAATTATCAATAAAGTGGATTAGATCCGTTCGGGAAGGTGTTCCTTCCTCTAGGTTCTTGTCCTTCCTTTAGAGATCCTTACCCTAACCTCCATGGAAAACACGCGCAACCGGTCCTTTACACTATGGTGTCATCGTTACCTCGAGGGGTAGGATGCCGTAGGGCGCGGTGTGTGCGTGTATGCATGGAGTCCTATTGAAAATATTTGATGGGTAAGAAAGGGATGGGAGATCTCATCTCTCAAAATCCTTCCCCAAAACTAAACCCTAAACAAGTTCCTAGGGCATGAAATTAAATCTACCTAGGGCAAAGAATTGAAATCTAAACTAGGGCGAGAAATTAAATCTACTTACAGATGCATCCCTCCAATCATCCATGCAGGTTTGTCAGATCTGAATTTCTGAATGGAAAAGAAACACCGATGCTCTCCAAAAGAGTTCTGGAATTTATTATTAAAAGGAGGCATAAAGAATTACAATGATTATAGTTCCTATTTATAAAGAATAGGAAACCCTAGGGTTACATTTGTTGGATATATGTATGCCCTAGAGGCCATTATGTGATAGTGGATGTGTCTATACATGTATATATATATTCAGTTTGCATTCTTGCTCGACATGATAGTATGCTATCTGGTTATTCTTTATCTGACATGTTGATTTGATCATGCTTTTATTCATTCATACATGCTGATAAAGCCCTAAGGATATCGGCTTGACTACTCTGATTATGATGGAGATCATACTAGTGGGACATCTGTAGTCTATAAGCATATCCTGAAATGTCCCTAGTCGGAGGTGTATCGAGACGGGGCATCGATATACCAGAGTAGACTAGCGTATATGATACTAGACCCATGTGATGGGCGATGGATGTTCCCACATTCATCGATGTTTGACATCAAGATCATATACGGGTGCTCAGTGGTGACTGGGTACACTGGACGGACTCGCCGAGAACTCCTATATGGAATTATATCTATCGTCGGATAGCAGTTCTTAGGTGACACTGGTACTGGTTAGTCTGTAGACCCGAGATCGTCATGGAGTCTTGTGTGTTCTCCCACTGTACTTTGATTGCCACCCTACCACGGCTCTACTGAGTCGTGCAAACAGGTGGTCGTTGGGTACAGTCCCGAGACACACGAAGGAAATGAGCGATAGGAGGGGTTTCGTCTCTCCCGATATTGGGAGTTGATGTTGTACTGTGCCCGACTGGTTATAGCAGCAAGTCCCTGGCCAGGGCTGCTGTGATTTGCTGATAAGTGTTATCAGTAGTTTCTCGAACTGTTATAGACCATTCACCGACACGACTTATTGAGTTATTGGGGTCGACGTGACCATCCCCAGGCTCGATATGCAGCATATCTGACGAAGAGACCGGACTGTACGGTAGTGTTGCCAGATGACTCGACGGGAGTTGTAACAGGTTCGCTTGTTTTCTTCTTATCGTTCAATACCCGGGTGGCCGTTACGTTTGGCTGACCGCTTGCGGCTTGGGGGTGCTTGATATGATCATCACCCACTGCCGGCGTATTGACGAGTCTTAGAGTCCCACATAGGAGTTACCTAGTCCAGGCGAAAAGTTGTGGTGCGCATATGCGATATGCGCTTGGACCCGATTAATATGCGTGTATGGGATACCGTATATTAATTGGGCGGCTTGCTAATGGTCGGGTCATATGTGATATGACCGGATTAGTGAATCAAGTGTTGAATCATCATTAGTTTCTCACTACAAATCCTATCTTGCTTATTTTGGATGTATGCATGCATGTATGCATTTATTCTTGTTTATGTACATATTGATGTGCAAGCACACATGCATACATACATCATATTTTATCATTGTTGTTTATACAATGAGAATGGTGGATGTATAAGAATTACACCATGGTTATATTTGGATAATTATTGGATTTAAATTAAAGCAAAAGAAAATGAAAAATGGGTTAAATCACTTAAGAGTTTCTACACTCTTCTAACTCAACCATGCTCACCTAACTTTTAACCCATAGTTTATTTTCTTATCATGCTTTCAATTTAAATAAAATGATATCTCTAAATCTAACCATGGTTGGTTTAGAGAAAGGAAAATATATATAGCTATTTTCCTTTTTCTCTTTCACAAGATAATTCATTCTCTTCTTCACAAAATCCACCATCTTCTTCAACCTCCATGCTTATGCTCTCTAGTTCTTATAAGAGAGTGAATCACTCATAAAAATAAGATTTTGAAGTGAGATCCATAGCCACAACTTCATTCTAATCAAGTCTAGCTCACTTGATTAGAGTGTTCTCCTTGTTTTACCAAACTTGCTAGCTTGGACGGGAAGCTCCGGGTGGATCGTCGTGGACGCAAGAGGACGACGAGTGGACCTTCTTCCAACACCCCAAAGTCAAAGGAGCAAAACAAAAGGGGAGCTACAAAGGTTGTAGTCTTGAAACCCTAACTTTGTTAGCTTATAGTTTTGTAACCCTAATCTTTCTAGGATCGATTCCTTTGCTTGTTAGTTTAGCACCATAAAAATGAAAACTTTAGGTCATGTGATGCTTGAAATCTCTTCATAAGGTGCTAGAGTAACCTTACATTGGTATCAGAGCCGACCTAGAACATTAGGCGACCTTTTTGCGAAGTAAAAAGTCCGACCGAAACAAAATACGACTTTTAAAGGTGCTCTCTGGAAATTTTTTAAAAACTGATCTTTTTCAGAATTAAAAATTCTCAAAAAATAGAGCAGGTAAAAATAAGACAATCTGGAGAATTCGTACCCATGAACAGTAACTTTGGCCGCGGAAGCGCGGCATAAGCAAGCTTAGGCCGCGCATCCGCGGCCATATGAGGGGATCTTTGACCAAGTTTTTGCACAGTGTTTTTCTTTACCTGCTACAGTATTTTTTGAGTATATTTAATCTGAATCTGCTGTTGAAACATTCTGGAGATATTTTTAGACTCGTGGTTTCGATCGGAATTTTCGCTTCGTTTTCTTTTCCGGGTAAACTAGAAAGTATTGAAGTTCTTGAACGAATATCATTTACTCAATATTTACGAGGTTTAAATAATTTGGAGATACGTGCAAGTCTTTTTGCGGTGGTCCCTCTAGAAGACAACAAACCTTAACTCGATTATGTGACCGTCTCGAACTGCCCTTTTGAACCGTAGGGTTTGGGGCAGTACGGCGTGCCACATATGAGGCGTTGGCTTGACCCTTCTACGGCTGGACCGCCACTACTGTGTCACACTCCGGATCTTTTGAACCCTGCTCAAGTGTTGAGCTTTAGTGAGTCTTGGGTGCTTGATTGTTCGTTCGAAAACTTTAATGCTGTCTGTTTATCTGGAATGTGATACAATATGTGGAATTCATATAGTTAAGGCATGAAATACGAAATATGTGATATTTCGCATTTATGATGTCTAAAGAGAATCTGGATTCCAAATATTGTAGTTTTACACTTTCTTTTCTATGACCGTAAGTGTAGTATGTACGATATCGCCGGTTTCGTTGCTATACATCAACGACAATTGGGGTACGCATACTTACTTACGTTGATGATATGTGATATTATGTGTTGCTGAGCTATGATGTGCAGGATTGTCGCGATCGAATAGCCGGGGGTTTTTGTGAGATGAGAGTTTTATATTTTCATTCATGTAAATTCAAATGTAATGTAATATTCTTTTATTTGGGGCACTTCCAGGTTGCGGTTGTGTCACCAGTGTTGTATATTATTTACTTTTCCGCATTAGGATGGACCCAAGGAGGGGAGCACAGGTGACCGGGTTCTGGGGTTCAGTGGGAGGCCATCTCGAGGAGTCGAGACCGGGTCTCCTAAACTCCAGGATTGGTAGGGTCACTTGCCGCTCTCGTAGGGGTCCAGGGTGTGGGCTTGGCTATTCATCGCGACTGTGGAATCCGTATTTTCTATTCTGGCTAAATACTAAATACGGACGTCCTAGTATATCCCACGTTATATCTATATTTCTGTTGCCTGTGTTCTGTGAAATCTGGACGAATGACTTATTATATATATGATATATAGTAGACGTTGCTTATGTTTTACACCCGCGTTAGTCCCGTCCCGGTATGCCGTTAGTTAAGTAACCTAACGGTGCATAACGGAACATTGCGGCGAATGCGGATGGCATAAGCGTACGTGTTATTTTCGTTTCTTTTCTGTGATTGGCTTAAAGACTTAAATGATGGGATTACATTAATGTGATTAATGTAAAGAAAATAAACCTAAAAAGATGTTGTAGAATCGGATTTAAAAACTACTCGGCTTTTTATGAAAAAGCTACTTTTCAAAACTGCGGAGCCTAAGCCACTCCTTTTGAAAACTGTTTGATTCTACAACGATATCAAGTTCAAAGCGTTAAAGATTTTCTTAAAAATCATTCGCAACCCTCCGTCATTTTAGGAAGTAGAGTACTTAGTATTCGTGCTACGTTTGTTGACTTTAGTTAAGGCGTAGTGTACGGTAGCTAAGTGATGTCTTCCTACACTGCATATGATGCAGATTAATTAGGACATTCATGCGACTTTGTTGACCATAGTTAAGGGTCATATGGGTGGGTCTAATTGATCAAGAAATGACGGGTAGAACTTGACTGGTACTTATAATTTGTTGACCATAGTTAAGGTCATAAGTACTAGGGGTAAAAAATTACATCGGGAATTTCAAGTGTTGAAATTTGCAATGAGATTGCATACCTTCCATGTGATGGTTGGATCCCGATCCCACTGTGGGCAATTGTTGCTCCTAGGAGAGTTTTACAGTTTACAATTAGCTAACTCATTAGGTGTCTAGAAAGGTGTTAACGGGACTCCGCCTCTGGGAAAACGAGGTTTACTCTAATTAGGTCCGTGCGAAAGCACGGGGAACCTCCCTCAAAGTACCGACACTGGCCTGGCTGAACGGTTAGCGAAGTTGTAGACTGTAATTAATCCTGGCTAGTTTTTCTTTTTGAGGTTTGAAAGAAAACTTGATAAAAAGCAGTGGGAAACATCGATTAGACAAGATAATAAACCAATCTAATCTGTGCAAGAGCTTTCGCTGAGTGTATTCTTTTCTCTCTCTTAATGGCAGATACCAATGACTGGACTTAAGCTTCTACTAGATAAGAACAAACTGAATGGGACCAACTATAAAGACTGGCTGAGGAATCTAAAGATCGCCTTGACATATGATAAAGTATCATATGTCCTCACGGCTTCAGCCCCGTCCGTCCCAGGCCCAAAGTCCTCAGTTGCAGACATTGAAGTCCGCAAGACATGGGACGCTGACTGTGCCACGGCAAAATGCCTCGCGCTTGCATCGATGGACAACACACATCAAAAGCAGCACGAGGACATGGACATTCACGGGATATTGCTCCATACAAAGGAGTTGTATGGGGAGCAGTCCCGCGTATTACGATACGAAGCATCAAAGAAACTGTTTCAGATGCGGATGGCCCCTGGCACACCAGTAGCAGACCATGTTTTGAAGATGATAGCTCTTATAGAAGAGCTTGAGGGCCTCGGATGGACAATGGACAATGAACAATATATAGATATTATTCTGCAGTCCCTCCCCTCCACCTTTGCTCAGTTCATAGTGAACTTTAACATGCATGGCATGGAGAAGGAACTCCCTGAACTCCTTAATATGTTAAGGAGTGCAGAGAGCACTATGAAGTCAGCAAATACTCCCGTTATGACCATTGGACAGTCTTCTTCTTCTCGCCCAAAAGCTAAGGCCAAGGGAAAGAAAAAGAAGAAACCCACCAATCCTAAGGGCGGGGTCAAAAAGGCGAAGGGAAAGGGAAAGTCCACGGCTGGAGACCCGGGGAAAGGCGAGTGTTTTCATTGCCACAAGACAGGAAATTGGAAGCGCAATTGCACGGAGTACTTAAATCTCAAGAAGAAGCATGGTGATGCTTCTGCTTCAGGTGCGTTTGTGACTGAAAACTATTTTTCTATAAACTCTGCTTCCTTGGTATTGGATACCGGTTCAGGTTCTCACATTTGCAATTCTATGCAGGGGCTGAGAAATAGCAAAGTTTTGAAGACAGGTGACCATACTCTCCGCGTTGGAAATGGTTCCAATGTACATACAGTCGCAGTGGGAGAGTATCACTTGGGGTTGCCGTCTGGATGTATTTTGATTTTGAATCCATGTTATTTTGTACCTGATATGCTATGTAATATAATATCCGTTTCTTTGTTGGACAATGAAGGATATAATTTTGTGTTGCAGAACAATGTTATGAACATTCACCTAAATCAAATGTTGGTTGGGTATGGTACGCTTAACAACGGAATATATGTCATAAATCAACACACAGTTTTCAGTGTACAACACACTAATAAAAGAAAAATTTCAGAATTAAATGAAGCTTTTCTTTGGCACTGTAGACTTGGTCATATTAACGAAACAAGACTAAACAAGTTACATAAAGATGGATATTTAAACCCTTTTGAATATAAATCTTATGCGACTTGCCAGTCTTGTATCAAGGGTAAAATGACCAAAACTCCGTTTACCGGACACGGAGAAAGAGCTACTCAGCTCCTTGGCCTCATACATAGTGATGTATGTGGGCCAATGTCTACACAGGCTAGAGGCGGTTTTTCATACTTCATTACATTCACCGACGATTTCTCAAGATTCGGTCATGTATTTTTATTAAAGCACAAGTCCGAAGCTTTCGAGAAATTCATTGAATATAAACAAGAAGTAGAAAAACAAACCGGCTTGAGCATTAAGATGCTTCGATCAGATCGAGGTGGTGAGTATCTCAGTACAGAATTTGCAAACTTCCTAAAAGAGAATGGGATTCTCTCTCAGCTCACTCCCCCTTACACACCACAGCACAACGGTGTGTCAGAACGACGGAATAGGACCCTATTAGATATGGTCCGGTCCATGATGAGTGACGCTGAGTTACCAGTCTCGTTTTGGGGACATGCATTGGAGACTGCCGCGTTTCTGCTAAACAAGGTTCCAACCAAAGCCGTGTCTACCACGCCATATGAGATATGGAATGGGAAGAGACCATCTCTTAAAAGAATTAAGATTTGGGGTTGCCCGGCCTATGTTAAAAAGCAGAATCCGGACAAACTCGAGACACGGTCAGTCATGTGTAACTTTGTGGGATATCCAAAGAATTCTTATGGATATCTGTTCTACCACAAAGCGGAACAAAAGGTGTTTGTTTCTCAGTATGCCACATTCTTGGAAAAAGAGTTTTTCACAGATAAAGATGATGGCAAGGTAGTAGATCTGGAAGAGGTTCTGGAGACACAAACTACAAATGACGATTTGGTTGAACCGACTGTTGCAACAGGAACTGAAGAACCTCGGCCACTCCGTAGGTCTGGTAGGACTTCTCGCCCACCGGAGAGGTACTACGGTTTCCTCATTAATGGTGACAGAGAAGACTGCATCATGGATGATGATGATCCTACCAGTTTTCAGCAAGCTATCACGAGTGGTGACTCTGTGAAGTGGCTGGATGCCATGAGATCCGAAATGGAGTCTATGTACACCAACAAAGTATGGACTTTGGACGTTGTACCCCCTGGGGTAAAACCTGTAGGGTGCAAATGGATCTTTAAAAGAAAGATTGGTGTGGATGGGCAGGTACAGACCTATAAGGCAAGACTTGTGGCGAAAGGTTTTCGTCAAAGACCAGGTTTGGACTATGACGAAACTTTTTCGCCCGTAGCCATGCTTAAATCTATTCGGATCCTACTTGCTATTGCTGCTCACTACGACTATGAAATCTGGCAGATGGACGTTAAAACAGCATTTCTAAATGGAGATTTAGAAGAATGTGTTTATATGGATCAGTCGGAGGGCTTCATTGACAGTGGGAGCAGCGAGAAAGCATGTAGATTGCTTAAATCCATATATGGGTTAAAGCAGGCATCTCGGAGTTGGAACATCTGTTTCGATGATGTTATCAAAGAGTTTGATTTCATCAAAAATCCAGATGAACCTTGTGTTTATAGGAAGGCTGTAGGAAGAGCTGTCACATTCCTCGTATTGTACGTGGATGCCATTCTTCTGATAGGAAATGACATTCCTATGCTACAGTCGGTCAAATCATTCTTATCACTGAGGTTCTCCATGAAGGACCTGGGTGATGCCACATACATCCTAGGCATAAGGATCTATAGGGATAGATCCAAAAAGTTATTGGGACTGTCCCAAACCAGGTACATCAACACCATCCTAAAGAGGTTTAGTATGGAAGACTCCAAGCGGGGTGCCTTACCCGCTTGCCATGGAGTCACTCTCTCTAAGGATTCTTGTCCAAAGACCGATGAAGAGAGAGCTCGCATGAGCATTATACCTTATGCTTCGGCAGTAGGATCTATAATGTATGCGATGTTATGTACACGCCCAGATGTAGCTTATGCACTTAGTGTTGTAAGAAGGTATCAATCCAACCCAGGGGAGAACCACTGGACAGCTGTAAAGAACATTCTTAAGTACTTGCGAAGGACTAAAGAATTGTTCTTGGTGTATGGTAATACAGATCTCCAAATGGAGGCCTTTACCGATTCGAGCTTCCAGAGCGATAAGGATGACAGCAAATCTATCTCAGGGTTTGTATTTACCCTCAATGGAGGGGCGGTGAGTTGGAAGAGTTCCAAACAAGATACCGTTGCAGACTCTACGATGGAAGCTGAGTACATTGCTGCAAATGATGCCGCCAAGGAAGCCGTCTGGATGAAGAAGTTCGTCTCGGAGCTAGGAGTAGTTCCAACCATTATTGATCCAATACCTTTGTATTGTGACAATAATGGGGCAATGGCGTTAGCCAAGGAGCCCAGATCCCATCAGCGGTCCAGACATATCCTGAGGCGCTTTCATTTGATCCGGGAGATTGTAGATCGCCGCGAGATCGAGATTAAGAGAGTAGACACAAAGAACAACGCCGCGGATCCACTCACCAAGGCCCTCCCTCAGCCACAGCATGAGCAACTTTTTGAGATGTTGGGTATGAGATACGCCAATAACTGGCCTTAGTGCAAGTGGGAGATTGTTGGATATATGTAAGCCCTAGAGGCCATTATGTGATAGTGGATGTGTCTATACATGTATATATATATTCAGTTTGCATTCTTGCTCGACATGATAGTATGCTATCTGGTTATTCTTTATCTGACATATTGATTTGATCATGCTTTTATTCATTCATACATGCTGATAAAGCCCTAAGGATATCGGCTTGACTACTCTGATTATGATGGAGATCATACTAGTGGGAAATCTGTAGTCTATAAGCATATCCTGAAATATCCCTAGTCGGAGGTGTATCGAGACGGGGCATCGATATACCAGAGTAGACTAGCGTATATGATACTAGACCCATGTGATGGGCGATGGATGTTCCCACATTCATCGATGTTTGACATCAAGATCATATACGGGTGCTCAGTGGTGACTGGGTACACTGGACGGACTCGCCGAGAACTCCTATATGGAATTATATCTATCGTCGGATAGCAGTTCTCAGGTGACACTGGTACAGGTTAGTCTGTAGACCCGAGATCGTCATAGAGTCTTGTGTGTTCTCCCACTGTACTTTGATTGCCACCCTACCATGGCTCTACTGAGTCGTGCAAACAGGTGGCCGTTGGGTACAGTCCCGAGACACACGAAGGCAATGAGCGATAGGAGGGGTTTCGTCTCTCCCGATATTGGGAGTTGATGTTGTACTGTGCCCGACTGGTTATAGCAGCAAGTCCCTGGCCAGGGCTGTTGAGATTTGCTGATAAGTGTTATCAGTAGTTTCTCGAACTGTTATAGACCATTCACCGGCACGACTTATTGAGTTATTGGGGTCGACGTGACCATCCCCAGGCTCGATATGCAGCATATCTGACGAAGAGACCGGACTGTACGGTAGTGTTGCCGGATGACTCGACGGGAGTTGTAACAGGTTCGCTTGTTTTCTTCTTATCGCTCAATACCCGGGTGGCCGTTACGTTTGGCTGACCGCTTGCGGCTTGGGGTGCTTGATATGATCATCACCCACTGCCGGCGTATTGACGAGTCTTAGAGTCCCACATAGGAGTTACCTAGTCCAGGCGAAAAGTTGTGGTGCGCATATGCGATATGCGCTTGGACCCGATTAATATGCGTGTATGGGATACCGTATATTAATTGGGCGGCTTGCTAATGGTCGGGTCATATGTGATATGACCGGATTAGTGAATCAAGTGTTGATTCATCATTAGTTTCTCACTACAAATCCTATCTTGCTTATTTTGGATGTATGCATGCATGTATGCATTTATTCTTGTTTATGTACATATTGATGTGCAAGCACACATGCATACATACATCATATTTTATCATGGTTGTTTATACAATGAGAATGGTGGATGTATAAGAATTACACCATGGTTATATTTGGATAATTATTGGATTTAAATTAAAGCAAAAGAAAATGAAAAATGGGTTAAATCACTTAAGAGTTTCTACACTCTTCTAACTCAACCATGCTCACCTAACTTTTAACCCATAGTTTATTTTCTTATCATGCTTTCAATTTAAATAAAATGATATCTCTAAATCTAACCATGGTTGGTTTAGAGAAAGGAAAATATATATAGCTATTTTCCTTTTTCTCTTTCACAAGATAATTCATTCTCTTCTTCACAAAATCCACCATCTTCATCAACCTCCATGCTTATGCTCTCTAGTTCTTATAAGAGAGTGAATCACTCATAAAAATAAGATTTTGAAGTGAGATCCATAGCCACAACTTCATTCTAATCAAGTCTAGCTCACTTGATTAGAGTGTTCTCCTTGTTTTACCAAACTTGCTAGCTTGGACGGGAAGCTCCGGGTGGATCGTCGTGGACGCAAGAGGACGACGAGTGGACCTTCTTCCAACACCCCAAAGTCAAAGGAGCAAAACAAAAGGGGAGCTACAAAGGTTGTAGTCTTGAAACCCTAACTTTGTTAGCTTATAGTTTTGTAACCCTAATCTTTCTAGGATCGATTCCTTTGCTTGTTAGTTTAGCACCATAAAAATGAAAACTTTAGGTCATGTGATGCTTGAAATCTCTTCATAGGGTGCTAGAGTAACCTTACAACATTTGTTTCGCATGTCCTAAATTACAAAAATAGCCCTTAGGAAATATTTTCAGAGCAGCAAAAGAATTTTGGAAAAATTTCTCGAAGCGCGGGCAACAGAAAGCCGCGGAACCGCGGCAATGGCTGGCTTGGGCCGCGGTTCCGCGGCCCATTGGAAGGTTCAGTTGCTGAAATGTTAGGGCTTTGTTATGGATAACTTTGGGCTTCTGGTTCTTGGGTTCTTTTAACAATTGGGCTTCTACATTAGCTCCAGATCTTCAGTGAACCATTTGCAATGGATTTTTAACCGTCCGCTTTGTATTTTTGGACCTTGAGTTGCCTTGTTAATTGTGAACTGTCTTTCGATGTAGGCTTGACTATGGTCCTCCCATTTGTTGGTCAAAAGTCCATATTTTCATCGTCTTTACATCGTTTTCACTGTTTACTGTCCAAGAACCTGTAACCTGTAACATGTAGCAGACATGCGTCAAAAGCAGCCGTTTATTTATAAAAAGAATAAGAATGGGGAATATAATAATGCAATATTATGGTCTGAACAGGATCCCAGATATCTGTATTGTTCTGTGATGCTTATTACATTTCTGTGATGTTGCATTTTATCACGCCTTGAGCGAATATTATATATCGATATATATACTAGTAGATGTTGTATATGTTTTGCATCCGCGCTAGTCCAGTCCCCGCTCTGTCGTTAGTTAAGTAACCTAACGGGTGATGACGGGACCCAGCGGCCAATGCGGATGGCATATACGTACATCATTATTTTCGTTCTTTATTGGTGTGATCAATTGATGGGACTGTGTTGATTCGGATCAATGCAAGCTAAACAAACCTATTCTGATGCTGTTGGAACATTTTTCAAAAAGCTGTTATTACAAGGACGTTTACTTTTGCTTTGCATCGTGGTATTCAGTTGGAATATCCTGCACCTCAGTCGACGAGGCAAGGGCCGAGATCCCTTCACCGGGAGTGACCCCTTGGATAGAAGTTTGCGTCAGGGCAATAACTTCACTATAGTCGTTTACTTTTGCTTTGCATCGTGGTATTCAGTTGGAATATCTTGCACCTCATTCTACGGGGAAAGACCCGAAATCCCTTCACCGGGAGTGACCTGTTTAGCAAAGGTTTTCACCACTATATTTTTAAAAGCTATCCGGTTCCATCAACGATATCAAGTTCATTACATTAAAGGTTTTCGCCAGAAACCATTCGTAGCCCTCCGTCGTTTCATATGGATAGTCAATAGTATTCAAGCTGTGTTTGTTGGCCAAAGTCAAGGCACAGTGATTGGTAGCTGTTGGGTATTCATATGCAGCATAGATAGATGCGTTGGTTTGGGACAGTCGTACTGCCTTGTTGACCAAAGTCAAGGGTAGGTACGGGTGGGTTCAAATTAACCTGGAGAATGACGGGTAGAACTTGACATGTGACTTATGATTTGTTGGCCAAAGTCAAGGTCAAAAGAGCATGGGGTAAAAATCACATCGGGAGTTTCTAAAGAAACTGAAACTTGCCAGATATGCGCATACCTTCTAGAGTGTGATAACGTGAGCGGATTCCGTCACGTTATCATGCGATGATAGTTGAATCCCGATTCCCACTGATGAGTTGGTTTACTCCTCGGGTGATCCCAACTAATTCTTCTTTCAGGTTTGGGGAAGAATTTGATGTTACAGTGGGAGGTTTCCAGATTAGATAAAGTGATAACCATTCTGATCTAGGTTAGAGTGCACGCTGAGTGTTTCTTTTCTCTCTCTCTTTGGCAGCGACCATGGCCTGACCCTTGACTATGACTCAGTGACCAAAATTTACCGAACCTTCTTAAACACTGGCTTTTGGATTGTCAGAGTTGCAAACCTCATTGCCACTCCTACTTTTATCCTTTTCTCCAGGACACCCCGTATTACTACGAACGTCCACTTCCATTGGACAAAACCATCGTATGGTTATATATGAACTCGAAGGAATTTATTCGAGGATGGTTTACGGTTCTGAAGAAAATGAATAGAACTATTCGGTTGTCTTTTCCTTTTACCTTCTCTCAGGTTGCGAGTACTCCTTGGTTTAGGAGATAGTACACCTATTACGCAAATTGGATAGTGGCAGGTGCCGACCGGTAGAGAATGAAGAAAACCAATTAGCCTAACGAGGGTGTACAGAAGGTAATGACTAAAGACATATAAAGGGATTTGGAGAGATGGCAAAGAATTATACGGTTACAGTTGTGAATCTGGATAATGGAAGAGGCATTACAAGGAATACCAGGATACCCCTACGAAACATTTCAATGTTTCAGTTTCACTGTGCATTGTTAATAGAAAACTGATTTCCCAATTAGACACTTGCTCCAGGTTATGTATTTACCAGATTTGATTCTCACATCTGTATGGTTTTACAGATGATGAGTGGGAGTAAGTTATTGGGAATTAGGTGATTGTCCTCAATATATCGGAATTCGTTGTAATTGGTGATATTTGAGGAAATCGCATGGGCTGTTTGCCGGACGGCAAATATTTGGTTTTGAATATCCGTTGTTATGCACCAATTTCAAATTGATATATCTATATGTCTATTTTTATAGAGTGAGATATACCTTTTTGAAATTATGTCTATGACGTTTACCTATATCAGTGGATGGTTAGGTAAGGAGCATTAAACAGCGGTGTAATTCTTCATAATCATAGTACCGTTTTCAACCTACGACACACAGGGATTGAGTCATTGGACTCAGGGGACTTATACAGAGTATTGTATGTTGTCCAGTGTCCATCAGGACAGAGGGGTTGGTACTCGTACTATATTCGGTTTACTTATGACTTCTCTAGTTTTTAGACAAGTGTTTTGTAGAAACACAGGGTCCAAGTTTTGAGAAGTTATAGGTATAAAAGTAAAGTAGAGAACCAGGTATTGCAAGTATCGGGATTCTTCAAGGTGATCGAAGATGTAGATACTTGTGTGTGGTATTCAGTTGATAGTAATGGTTTTGAGAATCTAGTTTCTCTTTCAGGTTACTCATAATTGGAAGCACTCCTAAGTTGAGTAGCGATGATCGGCCTCTTTCCATTTAGTTGACATGTACTGGAGACAGCTGCATGATTTGAATCTGGTTCAATTAAATCAGTGCCTCTGTTTCTGTATTGGATATAGAACAGTTCATATCTTGACATTGTTAAGGTACGGGGAGTTGTCTGGCTTATGCTTAAAACCAGACTCCGGATAACTCAAGGCACGTTTCTGTAATGGATGTTTGTGGGTTGACCCAGGCTATGATGAGGGCTGACTTTCTACCATCTGGAAGATCAATAGTGATATTGTTCTTGACTCGCCACAGTTTTAACAAAAATGGATTTTTTCAGAAAACAGTAGTGGGAGTATGATAGAACTGGAAGTGATTTCAGAACCGCAGACGATTACTGAAAATTTGATAAGAACCTAAAGATTCAATTTGGTTTGACATTCCATTGGCCACTCCACAGAAATGGTGGGTAACCTCAGGCGCTCGAGAGGTACTTCGGTATGCTCAAGGACGGTGGCAGGGAGGTTCTTGTTTACCCAGACTTGCCATTGCTATTATTCCAGACTGTGAGACCCGGCAAGAAGATGAGTATAGCGTCGTTCTAAACTAGCTTTAGAAGTACACGTGTATATGACTCTGCCAGAGGGTTGTCGTAGTCAGTGGGAGCAGCGGAAGCATTGGTGGACAAGTGGCTTATGTCTATTTATTGAATAAAGCAGAAATAGCGGAGATAGATCATCTATTTCTGATGTGACAGTCATAGGTTTGACTTCATCAGAATTGGGGATGGATCTGTTAAGAAGGTAGTAGGGTGTGATTTCCTGGTATTTGGATGACATACACAGAGTAGGAAGTGAAATTACTATACTACGGTCGGTTATACTTTGGTTGTCACACAGTGGTTTCTCCACATAGAGCTTGGATATAATATTACACATTCTGGTTACTAGATCTATGGTTTTAGATCTAGATTTGGGTGATTTCCCAATCTGGGTACTTAGACAGCATTCTAAAGGTGTTTTAGAATGGACGACTCCTGGCATGGTGGTGTACCTGCAGGTGATGGAGTCACCCTCTCTAAAGGCGTCTTATAGACTAAAGGGGAGAGGGATGTGCATGATTGGCAGATCACTTGCTTAGGCAATTAAGTCAATCATGAGATGTCAAGTACCACACCAGATGTTGTTTTTTGCAGTAGATGCAATAAGTTGATATTGATCCAATCCTGGAGAAACATTCGGAAGCAGTTTTAGAACAAAAGTGGATGTTCTAGGGATATGATAACAACAGCCTCTTTCGGGGACGGTTATCATTCCAGGCTTCCAAAGTGACCTGGATGACAGAGTGACTGTCAGAGTTATAGTTTTCCCTCTGACGAGGGGCAGTATTTTGGACAGGTGGTCCAGGTGGATACTGAGGGAGGCATGGCGCAGGATACTGATTAAGTTCAGTTGACGATACAGTCTAAGAAGTTTGGATTTGGAGTTCACTTATGAACTAGGTCCCATCAGACATCCAAACATATTCTAAGACAGGTATTGCTCATTTTGGGAGATGGGTTTCTCCACGAACTTGAGAAAAAGAGAGACATAGAAAGAAACATCACAGCGGATCCACTGACTGAGGCTATTCCTCGAACGCAATAGTTTCGCAAACGAGATTTGTGAGAATGACTAGTAGAGGAGTTGGGTTTTCGGTATCACACGGGCTGTGTGACATCGCAATAATTAACCTTGAGTGCAAGTGGGAGATTGTTGGAGATAGTGCCCTCAGAGTCAATTATTGGATCACAGGCACGTGATTTCAATGATTGAAGGAGGACCTATACCGGTAGGACAGTCTTACTCAAGATGATGGTATGCTATCTGGTTTATCTTTATCATCGTGTACTCCTTTAGGTGACCTTACAGGTCACTATTGCACGTTGATAGAGTCCCTAGGATTCTTGCTTGACTGCCAGCAGTATGAGGGCGATCATATCCGTGGGAGCTGGGGTCTATAAGCACATCCTTAAAAGGTCCCTAGTCGTGGGAGTTTCGAGACAGGGTATCGATACTCCAGAGTAGACTAGTGTATACAGTCAAGACCCCGACGAGGGGCGGTGGCCGGTCTCACAAGCCACTGGTGTCAGTTGGTTCACCTAAGATGTATACAGGTGCTCATTGGGTTATGAGTACACCGGACAGGACTCGCCGGGAACATGATAGTTGGTCTTATACCTGACATCAGATAGCAGTTCCCTGGTGACATGTGTACAGGTTTGTTCATCGACCTGAGATCGTCATTTGTCTCGTATGAGTTCCCACTATACTTAGATTACTACCCTACCACGCTCAAAGGAGTTGTGCAAACAGGTTTTAGTTGGGTACAGTCCCGAGCCACATGGAGGCAGTGAGCGGATCTGCAGGGGTTCGTCTCTCCCGATATTGGGGGTGAGGTCGCGCTGTGTCTGGCAGAGCCATTAGACGAAGTCCTTGGCCAAGGCAGGAGATTTACTGGTAGGTATTCCAGTAATATCTCAGGGTGTTCTGGGCTACACTCCGACACGACTTGTAACGCTTTTGGGGGTCTGACTTTTACCAACCCCCTAGGCCCACCATGCGATGCTCATAGACGAACGGACCGGACTGTACGGATATTGTCACTGACAGGCTCAGTAGGGTGTCAGGATGAGTTCACTCATCGACGTCCCTTTTGGTCAATACCTGGTAGCCCGTTACGTATGGCTAATACCTCTAACGTGCTAGTGGTTAAATCCACAGCCAAAGTATTGACGAGTCTTTAGAGTCCCCCACAGACCGTTTTCTCAAGTTTTGGGTGAAACGCTGTAGAGGCCGTATGGAGATATGGCAGGGTTCGATCATATACGTGCGGTATTGCACGGATCATGTTCGGACGGATAATACTAGCGGGCTTTGGTTTAAGCCGGATCCTAGTATTGTACAGTGTAGATTTTGTCTCATTGCATTTGTATTCAGTGGGAATACAAATACGGGTATGTATATACGGTCGCGGGGTTTTCCTGTAATTTATTACGGGATCAGTTTTCTGAAGTTGCCAGTTTGTATTCCGTTCTGGCCAGTTTTCCTTTATTCCTTCACGACCGGATTTTTCTGATGGAGGGGCTAATTTGCAAATGTGCAAATTAGCATTATGGAGGGGGTTATTTGTGATTTGTGGCTTCATGATACTTCTAGCATCTTTGATTCCATTTTTTCTCATCATGGTTTGCATTTATGAGAAAATATTAGATTAGAAATGAAGATGACATTATTTCCTCATTATCTTCACACATTTTGTAGATGCCATTTTTCTCTCTCTCCTCCTTCTTGATTAGGGGCCGGCCACTACTTGAGGATGAGAGGAAAATGTGTGAAAATATCATCTCATTCATTTTTGCATAAAAGTTCATAGATCCATTTCAATCCTCTCAAAAAGGTTCATTCTTTCCTCCACACTATCATGGCAACTTCACAACCCCTTTGAGACAAAAGCTTCTATACTTTGCCTACAGCATCCTTGGGCACATCGACAAGCCAACTTCGTGCCCGAGTTGCCTCGGTCCAGAGGTGGGAGCCCGTAAAAGAACCCGGCGATGTGGTGCCCGTTCCGATGAGGAGATGAAGACGGTAGATTCCGCGAGGAGATCGGAGTGGAGGCTGAAGACCGAAGGACACGGATTGCTTGGTATAGCATTCTACCCATTCTCTAGTTTGCTAGCATTAGGTTAATGGCCCAATCCGGGATTTTAGTGCGCGGTGGTGCCGGCTTTCTAGTTTGAAAAGTTTTTCGTTTCCGCATTCTAATCGCACGCTTTTGGCGTGTCGAGTTTTAAGAGTTCTAAAGTTTACCGCGATCAGGACGGTGTCGCTATGCAGCTAGCCGGTTGAGCACGGGTCGATCCACAGGGAGATAGTTGTATTTTACCTTCCTTGTCTTAGACGAGTCAATAAAGAATCTGTATGAGTTTGATTCTAACCTATGTGTTTATTTGCAAGTATAAAGTTGTTAAGAAGAAAATACGAGATTGTAAGCTAAGGAAATCTGTACTCAAAACCTTTGAGCCGAGTCTTGACCAATTGAAGCTAGAGCAATCGGCAACAACGTGGATTAGGGGATTTAAGCGCGGTATTCGTGGAATACGGCTTATTTACCCTTGTCCTTCCGTTCTTGTCTCTTGCTTTCGCCTCCGGCCAAATCGAACGCAACCGGTCGCGGTTAGGAATCACCGTTACCTTGTCAGGGTACGGTGCCTAACGGAGCGCTTGCGTATGGTTTGGGCGGAGTTCAATGGAAAATAACGGGAAAAGGAAATGAGGAAAGAAGTGTTAACTTACAATACCGTATTAATTCTTAACAACGATGATAATTACAACATTCACAAAATGAACAACAAAGAGCAAAAGAAAAGAACAAAGAAAAGAAAAGATTACAAGTAATTAAGTGCATGAATTAAATTGCAAGAAAGTAAAGCAAGATAATAATAAGCAAGTAATAAAAAGCGATAAAAAGAACAAGAAAGTAATTACAAGAATATAGAACTCAAGACAAGCATGTGATAAATAGCCAACCCTTAAACTTGCAAGCTCAATCAAGAGGTTGCAAGATCAAGGGAAGGGTAGAGAACGCATGTGAAATGAAGAACTAGTCCCGTAAGAAAATACGACCCTTAAGATTAATAACTAACCCTTAACCATTCAAGCTCAATGAAGAGGTTGAATGATCAAGAGAAAGCAAGAATCTCAAGGGGAAGAAGAAACAAAAGAGAATGATACAAAACCCTCATCTTCATTAATCTCCCACTCAAAAAGCTCTCACTACAATTTTCATGGAAAAAGAATGAAGAAGAAGAAGAAAAAGAACTAAATCCTAACAAAAAGAGGAACAAAAGAATGACCCTAAAGCTTGGCAAGTTCTGGAGTATTTATAGGCGGGGAAATGGAAACCTAAGGCAACATTCTGGCATAAGATGAAAGTACCAAACTGCCCACAAAATTTGACCCAGCAAGGAGCCTACATGGCCGCGGATTCGCGGCCAATACCCTCTATTGGCCGCGGATCCGCGGCCGTATAGAGGAATTGGGTGCTCCGTTTTTCTGTGCTTCCCTGGTCTGCTGTCCCCTGTTGTCTGGTACATATATTTTCTGAAAATACATTCACATTTCTTCCAGAATTTCTGTTGAGGAAAGGTGGACTTTTGTGGATGCATTTGTCATGATTGCCTCGAGCTCCGCGTAGATTTCTTGGAACTTGTTGTTGCCATTGAGCCTTGTGCACGAAGGTGACATTGATTTGACATTTTGTCTTCCTAAACTGGTATCTGGCAACATACGGATGACGAGCGGAGACCGTGTTTTCTCAGTGGTTGGCAGGAACCCGGATTTTGTCGTGTTTTCCATGAATTTCACTGTTTTAGAACCGAGAACCTGTATCCTGCAAATATGTAACAAACACGGATTAAAAGCACCTACCTATAAACAACCGAGCGTAAGAATGGGCGGTATAAAATGCAGTATTCTGTGATGAACAAATACCCCCAAACTTAACTTTTGCTCGTCCCGAGCAAAACCAATTATTCACAAAAAATAAAATCCTAACCACACTTTCGCAGGGAACGCGATTGCACTGAGCGCGTGCAACAAGCCGTTAAACCTCTAGGTGTCCCTAGTAGGAGGAGTGTTGTCTCCTGAGGGTTTTCAGCGGATTACACCCACAAAATCCCGTCAAGCTAGTGTCATAAGTTAACATAGATGCTACTCGTACAGTTCAGTATTTACGTTAGAAATTCTATCATCCTAAGTTAGAAATATCCAACCCTTATTTTTCACACCTCCTATCTATTTAACTTTAGGTCTTATACGTTCCAAAAAAGTTTAGAAAGATGTTGGTTCTCCTGAGTTTTCCTTCTAAAGTGAGGCCTCAAATTAGGGATTTTTATCAACTTTACAGAAAACACAAGTCTTATTCTTTATTTCTATCTTTTATTCAAACATCGATTGTATACCCCTACGTGTGTGTATATTTGCACCCCTACACTCAAGAATTCAATTCAAGCTATAATACCCTTGCCCTAATACCTAATACTACTTCTTTTCATTAAGGATGGACGGATTTGCTCACACACCTTTTATGCGACTATTAATGCTTCTTGAGGCACTAACGACCGATTACTGAATGTGTGAACATTAAAGCGTAAATAGCAGTTTCCAGTTCTTGACTTTATTCTATTTTTTTATTTTTTTTCTTTTTCTTTTTTCTTTTTTTTTTCAAGACCGGAAATATTTTTCAATATGCTCTTTTGGTGTTTAGCTTTAAATACCGTTTTTTCTTTCATACTAGGTTTTCAGGCAAGAGTATTTCTAGGTATCCTCTACTATCCCAAGTTTCAAGGTGCGTGTAAGTGCAGATTGCAGGGTATATACTTTCTAAATTTGAACTCAAGAAAGAAACTATTTTTCAGACTTATTCTTCAGCAAAGCTTCAATACTTTCCCCTCATGTTGACTTAACTCAAGAACTGAACTCAAGATTACCTATTTCTCAAAAAAAACTGTAAGGACGTATACTTACCAAGTTTAAACAGAATGAGGGTTATTTTTAGGGTTTTCAATTCCTAAGCCTAGAATTTAGTTATTTCTATCATATCAACTAAACTTTCGGAATAAAGATCTAAGTTACCCTATTAGCTAACTTGACGACAAAGTTTTTATATTTTTGGAAAATTTTCTATTTTTGTGGGTTTTTAATAAGATATGCAAATGCAAAATATACAAATGAATGCGAAGGAAGAAAGCTTACCGAGCACACCCCCAAACTTAAACTTGACAGTGCCCTCACTGTCAGGCTACACCAAGAGGGTCAAAATTGTCGGCACTCCCTAGAAACAAATTATATACAACAAAGAAAACAAAAAAAATATATACAAAAAATAGTGTCCCCCCAAACTTAAGTAAAACAGTGTTTCCACTGTTAAGCGTTGAAATTCAGGATTAGGGGGGAAAGAGAACAGTATCAAGCTATACAAGGCCTTACGCAGGCCAAAAGTTAACACCAACCATTCAAAGATCTTATTGTGATAAAGCAGTGGCTGGTGAAAGAAGGCGTAAAGAAAAGAGATGGAGAATACGCGAGACCGTATGGAGATAGAAGTGGTATACGGTCTCGGTATATGAGAGGAAGAAGAATGGCGGAAGGGAAAAAGAAGTGGAATACGAACTTGAGGGTGCAAATGGAGTAAATAGATTAGCACAATTTGTGATGAGCGATGTGTAAAAAGCGATTGTGCTAATATATTTACCCGTCGAGAAATGGGGTCAAATCCCTCAAGATTCGTGAGAACCATGGGTACGCCGAACTTGGTAAACCAGACACAGTAAATGAAAGTGAGACGGGTTCTTGCAAGGTCGGGACGATGGAAAGGATGGAGGGAAGTGGTTGAGGAAGGGTATCGGTTAAAGGTTCAGGAGGGTTTACACAGTCAGTGGAAGGAACAGGATGAATTGGAAAATCCGACTCATCAAGCAGAACTGGTTCATCCTCAAAACTATCCTCAATATTCTCCTCAAAAGTTAGCACATCCATGCTCTTCTCTATAAAGTCCAGACGCATATGGGGTTCGGGAAAAACATTTAATGACTCGGGATGATGATTTGAAGAGACAAACTCAGCCAAATCTACGGGTTCATCATCCAAAATATCCCCAGCGTCAATATCCTCAATCAAGTGAAAATCAAAATTCTCTGACACCTCATCAAAAGCATGGATATTAATCGATTCTGGTTCTAAGATATAGGTGTAGAAGTCAAAAGGATTAGGTATGGTTTCACTTGGAAGGGACCCTTCACAATCGGGCAAATCAAACACTACGAAGTCGCACAACTCATTCATCATTCTATCTTCAATTGATAAATCATGTGGGATACTCGATAGACTTTCAAAACAGGAGTTGTGGGATTCAATTTGGGACGGGTAGGTTTGATTTGGAAGGGGGTATATCTCACTCTCTCCACTCCAATTCACAGCCTGTCCTGCCGCCTCATCATACATTGAAAAAGTTGGAGCTAGTTGAAAACTAGCTACCGGGTCACTAGGTTACATGAGGGCGGCCATTGACGCATTCAAATCCATCATCTGTTGGCTTGACGCTACCCTAAAGTCTTCCAACGACTGTTCTAGACTAGACATTGGTTGTGAAGGGGTTTCAGGAAAAGATTCAAAGTTGTTTGGATACTGAAAACTCCCAAATGGCGGTTCTGAAGGAATGTCTAGGGAAGGTGCAAAAGTAGGGTAGGATTGGTAGGAATTGAATGGCTGGACAGGAGCAGGATCAACATTTGGATAAGAAGGTGAATGGAATTGTTGATCCCAAGAATTTGAAGTGGTAAAAGGAGTGAAAGATCGGCTACGGGATTGTTCAATACGTTCAGCAATAGACATTGGTCTTGTGGCTACAACTGGACTTTCAAAAGGGGTATCAACGCAAGAAGGGGTGAATGTTTGAAACGGTTGATACGAAGTGGATTGCGGGGTCCAGTTGTTCGTCCTAGACGCGTCTATCCGATCTTTCAAAGAAATTTTGGGCATGGAGGGATCGTTCGAAGTTCGGCCAAAGCAAGAACCGTAAGAAGTAATGTCCGGTTGTGGGTACCAAAGTTCGGCAAGAGTTTTGCGAGGTGGAGTACCCATGATATGAAGAGAGAAAGAAAGAAAGACAGAGAAAAGGAGGGGAACAAGAATGTGATAATTTTTTTTTTAGTTATATATTAACAAAAGAATGAAGTATACACGCAAAAAAAATATGGACAAAAACAATCACGACACAAAAATACCACACACCTAATCGTTCTAGGGTTCACCTAGGTCAACTAGACCTGCTCCAGAACTTAATTGTCGAAGTAAAACTGTGTCGAGAAACAGGCTCAGGATACACTGATCACGAGGCCAGGTAAGTGCAGAGATAAGGGGAGGTTTTCCAACGCTTTCGCGAAGTTCCTTAATTAAATAACCCTTTCTCTTTTGGCGGTTTCGCCGTTAACACTTTCCTAGACACCCCGTAAACAATATACCGTTAAGCAAGGTTCTAAACACAGTTAACTTCTCCTAGTGAGCGCGAAGTCCTTAAGGCTTAAAGTCTAGGTTCTTTTTAAATTTTGTGCGGGTAAACGTTATGCTCAAGTTCGTGATTTGTGGGCCACGGAAAAGGTGATGAAATCCTTTACCGTATGTTGTGGGGTTCGCTTGCCCTTAAGTCCGTATTAATGTATGCAATGCGCAATTCAAAAATTCTATAAAGAATCAAACAATTGTTTTTTTTTAGATTAAGCGTGGCACTGCAACAAATACGGGTTAGTCAATTTTTAGCGTTTGCTAGCGAACTTGCAAAGAATCCTGCAAAGAATAGTATATTGGATGCGTCGGATTTGAGAAGAAGGTGTTAGTAAAATACGTACCGTTAAGTTTTGGGTTAGGAAACCCCCGTTGAATCAAATCCGGTAAGCTTGAAAGATTCGCTTGCGCGGGTCAAACTACCCGGATCTTTGGCACTGTACTTCGTAATCACCTTTGCCTTGAATGCATACTTTGCTCCCCACAATCGCAGTTTTCAAATACGCAAAAATCTGCACACTTGCCCACAAAAATTATCAAAAAAAACAAAAAGATTTTTTTTTTATATTTTTATTTTTTTTAAATATATACAAAAAGAATATTAACCCGAATAACAAGAAAAGAAATACGTTACCATCTCCCCGGCAACGGCGCCATTTGATCGCACGCTTTTGGCGTGTCGAGTTTTAAGAGTTCTAAAGTTTACCGCGATCAGGACGGTGTCGCTATGCAGCTAGCCGGTTGAGCACGGGTCGATCCACAGGGAGATGGTTGTATTTTACCTTCCTTGTCTTAGACGAGTCAATAAAGAATCTGTATGAGTTTGATTCTAACCTATGTGTTTATTTGCAAGTATAAAGTTGTTAAGAAGAAAATACGAGATTGTAAGCTAAGGAAATCCGTACTCAAAACCTTTGAGCCGAGTCTTGACCAATTGAAGCTAGAGCAATCGGCAACAACGTGGATCAGGGGATTTAAGCGCGGTATTCGTGGAATACGGCTTATTTACCCTTGTCCTTCCGTTCTTGTCTCTTGCTTTCGCCTCCGGCCAAATCGAACGCAACCGGTCGCGGTTAGGAATCACCGTTATCTTGTCAGGGTAGGGTGCCTAACGGAGCGCTTGCGTATGGTTTGGGCGGAGTTCAATGGAAAATAACGGGAAAAGAAAATGAGGAAAGAAGTGTTAACTTACAATACCGTATTAATTCTTAACAACGAAGATAATTACAACATTCACAAAATGAACAACAAAGAGCAAAAGAAAAGAACAAAGAAAAGAAAAGATTACAAGTAATTAAGTGCATGAATTAAATTGCAAGAAAGTAAAGCAAGATAATAATAAGCAAGTAATAAAAAGCGATAAAAAGAACAAGAAAGTAATTACAAGAACATAGAACTCAAGACAAGCATGTGATCAATAGCCAACCCTTAAACTTGCAAGCTCAATCAAGAGGTTGCAAGATCAAAGGAAGGGTAGAGAACGCATTTGAAATGAACAACTAGTCCCGTGAGAAAATACGACCCTTGAGATTAATAACTAACCCTTAACCATTCAAGCTCAATGAAGAGGTTGAATGATCAAGAGAAATCAAGAATCTCAAGGGGAAGAAGAAACAAAAGAGAATGATACAAAACCCTCATCTTCATTAATCTCCCACTCAAAAAGCTCTCACTACAATTTTCATGGAAAAAGAATGAAGAAGAAGAAGAAAAAGAACTAAATCCTAACAAAAAGAGGAACAAAAGAATGACCCTAAAGCTTGGCAAGTTCTGGAGTATTTATAGGCGGGGAAATGGAAACCTAGGGCAACATTCTGGCATAAGATGAAAGTACCAAACTGCCCACAAAATTTGACCCAGCAAGGAGCCTACATGGCCGCGGATCCACGGCCAATACCCCCTATTGGCCGCGGATCCGCGGCCGTATAGAGGAATTGGGTGCTCCGTTTTTCTGTGCTTCCCTGGTCTGCTGTCCCCTGTTGTCTGGTACATATATTTTCTGAAAATACATTCACATTTCTTCCAGAATTTCTGTTGAGGAAAGGTGGACTTTTGTGGATGCATTTGTCATGATTGCCTCGAGCTCCGCGTAGATTTCTTGGAACTTGTTGTTGCCATTGAGCCTTGTGCACGAAGGTGACATTGATTTGACATTTTGTCTTCCTAAACTGGTATCTGGCAACATACGGATGACGAGCGGAGACCGTGTTTTCTCAGTGGTTGGCAGGAACCCGGATTTTGTCGTGTTTTCCATGAATTTCACTGTTTTAGAACCGAGAACCTGTATCCTGCAAATATGTAACAAACACGGATTAAAAGCACCTACCTATAAACAACCGAGCGTACGAATGGGCGGTATAAAATGCAGTATTCTGTGATGAACACATTCCGGCGTCGGATTGACGGCCGGGGCGCCGCCGTGCACTTACAATTGAGATTTCCATGCACAATAGATGCACCAGATATTGTTGTCGTGCACATCCATTGCACTGGACAGATATTTTTGTGCACAACCGTTGCACTTAGTTTTGCTTTGTGCATATTGTGGCACCTGTGTTTGGATTTGATTTCCGTGCGCACCAGATGCACGTGATTATTGGAAATGCCTTTTGAGGCTGATTTTTCTTTTGAGCACCTTGTTTTCACATGGGGCACTATATTGTGTAGTAGCCAAACAGGACTGATCTGGGGACAGTACCTGAGAATTTTGCATGCACTAAAAATCTAACAAGAGGTTTTCAAAAAGGAGCTATAGTCTCACTATTTCCTACGTGTCCGCGAGCGGCACGAACGTTTATAAAGGAAAACCTTATGGGATATTTCAAGACGGCGGAATGTATAATTTGAGCAAAAACATATATAAGTATATTTACTACTTTACAAATGAGCGTCCTCCCCTTCTTGCCGTGGGTCACGCATCACACGGCAATTTAGAAAAGATTTTGCATGTGTTTTATTCGGTTTTCAGATTTTTCCAAGGATGCGTACTTTATATGTACTATACTAATTGACTAGTGTATCGGATTTCAGTTGTGGATTTCGAGATCTATATCTGCATTGTAACTCCGATGATATGCGTGCAAATCCGATGATTTGCGTGACGCTTGACGGAGTTCGATTTTGAGTTTTATATTGTTTTCGGTCGCACGCGATGCGCTGTGGTTTTCTATATCTTCCATGATTTCGGAACCCCGTCGAATTGCGCTGATTGCTGAAATGTTTTAGTATTTGGGGGTTTAAATATAAATTCGGGGACCGAATTTCTTTAAGGGGGAAGATTGTAACATTTCAGAAAAATATAAAATATTATTTTTGGAATTTAATATTAAAATAATATATTTCGCGAAAACTACCCGATTTGCGAAATTGGGGTTTTCGTAAAATGGTATAAATATATACCAATAATTGTGAAATAATTGAAGATTAAAATGATTTATTAATTTAAAAATATATTTATCGGATTTGGCATTTTTAAAAATTTATTATATGCAGTTTGGATAAAACCCGATGAGTGCACTGCTAATCGCGATTAAGCCAAATCCGTGTTTCTACAGTTTTCCATGGCCAGTGCACCATGTCATGTTACGTTTTGATTACATGTTATTTCTTATGTTGTTTTGGGGTATTATGTGAGTTGGTTTTTAAAAAATTAAAAAGAAAAGAATATGAGAAGGGTATAAAGGTAAATAATTGAGAGAGAGGGTTAGAATAAGTGAGAGAGAGAGGGGGGCTGCCTCATTTCTTTTCCTCCCCCATTATTTCTTTTCATCTCCTTCAACCTCACTTCCCTCCCCCGTCAAACCCATGAAATCATCTAAAAAGCTTCATCAAAACCCTAAACCCATTTCATTAAAGTTGATCCCCTCTTCACCCTCTACACTTTGGACCCATCAATGTTGGATTTTGAGGACATGGGAGAGATAGGGTTTTGCTTGGCAATATCCAGGAGGTATAATTCATTTCCTTTAGTGTAGTTTCTAGTTTCTTGCATTCTAGTTTAGTTTAGAGGTTGATTTTGTGTGGAATTGTGATCTTAGAAAATCCTAGAGAAGGGTTTGAGTAATTGTGAGGAATTGATGATGGGTAGAGGCAGTTAATAGACTTGGGTGGTGTTTTTACTGACCTAGAACAGAAAATAGAACCCAAACACGAACTTAGAAATTTCCAACATTGGTAAATTTGACGATTTGTGAGGGTATTTGGAGATTTGGAGTGACCCGAGACAACCATTGAATAAGTTCCCATGACCATGAGACGTGCAGGCAACCATGGACCACTCCCTGAAACCTGAGCCCCTACCCCTACTTTCTGGCCGCAGATTTATTCGTATGGGCCGCAATTTGCGGCCATGTCGGGAGGAAATGCGTTGAATTTTGGTTCATGAGTCCCTTAGGTGATATCTAGAGCAACCCCATATGCAAAATTTCCTAGTTTGGCCTAGGGTGAAATCTGGGAGCACATTAGGGTGTTTTAGGTTATGTTTTCCATATTTTGGAATGCTTGGTTTTGATAATTGGATTTGTATTTGGTTTTTGGGCATTTGTATGTCAACAACAAGGGTTGTTTGATTGTTTTGCATGCGTAGGCTATAAGTTCTAACCTATGAGCGCACCGTGTACCGTATTTGTTTTCCGAACTGGATTTTAATAGCAATTTCGATATGTTTTATTATAGGTACCTTCGTGTGGATTCCGAGACGATGGATCATGGAGTCATCGACTTCGACGAGCAAGGATCAGGTGAGTAGATCTATATCTACGGGGGAAGTCGGGTGGATGGCGTATAGCACCCCCACAAATTTTGATGGACACTGATTTATATATAGAATATGGTTAAGGAAACCTTTAATAGAAAACTATAGATAGAGTTAAAAGATAGTTAGAGAAACCATATTTGAAACTAAAGGATAGTTAGAAGTGATATGATACGACTAATATGTGATGACGGGATTTGAGGATGATGTTTGACGATATTGCTGTTTAGGGTACTATAAGACTAGATAGCTGGCGTAAATGTGTCATCCGAACCATACCTATTTCCAAAATGAAGAATCATATGCATCTTTTAAACAGATACCTAGAGGGACGTTACGGATTTTCAAATGATATCTTTTTCTAAAAACACCGTAGCCCCTACTTTCAAAACTACGATTCGCATCTTTTAAAAAAAACAGAATGTATGGTTCGGGTGTGTATGTTAGATTAGAGACGTATGCTTATAGTAAAGGTAGAATGTATATGTAAAATTGACTTGATGTGGGATATAAATGCGATGAAAAGAATATATGACGTGATATGATGATTTGATGATATGTTGGTATACGGATGCGAGTCGATTGAGATGATTAATACCTTGCCGGTCCCCTGATATGAGATTGTTGTGGATGTGACCTGGGACGTAGGTATATATATATATATATATATATATATATATATATGATGTGAATCATGAGAGATTGTCGTGCGAGACCATAGGTCCGTAACCTCATTATCATATAGGTTTTTATGATCATAAACTGTTTATTGACGCCGTACAATGAGTTACCGTACGTGATGAGTTATTTGATGATTGATCAATACCCTTGACTAGAGGAGGCTGATTGATAGATTCATCGACTCGATCATATTAGATACGTATACCTTATAGATTCTAGCTGATATTTACCTTATGCTGCGTTCAAGTTATTCTCATTGCATTTCATATACATATGCTAGTACACCTACACCATTATCGATGATGCGTATGTTACACTTACACAGATTTGCCGGCTCACACACTTCATCATCGATAATTGCCATGTCACTACACAGTAGGATTGCTGCATCATGATATGACTCCTTGCATAATATACTTGCTATAGTTACATATACGCCTTTATACGAGGTTGCATTTGACTTTAGAGAAATTGGGAACCGCGGGATATATTTTAAAACTGGAATCATTTAAAAGAGTGGTTTTCCCTTGATATGTGCATATTACTGTTCCATGTGCATGATATACGGATATGCTTACATTTCTATTATATGTCGCATACATCATGCTTTATGATTTTACGCATTGAGATATGCTATTTCCATGAGATTTCTGGATTTGAGAACCGTGGATATTTCAAAAGAAGGTATGTATTGTTTTAAAAACCCGGTTCCTCTTGATATGATATTTCAGTGCGTCCACCATGCGTTTTCTCGGTTCAGAGACGTATGATAGAAACCCGATTCGAGGAGGTGGATGATCCGTTTGCGGGTTCATGGTGGACCCGGTATGATTCCCCGGGGCGAGAAATTTTTTTCATGGAGTAGACGATGAGCCTGGCAGGGTGGCTAGTACCTACCGGTGATAGTATTTGGACTCGGCGGTTATCCGGAGGATACCGACCGGAGTGATGAGATGGATATGAGTCGACCCGTTCTGCCAGAGCCCGCGGGCCGATCCAGCAGATTGACGGAGTCGAGATATGAGGATTTACGTGTCGATGCTGGCCACGGGTTTCATGATGTTTTCGAGTGTCGATGCTGGACACTCAGGTTCCATGATTTTGATGTATCACGAGGGACACACGTTGATTTATATCCTCATACATCCATGCATATGTGTTAGTTATATGTATGCCCTAGAGGCCATTACTGTACATACGTTGTATATTGTAGTGGATGCTTGGACATATATAGGGAGGACTTTCTTGCTCGACATGATAGTATGCTATCTAGTTACACTTTGTCTTAACATATACTCTGATTGTCTCTATGTAACATGTTGATAAAGCCCTTAGGATGAGTACTCGACTACTAAGACTATGATGCAGATCATACTAGTGGGGACAGTGTAGTCGCCAAGTACATCCTTCAAATGTTCCTAGTCGTAGGTGTATCGAGACAGGGCATCGATATACCAGAGTAGACTAGCGTATGCGCTTCTTGACCCATATGATGGGCGATGGATGATCCCATATCCATTGGTGTTTGACATCAGAGAAGTTATATGGTTGCTCAGTGGAAACTGGGTAAACTGGACGGACTCGCCGAGAACTCCAAGATGGTATTATACCTCGCGTCAGATGGCAGTTCTCTGGTGACACTGGTACAGGTTAGTCTGTAGACCCGAGATCGTCATAGAGTCATGTGTGATTCCCACTGTGCTTTGATTTCCATCATACCACGTCCAAGAGGGCGTGCAAAAAGGTGGCTTTTGGGTACAGTCCCGAATCACATGGAGGCAATGAGCGATAGGAGGGGTTTCGTCTCTCTCGGTATAGGGAGTTGATGTTGCGCTGTGTTCGATTGGCTATAACTGGAAATCCCTGGCCAGGGTTGCTGAGATTTACTGGTAAGTGTTATCAGTAGTTTCTCAAACTGTTATAGACCTCACATCGACACGACTTATCAAGCTACTGGGGTCTGACGTTTACCACCCCTAGGCAGGATATGCGACATATCAGACGAAGAGACCGGACTGTACGGGAGTGTTATTGATTGGATTTGCAGGAGAATGTACAGGCTTGCTTGTTGATCTTCTGATCGCTCAATACCTGGGTGGCTGTTACGTTTAGCTGACCGCTTGCAGCTTGTGGGTGTTTGATATGATCATCACCTACTGTCGGCGTATTGACGATTCTTTAGAATCCTACACAGAGGTTTCCTGGCTCGGGCAAAACGGAGTAGGAGCACATATATGATATGTACGGGACCGAGAACAATACGTGTATGTGATACCATATTAGATTCTCGCGATATGTGATATCGGCCGGGTATATGTGATATAGCCGGGTCATCGGATCAAGTGTTGATTCGATGAACTGATACAAATTATATTAGTCAGTTATTTGTGAAATAGCCGGATTATCGGATCAAGTGTTGATTCGATAATTTAATGTATAATTATATATTTGATATATTAAATTACATTAACTAATATAAGCTCACTAAAAGATTCTTTTTCCCACTCGGGTAATACATTGATATATATGTGATATATGTTAATTGTATTATTTTATTTTGTTACAATAAATATTGTATATGTGATATATAATATTGTGACATGTTATGGTTATAAATGCAATATGTTTTGTGGAGAATAAATGTGGTTAGGGTTTGGATTAGGGTTAAGCTTTCATGAAGCTTTTAAGAAGCTTCTTGAAGCTTTGACTTTGACTTGGATATTTTGTGATATTTCTTTAACCTAACCCAACCCTTTAACCATAGTTGTTTCTCTACATGGGTTAAGTCCTCATACTTAACCCATGGTTGTATTTCTAACCTCACTAGAGTTTTCATTATTCATCACAAAGTAATTCATCTTCTCCTTCCTCCTTGCAAAGCTTTCTAGCTTTGAGTTTAGTGATGAAAATGAGTGAGATTAAGAAAATAAATGAGAGCTAAATTCCTACTTCATCATCCTCATCTATTCTAGCCGCATAGATTAGGGTGTTTGCTTTGCTAATACTTGATTAGCAAAGCAAGAGCTTGGGTTTGAGTTTCTTCAAGGTAGATCATCTTTGTTATCGAAGATCGGAAGCAAGCATGCATCTTTCTCTTCGTGGAGCCTCTCTAGAGTCCGGGTACATGATGATCGCAGTGAAGGGACCTCAACACGGAGCTTATGAAGCAAAGGATTGGACTACAAAGGTTGTAATCCTAAACTCTTAGATGTAAAGTTGTTTGCATGCTTTGTTTCGCCTAAGATCTTGGTTAGGGTTGTTCGTCACGTCTAAAATTTAAATCGGGCATGCTTGATACCTTATAGACCCTTGTGAGAGTGCCTAGTAACCCTACAGTGGTATCAGAGGCAAGCTAGAGCTTTAGGCGAAGTCTAGACGAAGTTTAAACCGATCGAACCCCAAAACCCCGACACGAACCCTTCTCTGGAAATTTTTATAAATGTTGATTTTTTCATATTAAAAATACTAAGAAAAATAATCAGGGAAATCTAAGAATTACTGCGAAGTACGATACCCCAATTCCTTCATGGGAGCGCGGAACCGCGGCCAAACCATGGGTTTGGCGGCGGTTCCGCGGCCATCATAAGGAATCATGGGCTCGTACTTCTAGGTTATATTCTTGGGTATTTTTTATTGCTTCTGGGAATTTTTAATTCTACTCAAGTGTTGAGTTTTCTGGGTTGTATTGGGAACTCGTCGATTCGATCGGAAAATTTAGCTTCGTTTAAGTTTTTCCGGGTAATTTAGAACGAGTTAAAAAGTTCGAACGGATATCAATAACTCACTTTTTCCCCTGCCGGAAAATTTCCAAGTGTTGGATTTTTCCGTAGTTTAAGAACGTTCTTAGTCGTGCAAGTAACGCGGTGGACCCTCTAGAAGAACACAAACCTAAACTCGATTATGTGACCGTCTGAACCGCCTCTAAACCTTAAGGTTTGGGGCAGTACGGCGTTGCCACATGTGAGGTGTTGGTTTGACCCTTCTACGGCTGGACCATGGGTACTGTAGCATGTGATGGATACTTTTTGAACTCCGCTCAAGTGTTGAGCTATTTGGGAAATCTTGGGTATTTTTTTATTCGATCGGAAAGTTTAACATTGTCTATTTATCTGGAATGTGATACAATATTTGGAATCCACAAGTAGTTATGAGATAACTAATTTGAATGTTATAAATCTAGTAGTTTAGTCTCATTTGATCGGTTGCCACAGGATTTTTGTAAGTGTAAGGTAGCGCCCCGGCCATCTATCCGAGGCCAAAATGCGGAAACGGAAAACTTTTTCAAACTAGAAACCGGCGCTATCGTATGCTTAAAACCCGGATCGAACCATTAACCTACAACTAGCTAAAAGAGAAAGGGTTGGAAAGCTATACTGATCGATACGTGTCCTTCGGTCTTTGGCCACCATCCCAAGCTCCTCGCGGCATCTCCGGTCTCGATCTCCTCGTCGGAAAGGGCACCACATCATCGATTCCTTTTACGGGCTCCCGCTTCATCCGAAGCAACTCGGACACGAAGTGTGCTAGCCGACGTGTCCAAGGTGATGTAGAGAATGTTTGTGATCACTTTGTCTCTTGCATCCATGACTTGGATGGAGGTTGAAGGTGTTGCCATTGGAGGAGATAATGAGCTAGAGGAAGAAGAAAAAGAGAAGCTTTCTTTTTCTTTTCTTTTCTTCTCTTGTGATGGAATGATGAGAGTGAGAGAGTGAGAAGAATAATATGAGAGCTCACCCAAGGCAGCGCATCTCTCTCTCTTCTCATCATATCAACATAAATCAATCTACTAATGTGACATTTTTCACAAAAAAGAGACCATGAGTCATAATATATGTCCATGTCACATTAATGCATCTCATGATGAAATTCTAGCTCATTATTTCCACCATCCAAACACTAATCCAAATGTTTAGCACAACAAAAAGATAAGGCAACATTTAAAGTAAACCCGTGACGGATCACAAGGATACCCCTCTCCTGTATATACATACATGCATCCGCATTCCGACTGAATGCGAATGCGACGAGACTAAAGTAATCCAACAAATCTAATACTAGGATCCGGCTTAAACCAAAGCCCACTAGTATGATCCGTCCGATCATGATACGTGCAATACCGCACGTATATGATCGAACCCTGCCATATATCATACGTCCTCTACAACGTTTCGCCCGAAACTTGAGAAACAGTCTGTGGGGGACTCTAAAGACTCGTCAATACATTGGCTGTGGATTTAACCACTAGCACGTCAGAGATACTAGCTGTACGTAACGGGCTACCATGTATTGACTAAAAGGGAGGTCGATGAGCGAACTCATCCTGACACCCTACTGAGCCTGTCAGTGACAATATTCGTACAGTCCGGTTCGTTCGTCTATGAGCATCACATGGCGGGCCTAGGGGGTTGGTAAAAGTCAGACCCCCAAAAGCGGTACAAGTCGTGTCGGAGTGTAGCCCAGAACACCCTGAGATACTACTGGAATACCTACCAGTAAATCTCCTGCCTCGGCCGAGGGCTTTGTGTAATGGCTCTCCTAGACACAGCGCGATCTCACCCCCAATACCGGGAGAGACGAAACCCCTGCCGATCCGCTCACTGCCTCCATGTGGCTCGGGACTGTATCCAACTAAAACCTGTTTGCACGAATCCTTTGAGCCGTGGTAGGGTAGTAATCAAAACACATTGGGAACTCACACGAGACAAATAATGATCTCAGGTCGATGAACTAACCTGTACACATGTCACCAGGGAACTGCTATCTGACGTCAGGTATAATACCAACTAGCATGTTCCCGGCGAGTCCTGTCCGGTGTACTCATAACCCAATGAGCACCTGTATACATCTTAGATGAACCAACTGACACCAATGGCTTGTGAGACCGGCCACCTCCCCTCGTCGGGGTCTCGACTGTATACACTAGTCTACTAATGGAGTATCGATGCCCAGTCTCGAAACTCCCACGACTAAGAACCTTTTAAGGATGTGCTTATAGACCCCAGCTCCCACGTATATGATCGCCATCGTACTGCTGGTCGTCAAGCAAGAATCCTAAGGGCTCTATCAACGTGCAATAGCGACCTATAAGGTCACCTAAAGCAGTACACGATGATAAAGATAATACCAGATAGCATAATATCATCTTAAGTAAGACTGTCCTACCGGTATTGGTCCTTCCTCAATCATTGCAATCACGTGCCTGTGATCCAATAATTGACTCTGAGGGCACTATATCCAACAATCTCCTACTTGCACTCAAGGCTAATTATTGCGATGTCGCATACTCATATCTCGTGTGATACCGAACACCCAACTCCTCTACTAATCAGTCTCACAAAGCCCGTTTGCGAAACTATTGCTTCGAGTAATAGCCTCAGTGAGTGGATCCGCCATGATGTTTCTTTCTATGTCTCTCTTTATCTCAAGTTCGCGGAGAAAGCCATCTCCCGAAATGAGCAATACCTGTCTTAGAATATGTCTGGATATCTGATGGGACCTAGCTCATAAATGAACTCCAAATCCAAACTTCTTAGACTGTATCATCGACTGAATTTAATCAGTATCCTGCGGCATGCCTCCTCAGTGTCCGCTTGGATCACCTGTCCAAAACACTGCCCCTCGTCGGAGGGAAAACTACAACTCTGACAGTCACTCTGTCATCCAGGTCACCTTGGATGCCTGGAATGATAACCGTCTCCCGAAAGAGGCTGCCATTATCATATCCCTAGAACATCCACTTATGTTCTAAAACTGCTTCCGAATGTTTCTCCAGGATTGGATCAATATCAATTTATTGCATCTCGTGCAAAAACAACATCTGGTGTGGTACTTGACATCTCATGATCAACTCAATTGCCTAAGCAAGTGATCTGCCAATCATGCACATCCCTCTCCCCTTTAGTCTGTAAGATACCTTTAGAGAGGGTGACTCCATCACCTGCAGGTATACTACCGTGCTAGGAGTCGTCCATTCAAAAGCACCTTTATAATGCTGTCTAAGAACCCAGATTGGGACACTTCCCAAATCTAGATCTAAAACTATAGATCTAGTAACCAGAACGTCTGATAGTATATCTTTATCCTATGTGGAGAAACCACAGTGTGACAACCAAAGTATAACCGATCGTAGTATAGGAATTTCACTTCCTACTCTGTGTATGTCATGCAAATACCAGGACATCACACCCTACTACTTTCTTAACAAATCCATCCCCTATTCTGATGAAGTCAATCCTATGACTGTCACATCAGAAATAGATGATCTATCTCCGCTATATCTGCTTTAGTCTATAAATAGACATAAGCCACTTGTCTACTATGCTTCCGCTGCTCCCACTGACTACAACAACCCTCTGGCAGAGTCATATACACGTACACTTCTAAAGCTAATTTAGAACGACGCTATACGCATCCTTATGCCGGGTCTCATAGCCTGGAACAACAGTAGTATCAAGTCTGGGTAAGCAAGAACCTCCCTGTCACCGTCTTTGATCATACCGAAGTACCTATCGAGTGCCTCAGGTTACCCACCTTATCTGCGGAGTGGCCGATGGAATGTCAAACCAGATTGAATCTTTAGGTTCTTATCAAATTTTCAGTAATCGTTTGCGGTTCTGGAATGACTTCCAGTTCTACCATACTCCCACTACTGTTTTCTGAAAAAATCCATTTTACTAAAACTGTGGCGAGTCAAGAACAATATCACTATTGATCTTCCAGAAGGTAGAAAGTCAACCCTCGTCATAGCCCGGGTCAACCCACAAACAGCCATTACAAAAACGTGCCTTGAGTTATCCAGAGTCTGCTTTTAAGCATAAGCCGGACAACTCCCCGTACCTTAACATCGTTAAGATATGAACTATTCTATATCCAATATAGAAACAGAGGCACTGATTTAATTGGAACCAGATTCAAATCATGCAGCTGTCTCCAGTGCACGTCAACTAAATGGAGAGAGGCCGACAGCATTACTCAACTTAGGAATGCTTCCAATTATGAGTAACCTGAAAGAGAAGCAAGTTCTCTTAATCATTACTATTAACTGAATACCATACACAAGTATCAACATCTTCGATCACCTTGAAGAATCCCGATACTTGCAACATCTGGTTCTCCACTTTACTCTTATACCTACAACCTCTCAAAACTTGGACCTTGTGTTTCTACGAAACACTTGTCTAAAAACTAGAGAAGTTATAAGTAAACAGAATATAGTACGAGGACCAACCCCTCTGTCCTAATGGATACTGGACAATATACAATACTCTGTATAAGTCCCTTGAGTCTAACAACTCATTCCCTGTGTGTCGTAGGTTGAAAACTGTACTTATGGTTAAGAAGAATTACACCGCTGTTTAATGCTCCTTACCTAACCATCCACTGATATAGGTAAACGCCATAGACATAATTTCAAAAAGGTCTATCTCACTCTATAAAAATAGACGTACAGATATATCAATTTGAAATTGGTGCATAACAATGGATATTCAAAACCAAATATTTGCCGTCCGGCAAACAACCCAGGCGATTTCCTCAAATATCACCAATTACAACGAATCCCGATATAATGAGGATGATCACCCAATTCCCAATAACTTACTCCCACTCATCATCCGTAAAACCATACAGATGTGAGAATCAAACCTAGTAAATACATACCCTGGAGCAAGGACTAATTGGGAAATCAGTTTTCTTTTAACAATACACAGTGAAACTTGTAAGTCTAAGGTAGCGTCCCGTCCGTCTAACAGACGCCAAATGCGGAACAAATACTTTTTAACTGGCGCTATCGTATACTATAACCCGGATCTGCCATTATTTCTAAACTAACAAACTGTAAAGAGGTTAGAAAGGTTATACCGAACGATCCGAGTCCTTCGTTCTTTAACCATCATCCCACGCTTTGTTGCGGCTGCTCCGATCTCCTCGTCCAGGTGGCACCACGTCAACGGATCTTTAAACGGGCTCCCGCCTCTGACCCGAGGCAACTCGGTCGTCAAGTTTGCTAAAAGAGATGACCAAGAATGATGTAGAGAATGAGTAGAATACTTTGTCTCGTTACGTCCAAAGCTATGGACGAACGGTTATTGAAGTTTCCTTTTGGATCGATATGAAAATGAGATATGAATATGTTAATTTCCATACATCCAAAACTCTATCTTTTTTCCAACAACCATAATCCTTTCCAAATGAAGTGGCCAGCCAATATATATGAAGAGGGAGGTGAGGGTAGGAGCAAAGAGGGTGACCACAAGGATAAATATCAAGAGGAAATATCCTAAGGTTAACAAGAATCATTAAAGCTAAAGCATGAGTCATATAAACCTAGTCATCATGCATTAATTGAATCATTAAATGCAACCATGAGCCACTAATCATATTCACCACCTTCTAGATGCTTCTAGAAGCTTCCACACTCATCTCAAGAAAAGATAAATCCGTATTTAACCAAATGTTAAATACGGCTGATAGAAAACTGGAAACTGGAAACTTCCAAAAGTGATCCTGAAACGAATTTCAGGATAACCCCGAAACTGTATAAAAATACCCGCATTTGTATTACGACCGAATACAAATGCAACTGAGACAAAGATATTATATCTAGACAACATAATACTCGGATCCGGCTTAAACCAAAGCCCACCAGTATTATCTGCCCGAAATATGACACGTGCGTAAACGCACGTGCATTTTCCAAACCCTGCCATAAAACCATACGGCCTCTACAACGTTTCGCCCGAACTTTGGAAACTGTCTGTGGGGGACTCTAATGACTCGTCGGTACCCTGGAAGTGGGTTTAACCATAAGCCGTCAGCGGCACTAGCTGTGCGTAACGGCTGCCATGGACTGACCTCAAGGGAGGTCGATGAGCGAACTCATCCGGAAACCCAACTGAGCCTAACAGTGACAATGTATATACAGTCCGGTCCGTTCGTCTATGAGTATCGCATATCTGCCTCGGGGGAAAGTAACGTCAGACCCCCAATAGCAGTATAAGTCGTGTCGGAGTGTAGCCTAAAAAACACCCTGAGATACTACTGGAGTACCTACCAGTAAATCTCCTGCCAGGGCTGTGGGCTTTTTGTAATGGCTCTCCTAGACACATCATGATCTCACCCCCAATACCGGGAGAGACGAATCCCCTGCCGATCCGCTCACATGCCTCCATATGGCTCGGGACTGTACCCAAAAACTACCTGTTTGCATGACTCTTTTGAGCCATGGTAGGGTAGAAATCAAAGCACAGTGGGAACTCACACGAGACAAATGAACGACCTCAGGTCGATGAACTAACCTGTACACATGTCATCAGGGAACTGCTATCTGACGATATGTATAATACCTACTAGCAGGTTCCCGGTGAGTCCTGTCCGGTGTACTCATAACCCAATGAGCACCTGTATATATCTTAGGTGATCCAACTGACACCAGTGGCTTGTGAGACCGGCCACCGCCCCTCGTCGGGGTCTCGACTGTATACACTAGTCTACTCCGGAGTATCGATGCCCTGTCTCGAAACTCCCACGACTAGGGACCACAATTAAGGATATGCTTATAAACCACCCAACTCTCACGTATATGATCGCCATCATACTGTTGGTAGTAAAGCAAGATCCTAAGGGCTCTATCAAAGTGTAACAGTGATCAGTCACCTGAACCTGTACACGACTGATAAAGGCAAACCAGATAGCATACTATCATCTCGAGTAAGACTGTCATACCGGTATAGGTCCTCCGCAATCATTGCAATCATGTACCTGTGATCCAATAATTGACTCTGAGGGCACTATCTCCAACAATCTCCCACTTGCACTTAAGGCTAATTATTGCGATGTCGACTACTCACAGCCCGTGTGAAACCGAGCATACAACTCCTCTACTAATCAGTTTCACAAAGCCCGTTTGTAAAACTATTGTGTTCGAGAAATAGCCTCAGTGAGTGGATCCGCCTAGATGTTTCTTTCTATGTCTCTCTTAATCTCAAGTTCGCAGAGAAAGCCATCTCCCGAATTGAGTAATACCTATCTTAGAATATGTCTGGATATCTGATGGGACCTAGTTCATAAATGAACTCCAAATCCAAACTTCTTAGACTGTATCGATCACTGAACCTAATCAGTATCCAGCACCATGCCTCCCACAGTATCCTCTTGGACCACCTGTCCATAATACTGTCCCTCGTCATAAGGAAAACTATAACTCTGACAATCACTCTGTCATCCATATCACCTTTGAAGCCTGGAATGATAACCGTCTCCCGAAGGAGGCTGCCGTCATCAAATCCGTAGAACATGTACTTATGTTCTAAAACTGTTTCCTTATGTTTCTCCAGGATTGGATTAATACAAACTTATTGTATCTAGTGCAAAAACAACATCTGGTGTGGTACTTGACATCTCATGATTGACTCAATTGCCTAAACAAGTGATCTGCCAATCATGCACATCCCTCTCCCCTTTAGTCTGTAAGACACCTTTAGAGAAGGTGACTCCTTCACCTGCAGGTACACCACCACGCCAGGAGTCATCTATTCTAAAAACCATTAGAATATTGTCAAAGTACCGACATTGGGAAACTACCCAAATCCATATCTAAAACCATAGATCTAGAAACCAGAATGTCTGATATTATATCCATATCCTGTCTGGAGAAACAACTGTGTGACGACCACAGTACAACCGATCGTAGTATAGGAATTTTACTTCCTACTCTGTGTATGTCATCCAAATACCATGACATCTCACCCTACACCCTTCTTAACAGATCCATCCCCTATTCTGATGAAGTCAAACCTATGACTGTCACATCAAAATTAGATGATCTATCTCCGCTATATCTGCTTTAGTCTATAAATAGACATAAGCATCTTGCCCACTATGCTTCTGCTGCTCCCACTGACCACAACAACCCTCTGGCAGAATAATATATGCGTGCACTTCTAAAGCGAGTTTAGAACGACGCTATACTTAACCTCCTGCCGGGTTTCATAGTCTGGAACAACAGTAGTGTCAAGTCTGGGTAAGCAAGAACCTCCCTGTCACCGTCCTTGAGGCTACCGGAGTACCTCTCGGGTGTCTGAGGTTACCCATCATATCTGCGGAGTGGCTAATGGAATGTCAAACCTGATTGAATATATAGGTCCTATTAAATTTTCCGTAATCGTTTGCGGTTCTGGAATCACTTCCAGTTCTACCATACTCCCACTACTGTTTTCTGAAAAAATCCATTTTAATAAAACTGTGGCGAGTCAAGAACAATATCACTATTGATCTTCTAGATGGTAGAATATCAACCCTCGTCATAACCAGGGTCAACCCACAAACAACCATTACAGAAACGTGCCCTGAGTTATCCAGAGTCTGGTTTTAAGCATAAGCTGGACAACTCCCCGTACCTTAACATCGTTAAGGTATGAACCATTCTATATCCAATATAGAAACTTTGGCACGGATTTAATTGGAACCAGATTCTAATCATGCAGCTGTCTCCAGTGCATATCAACTTAATGGAAAAGAGGCTAATCAGCATTACTCAACTTAGAAATCCATCCAATTATGAGTAACCTGAAAGAGAAACAAGTTTCTCAAAACCATTACTATTATCTGAATACCAATCACAAGAATCTACATCTTCGATCTCTTTGAAGAATCCCGATACTTGTGACACTTGGTTCTCTACTTTATTCTTATACCCACAACTTCTCCAAACTTAGACCTTGTATTTCTACGAAACACTTGTCTAAAAACTAGAGAAGTCATAAGTAAACAGAACATAGTATGAGGACCTGCCCCTTTGTCCTGATGGACACTTGGACAACATACAATACTCTGTATAAGTCCGCTGAGTTGAATAACTCAAAACCTGTGCGTCGTAGGTGGAAAACTGTATCCAGGCGATTTCCTCAAATATCACCAATTACAACGAATTCTGATATAATGAGGATAATCACCTAATTCCCAATAACTTACTCCCACTCATCATCTGTAAAACCATACAATATGAGAATCATACCTGGTAAATATATACCCTGGAATAAGTGTCTAATCGGGAAAACAGTTTTGTTTTAACAATGTACTGAAACATTAAAATGTTTCGTAGGGGTATCCTGGTATTCCTAGCAATGCCTCTTCCATAATCCAATTCAGGACTATAACCGTATATTTCTTTGCCATCTCTCCAAATCCCTTTATTTGTCTTTAGTCGTTACCTTCTGCACACCCTCGTTAGGCTGAGTGGTTTTCTTCCTTCCCTACCGTTCGGCACCAGCCTATGGTTTAGAAGAAGACTATCTAGTAAGCATAATAGGTGTACCCTCCTAAACCAAGGAGTACTCGTAACCTGAGAGAAGGTGATGACAAGAGACAACTGAATAATACCTTATTCTTTTAAAGGTGAAATAGGAGTGGCGATGAAGTACGAGGTTTGGTCGTGAATGATATCAGTCGCAATTTACTTTGCCCACTTTCTAATCCCTTTATTTTGTCTTTACATATTGTTAGGTTTAACTAGCACCCTATGAGAGGTTTGGAAGCATCACATGTCACAAAGATCAAATTTTTATGGTGCTAAGTAAGCATACAAAGGATTTATCCTAGAAAATTAGGGTTTCAAATCTTTAACCAACATCATAAGTAACAAAGGCAAGGGTTTTGAGAGTACAACCTTTGTAGCTCCCTTTTTATAGACTCCTTGGCCACTTGAGAGTTGGAAAACGATTAGCTTGAGGTCTTCTAACGTCCACGACGATCCACCCGAAGCTCCTTTGTCCAAGCAAGCAACTTCACTTTATCAAGAGAAAGAAATGAAGCTAACACTCTAAACAAGCGGGCAAGACTTGTGTAGAATGGTGTTGTGGTTCTCTTTCTCACTTCAAAATCATATCTTGTTGAGTATTTTGCTCACTTGAAAAATCTAGAGAGCAAAAGGAGCAAGGTTGAAGAAGATGATGGCTTTTTTAAAAAAGAAGAGAAGATAAACTCTAATAAGAAAATGAAAAATATATGTATATATATTTTCCACTTATCATCTCAAACCATGGTTAATGATAAAGATATTATTGTATTTGAGTTTAAAACACCAAAGAAAAATTAACCAAGGGTTAACAAGTAGGTGAGCATGGTAAGATGAAGAAGAGTGTAGAAACAATCCATGAATTAACCCTTTTTTCTTTTCCTTTTTGTTTTAACACAAATGCATTAATAATCCATATAAAAACCCATGGTGTGAGTCTTATATTGCCACCATTTTCAATGTATATGCAACCATGAAGGATGATGTATGTATGTATGTGTGCATGCACTTCCATATGTGCATGAATCATGAAAGAATGCATACATGCATGCATACATCAAAAATACAAGAAAGGATTTCTAGTGAGAAAATAATGGTTAAATGATAAATCAACACTTGATTTATCAATCCGGCCATATCACATACGACCCAACCAAAAGCAAGCCGCCCGATTAATATACGGTATCTCATATGCGCATTTTAACCGGTTCCATGCGCATATCGCATACGCGCACCACAACGTTTCGCCTGGACTAGGTAACTCCTTTGTGGGACTCTAAGACTCGTCAATACGCCGGCAGTGGGTGATGATCATATCAAGCACCCCCAAGCCGCAAGCGGTCAGCTAAACGTAACGGCCACACGGGTATTGAGCGATCAAAAGAAAACAAGCGAACCTGCTGCAACTCCCGTCGGGCCAACCGACAACACTACCGTACAGTCCGGTCTCTTCGTCAGATATGCTGCATATCGAGTCTAAGGATGGTAACGTCGACCCCAATAACTCAATAACACTTATCAGTAAATCTCAGCAGCCCTGGCCAGGGACTTACTGATATAACCAGTCGAGCACAGCACAGCATCAACTCCCAATACCGGGAGAGACGAAACCCCTCATATCGCTCATCGCCTTCGTGTGTCTCAGGACTGTACCCAACGGCCACCTGTTTGCACGACTTAGTTGAGCCGTGGTAGGGTGGTAATCAAATTACAGTGGGAGAGCACACAAGACTCTATGACGATCTCGGGTCTACAGACTAACCTGTACCAGTGTCACCTGAGAACTGCTATCCGATGATAGATATAATTCCATATTGGAGTTCTCGCTGAGTCCGTCCAGTGTACCCAGTCACCACTGAGCACCCGTATATGATCTTGATGTCAAACATCGATGAATGTGGGAACATCCATCGCTCATCACATGGGTCTAGTATCATATACGCTAGTCTACTCTGGTATATCGATGTCCCGTCTCGATACACCTCCGACTAGGGACATTTCAGGATATTCTTATAAACTACAGATGTCCCACTAGTATGATCTCTATCATAATCACTGTAGTCAAGCCGATATCCTCAGGGCTTTATCAGCATGTATGAATGAATAAAAGCATGATCAAATCAACATGTCAGATAAAGTAGAACCAGATAGCATACTATCATGTCGAGCAAGAATGTACACTGAATATATATATACAAATACAGATACATCCACTATCATATAATGGCCTCTAGGGCATACATATATCCAACAATCTCCCACTTGCACTAAGGCCAGTTATTGGCGTATCTCTTACCCAACATCTCAAAAAGTCGCTCAAGCTGCGGCTGAGGGAGGGCCTTGGTGAGTGGATCCGCGGCGTTATTCATTGTGTCTACTCTCTTAATCTCGATCTCGCGGCGATCTACAATCTCCCGGATCAAATGAAAGCGCCTCAGGATGTGTCTGGACCGTTGATGGGACCTGGGCTCCTTGGCTAACACCATAGCCCTATTATTATCACAATACAATGGTATCGGATCAATAATGGTTGGAACTACTCCTAGCTCCGAGATGAACTTCTTCATCCAGACGGCTTCCTTGACGGCATCATTTGCAGCAATATACTCAGCCTCCATCGTAGAGTCTGCAACGGTATCCTGTTTGGAACTCTTCCAACTTACCGCCCCTCCATTAAGGGTAAATACAAACCCTGAGATAGATTTGCTGTCGTCCTTATCGCTCTGGAAGCTCGAATCGGTAAAGGCCTCCATTTGGAGATCTCCATTACTATACACCAAGAACAATTCTTTAGTCCTTCGTAAGTACATAAGAATGTTCTTCACAGCTGTCCAGTGGTTCTCCCCTGGGTTGGATTGATGCCTTCTTACAACACTAAGTGCTTAAGCTACATCTGGGCGTGTACATAACATCGCATACATTATAGATCCTACTGCCGAAGCATAGGGTATAATGCTCATGTTGGAGATAGTGCCCTCAGAGTTAATTATTGGATCACAGGCACGTGATTGCAATGATTGAGGGAGGACCTATCCCGGCAGGACAGTCTTACTCGAGATGATAGTATGCTATCTGGTTTATCTTTATCATCGTGTACTGCTTTAGGTGACCTGACATGTCGCTATTACACGTTGATAGAGCCCCTAGGATTCTTGCTTGACTACCAACAGTATGATGGCGATCATATACGTGGGAGCTGGTAGTCTATAAGCACATCCTTAAAAGGTCCCTAGTTGTGGGAGTTTCGAGACAGGGCATCGATTCTCCAGAGTAGACTAGTGTATACAGTCGAGACCCCGACAAGGGGCGGTGGCCGGTCTCATAAGCCACTGGTGTCAGTTGGTTCACCTAAGATGTATACAGGTGCTCATTGGGTTATGAGTACACCGGACAGGACTCGCCGGGAACATGCTAGTTGGTCTTATACCTGACGTCAGATAGCAGTTCCCTGGTGACATGTGTACATGTTAGTTCATCGACCTGGGGATCGTCATTTGTCTCGTGTGAGTTCCCACTGTACTTTGATTACTACCCTACCACGGCTCAAAGGAGTCGTGCAAACAGGTTTTAGTTGGGTACAGTCCCGAGCCACATGGAGGCAGTGAGCGGATCTTCAGGGGTTCGTCTCTCCCGGTATTGGGGGTGAGGTCGCGCTGTGTCTAGGAGAGCCATTACGCAAAGCCCTCGGCCGAGGCAGGAGATTTACTGGTAGGCATTCCAGTAGTATCTCAGGGCGTTCTGGGCTACACTCCGACACGACTTGTACCGCTTTTGGGGGTCTGACTTTTACCAACCCCCTAGGCCCGACATGCGATGCTCATAGACGATCGGACCGGACTGTACGAATATTGTCACTGACAGGCTCAGTAGGGCGTCAGGATGAGTTCGCTCATCGACGTCCCTTTTGGTCAATAGCAGGTGGCCCGTCACGTATTGGCTTATACCTCTGATGTGCTAGTGGTTAAATCCACAACCATAGTATTAACGAGTCTTTAGAGTCCACCACACTTTCAGTTACTCAAACTTTCGGGCGAAACGCTGTAGAGACCGTATAGAGATATGGCAGGGTCCGATCAGATACGTGCGGTATTGCACGGATCAGGATCGGACAGTTTTGTACTAGTGGCCGTATAGTTATATGGCAGGGTTCGATCTGATACGTGCAGTATTGCACGGATCAGGATCGAGCGGATATTACTAGCCGGCTTTGGCTTAAGCCGGTCCTAGTTTAGTACAGTGTAGATTTTGTCTCATTGCATTTGTATCCGGACGGAATACAGATGCGGGTGTGTATGCACAGTATCGGGGTTTTCCTGTAATTTATTACGGGACCAGTTTTCTGGAGTTGCCAGTTTGCATTCCGTTCCGGCCGGTTTTCCTTTGTTCTTTCCCGGCCGGACTTTTAGGATGGAGGGTGTTATTTGCAAGTTTGCAAATAACATTTTGTGGAGGGTTTATTTGTGAGATGAGAAATTATGATAGCATCTTTAGATTCCCTTTCCATCTTTTCTTTTCATGCATCATTACTTGTATTAATGAGATGAGATTGATTTGGTTTTAGATGTGAAGCATGCTTTTGTGGATATGGTCACCATATGCTTTTACTACACTCACCCCTTTGTTAATTTCCTCCTTGTATTAGCCGGCCACATCTTGGAGTGAGAATGAGAGGAATTCATTTTTTGATGAGGGAATTATCTATGTCTCATTTTGCATGCTTGCCACAAAAAGAAATCTTTCTCTTCTTCATGAGTTCATATTGATTCCTCCATCAAGGCAACATAACCCCAAAGAGACAAGCATCATCTACACTACATTCTACAGCACATCTTGGCACGTCGACTTGCCAGCTTCGTGCCCGAGTTGCCTCGGTATTGAGGCGGGAGCCCGTAAAAGACGCTGGCGATGTGGTGCCCTTCCGGCGAGGAGGCAACGATATGGAGACAAGACTTTACACGGGAGATCGGGACGATGACGAGAAGACCGGAGGACTCGGATCACTCGGTATACTTCTCTTCCCATCTCTTGTTAGCTAGCATTAGGTTAATGGTTACGATCCGGGTTTTCATTGTCCGCGGTAGCGCCAGTTTCCAAGTAAGGAAAAATTTTGATTCCGCATTTTGGCCTCGGATAGACGGCCGGGTCGCTGCCGTGGCGCAACATGGTATCAGAGCCACGCCATTAACCTTGCCTAGCTTGTTCTAATGTGTTTTACTTATCCGATCTACAAAAATTCCAAAAACCGCGTTTTTGTGTGCATCAGTTTTCTGTCGATTTTTTCTGAGCTCTAAAAATTTTTCAGGTTGTAAAAAACTAATGTACTGAAATTCTAAGACTGCTGTAAAAATTCGACGCAGTCAGTCGATGACTCAAGCGCGGAACCGCGGCCAAACCCCTCCTTGGGCCGCGGTTCCGCCGCGTGTTGGTCTCTTCACTGTGTCCAAATTTTCCAGTGGGCTTGTGGGCTGTTTTTGGGGGTTTTGGGAAATTAAAATTGAGCCCAGAATTTCTGTGAGTGCTACAGTATTGCTTGGGGGCCCACTTGTTAATTATTTGATCGATCGGATATTTTAAACACATTATTTCACAGTATTTACATTATATCTGCGACCGTGAATATCACTTGATCGGTAAATCCTGTCTAACTGCTATAGCCCGGTTAGACGGATTTGCGAACGTGATTTTCACGTTGATGTTCTATGTTTATGCTGTGATGTTGCGGATTGGTCGTGGGGGATAGCCTGGATGCAATGCTAGTACAGTTTTGCTGTATTATGTACATTTGATATTGCGGGGCGAGCGTCCGACATGTGGACTGCCGTCACTGCCTGTTTGTATTATTCTTTTGGGGCACGGCCTGGTTGACCCAGGAGGGGTGCCCATGTTACCGGATTCCGTGAAGTGCTGGGTGGTCCATTCACGGTGCTGAAGGGGGCTGCCTCGCTTCAGGTTTTGGCGGGTGACTTGCCGCGCCCGTAGGGATCTAGGATTTCATTGCACAGGCTATCCACACGACCAGGGGAACGTCGGGTTTCAGCAACGGCTCTGTGAAACCCGGGGCTTCCAGATATCTGTATTGTTCTGTGATGTTGTACATTTCTGTAATGTTGCATTTTATCACGCCTTGAGCGAATATAATATATTGGTATATATATTAGTAGATGTTGTATATGTTTTGCATCCGCGCTAGTCCAGTCCCCGCTCTGTCGTTAGTTAAGTAACCTAACAGGTGATGACGGGACCCAGTGGCGAATGCGGATGGCATATACGTACATCAGTATATTTTCGTTCTTTGTGGTGTGATCAATTGATGGGACTGCGTTGATTCGGATCAATGCAAGATAAACAAACCTATTCTGATGTTGTTGGAACATTTTTCAAAAAGCTGTTATTGCAAGGTCGTTCACTTTTGTTTTGCATCGTGGTATTCATTTGGAATATCCTGCTCCTCAGTCGACGAGGCAAGGGCCGAGATCCCTTCACCGGGAGTGACCCCTTGGACAAAAGTTTGCATCAGGGCAATAACTTCACTATAGCCGATTACTTTTGCTTTGCATCGTGGTATTCAGTTGGAATATCCTGCACCTCATTCTACGGGGAAAGAGCCGAGATCCCATCACCGGGAGTGACCTCTTTAGCAAAGGTTTTCGTCACTATATTTTTATAAAAAGTTATCCAGTTCCTTCAACGATATCAAGTTCATTACGGTAAAAGGTTTTTCGCCAAAAACCATTCGTAGCCCTCCGTCATTTCGGATTAGTATTGCATAGTATTCGCGCTACGTTTGTCGTTGCTATTCGCCGAGGCGTAGTGTGCGGTAGCTCTGTAATGCTTTCTGTCGCATGGATATGTGGATTGGTTAGGACAGTCGTGCGACTTTGTTGATTATTCGTCAAGGGTCGTGCGGGTGGGTTTAACGCAATCAAGATAATGACGGGTTGAACTTGACTAGGACCTTTTGATTTGTTGATTATTCGTCAAGGTCACTTGGGTCCTAGGGATAAAAATCACATCGGGAGTTTCAAAAGAACTGAAACTTGCCAGGCATGCGCATACCTTCTGGAGTGTGGTGACTTGAGTGGATTCCGTCAAGTTATCATGCGATGATAGTTGGATCCCGATTCCCACTGATGAGTTAGTTTACTCCTCGGGTGACCCCGACTAATTCTTCTTTCAGGTTTGGAGGAGAATTTGAGGTACAGTGGGAGGTTTCCTGATTAGATAAATTGGTAACCATTCTGATCAAGGATAGAGTGCACGCTAAGTGTTTCTTTTCTCTCTCTCTTGCAGCGACCTTTGACCCGACCCTAAGACTATGACTCAGTGACCAAGTTGACCGAACCTTCTTAACATTGGCTTTTGGATTGTCAGAGTTGCAAACCTCATTGCCACTCCTACTTTTACCCTTTTCTCCAGGACACCCCGTATTACTACGAACGTCCACTTCCATTGGACAAAACCATCGTATGGTTATATACGAACTCGAAGGACTTCGAGGATGGTTTCTGGTTCTGGAGAAAACGGATAGGACTATTCAGTTGTCTTTTCTTTTCACCTTCTCTCAGGTTGCGAGTACTCCTTGGTTTAGGATTAGTACACCTATTACGCAAATTGGATAGTCTTCTTCCAAACCATAGGCTGGTGTCGACCGGTAGGGAAGGAAGAAAACCAGTTAGCCTAAACGGTGTACAGAAGGTATTAAGCTAAGACAAAACAAGGGATTAGTAGGAGGGAAAAGTAAATTGCGACTGATATTCACGACCAAACCAAGTATTTCTTCGCCAATCCTAAATCACCTTTGTATTTCTCCAGGACACTCCGTATCACTACGAAGATCCACAGTTTATTGGATACTCCATCGTATGGTTATATACGAACTCGAAAGGAACTTGTTCCAGTTCGGGGATGGATTCTGGTTCAGGAGAAATAGGAATAAAGTACATTCAGGTGTCTTTTATCTTCACCTTCTCTCGCGTTGCGAGTGCTCCTAGGATTAGGACAGTACACCCTTTATGCTTTTTGGATAGTCTTCTTCCAAACCATAGACTGGTGCCGAACGGTAGGGAAGGAAGAAAACCATTTGGCCTAAAGGGGTGTACAGAAGGTAATGACTAAAGACATATAAAGGGATTTAGAAAGATGGCAAAGAATTACAAGGTTACAGTTGTGAATCTGGATAATGGAAGAGGCATTACTAGGAATACCAGGATACCCCAACGAAACATTTCAATGTTTCAGTTTCACTGTGTACTGTTAAAGGAAAACTGATTTCCCGATTAGACACTTACTCCAGGGTATGTATTTACCAGGTATGATTCTCACATCTGTATGGTTTTACAGATGATGAGTGGGAGTAAGTTATTGGGAATTGGGTGATCATCCTCATTATATCGGGATTCGTTGTAATCAGTGATATTTGAGGAAGTCACCTGGGTTGTTTGCCGGTCGGCAAATATTTGGTTTTGAATATCCGTTGTTATGCACCAATTTCAAATTGATGTATCTGTACGTCTATTTTTATAGAGTGAGATATACCTTTTGAAGTTATGTCGATGACATTTACCTATATCAGTGGATGGTTAGGTAAGGAGCATTAAACAGCGGTGTAATTCTTCTTAACCATAAGTACAGTTTTCAACCTACGACACACAGTGAAAGAGTTGTTAGACTCAGCGGACTTATACAGAGTATTGTATGTTGTCCAGTGTCCATTAGGACATAGGGGGTTGGTCCTCATACTATATTCTGTTTACTTTTAACTTCTCTAGTTCTTAGACATGTGTTTCGTAGAAACACAAGGTCTAAGTTTTGAGGAGTTATAGGTATTTGAATAGAGTAGAGAACCAGGTATAGCAAGTAACGGGATTCTTCAAAGTGATCGAAGATGTAGATACTTGTGTATGGTATTCAGTTGATAGTAATGATAAAGAGAAATTGCTTCTCTTTCAGGTTACTCATAATTGGAAGCATTCCTAAGTTGAGTAACGCTGATCGGCCTCCTTCCATTTAGTTTACATGCACTGGAGATAGCTGCATGATTTGAATCTGGTTCAATTAAATCAGTGCCTCTGGTTCTATATTGGATATAGAACAGTTCATATCTTAACGATGTTAAGGTACGGCGAGTTGTCCGGCTTATGCTTAAAACCAGACACTGGACAACTCAAGGCACGTTTCTGTAATGGCTGTTTGTGGGTTGACTCAGGCTATGACGAGGGTTGACTTTCTACCATCTGGTAGATCAATAGAAATATTGTTCTAGAGTCGCCACAGTTTTATTAAAAATGGATTTTTTCAAAAACAGTAGTGGGAGTATGGTAGAACTGGAAGTGATTCCAGAACCGCAAACGATTACTGAAGATTTGATAAGGAACCTAAAGATTCAATCTGTTTTGACATTCCATTGGCCACTCCGCAGATAAGGTGGGTAACTTCAGGCACCCGAGAGGTACTCCGGTAGCCTCAAGGACGGTGACAGGGAAGTTCTTGTTTACCCACACTCTCCATTGTTGTTGTTCCAGGCTGCGAGACCCGGCAGGAGGATGAGTATAGCGTCGTTCTAAACTAGTTTTAGAAGTGCGCGTCTATATGACTCTGGCAGAGGGTTGTCGTAGTTAGTGGGAGCAGCGGAAGCATTGGTGGACATCAGGCTTATGTCTATTTATAGACTAAAGTAGATGTAGCGGAGATAGATCATCTATTTCTGATGTGACAGTCATAGGTTTGACGTCATCAGAATAGGGGATGGATCTGTTGAGAAGGTAGTAAGGTGTGATATCCTAGTATTTGGATGACATACACAGAGTAGGAAAAGAAACTCCTATACTACGATCGGTTATACTTTGGTCGTCACACAGTGGTTTCTCCACAAGGGACTTGGACATTATATAAGACATACTGGTTACTAGATCTATGTTTTTAGATCTAGATTTAGGTGGTTTCCCAATCAGGGTACCTTGATAGCATTCTAAGAGTATTTAGAATGGACGACTCCTGGCACGGTAGTGTACCTGCAGGTGATGGAGTCACCCTCTCTAAAGGTGTCTTACAGACTAAAGGGGAGAGGGATGTGCATGATTGGCAGATCACTTGCTCAGGCAATTGAGTCAATCGTGAGATGTCAAGTACCACACCAGATGTTGTTCTTGCACTAGATGCAATAAGTTGACATTGATCCAATCCTGGAGAAACAGTCGGAAGCGTTTTTAGATCATAAGTGAATGTTCTAGGGATATGATAACGGCTGCCTCCTTTTGGAGACGGTTATCATTCCAGGCTTCCAAGGTGACATGGACGACAAGGAGGTTGTCAGAGTTATAGTTTTTCCCTCTGACGAGGGGCAGTATTTTGGACAGGTGGTCCAAGGCAACACTGAGGGTGGCATGGCGCAGGATACTGATTAAGTTCAGTTGACGATACAGTCTAAGAAGTTTGAATTTGGAGTTCATTTATGAGCTAGGTCCCATCAGACATCCAGACATTCTAAGACAGGTATTGCTCATTTCGGGAGATGGCTTTCTCCGCGAACTTAAGATATAGAGAGACATAGAAAGAAACATCACAGCGGATCCACTCACTGAGGCTATTCCTCGAACGCAATAGTTTCGCAAACGGGTTTTGTGAGACTGACTAGTAGAGGAGTTGGGTGTTCGGTATCACACGGGCTGTGAGTATGCGGCATCGCAATAATTAGCCTTGAGTGCAAGTGGGAGATTGTTGGAGATAGTGCCCTCAGAGTCAATTATTGGATCACAGGCACGTGATTGCAATGATTGAGGGAGGACCTATCCCGGCAGGACAGTCTTACTCGAGATGATAGTATGCTATCTGGTTTATCTTTATCATCGTGTACTGCTTTAGGTGACCTGACATGTCGCTATTACACGTTGATAGAGCCCCTAGGATTCTTGCTTGACTACCAACAGTATGATGGCGATCATATACGTGGGAGCTGGTAGTCTATAAGCACATCCTTAAAAGGTCCCTAGTCGTGGGAGTTTCGAGACAGGGCATCGATTCTCCAGAGTAGACTAGTGTATACAGTCGAGACCCTGACGAGGGGCGGTGGCCGGTCTCATAAGCCACTGGTGTCAGTTGGTTCACCTAAGATGTATACAGGTGCTCATTGGGTTATGAGTACACCGGACAGGACTCGCCGGGAACATGCTAGTTGGTCTTATACCTGACGTCAGATAGCAGTTCCCTGGTGACATGTGTACAGGTTAGTTCATCGACCTGGGGATCGTCATTTATCTCGTGTGAGTTCCCACTGTACTTTGATTACTACCCTACCACGGCTCAAAGGAGTCGTGCAAACAGGTTTTAGTTGGGTACAGTCCCGAGCCACATGGAGGCAGTGAGCGGATCTTCAGGGGTTCGTCTCTCCCGGTATTGGGGGTGAGGTCGCGCTGTGTCTAGGAGAGCCATTACGCAAAGCCCTCGGCCGAGGCAGGAGATTTACTGGTAGGCATTCCAGTAGTATCTCAGGGCGTTCTGGGCTACACTCCGACACGACTTGTACCGCTTTTGGGGGTCTGACTTTTACCAACCCCCTAGGCCCGACATGCGATGCTCATAGACGAACGGACCGGACTGTACGGATATTGTCACTGACAGGCTCAGTAGGGCGTCAGGATGAGTTCGCTCATCGACGTCCCTTTTGGTCAATAGCTGGTGGCCCGTCACGTATTGGCTTATACCTCTGACGTGCTAGTGGTTAAATCCACAACCATAGTATTGACGAGTCTTTAGAGTCCACCACACTTTCAGTTACTCAAGCTTTCGGGCGAAACGCCGTAGAGGCCGTATGGAGATATGGCAGGGTCCGATCAGATACGTGCGGTATTGCACGGATCAGGATCGGACAGTTTTGTACTAGTGGCCGTATAGTTATATGGCAGGGTTCGATCTGATACGTGTAGTATTGCACGGATCAGGATCGAGCGGATATTACTAGCCGGCTTTGGCTTAAGCCGGTCCTAGTTTAGTACAGTGTAGATTTTGTCTCATTGCATTTGTATCCGGACGGAATACAGATGCGGGTGTGTATGCACAGTATCGGGGTTATCCTGTAATTTATTACGGGACCAGTTTTCTGGAGTTGCCAGTTTGCATTCCGTTCCGGCCGGTTTTCCTTTGTTCTTTCCCGGCCGGACTTTTAGGATGGAGGGTGTTATTTGCAAGTTTGCAAATAACATTTTGTGGAGGGTTTATTTGTGAGATGAGAATTTATGATAGCATCTTTAGATTCCCTTTCCATCTTTTCTTTTCATGCATCATTACTTGTATTAATGAGATGAGATTGATTTGGTTTTAGATGTGAAGCTTGCTTTTGTGGATATGGTCACCATATGCTTTTTCTACACTCACCCCTTTGTTAATTTCCTCCTTGTATTGGGCGGCCACATCTTGGAGTGAGAATGAGAGGAATTCATTTTTTGATGAGGGAATTATCTATGTCTCATTTTGCATGCTTGCCACAAAAAGAAATCCTTCTCTTCTTCATGAGTTCATATTGATTCCTCCATCAAGGCAACATAACCCCGAAGAGACAAGCATCATCGACACTACATTCTACAACACATCTTGGGCACGTCGACTTGCCAGCTTCGTGCCCGAGTTGCCTCGGTATTGAGGCGGGAGCCCGTAAAAGACGCAGGCGATGTGGTGCCCTTCCGGCGAGGAGGCAATGATATGGAGACAAGACTTTACGCGGGAGATCGGGACGATGACGAGAAGACCGAAGGACTCGGATCACTCGGTATACTTCTCTTCCCATCTCTTGTTAGCTAGCATTAGGTTAATGGTTACGATCCGGGTTTTCATTGTCCGCGGTAGCGCCAGTTTCCAAGTAAGGAAAAATTTTGATTCCGCATTTTGGCCTCGGATAGACGGCCGGGGCGCTGCCGTGGCGCAACAGCTCATGCGAGCTCTCTCTTCATCGGTCTTTGGGCAAGAGTCCTTGGGGAGAGTGACTCCATGGCAAGCGGGTAAGGCACCCTGCTTGGAGTCTTCCATACTAAACCTTTTTAGGATGGTGTTGATGTACCTGGTTTGGGACAATCCCGATAACTTTTTGGATCTATCCCTATAGATCCTTATGCCCAGGATGTATGCGGCATCACCCAGGTCCTTCATGGAGAACCTTAGTGATAAGAAAGATTTGACCGACTGTAGCATAGGAATATCATTTCCTATCAGAAGAATGTCATCCACGTACATTACGAGGAATATGGCAGCTCTTCCTACAGCCTTCTTATAAACACAAGGTTCATCTGGATTTTTGATGAAATCAAACTCTTTGATAACATCATCGAAACAGATGTTCCAACTCCGAGATGTCTGTTTTAACCCATATATGGATTTAAGGAATCTACATGCTTTCCCGCTGCCCCTACTGTCAATGAAGCCCTCTGGCTGATCCATATAAACGCATTCTTCTAAATCTCCATTTAGAAATGCTGTTTTAACGTCCATCTGCCAGATTTCATAGTAGTAGTGAGCAGCAATAGCAAGTTGGATCCGAATGGATTTAAGCATGGCTACGGGCGAAAAAGTTTCGTCATAGTCCAAACCTGGTCTTTGACGAAAACCTTTCGCCACAAGTCTTGCCTTATAGGTCTCTACCTGCCCATCTACACCAATCTTTCTTTTAAAGATCCATTTGCATCCCACAGGTTTTACCCCAAGGGGTACAATGTCCAAAGTCCATACTTTGTTGGTGTACATAGACTCCATTTCGGATCTCATGGCATCCAGGGACTTCACAGAGTCTCCACTCGTGATAGCTTGCTGAAAACTGGTAGGATCATCATCATCCATGATGCAATCTTCTCCGTCACCATCAATGAGGAAACCGTAGTACCTCTCCGGTGGGCAAGAAGTCCTACCAGACCTTCGGAGTGGCCGAGGTTCCTCAGTTTCTATTGCAACAGCCGGTTCAACCAAATCGTCATTTGTAGTTTGTGTCTCTAGAACCTCTTCTAGATCCACCACTTTGCCATCATCTTTATCTGTGAAAAACTCTTTTTCCAAGAATGTGGCATACTGAGAAACAAACACCTTTTGTTCCTCTTTGTGGTAGAATAGATATCCATAAGAATTCTTTGGATACCCCACAAAATTACACATGACTGACCGTGTCTCGAGTTTGTCCGGATTATGCTTTTTAACATAGGTCAGGCAACCCCAAATCTTAATTCTCTTAAGAGATGGTCTCTTCCCATGCCATATCTCATATGGCGTGGTAGACACGGTTTTGGTTGGAACCATGTTCAGTAGAAACGCTGCAGTCTCCAATGCATGCCCCCAAAATGAGACGGGTAACTCAGCATCACTCATCATGGATCGGACCATATCTAATAGGGTCATATTCCGTCGTTCAGACACACCGTTGTGCTGTGGTGTGTAAGGAGGAGTGAGCTGAGAGAGAATCCCATTCTCTTTTAGGAAGTTAGCAAATTCCGTACTGAGATACTCTCCACCTCGATCTGATCGAAGCATCTTGATACTCAAGCCGGTTTGTTTTTCCACTTCTTGTTTATATTCAATGAATTTCTCGAAAGCTTCGGACTTGTGTTTTAATAAAAATACATGACCGAATCTTGAGAAATCGTCAGTGAAAGTAATGAAGTAAGAAAAACTGCCTCTAGCCTGTGTAGACATTGGACCACATACATCACTATGTATGAGTCCTAGGAGCTCGGTAACTCTTTCTCCGTGTCCGGTAAACGGAGTTTTGGTCATTTTACCTTTGATACAAGACTGGCAAGTCGCATAAGATTTATATTCAAAAGGGTTTAAATATCCATCTTTGTGTAACTTGTTTAGTCTTGTTTCGTTAATATGACCAAGTCTACATTGCCAAAGAAAAGCTTCATTTAATTCTGAAAGTTTTCTTTTCTTTGTGTGTTGTATACTGAAAACTATGTGTTGATTTAGGACGTATATCCCGTTATTAAGTGTACCATACCCAACCAACATTTGATTTAGGTGAATGTTCATAACATTATTCTGCAATACAAAATTATATCCTTCATTGTCTAACAAAGAAACAGATATTATATTACATAGCATACTTGGTACAAAATAACATGGGTTCAAAACCAATATACACCCAGATGGCAACCCCAAGTGATACTCTCCCACTGCGACTGTATGTACATTGGAACCATTTCCAACGCGGAGAGTATGGTCACCTGTCTTCAAAACTTTGCTATTTCTCAGCCCCTGCATAGAATTGCAAATGTGAGAACCTGAACCGGTATCTAATACCCAGGAAGCAGAGTTTATTGAAAAACAGTTTTCTGTCAAAAACACACCTGAAGCGGAAGCATACCCATGCTTCTTCTTAAGGTTCAAGTACTCCGTACAGTTGCGCTTCCAATGTCCTGTCTTGTGGCAATGAAAACATTCACCCTTTCCCGAGTCTCCAGCTTTGGACTTTTCCTTTCCCTTCACCTTTTTAACTCCACCCTTAGGATTGATGGGCTTCTTCTTTTTCTTTCCCTTGGCCTTAGCCTTTGGGCGAGAAGAGGAAGATTGTCCAATAGTCATAACGGGAGTTTTTACTGATTTCATAGTGCTCTCTGCACTCCTTAACATATTAAGGAGTTCAGGTAGCTCCTTCTCCATGCCGTGCATGTTGAAGTTAACTATGAACTGAGCAAAGGTGGAGGGGAGGGACTGCAGAATAATATCCGTATATTGTTCATTGTTCATTGTCCATCCTAGGTCCTCAAGCTTTTCTATAAGAGCTATCATCTTCAGAACATGGTCTCCTACCGGTGTGCCAGGGGCCATTCGCATCTGAAACAATTTCTTTGATGCTTCGTATCGTAATACGCGGGATTGCTCTCCATACAACTCCTTTGTATGGAGGAATATGGTTTGAATGTCCATATTCTGTGCTGCTTTTGATGTGTATTGTCCATCGATGCAAGAGCGAGGCATTTGGCCATGGCACAGTCAGCGTCCCATGTCTTGCGGACTTCAATGTCCGCAACTGAGGATTTTGGACCTGGGGTGGGCGGGGCTGAAGCCGTGAGGACATATGATACTTTATCATAAGTCAAGGCTATTTTCAGATTCCTCAGCCAGTCTTTATAATTGGTCCCATTCAGTTTGTTTTTATCTAGTAGAAGCTTGAGTCCAGTCATTGGTATCTGCCATTAAGAGAGAGAAAAGAATACACTCAGCGAAAGCTCTTGCATAGATCAGATTGGTTATTATCTTGTCTAATCGATGTCTCCCACTGCTTTAATCAAGTTTTTCTTTCAAACCTTAAAAAGAAAACTAGCCAGGATTAATTACAGTCTACAACTTTGCTAACCGTTCAGCCAGGCCAGTGTCGGTACTTGAGGGAGGTTCCCCGTGCTTTCGCACGGACCTAATTAAAGTAAACCTCGTTTTCCCAGAGGCGTAGCCCCGTTAACACCTTTCTAGACACCTAATGAGTTAGCTAATTGTAAACTGCAAAACTCTCCTAGGAGCAACTATTGCCCACAGTGGGATCGGGATCCAACCATCAGATGGAAGGTATGCAATCTCATTGCAAATCTCAACACTTGAAATTCCCGATGTGATTTTTACCCCTAGTACTTATGACCTTAACTATGGTCAACAAATCATAAGTACCAGTCAAGTTCTACCCGTCATTTCTTGATCAATTAGACCCACCCATATGACCCTTAACTATGGTCAACAAAGTCGCATGAATGTCCTAATTAATCTGCATCATATGCAGTGTAGGAAGACATTACTTAGCTACCGTACACTACGCCTTAACTAAAGTCAACAAACGTAGCACGAATACTAAGTACTCTACTTCCTAAAATGACGGAGGGTTGCGGATGATTTTTAAGAAAATCTTTAACGCTTTGAACTTGATATCGTCGTAGAATCAAATGGTTTTCAAAAGGAGTGGCTTGTGCTCCGCAGTTTTGAAATATAGCTTTTTCATAAAGAGCCGAGTGGTTTTCAAATCTGATTCTACAACATCTATTTAGGTTTATTTTCTTTACATTAATCATATTAATGTAATCCCATCATTTAAGTCCTTAAGCCAATCACAGAAAAGAAACGAAAATAACACGTATGCTTATGCCATCCGCATTCGCCGCAATGTTCCGTTATGCACCGTTAGGTTACTTAACTAACGGCATACCGGGACGGGACTAGCGCGGGTGTAAAACATAAGCAACTTCTACTATATATCATATATATAATATATCATTCGTCTCAGATATCTCAGAACACAGGCAGCAGAAACATATATATAATGTGGGATATACTAGGACGTCCGTATTTAGTATTTAGCCAACAATAGAAAATACGGATTCCACAGTCGCGATGAATAGCCAAGCCCACACCCTTAGACCCCTACGAGAGCGGCAAGCGACCCTACCAATCCTGGAGTTTAGGAGACCCGGTCTCGACTCCTCGAGATGGCCTCCCACTGAACCCCAGAACCCGGTCACTTGTGCTCCCCTCCTTGGGTCTATCCTAATGCGGAAAAGTAAATAATATACAACACTGGTGGCATCAACCTCAACCCGGAAGTGCCCCAAATAAAAGAATATTACATTACATTTGAATTTTAAATGAATGAAAAATAAAACTCTCATCTCACATAAAACCCCCCGGCTATTCAATCGCAACAATCCTGCACATCATATCTCAGCAACACATAATATCATATATCATCAACGTAAGTAAGTATGCGTATCCCAATTTTCGTTGATGTATAGTGACGAAACCGGCGATATCGACATACTACACTTACGGTCACAGAAAAGAAAGTGTAAAACTACAATATTTGGAATCCACATTCTCTTTAGACATCATAAATGCGAAATATCACATACTTCGTATTTCATGCCTCAACTATATGAATTCCACATATTGTATCACATTCCAGATAAATAGATAGTATTAAAGTTTTCGACCGAATGATCAAATACCCAAAATCCCCTAATGCTCAACACTTGAGCGGAGTTCAAAAAATCCGGAGTGTGTCACAGTAGTAGCGGTCCAGCCGTAGAAGGGTCAAGCCAACGCCTCACATGTGGCACGCCGTACTGCCCCAAACCCTAAGGTTCAAAGAGCAGTTCAAGACGGTCACATAATCGAGTAAAGGTTTGTTGTCTTCTAGAGGGTCCACCACAAAACTTGCACGTATCTCCGAAAGATTTAAACCACGTGAAAAGTGAGCAAATGATATTCATTCGAACAATTCAATACTTTCTAATTTACCCGGAAAGAGAAAGAAGTTAAAATTCTGATCGAATCAATGAACTCAAAACCATCCCCAGAACATTCTTCACTGAAGACAGATTAAAAATACCCAAAAATATCAACAAGCAGTTATAGGTATTACTGTATAAAAACCATGCATTGACTCACATGTACGGCCGCGGAACCGCGGCCCAAGCAAGCTGTGGCCGCGTTTCCGCGGTGGAATTGACTGTTCACTGCATCGTTTTTTACACTGTTTCTTAGATTTGCCTGCTGAATTTCTTTACATATTTTTAATTCTGAAAATAACAGGGTTTGAAAAAATGTCCAGAGAGGGTTCCAAAAACCCGTATTTCGGTTCGATCGGAGTTTTTACTTCGCTAAAGTGTTGCCTAATGTTCTAGGTCGGCTCTGATACCAATGTTAGGTTTACCTAGCACCCTATGAGAGGTTTGGAAGCATCACATGTCACAAAGATCAAATTTTTATGGTGCTAAGTAAGCATACAAAGGATCTATCCTAGAAAATTAGGGTTTCAAATCTTTAACCAACATCATAAGTAACAAAGGCAAGGGTTTTGAGAGTACAACCTTTGTAGCTCCCTTTTTATAGACTCCTTGGCCACTTAAGAGTTGGAAAACGATTAGCTTGAGGTCTTCTAACGTCCACGACGATCTACCCGAAGCTCCTTTGTCCAAGCTAGCAACTTCACTTTATCAAGAGAAAGAAATGAAGCTAACACTCTAAACAAGTTGGCAAGACTTGTGTAGAATGGTGTTGTGGTTCTCTTTCTCACATCAAAATCCTTTCTCGTTGAGTATTTTGCTCACTTGAAAAATCTAGAGAGAAAAAGGAGTAAGGTTGAAGAAGATGATGGCTTTTTTAAAAAAGAAGAGAAGATAAACTCTAATAAGAAAATGAAAAATATATGTATATATATATTCCACTTCTCATCTCAAACCATGGTTAATGATAAAGATATTATTGTATTTGAGTTTAAAGCACCAAAGAAAAATTAACCAAGGGTTAATAAGTAGGTGAGCATGGTAAGATGAAGAAGAGTGTAGAAACAATCCATGAATTAACCCTTTTTCTTTTCCTTTTTGTTTTAACACAAATGCAATAATAATCCATATAAAAACCCATGGTGTGAGTCTTATATTGCCACCATTTTCAATGTATATGCAACCATGAAGGATGATGTATGTATGTATGTGTGCATGCACATCCATATGTGCATGAATCATGAAAGAATGCATACATGCATGCATACATCAAAAATACAAGAAAGGATTTCTAGTGAGAAAATAATGGTTAAATGATAAATCAACACTTGATTTATCAATCCGGCCATATCACATACGACCCAACCAAAAGCAAGCCGCCCGATTAATATATGGTATCTCATACGTGCATTTTAACCGGGTCCATGCGCATATCGCATACGCGCACCACAACGTTTCGCCTGGACTAGGTAACTCCTTTGTGGGACTCTAAGACTCGTCAATACGCCGGCAGTGGGTGATGATCATATCAAGCACCCCCAAGCCGCAAGCGGTCAGCTAAACGTAACGGCCACCCGGGTATTGAGCGATCAGAAGAAAACAAGCGAACCTGCTATAACTCCTGTCGAGCCAACCGGCAACACTACCGTACAGTCCGGTCTCTTCGTCAGATATGCTGCATATCGAGTCTAGGGATGGTAACGTCGACCCCAATAACTCAATAAGTCGTGCCGGTGAATGGTCTATAACAGATCGAGAAACTACTGATAACACTTATCAGTAAATCTCAGCAGCCCTGGCCAGGGACTTATTGATATAACCAGTCGAGCACAGCATCAACTCCTAATACCGGGAGAGACGAAACCCCTCCTATCGCTCATCGCCTTCATGTGTCTCGGGACTGTACCCAACGGCCACCTGTTTGCACGACTCAGTAGAGCCGTGGTAGGGTGGTAATCAAAGTACAGTGGGAGAGCACACAAGACTCTATGACTATCTCGGGTCTACAGACTAACCTGTACCAGTGTCACCTGAGAACTGCTATCCGACGATAGATATAATTCCATATAGGAGTTCTCGGTGAGTCTGTCCAGTGTATCCAGTCACCACTGAGCACCTGTATATGATCTTGATGTCAAACATCGATGAATGTGGGAACATCCATCGCCCATCACATAGGTCTAGTATCATATACGCTAGTCTACTCTGGTATATCGATGCCCCGTTTCGATACACCTCCGACTAGGGACATTTCAGGATATGCTTATAAACTACAGATGTCCCACTAGTATGATCTCTATCATAATCACTGTAGTCAAGCCGATATCCTCAGGGCTTTATCAGCATGTATGAATGAATAAAAGAATGATCAAATCAACATGTCAGATAAAGTAGAACCAGATAGCAAACTATTATGTCGAGCAAGAATGTACACTGAATATATATATACATGTACAGATACATCCACTATCATATAATGGCCTCTAGGGCATACATATATCCAACACATATTACCTTCTGTACACCCTACTTAGGCTAATTGGTTTTCTTCATTCCCTACCTTTCGGCACCTGCCTATGGTTTGGAAGAAGACTATCCAATAAGCGTAATAGGTGTACTCTCCTAAACCAAGGAGCCCTCGCAACCTGAGAGAAGGTGATAATAAAAGACAACTGAATAAACCAATTATATTTCTCCTGAACCTGGATCCATCCTCGAAGAAGTCCTTTCGAGTTCATATATAACCATACGATGGATCTATCCAATGGAAGTGGATATCCGTAGTAATACGGGGTGTTCTGAGAAATTCAAAGGGTAAAAGAAGGAGTGGCAATGACTTATGCAACTCAGACAATCCAAAAGCCAGTATTTTAAGAAGGTTCGGTCAACTTGGTCACTGAGTCATAGTCTAGGGTCGGTCAAAGGTTGCTGCCAAAGAGAGAGAGAAAAGAAACACTCTGGGTGCACTCTAACCTCGATCAGAATGGTTATCACTTTATCTAATCCGGAAACCTCCCACTGTACTGTCAAATTCTCCTCCAAACCTGAAAGAAGAATCAATCGGGATCACCCGAAGAGTAAACCAACTCATTAGTGGGAATCAGAATCCAACTCTCATCGCATGATAACGTGACGGAATCCACTCACGTTATCACACTCCAGAAGGTATGCGCATACTTGGCAAGTTTCAGTTTCTTTAGAAACTCCCGATATGATTTTTGCCCCATGCTCTTATGACCTTGACTTTGGCCAAAATGCCATAAGTCGCATGCCAAGTTCTACCCATCATTATCTTATCAATTTGAACCCACCCGCACATGCCCCTGACTTTGGCCAATCGGCAGAACGACTGTCCCAAACCAACTCATCTATCTATGCAACAAATGAATACCCAGCAGCTACCAAACACTATGCCTTAACTTTGGCTAAAATGCATAGCTTGAATACACTACTGAATACCCAAAAGAAATGACGGAGGGCTACGGCTGGTTTTTGGGGAAAAACCTTTAACGTAACGAACTTGATATCGCTGAAGGAACCTGATAGCTTTTTATAAAATATAGTGGCGAAAACATTTGCTAAAGCGGTCACTCCTGTTGAAGGGATGTCGGCTCTTTCCTCGTGGAATGAGGTGCAGGATATTCCAACTGAATACCGCGATGCAAAGCAACATGTAATCGACTATAGTAAAGTTCTTACCCTGACACAAACTTCTGCCCAAGGGGTCAGTCCCGGTGAAGGGATATCGGCCCTTGCCCCGTCGAATGAGGTGCAGGATATTCCAACCGAATATCACTATGCATAACAAAAGGAAACGTCTTTGTAATAACACTTTTTAAATTGTTCCAACAACTGCCAAACAGGTTTGTTTTCCTTTGCATTGATCAGAATCAACGCAGTCCCATCAATCAATCACACCAGAAAAGAACGAAAATAAAATGTGCGTATATGCCATCCGCATTCGTCACTGGGTCCCGTCATCACCCATTAGGTTACTTAACTAACGACAGAGCGGGGACTGGACTAGCGCAGGTGTAAAACATATACAACATCTAATAGTATATATATACCAATATACAATAATCGCTCCAGGCGTGATAATATGCAACATTACAGAAAAGTAATAAGCTTCACAGAACAATACAGATAATGTGGGATCCCCGAGTTTCACAGAGCCGCTGCTAAAACCCGACATTCCCCTGGTCATGTGGATAGCTTGTGCAATGAAACCTAAACCCCTACGGGTGCGGCAAGTTATCCGCCAAAACCTGAAGCGAGGCAGCCCCCTACAGCAAAGTGAATGGACCACCCTGCACTTCACGGAATCCGGTCGCTTGAGCACCCCTCCTTGGGTCAACCTGTACCCCCTACGAGTGCGGCGAATAGTCTGCCAATTCCAGAGTGAGGCCCTTCTTCCTCTCAAAGCCATGATATGCGGACCCGTTGCCCTCCAGAACCCGGCTATCCGTGTACTCCGTCGCGGGGTAAAACCTAGTACAGAAATGAAAAATATGTACAACGGGTACATCGACCTCAACCCGATCGTGTCCCAAAAGAATATTATACAACAGGCAATGACGGCAGTCCACATGTTGGACGCTCGTCCCGCAATATCAAATGGACAAATAAATCCAAACTGCACTACCATTGCACACTGCTATCCACCACGACAAATCCGCAACATCACAGCACAACACAGAACATCAACGCGAATGTCACGTTCGCAAACCCGTCTAAAAGAACTATAGCAATTAGACGCAGTTTACAGCTCGAATGACATTCACGGTCGAAGATATAATGTAAGTACTGTAAACTAACATGTTTAAATTTCGATCGACTAAATATCACGAAGTGGGCCCCACGTACATCTGCTGTATAGTAACAAAATCTGGGCCCAAAAGAATACTACCAAAAACCACAATTTACCATGTTAAGCACACTGAAGCAATTTGGACCACTGATCCAATATACTGGCCGCGGATGCGCGGTAAAAACCTAGGTTTGCCCGCGGATCCGCGGCGGTATAGTACGATCATGTGACCGAATTTTTAGGGTATGCTTAAAAAACCCTGCTCAATTTTCTGGGATCATCAAAATAATTTTTAGACCAGATTTAAAATCGACAGAAACATTGAACAGAAAAATTGTAGTTTTTGATATTCGGTCCGATCGATATTTTAAACGCGTTAGCACAAGTTAGTAAAGCAAAATGGTGAGGCTCTGATACCACTGTAAGTCTACGGTAGCGCCCCGGCCGTCTAACAGACTCCAAATGCGGAACAAAAACTTTTAAACCGGCGCTATCGTATACTATAACCCGGATATTGCTAAACTAACAAACTGTAAAGAGGGTAGAAAGGTTATACCGAACGATCCGAGTCCTTCGTTCTTTAACCATCATCCCATGCATTGTTGCGGCTGCTCCGATCTCGTTGATCTCCGATCTCCTCATCCAGGTGGCACCACGTCAACGGATCTTTAAACGGGCTCCCGCCTCTGACCCGAGGCAACTCGGTAGTCAAGTTTGCTAAAAGAGATGACCAAGAATGATGTAGAGAATGAGTAGAATATTTTGTCTCGTTACGTCCAAAGCTATGGACGAACGGTTAATGAAGTTTCCTTTTGGATCGATTTGAAAATGAGATATGAATATGTTAATTTCCATACTTCCAAAACTCTATCTTTTTTCCAACAACCATAATCCTTTCCAAATGAAGTGGCCGGCCAATATATATGAAGAGGGAGGTGAGGGTAGGAGCAAAGAGGGTGACCACAAGGATAAATATCAAGAGGAAATATCCTAAGGTTCACAAGAATAATTAAAGCTAAAGCATGAGTCATATAAACCTAGTCATCATGCATTAATTGAATCATTAAATGCAACCATGAGTCACTAATCCTAGTCACCACCTTCTAGATGCTTCTAGAATCTTCCACACTCATCTCAAGAAAAGATAAATCCGTATTTAACCAAATGTTAAATACGGCTGATAGAAAACTGGAAACTGGCAACTTCCAAAAGTGATCCTGAAACGAATTTCAGGATAACCCCGAAACTGTATAAAAATACCCGCATTTGTATTACGACCGAATACAAATGCAACTGAGACAAAAATATTATATCTAGACAATATAATACTCGGATCCGTCTTAAACCAAATCCCACCAGTATTATCTGCCCGAAATATGACACGTGCGTAAACGCACGTGCATTTTCCGAACCCTGCCATAAAACCATACGGCCTCTACAACGTTTCGCCCGAACTTGGGAAACTGTCTGTGGGGGACTCTAATGACTCGTCAGTACCCTGGCAGTGAGTTTAACCACAAGCCGTCAGCGGCACTAGCTGTGCGTAACGGCTGCCATGGACTGACCTCAAGGCAGGCCGATGAGCGAACTCATCCGGAAACCCTATTGAGCCTAACAGGACAATGTATATACAGTCCGGTCTATTCGTCTATGAGTATCGCATATCTGCCTAGGGGGCTAGTAACGTCAGACTCCCAATAGCAGTATAAGTCGTATCGGAGTGTAGCCTAAAAAACACCCTGAGATACTACTGGAGTACCTACCAGTAAATCTCCTGCCACGGCCGTGGGCTTTGTGTAATGGCTCTCCTAGACACAGCACGATCTCACCCCCAATACCGGGAGAGGCGAATCCCCTGCCGATCCGCTCACGTGCCTCCATGTGGCTCGGGGCTGTACCCAAAAACTACCTGTTTGCATGAATTCTTTGAGCCGTGGTAGGGTAGAAATCAAAGCACAGTGGGAACTCACACGAGACAAATGACGACCTCCGGTCGATGAACTAACCTGTACACATGTCACCAGGGAACTGCTATCTAACGATATGTATAATACCAACTAGCAGATTCCCGTTGAGTCCTGTCCGGTGTACTCATAACCCAATGAGCAACTGTATACATCTTAGGTGATCCAACTGACACCAGTGGCTTGTGAGACCGGCCACCGCCCCTCGTCGGGGTCTCGACTGTATACACTAGTCTACTCCGGAGTATCGATGCCCTGTCTCGAAACTCCCACGACTAGGGACCACAATTAAGGATATGCTTATAATCCACCCAACTCTCACGTATATGATCGCCATCATACTGTTGGTAGTAAAGCAAGATCTTAAGGGCTCTATCAAAGTGTAACAGTGATCAGTCACCTGAACCTATACACGACTGATAAAGGCAAACCAGATAGCATACTATCATCTCGAGTAAGACTGTCCTACCGGTATAGGTCCTCCGCAATCATTGCAATCACGTACATGCGCTCCAATAATTGACTCTGAGGGCACTATCTCCAACAAAACTGAAACATGAAAATGTTTCGAAGGGGTATCTGGGTATTCCTAGTAATGCCTCTTCAATTATCAGATTCACAACTGTAACCGTATATTTCTTTCCCATCTCTCCAAATCCCTTTATATGTCTTTAGTCATTACCTTCTGTACACCCCTTTAGGCTAAATTGTTTTCTTCCTTCCCTACCGTTCGGCACCAGCCTATGGTTTGGAAGAAGACTATCCAATAAGCGTAATAGGTGTAGCACTCGCAACCCGAGAGAAGGTAAAGATAAAAGAAAACTGAATAAAACTTTATTCGTTATTTCTCCTGAACCAGAATCCATCCCCGAACTGGAACGAGTTCCTTTGGAGTTCGTATATAACCATACGATGGAGTATCCAATAAACTGTGGATCTTCGTAGTGATACGGAGTGTTCTGGAGAAATACAAAGGTGATGTAGGAGTGGCGATGAAATACTTGGTTTGGTCGTGTATAGCAGTCGCAATTTACTTTGCCCTTTTACTAATCCCTTTATTTATCTTTACTTAATACCTTCTGTACACCTTTTGGGCTAAAATGGTTTTCTTCATTCCCTACCGTTCGGCACCTGCCTATGGTTTGGATGAAGACTATCCAATTAGCGCAATAGGTGTACTTTCCTAATCCAAGGAACACTCACAACCTGAGAGAAGGTAAAAGAAAAAGACAACTGAATAGTCCTATTCGTTTTCTCCAGAACCAAAAACCATCCTCGAATAAATTCCTTTGAGTTCGTATATCACAATATGATGGTTTTATCCAATGGAAGTGGGGATTCGTAATAATACGGGGTGTCCTGGAGAAAAGGGTAAAAGAAGGAGTGGCAATGAGGTATGCAACTCTGACAATCCAAAAGCCAGTGTTATAAGAAGGTTCGGTCAACTTGGTCACTGAGTCATAATCAAGGGTCGGGCCATGGTCGCTGCCAAAGAGAGAGAGAAAAGAAATACTCTGCGTGCACTCTAACCTAGATCAGAATGGTTATCAATTTATCCAATCAGAAAACCTCCCACTGTAACCTCAAATTCTCCTCCAAACCTGAAAGAAGAATTAGTCGGGATTACCCGAGGAGTAAACCAACTCATCAGTGGGAATCGGGATCCGACTATAATCGCATGATAACGTGATGGAATCCACTCACGTTATCACACTCCAGAAGGTATGCGCATATCTGGCAAGTTTCAGTTTCTTTAGAAACTCCCGATGTGATTTTTACCCCATACTCTTATGACCTTGACATGGGCCAACATATCATAAGTCACATGTCAAGTTCTACCCGTCATTATACAGGATAATTTGAACTCACCCGTACATACCCTTGACGTAGGCCAAAAATAGTAGTACGACTATCCCAAACTAACGCATCTATCTATGCAACAGAAAAGTAACAAAGAGCTACCATACCCTATGCCTTGACGTAGGCCAACATACATAGAATGAATACTAGGTGCTACCTTTCTGAAATGACGGAGGGCTACGAATGGTTTTTGGCGAAAAACCTTTAACGTAATGAACTTGATATCGTTGAAGGAACCGGATAGCTTTTTATAAAAATATAGTGACGAAAACCTTTGCTAAAGAGGTCACTCCCGGTGAAGGGATCTCGGCTCTTTCCCCATAGAATGAGGTGCAGTATATTCCAACTGAATACCACGATGCAAAGCAAAAAGGCAATCGGCTATAGTGAAGTTATTACCCTGACGCAAACTTCTGTCCAAGGGGTCACTTCCGTTGAAGGGATCTCGGCCCTTGCCTCGTCGACTGAGGTGCAGGATATTCATAACCGAATACCACTGTGCAAAATAAAAGAGAACGTCCTTGCAATAACTGCTTTTTGAAAAATGTTCCAACAACATCGGAATAGGTTTGTTTAGCTTGCATTGATCCGAATCAACGCAGTCCCATCAATTGATCACACCAATAAAGAACGAAAATATGATGTACATATATGCCATCCGCATTCGCCACTGGGTCCCGTCATCACCCGTTAGGTTACTTAACTAACGACAGAGCGGGGACTGGACTAGCGCGGATGCAAAACATATACAACATCTACTAGTATATATATCAATATATAATATTCGCTCATGGCATGATAAAATGCAACATCACAGAGAGTAATAAGAATCACAGAACAATACAGATAATCTGGGATCCCCGGGTTTCATAGAGCCGCTACTGAAACCCGATGCTCCCCTGGTCGTGTGGATAGCCTGTGCAATGAAATCCTAGACCCCTACGGGCGCGGCAAGTTACCCGCCAAAACCTGAAGCGAGGCAGCCCCCTTCAACAAAGTGAATGGACCACCCATCACTTCACGGAATCCGGTAACTTGAGCACCCCTCCTTGGGTCAACCTGTACCCCCTACGAGTGTGGCGAATAGCCCGCCAATTCTAGAGTGAAGCCCCCTCCGTCTCAATGCCATGAGATGCGGGCCCGTTGACCTCTAGAACCCGGCTATCCGTGCACCCCACCTTAGGGTAATCCTAATACAGAAAGTAAAATATACAACGGGTACATCGACCACATCCCGGTCGTGCCCCAAAAGAATAATATACAAACATGCAGTGACGGCAGTCCACATGTCGGACGCTCGCCCCACAATATCAAATGTACAAATACAACCAAACTGTACTAACGTTGCACCCAGGCTATCCACCACGACAAATCCGCAACATCACAGCACAACACAGAACATCAACATGAATGTCACGTTCGCAAATCCCTCTAAAAGGGCTATAGCAATTAGACAAGATTTACCGATCAAATGGCATTCACGGTCGCAGATATAATGTAAATACTGTGAACTAACATGTTTAAAATTTTCAATCGACAAAACTTCCCGAAGTAGGCCCCAAATACAATTCCAGCACTCAAAATAATCTGGGCCAAAACTATATATCACAAAAATCATAATTCCATGAAATAAAGCCCCAGAAAAGATTTGGGTTACTGTAGCCCAAAAAGGGCCGGGGAAGGGCCGCCAAATGCTACATTGCGTGACGGTTCCGCGGCGGAATTTTGGAGATAGGTCTCCAGATTTTTTCTGTAGCTTTATTAATGCCTGCATGTATTTTTAAGATGCCTAAAATATATTTTTTACCAACTTTGAAAATCGACAGCAAGCACACTAAAATGGAAATATGATTCGGAAATTTCGATCGATCAATGTTTTAAACGTGCTAGAACAAGCTAGTAAAGGTTAATGGCGTGGCTCTGATACCATGTAAGTGTACGGTAGCGCCCCGGCCATCTATCCGAGGCCAAAATGCGGAAACGAAAAACTTTTTCAAACTAGAAACCGGCGCTATCGTATGCTTAAAACCCGGATCGAACCATTAACCTACAACTAGCTAAAAGAGAAAGGGTTGGAAAGCTATACTGATCGATCCGTGTCCTTCGGTCTTTGTCCACCATCCCAAGCTCCTCGCGGCATCTCCAGTCTCGATCTCCTCGTCGGAAAGGGCACCACATCATCGATTCCTTTTACGGGCTCCCGCTTCATCCGAAGCAACTCGGGCACGAAGTGTGCTAGCCGACGTGTCCAAGGTGATGTAGAGAATGTTTGTGATCACTTTGTCTCTTGCATCCATGACTTGGATGGAGGTTGAAGGTGTTGCCATTGGAGTAGATAATGAGCTAGAGGAAGAAGAAGAAGAGAAGCTTTCTTTTTCTTTTCTTTTCTTCTCTTGTGATGGAATGATGAGAGTGAGAGAGTGAGAAGAATAATATGAGAGCTCACCCAAGGCAGCCCCTCTCTCTCTCTTCTCATCATATCAACATAAATCAATCCACTAATGTGACATTTTTCACAAAAAAGAGACCATGAGTCATAATATATGTCCATGTCACATTAATGCATCTCATGATGAAATTCTAGCTCATTATTTCCACCATCCAAACATTAATACAAATGTCTGGCACAACAAAAAGATACGGCAACATCTAAAGTAAACTCGTGACGGATCACAAGGATACCCCTCTCCTGTATATACGTACCTGCATCCGCATTCCGACTGAATGCAAATGCGACGAGACTAAAGTAATCCAACAAATCTAATACTAGAATCCGGCTTAAACCAAAGCCCACTAGTATGATCCGTCGGATCATGATCCGTGCAATACCGCACGTATATGATCAAACCCTGCCATATATCATACGGCCTCGACAACGTTTCGCCCGAAACTTGAGAAACAGTCTGTGGGGGACTCTAAAGACTCGTCAATACATTGGCTGTGGATTTAACCACTAGCACGTCAGAGGTACTAGCTGTACGTAACGGGCTACCAGGTATTGACCAAAAGGGAGGTCCATGAGCGAACTCATTCTGACACCTTACTGAGCCTGTCAGTGAAAATATCCGTACAGTCCGGTTCGTTCGTCTATGAGCATCGCATGGCGGGCCTAGGGGGTTGGTAAAAGTAAGACCCCCAAAAGCGGTACAAGTCGTGTCGGAGTGTAGCCCAGAACACACTGAGATACTACTGGAATACCTACCAGTAAATCTCCTGCCTCGGCCGAGGGCTTTGTGTAATGGCTCTCCTAGACACAGCGCGATCTCACCCCCAATACCGGGAGAGACGAAACCCTTGCCGATCCGCTCACTGCCTCCATGTGGCTCGGGACTGTACCCAACTAAAACCTGTTTGCATGACTCCTTTGAGCTGTGGTAGGGTAGTAATCAAAGCACAGTGGGAACTCACACGAGATAAATGACGATCTCAGGTCGATGAACTAACCTCTACACATGTCACCAGGGAACTGCTATCTGACGTCAGGTATAATACCAACTAGCATGTTCCCGGTGAGTCCTGTCCGGTGTACTCATAACCCAATGAGTACCTGTTTACATCTTAGGTGAACCAACTGACACCAATGGCTTGTGAGACCGGCCACCGCCCCTCATCAGGGTCTCGACTGTATACACTAGTCTACTAATGGAGTATCGATGCCCAGTCTCGAAACTCACACGACTAGGGACCTTTTAAGGATGTGCTTATAGACCCCAGCTCCCACGTATATGATCGCCATCATACTACTGGTCGTCAAGCAAGAATCCTAAGGGCTCTATCAGCGTGCAATAGCGACCTATAAGGTCTCCTAAAGCAGTACACGATGATAAATATAAAACCATATAGCATACTATCATCTTGAGTAAGACTGTCCTACAGGTATAGGTCATCCCTCAATCATTGCAATCACGTGCCTGTGATCCAATAATTGACTCTGAAGGCACTATATCCAACAATTTTGATGTGATTAAAAGTCCGTCGCAATAACGTAGCGTACGCGGATACTCGCCGGGTAAACTTAATAGATAGCCATGCCCCATAGCCCCAACCAAGTGACTGTAGGAGAACCCCGTCGCCAAAAGCATCCGTTCGGGTGCTCGTGGCAGCGGTGTTCCGCCTTAGTGCACTTCGTAGATGGCATCCGGAGGTTCGGCCGTCTACTAAAGTTTGCAACGAGCATTGGATCAGGATGTCCGGAATCTTGTTGAATTGCCCGACTAGATATTGAAAAGTGTTTTCGAGATCGAGACTAAAATGCAGGGTTTATAATTGTTAGGCATGCGATGTCTAAGGAGGTTACGGATTCCAACTGTTGTAGGTTTACACTTTCTTTTCTGCGACTGTAAGTGTAGTATGTGGTGTATCGCCGGCTTCGTTACTATACATCAATGACAATCAGGATACGCATACTTGCTTACGTTGATGATATGAGATATTATGTGTTGCTGTGATATGTTATATTGGATCGTCGCGTTATGAATAGCCGGGGGTTTTATGTGAGATGAGAGTTTTTCTTTTTCATTAATGTAAAATTCATTTGTATGTAATATTCTTTCATTGGGGAACTTCCAGGATGAGGATGATGTCACCATTGTATATTATTTACTTTTCCGCACTAGGTAGACCCAAGGCGGGGAGCATAAGTAACCGGGTTCTAGGGTCCAGTGGGAGACCATCTCGAGGAGTCGAGACCGGGTCTCCTAACCCTTGAATTGGCAATGTTGCTTGCCGCTCTCGTAGGGGTCTAGGGATGTGGGTTTGGCTATTCATCGCGACCGTGGAATCCGTGCTTTATACAGGCTCGTATTAAAAACACGGACATCCTAGTATATCCAATATTTCATATATGTTCTTCTGCTGCAATGTTCTGTGATGAGATCATATTACTGCCTGAGATGAATGTTTATATTATATATATGAGATATATGTTATATTGCAGATTTCGTTTCAAATGTGATGCTTGTGAAGCATAATAAAATGGGACTTCATTAATGAGATTAATGAAATAAAAGAAACCTAGAGATGTTGTAGAAACTTGTCTCAAAAACTAGTAGCTCTAGTTATTGCTTTGTATAGCGGTGTTCCTTGTAGAACATCCAGCACCTTATTCGATAAGGAAAGAACCGAGATCCCTTCACCGGGAGTGACCTCTTTAGCGAAACTAGCAGATGCTACAAACTCGGTTTGTCTTTTGATTGTTTTTATAGTTTTTTCTTTGCATAGTGATATTTGTGAAATATCCTGCACCTTATTCGATGAGAAAAGAGCCGAGATCCCTTCACCGGGAGTGACCTCTTTAGAAAAACTAGAAAAGCCTCAAAAAATTCCATTCAAAATCACTCGATTCTACAACGATATCAAATTCATTACGCAAAGGGTTTTCTTAAAAACCTGCCGTAACCCTCCATCATTTTAGGAAGTAGAGTACTTAGTATTCGTGCTGTGTTTGTTGACCTTAGTTAAGGCACAGTGTACGGTAGCTAAGTGATGTCTTCCTATATAGCATATGATGCGATTAGTTAGGACAGTCATGTGACTTTATTGACCTTAGTTAAGGGTCATGTGGTTGGATCTAATCAATCAAGAAATGACGGGTAGAACTTGACTAGTATTTATGATTTGTTGACTATAGTTAAAGTCATAAGTCACTCGGGGAAAAATATTATTGGGAGTTTCAAGAGTTGAAATTTGCAATGAGATTGCATACCTTCTATGAGATAGTTGGATCCCGATACCCGCTGCGAGTAAGAGTTACTCCTGGGAAAGTTTTACACATTACAATTAGCCGATCAAGTAGGTGTCTAAAAAGGTGTCAACGAGGTTATGCCTCTGGGAAAACGAGGTTTATTTTAATTAGGTCCGTGCGAAAGCACGGGGAACCTCCCTCAAAGTACCGGCACTGGCCTGGCTGAAAGATTGGCGAACTTGTAGAGTGTAATTAATCCCGGCTAGTCTTACCTTTTAGGGTTTGAAGGAAGATTTGACTAAAATAGTAGGAGACATCCTGATTAGGTATATTTATAACCAATCTAATCTTGCAAGAGCATACACTGAGTGTTTTCTTCTCTCTCTCTTCTGGTTACGACTATGCCACGCCTTAAATCAAGATAATAATACGGATGTATTGACCGAACCCGCTTGTTATACTGCGCTAGGGAACGTTGGTCCCGCTCCAACTAATAATTGTTATAAGACAGAGCAGGAAATAGGGGATTACCAGAATTCCCATGCCGCCCAAACGAAGAAAGTGCATGCTGATGCATCATCTTCGGGTGTGTTCATTACAGAGAACTGTTTCTCAGTATCCTTTACGTCCTGGGTATGAGATACCGGATCAGGATCCCGCAAATGTAATCTGTTACATGGGCTACAGATATGTAGAGAACTGAGAATGGGTGATAAGTTTCATGAGATAGAAAAGGTGCAAGTGTTGCAGCCAAGTCTGTTGGTAGTTATCACCCTGTATTACTAAATACATTGATTCTGAATGAATGTTATTAGATACCGAACCTGATATACAACATCATATCAGTCTCTTTATTAGTAAAGAAGGATATAATTTTGTATTGTTGGATAATGTTTTGAACATTTCCTATATCAAGAGTTGATCGGTTCAGTCACGTTATCTAAAAGCATAGACGTTCTAAATCAAACCACAGTTCTTAGTATACAAAACACACACAAGAGGAAGAGTTCAGAAATGAACGAATCCTTCTTGATGTATTGTAAACTAGGTCATATCCATGTGACCCGACTAGCTGAAGTTATATTTAGATGCATATTTAAATTAGTTTGAATTTACATCTTATGAAACTTGTCGGTCATGTCACAATGATAAGATGACCACAGCTCTATTTATTGGAAACAGAGAAAGAGTTAGTGAACTCTTGGGATTGATACATGCTGATGTATGAAAATCCCCTGTCTACACATGCCAAGACCGGTTCATTGTACTTCATTACATTCACTGATGATCTCTCAAGATTCAGACATATGTTCCTGTTGAAACACAAGACCGAAACTTTTGAGATAATCACAGAATATAAGTTAGAAGTAGAGAACCAAAAACTGGGTATAAGTATTATGTCCTTTGATGTGATCAAGGAGGAGAATACTTGAGCACGGAATTCCTGGGCTATTCTAAAGGAGAATGAGATTCTCTCTCAGCATTGCTCCTCCGTATACACCACAGAACGTAGGTGTATCGGGGCGGAGCAATCGCACCCTATGTGATATGGTGTGCTCTATGATGAGTACTACTGAGTAGCCTATTTCCTTTTGGGAGTTATGCACTTGAGAAGCTGCATACCTATTGAATAGGGTTCCAATCAAATCCGTTGCCTACCACTCCATATGTGATATGGTATGGGAAGAGCCCATATCTTAAGTAAGTTAAGATTTGGGGTTGTCCGGCCTATGTCTAAAAGAAAAATCCGGACAAGCTCGAGGCAAGGTCGGTACTGTGGAAGTTTGTTGGATATCCCAAGCATTCGCAAGGGAATATCTTCTACCAAACCGAGGAACAAAAGATGTTTTGTTTCTCAGCATGCCACCTTTATGAAAGGGAATTTCTTATGAAGAAATTAGTGGTCATGAGGTAGAACTGGAAGGAGTTCCAGCTATACAAACTGCAGCTGATGATTTGGTAGAACCGGAGGATTCAATAGTTTCCAACAAACCTCGGCCTCTCCGCCGATCTGGTAGGGTTCCTCATCCACCTGAGAGATACTTCGGTTTCTCTATGACAGTGGGAGCGAGGATTGCATCATGAGATGATGACCCAACTAAGTAAAAGAGCATGCCATCAGGAGTGGGACTCTGTAAGAATGGCTGGATGCTTAGCGATCTGAGATGGAATCCTTATACACCAACAAAGTATGGACTTTGGTTGCTTTATCTGAAGGGTTAAATCCCCATCAGGAACAAGTATATCTTGAGAAGATTACTTGGTGTACATGGAAAAGTTGAGACTTTCAAAGCTATGCTTAAGTCCATCTTGCCATTGCTACATACCATGACTACGATATCTGACGGTTGGGTGTCATGACTGCTTTTCTAAATGTTGATTTGGAAGAGAGCATCTATAAGTACATAGCCAGAGGGCTTCGTAGACAGTGGGAGCAGCGAAAATGTGTGCAAGATGTTTTATGTGATAAATCAGGCATCGCGGAGATGATAGTCTGTTTTGATGTGGTAGTCAAAGAGTTTGACTTCATCAAAATGGTAGATGAACCTTGTATATACAAAAAGGTAGTAGGGAGTATGGTGGTGATCCTCGTAGAGTACGTGGATGACATTCTCTTGATAGGGAAGGAGTTTCCTATGCTACGCTCGGTCAATCTCCGCTTATCACAAGGATTCTCCATATAGGATCAAAATGATACCTCCTAAATCCTGGGTTTTGATCTATGAGATAGATGTAATTGGATGTTAGGATTCTCACTAGTTGCAGTGAGATGGTATCAATCGATCCTGGGAAGAATCACTGGAAAGGTTCCAGGGTGATAAGGACGACTGAATGTCAGTCGCAGGCATTGTCTTTACCCTTAGTGGAGGGACGGTATGTTGGAATAGTTCCTAGCTAGATAACGTGACTTACTAGACGATTAAAGGCAAGATACATCGTTACCAAGGATGCTACCAAAGAGGCAGTCTGGATATATATATATATATAAGTTCATGAGATGAATTTCGTTCCTACCATTGTGTGACAATAGAGTTGTGGCTTATGCCAAGGAACCCCCGTCCCATCTGAAATCCAGATATAATTCTTAGGCAGTATCACCTGATCAAGGAGCTGGTTGATCTCCAGGGAGAACAAGGTTAGGAGAGTAGACACAGAGGACAACAGCGCGAATCCACTCACAAAGGCATATTTCCCAGTAGAGACTTTTATGGGATGGTTGAGTATGAGATACTTCAACCACAGCTTATTGTTGGGTATGAGATACTACAACAGATGGCCCTAGTGCAAGTGGGAGATTGTTAGTTATATGTATGCCCTAGAGGCCATTACTGTACATATGTTGTATATTGTAGTGGATGCTTGGACATATATAAGGAGGACTTTCTTGCTCGACATGATAGTATGCTATCTGGTTGCACTTTGTCTTGACATATACTCTGATTGTCTCTATGTAACATGTTGATAAAGCCATTAGGATGAGTACTTGACTACCAGGACTATGATGCGGATCATACTAGTGGGGACAGTGTAGTCGCCAAGTACATCCTTCAAATGTTCCTAGTCGTAGGTGTATCGAGACAGGGAATCGATATACCAGAGTAGACTAGCGTATGCGCTTCTTGACCCATATGATGGGCGATGGATGATCCCATATCCATTGGTGTTTGACATCAGAGAAGGTATACGGGTGCTCAGTGGAGACTGGGTACACTGGACGGACTCGCCGAGAACTCCCAGATGGTATTATACCTCACGTCTGATGGCAGTTCTCTGGTGACACTGGTACAGGTTAGTTTGTAGACCCGAGATCCTCATAGAGTCTTATGTGATTCCCACTGTGCTTTGATTTCCATCATACCACATCCAAGAGGGTGTGCAAAAAGGTGGCTTTTGGGTACAGTCCCGAATCACATGGAGGCAATGAGCAATAGTAGGGGTTTCGTCTCTCCCGGTATAGGGAGTTGATGTTGCGCTGTGTTCGATTGGCTATAACTGGAAATCCCTGGCCAGGGTTGCTGAGATTTACTGGTAAGTGTTATCAGTAGTTTCTCGATCTGTTATAAACCTCACATCGACACGACTTATCAAGCTATTGGGGTCTGACGTTTACCACCCTTAGGCAAGATATGCGACATATCAGACTAAGAGACTGGACTGTACGGGAGTGTTACTGATTGGATTCGCAGGAGAATGTACAGTCTTGCTAGTTGATCTTCTGATCGCTCAATACCTGGGTGTATGTTACGTTTAGCTGACCGCTTGCAGTTTGTGGGTGTTTGATATGATCATCACCTACTGCCGGCGTATTGACGATTCTTTAGAGTCCTACACAGAGGTTTCCTAGCTCGGGCAAAACGGAGTAGGAGCACATATATGATATGTGCAGGACCGAGAACAATACGTGTATGTGATACCGTATTAGATTCTCGCGATATGTGATATCGGCCGGGTATATGTGATATAGCCGGGTCATCGGATCAAGTGTTGATTCGATGAACTGATACATATTATATTAGTCAGTTATTTGTGAAATAGCCGGATTATCGGATCAAGTGTTGATTCGATAATTTAATGTATAATTATATATTTGATATATTAAATTACATTAACTAATATAAGCTCACTAAAAGATTCTTTTTCTCACTCGGGTAATACATTGATATATATGCGATATATGATAATTGTATTATTTTATTTTGTTACAATAAATATTGTATATGTGATATATAATATTGTAACATGTTATGGTTATAAATGCAATATGTTTTATGGAGAATAAATGTGGTTAGGGTTTGTATTAGGGTTAAGCTTTCATGAAGCTTTCAAGAAGCTTTGACTTTGACATGGATATTTTGTGATATTTCTTTAACCCAACCCAACCCTTTAACCATAGTTGTTTCTCTAGATGGGTTAAGTCCTCATACTTAACCCATGGTTGCATTTCTAACCTCACTAGAGTTTTCATTATTCATCACAAAGTAATTCATCTTCTTCTTCCTCCTTATAAAGCTTTCTAGCTTTGAGTTTAGTGATGAAAATGAGTGAGATTAAGAAAATAAATGAGAGCTAAATTCCTACTTCATCATCCTCATCTATTCTAGCCGCTTAGATTAGGGTGTTTTCTTTGCTAATACTTGATTAGCAAAGCAAGAGCTTGGGTTTGAGTTTCTTCAAGGTAGATCATCTTTGTTATCGAAGATCGGAAGCAAGCATGCATCTTTCTCTTCGTGGAGCCTCTCTAGAGTCCGGGTACATGATGATCGCAGCGAAGGGACCTCAACACGGAGCTTATGAAGCGAAGGACCGGACTACAAAAGTTGTAATCCTAAACCCTTAGATGTAAAGTTGTTTACATGCTTTGTTTCGCCTAATCTCTAGTCTAAGATCTTGGTTAGGGTTGTTCGGCACGTCTAAAATTTAAATCGGGCATGGTTGATGCCTTATAGACCCTTATGAGAGTGCCTAGTAACCCTACAATATGCTTTTATGATATTTACTTGCATGATGTTGTTGTGTCATTGGTTGACACGTGGACGAGATTCACATGCATACATACATTGATTATATGATTGGAAGATATCCGCATGCATATAGACTTTTAGTTTATTGTTGGCACATATACATATACGGTCACCCTAGATATTATAGTATTACCTTTATGATATAGTTGACCTAGGAAATCATTATTTTATTCGATTTCTACCTGTTGATGTTTTCTACTCACGAGTTAGCAACTCACCCCCGTTGTGCCACAGTTCTTACAGGTTGACCGCATGGATCGCTAGCGGCATCCTTGGTGCACAGTTGTATTCGGGTGATTTGCTTTGGTAGGTGGTACACATCGGTTCGTGCAACTATTGTATTTATTATTCCTGTTGTATCTAGTCAACTCCATCAATCAAAACTAGTACTTGTATAAATAGTAAGACTTAGTGAGACATGTAGTTACGAGACTTGAGCGATGGGATTTTATGTTCGCTTTTAGGGTTGATGTCTTACTTTATTCTTTATCTTTTGTGCTGATCTTTGCCGATTGGGTGTCGTATACTTGTTTTATTGCTTTGCGTGGTTGTGGATCTGCCGTTTGGCGAAGAACTAGCTCCCGCTTGGGGATGCCTTTTTATTATCATGTATTGTGGTTTTGGATCAAAATATACAAAGGAGGTGCTGCCCAAATTTTTAAAAGACAAAACATGTTTTTCAACTAGTAAATTTCACTCGCATTATTCATGTTCCTTTTCTATGCATTTAAGAAAACTTGATTTCATTATACCTTTATTTCAAAACTTCACCTCTTTTATTTTCTTAAAAAGGTTTAGATTTACGGGTTTCAGCTTACTTGAATTACGTTACGCCTTTAGACGTTGTGTGATTTAAGTGCTTGTCACGAGCTAATATTTCGGGTCGTGACACCCACTCACTCTCAAGCCTAAACCAAAAACAAGCTAAAACAAAGCTAAAGAATATATTACATGGTAACCCTTCCCTTGCTCACTGATCTGGCTTTCATAGGCACTAAAAAAGATTAAACAAGTAATAAGAATGAGGTGATGTGACTGCAAGGTAGGGACAGGGAAAATATGGGGACCAATGGGGCTAGGGGGCCGGCGAGCTCGGATCCACAGAGGGTGTGGCCGGTCCAAAACCGAGCATAGAGGCTCGTATTCATGTGGTGGTCTTGTGTCTACTCCAACATCACTCTTATGCTACTTGATTTATCAGTTTGAGCCTGGTTTGCATGCAGATAATTGGAGGGAAACTTGATGCAAAGTATCACATCAAAACTTTATGCATTTATTGCCCATCACACCATATGTGCCCACCACTTGCACAATTCATCATTTGTGTGCCAAGGCAGCCCCACCATAGTCCATGTACCAAAGTGTCTTGTGCACACTTGTATGTGTTGGACCAAAATTGTGTGCACACATTTATTTTGTACAAGCTCTTTGGATATCGGTCGGTTTTCTGTTCTGTTTGCATTGTCGGCTCCCAAACGCTATATCCGTGATATTGAGTTTGTTTCCAGTATTTAATCATGAACACCTATAATCTGTAATTACTGAGCAGACACTGGTTAATAGCACCGATATATAACAAAATAGATAATGAATGAGCGGTATTAAAATGCAGTTTTCTGAGATGAACAGCGAGTCATGTTCACTGTACCCCTTCTCTAATGAGCACCAGTGTACAATCATTGATGTCAAACACCAATGGTTATGGGATCAACCATCGCCCCTATAGGGTAAAGAAACGTACACACTAGTCTACTCTGGACTATCGATGCCCAGTCTCGATATCCCCTCGACTAGGAACAATTAAAGGATGTGCTTGTGGACTACACAAGTCCCAGTAGAATGATCCGCATCATAGTCCTGAAAGTCAAGCAAACATTCTAAGGGCTTTATCAACATGTATAAAAGAGACGGTATAATAATACAAGCGTACATGTTAAGATAAAGAACAACCAGATAGCATACTATCATGTCGAGCAAGAAATTCCTCTATGTGTGTGTGCGCGCGCGCGCGCGCATCCACTATATCATACAATAATGGCCCCTAGGGCATACATATTCCTAACAATCTCCTACTTGCACTAAGGCCAGTTGTTGTAGTATCTCATACCCAACATCCCAAAAAGTCTCTCAAACTGTGTCTGGGGAGGGCCTTCATGAGTGGATCCACTACGTTGTCCTTCGTGTCAACTCTCCTTACCTCGATCTTCCGGATCAGGTGATGCCGCCTAAGAATATGTCTAGATCGCTGATAGGACCGGGGTTCCTTATCCAAAGGCATAGCTCCATTTTTATCACAATACACAGGTATTGGATGCTCAATGGATGGAACCACACCAAGTTCAGCAATGAACTTCTTCATCCAGACAGCCTCTTTGGCAGCATCATTGGCAGCGATGTATTCGGCCTCCATCATCGAGTCTGCTACGGTATCTTTCTTGGAACTTTTCCAACATACCGCCCCTCCATTGAGGGTGAAGACAAAACCCAAGACTGACTTACTGTCGTCCTTACCACTCTGGAAGCTCGAATCGGTAAAGGACTCCACCTGGAGTTCACCGTTACCATACACCAAGAACATTTCTTTAGTCCTTCTCAAGTACTTAAGAATGTTCTTCACAGCTGTCCAGTGTTTCTCCCCAGGATGGATCTGATTGATACCTACTTACTACACCTAGTGAGTAAGCTACATCTGGTCTGTTACATAACATCGCATATATGATAGACCCAACTGCCGAAGCATAGGGTATCCCTTGCATGCGAGCCCTCTCCAAATCTGTCTTGGGAGACATCTCTTTAGAGAGAATGATTCCTGAACAAGCGAGTAAATTACCATGCTTAGAATCTTCCATACTAAACATCTTTAGTATGGTGTCAATGTACGTGGATTGGGACAATCACAACCTCCTCTTAGATCTATCTCTATAGATTTTTATCCCCAGGATGTAGGTGGAATCACCTAGATCTTTCATGGAGAACTTATGTGATAAGAAAAGCTTGACCTAATGTAACATAAGAACATCATTTCCTATCAAGAGTATGTCATCCACGTACAATACGAGGAAGACAACCTTACTCTCTACAACCTTCTTGTATATACATAGTTCATCTACATTTTTGATGAAGTCAAACTCTTTGATCGCTTCATCAAAATAGATGTTCCAGCTCCGCGATGCCTGCTTTAATCCATAGATGGATTTAAGCAGCTTACACACCTTTCCGCTGCTCCCACTGTTTTCGAAGCCCTCTGGCTGTATCATGTACACGCTCTCTTCTAAATCACCATTTAGAAAAGCGATCTTGACGTCCATCTGCCAGATTTCGTAGTCATGGTATGCAGCAATGGAAAGTAGGATCCTGATGGACTTAAGCATAGCGACTGGAGAAAAGGTTTCATCATAATCGACACATAGTCGTTGACGAATACCTTTTGCTACAAGTCTAGCTTTGAAGGTCTCAACATTTCCATCTACACCAATTTTCTTCTTTAAGATCCACTTGCTCCCGATGGGTTTTACCCCTTCAGGAGCAACTTCCAAAGTCCATGCTTTGTTGGTGTACATGGATTCCATCTCAGATCGCATAGCATCCAGCCATTTCACAGAGTCTCCACTTGTGACGGCCTGCTCAAAACTAGTTGGATCATCATCTTCCATGATGCAATCCTCTCTCCCACCGTCTATGAGAAAACCATAGTATCTCTCAGGTGGATGACGAACCCTACTAGATCTGCGGAGTGGCTGAGGTTCGTCGGGGACTATTGAATCCTTCGGTTCTACCAAATCATCAGTTATAGTTTGTGTTGCTGGAACTTCTTCCAGTTCTACCTCATTACCACTAATTTCTTTCACAGGAAATTCCTTTTCTAAAAAGGTGGCATATTAAGAAACAAATACCTTTTATTCCTCGGTGTGGTAGAAGATATATCCATATGAATCTTTTGGATATCCCACAAACTTGCACAAAACAGACCTTGCCTCGAGCTTGTCCGGACTTTGCTTTTTAACATAGGCCGGACAACCCCATATCTTAACACCTTTAAGAGATGGTCTCTTCCCATTCCATATCTCATATGGAGTGGTAGGCACGGATTTTGTCAGAACCCTATTCAATAGGCATGCAGCTGTCTCAAGTGCATAACCCCAAAAGGAAATAGGTAACTAAACAACACTCATCATAGAGCGTACCATATCTAATAGGGTACGATTTCTCCGCTCCGATACTCTATTGTGCTGTGGTGTATACGGAGGAGTAAGCTGAAAGAGAATCCCATTCTCTTTTAAGTAGTCTCGGAATTCCGTGAGTATTCTCCTCCCCGATCAGATCGAAGGATTTTAATACTTTTACCCGTTTGGTTCTCAACTTCGTACTTATATTACTTGAATTTCTCAAAAGCTTCAGACTTGTGTTTCAATAAGAACACCTTGTCCAAATCTTGAGAGATCATCGGTGAATGTAATGAAGTACGAGGAACCATTCCTGGCATGTGTAGACATAGGACCGCATACATCACTATGTATCAGTCCCAAGAGTTCAGTAGCTCTTTCTCCGTGTCTAGTAAACGGAGTTTTGGTCATCTTGCCTTTGAGACATGCCTGGCAAGTTTCATAAGATGTAAATTCGAATGGATTCAAATATCCATCTTTATACAACTTAGCTAGTCTTGTCGCATTGATAAGACCTAGTCTACAATACCACAAGAAGGCTTCGTTCATCTCTGAACTTTTCCTCTTGTGTGTGTTCTGTATGTTTAGAACTGTAGTTTGATTTAGAACGTGTATTCCATTACATAACGTACCAAATCCAATCAACACTTAATTTAGGAAAATGTTCATAACATTATCCTCCAATACAAAATTATATCCTTCTTTATGTAATAAAGAAACTGATATAATATTGCACATCATTTTTGGTATATAATAACAGTCGTTCAAAATCAATGTATTACCACTTGGTAATACATGGTGATATTCTCCAACTGCTTTGGCTACAATAATTGCTCCATTCCCAACTTTTAGAGACATATCGCCCTTTCCCAGTTCTCTACCTTTCCTTAACCCATGTAACAAATTACATACGTGGGATCCTGATTCGGTATCCAATACCTAGGACGTAGAGCAAACTGAGAAACATTTCTCGGTTACGAACACACCCGAAGAAGATGCATCATTATGCTTTTTCTTCGTTCAGGTTGCATGGGAATCCTGATATTCCCCTATTCCCTGCTCAGACTTTTGACAATCATAAGAAAAAGTGGAACCAACGTTCCCCAGCTCAGTATAATAAGCGGGTTCGGTCAATACATCTATATTATTATCTTGATTAAGGTGTGTCATGGTCGCTACCTGGAGAGAGAGAGAGAAGGAAATGTTTTAGCGTGCGCTCTTTGCAAGATTAGATTGGTTATTATCTTATCTAATCGGGATGGCTCCCACTGTTTTTATCAAATCTTCCTTCAAACCCTAAAAGGTAAGATTAGTCGGGATTAATTACACCCTACAAGTTCGCCAATCGGTCAGCCAGGCAGGTATTGGTACTCCGAGGGAGTCTCCCCATGCTTTCGCATGGAACTAATTAAATAGTCTTGTTTCCGCAGGGGCATAACCCCGTTAACACCTTTCTTAGACACCTACTGGATTAGCTAATTGTAAAGTGGAAAACTCTCCCAGGAGTAACTCTTATTCGCAGTAGGTATCGGGATCCAACTATCTCATAGAAGGTATGCAATCTCATTGCAAATTTCAACACTTGAAATTCCCAATATCTGTTTTTACCCCTAGCAACTTATGACCTTAACTATGGTCAACAAATCATAAGCTCTAGCCAAGTTCAACCCGTCATTTCATGATTGAATTAAACCCACTCGCACGACCCTTAACTATGGTCAACAAGGCCGCACGACTACCCTAATCCAATCGCATCATATGCGGCAGATAAGCACTAATCAACTACTGCACACTACGCCTTGACTATGGTCAACAAACGCAGCACGAATACTAAATAGTCCTTATCTGAAATGACGGAGGGCTATGACTGGTTTTGTAGAAAACCTTTAACGTAATGAACTTGATATCGTTGTAGAATCTAGTGATTTGAAAAGGAGTGTTTTTTGTAGCTTTTGCTAGTTTTGCTAAATAGGTCACCCCCGGTGAATGGATCTCGGCTCTTTCCTCATCGAATGAGGTGCTGGATATTCATCAAGGAATACCATTATCCAAAGGAAGAACTAGAGAAGCTATCAAAACAAAACCGAGTGGGTTTTAGCATTTGCTAGTTTTGCTAAAGAAGTCACTCACGGTGAAGGGATCTCGGCTCTTTCCTCATCGAATGAGGTGCTGGATATTCATCAAGGAATACTACTATGCAAAGCAAGAACTAGAGTTACCTTTTTTAAAAATTTTGATTCTACAACATCATTAGGTTTCTTTTCTTTCTATTAATCTCATTAATGAAGTCCCATCATTTATGTTTCCCTAAACATCATAGAAAAGAAACGAAAATAGAACGTACGCTTATGCCAGCCACATTCGCCACGGGGCCCCGTCATGCACCGTTAGGTTACTTAACTAATGGAAGAGCGGGGGCTGGAATACCGCGGATTCAAAACATAAGAAACGTTTATTATATATATCATATATATATATATAGCATTCGTCCCACGCAGTTATATGATCACATCATAGAACTCAAGCAGCAGAAGTCAACATATGAAATATTGGATATACTAGAAGGTCCGTATTTTAAATTTAACCAGTAATGAAAAACACGGATTCCACGGTCGTGATGAATAGCCAAACCCACATCCCAAGACCTGTAACATTTCAGAAATATAAAAAATTATTTTTGGAATTGATCAGTCGAAAATACTGCATTTTTAATACGGCAATTTCCCTATCATTTGCACTCATCTAGAGCTGTTCGGTATTCATATTGCACATATTAGCAAATCAGTCGTAAAATATCAGATTGCATGTGTTAGACTTTAAAACCGGAACTTTAAGGGAAATTGACTGTATTTTATGGCATCGTATCATTCCTATATTGCGTAACTTGTGTTTCGATGTCTGTGCAGGAAATTCCAGAGGAACAGAGCCAAAATGGGAAAAGAACTGATTAAAATTACGCCAACTCAAAGACCTGAGAGCTGGTGGCAATATAGAGAGATATATTAAATTCAACATATCACATAAATACCCCAAAGTCAGTAAAAACCAGTAGAAGAAACCCCAAGCCCCAAGCCTACAACATGGCCGCGGAACCGCGGCCGGAGCCGGCTTGCGCCGCGGTTCCGCGACGAGGTAACGTCATCAAGCTGCCATTTTTGCTTCATTATTCCTCTCTCGGTGGGTACACCTCATCATGACACGTCAAATTCTAGATTTCTCTCGAAGTTTCTGCCAGATCAGCAAGGTTGATTAATTAAGCTAATCTTGATTAAGCTAATCAAACTCCTAACAAACTAGTTCTAGAAGCTCCCTCTAACTAACTACTTCTAGAAGCCTCTCTAGCTAACAAACTTTTGGAGGGAAATTCAAATTTTGAATCCTAGATCTAGGGTTTTGGGAAGTCTATAAATAGAAGCCTAGTTCTAGGGTTAAAGGATAATCAATCAATCTTGGGGTTAAATCTTGAACTAATCTTTAGTTGTTGAAATTCTTCTTCTTCAATCTCTAATCTCCCCCATTTTCTAACACAAGTTTAGTGACAAGACTTGTGCCAAACCCTAACCCTAATCCAAACCTCAAATTCAAGATCCTTTGAGTTCTAGCGAGCAAGTCTTCAACCAACCTTTAGAAGCGAAGCCGGACTTCAACGGAGCACGAGATCCAAGCCGATCCACGACTCAAGGAGCCGATGCAACGCAAGAATCGACAATCAAAGTTCCATCCTCTTGTAGTTCTTGAGAGTTGTAACTAATTGTTGATATAATAAAGGTGAAGATTCTTTAAACTTGCTTATTTTCAATTCGAGCATTATGCTTATATTTCGATTCTTGAATATATTCTTTGTGATGATGCTTGAATAAAACTCCGCTCGTGGAGGAGTCGAAACGATTGTAGAATGATGATGTTGACGAATCTTTAAACGTTTTCTTAAGTCTTAAAAAAATTGTAAATTCTTGAAAATCAATTGATCGATGATCTAGATCGATGCGAATGCGTTCTTGATTCCTTTCGCACGATCTAGAGATCAAAAATTGATCATTCGACTTTCAAGAAGCTATCTAGTGAATGTGATTCATCGAAAGGACAAAGGATAGGATGAGGAACCCTAATTCTTCGCAAGATCCTTGATCCTCGATGAATCTACATCGATTTAGCATCAACTTGTTAATGGATAAGAAATCGTATTCTTGAATCTTCGTCACATCTACAATCTACTCGATTCCTACGAGCTTTACTTTAAATCTTGAAACCTAAATTGATTGGAATTCTATCGATACTTAATTCTTGATGTTTATCGTTTTCTTGATTCTTGATTAGAATAGTGATACTTAAAACTCATCGATAAAAATCTTGAATCACGTTTTCTTTTCCTTTCTATTAAATTTTCGATTCAAACAAATCAAAATACGAACGAATCGCGCAATCCCTGTGGACGATCTGCACCCACTAATGCGCTACAATCCGACACCGTTATTGATTGCGGTCAAAAAATATTTTTGGTTATGATTCTATTCATTTTCTAAACCGACAACGAGAAATTAAGATCAATCAAATGGCGCCGTTGCCGGGGATCATTTGATTTACTTACACAATCGGAAAATATCATCAATCAAAGGCACCGTTGCCGGGGATCACGCGCTAATTCGTTCTTTATTTGAAATTTGAATTGAAAGATTTATTCCATTACAATTTTTATATCAAAATTCGCGCAAACACTAATACGAGTTGTTGTGATTTGTTGCGAGGAAATCTGGAATCATTGGAGCTGTGGAAAAAAAATTCAGATAATTCCAGAGAGCTGTGTAAGTGAACAGGAGCCTGTTGTAAAAATTTCGTGCAGTGATCCCACCAGAAGACCGCGCTTCCGCGGCAATAGCGAGCTCCCGCGGCGGAACCGCCGCGTGATGACGTCATCACTGCGCCAAAACTCCTCTGTAACTTCCTAACTTTCTTATCTCTCTCCAAATCTGCTCCAATTAACATTTTGTGCAGGTTTCTTTGCAAATAAATCGCAGCGCCGCAAAAGCAAAATAAATTGTGCGTATTTTTGATTTTTGGTTGTTTGCATATTAATACGGAATTTAAGGGGCACGGCCAAATCCAGATTAGGTGGGGAGTTCATTACCCTTCCTAAGCCTCAAAAATCACAAACTTGCATCCGCAATTACCCTCATTAACTAAAAAAGATCTAGAGATGACTCTAAAGACCGTCGCGCTCACTTAGGACAAGAGAAGGCTGTGGGTAATTCATTGCTTATCCGCGTTTCTTTTGTGGTGTCTAAGGCAAGTGTCTCGAAGGCTAGTGGTTACTTAATTAGGCCTACTACTTATGTAGTGGAGAACCTCCCACTTACCTGGCACTTACCTGGCCACAGAAGAGACAAAGAGGAAGTGGAGGATTTATCCTGCAATTTGTCTTTTGGCAGTTAGGAGCGGTCTAGAGCTTTGACCTAGGTGACTACTAGATTTTAGGGTTTTTCTTGTTGCATTTTGTGATTCGCATCATTTTTTCAAAACCCCGTATCAATTTTCAAAACAAACACCGCATTCATATCATTTCCCCTAATTATAAGTCACGTTGCCACTTGTACTAACCCTTTTTAGTACAAGATAGGCTGGACACGGGATTTTAGTGCCCGTTTAGTCCGCGTTTCCTCTATCGACCCAAAAGTCGGTATTTCTCCATTTACCTTATCTTTACCCACCACCACACCCACATCGATGGATCCGTCTTCATCGAACTTCTTTACCACTACTCTGCCGCCGTCTGTTGGTGCGCAGAATCCACCCCGCATCTCTCTCCAAGAGAGGTGCTATCCTACACGAGGTCCCCTTTCCACCTGTCTTTCCATTCCACCAGCCAACGGGGAAAATTTTGAAATTAAACCCCAATACATCAACCTTCTACCAAAATTTCACGGTCTCGAGCCTGAAGACGCATATGCATTTATCACCAAATTTGAAAATGTATGCGCAATGATGGGTACCTCACAGCTTTCTATGGATGCTATGCGTCTACGTCTTCTCCCATTCACCTTGTGCGATATAGCCGAGAAGTGGCTTTACAACACAACCGCACATTCCATTTCAAATTGGGAAGAATTCGTCAAAGCATTCCTTAATAAATTCTACCCACATCATAAGACGGCTCGAGTCCGCAGCGAAATAAATCAATTCACCCAGCTTCCAAATGAACCATTTTCAAAATGTCTTGAACGCTTCAAGGATTTGTTAGTTCAATGTCCTCATCACGGAATCCCTAAATGGGAACTGTGCCGAATCATATATGAGGGCATTAATCCTAACACAAGACAGACCCTTGAATCCATGTATCAAGGCAACTTCATGATGGGGAAGCCTGGAAATTCCTAGAAGATTTCGCTGAAAAATCTTTATAGTGGGAGGGTGTGAGTCAATCGTCTAGGGATGGCAATAATATTTCCATAGGAGTTAGAGCTGACATTTCAGCTATGCAAAAGAAACTCGAGACTATGGAAAACAAATTTTTAGCGCCCTAAGTCAAATATCACTCTCCAAAACTGTATGTGGATGCTGTTCTGATCCTTCTCATTTGACGGAAGAATGTCCACGAAATTCTCCGTTTCAAGGTCACGCGCATACCAATGCCGCATTTCAAAGACCTAGAAACGATCCATTTTCTTCCACATATAATCAGGGTTGGAGGAATCGCCCAAATTTTGCTTGGAACCAATCACAAAATCAAAATACGGTTCCAAACCAACACAATTTCCAAAGGGTCCCTCCACCACAACAGCAACCACAATTGAGTCAGCACCCCTTTCAAGCACAAAACTTTCAAAATCCGGTCAACACACACGCACTGTCTAGTACTTTACAGTTGACCGGGACTGATGAATCCTCTTCATTTGCACAATACATGAATTTGGTCTTAACAAATATCATGCAAGTTTCGACTCAAATGAAGTTTTCTGTCGATAAAATTGAGAAAAACTCTGCGTCCCAAAGCGAGAGTATTAAATCGATGGAAGAAGAAATTGCACGATTAAAAGCCGAAATGAGTGCAAGAGAGAAAGGGAAACTTCCAGCTCAACCTTTACCCAATCCTGGCTATTCACATCATGTGAATGCAATCACTACGTTGAGATCTGGAAGAGTGCTTGACAATCACGTTGGGGAAGATATTGATGACACTGAAAAATCTATCAATGATACCCCGGCTGAGACCTTTCCTTCCACTTTTACTTCTAATTCTGACCCCAGTTCTTCTACCCCACCACCTTCTTGCGAGCCTATTCTTCGTTTCCCACAAGGCTCGCCACCTCAGCCCATCTCTTCTAGTTCTCCACGGACGATCCCCACTTCTATTCTGGGATCAGGTCCACCCACACGATCTTCTCCAATGTTGGACCCCGACCTTATTGCCCAAGCTCCTTACCCGAATCGGTTAAGGGGAAATAGACCAAGTCCACAAATGGAGAAGATCACTAAAATGTTTAAACAGGTTAACATAAACATCCCTCTTCTAGATGCTATCCAACAAGTCCCCGCGTATGTGAAAGTTCTTAAAGACTTGTGCACTAGAAAGAGGAAGAAACAAGTGCCCAAGAAGATATTCATAGCAAAGACTGTAGACACGGCTTTCCCCCAACAATTACCGAGGAAACGTAAGGATCCTGGCTATCCTACGATTTCCATTTCTATCGGGGAAAAACACATTAACCGTGCTCTACTAGACCTTGGCGCAAGTGTTAACCTGCTTCCTTTCTCAGTCTATGAGCAACTAGGAATCGGAGAGTTGAAACCAGCCCATTGTTAGTGTATATGCCCTAGAGGCCATTACTGTATCATACTAGTTTGTATATTACTTAATGGAAGCTTGGGATATTCACCTTGTATAGACAATCTTGCTCAATATAGTAGTATGCTACTTGGTTTGTTTCTACTTTAATGTGTACATGTGTTTATTTTAGTATATCACCTATACACATTAGTGGAGCCCTTAGGATCTTTGCTTGATTACCAGCGTTGTGATGGCAGTCACACTCGTGGGGGCTGGGTAATCTATAAGCACATCCTTATGCAGGTCCCTAGTCGCAGGACTATCGAGGCAGGGCATCGATACTCCGGAGTAGACTAGCGTATGCGCTTCTCATCCCAGTGTGGGATACGGTCTGTCCCACAGCCGTCAATACGTCGTACTTGAGATAGTATGCGGGTGCTCATTAGGTTACGAGTACACTGGACAGGACTCGTCGGGAACTGTTGGTTGGTACGATACCTATCGTCAATTATCAGTTCCCAGGTGACATGAGTACAGCTTAGTCTGCTGACTTGACACTGTCACTTCGCCTCGAGTGTGTTCCCACTGTACTTTGATTACTACCCTACCACGGCTCAAAGGAGTCGTGCAAACAGGTAGTTTTTGGGTGCAGTCCCGAAGCACTTGGAGGCAGTGACGGTTAGACAGGATTCGTCTTTCCCGGTATTGGGGGTTGACATCGCGCTGTGTCTAGGAGAGCCATTACACGAGTAGTCCCTGGCCAGGGCAGGCGAGATATACTGGTAGGTTTCCAGTGTTATCTCAGGGTGTTCTGGGCTTCACTCCGACACGACTTGTACCGCTATTAGGGAACTGACATTTACCGCCCCCTAGGCCCGCCATGCGATGTATCAGACGAACAGACCGGACTGTATAGAGATTGTCACATTCAGGCTCAGTAGGAATTCAGATGGGTTTCACCTCGTCAGTCTTCTTGTCGGCATCTACCTGGGGACCGTTACGCACAGCTAGTGCCGCTTGCGGTCTGTGGTTAAACCCACTGCCAGCGTAGTGTCGAGTCTTTAGAGTCCCACACAGAAAGCTATTCGCCTTTAGGCAAAAGAGTAGTGGTCACATGGTTTTGCGACAGGGTTCGGTCACATCCGTGCACTTGTGCACGTTTGGTGTCCGGACAGTTAACACTAGCGAACTTTGGTTTAAGCCAGATCCTAGTGTACGTTTTGGGATTGGTTTTATCTCGTTTGTATTCGTGTTCCTCGAAACGCGGATGCGGGTGTGTATGCACAGTTGACAGAGAGACAGAGGCAAAGGATTCTCATTGGGGTTGTTGACTGTTGACTGTTGACTGTTGACTGTTGACTATTGACTTTTGACTAAACCCTAATGAGAATAAGATATATATAATTAACATTAATATTAATTAAGTATTATAGTGACATGGTTGTTGAGGGGTTGACTTTGTTGACTTGTTGACTTTGTTGACCGGTTGACTAGGTTGGACTAGTTGACCATCATCATGACAATGGCTATCATTCTATGGCAAAGACTTTTGCTTGCTTGTTTATTTATGCAAAATGAGTGCATGAAATGATATAGCCATTTTGACTTAAACCATCACACAATACTTGATTACTATTTTTGTTATGAGGCTTTGGATTATGAGAGCAAGGATGGCAAAAGAGTTACTCACTCTCTCATTTCATTTCTCTCTCTTGCCATCACTTGCTCAAGCTCTCCCTCTTCCTCTTGCTCTCTCTAGCTCAAGGCAAACCATTCTCATGTGTTGAGACTCATTGCCTTAGACATAAAAAGACACCAAAACAATCCTCTACTCATTCTAGTTCACAAGGCCTAGCAAGCCAAGTGTTCTAGTTTCTTCAAAGTTCGAAGAAGAAGCCAAAGGTAGAAGCTTTCGGGTGGATCCATCTTCGGCGCAAGGAGACGACGAGGTAAGGCCGATCCGTACACCGGGAGGAGTTGAAGACGAAGGAGTTCAAGAAAGGTATAGCCCCCTAACCGAGTAGGTAAAACTCAAGTTTGGTTGTTAGTTAGTTGTTTAACAAAGATCCGTATTTGTAGTCCATGTTACCACCCTCTTGAAAATCGTTTTTCACCACTTCCGCAACCCCGTAAGTACCGGGGAAGGGTAGCATGGACTTACAGTGGTATCAGAGCCCAGTTAAACACTATCTAACATGTTAGCAAAGTAAGTAGAAGTTCGATCGGAGAAAAAGTCATGAAAAACACCCGGAAAATCAAGTTTCTGTCGATTCTGTATTCTGTTCAAAAAATGATAAATCATACTCCAAAAATCGACTCGGGCTTTTTAAAACACACTCAAGAAATTTGGTCCACAGAACCGTTCAAAGCGCCGCGGATCCGCGACCGAGTTGAGTCGGTCGTGGCTCAATTTTCTTGCAGTGTGTTTCTGGGGTGTTTTGGGATTTTTACAATATGTTTTTTCTGCCCGGGTTTTCCAGAAAGAAAATTTTGTTTTTGGGGCTTGAAAATCCGTATTTTTATCGAACTTCTAAAGACTTAAGCTGACGGGTATATATCTGTGATGTGTTATATGTATTGAACATCCGCTAATCGCTATACGTCGATTAGTGGGGGTTATACATATCTGTGATCTGTAATGTTGATGGTATGTGTATATGAATTCGTTGGATTGTCGCGGATGAATAGCCGGGGGGTTGTGAGATGAGAGTTTTCTTTTATCTTTCAATTCATGTAATATGTAAATTTATGTAATATTATTTTTGGCCGCACAACCGGGTCGGGGTTGTAGCCGTCATTGTATAATTTCTTTTTACTGTTTTTTCTCCTAGGATAGACCCAAGGTGGGGTGCACAAACTACCGGGTATCTCGAAGTGCCGAGTGGCCTACTCACGTCGTTGAGGGAGGTTGCTACGCTTCGGATATTTGGCGGGTAGTTTGTCGCACCCGTAGGGGTCTAGGGTGGGGTTTTGGCTATTCATCGCGATCGTGTAATCCGCTTTTCGTTACAGGCTCGTACAGATTGCGGATTCCTAGTATATCCAATGTATTCATCTGTGATCTGAAATGGCTATCATTGCAGTATATCTATGTATGATATTATTTAGGCGTTGCTTATGTTTTGCATCCGCGCTAGTCCATTCCCCGCTCTGTCGTTAGTTAAGTAACCTAACGGGTAATGACGGGGCCCCGTGGAGAATGCGGATGGCATAAGCGTACGTCATATTTTGGTTGTTTTCTGCAATGGTAGGATTAAATGATGGGACGCATTGGAATTAATGCAAGAAAAATAAACCAAGTAAAAGTCGTTGGAACACTTTCGAAACCACTCGGTTTCTTTTCAAAAATAACTTTTAAACGCGGAGCTTAAGCCACTCATTTTTAAAAGCTATCTCGTTCTTTCGATTATATCAAGTTCACTACGTTCACGGTTTCGCCAAAACCATTCGTAGCCCTCCGTCGTTTCACATGGATGGTCAATAGTATTCAAGCTATGTTTGTTGGCCAAAGTCAAGGCATAGTGATTGGTAGCTATTGGGTATTCATGTGCAACATAGATAGATGTGTTGGTTTGGGGCAGTCGTTCTACCTTGTTGGCCAAAGTCAAGGGTATGTGCGGGTGGGCTCAAATTAACCTGGAGAATGACGGGTAGAACTTGATATGTGACTTATGATTTGTTGGCCAAAGTCAAGGTCATAAGAGCATGGGGCAAAAATCCACATCGAGAGTTTCAAAAGAACTGAAACTTGCTAGCGCTGCATACCATTTGGAGTGTGATGATTCTGGTAGGATTCCTTCAGTTTTGTCACGCAATGATATTTGGATCCCGATCCTACTGTGAGTATATGCTACTCCTCGGGAAATTTCTCACTTAACGATCAATGCTATAAACCAAGTAGGTGTCTAGAGAGGTGTTAGCGGGGTTACGCCCACAGGGAAAAGAGGTTATTTAATTAAGGAACTTCGCGAAAGCGTTGGAAAACCTCCCTCGAAGTACCAACACCAGCCTGGCCGAACGGTTAAGCAAGTATTGTACGGTGGGATTGAACCTGACTAATTCTTCCTTTTTGGTTTGAGGAGGAATTCGAGAGACAGTGGGAGCCATCCTGTTTAGTCAAATTAAAAACCACTCTAAACTTGCAAGAGCATCATGCTAAAGTGTTTCTTCTCTCTCTCCTAATTGCAGGGACCAAACATCATGACCGGACTTAAGTTATTACTAGATAAAAACATACTGACATGGCCAAACTACAAAGATTGGCTCAGGAATGTCAAAATGGCAATCACTTATAACAAGTTGGGGTATCTCCTTACCACCAAAGCTCCCCCTGTCCCAGGTCCCACCTCCAGCGTCGCGGATAAGGAAATCCGTAAGACTTAGGAGATCGATTGCGCGAAGGCCAGGTGCCTCGTGCTTGCCTCTATGGACAATGAACATCAGAGGAGGCACGAGAATATGGACCTTGAATCCATATTTCTCCATACAAAAGAACTGTATGGAGAGCAATCTCGTATCGCAAGATACGAAGTGTCGAAGAAGTTATTTTCGGCAAGGTTGGCCATCGGATCATCGGTAGCGGAACACGTGCTTAAGATGATTGGCTTCATTGAGGAGCTCGCGGACCTTGGGACCACGTTAGAGAACAAGCTCTATACGGACTTGATTTTCCAGTCCATTCCTTCCACTTATGCCCAGTTTATCCTGAACTTCAACTTACAAGAAAAAGAAGTTGAACTTTCAGAACTCCTCAACATGCTGAGGAGTGCAGAAGGCACCCTACAGAAAGGTAGGGGAAACATCCACTTTGTTTGTAGGAGGATCTCCATCTTCTAGGTCCAAGGCGAAAGCCAAGGGAAAGAAGAAGAAAGCCTCCGCCAAACCAAGGGGCGGTGTTAGTAAAGTGGATACGAAGGGAAAGGCAAAAGCAACAAAGATAGCGGGGAAGCTTATAGGGAAGGAAGAGTGCTTTTTCTGTCATAAGAGTGGGCACTGGAAGAAAGATTGCAGGGCTTGGAAAGCCAGAACACAGGATCTGAAGCAAGTTGCGGCTTCAGCTTCAGGTGTGTATGTTATTGAAAATTGTCTATCAATAAACTCTACTTCCTGGGTATTGAATACCGGATCAGGATCTCATATCTGTAATTCTTTACAAGCGTTGAGAAACCGTAGGGTTTTGAAGGCAGGTGACATGACCCTCAAAGTTACAAACGGAGCTAGCATGGATGTTAAGGCCGTGGGGGACTATCACCTGGGAATGTCAGATGGACATGTTTTGGTTTTACGTAATTTCTTTTTTGTACCCAACGCAACTTGTAATATCATTTCTGTATCTTTGATTTCTAAAGAAGGTTATGAATTTGCGTTTGTAAGTAATGTTGTAAACATTCACCTTAATCAAGTTCTGATTGGGTCGGATACATTAAGCAATGGTATATACGTATTAAACCAACCACAGATTTTCAATGTCCAGAATACACCCAAAAGAAAGTCTCCGGAAATAAATCAGACTTTCTTATGGCATTGTAGACTGGGTCACATCAATGAGAGAAGGTTGACGAAGTTACATACAGAAGGGTATTTGGATCCGTTCGAATATCAATCGTATGCCACTTGTCAATCCTGTCTCAAAGAAAAGATGACAAAGACTCCATTCACTGGACACGGAGTAAGAGTGAGCCAGCTCTTGGGACTCGTACACAGCGACGTGTGCGGTCCAATGTCTACACATGCGCGAAGCGGTTATTCTTACTTCATTACTTTTACGGATGACTTTTCAAGGTACGGTTATGTCTTCTTAATGAAACATAAATCCGAGGCCTTTGGAAAATTCCAGGAATATAAGAATGAAGTAGAAAAACAAACCGGCAAAAGTATCAAGACACTAAGATCGGATCGAGGTGGTGAATACTTGAGTGCCGAGTTCCTGGACTATTTAAAAGAGAATGGAATTCTCTCTCAGCTTACTCCTCCATACACTCCGCAACATAACGGTGTATCGGAGAGACAGAACCGAACCCTATTGGATATGGTATGGTCCATGATGAGTAACGCTGAGTTACCGCGATCATTCTGGGGATATGCACTAGAATCAGCTGCATACCTTTTGAACCGAGTTCCAACTAAGACTGTGCCTACTACACCATATCAGATGTGGTGTGGGAAGAGACCCTATCTTAATCACATTAAGACATGGGGAAGTCCAGCTTTTGTCAAAAAGCAGCATGCGGACAAGCTCGAGGCACGCTCAGTACAGTGCAAGTTTGTGGGATATCCAAAGAACTCCAAGGGATATTTCTTCTATTGCGAGGAGGAACAAAGGGTTTTTGTTTCTCGGCATGCCCCCTTCTTGGAAACTCAGTTTTTGGAGAATCAGATAAGTGGGAGCGCAATAGAACTGGAAGAAATTCCAGAGCCACGAGCTATTACTGAAAGCTTAGTAGAACCAGAGGGTTCGAAAGATCATGACATTCCTACACCGCTCCGCAGGAGTAGTAGGCAGTCTCATCCGCCCGAGAGATACTACGGTTTTCTCATAGACGGGGATAGAGAGGATTGCATCATTGATTATGATGAGCCGACTAGCTTCCAGCAGGCCATTCAGAGCGTTGACTCGGTAAAATGGCTGGATGCAATGCGGACCGAAATGGAGTCCATGTACACCAACAAAGTATGGACGTTGGACGTTGCTCCAGATGGGGTAAAACCCGTAGGATGCAAGTGGATCTTCAAAAGGAAGATTGGTGTAGATGGACAGGTTGAGACCTATAAAGCTAGACTGGTTGCAAAGGGTTTTCGTCAAAGACCTGGTTTGGACTATGACGAGACCTTTTCTCCAGTAGCTATGCTGAAATCCATTCGGATCCTTCTTGCCATTGTTGCCTTCCACGATTATGAGATTTGGCAGATGGACGTAAAGACCGCTTTTCTAAATGGAAATTTAGAGCAGTGTGTTTATATGGACCAGCCAGAGTGTTTCATTCAGAATGGGAGCAGCGGAAAGGTGTGCAAGTTGCTTAAGTCTATCTACGGACTAAAGCAGGCATCGCGGAGTTGGAACATCTATTTTGATGAGACGGTCAAAGAATTTGGCTTTATCAAAAATCCAGATGAACCATGCATCTATAGTAGATTTGTAGCGAGAACTGTAGTATTCCTCGTTTTATACGTGGATGACATTCTCTTAATAGGAAATGACATTCCTATGCTACAATCTGTCAAAGGGTTCTTGTCACACAGGTTCTCCATGAAAGACCTGGGTGATGCCTCATACATTCTGGGGATCCGGATCTATCGTGACAGATCCAGGATCTATCGTGACAGATCCAAGAGCATACTGGGACTTTCACAGTCCAGGTACATCGACACCATACTGAAAAGATTCAGTATGGAAGATTCCAAGCGCGGTAATCTACCGGCTTGTCACGGGATCACCCTTTCCAAAGAGATGTCTCCCAAGACTGATTTGGAAAGGGATCGCATGTCTATTATACCCTACGCTTCTGCGGTAGGCTCTATAATGTATGCGATGTTATGTACCAGACCAGATGTAGCTTATGCACTGAGTGTGGTAAGCCGGTATCAGTCAAACCCTGGAGAGAAACACTGGATAGCAGTAAAGAACATTCTCAAGTACCTGAGAAGGACTAAGGAGATGTTCTTGGTGTATGGCGGAAAAGACCTCCAGATCGAGGCCTTTGCTGACTCCAGCTTCCAAAGTGACAAGGATAATTCCAAGTCCATGTCGGGTTATGTCTTTACCCTCAATGGAGGGGCGGTGTGTTAGAAGAGTTCCAAACAGGAAACCGTTGCTGACTCGACGATGGAAGCGGAATACATCACTGCTGCAGATGCCGCAAAAGAAGCCGTCTGGATATGGAAGTTCTTAACTGAACTTCAGGTGGTTCCGTCCATTGTTGATCCAATACCGCTGTATTGCGACAACAACGGGGCTATAGCTTTAGCGAAGGAACCCAGGTCCCATCAGAAATCCAGACACATCTTGAGGCGGTATCACCTAATCAGGGAGATCGTGGGTCGCCAGGAGATCGAGGTTCGGAGAGTTTCTACGGAAGATAACACTGCTGATCCACTCACAAAGGCCTTACCCCAGACTCAATTCGAGCGGCTGATCGAGATGATAGGTCTTCGATACGCCAGTACATGGCCTTAGTGCTAGTGGGAGATTGTTAGTGTATATGCCCTAGAGGCCATTACTGTATCATACTAGTTTGTATATTACTTAATGGAAGCTTGGGATATTCACCTTGTATAGACAATCTTGCTCAATATAATAGTATGCTACTTGGTTTGTTTCTACTTTAATGTGTACATGTGTTTATTTTAGTATATCACCTATACACATTAGTGGAGCCCTTAGGATCTTTGCTTGATTACCAGCGTTGTGATGGCAGTCACACTCGTAGGGGCTGTAGGGTTCCTAGGCACTCTAGTGAGGTCTCACAAGGCATCAACCATGCTAATTTACAAAAATCTAGGTGCCGAGAAACCCGACTACGGATCGTCGGCTAGAAATCTAGGCGAAAAAGCTAACTAGTTAACAATTAACTAAGGGAATACGGAAATACAACCTTTGTAGATCCGTTTGTCCACCTCCATAGCTCCGCAATGAAGTCTCCTCGCTGTCCATAACAAATCTCGGGCTCTAGCGTCGTCTTCATCGGAGAATGGACGAGCTAGGTCATCGATGTCCATGCCGAAGATGATCTACGTCGAGGCATCACTAAATCAAGCTCCGACTTCACCAAGTCAAGAAACTTGTGAAGAAAACACACTCTACTACTTGGCAAGAGGTAAAGGATGAAGAAATAGGAAGTGGGTAGACTTTAGAATTGGATTTCTCACTCATTTCATCAATCCACCATTGATGAAGTCAAGGTTTTCTTCTTGAGTTCAAGGAAGAAGAAGAAGAAATGTTATGATAAGTTAATTAAAAAAGAAAAGAAAAAAGAAAACTTATCATAATGTAAACTATGGTCAAGTGTAGAGATTAAACCAAGGTTAGTTGGAATGGTTAGGGTCAAGGATAAGATAAGAATGGTTGACTTGATCAAAGCTTCAAGAAGCTTCAACATAAAACAAAATAAGCCACCATCCTTAAATAATTTCCAAAATGAATATGTAAATAAATGAATGAATAAATAATCATAACCCTAGCCATTTATATAACCATGGTTCAATCTTCACACAATCACAAGTAAACATGTATCATCAAACAAGATACAATCTAGTGTACAAAAAGTATATCACATATACAATGTGCACATCCGAGTTAGAAAATCCATCTTAAGTAAACCGATACTAGTTAATGCAAAGTAATATATCAAATATATAATTATGCATTAAATCATTAAATCAAGACTTGATTTAATGATCCGGTCATATCGCATATAACCGACTAATATCAACAGTAACAACTTATCGAATCAACACTTGATCCGATAACCCGGCTATATCGCATATAACCGATCAATCTCACAAATCGCGAGAATCGAATACAGTATCACATACTGGTATCATTCTCGGTCCCACACACATCTCATATGTGCTCCTATTTCGTTTCGCTTGAGCCAGGAAACCTCTGTGTAGGACTCTAAAGACTCGTCAATATGCCGGCAGCAGATGATGATCATATCAAACACCCACAAGCCGCAAGCGGTCTGCTAAACGTAACGGCCACCCGGGTATTGAGCGATCTGAAGATCGACGAGCAAGCCCGCTCACACTCCAGTGAATCCAACCAGTAACACTACCGTACAGTCCGGTCTCGTCGTCTGATATGTCGCATATCTTGCCTAGGGGTGGTAAATGTCAGACCCCAATAGCTCGATAAGTCGTGTCGATATGAGGTCTATAACGATTCGAGAAACTACTGGTAACACTTACCAGTAAATCTCAGCAACCCTGGCCAGGGATTTCCTGTTATAGCCAATCGAACACAGCGCAACATCAACCCCCTATACCGGGAGAGACGAATCCCCTCCTATCGCTCATTGCCTCCATGTGACTCGGGACTGTACCCAAAAACCACCGTTTTGCACGCCCTCTTGGACGTGGTAAGATGGAAATCAAAGCACAGTGGGAACCACACAAGTCTCTATGACGATCTCGGGTCAACAGACTACTCTGTACCAGTGTCACCAGAGAACTGCCATCTGACGTGAGGTATAATACCATCTGGGAGTTCTCGGCGAGTCCGTCCAGTGTACCCAGTCTCTACTGAGCACCCGTATATCATCTCCGATGTCAAACACCAATGGATATGGGATCATCCATCGCCCATCCGTATGGGTCGAGAAGGTACACGCTAGTCTACTCTGGTATATCGATGCCCCGTCTCGATACACCCACGACTAGGGACTTTGAAGGATGTACTTATGGACTACCCTGTCCCCACTAGTATGATCCGCATCTTAGTCCAGGTAGTCAAGTACACATCCTAAGGGCTTTACCAACATGTAATAGAGAGACAATCTGAGTACACGTTAAGGTAAAGAGTAACCAGATAGCATACTATCATGTCGAGCAAGAAAGTCCTCCCTATATATGTCCCAGCATCCACTACAATATACATCCTATGTACAGTAATGGCCTCTAGGGCATACATATAACTAACAATCTCCCACTTGCACTAGGGCCATCTGTAGCAGTGGTTGTAGTATCTCATACTCAACCATCCCATAAAAGTCTCTCTCTGGGAACAGGCCTTCGTGAGTGGATCCGCCGTGTTGTCCTCTGAGTCTACTCTCCTAACCCCAATCCCTTAGAGATCAACCATCTCCATGATCAGGTGATACTGCCTTAGAATATGTCTGGATCACTGATGGGACGGGGTTCCTTGGCATAAGCCACAACTCCATTGTCACACAATGGGAGGAACATAGTTCATCTCATGAACCAATATACACCCAAACATCCTCTTTGGTAGCATCATAAGTAGCGATGTATCCAGCCTTTATCTTCTAGTATGTCACGATATCTAGCTTGGAACTCTTCCAACATACCGTCCCTTTACTGAGGGTAAAGACAATGCCTGCGACTGACATTCAGTCGTCTTTATCACTCTGGAACACTTCCAGTGATTCTCCCCAGGATCGATTGATACCATCTCACTACTACTAGTGAGTATCCTAACATCCAATTAGATCTATCTCATAGATCCAAAAACCAAGATATAGGAGGTATCACTTTGATCCTTTATGGAGAATCATTGTGATAAGCGGAGATTGACCGAGCGTAGCATAGGAAACTCCTTCCCTATCATGAGTATGTCATCCACGTACTCTACGAGGATCACCACCATACTCCCTACTACCTTTTTGTATATACAAGGTTCATCTACCATTTTGATGATGTCAAACTCTTTGACTAACACATCAAAACAGACGTTCCAACTCCGCAATGCCTGCTTTATCAGATAAAACATCTTCCACACGTTTCCGCTGCTCCCACTGTCTACGAAGCCCTCTGGCTGTGTACTTATAGACACACTCTTCTAAAACATCATTTAGAAAAGGAGTCATGGCACCCAACCGCCAGATATCGTAGTCATGGTATGTAGCCGTGACAAGTAGGATCAGGATGGACTTAAGCATAGGTACTGGAAAAGGTTTCATCATTATCCACGCTTGGTTGATGACAAAAACCTTTAACAAGTCTAGCTTTGAAAGTCTCAACTTTTCCATGTACACCAAGTAATCTTCTCAAGATATACTTGCTCCTGATGGGGATTTAACCCTTCAGATATAGCAACTAAAGTCCATACTTTGTTGGTGTATAAGGATTCCATCTCAGATCGCTAAGTATCCAGCCATTCTTACAGAGTCTCACTCCTGATGGCCAGCTCGAAGCTAGTTGGGTCATCATCTCATGATGCAATCCTCGCTCCCACTGTCATAGAGAAACCGAAGTATCTCTCAGGTGGGTGAGGAACCCTACTAGATCGGCGGAGAGGCCGAGGTTCGTTGGAATCTACTGAATCCTTTGGTTCTACCAAATTATCTGCTGTATTTTGTATAGCTGGAACCTTTCCAGTTCTACATTACAGACCTTGCCTCGAGCTTGTTCGGATTTTGCTTTTAGACATTAGCCGGACAACCCCAAATCTTAACTAGCTTAAGACATGGGCTCTTCCCTTTCCATATCACATATGAAATGGTAGACAACTGATTTGATTGGAACCCTATTCAATAGGTATGCAACTTCTCAAGTGCATAACACCCAAAAGGAAAAAGGAACTCAGTAGTACTCATCATAGAGCACACCATATCAAATAGGGTGTATCTGCTCCGCCCCGATATACCATCGTGCTTTGGTGTATACGGAGGAGTAATTCTGAGAGAGAATCTCATTCTCGTTTAGAATAGTCCAGGAATTTCCGTGCTCAAGTATTCTCCTCCTTGATCTCATCAAAGGACATAATACTTTTACCCGTATTTTGGTTCTTTACTTCTCGCTTATATTCTGTGAATATCTCAAAAGGTTCGGACTCATGTTTCAACAGGAACATATGACTGAATCTTGAGAGATTATCAGAGAATATAACGAAGTATAAAGAATCAGTCCTGGCATATGTAGACAGGAGACCTGCATACATCATCATGTATCAGTCCCAAGAGTTCACTAACTCTTTTTCTGTTTCCAATAAACAGAGCTATGGTCATCTTATCTTTGTGACATGACTGGCGAGTTTCACAAGATGTAAATTCAAACTAATTTAAATATGCATCTTTATGTAACTCTAGCTAGTCGGGTCACATTGATCTGACCTAGTCTACAATACCTCAAGAAGAATTCGTTCATTTCTGAACTTCTCCTCTTGTGTGTGTTCTGTATACTAAGAACTGTAGTTTGATTTAGAACATTAATGCTTTTAGATAACGTGCCTGAACCGATCAACTTTTGATATAGGAAATGTTCAAAACATTATCCAACAATACAAAATTTTATCGTTTCTTTACTAATAAAGAGACAGATATGATTTTGTATATCAGGTTCGGTATCTAATAACATTCATTCAGAATCAATGTATCGGTAATACAGGGTGACAGTGACCGACAGACTTGGCTGCAACACTTGCCCCGTTTTCTGCCTCATGAAACTTATCACCCGTTCTCAGTTTTTCTACCCTTTTGTAGCCCTATGTAACATCTTACATATCTGGGATCCTGATCCGGTATCAAATACCCTGGATACGGAGGATACTGAGAAACAGTTCTTTGTAATGAACACACCCGAAGATGATGCATCATATGCACTTTCTTCGTTTGGGCGGCACGGGAATTCTGGTAATTCCCAATTTCCTGCTCTGTCTTATAACAATTATAAGTTGGAGCGGGACCAACGTTCCCCAGCTCAGTATAACAAGCGGGTTCGGTCAATAATCCGTATTATTATCTTGATTAAGGCGTGATATGGTCGCTACCAGGAGAGAGAGAAGAAGAAAACACTCAGCGTGCGCTCTTGCAAGAATAGATTGGTTATTATTTTATCTAATCAGGATGGCTCCCACTGCTTTTTATCAAATCTTCCTTCAAACCCTAAAAGGAAAGACTAGCCGGGATTAATTACACACTACAAGTTCGCCAATCTTTCAGCCAGGCCAGTGTCGGTACTTTGAGGGAGGTCCCTCGTGCTTTCGCACGAACCTAATTAATGTAAACCTCGTTTTCCAGAGGCGTAACCCCGTTGACACCTTTCTAGACACCTACTTGATCGGCTAATTGTAATGTATAAAACTCTCCCAGGAGTAACTCTTACTCGCAGCGGGTATCAGGATCCAACTATCTCATAGAAGGTATGCAATCTCATTGCAAATTTCAACACTTGAAATTCCCGATAATATTTTGCCCCTAGTGTTCTATGACCTTGACGAATGCCAAACAACCCATAGTTCACATAGTCAAGTTCAACCCGTACATTTCTTGATCGAATTAAACCCACCCGCACGACCCTTGACGAATGCCAAACAACGCCGTACGAATACCCTAATCCAATCTGCATCATATGCATAAGCAGATAAATACTAGTTAGCTACCGCACACTACGCCTTGACGAATGCCAAACTACCGTAGCACGAATACTAACTAGTACTTATCTGAAATGACGGAGGGCTACGACAGGTTTTTCTGAAAACCTATTGCGTAATGAACTTGATATCGTTGTAGGATCGAATGAATTTTGAAATGGAGTGTTTTTTATGCTTTTCTAGTTTTGCAAAAGGAGTCACTCCCGGTGAAGGGATCGTCGGTCCTTTCCTCGTCGAATGAGGTGCGGGATATATCATATATATCACTGTGCAAAGCAAAAACACTTAAAAGCAATCAAAAGACAAACCGAAGGGTGCAGCATCTGCCAGTTATTTCTAAAGGAGTCACTCCCGGTGAAGGGATCTCGGTCCTTTCCTTAACGAATAAGGTGCAGGATATATCACATATACCGCTGTGCAAAGCAAGAACTGTAGCTACCTGTTTTATTTTGAAATTCGATTCTACAACATCTTAGGTTTCTGTTATTTCATTAATCATATTAATGAAGTCCCATCATTTAAGTACCTAAACATCACAGATAAATACGACGTACACTTATGCCATCCGCATTCACCTCGATGTCCCCTCGTGCACCGTTAGGTTAGGTAACTAACGACAGAGCGGGGCAGGGCTAGCGTGGGTGTAAAACATAAGTAACATCTATATAATATATCATATATACTATATACTGTATCTATCACAGAACATCATATGATCACATCACAGATATCGCAGCAGAAGAAACATATGAAATATTGGATATACTAGGACGTCCGTGTTTTCAATACGAGCCAGTATAAAACACGGATTCCACGGTCGTGATGAATAGCCAAACCCACACCCCTAGACCCCTACGAGAGCGGCAAGAAACCCTACCAATTCTGGAGTTAGGAGACCCGGACTCGACTCCTCGAGTTGGTCTCCTACTGGACTCCAGAACCCGGTTACTTGTGCCCTCCTCCTTGGGTCTATCCTAGTGCGGAAAAGTAAATAATATACAAAAGGTGACAACTTCTGCTACCTGGAAGTGCCCCAATAAAAGAATATTACATACAAGTTTTTACATGAATGAAAATGAAAAAACACTCATCTCACATAAAAAAAACCCCGGCTATTCAAACACGACGATCCAATATAACATATCCAGCAACACATAACATCACATGTCATCAACGTAAGTAAATATGCGCATCCCAATTGTCGTTGACATATAGCAACGAAACCGGCGATATCACATATTGCACTTACGGTCACAGAAAAGAAAGTGTAAAACTACAACAGTTGGAATCCGCAACCAACTCAGACATCGCATGCCTGACCAAATGAATTACTTAGACATCGCATGCCTAACAATTATAAACCCCACATTTTAGTCTTAAAATCGAAAACACTTTTCAATATCAAGTCGGGCAATTCAACAGGATTCCCGACATCCTGATCGAATGCTCGTCGCAAACTTCAGTAGACGGCCGCACCCCTGATACCGTCGACGAAGTGCACCAAGGCGGAACACCGCCACCGCGAGCACCCGAACGGATGCTTTCGGCGACGGGGTTCTCCTACAGTCACTTGGTCGGGGCTATGAGGTGAGGCTGTCTATTAAGTTTACCCGGCGAGTATCCGCGTACGCTACGTGATTGCGACGGACTTTTGATCACATCAAAATTCCGTGGCAACCGATCAAGTGAGACTAAACTGCTATGTTTATAACATTCATTCAGTTATCTCATAACTTATTGTGAATTCCAATTATTGTATCCCATTCCGGATAAATAGAAAATGTCAAACTTTCCGATCGAACAATCGAATACCCAAGTTTTCCCGATACTGATCAATACATGAAACAAGTCTAACAACATTCCGTTCGTGCCTCAGTACCAACGGTCCAGCCGTAGAAGGGTCAAGCCAACGCCTTACATGTGGCACGCCGTACTGCCCCAAACCCGAAGGTTCAAAGGGCAGTTCAAGACGGTCACATAATCGAGTTAAGGTTTGTTGTCTTCTAGAGGGTCCATCGCGTTACTTTCACTACTTAGAACGTCGTTAAACTACGGAAAAATCCAACACTTGGAAATTTCCCGACAGGGGAAAAATTGGGTATTTATATCCGGTCGAACTTTTTAACATATTCTAAAATTTATCCGGAAAGCCACACAGACAAAATTTGATACTCCGATCGAAACACCGAATCCCCAAAACAACCCCAGAAAATGCAACTCTTGAATAAAATTTAAAAATACCCAGAAACTCCAGCATAATATAATAGAAGTTACTGTGCAATCAATTGAGGATGATGTCATCAAAGTGCGGCGGAACCGCCGCAGAAGCCAGGCTTCTGCCGCTCTTCCGCCGCGGTTTGTACTGTTCATGTGAAAAAAATTGCACCGTAATTCTTATAATTCCCTGCTGAATTTTTTAAGCATTTTTAATCTTGAAAAAACCCAGTTTTTAGAAAACGTCCAGAGAGCATGTTTCGGGTTCGGATTTTGGTTCGATCGGACTTCAAAATCCGTCTAGACTTCGCCTAAGGCTCTAGCTAGGCTCTGATACCACTGTAGGGTTCCTAGGCACTCTAGTGAGATCTCACAAGGCATCAACCATGCCAATTTACAAAAATCTAGGTGCCGAGAAACCCGACTACGGATCAGAGCCCTTAGGATCTTTTCTTGATTACCAGCGTTGTGATGGCAGCCACACTCGTGGGGGCTGGGTAATCTATAAGCACATCCTTATGCAGGTCCCTAGTCGCAGGACTATCGAGACAGGGCATCGATACTCCGGAGTAGACTAGCGTATGCGCTTCTCATCCCAGTGTGGGAGACGGTCTGTCCCACAGCCGTCAGTACGTCGTACTTGAGATAGTATGCGGGTGCTCGTTAGGTTACGAGTACACTGGACAGGACTCGTCGGGAACTGATGGTTGGTACTATACCTATCATCAGTTATCAGTTCCCAGGTGACATGAGTACAGCTTAGTCCGCTGACTTGACACTGTCACTTCGCCTCGAGTGTGTTCCCACTGTACTTTGATTACTACCCTACCACGGCTCAAAGGAGTCGTGCAAACAGGTAGTTTTTGGGTGCAGTCCCGAAGCACTTGGAGGCAGTGATGGTTAGACAGGATTCGTCTCTCCCGGTATTGGTGGTTGACATCGCGCTGTGTCTAGGAGAGCCATTACACGAGTAGTCCCTGGCCAGGGCAAGCGAGATATACTGGTAGGTTTCCAGTGTTATCTCAGGGTGTTCTGGGCTTCACTCCGACACGACTTGTACCGCTATTAGGGGACTGACGTTTACCGCCCCCTAGGCCCGCCATGCGATGTATCAGACGAACAGACCGGACTGTGCAATAGAGACATCAAGTTGGAGAATTCCTACCCTAGACTGACCGGTAGAAGTGGATGTAGAAGAAGAAGAAGTCGGTCTGGTGCTCTCCCATTGTAGCATTTGCTCCGCAAGGTCATCAAAGAATTGCCATGCTTCCTCGTCAGATTTCGATAGGAAGTGGCCCTGACAAATGGTTTCCAACAACTGCTTGGTTGCTGGGTTCAGACCCTCGTATAAGGTTTGGCAAAGTTGCCATCTCTCGATACCATGGTGAGGACACTGAACAAGAAGGTCTTTATACCGGTCAAAGCACTTCCAGAAGGGTTCAGAAGGAAGCTGAGAGAATTGGTTGATTTCATTGCGGATCCTTGCGGTTTTATGATTCGGATAAAATTTCTTTAGAAATGCTTTTACAAACTCGTCCCAACTGGTTATGGAGTGGGAAGCGGTGCTATACAGCCATTTTTCAGCAAGATCGCATAAAGTGAACGGAATGACCCGTAGCCGTATAGCATCGTCCGACAGCTGGGTAGTTTTCATCATGGCACAAACGTTTTGAAATTTATTAATGAAGATATAGGCATCTTCAGATTCAAGCCCATGAAATCGCGGAAGCATGTTGATGAAGTGGGGCTTAATTTCAAAATTATCCCCATTGGCCGGTGGAAGAGAAAGGCAGGTGGGAAGTGCAGAACGGGTGGGATAGAAACGATCCTGGAGCGCGATTCGCTGCGGCGCTACAACAGGCGGTGTTGGTGGGTTATTGGTCTCCATAGGAGGTGGAGACAATCCAGGGGTAGTCAAAGAGATGTTCGGATTAAATCCTGACATCGAGGAAGAAGAGGTTGTGATGGTGAGGGTGAAGATGTATGAACAGAATTCCGGTCAACGTCGGTGTTGTCCGGCAAAGGTAAGGGTGAAAGAGGCGTAGACGGAGTTTCGACGTCTGAGTCGATCGTGTAGTCGGTAGCGACTAACGTAACGAGGAATAAGCGGGCGCTAGTGTCCCGAGTCCAAGCGGAAATATACTAAACGAGTTTAGTATAGTCAAAGCGGAGAAGGTGAAGGTAAGAAAACGTAAATGGAGAAATACGATGGTGGCGGGTGAAAAATGGATTTTTGGCGACAAAGGGCAAGTTTTTATAAAAGTTTTTGATTTTTTTTTCCTTTTTTTTTTAGAAAGAGCTTTACAGAAATATGTACGGACTTACGGCTTTAAGTAATCACAAACAAGATATGCACAATCACACCTAGATCTAGGGTCACCTAGATCTGCTAGACAGCTCCTAACTGTTCCAGAGGGCTAGAAATAGGACCTCAAACCGCCTCTTCTCCGTCAATTGCGGCCAGATAAGTTCCAAGTAAGTGGGTGGTTTTCCAACGCTTTCGCGAAGTTCCTTAATTAAAGAACCACTTGCCTTCGACACACTTGCCTGGACACCGCAAAAAGTCAGATAGGATAAACGGCCGATGCCTGTAACTAGTCTTCTGTCCTATTGAGCGCGAAGTCCTTAGGGCTGAGTCTAGTATTTTTTTTAATTAACAATGGTCAATGCATATGCTTTTGTGATTTCTGGGGTCCTGGGAAGGGTGATGAAATCCCCACCCAATCTGAATTGGTTTCAAGCCCCTTAAAATCCGTATTAATAAATGCAAAGCGGTAACAAATCAACTGCAAACAAATTTTTTTTTTTAGCGCGGCGCAAAGAATCCTGCACAAGAACAGTTTATTGGAAGGGGGAAAAGAATTTGCGCAAAGAATGCTGCAGAAAACACAGTTCAGTGGAGTTAAAAGGAGTTGAGAAGATGGTTGGGATACTCACTGAGGATTTTTGGGTTTCACCTTGATCCGCCGCGGTGTAGCCGCGAGATATGGGTCTAACTCCCCACGACTTTAGCTCTAAACTTGAACTCCTCCCTGTCCTGCACTCTTGCACAAAGAATAATAAGATGATTTTTACAGTATATTTTTTTTTGTTTTGTTTTTGGTTATAGTTATATTCACAAGTTAACCCGAAATTACACAAAGAAATAAACTACCGTCTCCCCGGTAACGGCGCCATTTGATTGAAAGATTTTCTGCGTGTTCAAGTTTAATTACCGCAATCAGGACGGTTTCGCTTTGCAGCTAGCCGGATGAGTACGGGTCGATCCACAGAGAGATGGGAGTCTTTTTCTTTGTGTTTTAACGAGTTAAGTCCAATATGACAGTTGACTAGTTAGAAACTCTATTATCATAAACTTAGAAATCATTAACCCGTATTCTTCACTCTTCCTTTTTATTTAACTTAAGATCCTATACGTCAAGCCAGTTTATAAAGCTTTCAGCATCTCCTGAGTTTTCTTTCTTAAGCGCAATCTCTAATCCGGAATTTTTATCCACTCTACTGAAGAAATAAACCCTATTTTTCATTCCTTATCTCTCCTCCAAACTCTGATTATATACCCCTACGTGTGTGTAATTGTCACCCCTACACTTGGAAATTCAGTTCAAGCTATAATACCCTTGTCTTAATACCTAGCACTATTTCTTTTTATTAATGATGGACGGTTTTGCTCATATATCTTTCATGCGACTATTAATGCTTCTTGAGGCACTAACATCCGATTACCAAATGTGTGAGCTTTAAAGCGTAAATAGCAGTTTCCAGGTCTTGTATTTTATTCTTTTTTTTTCTTTATTTTTCTTTTTCAAGACCGGATATATTTTTCAATGGTGCTCTTTTGGTGTTTAGCTTTAAATACCGTTTTTTCTTTCATAATAGAATTTCAGGCAAAAGTATTTCTAGGTATCCCCTACTATTCCGAGTTTCAAGGTGGTGTATGTGCGATTTGTAGGGTATATATTTTCAAAAATTTGGACTTAAGATTCAGAATTATTTTTCAGAATTACTCTTCGAATAGAGCTTCAATACTTTTCCCTCATTTTGACTTAGCCTGAGAACTAGACTCAGAATTTGCTTATTTCAAAATAAACTGCTGGGACGTATATTTTCTATAGTTATATTTCAAGGAAGGTTATTTTTAGGGTTTATAATTACTAAGTTTAAGATCTAGTAGTTTCTAACTAGTCAACTGTCATATTGGACTTGAGTCAGAAACGGTCAATAATTTTTTTTTCTTTTAAAATTTTTGTTTTTATTTTCAAGATTTTTAATTTTTTTTTTATTTTTCATTTTCTATTTTTTTAAAATTTTTTTTATTATTATTTTTTAAAGAAAATGCAATGCAGAGAATGCCATGTAGAATTTAAACATGCAAAGTAGAAACAAATATTTACATGAAAGAAAAAAAACGTGCAGATGCAATGCAAGAATAACTATTTACAACCCAATCCCTCCCCCAAACTTATTGACAGCAGTGTCCTCACTGCCCTCTGCGTCGTCTCCTAGACGCTGCCTCACTCGTACCTACCTCACTACTCTCTGCCCTAGGGCCCCTGGATCGTGATCTTGATCTTTCCTCTCTTACCAATAGGGTGGCCATTCAGTGTTCTAGGTTCGTTAAACGCTGATCAAAGTTTGTCATCATCCCAATCACGCTCTCTACCCCCCTATGTGTTCGTCGAATTAGGCGTGCTTGCGCAGCAGGGGTGAGCTCTTCGTCGCTCACTGTGGAGCTCGAGCTAGATGTCCTGGCCATTACATTCTCGGCCGGCTCGGTGCGCGACCATACATCGTGGAGTCGAGTATACGATGTGGAAACACCCTCAAGAAGGGGTCTAATGGGGGTCCCATCATGCATGTGTAAGTCAAACTCGTCAACAGGGATGAAATGGTGACACGGTTGTGTCACCAACATTGGGCACGGAAAATTGGCCGAACTTTTGCCAGCATCAATCGACTGAAGTAACATAGTGCACATATCATAACTTGGATTTCTAGTCATTAACGTGTGCACAATGTGTAGTGAAGGTGTGAAAAACGTCGTATTGTGTGAACTGCCAAATATGTTATTTTGTGCCCATCGGCACACTGTCAACACATTCGCGTAAAGTGTACGCGCCTGAATCCCTTTTCTAGGCTCCCTATAACAATCATTTCCCATCAGCGGTGTGTAATCCTCAAATTGGAGGGGTTGGTCATGGGCGGGTATACGCGGTATCAATGTGACTTCATGAATGAAGTCCCTGTCTATTCTAATTTCTTGATCGCCCCAAAATAAGCGAATAAACCCGTATTTTTGAAAACTACCCTCCTCCATGTTATCAAAGAAACGTTCAACGAGATCCGGAAGCGCGAATGCATTCGGATGGTTATACAAGAGGTAATTCCATCCGCGTTTCCGGATTTCGTCGCCGAAATAGCTACCATACGTGTTATGGTCGAACAATTGTGAGAAATTTCTTTCAAATTGGAAATGTGGAGCCATATATACAAATTAGGAATTTTACAGATCAGAAAAGAGGGGAATAGAGGTCAAACCTCCTCTGGAAAAAATTCCAGAGGGCAAGTCGGCAGAGGGGCGGCGGATCCGCGGCGGCAGGGCTCTCCGGCGGCGCTTCCGCCGCGGAAGGAGGAGATCGGCGGCGCAGTTCTTGGTGGCGGCTAGGGTTTCTGTTTTCCTTTAGTTTTTGAGGCAGAATGGATCAAGAATGGGTTAGCAAGTTATTTATAGGGGTGTTGGCTATTTGCACAAAAAACCCTCTAAAAAGAATAATGAAATAAAAGAATTTTGTACAAAGAATTTTAGTATTATATATATATATATATATATATATATATATTTATGTTTTTTTAATTATTTTTTTGAAAATTTTATATTTTTTTATTGGTTTTAGTTATTAGTGGAAATGTTCCAGGCACACAAAATTGTATTTACATACCCCCAAACTTATTTGAAACAGTGTTTCCACTGTTTTTGGCTGGAAAATCGAAGTTCGGGTGTAAGTGGAGGAAGATTAGTCGACGTAAACCGGCTCCTGCAACAGCAAGAGCTCCTCTGATGGGTCTGCGGTGTGGAATGGTTTTAACCTGTGTCCGTTCACTTTGAATAGTGAACCGTCTTTTGGATTTTCCAAATCCACAGCACCGTACGGATATACAGTCCGTACCAAGAATGGTCCTTTCCAGCGAGATCTGAGCTTCCCGGGATGGAAATGTAATCTGGTGTCGTAAAGTGTAAGTCTACGCTAGCGCCCCGGCAGTCTACAGACGCCAAATGCGGAACAAAAACTTTTAAACTTACGCTATCGTATACTTTAACCCGGATCTGCCATTATTGCTAAACTAACAAACTGTAAAGAGTGTAGGAAGATTGTACCGAACGATCCGAGTCCTTCGTTCTTCAACCATCATCCCACGCTCCGTTGCGGCTCCTCCGATCTCGTCGATCTCCGATCTCCTCGTCGAGGTGGCACCACATGATCGGTTCTTTAAACGGGCTCCCGCCTCTGACTCGAGGCAACTCGATCGTCAAGTTTGCTAAAAGAGACGACCAAGAATGATGTAGAGAATGAGTAGATGACTTTGTCTCACTTCGTCCAAACCCGTGGACGATCGGTTAATGAAGTTGCCGTGGAAATCGGGTGATGGAATGAAATGGACTGTGAAATTCCATACACCGATAAAACCTATCATAATCTTTTTCTCTCTAAAGTGAAACCAACAAGTGAGAGAGTTCGAATGAGGAGAGAGAGAGGGCAAGCCATATATATGAAGGAGGGAGGTGACCGTAGGAGCAAGTGGTGACAATAAGAGAAAGCTTCTCACTCTAAAATATCTTAAGCAATCCAAGAAGAAATTAATCACAAAGCATGAGTCATTAGGCTAGTCATCATCTAATAAATGCAACCAATTAGAACACAACACCAATTAGCCTAGTCACCTCATCTAGAATCTTCTAGAAGAATCCACACTCATCTCAAGAAAAGATAAACCCGTCTTTAACCAAATGTTAAAAGACGGCTGATAGAAAACTGGAAACTGGCAACTTCCAAAAGTGATCCTGAAACGAATTTCAGGACAACCCCGAAACTGTATAAATATACCCGCATTTGTATTACGACCGAATACAAATGCAACTGAGACAAAGATATTATACCTACTCAATATAATACTCGGATCCGGCTTAAACCAAAGCCGACCAGTATCATCTGCCCGAAAACTGACACGTGCGTAAACGCACGTGCATTTTCCGAACCCTGCCATAAAACCATACGGCCTCTACAACGTTTCGCCCGAACTTGGGAAACTGTCTGTGGGGGACTCTAATGACTCGTCAGCACCCTGGCAGTGGGTTTAACCACAAACCGTCAGCGGCACTAGCTATGCGTAACGGCTGCCCATGGACTGACCTCAAGGGTGGCCGAGGAGCGAACTCAAGGGAGACCGATGAGCGAACTCCTCCGAAAAACCCTACTGAGCCTAACAGTGACAATGTATATACAGTCCGGTCCGTTCGTCAATGAGTATCGCATATCCGCCTAGGGGGCTAGCAACGTCAGACCCCCAATAGCAGTATAAGTCGTGTCGGAGTGAAGCCCAATAACACCCTGAGATACTACTGGAGTACCTACCAGTAAATCTCCTGCCACGGCCATGGGCTTTGTGTAGTGGCTCTCCTAGACACAGCACGATCTCGCCCCCAATACCGGGAGAGACGAATCCCCTGCCGATCCGCTCACGTGCCTCCATATGGCTCGGGACTGTACCCAAAAACTACCTGTTTGCACGACTCCTTTGAGCCGTGGTAGGGTAGAAATCAAAGCACAGTGGGAACTCACACGAGACAAATGACGACCTCAGGTCGATGAACTAACCTGTACACATGTCACCAGGGAATTGCTATCTGACGATAGGTATAGTACTAACTAGCAGATTCCCGGCGAGTCCTGTCCGGTGTACTCATAACCCAATGAGCACCTGTATACATCTTAGGTGATCCAACTACACCAGTGGCTTGTGAGACCGGCCACCGCCCCTCGTCGGGGTCTCGACTGTACACACTAGTCTACTCCGGAGTATCGATGCCCTGTCTCGAAACTCCCACGACTAGGGACCACAATTAAGGATATGCATATAAACTACCCAACTCTCACGTATATGATCGCCATCATACTGTTGGTAGTAAAGCAAGATCCTAAGGGCTCTATCAAAGTGTAACATGCAATCAGTCACCTGAACATGTACACGACTGATAAAGGCAAACCAGATAGCATACTATCATCTCGAGTAAGACTGTGCTACCGGGATAGGTCCTCCGCAATCATTGCAATCACGTACCTGCGATCCAATAATTGACTATGAGGGCACTATCTCCAACAATCTCCCACTTGCACTCAAGGCTAATATTGCGATGTCGACTACTCACAGCCCGTGTGAAACCGAACATCCAACTCCTCTACTAATCAATTTCACAAAGCCCGTTTGTAAAACTATTGTGTTCGAGAAATAGCCTCGGTGAGTGGATCCGCCTAGAAGTTTCTTTCTGTATCTCTCTTAATCTCAAGTTCGCGGAGAAAGCCATCTCCCGAATTGAGTAGCACCTGTCTTAGAATATGTCTGGATATCTGATGGGACCTTAGTTCATAAATGAACTCCATATCCAAACTTCTTAGACTGTATCGATCACTGAACCTAATCAGTATCGGGCACCAAGCCACCCAAAGTATCCTATTGGACCACCTGTCCATAATACTGTCCCTCTTTGTCAGAGGGAAAAACTATAACTCTGACAATCACTCTGTCATCCACGTCACCTTTGAAGCCTGGAATGATAATCGTCTCCCGAAGGAGGCTGCCGTCATCAAATCCGTAGAACATGCACTTATGTTCTATAACTGCTTCCTTATGTTTCTCCAGGATTGGATTAATACAAACTCATTGCATCTAGTGCAAAACCAACATTTGGTGTGGTACTTGACATCACATGATTGACTCAATTGCCTAAGCAAGTGATCTGCCAATCATGCACATCCCTCTCCTCTTTAGTCTGTGAGACACCTTTAGAGAGGGTGACTCCATCACCTGCAGGTACACCACCATGCTAAGAGTCAACTATTCTAAAAACCATTAGAATATCTGTCAAAGTACCCACATTGGGAAACTACCCAAATCCAGATCTAAAACCATAGATCTAGAAACCAGAATGTCAAATATTATATCCATATCCTGTCTGGAGAAACAACTGTGTGACGACCACAGTACAACCGATCGTAGTATAGGAATTTTACTTCCTACTCCGTGTATGTCATCCAGATACCATGACATCACACCCTACTACCTTCTTAACTGATCCATCCCCTATTCTGATTGAAGTCAAACCCATGACTGTCACATCAAAATTAGATGATCAATCTCCGCTATAACTGCTCAAGTCTATAAATAGATATAAGCATCTTGCCCACTATACTTCCGCTGCTCCCACTGACTACGACAACCCTCCTACCGGGTCTCATATCCTGGAACAACAGTAGTGTCAAGTCTGGGTAGATAAGAACCTCCCTGTCACCATCCTTGAGCCTACCGAAGTACCTCTCGGGCGTCTGAGGTTACCTACCATACCTGCGGAGTGGCTATTGGAATGTCAAACCTGATTGAATGTATAGGTCCTATTAAATTTTCCGTAATCGTTCGCGGTTCTGGAATCACTTCCAGTTCTACCATACTCCCACTACTGTTTTCTGAAAAAGATCCATTTTCCTAAAACTGTGGCGAGTCAAGAACAATATCACTATTGATCTTCCAAATGGTAGAATATCAACCCTCGTCATAGCCAGGGTCAACCCACAAACAGCCACTACAGAAACGTGCCCTGAGTTATCCAGTGTCTGGTTTTAATCATAAGCTGGACAACTCCCCGTACCTTAATTTCTTTTAAGGTACGATCCATTCTATATCCAATACAGAAACTTTGGCACTTATTTAATTGGAACCATATTCAATCCATGCATCTGTCTCCAGTGCATATCAACTTAATGGAAAGAGGCTAATCAGCATTACTCAACTTAGGAATCCATCCAATTATGAGTAACCTGAAAGAGAAACTCGTTTCTCAAAACCATCACTATTATCTGAATACCAATCACAAGAATCTACATCTTCGATCTTTTTGAAGAATCCCGATACTTGTGATACTTGGTTCTCCACTTTATTCTTATACCCACAACTTCTCAAAACTTAGACCATGTATTTCTACGAAACACTCGTCTAAATATTAGAGAAATTATAAGTAAACAGAACATAGTACGAGGACCTACCCCTTTGTCCTGATGGACACTTGGACAACATACAGTACTCTGTATAAGTCCGCTGAGTTAAACAACTCAAAACCTGTGCGTCGTAGGTAGAAAACTGTACCCTGGCGATTTCCTCAAATATCACCAATTACAACGAATTCCGATATAATGAGGATGATCACCTAATTCCCAATATCTTACTCCCACTCATCATCTGTAAAACCATACAGATATGAGAATGAAACCTGGTAAATACATACCCTTGGAGTAAGTGTCTAATCGGGAAAACAGTTTTTCCTTTAACAATGCACCTTTTTTTTTTGCATGAAAATGTTTCGTAGGGGTATCCTGGTATTCATAGTAATGCCTCTTCCATAATCCAATTCATGACTTCAACCGTATATTTTATTGCCATCTCTCCAAATCACTTTATTTGTCTTTAGTCGTTACCTTCTGTACACCATAGTCAGGCTAAATGGATTTCTTCCTTCCCTACCGTTCGGCACCAGCCTATGGTTTGGAAGAAGACTATCCAGTAAGCATAATAGGTGTACCCTCCTAAACCAAGGAGTACTCGCAACTGAGAGAAGGTGATGATAAAAGACAACTGAATAATACCTTATTCTTTTTAAAGGTGAAATAGGAGCGGCGATGAAGTACGCGGTTTTGGTCGTGAATGATATTAGTCGCAATTTACTTTGCCCTCTTTCTAATCCCTTTATTTTGTCTTTACATATTACCTTCTGCACACCCTACTTAGGCTAATTGGTTTTCTTCATTCCCTACCTTTCGGCACCAGCCTATGGTTTGGAATAAGACTATCCAATAAGCGTAATAGGTGTACTCTCCTAAACCAAGGAGCTCTCGCAACCTGAGAGAAGGTGATAATAAAAGACAACTGAATAAACCAATTCTATTTCTCCTGAACCTGGATCCATCCCCGAAGAAGTCCCTTCGAGTTCGTATATAACCATACGATGGATCTATCCAATGGAAGTGGACATCCGTAGTAATACGGGTGTTCTGAGAAATGCAAAGGGTAAAAGAAGGAGTGGCAATGACTTATGCAACTCAGACAATCCAAAAAGCCAGTATTTTAAGAAGGTTCGGTCAACCTGGTCACTGAGTCATAGTCTAGGGTCGGTCAAAGGTCGCTGCCAAAGAGAGAGAGAAAAGAAACACTCTGCGTGCACTCTAACCCAGATCAGAATGGTCATCATTTTATCTAATCCGGAAACCTCCCACTGTCCTGTCAAATTCTCCTCCAAACCTAAAGAAGAATCAATCGGGATCAACCGAAGAGTAAACCAACTCATCAGTGGGAATCAGGATCCAACTCTCATCGCATGATAACGTGATGGAATGCATCCACGTTACTCATACCCCAGAAGGTATGCGCATACTCGGCAAGTTTCAGTTTCTTTAGAAACTCCTGATATTGTTTTTGCCCCATGCTCTTATAACCTTGGCGTTAGGTCAAAATGTCATAAGTCACATGCCAAGTTCTACCCATCACTATCTTGTTAATTTGAACCCACCCGCACATGCCCTTGGCGTTAGGTCAAAATGGCAGAACGGCTGTCCCAAACCAACTCATCTATCTATGCAACAATTGAATACCCAGCAGCTACCAAACACTATGCCTTGGCGTTAGGTCCAAATACATAGCTTGAATACTACTGAATACCCAAAAGAAGTGACGGAGGGCTACGGCTGGTTTTTGGCGAAAAACCTTTAGCGTAGTGAACTTGATATCGCTGAAGGAACCTGATAGCTTTTTAAAATATAGTGGCGAAAACCTTTTGCTAAAGAGGTCACTCCCGGTAAAGGGATCTCGGCTCTTTCCTCGTGGAATGAGGTGCAGGATATTCCACTGAATACCGCTATGCAAAGCAACATGTAATCAACTATAGTGAAGTTATTACCCTGACGCAAACTTCTGTCCAAGGGGTCGGTCCCGGTGAAGGGATATCGGCCCTTGCCTCGTCGAATGAGGTGCTAGATATTCCACTGAATACCGCTATGCATAACAAAAGAAAACGTCTTTGCAATAACACTTTTTAAATTGTTCCAACAACTGTATACAGGTTTGTTTTAACTTTGCATTGATCAGAATCAACGCAGTCCCATCATTCAATCACACCAGAAAAGAACGAAAATAAAATGTACGTATATGCCATCCGCATTCGTCACTGGGTCCCGTCATTCCCCGTTAGGTTACTTAACTAACGACAGAGCGGGGACTGGACTAGCGCGGGTGTAAAACATATACAACATCTAATAGTATATAAACCAATATACAATAATCGCTCCAGGCGTGATAGTATGCAACATTACAGAAAAGTAATAAGCATCACAGAACAATACAGATATCTGGGATCCCCGAGTTTCACAGAGCCGCTGCTGAAACCCGATGTTCCCCTGTCGTGTGGATAGCCTGTGCAATGAAACCTAGACCCCTACGGGTGCGGCAAGTTACCCGCCAAAACCTGAAGCGAGGTAGTCCCCACAGCATAGTGAATGGAACACCCGGCACTTCACGGAATCCGGTAAATTGAGCACCCCTCCTTGGGTCAACCTGTACCCCCTACGAGTGCGGCGAATAGTCTGCCAATTCTGAAGTGGGGCCCCTCTGCCTCTCAAAGCAATGAGATGCGGACCCGTTGCTTTCCCGAACCCGGCTATCCGTGCACTCCATCTCGGGGCAAAACCTAGTACAGTAATGAAAAATAGTACAACAGGTACATCGACCGCAACCTGGTCGTGCCCCAAAAGAATATTATACAACAGGCAATGACGGCTGTCCACAAGTTGGACGCTCGCCCCGCAATATCAAATGTACAAATAAACACAAACAGTACTACCATTGCACACTGCTATCCACCACGACAAATCCGCAACATCACAGCACAACACAGAACATCAACGCGAATGTCACGTTCGCAAACCCGTCTAAAAGAACTATAGCAATCAAACGCGGTTTACCGATCAAATGACATTCCCGGTCGGAGATATAATGTAAGCACTGTAAACTAACGTGTTTAAATTTCGATCGACCAAAGTCCAAATATCAAAAAGTGGGCCCCACTGCTTACTGGTGAACAGTAACAAAACCTGGGCCAAAAATATATGTACCAAAAATCACAAAACCCCACAGAGAACCAACTGACAAAATTTGGGAGCACGTGCTCCCCACGTGGCCGCGGTTGCGCGGCCAAACTATGGGTTTGGCCGCTCTTCCGCGGCAGCTTGGAGGGATCACGACCCCAAATTTCGTCGTAGTTCTTAGAAAACCCTGCTCTGATTTTTAAGATATACAGAAATCAATTTTGACACCGTTTAAAATTAACAGAACTGTCGAGGTAGGATTTTGTGTTTTTCGATTTTCGGTCGGATCGATGTTTTAAACGCGTTAGCACAAGTTAGTATAGCAAAATGGTTAGGCTCTGATACCACTGTAAGTCTACGCTAGCGCCCCGGCAGTCTACAGACGCCAAATGCGGAACAAAAACTTTTAAACTTGCGCTATCGTATACTTTAACCCGGATCTGCCATTATTGCTAAACTAACAAACTGTAAAGAGTGTAGGAAGATTGTACCGAACGATCCGAGTCCTTCGTTCTTCAACCATCATCCCACGCTCCATTGCGGCTCCTCCGATCTCGTCGATCTCCGATCTCCTCGTCGAGGTGGCACCACATGATCGGTTCTTTAAACGGGCTCCCGCCTCTGACTCGAGGCAACTCGATCGTCAAGTTTGCTAAAAGAGACGACCAAGAATGATGTAGAGAATGAGTAGATGACTTTGTCTCACTTCGTCCAAACCCGTGGACGATCGGTTAATGAAGTTGCCGTGGAAATCGGGTGATGGAATGAAATGGACTGTGAAATTCCATACACCGATAAAACCTATCATAATCTTTTTCTCTCTAAAGTGAAACCAACAAGTGAGAGAGTTCGAATGAGGAGAGAGAGAGGGCAAGCCATATATATAAAGGAGGGAGGTGACCGTAGGAGCAAGTGGTGACAATAAGAGAAAGCTTCTCACTCTAAAATATCTTAAGCAATCCAAGAAGAAATTAATCACAAAGCATGAGTCATTAGGCTAGTCATCATCTAATAAATGCAACCAATTAGAACACAACACCAATTAGCCTAGTCACCTCATCTAGAATCTTCTAGAAGAATCCACACTCATCTCAAGAAAAGATAAACCCGTCTTTAACCAAATGTTAAAAGACGGCTGATAGAAAACTGGAAACTGGCAACTTCCAAAAGTGATCCTGAAACGAATTTCAGGACAACCCCGAAACTGTATAAATATACCCGCATTTGTATTACGACCGAATACAAATGCAACTGAGACAAAGATATTATACCTACTCAATATAATACTCGGATCCGGCTTAAACCAAAGCCGACCAGTATCATCTGCCCGAAAACTGACACGTGCGTAAACGCACGTGCATTTTCCGAACCCTGCCATAAAACCATACGGCCTCTACAACGTTTCGCCCGAACTTGGGAAACTGTCTGTGGGGGACTCTAATGACTCGTCAGCACCCTGGCAGTGGGTTTAACTACAAACCGTCAGCGGCACTAGCTATGCGTAACGGCTGCCCATGGACTGACCTCAAGGGTGGCCGAGGAGCGAACTCAAGGGAGACCGATGAGCGAACTCCTCCGAAAAACCCTACTGAGCCTAACAGTGACAATGTATATACAGTCCGGTCCGTTCGTCAATGAGTATCGCATATCCGCCTAGGGGGCTAGCAACGTCAGACCCCCAATAGCAGTATAAGTCGTGTCGGAGTGAAGCCCAATAACACCCTGAGATACTACTGGAGTACCTACCAGTAAATCTCCTGCCACGGCCGTGGGCTTTGTGTAGTGGCTCTCCTAGACACAGCACGATCTCGCCCCCAATACCGGGAGAGACGAATCCCCTGCCGATCCGCTCACGTGCCTCCATATGGCTCGGGACTGTACCCAAAAACTACCTGTTTGCACGACTCCTTTGAGCCGTGGTAGGGTAGAAATCAAAGCACAGTGGGAACTCACACGAGACAAATGACGACCTCAGGTCGATGAACTAACCTGTACACATGTCACCAGGGAACTGCTATCTGACGATAGGTATAGTACTAACTAGCAGATTCCCGGCGAGTCCTGTCCGGTGTTCTCATAACCCAATGAGCACCTGTATACATCTTAGGTGATCCAACTACACCAGTGGCTTGTGAGACCAGCCACCGCCCCTCGTCGGGGTCTCGACTGTACACACTAGTCTACTCCGGAGTATCGATGCCCTGTCTCGAAACTCCCACGACTAGGGACCACAATTAAGGATATGCATATAAACTACCCAACTCTCACGTATATGATCGCCATCATACTGTTGGTAGTAAAGCAAGATCCTAAGGGCTCTATCAAAGTGTAACATGCAATCAGTCACCTGAACATGTACACGACTGATAAAGGCAAACCAGATAGCATACTATCATCTCGAGTAAGACTGTGCTACCGGGATAGGTCCTCCGCAATCATTGCAATCACGTACCTGCGATCCAATAATTGACTATGAGGGCACTATCTCCAACATAAAGCAGTACCTATTGACCAGGTGCGAATGTTTTGCGCAAAAGGTGTTTATCGTGAAACACCTTCGTTCGGTTCTTAATGACAACCGCGTTTTCGTAAGCCTCATCCCGAAGCTCGCTTAATTCGTTCAACTGCAGCTTCCGATGGCTGCCTGCATCTTCGAGAGTCAAATTCAGCTCCTTTATCGCCCAAAATGCGCGATGCTCTATTTCCACAGGGAGGTGGCAAGCTTTTCCGTAAACAAGCCGATAGGGAGACATGCCAAGATTGGTCTTATAAGCGGTTCGAAATGCCCAAAGGGCATCAGTGAGTTTCAACGACCAATCCTTACGGTTCTTGGAAACCGTTTTCTCCAGTATCTGCTTGATTTGACGATTTGAAACTTCGGCTTGCCCACTTGTTTGGGGGTGGTAGGGCGTGGATAGCTTATGATTAATGGAATATTTCCGCATCAAGGCCTCGAAATTCCTATTACAGAAGTGCGTTCCATTGTCACTAATGATCGCTCGGGGGTGTCCAAACCGGGAAAAGATGTTTTCTTTAAGGAATTTAACGACAACTTTGTTGTCGTTAGTTCGGCTTGGTACGGCCTCGATCCATTTAGAGACATAATCAACAGCCAGAAGAATGTACAGGTTCCCAAAAGAGCTGGGAAACGGCCCCATGAAATCAATCCCCCAAACATCGAAAATCTCAACAACCAAGATCGGTTAGAGCGGCATTTCGTTCCTCCGGGATATCCGGCCCAAGTGTTGGCACCGGGAGCAAGTCTTGCAATAGTCATGAGCGTCTTTGAAGAGTTGTGGCCAGTAGAAACCACATTGCAAGATCTTCTCGGTTGTCTTTCTTGGGCCAAAATGCCCGCCACATGCTTGATCGTGGAAAAATGACAGCACACTCTTGAATTCCTCATCAGGGACACACCGACGAATAATCTGGTCGGGACAGTACTTGAACAAATAGGGTTCGTCCCAGTAAAAGTGTTTTACTTGGGATAAGAAGCGAAGTCTGTCCTGACTTGACCATTCAGTCGGTAGCAGTCATGTGGCCAAATAATTCACAATATCTACGAACCAGGGTTCGCAAGATACTGTCAAGAGCTGTTCATCCGGGAAAACGTCGTTGATCGGAATTTGAAGAGAAGGCGAAGAAGGAAGTCGTGAGAGATGATCGGCAACTACGTTTTCACATCCTCGTTTGTCCTTAATGACAAGGTCAAATTCTTGAAGCAAGAGGATCCAACGTATTAGCCGAGATTTTGCATCTTTCTTCGCAGAAAGATAGCGTAGAGCAGAATGGTCTGTGTAGACAATGACTGGAGAGCCGATGAGGTAGGGCCTGAACTTTTCTAAAGCAAATACAACCGCCAAGAATTCCTTCTCAGTTGTTGTATAATTGAGCTGGGCGTCGTTCAGGGTTCGGCTCGCATAATAGATTACGTGCGGCATCTTGTTGATGTGTTTTCCAAGGACAGCACCAATGGCAAAGTCGGATGCATCGCACATAATCTCAAATGGGTGCGACCAGTCAGGTGAAGAAAGAACGGGAGCAGAAGTGAGTGAGCTTTTCAATGACTCGAACGCAGTCATACAGCTCGAGTTGAAGTCGAATGTCATGTCATTGGCCAGCAAAAGAGTCAAGGGCCTAGCAATCTTGCTAAAGTCCTTGATAAACCGTCTATAGAAACCGGCATGGCCAAGGAAGGCTCGGATGTCTCTGACGCATCTGGGAGGAGGAAGATTGGAAATGACCTCAATCTTCGCTTTGTCAACCTCTATGCCATTTTGCGAAATGATATGTCCTAAGACAATACCTTCTCGCACCATGAAGTGGCACTTCTCCCAATTCAAAGTGAGGTTCTTGTCCTTACATCGGGTAAGGACAGCGTCAAGATACAGTAAACACTCGTTGAAGGAATCGCCGAAAATGGAGAAATCGTCCATGAAGATCTCCAGAAATTTTTCCACCATGTCTGAAAAGATTCCCATCATACACCGCTGGAAGGTAGCGGGCGCATTGCATAACCCAAAGGGCATGCGACGATATGAGAACGTGCCGAAAGGAAAAGTGAATGTGGTCTTGTCCTGGTCTTTTTCGGTGATGGGAATTTGATTATAGCCGGAGTAGCCATCAAGAAAACAGTAGTACTCGTGTCCGGCCAATCGTTCAAGCATCTGGTCAATGAAAGGTAGCGGAAAGTGGTCCTTCCGTGTCGCGGCGTTGAGTTTTCTGTAATCGATGCATACTCGCCACCCAGTTTGGGTGCGAGTAGGGATTAACTCGTTAGCCTCGTTGGTGATGACCGTTATACCTGATTTCTTGGGGACAACGTGAATGGGGCTAACCCACTGGCTATCAGAGATAGGGTAAATGATACCACTATCCAGACATTTTACGATCTCCTTCTTCACAGCCTCTTTCATGACTGGGTTGAGCCGTCTTTGTGGATCCCTGGCTGGTTTGGCATCATCCATCAGATGAATGTAATGTTCAACGATCAGGGGACTAATCCCCTTGATGTCCGCCATGGACCAGCCAAAAGCTTGCCTATTGCTGTGCAAGACCACAAGAAGGGCTCTCTCTTGCTCTTGAGATAGAGAAGCCGAGATGATGACAGGGAGGGTCTCGTTTTCACCTAAGTAAGCATACTTAAGATGAGACGGCAAAGGCTTGAGTTCGAGCGTTGGAGGTGAAACGATTGAAGGCAAGATTGGTGCAAAGGTCTCGAACTCAAAGAACTCCAGCAAAGGTTCAAAACGAGTGTAAGCGACCGAGTTGGATGGTTCAGGTAACTCATCCGGAAATTCGAAGGATTCAAACTCGGGTTGTGAGCGGCTAAGATCGTTCGAGAAAGTGAAACACTCGTAGTCGTTCTCGGGCGCAGAAACAGCAGCAGGTTCGAAGAGGAACGCACTAGTGGCGTTAAGGTCATCGTGATCAAACAGAAACTCCTCGAATTCACACTCTTCTGGGGTGATCTTCTGGATAGATCAGACGTCTAGTATATGAGCATTAGGTTCGGAGGGCTGATTCCCCAACCTAAAAATGTTGAGTTCAATCGTCATATTTCCAAAAGATAGGTTCATAGAACCATTGCGACAATTGATCACAGCATTTGAGGTTGCAAGGAATGGGCGACCGAGTATCACCGGAATTTGATTCCGGGGGTTAGCTACAGGCTGTGTGTCTAATACAATGAAGTCAACAGGGAATATGAAATCCCCGACTTTGATTAACACATCCTCTAGCTCACCCCTAGGATGGGTGATCGATCGGTCGGCCATTTGGAGAGTGCAGTGCGTGGGTTTCAGCTCTCCTATGCCTAATTGCTCGTATACTGAGTACGGAAGCAGGTTAACACTGGCACCAAGATCTAATAGTGCGCGGTTGATGTTCTTATCCCCAATGGTAATAGAAATCGTAGGACAGCCAGGGTCCTTCCGTTTTTGTGGTAAAGATTGGGTAAGGGCATCACTCACAGCATTAGCCAAGAAAACTTTCTTGGGTACCTGAGACTTCCTCTTTTTCGTGCACAAGTCCTTTAAGATTTTCGCGTAGGATGGGACTTGTTGGACATCATCTAAAAAAGGAATGTTAATGTTAACCTGCTTAAATAACTCCAGAATCTTCTCCATTTGTGGATTTTGTTTGGTGGACTTCAACCGGTTTGGAAATGGAACGTTTTTAAAATTGGTTGAGTCCAATGCTGGAGGAGGAGATTGTGGAGTTGGAACAGATCCCAGAACAGGTGTTTTCATGGAGTGAGAAGTGGGTCCGTTCAGAGCAGAAGAAGAAGAAGAGCCTTTTGAAGAATGGAGAATAGGCTCAGAAGACGAAGAAGCAGAAGAAGAAGAAGAAGAAGAAGAAGAAGAAGAAGAAGCGGCCGGGGTGTCATATTCGATCCGTGTGCCAATGTTATTTTGCAGCATCCTTCCCGATCTCAATGTGGTCACGGCACTCACATTATGGTTCTGTTGTTCAAGAGCAACATGTACATTATGTGGGTGACCGGGATTTGGGAGTGGCTGGGACGGGAGCTTCCCCTTCTCTCGCTCGCTTAAGGCCGCATTCAGCTGTGCAATTTGGGCCTCGATGGTCTTGATGCTTTGGCCGTGAGCGGCAGTATGTTGCACTATGGACTGAATGGAAGACTGGATGTTTGTGGTAGATTGTGTCGATTGTTTAACGAACGCCTCCAGACTTCGTTCGAGCGAGGAAACCTTATCGTTGTTTGATGGAACAAAATTGTTTGGTGGAAAAGAATTGTTGGGTGCAAAGTTGTTCGTCTGATTTTGAAAAGGTTGGGGCTGGAAGGGCTGCTGAAACTGTTGTTGAGTTTGTTGTTGCGCTTGTTGTTGTGGAGGAGGGGGCCTTTGGAAATTGTTGCCTTGGAATTGATTTTGATTCTGATTCCAGGCGAAATTGGGGTGGTTCCTCCAACCGGGATTGTAGGTGGAAGAGTATGGATCAATACTCGGTCTTTGCTGAAATGCAGCATTAACCTGATCCTGTCCTTGAGATGGTGGATTGTAAGGACACTCTTCGGTCAAGTGAGAAGGATCGGAACAACAAGCGCAAATGGTACGAAGGGGAAGAACAGGGGTAGGAGCAGGAGAAGAAAATTTGCTCTCTATCGCTTCAAGCTTTCTCGTTATTGCAGCCATTTCAGCTTTCATCGCAATAGAGACATCAAGTTGGTGAATTCCTACCCTAGACTGACCGGTAGAAGTGGATGTAGAAAAATAAGAGGTCGGTCTGGTGCTCTCCCATTGTAGCGTTTGCTCCGCAAGGTCGTCAAAGAATTGCCATGCTTCCTCGTCAGATTTCAATAGGAAGTGGCCCTGACAAATGGTTTCCAACAACTGCTTGGTTGCTGGGTTCAGACCCTCGTATAAGGTTTAGCAAAGTTGCCATCTCTCGATACCATGGTGAGGACACTGAACAAGAAGGTCTTTATACCGGTCAAAGCACTTCCAGAAGGGTTCAGAAGGAAGCTGGGAGAATTGGTTGATTTCATTGCGGATCCTTGCGGTTTTATGATTCGGATAAAATTTCTTTAGAAACGCTTTTACAAACTCGTCCCAACTGGTTATGGAGTGGGAAGCGGTGCTATACAGCCATTTTTCAGCAAGATCGCATAAAGTGAACGGAATGACCCGTAGCCGTATAGCATCGTCCGACAGCTGGGTGGTTTTCATCATGGCACAAACGTTTTGAAATTTATTAATGAAGATATAGGCATCTTCAGATTCAAGCCCATGAAATCGCGGAAGCATGTTGATGAAGTGGGGCTTAATTTCAAAATTATCCCCATTGGCCGGTGGAAGAGAAAGGCAGGTGGGAAGTGCAGAACGGGTGGGATAGAAACGATCCTGGAGCGCGATTCGCTGCGGCGCTACAACAGGCGGTGTTGGTGGGTTATTGGTCTCTATAGGAGGTGGAGACAATCCAGGGGTAGTCAAAGAGATGTTCGGATTAAATCCAGACATCGCGGAAGAAGAGGTTGGTGATGGTGAGGGTGAAGATGTATGAACAGAATTCCGGTCAACGTCGGTGTTGTCCGGCAAAGGTAAGGGTGAAAGAGGCGTAGACGGAGTTTCGACGTCTGAGTCGATCGCGTAGTCGGTAGAGACTAACGTAACGAGGAATAAGCGGGCGCTAGTGTCCCGAGTCCAAGCGGACATATACTAAACGAGTTTAGTATAGTCAAAGCGGAGAAAGTGAGGGTAAGAAAATGTCAATGGAGAAATACGATGGTGGTGGGTGAAAAATGGATTTTTGGCGACAAAGGGCAAGTTTTTATAAAAGTTTTTGATTTTTTTTCCTTTTTTTTTAGAAAGAGCTTTACAGAAATATGTACGGACTTACGGCTTTAAGTAATCACAAACAAGATATGCACAATCACACCTAGATCTAGGGTCACCTAGGTCTGCTAGACAGCTCCTAACTGTTCCAGAGGGCTAGAAATAGGACCTCAAACCGCCTCTTCTCCGTCAATTGCGGCTAGATAAGTGCCAGGTAAGTGGGAGGTTTTCCAACGCTTTCGCGACGTTCCTTAATTAAAGAACCACTTTCCTTCGACACACTTGCCTGGACACCGCAAAAATTCAGATAGGATAAACGGTCGATGCCTGTAACTAGTCTTCTGTCCTATTGAGCGCGAAGTCCTTAGGGCTGAGTCTAGTATTTTTTTAATTAACAATGGTCAATGCATATGCTTTTATGATTTCTGGGGTCCTGGGAAGGGTGATGAAATCCCCACCCAATCTGAATTGGTTTCAAGCCCCTTAAAGTCCGTATTAATAAATGCAAAGCAGTAACAAATCAACTGCAAACAATTTTTTTTTTTAGCACGGCGCAAAGAATCCTGCACAAGAACAGTTTATTGGAAGGGGGAAAAGAATTTGCGCAAAGAATACTGCAGAAAACACAGTTCAGTGGAGTTAAAAGGAGTTGAGAAGATGGTTGGGATACTCACAGAGGATTTTTGGGTTTCACCTTGATCCGCCGCGGTGTAGCCGCGAGATATGGGTCTAACTCCCCACGACTTTGGCACTGAACTTGAACTCCTCCCTGTCCTGCACTCTTGCACAAAGAATAATAAGATGATTTTTACAGTATATTTTTTTTTGTTTTGTTTTTGGTTATAGTTATATTCACAAGTTAACCCGAAATTACACAAAGAAATAAACTACCGTCTCCCCGGCAACGGCGCCATTTGATTGAGATATTTTCTGCGTGTTCAAGTTTAATTACCGCAATCAGGACGGTTTCGCTTTGCAGCCAGCCGGATGAGTACGGGTCGATCCACAGAGAGATGGGAGTCTTTTTCTTTGGGTTTTAACGAGTTAAGTCCAATTGTGTTGAGGTTTGTTTGAGATTAGCTAATTATAAATGAATGATAAGAGAACTTGTTAAGGGTAGGATTTGGTTGGTTTGAGTTAGGAGGTCGCTCACTTAATTCATTTGCCACTTCTTAATATCGATGTTACGGTAATCGGCAACAACGGGGATTAGCACGACTAAAGAGAAAACTTGCGAGTATAAGCTAGGCTTTCCAACACTTCGTTTCCTCTTTTTGGTCCTTGTCCGTCCGTTCTTGGCTCTTAGTCGCAACCTCAAGTTGATTCAACCACAACCGGTCTCACTAGGGTATCACCGCTATTATAAAGAATAGGGTGCCGTAGGGAGCGGATTGCGGGTCAATTAACGGGAGTTCAAATCAAGATATTTGTCAAGGAGAAAAGTGAGGGAGATTTCCGTCTTTCAAACTTTCCGTTTCCTACCCTAACAAGTGAGAAATTACTCACCCATTATAAAAGATAAATGAAATGAAACAAAGAAAGAGGGTAATAAGAATTGAGGTAGAAAATCACAACTAGCTATTTGGGACCTCACTTAGGCAAGGATCACACTAAGCATCATGGTTGTAAGGATAAAAGAAAATGGAAGATAATTAAAAACGAAAATTTAACAAATAACAACAACTCCGTTTAACAATTGAAATTACAAGCAATATAAGAAACCGAATTACAAATCATACATATAGAAAAAGAACACTTCTTGCATTCTTCAACACTCAATAAAACCTCTCACAAGCTTTAATGGAGGAAGATGGAGGAAGATGGAGGAAAATACTCTTTTATTAAAAATTAAACTAAAATTAATACAAAAATTTCACACAAAATTAAGCACCCCCTCTTGGCTCTGTTCTGGGCTACTTATAGGCATTGTTCTGAAAGATTAGGAGTAAAATACAAGCCTATACACAATTACAGAAAAGACCCCAAAGTTTCATCAGATGGGGACACGTGGCAGCCGCGGATCCGCGGCCATAGTGGGGGTTTGGCCGCGGATCCGCGGTGGGTTTGTGGCCAAACCCTACTTGGTTGATTTCTCTGGTTTTGTACTCTTTTTTCCTGGTTCTTGAAAACTTTAAACTGCAATAATTTCTCCAGAGTATCTTCAGATTTCTGGTCCAAGATTGCTTCATTTCTTCTCTTTTGACTTTTATCTCCTTTGACTTCTAACTTGATTTAGTCACAAATGACAACTAGTTTCGTCTCATCTTCTGAACTGGTACTGAACGGATACTGGACGGATACTGGTCGGATGCTGGAACCCGGCTTTTATCTGTTTGTGACAGATGTTCTGGATTTGGGTGTAACTGTGGAGATTTTGTCGGATTTGCATTCTTTTGGACTGGAAACCTGTAATCTGTAAACATGCAGCAAATACGGATTAAAAGCACCTACCTGTATGCAATGTGATCAAGAATGGGTGGTACAAATATACAAAATTCTGTGATGAACAACTGTCATATTCAGGCTCAGTAGGAGTTCAGATGGGTTTCACCTCGTCAGTCTTCTTGTCGGCATCTAACTGGGGACCGTAGAGGTTTAAAGGCTTGTTGCACGTGCTCAGTGCAATCGTGTTGCCTACGAAAGTGTGCTAGTTAGTTTTTTCTCTTTTTTTATTTTCTCCTTCTCTTTTTAATAAAACAGTTCACTCGAGACGATCGAAAATAAGTTTGGGGGAATTTGATCAGTCGAAAATACTGCATTTTTAACACGGCAATTTCCCTATCATTTGCACTCATCTAGAGCTGTTCGGTATTCATATTGCACATATTAGCAAATCAGTCGTAAAATATCAGATTGCATGTGTTAGAGTTTAAAACCGGAACTTTAAGGGAAATTGACTGTATTTTATGGCATCGCATCATTCCTATATTGCGCAACTTGTGTTTCGAAGTCTGTGCAGGAAATTCCAGAGGAACAGAGCCAAAATGGGAAAAGAACTGATCAAAATTACGCCAACTCAAAGACCTGAGAGCTGGTAGCAATGTAGAGAGATATATTAAATTCAACATATCAGATAAATACCCCAAAGTCAGTAAAAACCAATAGAAGAAAGCCCAAGCCCCAAGCCTACAACATGGCCGCGGAACCGCGGCCGGAGCGGGCTTGCGCCGCAGTTCCGCGGCGAGGTGACGTCATCAAGCTGCCATTTTTGCTTCATTATTCCTCTCTCAGTGGGTACACCTCATCATGACACGTCAAATTCCAGATTTCTCTCGAAGTTTCTGCCAGATCAGCAAGGTTGATTAATTAAGCTAATCTTGATTAAGCTAATCAAACTCCTAACAAACTAGTTCTAGAAGCTCCCTCTAACTAACTACTTCTAGAAGCCTCTCTAGCTAACAAACTTTTGGAGGGAAATTCAAATTTTGAATCCTAGATCTAGGGTTTTGGGAAATCTATAAATAGAAGCCTAGTTCTAGGGTTAAAGGCTAATCAATCAATCTTGGGGTTAAATCTTGAACTAATCTTTAGTTGTTGAAATTCTTCTTCTTCAATCTCTAATCTCCCGCATTTTCTAACACAAGTTTAGTGACTAGACTTGTGCCAAACCCTAACCCTAATCCAAACCTCAAATTCAAGATCTTTTGAGTTCTAGCGATCAAGTCTTCAACCAACCTTTAGAAGCGAAGCCGGATTTCAACGGAGCACGAGATCCAAGCCGATCCACGACTTAAGGTGTCACGACCCGAAAGAGCACGTAACTGGCCCTTGAACCATATGAAGTCTATAGGACTCCATCTGATCCAAGTAAGCCAAAAGCCCAGAAATCTAAAACCATTTTAAGAGTAAGTAAAGAAAAATGGTTTAAAGAAGTGAAGAAAAACATGTTTGAAGTCAAGGTTTTTTTTAAATAACTAAGCCGAACATGCATTTTAAAATGTAAAGTCCTTTCTAAAAATTTCGGCAGAGTTTCTTTTTGTAAATACTGGCCCAGAACGGGGTACAACAAGAACAATATATATATGCAATGATACAAGGCATCCCCAAGCGGGAGCTAGCTCTTCGTCAATCGACGGTCACAACCTCACAAGCAACATAATATACAACGCCGAATGGCGAGGGTCAAATCCAAAAGAAACTCAATAAGCATAAAAACCGTAATACTACTAAGCGCGACTCTAAGGTTGAATAATACATCACTAATGTCTAAGTCTGAAACAATACACAAGTTTTGGTTGATGGAATTCTAGATACAAAGGAATAATACAAGTACAATGGTGGTTCTTGATGCAAAAGAACCCACCTACCAAAGCAATTCACCCGCAAGGAAGCAGTGTGCCAGAAATGCCGTAATGGAACCTGTACGGCAAAACCTGCAAGAACTGTGGCACAACGGAGATGAGTTGCCAACTCGTGAATAGAGAATATCTACAAGCAGAAACCGAATGCATGACATAATCCTAGGTCAATACAATCAGATATAAACCTCAAAGAATAAGCCTGAAGCATGATAAGTTGGCAATGTAACATCTAAACATGTAGGTAGTGCCAAATACTCGTGTCAGTGCCTCAAGTAATAACATGTCATAAACATAAGGTATGTCTGCATGAAGTAAATGTGATGAAGTATCAAAATGAATATCAATACACATATATTAGCGTCTCATTCCACTAATATTGGTGTAAGGGTATATATAACAGCGCCCTCATACCCTGTTATATATACAAATGAAGTATGATCAATGTAATAAAAGTCTATATGTATGTGAATCCCGTCCACCTGTCACCCAAATGACAATAAGCATCATGAATGCAAATGTGAGGATATAATCAAAATCATGGAAACATCATGAAACCTATGCCTAGCATCGGCACGTAAATCCTCGTCCATATGGGGCTCCGTCTGCAGTATCGGCCCTCGGCCCCGGCAGCACGGGTCAACCCATGTCCATCTCTCAACTCCGGTCGGTATCCCCCGGATATCCGCCGAGCTCAAGTACAATAACCGGTAGGTACTCGCCCACCTCCAGGCTCAATCGGCATAATCCTTCTATCGTCGTGCCGAGGGGAACCATACCGGGCCCCACCATGTACCCTCATACGACGCACACTCCTCGTATGGGGTATATAATCAGAACCGATAAATCTCATGGTGGCTGCGCAAATATCATATCAAGGAAACCGGGTTTTTTAAATAAGTACATACTCTCCTTTGAAATTATCCACGGTTCCCAAATCCATAAATATCATGAAAACAATATCCCAGTGCGCATAATCAGAAAGCATGATGTATATGACATATAATTGAGATGCAAGTATAACAGTATATCATGCATGTCACGACCCGAAAGTACGGAACATGACCGGCACTTAGACTACGAACGTCTCAAGGAGTACGTATGCTAAGTAAGCCGAAACCCAGAAATCCAAACCAAGAGAAGTAGTAGAGAATAGGAAGAACCATATCAAATCAACCTGTACGCAACATAATATACAACGCCTAAAGGCGAGGATCACAACAGAAATGGAACTCAACCAGCAAGAAACTCAAGAAATAAAACATGCTACTCTATGGTCGAAAGAATAACATTACTGGTCTCTATCTCAAAATAAATACATGTTTGGTTGATGGAACTTCTAGATACAACTGAAATATAATATACAAGGTATAATGATGGGTAAGATACAATAAACCCACCTACTAGCAAGTCACCCGAAAAGAAACCGTGCCCGCAAAGCCGTAATGAAATCCGTACGGCAACACCTGCAAGAAACTGGGGCACGACGGGGGTGAGTTGCCAACTCGTGAGTAGAAAAAGATCTACGAACAGAAAATCGCATGAATAACGCAACCTAGGTCAATGATCATAATATATCCTCAAATATATGAATAACATGCAGCCTATAACAATGGCTAGGGTAATATCTAACCCGAGTGTGATCTCATGTGCCCATGTCAGTGCCTCAGGTAGCAATATATCATATGAATGAGGTATGAATGCATGAAAACAGAATACATGTAAATGAAGAAACTGTTTTCATAAATTAGTGAGATTACCTTTGTGTTTTTAAAATGAGGTATCATAAATGAAATCAGCATCAACAGTGTCTAGCATCGACACAAAACATAAATCTCAATGTCTCAAAACCTCAGGCTCCGGCCATCCGGACTGGCCTGTATCATCAAATCTCAGTACCTCAATATCTCGAAATCTCAATGTCTCAATCTCAATATCTAGGGCGCCGTCAGTCCAGACCGGCCCCTACCATCCATCTCAAGACCACGACGGTATCCTACGGATATCCGACGCGTCGGGTAAAATCACCGGTAGGTAGTCTCCCCCTGCCAGGCTCATCGTCATCACCACGAGCTTCTTGCCCCGGGGTACCTTACCGGGTCCACCATGTACCCGAAACGGTTCATCCAACTCCTTTAATCGGGTCTCCAAATCTATCAGCAAACTCATGGTGGACGACTCATACATCATGGGGAAAAAACCGCGCTTTTTATTTAAAAAGAGAAAGAAGAAGTTTGTATATGTTTTGCGGTTTTCCCCAAATCCAGAAAATCTCATGGAAATCCAAATCCAAAACCTCAATAGCACGTAAAAAGTGAATATATGCATGAGAATCCATGAATGCGGCATAACAATGAATAACAGTATGCATGAGGTAGCAGGTAATAACTATAATGTCTAAACTAACATATAAGGCAAGTACACTAATATCATGTCTAAACTATTAGCTAACAGGCTATGTCAAGCAATAATATTTTCTAAGGTGTACGAGACGTGGCAATTACCGATGAAGATGTGTGTGAGCCGGCAAGTAAGTGTACGTGGTACATACGCATCATCGGTAATGGTGCTGGTGTCCTAACCACAAGATATCAACAGTAGAATATGAAGCATAATATAAGCATGTGATGCGGAGCAAACAACAATAATGAGCGGGAGCTGAATACTAGACGCAACGATAATTAATCTGTTTTAACCTAATATAAGTCCTACAATGGTGCCTTTTGAAATAACACGAATCGTGGGGTTTTGAAATAGGGGCTACGGTGTTTTTAAGAAAAGATACGTTTTTTTGAAATATTCGTAGGATCCCTTAGGCTGTCTTTAAAAATACGCACGATTCGTAAGCTTTGAAATAGGTAGGAACCGAATCTAATCTAACAACTAACTAAACTAAAGGGCTACGCTATAAGCTAGACTACAGGTAAGGAAACCGCCTAACATCTGAGTCGATACATATACATACCTGTATATATATTAGTCGGTGATCCCGCCTCAATAATATCATATCCGATACCATATCTATAATCAGACATCCCAAGTCAAGAGTGCGGATCAATCATCAAGATATAGCTCGTACGTAAATCCGTCGTACGGCATCCCAAAATCTGGGTACGGGTCAATATCATATTCCTCACACTATTCCTCTGGTATCCTCTTTATCCAAGATCATAGTCTAGGGTACTGACCTATGTCTAGTACAATACTAATATCCTCAATATACTCATGATCTGACTACTGATCGACAATCTCGTACAAACCGATATCGTCAGCACATATCATCATCAAGGGGTATACATCGCCCGATACGGCCTAATATCAATATCCTAGCATATTATGCCTCATATCACGATCACATGTCGACCATTTATATACTTATCACAATTTAAATCAACAAATATGCAACTAGCAACTTAAATTGGATTTAGCATAACCTAATATGCCAAATACATCACACAACCCTAAACTCACAACACAAACCCCAATTTGAATTCAAACCCCACTCTTGAATTTCAAATCATGCACTTGGAATTAAATAAAAACCTATTTAAACACCTAATTAAGCTAACTTAAAACAATTAACAACAATTTAACACAAAGGTTAGAATTTATACCAAAATAATTTGAAGATCTCACAAGCACACTTAGCCTCCCAAATTGAAATCTAAATCCCTAGATCCATGCTATGGTAGCCAAGGAAAAATGGGTAGGAGGTGGATTTTGATTTGGATTTTTGCTTGATTTTTGACAATTTTTTTTTGAGGATTTTTGGAGAAGAGAAGAAATGAGGGAAAGAGAGGGGAGGGGCTGAACAATTCAGCAGTGGGCTCGGCTAGAGCACTACTACAAATAGGGGTTGCCCCTACGGATCTATCCGTAGGGGCAACCCACTGCCCCTACGGATATATACGTAGGGGCGAAAAAATACCCCGTAGGTGCAAAGGCCGCAGGTGCAAGTTGAGGCCCTGAACTTGCCCCTACGGGCAAATTCTTGCCCCGACGGATATCTGTGTAGGTCCTGTTGCCCCTACGGCTTAAGCCGTAGGGTATAAGATTTTATATTATTTACGGTTTATTTTAATAAATTACTTTGCCCTACGGATATACCCGTCGGGGCATGTACTACCCCCTATGGATATATGCGTAGGTACGTTTCCGTAGGGGCATAATTTCAGGATTCCTGATATGTAGCCCCTACAGATAAAGCCGTAGGGGAGAGTCAGTGGCCCCTACGGATATATCCGTAGGGGCTTTCCCAACCCCCTGGTACTGAGATCTGGGTGAAATATCAGTTACTGCTGATATTTTGCCCCTACGGCTATATCCGTAGGGGTAACATGTTTGCCTACGGATTAATCCGTAGGTACATATTATCTGAAATTTTTTTTTAAAAATGGGCTGCTTGATTTTTCCCGCCCTGTGCACAATAATATATACATCAATCAAATCATATATTGCAGTATTCATAATTACATCTCACGCATATATATAATATACAAAAGAAACCCAAAAACTGAATATGATATAAATACAAACCAATATCAATATCGTTTCAAAATGTAGTACAATGTGTATGATATAAATAAATACATGTTTCAAAAAAAAAGAACCAAAAATCTACCCTAGCTCGGTCCAGCTCCACCTCTGAATAACGATAGAATAACGCGCGCCTGCTCCTCGGTCAATAAACTATGCAATTTGTCGCGAGCGGGAGTCTGAGCGGCATGTGGTCTGCGCAGCCGCCGTCGAGGTAGTCGCTTGCGGAGCCGCGGCTGCGGGAGTCTGAGTGGGCGGTGGAGCTACATGAGCTGTCTGCGGAACCGCAGCCGATGTAGTGGCTTGCGGAGCCGCAGCCGAAGGAGTTGCGTGTGGAGGCTCAGCCGATCTACCCTGTCGCGTCTGGATATAACGTGTGTAAGAAGCGTGTAAGAACTGTTTATTATTCGAATTCGTATCATTATTAAGTTATTTCGAAACCCTGTTTGGATATCTAGTTTGGAAAAGCGTTGTTTATTTCAATTACATATGTATGTATGATTAATCAAACTTAAGTCTAAAACCAAATAAGCTCAAGCTACGTACTAATTATGGATATGTTGATATGTATATAATATGAAATGATATTTTACTATAAAGTAGTATACATACCAGCATCTCCTTCAACTCCTGAACGCTGGCCCTCAAGCTATCCAGTTCATGATGGATACGTCGCTCACTGGAGACGGAGGAAGTAACCACCGGGGTGGAGTCCAACCTCATATGGGCCCTGCTAGAGCCTAGTCCTCGGCCTCTCTCCCAACTTCCGTGGTGCCGTCCGTGTGCGGCGTCCAGGACTGGGGTCAGCAGCCTCGAATGTTGCCTTCCCCTAGCAACTGTCAGAACATTATATTTAGCACATACTGGTCTATAAAATTGACAAGAAACACCAAAATCAACAAATTCAAAGCCTTACCTACAGAGATAGAAGATGTGCTCCTCTGGTATCTGCATGTATCAAAATTTGAATAATATTAATTAATTTCAGTACATACATACTAACAAGGTAAACTCGCATATAGCGCTGCTTACACATATGACAGGGAGTGAACAAGCTCTTGTAGATCATCAGGCGCAAATCTAATCTCATCAAGCAGCCCATGATAATGAGTTGGACGACTAAGAGCAAAAGAAATGTGTGTGTATTTATGATATAGCATTCTAAATCAATATACATGCCCTATATAATATATAAACATACCTGGAGGAACGGGAGTGGCCTCTGTCCCTGATATGGACGCATCACCAACAACTAGACAATCAAACATTGACAATATAAGTAATTTTGACATAAACAGGCATGGATATCTATAATATTACATTCAAAATGGATATTAGAGGGCGCACCTGCAGTGAGAAGTGGCAAAATAGTTAGGGCAAACCCTTTGCAAAACCATAGCTTTCATGCAGAGATGACGCTCAGAACATGCCAGCTTCCAAACACATTGAATAATACATAATCTCCCATACTCTCTCTCTCTCAATCAGACAGTTTATATTTGGATTTGAATTTAGGAAAAGAAATAAGATGGCTACAAACCAGCTTGCCTCGCCAATCTCATAACTATAAAGCTCATAAAAGTGGAAGCTTGAGGGCAAGCCATCATCGCCTCCATTCAATTGAAGCCAAATCATCCACAAAAAATAGAAATAAATATAATAATTGATCGATAGGCAAAATTGCAAGAAACCTATTCAGATTTTTGCATGAAAAAATAAGAGATGTAAAATAAGTAAAAGATTACCAAATGAAATTATCCCATCACTTGAACCCCCTCTCAAGACATTTTAGGAAAAATTCCCCCATTAATTTTCCCAAACTCTGAAGGCTTCACAAAAATTTTAAATACAGATAATAATATGAATGAAGATATCAATCACCAATTTTTTAATGAGGATCAACTGAAACCCCAAACAGAGCAAGCAAATTACAAAGATCCCAAAACCCCGCGTGGCCTAGCCCCAGCCCCCAGCCCCAGCCCCAGCCCCAGCCCCAGCCCCCAGCCCCAGCCCAACCCTAACCCCAGCGTGGCCAGCTAAACCCCAACACCAACCCTAAGGCAAACCCTAACCCCAGCCCCACCCCAGCAGCAGCCGAACCCCAACCCTAACCCTAAGGCAAACACCAAATTAAGAATTAATATTTTAATTCTTGAACGTCTGTGCCCGTAGGGGTAACCCTTTAGGGTTACCCCTACGGATTAATCCGTACGGCCAAGTTAAATCTGCCCCTACGGATTAAAAATTTTGTAGTCAAAATAGAGCCGTCTATTGGGAACGACATCAAACTACATACAGAAAAATTAAGGATCGCTAGAAATTTCGTCAAAATTTTATCACTAACAGTGAACCTGTATCCAGCCTACCCACATCCTGGTGAAGGAAACTATGGACAAAAGGGATGAACCCCCAGCAAACCAGTCAACAAAGAGGAAAGGATAATGCAGTTTAAGCTAGTGCAAAGAAAGGTACAGTCCCCCAAATACTCTCATAGCTCAGGAAAGCATCTTGATGAGGGGGGAGATAAAAAGAGTTTTGCAATAGGGAATTGTGTCCCATTCCTGAGGTACGGCATAAGCCTAGGAGCCAAGTTGAAATGCACTGGCAAATAACCCCTCCACACACACGCATGCACATGCACACAGACACATATAGAGTTGTAAATCATATATGAGGATAATTACACAATGTAAATTCTTGATAATAGAAGCATCCTGCAAAACCACAAACCTTTTCAGTTATATGCAGTCATGAGGATCAAACTATAGCTAGGTATTGCAAAGATCACAAAATTGAGTAGATTTGTTACATTTGTTCATTCTAGTTTGGGTGTTCAAATTCCATATTCTCGATTCCAATATCACCCCTAACCCTAACCCTAACCCAGCCCCAGCCAAACCCCAACCCAACACCAAACCCTAACCCGGCCTAACCCTAACCCCAACCCAGCCCCAGCCGAACCCCAACCCAACACCAAACCCTAACCCGGCCTAACCCTAACCCCAACCCAGCCCCAGCCGAACCCCAACCCAAAAACAAACCCTAACCCGGCCTAACCCTAACCCCAACCCAGCCCCAGCCGAACCCCAACCCAACACCAAACCCTAACCCGGCCTAACCCTAACCCCAACCCAGCCCCAGCCGAACCCTAACCCCAACACCAAACCCCAACCGAACCCTAACCCTAACCCTAACCCTAACCCCAACACCAGTCGAACCCCAACCGCCGATCGAACCCATACCCTAACCCTAATCCTAACCCTAACCACAACCGATACCTAATCCTAACCCTCATCGATCGCTACCCTAACATCATTATAATAATGTTTAACTAATTACCTGTAGGCGACGACGGAGAGGTAATCGGCGACGACGAGGGCGGTGGCGAAAACGAGAACGGAGCACGGTGGCGACCACGAGATCACTGCAGGAGTGGCGACGACGATTCGGCTTGGATTCGGCGAAGACGAGATCACTGCAGCGCGGCGGCGACGACGATCTCGATTTGGGAATTTGGTTTCGCGCGAGCGAATGAAAGAGAATAAGAAATAATCGGCGTAGGGATCGATCTCTTAAATCCCTATTTATATGCCCCTACGGATTTACCCGTAGGTGCTTGGTTTGCGCCACCGTAGGGGCAAAAAACACTTTAAAATTTAATATATTTTAAATAAATATTGAACGACCGTAGGGGCAACCACTTTGACCTACGGATTAATCCGTAGGGCCAAACTTTAACTGCCCCTACGGATGATGTTATCCGTAGGGGCAACCCCTTATTTTACTAGTGGAGAGGAGGGGGAAGAGGTGAGAGAGTGAGGGTGTTGGTTTCAAAGTCAAAAATAAAGTCAAAAGCCCATTCTTATGCATGTATATTATTCTTTTCTTTTCTTTTCTAGTGAAGAAAGTGTAGGTACTTGGGGATTGGGGAAGCCCAAATTTCGGCCAGCAAGAGGGGAAAAGGGGAGGTGGTGTGTGTGTGTGAAGCAATGAACACCAAACACCAATTCAATATGCACCAAATCCCTTTTATTTTCACAAAATAAGCATTTTTCTTCAATATTTTCTAAACCGTTTTGGCAAACCATTTCATTTCAAAAACCACATGATAAAATTATGTTTAATGTGTTATGATGCACAAAATTTGTTTCAACTCATTCCAATTTGTAATTTTCCCTAATTAAATATATTAGTGACGGCTTAAAATAATATTAAAATAATTAATTTCGGAAAAAATTTCAGAAAATTTGAAATTTCACCAGTGGGTCAATAAACACCAAATACTAGCAATTTCATAACTAGAATATGTATATTTAATTTTTATAATAAGATATTTGTATTTTGACTTTTTACAGAAAACCCCCTTATTTTACCGTTTTGTCGAAATTTTACCGAAACGATTTTCAAAACGTTACAATTCAACATAGAATAGTGGTATGCACATACAAAGTCATATCCTGATGCAATAATACTACTGTGTAGTGACATAGCCATTATCGATGATGAAGTGTGTGAGCCGGCAAGCAAGTGTACGTGGAACATATGCATCATCGATAATGGTGCTGGTGTCCTAACAGCATGATTGCAATATAGAAATAAACACATGCAATGTGATGCGGAATCGAATAATCAATGCAACAGTGAAGAATCTACACCAATATGTATATGTCATGCGGTGGTGCCATTTGAAATAAGACAAATCGGGGTTTTGGTAAAATAAGGGTTACGGTGTTTTTAAGAATAGATACGTCTTTTGAAAATACCCGTAGAATCCCTTTACTTGTCCTTAAGATATTCCCGGTTCGTTAGTTTTGAAATAGGTATGACTCGGGTCTAGTCTAACATCTGCTAAGCCAAGTCCACCATGAGGGGTATGGAAACCACCTAAATCTGAGTCGATATATATATTAGTCGGTGATCCCGCCTCAATAGTATCGCGTACGATACAGTATATCATCTGACATCCTCGAGTCATGAGCGCGGATCTATCATCAATATAAATCTCGTACGGTAAATCGTCGTACGGCATCCCAATAGCTGGGTACGGGTCAATATCACATTCAGCTCATCAATTATTTGGTATCCTCATCACCATATCACATAATCTGGGGTACTGATCTAAGTCTAGTACAACTGATACCATCAATATAACTGCGTGTGTAAACACACGCCCAAAGGCCCGCTAGAGATCATATATCGTATCCCAAATACGAGTCACATCAAATCACCGATCTCGCGGCACAATGCCAACATCATCGACTCACCTCCAAAGTCATCCACTATCCATCAACACAGTGCAAGTATAATGAATATGCAAGGGTGTACGTGTAGGTGCAAATCTATTCTAGGGTTCGCGACTATGAACTACACTAGTTGCTTCTAACCCTAAACTATCCATAATACACCTAACACAATATCCACAGCGCACTAAAACTATCATATATAATATACATATAATATACTATCTACGGACTGCGGGGGTGCTATACGCCATCCACCCGACTTCCCCCGTAGATATAATCTACTCACCTTGCGTCTTCGTTGCCGACGTCACTACGCGTTTGCTTGTCGTCCCGAAGTCTTCATAGGGTACCTACACATTAATGTGTCGCAAATGCGTATCAAAACCAAATCATCACTAAAACGGCATACGAAAACCAAAACGATACGCTATGGGGCCTATAGGTTAGAACCTATGGGTACGCCTCCAAAACCAACAATCAAACCTCGATACCGTCGTATAAACGCCAAATAGTCGAGGTAAAACACAATACATAAATTCATAATTTAAAATACGGAATACGGAAACACGAATCCAAAACAGCAACTAAGGAAATAGGCTCCAGATTTCACCTTAGGTCAAATTAGACAAATCTATATATACCAGGGGTCTAATCTATACATGTAGGAGCAGCAGAACCAAAACAACACAAAATGGGGCAGGTCTGGCCGTATATTGCGGCCAAACAGGATAAATCTGCGGCCGGGTCTTGGAGTTGGGGGCTAGGGTCTTGGTGGTATCTTCCTGGGTGCCTGCACATGTCACTGTCCATTCAAAATAATTTTCAGAGTCTCGGGTTGATAGCAGATCTCATATAAGCTTTACAGATTTCACAAATTTTCCGATATCTTTGGTTTCTAAAGAAGGTTATGAATTTGCGTTTGTAAGTAATGTTGTAAACATTCGCCTTAATCAAGTTCTGATTGGGTTAGGTACACAGAGCAATGGTATATACGTATTAAACCAACCACAGATTTTCAATGTCCAGAATACACACAAAAGAAAGTCTCTAGCTATCAATCAGGCTTTCTTGTGGCATTGTAGACTGGGTCACATAAATGAGAGAAGGTTGACTAAGTTACATACAGAAGGGTATTTGAATCCGTTCGAATATCAATCGTATGCCACTTGTCAATCCTGTCTCAAAGGAAAGATGACAAAGACTCCGTTCACTGGACACGGAGTAAGAGCGAGCGAGCTCTTGGGGCTCGTACACAGCGACGTGTGCGGTCCAATGTCTACACATGCGCGAAGCGGTTTTTCTTACTTCATTACTTTTACGGATGATTTTTCAAGGTTCGGACATGTCTTCTTAATGAAACATAAATCCGAAGCCTTTGGAAAATTCCAGGAATATAAGAATGAGGTAGAAAAACAAACCGGCAAAAGTATCAAGATTCTAAGATCGGATCGAGGTGGAGAATACTTGAGTGCCGAGTTTCTGAACTACTTAAAAGAGAATGGAATTCTCTCTCAGCTTACTCCTCCATACACTCCGCAACATAACGGTGTATCGGAGAGACGGAACCGCACCCTATTGGATATGGTACGGTCCATGATGAGTAACGCTGAGTTACCGCGATCATTCTGGGGGTATGCGCTAGAATCAGCTGCGTACCTTTTGAACCGAGTTCCCACTAAGACTGTGTCTACCACACCATATGAATTATGGAGTGGGAAGAAACCCTATCTTCAATATCTGAAGATCTGGGGATGTCCGGCTTTTGTCAAAAAGCAGCATGCGGACAAACTCGAGGCACGCTCAGTACTGTGCAAGTTTGTGGGATACCCAAAGAACACCAGGGGGTATCTTTTCTACTACGCAGAGGAACAAAAAGTCCTTGTTTCTTGTAATGCCCACTTTCTAGAACACCAGTTCTTAGAAAAGGAAATTAGTGGGAGCGCAGTAGAACTGGAAGAAATTCCAGAACCACAGACTATTACTGAAAGCTTAGTGGAACCAGATGGTTCGAATGAACAGGACATTCCTACGCCACTCCGCAGGAGTAGTAGGCAGTCTCATCCGCCCGAGAGATACTACGGTTTTCTCATAGACGGGGATAGAGAGGATTGCATCATAGATTATGATGAGCCTACTAGCTTCCAACAGGCCGTTCAAAGCGTTGACTCGGTAAAATGGCTGGATGCAATGCGGACCGAAATGGAGTCCATGTACACCAACAAAGTATGGACGTTGGACATTGCTCCAGACGGGGTAAAACCCGTAGGATGCAAGTGGATCTTCAAAAGGAAGATTTGTGTAGATGGACAGGTTGAGACCTATAAAGCTAGACTTGTAGCAAAGGGTTTCCGTCAAAGACCTGGCTTGGACTATGACGAAACCTTTTCTCCAGTGGCTATGCTGAAATCCATTCGGATCCTTCTTGCCATTGCTGCCTTCCACGATTATGAGATTTGGCAGATGGACGTAAAGACCGCTTTTCTAAATGGAAATTTAGAGGAGTGTGTCTATATGGATCAGCTAGAGGGTTTCATTCAGAGTGGGAGCAGCGGAAAGGTGTGCAAGTTGCTTAAGTCCATCTATGGACTAAAGCAGGCATCGCGGAGTTGGAACATCTGTTTTGATGAGACGGTCAAGGAATTTGGCTTTATCAAAAATCCAGATGAACCATGCATCTATAGTAGATTTGTAGCGAGAACTGTAGTATTCCTCGTTTTATACGTGGATGACATACTCTTAATAGGAAATGGCATTCCTATGCTACAATCTGTCAAGGGGTTCTTGTCGCACAGGTTCTCCATGAAAGACCTGGGTGATGCCTCATACATCCTGGGGATCCGGATCCATCGTGATAGATCCAAGAGGATATTGGGACTTTCTCGGTCCAGGTACATCGACACCATATTGAAAAGATTCAGTATGGAAGATTCCAAGCGCGGTAACCTACCGGCTTGTCACGGGATCACCCTCTCTAAAGAGATGTCTCCCAAGACTGATTTGGAGAGGGATCGCATGTCTATTATACCCTACGCTTCTGCGGTAGGCTCTATAATGTATGCGATGTTGTGTACCAGACCGGATGTAGCTTATGCACTGAGTGTAGTAAGCCGGTATCAGTCAAACCCTGGGGAGAAACACTGGATAGCGGTAAAGAACATTCTCAAGTACCTGAGAAGGACTAAGGAGATGTTCTTGGTGTATGGAGGAAAAGACCTCCAGATCGAGGCCTTTGCTGACTCCAGCTTCCAGAATGACAAGGATGATTCCAAGTCCATGTCGGGTTTCGTCTTTACCCTCAATGGAGGGGCGGTGTGTTGGAAGAGCTCCAAACAGGAAACCGTTGCAGACTCGACTATGGAAGCGGAATATATCGCTGCATCTGATGCCGCAAAAGAAGCTGTCTGGATGAGGAAGTTCTTGAAAGAACTTCAGGTGGTTCCGTCCATTGTTGACCCAATACCTCTGTATTGCGACAACAACGGGGCTATAGCTTTAGCGAAGGAACCCAGGTCCCATCAGAGATCCAGACACATCTTGAGGCGGTATCACCTGATCAGGGAGATCGTGGATCGCAAGGAGATCGAGGTTCGGAGGGTTGCTTCAGAAGAAAACACTGCAGATCCATTCACCAAGGCCTTACCCCAGACTCAGTTCGAGCGGCTGATCGAGATGATAGGTCTTCGATACGCCAGTACATGGCCTTAGTGCAAGTGTGAAATTGTTAGTGTATATGCCCTAGAGGCCATTACTGTATCATACTAGTTTGTATATTACTTAATGGAAGCTTGGGATATTCACCTTGTATAAACAATCTTGCTCAATATAGTAGTATGCTACTTGGTTTTTTTCTACTTCAATGTGTACTTGTGTTTATTTTAGTATATCACTTATACGCATTAGTGGAGCCCTTAGGATCTTTGCTTGATTACCAGCATTGTGATAGCAGTCACACTAGTGGGGGCTGGGTAATCTATAAGCACATCCTTATACAGGTCCCTAGTCGCAGGACTATCGAGACAGGGCATCGATACTCCGGAGTAGACTAGCGTATGCGCTTCTCATCCCAGTGTGGGAGATGGTCTGTCCCACAGCCATCAGTACGTCGTACTGGAGATAGTATACGGGTGCTCGTTGGGTTACGAGTACACTGGACAGGACTCGTCAGGAACTGACAGGTTGGTATTATACCTATCGTCGGTTATCAGTTCCCAGGTGACATGAGTACAGCTTAGTCCGCTGACTTGACACTGGCACTTCGCCTCGAGTGTGTTCCCACTGCATTTTGATCACTACCCTACCACGGCTCAAAGGAGTCGTGCAAACAGGTAATGGTTGGGTGCAGTCCCGAAGCACTTGGAGGCAGTGATGGTTAGACAGGATTCGTCTCTCCCGGTATTGGGGGTTGACATCGCGCTGTGTCTAGGAGAGCCATTACACGAGTAGTCCCTGGCCAGGGCAAGCGAGATATACTGGTAGGCTTCCAGTGTTATCTCAGGGTGTTTTGGGCTTCACTCCGACACGACTTGTACCGCTATTGGGGGACTGACGTTTACCGCCCCCTAGGCCCGACATGCGATGTATCAGACGAACAGACCGGACTGTACGCAGACTGTCACATTCAGACTCAGTAGGAGTTCAGATGGGGTTCACCTCGTCAGCCTTCTTGTCGGCATCTACCTGGGGACCGTTACGCACAGCTAGTGCCGCTTGCGGTCTGTGGTTAAACCCACTGCCAGCGTAGTGTCGAGTCTTTAGAGTCCCACACAGAGGGTATTCGCCTCTGGGCAAAACAGAGTAGAGGTCGCATGGTTTTGCGACAGGGTTCGTTCTCATCCGCGCACTTGTGCACGTTTGGAGTCCGGACGGATATTACTGGCTGGCTCTGGTTTGAGTCAGATACTGGAATATGTTTTGAGGTTGCTTTTATCTCTCAGTATTCATGTTCCTCGGAACAAGAATGTAGGTGTGTATGCACAGTTGTTTGAGGAGGAGGAAGAGGATTTTCATTAGGGTTTCGGAACGGGTGCGTATGCACAGTTGACAGTCGTCTTTTTCCAAACCCTAATGGATTTATGTTATATCAATTAATAATATTAATAAAATGAAATTGTGTCATGGTTGGTTTTTGTTGACTAGTTGACCATGGTTGACTTGTTGACCATGGTTGAAGTTTTGACCATCATCATTACAAAAGAAAGATACTTTTTGATTCTTGCAAAACCATTTAATGTTTGAAATGATAATGGTCATTCCTAAACCTTCCATCAACTATTTCATTTTCATTATTATTATTAATTTAATAATTCTTTTTCTTTTGTCATATGGTTGCAAGAAAGAAAAAGAGAGCTCATTCTATCATTTAGCTTCTCTCTCCTCACTTCATCTTCTTCTTCCTCTAGCTAAAGGAGAATCCTTCTCATGTGTTGAGAATCCCTCTCCTTAAAAGAAAAACACCCCAAAGACATTCTCTACTCACTCTAGGATCAAAGGTTTAGCAAGCCGAAGATTCTAGTTCTCTCCAAGTTCGAGAAAGAGCCCGAAGGTGGATCCATCTTCGACGGAAGAAGACGACGAGAAGAGAACCATCAACCTCTACTAGGTTTCAAGAAGAAGGAGTTCAAGTTAGGTATAACCACTTTGCCGAGTAGTTAACTCTCCTTTGCATGTTTGCTAGTTTAGTTTAGAAAAGATCCCGACTTATGTTAGTCCATGTTGCCCCTTGCGCTAAAAATTTGATTTTTATACCGTTTCCGCCTCCCCGTAAGAACCGGGGGTCGCAACGTGGACTTACAGTGGTATCAGAGCCTAACTAAACTTAAACTAGCTTGGTAGTGAAGTGTAACGAAGTTCGGAACCGAAAAATCCAAAAACCAAACTTTTCAAAAACCCTAGTTTCTGTTAAATTTTTTTCTGGTCAAAACAAAATTTGTTTTACACCTAAAATCGGCTCAGGGTTTTGTGAGAACACCCACCAAAAACGAACCCATGAATCCTTCAAACCGCCGCGGATCCGCGGCCTCAGCTATTCTTGTCGCCGCGGATCCGCCGCCGTTTGGGCTCTTCATGTGATCGTGTTTTGTGTAGTGTTCTTCTGGTAGGGTTTTGGGATTTTTCAAATATATTATATGTGCCCAGATTTTCCAGAATAGAAATTTATTTTTGGGGGCCTATAATTCCGTATTTTTTTTCGAACTTCACTACACTTGGACTATATTGGTTATATCTGTCATGTTTGTATGTATTGAACGTCGGCTAATCGCTATAAGTCGATTAGTCGGGGTTATACATCTCTGTGATCTGTGTTTGATATTGGAATGTGTATATGAATGTGTTGGACTGTCGCGGGTGAATAGCCGGGGTGGATGTGAGATGAGCTTTTGTTTTTCTTTCATTCATTTGTAACATGTAAATTGATGTAATATTATTATTTGTTTGGCCGCACAACCGGGTCGGGGTTGTAGCCGTCATTGTATAATTCTTTTTACTATTTTTGCTCCTAGGATAGACCCATGGAGGGGTGCACAAACTACCGAGTACTTGGCGGGTAGTTTGCCGCACCCGTAGGGGTCTTGGGTGGGGTATTGGCTATTCACCGCGACCGTGTAATCCGCATTTCGTTGCAGGCTCGAACGGATTGCGGATTCCTAGTATATCCAATGTATTCATCTGTGATCTGTAATGTCTATCATTGCTATATCTATAACTATTTAGGCGTTGCTTATGTTTTACAGCCGCGCTAGCCCAGCCCCCGCTCTGTCGTTAGTTAAGTAACCTAACGGGTGATGACGGGGCCCCGTGGCGAATGCGAATGGCATAAGCGTACGTCATATTTTGGTTGTTTTCTGCAATGGTAGGATTTAAATGATGGGACGCATTAAAAGAACTAATGCAAGAATATCACGCATTAAAAGAACTAATGCAAGATAATAAACCAAGCTAAAGTCGTTGGAACACTTTCGAAAAACCACTCGGTTCTTTTCAAAACCAACTTTTAAATGCGGAGCTTGAGCCACTCCTTTTAAAAGCTATCTCGTTCCAATCGATTATATCAAGTTCACTACGTTCACGGTTTCGCCAAAACCATTCGTAGCCCTCCATCATTTCAGTTAAATGTACGGTAGTATTCAAGCTATGTATTTTGACCTCACGCCAAGGCATAGTGATTTGTAGCTACCGGATATTTATCTGTTGCATAGATAGAATGCGTTGTTTTGGGACAACTGTATCACTATTTTGGCCTACGTCAAGGGTAGGTACGGCTAGGTTCAAATCAACCGGGATAATGATGGGAAGAACTTGACATGTGACTTATGACATTTTGACCTCACGCCAAGGTCATAAGAGCATGGGGCAGAAATTCACATCGGGAGTTTCATAAGTACTGAAACTTGCTAGATTTGCATACCATTTGGAGTGTGATGATTCTGGTAGGATTCCTTCAGTTTCGTCACGCGATGATATTTGGATCCCGATCCTACTGTGAGTATATGCTACTCCTCGGGAAATTTCTCACTAAACGATCAATGCTATAAACCTAGTAGGTGCCTAGAAAGGTGTTAGCGGGGCTACGCCCCCAGGGAAAAGAGGTTATTTAATTAAGGAACTTCGCGAAAGCGTTGGAAAACCTCCCTCGAAGTACCGACACTGGCCTGGCTGAACGGTTAAGCAAGTATTGTGCGGTGGGATTGATCCTAACTAATTCTTCCTTTATGGTTTGAGGAGGGATTCGAGAGACAGTGGGAGCCATCCTGTTTAGAAAAACTAAAAACCATTCTAAACTTGCAAGAGCATCGTGCTAAAGTGTTTCTTCTCTCTCTCCTAATTGCAGCGACCATTCGACATGACTGGACTTAAGTTACTTCTAGATAAAAACATACTGACATGGCCAAACTACAAAGATTGGCTCAGGTATGTCAAAATGGCAATCACTTACGACAAGCTGGGGTATCTTCTTACCACCAAAGCTCCCCCCGTCCCAGGTCCCACCTCCAGCGTCGCGGATAAGGAAATCCGTAAGACTTGGGAGATTGATTGCGCGAAGGCCAGGTGCCTCGTGCTTGCCTCTATGGACAACGAACATCATAGGAGGCACGAGAATATGGATTTGGAATCCATATTTCTTCATACAAAAGAACTGTATGGAGAGCAGTCTCGTATCGCAAGATACGAAATGTCGAAGAAGTTGTTTTCGGCAAAGTTGGCCATCGGATCATCGGTAGCGGACCACGTGCTTAAGATGATTGGCTACATTGAGGAGCTCGCGGAACTTGGGACCACGTTGGAAAGTGAACTCTATACGGATTTAATTCTCCAGTCCCTTCCATCCACTTACGCCCAGTTTATACTGAACTTCAACTTACAAGAAAAGGAAGTTGAACTTTCAGAACTCCTCAACATGCTGAGGAGCGCAGAGGGCACCCTACAGAAAGGTAGGTAAACACGCGCTTTGTTTGTAGGAGGATCTTCTTCCTCTAGGTCCAAGGCGAAAGCCAAGGGAAAGAGGAAGAAAGCCCCCGCCAAACCAAGAGGCGGTGTTAGTAAAGTGGGTACGAAGGAAAAGGAAAAGGCAACAATGATTGCGGGGAAGCTTGTGGGAAAGGAGGAATGCTTCTATTGTCATAAGAATGGACACTGGAAGAAAGATTGCAGGGCTTGGAAGGCCAAGACACAGGAACTGAAGCAGGTTGCGGCTTCAGCTTCAGGTGTGTATGTTATTGAAAACTGTCTTTCGATAAACTCTACTTCCTGGGTATTGGATACCGAATCAGGATCTCATATCTGTAATTCTTTGCAGGCGTTGAGAAACCGTAGGGTTTTGAAGGCAGGTGACATGACCCTCAGAGTTGCAAACGGAGCTAGCATGGATGCTAAAGCCGTGGGGGACTATCACCTGGGAATGTCAGATGGGCATGTTTTGGTTTTGCGTAATTGCTTTTTTGTACCCAACGCAACTTGTAATATCATTTCTGTATCTTTGGTTTCTAAAGAAGGTTATGAATTTGCGTTTGTAAGTAATGTTGTAAACATTCGCCTTAATCAAGTTCTGATTGGGTTAGGTACACTGAGCAATGGTATATACGTATTAAACCAACCACAGATTTTCAATGTCCAGAATACACACAAAAGAAAGTCTTCAGATATCAATCAGGCTTTCTTGTGGCATTGTAGACTGGGTCACATAAATGAGAGAAGGTTGACTAAGTTACATACAGAAGGGTATTTGAATCCGTTCGAATATCAATCGTATGCCACTTGTCAATCCTGTCTCAAAGGAAAGATGACAAAGACTCTGTTCACTGGACACGGAGTAAGAGCGAACGAGCTCTTGGGGCACGTACACAGCGACGTGTGCGGTCCAATGTCTACACATGCGCGAAGCGGTTTTTCTTACTTCATTACTTTTACGGATGATTTTTCAAGGTTCGGACATGTCTTCTTAATGAAACATAAATCCGAAGCCTTTGGAAAATTCCAGGAATATAAGAATGAGGTAGAAAAACAAACCGGCAAAAGTATCAAGATTCTAAGATCGGATCGAGGTGGAGAATACTTGAGTGCCGAGTTTCTGAACTACTAAAAAGAGAATGGAATTCTCTCTCAGCTTACTCCTCCATACACTCCGCAACATAACGGTGTATCGGAGAGACGGAACCGCACCCTATTGGATATGGTACGGTCCATGATGAGTAACGCTGAGTTACCGCGATCATTATGGGGGTATGCGCTAGAATCAGCTGCGTACCTTTTGAACCGAGTTCCCACTAAGACTGTGTCTACCACACCATATGAATTATGGAGTGGGAAGAAACCCTATCTTCAATATCTGAAGATCTGGGGATGTCTGGCTTTTGTCAAAGAGCAGCATGCAGACAAACTCGAGGCACGCTCAGTACTGTGCAAGTTTGTGGGATACCCAAAGAACACCAGGGGGTATCTTTTCTACTACGCAGAGGAACAAAAAGTCCTTGTTTCTCGTAATGCCCACTTTCTAGAACACCAGTTCTTAGAAAAGGAAATTAGTGGGAGCGCAGTAGAACTGGAAGAAATTCCAGAACCACAGACTATTACTGAAAGCTTAGTGGAACCAGAGGGTTCGAATGAACAGGACATTTCTACGCCACTCCGCAGGAGTAGTAGGCAGTCTCATCCGCCCGAGAGATACTACGGTTTTCTCATAGACGGGGATAGAGAGGATTGCATCAGAGATTATGATGAGCCTACTAGCTTCCAGCAGGCCGTTCAAAGCGTTGACTCGGTAAAATGGCTGGATGCAATGCGGACCGAAATGGAGTCCATGTACACCAACAAAGTATGGACGTTGGACATTGCTCCAGACGGGGTAAAACCCGTAGGATGCAAGTGGATCTTCAAAAGGAAGATTGGTGTAGATGGACAGGTTGAGACCTATAAAGCTAGACTTGTAGCAAAGGGTTTCCGTCAAAGACCTGGCTTGGACTATGACGAAACCTTTTCTCCAGTGGCTATGCTGAAATCCATTCGGATCCTTCTTGCCATTGCTGCCTTCCACGATTATGAGATTTGGCAGATGGACGTAAAGACCGCTTTTCTAAATGGAAATTTAGAGGAGTGTGTCTATATGGATCAGCTAGAGGGTTTCATTCAGAGTGGGAGCAGCGGAAAGGTGTGCAAGTTGCTTAAGTCCATCTATGGACTAAAGCAGGCATCGCGGAGTTGGAACATCTGTTTTGATGAGACGGTCAAGGAATTTGGCTTTATCAAAAATCCAGATGAACCATGCATCTATAGTAGATTTGTAGCGAGAACTGTAGTATTCCTCGTTTTATACGTGGATGACATTCTCTTAATAGCAAATGACATTCCTATGCTACAATCTGTCAAGGGGTTCTTGTCGCACAGGTTCTCCATGAAAGACCTGGGTGATGCCTCATACATCCTGGGGATCCGGATCCATCGTAATAGATCCAAGAGGATATTGGGACTTTCTCGGTCCAGGTACATCGACACCATATTGAAAAGATTCAGTATGGAAGATTCCAAGCGCGGTAACCTACCGGCTTGTCACGGGATCACCCTCTCTAAAGAGATGTCTCCCAAGACTGATTTGGAGAGGGATCGCATGTCTATTATACCCTAAGCTTCTGCGGTAGGCTCTATAATGTATGCGATGTTGTGTACCAGACCGGATGTAGCTTATGCACTGAGTGTAGTAAGCCGGTATCAGTCAAACCCTAGGGAGAAACACTGGATAGCGGTAAAGAACATTCTCAAGTACCTGAGAAGGACTAAGGAGATGTTCTTGGTGCATGGCGGAAAAGACCTCCAGATTGAGGCCTTTGCTGACTCCAGCTTCCAGAGTGACAAGGATGATTCCAAGTCCATGTCGGGTTTCGTCTTTACCCTCAATGGAGGGGCGGTGTGTTGGAAGAGCTCCAAACAGGAAACCGTTGCAGACTCGACTATGGAAGCGGAATATATCGATGCATCTGATGCCGCAAAAGAAGCTGTCTGGATGAGGAAGTTCTTGAAAGAACTTCAGGTGGTTCCGTCCATTGTTGACCCAATACCTCTGTATTGCGACAACAACGGGGCTATAGCTTTAGCGAAGGAACCCAGGTCCCATCAGAGATCCAGACACATCTTGAGGCGGTATCACCTGATCAAGGAGATCGTGGATCGCAAGGAGATCGAGGTTCGGAGGGTTGCTTCAGAAGAAAACACTGCAGATCCATTCACCAAGGCCTTACCCCAGACTCAGTTCGAGCGGCTGATCGAGATGATAGGTCTTCGATACGCCAGTACATGGCCTTAGTGCAAGTGTGAGATTGTTAGTGTATATGCCCTAGAGGCCATTACTGTATCATACTAGTTTGTATATTACTTAATGGAAGCTTGGGATATTCACCTTGTATAAACAATCTTGCTCAATATAGTAGTATGCTACTTGGTTTGTTTCTACTTCAATGTGTACTTGTGTTTATTTTAGTATATCACTTATACGCATTAGTGGAGCCCTTAGGATCTTTGCTTGATTACCAGCATTGTGATGGCAGTCACACTAGTGGGGGCTGGGTAATCTATAAGCACATCCTTATACAGGTCCCTAGTCGCAGGACTATCGAGACAGGGCATCGATACTCCGGAGTAGACTAGCGTATGCGCTTCTCCTCCCAGTGTGGGAGATGGTCTGTCCCACAGCCATCAGTACGTCGTACTGGAGATAGTATACGGGTGCTCGTTGGGTTACGAGTACACTGGACAGGACTCGTCGGGAACTGACAGGTTGGTATTATACCTATCGTCAGTTATCAGTTCCCAGGTGACATGAGTACAGCTTAGTCCGCTGACTTAACACTGGCACTTCGCCTCGAGTGTGTTCCCACTGCATTTTGATCACTACCCTACCACGGCTCAAAGGAGTCGTGCAAACAGGTAATGGTTGGGTGCAGTCCCGAAGCACTTGGAGGCAGTGACGGTTAGACAGGATTCGTCTCTCCCGGTATTGGGGGTTGACATCGCGCTGTGTCTAGGAGAGCCATTACACGAGTAGTCCCTGGCCAGGGCAAGCGAGATATACTGGTAGGCTTCCAGTGTTATCTCAGGGTGTTTTGGGCTTCACTCCGACACGACTTGTACCGCTATTGGGGGACTGACGTTTACCGCCCCCTAGGCCCGACATGCGATGTATCAGACGAACAGACCGGACTGTACGCAGACTGTCACATTCAGACTCAGTAGGAGTTCAGATGGGGTTCACCTCGTCAGCCTTGTTGTCGGCATCTACCTGGGGACCGTTACGCACAGCTAGTGCCGCTTGCGGTCTGTGGTTAAACCCACTGCCAGCGTAGTGTCGAGTCTTTAGAGTCCCACACAGAGGGTATTCGCCTCTGGGCAAAACAGAGTAGAGGTCGCATGGTTTTGCGACAGGGTTCGTTCTCATCCGCGCACTTGTGCACGTTTGGAATCCGGACGGATATTACTGGCTGGCTCTGGTTTGAGTCAGATACTGGTATATGTTTTGGGGTTGCTTTTATCTCTCAGTATTCATGTTCCTCGGAACAAGAATGCAGGTGTGTATGCACAGTTGTTTGAGGAGGAGGAAGAGGATTTTCATTAGGGTTTCGGAACGGGTGCGTATGCACAGTTGACAGTCGTCTTTTTCCAAACCCTAATGGATTTATATTATATCAATTAATAATATTAATAAAATGAAATCGTGTCATGGTTGGTTTTTGTTGACTAGTTGACCATGGTTGACTTGTTGACCATGGTTGAAGTTTTGACCATCATCATTACAAAAGAAAGATGCTTTTTAATTCTTGCAAAACCATTTAATGTTTGAAATGATAATGGTCATTCCTAAACCTTCCATCAACTATTTCATTTTCATTATTTTTATTAATTTGATAATTCTTTTTCTTTTGTCATATGGTTGCAAGAAAGAAAAAGAGAGCTCATTCTATCCTTTAGCTTCTCTCTCCTCACATCATCTTCTTCTTCCTCTTGCTAAAGGAGAATCCTTCCCATGTGTTGAGAATCCCTCTCCTTAAAAGAAAAACACCCCAAAGACATTCTCTACTCACTCTAGGATCAAAGGTTTAGCAAGCCGAAGATTCTAGTTCTCTCCAAGTTCGAGAAAGAGCCCGAAGGTTGAACCCTCAGGTGGAACCATCTTCGACGGAAGAAGGCGACGAGAAGAGAACCATCAACCTCTACTAGGTTTCAAGAAGAAGGAGTTCAAGTTAGGTATAACCACTTTGCCGAGTAGTTAACTCTCCTTTGCATGTTTGCTAGTTTAGTTTAGAAAAGATCCCGACTTATGTTAGTCCATGTTGCCCCTTGCGCTAAAAATTTGATTTTTATACCGTTTCCGCCTCCCCGTAAGAACCGGGGGTCGCAACGTGGACTTACACGTAAGACAGCATATCACTGGCGTCGGCCTCTGGCTCTCTGAATGTACGTGACACATCTGATCCTGGGTGCAAGTATCATTGGTGCAGTGTCCTGGAAGGAATCCTGCTTACGGTCTCTTCCATGTATCGTCTCTGCCAACTGTCCGGAAGTCATCGTCCTTTCCTATATCCGCATCTTGCTCTGGAACGACTGCATACTCATCGCGACTCCTTCTGGAAGGTAAATCCAAGTACCATGCCTCGGCATGAGCATCGCATCTCTGATGTCGGCGGAGTGGAACGTCATCTCATCAAGATATGGTACGAACCTTTTAGTTCACTTTTCTCTAATGTCGTCTGCTTTGGACTCGTCTCGTCGCGCCTGCATGGACTGAGCTCCAACGGCTATCCTCGTATCGGGAGTCTCCCAAGAAATGCATCTCACCACCTAGCATCCGAATTAAGTCGAGCCATCCGATCGAGTCGTCAAAACCTCATAATCCCCCAAGAGCTCAACATCTTGGGCACAGTTTAATAGTATCGAGTACATACCACAGCATCGGTGGTCCAGCCGTAGAAGGGCAAACCCAAGCCTCAGTAATGGCGCCGTAGAACCGCCGCAAACCCGAAGGTTCAAAGGCTTTCACACGGTCATTAAGTCGAGTTAGGGTTTCATTCTTCTAGAGGGTCCATAGAATTGCCTGCATGCCCTTCCGAATACTTTAAACTTGGAATAATAGGTTTCTGACATTCGATCGTCTCTGTCGACTCTCAACGTCTCCGCGTGAAGTCGTCTCTTGCTGGAATCAATCTATCTGATGACCTCTCATCGGGTAGGCGAACGAACCACATGTCCTAGTCATTCATCCTCGGGTGACTAGCGACCTTCTATCATCTCTTAGTACAACCTGTATTGCAATAGCTCCAACATATGGGGCGATATCTCGTCGCTCGCGGCAACAACTGGCTCACTCGTCTGCACGCTGAACAGTGCCTCAATCATCATGAGTAAGCAAAACACTAACGGTCATCAAAATCTGGCTGGCCTCTATCATTAGCTCAATCCTCTAATGTCGATCAGCACATCCGAGTAACCTCATAAAGGCAATCCGCCAAACGCTCGTGGCGCGGAAACACGGTAAAAAAACACATCTCCGCAATCGTGTGTCGCCGGAATTTCGCCCTGGTCAGTCCTCGTTCGTGACAAGCTCGTGCTGACCGCAACTCTAGCTGTAGCTCTCCCTGCCCGTAATCGTGGCAGCAAAACCATAACTGGTACTGATGAGACTAGATCAGAATGAATATAATACTGAGCAAAGAAATGTACATCCAAAGGCTCCTTAAGTGGAGTGGCATGTCGTAAGTATGCCGCGGAACATACCCACGGTACGTCACTCTACTTTAGTCACCTATTCCATCAACCAAGGGTCATCCTACGCTCTGAAGGTAAAACCTAACGCTTTGATACCAACTTTGTCACGACCCGAAAGTACGGAACATGACCGGCACTTAGACTACGAACGTCTCAAGGAGTACGTATGCTAAGTAAGCCGAAACCCAGAAATCCAAACCAAGAGAAGTAGTAGAGAATAGGAAGAACCATATCAAATCAACCTGTACGCAACATAATATACAACGCCTAAAGGCGAGGATCACAACAGAAATGGAACTCAACCAGCAAGAAACTCAAGAAATAAAACATGCTACTCTATGGTCGAAAGAATAACATTACTGGTCTCTATCTCAAAATAAATACATGTTTGGTTGATGGAACTTCTAGATACAACTGAAATATAATATACAAGGTATAATGATGGATAAGATACAATAAACCCACCTACTAGCAAGTCACCTGAAAAGAAACCGTAACCGCAAAGCCGTAATGAAATCCATACGGCAACACCTGCAAGAAACTGGGGCACAACGGGGGTGAGTTGCCAACTCGTGAGTAGAAAAAGATCTACGAACAGAAAATCGCATGAATAACGCAACCTAGGTCAATGATCATAATATATCCTCAAATATATGAATAACATGCAGCCTATAACAATAGCTAGGGTAATATCTAACCCGAGTGTGATCTCATGTGCCCGTGTCAGTGCCTCAGGTAGCAATATATCATATGAATGAGGTATGAATGCATGAAAACAGAATACATGTAAATGAAGAAACTGTTTTCATAAATTAGTGAGATTTCCTTTGTATTTTTAAAATGAGGTATCATAAATGAAATCAGCATCAACAGTGTCTAGTATCGACACAAAACATAAATCTCAATGTCTCAAAACCTCAGGCTCCGGCCATCCGGACTGGCCTGTATCATCAAATCTCAGTACCTCAATATCTCGAAATCTCAATGTCTCAATCTCAATATCTAGGGCGCCGTCAGTCCAGACCGGCCCCTACCATCCATCTCAAGACCACAACGGTATCCTCCGGATATCCGACGCGTCAGGTAAAATCACCGGTAGGTAGTCTCCCCCTGCCAGGCTCATCGTCATCACCACAAGCTTCTTGCCCCGGGGTACCTTACCGGGTCCACCATGTACCCGAAACGGTTCATCCAACTCCTCGAATCGGGTCTCCAAATCTATCAGCAAACTCATGGTGGACGACTCATACATCATGGGGAAAAAACCGCGCTTTTTATTTAAAAAGAGAAAGAAGAAGTTTGTATATGTTTTGCGGTTTTCCCCAAATCCAGAAAATCTCATGGAAATCCAAATCCAAAACCTCAATAGCACGTAAAAAGTGAATATATGAATGAGAATCCATGAATGCGGCATAACAATGAATAACAGTATGCATGAGGTAGCAGGTAATAACTATAATGTCTAAACTAACATATAAGGCAAGTACACTAATATCATGTCTAAACTATTAGCTAACAGGCTATGTCAAGCAATAATATTTTCTAAGGTGTACGTGACGTGGTAATTACCGATGAAGATGTGTGTGAGCCGGCAAGTAAGTGTACGTGGTACATACGCATCATCGGTAACGGTGCTGGTGTCCTAACCACAAGATATCAACAGTAGAATATGAAGCATAATATAAGCATGTGATGCGGAGCAAACAACAATAATGAGCGGGAGCTGAATACTAGACGCAACGATAATTAATCTGTTTTAACCTAATATAAGTCCTACAATGGTGCCTTTTGAAATAACACGAATCGTGGGGTTTTGAAATAGGGGCTACGGTGTTTTTAAGAAAAGATACGTTTTTTTGAAATATCCGTAGGATCCCTTAGGCTGTCTTTAAAAATACGCACGATTCGTAAGCTTTGAAATAGGTAGGAACCGAATCTAATTTAACAACTAACTAAACTAAAGGGCTACGCTATAAGCTAGACTACAGGTAAGGAAACCGCCTAACATCTGAGTCGATACATATACATACCTGTATATATATTAGTCGGTGATCCCGCCTCAATAATATCATATCCGATACCATATCTATAATCAGACATCCCAAGTCAAGAGTGCGGATCAATCATCAAGATATAGCTCGTACGTAAATCCGTCGTACGGCATCCCCAAATCTGGGTACGGGTCAATATCATATTCCTCACACTATTCCTCTGGTATCCTCTTTATCCAAGATCATAGTCTAGGGTACTGACCTATGTCTAGTACAATACTAATATCCTCAATATACTCATGATCTGACTACTGATCGACAATCTCGTACAAACCGATATCGTCAGCACATATCATCATCAAGGGGTATACATCGCCCGATACGGCCTAATATCAATATCCTAGCATATTATGCCTCATATCACGATCACATGTCGACCATTTATATACTTATCACAATTTAAATCAACAAATATGCAACTAGCAACTTAAATTGGATTTAGCATAACCTAATATGTCAAATACATCACACAACCCTAAACTCACAACACAAACCCCAATTTAAATTCAAACCCCACTCTTGAATTTCAAATCATGCACTTGGAATTAAATAAAAACCTATTTAAACACCTAATTAAGCTAACTTAAAACAATTAACAACAATTTAACACAAAGGTTAGAATTTATACCAAAATAATTTGAAGATCTCACAAGCACACTTAGCCTCCCAAATTGAAATCTAAATCCCTAGATCCATGCTATGGTAGCCAAGGAAAAATGTGTAGGAGGTGGATTTGGATTTGGATTTTTGCTTGATTTTTGACAATTTTTTTTTGAGGATTTTTGGAGAAGAGAAGAAATGAGGGAAAGAGAGGGGAGGGGCTGAACAATTCAGCAGTGGGCTCGGCTAGAGAGGAGGGGGAAGAGGTGAGAGAGTGAGGGTGTTGGTTTCAAAGTCAAAAATAAAGTCAAAAGCCCATTCTTATGCATGTATATTATTCTTTTCTTTTCTTTTCTAGTGAAGAAAGTGTAGGTACTTGGGGATTGGGGAAGCCCAAATTTCGGCCAGCAAGAGGGGAAAAGGGGAGGTGGTGTGTGTGTGTGAAGAAATGAACACCAAACACCAATTCAATATGCACCAAATCCCTTTTATTTTCACAAAATAAGCATTTTTCTTCAATATTTTCTAAACCGTTTTGGCAAACCATTTCATTTCAAAAACCACATGATAAAATTATGTTTAATGTGTTATGATGCACAAAATTTGTTTCAACTCATTCCAATTTGTAATTTTCCCTAATTAAATATATTAGTGACGGCTTAAAATAATATTAAAATAATTAATTTCGGAAAAAATTTCAGAAAATTTGAAATTTCACCAGTGGGTCAATAAACACCAAATACTAGCAATTTCATAACTAGAATATGTATATTTAATTTTTATAATAAGATATTTGTATTTTAACTTTTTACAGAAAACCCCCTTATTTTACCGTTTTTTCGAAATTTCACCGAAACGATTTTCAAAACGTTACAATGCAACATAGAATAGTGGTATGCACATACAAAGTCATATCCTGATGCAATAATACTACTGTGTAGTGACATAGCCATTATCGATGATGAAGTGTGTGAGCCGGCAAGCAAGTGTACGTGGAACATATGCATCATCGATAATGGTGCTGGTGTCCTAACAGCATGATTGCAATATAGAAATAAACACATGCAATGTGATGCGGAATCGAATAATCAATGCAACAGTGAAGAATTTACACCAATATGTATATGTCATGCGGTGGTGCCATTTGAAGTAAGACGAATCGGGGTTTTGGTAAAATAAGGGTTACGGTGTTTTTAAGAATAGATACGTCTTTTGAAAATACCCGTAGAATCCCTTTACTTGTCCTTAAGATATTCCCGGTTCGTTAGTTTTGAAATAGGTATGACTCGGGTCTAGTCTAACATCTACTAAGCCAAGTCCACCATGAGGGGTATGGAAACCACCTAAATCTGAGTCGATATATATATTAGTCGGTGATCCCGCCTCAATAGTATCGCGTACGATACAGTATATCATCTGACATCCTCGAGTCATGTTCAGTTGATAAAACTGCACACTTGTATTACATTTTTCCTACCATTTTCATATTAAAAAAAGGACTATATTATAATATATTATACATATGAGGGTTTATGTGTAAAAGCATTATTTTCCATGTGTTAATATATTTTAATTATCATTTGGTAGGAAAATGTATGCAAATAAATTTATTGACCAAATCCTAGTAGAACAAAGTCTACTAAATATTATTTGAGTTGTTGTGCAAAAGATTTCCAAGTTGTTATGCAGGATTTAACAAACAAATCAATTTGTTGAAGAAAACTTGCCAAATTAAGAAGCAAAACTTGGAGACCAAGTCTGGAAGCAACCGAGAGAAGATTTCTGAATTCTAAAGATGCCTAGGATTGCCAAATGTCAAAATCAGAGAGCCAAAGAAAATTGATCAAAAGATCTCATCCATTGAGCGTGGATCCGCGGCTAAACCCACCCTTAAGCCGCGGATCCGCCGCACTTTTGTGGAATTGGAAGGCAAGATTTTCTGGTGTGAATCCAAGCTATATTTTACCAAGTTTTCAACAATAAGATTCTGGCTTTGCACTATAAAAAGGCACCGAGAGTCTCTTGGAAAAGCCATCAAGCCGAAGAGATCACGAAGTCCAAGACGGCTCACGCATCCAGGCTGATCATCAACTATTCATCTACCTCCTTGGAAGAGATCGAGAAGCAAACTAGTCTTTGTAATCATTTTCTAAGGAATCAAAGTGTAGATTGTTCAAGTTGATTAATAAAGGTAGTTGTTTTATTTTATTCTTTTTCATTTTACATTATGTTTTCCCTCTTTCTTTTCATCTTCTTCTCCCAACATGCGCGAGTAATTCTTCGCTTGTTAGGGTTCGTAGGATTAGGGTAGGCTAATGGACGATGAAAATAACTAAACCCTTTTTAAGTCCTATAAAGTTTAGGAACTTTATCAAAAGAATCATTAACATCCTAATCGGGCGCGCTAGCAATTCTTTGCTAGTTCCGACCGCAATTAGAGATTAGATTAATGATTGTTTTGGTAAAGGCTAGATATGAACGGAGTTCCGTGTCGAGATAAGGGTTAAGAGTGGGATTCCTTTTCCCTCCAGAAACCCTAATCTACACGCATCACCGTCGTTCTAGTTCTAAATCTATTAATGGATAAAAAGGGTAACTTTTAATTAATCGTCCATAACTACTAAATCCTAACGAACCCTACAAGCCCTCTTATTATATTATCTACATCTTTAAAATAATCTAGATCTATATTTTACATTCTTGTTTAACGTAGATCCAGAAACCATTCTATAAAATTCTTTATTCCTCCTCTCTTTCTCAACACATCTAAAGTAAAAGTAAAAGGTTCCACGTTTCCCAGAGGACGACCCGTACTCATCTCGGTCTAGCTACACGCGACACCGTTCTGATTGCGGTTACACTACAAACATAAATCTTTCGAACCAGTCAAATGGCGCCGTTGCCGGGGAAACGTGCGTAATTTTTTATTTTTACTATTTGTGTTGAATTCTTAGACGAGTCATATCATTATTAAAACAAAACTGCAAATTGTATATTTAACGATTATTGTGTGAATTTTTGCGAGGAAATCTGGAGTCACGGACTTGAGGAAACAGGAGATCTAGGGTTCACACTTCTCTGGTAAGATTCTAACTCCCTTCTCTCTCCTCTAAAATCCAATAAAATCTACTTTCTGCAGGATTCTTTGCAAAATATCGCCGCTCAAAAATCTTTTTGCAAAGTTTTGTTTTTCGGTTTGTTTTTGCATATTTTAATACGGATCTTTAAGGGGCAAGGACCAAATCAAGATTAGGTGGGGATTTCATCACCCTTCCTAAGCCCCACAAATCACAAACCGAGCATATAGATCAACCCTTCATTAATTTAAAAAATATCTAGACCAGACTCTAAGGACTGTCGCGCTCAATAAGGACAGAGGAAGGTCGTGGGTAATCTATCGTTTATCCGCATTACTTTTGTAGTGCCTAGGCAAGTGTGACAAAGGCTAGTGGTTTTTAATTAGGCCCACGACGTGGTTCCTTCCCACTTACCTGGCACTTACCTGGCTACAAGGGTAGTACGGAGGCGGTAGAGGATTGATCCTGCGGCTTGTCCTTTGGAAGTCTAGGAGCGGTCTAGAGACTGGACCTAGGTGACCTTAGTTCTAGGGTTGCTTGTGCATCTTAGGGAGATTTGTCTTGAGTCCCACTTTTTCAAAACAAGCCAATTTTTAAATCACACACACGCTGCCACTTGCACTAAACCCGCTTAGTGCATGCTCGGCTGGACACGGGATCCTAGTGCCCGTCTTGTCCGCGTTCCTGCTATCGACACCGAAGTCGGTACTTCTTCATCTTCTTTTCCCCCACCACACACCACGACCGAGATGGACGACACTCCATCAAATTATAACACCGCGCTGCCACCGCCCGAAGGTGCGCAGAATCCTCCGCGCATTTCTCTCCAAGAGAGATGCTATCCTATACGTGGTCCTCTTCCCACTTGTCTATCTCTTCCACCACCTAACGGGGATAATTTCGAAATTAAACCCCACTAAATCAATCTGCTGCCCAAATTTCACGGGCTTGAGTCGGAAGACGCGTACGTTTTCATCACCAAATTCGAAAACGTATGCGCAATGATGGGTACTTCACAATTGACTTTAGATGCTATGCGCTTACGTCTTGTCCCATTCACACTGTGCGACTTGGCAGAAAAATGGCTTTACAATACCGCCGCACACTCTATCACTAATTGGGATGAATTCGTCATAGCATTTCTTAAGAAGTTTTACCCAAACCATAAGACTGCACGTGTTAGGAGCGAGATCAACCAGTTCACCCAGCTTCCCAATGAACCATTTTGGAAGTGCTTTGAACGTTTCAAAGATCTGCTTGTCCAATGTCCCCATCACGGAATACAAAGATGGGATTTATGTCGGATTATATATGAGGGCATTAATCCAGCGACAAAGCAGATGCTTGAAACAATGTGTCAATGCAATTTCATGTCTAAAAATGACGGTGAAGCTTGGAAATATCTGGAAGACCTTGCTGAACACACGTTGCAGTGGGAAAGCGTTAGACCACCTTCAACTAAGGGAGGTATTCACCAGCTCGATGTCTCTATTGCAGTAAAAGCCGAAATGGCAGCGATTCAGAAGAAACTCGATGCTATTGAAAACAAGTTCTCAACATTCTCCCTAAATCAGGTCACGCTTCCTAAGACCGTCTGTGGTTGCTGTTTGGATCCTTCACACTTAACGGAAGAATGTCCTATGAATGCATCGTTTCAAGCTAATGCTGCTTTTCAGCAGCGACCTAGAAACGATCCTTATTCTTCCACATACAATCAAGGATGGAGGAATCATCCTAACTTTGCTTGGAATCAAAACCAACAAAGCAATTATCAAAGACCTCCTCCACAGCAACCACAACCACAGAATCAGCCCCCCTTTCAGTCACAGAATTTCCAAAATCCGGCCAACATTTCTACACCACAAGTGGCCGGTACTGACAACTCACTTGCACAAACTTTGGATATGTTCATGAAACAATCCATGCAAAATTCGGCTGAAATGAGGTCTTCTATTGATACCCTAACGAAAAACTCCTCCTCCCATGGTGAGAGTATCAAATCAATAGAAAACCAAATCGCACAGTTAAACGCCGCAATGAGTGCGAGAGAGAAAGGGAAACTCCCATCTCAACCCATACCTAATCCTGGCCACTCACAAAGTTATAATGTGAGTGCTCTTACCACGTTGAGATCGGGGAGAGTGCTGAATGACCGAGTGGGTGAGCAATGTGATGATAGTGACACCAATGATAACCCAGCTTCTTCTTCTTCTTCTTTCCCTAATTCGTCTAGTCTCCCACCTTCACCCGAGCCTATTCTCCGTTTTCCCCAAGGCTCGAACACTTTGCCAATTTCGCCAAATCTATCTAAGTCGATTCCCACTCCAGTTTTGGGATCGAATCCATCCCCACAGTCTTCTCCACAAACGTTGGACCTAAAACTTATTGATCAAGCACCTTATCCAAACAGGTTGAGGGGCAACAGACCAAGTCCACAAATGGAGAAGATTGTGGAATTTTTTAAGCAAGTTAACATAAACATTCCTCTCCTAGATGCTATTCAACAAGTTCCGTCATATGCGAAAATCTTAAAGGACTTGTGCACTAGGAAGCGAAAAGTTCAAGTACCTAAAAAAGTTTTCTTTGCGAGTAATGTGAGCACAGCTTTTACACAACAACTTCCCAAGAAACGAAAGGACCCCGGAAGTCCTACAATTTCAATTTCTATTTGGGGTAAAAATATCAATCGTGCTCTACTCGATCTTGGTGCTAGTGTTAACTTGCTTCCGTATTCTGTGTATGAGCAATTAGGGATCGGAGAGTTAAAACCTGCGCATTGCACTCTTCAGATGGCCGATCGATCTATCACCCAACCTAGAAGTGAGCTAGAGGATGTGTTAATCAAAGTCGGGGAATTCATATTTCCTGTGGACTTTATCTTTATTGATACACAACCTGTGGCAAACCCACGCAATCAAATCCCGGTGATACTCGGTCGACCTTTTTTGGCCACTTCCAATGCAGTAATTAATTGTAGAAACGGCTCTATGACCCTATCCTTTGGAAAGAAGTCAATTGAGCTTAACATTTACAAGTTGGGAAGTGAACCCTCCGAACCTTATGCTCATGTGTGTTCTGTCGAATTAATGGATGTCGACAGCAGCGAATTTGATCAACCTCATGATACAGACTCTTTTCATATGTTGTTTTTTGACCCAACCATTTACTCTTCCACCGAGTTGTCCGGGTCAACATCTAATGAGAAACCTTTTATAGAGTCTGACGATCACCCCATTTTTTCTGATGACATTATTTTTCGGGGTATCGATGAAAGCTTTGAGCAAATTTTCGCTGATGAACTCGCATTTTTACAAGACACGGGTGTTGAGATGAATCAAATCCAAGATGAAGAAATTGGACCTCCACCCCCTCTTTTGGACAATCATGATAACGCGAGTAATCCATCATCACTATCACCGTGTCGTCTCTCCAAATTGAGACGCAATCCTTTTCCAATACACCTCTTGTCACCTCCCCACTTCTTCACATCAATAGGTGACATGTTCTTCCACCAACCTTGGTGCTTCATCAATAAAATTTTTGAATGGTTGGTGTTGACCTTCGGTCTTTGCAAAGCTTGGCATTGACCAATAACCTTGACCCAAAATTGTTTAACTCAAGTTTGGGGGAGGGATGGTATATTTTGGCTCTTGAAAGGAAATGAATTTTACAAAATTGTGAGCCTAAAATAAGTTTGGGGGAGGATTTTCACTTTCATATATTCTTGCCCCCATTAATAATTTCCTCCCAAGTCTACAGGTTTTTGAGCTTAACAGAAGACATCAGTGAGGACACTGCTGTAAACAGGTTTGGGGGAGGTTTGTGCTTATTTACACATCAATTTGCATCATATTTAGCATAAGCACAATATTTTCAAAAAAAAATTAAAAAATTTTCTTTTGTAACAAAAGAGTAGAAAGTGAAAAATTACATCCAAAAGATAGGAATAGTTTAAGAAAACCAAGAAAATTAGAAGTTTTCTTACACGAACCGGTAATCAGTAGTTATGAGCTGTTGTCCCAAGGGTTAATAAGATGAAGGAAGTCACTAATCTGAGAATAAACATAAGTCTGAAAAATAGTCCCTATTCTGGAAGCCAAACATTTGAATGTTGATACCCTACTATATGCACTTACACACGTCTTGAAACTCGGGATAGTAGAGGATACCTTGAAATGCTCGTCTAAAAGCTAAAGTATGAAGGAAATGAAAAAAAAAATGAAGAAAATATAAAAATGGTGAAAAGAAAAAAATGAACACTGGTTTTGTTATCACCAAGGCAGCAATAAAAAAAATATAGCGAGGGTGCCTCTTCACCTAGTGCCCTAAGGCCAACTGGTCTGGGAGTCACTGCTAAGCCTTAGGTGGTGCAAGACGAGGAAAAATAATATCACCTAATCAGCAAGCACATGAGTAATCGGTCTGTTAGTACCTCAAGAAGTATTAACGGTCGCATGAAAATGTGTGAGCGAATCTTAATATTCATCAAATTAAAAAAGTACTAAGGTAGATGGACAAGAGTATGATAGCTTGAATTGAATTCTCCGAGTGTAGGGATGTTCTTTACACACACGTGGGGTTATATGATCAATGTTTGGATGAAAGGTAGGAATGAAGAATAAAGATGATGTTTTATTGAGGGATAATGTGATTTCTAACATTTTTTCATGACTATTAAGATAGGGCTCATGACAGCTGAAAAGCTAGTATAGTTGGAAACTCTTCTTTTCAAGGCCTTTCTTTTATGGTTCTTATCTTTATATGTAAATTTCACCATCTTTCTTTTGTTATTGGATTTTGTGGGTGTAATCAACTGAAAACCCTCAGGAGACAACACTCCTCCTACTAGGGACACCTAGAGATTTAACGGCTTGTTGCACGTGCTCAGTGCAATCGTGTCTGCCTACGAAAGTGTGCTTAGTTTTCTCCTTTCTTTTTCTCCTCTTAAATAAACTAGTTTGCTCGGGACGATCAAAGATAAGTTTGGGGGTATTTGTTCAGTTGATAAAACTGCACACTTGTATTACATTTTTCCTACCATTTTCATATTAAAAAAAGGACTATATTATAATATATTATACATATGAGGGTTTATGTGTAAAAGCATTATTTTCCATGTGTTAATATATTTTAATTATCATTTGGTAGGAAAATGTATGCAAATAAATTTATTGACCAAATCCTAATAGAACAAAGTCTACTAAATATTATTTGAGTTGTTGTGCAAAAGATTTCTGTCACGACCCAGAATTGGCCCGTGACGGCCCTAATACTACGCAACGCCTAAAGACGCAACATAGTAAAAGAAAGCCAAAACCCAGAAATCTAAACCATGAAAAATACGGAAAAGATAATATAAGTTTTGAAACCATTGAAATCGCAACCCAAATTCTTTAAAAGTCTTATTTTCCTTCTTTAAAATTTTAGCAACACCCCTTTTTGATGAAAACCAGCCCAGATGAATACAATACAAATATAAGACGCCGTAGCGAAGAACTAAAGACAGTAGAGAGAAGCTGTATATAAATAAAAGACATAAATCCACAATAATACACACTAACGTCCTCACCAAGTCTCTATGTCCACAAATACAATAGTAGATGGAGAGAGAGTACAATATACAACGAAGGTACAATATGAAATACAGATAACCGTCTAACCCACCTAAGCAAAATGGTACTGTGAGCTGATGCGGTATCTGTAGCAAAAGGTAGTAGCTGGATAGCTGAATAAAGGAATAGCCTGCCTCGACTACTCTGGGGAAAAACCTGAAACACCTGTGGCACAACGGGGGTGAGTTGCCAACTCGTGAATAGTATAAAACATATGCAGGTAATCGCAGGAATGCACGTACAGCATGAATCTAAGATATGCGATTACAGTAGTAATAATATGTCATGCAATGCTGAAATAAAGAGAGTACACTAGCAGGTACAATCAATAAGTGAAGCGATAGTAACATGACAATAGTATGCAGTAGAGATATGAGAAAGCAAATATGCAACTATCATAAGGGTACACTACAAGTACTACCAATATATATGAATCTGTGCATAAGGTAGGTAAGGGTGAGGTATAGGGTGGAATATGTCATTTTCCACGGAAACCTGACGTCGTGGCAGGATCACAATCCATCAAGATACTCCAATCACAATCCTCAAACCGGCCCCCACATTGGGCTGTCACAATATAAAAGTCTCACATCACCTCAATGTACAATATCGGATAGCTCTCCTATATCTCGAATGTACAAATCACCAATCACATAGGTATATCCAATGTCCAATCCCAATGAATCACCTAGTATCCCAAGTCCAATCTCAAGTAAGTTTCTAGCATCCTAAAGGTAAATATATATACAGAAATAAATATGATGGGGGCAATACACATATATTAGTGTCCCATACCACTAATATTGGTGTAAAGGTATATATAACAACGGCTAAATCCCCTGATATATATACAAAAAGGGGTTAAAGAAATATCATGAAACCATGTGCCAAGCATCGGCACAGAAATCCTCGTATATGGGGCATCCGTCAGTCCGGATCAGCCCACGGGGTCCGTCTGCAGTGTCGGCCCTCGGCCTCAACAGTACAGGTCATCCCGCATCCACCTCTCTACTCTGGCCAGTAGCCTCCAGACAACTGCCAGGTCCAAACAATCACCGGTAGGTACTCGCCCGCCTCCAGGCTCAATCGGCAAACCCATCGATCTTCTTGCCGAGGGGAACCATACCGGGCCCCACCATGTACTCTCATACGGCAACCACACATCGTATGGAGCATAAAATCAGCACCGATAAAACTCATGGGGGACGCTCGAAATATCATATCAAGGGAACCGGGTTGTTACATGTATGCATAATTTCATGAACTCCCGCGGTTCCCAAATCCCGAAAACCTCATATAAAATCCAGATAAACAATGCATGAATCCAGGAATAAATGTATGCGATATATCTGAATGCGAGTGAGTAAACACAAGTATATAGCTGAACCAGATGTATGCGAAATCATGATAAGGTACAGCTAAGTAACATCAGTAAATGTTAATATGCGACAACAACTGAATATGTATCTAACATACAGGTGTAGCAAAGTATAGGTATCTACCTATAAGAACTGATGTCGTATACCCCCCTGGGTATAAGTAACATATGTAGGAAATCCCTCCCGGTATAGGTAAAATATGTAGGAGGTGTACCTGTAGCTGTATCGCAAAGTGAAAATATACCTATCACTAAAGGTATGATACATTATAGGTATACCGATAAACTAGATGTCAAGTGTGGCAAGCAATGGTAGCTATAAGGGGTAGTGTGTGACATGACAATTATTGACGGTGTGTGTGTAGCATGCAATCCGTGCTCGTGCAACATGAACCGTCAATAATGTGTGCAGTGTCCTACGGCTGCTAGTCACAGTATATAGCCATATCAAGGAAATGCAGTAAGGCGCAATTCTACAATGAAGTAGAATGTGCGACAGGTAATTGAATCCTAGCCCAGACGCATAACGCCATGCGGGCGATTCCCCTGTAGATGTTAAATCTACTCACCTATACTCCACGCTAGGTGAATCCTACCATCTGCTCCCCCTGTAGCCGTGTCCGTAGTCCCTGCCTGCAAACCTGCAAATAAGATAAGGAAATCACATATAAGCCAAATATCTCGCGAAACGCGATATCGAATCGAAACGAGAAACTCACGTCGCGAACTAAACGCCCGTGTGCACGATACGCTGAATCGTGTGTGTACGCGTCTAAAACCATCGCGACACGCCGCGATACGCTGGATCACAGAACCCACTCATGTATCGCGCGTATCGCGCAAACACAACGAAACACAAAAGCGACATATAGTCCCAGATTTTCCTACAGGCAAGATATTACAAAACTAGACATGTCAAAGACCTAGAAAACACAGCAGGGAGCCCTACACCCAAACCCCAACACCCAAGCTCCCCACTGGGCCGCAAATTGCGGCCAAAAAGAAGAAATTGGCGGCCTGGGTTAGGAGTTAGGGGGTCGTGCTCTGGTGGTGGTGTCTAGACCTAGGTATCATGTCCCAGTATTCTCAATTTTGTTCTGCAAGGTCCGGGTCTATAGCAGATCACAAATGTCCAGTATATCACTTAAAAACGACAATTTGCACCAAATAGAAACCTTATGGTATTTTAGTGTAATCTGGCTATTCCTCAGTTGAAGTGGCCTTGTTAACACTTAAATATACTAGGTTAGCTAACACAAACATCAATTTGCCATCACAACTCACAAATTACCAAAACTAGCACTAAACTAGCTATTTCAACACTAATCGACACAAAACTTTAAGTACACACGAAATGGGGTTCAGAAATTACCCTATTGGACCTTAAAGAGCCCAAGAAAGCAGGTGAAGAGGTGTATGGAGGGGGTGAGAGCTTCTGCAAGTGCTGAGCTCCCTCTAGTGTTGCTGCTGCTGTCACTGCTGCTTGCTGCTGCTGTAGTTGCTGCTATTGCTGTTGTTGTTGTTGTGTTGTGATGATGATGATGATGTTGCTGGAACTGATGATGCTATTGTTGTGTTGTGTTGTTGTTGTGATGATGATGAGGATGCCTGCAGCTGCTGCTCCTGCTCCTGCTGATCCTATTGCTGCTGCTGCCAATGATGCTGATGGTGTTGGTGATGCTAGCTGCTGCTGCTGGAGCTCTCTCTCTCTCTCTCAGGTGAGTGTGTGTGTGTGAGCGAGATAATGAGAGAAGAAAAGAAATGAGATGGAGAATGAGCACACACAAGAACCCCCCTTCTCACTCTCTCTCACTTCCTTAAATGAAGCATGGGCAAGGCCATAATGCCCATGCTCTCTCTCTCTCTCTCTCCAAGTCAACCAATAATAAAACCCTTTTCATTTTAAAAACCAACACTACTAATTACAACCATGCATACTATTAAACCCAAAAGCATTTAAACAAATAATTAAAACTAGGCTAGGAAAAATGGTTGGTTAACCATGGTTGCTAATCATGGTTTAACCCCAAAAACAACCCAAGTTAACATGCACAAGTGTGTGTGTGCCTAGCAAAATTCTAATAAAATACTCATTAAATAAGATAAAATATTTAAAAACCAATTTGGTAAACTTTTTATTAAAAACTATATATTAAAATATAATTAGCTACAAAACACATTCTAAGGTGTTACAATCTCCCCCCCTTAAAAGAAATTCGTCCCCGAATTTAAAACTTATACTGTTACCTGTACCTTCAAAAGAAGCTTAAAATCCTCAATCTCGCTCGCAGCCTCCCAAGTGACTACCTCACTATACGGCTACGTCCAAGAAAACCCTTCACAGATGGCAAGACCTTCGACCGACGTTTCTCCACCTGTCGAGCCATTAACACACATGGCTGCTGGTGAACGAAAGATCGCGTCCAGCTAAAAGGTCTGATGCTAAATCATGTGGGAAAGGTCATGAAGGTAATTGTAAGGTATCATCACAAGGAATACGGGGTGAAAATCCCATAATCTGGGCGGAAGTGCCAAGTTAAAGGCAACGAAACTAACTCGCTTATAGGATCTAAAAGGACCTAAAATCCTGGGATAAGCTTCCCAACATCCAACACGTCATTCATCGGAAGGTCCAAAGTCCTACTTACGCAGAGTCAGAGAAACAGCAGGCTGGTGGTCGACACAACCTAACCCCTAAGCCTAAGGGTGGCCAATTGGAGTGTCTCCTGATAACGGCTATCGAAGGAGAACCCTAACGATGGCGAGTGACGATCCCAAGCTGCCGACGACCAAACAAAACAAACACACAACTTAACAAACACAAATGAGCACATTGAGTAAAACCGGACAACAAGAATCCGAATGGAGTCATACCCTAACTAACTGGGTAGAAACCATAACGGAATTCATGGAGATTTGCTCCCATCCCTGCTTCGGAACGGTAAAAGATTGCAATTCTCCAGCCGGCCTCAGATGCTCGACCCAAAGCACACAATAAGAAAGACACTCGAAACGAAACCTGAAACTTCTCTTTACATCTCTGTCCACTCGTAACTATCTCACAAGTCACGCCAGAGCTGATGGAACTTGAATGTATATAGAGAGTTGACAGATGTGCATGCTCTAGGATTATACGTCTCTACCCGATGAAACCAGGTACACAAACGCATCCCTAACTTAGCACATCATGGTCGTAAATCAAGGTCTCTGAATCATTACCCAGCCGAGTATGCTCAAGTATCGCTGACGAACGAGCTTCGGTGGGCAGTGTCTCGCGAAAACGACTTAAGGAAAGTGGTCGGGCGCGGACATGAGCAAGCTGTCCCCTCCGTAGAGACGAACTAAGCTATACTCAACGATCACACAAGAACTGTAAATCTGCAGAAGACCATCACAACAATCCAAATCTGCTGCAGGAAGATGTACATTAAGCTCTAGGGGTCCGTGGAAAATCTGACACGACTCTCAACAAGAAGTGTCTCCAAATTTCCAACGCAAAACCACCGCGGCCATCTCCAGATCATGAGTGGAATATCCTCCTCGTACTTCCTCCAAATGTAGGGAAAGCAAAAGCGACGACTCTGTAGTGTCACATCGGTACACCCTTGAGCCCACTCAAGAAACATTACAGTTAAACAACAAGGTCGCCCGAACCAAAAGCAAAGAAAGACTGATGCAGTTGCTAACTGAATCTTCAACTGCTGAAAACTCCGTACACATGCCTCAGTCCAAAGAGAAGAAACCTCCTTACTGGTCAATTCAGTCGACGGTGCAGCACTACTCTAGCAATCCTGCATGAAACGGTGGCAAAAACCCTGCTAAGCCCAACAATCCGCGGATCTCCGTCCTGCACACAAGTCTGGGCCTAAGCTGTACGGCCACGATCTCCCTCGGAACCATACGGAACCGTCTCCCGCGACTACAAGACCTAGGAGTCAACACAAAACAAGCCTGAAGAAACACCCTGAGAATTAGCAACTGCTGGTGCTCTCCCAGCATCTGCATAACAAATCCTCAGTGCTACTCCTGTCCCTCAAGACACATTAAATAGACCAGAGTGTCGTAAATAACACAACAGAAACTGGTCGAGGAACGGCCTGAAGAAATCTGGTTCATCACATCTACGAATGCTGCTAGGGCGACAGTGAATCCAACGACTCACCGATACACACAAAGCCCATAGCACGCACAAGGCAGTCTTCGGAATGCCATCATCCCGAATCCGCAATAATGATGACCTGATCTCGAACACACTTAGAAAAATGTCTCGCACTCTGGAGCTGATCGAAGAAATCGCCACGGCGAGGTGAAGGATACCTATCCGCACCGTAAGCCGGTTCAATTGACGATCCGTCGATACGCAACCCTAAACTGCCGTCTTCCTCCTCGAAGAACAGAAATCAGAGCTCCCAAAAGCGAAACACTCAGACGCACAAAACTCCCCAAACCAAAACTCTGCAGCTGATCCTTAAGCTCCCTCAGCTTCGCCGGCTCATCTGGAACAACGTCGGAAAGACTCTCGCACGAAAAGAACCCGGTCCAACAATCCCACGGTGGCTCCGGTATTACGAATGAACGCCAAGAATCCACGCCATCTCCTCAGTAGCCGACTAGCGAAAAAGGCTGAATTCAAGCTGTGAGAGGCGGCCCAACTATCCACCTGCACAACAAGAACTACTTGCCGGAGAAAACAAAACCTAACTTGCTTCCACACGGTCGTCCACAGACGCCTAACACGTAGTTAACCAGTCCGTGCCCAGGAGAACGTCAAATCCAACATCTCTAGAAGGATCAAAACGACGGACGAATCTCTACCTCCCATCCGATTGGCACAAAACTGAAATACGTGCCGCGCAACAAAAGAATCGCTGACAGAAATTTAAACAACTACGACTAATCTACTCAACCACGGTACAAGCATGAAACAAACAAATACACCAAGAGAAAATATAACTCAAGGGTACCTGAAAACTCCACATTGGACGTCTGCGCGTCCCGATGAGTAGAAGCAAACTCCTGTGTCTGCTCTCTACTCGCAGCTAGATGAACTCCTCTGGTAGCCTGAGCCCTCTGAGCAAATCTTCCACGTCCACGGCCTCTCTGAATACGATCCTGACGCCGTGCTGAGGAACAATCCCTGACGAAGTGCTGAAGGCTTCCGCATCGAAAACATCCACGTGCTGACTGCTGACCATCCTGGGGATGAGAGCTGAACGACTGTCCTCGTCCCAAGCCTCTGCTACTCCCATAGTGGCCACGAAATCTGTCTCGACGACCGAACCTCTGTCTCTGGGCTGGTACGCTGGTACGAGTCCTCCACTGTCCTGGAACTCTCTGAGCCTCTGAAATATGTGCCTCGTCAACTGGGGCTGCAACCACTGGTGCTATGTAGGTGACGGACTGCTGCATACTGATCGTAAGGGATAGCTGAGTAACGGAGGTGACAACCTCCTGTCGTAGCTCCCGAATGACGTCAACTAACGAACTCATCGTCTGGCGGAACTCCTGCATCTCTACCAACAGTCTATCCATAGTATAGGTCGTAGGCTGATCCATCTGCACCTGTGCAACTAGAGTGCCATCCTGGTCAGTACTCGTCTCACCCGAGCTAACTCTGACCTCGGCCCTCGCTGCATCGCTCTGAGTCCCCATAGTCATCGGCGGCAAGGCTATAAATAGATATAAGATGAGATTCGATAAGAATGAGGGAATCGAATCTCAAGGATATGAATCATCAAGGAAGGGATGTCAAACAAATTGTACTTAGGTCACTTAATGCAAGGTACCGCGCTGTGGGTATGCTGCAGACATACACACACTACGTTACTCTGCTTAAGCTACCTACTCCATCATACTAAGGTCATCCTACACTCCGAAAGGTAAAACCTAACGCTCTGATACCAACTTTGTCACGACCCAGAATTGGCCCGTGACGGCCCTAATACTACGCAACGCCTAAAGACGCAACATAGTAAAAGAAAGCCAAAACCCAGAAATCTAAACCATGAAAAATACGGAAAAGATAATATAAGTTTTGAAACCATTGAAATCGCAACCCAAATTCTTTAAAAGTCTTATTTTCCTTCTTTAAAATTTTAGCAACACCCCTTTTTGATGAAAACCAGCCCAGATGAATACAATACAAATATACGACGCCGTAGCGAAGAACTAAAGACAGTAGAGAGAAGCTGTATATAAATAAAAGACATAAATCCACAATAATACACACTAACGTCCTCACCAAGTCTCTATGTCCACAAATACAATAGTAGATGGAGAGAGAGTACAATATACAACGAAGGTACAATATGAAATACAGATAACCGTCTAACCCACCTAAGCAAAATGGTACTGTGAGCTGATGCGGTATCTGTAGCAAAAGGCAGTAGCTGGATAGCTGAATAAAGGAATAGCCTGCCTCGACTACTCTGGGGAAAAACCTGAAACACATGTGGCACAACGGGGGTGAGTTGCCAACTCGTGAATAGTATAAAACATATGCAGGTAATCGCAGGAATGCACGTACAGCATGAATCTAAGATATGCGATTACAGTAGTAATAATATGTCATGCAATGCTGAAATAAAGAGAGTACACTAGCAGGTACAATCAATAAGTGAAGCGATAGTAACATGACAATAGTATGCAGTAGAGATATGAGAAAGCAAATATGCAACTATCATAAGGGTACACTACAAGTACTACCAATATATATGAATCTGTGCATAAGGTAGGTAAGGGTGAGGTATAGGGTGGAATATGTCATTTTCCACGGAAACCTAACGTCGTGGCAGGATCACAATCCATCAAGATACTCCAATCCCAATCCTCAAACCGGCCCCCACATTGGGCTGTCACAATATAAAAGTCTCACATCACCTCAATGTACAATATCGGATAGCTCTCCTATATCTCGAATGTACAAATCACCAATCACATAGGTATATCCAATGTCCAATCCCAATGAATCACCTAGTATCCCAAGTCCAATCTCAAGTAAGTTTCTAGCATCCTAAAGGTAAATATATATACAAAAATAAATATGATGGGGGCAATACACATATATTAGTATCCCATACCACTAATATTGGTGTAAAGGTATATATAACAACGGCTAAATCCCCTGTTATATATACAAAAAGGGGTTAAAGAAATATCATGAAACCATGTGCCAAGCATCGGCACAGAAATCCTCGTATATGGGGCATCTGTCAGTCCGGATCAGCCCACGGGGTCCGTCTGCAGTGTCGGCCCTCGGCCTCGACAGTACAGGTCATCCCGCATCCACCTCTCTACTCTGGCCAGTAGCCTCCAGACAACTGCCAGGTCCAAACAATCACCGGTAGGTACTCGCCCGCCTCCAGGCTCAATCGGCAAACCCATCGATCTTCTTGCCGAGGGGAACCATACCGGGCCCCACCATGTACTCTCATACGGCAACCACACATCGTATGGAGCATAAAATCAGCACCGATAAAACTCATGGGGGACGCTCGAAATATCATATCAAGGGAACCGGGTTGTTACATGTATGCATAATTTCATGAACTCCCGCGGTTCCCAAATCCCGAAAACCTCATATAAAATCCAGATAAACAATGCATGAATCCAAGAATAAATGTATGCGATATATCTGAATGCGAGGGAGTAAACACAAGTATATAGCTGAACCAGATGTATGCGAAATCATGATAAGGTACAGCTAAGTAACATCAGTAAATGTGAATATGCGACAACAGCTGAATATGTATCTAACATACAGGTGTAGCAAAGTATAGGTATCTACCTATAAGAACTGATGTCGTATACCCCCCTGGGTATAAGTAACATATGTAGGAAATCCCTCCCGGTATAGGTAAAATATGTAGGAGGTGTACCTGTAGCTGTATCGCAAAGTGAAAATATACCTATCACTAAAGGTAAGATACACTATAGGTATACCGATAAACTAGATGTCAAGTGTGGCAAGCAATGGTAGCTATAAGGGGTAGTGTGTGACATGGCAATTATTGACGGTGTGTGTGTAGCATGCAATCCGTGCTCGTGCAACATGAACCGTCGATAATGTGTGCAGTGTCCTACGGCTGCTAGTCACAGCATATAGCCATATCAAGGAAATGCAGTAAGGCGCAATTCTACAATGAAGTAGAATGTGCGACAGGTAATTGAATCCTAGCCCAGACGCATAACGCCATGCGGGCGATTCCCCTGTAGATGTTAAATCTACTCACCTATACTCCACGCTAGTTGAATCCTACCATCTGCTCCCCCTGTAGCCGTGTCCGTAGTCCCTGCCTGCAAACCTGCAAATAAGATAAGGAAATCACATATAAGCCAAATATCTCGCAAAACGCGATATCGAATCGAAACGAGAAACTCGCGTCGCGAACTAAACGCGCGTGTGCACGATACGCTGAATCGTGTGTGTACGCGTCTAAAACCATCGCGACACGCCGCGATACGCTGGATCACAGAACCCACTCACGTATCGCGCGTATCGCGCAAACACAACGAAACACAAAAGCGACATATAGTCCCAGATTTTCCTACAAGAAAGATATTACAAAACTAGACATGTCAAAGACCTAGAAAACACAGCAGGGAGCCCTACACCCAAACCCCAACACCCAAGCTCCCCACTGGGCCGCAAATTGCGGCCAAAAAGAAGAAATTGGCGGCCTGGGTTAGGAGTTAGGGGGTCGTGCTCTGGTGGTGGTGTCTAGACCTAGGTATCATGTCCCAGTATTCTCAATTTTGTTCTGCAAGGTCCGGGTCTATAGCAGATCACAAATGTCCAGTATATCACTTAAAAACGACAATTTGCACCAAATAGAAACCTTATGGTATTTTAGTGTAATCTGGCTATTCCTCAGTTGAAGTGGCCTTGTTAACACTTAAATATACTAGGTTAGCTAACACAAACATCAATTTGCCATCACAACTCACAAATTACCAAAACTAGCACTAAACTAGCTATTTCAACACTAATCGACACAAAACTTTAAGTACACACGAAATGGGGTTCAGAAATTACCCTATTGGACCTTAAAGAGCCCAAGAAAGCAGGTGAAGAGGTGTATGGAGGGGGTGAGAGCTTCTGCAAGTGCTGAGCTCCCTTTAGTGTTGCTGCTGCTGTCACTGCTGCTTGCTGCTGCTGTAGTTGCTGCTATTGCTGTTGTTGTTGTTGTGTTGTGATGATGATGATGATGTTGCTGGAACTGATGATGCTATTGTTGTGTTGTGTTGTTGTTGTGATGATGATGAGGATGCCTGCAGCTGCTGCTCCTGCTCCTGCTGATCCTGTTGCTGCTGCTGCCAATGATGCTGATGGTGTTGGTGATGCTAGCTGCTGCTGCTGGAGCTCTCTCTCTCTCTCTCAGGTGAGTGTGTGTGTATGAGTGAGATAATGAGAGAAGAAAAGAAATGAGATGGAGAATGAGCACACACAAGAACCCCCCCTTCTCACTCTCTCTCACTTCATTAAATGAAGCATGGGCAAGGCCATAATGCCCATGCTCTCTCTCTCTCTCTCTCCAAGTCAACCAATAATAAAACCTTTTTCATTTTAAAAACCAACACTACTAATTACAACCATGCATACTATTAAACCCAAAAGCATTTAAACAAATAATTAAAACTAGGCTAGGAAAAATGGTTGGTTAACCATGGTTGCTAATCATGGTTTAACCCCAAAAACAACCCAAGTTAACATGCACAAGTGTGTATGTGCCTAGCAAAATTCTAATAAAATACTCATTAAATAAGATAAAATATTTAAAAACCAATTTGGTAAACTTTTTATTAAAAACTATATATTAAAATAGAATGAGCTACAAAACACATTCTAAGGTGTTACAATTTCCAAGTTGTTATGCAGGATTTAACAAACAAATCAATTTGTTGAAGAAAACTTGCCAAATTAAGAAGCAAAACTTGGAGACCAAGTCTGGAAGCAACTGAGAGAAGATTTCTGAATTCTAAACATGCCTAGAATTGCCAAATGTCAAAATCAGAGAGCCAAAGAAAATTGGTCAAAAGATCTCATCCATTGAGCGTGGATCCGCGGCCAAACCCACCCTTAGGCCGCGGATCCGCCGCACTTTTGTGGAATTGGAAGGCAAGATTTTCTGGTGTGAATCCAAGCTATATTTTACCAAGTTTTCAACAATAAGATTCTGGCTTTGCACTATAAAAAGGCACCGAGAGTCTCTTGGAAAAGCCATCAAGCCGAAGAGATCACGAAGTCCAAGACGGCTCACGCATCCAGGCTGATCATCAACTATTCATCTACCTCCTTGGAAGAGATCGAGAAGCAAACTAGTCTTTGTAATCATTTTCTAAGGAATCAAAGTGTAGATTGTTCAAGTTGATTAATAAAGGTAGTTGTTTTATTTTATTCTTTTGCATTTTACATTATGTTTTCCCTCTCTTTCTTTTCATCTTCTTCTTCCAACATGCGCGAGTAATTCTCCGCTTGTTAGGGTTCGTAGGATTAGGGTAGGCTAATGGACGATGAAAATAACTAAACCCTTTTTAAGTCCTATAAAGTTTAGGAACTTTATCAAAAGAATCATTAACATCCTAATCGGGCGCGCTAGCAATTCTTTGCTAGTTCCGACCGCAATTAGAGATTAGATTAATGATTGTTTTGGTAAAGGCTAGATATGAACGGAGTTCCGTGTCGAGATAAGGGTTAAGAGTGGGATTCCTTTTCCCTCCAGAAACCCTAATCTACACACATCACCGTCGTTCTAGTTCTAAATCTATTAATGGATAAAAAGGGTAACTTTTAATTAATCGTCCATAACTACTAAATCCTAACGAACCCTACAAGCCCTCTTATTATATTATCTACATCTTTAAAATAATCTAGATCTATATTTTACATTCTTGTTTAACGTAGATCTAGAAACCATTCTATAAAATTCTTTATTCCTCCTCTCTTTCTCAACACATCTAAAGTAAAAGTAAAAGGTTCCACGTTTCCCAGAGGACGACCCGTACTCATCTCGGTCTAGCTACACGCGACACCGTTCTGATTGCGGTTACACTACAAACATAAACCTTTCGAACCAGTCAAGTCATGAGCGCGGATCTATCATCAATATAAATCTCGTACGGTAAATCGTCGTACGGCATCCCAATAGCTGGGTACGGGTCAATATCACATTCAGCTCATCAATTATTTGGTATCCTCATCACCATATCACATAATCTGGGGTACTGATCTAAGTCTAGTACAAATGATACCATCAATATAACTGCGTGTGTAAACACACGCCCAAAGGCCCGCTAGAGATCACATATCGTATCCCAAATACGAGTCACATCAAATCACCGATCTCGCGGCACAATGCCCACATCATCGACTCACCTCCAAAGTCATCCATTATCCATCAACACAGTGCAAGTATAATGAATATGCAAGGGTGTACGTGTAGGTGCAAATCTATTCTAGGGTTCGCGACTATGAACTACACTAGTTGCTTCTAACCCTAAACTATCCATAATACACCTAACACAATATCCACAGCGCACTAAAACTATCATATATAATATACATATAATATACTATCTACGGACTGCGGGGGTGCTATACGCCATCCACCCGACTTCCCCCGTAGAATAATCTACTCACCTTGCGTCTTCGTTGCCGACGTCACTACGCGTTTGCTTGTCGTCCCGAAGTCTTCATGGGGTATCTACACATTAATGTGTCGCAAATGCGTATCAAAACCAAATCATCACTAAAACGGCATACGAAAACCAAAACGATACGCTATGGGGCCTATAGGTTAGAACCTATGGGTACGCCTCCAAAACCAACAATCAAACCTCGATACCGTCGTATAAACGCCAAATAGTCGAGGTAAAACACAATACGTAAATTCATAATTTAAAATACGGAATACGGAAACACGAATCCAAAACAGCAACTAAGGAAATAGGCTCCAGATTTCACCTTAGGTCAAATTAGACAAATCTATATATACCAGGGGTCTAATCTATACATGTAAGAGCAGCAGAACCAAAACAACACAAAATGGGGCAGGTCTGGCCGTAAATTGCGGCCAAACAGGATAAATCTGCGGCCGGGTCTTGGAGTTGGGGGCTAGGGTCTTGGTGGTATCTTCCTGGGTGCCTGCACATGTCACTGTCCATTCAAAATAATTTTCAGAGTCTCGGGTTGATAGCAGATCTCATATAAGCTTTACAGATTTCACAAATTTTCCGATATCGGTTTCTATAAATCCGTATTCTGGGTTTAAGCTTCAGGTTTTGGTATCAATTATAGAACTAAGGTATTGGCGTAGCCTCTACTGAGCTCAATTTCACATTACAACTCATGATTTCCTCAAACCCTAACTAGATTTTCTTTAAGTCCACAAAAACACACAATATCGATTCTAAACTAGCATGAGGGTATAAGAGTTGCTAAAACTAATCTAATGGTCCAGAAAATACCTCATTTGGCAACTCAAGAATTTTCTTGAGTTGCTCCTAGTGGCCAAAATCCTTGCTTCCTTGGTCCAATGTGTAGATCTTGAGCTTGTGCACACTTTTAATGAAATGGGGGTAGGGTTTTGGTGATGTTTTAGAGATGAATTGAAGGCTTGAAGGTGGGAGGAAGAAGAGGAAAGGTTTCAGCTGAGAATGAGAGGAAAAGATGAGGGAGAAATGAGAGGGAGAAAATGCTAAGGCTTGGTCAAAGTAAACCCCTTTCTCTCTCTCACCCATACCTTATATTTTATTCCTTTTCCCTTTTCTTTTTATTTTCTTTTTCTCTTCAAAAACCCTTCTCACAAGAATAGTAACCCCAAATAACATGATAGAAAATGCACAAGTGTGATAAAAATGGTATGTGCATATTTTGCACAAAATTGCTAAAAACCCGATTAGCGATTTTTAATCGCGATTAGCACTAAATTAGCATATAACTAATTATAAAAACTTAAAAATGGCATAATTCCATAAAATAACCTATTTTAGAATTTTCCATAATTTTTCCAAATTTTTCTGTATTTAATTTTACCTAAATATTAAAATATTCAATAAAATAATATTAAATTATAAAAATTCCCAAAAAATAATATTTTATTTTTTTGAAATGTTACAATATTCCCCTCTTAAATAAATTCGGTCCCCGAATTTAAATTTAAACCCCCATACTAAAACATTTCAGTAAAAATCCAAATTGTCGGGGCTCTGAAATCATCAATACATTGCGAATATCATAAAAATGCACTGTTCTATAAGAAATCAATCCCCAAAAATGTATATAAGAACATCCGGTGCGTATGGTGCGCACGGAAATCAAAATCCAAATATGTGCCATACATAGGCACAAAACAACATCTAGGTGAAACGAATGTGCACGAAACATCTGTCATAGGAAACGTGTGTGCCTGACAGCAAAATCAGGTGCATTTGATATGCACGAAGAATTTCGATTTAGTGCATCTAGCGTGCACCAAAATCGTATATCAAAACACTAAAGGTGCATGCAAACTATGCTGGAAACGTAAATCACATCACTGGCATAAAATAGGCATGGAATCACAATCAATATCTCAAATGTAATAACTATGCGCAAAATATAAATACCCAGTGGGTGCATAAAACAAATATCATGAAACTCAGTCATCAAAACTAAATCATGCAAACAGAACGCCCAAAATACCGAAATCCAAGATGACGGATACGTGATAACCGCATCACAAAATCACAAATCATAAGTACCGTCGTCGGTAGTTCCTCCTTCAAAGTCGAGAAGGAGTCGGTGCATCCAATGCTAGCAGCGCAAGATATCTACTTGCCTCTTGGTCACGGTCTGGCGTCCTCTGTCTCTGGGTCCTTATCTTCTCCGTGGATTACCAATCTCATAATCAATCGGCTCATCGGCCCTGTCAGGTGTGCTAACGGGGACGATTCCGTTCTGGCACTTCTCTGGTCATCTCTCGGTCAATCCTCACGACCACTCATAAAGCAGCATATCACGGGCGTCGGCCTCTGGTTCTTTTGAATGCATATCACATCTGATCCTGGGTGCAAATATCATTGCAGCAGTGTCCTGGAAGGAATCCCGCTCAAGGTCTCTTCCGATCTTGCCTATGCCGGTCTGTACGGAGGCTGGTACTCTTGCATAATCTCTTCACGCTCGATGGACATCTTCGTCCTTAACATAGCATTCCCTCGGAAACTGGTCGCATCCCAACGCCTCTGTAAGCACATCAGGTCTCCGGTCTCGACGGAAAGTAATGACAGCTCGTCATCGTCTCGCACAAACCTTTGTCCCGCTTGTCTGTATTACCGTCCACTTCGACGTCACATCTCTATCTGCGCACTGCAATGCTCTCGGCTACGGTCAATCCAAAGTCTCTCTCAAATCTCCTTTCTGCCGAATTGCCCGGAAGTCATCGTCCTTTACTGAAGCTAATTCTTGTTCCGGAACGGCTGCATACTCATCGCGCCTCTTTCTGGAAGCTATATCCATATACATTGCCTCTGCGTGCGTATCGCATCTCTGATGTCAGCGGAGTGGGACGGCATCTCGTCGAAATCTCTTGCGAACTCTTTACTTCACTCCGCTTCAATGTCGACTGCTTCGGACTCGTCTCATCGTGGCTGCATGGACTGTGCTCCAACGGCTATACTCGTATCTGGAGTCTCCCAAGCAATGCATCCCATCACATGATATCCGAATGATGTCGAAACATTCGATCGACTCGTCAGAACCTCATAATCCCCCAAGAGATCAACATCTTGAGTACAGTTTAATAGTATCGAGTACATGCCACAGCGTCGGTGGTCCAGTCGTAGAAGGGCAAACCCAAGCCTCACTAATGGCGCCGCGGAACTGCTGCAAACCCTTAGGTTCAAAGGCTTTCACACGGTCATTAAGTCGAGTTAGGGTTTCATTCTTCTAGAGGGTCCATGGAATCGCCTGCATGTCTTTCCGTATACTTTAAACTTGGAAAATGGGCTCCTGACATTCGATCGTCTCTGTCGACTCTCAACGTCTCCGCGTGAAGTCATCTCTAGATAGAAGCAATCTATCTGATGACCTCGCATCGGGGTAAGCAAACGAACACCTGTCCTAGTCATTCATCCTCGGTGACTAGCGACTCACCATCATATCTTTAAGTATATACTCATGCTGCAGTAGCTCCAATCGTCTGGGCGATATCTCGTCATTCGCAGCAGCAACTGGCTCATTCGTCTGTACGCTGAACAGTGCCTCAATCCTCCAGGAAAGGCGATACATTGGCGGTCCTCTCTAAATCGGTCTGCTCTAGATCTGAGTAAGACTCTCCACACAGGAAATCTTCAACTCAACTGGGCCTGCTCTGGCGCATAAATCGGACGAATCACCTTCGTCTCTCAAATCGGGTAGACAAGCTATCATCTGTCTCATATCTGCCTGGAAGCTCCGGCGATCTCAGGTCGTAAGCTCCGGAAGCGACATCCTGTCAATCTCAGCAACAGCCGGTCTATCTGTCTGCACGGTAAGCGACATCATAATCTCTGAGGTATGATGTACATCAACAGTCCTCTCTCAACTGGCAGCTCTAACAATGGCCCGATCATCCGGCGCAAAACCAGGCACTTGCCTCCACTAGAGATCACAATCACCAATACTAACTCGAGACGTTCCCATGTCACCAGAAAACACAATGGTCGGCCCTCGTACGAGACGAGCTCGCCCTGACCGTAACCCTAGCAGCAGCCCAAACTGCGCTCAAACATGGCGACAGGAACCTCAATTGAGTATTGAAGAGAGCAGATCAATGGCAAGAAAGAAAACAACAGATCCAGAGTGGATACATGATCATAAGAAGGAACAGCATCAATGAAGGTATGATCATGAAACTAATAGAATCGAGGATCTCAAATGGATGTATAATCATGGATATGAAGAGAATCACTGATCTCGAAAATATGTGCATCCTAAGGTTCCTTAAGCGGAGTAGCGTATCGTTAGTATGCCGCGGAACATACCCACGGTACGTCACTCTACTTTAGTTACCTATTCCATCAACCAAGGGTCATCCTACGCGACGAAAGTTCGGGTCTAATACCCCCTCGACTAAGTCTAAGTTCCATAAGGTCAAGCCTAAGTTCCGTATATATATATATATAGACGCCCTAGGCTCCACATAGTCAAACTTAGACTCGAACCAAGGTTAACCTAGCGCTCTGATACCAACTTTGTCACGACCCGAAAGAGAACGTGACTGGCCCTTGAACCATATGAAGTCTATAGGACTCTATCTGATCCAAGTAAGCCAAAAGCCCAGAAATCTAAAACCATTTTAAGAGTAAGTAAAGAAAACTGGTTTAAAGAAGTGAAGAAAAACATGTTTGAAGTCAAGGTTTTTTTTAAATAACTAAGCCGAACATGCATTTTAAAATGTAAAGTCCTTTCTAAAAATTTCGGCAGAGTTACTTTTTGTAAATACTGGCCCCGAACGGGGTACAACAAGAACAATATATATATGCAATGATAAAAGGCATCCCCAAGCGGGAGCTAGCTCTTCGTCAATCGACGGTCACAACCTCACAAGCAACATAATATACAACGCCGAATGGAGAGGGTCAAATCCAAAAGAAACTCAATAAGCATAATGTAACGCCTTGAAAAGTCGTTTTGGTGTTTTCCTGAAAATCGGTGAAAATTCGGTATTTTTCCGAAAACCGTCCTTTTTGTTATTTTGCAGTTTAGGACTAATTATACCTAAAATGGATAGATAATTGCTTGTTTTTAGTAGCAAATGAGTTACTTATGAAATTCTGGTCGTTTAAAAATTTTCCCTAATTTTTCAATTTTTTAATATTATTTTAAGCCGGTAAGAAAATACATTAAATTAGCGATAAATACAAATTTAAATGGGCTAAATTTAAGCTTTAAAATCATGTTAATTAAAATCTAGTTGTAACATAAATTTATAGAAATTTATTTTAAGTTTTAACTAATTTTTATTATGGAAAACGAAATTTATTGAATTTAAGCTTAAACTTACAATTTTTGACTTGTAGGGGGTCTTTTTGCATAAAATTTCTTTTGTAAAACCCCTCTCTCTTCCCTCAGCCCTAGGCCGGCCTATTTCCAGCAAACCCAAGAAAAAAAATGGTTGCCTCTTTGACTTCATTTTTGTGTAGAAAAGAGGTTTTTTTTTATGGATTTTGGACTTTTTTTATTAGGTATGGTCTTTTGGTGGGTTGGTAGGAGTTGACCAAGACTTTCCCACACACCCCACACCCTCCCCTCTCCCTCTACTGGCCGAAAATTGCTGCAGCAGCCCCCTTCATCTTTGTTCTTCTCTTTTTCTTCAAAACTTCATTAAGTTTGCTCCAAATTTCAAGCAAAAACTCACAAATTAAACCCCATTCTTCATCCCTTTTTCCTTCACCTCCCTTGCTTGGATCATGATGCTATGAGGCCATCAATTGAAGCAACTTTCTTCTTGCTAGATCCATAGATTTGAGGTATAATTTCTACTCTTTTAAGTTAATATGGTTAGAATTCTTTAATCTAGTTGTTTAGTGTTAATTTAGTGCTATTTTCATTCTAGTGTTGTTTAAAGTTAATGGTTGAGTTAACTAGGGTTTCTTGAAACCATTATTTAGTTAATTAAATCTATTTTGCTATCTAGTTGTTGCTAATCTAAGTTAATGAGGTTACTTTATTTGTGTGGGCTTCAAATTAGTGTTAATTTGGTATTGTCATGTTTAGTTTTGGATTGAAATTGCTAATTATGAAAATCAAGAAAGGTTTTGTTTATGGAAATTAGGTTTTTAAGCATTGCTAATGGTTTAAAACTAATGTAGTGGCTATCTATGATTAACTTGGGTGTTTGCGCGAGGTTGTGTGCACTTTTTCGCAAATCCGCGAAGTTTGCACGATTTTGGATGTCTTTTGTGCTACTAGTTTTTATTAAATTTTTGTGCTGAGGTATTTGCGATGTCTTGATGACATTTTTAGCGTATCCTATGACTTTTAGGATGAGTGAGTGCGGATTTTTGAGTGTTCGGGTTTTGGTTTTTCCGGGCGATCAAATCGACATTTTAGTAGATTTTTGCGATTTTCGCGTGTGTTCCGCGCACTTTGTGCACGTTGTACCTAGCTTGTGAACTATGGTATCTTCGTTTGGGTTTTGCGTCGTTCTTGATATGTAACCTTATGTTTGGTATTGATGTAATTCCAGGTTCGGTCGCGGAGACGTCAGACGCGGCTCGATAGGGGAAAGCGGTGATTGGACGTGACTAGCTAGGGATTCCTGTGAGTAGATGTAACATCTACGGGGGACTATCGTTGGATGGCGCAAGTCGCCCGATAGTTTAGTAGCTTAAAAAGATTCTTAGTAATATTAGTAATTAGGGGTTTAATACTTGTATGATTATTTGCTACATTCATGCCTTATATTGACATACATATACGAACCCATTCTATAGGACACATGCACCATTGCCAGGGTTTTTATATGCAGCACGAGCACTATTCATGCTTACACACACACCTTGGTAATTGCCATGCCACCACACTAGATAACCTTTAAATTGAAACCTTTTACTATAATTGATAATTAAACTCGCACTATTGCTTTAATTCCTTAAAATGAAATCGTAGGATTGCTATTCATATGCATGTACTTCATCATATTATTTGTTCATGCCTAATCTATTAATCACACATCGCAACTTGATTATTGATACCATATGCATTCATTATCATTGACATATGCACTTATGAGGATTTCTTGAGATTTTATGATATTTCTGGATTTCGGGGGAAAGCCGCAAAATTTCTAAACTTATTATATTTTTAAAATATGTAAATTGCGGTTTTCTAGTGATGTAAGTGTCGTCCACCATGAGTTTGCTGTGGTTTTCGAGATCCGTGTCGAGGAGTGGAGGAACCGTCACGGGTACATGGTGGGCCTGGTATGGTACCCCGGGGTAAGATGAATGTGGTGTTGACGTTGAGCCTGGCAGGGGACGGATTACCTACCGGTGACTGTTTGGCACGGCGGATATCCAGAGGATACCGACCGTGGCCGCGAGATGATGAGATTTTGATATTGAGCTGGGTCAGCCGGATGGCTGAGGCCAGAGATACTATGACATGGATATATGAGATTTGTGATAGTTTTGAGGTGTCGTTGCTGGACACAGGTTCTTATTGATTCTATTAGTATTGTGCTGGTATTTCAAAAGAGATTCTTAAAGGGAAAAAAACATGATTTCTTATACTTACACATTCAGATCACGAGTTGATTTGCATTGCATTCATACCTGCTAGTATATTCATATTGCGTACATACTTGCCATTATGTCCTGCCTTACTTGTATTTAGATGCTAGGATGCTTGTGTGCGTGCATACGATAGCCTGTGTAGATGTTATTTATTACTCACGAGTTGGCAACTCACTCCCGTTGTGCCACAGCCTTTTTCAGGTCCGCTCCGTCAGTACAGTAGCGGCGGGCGCACTTGCTTCTTTTTCCTGGACTCGAGGTTTTGCTTTTAGGTGGGTTATATCATTATTTTTGTACCACCTTGTATATTCTTTGTATCTAGAGTACTCCATCTATTGTATCTACCAGTATTATTGTATATTGACCTAGAGATGAGACTGTGAGGTTTGTGGACTTTTATGCTGTATTTTGGGGTCGAGCTCACTTGAGTCGACATGCTGTTTTTCTTATGCTTCATTATGATTATTTCGCCTGTTGTTGCTTTATATTGCGTGGGATTTGTGACCGCCTTGTGGCGAAGAGCTAGCTCCCGCTTGAGGATGCCTTATTTGTTGGATTCATATATATTTTTGTTGTACCCATTTTGGGGGCCAGTATTTACAAAGGAGACTCTGCCGAAATTTTCGGAAAAATTTGTATTCTTCTTAAAAAGGGTTTTACATGACTTATTTGATAAAACTCGCTTTCAACTGATTGGGTTTTCTTCACTCTTTTGCTTATTTGGTTTTGGTTTTCTGGGCTTTGGCTTACTTATTTTACGGACGTCTTGAGACGTTTCGTAAACTTAAGTGCCAGTCACGTTCCGTACCCTGCGGGTCGTGACAAAGTTGGTATCAAAGCGATAGGTTTTACCTTTCTGAGTGTAGGATGACCCTTGGTAGATGGAGTAAGTGACTTAAGTAGGGTAACGTAGCGTGTGTATGTCCGCGGCATACTTGCGATACGGTACTCCGCCTAAGTGGCTTTAGGATATACTTGCTTGAAAATTCCTTCTTCAATTCCGTGTATCCTATGATCCTATTGCACTGTCCTATTTCCTGTACCAGTCACTATGCCGCCGAAGGCTACGAGGGCACAGAGGGCTGCCGCCCGAGACGAGATTCGAGCTGGCTCGTCCGAGACTAGGACTGAGCAGGGTGGTATGCCTACGCCGCAGGGACAGACCGATCCACCTTCCACAGGCCGTATGGATAGGCTCGAGACTGGTATGGAGGAGTTGCGACAGATGATGGGGGGTATGCAGGAGCTACGTCAGATGGTAGGATCCCTAGTTGCAGCCAGTCGTACACCGAGGCCGGATGACGCACCTACTATATCCCAGACTGCTATGATACCTGCTCCTACTACTACCGCCGTGACTATCCCGGTTTCGCTACAGGATTTCATGAGGCTGAGACCTCCAGTATTCACCGGCACCGAGGCAGCGGAGGACCCACAGACGTTCCTTGACAGTTTAGCCAGGATCTGTCGTTCGCTGAGATGTTCGGATGATCGATGGGTAGAGCTTGCGAGTTTCCGACTAGAGGGTCTCGCGCAGACATGGTGGGAGTCAGTCTTGAGAGGTCGAGCTGCAGGTCTACCGCCTATGACTTGGGCCGAGTTTACAGCGGTCTTTCTAGCTCGTTTCTTTCCAGAGAGCGTTCATGACGCCAGAGCTCGCAGTTTCGAGGCCTTAGTCAAGACACCTGGGATGACTGTGTCTGAGTATGACATCCAGTTTACACAGTTATCCCGATATGCTCCGTATTTGGTGGATACCGAAGAGAAGATGGTGAAGAGGTTCGTACAGGGACTTGATGCCCAGCTATATCTTGCCATTGGCGCCCAGCACTACGACACGTATTCAGCTGCTATGGATACGGCATTACGGATGGAGGCACGCATATCACAGACTTCGGCCGTTTCTGGGCCGAAGAGGATTCGCACCGATGTACCATCTCAGAGGCAGCGCGCCAGATTCTTTCCGAGAGATAGGCCTGGCAGAGGATTTGGACGGGGACAGTTATATGGTTCTTATCCCCAGGGACAGCAGCCGTCGCCAGGCTGTTTTGGGTGCGGGAGTCTGCACCATCTTGTCAGAGACTGTGCGGTGAGACGACAGGGAGCAGCGACAGTTCCGCATGTGATCCTACCACCATCACCACCCCCTCCTCAGAGAGCCCTACTTCCTACCCCAGGCGATGCTCCACGCCAGCTAGGTGCACCCAGAGGCCGTGGACGCGGCGGTCCTGTTCAGAGAGGACGAGGAGGCAGAGGCCGAGATCGAGGTCAGCCCGCTATCGGTGGAGGACAGGCCCGAGTATTTGCTTTGACACCGCAGGATGCGCAGGCATCCAATGCCGTTGTGACAGGTACCTTTCCAGTTTGTTCTTTCGACGCACGGGTATTATTTGACCCAGGTTCCACACATTCGTACGTCTCTACACACTTTGCACCGATGTTGGGCCGTGAGTCGTCGTCGTTAGATCACCCGCTTGTTGTTGTTACTCCGGTAGGCGAGTCGTTTGTCGCTCGTTTTGTATTTCGTTTGTGTTCCGTTCGTATCGGGGAGAGGGATTCATCGGTTGATTTGATTCTCCTCGATATGTTGGACTTTGATGTGCTTCTGGGCATGGATTGGCTAGCCACTTGTTATGCTTCGGTGGACTGCCGTGAGAAGGCAGTCAGATTTAGCTTTCCGGGAGAGGCAGTCCTTGTTATTCAGGGAGACCGCAGCGTCACCCTTCCCAGCTTGATTTCGTCTCTTCGCGCTGGTCAGCTCTTGCGGAAGGGATGTCAGGGATTCTTAGCGTATATTTATGATACTCGAGCTGCAGAGGTTCCGTTGGACCGGGTCCCAGTTGTTTGTGAGTTCCCTGATGTTTTCCCTGATGAGCTACCTGGGCTACCACCTGAGCGTGACGTTGAGTTCTGCATCGATTTGATTCCCGGCTCGGGGCCTATTTCTATACCGCCTTATCGGATGGCCCCGGCAGAGCTTCGAGAGCTGAAGGATCAGTTGCAGGATTTGTTAGAGAAGGGGCTTATTCGACCTAGTGTTTCTCCGTGGGGTGCTCCAGTCCTGTTTGTCAAGAAGAAGGATGGAAGTTTGCGCTTATGTATCGACTACCGCCAGCTGAACAAGGTTACCGTTCGGAACAGATATCCGTTGCCACGCATTGATGATTTGTTCGACCAGCTTCAGGGTGCGGGATATTTTTTCGAGGATCGACTTGCGATCAGGATACCATCAGCTGCGAGTTCGACAGGAGGATATACCGAGGACAGCTTTCCGCACGCGCTACGGCCACTACGAGTTTTTGGTGATGTCGTTCGGACTCACCAACGCCCCAGCAGCATTCATGGATTTGATGAACCGTACATTCAGGCCGTATCTTGACTTGTTCATCATCGTGTTTATCGACGATATCTTGGTGTACTCCCGGAGCAGAGAGGAGCACGAGCAACACTTGCAGATTACGTTACCGACTCTGAGGGAGCACCAGCTGTTCGCAAAGTTCTCCAAGTGTGCATTCTGGCTGGACAGCGTCGGATTCTTGGGTCACGTGGTTACGAGAGACGGCATTTGTGTGGACCCGAAGAAGATTGAGGCTGTTCAGCAGTAGCCCCGACCTACATCGGTTACTGAGATCCGTAGTTTTCTAGGCCTGGCGGGCTACTACCGGCGTTTTGTTCAGGACTTCTCCCGTATAGCTGCACCTTTGACCGGTTTGACCCGGAAGGGAGTTCCTTTCGTTTGGATAGAGGAGTGCGAGCGCAGTTTTCAGCAGCTGCGGACATGTTTGACTACGGCGCCGGTATTATCTTTGCCTTCGGGATCAGGCGGATTTGTGGTCTACTGTGATGCTTTGCGAGTAGGGTTAGGATGCGTATTGATGCAGCATGGCCGGGTGATCGCATATGCTTCTCGGCAGTTGAAGAAACATGAACAGAACTACCCCACTCATGATTTGGAGATGGCTGCAGTGGTCTTTGCATTGAAGATTTGGCGACATTACCTATATGGCGAGTCGTGCCAAATATTCACAGACCACAAGAGCCTAAAATACATATTTCAGCAGCGAGACCTGAACCTTAGACAGCGTCGTTGGATGGAGTTGGTGAAAGACTACGACTGCGAGATCCTATATCACCAGGCAAGGCGAATGTGGTGGCAGATGCTTTGAGCAGGAGGCCCGGGGGTAGTCTATCCTTTTTGCGCGCAGTGCAGAGGCAGTCGTCAGCAGATTGGCAGATGTTATGCGACAGCCGAGTTGAGTTCGAGTTCACTCAGACAGGGGGACAGCTCGCGCATGTTCGTGCACGCCCACAGTTGCTTGACCGTATATATGAGGCACAGCGCTGTGACGACCGTTGCTCAGAGATCATGGCACAGATGGGACAGGGCAGATTTTCCGAGTTCGTGATTGACGATCAGGGGATTTTACGATATGGATCTAGACTGTGCGTACCAGATGCTGATGGACTGCGGCGCGACATTCTTGAGGAGGCACACCGATCAGTGTATAGTGTCCACCCCGGTTCCACCAAGATGTACCATGATATGAGAGAGACCTACTGGTGGGACGGGATGAAGAGGGACATTGCGGAGTTTGTATCGAGATGCCTGACTTGTCAGCAAGTCAAGGCCGAGCACCAGAGGGCCACAGGAGAATTACAGCCGTTACCCATTCCGGAGTGGAAATGGGAGCAGATTTCGATGGACTTCATTGTGGGTCTACCCAGGACCAGTCGAGGGTACGACTCTATATGGGTGATCGTGGATAGATTGACGAAAGCGGCTCACTTCCTGCCAGTGAAGAAGACTTTCAGCTTCGCTCTGTATGCCCAGCTTTACATCGACGAGATCGTGCGATTGCATGGCGTACCGACTTGTATCGTGTCAGATCGAGGCACCCAGTTCACCAGCCGACTTTGGCAGAGACTTCAGGAGGCTTTGGGCACTCGTTTGAGCTTCAGCACAGCGTTTCATCCGCAGACCGACGGACAGTCAGAGCGGACCATTCAGACTCTCGAGGACATGCTCAGAGCGTGCGTTTTAGACTTCGACGGTAGCTGGGATCGTCATTTACCTCTAGTGGAGTTCTCCTACAACAACAGCTTCCAGGATACTATTCAGATGGCACCTTTCGAGGCATTGTATGGGAGGAGATGCAGATCGCCCGTCTGTTGGACAGAGCTCAGCGAGAGCAGCTTTTTGGGGCCGCAGCTTGTTGAGGAGACGACAGTGAAGATACAGTTGATCCGAGACCGGATGAGAGCGGCTCAGAGCAGGCAGAAATCGTATGCAGACAGGCGCCGTCGCAGGTTAGAGTTCGCAGTTGGCGATCATGTTTTTCTGAGAGTCTCTCCGATGAAGGGCGTGATGCGATTTGGGCGAAAAGGAAAGCTTAGCCCTAGATTCGTAGGTCCCTTCGAGATCCTCGAGCGTGTCGGCGCTGTTGCATATCGTTTGGCCCTTCCACCCAGCTTTCCCGATGTTCACCCCGTCTTCCATGTTTCGATGCTCCGCAAGTACCTTCACGACCCTTCGCATGCGATTCAGCACCCGACAGTCCAGCTAGAGCGCGACCTTTCTTTTGCAGAGCAGCCGGTGGCCATCCTGGACCGGCAGGTGAAGGAGTTGGGATCGAAAGTTATACCAACCGTCAAGGTCCTTTGGCGTGGCCCGAGCAGCGAGGAGGTCACCTGGGAGACCGAGGGCGAGATGAGGAAGAAATATCCCCATCTCTTTGAAGGTACGCATAGTTATATTTTTAAATTCGGGGACCGAATTTCTTTAAGGGGGGAAGATTGTAACGCCTTGAAAAGTCGTTTTGGTGTTTTCCTGAAAATCGGTGAAAATTCGGTATTTTTCCGAAAACCGTCCTTTTTGTTATTTTGCAGTTTAGGACTAATTATACCTAAAATGGATAGGTAATTGCTTGTTTTTAGTAGAAAATGAGTTACTTATGAAATTCTGGTCGTTTAAAAATTTTCCCTAATTTTTCAATTTTTTAATATTATTTTAAGCCGGTAAGAAAATACATTAAATTAGAGATAAATACAAATTTAAATGGGCTAAATTTAAGCTTTAAAATCATGTTAATTAAAATCTAGTTGTAACATAAATTTTTAGTAATTTATTTTAAGTTTTAACTAATTTTTATTATGGAAAACGAAATTTATTGAATTTAAGCTTAAACTTGCAATTTTTGACTTGTAGGGGGTCTTTTTGCATAAAATTTCTTTTGTAAAACCCCTCTCTCTCTTCCCTCAGCCCTAGGCCGGCCCATTTCCAGCAAACCCAAGAAGAAAAAATGGTTGCCTCTTTGACTTCATTTTTGTGTAGAAAAGAGGTTTTTTTTTATGGATTTTGGACTTTTTTTATTAGGTATGGTCTTTTGGTGGGTTGGTAGGAGTTGACCAAGACTTTCCCACACACCCCACACCCTCCCCTCTCCCTCTACTGGCCGAAAATTGCTGCAGCAGCCCCCTTCATCTTTGTTCTTCTCTTTTTCTTCAAAAATTCATTAAGTTTGCTCCAAATTTCAAGCAAAAACTCACAAATTAAACCCCATTCTTCATCCCTTTTTCCTTCACCTCCCTTGCTTGGATCATGATGCTATGAGGCCATCAATTGAAGCAACTTTCTTCTTGCTAGATCCATAGATTTGAGGTATAATTTCTACTCTTTTAAGTTAATATGGTTAGAATTCTTTAATCTAGTTGTTTAGTGTTAATTTAGTGCTATTTTCATTCTAGTGTTGTTTAAAGTTAATGGTTGAGTTAACTAGGGTTTCTTGAAACCATTATTTAGTTAATTAAATCTATTTTGCTATCTAGTTGTTGCTAATCTAAGTTAATGAGGTTACTTTATTTGTGTGGGCTTCAAATTAGTGTTAATTTGGTATTGTCATGTTTAGTTTTGGATTGAAATTGCTAATTATGAAAATCAAGAAAGGTTTTGTTTATGGAAATTAGGTTTTTAAGCATTGCTAATGGTTTAAAACTAATGTAGTGGCTATCTATGGTTAACTTGGGTGTTTGCGCGAGGTTGTGTGCACTTTTTCGCAAATCCGCGAAGTTTGCACAATTTTTGGATGTCTTTTGTGCTTACTAGTTTTTATTAAATTTTTGTGCTGAGGTATTTGCGATGTCTTGATGACATTTTTAGCGTATCCTATGACTTTTAGGATGAGTGAGTGCGGATTTTTGAGTGTTCGGGTTTTGGTTTTTCCGGGTGACCAAATCGACATTTTAGTAGATTTTTGCGATTTTCGCGTGTGTTCCGCGCACTTTGTGCATGTTGTACCTAGCTTATGAACTATGGTATCTTCGTTTGGGTTTTGCGTCGTTCTTGATATGTAACCTTATGTTTGGTATTGATGTAATTTCAGGTTCGGTCGCGGAGACGTCAGACGCGGCTCGATAGGGGAAAGCGGTGATTGGACGTGACTAGCTAGGGATTCCTGTGAGTAGATGTAACATCTACGGGGGACTATTGTTGGATGGCGCAAGTCGCCCGATAGTTTAGTAGCTTAAAAAGATTCTTAGTAATATTAGTAATTAGGGGTTTAATACTTGTATGATTATTTGCTACATTCATGCCTTATATTGACATACATATACGAACCCATTCTATAGGACACATGCACCATTGCCAGGGTTTTTATATGCAGCACGAGCACTATTCATGCTTACACACACACCCTGGTAATTGCCATGCCACCACACTAGATAACCTTTAAATTGAAACCTTTTACTATAATTGATACTTAAACTCACACTATTGCTTTAATTCCTTAAAATGAAATCGTAGGATTGCTATTCATGTGCATGTGCTTCATCATATTATTTGTTCATGCCTAATCTATTAATCACACATCGCAACTTGATTATTGATACCATATGCATTCATTATCATTGACATATGCACTTATGAGGATTTCTTGAGATTTTATGATATTTCTGGATTTCGGGGGAAAGCCGCAAAATTTCTAAACTTATTATATTTTTAAAATATGTAAATTGCGGTTTTCTAGTGATGTAAGTGTCGTCCACCATGAGTTTGCTGTGGTTTTCGAGATCCGTGTCGAGGAGTGGAGGAACCGTCACGGGTACATGGTGGGCCCGGTATGGTACCCCGGGGCAAGATGATTGTGGTGTTGACGTTGAGCCTGGCAGGGGACGGATTACCTACCGGTGACTGTTTGGCACGGCGGATATCCAGAGGATACCGACCGTGGCCGCGAGATGATGAGATTTTGATTTTGAGCTGGGTCAGCCGGATGGCTGAGGCCAGAGATACTATGACATGGATATATGAGATTTGTGATAGTTTTGAGGTGTCATTGCTGGACACAGGTTCTTGTTGATTCTATTGGTATTGTGTTGGTATTTCAAAAGAGATTCTTAAAGGGAAAAAAAAACATGATTTCTTATACTTACACATTCAGATCACGAGTTGATTCGCATTGCATTCATACCTGCTAGTATATTCATATTGCGTACATACTTGCCATTATGTCCTGCCTTACCTGTATTTAGATGCTAGGATGCTTGTGTGCGTGCATACGATAGCCTGTGTAGATGTTATTTATTACTCATGAGTTGGCAACTCACCCCCGTTGTGCCACAGCCTTTTTCAGGTCCGCTCCGTCAGTACAGTAGCGGCGGGCGCACTTGCTTCTTTTGCCTGGACTCGAGGTTTTGCTCTTAGGTGGGTTATATCATTATTTTTGTACCACCTTGTATATTCTTTATATCTAGAGTACTCCATCTACTGTATCTACCAGTATTATTGTATATTGACCTAGAGATGAGACTGTGAGGTTTGTGGACTTTTATGCTGTATTTTGGGGTCGAGCTCACTTGAGTTGACATGCTGTTTTTCTTATGCTTCATTATGATTATTTCGCCTGTTGTTGCTTTATATTGCGTGGGATTTGTGACCGCCTTGTGGCGAAGAGCTAGCTCCCGCTTGGGGATGCCTTATTTGTTGGATTCGTATATATTTTTGTTGTACCCATTTTGGGGGCCAGTATTTACAAAGGAGACTCTGCCGAAATTTTCGGAAAAATTTGTATTGTTCTTAAAAAGGGTTTTACATGACTTATTTGATAAAACTCGCTTTCAACTGATTGGGTTTTCTTCACTCTTTTGCTTATTTGGTTTTGGTTTTCTGGGCTTTGGCTTACTTATTTTACGGACGTCTTGAGACGTTTCGTAAACTTAAGTGCCAGTCACGTTCCGTACCCTGCTGGTCGTGACACATAAAAACCGTAATACTACTAAGCGCGGCTCTAAGGTCGAATAATACATCACTAATGTCTAAGTCTGAAACAATACACAAGTTTTGGTTGATGGAATTCTAAATACAAAGGAATAATACAAGTACAATGGTGGTTCTTGATGCAAAAGAACCCACCTACCAAAGCAATTCACCCGCAAGGAAGCAGTGTGCCAGAAATGCCGCAATGGAACCTGTACGGCAAAACCTGCAAGAACTGTGGCACAACAGGGGTGAGTTGCCAACTCGTGAATAGAGAATATCTACAAGCAGAAACCGAATGCATGACATAATCCTAGGTCAATACAATCAGATATAAACCTCAAAGAATAAGCCTGAAGCATGATAAGGTGGCAATATAAAATCTAAACATGTAGGTAGTGCCAAATACTCAGTGCCTCAGGTAATAACATGTCATAAACATAAGGTATGTCTGCATGAAGTAAATGTGATGAAGTATCAAAATGAATATCAATACACATATATTAGCATCTCATTCCACTAATATTGGTGTAAGGGTATATATAACAGCGCCCTCATACCCTGTTATATATACAAATGAAGTATGATCAATGTAATAAAAGTTTGTATGTATGTGGATCCCGTCCACCTGTCACCCAAATGACAATAAGCATCATGCATGCAAATGTGAGGATATAATAAAAATCATGGAAACATCATGAAACCTGTGCCTAGCATCGGCACATAAATCCTCGTCCATATGGGGCTCCGTCTGCGGTATCGGCCCTCGGCCCCGGCAGCACGGGTCAACCCTCGTCTATAGTGGTATGCACATACAAAGTCATATCCTGATGCAATAATACTACAGTGTAGTGACATGGCCATTATCGATGATGAAGTGTGTGAGCCGGCAAGCAAGTGTACGTAGAACATATGCATCATCGATAATGGTGCTGGTGTCCTAACAGCATGATTGCAATATAGAAATAAACACATGCAATGTGATGCGGAATCGAATAATCAATGCAATAGTGAAGAATCTACACCAATATTTATATGTCATGCGGTGGTGCCATTTGAAATAAGACGAATCGGGGTTTTGGTAAAATAAGGGTTACGGTGTTTTTAAGAATAGATACGTCTTTTGAAAATACCCGTAGAATCCCTTTACTTGTCCTTAAGATATTCCCGGTTCGTTAGTTTTGAAATAGGTATGACTCGGGTCTAGTCTAACATCTACTAAGCCAAGTCCACCATGAGGGGTATGGAAACCACCTAAATCTGAGTCGATATATATATTAGTCGGTGATCCCGCCTCAATAGTATCGCGTACGATACAGTATATCATCTGGCATCCTCGAGTCATGAGCACGGATCTATCATCAATATAAATCTCGTACGGTAAATCGTCGTACGGCATCCCAATAGCTAGGTACGGGTCAATATCACAATCAGCTCATCAATTATTTGGTATCCTCATCACCATATCACATAATCTGGGGCACTGATCTAAGTCTAGTACAACTGATACCATTAATATAACTGCGTGTGTAAACACACGCCCAAAGGCCCGCTAGAGATCACATATCGTATCCTAAATACGAGTCACATCAAATCACCGATCTCGCGGCACAATGCCCACATCATCGACTCACCTCCAAAGTCATCCACTATCCATCAACACAGTGCAAGTATAATGAATATGCAAGGGTGTACGTGTAGGTGCAAATCTATTCTAGGGTTCACCACTATGAACTACACTAGTTGCTTCTAACCCTAAACTATCCATAACACACCTAACACAATATCCACAATGCACTAAAACTATCATATATAATATACTATCTACGGACTGCGGGGGTGCTATACGCCATCCACCCGACTTCCCCCGTAGATATAATCTACTCACCTTGCGTCTTCGTTGCCAACGTCACCACGCGTTTGCTTGTCGTCCCGAATTCTTCATGGGGTACCTACACATTAACGTATCGCAAATGCGTATCAAAATCAAATCATCACTAAAACGGCATACGAAAACCAAAACGATACGCTATGGGGCCTATAGGTTAGAACCTATGGGTACGTCTCCAAAACCAACAATCAAACCTCGATACCGTCGTATAAACGCCAAATAGTCGAGGTAAAACACAATACGTAAATTCATAATTTTAAATACGGAATACGGAAACACGAATCCAAAACAGCAACTAAGGAAATAGGCTCCAGATTTCACCCTAGGTCAAATTAGACAAATCTATATATACCAGGGGTCTAATCTATACATGTAGGAGCAGCAGAACCAAAACGACACAAAATGGGGCAGGTCTGGCCGCAAATTGCGGCCAAACAGGATAAATCTGCAGCCGGGTCTTGGAGTTGGGGGCAAGGTTCTTGGTGGTAGCTTCCTGGGTGCCTGCACATGTCACTGTCCATTCAAAATAATTTTCAGAGTCTCGGGTTGATAGCAGATCTCATATAAGCTTTACAGATTTCCTAAATTTTTCGATATCGGTTTATATTAATCCGTATTCTGGGTTTAAGCTTCAGGTTTGGGTATCAATTATAGAACTAAGGTGTTGGCGTAGCCTCTACTGAGCTCAATTTCACATTACAACTCATGATTTCCTCAAACCCTAACTAGATTTTCTTTAAGTCCACAAAAAAAAAAAATATCGATTCTAAACTAGCATGAGGGTATAAGAGTTGCTAAAACTAATCTAATGGTCCAGAAAATACCTCATTTGGCAACTCAAGAATTTTCTTGAGTTGCCCCTAGTGGCCAAAATCCTTGCTTCCTTGGTCCAATGTGTAGATCTTGAGCTTGTGCACACTTTTAATGAAATGGGGGTAGGGTTTTGGTGATGTTTTAGAGATGAATTGAAGGCTTGAAGGTGGGAGGAAGAAGAGGAAAGGTTTCAGCTGAGAATGAGAGGAAAAGATGAGGGAGAAATGAGAGGGAGAAAATGCTAAGGCTTGGTCAAAGTAAACCCCTTTCTCTCTCTCACCCATACCTTATATTTTATTCCTTTTCCTTTTTCTTTTTATTTTCTTTTTCTCTTCAAAAACCCTTCTCACAAGAATAGCAAACCCAAATAACATGATAGAAAATGCACAAGTGTGATAAAAATGGTATGTGCATATTTTGCACAAAATTGCAAAAAACCCGATTAGCGATTTTTAATCGCGATTAGCACTAAATTAGCATATAACTAATTATAAAAACTTTAAAATGGCATAATTCCATAAAATAACCTATTTTAGAATTTTCCATAATTTTTCCAAATTTTTCTGTATTTAATTTTACCTAAATATTAAAATATTCAATAAAATAATATTAAATTATAAAAATTCCCAAAAAATAATATTTTATTTTTTTGAAATGTTACACAAGGAGACGATGCAACGCAAGAATCGACGATCAAAGTTCCATCCTCTTGTAGTTCTTGAGAGTTGTAACTAATTGTTCATATAATAAAGGTGAAGATTCTTTAAACTTGCTTATTTTCAATTCGAGCATTATGCTTATATTTCGATTCTTGAATATATTCTTTGTGATGATGCTTGAATAAAACTCCGCTCGTGGAGGAGTCGAAACGATTGTAGAATGATGATGTTGACGAATCTTTAAACGTTTTCTTAAGTCTTAAAAACAATTGTAAATTCTTGAAAATCAATTGATCGATGATCTAGATCGATGAGAATGCGTTCTTGATTCCTTTCGCACGATCTAGAGATCAAAAATTGATCATTCGACTTTCAAGAAGCTCTCTTGTGAATGTGATTCATCGAAAGGACAAAGGATAGGATGAGGAACCCTAATTCTTCGCAAGATCCTTGATCCTCGATGAATCTACATCGATTTAGCATCAACTTGTTAATGGATAAGAAATCGTATTCTTGAATCTTCGTCACATCTACAATCTACTCGATTCCTATGAACTTTACTTCAAATCTTGAAACCTAAATTGATTGGAATTCTATCGATACTTGATTCTTGATGTTTATCGTTTTCTTGATTCTTGATTAGAATAGTGATACTTGAAACTCATCGATAAAAATCTTGAATCACGTTTTCTTTTCCTTTCTATTAAATTTTCGATTCAAACAAATCAAAATACGAACGAATCGCGCAATCCCTGTGGACGATCCGCACTCACTAATGCGCTACAATCCGACACCGTTATTGATTGCGGTCAAAAAATATTTTTGGTTGTGATTCTATGCATTTTCTAAACCGACAACGAGAAATTAAGATCAATCAAATGGCGCCGTTGCCGGGGAACATTTGATTTACTTACACAATCGGAAAATATCATCAATCAAATGGCGCCGTTGCCGGGGATCGCGCGCTAATTCGTTCTTTATTTGAAATTTGAATTGAAAGATTTATTCCATTACAATTTTTATATCAAAATTCGCGCAAACACTAATACGAGTTGTTGTGATTTGTTGCGAGGAAATCTGGAATCATTGGAGCTGTGGAAAAAAATTTCAGATAATTCCAGAGAGCTGTGTAAGTGAACAGGAGCCTGTTGTAAAAATTTCGTGCAGTGATCCCACCAGAGGACCGCGTTTCCGCGGCAATAGCGAGCTCCCACGGCGGAACCGCCGCGTGATGACGTCATCACTGCGCCAAAACTCCTCTGTAACTTCCTAACTTTCTTATCTCTCTCCAAATCTGCTCCAATTAACATTTTGTGCAGGTTTCATTGCAAATAAATCGCAGCGCCGCAAAAGCAAAATAAATTGTGCGTGTTTTTGATTTTTGGTTGTTTGCATATTAATACGGAATTTAAGGGGCATGGCCAAATCCAGATTAGGTGGGGAGTTCATTACCCTTCCTAAGCCCCAAAAATCACAAACTTGCATCCGCATTTACCCTCATTAACTAAACAAGATCTAGAGATGACTCTAAAGACCGTCGCGCTCACTTAGGACAAGAGAAGGCCGTGGGTAATTCATTGCTTATCCGCGTTTCTTTTGTGGTGTCTAAGGCAAGTGTGTTGAAGGCTAGTGGTTACTTAATTAGGCCCACTACTTACGTAGTGGAGAACCTCCCACTTACCTGGCACTTACCTGGCCACAGAAGAGACAAAGAGGAAGTGGAGGATTTATCCTGCGACTTGTCTTTTGGAAGTTAGGAGCGGTCTAGAGCTTTGACCTAGGTGACCAATAGATTTTAGGGTTTTGCTTGTTGCATTTTGTGATTCGCATCATTTTTTCAAAAACCCGTATCAATTTTCAAAACAAACACTGCATTCATATCATTTCCCCTAATTGCACTAACCCTTTTTAGTGCAAGATAGGCTGGACACGGGATTCTAGTGCCCGTTTAGTCCGCGTTTCCTCTATCGACCCAAAAGTCGGTATTTCTCCATTTACCTTTTCTTTACCTACCACCACACCCACATCGATGGATCCGTCTCCATCGAACTTCTTTACCACTACTCTGCCGCCGTCTGTTGGTGCGCAGAATCCACCCTGCATCTCTCTCCAAGAGAGGTGCTATCCTACACGAGGTCCCCTTTCCACCTGTATTTCCATTCCACCAGCCAACGGGGAAAATTTTGAAATTAAACCCCAATACATCAACCTTCTACCAAAATTTCACGGTCTCGAGTCTGAAGACGCATATGCATTTATCACCAAATTTGAAAATGTATGCGCAATGATGGGTACCTCACAGCTTTCTATGGATGTTATGCGTCTACGTCTTCTTCCATTCACCTTGTGCGATATAGCCGAGAAGTGGCTTTACAACACAACCGCACATTCCATTTCAAATTGGGAAGAATTCGTCAAAGCATTCCTTAAGAAATTCTACCCACATCATAAGACAACTCGAGTCCGCAGCGAAATAAATCAATTCACCCAGCTTCCAAATGAACCATTTTCAAAATGTCTTGAACGCTTCAAGGATTTATTAGTTCAATGTCCTCATCACGGAATCCCTAGATGGGAACTGTGCCGAATCATATATGAGGGCATTAATCCTAACACAAGACAGACCCTTGAATCCATGTGTCAAGGTAACTTCATGACCAAAGATGATGGGGAAGCCTGGAAATTCCTAGAAGATTTCGCTGAAAAATCTTTATAGTGGGAGGGTGTGAGTCAATCGTCTAGGGATGGAAATAATATTTCCATAGGAGTTAGAGCTGACATTTCAGCTATGCAAAAGAAACTCGGGACTATGGAAAACAAATTTTTAGCCGCCCTAAGTCAAATATCACTCTCCAAAACTGTATGTGGATGTTGTTCTGATTCTTCTCATTTGACGGAAGAATGTCCACGAAATTCTCCGTTTCAAGGTCACGAGCATACCAATGCCGCATTTCAAAGACCTAGAAACGATCCAATTTCTTCCACATATAATCAGGGTTGGAGGAATCACCCAAATTTTTCTTGGAACCAATCACAAAATCAAAATACGGTTCCAAACCAACACAGTTTCCAAAGGGTCCCTCCACCACAACAGCAACCACAATTGAGTCAGCACCCCTTTCAAGCACAAAACTTTCAAAATCCGGTCAACACACACGCACTGTCTAGTCCTTTACAGTTGACCGGGACTGATGAATCATCTTCATTTGCACAATACATGAATTTGGTCTTAACAAATATCATGCAAGTTTCAGCTCAAATGAAGTCTTCTGTCGATAAAATTGAGAAAAACTTTGCGTCCCAAAGCGAGAGTATTAAATCGATGGAAGAAGAAATTGCACGATTAAAAGCCGAAATGAGTGTCATGCCTTATCGAGGGACAGCAACAATTGCACGGTTCAAGAGTTGTTGCTTACACAGATTTGCCGGCTCACACACATTCATCATCGGTAATTGCCATGCCACTTACACAGTAGAACTGCCATGGCATGATATTAATCTTAACCATAAAGTACCTTCTTTGTTCAGTACTATCACTTGACATGCTCACATTACTGTTCTATGTTTGCATACATTTTACTTTATGGTTACATGCATCGAGATGTTGTTTCATGAGATCTCTGGATTTCGAGAACCGTGGTTATATTTCAAAGGAAATTTTATATATTGTTTTAAAACGCAGTTTCTCTTGATATGATATTTCGTGTCCACCATGAGTTTTCTCGGTTCTGAGCTATGTGATACCCGATTCGAAGAGTTGGATGAGCCGTCTGCGGGTACATGGTAGGCCCGGTACGGTACCCCGGGGCAACAAAGGATTTTGTGGGGATGACGATGAGCCTGGCAGCGGATGTACTACCTACCGGTGATAGTTTGGACTCGGCTGTTATCCGGAGGATACCGACTGGAGTCGTGAGATGGATATGAGGGCCGATCTGAGGATGCAGCACCTGAGATATGAGGATTTGCGTGTCGATGCTGGACACGGGTTTCATGATGTTTTGAGTGTCGATGCTGGACACTCAGGTTCCATGATGTTGGCGTGTCGTTGATGGACACACGTGGTTGATATCCACATGTATACAGGCATATGATTCAGATGTTCGTTTTTACACGTTATTGGTATTGCCTCCATTGTTGATATATATGCATACATGGACACCATAGATATCATAGTATTACCTTCATGATACAGTATGACCTAGGAATCGATGTTTATTCGATTTCCACCTGCTGATGTTTTCTACTCACGAGTTGGCAACTCACCCCCGTTATGCCACAGTTTTCTTGCAGGTTCGACCGCTTGGATCAGTAGCAGTATCGCTGGCACACAGCTTCATCCAGGGTATTTTGCTATGGTAGGTGGGACACATTGGATCGTGCCCACTCTTATACTTATTATTTCTATTGTATTTAGATAAACTCCATCAATCAGAATATAGACTTTGTATATTAGTAGACCTAGACAGACTTGTGGTTGCGAGACTTAGAGCGATGAGTGTATGTTCGCTTCTTTTGAGGTTTTTGATGTCTTGCTTTATTTATTTATTCTTTCTGTGTTGATCTTCGCCGTTGGGCATCGTGTGTGTGTGTGTGTGTATTGCTTGCTTGCGTGGTTGTGATTCCGCCGATTGGCGAAGAGCTAGCTCCCGCTTGGGGACTCCTATATATATTTCTTGTATGCGGTTTTTGGATCAAAATATACAAGGGAGATGTTGCCCAAATTTTTAAGGACGAAAAATGTTTTCAACTCTAGTATATAACCTTTGTTTTCCCATATATCTTTATTTATACAGTTAAATAAAAACTTGATTTCATTATACCTTTATTTCAAAACTGCACCTCCACTATTTTCCGCAAAAAGGTTTAGATTTCTGGGCTTCGGCTTACTTGAATTACGTTACGCCTTTAGACGTTGCGTGATTTAAGTGCCGGTCACGTGGCAAATTCCGGGTCATGACAAGACCCCTACGAGAGCAGCAAGCAACCCTGCCAATTCTAGAGTTAGGAGACCCGGTCTCCACTCCTCGAGATGGTCTCCCACTAGACTCTAGAACCCGGTTACTTGTGCTCCCCGCCTTGGGTCTATCCTAATGCGGAAAAGTAAATAATATACATCAATGGTGACATCATCCTCAACCCGGAAGTGTCCCAATAAAAGAATATTACATACAATTTTACATGAATGAAAATTAAAAAAACTCTCATCTCACGCAAAAACCCCCGGCTATTCAATCACGACGATCCAATATAACATATCACAGCAGCACATAATATTACATGTCATCAACGTAAATAAATATGCGTATCCCGGATTCCGTTGACATATAGCAACGAGATCGGGGAAACACCACATATTACACTTCTGGTCGCAAAAAAGAAATGAAAAACTACAATAATTGGAATCTGCAAACTCCTTAGACATCATAAACCCGGAATATCTCATATTCCGAATTTCATGCCTGACCTATAAACCTTGCACTTAAGTCTCAAATTGAAAACTCTTTTCAATAAGCAGTCGGACAATTCAACAAGATTCCCGACTAAGTATTCGCGTACTATACGCGATTGCGACGGAGTTTTGATCCGAATCAAAACTCCGTGGCAATCGATCAAACGAGACTAAAATGCTAGATTTATAAAACACTAACTAGTTTTCTCAAAACAAATTATTGTGGATTCCAAATATTGTATCATATATCATCATAATCTAGACGACCTCAAACATTTCGATCGAATTATGAAACACCCACAAATCACAGAGACCTCAACAACTTGAGCCTCGTTAAAAATATCCAGAATGTGCCAAATATCACAGTGGAGCAGCATAAGAAGTACGAGCCATCAATTCACCAAACATGCGGTGGAACCACGGCCAAACCATGGGTTTGGCGGCAGTTCCACGGCGGTTTGGTTGAATCATGGCCTCGTATTTCTTGGGGCTCCATAGAAAAGCCTGCATGATTTTCTAGATATTTTTAATATGAAAATTTTCAACTTTTGAAAATCTAGACAGAAACTTGTCTAAATGTGGATTTCGAAAACCGATCGAACACTTTAACGTCGTAAAGATTTACCCTAATGTTCTAGCTTGGCTCTGATACCATGAAAGTGTATCCTAACACCACCACAAGGTTAAAACCGGCATCAAGCATGCAATTTTAAAAATTTCTTAGTGCTAAACTACACTAACATAGAATCTAACTCGATTATTAGTGTTTACATGATGATATCACAAGTTCTACACTAAGTGAAAGACATTACAATCTTTGAAGATCGTGTCCTTCACTTCTATAGCTCCGGGTATTAGTCTCTATGACTCCTCTATGCTTCACTTGAAGAATGAACGAGCTTCCTTCGCGATCTTCGTGTCGAAGATGATCCACCCGAACCTTCTCTAATTCAAGCTACCTCTTCACTAATCTAGTATTAGTGAAGTAAATAACCTAGTCTAAAGTGCTAATTTAGACTAGGATGATGAAGTAGGGTGTTTAGCTCACTTAGGTTTATCCAAAGCCATATGGTTCACATCACATGTGAAGGTTAAGGCTTAGAGGAGGAGGACGAAGAAGATGGAGAGAGCTAGAGAGTGAAAAAGCTTGAAGCAAAATGAACTCTTGAAAAATCACAAGTGAAGAATGGATACTACTCACTTATTGAAGCATACAATTTTTCACAATAATAAATTGAACCATGCTTCAATAGTGCAAACAAATGAATAAAAAATTATTTTAGCAATGCCTCATCCATTCCACAAATATCTCCCCATTTTCCACCTCTTTTTTTATTTTCTAAAAATAGAAACTCCAACCATGCTTCATAAATAATATATATATATATATATATATATATATTAAGAGAAGAAAATATCTAGTGAGCAATAATATTAGTTAATATATAATTATATCAAATATAAATATATATCAAATTACTAAATCAGCACTTGATTTAATAATCCGGTTAAATCACATATAACCGACTAATATCATTTATCTCTATATTACATTATCAAATCAACACTTGATTCAATAATCCGATTATATCACATATAACCTAATGATATCAAATGTCGCCAGATTAGAATACGGTATCACATACTCATATTTAATCAGGCTCCCGCATATATCAGCATATGTGCCCTACTTCGTTTTGCTTGAACTAGGAAACCTCTGTATGGGACTCTAAAGACCCGTCTATACGCCAGTAGTGGGTAATGATCACATCAGTTACCCACAAGCCGTCAGCGGTACTAGCTGGACGTAACGGCTACCTAGGTATTAAGCGATTAGAAGATCAATAAGCAAGCTTGTCCAAACTCCCATGAAGCCTAAAAGTAACACTTACCGTACAGTCCGGTCTCTTCGTCTGATATGTCGCATATCGAGTTTAGGGGTGGAATCGTCAGACCCCAGTAACTTGATAAGTCATGCCGATGTGTGGCTTATAACAGTTCGAGAAACTACTGATAACACTTACCAGTAAATCTCATCAGCCTTGGCCAGGGACTTACTGTTATAGCCAATCGAGTAAAGCGCAACATCAACTCCCTATACCGGGAGAGACGAAACCCCTCCTATCGCTCACTGCCTCCATGTAACGGGACTGTACCCAAAATCCACCTGTTTGCAAGACTCCTTTGAGCCGTTGTAGGGAGGAAATCAAAGCACAGTGGGAACCACACAAGACGCTATGACAATCTCGGGTCTACAGACTAACATGTACCAGTGTTACCAGAGAACTGCTATCTGACGATAGGTATGGTACCATCTAGGAGTTCTCGGCGATTCCTGTTCGGTGTACCCATTCTCTAATGAGCACCTGTGTACAATCTTTGATGTCAAACACCAATGGTTATGGGATCAACTATCGCCCCCTACAGGATCAAGAAACATACACACTAGTCTACTCTGGAATATCGATGCCCTGTCTCGATATCCCCTCAACTAGAAACAATTAAAGGATGTGCTTGTGGACTACACAAGTCCCGGTAGTATAATCCGCATCATAGTCATGCTAGTCAAGCAAACATCCTAAGGGCTTTATCAACATGTATCAGAGAGACAGTATAATAATACAAGTGTACATGTTAAGATAAAGAACAACCAGATAGCATACTATCATGTCGAGCAAGAAAGTCATATATATATGTGTGTGTGTGTGTGTGTGTGTGTGTCCAAGCATCCACTATATTGTTGGGTTTCCATTGCACCTGGTCTAGGGTTTGGAAGCATCACTCACGCCACTTTAAAATTTAGAGAGGTGCAAAGCAAACAAAACCATGAATCTTTAAACTAGAATATTTAAGGTAACAACTTTTGTATCACATACAAAGAACATTCTATCACTAAGCGTAGAGATTACAACCTTTGTAGTCTCCCTTTGGTGACTCCTTGGACCTTTGAGAGTTTGGAACGGATCGCTAGCAACCTTCCTCGATGATCCACCCGAAGTCCCTTTGCCCAAAGCTCCTTGCTTTACTTGATCCATGGAAGAAGTGTAGCAAACACCCTACACAAATGGGCTAGATGTGTGTAGAATGATGATGTGGTTTGTATTCTCTAATCAAAACCCTTTCTTTTTTACTAACTCACTCAAATGAAAACTCAAGAGAGAGAGGAAGAAGAAGATAATGGCAAAGCTTGAGCTCAAAAGCTTTTGTGATGAATAATGATAATCAATATTAAATCCTTCTCACTTCAAACCATGGTTAATAAATATGTAGATATTTTACCATTAAGTTAAAAGCCAAAAGAAAATTAACCCATGGTCAAAAGTTAGGTCAAGTGTGGTCAAGTGTGGATAATTGACCATGAATGAATTATCTTTACTTTAACTCAAAATATATATATATATATATATATATATATATATATATTGTTACTTATACGTATGCCCTAGAGGCCATTACTATACATAGGATGTATATTGTAGTGGATGCTTGGACATATATAGGGATGACTTTCTTGCTCGATATGATAGTATGCTATCTGGTTACTTTTTACCTTAACATGTACACAGATTGTCTCTCTGTTACATATTGGTAAAGCCCTTAGGATGTGTACTTGACAACCTGGACTATGATGCGGATCATACTAGTGGGGACGTGGTAGTCCATAAGTACATCCTTCAAAGTCCCTAGTCGTGGGTGTATCGAGACGGGGCATCGATATACCAGAGTAGACTAGCGTGTAGCTTCTCGACCCATATAGATGGGCGATGGATGATCCCATATCCATTGGTGTTTGACATCAGAGATGATATACGGGTGCTCAGTGGAGACTGGGTACACTGGATGGACTCGCCGAGAACTCCCAGATGGTATTATACCTTACGTCAAATGGCAGTTCTCTGGTGACACTGGTACAGGTTAGTCTGTAGACCCGAGATCGTCATAGAGTCTTGTGTGATTCCCACTGTGCTTTGATTTCCATCATACCACGTCTAAGAGGGCGTGCAAACAGGTGGCTTTTGGGTACAGTCCCGAGTCACATGGAGGCAATGAACGATAGGAGGGGTTTCATCTCTCCCGGTATAGGGAGTTGATGTTGCGTTGTGCTCGATTGGCTATAACAGGAAGTCCTTAGCCAAGGCTGCTTTAGGGATTTACTGGTAAGTGTTACCAGTATTTTCTCGACCCGTTATGAGCCTCATATCGACACGACTTATCGAGTTATTGGGGTCTGACGTTTACCACCCCTAGGCGAGATATGCGACATATCAGACGAACAGACCGGACTGTACGGTAGTGTTACTGGTTGGATTCACAGGAGTGTGAGCGGGCTTGCTCGTTGATCTTCTGATCGCTCAATACCCGGGTGGCCGTTACGTTTAGCAGACCGCTTGCGGCTTGTGGGTGTTTGATATGATCATCACCTACTGCCGGCGTATTGACGAGTCTTTAGAGTCCTACACAGGGGTTTCCTGGCTCAAGCGAAATGAAATAGGAGCGCATATGAGATATGTGCGGGACCGAGAATAATACCAGTATGTGATACTGTATTCTATTCTCGCGATTTGTATCATCGGTTGGTTATATGTGATATAGCCGGGTTACCGAATCAAGTGTTGATTCGATACATTGATACACTTGATATTAGTCGGTTATATGCGATATGACCGAATCGTTAAATCAAGTGTTGATTTAATGATTTAATGTATAATTATATATTTGATATATTACTTTACATTAACTAGTATTGGTTCATTTAAGATTGATTTTCTCACTTGAATGTGCACATTGTTTATATGTGATATATGCAAGTGTACATGTTTGTATCATGCTTGATGATACAAACAAGTTGTGTGTATGAGACTTGAACCAACTCAAGGTTAAAATTAGGGTTTACTATTTTCCGAGCATATAACAAAAGAGTGTGACTTTGGTCAAAGTTATCAAGGTTCATGAAGCTTGATAAACATTGACAAAGTCAACTCTTTTGTCATTTGTTCAAGATATTAGTTAACCCAACCCTTAACCTAATGCTTTGGTTAATTCTCTACATGAGTTAAGCATGAGGGCTTAACTCAACCATGGTGCCATTATTTATTGGAGAAGTTTCATTTGGATAATGATTCATATGATTCTTTCTTCTTCATCATCTTCATCAAGCTTCAAGAAAGCTTGCTACCTCCAATGGTGCCATGAGAAAAAGACTGAGAAATCCAATTCTAAAGTGAACCCACTTCCTATTTCTTCATCCTCTACTACTTGCCAAGTAGTATAGGGTGTTCTCTTCACAAAGTTTTTGACCAAGTGAAGGAATAGCTTGAGTTTGAGTCTCCCCGACGTAGATCATCTTCGGCCTCGAAGTCAATGACCTAGCCCGATCATTTCTCCGACGAAACCATCGCTAGAGTCCGGGATCCCGATGATCGCAGCGGAGGGACGTCAACACGGAGCTAAAGTAGTGGAGGACCGGATCTACAAAGGTTGTAATCCCTTTCACATAGTAGCAAAGTTGTTTGCTAGCTTTTCTTTTCGCCTAATCTCTAGTTAACGATCTAGTTTAGGGTTTCTCGGCACCGAAAAATTTTAATTTGGCATGGTTGATGCCTTATGGAAACTCTTGAGTGTGCCTAGTAACCCTACAGTGGTATCAGAGCTACTAGGCATTGGATGTCGACCTATGGGGGGTTCTCACTGTGTGACAGTGTGGCGAAGCATAGGCTCTTACCCCCAGGATGTCCCAAGACTGGAAGGTGTTCTGGTGGGTTGTAGTCCTCGCGAGGGGGCATGCATAAAAAGTAGCTGCTGAGGGACCTGTAGGTGCCACGGCGACCCTATTGGATGGGGTGGCTGCCTGACTTTCATGGTTTCGAGCCTAGCTAGAGCTTTAGGCGAAGTGTAGACGATGTTAGAAATCCGATCGAACCCCGAAACCCTAACTCAAACCCTTCTCTGTACATTTTCTGAAAATGTGGATTTTTCCAAATTAAAAATATCCAAAAAATACAGCAGGGTATTATAAGAGTTACTGTGAAGCACGTGAGCCCAAGTCAACCAAAGCGCCGCGGAACCGCGGCCCCACCCTAGCATGTGCGGCGGTTCCGCGGCCATAATGGTGATTCTTGGCACGTGCTTTACACAGTAATGTCCTATACTGATTCCTGTGTTTTCTGGGTAATTTTAACTTATACTCAAGTGTTGAGTTTTCTGGGTTGTATTGGGAGTTCGTCGATTCGATCGGAATCTTTAACTTTGTCTGTGTTTTTCCGGATAATTTAGAATATGTTAAAAAGTTCGACCGGATATAAATACCCAATTTTTCCCCTGCCGGGAAATTTCCAAGTGTTGGATTTTTCCGTAGTTTAAGAACGTCTAAGTAGTGCAAGTAACGCGATGGACCCTCTAGAAGACAACAAACCTTAACTCGATTATGTGACCGTCTTGAACTTCCCTTTGAACCTTAGGGTTTGGGGCAGTACGGCGTGCCACATGTGAGGCGTTGGCTTGACCCTTCTACGGCTGGACCGTTGGTACTGTGGCATGAAGTGGATGTTTTTAAACTTATTTCATGTGTTGAGCTTTTCGGGAAAACTTGGGTGTTTGATTATTCGATCGGAAAGTTTAACATTGTCTATTTATCTGGAATGTGATACAATATTTGGAATCCACAAATAGTTATGAGATAACTGATTTGAATGTTATAAACATAGCACTTTAGTCTCACTTGATCGGTTGCCACGGAATTTTGATGTGATCAAAAGTCCGTCTCAATCATGTAGCGTACGCGGATACTCGCCGGGTAAACTTAATAAACAGCCACACCCCATAGCCCCGACCAAGTGACTGTAGGAGAACCCCGTCGCCGAAAGCATCCGTTCGGGTGCTTGCGGCAGCGATGTTCCGCCTTAGTGCACTTCGTCGACGGCATCGGGGGTGCGGCTGCCTAATAAAGTTTGCGACGAGCATTCGATCAGTTTATCGGGAATCTTGTTGAATTGCCCGACTAGATATTGAAAAGTGTTTTCGATATAGAGACTAAAATGCGGGGTTTATAATTGTTAGGCATGTGATGTCTAAGGAATTCAGATGGTTAGGCATGCGATGTCTAAGGAGGTTGCGGATTCCAACTGTTGTAGTTTTACACTTTCTTTTCTGCGACCGTAAGTGTAATATGTGATATCGCCGGTTTCGTTGCTATATGTCAATGACAATTGGGATGCGCACATTTACTTATGTTGATGACATGTGATGTTATGTGTTGCTGGATATGTTATATTGGATCGTCGCGTTTTGAATAGCCGGGGGTTTTATGTGAGATGGGAGTTTTTTTATTTTCATTCATGTAAAATTAATTGTATGTAATATTCTTTTATTGGGGCACTTCCAGGTTGCGGAAGATGTCACCATTGTATATTATTTACTTTTCCGCACTAGGATAGACCCAAGGAGGAGAGCACAAGTAACCGGGGTTCTAGAGTCTAGAGGGAGACCAACTCGAGGAGTCGAATCCGGGTCTCCTAACTCTAGAATTGGTAGGGTTGCTTGCCACTCTCGTAGGGGTCTAGGGGTGTGGGTTTGGCTATTCATCGCGACCGTGGAATCCGTGTTTTATACTGGCTCGTATTAAAAACACGGACGTCCTAGTATGTCCAATGTTTCATATGTTTCTTCTGCTGCGATATCTGTGATGTGATCATTTGATATGTTGTGATAGATACAGTATATAGTATATATGATATATTATATAGACGTTACTTATGTTTTACACCCGCGCTAGCCCTGCCCCGCTCTGCCGTTAGTTACCTAACCTAACGGTGCACGAGGGGACATCGATGCGAATGCGGATGGCATAAGTGTACGACGTATTTATCTGTGATGTTTAGGTAACTTAAATGATGGGACTTCATTAATATGATTAATGAAAGAAAAGAAACCTAAATGATGTTGTGGAATCGAATTTTCAAAAACAAGTAGCTACAGTTCTTGCTTTGCATCGAGGTGTTCCTTGTAGAACATCCTGCACCTTATTCGATAAGGAAAGGGCCGAGATCCCTTCACCGGGAGTGACCCCTTTAGCAATAACTGGCAGATGCTACAACCCTCGGTTTGTATTTTGATTGCTTCTATAGTTTTTGCTTTGCACAGCGTATATATGATATATCCTGCACATTATTCGATGAGGAAAGGGCCGACGATCCCTTCACCGGGAGTGACCCCTTTAGCAAAACTAGAAAGCCTAAAAAACACTCCATTTTAAAATCATTTGATTCTACAACGATATCAAGTTCATTACGTAATAGGTTTTCAGAAAAACCTGTCGTAGCCCTCCGTCATTTCAGATAAGTACTAGTTAGTATTCGTGCTGCGGTAGTTTGGCCTCCGTCAAGGCGTAGTGTACGGTAGCTAACTAATGCTTATCTGCTAGCATACGATGCGATTGGATTAGGGTATTCGTACGGCGTTGTTTTGCCTCCGTCAAGGGTCGTGCGGGTGGGTTTAATTCAATAAGGAAATTACGGGTTGAACTTGACTAGCGGACTATGGGTAGTTTGGCCTCCGTCAAGGTCATAGGACGCTAGGGGCAAAATTATCGGGAATTTCAAGTGTTGAAATTTGCAATGAGATTGCATACCTTCTATGAGATAGTTGGATCTCGATACCCACTGCGAGTAATTGTTACTCCTGGGAGAGTTTTACACATTACAATTAGCCGATCAAGTAGGTGTCAACGGGGTTACGCCTCTGGAAAAACGAGGTTTACTTTAATTAGGTTCATGCGAAAGCACGGGGGACCTCCCTCAAAGTACCGACACTAGCCTGGCTTGTAGCGTGTAATTAATCCCTGCTAGTCTTTCCTTTTAGGTTTTGAAGGAAGATTTGATAAAAACAGTGGGAGCCATCCTGATTAGATAAAATAATAACCAATCTGATCTTGCAAGAGCGCACGCAGAGTGTTTTCTTCTCTCTCTCTCCTGGTAGCGACCATGTCACGCCTTAATCAAGATAATAATACGGATGTATTGACCGAACCCGCTTGTTATACTGAGCTGGGGAACGTTGGTCCCGCTCTAAACTTATAATTGTTATAAGACAGAGAAGGAAATTGGGGATTACCAGAATTCCCGTGCCGCCCAAACGAAGAAAGTGCATACCGATGCATCATCTTCGGGTGTGTTCATTATAGAGAACTGTTTCTCAGTGTCCTTTACGTCCTGGGTATGAGATACCGAATCAGGATCCCGCATATGTAATATGTTACATGTTACATGGGCTACAGAAAGGTAGAGAACTGAAAACGGGTGATAAGTTTCATGAGACAGAAAACGGTGCAAGTGTTGCAGCCAAGTCTGTTGGTCACTGTCACCCTGTATTACCAGAATACATTGATTCTGAACAAATGTTATTAGATACCGAACCTGATATACAAAATCATATCAGTCTCTTTATTTAGATAAAGAATGATATAATTTTGTATTGTTGGATAATGTTTTGAACATTTCCTATATCAAGAGTTGATCGGTTCAGGCATGTTATCTAAAAGCATTGACGTTCTAAATCAAACTACGGTTCTTAGTATACAGAACACACACAAGAGGAAGAGTTCAGAAATGAACGAATCCTTCTTGAGACATTGTAGACTAGGTCATATCAATGCGACCCGACTGGCTGAAGTTACATTTAGATGCATATTTAAATTAGTTTGAATTTACATCTTGTGAAACTTGCCAGTCATGTCATAGAGATAAGATGACCATAGCTCTGTTTATTGGAAGCAGAGAAAGAGTTAGTAAACTCTTGGGATTGATACATGCTGATGTATGAAGGTCCCCTGTCTACACATGCCAGGACCGGTTCTTTGTACTTCATTACATTCTCTGATAATCTCTCAAGATTCAGACATATGTTCCTGTTGAAACACAAGTCCGAACCTTTTGAGATATTCATAGAATATAAGTTAGGAGTAGAGAACCAAAATATGGGTATAAGTATTATGTCCTTTGATGTGATCAAGGAGGAGAATACTTGAGCACGGAATTCCTGGATTATTCTAAAGGAGAATGAGATTCTCTCTCAGCATTACTCCTCCATATACACCATAGCACGATGATATATCAGGACGGAGCAATAATACCCTATGTGATATGGTGTGCTCTATGATGAGTACTACTGGGTTTCCTATTTCCTTTTAGGGTGTTATGCACTTATGAAGTTGCATATCTATTGAATAGGGTTCCGATCAAATCAGATGCCTACCATTTCATATGAGATATGGAAAGGGAAGAGCCCATCTCTTAAGTCAGTTAAGATTTGGGGTTGTCCGGCCTATGTCTAAAAGGCAAAATCCAGACAAGCTCGAGGCAAAGTCAGTACTGCAGAAGTTTGTTGGATATCCCAAGCATACGCAAGGGAATATTTTCTACCTAACCGAGGAACAAAAGATGTTTTGTTACTCAGCATGCCACCTTTGTGAAAGGGAATTTCTTGTGAAGAAATTATTGGTCATAAGGTAGAACTGGAAACAGTTCCAGCTATACAAACTGCAGCTGATGATTTGGTAGAACCAAAGAATTCAATAGCAACCAACGAACCTCGGCCTCTCCGCCGATCTAGTAGGTATCCTCACCCACCTGAGAGATACTCCGGTTTCTCTATGACAGTGGGAGCAAGGATTGCATCATGAGATGATGACCCAACTAGTTTCGAGCTGGCCATCAGGAGTGGGACTCTATAAGAATGGCTGGATGCTTAGCGATCTGAGATGGAATTCTTATACACCAACAAAGTATGGACTTTGGTTGCTTTATCTGAAGGGTTAAATCCCCATCAGGAGCAAGTATATCTTGAGAAGATTACTTGGTGTACATGGAAAAGTTGAGACTTTCAAAGCTAGACTTGTTAAAAGTTTGCATCATTGACCAGGTATGGATTATGATGGAACTTTTTCTAAGTACTTATGCTTAAGTCCATCCAGATCCTACTTGCCACGGCTACATACCATGACTACGATATCTGGCGGTTGGGTGTCATGACTGCTTTTCTAAATAAAGATTTAGAAGAGATAGTCTATAAGTACACAGTCAGAGGGCTTTGTAGACAGTGGGAGCAGCGGAAACGTGTGCAAGATGTTTTATGTGATAAAGCAGGCATCGCGGAGTTGGAACATCTGTTTTGATGAGTTAGTCAAAGAGTTTGACATCATCAAAATGGTAGATGAACCTTGTATATACAAAAAAGGTAGTAAGAAGTATGGTGGTGATCCTCGTAGAGTACGTGGATGACATACTCTTGATAGGGAAGTAGTTTCCTATGCTACGCTCGGTCAATCTCCACTTATCACAAGGATTCTCCATATAGGATCATAATGATACCTCATGAATCCTGGATTTTAGATCTATGAGATAGATCTAATTGGATGTTAGGATACTCACTAGTTGTAGTGAGATGGTATCAGTTGATCCTGGGGAGAATCACTGGAAAGGTTCCAGAGTGATAAGGATGACTGAATGTCAGTCACAGGCATTGTCTTTACCCTCAGTAAAAGGACGGTATGTTGGAAGAGTTCCAAGCTAGATACCGTGGCATACTAGACGATAAAGGCTGGATACATCGCTGCCAAAGACGCTACCAAAGAGGAAGTCTGGGTATATATTAGTTCATGAGATGAACTTTGTTCCTACCATTGTGTGACAATGGAGTCGTGGCTTATGCCAAGGAACGCCCGTCCCATCAGTGATCCAGACATATTCTTAGGCAGTATCACCTGATCGTGGAGATGGTTGATCTCCAGGGGATCGAGGTTAGGAGAGTAGACTCAGAGGACAACACGGCGGATCTGTAAGTCCATGCTACCTCTCCCGGTACTTACGGGCTTGCGGAATTTGATGAAAAACAATTTTCTAGAGGCGGTAACATGGACTCAAAACGGATCTTTGTTAAACTATCTACCTAACAACCTAACTACGAGTTGTTAACTACTCGGTTAGGGGGTTATACCTTTCTTTCTTGAACTCCTTCGTGTTCATCTCTTGATGGTGTACGGATCGGCTTCACCCCGTCGTCTCCTTGCGCCGAAGATCGATCCACCCGAAAGCTTCTACCTTTGGCTTCTTCTTCGAACTTTGAAGAAACTAGTTCACTTGGTTTGCTAAACCTTGTGGACTAGAGTGAGTAGAGGAGAGTGTGATGGGATTTTCTCTATGGTTCTTGCTTCTCAACACATGAGACAAGTGAACCATAGACAAGAGAGAGAGCAAGAGGAAGAGGGTGAGAGCAAGAGAATGAGAGAGTTCAAAACAAAGAGAGAGAGACAATGAAAGAATGAGCCTCTCTTTTCTCTTTCACCCTCTCATAATCCAAAAACATCATGAGCCATAATGTTAATCAAGTATTATGTGATGGTTCATATCATGTCAAAGGCAATATCATTTTCAAGCACTCATTTTGCAAACCACAACAAGCAAGCAAAAGTCTTTGCATGAAAATGACAACCATGGTAATGATGATGGTCAACTAGTCCAACCTAGTCAACCGGTCAACAAAGTCAACAAGTCAACAAAATCAACCCCTTTACAACCATGTCACTATAATACTTAATTAATATTATTGCTAATCATAATTCATATCAGATTTTTGCATTTTCATACCGCCCAATTTTTGTCACATTGCATATCGGTAGATACTCTTGAGCCGTGTTTGCTAGTCAATTGCAGGATACAGGTTCCCGGTTCTAAAACGGTGAAATTCATGGAAAACACGAAAAAAGTCCGGGTTCCTGCCAACCACAGATAAAACACGGTCTCTGCTCTTCATCCGTATGTTGCCAGATATCAATAGGAAGACAAAAGGTCAAATCAATGTCACTCTCAAGAACAAGGCTCAATGGCAACAACAACTTCCAAGAAATCTACGCGGAGCTCGAGGCAATCATGACAAAATCTTGACAAAAAGTCCACCTTTCCCTCAACAGAAATTCTGGAAAATTCGTGAAGGAATTATGGAAAAATACACATACCAGAAAAATGTACACATCAAACCAGGTGACCACAAGAAATTGGGGGGCCCAATTCGACCAGAAGGCCGCGGATCAGCGGCCAAAGTGGGGTCCAGGCCGCGGATCCGCGGCCATATAGTGTCGGCAGCTGATAATTTTTGGGGGGTAGTTTGGTCATTCTGTTTGGGTTCTGGTGGTTGCCCTAGGGTTTCATTTTCTGGCCTATAAATAGCCCAGAACTTTGTGAAGGAAGGGGTCCAATTCTTGTATTTCATTTTGCCTAGTTTTAGTTTACATGTTCTTCTTCCTCTTCTCACCTCTTCTCCATTAAACTTGTAAGTGAGCTTTTGAGTGAAGAGTGATGAATAAAGAAGACCATTTTATTATCATGCTTGTCTCTTTCTTTACTTATTGTAATTTGTTGTAATTTTAATTATTAAGTAGTTGTTGTTATTTCCTTGTTGTTTCTTTCTTCTTTCTTTTTCTTTATCCTTACATATGACAATGATACTTACGCTTGATCCTCGCCAAGGTGAGGTCGCAAATAGTTAGTCGTATTCTTCTAGTCTCCTTCTTTCTATCTTCCTCTTTTGTTTGTTTTATTTTTCCGTATTATGAAGTGTGAGTAGTTCTATACTTGTTAGGTTAGGATAAGGGAAGTTTGAGAGAAGGAAATCTCTCTCACTCTTTCCTTGCCCAACAACTTAAATCAACTCCCGTTAATTGAACCACAATCTGCTCCTTACGGCACCCTATCCTACATGATAGCGGTGATTCCGTAGTGAGACCGGTTGTGGTTGAATTAACCGGAGGTTATGGATAAGAGCCAAGAACGGACGGACAAGCACCAAAAGGAAGGACTATGCGTTGGAAAGCCTAGCTTATACTCGCAAGTTCCTTCCTAGTCGTGCTAATCCCCGTTGTTGCCGATTACCGTAACACCGATATTAAGTGGGGCAACGAAAGATGTGGAGACTCCTAACTCAAACTAACCTAATCCTAACCCTAACAAGCTCTCTTTAAATATCAACTCAACACTTAGATAATCCAACAGAATCTGAAAACCGGACTTAACTCGTTAAAACACAAAGAAAAAGACAACCATCTCCCTGCGGACGACCCGTACTCAACCGGCTAGCTACAAGCGAAACCGTCTTGATTGCGGTATTTAAACTAGAACTTGAACACGCACGTATCCTAACAATCAAATGGCGCCGTTGCCGGGGAGACGGTAGTTTGTTTCTTTGTGAAATTTCGGGTTAATTTGAAAGTATAAAAAAAAACGAAAAAAAAATACATACTTTGTAAAAAAACCATCTTGTTATTCTTGATTAGTTTTTGTGCAAGTGCGCAGGAAAATACGAAGTTCAAGATCGGCGCCAAAGACGTCGGATAATACGGAGTTCAAGTACAGTGCCAAAGACGTGGGAAGATAGACCCACATTTTCGCGGCTACACCGCGACGGACAAAAACGAAGCATCCGGTCTACGGCAAAAATCTCTCTGTAAGTCTCTCTGCTCCTCTCCACTCCTCTGGACTCCAATAAACTGTGTTTTCTGCAGCCTTCTTTACGCAAATTCTTCTCCCCCTTCCAATAAACTGTTCTTGTGCAGGATTCTTTGCGCCGCAAATAAAAATTGTTTGCAGTTGATTTGTTACTGTTTTGCATTCTTTAATACGGACTTAAGGGGCTTGAAACCAATCCAGATTGGGTGGGGATTTCATCACCCTTCCCAGGACCCCAAAAATCACTAAAGCATATGCATTGTCCATTGTAAATTAAAAAATACTAGACTTCAGCCCTAAGGACTTCGCGCTCATTAGGAGAAGATAAACCGTGTTTAGAACCTCGCTTAACCGTATATTGATTACGGGGTGTCTAGGAAAGTGTTAAAGGCGCAACCGCCGAAAGAGAAAGGGTTATTTAATTAAGGAACTTCGCGAAAGCGTTGGACAACCTCCCCTTATCTCTGCACTTACCTGGCCCCGTGATCGGTGTATTTTTAAGCCTGTTTCTCGACACTGTTTAACTTCGAAAATCAAGTTCAGGAGCAGGTCTAGTAGACCTAGGCGACCGTAGATCTAGGTGTGATTGTGCATATCTTGTTTGTGATTGCTTAAGCCGTATTTCCGTACATACTTCTGTAAATCTCTTTCTAAAAAAAAAAATCAAAAACTTTTATAAAAACTTACCCTTTTGTCGCCAAATCCATTTTCCACCCATCGCCTTTCTCCATTGACATTTTCTTACCCTCACCTTCTTCGCTTTGACTATACTAAACTTGTTTAGTGTATGTCCGCTTGGACTCGGGATACTAGCGCCCGTCTAGTCCGCGTTACGTTAGTCGCGACCGACTACGCGATCGACTCCGAAGTCGATACTCCGTCCACTCCTCTTTCACCCCTTCCTTTACCGGCCAACTCCGACGTTGACCGGAATTCTGTTCATACATCTTCACCTTCACCTTCACCTTCACCAACCTCTTCTTCCGCGATGTCAGGATTCAATCCGAACATCTCTTTGACCACCGCTGGATTGGCTCCACCTCCTACGGAGACCAATCTTCCACCACCTCCGCCTGTTGTAGCGCCGCAGCGAATTGCGCTCCAGGATCGTTTCTACCCCACCCGTTCTGCACTTCCCACCTGCCTTTCTCTTCCTCCGGCCAATGGGGACAACTTTGAAATTAAGCCCCATTTCATCAACATGCTTCCACGTTTTCATGGGCTTGAAACTGAAGATGCCTATATCTTCATCAATAAATTTCAAAATGTCTGTGCCATGATGAAAACAACCCAGCTGTCGGACGATGCTATACGTCCACGGGTCATTCCGTTCACTTTATGCGATCTCGCTGAAAAATGGCTGTATAGCACCGCTTCCCACTCAATCACCAGCTGGGACGAGTTTGTTAAAGCGTTTCTGAAAAAATTCTATCCAAATCATAAGACCGCAAGAATTCGAAATGAAATCAACCAATTCTCCCAGCTTCCTTCTGAACCCTTCTGGAAGTGCTTTGACCGGTACAAAGACCTTCTTGTTCAGTGTCATCACCACGGTATAGAGAAATGGCAGCTCTGCCAAACCTTATATGAGGGACTGAACCCAGCAACGAAGCAGTTGCTGGAAACCATCTGTCAGGGCCACTTCCTATCGAAATCTGACGAGGAAGCGTGGCAGTTCTTTGACGATCTTGCGGAGCAAACGCTACAGTGGGAGAGCACCAGACCGACTTCTTCTTCTTCTACGTCCACTTCTACCGGTCAGTCTAGGGTAGGAACCCACCAACTCGACGTCTCTATTGCGATGAAAGCTGAAATGGCTGCTATAACAAGAAAGCTTGAAGCGATAGAGAGCAAATTCTCTGCTCCTACTCCTGCCCCTGTTCTCCCCCTTCGTACCATCTGCGCTTGTTGTTCTGATCCTTCCCACATGACCGAAGAGTGTCCTTACAATCCACCCTCGCAAGGACAGGATCAGGTTAATGCTGCCTTCCAGCAAAGACCGAGGAATGATCCATACTCTTCCACCTACAATCCCGGTTGGAGGAACCACCCCAATTTCGCCTGGAATCAGAATCAAAATCAGTTCCAGGGCAACAATTTCCAAAGGGCCCCTCCGCCGCAACAACAAGCGCAGCAACAAACTCAACACCAATATCAGCAGCCCTTCCAACCCCAACCTTTCCAAAACCAGACGAACAACTTTCCACCAAACAATTCTTTTCCACCAAATAACAACTTTGTTCCGTCAAACACTGATAAGGTTTCCTCGCTCGAGTGAAGTCTGGAGGCGTTTGTTAAACAATCGACTCAATCCACCGCCAACATCCAGTCTTCGATCCAATCTTTAGTGCAACACACCGCCGTACACGGGCAGAGCATCAAGACCATCGAGGCCCAGATTGCACAGCTGAACGCGGCCTTGAGCGAGCGAGAGAAGGGGAAGCTCCCGTCCCAGCCACTTCCAAATCCCGGTCACCCACATAATGCACATGTTGCTCTTGAACAACAAAACCATAATGTGAGTGCCGTGACTACGCTGAGATCGGGAAGGATGCTGCAAAACAACATTGGTAAGCAAATCATCGATGACACCCCGGCCGCTACTTCTTCTCCTTCTTCTTCTTCTTCTTCGTCTTCCGAGCCTATTCTCCGTTCTTCAACAGGCTCTCCTTCCTCTTCTTCTGCTATGAACGGACCCACTTCTCACTCCACGAAAACACCTATTCTGGGATCCGTTCCAACTCCACAATCTCCTCCTCCAGCATTAGACTCAACCAATTTTCAAAATGTTCCATTTCCAAACCGGTTGAGATCTAACAAACAAAATCCACAAATGGAGAAGATTTTGGAGTTATTCAAGCAAGTTAACATTAACATTCCTTTTTTAGATGCTGTCCAACAAGTCCCGTCCTACGCGAAAATCTTAAAGGACTTGTGCACGAAAAAGAGGAAGTCTCAGATACCCAAGAAAGTTTTCTTGGCTAGTGCTGTGAGTGATGCCCTTACCCAATCTTTACCACAAAAACGGAAGGACCCTGGCTGTCCTACGATTTCAATTACCATTGGGGATAAGAACATCAACCGCGCACTATTAGATCTTGGTGCCAGTGTTAACTTGCTTCCGTATTCGGTATACGAGCAATTAGGCGTCGGAGAGTTGAAACCCACACACTGCACTCTCCAAATGGCCGACCGATCGATCACCCACCCTAGGGGTGAGCTAGAGGATGTGTTGATAAGAGTCGGGGACTTCATATTCCCCGTTGACTTCATTGTATTAGATACACAGCCTGTAGCTAACCCCCGGAATCAAATTCCGGTGATACTCGGTCGCCCATTTCTCGCAACCTCAAATGCTGTGATCAATTGTCGCAACGGTTCGATGAACCTCTCTTTTGGAAATATGACGATTGAACTCAACATTTTTAGGTTGGGGAATCAGCCCGCCGAACCTAATACTCATATACTGGACGTCTGCTCAATCCAGGAGATCACACCAGAAGAGTGTGAATTCGAGGAGTTTCTGTTTGACCACGATAATCTTGACGCCACTAGTGCGTTTCTCTTCGAATCTGCTGCTGTTTCTGCGCCTGATAACGAATACGAGTGTTTCACGTTCTCGAACGATCTTAGCCGCGCACAACCCGAGTTCGAATCTTTCGACTTTCCGGATGAGTTACCTGAACCATCCGACTCGGTTGCCTACACTCGTTTTGAACCTTTGCTGGAATCCTTTGAGTTCGAGACCTTTGCACCAGTCTTGCCTTCCATCATTTCACCTCCAACGCTCGAACTCAAGCCGTTGCCGTCTCACCTTAAGTATGCTTACTTAGGTGAGAACGAGACCCTCCCTGTCATCATTTCGGCTTCTCTAGCTCCCGAGCAAGAGAAAGCCCTTCTCGCGGTCTTGCACGGCAACAGGCAAGCTTTTGGCTGGTCCATGGCGGACATCAAGGGGATTAGTCCCCTGATCGTTGAGCATCACATTCATCTGATGGATGATGCCAAACCAGCCCGGGATCCACAAAGACGTCTTAATCCAGTCATGAAGGAGGCTGTGAAGAAGGAGATCGTCAAATGTCTAGATAGTGGTATCATTTACCCTATCTCTGATAGCCAGTGGGTTAGCCCCATTCATGTTGTCCCCAAGAAGTCGGGTATCACGGTCATAACCAACGAGGCGAATGAGTTAATCCCTACTCGCACCCAAACTGGGTGGCGAGTTTGCATTGATTACAGAAAACTCAACGCCGCAACGCGGAAAGACCACTTTCCGCTACCTTTCATTGACCAGATGCTGGAACGATTGGCCGGACATGAGTACTATTGTTTTCTTGATGGCTACTCTGGCTATAATCAAATTCCCATCGCCGAAAAAGACCAGGACAAGACCACTTTCACTTGTCCTTTCGGCACGTTTGCATATCGACGCATGCCCTTTGGGTTATGCAATGCGCCCGCTACCTTCCAGCGGTGTATGATGGGGATTTTCTCAGACATGGTGGAGAAATTTCTGGAGATTTTCATGGATGACTTCTCCATCTTCGGCGACTCCTTCGACGAGTGTTTGCTGCATCTTGACGCTGTCCTTACCCGATGTAAGGACAAGAATCTCACTTTGAACTGGGAGAAATGCCACTTCATGGTACGCGAAGGTATTGTCCTAGGACATATCATCTCGCAAAATGGCATAGAGGTTGACAGAGCAATGATTGAGCTCATTTCCAATCTGCCTCCTCCCCGATGCGTCAGAGATATCCGAGCCTTCCTTGGCCATGCCGGTTTTTATAGACGGTTTATCAAGGACTTTAGCAAGATTGCTAGGCCCTTGACGCTTTTGCTGGCCAAGGAAACACCTTTCGACTTCAACTCGAGCTGTGTGACTGCATTTGAGTCATTAAAACGCTCACTCACTTCTGCTCCCGTTCTCTCTTCTCCTGACTGGACGCACCCATTCGAGATTATGTGCGATGCATCCGACTTTGCCATCGGTGCTGTCCTTGGACAGCACATCAACAAGATGCCGCACGTAATCTATTACGCGAGCCGGACCCTGAACGACGCCCAACTTAACTATACAACAACTGAGAAGGAATTCTTGGCTGTTGTATTTGCTTTAGAAAAGTTCAGGCCCTACCTCATCGGCTCTCCAGTCATTGTCTATACGGACCATTCATCTCTGCGCCATCTTTTTGCAAAGAAAGATGCCAAATCTCGGTTAATACGTTGGATCCTCTTGCTTCAAGAGTTTGACCTTGTCATCATGGACAAAAGAGGATGTGAAAACGTGGTTGCCGACCATCTCTCACGGCTTCCTTCTTCGCCTTCGCTTCCAATTCCTATTAACGACGTTTTCCCGGATGAACAACTCTTGACAGTATCGTGCGAACCCTGGTTCGCAGATATTGTGAACTATCTGGCCACGGGATTACTACCGACCGAATGGTCGAGTCAGGACAGACTTCGCTTCTTATCCCAAGTAAAACACTTTTACTGGGACGAACCCTACTTGTTCAAGTACTGTCCCGACCAGATTATTCGTCGGTGTGTCCCCGATGAGGAATTCAAGAGTGTGCTGTCATTTTGCCACGATCAAGCGTGTGGCGGGCATTTTGGGCCCAGAAAGACAGCTGAGAAGATCTTGCAATGTGGTTTCTACTGGCCACAACTTTTCAAAGACGCTCACGACTATTGCAAGACTTGCTCCCGGTGCCAACACATGGGCCGGATATCCCGGAGGAACGAGATGCCGCTCCAACCGATCTTGGTTGTGGAGATTTTCGATGTTTGGGGGATAGACTTCATGGGGCCGTTTTCCAGCTCTTTTGGGAACTTGTACATCCTTCTAGCTGTTGATTACGTCTCTAAATGGGTCGAGGCTGTGCCCAGCCGAACTAACGACAACAAGGTTGTCGTTAGGTTCCTTAAAGAAAACATTTTCTCACGGTTTGGGCACCCCCGAGCGATCATTAGCGACAATGGAAGTCATTTCTGCAATAGGACTTTCGAGGCCTTGATGCGGAAGTATTCCATCAATCATAAGCTTTCTACGCCCTACCACCCCCAAACCTGCGGGCAGGCCGAAGTTTCAAATCGGCAAATCAAGCAGATATTGGAGAAGACGGTTTCCAAGAACCGTAAGGATTGGTCTCTAAAACTCACTGATGCCCTTTGGGCATTTAGAACCGCTTATAAGACCGACCTTGGCATGTCTCCCTATCGGCTTGTGTACGGAAAAGCCTGCCACCTTCCTGTCGAAATCGAGCATCGCGCATTTTGGGCGATTAAGGAGCTGAATCTATCTCTTGAGGACGCGGGCAGCCATCGGAAGCTGCAGCTGAACGAACTGAGCGAGCTTAGGGATGAGGCTTACGACAACGCGGTTGTCGTTAAGAATCGAACGAAGGTGTTTCATGATAAACACCTTTTGCGCAAAACCTTCGTACCTGGTCAGCAGGTACTTCTTTACGACACCCGACTTCATTTTCATCCAGGAAAGCTCCGATCTCGCTGGAAAGGGCCGTATTTTGTGCGGAATGTGTATCCGCAGGGCGCTGTGGATTTGGAAAATCCAAAGGACAGTTCACTCTTCAAGGTAAATGGACACCGATGCAAACCGTACCTTAGCGCCGAACCAACAGAGGAGCTCCTGTTCTTACAGGAGCCGGTTTACCCTGAATGATCTTCCTCTGCCTACCTCCAAACTTCGGTTATCCAGCCAAGAACAGTGGACACTGTTCCAAATAAGTTTGGGGGTATGTACAAACCATTTTGTTTATATTTGTGTATATTCTTTTTCTTTTCTTTAAAAACAAAAACAAATAAAAATGGTGTATCACTAACCGACAATTTTGAACCTTCCAACTGCTCTCTTCATGCCACGACAGTGAGGACACTGTCCAGTTTAAGTTTGGGGGTACGCTCGGTACGCATTTCTTACCTTCGCATTCATATGTATATTTTGCATCTGCATAAAAATCTATAAAATCCATAAAAATCGGAAAATTTTCTATAAAAAAATATAAAAACTTTTTTGTCAAGTTAGCTTGTGGAAGAACTTTGATTCAACATTTCGACGGTTTTTGTTTGAAAAAATAGGAATAACTAGATCTTATGTTTGGATTTTGAAAACCTGAAAGATAACTCTCCTTTGAAGTTAACTATAGCGGATATACGTCTTTACATCACACTACACGTGTCGTAAGATTTTGGGAATTAGATAACAAGTCTTTCATGTTTAAACTTTTAAACAGATAAATGATTTTCTGAGGATCAAATAGGTTTGTTCTGAAATAAGTAATGTCAAGAATAGTTTATGAAGTAAAGCAAATATGAAGGAATGTTATTGATGCCGTAATTGGAGCTAAGTCTGAAAAATAACCCATCTAAAACTTGATTGGAATGATTACACACCAAACACGTCTTTTATCCAAAAAAATATTTGAACTGCCAGTTATATCTCCGTTCGTATCAAATCATCTGATTTTCACGACAAACTGTCTTTTGTTTTTGGTCCTAGGTAACTTGAGTAATTAAGTCCGCTGGGGTGTTTCTACACCTAATGCCCTGAAACCAACTGGTTTGGGTGCATTGGCCCAAAGCTCGCTAAGAAGCCTAGAAAGTCCAGTTTAAAACAAAGTCAAGCAAGTGTTCTCTCCGAGTTAAAATTCCTAACGGTTCTTTGTGTGAGAATAATCTTGATAAAAGACAGGCTTTTATAAAAAAAATTTAACTGAGATATGAAGGTTTTACTCTTTGATAAAGACTATTGCACGTTCACAGAGGTGTGTATGAAATGAAAACAAGAAAAAGGTGGAGTGAAAAATACGACTTAGTTTCCTGTTAAGGAAGATAGAAATTCTGACGTTGAAACCTTACTGGAAAACGAAACTTGAAAAATGCTTAACTCTTTATAAAACTTATGTGATCCTTTTAAAATTGTTATCTGGGCTTTATTGTGCGACATGATGACTTTATTCGACCTTTCGGGAACTTAACGACACTATTTTCACTGCACGTAAAGACATATAAAATCTGTAGTTAAATAAGAAGCGAGGTGTGAAAAATAAAGGTTCGATGGTCTAGACTTAGGATTATAGAATTGTTATTTTCTAAAACAAAACTTTAGGGTTTGAAGCTTAGTTATTTTACAAAACCAACTTGACCGGATTTTGTGGGTAGTATCCGCTGAAAACCCTCAGGAGACAACACTCCTCCTACTAGGGACACCTAGAGGTTTAACGGCTTGTTGCACATGCTCAGTGCAATCGCGTTCCCTGCGAAAGTGAGGTTAGGAAATTTTTTGTGAATAAATGGGCTTTGCTCGGGACGAGCAAATGATAAGTTTGGGGGTATTTGTTCATATCAGATTTTTGCATTTTCATACCGCCCAATTTTTGTCACATTGCATATCGGTAGATACTCTTGAGCCGTGTTTGCTAGTCAATTGCAGGATACAGGTTCCCGGTTCTAAAACGGTGAAATTCATGGAAAACACGAAAAAAGTCCGGGTTCCTGCCAACCACAGATAAAACACGGTCTCTGCTCTTCATCCGTATGTTGCCAGATATCAATAGGAAGACAAAAGGTCAAATCAATGTCACTCTCAAGCACAAGGCTCAATGGCAACAACAACTTCCAAGAAATCTACGCGGAGCTCGAGGCAATCATGACAAAATCTTGACAAAAAGTCCACCTTTCCCTCAACAGAAATTCTGGAAAATTCGTGAAGGAATTATGGAAAAATACACATACCAGAAAAATGTACACATCAAACCAGGTGACCACAAGAAATTGGGGGGCCCAATTCGACCAGAAGGCCGCGGATCCGCGGCCAAAGTGGGGTCCAGGCCGCGGATCCACGGCCATATAGTGTCGGCAGCTGATAATTTTTGGGGGGTAGTTTGGTCATTCTGTTTGGGTTCTAGTGGTTGCCCTAGGGTTTCATTTTCTGGCCTATAAATAGCCCAAAACTTTGTGAAGGAAGGGGTCCAATTCTTGTATTTCATTTTGCCTAGTTTTAGTTTACATGTTCTTCTTCCTCTTCTCACCTCTTCTCCATTAAACTTGTAAGTGAGCTTTTGAGTGAAGAGTGATGAATAAAGAAGACCATTTTATTATCATGCTTGTCTCTTTCTTTACTTATTGTAATTTGTTGTAATTTTAATTGTTAAGTAGTTGTTGTTATTTCCTTGTTGTTTCTTTCTTCTTTCTTTTTCTTTATCCTTACATATGACAATGATTCTTACGCTTGATCCTCGCCAAGGTGAGGTCGCAAATAGTTAGTCGTATTCTTCTAGTCTCCTTCTTTCTATCTTCCACTTTTGTTTGTTTTATTTTTCCGTATTATGAAGTGTGAGTAGTTCTATACTTGTTAGGGTAGGATAAGGGAAGTTTGAGAGAAGGAAATCTCTCTCACTCTTTCCTTGCCCAATAACTTAAATCAACTCCCGTTAATTGAACCACAATCCGCTCCTTACGGCACCCTATCCTACATGATAGCGGTGATTCCGTAGTGAGACCGGTTGTGGTTGAATTAACCGGAGGTTATGGATAAGAGCCAAGAACGGACGGACAAGCACCAAAAGGAAGGACTATGCGTTGGAAAGCCTAGCTTATACTCGCAAGTTCCTTCCTAGTCGTGCTAATCCCCGTTGTTGCCGATTACCGTAACACCGATATTAAGTGGGGCAACGAAAGATGTGGAGACTCCTAACTCAAACTAACCTAATCCTAACCCTAACAAGCTCTCTTTAAATATCAACTCAACACTTAGATAATCCAACAAAATCTGAAAACCGGACTTAACTCGTTAAAACACAAAGAAAAAGACAACCATCTCCCTGCGGACGACCCGTACTCAACCGGCTAGCTACAAGCGAAACCGTCTTGATTGCGGTATTTAAACTAGAACTTGAACACGCACGTATCCTAACAATCATGAAACCCATCTGAACTCCTACTGAGCCTGAATATGACAGTCTCCGTACAGTCCGGTCTGTTCGTCTGATACATCGCATGGCGGGCCTAGGGGGCGGTAAACGTCAGTCCCCTAATAGCGGTACAAGTCGTGTCGGAGTGAAGCCCAGAACACCCTGAGATAACACTGGAAACCTACCAGTATATCTCGCTTGCCCTGGCCAGGGACTACTCGTGTAATGGCTCTCCTAGACACAGCGCGATGTTAACCCCCAATACCGGGAGAAACGAATCCTGTCTAACCGTCACTGCCTCCAAGTGCTTCGGGACTGCAACCAAAAACTACCTGTTTGCACGACTCCTTTGAGCCGTGGTAGGGTAGTAATCAAAGTACAGTGGGAACACACTCGAGGCGAAGTGACAGTGTCAAGTCAGCGGATTAAGCTGTACTCATGTCACCTGGGAACTGATAACTGACGATAGGTATAATTCCAACCAATCAGTTCCCGACGAGTCCTGTCCAGTGTACTCGTAACCTAACGAGCACCCGCATACTATCTCAAGTACGACGTACTGACGGCTGTAGGACAGACCGTCTCTCGATCTGGGATAAGAAGCGCATACGCTAGTCTACTCAGGAGTATCGATGCCCTGTCTCGATAGTCCTGCGACTAGGGACCTGCATAAGGATGTGCTTTTAGATTACCCAGCCCCCACGAGTGTGACTGCCATCACAACGCTGGTAATCAAGCAAAGATCCTAAGGGCTCTACTAATATGTATAAGCGATATGCTAAAAGAAACACATGCACATATTAAAGTAGAAACAAACCAAGTAGCATACTACCATTTTGAGCAAGATTGTCAATACAAGGTGAATATCCCAAGCTTGCATTAAGTAATATACATACTAGTATGATACAGTAATGGCCTCTAGGGCATATACACTAACAATCTCCCACTTGCTCTAAGGCCATGTACTGGCGTATCGAAGACCTATCATCTCGATCAGCCGCTCGAACTGAGTCTGGGGTAAGGCCTTCGTGAGTGGATCAGCAGTGTTATCTTCCGTATTTACTCTCTTCACCTCAATCTCCCGGCGATCAACAATCTCCCTGATCTGGTGGTACCGCCTCAAAATATGCCTGGACTTCTGATGGGACCTGGGTTCCTTCGCTAAAGCTATAGCGCCGTTGTTGTCACAATACAGCGGTATTGGATCAACACTGGTAGGAACCACCTGAAGTTCCGTTAGGAACTTCTTCATCCAGACAGCTTCCTTTGCGGCATCGCAAGCAGCTATGTACTCCGCTTCCATAGTTGAGTCAGCAACGGTTTCCTGCTTGGAACTCTTCCAGCAAACCGCCCCTCCATTGAGGGTAAAGACATAACCCGACATGGACTTGGAGTCATCCTTGTCACTCTAGAAGATGGAGTCAGCAAAGGCCTCAATCTGGAGGTCTTTTCCGCCATACACCAAGAACATCTCCTTAGTCCTTCTCAGGGACTTGAGAATGTTCTTTACTGCTATCCAGTGTTTCTCCCCTGGGTTTGACTGATACCGGCTTACAACGCTCAATGCGTATGCTACATCTGGTCTGGTACACAACATCGCATACATAATAGAGCCTACCGCAGATGCGTAGGGTATTGATGACATGCGAGCCCTTTCCAAATCAGTCTTGGGAGACATCTCTTTGGAGAGGGTGATTCTGTGACAAGCCGGTAGATTACCGCGCTTGGAATCTTCCATACTAAATCGTTTCAGTATGGTGTCGATGTACCTTGACTGTGAAAGTCCCAACATCCTCTTAGATCTATCACGATAGATCTGGATCCCCAGAATATAGTTGGCATCGCCCAGGTCCTTCATGGAGAACCTCTGCAACAAGAATCCTTTGACTGACTGTAGCATAGGAATATCATTTCCTATTAGGAGAATGTCATCGACGTACAAGACGAGGAATACCACATTTCTCCCTACAATCTTACTGTAAATGCATGGTTCATCTGGGTTTTTGACAAAGTCGAATTCTTTGACAGTATCATCAAAGTAGATGTTCCAACTCCGCGATGCCTGCTTGAGTCCATAGATGGACTTGAGCAACTTGCACACTTTACCGCTGCTCCCACTCTGAATGAATCCCTCTGGCTGATCCATATAGATGCACTCTTCCAAATTTCCATTTAGGAAAGCCGTCTTTACTTCCATCTGCCAGATCTCATAATCGTGGAAGGCAGCAATGGCAAGAAGGATCCGAATGGATTTAAGCATGTCTACCGGAGAAAAGGTCTCGTCATAGTCCAAACCAGGTCTTTGACGAAAACCCTTTGCAACGAGCCTAGCTTTATAGGTTTCAACCTGCCCATCTACACCAATCTTCTTTCTGAAGATCCATTTGCAGCCTACGGGTTTTACTCCTTCTGGAGCAAAGTCCAAAGTCCAAACTTTGTTGGTGTACATGGACGCCATCTCGGTCCGCATTGCATCCAGCCATTTTACCGAGTCACCGCTCTGAATGGCTTGCTGGAAGCTAGTAGGCTCACCATAATCCATGGTGCAATCCTCTCTATCCCCGTCTATGAGAAAACTGTAGTATCTCTCGGGCGGATGAGACTGCCTACTACTCCTGCGGAGTGGCGCAGGAATGTCCGGTTCTCCTGAAACTTCTGGTTCTTCCAAGCTTTCAGTAATAGCTTGTGGTTCTGGAATTTCTTCCAGTTCTATTGCGCTCCCACTTATTCCTTTTTCTAGAAACTGATGTTCCAGAAAGTGGGCATGACGAGAAATAAAAACCTTTTGTTCCTCTGCGTAATAGAAAAAATACCCCCTGGAGTTCTTTGGGTATCCCACAAACTTACACAGTACTAAGCGTGCCTCGAGTTTGTCCGCATGCTGCTTTTTAACAAAAGCTGGACATCCCCATGTCTTTAGGTACTTAAGACAGGGTTTCTGCCCACTCCACATCTGATATGGGGTGGTAGGCACAGTCTTGGTTGGAGCCTTGTTCAAGAGATATGCAGCTGTTTCTAGTGCATAACCCCAGAAGGATCGCGGTAACTCAGCCTTACTCATCATGGAACGAACCATATCCAATAGGGTCCGATTCCGCCTTTCCGATACACCGTTGTGTTGTGGTGTGTATGGAGGAGTAAGTTGAGAGAGAATTCCATTCTCTTTTAAGTAGTCCAGAAACTCGGCACTCAAGTATTCTCCACCTCGATCAGATCTCAGTGTCTTAATACTTTTGCCTGTTTGTTTTTCAACTTCATTCTTGTATTCCCGAAATTTCTCAAAGGCCTCGGATTTGTGCTTCATTAAGAAGACATGTCCATACCTAGAGAAATCATCTGTGAAAGTAATGAAGTATGAATAACCGCTTCGCGCATGTGTAGACATTGGACCACACACATCACTGTGTATGAGTCCCAAGAGCTCGCTCGCTCTTACTCCGTATCCAGTGAACGGAGTCTTTGTCATCTTTCCCATGAGACAAGATTCACAAGTGGCATAAGACTGGTACTCGAACGGATCCAAGTATCCTTCTTTATGTAACTTTGTTAACCGTGTCTCATTGATGTGACCCAGTATACAATGCCATAAGAAAGCCTGATTTAATTCTGGAGACTTTCTTTTAAGTGTGTTCTGGACACTGAATATCTGAGCTTGATTTAATACGTATATACCGTTATTTAATGTACCTGACCCAATCAGTACTTGATTTAGGTGGATGTTTACTACATCGCTTACAAAAGTAAAATCATATCCTTCCTTAGAATGTAAGGATACAGATATGATATTACAAGTCGCACCTGGTACATACAAACAGTCACGCAGAATCAATATTTGCCCAGTTGTCAGTCCAAGGTGATATTCCCCTACGGATTCAGCATCCATGCTCATTCCGTTAGCAACCCTGAGAGTCATATCACCTTTCCTGATAACCCTACGGTTTCTCAGAGCCTGTAACGAATTACAGATATGAGATCCTGATCCGGTATCCAATACCCAGGAAGTAGGGTTAACTGACATACAGTTCTAAATTACAAACACACTCGAAGTCGAAGCCACAACATGCTTCGAATTCTGGCTACTGGCTTTGCAAGCCCTGCAATCCTTCTGCCATTGTTCATTCCCGTTACAATAGGAACGTCCCTCTTTTACTACATCCAGTCCTAAAACTTTTGCCCTTGCTTTTCCTTCTTCTTCCCTGGTTTCCTTCAGGGTATAAACAGAGGGCAGGGACTGTAGAATTAAGTCAGTACTTGACCCATTCTCCAACATGGTCTCCAGGTCCGTGAGCTCAAAATAGCTGGTCTCTGTAAGGACGTTGTCCCCTACAGATGACCCGACAGCCAACCTCGCTTGAAGCAATTCGTTCGAGGTCTCATATCTTGCGATACGAGATTGCTCTCCATATAAATCTTTGTTATGGAGGAAGATAGAAACTGAGTCCATCTTCTCGTGCTGCCCCTGGTATGCACCATCAACTGAGGCTAACACGAGGCACTTGGCTTTCGCACAATCCCTTTCCGATGTCTTGCGGATGTAAATATCCGTGACAGGGGAAACTGGACCTGAGACGGCAGGGGTTTGATTAATTAAGAGGTGTCCCAGCTTGTCATGGGCAATGGACATCTGGACAGACCTTTGCCAGTCATAACAGTCAGGTTCAGTCATTTTATTATCTAGATGTAACCTAGGTGTGGTCACTGGGTCGCTGCAATTAAGAGAGAGAGAAGAAAACACTCGGCATGATGCTCTTGCAAGTTTAGAGTGGTTTTTAGTTTGTCTAAACAGGATGGCTCCCACTGTCTCTCGAATCCCTCCTCAAACCAAAAAGGAAGAATTAGTCAGGATCAATCTCACCGTACAATACTTGCTTAACCGTTCGGCCAGGCTGGTGTCAGTACTTCGAGGGAAGTTTTCCAACGCTTTCGCCAAGTTCCTTAATTTAAGAACCTCTTTTCCCTGGGGGCGTAGCCCCGCTAACACCTTTCTTGACACCTACTTGGTTTATAGCATTGATCGTTTGAGTGAGAAATTTCCCGAGGAGTAGCATATACTCACAGTAGGATCGGGATCCAAATATCATAGCGTAACGAAACTGAAGGAATCCTACCAGAATCATCACACTCCAAATGGTATGCAACACTAGAAAGTTTCAATTCTTTTGAAACTCCCGATGTGGATTTTTGCCCCGTGCTCTTATGACCTTGACGAAGGCCAAAATATCATAAGTCACATATCAAGTTCTACCCGTCATTATCCAGGTTAATTTGAACCCACCCGTACATACCCTTGACGAAGGCCAAAATGGTAGTACGACAGTCCCAAACCAACGCATCTATCTATGCTACAGATAAACATTCAGCAGCAACCAATCACTATGCCTTGGCGAAGGTCAAAATACATAGCTTGAATACTACTGAATATTTAACTGAAATGACGGAGGGCTACGAATGGTTTTGGCGAAACCGTGAACGTAGTGAACTTGATATAATCGATGGAACCATGATAGCTTTTAAAAGGAGTGGCTCAAACTCCGCATTTAAAAGTTGGTTTTGAAAAGAACCGAGTGGTTTTTCGAAAATGTTCCAACGACTTTTACTTGGTTTATTTTCTTGCATTAGTTCTTTTAATGCATATTTTTCTTGCATTAGTTCTTTTAATGCGTCCCATCATTTAATCCTACCATTGCAGAAAACAACCAAAATATGACGTACGCTTATGCCATTCGCATTCGCATTCGCCACGGGGCCCCGTCATTACCCGTTAGGTTACTTAACTAACGACAGAGCGGGGGCTGGGCTAGCGCGGCTGTAAAACATAAGCAACGCCTAAATAATATCATATATAGATATATATTGCAATGATAGCCATTTCAGATCACAGATGAACACATTGGATATACTAGGAACACGCAATTCGTACGAGCCTGTAACGAAAAGCAGATTACACGGTCGCGGTGAATAGCCAATACCCCACCCAAGACCTCTACGGGTGCGGCAAACTACCCGCCAAGTACCCGAAGCGAAGCAACTTCCCTCAACTCCGTGAGTAGGCCACTCGGCACTTCGGGATACCCGGTAGTTTGTGCACCCCCTCCATAGGTCTATCCTAGGAGCAAAAACAGTAAAAAGAAATTATACAATGACAGCTACAACCCCGACCCGGTTGCGCGGCCATATAAATAATTATTACATCAATTTACAAATTTACATGAATTGAAAGAAAAGAAAACTCTCGTCTCACAACCCCCAGCTATTTGTTGGAGATAGTGCCCTCAGAGTCAATTATTGGATCACAGGCATGTGATTACAATGATTGATGGAGGACCTATCCCGCTAGGACAGTCTTACTCAAGATGATAGTATGCTATCTGGTTTATCTTTATCATCGTGTACTGCTTTAGGTGACCTGACAGGTCACTATTGCACATTGATAGAGCCCCTAGGATTCTTGCTTGACCACCAACAGTATGAGGGCGATCATATACGTGGGAGCTGGTAGTCTATAAGCACATCCTTAAATGGTCCCTAGTCGTGGGAGTTTCGAGATAGGGCATCGATACTCCAGAGTAGACTAGTGTGTACATTCGAGACCCCGACGAGGGGCGGTGGCCGGTCTCACAAGCCACTGGTATCAGTTCGTTCACCTAAGATGTATACAGGTGCTCATTGGGTTATGAGTACACCGGACAGGACTCGCCGGGAACATGCTAGTTGGTCATATACCAGACGTCAGATGGCAGTTCCCTGGTGACATGTGTACAGGTTAGTTCATCGACCTGGGGATCGTCATTTGTCTCGTGTGAGTTCCCACTGTACTTTGATTACTACCCTACCACGACTCAATGGAGTCGTGCAAACAGGTTTTAGTTGGGTACAGTCCCGAGCCACATGGGGGCAGTGAGCGCATCTTCAGGGGTTCGTCTCTCCCGGTATTGGGGGTGAGGTCGCGCTGTGTCTAGGAGAGCCATTACATGAAGCCCTCGGCCGAGGCAAGGAGATTTACTGATAGGTATTCCAGTAGTATCTCAGGGTGTTCTGAGCTACACTCCGACACGACTTGTACCGCTTTTGGGGGTCTGACTTTTACCAACTCCCTAGGCCCGCCATGCGATGCTCATAGACGAACGGACCGGACTGTACGGATATTGTCACTGACAGGCTCAGTAGGGTTGTCAGGCTGAGTTCGCTCACAGACGTCCCTTTTAGTCAATACCTGGTAGCCCGTTACGTATTGGCTTATACCTCTGATGTGCTAGTGGTTAAATCCACAACCAAGGTGTTGACAAGTCTTTAGAGTCCCCCACATTCAGTTACTCAGCTTTCGGGCGAAAAGCTGTAGAGGCCGTATGGAGATATGGCAAGGTCCGATCAGATACGTGCGGTATTGCACGGATCAGGATCGAACAGTTTGTACTATAGGCCGTATGGATATATGGCAGGGTTCGATCAGATACGTGCGGTATTGCACGGATCAGGATCGAACGGATATTACTAGTCGGCTTTGGTTTAAGCCGGATCCTAGTATAGTACAGTGTGAATTTTGTCTTATTGCATTTGTATTTCGGTCGAAATACAGATGCGGGTGTGTATACACAGTATCGGGGTTTTCCTGTAATTTATTACGGGACCAGTTTTCTGGAGTTGCCTGTTTGCTTTCCGTTTCGGCCAATTTCCTTTGTATCGTTCATTGGCCGAAGTTTGGTGGAGGAGGGCTTATTTGCATTTGTGCAAATAAGCAATTTGGAAGGGGGTCTTTGCATATTCTTGTGTCATGATGGCAACACCCTCCATTGACCTTGACTTCTTGACTTCTTCATGATGGCTTGACTTTTTGAAGTCATCATGCTTGATGATGGGTTATGATATAGTGGTTGAGTGTTGGATTTTGTGGTGAATAATTTCTTTTGATGATCACATATTTTTCCCTCTTGCATGATGGCCTCACTTGACTTTTCCACTCTCATTCTCACTCTCTCCATTTATGCATGGCCGGCCAAGTTAGAGGAGGGGCTGCCCATTTGTTCATGTGTGGGTTTTTTGTTCATGGCTCTTGAAAAATTCCCACAAGTTCCATCTCCAAATTCCATAGTTCATCCCTCCACCAAAGGCAACTCCATGAATCCCAAAGTGAGACATGAGCACTACACATTCTACAGCAAACCTTGGGCACGTCGACTAGCCAGCTTCGTGCCCGAGTTGCCTCGGTATTGAGGTGGGAGCCCGTAAAAGATGCAGACGATGTGGTGCCCTTCCGGCAAGGAGGCGACGACCGGAGTTTCCGCGGGAGATCGGGACGATGACGAGAAGACCGGAGGACTCGGATCAGTCGGTATATCTCTATTCCCTATCTTGTAGTTAGCTAGGACTAGTTAATGGTTCGATCCGGGTTTTAGTGCGCGGTGGTGTCGGTTTGCTAAGTTCGCAAAATTAAAGTTTATCACCGCTTCCGCATTTTGGCCTCGGGATGGAGACCGGGGCGCCACCGTGCACTTACACTATTCACCCGCGACAATCCAATGAATTCATATATACATACCAATAACATTACAGATCACAGATTTGTATAACCCCCACTAATCGACATATAGCGATTAGCAGACGTTCAATACAAATATCACATCACAGATAAAAACCCGCCAGCTTAAGTCTTTAGAAGTTCGATCAAAAATACGGATTTTTAGGCCCCAAACACAAATTTTCTTTCTGGAAAATCTGGGCTGAAAAGACATATTCCAAAAATCCCAAAACAACCCTAGAAACACACTGCACAAAATTTGGACCTCGGCCGAATCAACTCAGCCGCGGAACCGCGGCGGGAGCGTGCTCCCGCCGCGTTTTTGCGGCGCTTTGACCGGTTCGTTGGACCAAATTTTGTGGGTGTTTAATAAAAAGCCTGAGCCAATTTTTAAGATGAAATTTATCATTTTTTTGAACAGAAAAAAATTCGGCAGAAACTTGACATATCGGGTTCGTTTCGCGACTTTTTCTTTGATCGATCTTCTAGTTACTTTGCTAACATATTAGATAGAGTTTAACTAGGCTCTGATACCACTGTAAGTCCATGCTACCTCTCCCGGTACTTACGGGCTTGCGGAATTTGATGAAAAACAATTTTCTAGAGGCGGTAACATGGACTCAAAACGGATCTTTGTTAAACTATCTACCTAACAACCTAACTACGAGTTGTTAACTACTCGGTTAGGGGGTTATACCTTTCTTTCTTGAACTCCTTCGTGTTCATCTCTTGATAGTGTACGGATCGGCTTCACCCCGTCGTCTCCTTGCGCCGAAGATCGATCCACCCGAAAGCTTCTACCTTTGGCTTCTTCTTCGAACTTTGAAGAAACTAGTTCACTTGGTTTGCTAAACCTTGTGAACTAGAGTGAGTAGAGGAGAGTGTGATGGGATTTTCTCTATGGTTCTTGCTTCTCAACACATGAGACAAGTGAACCATAGACAAGAGAGAGAGCAAGAGGAAGAGGGTGAGAGCAAGAGAATGAGAGAGTTCAAAACCAAGAGAGAGAAAGACAATGAAAGAATGAGCCTCTCTTTTCTCTTTCACCCTCTCATAATCCAAAAACATCATGAGCCATAATGTTAATCAAGTATTATGTGATGGTTCATATCATGTCAAAGGCAATATCATTTTCAAGCACTCATTTTGCAAACCACAACAAGCAAGCAAAAGTCTTTGCATGAAAATGACAACCATGGTAATGATGATGGTCAACTAGTCCAACCTAGTCAACCGGTCAACAAAGTCAACAAGTCAACAAAGTCAACCCCTTTACAACCATGTCACTATAATACTTAATTAATATTATTGCTAATCATAATTCTTATTCTCACTAGGGTTAAGCAAAAGTCAACGGTCAACAGTCAACTGTCAACAGGCAACAGTCAACAACCTCAATGAGAATACTCTGCCTCTGTCTCTCTGTCAACTGTGCATACACACCCGCATCCGCATTCCGAGGAACACGAATACAAACGAGACAAAACCAATCCCAAAACGTACACTAGGATCTGGCTTAAACCAAAGCCCGCTAGTGTTAACTGTCCGGACACTGTACGTGCACAAGTGCACGGATGTGACCGAACCCTATCGCAAAACCATGCGACCTCTACTCTTTTGCCTGAAGGCGAATAGCTTTCTGTGTGGGACTCTAAAGACTCGACACTACGCTGGCAGTGGGTTTAACCACAGACCGCAAGCGGCACTAGCTGTGCGTAACGGTCCCCAGGTAGATGCCGACAAGAAGACTGACGAGGTGAAACCCATCTGAACTCCTACTGAGCCTGAATGTGACAGTCTCCGTACAGTCCGGTCTGTTCGTCTGATACATCGCATGGCGGACCTAGGGGGTGGTAAACGTCAGTCCCCTAATAGCGGTACAAGTCGTGTTGGAGTGAAACCCAGAACACCCTGAGATAACACTGGAAACCTACCAGTATATCTCGCTTGCCCTGGCCAGGGACTACTCGTGTAATGGCTCTCCTAGACACAGCGCGATGTCAACCCCCAATACCGGGAGAGACGAGTCCTGTCTAACCGTCACTGCCTCCAAGTGCTTCGGAACTGCACCCAAAAACTACCTGTTTGCACGACTCCTTTGAGCCGTGGTAGGGTAGTAATCAAAGTACATGTTAGTGTTTATGCCCTAGAAGGCCATTACTGTATCATACTAGCTTGTATATTACTTAATGGAAGCTTGGGATATTCACATGTATATAACAGTCTTGCTAAACATGGTAGTATGCTACTTGGTTTTTCTATCTTAATATGTGAGTATACGTATTGATAGAGCTCTTAGGATCTTGCTTGTCTACCAGCGTTGTGATGGCAGTCACACTAGTGGGGGCTGGGTAGTCTACAAGCACATCCTTATTCAGGTCCCTGGTCGTTGGATTATCGAGACAGAGCATCGATACTCCGGAGTAGACTAGTGTGTACGCTTCTCATCCCAGTTGGGGAGATGGTCTGTCCCACAGCCGTCAGTACGTCGTACTGGAGATAGTATACAGGTGCTCGTTAGGTTACGGGTACACCGGACAGGACTCACAGGGAACTGTTGGTTGGTTTGATACCAGTCGTCAGTGAACAGTTCCCAGGTGACATGAGTACAGCGTAGTCCGCAGACTTGACACTGCTACTTCGCCTCGAGTGTGTCCCACTGTTCTTAGATTGCTACCCTACCACGGCTCTATGGAGTCGTGCAAACAGGTAGCAGTTGGGTGCAGTCCCGAGCACTTGGAGGCAGTGGCGGTTAGACAGGATTCGTCCCTCCCGGTATTGGGAGTAGATATCGTGATGTGTCAGAGAGCCATTACGCAAAGTCCCTGGCCAGGGCAAGCGAGATTTGCTGGTAGGTTCCAGTAGTTTCTCAGGGTGTAATGGGCTTCACTCCGACACGACTTATACCGCTTTTAGGGGACTGACGCTTGCCGCCCCCCTAGGCCCGATATGCGATAGTCATGGACGAACGGACCGGACTGTATGGAGATTGTCACATCAGACTCAGTAGGAGTTCGGATGGGTTTACTCATCGGCCTTCTTATCGACAACTACCTGGGGACCGTTACGTACAGCTAGTGCCGCTTGCGGTCTGTGGTTAAACCCACTGCCAGCGTAGTAGTCGAGTCTCTAGAGTCCCACACAGAGAGTTTCCTACTCCAGGCGAAACGATATAGAGGTTGCATGGTTTTGCGACAAAGGGTTCGGACGCATACGTGCGTTTACGCGCGTACGACTTTCGGACAGTTTTTACCAGTCGGCTTTGGTTTAAGCCAGTTACTGGTATCCGGTTATTGGATTTATACAGTCTAAAGTTTTTCCGTATTTTTACGGATCGGAGGGGCGTTCTCGTAATTACTCGAGAAGCTTCTAGAAGATGTGACTAAGGAGGTTTGTTTTGGAAAGAGAGTGAGTCATAGTGGTGATTCATTCACTTCATTAATGCTCATTTATTGCTTAATGACTCATGTTAATGAATCATCACAAGATATTTTGTGAAGCATGCTTATTCATTTCCTTTATTGATTTATTGAAAATAAGAATGCTTCATAATATTATGATACACTCTCTCTCTTCTCTCATTATCATATCACACATTCTCTCTCCTCAAGCTCTCATCTTCTAACCCTAATCCTTAATCCTCATGTGTTGAGATCAAAGGATTAGTTAGACTAAACAATCCATAACCTTCACTCTTTATCATTCTATCATCTTTGATTAGCAATCAAAGTTGGTTAGTTACCTCAAGTTAGAGGTTTAGCTTGGAGTTTCGCTCTCGGGTGGATCGTCTACTACCTAGAGAAGGCCGAGGAGAACCAAGGAGGACATAAAGAAGAAGGACCGGTTCATTAGGTATAATCCCTAATCTCTTAAGTAAAGAAACTCATAAGAATACGGTTTTTAGGGTTTAGCTTCGATTCATGCGGTTAGTCGATGTTCGTTGTTTGAACTTGATAGTTTTTTGTAAATTCCGCCTCCCCATAAGTACTGGGGTGTACTACATCGACTTACAGTGGTATCAGAGCCTCGCTAAACACTAAATAACTTAATCGCAAATCTGTACGAATTTCGAACGAAAAAACGAAGCCGGAAAACCCTAAAAAATGTAAGTTTCTGTCGAATTTAAAACGATGTCAGAAAATTTTTCAGGTAAGCTCAGAGTGCTTGACATGACACCAGAAGAACACCCAAGAAAAACAGTCGACTGAATCGACCAACTCGCCGCGGAACCGCGGCCTCAGCCACTGAGTTGCCGCGCTTCCGCCGCCGAGTTGGCGAGTCAGCGGCCGATTTTTCTTCTGTTGCTTCTCTGGGTTATTTGGGGTTTTCTGGAATGTTTAATTATTGCTCAGGTTACTGTTTAACAGAGCAGATTTTGGAGCAATATTGATGTTGTTTATTCGATCGAATTGTACAGTATTTGCGTATTGGATTATATCTGTGATTGTTTGATGTGTTCGTAAACCTCCCCCAACTGCTAGTATGTCGGTTGGCAGGGGGTTGCACATTTCTGAAATGGTTATATCTGTTTGTGCATATAAACTGTATTGGACTGTTGTGGTGTATAGCCGGGGTTAGCAAAGGGTTATTGTTTAATTCATTTGTTGTAAATGTAATTTGTTGTAATATTATTTTCGCGGGGCACTTCCAGGTTGCGGTTGTAGCCACCGTTGTATTATTTCATTTTACTGTTTTTGCTCCTAGGACTGACCCAAGGTGGGGTACACAAACTGCCGGGTGGGTAGTTTGCCGTACCCGTAGGGGTCGAGGGTGGGGTAAACGGCTATTCATCACAACTGTGTAATCTGTCTTTTCTTGCAGGCTCAAAAGAAATACAGATTGCTTGCAAATCCAATATTGTTTATCTGTGTTCTGGAATGAATATCATTGCGTCAGACGAATGTAAAATATCTATATTTATTATAGCTATTTAGACGTCACTTATGTTTTACACACGCGCTAGCCCAGCCCCCGCTCTGTCGTTAGTTAAGTAACCTAACGGGTGATGACGGGACCCCGTGGCGAATGCGGATGGCATAAGAGGACGTTATATTTTCGTTGTTTTCTGCAATGATAGGTTAATGATGGGACGCATTATCTATAATGCAAAGTAAAACAAACCAAAGTTTAAATCGTTGGAACAATTTAAAAGAAACCACTCGGTTATTTTTAAAACAGATATTTTTAAATGCGGAGATTTAACCACTCCTTTTAAAAGCTATCAGGTTCCTTCGGTTATATCAAGTTCACTACGTTCACGGTTTCGCCAAAACCATTCGTAGCCCTCCGTCATTTCATCTGGGTATTCAGTAGTATTCAAGCTATGTATTTTGACCTAACGCCAAGGCATAGTGTTTGGTAGCTGCTGGATATTCATTTGTTGCATAGATAGATGAGTTAGTTTGGGACAGTCGTATTATCATTTTGGCCGAACGTCAAGGATATATACGGATGGGTTCAAACTGACAGGATAATGATGGGCAGAACTTGACATGTGACTTATGACATTTTGACCTAACGCCAAGGTCATAAGAGCATGGGGCAAAAACTTATATCGGGAATTTCTAAAGAAACTGAAATTTGCAAAGAGATGCATACCATTTGGAGTTTGATGAATGTTGGTAGGATTCCTTCAACATTATCATACGATGATATTTGGATCCCGATCCTACTGTGAGTATATGCTACTTATCAGGATATTCGTCGCTTAACGATCAATGCTATAAACCTAGTAGGTGTCCAGAAAAGTGTCAGCGGGGTTACGCCCCCAGAGAAAAGAGGTTCTTTAATTAAGGAACTTCGCGAAAGCGTTGGAAAACCTCCCTCGAAGTATCGACACCGGCCTGGCTGAACGGTTAAGCAAGTATTGTACGGTGAGAATAGTCTTGGCTAATTCTTCTTTTATGGTTTGAGGAAGGATTTGAGAAACAGTGGGAGCCATCCAGTTTAGATAAACTAAAAACCACTCTAAACTTGCAAGAGCATCATGCTAAAGAGTTTTCTTCTCTCTCTCCTAATTGCAGCGACCCTGAAAATGACTGGACTTAAGTTACTTTTAGAGAAAAATATACTGACGGGGCCAAACTATAAAGATTGGCTGCGGAATGTCAAGATGGCTTTGACCTATGACAAACTGGGGTACGTCCTCACCGCTACAGCACCTGCTGTCCTTGGTCCCAAATCCAGCAATGCGGATAAGGAAATCCGCAAAACCTGGGATTTAGATTGCGCGAGAGCCAAGTGCATCGTGCTTGCCTCGATGAACAATGAACATCAGAGGAGGCACGAGGATATGTCCTTAGATGGCATATTTCTCCATACAAAGGAACTTTATGGAGAGCAATCTCGTATAGCAAGATACGAGACCTCAAAGAAATTGTTTCGAGCGAGGTTGGCTGTCGGGTCATCGGTAGGTGAACATGTCCTACAGATGATCGGCTATATTGAAGAGCTCGCGGACCTTGGGACGACTTTGGATAATGAGCTCTATACAGACCTTGTTCTCCAGTCCCTTCCTCCCACCTACGCCCAGTTTATCCTCAACTTCAATCTTCAAGGAAAAGAAGTTGAACTTGCGGAACTCCTGAACATGTTAAGGAGTGCAGAGGGCACCTTGCAGAAGGCAAGGGAAACACCCGCTATGTTTGTTGGCGGTTCATCTTCTTCCGGGTCCAAGGCTAGGGCCAAAGGAAGGAAGAAGAAGGCCGCACCCAGACCTAGAGGAGGTGTTAGTAAGGTGGGAAAGAAGGGAAAGAAAAAGTTTACAGCACCGGTAGTTGGCCTGGATGAGTGCTTCCATTGTCACAGGAAAGGGCACTGGAAGAAGGATTGCAAGGCGTGGAACGCCAAGAACCAGGAACCGAAGCAGGCTGTGGCTTCGACTTCAGGTGTGTTTGTAATTGAGAATTGTCTGTCAATCAACTCTACTTCCTGGGTATTGGATACCGGGTCAGGATCTCATATTTGCAATTCATTGCAGGCACTGAGAAACCGTAGAGTGCTGAAGGAAGGTGATATGATCCTCAGGGTTGCTAACGGAGCTAGCGTGGGAGCTGCGTCCGTCGGGGATTATCACCTAGGATTGACGAGTGGACACATTTTGGTTTTACATAACTGTTATTTTGTACCCAGCTTAACGTGTAATATCATATCAGTTTCCTTGTTATCAAATAAAGGTTATGATTTCACGTTTGTAAGAGATGTTGTCAACATCCACCTAAATCATGGTTTGATTGGGTCCGGTACTTTAAATAACGGCATATATGTGTTAAACCAACTCCAAATTTTCAATGTCCAGAACACACTAAAAAGAAAGTCTCCAGATTTAAATAAAGCTTTCTTATGGCATTGTAGACTGGGTCACATCAATGAGAGAAGGTTGACTAAGTTGCATAGAGAAGGATATTTGGACACGTTCGAATATCAAACTTATGACACTTGTCAATCTTGTCTCAAAGGAAAGATGACAAAGACTCCATTCACTGGACAAGGAGTAAGAGCGAGCGAGCTCTTAGGACTCATACATAGTGATGTATGCGGTCCAATGTCTACACATGCGAGAGGTGGTTTTTCCTATTTCATTACTTTCACGGATGATTACTCAAGATACGGATTCATTTATCTGATGAAACATAAATCCGAGGCTTTTGAGAAATTCCAAGAGTATAAGAATGAAGTAGAAAACCAAACCGGCAAAAGTATAAAGACACTTAGATCTGATCGAGGTGGAGAATACTTGAGTGCCGAGTTCCTAGGTTACCTAAAAGAGAAAGGAATTCTCTCTCAGCTTACTCCTCCATACACTCCACAGCATAACGGTGTATCGGAGAGAAGGAATCGAACCCTATTGGATATGGTACGATCCATGATGAGTAATGCTGAGTTACCGCGATCTTTCTGGGGTTATGCGCTAGAATCAGCGGCATATCTTTTGAACATGGTACCTACCAAGACTGTGCCTACCACTCCATATCAGATGTGGAGTGGGAAGAAACCCCATCTACAGTATGTAAAGATTTGGGGATGTCCAGCTTTTGTTAAAAAGCAGCATGTGGACAAGCTCGAGGCACGATCAGTAAAATGTTTGTTTGTGGGATATCCAAAGCACTCCAGGGGATATCTATTCTATTACGCAGAGGAACAGAAGGTATTTGTTTCTCGTAATGCCCATTTTCTAGAACATCAGTTTTTAGAAAAGGAATCAAGTGGGAGCGAAATAGAACTGGAAGAAATTCCAGAACCACAAACTACTGCTGAAAGTTTGGTAGAACCAGAGGTTCAAGAAGAACAGAACATTCCCGCACCCCTCCGCAGGAGTAGTAGGCCGTCTCGTCCGCCTGAGAGATACTACGGTTTTCTCATAGATGGGGATAGAGAGGATTGCATCATAGATGATGATGAACCTACTGACTTCAGGCAGGCCATCCAGAGCGGCGACTCGGTACGATGGCTAGATGCAATGCGGACCGAAATGGAGTCCATGTACACCAACAAAGTATGGACTTTGGACTTTGCTCCAGATGGGGTAAAACCCATAGGATGCAAATGGATCTTCAAGAAAAAGATTGGTGTAGATGGACAGGTGGAAACCTATAAGGCTAGACTTGTTGCAAAGGGTTTTCGTCAAAAACCTGGTTTGGACTATGACGAAACTTTTTCTCCAGTGGCTATGCTCAAATCCATTCGGGTCCTTCTTGCTATTGCTGCCTTCCATGATTATGAAATCTGGCAGATGGACGTAAAGACGGCTTTTCTGAATGGAAATTTAGAAGAGAGCGTCTATATGGATCAGCCAGAGGGTTTCAATCAGAGTGGGAGCAGCGGGAAAGTATGCAAGCTGCTTAAGTCCATTTATGGACTAAAGCAGGCATCGCGGAGTTGGAACATCTGTTTTGATGAGACAGTCAAAGAATATGACTTTATCAAAAATCCAGATGAACCGTGCATATATAGTAAAGTTGTGGCCAGAAGTGTCGTATTCCTCGTCTTGTACGTGGATGACATTCTATTGATAGGAAATGACATTCCTATGCTACAATCTGTCAAAGGATTCTTGTCACACAGGTTCTCCATGAAAGACCTGGGTGATGCCTCTTACATTCTGGGGATCCGGATCTATCGTGATAGATCCAAGAGGATGTTGGGACTTTCGCAGTCCAGGTATATCGACACTGTACTGAAAAGATTCAGTATGGAAGATTCTAAGCGCGGTAATCTACCGGCTTGTCACGGAATCACCCTCTCCAAAGAGATGTCTCCCAAGACTGATTTGGAAAGGGAACGCATGTCTATTATACCCTACGCTTCTGCAGTAGGCTCTATAATGTATGCGATGTTGTGTACCAGACCAGATGTAGCTTACGCACTAAGCGTGGTAAGCCGGTATCAGTCAGACCCAGGGGAGAAACACTGGATAGCAGTAAAGAACATTCTCAAGTACCTGAGGAGGACTAAGGAGATGTTCTTGGTTTACGGCGGAAAAGACCTCAGGTTGGAGGCCTTTGCTGATTCCGGCTTCCAGAGTGATAAGGACGATTCCAAGTCCATGTCGGGTTATGTCTTTACCCTCAATGGAGGGGCGGTGTGCTGGAAGAGCTCCAAGCAGGACACCGTTGCTGACTCGACGATGGAAGCGGAGTATATAGCTGCTTGCGATGCCGCAAAAGAAGCAGTCTGGATGAAGAAGTTCCTAACAGAACTTCAGGTGGTTCCTACCATAGTTGATCCAATACCTCTGTATTGCGACAACAACGGAGCTATAGCTTTAGCGAAGGAACCAAGGTCCCATCAGAAGTCCAGACACATCTTAAGGCGGTATCACCTGATCAGGGAGATCATTGATCGTCAGGAGATCGAGGTTCGGAGAGTTGCTTCAGAAGAGAACATTGCTGATCCATTCACGAAGGCCCTTCCTCAGATTCAGTTCGAGAGGCTACTCGAGATCATTGGTCTACGATATGCCAGTACATGGCCCTAGTGCAAGTGGGAGATTGTTAGTGTTTATGCCCTAGAAGGCCATTACTGTATCATACTAGCTTGTATATTACTTAATGGAAGCTTGGGATATTCACATGTATATAACAGTCTTGCTAAACATGGTAGTATGCTACTTGGTTTTTCTATCTTAATATGTGAGTATACGTATTGATAGAGCTCTTAGGATCTTGCTTGTCTACCAGCGTTGTGATGGCAGTCACACTAGTGGGGGCTGGGTAGTCTACAAGCACATCCTTATTCAGGTCCCTGGTCGTTGGATTATCGAGACAGAGCATCGATACTCCGGAGTAGACTAGTGTGTACGCTTCTCATCCCAGTTGGGGAGATGGTCTGTCCCACAGCCGTCAGTACGTCGTACTGGAGATAGTATACAGGTGCTCGTTAGGTTACGGGTACACCGGACAGGACTCACAGGGAACTGTTGGTTGGTTTGATACCAGTCGTCAGTGAACAGTTCCCAGGTGACATGAGTACAGCGTAGTCCGCAGACTTGACACTGCTACTTCGCCTCGAGTGTGTCCCACTGTTCTTAGATTGCTACCCTACCACGGCTCTATGGAGTCGTGCAAACAGGTAGCAGTTGGGTGCAGTCCCGAGCACTTGGAGGCAGTGGCGGTTAGACAGGATTCGTCCCTCCCGGTATTGGGAGTAGATATCGTGCTGTGTCAGAGAGCCATTACGCAAAGTCCCTGGCCAGGGCAAGCGAGATTTGCTGGTAGGTTCCAGTAGTTTCTCAGGGTGTAATGGGCTTCACTCCGACACGACTTATACCGCTTTTAGGGGACTGACGCTTGCCGCCCCCCTAGGCCCGATATGCGATAGTCATGGACGAACGGACCGGACTGTATGGAGATTGTCACATCAGACTCAGTAGGAGTTCGGATGGGTTTACTCATCGGCCTTCTTATCGACAACTACCTGGGGACCGTTACGTACAGCTAGTGCCGCTTGCGGTCTGTGGTTAAACCCACTGCCAGCGTAGTAGTCGAGTCTCTAGAGTCCCACACAGAGAGTTTCCTACTCCAGGCGAAACGATATAGAGGTTGCATGGTTTTGCGACAAAGGGTTCGGACGCATACGTGCGTTTACGCGCGTACGACTTTCGGACAGTTTTTACCAGTCGGCTTTGGTTTAAGCCAGTTACTGGTATCCGGTTATTGGATTTATACAGTCTAAAGTTTTTCCGTATTTTTACGGATCGGAGGGGCGTTCTCGTAATTACTCGAGAAGCTTCTAGAAGATGTGACTAAGGAGGTTTGTTTTGGAAAGAGAGTGAGTCATAGTGGTGATTCATTCACTTCATTAATGCTCATTTATTGCTTAATGACTCATGTTAATGAATCATCACAAGATATTTTGTGAAGCATGCTTATTCATTTCCTTTATTGATTTATTGAAAATAAGAATGCTTCATAATATTATGATACACTCTCTCTCTTCTCTCATTATCATATCACACATTCTCTCTCCTCAAGCTCTCATCTTCTAACCCTAATCCTTAATCCTCATGTGTTGAGATCAAAGGATTAGTTAGACTAAACAATCCATAACCTTCACTCTTTATCATTCTATCATCTTTGATTAGCAATCAAAGTTGGTTAGTTACCTCAAGTTAGAGGTTTAGCTTGGAGTTTCGCTCTCGGGTGGATCGTCTACTACCTAGAGAAGGCCGAGGAGAACCAAGGAGGACATAAAGAAGAAGGACCGGTTCATTAGGTATAATCCCTAATCTCTTAAGTAAAGAAACTCATAAGAATACGGTTTTTAGGGTTTAGCTTCGATTCATGCGGTTAGTCGATGTTCGTTGTTTGAACTTGATAGTTTTTTGTAAATTCCGCCTCCCCATAAGTACTGGGGTGTACTACATCGACTTACAGTACAGTGGGAACACACTCGAGGCGAAGTGACAGTGTCAAGTCAGCGGACTAAGCTGTACTCATGTCACCTGGGAACTGATAACTGACGATAGGTATAATTCCAACCAATCAGTTCCCGACGAGTCCTGTCCAGTGTACTCGTAACCTAACGAGCACCCGCATACTATCTCAAGTACGCGTACTGACGGCTGTGGGACAGATCGTCTCCCGAGCTGGGATAAGAAGCGCATACGCTAGTCTACTCCGGAGTATCGATGCCCTGTCTCGATAGTCCTACGACTAGGGACCTGCATAAGGATATGCTTATAGATTACCCAGCCCCCACGAGTGTGGCTGCCATCACAACGCTGATAATCAAGCAAAGATCCTAAGGGCTCTACTAATATGTATAAGCGATATACTAAAAGAAACACATGCACATATTAAAGTAGAAACAAACCAAGTAGCATACTACCATTTTGAGCAAGATTGTCAATACAAGGTGAATATCCCAAGCTTGCATTAAGTAATATACATACTAGTATGATACAGTAATGGCCTCTAGGGCATATACACTAACAGGATCTACTCACAAAGGCCTTTTCCCTGAGAGAGACTTTTATGGGATGGTTGAGTATGAGATACTACAACCACTGCTATCAGATGGCCCTAGTGCAAGTGGGAGATTGTTAGTTATATGTATGCCCTAGAGGCCATTACTATACATCGGATGTATATTGTAGTGGATGCTTGGACATATATAGGGATGACTTTCTTGCTCGATATGATAATATGCTATCTGGTTACTCTTTACCTTAACGTGTACACTGATTGTCTCTCTGTTACATGTTGGTAAAGCCCTTAGGATGTGTACTTGACTACCTGGACTATGATGCGGATCATACTAGTAGGGACGTGGTAGTCCATAAGTACATCCTGTAAGTCGATGTAGTACACCCCAGTGCTTATGGGGAGGCGGAATTTACAAAAACTTATCAAGTTTAAACAACGAACATCGACTAACCGCTTGAATCGAAGCTAAACTCTAAAAACCGTATTCTATGAGTTTCTTTTCACAAAAGATTAGGGATTATACCTAATGAAACCGGTCCTTCTTCTTTACGTCCTCCTTTGTTCTCCTCGGCCTTCTCTAGGTAGTAGACGATCCACCCGAGAGCGAAACTCCAAGCTAAACCTCTAACTTGAGGTAACTAATCAACTTTGATTGCTAATCAAAGATGATAGGATGATAAAGAGTGAAGGTTATGGATTGTTTAGTCTAACTAATCCTTTGATCTCAACACATGAGGATTAAGGATTAGGGTTAGAAGATGAGAGCTTGAGGAGAGAGAATGTGTGATATGATAATGAGAGAAGAGAGAGAGTGTATCATATTATTATGAAGCATTCTTATTTTCAATAAATCAATAAAGGAAATGAATAAGCATGCTTCACAAAATATCTTGTGATGATTCATTAACATGAGTCATTAAGCAATAAATGTGCATTAATGAAGTGAATGAATCACCACTATGACTCACTCTCTCATCCAAAAGAAACCTCCTTAGTCACATCTTCTAGAAGCTTCTCGAGTAATTACGAGAACGCCCCTCCGATCCGTAAAAATACGGAAAAACTTTAGACTGTATAAATCCAATAACCGGATACCAGTAACTGGCTTAAACCAAAGCCGACTGGTAAAAACTGTCCGAAAGTCGTACGCGCGTAAACGCACGTATGCGTCCGAACCCTTTGTCGCAAAACCATGCAACCTCTATATCGTTTCGCCTGGAGTAGGAAACTCTCTGTGTGGGACTCTAGAGACTCGACTACTACGCTGGCAGTGGGTTTAACCACAGACCGCAAGCGGCACTAGCTGTACGTAACGGTCCCCAGGTAGTTGTCGATAAGAAGGCCGATGAGTAAACCCATCCGAACTCCTACTGAGTCTGATGTGACAATCTCCATACAGTCCGGTCCGTTCGTCCATGACTATCGCATATCGGGCCTAGGGGGGCGGCAAGCGTCAGTCCCCTAATAGCGGTATAAGTCGTGTCGGAGTGAAGCCCATTACACCCTGAGAAACTGCTGGAACCTACCAGCAAATCTCGCTTGCCCTGGCCAGGGACTTTGCGTAATGGCTCTCTGACACAGCACGATATCTACTCCCAATACCGGGAGGGACGAATCCTGTCTAACCGCCACTGCCTCCAAGTGCTCGGGACTGCACCCAACTGCCACCTGTTTGCACGACTCATTTGAGCCGTGGTAGGGTAGCAATCTAAGAACAGTGGGACACACTCGAGGCGAAGTAGCAGTGTCAAGTCTGCGGACTACGCTGTACTCATGTCACCTGGGAACTGTTTACTGACGACTGGTATCAAACCAACCAACAGTTCCCTGTGAGTCCTGTCCGGTGTACCCGTAACCTAACGAGCACCTGTATACTATCTCCAGTACGACGTACTGACGGCTGTGGGACAGACCATCTCCCCAACTGGGATGAGAAGCGTACACACTAGTCTACTCCGGAGTATCGATGCTCTGTCTCGATAATCCAACGACCAGGGACCTGAATAAGGATGTGCTTGTAGACTACCCAGCCCCCACTAGTGTGACTGCCATCACAACGCTGGTAGACAAGCAAGATCCTAAGAGCTCTATCAATACGTATACTCACATATTAAGATAGAAAAACCAAGTAGCATACTACCATGTTTAGCAAGACTGTTATATACATGTGAATATCCCAAGCTTCCATTAAGTAATATACAAGCTAGTATGATACAGTAATGGCCTTCTAGGGCATAAACACTAACAATCTCCCACTTGCACTAGGGCCATGTACTGGCATATCGTAGACCAATGATCTCGAGTAGCCTCTCGAACTGAATCTGAGGAAGGGCCTTCGTGAATGGATCAGCAATGTTCTCTTCTGAAGCAACTCTCCGAACCTCGATCTCCTGACGATCAATGATCTCCCTGATCAGGTGATACCGCCTTAAGATGTGTCTGGACTTCTGATGGGACCTTGGTTCCTTCGCTAAAGCTATAGCTCCGTTGTTGTCGCAATATAGAGGTATTGGATCAACTATGGTAGGAACCACCTGAAGTTCTGTTAGGAACTTCTTCATCCAGACTGCTTCTTTTGCGGCATCGCAAGCAGCTATATACTCCGCTTCCATCGTCGAGTCAGCAACGGTGTCCTGCTTGGAGCTCTTCCAGCACACCGCCCCTCCATTGAGGGTAAAGACATAACCCGACATGGACTTGGAATCGTCCTTATCACTCTGGAAGCCGGAATCAGCAAAGGCCTCCAACCTGAGGTCTTTTCCGCCGTAAACCAAGAACATCTCCTTAGTCCTCCTCAGGTACTTGAGAATGTTCTTTACTGCTATCCAGTGTTTCTCCCCTGGGTCTGACTGATACCGGCTTACCACGCTTAGTGCGTAAGCTACATCTGGTCTGGTACACAACATCGCATACATTATAGAGCCTACCGCAGAAGCGTAGGGTATAATAGACATGCGTTCCCTTTCCAAATCAGTCTTGGGAGACATCTCTTTGGAGAGGGTGATTCCGTGACAAGCCGGTAGATTACCGCGCTTAGAATCTTCCATACTGAATCTTTTCAGTATAGTGTCGATATACCTGGACTGCGAAAGTCCCAACATCCTCTTGGATCTATCACGATAGATCCGGATCCCCAGAATGTAAGAGGCATCACCCAGGTCTTTCATGGAGAACCTGTGTGACAAGAATCCTTTGACAGATTGTAGCATAGGAATGTCATTTCCTATCAATAGAATGTCATCCACGTACAAGACGAGGAATACGACACTTCTGGCCACAACTTTACTATATATGCACGGTTCATCTGGATTTTTGATAAAGTCATATTCTTTGACTGTCTCATCAAAACAGATGTTCCAACTCCGCGATGCCTGCTTTAGTCCATAAATGGACTTAAGCAGCTTGCATACTTTCCCGCTGCTCCCACTCTGATTGAAACCCTCTGGCTGATCCATATAGACGCTCTCTTCTAAATTTCCATTCAGAAAAGCCGTCTTTACGTCCATCTGCCAGATTTCATAATCATGGAAGGCAGCAATAGCAAGAAGGACCCGAATGGATTTGAGCATAGCCACTGGAGAAAAAGTTTCGTCATAGTCCAAACCAGGTCTTTGACGAAAACCCTTTGCAACAAGTCTAGCCTTATAGGTTTCCACCTGTCCATCTACACCAATCTTTTTCTTGAAGATCCATTTGCATCCTATGGGTTTTACCCCATCTGGAGCAAAGTCCAAAGTCCATACTTTGTTGGTGTACATGGACTCCATTTCGGTCCGCATTGCATCTAGCCATCGTACCGAGTCGCCGCTCTGGATGGCCTGCTGGAAGTCAGTAGGTTCATCATCATCTATGATGCAATCCTCTCTATCCCCGTCTATGAGAAAACCGTAGTATCTCTCAGGCGGACGAGACGGCCTACTACTCCTGCGGAGGGGTGCGGGAATGTTCTGTTCTTCTTGAACCACTGGTTCTACCAAGCTTTCAGTAACAGCTTGTGGTTCTGGAATTTCTTCCAGTTCTACTTCGCTCCCACTCTTCTGATTTTCCAAAAATTCAGTTTCTAAGAAGTGGGCATGACGAGAAACAAAAACCTTTTGTTCCTCTGCGTAATAGAAATAATATCCCTTGGAGTTCTTTGGATATCCCACAAGTTTACACAGTACTGAGCGTGCCTCGAGCTTGTCCACATGCTGCTTTTTTACAAAAGCTGGACACCCCCATGTCCTAAAATGTTTTAGACAGGGTTTCTTCCCACTCCACATCTGATATGGTGTGGTAGGCACAGTCTTGGTTGGAACCTGGTTTAAAAGATATGCCGCTGATTCTAGCGCATAACCCCAGAAAGATCGCGGTAACTCAGTATTACTCATCATGGATCGTACCATATCTAATAGGGTTCGATTCCGTCTCTCCGATACACCGTTGTGCTGTGGAGTGTATGGAGGAGTAAGCTGAGAGAGAATTCCTTTCTCTTTTAGGTAACCTAGGAACTCGGCACTTAAGTATTCTCCACCTCGATCAGATCTAAGTGTCTTAATACTTTTGCCTGTTTGGTTTTCCGCTTCACTCTTAAATTCCAGGAATTTCTCAAAGGCCTCTGATTTATGCTTCATTAAGAAAACATATCCATACCTAGAGAAATCATCTGTAAAAGTAATGAAGTAGGAATAACCACCTCTCGCATGTATAGACATTGGACCGCATACATCACTGTGTATGAGTCCTAAGAGCTCGCTCGCTCTTACTCCTTGTCCAGTGAATGGAGTCTTTGTCATCTTTCCTTTGAGACAAGATTGACAAGTGTCATAAGTTTGATATTCGAATGTGTCCAAATATCCTTCTCTATGCAACTTAGTCAACCTTCTCTCATTGATGTGACCCAGTCTACAATGCCATAAGAAAGCTTTATTTAAATCTGGAGACTTTCTTTTTAGTGTGTTCTGGACATTGAAAATTTGGAGTTGGTTTAACACATATATGCCGTTATTTAGAGTACCGGACCCAATCAAACCATGATTAAGGTGGATGTTGACAACATCTCTTACAAACGTGAAATCATAACCTTTATTTGATAACAAGGAAACTGATATGATGTTACACGTTAAGCTGGGTACAAAATAACAGTTATGTAAAACCAAAATGTGTCCACTCGTCAATCCTAGGTGATAATCCCCGACGGACGCAGCTCCCACGCTAGCTCCGTTAGCAACCCTGAGGATCATATCACCTTCCTTCAGCACTCTACGGTTTCTCAGTGCCTGCAATGAATTGCAAATATGAGATCCTGACCCGATATCCAATACCCAGGAAGTAGAGTTGATCGACAGACAATTCTCAATTACAAACACACCTGAAGTCGAAGCCACAGCTTGCTTCGGTTCCTGGTTCTTGGCGTTCCACGCCTTGCAATCCTTCTTCCAGTGCCCTTTCCTGTGACAATGGAAGCACTCATCCAGGCCAACTACCGGTGCTGTAAACTTTTTCTTTCCCTTCTTTCCCACCTTACTAACACCTCCTCTAGGTCTGGGTGCGGCCTTCTTCTTCCTTCCTTTGACCCTAGCCTTGGACCCGGAAGAAGATGAACCGCCAACAAACATAGCGGGTGTTTCCCTTGCCTTCTGCAAGGTGCCCTCTGCACTCCTTAACATGTTCAGGAGTTCCGCAAGTTCAACTTCTTTTCCTTGAAGATTGAAGTTGAGGATAAACTGGGCGTAGGTGGGAGGAAGGGACTGGAGAACAAGGTCTGTATAGAGCTCATTATCCAAAGTCGTCCCAAGGTCCGCGAGCTCTTCAATATAGCCGATCATCTGTAGGACATGTTCACCTACTGATGACCCGACAGCCAACCTCGCTCGAAACAGTTTCTTAGAGGTCTCGTATCTTGCTATACGAGATTGCTCTCCATAAAGTTCCTTTGTATGGAGAAATATGCCATCTAGGGACATATCCTCGTGCCTCCTCTGATGTTCATTGTTCATCGAGGCAAGCACGATGCACTTGGCTCTCGCGCAATCTAAATCCCAGGTTTTACGGATTTCCTTATCCGCATTGCTGGATTTGGGACCAAGGACAGCAGGTGCTGTAGCGGTGAGGACGTACCCCAGTTTGTCATAGGTCAAAGCCATCTTGACATTCCGCAGCCAATCTTTATAGTTTGGCCCCGTCAGTATATTTTTCTCTAAAAGTAACTTAAGTCCAGTCATTTTCAGGGTCGCTGCAATTAGGAGAGAGAGAAGAAAACTCTTTAGCATGATGCTCTTGCAAGTTTAGAGTGGTTTTTAGTTTATCTAAACTGGATGGCTCCCACTGTTTCTCAAATCCTTCCTCAAACCATAAAAGAAGAATTAGCCAAGACTATTCTCACCGTACAATACTTGCTTAACCGTTCAGCCAGGCCGGTGTCGATACTTCGAGGGAGGTTTTCCAACGCTTTCGCGAAGTTCCTTAATTAAATAACCTCTTTTCTCTGGGGGCGTAACCCCGCTGACACTTTTCTGGACACCTACTAGGTTTATAGCATTGATCGTTAAGCGACGAATATCCTGATAAGTAGCATATACTCACAGTAGGATCGGGATCCAAATATCATCGTATGATAATGTCGAAGGAATCCTACCAACATTCATCAAACTCCAAATGGTATGCATCTCTTTGCAAATTTCAGTTTCTTTAGAAATTCCCGATATAAGTTTTTGCCCCATGCTCTTATGATCTTGACTAAGGGCCAACAAATCATAAGTCACATGTCAAGTTCTGCCCATCATTATCCTGTTGATTTGAACCCATCCGTATACTCTTGACTAAGGGCCAAACAAAGTAATACGACTGTCCCAAACCAACTCATCTATCTATGCAACAAATGAATACCCCAGCAGCTACCAAACACTATGTCTTGACTAAGGGCCAAACAAACATAGCTTGAATACTACTGACCATTCATAAGAAATGACGGAGGGCTACGACTGGTTTTGGCGAAACCGTGAACGTAGTGAACTTGATATAACCGAAGGAACCTGATAGCTTTTAAAAGGAGTGGTTAAATCTCCGCATTTTAAAAATATCTGTTTTAAAAATAACCGAGTGGTTTCTTTTAAATTGTTCCAACGATTTAAACTTTGGTTTGTTTTACTTTGCATTATAGATAATGCGTCCCATCATTAACCTATCATTGCAGAAAACAACGAAAATATAACGTCCTCTTATGCCATCCGCATTCGCCACGGGGTCCCGTCATCACCCGTTAGGTTACTTAACTAACGACAGAGCGGGGGCTGGGCTAGCGCGGGTGAAAAACATAAGTGACGTCTAAATAGCTATAATAAATATAGGTATTTTACATTCGTCTGACGCAATGATATTCATTCCAGAACACAGATAAACAATATTGGATTTGCAAGCAATCTGTATTTCTTTTGAGCCTGCAAGAAAAGACAGATTACACAGTTGTGATGAATAGCCGTTTACCCCACCCTCGACCCCTACGGGTACGGCAAACTACCCACCCGGCAGTCTGTGTACCCCACCTTGGGTCAGTCCTAGGAGCAAAAACAGTAAAATGAAATAATACAACGGTGGCTACAACCGCAACCTGGAAGTGGCCCGCGAAAATAATATTACAACAAATTACATTTACAACAAATGAATTAATCAATAACCCATTGCAAACCCCGGCTATACACCACAACAGTCCAATACAGTTTATATGCACAAACAGATATAACCATTTCAGAAATGTGCAACCCCCTGCCAACCGACATACTAGCAGTTGGGGGAGGTTTACGAACACATTAAACAATCACAGATATAATCCAATACGCAAATACTGTATTTTTCGATCGAATAAACAACTTCAATATTGCTCCAAAATCTGCTCTGTTAAACAGTAACCTGAGCAATAATTAAATATTCCAGAAAATCCCAAATGTCACAGGGGACCCACACAAGAAAGACGAGTCCATGACTCGGCCAAAGCGCCGCGGAAGCGCGGCGGATCCCACCGATCCGCCGCGCTTCCGCGGCCGAGTTGCCGATTCATGGGCTCGAATTTCTTGGGTGTTCTCCTGGACCCCTTTCTAGCTCTCTGAACACATTAAAAAAATTTTAGGACTTGATTTTAAGTTCGACAGAAACTATACAGAATTAGGGTTTTCCGGGTTCGTTTTTTCGTTCGAAATTCGTACAAATTTGCGATTAAGTTATTTAGTGTTTAGCGAGGCTCTGATACCACTGTAAGTCGATGTAGTACACCCCAGTGCTTATGGGGAGGCGGAATTTACAAAAACTTATCAAGTTTAAACAACGAACATCGACTAACCGCTTGAATCGAAGCTAAACTCTAAAAACCGTATTCTATGAGTTTCTTTTCACAAAAGATTAGGGATTATACCTAATGAAACCGGTCCTTCTTCTTTACGTCCTCCTTTGTTCTCCTCGGCCTTCTCTAGGTAGTAGACGATCCACCCGAGAGCGAAACTCCAAGCTAAACCTCTAACTTGAGGTAACTAATCAACTTTGATTGCTAATCAAAGATGATAGGATGATAAAGAGTGAAGGTTATGGATTGTTTAGTCTAACTAATCCTTTGATCTCAACACATGAGGATTAAGGATTAGGGTTAGAAGATGAGAGCTTGAGGAGAGAGAATGTGTGATATGATAATGAGAGAAGAGAGAGAGTGTATCATATTATTATGAAGCATTCTTATTTTCAATAAATCAATAAAGGAAATGAATAAGCATGCTTCACAAAATATCTTGTGATGATTCATTAACATGAGTCATTAAGCAATAAATGTGCATTAATGAAGTGAATGAATCACCACTATGACTCACTCTCTCATCCAAAAGAAACCTCCTTAGTCACATCTTCTAGAAGCTTCTTGAGTAATTACGAGAACGCCCCTCCGATCCGTAAAAATACGGAAAAACTTTAGACTGTATAAATCCAATAACCGGATACCAGTAACTGGTTTAAACCAAAGCCGACTGGTAAAAACTGTCCGAAAGTCGTACGCGCGTAAACGCACGTATGCGTCCGAACCCTTTGTCGCAAAACCATGCAACCTCTATATCGTTTCGCCTGGAGTAGGAAACTCTCTGTGTGGGACTCTAGAGACTCGACTACTACGCTGGCAGTGGGTTTAACCACAGACCGCAAGCGGCACTAGCTGTACGTAACGGTCCCCAGGTAGTTGTCGATAAGAAGGCCGATGAGTAAACCCATCCGAACTCCTACTGAGTCTGATGTGACAATCTCCATACAGTCCGGTCCGTTCGTCCATGACTATCGCATATCGGGCCTAGGGGGGCGGCAAGCGTCAGTCCCCTAATAGCGGTATAAGTCGTGTCGGAGTGAAGCCCATTACACCCTGAGAAACTGCTGGAACCTACCAGCAAATCTCGCTTGCCCTGGCCAGGGACTTTGCGTAATGGCTCTCTGACACAGCACGATATCTACTCCCAATACCGGGAGGGACGAATCCTGTCTAACCGCCACTGCCTCCAAGTGCTCGGGACTGCACCCAACTGCCACCTGTTTGCACGACTCATTTGAGCCGTGGTAGGGTAGCAATCTAAGAACAGTGGGACACACTCGAGGCGAAGTAGCAGTGTCAAGTCTGCGGACTACGCTGTACTCATGTCACCTGGGAACTGTTTACTGACGACTGGTATCAAACCAACCAACAGTTCCCTGTGAGTCCTGTCCGGTGTACCCGTAACCTAACGAGCACCTGTATACTATCTCCAGTACGACGTACTGACGGCTGTGGGACAGACCATCTCCCCAACTGGGATGAGAAGCGTACACACTAGTCTACTCTGGAGTATCGATGCTCTGTCTCGATAATCCAACGACCAGGGACCTGAATAAGGATGTGCTTGTAGACTACCCAGCCCCCACTAGTGTGACTGCCATCACAACGCTGGTAGACAAGCAAGATCCTAAGAGCTCTATCAATACGTATACTCACATATTAAGATAGAAAAACCAAGTAGCATACTACCATGTTTAGCAAGACTGTTATATACATGTGAATATCCCAAGCTTCCATTAAGTAATATACAAGCTAGTATGATACAGTAATGGCCTTCTAGGGCATAAACACTAACAATCCTTCAAAGTCCCTAGTCGTGGGTGTATCGAGACGGGGCATCGATATACCAGAGTAGACTAGCGTGTAGCTTCTCGACCCATATAGATGGGCGATGGATGATCCCATATCCATTGGTGTTTGACATCAGAGATGATATACGGGTGCTCAGTGGAGACTGGGTACACTGGACGGACTCGCCAAGAACTCCCAGATGGTATTATACCTTACGTCAGATAGCAGTTCTCTGGTGACACTGGTACAGGTTAGTCTGTAGACCTGAGATCGTCATAGAGTCTTGTGTGATTCCCACTGTGCTTTGATTTCCATCATACCACGTCCAAGAGGGCGTGCAAAAAGGTGGCTTTTGGGTACAGTCCCGAGTCACATGGAGGCAATGAGCGATAGGAGGGGTTTCGTCTCTCCCGGTATAGGGAGTTGATGTTGCGCTGTGCTCGATTGGCTATAACAGGAAGTCCTTGGCCAAGGCTGCTTTAGGGATTTACTGGTAAGTGTTACCAGTATTTTCTCGACCCGTTATGAGCCTCATATTGACACGACTTATCGAGTTATTGGGGTCTGACGTTTACCATCCCTAGGCGAGATATGCGACATATCAGACGAACAGACCAGACTGTACGGTAGTGTTACTGGTTGGATTCACAGGAGTGTGAGCGGGCTTGCTCGTTGATCTTCTGATCGCTCAATACCCGGGTGGCCGTTACGTTTAGCAGACCGCTTGCGGCTTGTGGGTGTTTGATATGATCATCACCTACTGCCGGCGTATTGACGAGTCTTTAGAGTCCTACACAGGGGTTTCCTGGCTCAAGCGAAACGAAATAGGAGCGCATATGAGATATGTGCGGGACCGAGAATAATACCAGTATGTGATACTGTATTCTATTCTCGCGATTTGTATCATCGGTCGGTTATATGTGATAAAGCCGGGTTACCGAATCAAGTGTTGATTCGATACATTGATACACTTGATATTAGTCGGTTATATGCGATATGACCGGATCGTTAAATCAAGTGTTGATTTAATGATTTAATGTATAATTATATATTTGATATATTACTTTACATTAACTAGTATTGGTTCATTTAAGATTGATTTTCTCACTTGAATGTGCACATTGTTTATATGTGATATATGCAAGTGTACATGTTTGTATCATGCTTGATGATACAAACAAGTTGTGTGTATGAGACTTGAACCAACTCAAGGTTAAAATTGGGGTTTACTATTTTCCTAGCATATAACAAAAGAGTGTGACTTTGGTCAAACTTATCAAGCTTCATGAAGCTTGATAAACATTGACAAAGTCAACTCTTTTGTCATTTGTTCAAGATATTAGTTAACCCAACCCTTAACCTAATGCTTTGGTTAATTCTCTACATGAGTTAAGCATGAGGGCTTAACTCAACCATGGTGCCATTATTTATTGGAGAAGTTTCATTTTGATAATGATTCATATGATTCTTTCTTCTTCATCATCTTCATCAAGCTTCAAGAAAGCTTGCTACCTCCAATGGTGCCATGAGAAAAAGAGTGAGAAATCCAATTCTAAAGTGAACCCACTTCCTATTTCTTCATCCTCTACTACTTGCCAAGTAATATAGGGTGTTCTCTTCACAAAGTTTTTGATCAAGTGAAGGAATAGCTTGAGTTTGAGTCTCCCCGACGTAGATCATCTTCGGCCTCGAAGTCAATGACCTAGCCCGATCATTTCTCCGACGAAACCATCGCTAGAGTCCGGGATCCCGATGATCGCAGCGGAGGGACGTCAACACGGAGCTAAAGTAGTGGAGGACCGGATCTACAAAGGTTGTAATACCTTTCACTTAGTAGCAAAGTTGTTTGCTAGCTTTTCTTTTCGCCTAATCTCTAGTTAACGATCTAGTTTAAGGTTTCTCGGCACCGGAAAATTTTAATTTGGCATGGTTGATGCCTTGTGGAACCTCTTGAGTGTGCCTAGTAACCCTACATATATTTGCAACCATATGAGTCTTGCATTGCCACCATTTTTGTATCAACAACCATGATACAATGTATGCATGTATGTGTGCATGCACATCATCATGTGCATCAACATCAACATATGTATACATTCATGCATACAAATAGAAAAGGGTTTAATAAAGAATTAATCTAAAAGTCAAATGTTAAATCAACACTTGATTTAACAAACCGGTCATATCACATACGACCCGACCAATAGAAAAACGCCCGATTAATATACAGTATCACATACATGCATTTAATCGGGTCCCCGCGCATATCTCATATGCACACCACATCCTTTTGCCTGAGCTAGGAAACTCCTGTGTGGGACTCTAAGACTCGTCAATACGCCGGTAGTGGGTGATGATCATATCAAACACCCACAAGTCACAAGCGGTCAGCTAAACGTAACGGCCACCCGGGTATTGAGCGATCAGAAGAAAACCAGCGTAGCTGTCAAAACTCCCGTCGAGCCAACTGGAAACACTTACCGTACAGTCCGGTCTCTTCGTAAAATATGCCATATATCCAGTCTAGGGGTGGTAAACGTCAGACCCCAGTAACTGATAAGTCGTGTCGATGTGAGGCTCATAACAAGTCGAGAAACTACTGATAACTCTTACTAGTAAATCTCCATAACAGCCTTGGCCAGGGACTTCCAGTTATAGCCAATCGAACACAGCGCAACATCAACCCCCAATACCGGGAGAGACGAAACCCCTCCTATCGCTCATTGCCTCTGTGTGATTCGGGACTGTACCCAAAAGCCACCGTTTTGCACGTTCTCTTGAACGTGGTAAGGTGGAAATCAAATCACAGTGGGAATCACACAAGACTCTCTGACGATCTCGGGTCTACAGACTAACCTGTACCAGTGTCACTAGAGAACTGCTATCTGACGATAGGAATAATACCATCTAGGAGTTCTCGACGAGTCCGTTCAGTGTACCCAGTCTCCACTGAGCACCCGCACACCATCTTTGATGTCAAACACCGATGGATATGGGATCATCCATCGCCCATCATATGGGTCAAGATACGTATACGCTAGTCTACTATGGTGTATCGATGCCCTGTCTCGATACACCCTCGACTAGGAACAGTTATAGGATGTACTCATAGACTACCCTGGCCCCACTACTATGATCTGCATCATAGTCCTAATAGTCGAGTACATATCCTAAGGGCTTTATCAACATGTGAGAGAAAGACAGTAAACCAATACAAGTCAACATGTTTAGACAAAGTGAAACCAGATAGCATACTATCATATCGAGCAAGAAAGTCCTCTGTATATACATCCAAGCATCCACTATAATATACATCATATGTACAACAATGGCTTCTAGGGCATATATACAACTAACATATATCATACAATAATGGCCTCTACGACATATATATTCCTAACAGAAGCTTGGTTAAATACGAGTATATGATACTGTATTCTAATCTAGCGATATTTGATATAAGCATGGTTATATGTGATATAACCAGATTATTGAATCAAGTGTTGATTTACTGATTTGATTTATGTGTGTGTGTGTGTTGGTTATAATATATATTTGATATTGGTCGGTTATATATAATATGACCGGATTATTGAATCAAGTGTTGATTTAATATCTAATATTAAATATTAGTCGTTTATATGTGATATAACCGGATAATTAAATCAAGTGTTGATTTACTGTTTTGATATACATATATATATGACATTAGTCGGTTATATATGATATAACCGGATTATTGAATCAAGTGTTGATTAAATAATTTGATATATATATATAAATATATATATATAAACTAATATTTAGCACTTAAGATTTTCTTCTCTTTATATATATATATATATATATATATATATATATATATATATATATATATATATATATATATAGATATATAGATAGATAGATAGATATAGATATATATATATATGTATGTATGTATTTATATTGTATCATGGTTGATGATACATAAAACTAGGATGTATGTGAATCACACATGAAGAAAAGATGAGAGGAAAAAGATTTATATTTATGAATAAAACAAGAAGAAGAATGAGTGATGGTTTGGATGCTTGGAGAAACTTGGAGAAGCCATAACTCACCTTCTTATTTTTGTTTTATGCATAGATATTTATCCCATTGATTCCCATCTTATCTCATTAGTTCATGGTTCACAAAACATCCAAGTGCATCTCCTTCTTGAACTCCTCTCTAGGATTTTCTTGAGTTGAGAAAAAGAAAAGAGAAAAATATTTTGAATCTCCTAGTTCATCAACCTACACTAATCTAGCCCATTAGTTTAGATTGTTAACTTTACTAATACCTTGATTAGTGAAGTGTGAGCTTGAGTGAGAGAGACTTCAAGGTGGATCATCTTCGGCAACGAAGACAACAAGCAAACTCGATACTTTCTTCAAGTGGAGCCTCAAGAAGAGTTCTAGGGACTACTACTCGGAACTTTAGAAGTGAAGGACCGGTCTACAAAGGTTGTAAACTCTCTTCACTTAGTTTAGAACTTGCTTTCTTACTTTGAAACCCTAATTCTCTAGTTCGATTCTTATTTAGTATACTTAGACCTCTAAATTCTTTTTAAATTGCATACTTGATGCTCATATAAATCTAGTAGAGGTGCTAAGACATACTTTCACTCACTTTACTAAGTACACACGTGGCGCACGTGCATCCCCCACTTCTGTTTTTCTTATAAATATTTTACAAAATAAAAAAATGAATAAAATAGACACGCGCCACACTCAAAAAGTCTTATACCCTTAAGAAAAATTTCTAATGGGGAGTTGCCCCGCATCCCGCAAAGGGGCTGCTAGCACCCTTGACCCCCAGCTCGCTATCCAGATAGCGGGACCTTGGTAAACTCTGCGAGGCCCCCGATATGCCCAAAACACCCTCAAGATATGCATACTGCACATTGAGTTCGCATGATCTGTTTGACCTGTTAATCAGAGATTCTCTCGGTTCAAAAACGAGGGGTAATTAACAGTAGCTTAGTCCGCGGCTGCCGAATATTTGGGATCTCCACGATCAATAAACCCCTGCGTATCCCAAACAGGAGGAATCTATAATACGCCTGACAAGCGACATGTATTCTTATCTTAATAGGGTGACAAAAAACACTCTATAAAGTCTTTATCCTAAATGACCTTAGGTCTGCTAGTTTGGCAACAAGATTTTGGAAACCATTGCAAGCATGCAAACTGGAGCTTCTTAAAACTGGGTTTTCTCAAAGTTTAGGTTCATTTGGTAAAGTAGTTTGAAATCCAAATTTTCATATAACCAATTACTTTTTTTTATTAAAAAAAAGGCAACCAGCAACAATTTCTAACTAAAAGTTCTTTTATTATGAAAAATCATAATAAATATATAACAAATTTATATGTTCCTTTTATTCATATCCTCATCTTGATGAAATTTATAATACAAATATGGAGTATATAAATAAATTTGGATCAATTTGGCGGGTTGAGACTACGAAAGTGATGTAACTTTTTAGGTTTAGGTAAAAAGAAAAAATAACAAAAAAGAAGAGATCAAGATTTGAATTAGTGAGACAGAGAGAGAAAGAGAGAGGATTTGCCAGCCAGAGGTGAACGAGATCAGAGTTGTCTAGAGAGAGAGAGTGAGATCTCTATAAACAGAAATGGTTATAGAGCGGGTGAGAGAGAAAGGACGCAAAAAAAATTAAGACCACTAATTTTTTTAGAATATAGAAAAGAGTAGGCAAATCGAAACTTTTCAAAACTCTAGTTTTGTAGAGTTTAGAACAACAAGGTTTCGAGCTCTCGAAATAGCTTTAAACAACGGTTTAAGAAACTCTATTTTGTTGCCAAACGGGCTCTAGCTACAAACTCTATTTTGTTGCCAAACGGGCCCACGAGACAAATTTGGAATTTAGCCTAAAAGCCCCACGTGACCACAATTTCAGAAACCTTGGGCTAACCCTAAGAGCAGAGATGAAGGCTTGTTGCTGCTACAAGTCTTGAAATGGATATTCATTTTGTTATAAAACGTGGGGTTCGGTTAAGTTATGAAAGCACACTAGGGAATTTCATTAATTAAACATACATAAACATAACAAGTTTACCCACAACCTATAGATAACAACATAGACAAAAGCGTCACTTCATCCAAATTAATGTCATGTAATCGACTAATTTATATTGAACTTCATGTGTGATGCTATAATTTTTTGGTTCACTCGCAAGAGTTTATAGCAGGTAAAAGATCGGAGGCTTACGCCCAGGAGATCAAATACACCCCCAGAAATGAACTGAAAGTACTATCGGAAACACCAATCTGCTAGTGACCTCATGACTAATTGAAATCACAATACTCAAACTGATACAATTCATGTCCATAGCTCTACCAACAAAAAAAATTTTAACATTTGCATCTATTATCTCTACTGCAGCTTGAATATTTTTACTCTGGCTCATAAATATCCCAAACAAGCCAGCTACAACTTCTCACAATTTGCCATGGGAAAAAGAAAAACACAAGCAACAAAAACGCCTAGGAAAACAAAAATGTGATTTTCTCATTGTTGGGAAGGAGCACCATTTGGAACTTCATCCATGGCTTCAGCTTCAACTGCATCATCTTGTGCATCACCCTTCTTGCCTAAAATTGAAAAAAGAAGCAAAATATAATAAACAATTAGAGATGCTTGTATACAGACGACTCTTTGTTCTAATTCATGTGTGATTAAACAGTGAGGGACCAGGGTAATATATCGTTCCAAGAATATAACATCAACCTTTTTTCTTCTTGCCTCCGCCCTTCTTAGTCTTGGTCCCTAAAGCAAGCCAAGCCTTTATTTCTGGATCATCGAGGGTCTTTGAAGGCTGCAACTGCTGCAGAGGATGGGAAGTAATCTTGTCTGACCCATTTGGCATTAACAAGACTGTAAACTTAATATGAGCCACAAGATCCCCTGCATTTTTGGAAGAACTTCTCAGATTAATCAATACGTGCAGGAATCTAGCTGTCATAGAGAAGCAAGACGCTTAAAACTAGCTGAAGAATTTCTCAGATTAATAAATACATGCAGGAATCTAGCTGTCATAGAGAAACAGGACACCTAAAACTAGCTGAAGAAAGTCTGCCTAGTACCTTGGGTGTTTAACAAGTCTGACTCTACTTAAAGGGAAACTCAACACTTTTCAAGGATGGATATTTTTTTGCCAAATTTAAAGGATGGATATTGCTTGCTCAGAAGATTAGCCTTATTCACTGTCTCACGTTATGTTTTTTGCTTTATTAATCGAGCAATACTTTATCTACCCATTTTGAATTCATACCCTCTCCTATCCGCGAGATACTAGGATGGGGCTCATATCATAATGTCATGCATGGGCCTATAATGTTTTGTCTCTTGGGTAAGAGTGGGTATGAATTAAAGAGGGTAGGTTAAGTATTAGTGTTATTAATCAGCATTGAATATCATGCAAAACCATATTTCTTGTTCTTGTCCTTTGGTGGGTGGGTTGTGGTGGTTTTTTTCCCCTTTCCTTTTACTTTTACTTTTGTTTTCTTTCTTTTTTTTGTTTGGGGTGCGAGGGGGGGCGCTATAAACCTCATCGAAGTGATTCCTTATTGCGCACACCCTCAATTCTTTCACGCATCAATCAAAACCCTTAACATTCAAAGCCAGCCATAAAAAACTCAAATAATTGTGTAATTTAACTCTACAACTTGTTTGTCGTTTACAGTAGAATTTGAGCGATTTTTAGGATTTTGGGGAAGGGAAGAGGGGGGGGGTGTTGTGGGTACGTGATGGGTGTGGGGGGATGGTGTTTGTGGTAAACTGGTAATAAATCATGTGTAGGGGAATGTGTACCATCCAGGGGTAAACTACAAGGAATTTTGTGCAAATTAATCATTTTATATTCTTCTTTTGGGGAAAAGGAGTGGAGGGGGGGGGGTTGTGGGTACGTGGTGGGTGTGAGGGAATGGTATACTGTGATATCAACCAAATGGCTAGAAAAAAATGTTGTTCCAACTTCCAACTCATTCCCTCTAAGAGAGGAATGGAGTTGAGAATACCACCATAAAAAAGAGACATAAAACGCATACAGTTTAAAGTGGGTTGCTCGCTTATGCTTATAATACATTAAATTAGTGTGATACCATGGTCTATAACCGATTAACCATTAGATGAAAAACAGATCTGTGGGCAGGATCAATGCATCTTTAAGGCCTGAATTTTACATCACTTTACGCTTACCTCGCTAATTTTTTAATTCAAATATTTAAAGCACGATCCACGCTGTTGAGAATCTATTTTTTTTCAAGCTAGTATTTATGTGTTACCTGGCTTCTCATGGAGTACAGGATAGGGCTGTAAGAGATCATGGTTCATACATTCCACTAGTCCCAACCTAGCACGCTTCTCTTCCAGTGCCCTATTAAAATAAAATAAAATAAATATAAAATAAAAGGCTATGTTACACTAAAGTACCTAAAATTATCATTGTTTTTCACTAAACTACCGTTAAATTTTCTTTACGGCAGAAATCTCCCTAAAAGTGCTAGACTTGAGGGTATTTTAGTAAAAAAAAATACTCCATTAAGTCAAAGTTTAAGGGAATTTGCTGTAATAAAAAAACTTGAAAGGTAATTTAGTGGAAAACAGCGATAGTTAAGAATATTTCAGACCACTTTAACCAAGCCAAAATGTAAAATAAAACATGGCATGCATATTTAGCATACCTTGCAGTAAATGGCATGATTGGAAATTTCTGGCTAATTTCACTGAAGATAAATCTTGAAGCTTTCATCTTTAAGTGATAATTTTTGTCAACGGCTCTTTTATATATAGTAGTCTGTTTCTCATCTAGCAGTTTAGGCTACAAGATTAAGATGGCAATCAATGCATTTTATAACAAGAGATGCAACTTCATACACTGAATCTAAACTGCAATACACATAGAATTCTTACCTTGCCTTCACCCGTGCTTGCAACTATATCAACTGCATAGACTTCATTTTCCTCAAACTCAGCGTCATCAACTCTGGCATCGGGGCTACTTACACTAAGTACAACTTTGTTCCCATCAATAACAAACTGTTTAAGCTGATGACTAAGCACCCCTTCAACTATCTTGCAGTCATAAGCAGCGGCAACCTTTTGAATAGCTTCTGTTACATCCTTATTCTGTTGCATTAGAATACCAATGATAAGAAACAGAAGTATTTAATGATTCATAATAAGGTATATAGATAAGAAAATAGATACTTTTGCTACCCATTTTAAATTTCTACCCATATCTACCCAAGAGACAAACATTATGGGGCCTTCTGTTTGGCACTAATATCTAGATGTCGTGAGCCCCTCCATTTATCTCTTGGGTAGATATGGATAGGTTTTCAAGTGGCTAGGTGAAGTATTCCTCATTTAGAAAAAAAACAACTGGAAGCTTGACATATGGTCACACAGCAACTTGGGTGTAAAAAATATCTTTTACTAGCTAACACCTAAAGCATCACTTGTAATAGAGAAAAAAGATTGGTACCACAGCCTCCAGACTAAAGATACTATATTTAAACTCTGTTTTTTAAACCTAAATTATGACAAGATCATCTGTTTCTGCATGAGTTACATTGCACATATTAAAATACAAGTAAAACTTAAGTTAGGCTTTAAGCATAGCTCCAAAAATTGTAGATCAAAATTGTTTACGATGAGACTTCTAGTAAAGATGAGGATGAATCTTGGAAAAAAAATCTAAAAATGAAAACATTTATAGTTTGGCTAACTATTTAGAGGGCCGATACTCAAAGGAACAGAAGGGTGAACATCCAAATCCAACTACAACTGAAAATCAAACAATCATGCCTTGATCGGAATCAAAAACCCTAGAGCTTTTGCACAAGCACAATAGGTTTTATCACAGGGCAAAGTTGGCACTAGGTTGTCCAAAAAAATACTTCAATTGTTCTCCATAACTCCATAACATGGTTTCTTTTAAAAATCACCCAAGCCTCCAATTAAAATGGGATCAATTGAGGTTTGCAAAGGCTTTATGGAAGATTTGTCAATGTTTTATGACCGGCTGTCAATGTAGCATCAACCCTCTTGTAATTAGTATATTTAGTTTGGGGACCAAGGAAACTATGAACCAATGAGGGGATTGCCATAATCTCAGAAGACCTGACGAGTCCTGCACTTTCTCTTGGTCCTGGAACAGGGAAAAATGTCTACTACAAGGGCAAAGATAATAGATTTGATAAAGGGAATTACATTTAAGTCCAAGGAAGTAAAACAAAACACATCCACAAATATAGTATGTAGTTCAAAATTGACAAAAAATTAGAATAAAATTAAGAAGAGCCATTGATGACCAGTCATTTGTATACTATCCAGTTGTAAGGAAGCATTTAATATAATAAAGAAACCATTAATTCCCCATCAGAGTAACTACTTTAATCACAGGGTAAAGTTGGCACTAGGTCGTCAAAATATACTTTATACTCTATAACTCCAGAACATGGATTCTTCCCAAAAGCATCCAAGCCTCTTTAAAATGGGATCAGTTGTGATTCGCTGTGTTAGAAAGGCTTTATGGAATATTTGTCTTAGTTCTATGCATGGCTGTCAACATAGCATCAACCCTCTTATAATTTATATATTAAGTTTTGGGGAGCAAAGGAAACTACGAACCAATGAGAGGATTGCCATAAAGACCAGGAGTCCCACAAATTCTCTTAGAATATGGGAAAATGCAACAAGAAGGGGAAAGATGATATATTTGATATAGGGTATTGCATTTAAATCTGAGACATATAAAGCCAAGAACAAAACAAAACACATCCACAAACAGAGTATAAAGTGCAAACTTGACCCCCCAAAAAAAATTAAGAAAAGCCATTGATGATCAGTCATTTATAAACTACTCCAATTGTAAGGAAGCATTTGATATATAGTTTCCTATCAGAGTAACTATAACTAAAAAGCTTCAGTTGGATGGAAATCCATAGCTTTCCAGATGTAATCCTCATTTAGGAAGGAGTACAGACTCGCCAAAGGAAAATGCAATAACAAGTAAAAACATTGGTAGAGAAAAAAGACGATGTATGCCAACATTTTACAAGGACCGTGTCCCAGATAACTGAACCTGTGTTAGCAGACTGGAAACAAAGATATCAAAATTAAATTTTCCTTCAAAAAAATATAAGAACTGGAAGAAAGATAATGAATGAGAAAAAAATGATGATATCACATGAAACTCTATCAGTGTAACCATAACAAAAGCTTCATTTGGATGTAGATCCATTGCTTAAACTGTGTCGGCGTCATTTTGAGATTTCAGGATAAATGAATACATCCTATGCTAAAGAATACGTAGAAAATTTATGCACGGAACTGTATGCTTGGATTTGTTTGAACATTGAATAACACTCAGAGAGTAAAGTATTTAACAAAGCCATTAATACATTATAATCTTCGGCCAAAAAAAGAAAACACTGTGTATATCATCAAAGCAGCCACAGGTGAAGTTATTTAGAGAAACAAATGATTGCTCACATCAAAAGTGTATGAAGACTGCTTCTCAATCTATTAGATTGGCATATATTATTTTAACTCGTGAATGCCAACATATTTCCAGCCGTTGTCAAAAACAAAAACCAAAAAAAATCGTGGTAGCAAACTTGGAAGATCAGGAAACTAAGTTTGACCTCAATATCTTAAACTTAAGAAATCATTAAATTTTTTATTAACCATTAGTGATGGCACCAAATAGTAAAAGCAAAGGGCCTACAAGTGAAAATTAAACATCCAATGAGAAGTTTTTGACATTCATGGGAAACAAGCAAAAAAACCTACTCCATATCTCCATGCAATGTTTCTTACCTCCGATCTATAAAATATTAATGTTTAAACAAAAATTATAAATTTCAAAGTAAGATCAGTAGGTTCATTTATTTTTAAAAAAAACTTAATATGGGTCATTTATTAATTTATTTGGGGCAAAAATGGTAATTTGATGAAGAAAAAAATCACGGCCCTATCTAAGGGCCCGTTTGGCTTATCTTATAAGCATCACTTATAAGTCATGGTCACTTATAAGTGACTTATAATTTTAGAGTAATAAGTGAGCAAAGTGTCTGGTAAAACTTGACTTATAAGTAATTGAAAGTAATTGAAGTGTTTGGTAAACTTGACTTATAATTATGTGTTATGTCAAAATGACCAAAAAGGACATGTTATTGATTTGTATATAAAATGCTATTTTAATTGCATTTATTTACATTTAGAATGTATTTAATAATAAAATAATTGAAACTAAGAGTTTATAATAATAAAATAATTGAAATTATCACCAATCTAATTAAAAATAATTAAAATTTATAAAATAATATATTTAGCTAACAAAATAATTAAATAATAAAAATTAAGAGTTTTTAATAACAAAATGATATATTTAATTAACAAATTAATTAGTATATATCTAATAATAAACTAATTGAGCAAATGGATTAAGATATCTCATTCGTGTAGTAATTTTTAATAAAATAAGGAGTAAATGAGTCTTTTATTTGGTCAAACTTGCTTAACCTATAAGTGCTAGAAAATAAGTACCTATTAGGTACTTATTTTTTTGGCACTTATAAGTCATTTATAAGTCAAATTGCCAAACACCAATATGACTAATAAGTGACTTATAAGTGGGGTTTGACCACTTATAAGATAAGCCAAACAGGCCCCAAGTAACAATGTTGAAGAGCAAACGAGTTCCTTTCGATGTAGGTTTTAGCTTTGAAAAGGTATTCCTCATTTCAGAGAATAATCATCAATCACTAACCGGAGAAAATGGGAAAACAAGAAATCAAGATGATAATCAGTAAAAGAAAATAAAGGTGTTACACTGCCCAGGTAACTGACCATGTGAGCATAGATTTTTAATTAGACACTAAATTCAATTTTCCCTGAAAATTTATATGATCACTACAAGAAAAAAGTATGTTGAACAATATGTAAATGATAGTATAAGTGCACATGAATCTCTATCAGTGTAACTATGACAAAAAGCATCATTTGGATGTATATCCATTGCTTAAGCTATGTCTTCATCACCTAGAGATTTCATGTCTCATAAATGCAAAACGATTAAACATAAGATAATGAATCCTAAGCTTAAAAGGATAAAAAAAAGGGGGGGGGGGGGGGGGGGGGAATTGGTACAAAATCCTCTTTCACAGAAAACACAGGAATGACAAGCAGACGCCATTTATAGCATGGAAAGCACCTATGAGAGTATATAAATACATAAATAAATCCTAAAAGCCAACATGTAACTTAGGAGCAGTAAGAATAGATTATGAAGTATAATTAGAGAATCAAAGAAATCTGGCATGTAGCATAGGCATTATGATTAAATATAAATGACAATGCATTCCATACATAAAAATGCCCACAAAAAAAAGACATAAGATGATGGAATATACATGGTCAAAAAAACTATTAAAGTTGAGTGCAGAACGATATATATGATGGGTATACATGGAAAAAAAAGCCTCAGAGCTGAATGTGTAAATTAAGAGCATTAAGAAAAGATTAAAGATCAACACCAGAGAACCAATGGAATCTGGCAACATAAGATAGCCTAGCAATAAGACAGGTATAAGAGGGGCAAAGGGAAACAGAACGCCACTGTGGAAATCATCAGGCTATGTTGCAGAAATATTTCGTGAACATAGAAAATATGGAAACATGCAAGCGATCCGATAACATAAAAACACGGAAGAGGGCATTAAAGTTAGTTAGCAGGACATAAGATGAGAGAAAATTTTGTTATATATCATCTTAGGGGCTAGATAGTCCATGAAAGGAACTCATGAAAAAATCATGGGGTATAATGCCATCCTATCATACATCGTACAACCACGTGAAACCGATATCCTAACGGTATCAAGAAGGGGCATGAAGTCGCTCGACTGTCTGGTGGTTTTGAGTTAAATCTCGTGGGGTTGTCAGTGAACGTAGTGTATGAGCTTTTGAGCTTTCTCTTGAGTCAAGTACATGATTGATGTGGCGGCTAAAGAACTGATACACAAATTTATATGTTTGAAGAAAAAGAAGGTGCCTGATACTAGAACAATAAGTGCTCAAACAAAGCATGAAGTACATGAAAAAGAATGGGAAAAAATCAGAGGAGACATAATTCAAACAGGAGACGTGGAAAATTTGTAGAGAGCCATATAACTGTAAGAAACATGTTACAGAGAACACACCCTGCGGGCTCCGATAGACTCTTACATGAGTTTTAAATTGTTAGTTGTTGTGCATTAATTGGTAGCAATCGTAGATATGATTGGTTGAGCATTACCCACCCCACTGGCCAACTATGTTCCTCAAGTATGTCGACTACATGACCACCACAAGCCTGTTCCTTCCCAAATAGATCTCCAAATGGATTCAAATAGGAAACAAGCTTTATTTTGCAAACCTTTTTCAATTTTAAACACCTTAACATTCTTGTGACAGAGAAGTTTGCTTTTATTTTTTAATGCTTCTTCAAATGTCAACTGCTTCCATATTTTCTCTATTAATAAGTGTGTCCCACAATCAAACTGCACGCATGCAGGTATATGCAATCATAGTCTACGCAGCTATAAACAATCTGCACTTTTTTTGGGCAAGTTAGGATAGGTTATGAAACTAGGAAATGATAAAGTTAAAATATTAAGTAGTTACCATGAAAATGACCTTGTCTTAAAAAGTGCAGTACTATAATCGAAAACATAAGATCAAAAAGCTAGATCAAACCTACGATCTCTATATGAAACATAGGTACACTGTAATAAACATTGTCATGTCATTTGATCTAGAACAAGAAACTTGTTTAATTATGCTTGAGCACCCACTCTGCATACCATATAGCATTTCCCATCGGGCAATGTTCCGTAAGCACACAACTAGCAACAATTGAATCAAATCCTTCAAACAGATTGCCTAGTAATACCTTTTTCCCAGGCCTCACAAGTCTCAAAGCAACCTCTGCGGCAGTATTTGCAGCTGCAATCACATCCGCGGCCCTCCCAGTGATGGGGCCATCTTGAAGTACATGACTGTGGGCCACCACTGCAATAAAACCATCTATGTGGCACCCAATATCTCTGCATTACAAAAAACACATATCTCGTCAATATCCTAAAAAAATCAAGATTCCACATAACAGTTAATATAAATTGATATCATACATCTTTACGACATCGTTCTCTTCCAGAATAGATGCATCACTGGCAAGTGGAGATAGATGGCACACAACATTGTTCACCGATACACATGTAGGGAACGCTACACCTTTCTCGATCTTTTTCTTAGCGTTCTTGTAGACGTTCCCAGTTTGCCTAGTGCCATAATCAATATGATATATTATTCTCAAAGCATATACTTTGCTAGACAACAAATTTTTAAAGCAAACACTTGATTTGCAAATTTTAATTTATGCTATTAAAATAGGAATAGTAAACCAGATGCAACATCAAAAAAGGTCTTTTAAGCATATTTCATTATCTAATATTATCAATTTCTTCTAAAATTTGACTAATTTGCAGCCTATCTTAAATTGCATAGAAATTCGACCAAGTTTTGCGTGGTAAAACTCACCCAATAAAAACATGTTTTTTTCTTTTCATAATTTTAGGGAAAAACAATCGATTAATCTATTAAAAAAATTGAAGCAAACTTTAATTATGGGCAACTCAATGGACATGGGGTAAAATAAATCTATTACTCTCTAACGAAGGCGTCTCCTTTCTCGCAAATATCAACGATCTTGGCCTTGGGCTTGCACTCCGATATCACCAGCTGAAGAGCCTCTGTTTCCTCATAAGAACATTACAGTACATTCAAAAACAAGATATGATTAAACAAAACGCTACGGTTTTGAAAAGAGAGATAGAGAGAGAATTACTGTTGACGATCTCAGCAGCAGTCTTGTACTTGGTGACGACATCAGGAGAAGAGAGATCCAACTCCTTCTCTTCTCTAAACTCGTCGTCAGACATCTATGCAGCCCTAATAAAAAAACCCTAGCCAAAATCAAAGAAATAGGAAGAAGAAGAAGACGAAGAAATCTTTGAGAAAATGAACCGTAAGATCTCAATAAGATAGGATTGAATACTGAAAATCTGCAGTAATATTTATTTGCAGATAAATGTTAGGGTTTGCAAGGGTGAAGAACCAACGCTTTTGACGCAGGGTAAATGGGTGGCGGCTTGCTTGCTTTAATGCGGAAAGCCCTACACGTGCGGGGCATGTGAGATGCTGGTCCCTCGGCTCAATCTTAGCCATGCATTCTGCTCATTCTAAGTTTATTTTCACATACACAAAATTTATTTACCGATCGATTATGTATTTATTTTCATATCATCGCTCATTCTAAATTGTAGCGTAACATCTATAGAAAGTTTTTTTCATTTTGGACACATGCGGGTGTAGAATGAGACGAGACCTTTGATATCTTTTGAAAATTGCAATCAAACGTTCGCTATTACTTTGCATATTTACATGCATGGAAAATTATATGAGGCTCATATGTCTTTTGAAAAAGTGCAATCAACACTTTCGCTATTATTTTGTATGCGTTCTCACTATAAGATGTGCCCGTCCAGTATTACCTTGCATACATACATGCATGGTGTTGGCTATAGTGCCCTCAAATCAATTATTAAATCACAAGCACGCGATTGCGATGATCGAGGGAGGACCTATAAGGATAAAACAGTCTTACTCAAAATGATAGTATGCTATCTGGTTTGTCTTTATCATCATGTATATGCTTTATGTGGTATTACAGATCACTATTACATGTTGATAGAGCCCATATGATTCTTGCTTGACTACCAGTATTATGATGGCGATCATATACGTGGGAGCTGGGTAGTCTATAAGCACATCCTTAAATATCACTAGTCGTGAGAGTATCGAGACCGGGCATCGATACTCTAGAGTAGACTAGTGTATACTGATCGAGACCCCGACGAGGGGCGACGACAAGGTCTCACAAGCCATTGGTGTTAGTTTGTTCACCTAAGATAGTATACAGGCGCTCATTGGGTTATGAGTACACTGGACGGACTCGCCGGGAACATTCTAGTTGGTATTATATCTACTGTCAGATAGCAGTTCCCATGTGACATGTGTACAGGTTAGTCTGTCGACCTGAGATCGTCATTTGTGTCGTGTGAGTTCCCACTGTGCTTTGATTACTACCCTACCACGGCTCAATGGAGTCGTGCAAACAGGTTTTAGTTGGGTACAGTCCCGAGCCACATGGAGGCAGTGAGCAGATCGTCGGGGATTCGTCTCTCCCGGTATTGGGGGTTGATGTTGCGTTGTGCACGGGTGGCCATCACCAGAAATTCTTGGCCAAGGTAGTCGAGATTTATTGATTTGGATCAGTAGTTTCTCAGTTGGTGGTGGGCTTCATACCGACATGAAATGTCGCATTATTAGGGGTCTGATTTTATCCATCCCCCTAGATTCGATATGCGATACTCTTAGACGAACAGACCAAACTATACGGATATTGTCACGGACAGGCTCAGTAGGGGTTCGGATGAGTTTGCTCGTCGGCCTTCCTTTCGCTCAATACCTTGGTAGCCGTTACGTACAGCTAGTGCCGCTGACGTGCTTATGGTTAAACCCGCTGCCAGCGTATTGACAAATCTTTAGAGTCCCACACAGAGAGTTTCCCTGCTTCGGGAGAAACGATGTAGAGGCCGTATAGTTTTACGGCAGGGTTCGATCATATACGTGCACTTGTGCACGTATCATGATTCGAACGGTTTATACTGTAAGTCCACGTTGCCCACCCCGGTGCTTACGGGGAGGCGGAAACGTTATGAAAAATCGAATTTTTACAACACTAGGCAACATGGACTAGCTAAAGGAGGGATCTTTGCTAAACAAAAACTAATTACAAAGCTAATAGAGTTAGCTACTCGGAAAAGGGTTATACCTAGGTCTTCAAGTCCTTCTCTTCTTGCTCCTTGGAGTGAAAGAACGGGTTCTCCTTGTCGCCTTCTCTTGCCGAAGAAAGATCCACCCGAGGGCCTCTACCTTTGGCTCCAACCTCAAACTAGAAGTAACTAAGGTGCTTGGTGTGCTAAACCTAGAACCTTAGAAAGAGTAGAGAGTATTTTTGAAGGTTTTATCTCAAGCTCAAATGGTTCTCAACTCATGAGAGGGGAGAGCTAGAGAGAGAGGAAGAGGATGAGAGAGAATGAGAATGATCAAGTGAGAAGAATAATGCCAACCTTCTCACTTATATGTGAATTATGATAAATAAATAATTAGCTAAAGATAATTGTGATGGTTAATCATGAAATGACCATTATCATTTCACATTAAATACTTTTGCAAGGATCAAAGAGCATCTTTCATATGAAATGATGATGGTCAACTTGTCAACCTAGGTCAACAAGTCAAGCATAGTCAAATGGTCAACAACCATAACCATAACACAATTATAATTAACTAATATTAATAAATCAAATTTCACACATAAACATTAGGATTAAGAAAAAGACAATAGTCATCAACCCTAATGAAAGTCCTCTGCCTCTGCCTCAGTCAACTGTACATACACACCCGTATCCGTGTTCCGAGAAACACGAATACAAAGAGATAAAATCAATCCCAAAACATATACTAGGATCTGGCTTAAACCAAAGCCCACTAGTATAAGCTGTCCGGACACCAAACGTGCACAAGTGCGCGGATGTGAATGAACCCTGTCGCAAAACCATGCGACATCTACTCATTTTTCCTAAAGGCGAATAACCCTCTGTGTGGGACTCTAAAGACTCGTCACTACGCTGGCAGTGGGTTTAACCACAGACCGCAAGCGGCACTAGCTGTACGTAACGGTCCCCAGGTAGATGCCGATAAGAAGACTGACGAGGTAAACCCATCTGAACTCCTACTGAGCCTGAATGTGATAGTCTCCGTACAGTCCGGTCTGTTCGTCTAAGAACATCGCATGGCGGGCCTAGGGGGCGGTAAACGTCAGTCCCCTACTAGCGGTACAAGTCGTGTCGGAGTGTAGCCCAGAACACCCTGAGATAACACTGGAAACCTACCAGTCTATCTCGCTTGCCCTGGCCAGTGACTTTGTGTAATGGCTCTCCTAGACACAGCGCGATATCAACCCCCAATACCGGGAGAGACGAATCCTGTCTAACCATCACCGCCTCCAAGTGCTTCGGGACTGCACCCAAAAACTACCTGTTTGCACGACTCCTTTGAGCCGTGGTAGGGTAGTAATCAAAGTACAGTGGGAACACACTCGAGGCGAAGTGACAGTGTCAAGTCAACGGACTAAGCTGTATTCATGTCACCTGGGAACTGATAACTGACGATAGGTATAATACAAACCAACAGTTCCCGACGAGTCCTGTCCAGTGTACTCGTAACCTAACGAGCACCCGCATACTATCTCAAGTACGACGTACTGGCGGCTGTGGGACAGACCGTCTCCCAATCTGGGATGAGAAGCGCATACGCTAGTCTACTCCGGAGTATCGATTCCCTGTCTTGATAGTCCTACGACTAGGGACCTGCATAAGGATGTGCTTATGGATTACCCAGCCCCCACGAGTGTGACTGCCATCACAACGCTGGTAATCAAGCAAAGATCCTAAGGGCTCTACTAATGTGTAAAGGCGATATGCTAAAAGAAACACATACACACATTAAAGTAGAAACAAACCAAGTAGCATACTACTATTTTGAGCAAGATTGTCAATACAAGGTGAATATCCCCAGCTTCCATCAAGTAATATACAAACTAGTATGATACAGTAATGGCCTCTAGGGCATATACACTAACAATCCCCTACTTGCACTAAGGCCATGAACTGGCGTATCGAAGACCTATCATCTCGATCAGCCGCTCGAACTGAGTCTGGGGTAAGGCCTTCGTGAATGGATCAGCAGTGTTATCTTCCGTAGCAACATTCCGAACCTCAATCTCCTGGCGACCCATGATCTCCCTGATCAGGTGATACCGCCTCAAGATGTGTCTGGACTTCTGATGGGACCTGGGTTCCTTCGCTAAAGCTATAGCCCCGTTGTTGTCACAATACAGAGGTACTGGATCAACAATGGACGGAACCACCTGAAGTTCTGTCAAGAACTTCCTTATCCAGACAGCTTCTTTTGTGGCATCTGCAGTAGCGATATATTCCGCTTCCATCGTCGAGTCAGGAACGGTTTCCTGTTTGGAACTCTTCCAACACACCGCCCTCCCATAGAGGGTAAAGACATAACCCGACATGGACTTGGAATCATCCTTGTCACTCTGGAAGCTGGAGTCAGCAAAGGCCTCGATCTGGAGGTCTTTTCCGCCATACACCAAGAACATCTCCTTAGTCCTTCTCAGGTACTTGAGAATGTTCTTTACCGCTATCCAGTGCTTCTCCCCAGGGTTTAACTGATACCGGCTTACCACACTCAGTGCATAAACTACATCCGGTCTGGTAGACAACATCGCATACATTATAGAGCCTACCGCAGAAGCGTAGGGTATAATAGACATGCGATCCCTTTCCAAATCAATCTTGGGAGACATCTCTTTGGAGAGGGTGATCCCGTGACAAGCCGGTAGATTACCGCGCTTGGAATCTTCCATACTGAATCTTTTCAGTATGGTGTCGATGTACCTGGACTGTGAGAGTCCTAATATCCTCTTGGATCTGTCACGATAGATCCGGATCCCCAGAATGTATGAGGCATCACCCAGGTCTTTCATGGAGAACCTGTGTGACAAGAACCCTTTGACAGATTGTAGCATAGGAATGCCATTTCCTATCAAGAGAATGTCATCCACGTATAAAACGAGGAATACTACAGTTCTTGCTACAAATCTACTATAGATGCATGGTTCATCTGGATTTTTGATAAAGCCAAATTCTTTGACCGTCTCATCAAAACAGATGTTCCAACTTCGCGATGCCTGCTTTAGTCCATAGATGGACTAAAGCAACTTGCACACCTTTCCGCTGCTCCCACTCTGAATGAAACCCTCTGGCTGGTCCATATAAACACACTCCTCTAAATTTCCATTTAGAAAAGCGGCCTTTACTGTAACACCTTAGGATGTGTTAGTGACTAATTATATTTAAATAAAGGGTTTTTAATGAAAAGTTTACCAAATTGTGTTTCAAATATTTTTCCTAATTTAATAAATATTTTGCTAAAATTTTCCTAGGCTTGCACACACATGTGCATGTAAACTAGGGTTTTTAAATGAGTTATTACCATGATTAGTGACCATGGTGGGTTAATCATGGGGATTAAGTCTTTTGGGGTTTAATTAAGTTTAAATTAGTTAATTAATAGTTGCTTTAATTTGAATTTCCTTAGGGTGTTGACTTGGTGAGAGAGAGAGAGTGCATCATGGCTTAAGCCATGCTTGCAATTAATGAGGAGAGGGAGAGTGAGGGGTTGACATTGGGGTGTGATTTGTTTTCCTCTTATTTCTTTTGCTCTTCTCTCAAACCTCACTCACACACACACACCCACTTACCTCTCAGCTGAAGCAAGCACATCAGCAGCAACTGAAGCAAGAAGCATAGCAGCAGCCAGCAACACAGCAACACACAGCAGCAGAAATCAGCAGCAGCAACAGTGAATCAGCAGCAGCAGTGTGCAGCAACAGCAGCAGCTTCGACTGCAGCCTCCTTCCCTTCACTTCTTCTTCTTCCTTCAGCTCCCTAGGGTCGAGTGTGGGGTATATTTCCTAAACTCACTCCCTAGTTTACTTGTTTAGTGTAGTTTTGCTTCGGTTAGTGATTTTTGGTGCGATTTAGTGCGATATGAGGTGTTTAGTGTGAACCTTGGCCAAGTGATGTGTGTTTTGGTTTCAGTAGGTTGATAGAGTGTTGTTAAGGCCATATTAACCTAGATTTACCCCGATTGCACTAAAATACCACCAGATCTCTTTTTAAGCAGATTCGTCGTTTTAAAGCAAAATTTGAGTTTCTGGGAACTGCTATCGACCCGATGAGTTCAGATTAAATTTGAGAAGACTGCAGTGTAGTGGCTAGGTACTGATACCCCATGTAGAACCCGACCCCCTTTCTTCTTGTTGAGGCCGCCAAAATGTTCGATCTGGCCGCAATTTGCGGCCAGATGGGTAGGGTTTGGGTTGTGGTTTGGTCCCTTGGGTGTATTCTGCTGTGTGTAGTGTTATGATATATATATTTTTGTAAGTTAAGTTCTGTATAAAAATCTGGGGCTTATTACCTAAACCTTCGCGACACGCGTGATACGTGTGTGAATTTGGGGTTTCTGCGTATCGCGACGCGTCAGGGTAGTTTCAGGCGCGTGATCACACGTTTTAGCGTATCGCGCACACGCGCGATTGGTTTGCGACACGGGTTTCTAGTTGGACCATAATACCACGTTTTTGTGAAATTAAGCTTATGTGTGATTTACGATTGTGATTCTAGGTTCGCAGGCGAGTGAGACGGACACTGCGAAGAAGGGCAAGCAAGTCATCGACTACACATAGCGCGAGACTTCGGTGAGTAGATTTAACATCTACGGGGATATCGCCCGCATGGCGTTATGCGTCAGGGCTGATAGGACCTTATCATTATATGTTGCATTTACCTCATGGACTGTCATTGCATATTGCATTCCCTGCTGTATGTATGCTTAGAATTGATAGAACACCGCACCATTACTAACGGTTCATGTTGCACGAGCACAAATCTACATGCTACACACACACCGTTAGTAATTGCCATGACACACTCACTGTAGAACTGCCATGATTATATTGCTGTAGTTCATTTCATATATGATTCGATATGACTTTCATGGAAATTGGGAGCCGCATGATATCTTTAAAAACGGGACTAATTTTAAAAGCGGTTTTCCCCTATACCTATATCATGGATTGATGTACATGGCACATCGCATTGGATTTACTTCTTGGTGTTGGATTTTCATGTGATTTCTGGTTTTGAGGATCGTGGGATTTTTAAGAAAAGATGCACTATTTGAAAACCCGGTTCCTCGTGATATGATATTTTGGTGCGTCCACCACGCGTTTTCTCGGTGCTGAGACGTGTGCTTGAAACCCGATTCGAGGAGATGGATGATCCGTTTGCGGGTTCGTGGTGGACCCGGTATGGTTCCCCGGGGCGAGAAATGTTTTTCGTGGAGTAGACGATGAGCCTGGCAGGGTGGTGAGTACCTACCGGTGATTGGTTGGACCTGGCGGTTATCCGGAGGATACCGACCAGAGTCGAGAGATGGATGCGGGATGATCCGTACTGCCGGGGCCGAGGGCCGATACAGCAGACGGAGCCCGTGGGCTGATCCGGACTGACGGAGCCCGATATATGAGAATTTTCATGTCGATGCTGGACACGAGTATTTTATGATGTTTTGGGTGCCGATGTTGGGCACTCGTGATTTCTCAGAGGTTTACAGGATTTGAGGGCCGATGGGTGTGCCGGCGCCTGAGTTATTTGGGATTTGGGTGCAGTTGTGGGCACCGATTGTTTTCCACGTTGATATTCCGTGTAGATGTTGTTTATCCCATGCTCAGCATTGATTACAATGTATCTCATCCTGTAGTTATTTTACCTGATAGAGCATCTGCATGATTATTGCACATACTGCTTATCACGCATGGATATTATCTGCTGGCATTTATTAGAGTAGCACAGTACTTGCATGCTCGCGATTACCTTTATATGTTATCTCTATTCACGAGTTGGCAACTCACCCCCGTTGTGCCACAGTATTTGCAGGTTGCCCTCAGCATAGTCGCGACAGGCTGTCTTTTGTATCTTTTGGCTACAGATACCACTACAGTTGCGGTGAGAGCTGTTTTGCATTTAGGTGGGTTGTGGTATTCTGAGTACTTTTATTGTATCCCTTTTGTATCTAGTACTCTCCATCTACCATTTATGTACTGGACTTAGATACTGTGTGAGGACGATGATGTGTATTTTGTATTCTGGTGTCGAGCTCGTAGGAGCCGACTGTTTTTATATGCAGTTTTTATTCTGTGATGTCTACTTATTGCTTATTCTTCGCTACGGCGTCGTATATTACTCTTGTGATGTTGGTTTCCGCCATTGGGCGTGATTGCTCCCGTTTGGGGATGTTTCATTTCATTACATTTCATTTCACTTATATCCTGTTTTGTACCCGGTCTCGGGGCTAATTTTACAAAGGAAATGCTGCCAAAATTATTCAAATGATTAAGTAACTTTAAAAGGAACTTATTGAATTATTTAAGGTTTTCTAAAAGCTTTAACTAAATGTTTTCAACACTCACTATTTTTAAATGGTTTTGATTTCTGGGTTCGGCTTACTTAGTCGCGTTACGCCTGTAGACGTAGCGTGGTTAAGTGCCGGTCACGAGTCGAAATACTTGGGTCATCACAAAGTTGGTATCAAAGCGTAGGTTTTACCTTCGGAGTGTAGGATGACCCTGGTATGATGGAGTAGGTAGCTGCAGCAGGGTAGCGTAGCGTGTGTATGTTCCGCGGCATACTCACGACACGGTACTCCGCCTAAGCGACCTTAGGACTTGTTGATTTAAATCCCTTCTTATATTCTTGTGATTCGATTCTTGTATTCTTATCGAATCCTAATTTTCTTTCAGCCATTATGCCGCCAAAGACTACGAGGGCGCAGAGAGCGGCCGCGAGGGCCGAGATTCGAGTTGACTCGTCCGAGACGAGGACTGATCCGGGCAGTACACCGGTTGTACCCGAGCAGGCTGTTCCTGCCATGATAGATCAGATCGCCACGCTAGGGGCTGGTATGCAGGAGATGCGCCGACGGTGGGATCTAGCATGCAGGAGATGCGCCAGATGATAGGATCGCTAGTTGAGACGCTTCGAGCGCAGTGACCAGAGGTAGCTCCACCCGTTCCAGAGACCGCGATGGTACCTGCCGCACAGCCAGTTGCCCCTGCAGCCACGGAGGTGATTACAGTATCGCTATCAGAGTTCATGAGGCTGAAGCCTCCGGTCTTCACAGGCACCGATGCAGCCGAGGACCCACAGTCTTTCATCGACAGGATGGCCCGGATATGCCGTTCCCTCAGATGCGCAGATACGAGATGGGTTGAGTTCGCGAGCTTTCGTCTGGAAGGTCTTGCACAGAAGTGGTGTGATTCGGTTGAGAAGGGCAGAGCAGCAGGTCTTCCTCCTATGACCTGGACGGAGTTCGTGACAGTATTTCTAGCCCGTTTCCTTCCCCAGAGTGTTAGGGATGCCCGAGCACGCAGATTTGAGTCCTTGCGCCAGACACCAGGGATGACAGTGGCAGAGTATGACGTGCCGTTTACAGAGCTAGCAGTCTATGCCTCATATTTAGTGGCTACCGAGGAGTTGCGAGTCAAGAGATTTGTTCGAGGCTTGCTTACACTACTGTTCCTCGCGATCAGCGCGCAGTACTACGAGACCTATGCAGCAGCTGTAGACGCAGTCCTAGTGGTCGAGGAGCACCTTGCTGAGACTTCGGTAGTTCCAGAGCCGAAGAGAGTTCGTACCAGTATATCCGCATGGAGGCAGTCATTCAGACGCCGCGACAGGTATCGTTCTGGTACGAGGGGTAGCAGAGATTCGGGACGAGGCCAGATGTTTAGTTCGTATCCCCAGGAGAGTCAGCAGTCGCCGCGGGGTTGCTTTAGGTGCGACAGTCTACTTCACCTCGTTAGAGATTGTCCTGAGATACACCGGAGGGAGGCGGAAGCACCGCATGTTACCTTACCACCTTCACCCCCCCAGAGGGCGTTGCCTGTTGTACCTACCGTTGCTCCGCGCCAGACTCATACACAGCGAGGTCGTGGGCGTGGAGGAGTTGCTCAGAGAGGACGAGATGACCGAGGCAGAGGGCAGTCAGTCGCAGGTGGTGGACAGGCGCGGGTTTTTGCTTTGACGCATCAGGACGCGCAGGCGTCTAATGCGGTGGTTTCAGGTATCCTTCCTGTTTGTACAGTTGATGCACACGTATTGTTTGATCCCGGATCCACGCACTCGTACGTATCCACACACTTCGTACCGAGTTTGGGTAGAGAGTCCGGTTTGCTTGATCAGCCGCTTGTTGTGACCACTCCTGTAGGAGAGTCGTTTGTTGCTAGGCACATGTTCCGATCCTGTACCGTCTGTATTGGCGAGAGGGAGTTGCCTGTCGACTTGATCCTTCTGGAGATGTTGGACTTCGACGTTCTTTTGGGCATGGATTGGTTAGCCACGTGCTATGCTTCTGTGGACTGCCGTGAGAAGACAATTAGATTCTGTTTTCCCGGCGAGTCGGTGTTTGTTGTGTTGGGGGACCGTGGTGCCGCCCCTCACAGTGTGATTTCGTCTTTTCGCGCTGGACAGCTTTTGAGGAAGGGATGTCAGGGATTTCTCGCTTATGTTTGCGATGCTAGTGCTACACAGGTTCCATTGGATCAGGTTCCGGTTGTTAGCGAGTTCCCTGATGTGTTCCCTGACGAGCTTCCTGGGCTACCGCCCGAGCGTGACATTTCTTTCTGTATTGATTTGGTTCCTGGCACGGGGCCTGTTTCCATACCGCCTTATCGGATGGCCCCGGTGGAACTTCGAGAGTTGAAGGGTCAATTGCAAGATTTGCTGGATAAGGGACTTATTCGACCCAGTGTTTCTCCTTGGGGTGCTCCAGTCCTGTTCGTCAAGAAGAAGGATGGCAGTTTGCGTCTGTGTATCGACTACCGGCAGCTGAACAGGGTGACAGTGCGGAACATGTATCCTTTGCCGCGCATCGACGATTTGTTTGACCAGCTTCAGGGGGCAGGGTACTTTTCGAGGATCGGTTTACGATCGGGCTATCATCAGCTGGGGGTTCGACAGGAGGACATTCCCAGGACAGCTTTCCGTACGCGCTACGACCATTATGAGTTTTTGGTGATGTCGTTCGGACTCACCAATGCGCCAGCAGCATTCATGGACTTGATGAACCGTATTTTCCGGCCATATTTGGATCTGTTCATTATAGTGTTCATTGACGATATCTTGGTGTATTCCCGGAGTAGTGAGGAGCACGAGCAGCACCTGCGGATTACACTGCAGACTTTGAGGGAGCACCAGCTTTATGTGAAATTCTCCAAGTGTGCTTTTTGGCTGGACCGCGTAGACTTCTTGGGGCATGTGATTTCACGAGACGGTATATGTGTAGACCCGAGGAAGATCGAGGCCGTTCAGCGTTGGCCCAGACCCACATCGGTTACGGAGATTCGCAGCTTTTTGGGGTTGGCCGGTTACTACAGGCGATTTGTGCAGGACTTCTCCAGTATTGCTACCCCTTTGATCGGGTTGACCCGGAAGGGAGTCCCTTTCGATTGGACGGAGGAGTGCGAGCACAGTTTTCAGCAGTTGCGGACTCGGCTGACGACGGCACCGGTATTATCATTACCTTCAGGCTCAGGCGGGTTTATGGTCTATTGTGATGCCTCTCGAGTGGGGCTAGGGTGCGTTCTGATGCATCATGATAGGGTGATCGCGTATGCTTCGCGACAATTGAAGAAACATGAACAAAACTACCCCACTCATGACTTGGAGATGGCTGCAGTGGTCTTTGCACTTAAGATCTGGCGACATTACCTATACGGCGAGTCGTGCCAGATATTCACGGATCACAAGAGTCTAAAATATATATTTCAGCAGCGGGACCTGAACCTTAGACAGCGCCGATGGATGGAGTTAGTGAAGGATTATGACTGCGAGATCTTGTACCACCCGGGCAAGCGAATGTAGTGGCGGATGCGTTGAGTAGGAGGCCCGGGGGTAGTCTATCTTATTTGAGCACGGTTCGGGGAAAGTCGTCGGCAGATTGGCAGATATTATGCGACAGCCGAGTACAGTTCGAGTTCACGCCGATTGGAGGACAGATCGCGCATGTTCGTGCACGCCTACAGTTACTTGGCCGCATACATGAGGCACAGCGCAGTGATGACCGATGTTCGGAGATCATGGCACAGATTGGACATGGCAGATTTTCCGAGTTCGTGATCGATGATCAGGGGGTACTACAATTTGGAGTTAGACTGTGTGTACCAGATGCTGAGGGACTGCGGTGCGAGATTCTTGAGGAGGCACATCGATCGGTGTACAGCGTCTATCCCGGTTCCACCAAGATGTATCATGATATGAGAAATGTTTATTGGTGGGACGGAATGAAGAGGGACATCGCAGATTTCGTGTCGAGATGCCTGACTTGTCAGCAAGTCAAGGCTGAGCACCAGAGGCCCGCGGGAGAGCTACAGCCGTTACCCATTCCGGAGTGCAAATGGGAGCAGATTTCGATGGATTTCGTTGTGGGTCTACCCAGGACTAGTCGAGGGTATGACTCCATCTGGGTGATCGTGGATCGTTTGACGAAGGCGGCTCACTTCCTACCAGTGAAGACGACTTTCGGATTTACTCAGTATGCCCAGATCTACATCGACGAGATTGTGCGACTACACGGAGTCCCGACATGTATTGTGTCTGACAGAGGCACCCAGTTTACCAGCCGATTATGGCAGCGGCTTCAGGAGGCTTTGGGCACTCGCTTGAGTTTCAGTACAGCATTTCATCCGCAGACCGACGGACAGTCAGAGCGGACGATTCAGACTCTCGAGGACATGCTCAGAGCGTGTGTATTAGATTTCGGAGGTAGCTGGGATCATCACTTACCCTTGGTAGAGTTCTCCTACAATAACAGCTACCAGGAGACCATTCAGATGGCACCGTTTGAGGCTCTCTATGGGAGGAGATGCAGATCGCCCGCCTGTTGGACAGAGCTCAGTGAGGGCAGTATCTTAGGGCCACAGATTGTTGAGGAGACGACCGCGAAGATCCAGTTGATTCGCGATAGGATGAGAGCAGCACAGAGTAGGCAGAGATCTTATGCGGACCGTCGGCGGCGTAGGCTTGAGTTTTCTGTTGGTGACCATGTTTTCTTGAGGGTCTCCCCTATGAAAGGTGTGATGAGGTTTGGGAAGAAGGGGAAGCTCAGTCCCAGATATGTGGGCCCCTTCGAGATCTTCGAGCGTGTTGGTGCAGTAGCATACCGATTAGCCCTTCCGCCCAGCTTTCCAGATGTGCACCCCATATTTCACGTTTCGATGCTCTATAGATATCATCATGATCCTTCGCATGCGATTCAGCACCCAACGATCCAGCTGGAGCACGACCTTTCCTATGCAGAGCAGCCGGTGATGATCTTGGATCGACAAGTGAAGAAATTGAGATCGAAGGACATCTCATCAGTTAAGGTACTTTGGCGTGGTCAGAACCGTGAGGAGGTCACTTGGGAGACCGAAAGCGAGATGATGAAGACGTATCCCCATCTTTTCAAAGGTACGTGTAGTTAGATTTTGAAATTCAGGGACGAATTTCTTTAAGGGGGAGAGATTGTAACACCTTAGGATGTGTTAGTGACTAATTATATTTAAATAAAGGGTTTTTAATGAAAAGTTTACCAAATTGTGTTTCAAATATTTTTCCTAATTTAATAAATATTTTTCTAAAATTTTCCTAGGCTTGCACACACATGTGCATGTAAACTAGGGTTTTTAAATGAGTTATTACCATGATTAGTGACCATAGTGGGTTAATCATGGGGATTAAGTCTTTTGGGGTTTAATTAAGTTTAAATTAGTTAATTAATAGTTGCTTTAATTTGAATTTCCTTAGGGTGTTGACTTGGTGAGAGAGAGAGAGTGCATCATGGCTTAAGCCATGCTTGCAATTAATGAGGAGAGAGAGAGTGAGGGGTTGACATTGGGGTGTGATTTGTTTTCCTCTTATTTCTTTTGCTCTTCTCTCAAACCTCACTCTCACACACACACCCACTTACCTCTCAGCTGAAGCAAGCACATCAGCAGCAACTGAAGCAAGAAGCATAGCAGCAGCCAGCAACACAGCAACACACAGCAGCAGAAATCAGCAGCAGCAACAGTGAATCAGCAGCAGCAGTGTGCAGCAACAGCAGCAGCTTCGACTGCAGCCTCCTTCCCTTCACTTCTTCTTCTTCCTTCAGCTCCCTAGGGTCGAGTGTGGGGTATATTTCCTAAACTCACTCCCTAGTTTACTTGTTTAGTGTAGTTTTGCTTCGGTTAGTGATTTTTGGTGCGATTTAGTGCGATATGAGGTGTTTAGTGTGAACCTTGGCCAAGTGATGTGTGTTTTGGTTTCAGTAGGTTGATAGAGTGTTGTTAAGGTCATATTAACCTAGCTTTACCCCGATTGCACTAAAATACCACCAGATCTCTTTTTAAGCAGATTCGTCGTTTTAAAGCAAAATTTGAGTTTCTGGGAACTGCTATCGACCCGATGAGTTCAGATTAAATTTGAGAAGACTGCAGTGTAGTGGCTAGGTACTGATACCTCATGTAGAACCCGACCCCCTTTCTTCTTGTTGAGGCCGCCAAAATGTTCGATCTGGCCGCAATTTGCGGCCAGATGGGTAGGGTTTGGTCCCTTAGGTGTATTCTGCTGTGTGTAGTGTTATGATATATATATTTTTGTAAGTTAAGTTCTGTATAAAAATCTGGGGCTTATTACCTAAACCTTCGCGACACGCGTGATACGTGTGTGAATTTAGGGTTTCTGCGTATCGCGACGCGTCAGGGTAGTTTCAGGCGCGTGATCACACGTTTTAGCGTATCGCGCACACGCGCGATTGGTTTGCGACACGGGTTTCTAGTTGGACCATAATACCACGTTTTTGTGAAATTAAGCTTATGTGTGATTTACGATTGTGATTCTAGGTTCGTAGGCGACTGAGACGGACACTGTGAAGAAGGGCAAGCAAGTCGTCGGCTACACTTAGCGTGAGACTTCGGTGAGTAGATTTAACATCTACGGGGATATCGCCCGCATGGCGTTATGCGTCAGGGCTGATAGGACCTTATCATTATATGTTGCATTTACCTTATGGACTGTCATTGCATATTGCATTCCCTGCTGTATGTATGCTTAGAATTGATAAAACACCGCACCATTACTAACGGTTCATGTTGCACGAGCACAAATCTACATGCTACACACACACCGTTAGTAATTGCCATGACACACTCACTGTAGAACTGCCATGATTATATTGCTGTAGTTCATTTCATATATGATTCGATATGACTTTCATGGAAATTGGGAGCCGCATGATATCTTTAAAAACGGAACTAATTTTAAAAGCGGTTTTCCCCTATACCTATATCATGGATTGATGTACATGGCACATCGCATTGGATTTACTTCTTGGTGTTGGATTTTCATGTGATTTCTGGTTTTGAGGATCGTGGGATTTTTAAGAAAAGATGCACTATTTGAAAACCCGGTTCCTCGTGATATGATATTTTGGTGCGTCCACCACGCGTTTTCTCGGTGCTGAGACGTGTGCTTGAAACCCGATTCGAGGAGATGGATGATCCGTTTGCGGGTTCGTGGTGGACCCGATATGGTTCCCCGGGGCGAGAAATGTTTTTCGTGGAGTAGACGATGAGCCTGGCAGGGTGGCGAGTACCTACCGGTGATTGGTTGGACCTGGCGGTTATCCGGAGGATACCGACCAGAGTCGAGAGATGGATGCGGGATGATCCGTACTGCCGGGGCCGAGGGCCGATACCGCAGACGGAGCCCGTGGGCTGATCCGGACTGACGGAGCCCGATATATGAGAATTTTCGTGTCGATGCTGGACACGAGTATTTTATGATGTTTTGGGTGCCGATGTTGGGCACTCGTGATTTCTCAGAGGTTTACAGGATTTGAGGGCCGATGGGTGTGCCGGCGCCTGAGTTATTTGGGATTTGGGTGCAGTTGTGGGCACCGATTGTTTTCCACGTTGATATTCCGTGTAGATGTTGTTTATCCCATGCCCAACATTGATTACCATGTATCTCATCCTGTAGTTATTTTACCTGATAGAGCATCTGCATGATTATTGCACATACTGCTTATCACGCATGGATATTATCTGCTGGCATTTATTAGAGTAGCGCAGTGCGTGCATGCTCGCGATTACCTTTATATGTTATCTCTATTCACGAGTTGTCAACTCACCCCCGTTGTGCCACAGTATTTGCAGGTTGCCCTCAGCATAGTCGCGACAGGCTGTCTTTTGCATCTTTTGGCTACAGATACCACTACAGTTGCGGTGAGAGCTGTTTTGCATTTAGGTGGGTTGTGGTATTCTGAGTACTTTTATTGTATCCCTTTTGTATCTAGTACTCTCCATCTACCATTTATGTACTGGACTTAGATACTGTGTGAGGACGATGATGTATATTTTGTATTCTGGTGTCGAGCTCGTAGGAGCCGACTATTTTTATATGCAGTTTTTATTCTGTGATGTCTACTTATTGCTTATTCTTTGCTACGGCGTCGTATATTACTCTTGTGATGTTGGTTTCCGCCGTTGGGCGTGATTGCTCCCGTTTGGGGATGTTTCATTTCATTACATTTCATTTCACTTATATCCTGTTTTGTACCCGGCCTCGGGGCTACTTTTACAAATGAAATGCTGCCAAAATTATTCAAATGATTAAGTAACTTTAAAAGGAACTTATTGAATTATTTAAGGTTTTCTAAAAGCTTTAACTAAATGTTTTCAACACTCACTATTTTTAAATGGTTTTGATTTCTGGGTTCGGCTTACTTAGTCGCGTTACGCCTGTAGACGTAGCGTGGTTAAGTGCCGGTCACGAGTCGAAATACTTGGGTCGTGACATTTACGTCCATCTGCCAAATCTCATAATCGTGGAAGGCAGCAATGGCAAGAAGGATCCGAATGGCATAGCCACTGGAGAAAAGGTTTCGTCATCGTCCAAGCCAGGTCTTTGACGGAAACCCTTTGCAACAAGTCTAGCCTTATAGGTCTCAACCTGTCCATCTACACCAATCTTCCTTTTGAAGATCCACTTGCATCCTACGGGTTTTACCCCATCTAGAGCAACGTCCAACGTCCATACTTTGTTGGTGTACATGGACTCCATTTCGGTCCGTATTGCATCCGGCCATTTTACCGAGTCAACGCTCTGAATGGCCTGCTGGAAGCTAGTCGGCTCATCACTATCAATGATGCAATCCTCTCTATCCCCATCTATGAGAAAACCGTAGTATCTCTCGGGTGGATGAGACTGCCTACTACTTCTACGGAGCGACGCAGGAATGTCCTGATCTTTTGAACCCTCTGGTTCTACTAAGCTTTCAGTAATAGCTCGTGGTTCTGGAATTTCTTCCAGTTCTATTGCGCTCCAACTTATCTGATTTTCCAAAAACTCAGTTTCCAAGAAGTGGGCATGACGAGAAACAAAAACCTTTTGTTCCTCTTCGCAATAGAAGAAATATCCCTTGGAGTTCTTTGGATATCCCACAAACTTGCACTGTACTGAGCGTGCCTCGAGTTTGTCCGCATGCTGCTTTTTGACAAAAGCTGGACATCCCCAAGTCTTAATATGATTAAGATAAGGTCTCTTCCCACACCACATCTAATATGGTGTAGTAAGCACAGTCTTAGTTGGAACCCGGTTCAAAAGGTATGCAGCTGATTCTAGTGCATATCCCCAGAATGATCGCGGTAACTCAGCGTTACTCATCATGGAACGTACCATATCCAATAGGGTGCGGTTCCGTCTCTCCGATACACCGTTATGTTGCGGAGTGTATGGAGGAGTAAGCTGAGAGAGAATTCCATTCTCTTTTAAGTAATCCAGGAACTCGGCACTCAAGTATTCACCTCCTCGATCAGATCTCAGTGTCTTGATACTTTTGCCTGTTTGTTTTTCTATTTCATTCTTATATTCCTGGAATTTTCCAAAGGCTTCGGATTTATGTTTCATTAAGAAGACATATCCGTACCTTGAAAAGTCATTCGTAAAAGTAATGAAGTAAGAATAACCGCTTCGTGCATGCGTAGACATTGGACCGCATACGTCGCTGTGTACGAGTCCCAAGAGCTCGCTCGCTCTTACTCCGTGTCCAGTGAACGGAGTCTTTGTCATTTTTCCTTTGAGACATGATTGACAAGTTGCATATGATTGATATTCGAACGGATCCAAATATCCTTCTGTATGTAACTTCGTCAACCTTCTCTCATTGATGTGACCCAGTCTACAATGCTATAAGAAAGCCTGATTTGTTTTCGGAGACTTTCTTTTGTGTGTATTCTGGACATTGAAAATCTGTGGTTGGTTTAATACGTATATACCATTGCTTAATGTACCTGACCCAATCAGAACTTGATTAAGGTGAATGTTTACAACATTACTTACAAACGCAAATTCATAACCTTCTTTAGAAATTAAAGATACAGAAATGATATTACAAGTTGCTTTGGGTACAAAAAAGCAATTACGTAAAACCAAAACATGTCCATCTGACATTCCCAGGTGATAGTCCCCCACGGCCTCAGCATCCATGCTAGCTCCGTTTGCAACTTTGAGGGTCATGTCACCTGCCTTCAAAAATCTACGCTTTCTCAATGCCTGCAAAGAATTACAGATATGAGATCCTGATCCGGTATCCTATACCCAGGACGTAGAGTTTATTGATAGATAGTTTTCAATAATATACACACCTGAAGCTGAAGCCACAACATGCTTCAGATCCTGGGTTCTGGCCTTCCAAGCCCTACAATCTTTCTTCCAGTGTCCACTCTTGTGACAGTAAAAGCACTCTTCCTTATCCACAAGCTTTCCCACTACCTTTGTTGCTTTTGCCTTTCCCTTCGTATCCACTTTACTAACACCGCCCCTTGGTTTGGCGGGGGTTTTCTTCTTCTTTCCCTTGGCTTTTGTCTTGGACCTAGAAGAGGAAGATCCTCCTACAAACAAAGTGGATGTTTCCCTACCTTTCTGTAGGGTGCCCTCTGCACTCCTCAGCATGTTGAGGAGTTCTGAAAGTTCAACTTCCTTTTCTTGCAAGTTGAAGTTCAGGATAAACTGGGCGTAAGTGGAAGGAAGGGACTGGAGAATCAAGTCCGTATAGAGCTCATTCTCTAACGTGGTCCCAAGGTCCGCGAGCTCCTCTATGTAGCCAATCATCTTAAGCACGTGTTCCGCTACCGATGATCCGACGGCCAATCTCGCCGAAAACAACTTCTTCGACACTTCGTATCTGGCGATACGGGATTGCTCTCTATACAGTTCTTTTGTATGGAGAAATATGGATTCGAAGTCCATATTCTTGTACCTCCTCTAATGTTCATTGTCCATAGAGACAAGCACGAGGCACTTGGCCTTCGCGCAGTCGATTTCCCTGGTCTTACGGATTTCCCTATCCACGACGCTGTTTTGGGACCTGGGACAGGGGGAGCTTTGGTGGTAAGAAGATACCCCAACTTGTCATAAGTGATTGCCATTTTGACATTCCTGAGCCAATCTTTGTAGTTTGGCCCTGTCAGTATGTTTTTATCTAGAAGTAACTTAAGTCCAGTCATGATGTTTGGTCGCTGCAATTAGGAGAGAGAGAAGAAACACTTTAGCATGATGCTCTTGCAAGTTTAGAGTGGTTTTTAATTTGTCTAAACAGGATGGCTCCCACTGTCTCTCGAATCCCTCCTCAAACCATAAAGGAAGAATTAGTCGGGATCAATCTCACCGTACAATTCTTGCTTAACCGTTCAGCCAGGCCAGTGTCGGTACTTCGAGGGAGGTTTTCCAACGCTTTCGCGAAGTTCCTTAATTAAGTAACCTCTTTTCCCTGTGGGCACAGTCCCACTAACACCTTTCTAGACACCTACTTGGTTTATAGCATTGATCGTTAAGTGAGAAAGTTTCGGAGGAGTAGCATATACTCACAGTAAGATCGGGATCCAAATATCATCGCGTGACAAAACTGAAGGAATCCTACCAGAATCATCACACTCCAAATGGTATGCAGCGCTAGCAAGTTTCAGTTTCTTTTGAAACTCCCGATGTGGATTTTTGCCCCATGCTCTTATGACCTTGACTTTGGCCAACAAATCATAAGTCACATGTCAAGTTCTACTTGTTATTTTCCAGGTTAATTTGAGCCCACCCGCACATACCTTTGACTTTGGCCAACAAGGTAGAACGACTGCCCCAAACCAAACACATCTATCTATGCTGCACATGAATACCCAATAGCTACCAATCACTATGCCTTGACTTTGGCCAACAAACATAGCTTGAATACTTATTGACCATTCATGTGAAACGACGGAGGGCTACGAATGGTTTTGGCGAAACCGTGAACGTAGTGAACTTGATATAATCGATGGAATGAGATAGCTTTCAAATGGAGTGGTTCAAGCTCCGCATTTAAAAGTTGGTTTTGAAAAGAACTGAGTGGTTTTGAAAATGTTCCAACGACTTTTACTTGGTTTATTTTTTCTTGCATTAATTTTAATGCGTCCCATCAATTAATCCTACCATTGCAGAAAACAACGAAAATATGACGTGCGCTTATGCCATCCGCATTCGCCACGGGGTCCCGTCATCACCCGTTAGGTTACTTAACTAATGACAGAACGGGGGCTGGACTAGCGCGGATGCAAAACATAAGCAACGTCTAAATAGATATCATATATAGATATATATAAACATTCGTTATAGGCAATGATAGCCATTCCAGATCACAGATGAACACATTGGATATACTAGGAATCCGCATTTCGTACGAGCCTGTAATGAAGAACGGATTACACGGTCGCGATGAATAGCCAAACCCCACCCTAGACCCCTACGGGTGCGGCAAACTACCTGCCAAGTACCCGAAGCGAAGCAACCTACCTCAACACCGTGAGTAGGCCACTCGGCACTTCGAGATACCCGGTAGTTTGTGCACCCCATCTTGGGTCTATCCTAGGAGCAAAAACAGTAAAAGAAATTATACAATGACGGCTACAACCCCAACCCGGTTGTGCGGCCATACAAATAATATTACATCAATTACATATTACAAGAATTAAAAGAATAAGAAAACTCTCATCTCACAACCCCCGGCTATTCATCCGCGACAATCCAACGAATTCATATACACAAACCATCAACATTACAGATCACAGATATGTATAACCCCCACTAATCGACGTATAGCGATTAGCAGACGTTCAATACATATATCACATCACAGATATAACCCATTAGCCAAAGTGTAAAGAAGTCCGATCAAAATACGGATTTGTGACCACCCCAAAAACTAACTTGTTCTCTAGAAAATCTGGGCAGAAACAAACCATCCTAAAAATCCCAAAACAGTAACAGAAGAACACTGCAGGAAAAACGACCCACGGCCGAGTCAACTCGACCGCGGATCCGCGGCAAGAGCATGCTCTTGCCGCGGTTCCGCGGTGAGTTGGTCGACTCGCTGGTTCGTTTTTCTTGGGTGTTCTGTAAAAACCCTGAGCCGATTTTTAGTATATGATTTATTATTTTTAAAGCAGAAATAAAAATCGGCAGAAACTTAGGGTTTTTGAAAAGTGTTTTGCGATTTTTTCCGATCGAAGTTCTAGATACTTTGCTAACTAGTTAGTTTGTGTTTAGCTAGGCTCTGATACCACTGTAAGTCCACATTGCCCACCTCGGTGCTTGCGGGGAGGCGGAAACGTTATGAAAAATCGAATTTTTACAACACTAGGCAATATGGACTAGCTAAAGGAGGGATCTTTGCTAAACAAAAACAACTACAAAGCTAATAGAGTTAGCTACTCGGAAAGGGGTTATACCTAGGTCTTCAAGTCCTTCTCTTCTTGCTCCTTGGAGTGAAAGAACGGGTTCTCCTTGTCGCCTTCTCTTGCCGAAGAAAGATCCACCCGAAGGCCTCTACCTTTGGCTCCAACCTCAAACTAGAAGTAACTAAGGTGCTTGGTGTGCTAAACCTAGGACCTTAGAAAGAGTAGAGAGTATTTTTGAAGGTTTTATCTCAAGCTCAAATGGTTTTCAACTCATGAGAGGGGAGAGCTAGAGAGAGAGGAAGAGGATGAGAGAGAATGAGAATGATCAAGTGAGAAGAATAATGCCAACCTTCTCACTTATATGTAAATTATGATAAATAAATAATTAGCTAAAGATAACTGTGATGGTTAATCATGAAATGACCATTATCATTTCACATTAAATACTTTTGCAAGGATCAAAGAGCATCTTTCATATGAAATGATGATGGTCAACTTGTCAACCTAGGTCAACAAGTCAAGCATAATCAAATGGTCAACAACCATAACCATAACACAATTATAATTAACTAGTATTAATAAATCATATTTCACACATAAACATTAGGGTTAAGAAAAAGACAATAGTCATCAACCCTAATGAAAGTCCTCTGCCTCTGCCTCAGTCAACTGTACATACACACCCGTATCTGTGTTCCGAGGAATACGAATACAAAGAGATAAAATCAATCCCAAAACATATACTAGGATCTGGCTTAAACCAAAGCCTGCTAGTATAAGCTGTCCGGACACCAAACGTGCACAAGTGCGCGGATGTGAACGAACCCTGTCGCAAAACCATGCGACCTCTACTCATTTTGCCTAAAGGCGAATAACCCTCTGTGTGGGACTCTAAAGACTCGACACTACGCTGGCAGTGGGTTTAGCCACAGACCGCAAGCGGCACTAGCTGTACGTAATGGTCCCCAGGTAGATGCCGATAAGAAGACCGATGAGGTAAACCCATATGAACTCCTACTGAGCCTGAATGTGACAGTCTCCGTACAGTTCGGTCTGTTCGTCTAAGAACATCTCATGGTGGGCCTAGGGGGCGGTAAACATCAGTCCCCTACTAGCGGTACAAGTCGTGTCGGAAGGTAGCCCAGAACACCCTGAGATAACAATGGAAACCTACCAGTCTATCTCGCTTGCCCTGGCCAGGAACTTTTTGTAATGGCTCTCCTAGACACAGCGCGATATCAACCCCCAATACCGGGAGAGACGAATCCTGTCTAACCATCACTGCCTCCAAGTGCTTCGGGACTGCACCCAAAAACTACCTGTTTGCACGACTCCTTTGAGCCGTGGTAGGGTAGTAATCAAAGTACAGTGGGAACACACTCGAGGCGAAGTGACAGTGTCAAGTCAACGGACTAAGCTGTACTCATGTCACCTGGGAACTAATAACTGACGATAGTTATAATACCAACCAACAGTTCCCGACGAGTCCTGTCCAGTGTACTCGTAACCTAACGAGCACCCGCATACTATCTCAAGTACGACGTACTGGTGGCTGTGGGACAGACCGTCTCCCAAGCTGGGATGAGAAGCGCATACGCTAGTCTACTCCTGAGTATCGATGCCCTGTCTCGATAGTCCTACGACTAGGGACCTGCATAAGGATGTGCTTATGGATTACCCAGCCCCCACGAGTGTGACTGCCATCACAACGCTGGTAATCAAGCAAAGATCCTAAGGGCTCTACTAATGTGTAAAGGCGATATGCTAAAAAAAACATATACACACATTAAAGTAGAAACAAACCAAGTAGCATATTACTATTTTGAGCAAGATTGTCAATACAAGGTGAATATCCCAAGCTTCCATCAAGTAATATACAAACTAGTATGATACAGTAATGGCCTCTTGGGCATATACACTAACATATACTAGGAGGCTTTGGTTTAAGTCGGATTCTAGTATTGGATTGATGGATTATTTTCATCTCCGTGTATTCGTATTCTTCGGAATGCGGATGTGAGTATGTATATACGAATGAGGGGTATTCTTGTAATTTCTTACAAGTTGCTTCTAGAAGATGCCACCTCATTTAGGATTAAACGGTTAATGAGGTGGAGGATGAGGTGTATTTAGCATTAAATGGAGCATGACTCATGAAGTGACTCATGGGATGACTCATGGTGGCACTATTGATGCATGCTTGATATTTTTAAGGGTTGTGAGATATTTTCTTGACTTGAGGCTTCATTATTGCTCACATGACTTAACCTTTTTTCTTGAGTTGCATCACACTCTCATCCTCAAGCTTCTTCTTCTACCTCCACCCTTCAAGTCTCATGTGTTGAGAAACCTAGGGTGTTTGGAGACAAATTAATCTATCATTAAATTCTATATCTTCTAGGCCATCTAGTTTAGCGAACTAGGTACCCTGGTTACCTCGGCTATGAGGTTGGAGCTCGAAATACAAATCCTCAGATGGATCATCTTCGATGGAGGGAGACCGGAGATCAAGCTTGATCAGGAGGTCTCTAGGAGCTTGGGATGATGGTTAAAGATCGAAGGACACAAATCATTCGGTATAACCATTCTTGACTCACTTTACGTTTGCTAGCTTAGGGTTAATGGTCGATCCATAGCATCGGGTTGTTCTAGCGCCAGTTTTATAAAAATTTTGTTCCGCAATCGGCCACGCTATGATGGCCAGGACGCTGGCATAATCCAACATGGTATCAGAGCCAACCCATAAACCCTTATTTAGCGGTTTTAGATGATGTTAAAGTATCGAAACCGAAACAACTCCAAAACAATACGCTTAATGTTCAAGTTTCTGTCAATTTTCGAATAGTCTTCAAAAATTATTTAAACAATTGCAGAAGACTACCTTTGTGACTACAAGAACACACACCAAAGAAGAGACTCAAACTCCTCTGTACGGCCGGCGAGATCGGCTAAATACACGGCGTCACTGGTTTAGTATAGGGCTTTGGGTCTTCGGTTTTGAGTGTGTTCTTTTCTCTTGAATATTGGTTCTCTGGTATTGTTTGTTTTTGCCCAGATTGCATATTTTGTTATCTTTGGTTTGGGGGCAATACGGAGTATTTTGAAGTCGCTATTTTTAACACCGTTTATCAGTTTTCAGTACATGCATTACTATCTGCGACAGTGAATGTCATCAGAGCGGTATAACTCGTCTAACTGCTATATGTTCTTTTAGACGGGTTTGCGAACATGACATTCACGTTGATGTTCTGTGTTGTGCTGAGGTTGTGGTTGGATTGTCGTGGTGGATAGCCAGTGGTGAAATGATAGTTGTAAAATTCAGATTCATTTGTATATTTGATATTGCGGGGAGAGCGTCCGACATGTGGACTGCCGTCTCTGCCAGTTTGTAAATTATTTGTTTGGGGCACGACCGGGTTGAGGCCGATGTCACCCTTGTACATATTTTTTATTTTCTGTACTAGGATTACCCCACGGTGGAGTGCTCGAATAGCCGGGTTCTAGAGGGCAACGGGTCTGCATCTCATGGCGTTGAGATGGAGGGGGCCTTACTCTAGAATTGGCGGGCTATTCACCGCACTCGTAGGGGGTACAGGTTGACCCACAGAGGGGTAGCCAAGTTACCAGATTCCGTGAAGTGCTGGGTGGCCCATTCACGTTGTTGATTGGGGTTGCCTCGCTTCTGGGATTGGTGGGTAACTTGCCGCACTCATTGGGATCTAGGTTTTCGTTGCACAGGCTATCCACACAACAAGGAACGTCGGGTCTCATTTGCGGCTCAAGTGAAACCCGAGGCTCCAAGATTATCCACCACCCTGTGTTGTTGACTGGGATTCTATGATGTTGCTTTATATCATGCCTGAGACGAATGTTATATATATTTATATATATACTAGTAGATGTTGTATATGTTTTGCACCCGCGCTAGTCCAACCCCCGCTCTACCATTAGTTAAGTAACCTAACGGGTGATGACGGGGCCCGGTGGCGAATGCGGATGGCATATACGTACATTATATTTTCGTTCCTTTATCTGGTGTGATATGTTTAATTGATGGGACTGCGTTGATTCTGATCAATGCAAGGAAAACAAACCTATATGATGTTGTTGGAACCAAGTTTTTTGAAAACAGACATTACAGACGTTTCCTTTTGCTTTACACAGCGGTATTCGGTTATGAATATCCAGCACCTCATTCGACGAGGAAAGAGCCGAGATCCCTTCATCGGGGTGACCTCTTGAACAAAAGTTTGCGTCAGTGTAATAACTTCTCCATAGTCGATTCTTTTGCATTGCATCGTGGTATTCAGTTTGGAATATCATGCACCTCATTCGATGAGGAAAGAGATGAGATCCCTGTTGGATATAATACCCTCAAAGTCAATTATTGGATCGCAGGCACGTGATTGCAATGATTGAGGGAGGACCTATACCGGTAGGATAGTCTTACTCGAGATGATAGTATGCTATCTGGTTTGCCTTTATCACCGTGTACATGCTTTAGGTGATATTACAGATCACTATTACACGTTGATAGAGCCCATATGATTCTTGCTTGACTGCCAGCAGTATGATGGCGATCATATACGTGAGAGCTGGGGTCTATAAGCACATACTTAAAAGGTCCCTAGTCGAGGGAGTTTCGAGACAGGGCATCGATACTCCAGAGTAGGCTAGTGTATACGGATCGAGACCCCGAAGAGGGGCGGCGGCTGGTCTCACAAGCCATTGGTGTCAGTAGGTTCACCTATGACGTATACATGTGCTCATTGGGTTATGAGTACACCGGACGGACTCGCCGGGAACATGCTAGTTGGTGTTATACCTATCGTCAGATAGCAGTTCCCTGGTGACATGTGTACAGGTTAGTCTATCGACCTGAGATCGTCATTTGTCTTGTGTGAGTTCCCACTGTGCTTTGATTACTACCCTACCATGGCTCAAAGGAGTCATGCAAACATGTTTTAGTTGGGTACAGTCCCGAGCCACATGGAGGTAGTGAGCAGATCGGCAGGGGATTCGTCTCTCCCGGTATTGGGGTTGAGATCGCGCTGTGTCTGGAGAGCCATTACACGAAATCCTTGGCCAAGGCAAGTGAGATTTACTGGTAGGTATTCCAGTAATATCTCAGGGTGTTCTAGGCTACGCTCTGACACGACTTATACCGCTTTTGGCGGTCTGACACTTACCAGCCCCTTAGGCCCGATATACGATACTCATAGACGAACGGACCGGACTGTACGGATATTGTCACTGACAGGCTCAGTAGGGTTTCTGGATGAGTTCGCTCATCAGCCTCCCTTTTGGTCAATACATGGGTAGCCGTTATGTACAGCTAGTACCACTGACGTGCTTGTGGTTAAACCCACTGCCAGCGTATTGACAAGTCTTTAGAGTCCCCCACAGAATGTTTTCCCAAGTTCGGGCGAAACGTTGTAGAGGCCGTATGGTTTTATGGCAGGGTTCGATCATATACGTGCACTTGTGCACGGATCATGATCGGACGGATCATACTAGCGGGCTTTGGTTTAAGCCGGATCCTAGTATTAGATTTGTTGGATTACTTTAGTCTCGTTGCATTCGTATTCAGTCGGAATGCGGATGCAGGTATGCATATACAGATGAGGGGTATCCTTGTGATCCGTCATGAGTTTACTTTAAGAAGATGCCATTCTATTTATTGTTATAAACATTTGGATTAATGTTTATTGGTGGAAATTATGAGCTCAAGTCATGATTAAAGGCATTAAATGAGGCATGTGCAATTTGGTGACTCATGGTATCATTTTTTGTGCCATGTCCATTTAATTATTGTTTTTATTGGGTGAGATTGAGATGGAGAGAGAGAGAGAAAGGGCAGCCACCATATAGTGGGGTGAGCTCTTGAGATTTATGCTAGTGCTCTCTCATTTTTAATCTCACACAATAGCAAGCTCTTCTTCTTCTTCTTTCTTCTTGAGGTCACAATTTCCTCATCAATGGCTTCATCTTCTTCCTCCATCCATACCATCTCATGAGTTGAGAATCAATGGATTAAATGAGACAAAGTTATCACACTCATTCTCTACTTCACCTTGGACATGTCGTCTAGCAAACTTCATGTCCGAGTTGCTTCGGTTTGAAGCGGGAGCCCGTAAAAAGACTTCTAGATGTGGTGCCACTTTGATGAGGAGATCAGAGATCGAGCAAGATCGGAGATGCCGCAAGGAGCTAAGGATGGTGGCTAAAGACCGAAGGACACGGATCGATCGGTATAGCCATTCTAACCTTTTCGTAGTTAGCTAGTTTAGTGTTAATGGCACGATCCGGGTAAAAACCTACGTTAGCGCCCGTTTTATAAAAGGTTTTTGTTCCACGTTTGGCCTCGGATAGACGGCCGGGGCGCTACCGTAGACTTACATGGTATCAGAGCCACGCCATTAACTCATACTAGCTAGTTCTAACATGTTTAAAACCTCGATCGAACAAAATTTCCAAAACCGCATTTCCATTCATGAAGTTTCTGTCGAAATTTTTTTGTGGTCGAAAAATTATTTTCAGTGTGTCAGAAAATCGTGCAGGCTTTTCAAAGACCCCTGAAGAAATTTGAAAGCACGATCCCATCATTACGCCGCGGAACCGCGGCAGAATTGGCATGTTTGCCGTGGATCCGCGGTGGAAATGTAGGCTCAGAGCTTCATTTTTCTTCTGGATGTCTTTCATGTGGAATTGTGGTTTCTGGAATATTTAGTTTAGGCCCAGATTTATTTGAGTGCTGGATTTGCACTTGGGGCCCATTTCGGGAAATTTTGTCGATCGAAATTTTAAATACGTTAGTTCACAGTACTTACATTACTATCTGCGACCGTGAATGTCATTCGAGCGGTAAATTATGTCTAATTGATATATCTCTTTTAGATGGGTTTGCGAACGTGACATTCACGTTGATGTTCTGTCTTGTGTTGTGATGTTGTAGATTCGTCGTGGTGGATAGCTTGCGTGCAATGGTAGTGCAGTTTAGTTTCATTTGTACATTTGATATCGCGGGGCGAGCATCCGACATGTGGACTGCCGTCACTGCCTGTTTGTATATTATTCTTTTGGGGCACGACCGGGTTGAGGTCGATGTCACCGTTGTACATATTTTCTTTTCTGTACTAGGATTACCCCACGGTGGAGTGCACGGATAGCCGGGTTCTAGAGGGCAACGGGTCCGCATCTCATGGCTTTGAGACGGAGAGGGCTTCACTCTAGAATTGGCGGGCTATTCGCCGCACTAGTAGGGGGTACAGGTTGATCCAAAGAGGGGTGCTTAAGTTACTGGATTCCATGAAGTGCTGGGTGGTCCATTCACTTTGCTGAAGGGGGATGCCTCGCTTCTGGTTTTGGCGGGTAACTTGCCGCGCTCGTAGGGGTCTAGGTTTTCATTGCACAGGATATCCACACGACCAGGGGAACGTCGGGTTTCAATTGCGGTTCAAAGGAAACCCGGGGCTCCCAGATTATCTGTATTGTTCTGTGATGCTTATTATTTTTCTGTGATGTTGCATTTATCACGCCTGGAGCGATTATTATATATTGTTATATATACTAGTAGATGTTGTATATTTTTTACACCCGCGCTAGTCCAATCCCCGCTCTGTCGTTAGTTAAGTAACCTAACGGGTGATGACGGGACCCAGTGGCGAATGCGGATGGCATTTACGTACATTATATTTTCATTCTTTTGTGGTGTGATTAATTGATGTGACTGTGTTGATTCAGATCAATGCAAGGAAAACAAACCTATTCGATGTTGTTAGAACATTTTTCAAAAAGCTGTTATTATAAGGATGTTCTCTTTTGTTTTGCATAGCGGTATTCGGTTATGAATATCCAGCACCTCATTCGACGAGGTAAGGGCCGAGATTCCTTCATCGGGAGTGACCCCTTGGACAGATGTTTGCGTCAGGGTAATAACTTCACTATAGTCGATTACTTTTTGCTTTGCATCGTGGTATTCAGTTGGAATATCCTGCACCTCATTCTACGGGGAAAGAGCCGAGATCCCTTCACCAGGAGTGACCTCTTTAGCAAAGGTTTTCGCCACTATATATTTATAAAAACATATGTGGTTCCTTCAACGATATCAAGTTCATTACGTTAAAGGTTTTTCGCCAAAAACCAGTCATAGCCCTCCGTCATTTCTTACAGGTATTACTTAGTATTCATGCTGTGTATGTAGACCTCTGTCAAGGCACAGTGCTTGGTAGCTGGGTAATGCTTGTTTGTTGCATAGATATGCGATTATTTAGGACAGTCGCACGGTCATTTTGACCTCTGTCAAGGGCACGTGCGGGTGGGTCTAAGTTAATCAAGGACAATGACGGGTTGAACTTGACTTGCGACTTATGATATGTTGACCTCTGTCAAGGTCATAAGCCGCTTGGGGTAAAAATCACATCGGGAGTTTCTAAAGAAACCGAAACTTGCCAAGCATGCACATACCTTCTGGAGTGTGGTGACTTGAGTGGATTCTATCAAGTTATCATGCGATGATAGTTGGATCCCGATTCCCACTGATGAGTTGGTTTACTCCTTGGGTGATCCCGACTAATTCTTCTTTTAGGTTTGGAGAAGAATTTGAGGATACGGTGGGAGACATCCTGATTAGATAAACTGATAACCATTCTATCTAGGTTAGAGTTGTAGGGTTCCCAGGCACTCTAATGGAGTCTCACAAGGCATCAACCATGCCAATTTCTAATTTTACGGTGCCGAGAAACCCTAGACTACGGATCGTTAACTAGATATTTAGGCGAAACGATGCAAATAAACAACTTTATCTAAAAGGAAAGTGGCTGCAACCTTTGTAGATCCGGTCCACCACTTCCTAAGCTCCGCGATGATCTCCCTCCGCTGTCCAAATTGAATCTTGGGCTCTAGCGTCGGCTTCATCGGAGAAAAAGCGGGCTAGGTCATCGACGACGATGCCGAAGATGATCTACGTCGAGGCATCGCTAGATCAAGCTCCAACTTCACCAAGTCAAGAAAACTTGTGAAGGAAACACCCTATACTACTTGGCAAGAGGTAGAGGATGAAGAAATAGGAAGTGGGTAGACTTTAGATTTGGATTTCTCACACTTTTTCATCAATCACCATTGATGTAGCAAGCTTCTTTTCATGAAAGAATTAGATGAAGAAGAAGAAGATATTATAAGTTATGTAAATTAGATAAATAAATCAATACTTATCATTTACTAACCCTTGGTTAAGTGTAGAGAATGTACTATGGTTAGTTCATATGGTTAGGGTTAAGCATGAGACAAGAATGGTGACTTGGTCAAAGTTTCATGAATGTTCAACTAAAAACAAATAAAGCCACCATTCATCTTTCTCTTTTCTAAAATGAATAAGATAAATAAATAGATAAATAAGTAAATGAAAAAACAAAACCCTAACCATTAGTTTAACCATGGTTTAATTCTTTACACTAACCCTAGCTTGCATGTATCATCAAACATGATACAATCTTGTGCACAAAAGTATATCATATATACAACTTGTGCATTTCAAGTGAGAAAAACCATTTAAAGTGAACCAATACTAGTTAATGCAAAGTAATATATTAAATATATAATTATACATTAAATCATTAAATCAACACTTGATTCAATGATCCGGTCATGTCGCATATAACCGGCTAGTATCCAATGTATCGGCTTATCGAGTCAATCCTTGATTCGATAACTAGGTTATATCGCATACAACCATTCGACACATTCATCGCGAGAATGAAATACGGTATCACATACACGCATTATTCTCGGTCCCGCACATATCTCATATGCGCTCCTATTTCGTTTTGCTTGAGCTAGGAAACCTCTGTGTAGGACTCTAAAGACTCGTCAATACGCCGGCAGCAGATGATGATCATATCAAACACCCACAAGCCGCAAGCGGTCTGCTAAACGTAACGGCCACCCGGGTATTGAGCGATCAGAAGATCGACGAGCAAGCCCGCTCACACTCCTGTGAATCCAACCAGTAACACTTACCGTACAGTCCGGTCTGTTCGTCTGATATGTCGCATTTCTCGCCTAGGGGTGGTAAACGTCAGACCCCAATAGCTCGATAAGTCATGCCGACGTAAGGTCCATAACATTCGTGAAACTACTGATAACTCTTACCAGTATATTACTGCAACCCTGGCCAGGGATTTCCTGTTATGGCCAGTCGAGCATAGCACAGCATCAACCCCCAATACCGGGAGAGACGAAGCCCCTCCTATCGCTCATTGCCTCCATGTGAATCGGGACTGTACCCAATAATCACCTGTTTGCACAACTCAGTAGAGCCGTGGTAGGGTGGAAATCAAAGCACAGTGGGAGACACACAAGACTCTATGACGATCTCGGGTCAACAGACTAAGCTGTACCAGTGTCACCAGAGAACTGCCATCTGACGTGAGGTATAATACCATCTGGGAGTTCTCGGCGAGTCCGTTCAGTGTACCCAGTCTCCACTGAGCACCCACATACCATCTCTGATGTCAAACACCAATGGATATGGGATCATCCATCGCCCATCGCATGGGTCGAGAAGATATACGCTAGTCTACTCTGGAATATCGATGCCCCGTCTCGATATTCCCTCGACTAGGAACATTTTAAGGATGTACTCATGGACTATCCAGGCCCCACTAGTATGATCTGCATCACAGTCCTGGAAGTCGAGTACACATCCTAAGGGCTTTATCAACATGTAATCAGAGAGACAGAAAGTATACATGTTAAGATAAAGAGCAACCGGATAGCGTACTATCATGTCGAGCAAGAAAGTCCTACCTATATATGTCCCAGCATCCACTACAATATACATCCAATGTACAGTAATGGCCTCTAGGGCATACATATAACTAACAATCTCCCACTTGCACTAGGGCCATCTGTAGCAGTGGTTGTAGTATCTAATACTCAACCATCCCTTTAAAGTCTCTCTTTGGGAAAAGGCCTTCGTGAGTGGATCCGCCGTGTTGTCCTCTGAGTCTACTCTCCTAACCTCGATCAACCTGGAGATCAACTATCTCCATGATCCGGTGATGCTGCCTCAGAATTTGTCTGGGTCACTGATGGGACCAGGGTTCCAGGGCCAAAGCCACAGTTCCATTGTCACACAATGGTAGGAACCTAGTTCATCCTATGAACCAATATACACCCAAACTTCCTCTTTGGTAGTATCTTTAATAGCGATGTTACCAGCCTTTATCGTCTAGTTTGTCACGGTATCTAGCTTGGAAATCTTCCAACATACCGTCCCTTTACTGAGGGTAAAGACAATGCCTGTGACTGACATTCAGTCGTCTTTATCACTCTGGAACCCTTCCACTGATTCTCCCCAGGATCGATTGATACCATCTCACTACAACTAGTGAGTATCCTAACATCCAATTACATCTATCTCATAGATGAAGACTCAGGATTTAGGAGGTATCACTTTGATCCTATTTGGAGAATCCTTGTGATAATAGGAGATTGACCGATCGTAGTATAGGAAACTCTTTTCCTATCAAAAGTATGTCATCCACGTACTCTATGAGGATCACCACCATACTCCCTACTACCCTTTTGTACATACAAGGTTCATCTTCCATTTTGATGATGTCAAACTCTTTGACTACTTCATCAAAACAGATGTTCCAACTCCGCGATGCCTGCTTTATCCTATAAAGCATCTTGCACACGTTTCCGCTGCTCCCACTGTCTACGAGGCCCTCTGGCTGTGTTCTTATAGACGTTCTCTTCTAAATCATTATTTAGAAAAGTAGTCATGGCACCCAACCACCAGATATCGTAGTCATGGTATGTAGCCGTGGCAAGTAGGATCTGGATGGACTTAAGCATATTCCCTGGAAAAGGTTTCATCATTATCCGTGCCTGGTCGATGACGAAAACCTTTAACAAGTTTAGCTTTGAAAGTCTCAACTTTTCCATCTATACCAAGTAATCTTCTCAAGATATACTTGCTCCTGATGGGGATTTAACCCTTCAGATATCGCAACCAAAGTCCATACTTTGTTGGTGTATATGGATTCCATCTCAGATTGCTAAGCATCCAGCCATTCTTACAGAGTCCCTACTCTTGATGGCCTGCTCGAAACTAGTTGGGTCATCATCTCATGATGCAATCCTTTCTCCCACTGTCATCGAGAAACCGAAGTATCTCTCAAGCAGGTGAGGAACCCTGCTAGATCGGCGGAGAGGCTGAGGTTCGTCGGGAACTATTGAATCCTTTGGTTCTGTCAAATCATCAGCTGCAGTTTGTATAGCTGGAACATTTCCAGTTCTACATTACAGACCTTGCCTTGAGCTTGTCCGGATTTTGCTTTTAGACATAGGCCGGTCAACCCCAAATCTTAACTAGCTTAAGACATGGGCTCTTCCCTTTCCATATCACATATGAAGCGGTAGGCAACTGATTTGATTCGAACCTAATTCAATAGATACGCAGCTTCTCAAGCGCATAGCCCCAAAAGGAAATAGGTAACTCAGTAGTACTCATCATAGAGCACACCATATCTAATATTGTGCGATTGCTCCGCCCTGATACACCGTTGTGCTGTGGTGTATTCAGAGGAGTAGTACGGAGAGAGAATCTCATTTTCCTTTAGAATGGTCCAGGAATGCCATGCACAAGTATTCTCCTCCCTGATCTCATCATAGGACATAATACTTATACCCGGTTATTGGTTCTTTACTTCTAACTTATATTCTGTGAATATCTCAAAAGGTTCGGACTTGTGTTTCAACAGGAACATATGTCAGAATCTTGAGAGATCATCAGAGAACGTAATGAAGTATAAAGAACCAGTCCTGGCATGTGTAGACAGGAGGCTTTACATACATCATCATGTATCAGTCCCAAGAGTTCATTAACTCTTTCTCTGCTTCCAGTAAACAGAGCTGGTGTCATTATATCTTTGTGACATGACTGGCAAGTTTCACAAGATGTAAATTCAAACTGATTTAAATATGCATCTAAATGTAACTTCAGCTAGTCGGGTCGCATTGATATCACCTAGTCTACAATACCTCAAGAAGAATTTGTTCATTTCTGAACTCTTCCTCTTGTGTGTGTTCAGTATACAAGGAACTGTAGTTTGATTTAGAACGTCAATGCTTTTAGATAACGTGCCTGAACCGATCAACTTTTGATATAGGAAATGTTCAAAACATTATCCAACAATACAAAATTATATCATTTCTTTACTAATAAAGAGACTGATATGATTTTGTATATCAGGTTCGGTATCTAATAGCATTTGTTCAGAATCAATGTATTGGTAATACAGGGTGACAGTGACCAACAGACTTGGCTGCAACACTTGCCCCGTTTTCTGCCTCATGAAACTTATCACCCGTTCTCAGTTTTTCTACCTTTTTGTAGCCCTATGTAACATATTACATATCTGGGATCCTGATCCGGTATCATATACCCAGGATGCAGAGGATACTGAGAAACAGTTCTTTGTAATGAACACACCCGAAGGAGATGCATCTCATGCACTTTCTTCATTTGGGCGGCATGGGAATCCTGGCATTCCCCTATTTCCTGCTCGGTCTTATAACAATTATAAGTTGGAGCGGGACCAACGTTCCCCAGCACAGTATAACAAGCGGGTTCGGTCAATTCATCCATATTATTATCTTGATTAAGGCATGATATGGTCGCTACCTGGAGAGAGAGAGAAGAAAACACTCAGCGTGCACTCTTGCAAGATCAGATTGGTTATATATTTTATCTAATCAGGATGGCTCCCACTGTTTTTATCAAATCTTCCTTCAAATCTTAAAAGGAAAGACTAGCCGGGATTAATTACACTCTACAAGTTTGCCAATCTTTCAGCCAGGCCAGTGTCGGTACTTTGAGGGAGGTTCCCCGTGCTTTCGCACGGACCTAATTACAGTAAACCTCGTTTTCCCAGAGGCGTAACCCCGTTGACACCTTTCTAAACACCTACTTGATCGGCTAATTGCAAAGTGCAAAACTCTCCCAGGAGTAACAATTACTCGCAGTGGGTATCGGGATCCAACTATCATATAGAAGGTATGCAATCTCATTGCAAATTTCAACACTTGAAACTCCCGATAAAGGTTTTTACCCCTAGCACCTATGACCTTAACTATGGTCAACAAATCATAAGTACTAGTCAAGTTCTACCCGTCATTTCGTGATTAATTAGACCCACCCACATGACCCTTAACTAAGGTCAACAAAGTCACGCGACTGTCCTAACTAATCGCATCATATGCGGTGTAGGAAGACATCACTTAGCTACCGTACACTGTGCCTTGACTATGGTCAACAAACACAACACGAATACTAAGTACTCTACTTCCTAAAATGACGGAGGGTTGCGGCTGGTTTTTGTGAAAACCTTTAACGCTTTGAACTTGATCTCGTTGCGGAATCAAATGGTTTTTAAATGGAATGTTTTTGAAGCTTTTCTAGTTTTGCTAAAGGGGTCACTCCCGGTGAAGGGATCGTCGGCCCTTTCCTCGTCGAATGAGGTGCGGGATATATCATATATATCACTGTGCAAAGCGTAAACTATAGAAGCGATCAAAGACAAACCGAGGGTTGTAGCATCTGCCAGTTATTGCTAAAGGAGTTACTCCTGGTGAAGGGATCTCGGTCCTTTCCTCATCGAATAAGGTGCAGGATGTTCTACAATGAACACCGCGATGCAAAGCAAGAACTGTAGCTACCTTTTTTTATTTTGAAATTCGATTCCACAACATCAATTAGGTTTATTTTCTTTCATTAATCTCATTAATGAATATCCCATCATTTAATTCCACCTAAACATCACAGATAAATATTACGTACGCTTATGCCATCCGCATTCGCCTCGATGTCCCGTCTGCACCGTTAGGTTAGGTAACTAACGCCAGAGCGAGGCAGGGCTAGCGCGGGTGTAAAACATAAGCAACGTCTATATAATATATCATATATACTATATATAATATCTGTCACAGAACATCACATGATCACATCACAGATAAATCACAGCAGAAGAAACATATGAAATATTGGATATACTAGGACGTCCGTGTTTTCAATACGAGCCAGTATAAAACACGGATTCCACGGTCGTGATGAATAGCCTATCCCACACCCCTAGACCCCTACGAGAGCGGCAAGCAACCCTACCAATTCTAGGGTTAGGAGACCCGGACTCGACTCCTCGAGATGGTCTCCCACTGGACCCTAGAACCCGGTTACTTGTGCACCCCTCCTTGGGTCTATCCTAGTGCAGAAAAGTAAATAATATACATCAACGGTGACATCTTCCGCAACCTGGAAGTGCCCCAATAAAAGAATATTACATACAAGTTTTTACATGAATGAAAATGAAAAACACTCATCTCACATAAAAACCCCCCGGCTATTCAAACACGACGATCCAATATAACATATCCAGCAACACATAACATCACATGTCATCAACGTAAGTAAATATGCGCATCCCAATTGTCGTTGACATATAGCAACGAAACCGGCGATATCACATATTACACTTACGGTCACAGAAAAGAAAGTGTAAAACTACAACAGTTGGAATCCGCAACCACCTCAGACATCACATGCCTGACCAAATGAATTACTTAGACATCGCATGCCTAACATTTATAAACCCTGCATTTTAGTCTCATTTATCGAAAACACTTTTCAATTTCAAGTCGGGCAATTCAACAAGATTCCCGACATCCTGATCGAATGCTCGTCGCAAACTTCAGTAGGCGGCCGCACCCCCGACGCCGTCGACGAAGTGCACCAAGGCGGAACACCGCTACTGCGAGCACCCGAACGGATGCTTTCGGCGACGAGGTTCTCCTACAGTCACATAGTCGGGGCTATGGAGTGAGGCTGTCTATTAAGTTTACCCGGCGAGTATCCGCGTACACTACGTGATTGCGACGGACTTTTGATCACATCAAAATTCCGTGGCAACCGATCAAGTGAGACTAAACTGCTATGTTTATAACATTCATTCAGTTATCTCATAACTACTCGTGAATTCCAATTATTGTATCACATTCCGGATAAATAGAAAATGCTAAACTTTTCGATCGAACAATCGAACACCCAAGTTTTCCCGAAACAGATCAACACATGAAATAAGTCTAACAGCATTCAGTTCGTGCCTCAGTACCAACGGTCTAGCCGTAGAAGGGTCAAGCCAACGCCTCACATGTGGCACGCCGTACTGCCCCAAACCCGAAGGTTCAAAGGGCAGTTCAAGACGGTCACATAATCGAGTTAAGGTTTGTTGTCTTTTAGAGGGTCCATCGTGTTAGTGTTTATGCCCTAGAAGGCCATTACTGTATCATACTAGCTTGTATATTACTTAATGGAAGCTTGGGATATTCACATGTATATAACAGTCTTGCTAAACATGGTAGTATGCTACTTGGTTTTTCTATCTTAATATGTGAGTGTACGTATTGATAGAGCTCTTAGGATCTTGCTTGTCTACCAGCGTTGTGATGGCAGTCACACTAGTGGGGGCTGGGTAGTCTACAAGCACATCCTTATTCAGGTCCCTGGTCGTTGGATTATCGAGACAGAGCATCGATACTCCGGAGTAGACTAGTGTGTACGCTTCTCATCCCAGTTGGGGAGATGGTCTGTCCCACAGCCGTCAGTACGTCGTACTGGAGATAGTATACAGGTGCTCGTTAGGTTACGGGTACACCGGACAGGACTCACAGGGAACTGTTGGTTGGTTTGATACCAGTCGTCAGTGAACAGTTCCCAGGTGACATGAGTACAGCGTAGTCCGCAGACTTGACACTGCTACTTCGCCTCGAGTGTGTCCCACTGTTCTTAGATTGCTACCCTACCACGGCTCAAAGGAGTCGTGCAAACAGGTAGCAGTTGGGTGCAGTCCCGAGCACTTGGAGGCAGTGGCGGTTAGACAGGATTCGTCCCTCCCGGTATTGGGAGTAGATATCGTGCTGTGTCAGAGAGCCATTACGCAAAGTCCCTGGCCAGGGCAAGCGAGATTTGCTGGTAGGTTCCAGCAGTTTCTCAGGGTGTAATGGGCTTTACTCCGACACGACTTATACCGCTATTAGGGGACTGACGCTTGCCGTCCCCCTAGGCCCGATATGCGATAGTCTTGGACGAACGGACCGGACTGTATGGAGATTGTCACATCAGACTCAGTAGGAGTTCGGATGGGTTTACTCATCGGCCTTCTTATCGACAACTACCTGGGGACCGTTACGTACAGCTAGTGCCGCTTGCGGTCTGTGGTTAAACCCACTGCCAGCGTAGTAGTCGAGTCTCTAGAGTCCCACACAGAGAGTTTCCTACTCCAGGCGAAACGATATAGAGGTTGCATGGTTTTGCGACAAAGGGTTCGGACGCATACGTGCGTTTACGCGCGTACGACTTTCGGACAGTTTTTACCAGTCGGCTTTGGTTTAAGCCAGTTACTGGTATCCGGTTATTGGATTTATACAGTCTAAAGTTTTTCCGTATTTTTACGGATCGGAGGGGCGTTCTCGTAATTACTCGAGAAGCTTCTAGAAGATGTGACTAAGGAGGTTTCTTTTGGATAAGAAAGTGAGTCATGGTGGTGATTCATTCATTTCATTAATGCACATTTATTGCTTAATGACTCATGCTAATGAATCACCACTAGATATTTTATGAAGCATGCTTATTCATTTCCATTATTCATTATTGTTAAAAAGAAATGCTTCATAATATATTATGATACACTCTCTCTCCTCTCATTATCTTATCACACATTCTCTCTCCTCAAGCTCTCATCTTCAAACCCTAATCTTTAATCCTCATGTGTTGAGATCAAAGGATTAGTTAGACTAAACAATCCATAACCTTCACTCTATATCATCCTCTCATCTTTGATTAGCAATCAAAGTTGATTAGTTACCTCAAGTTAGAGGTTTAGCTTGGTGTTTTGCTCTCGGGTGGATCGTCTACTACCTAGAGAAGGTCGAGGAGAACAAAGGAGGACGTAAAGAAGAAGGACCGGTTTCATTAGGTATAATCCCTAATCACTTGTGAAAAGAAACTCATTGAATACGGTTATTTATAGTTTAGCTTCGATTCAAGCGGTTAGTCGATGTTCGTTGTTTAAACTTGATAAGTTTTGAAAATTCCGCCTCCCCACAAGTACTGGGGTGAAGTACATCGACTTACAGTGGTATCAGAGCCTCGCTAAACACTAAATAACTTAATCGCAAATTTGTACGAATTTCGAACGGAAAAACGAAACCGGAAAACCCTAAAAAATACTAGTTTCTGTCGAATTCAAAACGATGTCAGAAAATTTTTCAGGTGTGTTCAGAGAGCTAGAAAGGAGTCCAGGAGAACACCCAAGAAATTCGAGCCCATGAATAGGCAACTCGGCCGCGAAAGCGCGGCGGATCGGTGGGATCCGCCGCCCTTCCGCGGCGCTTTGGCCGAGTCATGGACTCGTCTTTCTTGTGTGGGTCCCCTGTGACATTTGGGGTTTTCTGGAATATTTAATTATTGCTCAGGTTACTGTTTAACAGAGCAGATTTTGGAGCAATATTGAAGTTGTTTATTCGATCGAATTGTACAGTATTTGCGTATTGGATTATATCTGTGATTGTTTAATGTGTTCGTAAACCTTCCCCAACTGCCTCCATGTGAATCGGGACTGTACCCAATACCGGGAGAGACGAATCCCCTCCTATCGCTCATTGCCTCCATGTGAATCGGGACTGTACCCAATAACCACCTGTTTGCACAACTCAGTAGAGCCGTGGTAGGGTGGAAATCAAAGCACAGTGGGAGACACACAAGTCTCTATGACGATCTCGGGTCAACAGACTAAGCTGTACCAGTGTCACCAGAGAACTGCCATCTGACGTGAGGTATAATACCATCTGGGAGTTCTCGGCGAGTCCGTTCAGTGTACCCAGTCTCCACTGAGCACCCGCATACCATCTCTGATGTCAAACACCAATGGATATGGGATCATCCATCGCCCATCGCATGGGTCGAGAAGATATACGCTAGTCTACTCTGGAATATCGATGCCCCGTCTCGATATTCCCTCGACTAGGAACATTTCAAGGATGTACTCATGGACTATCCAGGCCCCACTAGTATGATCTGCATCACAGTCCTGGAAGTCGAGTACACATCCTAAGGGCTTTATCAACATGTAATCAGAGAGACAGAAAGTATATATGTTAAGATAAAGAGCAACCAGATAGCGTACTATCATGTCGAGCAAGAAAGTCCTACCTATATATGTCACAGCATCCACTACAATATACATCCAATGTACAGTAATGGCCTCTAGGGCATACATATAACTAACAAGAGTGCACGCAGAGTGTTTCTTTTCTCTCTCTCTTTGGCAGCGACCATGGCCCAACCCTAGACTATAAATCAGTAACCAAGTTGACCGAACTTTCTTAAAACACTGGTTTTTGGATTGTCTGAGTTGCATACATCATCGCCACTCCTTCTTTTACCTTTTGCATTTCTCCAGAACACCCTGTATCACTACGAACATCCACTTCCATTGGATAAATCCATCGTATAGTTATATACGAATTCGAAGGAACTTGTTCCAGATTCGAGAATGGATTCTGGTTCTGGAGAAATTGAATAGGACTATTCAGTTCTCTTTTCCTTTTACCTTCTCTCAGCTTGTGAGAGCTCCTAGGATTAGGAGAGGGTACACTTATTACGCTTATTGGATAGTCTTCTTCCAAACCATAGGCTGTAAGGTTACTAGGCACTATCACAAGGGTCTATAAGGCATCAACCATGCCGAATTTAAAATTTTCAAGTGCCGAACAACCTAAAGCGAGGATCTTTGCTAGAGAATTAGGGCAAACATTGAACAAGTAAACAACTTTACTTCTAAGAGATTAGGATTACAACCTTTGTAGTCCGTTCCTTCGCTTCATAAGCTCCGTGTTGAGGTCCCTTCGCTGCGATCATCAAGAACTCTGACTCTCGTGAGGCACCAAGAGGTGAATGATGCATCTTGCTTGAAGTCTTCTTGATCTAAGATGATCTACCTTGAAGAATCTCTAACTCAAGCTCTCACTTCTCTAATCAAGTATTAGAGAAGTGAACACCCTAATCTAAGTGGCTAGAATAGATGAGGATGATGAAGTAGGAATTTTGCTCTTTTTTTTTCAATTTCTCACCATTTTTCATCACAAACACAAAAGCTAGTGAAGGTTTTTCAAGAGCTAGAAGAAGAAGATGATGAAGCTAATCCTTTTGTGATGAATAATGAATTAATGTTGTGGTTACAAAAACAACCATGAGTTAAGCATGAAGGCTTAACCCTTGTAGAGAATGAACTAGAGTTAATGGTTTGGATTGGGTTAAAAAAATATCTTCACAAAATATCAAGCTAAAGACAAAGTCAAAGCTTCATGAAGCTTCATGAAAGCTTCATGCAAAAGCTAACCCTAATCCAAACCCTAACCAAGTTTAAACTCTAAACCTTTGTTAAATTTGTAACCCTAACATGTTACAATATTATACAATATATTTTGTAACAAAAGAAAATAATACAATTAACATATATCGCATATATATCAATGTATTATCTCGTGAGAAAATGAATCAATAAAGCCAGCTTATATTAGTTAACGTAATGTAATATATCTCATATATAATATACATTAAATTATCGAATCAACACTTGATCCGATAACCCGGCTATAATACATATAACCGACTAATATAACATGTACCATTTCATCGAATCAACACTTGATCCGATGACCCGGCTATATCACATATACCCGGCCGATATCTCATATCGCGAGAATAGAATACGGTATCTCATATCGTATTATTCTCGGTCCCGCACATATCACATATGTGCTCGTACTCCGTTTTGCCTGAGCCAGGAAACCTCTGTGTATGACTCTAAAGAATTGTCAATACGCCGGCAATAGGTGATGATCATATCAAACACCCACAAGATGCAAGCGGTCAGCTAAATGTAACGGCCACCCAGGTATTGAACAATCTGAAGATCAACAAGCAAGCCTTACATTCTACTGTGAATCCAATCAGTAACACTCCCGTACAGTCCGGTCTCTTCGTCTGATATGTCGCATATCCAGTCTAGGGGTGGTAAACGTCAGACCCCAGTAACTGATAAGTCGTGTCGATGTGAGGCTCATAACAGGTCGAGAAACTACTGATAACTCTTACCAGTAGCAATCCATATCAGCCCTGGCCACGGACTTCCAGTTATAGCCAATCGAACACAGCACAACATCAACTCCCTATACCGGGAGAGACAAAACCCCTCCTATCGCTCATTGCCTCCATGTGATTCGGGACTTCACCCAAAAGCCACCGTTTTGCACGCCCTCTTGGACGTGGTAAGATGGAAATCAAAGCACAGTGGGAATCACACAAGACTCTATGACAATCTCGGGTCTACAGACTAACCTATACCAGTGTCACCAGAGAACTGCTATCTGACGATTGGTATAATACCATCTAGGAGTTCTCGGCGAGTCCGTTCAGTGTACCCAGTCTCCACTGAGCACCCGCACACCATCTTTGATGTCAAACACCGATGGATATGGGATCATCCATCTCCCATCATATGGGTCAAGATGCGTATACGCTAGTCTACTCTGGTGTATCGATGCCCTGTCTCAATACACCCTCAACTAGGAACAGTTATAGGATGTACTCGTTTACTATCATGGCCCCACTCGTATGATCTCATCATAGTCCTCGTAGTCAAGTACATATCCTAAGGGCTTTATCAACAAGTGAGAGTAAGACAGTAAACCAATACAAGTCAACATGTCAAGACAAAGTGAAACCAAATAGCATACTATCATGTCGAGCAAGAAAGTCCTCACTATATATATCCAAGCATCCACTATAATATACATCATATGTACAACAATGGCCTCTAGGGCAAATATACAACTAACAATCTCCCACTTGCACTAAGGCCAGCTGTTGTAGTATCTCATACCCAATATCCCGAAGAGTCTCTCAAATTGTATCTGGGGAATGGCCTTCGTGAGTGGATCCGCAGTGTTGTCCTTCGTGTCAACTCTCCTGACCTCGATCTCCCGGCGATCAACTATCTCCCGGATCAGGTGATACCGCCTCAGAATATGTCTGGACTTCTAATGGGACCTGGGTTCCTTGGCCAAAGCCACAGCTCCATTGTTATCACAATACAAAGGTATTGGATGCTCAATGGACGAAACCACACCAAGTTCAGTGATGAACTTTTTCATCCAGACAGCCTCTTTGGCAGCATCGTTGGCAGCGATGTATTCAGCCTCTATCGTCGAGTCTGCAATGGTTTCCTGCTTGGAACTCTTCCAACAAACCGCCCCTCCATTTAGGGTAAAGACAAATCCCGAGTGTGACTTAGTTTCATCCTTATCACTTTAGAAGCTTGAATCGGTAAAGGACTCCACCTGGAGTTCACCGTTACCATACACCAAGAACATCTCTTTAGTCCTTCTCAAGTACTTGACAATGTTCTTCACAGCTGTCCAGTGATTCTCTCATGGATCTGCTTGATACCTACTCACTACACTTAGTGAGTATGCTACATCGGGTCTGGTACATAGCATCGCATACATGATAGAGCCTACTGCCGAAGCATAGGGTATCCCTTACATGCGAGCTCTCTCCAAATCAGTCTTAGGAGACATCTCTTTGGAGATAGTGAGTCTAGAGATCGTGGGTTGGTTCCCACGCTTGGATTCTTCCATACTAAACCTCTTTAGTATGGTGTCAATGTACCTGGATTGGGACAATCCCAGTATCCGTTTAGATCTATCTCTATAGATCTTTATTCCCAGTATGCAGGAGGCATCACCTAGATCTTTCATTGAGAATCTTTGTGATAAGAAGAGCTTGACCGAGTGCAGCATAGGAACATCATTTCCTATCAAGAGTATGTCATCTACGTACAATACGAGGAAGACGACCTTACTCTCTGCAACCTTCTTGTAAATACAAGGTTCATCTACGTTTTTGATGAAGTCAAACTCTTTGACTACAACATCAAAACAGATATTCCAACTCCGCGATGCCTGCTTTAACCCATAGATGCATTTAAGTAGCTTGCACACCTTTCCATTGCTCCCTCTATCTACGAAGCCCTCTGGCTGAGTCATGTACACGCACTCCTCTAAATCACCATTTAGAAAGGCGGTCTTAACATCCATTTGCCAGATTTCGTAGTCATGGTATGCGGCAATGGCAAGTAAGATCCGGATGGACTTAAGCATAGCCACTGGAGAAAAGGTTTCGTCATAATCCACACCTGGTCGTTGACGAAAACCCTTTGCAATAAGTCTAGCTTTGAAAGTCTCCACTTTTCCATCTACACCAAGTATCTTCTTAAAGACCCACTTGCTCCCAATGGGTTTTACCCCCTTCAGGAGCAACTTCCAAAGTCCATACTTTGTTGGTGTACATGGATTCCATCTCAGACCACATTGCATCCAGCCATTTCACAGAGTCACAACTCGTGATGGCCTGCTCGAAGCTAGTTGGGTCATCATCTTCCATGATGCAATCCTCGCTCCCACCATCAATGAGAAAACCGTAGTATCTCTCAGGTGGATGAGAAACCCTACTAGATCGGCGGAGAGGCTGGGGTTCGTCGGGAACTACTGAATCCTCTTGTTCCACCAAATCATCTGTCGTAGTTTGTGTTGCTGGAACTTCTTCCAGCTCTACCGCAACGCCACTAATTTCTTTTCCAAGAAATTCCTTTTCTAAAAAGGTGGCATGATGAGCAACAAACACCTTTTGTTCCTCAGGGTGGTAGAAGATATGTCCTCGCGAATGCTTGGGATATCCTACAAACTTGCACAGAAACGACCTTGCCTCGATCTTGTCCGGATTTTTCTTTTTAACATAGGCCGGGCAACCCCATATCTTAACGAAATTAAGAAACGGTCTCTTCCCCTCCCATATCTCATATGGAGTGATAGGCACTGATTTGGTTGGAACTCTATTCAATAGGTATATGGCTGTCTCAAGCGCATACCCCTAAAAGGAAATAGGTAACTCAGCAGTGCTCATCATAGAGCACACCATATCTAATAGGGTGCGATTCCTCCGCTCCGATACACCGTTGTGTTGTGGTGTATAGGGAGGAGTAAGCTGAGAGAGAATCCTATTCTCTTTTAGATAATCCAGGAACTCATTGCTCAAGTATTCTCCTCCTCGATCTGATCGAAGGATCTTAATACTTTTGCCCGTTTGGTTCTTTACTTCGTTCTTATATTCTCTGAATTTCTCAAAAGCTTCAGACTTGTGTTTCAATAGGAACCCATGTCCGTATCTTGAGAGATCGTTAGTGAATGTAATGAAGTATGAGGAATCGTTCCTGGCATGTGTAGACATGGGACCGCATACATCACTATGTATCAGCCCTAAGAGTTCCGTAACTCTTTCTCCGTGTCCACTAAACGGAATTTTGGTCATTTTGCCTTTGAGACATGACTGGAAAGTATCATAAGATGAAATTTCGAACGAATTCAAATATCCATCCTTATGTAACTTAGCTAGCCGTGTCGCATTGATATGACCTAGTCTACAATGCCACACGAAGGATTAGTTCATTTCTGAACTTTTCCTCTTGTGTGTGTTTTGTACATTAAGTACTGTAGTTTGATTGAGAATGTATATGCCATTATTTAACGATCCTGATCCAATCAACTTTTGATTTAGGAATATGTTCATAACATTATCCTGTACTACAAAATTATATCCTTCTTTACTCAATAAAGAAACTGATATAAGATTGTATATCAGGGTCGGAATGTAATAGCATTCGTTCAGAACCAATGTATTACCATTTGGTAACACAAGGTGATATTCACCAACTGCTTTGGCTGCAACATTTGCACCATTCCCAACTCTTATGGAATGATCACCCTCACCCAGTTCTCTACCCTTCCGTAGCCCATGTAACATATTACATATATGGGATCCCGATCCGGTATCTAATACCCAGGACGTAGAGTGAACTGAGAAACAATTCTCAATAACTAACACACCCGAAGAAGATGCATCAACATGCTTATTCTTCGTTTGGGTGGCATAAGAATCCAGATATTCTCCTATTCCCTGCTCAGTCTTATAACAATTATAAGAAAGAACGGGACCAACGTTCCCCTGCTCTGTATAATAAGCGGGTTCGGTCAATACATCCATATTATTATCTTGATTAAGGCCTGACATGGTCGCTACCTGGAGAGAGAGAGAAGAAAACACTTTTAGCGTATGCTCTTGCAAGATTAGATTGGTTATTATCTTATCTAATCAGGATGGCTCCCACTGTTTTTTATCAAATCTTCCTTCAAACCCTAAAAGGTAAGATTAGCCGGAGACAAGCCCTGAACACCCTGAGAAACTACCGGAGTACCTACCAGTAATTCTCACCTGCCTTGGCCAAGGACTTGGTGTTATGGCTTTCCTAGACACAGCGCGATCTCCACCCCCAATACCGGGAGAGACGAATCCCCTGCCGATCCGCTCACGTGCCTCCATGTGGCTCGGGACTGTACCCAAAACCTACCTGTTTGTATGACTCCTTTGAGCCGTGGTAGGGTAGAAATCAAAGCACAGTGGGAACTCACACGAGACAAATGACGACCTCAGGTCGATGAACTAACCTGTACACATGTCACCAGGGAACTGCTATCTGACGCTAGGTATAATACCAACTAGCAGGTTCCCGGCGAGTCCTGTCCGGTGTACTCATAACCCAATGAGCACCTGTATACATCTTAGGTGAACCAACTGACACCAATGGCTTGTGAGACCGGCCACCCCCCTTCGTCGGGGTCTCGACTGTATACACTAGTCTACTCTGGAGTATCGATGCCCTGTCTCGAAACTCCCACGACTAGGGACACTTTAAGGATGTGCTTACAGACCTCAGCTCCCACGTATATGATCGCCATCATACTGCTGGTAGTCAAGCAAGAATCCTATGGGCTCTATCATCATTCAATAGTGAACTAAAGCATGTATACGATGATAAAGACAAACCAGATAGCAAACTATCATCTAGAGCAAGACTGTCATATCGGTATAGGTCCTGCCTCAATCATTGCAATCACGTACCTGCGATCCAATAATTTACTTTGAGGGCACTATCTCCAACAATCTCCCACTTGCACTTAAGGCTAATTATTGCGATGTCGCATACTCACAGCCCGTGTGATACCGAACACCCAACTCCTCTACTAATCAGTTTCACAAAGCTAGTTTGTAAAACTCTTGTGTTCGAGAAATAGCCTCAGTGAGTGGATCCGCCCTGGTGTTTCTTTCTATATCTCACTAAATCTCAAATTCGCGGAGAAAGCCATCTCCCGAATCGAGTAATACCTATCTTAGAATATGTCTGGATATCTGATGGGACCTAGTTCATAAATGAACTCCAAATCCAAACTTCTTAGACTGTATCGGTAACTGAACCTAATCAGTATCCAGCACCATGCCTCCCACAGTATCCTCTTGGACTACCTGTCCAAAATACTGTCCCTCGACTAGGGAAAACTATAACTCTGACAATCACTCTGTCATCCATGTCACCTTTGAAGCCTGGAATGATAACTGTCTCCCGAAGGAGGCTGCCGTCATCAAATCCGTAGAACATGCACTTATGTTCTAAAACTTCTTCCTTATGTTTCTTCAGGATTGGATTAATATAAACTTATCGCAATTAGTGCAAAAACAACATCTGGTGTGGTACTTGACATCTCATGATTGACTCAATTGCCTAAGCAAGTGATCTGCCAATCATGCACATCCCTCTCTCCTTTAGTCTTAAGACACCTTTAGAGAGGGTGACTCCATCACCTGCAGGTACACCACCATGCCAGGAGTCATCTATTCTAAAATACTATTAGAATACCGTCAAAGTACCCTGATTGGGAAACTACCCAATACTAGATCTAAAACCATAGATCTAGTAACCAGAATGTCAGATATTATATCCATGTCCTTTGCGGAGAAACAACTATGTGACGACCAAAGTACAACCGATTGTAGTACAGGAATTTTACTTCCTACTCTGTGTATGTCATCCAAATACCAGGACATCACCCTACTACCTTCTCAACAGATCCATCCCCTACTCTGATGAAGTCAAAGCCATGACTGTCTCATCAAAATTAGATGATCTATCTCCGCCATATTTGCTCAAGTCTATAAATAGACATAAGCTACTTGCCCACTATGCTTCCGCTGCTCCCACTGACTACGACAATCCTCTGGCAGAATAATATCTACGTACACTTCTAAAACTAGTTTAGAACGACGTTATACTTATCCTCTTGCCGGGTCTCATAGTCTGGAACAACCGTAGTGTCAAGTCTGGGTAAACATGAACCTCCCTGTCACCGTCCTTGAGGCTACCGGAGTACCTCTCGGGTGTCTGAGGTTACCCACCATATCTGCAGAGTGGCTATTGGAATGTCAAACCTGATTGAATATATAGGTCCTATTAAATTTTTCGTAATCATTTGCGGTTCTGGAATCACTTCCAGTTCTACCATACTGTAAGTCTACGTTAGCGCCCCGGCAGTCTACAGACGCCAAATGCGGAATAAAACTTTTTAACTGGCGCTATCGTATACTTTAACCCGGATCTGCCATTATTGCTAAACTAACAAACTGTAAAGAGTGTAGAAAGATTGTACCGAACGATCCGAGTCCTTCGTTCTTCAACCATCATCCCACGCTCCGTTGCGGCTACTTCGATCTCGTCGATCTCCGATATCCTCGTCGAGGTGGCACCACATGATCGGTTCTTTAAACGGGCTCCCGCCTCTGACTCGAGGCAACTCGATCGTCAAGTTTGCTAAAAGAGACGACCAAGATTGATGTAGAGAATGAGTAGATGACTTTGTCTCACTTCGTCCAAGTCCGTGGACGATCGGTTAATGAAGTTGCCGTGGAAATCGGGTGATGGAATGAAATGAACTGTAAAATTCCATACACCCCGAATACTATCATAATCTTTTCTAACCGAAATGAAAACTCAAGTGAGAGTGAATGAGAGAGGAGGCATTCCATTCATATATGAAGGAGGAGGGTGAGTGTAGGAGGAGATAAGGAGGTAACCATAACAAAACATCCTTATCATAATATGAACACAAACTAAATATCTAGCAAAAAGATCTTAAGCATAACAAGAAATGGTTGATTAAAAAGCATGAGTCACACGACACCTCACCCAATCTAGAACCTTCTAGAATCATCTAGAAGCATGACTCATCATATCTGAAGAAAAGATAAATCCGTCTTTAACAGAATGTTAAAAGACGGCTGATAGAAAACTGGAAACTGGCAACTTCCAAAAGTGATCCTGAAACGACTTTCAGGAAAACCCCGAAACTGTATAAATATACCCGCATTTGTATTACGACCGAATACAAATGCAACTGAGACAAAGATATTATACCTACTCAATATAATACTCGGATCCGGCTTAAACCAAAGCCGACCAGTATCATCTGCCCGAAAACTGACACGTGCGTAAACGCACGTGCATTTTCCGAACCCTGCCATAAAACCATACGGCCTCTACAACGTTTCGCCCGAACTTGGGAAACTGTCTGTGGGGGACTCTAATGACTCGTCAGTACCCTGGCAGTGGGTTTAACCACAAACCGTCAGTGGCACTAGCAATGCGTAACGGCTGCCCATGGACTGACCTCAAGGGATGCCGATGAGCGCACTCATCCGGAAAACCCTACTGAGCCTAACAGTGACAATGTATATACAGTCCGGTCCGTTCGTCAATGAGTATCGCATATCCTGCCTAGGGGGCTAGTCACGTCAGACCCCCAATAGCAGTATAAGTCGTGTCGGAGTGAAGCCCAATCACACCCTGAGATACTACTGGAGTACCTACCAGTAAATCTCCTGCCATGGCCATGGACTTTGTGTAATGGCTCTCCTAGACACTGCACGACCTCGCCCCCAATACCGGGAGAGACGAATCCCCTGCCGATCCGCTCACGTGCCTCCATATGGCTCGGGACTGTACCCAAAAGCTACCTGTTTGCACGACTCCTTTGAGCCGTGGTAGGGTAGAAATCAAAGCACAGTGGGAACTCACACGAGACAAATGACGACCTCAGGTCGATGAACTAACCTGTACACATGTCACCAGGGAACTGCTATCTGACGATAGGTATAGTACTAACTAGCAGATTCCCGGCGAGTCCTGTCCGGTGTACTCATAACCCAATGAGCACCTGTATACATCTTAGGTGATCCAACTGACACCAGTGGCTTGTGAGACCGGCCACCGCCCCTCGTCGGGGTCTCGACTGTACACACTAGTCTACTCCGGAGTATCGATGCCCTGTCTCGAAACTCCCACGACTAGGGACCACAATTAAGGATATGCGTATAAACTACCCAACTCTCACGTATATGATCGCCATCATACTGTTGGTAGTAAAGCAAGATCCTAAGGGCTCTATCAAAGTGTAACATGCAATCAGTCACCTGAACATGTACACGACTGATAAAGGCAAACCAGATAGCATACTATCATCTCGAGTAAGACTGTCCTACCGGGATAGGTCCTCCGCAATCATTGGAATCACGTACCTGCGATCCAATAATTGACTATGAGGGCACTATCTCCAATAATCTCCCACTTGCACTCAAGGCTAATATTGCGATGTCGACTACTCACAGCCCGTGTGAAACCGAACATCCAACTCCTCTACTAATCAGTTTCACAAAGCCCGTTTGTAAAACTATTGTGTTCGAGAAATAGCCTCGGTGAGTGGATCCGCCTAGAAGTTTCTTTCTGTATCTCTCTTAATCTCAAGTTCGCGGAGAAAGCCATCTCCCGAATTGAGTAGTACCTGTCTTAGAATATGTCTGGATATCTGATGGGACCTTAGTTCATAAATGAACTCCATATCCAAACTTCTTAGACTGTATGGATTACTGAACCTAATCAGTATCCGGCACCATGCCACCCACAGTATCCTCTGGAACCACCTGTCCATAATACTGTCCCTCGTCAGAGGGAAAACTAAAACTCTGACAATCACTCTGTCATATATGTCACCTTTGAAGCCTGGGATGATAACCGTCTCCCGAAAGAGGCTGCCGTTATCAAATCCTTAGAACATGTACTAATGTTCTAAAACTGCTTCCTTATGTTTCTCCAGGATTGGATTAATACAAACTTATTGCATCTAGTGCAAAACCAACATTTGGTGTGGTACTTGACATCTCATGATTGACTCAATTGCCTAAGCAAGTGATCTGCCAATCATGCACATCCCTCTCCCCTTTAGTCTATACGACACCTTTAGAGAGGGTGACTCCATCACCTGCAGGTACACCACCATGCTAGGACTCAACTATTCTAAAAACCATTAGAATATCTGTCAAAGTACCCACATTGGGAAACCACCCAAATCTAGATCTAAAACCATAGATCCAGAAACCATAATGTCAAATATTATATCCATATCCTGTCTGGAGAAACAACTGTGTGACGACCACAGTACAACCGATCGTAGTATAGGAATTTTACTTCCCACTCTGTGTATGTCATCCAGATACCATGACATCACACCCTACTACCTTCTTAACTGATCCATCCCTTATTCTGATTGAAGTCAAACCCATGACTGTCACATCAAAATTAGATGATCTATCTCCGCTATAACTGCTCAAGTCTATAAATAGATATAAGCATCTTGCCCACTATGCTTCCGCTGCTCCCACTGACTACGACAACCCTCCTACCGGGTCTCATATCCTGGAACAACAGTAGTGTCAAGTCTGGGTAGATAAGAACCTCCCTGTCACCGTCCTTGAGCCTACCGAAGTACCTCTCGGGTGTCTGAGGTTACCTACCATACCTGCGGAGTGGCTATTGGAATGTCAAACCTGATTGAATGTATAGGTCCTATTAAATTTTTCCGTAATCGTTCGCGGTTCTGGAATCACTTCCAGTTCTACCATACTCCCACTACTGTTTTCTGAAAAAGATCCATTTTTACTAAAACTGTGGCGAGTCAAGAACAATATCACTATTGATCTTCCAAATGGTAGAATATCAACCCTCGTCATAGCCAGGGTCAACCCACAAACAGCCATTACAGAAACGTGCCCTGAGTTATCCAGTGTCTGGTTTTAATCATAAGCTGGACAACTCCCCGTACCTTATTATCTTTTAAGGTACGAACTATTCTATATCCAATACAGAAACTTTGGCACTTATTTAATTGGAACCAAGATTCAATCCATGCAGCTGTCTCCAGTGCATATCACCTTAATGGAAAGAGGCTAATCAGCATTACTCAACTTAGGAATCCATCCAATTATGAGTAACCTGAAAGAGAAACACGTTTCTCAAAACCATCACTATCATCTGAATACCAATCACAAGAATCTACATCTTCGATCTCTTTGAAGAATCCCGATACTTGTGATACCTGGTTCTCTACTTTATTCTTATACCCACAACTTCTCAAAACTTAGACCTTGTATTTCTACGAAACACTCGTCTAAATACTAGAGAAGTTATAAGTAAACAGAACATAGTACGAGGACCTACCCCTTTGTCCTGATGGACACTGGACAACATACAATACTCTGTATAAGTCCGCTGAGTTAAACAACTCAAAACCTGTGCGTTGTAGGTGGAAAACTGTACCCTGGCGATTTCCTCAAATATCACCAATTACAACGAATTCCGATATAATGAGGATGATCACCTAATTCCCAATATCTTACTCCCACTCATCATCTGTAAAACCATACAGATATGAGAATGAAACCAGGTAAATACATACCCTTGGAGTAAGTGTCTAATCGGGAAAACAGTTTTTCCTTTAACAATGCACTGAAACATGAAAATGTTTCGTAGGGGTATCCTGGTATTCATAGTAATGCCTCTTCCATAATCCAATTCATGACTTCAACCGTATATTTTATTGCCATCTTTCCAAATCCCTTTATTTGTCTTTAGTCGTTACCTTCTGTACACCATGGTTATGCTAAATGGTTTTCTTCCTTCCCTACCGTTCGGCACCAGCCTATGGTTTGGAAGAAGACTATCCAGTAAGCATAATAGGTGTACCCTCCTAAACCAAGGAGTACTCGCATCTCGAGAGAAGGTGATGATAAAAGACAACTGAATAATACCTTATTCTTTTAAAGGTGAAATAGGAGCGGCGATGAAGTACGCGGTTTTGGTCGTGAATGATATCAGTCGCAATTTACTTTGCCCTCTTTCTAATCCCTTTATTTTGTCTTTACATATTACCTTCTGCACACCCTACTTAGGCTAATTGGTTTTCTTCATTCCCTACCTTTCGGCACCAGCCTATGGTTTGGAATAAGACTATCCAATAGGCGTAATAGGTGTACTCTCCTAAACCAAGGAGCTCTCGCAACCTGAGAGAAGGTGATAATAAAAGACAACTGAATAAACCAATTCTATTTCTCCTGAACCTTGATCCATCCCCGAAGAAGTTCCTTCGAGTTCGTATATAACCATACGATGGCTCTATCCAATGGAAGTGGATATCCGTAGTAATACGGGTGTTCTGAGAAATTCAAAGGGTAGAAGAAGGAGTGGCAATGACTTATGCAACTCAGACAATCCAAAAGCCAGTATTTTAAGAAGGTTCGGTCAACCTGGTCACTTAGTCATAGTCTAGGGTCGGTCAAAGGTCGCTGCCAAAGAGAGAGAGAAAAGAAACACTCTGCGTGCACTCTAACCTAGATCAGAATGGTCATCATTATATCTAATCCGGAAACCTCCCACTGTCCTGTCAAATTCTCCTCCAAACCTAAAGAAGAATCAATCGGGATCACCCGAAGAGTAAACCAACTCATCAGTGGGAATCAGGATCCAACTCTCATCGCATGATAACGTGATGGAATGCATCCACGTTACTCATACTCCAGAAGGTATGCGCATACTCGGCAAGTTTCAGTTTCTTTAGAAACTCCTGATATGATTTTTGCCCCATGCTCTTATAACCTTGGCTTTGGTCAAAGTGTCATAAGTCACATGCCAAGTTCTACCCGTCACTATCTTGTCAATTTGAACCCACCCGCACATGCCCCTGACTTTGGCCAATCGGCAGAACGACTGTCCCAAACTAACTCATCTATCTATGCAACAATTGAATACCCAGCAGCTACCAAACACTATGCCTTAACTTTGGCTAAAATGCATAGCTTGAATACTACTAAATACCCAAAAGAAGTGAAAAAGGGCTACGGCTGGTTTTTGGCGAAAAACCTTTAGCGTAGTGAACTTGATATCGCTGAAGGAACCTGATAGCTTTTTAAAATATAGTGGCGAAAACCTTTTGCTAAAGAGGTCATTCCCGGTAAAGGGATCTCGTCTCTTTCCTCGTGGAATGAGGTGCAGGATATTCCACTGAATACCGCTATGCAAAGCAACTTGTAATCGACTATAGTGAAGTTATTACTCTGACGCAAACTTCTGCCCAAGGGGTCAGTCCTGGTGAAGGGATATCAACCCTTGCCCCGTCGAATGAGGTGCAGGATATTCCACTGAATACCGCTATGCATAACAAAAGGAAACGTCTTTGCAATAACACTTTTTAAATTGTTCCAACAACTGTATACAGGTTTGTTTAAACTTTGCATTGATCAGAATCAAAGCAGTCCCATCATTCGATCACACCAGAAAAGAACGAAAATAAAATGTACGTATATGCCATCCGCATTCGTCGCTGGGTCCCGTCATCACCCGTTAGGTTACTTAACTAACGACAGAGCGGGGACTGGACTAGCGTGGGTGTAAAACATATACAACATCTAATAGTATATAAACCAATATACATAATCGCTCCAGGCGTGATAATATGCAACATTACAGAAAAGTAATAAGCATCACAGAACAATACAGATATCTGGGATCCCCGGGTTTCACAGAGCCGCTGCTGAAACCCGACGTTCCCCTGTCGTGTGGATAGCCTGTGCAATGAAACCTAGACCCCTACGGGTGCGGCAAGTTACCCGCCAAAACCTGAAGCGAGGCAGTCCCCACAGCATAGTGAATGGAACACCCGGCACTTCACGGAATCCGGTAAATTGAGCACCCCTCCTTGGGTCAACCTGTACCCCCTACGAGTGCGGCGAATAGTCTGCCAATTCTGAAGTAGGGTCCCTCTGCCTCTCAAAGCCATGAGATGCGGACCCGTTGCTTTCCCGAACCCGGCTATCCGTGCACTCCGTCGCGGGGTAAAACCTAGTACAGTAATGTAAAATAGTACAATAGGTACATCGACCGCAACCTGGTCGTGCCCCAAAAGAATATTATACAACAGGCAGTGACGGCAGTCCACAAGTTGGACGCTCGCCCCGCAATATCAAATGTACAAATAAACACAAACTGTACTATCATTGCACACTGTTATCCATCACGACAAATCCGCAACATCACAGCACAACACAGAACATCAACGCGAATGTCACGTTCGCAAACCCGTCTAAAAGAACTATAGCAATCAGACGCGGTTTACCGATCAAATGACATTCCCGGTCGGAGATATAATGTAAGCACTGTAAACTAACGTGTTTAAATTACGATCGACCAAAGACCAATTATCAAAAAGTGGGCCCCACTGCTTACTGGTGAACAGTAACAAAACCTGGGCCAAAACTATATATACCAAAAATCACAAAATCCTAAATAAAGCCAACTGAGAAAAATTGGTGCACTGTTCCCTCTGAAGCGCGGCGTTTCCGCGGTCAAACCCTAGGTTTGACCGCGGAAGCGCGGCGCTTTAGTGGGATCACGTGACCGTTTTTTCTCAGATGTCTTAGAAAACCCTGCACTGATTTTTAAGACATGCAGAAATTGATTTTGAGACCATTTAAAATTAACAGAACTGTCGAGCTAGGATTTTGTGTTTTTCGATTTTCGGTCGGATTGATGTTTTAAACGCGTTAGCACAAGTTAGTATAGCAAAATGGTGAGGCTTTGATACCACTGTAAGTCTACGTTAGCGCCCCGGCAGTCTACAGACGCCAAATGCGGAATAAAACTTTTTAACTGGCGCTATCGTATACTTTAACCCGGATCTGCCATTATTGCTAAACTAACAAACTGTAAAGAGTGTAGAAAGATTGTACCGAACGATCCGAGTCCTTCGTTCTTCAACCATCATCCCACGCTCCGTTGCGGCTACTTCGATCTCGTCGATCTCCGATATCCTCGTCGAGGTGGCACCACATGATCGGTTCTTTAAACGGGCTCCCGCCTCTGACTCGAGGCAACTCGATCGTCAAGTTTGCTAAAAGAGACGACCAAGATTGATGTAGAGAATGAGTAGATGACTTTGTCTCACTTCGTCCAAGTCCGTGGACGATCGGTTAATGAAGTTGCCGTGGAAATCGGGTGATGGAATGAAATGAACTGTAAAATTCCATACACCCCGAATACTATCATAATCTTTTCTAACCGAAATGAAAACTCAAGTGAGAGTGAATGAGAGAGGAGGCCTTCCATTCATATATGAAGGAGGAGGGTGAGTGTAGGAGGAGATAAGGAGGTAACCATAACAAAACATCCTTATCATAATATGAACACAAACTAAATATCTAGCAAAAAGATCTTAAGCATAACAAGAAATGGTTGATTACAAAGCATGAGTCACACGACACCTCACCCAATCTAGAACCTTCTAGAATCATCTAGAAGCATGACTCATCATATCTGAAGAAAAGATAAATCCGTCTTTAACAGAATGTTAAAAGACGGCTGATAGAAAACTGGAAACTGGCAACTTCCAAAAGTGATCCTGAAACGACTTTCAGGAAAACCCCGAAACTGTATAAATATACCCGCATTTGTATTACGACCGAATACAAATGCAACTGAGACAAAGATATTATACCTACTCAATATAATACTCGGATCCGGCTTAAACCAAAGCCGACCAGTATCATCTGCCCGAAAACTGACACGTGCGTAAACGCACGTGCATTTTCCGAACCCTGCCATAAAACCATACGGCCTCTACAACGTTTCGCCCGAACTTGGGAAACTGTCTGTGGGGGACTCTAATGACTCGTCAGTACCCTGGCAGTGGGTTTAACCACAAACCGTCAGTGGCACTAGCAATGCGTAACGGCTGCCCATGGACTGACCTCAAGGGATGCCGATGAGCGCACTCATCCGGAAAACCCTACTGAGCCTAACAGTGACAATGTATATACAGTCCGGTCCGTTCGTCAATGAGTATCGCATATCCTGCCTAGGGGGCTAGTCACGTCAGACCCCCAATAGCAGTATAAGTCGTGTCGGAGTGAAGCCCAATCACACCCTGAGATACTACTGGAGTACCTACCAGTAAATCTCCTGCCATGGCCATGGACTTTGTGTAATGGCTCTCCTAGACACTGCACGACCTCGCCCCCAATACCGGGAGAGACGAATCCCCTGCCGATCCGCTCACGTGCCTCCATATGGCTCGGGACTGTACCCAAAAGCTACCTGTTTGCACGACTCCTTTGAGCCGTGGTAGGGTAGAAATCAAAGCACAGTGGGAACTCACACGAGACAAATGACGACCTCAGGTCGATGAACTAACCTGTACACATGTCACCAGGGAACTGCTATCTGACGATAGGTATAGTACTAACTAGCAGATTCCCGGCGAGTCCTGTCCGGTGTACTCATAACCCAATGAGCACCTGTATACATCTTAGGTGATCCAACTGACACCAGTGGCTTGTGAGACCGGCCACCGCCCCTCGTCGGGGTCTCGACTGTACACACTAGTCTACTCCGGAGTATCGATGCCCTGTCTCGAAACTCCCACGACTAGGGACCACAATTAAGGATATGCGTATAAACTACCCAACTCTCACGTATATGATCGCCATCATACTGTTGGTAGTAAAGCAAGATCCTAAGGGCTCTATCAAAGTGTAACATGCAATCAGTCACCTGAACATGTACACGACTGATAAAGGCAAACCAGATAGCATACTATCATCTCGAGTAAGACTGTCCTACCGGGATAGGTCCTCCGCAATCATTGCAATCACGTACCTGCGATCCAATAATTGACTATGAGGGCACTATCTCCAACACATACTCCCACTACCGTTTTTTGAAAAAAATCCATTTTACTAAAACTGTCGCGAGTCAAGAACAATATCACTATTGATCTTCCAGATGGTAGAAAATTAATCCTCGACTAAGCCCGGGTCAACCCACAAACTGCCATTACAGAAACGTGCCCTGAGTTATCCAGAGTCTGGTTTTAAGCATAAGCCGAACAACTCCCCGTATCTTAACATCGTTAAGATATGAACCATTCTATATATAATATAGAAATAGAGGCACTAATTTAATTGGAACCAGATTCAAATCATGCAGCTGTCTCCAGTGCATATCAACTTAATGGAGAGAGGTTAATCAACATTACTCAACTTAGGAATCCATCCAATTATGAGTAACATGAAAGAGAAACAAGTTTCTAAAAATCATTACTATCATCTGAATCACAAGAATCTACATCTTCGATCTCTTTGAAGAATCCCGATACTTGCGATACCTGGTTCTCTACTTTATTCTTATACCCACAACTTCTCAGAACTTTAGACATAGTATTTCATCGAAACACTTGTTTAAAAACTAGAGAAATTACAAGTAAACAGAACAGAGTATGAGGACCAACCCCTTTTGTCCTGATGGACACTGGACAACATACAATACTCTGTATAAGTCCGCTGAGTTCAATAACTCAAAACCTGTGCATCGTAGGTTAAAAACTGTACTTATGGCTAAGAACTACTCCGCTGTTCAATGCTCCTTACCCAATCGCCAACTGATGTGGGTAAATATCATCGACATAATTTCAAAAAGTTATATCTCACTTTATAAAATAAATGTACAGATATGTCATTTTGAAATTGGTGCACAACAACGGATACTCAAAACCAAATACATGCCGTCCGGCAAAAACCCAGGCGACTTCCTCAAATATCACCAATTACAACGAATTACAATATAATGAGGATGATTACCTAATTCCCAATAACTTCCTCCCACTCATCATGTGTAAAACCATACAGATGTGAGAATCATACTTGGTAAATACATACCCTGGAGTAAGCATCTAATCAGGAAAACAGTTTTCTTTTAACAATGTGCAGTGAAACTGAAACATTAAAAATGTCTCGTAGGGGTATCTTGGTATTCCTAGTAATGCCTCTTCCATAATCTTATTCATGACTGTAACCGTATATTTCTTTGCCATCTCTCCAAATCCCTATATTTGTCTTTAGTCGTTACCTTCTGTACACCATCGTTAGGCTAAATGGTTTTCTTCCTTCCCTACAGTTCGGCACCAGCCTATGGTTTGGAAGAAGATTATCCAGTAAACATAATAGGTGTACCCTCCTTAACCTAGGAGTACTCGCAACTTGAGAGAAGGTGATGATAAAAGACAACTGAATAATACCTTATTCTATTTCTCCCGAACTGGGAAAAAGCAAAGGTAAAAATAGGAGTGGCGATGAAGTATGCGGTTTGGTCGTGAATGATAGCAGTCGCAATTTACTTTTCCCTCTTTCTAATCCCTTTATTTTGTCTTTAGTTATTACCTTCTGTACACCCTACTTAGGCTAATTGGTTTTCTTCATTCCCTACCTTTCGGCACCAGCCTATGGTTTGGAATAAGACTATCCAATAAGCGTAATAGGTGTACTCTCCTAAACTAAGGAGCCCTCGCAACCTGAGAGAAGGTGATAATAAAAGACAACTGAATAAATTAATTCTATTTCTCCTGAACCTGGATCCATCCTCGAACAAGTCCCTTCTTGTTCATATATAACCATACGATGGATCTATCCAATGAAAATGGATGTCCGTAGTAATACGGGGTGTTCTGAGAAATACAAAGGGTAAAAGAAGGAGCGGTAATGACTTATGCAACTCGGACAATCCAAAAGCCAGTATTTTTAAGAAGGTTCGGTCAACTTGGTCACTGATTCATAGTCTAGGGTCGGTCAAAGGTCGCTGCCAAAGAGAGAGAGAAAAGAAACACTCTGCGTGCACTCTAACCTAGATCAGAATGGTTATCACTTTATCTAATCAGGAAACCTGCCACTGTAATCTCAAATTCTCCTCCAAACCTTAAAGAAGAATTAGTCGCGATCACCCGAAGAGTAAACCAACTCATCAGTGAGAATCGGGATCCAACTATCATCGCATGATAACTTGATGGAAGCCACTCAAGTTATCACACTCCAGAAGGTATGCGCATGCCTGACAAGTTTCCTGTATGTTTGAAACTCCCGATATGATTTTTGCCCCATGCTCTTATAACCTTGGCTTTGGAAAAATGTCATAAGTCACATGCCAAGTTCTACCCGTCACTATCCGGGTTAATTTGAACCCACCCGCACATGCCCTTGACTTTGGCCAAAATGGCAGAACGACTGTCCCAAACTAACTCATCTATCTATGCAACAAATGAATACCCAGCAGCTACCAAACACTATGCCTTGGCTTTGGTCAAAATACATATCTTGAATACTACTGAATACCCAAAAGAAATGACGGAGGGCTACGGCTGGTTTTTGGCGAAAAACTTTAACGTAATGAACTTGATCTCGTTGAAGGAACCTGATAGCTTTTTATAAAAATATAGTGACGAAAAACCTTTGCTAAAGAGGTCACTCCCGGTGAAGGGATCTCGGCTCTTTCCTTGTGGAATGAGGTGCATGATATTCCAACTGAATACCGCGATGCAAAGCAACTTGTAATCGACTATATTGAAGTTATTACCCTAACGTAAACTTCTGCCCAAGGGGTCACTCCTGGTGAAGGGATCTCGGCCCTTGCCTTGTCGAATGAGGTGCAGGATATTCTAACTGAATATCACTATGCAAAACAAAAGGAAACATCTTTGTAATAACTCCTTTTTTTAAAATTTGTTCCAACAACATCAAATATAGGTTTGTTTTGTCCTTGCATTGATAAGAATCAATGCAGTCCCATCAATCAATCACACCAGAAAAGAATGAAAATAAAATGTACGTATATACCATCCGCATTCGTCACTGGGTCCCGTCATCACCCGTTAGGTTACTTAACCAACGACAGAGCGGAGGCTGGACTAGCGTTGGTGTAAAACATATACAACATCTAATAGTATATATACCAATATACAATAATTGCTCCAGGCGTGATAATATGCAACATTACAGAAAAGTAATAAGCATCACAGAACAATACAGATAATCTGGGATCCCCGGGTTTCACAGAGCCGCTACTGAAACCCGACGTTCCCCTGGTCGTTTGGATAGCCTGTGCAATGAAACCTATACCCCTACAGGTGTGGCAAGTTACCCGCCAAAACCTGAAGCGAGGTAGTCCCCACAACATAGTGAATGGAACACCCGGCACTTCACGGAATCCGGTAAATTGAGCACCCTTCCTTGGGTCAACCTGTACCCCCTACGAGTGCGGCGAATAGTCTACCAATTCTAGAGTGAGGTCCCTCTGCCTCTCAAAGCCATGAGATACGGACCCGTTGCCCTCCAGAACCCGGCTATCCGTGCACTCCTTCACGGGATAAACCTAGTACAGAAATGAAAAATATGTACAACGGGTACATCGACCTCAACCCGGTCGTGCCCCAAAAGAATATTATACAACGGGCAGTGACGGCAGTCCACATGTTGGATGCTCGTCCCGCAATATCAAATGTACAAATAAATCCAAACTGCACTATCATTGCACCCTGCTATCCACCACGACAAATCCGCAATATCACAACACAACACAGAACATCAACGCGAATGTCACGTTCGCAAACCCGTCTAAAAGAACTATAGCAATTAGACGCGGTTTACCGCTCAAATGACATTCCCGGTCGGAGATATAAAGTAAGTATTGCATACTAACAAGTTTAAAATTTCGATCGAAAAAATTTCCCGAAGTGGGCCCCACGTACATCTGCTGTACAGTAACAAAATCTGAACCCAAAAGATATATACCAAAAACCACAATTTCCAAAATGAAGCTCTCTGGAAAAAGTTGGAGCACTGTTCCCACAAAGGCGCCGCGGTTCCGCGGTCAAACTCTAGGTTTGACCGCGGATCCGCGGTGGTCTTGTGGGATCACGTGCCCAATTTTTTCCATAATGCTTAGAAAAACTTGCTTAGTTTTCTGTGATATGTAAAATAATTTTAAGACACTGTTTAAAATCGACAGAAACTTTAACCCTGGAATTTGCGGTTTTCGAAAATCTGTTCGATCGATGTTTTAAATGCGTTAGCACAAGTTAGTATAGCTTAATGGTGAGGCTCTGATACCACTGTAAGTACACGGTAGCGCCCCGGCCGTCTAACAGACGCCAAATGCGGAACAAAAACTTTTATAACTGGCGCTATCGTAGACATACATCCCAGGATCTGCCATTAACGCTAAACTAACACACTATATAAATATACCCGCATTTGTATTACGACCGAATACAAATGCAACTGAGACAAAAATATTATATCTACTCAATATAATACATGGATCCGGCTTAAACCAAATCCCACCAGTATTATCTGCCCGAAATATGACACGTGCGTAAACGCACGTGCATTTTCCGAACCCTGCCATAAAACCATACGGCCTCTACAACGTTTTGCCCGAACTTGGGAAACTATCTGTGGGGGACTCTAATGACTCGTCAGTACCCTGGCAGTGGGTTTAACCACAAGTCGTCAGCGGCACTAGCTGTGCATAACGGCTGCCCATGCACTGACCTCAAGGGAGGCTGATCCAGATACCCTACTGAGCCTAACAGTGACAATGTATATACAGTCTGGTCCGTTCGTCTATGAGTATCGCATATCCGGCCTAGGGGGCTAGTAACGTCAGACCCCCAATAGCGGTATAAGTCGTGTCGAAGACAAGCCCTGAACACCCTGAGAAACTACCAGAGTACCTACCAGTAATTCTCACCTGCCTTGGCCAAGGACTTGGTGCAATGGCTTTCCTAGACACAGCACGATCTCCACCCCCAATACCGGGAGAGACGAATCCCCTGCCGATCCGCTCACGTGCCTCCATGTGGCTCGAGACTGTACCCAAAAACTACATGTTTGCATGACTCCTTTGAGCCGTGGTAGGGTAGAAATCAAAGCACAGTGGGAACTCACACGAGACAAATGACGACCTCAGGTCGATGAACTAACCTGTACACATGTCACCAGGGAACTGCTATCTGACGATATGTATAATACCAACTAGCAGGTTCCCGGCGAGTCCTGTCCGGTGTACTCATAACCCAATGAGCACCTATATACATCTTAGGTGATCCAACTGACACCAACGGCTTGTGAGACCGGCCACCGCCCCTCATCGAGGTCTCGACTGTATACACTAGTCTACTCCGGAGTATCGATGCCCTGTCTCGAAACTCCCACGATTAGGGACCACTATTAAGGATGTGCTTATGGACTACCCAACTCTCACGTATATGATCGCCCTCATACTGTTGGTAGTCAAGCAAGATCCTAAGGGCTTTATCAACGTGTAACATGTAATCAGTCACCTGAACATGTACACGACTGATAAAGGCAAACCAGATAGCATACTATCATCTCGAGTAAGACTGTCCTACCGGCATAGGTCCTCCTCAATCATTGCAATCACGTGCCTGCGATCCAATAATTGACTTTGAGGGCACTATATCCAACATTTGGAAGCTTGAATCGGTAAAGGACTCCACCTAGAGTTCACCGTTACCATACACCAAGAACATCTCTTTAGTCCTTCTCAAGTAGTTGAGAATGTTCTTCACAGCTGTCCAGTGATTCTCTCCTGGATCTGCTTGATACCTACTCACTACACTTAGTGAGTATGCTACATCAGGTCTGGTACATTGTATCGCGTACATGATAGAGCCTACTGCCGAAGCATAGGGTATCCCTTGCATGCGAGCTCTCTCCAAATCAGTCTTAGGAGACATCTCTTTGGAGATAGTGAGTCCAGAGATCGTGGGTTGGTTCCCATGCTTGGATTCTTCCACACTAAACCTCTTTAGTATGGTGTCAATGTACCTGGATTGGGACAATCCCAGTATCCGTTTAGATCTATCTCTATAGATCTTTATTCCCAGTATGCAGGAGGCATCACCTAGATCTTTCATTGAGAATCTTTGTGATAAGAAGAGCTTGACCAAGTGCAGCATAGGAACATCATTTCCTATCAAAAGTATGTCATCCACGTACAATACGAGGAAGACGACCTTACTCTCTGCAACCATCTTGTAAATACAAGGTTCATCTACGTTTTTGATGAAGTCAAACTCTTTGACTACAACATCAAAACAGATGTTCCAACTCCGCGATGCCTGCTTTAACCCATAGATGCATTTAAGCAGCCTGCACACCTTTCCGTTGCTCCCAAAATCTACGAAGCCCTCCGGCTGAGTCATGTACACGCACTCCTCTAAATCACCATTTAGAAAGGCGGTCTTAATATCCATTTGCCAGATTTCGTAGTCATGGTATGCGGCAATGGCAAGTAAGATCCGTATGGACTTAAGCATAGCCACTGGAGAAAAGGTTTCGTCATAATCCACATCTCGTTGTTGACGAAAACCCTTTGCAACAAGTCTAGCTTTGAAAGTCTCCACTTTTCCATCTACACCTGTAAGTCCACGTTACCTCTCCCGGTACTTACGGGCTTGCGGAAATGATGAAAAACGATTTTTCAAGAGGTGGTAACATGGACTCAAAATACGGATCTTTGTTAAACAACTATCTAACAAACCTAACAAGAATTTTACCTACTCGGTTAGGGGGTTATACCTTTCTTGAACTCCTTCGTCTTCAACTCTTTGTGGTGTATGGATCGGCCTCACCTCGTCGTCTCCTTGCGCCGAAGATCGATCCACCTGAAAGCTTCTACCTTTGGCTTCTCTTCAAACTAGAAGAAACTAGAACAATTGGTTTGCTAAACCTTGTGAACTAGGATGAGTAGAGAAGTGATATGGGTTTTCTTTTATCTCTAAGGCAATGTTTCTCATCTCATGAGAGGGAGCTGTCTTGAGCTAGAGAGAGAGCAAGAGGAAGAGCAAGAGGGAGAGCTCAAGCAAGCGAGAAAAAGCAAATGAGAGAATGAGTAAGTCTTTTGCCATCCAAGCTCTCATAATCCAAAAACATCATAACAAATAATAGTAATCAAGTATTATGTGATTGTTCAAGTCAAAATGGCCATATCATTTTATGCACTCATTTTGCAAAAAGAAACAAGCAAGTAAAAGTCTTTGCCATGAAATGATAGCCATTGTAATGATGATGGTCAACTAGTCCAACCTAGTCAACCGGTCAACAAAGTCAACAAGTCAACAAAGTCAACTCCTCAACAACCATGTCACTATAATACTTAATTAATATTATTGTTAATTATATTTCTTATTCTCATTAGGGTTTAGCAAAAAGTCAATAGTCAACAGTCAACAGTCAACAACCCCAATGAGAATCCTCTGCCTCTGTCTCTCTGTCAACTGTGTATACACACCCGCATCCGCGTTCCGAGGAACACGAATACTAACGAGATAAAACCAATCCCAAAATGAACACTAGGATCTGGCTTAAACCAAAGCCCGCTAGTGTTAACTGTCCGGACACCAAACGTGCACAAGTGCACGGATGTGACCGAATCCTGTCGCAAAATCATGCGACCTGTCGCAAAACCATGCGACCTCTACTCTTTTGCATAAAGGCGAATAGCTTTCTGTGTGGGACTCTAAAGACTCGACACTATGCTGGCAGTGGGTTTAACCACAGACCGCAAGCGGCACTAGCTGTGCGTAACGGTCCCCAGGTAGATGCCGACAAGAAGACGGACGAGGTGAAACCCATCTGAACACCTACTGAGCCTGAATGTGACAATCTCCGTACAGTCCGGTCTGTTCGTCTGATAACATCGCATGGCGGGCCTAGGGGGCGGTAAACGTCAGTCCCCAAATAGCGGTAAAAGTCGTGTCGGAGTGTAGCCCAGAACACCCTGAGATAACACTGGAAACCTACCAGTATATCTCGCTTGCCCTGGCCAGGGACGACTTGTGTAATGGCTCTCCTAGACACAGCGTGATGTCAACCCCCAATACCGGGAGAGATGAATCCTGTCTAACCGTCACTGCCTCCAAGTGCTTCGGGACTGCACCCAACTACTACTTGTTTGCACGACTCCTTTGAGCCGTGGTAGGGTAGTAATCTAAGTACAGTAGGAACACACTCGAGGCGAAGTGACAGTGTCAAGTCAGCGGACTAAGCTGTACTCATGTCACCTGGGAACTGATAACTGACGATTATACCAACCAACAGTTCCCGACGAGTCCTGTCCAGTGTACTCGTAACCTAACGAGCACCCGCATACTATCTCAAGTACGATGTACTGACGGCTGTGGGACAGACCGTCTCCCACACTGGGATGAGAAGCGCATACGCTAGTCTACTCCGGAGTATCGATGCCCTGTCTCGATAGTCCTACGACTAGGGACCTGCATAAGGATGTGCTTGTGGATTACCCAGCCCCCACTAGTGTGACTGCCATCACAACGCTGGTAATCAAGCAAAGATCCTAAGGGCTCCACTAATGTGTATAGGTGATATACTAAAATAAACACATGTACACATTAAAGCAGAAACAAACCAAGTAGCATACTACTATATTGAGCAAGATTGTCTATACAAGGTGAATATCCCAAGCTTCCATTAAGTAATATACAAACTAGTATGATACAGTAATGGCCTCTAGGGCATATACACTAACAATCTCCCACTTTCACTAAGGCCATGTACTGGCGTATCGAAGACCTATCATCTTGATCAGCCGCTCGAACTGAGTCTGGGGTAAGGCCTTCGTGAGTGGATCAGCAGTGTTATCTTCCGTAGAAACTCTCCGAACCTCGATCTCCTGGCGACCCACGATCTCCCTGATCAGGAGATACCGCCTCAAGATGTGTCTGGACTTCTGATGGGACCTGGGTTCCTTCGCTAAAGCTATAGCCCCGTTGTTGTCGCAATACAGAGGTATTGGATCAACAATGGACCGAACCACCTGAAGTTTTGTTAAGAACTTCCTTATCCAGACGGCTTCTTTTGCGGCATCTGCAGCAGCGATATATTCCGCTTCCATCATCGAGTCAGCAACGGTTTCCTGTTTGGAACTCTTCCAACACACCGCCCCTCCATTGAGGGTAAAGACATAACCCGACATGGACTTGGAATCATCCTTGTCACTCTGGAAGCTGGAGTCAGCAAAGGCCTCGATCTGGAGGTCTTTTCCGCCATACACCAAGAACATCTCCTTAGTCCTTCTCAGGTACTTGAGAATGTTCTTTACCGCTATCCAGTATTTCTCCCCAGGGTTTGACTGATACCGGTTTACCACACTCAGTGCATAAGCTACATCCAGTCTGGTACACAACATCGCATACATTATAGAGTCTACCGCAGAAGCGTAGGGTATAATAGACATGCGATCCCCTTCCAAATCAGTCTTGGGAGACATCTCTTTGGAGAGGGTGATCCCGTGACAAGCCGGTAGATTACCACGTTTGGAATCTTCCATACTGAATCTTTTCAGTATGGTGTCTATGTACCTGGACTGCAAAAGTCCTAATATCCTCTTGAATCTGTCATGATAGATCCGGATCCCCAGAATGTAAGAGGCATCACCCAGGTCTTTCATGGAGAACCTGTGCGACAAGAACCTCTTGATAGATTGTAGCATAGGAATGCCATTTCCTATCAAAAGAATGTCATCCACGTACAAAACGAGGAATACGACAGTTCTTGCTACAAATCTACTATAGATGCATGGTTCATCTGGATTTTTGATAAAGCCAAAATCTTTGACCGTCTCATCAAAACAGATGTTCCAACTCCGTGATGCCTGCTTTAGTCTATAGATGGACTTAAGCAGCTTGCACACCTTTCCGCTGCTCCCACTCTGAATGAAACCCTCTGGCTGGTCCATATAGACACACTCCTCTAAATTTTCATTCAGAAAAGCGGTCTTTACGTCCATCTGCCAAATCTCATAATCGTGGAAGGCAGCAATGGCAAGAAGGATCCGAATGGATTTCAGCATAGCCACTGGAGAAAAGGTTTCGTCATAGTCCAAACCAGGTCTTTGACGAAAACCCTTTGCAACAAGTCAAGCTTTATAGATCTCAACCTGTCTATCTACACCAATCTTCCTTTTGAAGATCCACTTTCATCCTACGGGTTTTACCCCATCTGGAGCAATGTCCAACGTCCATACTTTGTTGGTGTATATGGACTCCATTTCGGTCTGCATTGCATCCAGCCATTTTACCGAGTCGACGCTCTGAATGGGTTGCTGGAAGCTAGTCGGCTCATCACTATCAATGATGCAATCCTCTCTATCCCCGTCTATGAGAAAACTGTAGTATCTCTCGGGCGGATGAGACTGCCTACTACTTCTGCGGAGCGGCGTAGGAATGTCCAGATCTTTCGAACCCTCTGGTTCTACTAAGCTTTCAGTAATAGCTCGTGGTTCTGGAATTTCTTCCAGTTCTACTGCGCTCCCACTTATCTGATTTTCCAAAAACTCAGTTTCCAAGAAGTGGGCATGACGAGAAACAAAAACCTTTTGTTCCTCTTCGCAATAGAAGAAATATCCCTTGGAGTTCTTTGGATATCCCACAAACTTGCACTGTACTGAGCATGCCTCGAGCTTGTCCGCATGCTGCTTTTTGACAAAAGCTGGACATCCCCATGTCTTAATGTGCTTAAGATAGGGTTTCTTCCCACACCACAGATATGGTGTGGTAGGCACAGTCTTAGTTGGAACTCGGTTCAAAAGGTATGCAGCTGATTCTAGTGCATATCCCCAGAATGATCGCGGTAACTCAGCGTTACTCATCACGGACCGTACCATATCCAATAGGGTTCGGTTCCGTCTCTCCGATACACCGTTTGTAAGTCGATGTAGTACACCCCAGTACTTATGGGGAGGCGGAATTTACAAAAACTTATCAAGTTTAAACAACGAACATCGACTAACCGCTTGAATCGAAGCTAAACTCTAAATAACCGTATTCTATGAGTTTCTTTTCATAAGTGATTAGGGATTATACCTAATGAAACCGGTCCTTCTTCTTTACGTCCTCCTTTGTTCTCCTCGGCCTTCTCTAGGTAGTAGACGATCCACCCGAGAGCGAAACTCCAAGCTAAACCTCTAACTTGAGGTAACTAATCAACTTTGATTGCTAATCAAAGATGAGAGGATGATATAGAGTGAGGGTTATGGATTGTTTAGTCTAACTAAACCTTTGATCTCAACACATGAGGATTAAGGTTAGTATCTTGAAGATGAGAGCTTGAGGAGAGAGAATGTGTGATATGATAATGAGAGAAGAGAGAGAGTGTATCATAATATTATGAAGCATTCTTATTATCAAAAAATCAATAAAGGAAATGAATAAGCATGCTTCACAAAATATCTTGTGATGATTCATTAACATGAGTCATTAAGCAATAAATGTGCATTAATGAAGTGAATGAATCACCACTATGACTCACTCTCTTTCCAAAACAAACCTCCTTAGTCACATCTTCTAGAAGCTTCTCGAGTAATTACGAGAACGCCCCTCCGATCCGTAAAAATACGGAAAAACTTTAGACTGTAAAAATCCAATAACCGGATACCAGTAACTGGCTTAAACCAAAGCCGACTGGTAAAATCTGTCCGAAAGTCGTACGCGCGTAAACGCACGTATGCGTCCGAACCCTTTGTCGCAAAACCATGCAACCTCTATATCGTTTCGCCTGGAGTAGGAAACTCTCTGTGTGGGACTCTAGAGACTCGACTACTACGCTGGCAGTGGGTTTAACCACAGACCGCAAGCGGCACTAGCTGTACGTAACGGTCCCCAGGTAGTTGTCGATAAGAAGGCCGATGAGTAAACCCATCCGAACTCCTACTGAGTCTGATGTGACAATCTCCATACAGTCCGGTCCGTTCGTCCAAGACTATCGCATATCGGGCCTAGGGGGGCGGCAAGCGTCAGTCCCCTAATAGCGGTATAAGTCGTGTCGGAGTGAAGCCCATTACACCCTGAGAAACTGCTGGAACCTACCAGCAAATCTCGCTTGCCCTGGCCAGGGACTTTGCGTAATGGCTCTCTGACACAGCACGATATCTACTCCCAATACCGGGAGGGACGAATCCTGTCTAACCGCCACTGCCTCCAAGTGCTCGGGACTGCACCCAACTGCTACCTGTTTGCACGACTCCTTTGAGCCGTGGTAGGGTAGCAATCTAAGAGCAGTGGGACACACTCGAGGCGAAGTAGCAGTGTCAAGTCTGCGGACTACGCTGTACTCATGTCACCTGGGAACTGTTCACTGACGACTGGTATCAAACCAACCAACAGTTCCCTGTGAGTCCTGTCCGGTGTACCCGTAACCTAACGAGCACCTGTATACTATCTCCAGTACGACGTGCTGATGGCTGTGGGACAGACCATCTCCCCAACTGGGATGAGAAGCGTACACACTAGTCTACTCCGGAGTATCGATGCTCTGTCTCGATAATCCAACGACCAGGGACCTGAATAAGGATGTGCTTGTAGACTACCCAGCCCCCACTAGTGTGACTGCCATCACAACGCTGGTAGCCAAGCAAGATCCTAAGAGCTCTATCAATACGTACACTCACATATTAAGATAGAAAAACCAAGTAGCATACTACCATGTTTAGCAAGACTGTTATATACATGTGAATATCCCAAGCTTCCATTAAGTAATATACAAGCTAGTATGATACAGTAATGGCCTTCTAGGGCATAAACACTAACAATCTCCCACTTGCACTAGGGCCATGTACTGGCATATCGCAGACCAATGATCTCGAGTAGCCTCTCGAACTGAATCTGAGGAAGGGCCTTTGTGAATGGATCAGCAATGTTCTCTTCTGAAGCAACTCTCCGAACCTCGATCTCCTGACGATCAATGATCTCCCTGATCAGGTGATACCGCCTCAAGATGTGTCTGGACTTCTGATGGGACCTTGGTTCCTTCGCTAAAGCTATAGCTCCGTTGTTGTCGCAATACAGAGGTATTGGATCAACTATGGTAGGAACCACCTGAAGTTCTGTTAGGAACTTCTTCATCCAGACTGCTTCTTTTGCGGCATCGCAAGCAGCTATATACTCCGCTTCCATCGTCGAGTCAGCAACGGTGTCCTGCTTGGAGCTCTTCCAGCACACCGCCCCTCCATTGAGGGTAAAGACATAACCCGACATGGACTTGGAATCGTCCTTATCACTCTGGAAGCCGGAATCAGCAAAGGCCTCTAAACTGAGGTCTTTTCCGCCGTAAACCAAGAACATCTCCTTAGTCCTCCTCAGGTACTTGAGAATGTTCTTTACTGCTATCCAGTGTTTCTCCCCTGGGTCTGACTGATACCGGCTTACCACGCTTAGTGCGTAAGCTACATCTGGTCTGGTACACAACATCGCATACATTATAGAGCCTACCGCAGAAGCGTAGGGTATAACAGACATGCGTTCCCTTTCCAAATCAGTCTTGGGAGACATCTCTTTGGAGAGGGTGATTCCGTGACAAGCCGGTAGATTACCGCGCTTAGAATCTTCCATACTGAATCTTTTTAGTACAGTGTCGATATACCTGGACTGCGAAAGTCCCAACATCCTCTTGGATCTATCACGATAGATCCGGATCCCCAGAATGTAAGAGGCATCACCCAGGTCTTTCATGGAGAACCTGTGTGACAAGAATCCTTTGACAGATTGTAGCATAGGAATGTCATTTCCTATCAATAGAATGTCATCCACGTACAAGACGAGGAATACGACACTTCTGGCCACAACTTTACTATATATGCACGGTTCATCTGGATTTTTGATAAAGTCATATTCTTTGACTGTCTCATCAAAACAGATGTTCCAACTCCGCGATGCCTGCTTTAGTCCGTAAATGGACTTAAGCAGCTTGCATACTTTCCCGCTGCTCCCACTCTGATTGAAACCCTCTGGCTGATCCATATAGACGCTCTCTTCTAAATTTCCATTCAGAAAAGCTGTCTTTACGTCCATCTGCCAGATTTCATAATCATGGAAGGCAGCAATAGCAAGAAGGACCCTAATGGATTTGAGCATAGCCACTGGAGAAAAGGTTTCGTCATAGTCCAAACCAGGTCTTTGACGAAAACCCTTTGCAACAAGTCTAGCCTTATAGGTTTCCACCTGTCCATCTACACCAATCTTTTTCTTGAAGATCCATTTGCATCCTATGGGTTTTACCCCATCTGGAGCAAAGTCCAAAGTCCATACTTTGTTGGTGTACATGGACTCCATTTCGGTCCGCATTGCATCTAGCCATCGTACCGAGTCGCCGCTCTGGATGGCCTGCCTGAAGTCAGTAGGTTCATCATCATCTATGATGCAATCCTCTCTATCCCCATCTATGAGAAAACCGTAGTATCTCTCAGGCGGACGAGACGGCCTACTACTCCTGCGGAGGGGTGCGGGAATGTTCTGTTCTTCTTGAACCTCTGGTTCTACCAAACTTTCAGTAGCAGTTTGTGGTTCTGGAATTTCTTCCAGTTCTACTTCGCTCCCACTCTTCTGATTTTCTAAAAATTCAGTTTCTAAGAAGCGGGCATGACGAGAAACAAAAACCTTTTGTTCCTCTGCGTAATAGAAGCAATATCCTGTAGAGTTCTTTGGATATCCTACAAACTTACACTCTACTGAGCGTGCCTCGAGCTTGTCCGGATGCTGCTTTTTTACAAAAGCTGGACATCCCCACGTCTTCAGGTACTGAAGATAGGGTTTCTTCCCACTCCACATCTGATATGGTGTGGTAGGCACAGTTTTGGTTGGAACTCTGTTCAAAAGATGTATCGCTGATTCTAGCGCATACCCCCAGAAAGATCGCGGTAACTCAGCATTACTCATCATGGATCGTACCATATCCAATAGGGTTCGATTCCGTCTCTCCGATACACCGTTGTGCTGTGGAGTGTATGGAGGAGTAAGCTGAGAGAGAATTCCTTTCTCTTTTAGGTAACCTAGGAACTCGGCACTTAAGTATTCTCCACCTCGATCAGATCTCAGTGTCTTAATACTTTTGCCTGTTTGGTTTTCCGCTTCACTCTTGTATTCCAGGAATTTCTCAAAGGCTTCGGATTTATGCTTCATTAAGAAGACATGTCCAAACCTAGAGAAATCATCCGTGAAAGTAATGAAGTAGGAATAACCACCTCTCGCATGTGTAGACATTGGACCACATACATCACTGTGTATGAGTCCTAAGAGCTCGCTCGCTCTTACTCCTTGTCCAGTAAATGGAGTCTTTGTCATCTTTCCTTTGAGACAAGATTGACAAGTGTCATAAGTTTGATATTCGAACGTGTCCAAATATCCTTCTCTATGCAACTTAGTCAACCTTCTCTCATTGATGTGACCCAGTCTACAATGCCATAAGAAAGCTTTATTTAAATCTGGAGACTTTCTTTTTAGTGTGTTCTGGACATTGAAAATTTGGAGTTGGTTTAACACATATATGCCGTTATTTAGAGTACCGGACCCAATCAAACCATGATTAAGGTGGATGTTGACAACATCTCTTACAAACGTGAAATCATAACCTTTATTTGATAACAAGGAAACTGATATGATATTACACGTTAAGCTGGGTACAAAATAACAGTTATGTAAAACCAAAATGTGTCCACTCGTCAATCCTAGGTGATAATCCCCGACGGACGCAGCTCCCACGCTAGCTCCGTTAGCAACCCTGAGGATCATATCACCTTCCTTCAGCACTCTACGGTTTCTCAGTGCCTGCAATGAATTGCAAATATGAGATCCTGACCCGGTATCCAATACCCAGGAAGTAGAGTTGATCGACAGACAATTCTCAATTACAAACACACCTGAAGTCGAAGCCACAGCTTGCTTCGGTTCCTGGTTCTTGGCGTTCCACGCCTTGCAATCCTTCTTCCAGTGCCCTTTCCTGTGACAATGGAAGCACTCATCCAGGCCAACTACCGGTGCTGTAAACTTTTTCTTTCCCTTCTTTCCCACCTTACTAACACCTCCTCTAGGTCTGGGTGCGGCCTTCTTCTTCTTTCCTTTGGCCCTAGCCTTGGACCCTGAAGAAGATGAACCGCCAACAAACATAGCGGGTGTTTCCCTTGCCTTCTGCAAGGTGCCCTCTGCACTCCTTAACATGTTCAGGAGTTCCGCAAGTTCAACTTCTTTTCCTTGAAGATTGAAGTTGAGGATAAACTGGGCGTAGGTGGGAGGAAGGGACTGGAGAACAAGGTCTGTATAGAGCTCATTATCCAAAGTCGTCCCAAGGTCCGCGAGCTCTTCAATATAGCCGATCATCTGTAGGACATGTTCACCTACCGATGACCCGACAGCCAACCTCGCTCGAAATAATTTCTTAGAGGTCTCGTATCTTGCTATACGAGATTGCTCTCCATAAAGTTCCTTTGTATGGAGAAATATGCCATCTAAGGACATATCCTCGTGCCTCCTCTGATGTTCATTGTTCATCGAGGCAAGCACGATGCACTTGGCTCTCGCGCAATCTAAATCCCAGGTTTTGCGGATTTCCTTATCCGCATTGCTGGATTTGGGACCAAGGACAGCAGGTGCTGTAGCGGTGAGGACGTACCCCAATTTGTCATAGGTCAAAGCCATCTTGACATTCCGCAGCCAATCTTTATAGTTTGGCCCCGTCAGTATATTTTTCTCTAAAAGTAACTTAAGTCCAGTCATTTTCAGGGTCGCTGCAATTAGGAGAGAGAGAAGAAAACTCTTTAGCATGATGCTCTTGCAAGTTTAGAGTGGTTTTTAGTTTATCTAAACTGGATGGCTCCCACTGTTTCTCGAATCCTTCCTCAAACCATAAAAGAAGAATTTAGCCAAGACTATTCTCACCGTACAATACTTGCTTAACCGTTCAGCCAGGCCGGTGTCGATACTTCGAGGGAGGTTTTCCAACGCTTTCGCGAAGTTCCTTAATTAAATAACCTCTTTTCTCTGGGGGCGTAACCCCGCTGACACTTTTCTGGACACCTACTAGGTTTATAGCATTGATCGTTAAGCGACGAATATCCTGATAAGTAGCATATACTCACAGTAGGATCGGGATCCAAATATCATCGTATGATAATGTTGAAGGAATCCTACCAACATTCATCAAACTCCAAATGGTATGCATCTCTTTGCAAATTTCAGTTTCTTTAGAAATTCCCGATATTAGTTTTTGCCCCATGCTCTTATGACCTTGACGTATGCCAACAAATCATAAGTCACATGTCAAGTTCTGCCCATCATTATCTTGTTAATTTGAACCCACCCGTATATACCCTTGACGTATGCCAACAAGGTAATGCGACTGTCCCAAACCAACACATCTATCTATGCAACAAATGAATACCCCAGCAGCTACCAAACACTATGCCTTGACGTATGCCAACAAGCATAGCTTGAATACTACTGACCATCCATAAGAAATGACGGAGGGCTACGACTGGTTTTGGCGAAACCGTGAACGTAGTGAACTTGATATAACCGAAGGAACCTGATAGCTTTTAAAAGGAGTGGTTAAAGCTCCGCATTTAAAAATATCTGTTTTAAAAATAACCGAGTGGTTTCTTTTAAATTGTTCCAACGATTTAAACTTTGGTTTGTTTTACTTTGCATTATAGATAATGCGTCCCATCATTAACCTATCATTGCAGAAAACAACGAAAATATAACGTCCTCTTATGCCATCCGCATTCGCCACGGGGTCCCGTCATCACCCGTTAGGTTACTTAACTAACGACAGAGCGGGGGCTGGGCTAGCGCGGGTGTAAAACATAAGTGACGTCTAAATAGCTATAATAAATATAGATATTTTACATTCGTCTGACGCAATGATATTCATTCCAGAACACAGATAAACAATATTGGATTTGCAAGCAATCTGTATTACTTTTGAGCCTGCAAGAAAAGACAGATTACACAGTTGTGATGAATAGCCGTTTACCCCACCCTCGACCCCTACGGGTACGGCAAACTACCCACCCGGCAGTCTGTGTACCCCACCTTGGGTCAGTCCTAGGAGCAAAAACAGTAAAATGAAATAATACAACGGTGGCTACGACCGCAACCTGGAAGTGCCCCGCGAAAATAATATTACAACAAATTACATTTACAACAAATGAATTAATCAATAACCCTTTGCTAACCCCGGCTATACACCACAACAGTCCAATACAGTTTATATGCACAAACAGATATAACCATTTCAGAAATGTGCAACCCCCTGCCAACCGACATACTAGCAGTTGGGGGAGGTTTACGAACACATTCAACAATCACAGATATAATCCAATACGCAAATACCGTATTTTTCGATCGAATAAACAACATCAATATTGCTCCAAAATCTGCTCTGTTAAACAGTAACCTGAGCAATAATTAAATATTCCAGAAAACCCCAAATGTCACAGGGGACCCACACAAGAAAGACGAGTCCATGACTCGGCCAAAGCGCCGCGGAAGGGCGGCGGATCCCACCGATCCGCCGCGCTTGCGCGGCCGAGTTGCCGATTCATGGGCTCGAATTTCTTGGGTGTTCTCCTGGACTACTTTCTAGCTCTCTGAACACATTAAAAAAATTTTAGGACTTGATTTTAAGTTCGACAGAAACTAAACAGAATTAGGGTTTTCCGGGTTCGTTTTTTCGTTCGAAATTCGTACAAATTTGCGATTAAGTTATTTAGTGTTTAGCGAGGCTCTGATACCACTGTAAGTCGATGTAGTACACCCCAGTACTTATGGGGAGGCGGAATTTACAAAAACTTATCAAGTTTAAACAACGAACATCGACTAACCGCTTGAATCGAAGCTAAACTCTAAATAACCGTATTCTATGAGTTTCTTTTCATAAGTGATTAGGGATTATACCTAATGAAACCGGTCCTTCTTCTTTACGTCCTCCTTTGTTCTCCTCGGCCTTCTCTAGGTAGTAGACGATCCACCCGAGAGCGAAACTCCAAGCTAAACCTCTAACTTGAGGTAACTAATCAACTTTGATTGCTAATCAAAGATGAGAGGATGATATAGAGTGAGGGTTATGGATTGTTTAGTCTAACTAAACCTTTGATCTCAACACATGAGGATTAAGGTTAGTATCTTGAAGATGAGAGCTTGAGGAGAGAGAATGTGTGATATGATAATGAGAGAAGAGAGAGAGTGTATCATAATATTATGAAGCATTCTTATTATCAAAAAATCAATAAAGGAAATGAATAAGCATGCTTCACAAAATATCTTGTGATGATTCATTAACATGAGTCATTAAGCAATAAATGTGCATTAATGAAGTGAATGAATCACCACTATGACTCACTCTCTTTCCAAAACAAACCTCCTTAGTCACATCTTCTAGAAGCTTCTCGAGTAATTACGAGAACGCCCCTCCGATCCGTAAAAATACGGAAAAACTTTAGACTGTAAAAATCCAATAACCGGATACCAGTAACTGGCTTAAACCAAAGCCGACTGGTAAAATCTGTCCAAAAGTCGTACGCGCGTAAACGCACGTATGCGTCCGAACCCTTTGTCGCAAAACCATGCAACCTCTATATCGTTTCGCCTGGAGTAGGAAACTCTCTGTGTGGGACTCTAGAGACTCGACTACTACGCTGGCAGTGGGTTTAACCACAGACCGCAAGCGGCACTAGCTGTACGTAACGGTCCCCAGGTAGTTGTCGATAAGAAGGCCGATGAGTAAACCCATCCGAACTCCTACTGAGTCTGATGTGACAATCTCCATACAGTCCGGTCCGTTCGTCCAAGACTATCGCATATCGGGCCTAGGGGGGCGGCAAGCGTCAGTCCCCTAATAGCGGTATAAGTCGTGTCGGAGTGAAGCCCATTACACCCTGAGAAACTGCTGGAACCTACCAGCAAATCTCGCTTGCCCTGGCCAGGGACTTTGCGTAATGGCTCTCTGACACAGCACGATATCTACTCCCAATACCGGGAGGGACGAATCCTGTCTAACCGCCACTGCCTCCAAGTGCTCGGGACTGCACCCAACTGCTACCTGTTTGCACGACTCCTTTGAGCCGTGGTAGGGTAGCAATCTAAGAGCAGTGGGACACACTCGAGGCGAAGTAGCAGTGTCAAGTCTGCGGACTACGCTGTACTCATGTCACCTGGGAACTGTTCACTGACGACTGGTATCAAACCAACCAACAGTTCCCTGTGAGTCCTGTCCGGTGTACCCGTAACCTAACGAGCACCTGTATACTATCTCCAGTACGACGTGCTGATGGCTGTGGGACAGACCATCTCCCCAACTGGGATGAGAAGCGTACACACTAGTCTACTCCGGAGTATCGATGCTCTGTCTCGATAATCCAACGACCAGGGACCTGAATAAGGATGTGCTTGTAGACTACCCAGCCCCCACTAGTGTGACTGCCATCACAACGCTGGTAGCCAAGCAAGATCCTAAGAGCTCTATCAATACGTACACTCACATATTAAGATAGAAAAACCAAGTAGCATACTACCATGTTTAGCAAGACTGTTATATACATGTGAATATCCCAAGCTTCCATTAAGTAATATACAAGCTAGTATGATACAGTAATGGCCTTCTAGGGCATAAACACTAACACCGTTATGCTGTGGAGTGTATGGAGGAGTAAGCTGAGAGAGAATTCCATTCTCTTTTAGATAATCCAGGAACTCGGCACTTAAGTATTCACCACCTCGATCAGATCTTAGTGTCTTGATACTTTTGCCAGTTTGTTTTTCTACTTTATTCTTATAATCGTGGAATTTTCCAAAGGCTTCGGATTTATGTTTCAGTAAGAAAACATATCCGTACCTTGAAAAGTCATCCGTAAAAGTAATGAAGTAAGAATAACCGCTTCGCGCATGTGTAGACATTGGACCGCACACGTCGCTGTGTACGAGTCCCAAGAGCTCGCTCGCTCTTACTCCGTGTCCAGTGAACGGAGTCTTTGTCATCTTTCATTTGAGACAAGATTGACAAGTTGCATATGATTGATATTCGAACGGATCCAAATATCCTTCTGTATGTAACTTCGTCAACCTTCTCTTATTGATGTGACCCAGTCTACAATGCCATAAGAAAGCCTGATTTGTTTCCGGAGACTTTCTTTTGTGTGTATTCTGGACATTGAAAATCTGTGGTTGGTTTAATACGTATATACCATTGCTTAATGTACCTGACCCAATCAGAACTTGATTAAGGTGAATGTTTACAACATTACTTACAAACGCAAATTCATAACCTTCTTTAGATATTAAAGATACAGAAATGATATTACAAGTTGCTTTGGGTACAAAAAAGCAATTACGTAAAACCAAAACATGTCCATCTGACATTCCCAGGTGATAGTCCCCCACGGCCTTAGCATCCATGCTAGCTCCGTTTGCAACTTTGAGGGTCATGTCACCTGCCTTCAAAAACCAACACTTTCTCAACGCCTGCAAAGAATTACAGATATGAGATCCTGATCCGGTATCCAATACCCAGGAAGTAGAGTTTATTGATAGACAGTTTTCAATAACATACACACCTGAAGCTGAAGCCGCAACTTGCTTCAGATCCTGTGTTCTGGCCTTCCAAGCCCTGCAATCTTTCTTCCAGTGTCCACTCTTATGACAGTAAAAGCACTCTTCCTTCCCCACAAGCTTTCCCGCTATCTTTGTTGCTTTTGCCTTTCCCTTCGTATCCACTTTACTAACACCGCCCCTTGGTTTGGCGGGGGCTTTCTTCTTCTTTCCCTTGGCTTTCGCCTTGGACCTAGAAGAGGAAGATCCTCCTACAAACAAAGTGGATGTTTCCCTACCTTTCTGTAGGGTGCCCTCTGCACTCCTCAACATATTGAGGAGTTCTGAAAGTTCAACTTTCTTTTCTTGTAAGTTGAAGTTCATGATAAACTGGGCGTAAGTGGAAGGAAGGGACTGGAGAATCAAGTCCGTATAGAGCTCGTTCTTTAACGTGGTCCCTAGGTCCGCGAGCTCCTCAATGAAGCCAATCATCTTAAGCACGTGTTCCGCTACCGATGATCCGACGACCAATCTCGCCGAAAACAGCTTTTTCGAGACTTCGTATCTGGCGATACGAGATTGCTCTCCATACAGTTCTTTTGTATGGAGAAATATGGATTCAAGGTCCATATTCTCGTGCCTCCTCTGATGTTCATTGTCCATTAGGCAAGCACGAAGCACTTGGCCTTCACGCAATCGATTTCCCAGGTCTTATGGATTTCCTTATCCGCGACGCTGGTTTTGGGACCTGGGACAGGGGGAGATTTGGTGGTAAGGAGATACCCCAACTTGTCATAAGTGATTGCCATTTTGACATTCCTGAGCCAATCTTTGTAGTTTGGCCATGTCAGTATGTTTTTATCTAGTAGTAACTTAAGTTCGGTCATGATGTTTGGTCGCTGCAATTAGGAGAGAGAGAAGAAACACTTTAGCTTGATGCTCTTGCAGGTTTAGAGTGGTTTTTAATTTGTCTAAACAGGATGGCTCCCACTGTCTCTCGAATCCCTCCTCAAACCAAAAAGGAAGAATTAGTCAGGATCAATCTCACCGTACAATACTTGCTTAACCATTCAGCCAGGCTAGTGTCGGTACTTCGACGGAGGTTTTCCAACGCTTTCACGAAGTTCCTTAATTAAATAACCTCTTTTCCCTGGGGGCGTAGCCCCGCTAACACCTTTCTAGACACCTACTTGGTTTATAGCATTGATCGTTAAGTGAGAAATTTCACGAGGAGTAGCATATACTCACAGTAGGATCGGGATCCAAATATCATTGCGTGACAAAATTGAAGGAATCCTACCAGAATCATCACACTCCAAATGGTATGCGCGCTAGCAAGTTTCAGTTCTTTTGAAACTCCCGATGTGGATTTTTTCCCCATGCTCTTATGACCTTGACTTTGGCCAACAAATCATAAGTCACATGTCAAGTTCTACCCGTCATTCTCCAGGTTAATTTGAGCCTACCCGCACATACCCTTGACTTTGGCCAACAATGTAGAACGACTGCCCCAAACCAACACATCTATCTATGCTGCACATGAATACCCAATAGCTACCAATCACTATGCCTTGACTTTGGCCAACAAACATAGCTTGAATACTTATTGACCATTCATGTGAAACGACGGAGGGCTACGAATGGTTTTGGCGAAACCGTGAACGTAGTGAACTTGATATAATCGAAGGAACGAGATTGTAGCGTCTTGAAAAGTCGTTTTGGTGTTTTCCTGAAATTCGGTGAAAATTCGGTATTTTTCCGAAAACCGTCTTTCTCGATATTTTGCAGTTTAGGGCTAATTATACCTTAAATGGATAGGTAATTACTTGTTTTTAGTAGCTAATGAGTTAATTATGAAATTTTGGTCATTTAAAATTTTTTCCCTATTTTTCAATTTTTTTATATTATTTTAAGCCGGTAAGAAAATACATTAAATAAGCGATAAATACAAATTTTTCCGGGCTAATTTTAATCTCTAAAATTATGATAATTATAATCTAGCGATAACATGAATTTTTAGTAATTTATTTTGATTTTTAACAAATTTTTATGTTATGAAACGAATTTATTGAATTTTGAGCTAAAACTTGCAATTTTTGAGTTGTAGGGGGCCTTTTTGCATAAAGTTTCTTTTGTAAAACCTCTCTCTCTTTTCCCTCAGCCCTAGGACAGCCCAAACCTTGGCCAAGACCAGAAATTTCTGGCCTCCCTTTTCTTTGGTTGCTTCTTGAGTTGTTTTGTTAGTTTATGGATTTTATTTTAATTTAAATGAATAAAGTATGATACATTGACTTGGAGACTTGACCCATGACCTTCCCCACTTGCCCACACCCTCCCCCATCCCTCTTCTGGCCGAGAATTTCCAGCAGCCCTCCCCCTTCACCTTCCTCTTTTCATTTCCTCCAAATTTCATCAAAATTGCTACAAAAATCCATATAAATCCACAAATTTGTTTACAAAACCAAAACAAATCCTTGTGCTACCTCTTCTCAAGCCTAATATAGTTGAAAACATGTGGAAAGGAGGCATTTTTGGAGCAAATTTTCTTGCTTGATCCATAGATCAAGAGGTATAATTCCATCAAAGTTACTTTCTTTGTTGCAAATTCCTTTAAATGCATGGTTTAGTGTTAATTTTAGTGTTAATCCTAATATAGTTTCTTTTAGTTAATGGTTGATATTAAGCTAGGGTTTTAGAAACCATGTATTAGTTAATTAAATTTATTTTGCTAGCTAGTGTTTTGCTAACCTTAATCTAAGTGGTTAACTTGCTTATTAGGCTAAAATCTAGTGTTAAATTAAGGTTTTTCATATATAGTTTGGTTTATGTTTGCTAATTACAAAAATCAAGAGAAGGTTTTGTTTATGGAAATTAGGATTGGAATCATTGCTATTGTGTTGTAATTAGTGTTTGTAGATTGCTTGTAGTGTGCTTGGGTAATTATGCTATATTGTAGTCGTTTTGTCGCAAATCGGCGATTGTTGCACCGATTTTTGGAATGTATATGCTTACTAGATTTTTATAAAAGTTATGTGATGAATTATTTTTGATATCTTGATGATTGTAATGGCTTGTCCTGCGACTTTTAGGATACGTGAGTGCGGATTTTTGGGTAGTCGGGTTTTAGTTTTGCCGGGCGACCAAATCGGCGTTTTTCGGCAGTTTTTGCGATTTTCGCGTGTGTCCGCGCACTTTGTGCACGTTGTACCTAGCTAGCGAACTTTAGTAGTTTCGTTGGGGTTTTACGTCGTTCTTGATATGTAACCTTATATTTGGTATTGATGTAAATTCCAGGTTCGGTCGCGGAAACGTCAGACGCGGCGCGAAAGGGAAAGGCGGTGATTGGACACAGCTAGCCAGGGATTCCGGTGAGTAAATTTAACATCTACGGGGGACGATCGTTTGGATGGCGCAAGTCGCCCGATAGATTTAGTAAACTGGAAAATAGTAAATTGGATAACCACTTGTGACATTAGAATAATAATACTGGCATGATAATTGCTGCAATTAGATCAATATGTTATACCCATATACGCAAACTCAATTGTAGGACACATGCACCATTACCAGGTCTTTATATGCAGCACGAGCACAATTCATGTTTACACACACACCCTGGTAATTTCCATGCCACCACACTAGATAACTTTTAAATTGAAACCTTTTACTAATTGATACTTAAACTGGTACTATTGCCTTTAATTCCTTAAAAATGAAACCGTAGTATTGCTAATTCATGTGCATGTACTTCATCGTATTAATTGTTCATGCTTAATACATTAATCACACATCGCAACTTGATTATTGATATCATACGCATTCATTATCATTGATATATGCACTTATGTGGATTTCTTGAGATTTTATGATATTGCTGGATTTCGGGGGAAAGCCGCAAAATTTCCAAACTTATGATATTTTTAAAACATGTAAATTGCGGTTTTCTAGTGATGTAAGTGTCTTCCACCATGAGTTTGCTGTGGTTTTTGGAGACCCGTTTCGAGGAGTTGGATGAACCGTTTCGGGTACATGGTGGGCCTGGTAGGGTACCCCGGGGCAAGAAGCTCGTGGTGTTGACGATGAGCCTGGCAGGGGACGGATTACCTACCGGTGACTTCATTGGGCACGGCGGATATCCAGAGGATACCGACCGGGGCCGCGAGAGGATGATGTATTGATACTGAGATGGGTCTGCCGGATGGCTGAGGCCAGAGACACTATGACATGGATTTATGGGATTTGAGACAGCTTTTGGGTGTCGTTACTGGACACCGATTTTCGTCGATTCATTGACATTATGCTGGCATTCTAAAAGAGTTTCAAAAACAAAAGAAGATAAAATATTTCTTATATATACCTTTTGAGACCCCAGATTTCCATGTTGCATACATATTAGCACACTGATGTTGTATACACACCTGCTAGTGCATCCAGTCATACCTGTATTTTAGATGCTAGGATGCTTGTGTGCATGCATACGATAGCCTTTGTAGATGTTATTTATTACTCATGAGTTGGCAACTCACCCCCGTTGTGCCACAGTCTCTTGCAGGTCCGCTCCGTCAGTTCAGTAGCGGCGGGCGCACTTGTGCTTTTGCCTCTTTTGCCTGAGCTCGAGATTTGCTCATAGGTGGGTTATGTTATCATTTTTGTACCACCTTGTATATTCTTTGTATCTAGTGTACTCCATCTACTGTTTCTACCAGATTATTGTATATTGACCTAGAGATGAGACAGTGAGGTTTGTGGATTTTATGCTGTATTTTGGGGTCGAGCTCACTTGAGCCGACATGTTACTTTTTTTCATGCTTCCTTATGATTATTATGCTTGTTGTCATTTACATTGCGTGGGATTTGTGACCGCCTTATGGCGAAGAGCTAGCTCCCGCTTGGGGATGCCTTATTTGTTGGTTCTATATATATTCGTGTTGTACCCATTTTTGGGGGCCAGTATTTACAAAGGAGACTCTGCCGAAATTTTCGGGAAAAATTGGTATTGTTTTTAAAAAGGGTTTTACATGACTTATTTGATAAACTTGCTTTCAAATGTTTGGGTTTTCTTCACTCTTTTGCTTAATTGGTTTTGTTTTCTGGGCTTTGGCTTACTTATTTTACGGACGCCTTTAGACGTTTCGTAAACTTAAGTGCCAGTCACGTTCCGTACCCTGCGGGTCGTGACAGAGATAGCTTTTAAAAGGAGTGGCTTAAGCTCCGTGTTTAAAAGTTATTTTTGAAAAGAAACCGAGTGGTTTTGAAAGTGTTCCAACGACTTTTACTTGGTTTATTTTTCTTGCATTAATTTTAATGCGTCCCATCATTTAATCCTACCATTGCAGAAAACAACCAAAATATGACGTACGCTTATGCCATCCGCATTCGCCACGGGGCCCCGTCATTACCCGTTAGGTTACTTAACTAACGACAGAGCGGGGGCTGGACTAGCGCGGATGCAAAACATAAGCAACGCCTAAATAATATCATATATACATATATTGCAATGATAGCCATTTCAGATCACAGATGAACACATTGGATATACTAGGAATCCGCAATTCGTATGAGCCTATAACGAAAAGCGGATTACACGGTCGCGATGAATAGCCAAGACCCCACCCTAGACCCCTACGGGTGCGGCAAACTACCCGCCAAGTACCCGAAGCGAAGCAACCTCCCTCAACACCGTGAGTAGGCCACTCAGCACTTCGAGATACCCGGTAGTTTGTGCACCCCACCATGGGTCTATCCTAGGAGCAAAAACAGTAAAGGAAATTATACAATGACGGCTACAACCCCATCCCGGTTGTGCGGCCATATAAATAATATTACATCAATTACAAATTTATATGAAATGAAAGAAAAAGAAAACTCTCATCTCACAACCCCCGGCTATTCATCCGCGACAATCCAATGAATTCATATACACATACCATCAACATTACAGATCACAGATATGTATAATCCCCACTAATCGACGTATAGTGATTAGCTGACGTTCAATACATATTTCACATCACAGATATAACCCATTAGCTTAAGTCTTTTAGAAGTTTGATCATAATACGGATTTTAGGCCCCAAAAACAAATTTTTCTTTCTGGAAAATCTGGGCAGAAAAATCATATTGTAAAAATCCCAAAACAACCCCAGAACCACACTGCAGGAAATTTATGCCACGGCCGAGTCAACTCGGCCGCGGATCCGCGGCGGGAGCATGCTCCCGCCGCGGTTCCGCGACGCTTTGACCGAGCCAGTGGACCAAATTTCTTGGGTGTCTTTTAAAAAGCCTGAGTCGATTTTTGGTGCAAGATTTATTAATTTTTGAACAGAATACAAAATCGACAGAAACTTGATTTTTCGGTTTCGTTTCGCGACTTTTTCTCCGATCGAACTTCTAGTTACTTTGCTAACATATTAGATAGTGTTTAACTAGGCTCTGATACCACTGTAAGTCCACGTTACCTCTCCCGGTACTTACGGGCTTGCGGAAATGATGAAAAACGATTTTTCAAGAGGTGGTAACATGGACTCAAAATACGGATCTTTGTTAAACAACTATCTAACAAACCTAACAAGAGTTTTACCTACTCGGTTAGGGGGTTATACCTTTCTTGAACTCCTTCGTCTTCAACTCTATGCAGTGTACAGATCGGCCTCACCTCGTCGTCTCCTTGCGCCGAAGATGGATCCACCTGAAAGCTTCTACCTTTGGCTTATCTTCAAACTAGAAGAAACTAGAACACTTGGTTTGCTAAACCTTATGAACTAGGATGAGTAGAGAAGTGATATGGGTTTTTTTTTATCTCTAAGGCAATGTTTCTCAACTCATGAGAGGGAGTTGCCTTGAGCTAGAGAGAGAGCAAGAGGAGGAGCAAGAAGGAGAGCTCAAGCAAGAGAGAGAAAGCAAGAGAGAGAAAGCAAATGAGAGAATGAGTAAGTCTTTTGCCATCCAAGCTCTCATAATTCAAAAACATCATAACAAATAATAGTAATCAAGTATTATGTGATGGTTCAAGTCAAAATGGCCATATCATTTTATGCACTCATTTTGCAAAAAGAAACAAGCAAGCAAAAGTCTTTGCCATGAAATGATAGCCATTGTAATGATGATGGTCAACTAGTCCAACCTAGTCAACCGGTCAACAAAGTCAACAAGTCAACAAAGTCAACCCCTCAACAACCATGTCACTATAATACTTAATTAATATTATTGTTAATTATATTTCTTATTCTCATTAGGGTTTAGCAAAAAGTCAATAGTCAACAGTCAACAACCCCAATGAGAATCCTCTGCCTCTGTCTCTCTGTCAACTGTGCATACACACCCGCATCCGCGTTCCGAGGAACACAAATACAAACGAGATAAAACCAATCCTAAAATGTACACTAGGATCTGGCTTAAACCAAAGCCCGCTAGTGTTAACTGTCCGGACACCAAACGTGCACAAGTGCACGGATGTGACCGAACCCTGTCGCAAAACCATGCGACCACTACTCTTTTGCCTAAAGGCGAATAGCTTTTTGTGTGGGACTCTAAAAACTCGACACTACGCTGGAAGTGGGTTTAACCACAGACCGCAAGCGGTACTATCTATGCGTAACGGTCCCCAGGTAGATGCCGACAAGAAGACGGACGAGGTGAAACCCATCTGAACTCCTACTGAGCCTGAATGTGACAATCTCCGTACAGTCCGGTCTGTTCGTCTGATAACATCTCATGGTGGGCCTAGGGGGCGGTAAACGTCAGTCCCCTAATAGCGGTACAAGTCGTGTCGGAGTGTAGCCCAGAACACCCTGAGATAACACTAGAAACCTACAAGTATATCTCGCTTGCCCTGGCCAGGGACGACTTGTGTAATGGCTCTCCTAGACACAGCGCGATGTCAACCCCCAATACCGGGAGAGACGAATCCTGTCTAACCGTCACTGCCTCCAAGTGCTTCGGGACTGCACCCAACTACTACCTGTTTGCACGACTCCTTTGAGCCGTGGTAGGGTAGTAATCTAAGTACAGTGGGAACACACTCGAGGCGAAGTGACAGTGTTAAGTCAGCGGACTAAGCTGTACTCATGTCACCTGGGAACTGATAACTGACGATAGGTATAGTACCAACCAACAGTTCCCGACGAGTCCTGTCCAGTGTACTCGTAACCTAACGAGCACACGCATACTATCTCAAGTACGACGTACTGACGACTGTGGGACAGACCGTCTCCCACACTGGGATGAGAAGCGCATACGCTAGTCTACTCCGGAGTATCGATGCCCTGTCTCGATAATCCTACGACTAGGGACCTGCATAAGGATGTGCTTGTGGATTACCCAGCCCCCACTAGCGTGACTGCCATCACAACGCTGGTAATCAAGCAAAGATCCTAAGGGCTCCACTAATGTGTATAGGTGATATACTAAAATAAACACATGTACACATTAAAGCAGAAACAAACCAAATAGCATACTACTATATTGAGCAAGATTGTCTATACAAGGTGAATATCCCAAGCTGCCATTAAGTAATATACAAACTAGTATGATACAGTAATGGCCTCTAGGGCATATACACTAACAACACCAAGTTTCTTCTTAAAGATCCACTTGCTCCCAATGGGTTTTACCCCTTCAGGAGCAACTTCCAAAGTCCATACTTTATTGGTGTACATGGATTCCATCTCAGACCGCATTGCATCCAGCCATTTCACAGAGTCACCACTCGTGATGCCCTGCTCGAAGCTAGTTCGGTCATCATCTTCCATGATGCAATCCTCGCTCCCACCATCAATAAGAAAACCGTAGTATCTCTCAGGTGGATGAGAAACCCTACTAGATCGGCGGAGAGGCTGGGGTTCGTCGGAAACTACTGAATCCTCTGGTTCCACCAAATCATCTGTCGTAGTTTGTGTTGCTGGAACTTCTTCCAGCTCTACCGCAATCCTGTCTATACATATGCAACTTGTCAGGAACGGAACTCTTGCGGTCCCATGTCTACACATGCCAGGAAGGATTCCTCATACTTCATTACATTCACTAACGATCTCTCAAGATACGGACATGTGTTCCTATTGAAACACAAGTCTGAAGCTTTTGAAAAATTCAGAGAATATAAGAACGAAGTAGAGAACCAAACGGGCAAAAGTATTAAGATCCTTCGATCAGATCGAGGAGGAGAATACTTGAGCAATGAGTTCCTGGATTATCTATAAGAGAATGGGATTCTCTCTCAGCTTACTCCTCCCTATACACCACAACACAACGGTGTATCGGAGCGGAGGAATCGCACCCTATTAGATATGGTGCGCTCTATGATGAGCACTGCTGAATTACCTATTTCCTTTTGGGGGTATACGCTTGAGACAGCCATATACCTATTGAATAGAGTTCTAACCAAATCAGTGCCTACCACTCCATATGAGATATGGGAGGGGAAGAGACCGTGTCTTAATTTCGTTAAGATATGGGGTTGCCCGGCCTATGTTAAAAAGAAAAATCCGGACAAGCTCGAGGCAAGGTCGTTTTTGTGCAAGTTTGTAGGATATCCTAAGCATTCGTTCGAATATCAATCATATGCAACTTGTCAATCTTGTCTCAAAGGAAAGGTGACAAAGACTCCGTTCACTGGACACGGAGTAAGAGCGAGCGAGCTCTTGGGACTCGTACACAGCGACGTGTGCGGTCCAATGTCTACGCATGCACGAAGCGGTTATTCTTATTTCATTACTTTTACGGATGACTTTTCAAGGTACGGATATGTCTTCTTAATGAAACATAAATCCGAAGCCTTTGGAAAATTCCAGGAATATAAGAATGAAGTAGAAAAACAAATAGGCAAAAGTATCAAGACACTAAGATCTGATCGAGGTGGTGAATACTTGAATGCCGAGTTCCTGGATTACTTCAAAGAGAATGGAATTCTCTCTTAGCTTACTCCTCCATACACTCCGCAACATAACGGTGTATCGGAGAGACGGAACCGCACCCTATTGGATATGGTAAGTTCCATGATGAGTAACGCTGAGTTACCGCGATCATTCAGGGGATATGCACTAGAATCAGCTGCATAACTTTTGGAACGAGTTCCAACTAAGACTGTGCCTACTACTGTAAGTCCGCGGCGGCGCCCCGGCCGTCGATCCGACGCCGGAAATGCGGAAACGAAAACTTTGCAAACTAGCAAACCGGCACCACCGCGCACTTTTCACCAGGATCAGAATGGTTATCACTTTATCTAATCCGGGAACCTCCCACTGTAACGTCAAATCCTTCCCCAAACCTGAAAGAAGAATTAGCCGGGATCACCCGAGGAGTAAACCAACTCATCAGTGGGAATAGGGATCCAACTATCATCGCATGATAACGTGACAGAATCCGCTCACGTTATCACACTCCAGAAGTTATGCGCATACCTGGCAAGTTTCAGTTCTTTTGAAACTCCCGATGTGGATTTTTTTGCCCCATGCTCTTATGACCTTGACGAAGGCCAACATATCATAAGTCACATGTCAAGTTCTACCCGTCATTATCCAGGTTAATTTGAACCCACCCGTACATACCCTTGACGAAGGCCAAAATAGTAGTATGACTGTCCCAAACCAACGCATCTATCTATGCTGCAGAAAAGTAACAAATAGCTACCATACACTATGCCTTGACGAAGGCCAACATACATAGCATGAATACTAAGTGCTACCGTTCTGAAATGACGGAGGGCTACGAATGGTTTCTAGCGAAAACCTTTAACGTAATGAACTTGATATCGTTGAAGGAACTGATAGCTTTTTAGAAAAATATAGTGACGGAAACCTTTGCTAAAGAGGTCACCCCCGGTGAAGGGATCTCGACTCTTTCCCCGTGGAATGAGGTGCAGGATATTCCAACTGAATACCACGATGCAAAGCAAAAGTAAACGGCTATAGTGAAGTTATTGCCCTGACGAAAACTTTTGTCCAAGGGGTCACTCCCGGTGAAGGGATCTCGGCCCTTGCCTCGTCGACTGAGGAGCTGGATATTCATAACCGAATACCACTGTGCAAAACAAAAGAGAACGCCCTTGCAATAACAGCTTTTTGAAAAATGTTCCAACAACATCAGAATAGGTTTGTTTAACTTGCATTGATCCGAATCAACGCAGTCCCATCAATTGATCACACCACAAAAGAACGAAAATAATGATGTACGTATATGCCATCCGCATTCGCCACTGGGTCCCGTCATCACCCGTTAGGTTACTTAACTAACGACAGAGCGGGGACTGGACTAGTGCGGATGCAAAACATATACAACATCTACTAGTATATATAATATATAATTTTCGCTCAAGGCGTGATAAAATGCAACATCACAGAAATGTACAGCATCACAGAACAATACAGATATCTGGGATCCCCGGGATTCATAGAGTCGCTACTGAAACCCGACGTTCCCCTGGTCGTGTGGACAGCCTGTGCAATGAAAATCCTAGACCCCTACGGGCGCGGCAAGTTACCCGCCAAAACCTGAAGCGAGGAAGCCCTCTTCAGCAACGTGAATGGACCACCCAGCACTTCACGGAATCCGGTAACTTGGGCACCCCTTCTTTTGGGGCACGACCAGGTCGAGGTCGATGTACCCGTTGTATGTATATTTTACTTTCTGTACTAGGATTACCCCGCGGAGGGGTGCACGGGTAGCCGGGTTCTAGAGGGCAACGAGCCCGCATCTCATGGCGTTGAGACGGAGGGGGCTTTACTCTAGAATTGGCAGGGCTATTCGCCGCACTCGTAGGGGGTACACCGGTTTGCTAGTTTGCAAAGTTTTCGTTTCCGCATTTCCGGCGTCGGATCGACGGCTGGGGCGCCGCCGCGGACTTACAATGGTATCAGAGCCATTAACCTAGCTACTAGGAAACTAAAATACGGGTAGAGAAGTATACCAAGCGATCCGTGTCCTTCGGTCTTCGTCTCCACTCCGATCTCCCGCGGAATCTCCGTCCGTCACGTCCTCGTCGGAAAGCGCACCACGTAGCCGGATGCTTTTACGGGCTCCCACCTCTGGACCGAGGCAACTCGGGCGCGAAGTTGGCTAGCCGACGCGTCCAAGGTTTGCTGTAGGCTAGTGTAGAATGCTATGTCTCTTTAGGGTAGTGAAGTTGCTATTGATGGAGGTATAGAATAGAAATCAACTTTCAAGTGGAGCTTGGGAATTTTGTGTAAGCTAAAAAAGAATCATGAATTATTTCCCCACTCCAAAAATGAACCTCTCATCTCACTCAAAATGTGGCCGGCCAAAAAAGAGAAGGGAATCCAAATAAGGGAGGTGAGTGTAGGAACTAAAGTGGTGACCACATCAAAAGCAAGCCTCATATCAAAGACAAATCAACTCTAATCTCATTAATGCATGTAATGATGTATGAAAAGAAAAGATGCCATCATAATCTATGCAAATGCAAGAAACCCCTCCACAATGTGTTATTTGCAAACTTGCAAATAACACCCTCCATCACAAAAGTCCGGCCGTGAAGGAACAAAGAAAAACCGGCCGGAACGGAAAGCAAACTGGCAACCTCAGAAAACTGATCCCGTAATAAATTACAGGAAAACCCCGCTACTGCATATACATGCCCGCATTTGTATTCCCACTGAACACAAATGCAAAGAGACAAAACTACACTGTCTAATACTAGGATCCGGCTTAAGCCAAAGCCGGCTAGTAAAAACCGTCTCGATCACGATCCGTGCAATACCGCACGTATCTGATCGAACCCTGCCATATCACCATACGGCCTCTACAGCGTTTCGCCCGAAACCTGAGTAACTGTGTGTGGTGGACTCTAAAGACTCGTCAATACTATGGCTGTGGATTTAACCACTAGCACGTTAGAGGTATTAGCCATACGTGACGGGCCACCAGCTATTGACCAAAAGGGACGTCGATAAGCGAACTCATCCTGACACCCTACTGAGCCTGTCAGTGACAATATCCGTACAGTCCGGTCCGTTCGTCTATGAGCATCGCATGGCGGGCCTAGGGGGTTGGTAAAAGTTAGACCCCCAAAAGCGGTACAAGTCGTGTCGGAGTGTAGCCCAGAACACCCTGAGATACTACTGGAATACCTACCAGCAAATCTCCTGCCTTGGCCAAGGAATTTTCATGTTCTGGCTCTCCTAGACACAGCGCGACCTGACCCCCAATACCGGGAGAGACGAACCCCTGTAGATCCGCTCACTGCCTCCATGTGGCTCGGGACTGTACCCAACTAAAACCTGTTTGCACGACTCCTTTGAGCCGTGGTAGGGTAGTAATCAAAGCACAGTGGGAACTCACACGAGACAAATGACGATCTCAGGTCGATGAACTAACCTGTACACATGTCACCAGGGAACTGCTATCTGACATCAGGTATAATCCCAACTAGCAGGTTCCCGGCGAGTCCTGTCCTGTGTACTCATAACCCAATGAGCACCTGTATACATCTTAGGTGAACCAACTGACACCAGTGGCTTGTGAGACCGGCCACCGCCCCTCGTCGGGGTCTCGACTGTATACACTAGTCTACTCTGGAGAATCGATGCCCTGTCTCGAAACTCCCACGACTAGGGACCTTTTAAGGATGTGCTTATAGACTCCATCTCTCACGTATATGATCGCCCTCATACTGCTGGTAGTCAAGCAAGAATCCTAGGGGCTCTATCAACGTGTAATAGCGACTCGTAAGGTCACCTAAAGCAGTATACGATGATAAAGATAAACCAGATAGCATACTATCATCTTAAGTAAGACTGTCCTACTGGGACAGGTCCTCCCCTCAATCATTGCAATCACGTGCCTGTGATCCAATAATTGACTCTGAGGGCACTATCTCCAACAATCTCCCACTTGCACTCAAAGCTAATTATTGCGATGTCGCATACTCACAGCCCGTGTGATACCGAACACCCAACTCCTCTACTAGTCAGTCTCACAAAGCTCGTTTGCGAAACTATTGCGTTCGAGGAATAGCCTCAGCGAGTAGGATCCGCTCTGATGTTTCTTTCTATGTCTCTCTTTATCTCAAGTTCGCGGATAAAACCATCTCCCGAAATGAGCAATACCTGTCTTAGAATGTGTCTGGATATCTGATGGGACCTAGCTCATAAGTGAACTCCAAATCCAAACTTCTTAGACTGTATCGTCAACTGAACTTAATCAGTATCCTGCGGCATGCCTTCCCTCAGTATCCACCTGGACCACCTGTCCAAAATACTGCCCCTCGTCAGATGGAAAACTATAACTCTGACAGCCACTCTGCCATCCAGGTCACCTTGGAAGCCTGGAATAATAACCGTCTCCTAAAAGAAGCCGTCGTTATCAAATCCCTAGAACATTCACTTATGTTCTAAAACTGCTTCCGATTGTTTCTCCAGGATTGGATGAATATCAACTTATTGCACCTATTGCAAGAACAACATCTGGTGTGGTACTTGACATCTCATGATTGACTCAATTGCCTAAGCAAGTGATCTGCCAATCATGAACATCCCTCTCCCCTTTAGTCTGTAAGACACCTTTAGAGAGGGTGACTCCATTACCTGCAGGTACACCACCATGCCAGGAGTCGTCCATTCTAAATACTCATAGAATGCTGTCAAGGTACCCAGATTAGGAAACCACCCGAATCTAGATCTAAAACCATAGATCTAGTAACCAGAATGTCTGATATAATATCCAAGTCCTATGTGGAGAAACTACTGTGTGACGACCAAAGTATAACCGATCGTAGTATAGGAATATCACTTCCTACTCTGTGTATGTCATCATATACCAAGACATCACACCCTACTACCTTCTTAACAGATCCATCCCCTGTTCTCATGAAGTCAAATCTATGACTGTCACATCAGAAATAGATGATCTATCTCCGCTATATTTGCTTTAGTCTATAAATAGACATAAGCTAACTGTCCACCAATGCTTCCGCTGCTCCTACTGACTACGACAACCTTCTGGCAGAGTCATATAGGCGTACACTTCTAAAACTAGTTTAGAACGACGCTATACTCATCCTCCTGCCGGATCTCACAGTCTGGAACAACAACAATGGCAAGTCTGGGTAAACAAGAACCTCCCTGCCACCGTTCTTGAGCATACCGAAGTACCACTCGGGTGCCTGAGGTTACCCACTTTATCTGCGGAGTGGCCAATGGAATGTCAAACCAGATTGAATCTTCAGGTTCTTATCAAATCTTCAGTAATCGTTTGTGGTTCTGGAATCACTTCCAGTTCTACCATACTCCCACTATTGTTTTCTGAAAAATCCATTTTTAATTAAAACTGTGGCGAGTCAAGAACAATATCGCTATTGATCTTCCAGATGGTAGAAAGTCAACCCTCGTCATAGCCCGGGTCAACCCACAAACAGCCATTACAGAAACGTGCCTTGAGTTATCCAGAGTCTGGTTTTAAGCATAAGCTGGACAACTCCCCGTACCTTAACAATGTCAAGATATGAACTGTTCTCTATCCAATATAGAAACAGAGGCACTGATTTAATTGAACCAGATTCAAATCATGTAGCTGTCTACAGTGCATGTTAACTAAATGGAAGGAGGCCGATCAGCGTTACTCAACTTAGGAATGCTTCTAATTATGAATAACCTGAAAGAGAAGCAAGTTCTCTTAACCATTACTATCAACTGAATACCATTCACAAGTATCTACATCTTCGATCACCTTGAAGAATCCCGATACTTGCAATACCTGGTTCTCTACTTTAATCTTATACTTATAACTCCTCAAAACTTAGACCTTGCATTTCTACGAAACACATGTCTAAGAACTAGAGAAGTCATAAGTAAAAAGAATATAGTACGAGGACCAACCCCTCTGTTCTAATGGACATTGGACAATACACAAAACTCTGTATAAGTCCGCTGAGTCTAACAACTTATTCACTGTGTGTCGTAGGTTGAAAACTGTACTTTTGTTTAAGAAGAATTACACCGCTGTTCAATGCTCCTTACCTAACCATCCACTGATATAGGTAAATGTCATAGACATAATTCAAAAAGAAATATCTCACTCTATAAAAATAGACGTACAGATATATCAATTTGAAATTGGTGCATAACAACGGATATTCAAAACCAAATATTTGCCGTCCGGCAAACAACCCAGGTGACTTCCTCAAATATCACCGATTACAACGAATCCCGATATAATGAGGATGATCACCCAATTCCCAATAACTTACTCCCGCTCATCATCTGTAATACAGATGTGAGAATCCTACCTGGTAAATACATACCCTGGAGCAAGTGTCTAATTGGGAAATCAGTTTTCTTTTAACAGTACACAGTGAAACTGAAACATTGAAATGTTTCGATGGGGTATCCTAGTATTCCTAGTAATGCCTCTTCCATTATCCAGATTCACAACTGTAACCATATAATTCTTTGCCACTTCTCCAAATCCCTTTTTATGTCTTTAGTCATTACCTTCTGTACACCCCTTTAGGCCAAATGGTTTTCTTCCTTCCCTACCTTTCGGCACCAGCCTATGGTTTGGTAGAAGACTATCTAAAAAGCATAATGGGTGTACTGCCCTAATCCTAGGAGCACTCGCAATGCGAGAGAAGGTGAAGATAAAAGACAACCGAATAAACCTTATTCCTATTTCTCCTGAACCAGGATCCATCCCCGAACTGGAACAAGTTCCTTTCGAGTTCGTATATAACCATACGATGGATTATCCAATAAACTTGGGATCTTCGTAGTGATACGGAGTGTCCTGGAGAAATACAAAGGTGATTTAGGATTGGCGAAGAAATATTTGTTTTGGTCGTGAATATTAGTCGCAATTTACTTTGCCCTCTTACTAATTCCTTTCTTTGTCTTTACTTAATACCTTCTGTACACTACCGTTAGGCTAATTGGGTTTCTTCATTCCCTACCGGTCGGCACCTGCCTATGGTTTGGAAGAAGACTATCCAATTTGCGTAATAGGTGTACTATCTCCTAAACTAAGGAGTACTCGCAACCTGAGAGAAGGTAAAAGGAAAAGACAACAGAATAGTCCTATTCGTTTTCTCCAGAACCGGAAACCATCCTCGAATTCCTTCGAGTTCGTATATAACCATACGATGGTTTTGTCCAATGGAAGTGGACGTTCGTAGTAATACGGGGTGTCCCGGAGAAAAAGGGTAAAAATAGGTGTGGCAATGAGGTCTGCAACTCTGACAATCCAAAAGCCAGTGTTAAGAAGGTTCGGTCAACTTGGTCACTGAGTCATAGTCTAGGGTCGGGTCAATGGTCGCTGCCAAAGAGAGAGAAAAGAAACACTCAGCGTGCACTCTAACCTAGATCAGAATGGTTATCACTTTATCTAATCCGGGAACCTCCCACTGTAACGTCAAATCCTTCCCCAAACCTGAAAGAAGAATTAGCCGGGATCACCCGAGGAGTAAACCAACTCATCAGTGGGAATCGGGATCCAACTATCATCGCATGATAACGTGACGGAATCCGCTCACGTTATCACACTCCAGAAGGTATGCGCATACCTGGCAAGTTTCAGTTCTTTTGAAACTCCCGATGTGGATTTTTTTGCCCCATGCTCTTATGACCTTGACGAAGGCCAACATATCATAAGTCACATGTCAAGTTCTACTCATCATTATCCAGGTTAATTTGAACCCACACGTACATACCCTTGACGAAGGCCAAAATAGTAGTACGACTGTCCCAAACCAACGCATCTATCTATGCTGCAGAAAAGTAACAAATAGCTACCATACACTATGCCTTGACGAAGGCCAACATACATAGCATGAATACTAAGTGCTACCGTTCTGAAATGACGGAGGGCTACGAATGGTTTCTAGCGAAAACCTTTAACGTAATGAACTTGATATCGTTGAAGGAACTGATAGCTTTTTAAAAAAATATAGTGACGGAAACCTTTGCTAAAGAGGTCACTCCCGGTGAAGGGATCTCGGCTCTTTCCCCGTGGAATGAGGTGCAGGATATTCCAACTGAATACCACGATGCAAAGCAAAAGTAAACGGCTATAGTGAAGTTATTGCCCTGACGCAAACTTTTGTCCAAGGGGTCACTCCCGGTGAAGGGATCTCAGCCCTTGCCTCGTCGACTGAGGAGCTGGATATTCATAACCGAATACCACTGTGCAAAACAAAAGAGAACGCCCTTGCAATAACAGCTTTTTGAAAAATGTTCCAACAACATCAGAATAGGTTTGTTTAACTTGCATTGATCCGAATCAACGCAGTCCCATCAATTGATCACACCACAAAAGAACGAAAATAATGATGTACGTATATGCCATCCGCATTCGCCACTGGGTCCCGTCATCACCCGTTAGGTTACTTAACTAACGACAGAGCGGGGACTGGACTAGCGCGGATGCAAAACATATACAACATCTACTAGTATATATAATATATAATTTTCGCTCAAGGCGTGATAAAATGCAACATCACAGAAATGTACAGCATCACAGAACAATACAGATATCTGGGATCCCCGGGTTTCATAGAGCCGCTACTGAAACCCGACGTTCCCCTGGTCGTGTGGATAGCCTGTGCAATGAAAATCCTAGACCCCTACGGGTGCGGCAAGTTACCCGCCAAAACTTGAAGCGAGGCAGCCCCCTTCAGCAACGTGAATGGACCACCCAGCACTTCACGGAATCCGGTAACTTGGGCACCCCTTCTTTTGGGGCACGACCAGGTCGAGGTCGATGTACCCGTTGTATGTATATTTTACTTTCTGTACTAGGATTACCCCGCGGAGGGGTGCACGGGTAGCCGGGTTCTAGAGGGCAACGAGCCCGCATCTCATGGCGTTGAGACGGAGGGGGCTTTACTCTAGAATTGGCAGGGCTATTCGCCGCACTCGTAGGGGGTACACCGGTTTGCTAGTTTGCAAAGTTTTCGTTTCCGTATTTCCGGCTTCGGATCGACGGCCGGGGCGCCGCCGCGGACTTACAATGGTATCAGAGCCATTAACCTAGCTACTAGCAAACTAAAATACGGGTAGAGAAGTATACCAAGCGATCCGTGTCCTTCGGTCTTCGTCTCCACTCCGATCTCCCGCGGAATCTCCGTCCGTCACGTCCTCGTCGGAAAGCGCACCACGTAGCCGGATGCTTTTACGGGCTCCCACTTCTGGACCGAGGCAACTCGGGCGCGAAGTTGGCTAGCCGATGCGTCCAAGGTTTGCTGTAGGCTAGTGTAGAATGCTATGTCTCTTTAGGGTAGTGAAGTTGCCATTGATGGAGGTATAGAATAGAAATCAACTTTCAAGTGGAGCTTAGGAATTTTGTGTAAGCTAAAAAAGTATCATGAATTATTTCCCCACTCCAAAAATGAACCTCTCATCTCACTCAAAATGTGGCCGGTCAAAAAAGAGAAGGGAATCCAAATAAGGGAGGTGAGTGTAGGAACTAAAGTGGTGACCACATCAAAAGCAAGCCTCATATCAAAGACAAATCAACTCTAATCTCATTAATGCATGTAATGATGTATGAAAAGAAAAGATGCCATCATAATCTATGCAAATGCAAGAAACCCCTCCACAATGTGTTATTTGCAAACTTGCAAATAACACCCTCCATCACAAAAGTCCGGCCGTGAAAGAACAAAGAAAAACCGGCCGGAACGGAAAGCAAACTGGCAACCTCAGAAAACTGATCCCGTAATAAATTACAGGAAAACCCCGCTACTGCATATACATGCCCGCATTTGTATTCCCACTGAACACAAATGCAAAGAGACAAAACTACACTGTCTAATACTAGGATCCGGCTTAAGCCAAAGCCGGCTAGTAAAAACCGTCCGATCACGATCCGTGCAATACCGCACGTATCTGATCGAACCCTGCCATATCTCCATACGGCCTCTACAGCGTTTCGCCTGAAACCTGAGTAACTGTGTGTGGTGGACTCTAAAGACTCGTCAATACTATGGCTGTGGATTTAACCACTAGCACGTCAGAGGTATTAGCCATACGTGACGGGCCACCAGCTATTGACCAAAAGGGACGTCGATAAGCGAACTCATCCTGACACCCTACTGAGCCTGTCAGTGATAATATCCGTACAGTCCGGTCCGTTCGTCTATGAGCATCGCATGGCGGGCCTAGGGGGTTGGTAAAAGTCAGACCCCCAAAAGCGGTACAAGTCGTGTCGAAATGTAGCCCAGAACACCCTGAGATACTACTGGAATACCTACCAGCAAATCTCCTGCCTTGGCCAAGGAATTTTCATGTTCTGGCTCTCCTAGACACAGCGCGACCTCACCCCCAATACCGGGAGAGACGAACCCCTGCAGATCCGCTCACTGCCTCCATGTGGCTCGGGACTGTACCCAACTAAAACCTGTTTGCATGACTCCTTTGAGCCGTGGTAGGGTAGTAATCAAAGCACAGTGGGAACTCACATGAGACAAATGACGATCTCAGGTCGATGAACTAACCTGTACACATGTCACCAGGGAACTGCTATCTGACATCTGGTATAATCCCAACTAGCAGGTTCCCGGCGAGTCCTGTCCTGTGTACTCATAACCCAATGAGCACCTGTATACATCTTAGGTGAACCAACTGACACCAGTGGCTTGTGAGACCGGCCACCGCCCCTTGTCGGGGTCTCGACTGTATACACTAGTCTACTCTAGAGAATCGATGCCCTGTCTCGAAACTCCCACGACTAGGGACCTTTTAAGGATGTGCTTATAGACTCCAGCTCTCACGTATATGATCGCCCTCATACTGCTGGTAGTCAAGCAAGAATCCTAGGGGCTCTATCAACGTGTAATAGCGACTCGTAAGGTCACCTAAAGCAGTACACGATGATAAAGATAAACCAGATAGCATACTGTCATCTTGAGTAAGACTGTCCTACTGGGATGGGTTCTCCCCTCAATCATTGCAATCACGTGCCTGTGATCCAATAATTGACTCTGAGGGCACTATCTCCAACAACTACACCATATCAGATGTGGTGTGGGAAGAGATCCTATCTTAATCACATTAAGACATGGGGATGCCCAGCTTTTGTCAAAAAGCAGCATGCGGACAAGCTCGAGGCATGCTCAGTACAGTGCAAGTTTGTGGGATATCCAAGGAACTCCAAGGGATATTTCTTCTATTGAGAAGAGGAACAAAAGGTTTTTGTTTCTCGTCATGCCCACTTCTTGGAAACTGAGTTTTTGGAAAATCAGATAAGTAGGAGCGCAATAGAACTGGAAGAAATTCCAGAACCACGAGCTATTACTGAAAGCTTAGTAGAACCAGAGGGTTCGAAAGATCAGGACATTCCTACACCGCTCTGCAGAAGTAGTAGGCAGTCTCATCCGCCCGAGAGATACTATGGTTTTCTCATAGACGGGGATAGAGAGGATTGCATCATTAATAGCGATGAGCCGACTAGCTTCCAGTAGGCCATTTAGAGCGTTGACTCGGTAAAATGGCTGGATGCAATGCGGACCGAAATGGAGTCCATGTACACCAACAAGGAATGGACGTTGGACATTACTCCAGATGGGGTAAAACCCGTACGATGCAAGTGGATCTTCAAAAGGAAGATTGGTGTAGATGGACAGGTTGAGACTTATAAGGCTAGACTTGTTACAAAGGGTTTCCGTCAAAGACCTGGCTTGGACTATGACGAAACCTTTTCTCCAGTGGCTATGCTGAAATCCATTCGGATCCTTCTTGCCTTTGCTGCCTTCCACGATTATGAGATCTGGCAGATGGACGTAAAGACCGCTTTTCTAAATGGAAATTTAGAGGAGTGTGTCTATATGGACCAACCAGAGGGTTTCATTCAGAGTGGGAGCAGCGGAAAGGTGTGCAAGTTGCTTAAGTCCATCTATGGACTAAAGCAGGCATCGCGGAGTTGGAACATCTGTTTTGATGAGACGGTCAAAGAATTTGGCTTTATCAAAAATCCAGATGAACCATCCATCTATAGTAGATTTGTAGCAAGAACTGTTGTATTCCTCATTTTATACGTGGATGACATTCTCTTAATAGGAAATGACATTCCTATACTACAATCTGTCAAAGGGTTCTTATCACACAGGTTCTCCATGAAAGACCTGGGTGATGCCTCATACATTCTGGGGATCCGGATCTATCGTGACAGATCCTAGAGGATATTAGGACTCTCACAGTCCAGGTACATCAACACCATACTGAAAAGGTTCAGTATGGAAGATTCCAAGCGTGGTAATCTACCGGCTTGCCACGGGATCACCCTCTCCAAAGAGATGTCTCCCAAGACTGATTTGGAAAGGGATCGCATGTCTATTATACCCTATGCTTCTGCGGTAGGCTCTATAATGTATGCGATGTTGTGTACCAGACCGGATATAGCTTATACACTGAGTGTGGTAAGCCGGTATCAGTCAAACCCTGGGGAGAAACACTGGATAACGGTAAAGAACATTCTCAAGTACCTGAGAAGGACTAAGGAGATGTTCTTGGTGTATGGCGGAAAAGACCTCCAGATCGAGGCCTTTGCTGACTCCAGCTTCCAGAGTGACAAGGATGATTCCAAGTCCATGTCGGGTTATGTCTTTACCCTCTATAGAGGGGCGGTGTGTTGGAAGAGTTCCAAACAGGAAACCGTTGCTGACTCGATGATGGAAGCGGAATATATCGCTGCTGCAGATGCCGCAAAAGAAGCCATCTGGATAAGGAAGTTCCTAACAGAACTTCAGGTGGTTCCGTCCATTGTTGATCCAGTACCTCTGTATTGCGACAACAACGGGGCTATAGCTTTAGCGAAGGAACCCAGGTCCCATCCAAAATCCAGACACATCTTGAGGCGGTATCACCTGATCAGGGAGATCGTGGGTCGCCAGGAGATCGAGGTTCGGAGAGTTGCAACGGAAGATAACACTGCTGATCCATTCACCAAGGCCTTACCCCAGACTCAGTTCGAGCGGCTGATCGAGATGATAGGTCTTCGATACGCCAGTACATAGCTTTAGTGCTAGTGGGAGATTGTTAGTGTATATGCCCTAGAGGCCATTACTGTATCATACTGGCTTGTATATTACTTGATGGAAGCTTGGGATATTCACCTTGTATTAACAATCTTGCTCAATATAGTAGTATGCTACTTGGTTTGTTTCTGCTTTAATGTGTGCATGTGTTTCTTTTAGCATATCACCTTTACACATTAGTAGAGCCCTTAGGATCTTTGCTTGATTACCAGCGTTGTGATGGCAGTCACACTCGTGGGGTCTGGGTAATCTACAAGCACATCTTTATGCAGGTCCCTAGTCGCAGGACTATCGAGACAGGGCATCGATACTCCGGAGTAGACTAGCGTATTCGCTTCTTATCCCAGCTTGGGAGACGGTCTGTCCCACAGCCGTCAGTACGTCGTACTTGGGATAGTATGCGGGTGCTCGTTAGGTTACGAGTACACTGGACAGGACTCGCCGGGAACTATTGGTTGGTATTATACCTATCGTCAGTTATCAGTTCCTAGGTGACATGAGTACAACTTAGTCCGTTGACTTGACACTGTCACTTCGCCTCGAGTGTGTTCCCACTGTACTTTGATTACTACCCTACCACGGCTCAAAGGAGTCGTGCAAACAGGTAGTTTTTGGGTGCAGTCCCGAAGCACTTGGAGGCAGTGACGGTTAGACAAGATTCGTCTCTCCCGGTATTGGGGGTTGATATCGCGCTGTGTCTAGGAGAGCCATTACACAAAGTCCCTGGCCAGGGCAAGCGAGATAGACTGGTAGGTTTCCAGTGTTATCTCAGGTGTTCTGGGATACACTCCGACACGACTTGTACCGCTAGTAGGGGACTGACGTTTACCACCCCCTAGGCCCACCATGTGATGTTCTTAGAAGAACAGACCGGACTGTACGGAGACTGTCACATTCAGGCTCAGTAGGAGTTCAGATGGGTTTACCTCGTCAGTCTTCTTATCGGCATCTACCTGGGGACCGTTACGTACAGCTAGTGCCGCTTGCGGTCTGTGGTTAAACCCACTGCCAGCGTAGTGTCGAGTCTTTAGTGTCCCACACAGAGGGTTATTCTCCTTTAGGCAAAATGAGTAGAGGTCGCATGGTTTTGCGACAGGGTTTGTTCACATCCGCGCACTTGTGCACGTTTGGTGTCTGGACAGCTTATACTAGTGGGCTTTGGTTTAAGCCATATCCTAGTATATGATTAGGGATTGGTTTTATCTTATTGTATTCGAGTTCCTCGGAACACGGATACGGGTGTGTATGCACAGTTGACTGAGGCAGAGGCAGAGGCAGAGGCAGAGGCAGAGGCAGAGGACTTTCATTAGGGTTGATGACCATTGTCATTTTCTTAACCCTAATGTTTATGTGTGAATTATGATTTATTAATATTAGTTAATTATAATTGTGCATGGTTAGGGTTGTTGACCATTTGACTATACTTGACTTGTTGACCTAGGTTGACAAGTTGACCATCATCATTCCATATGAAAGATGCTCTTTGATCCTTGCAAAAGCATTTAATGTGAAATGATAATGGTCATTTCTTGATTAACCATCACAATTATCTTTAGCTAATTATCTATTTTTCATAATTCACATATATGTGAGAAGGTTGTATTATTCTTCTCACTTTATCATTCTCATTCTCTCTCCTCCTCTTCCTCTCTCTCTAGCTCTCCCCTCTCATGAGTTGAGAACTCTTTGAGCTTAAGATAAAACCCTCAAAAATACTCTCTACTCTTTCTAAGGTACTAGGTTTAGCACACCAAGCATCTTAGTTACTTCTAGTTTGAGGTTGGAGCCAAAGGTAGAGGCCCTCGGGTGGATCTTTCTTCGGCAAGAGAAGGCGACAAGGAGAACCCGTTCTTTCACTCCAAGGAGCAAGAAGAGAAGGACTTGAAGACCAAGGTATAACCCCCTTTCCAAGTAGCTAACTCTTTTAGCTTGTTTGTTAGTTTTTTTTAGCAAAGATCCCTCCTTTAGCTTAGTCCATGTTGCCTAGTGTTGTAAAAATCCGATTTTTCATAATGTTTCCGCCTCCCCGCAAGCACCGGGGTGGGCAACGTGGACTTACATACGCTTCTCATCCCAGTTGGGGAGATGGTCTGTCCCACAGCCGTCAGTACGTCATACTGGAGATAGTATACAGGTGCTCGTTAGGTTATGGGTACACCGGACAGGACTCGCAGGGGAACTGATTGGTTGGTATTATACCCGTCGTCAGTTAACAGTTCCCAGGTGACATGAGTACATCATAGTCCGCAGACTTGACACTGCTACTTCGCCTCGAGTGTGTCCCACAGTTCTTAGATTGCTACCCTACCATGGCTCAAAGGAGTCGTGCAAACAGGTAGCGGTTGTGTGCAGTCCCGAGCACTTGGAGGCAGTGGCGGTTAGACAGGATTCGTCTCTCCCGGTATTGGGAGTTGATATCGCGCTGTGTCAGAGAGCCATTACGCAAAGTCCCTGGCCAGGGCAAGCGAGATTTACTGGTAGGTTCCAGTAGTTTCTCAGGGTGTAATGGGCTACGCTCTGACACGACTTATACCGCTATTAGGGGACTGACGCTTACCGCCCCCAGGCTCGATATGCGATAGTCTTAGACGAACAGACCGGACTGTACGGAGATTGTCACATCAGGCTCAGTAGGAGTTCGGATGGGTTTCCTCATCGGCCTTCTTATCGACATCTACCTGGGGACCGTTACGTACAGCTAGTGCCGCTTGCGATCTGTGGTTAAACCCACTGCCAGCGTAGTGTCGAGTCTTTAGAGTCCCACACAGAGGGTTTCCCTGCTCCAGGCGAAACGATATAGAGGTCGTATGGTTTTACAACAAGGGTTCGGACACATACGTGTTTAAACGCACGTACGGCGTTCGGACAGTTTTTACTAGCCGGCTTTGGTTTAAGCCAGATTCTAGTACCAAGTTATTGGATTTATACAGTCTAAAGTTTTTCCGTGTTTTCACGGATTAGAGGGGCGTTCTCGTAATTTTTCGGGAAGCTTCTAGAAGCATGGTGACTTGGGGGTTAAGGTGGCATAAGCATTTATTGCTTAATGACTCATTTGTGTGATTCATCCATGGAGTTAATGCTTCTTTTATTGAGCTAATGACTCATGAGATGAATCACACAAGGTGAATGCATCAACCATGATGATTAATCATATACATTATTTATTTGATTAATTGTTATGGTTGATATATATTCTAATGAGTTCATTTTTCAAGATCATTCTTATCATGACTTTCTCTCTCCTCAAGCTCTCTCATTCTTAAAACCCTAACCCTAACCTCTCATGTGTTGAGATCAAGGGTTAGCTAGACTAATACATCCATAACCTCACTCTATATCCCCTAGGTAGCTTAGATTAGCACATTGAGCAACCTAGTTATCTCAAGTTAGAGATCAAGCTTGGCGTAGGAGCTCTCAGGTGGATCGTCTTTGACTCGAGGAGTCCGTTGAGGTGCTGATGTTCCAAGGAGCCTACGAGGAGTGGAGGACAGCGATGAAGACCCGAAGGACAGGTAACGTGAGGTATAACTTCGACTCCGACTAGTAAAACCTCTCGTAGTTTGCTAGTAACGGTTTAGATACGATTCATGCGCTCAAGTCCGTGTTACGAAGCTTTGATAATCATTTTTTATATTTTCCGCCTCCCCGCAAGTTCGTGGGGTGCGTGACATGGACTTACAGTGGTATCAGAGCCAACTAAACCATTACTAGCTTGTTAGCAACTAATTAGAAGTTCGATCGACGGAAAACACGAAAACAAAACCCTAACCCCCTAACAGTTTCTGTTAATTTTAAACATGTCTAAAAAATTATTTGATATGCGTTAGAATTCACAGCAGGGAAATATAAGAATACTGGGAAAATACGAGCCCCTAACTCGGCAGGACGGCCGCGGATCCGCGGCAAGAAGGTGCTTTTGGCCGCGGATCCGCCGCCGAGTCAACGCCGAGTTTACTCGGATTTGCTCTGTTATTCATATTTTTTGGTGTTTTGGTTTCCTATATGTTCTGTTTCTACCCAGGTTACTTCTGTGCTGGCTTGCTATTGGGGTAGACACGGAAAATGGTTGTCGATCGATGTTCTAAGATATTTGCTAATTGGGTTTTTATCTGTAATGTTTAATGTGTTCGTAAACCTCCCCTAACTGCTAGTATGTCGGTTGGCAGGGGGTTGCACATTTCTGTAATGTTTACTGTTTGTGTATATGGACTTGATTGGAGTGTTGTGATGATTAGCCGGGGTTTGAGATGGGTTTAATATTCATTCATTCGATGTAAATGTAATATGATGTAATATTCTTTTGCGGGGCACATCCAGGTTGCGGTTGTAGCCACCGTTGTATTATTTCTTTTTACTGTTTTTTGCTCCTAGGATAGACCCAAGGCGGGGTACACAAAACTACCGGGTACGTTGAAGTGTTTAGTGGCCTACTCACTTTGTTGAGGGAGACCGCTTCACTTCGGGTACTTGGCGGGTAGTTTGCCGTACCCGTAGGGGTCTAGGGTTGGGGTAATGGCTATTCATCACAACTGTGTAATCCGTCTTTTATTGCAGGCTCAAAGCAAATGCGGATTGCTAGTATATCCAATAAAGTTCGTCAGTGATCTGGAATGCTTATTATTGCGTCTGACGAATGTACAATATCTATATATGATAGCTATTAGACGTCACTTATGTTTTACACCCGCGCTAGCCCAGCCCCCGCTCTGTCGTTAGTTAAGTAACCTAACGGGTGATGACGGGACCCCGTGGCAAATGCGGATGGCATAAGAGGACGTGGTATTTTCGTTGTTTTCTGCAATGATAGATAAAGATGGGATGCATTGTTATAATGCAAAGAAAATAAACCATAGTTTAATCGTTGGAACAAATTTAAAAGAAACCACTCGGTTATTTTAAAAGATCAGAATTTTTAATTGCGGAGCTTCAACCACTCCTTTTAAAAAGTATCAGGTTCCTTCGATTATATCAAGTTCACTACGTTCACGGTTTTGCCAAAACCATTCGTAGCCCTCCGTCATTTCTTATGGATGGTCAGTAGTATTCAAGCTATGTTTGTTGGCCCTTAGTCAAGGCATAGTGTTTGGTAGCTGCTAGGGTATTCATTTGTTGCATTGATAGATGCGTTGGTTTGGGACAGTAGTATTACTTTGTTGGCCCTTAGTCAAGAGTATATATGGGTGGGTTCAAATTAACCTGGATAATGACGAGTAGAACTTGACATGTGACTTATGATTTGTTGGCCCTTAGTCAAGGTCATAAGAGCATGGGGTAAAAATCCACATCGGGAATTTCTAAAGAAATTGAAATTTGCAGAGAGATACATACCATTTTGGAGTTTGATGAATGTTGGTAGGATTCCTTCAACATTATCATACGATGATATTTTGGATCCCGATCCTACTGTGAGTATAAGCTACTTATCAGGAGATTCGTCACTTAACGATCAATGCTATAAACCAAGTAGGTGCCTAGAAAGGTGTCAGCGGGGCTACGCCCCCGGAGAAAAGAGATTATTTAATTAAGGAACTTCGTGAAAGCGTTGAAAAACCTCCTTCGAAGTATCGACACTGACCTGGCTGAACGGTTAAGCAAGAATTGTACGGTGAGAATAGTCCTGGCTAATTCTTCTTTTATGGTTTGAGGAAGGATTCGAGAAACAGTGGGAGCCATCCTGTTTAGATAAATTAAAAATCACTCTAAACTTGCAACAGCATCATGCTAAAATGTTTTCTTCTCTCTCTCTTAATTGCAGCGACCATGTGACCACGACTAGGTTACATCTAGATAACAAATTGACTGAATCTGACTTATATGACTGGCAAAGGTCTGTCCAGATGTCCATTACCTATGACAAGCTGGACCACCCTATTACTACTCAAGATCCCGCCGTCCCAGGTCCAGTTTCCACTGTCGCGGATATGAATATCCGTCAGACAAGGGAAAAAGATAAAGCGAAAGCTAAGTGCCTCGTGTTAGTTTCAGTTGATGGTGTATACCAGAAGCAGCACGAGAAGATAGACTTAGTTTCCATCTTTCTCCATAACAAAGATTTATATGGAGAGCAATCTCATATCACAAGATATGAAACCTCAAACGAATTAATTCAAGCGAGGTTAGCTGACGGGTCATCTGTAGGGGACAAAATCCTTACAATGACTAGCTGTATTGATTAGCTCAAGGACCTGAAGACCACGTTGGAGAAAGAGTCAGATACTGACTTGATTCTACAGTCTCTACCTTCTACCCTGAAGGAAACCAGGGAAGTGGAAGGAAAGAGAAGGGCAAAAGTTTCGGGACTGGATATAGTAAAAGAGGGATGTTCCTATTGTTATGGGATTGGGCATAGGCAGAAAGATTGCAGGGCTTTAGAAGCCAGTAGCCAGGATACGAAGCAAGTTGTGGCTTCAGCCTCAAGTGTGTTAGTAATTGAGAACTGTTTGTTAATTAACTCTACTTCCTGGGTTCTTTATACCGGAGCAGGATCTCATATCTGTAATTCATTACATGCTTTGAGAAACCGTAAAGTTATAAAAATAGGTGATTGGTCTCTCAGAGTTGCAAACGGAATGAGCGTGAACGCTGAATCCGTGGGAGAATATCGCCTAGGTTTGACAAGTGGGCAGATATTAATTCTACGTAACTGTCTGTATGTACCTAGTATGACTTGTAATATCATATCAGTATCCTCACTTTCAAGAGAGGGATATGATTTTACATTCGTAAGCGATGTAGTAAACATCCACCTAAATCAAGTTCTGATTGGGTCTGGTACATTAGATAACGACATATACGTATTGAGTCAAGCTCAGGTTTTCAATATCCAGAACACATTTAAAAGAAAGTCTCCGGAATTAAATCAGGCTTTCTTATGGCATTGTAGACTAGGTCACATCAATGAGAGAAGGTTGACTAAGTTACATAAAGAATGATATTTGGATCCATTCGAATATCAAACATATGCAACTTGTCAATCCTGTCTCAAAGGAAAGATGACAAAGACTCCGTTCACTGGACACGGAGTAAGAGAAAGCGAGCTCTTGGAACTCGTACACAGTGACGTGTGCGGTCCAGTGTCTACAAATGCGAGAGGTGGTTATTCCTACTTCATTACTTTTACGGATGATTTCTCTAGGTATGGATATGTCTTCTTAATGAAGCATAAATCCGAGGCCTTTGAGAAATTCCAAGAATACAGGAATGAAGTGGAAAAACAAACAGGCAAGAGTATAAAGACACTGAGATCTGATCGAGGTGGTGAATACTTAAGTGCCGAGTTCCTGGGTTACTTAAAAGAGAATGGAATTCTCTCTCAGCTTACTCCTCCATACACACCACAACACAACGGTGTATCAGAAAGGAGGAATTGAACCCTATTGGATATGGTTCATTCCTTGATGAGTAAGGCTGAGTTGCTGTGATATTTCTGGGGTTATGCGCTAGAAACAACTGCATATCTTTTGAACCAGGTTCCTACCAAAACTGTGCCTACCACACCATATCAGATGTGGAGTGGGAAGTGTTAGTGTATATGCCCTAGAGACCATTACTGTATCATACTAGTTTGTATATTACTTAATGGAAGCATGGGATATTCACCTTGTATAAACAATCTTGCTCAATATAGTAGTATGCTACTTGGTTTGTTTCTACTTCAATGTGTACATGTGTTTATTTTAGTATATCACCTATACACATTAGTGGAGCCCTTAGGATCTTTGCTTGATTACCAGCGTTGTGATGGCAGTCACACTAGTGGGGGCTGGGTAATCTATAAGCACATCCTTATGCAGATCCCTAGTCGCAGGACTATCGAGAAAGGGCATCGATACTCCGGAGTAGACTAGCGTATGCGCTTCTCATCCCAGTATGGGAGATGGTCTGTCCCACAGCCATCAGTACGTCGTACTGGAGATAGTATGCGGGTGCTCGTTGGGTTACGAGTACACTGGACAGGACTCGTCGGGAACTGTTGGTTGGTACTATACCTATCGTCAGTTATCAGTTCCCAGGTGACATGAGTACAGCTTAGTCCGCTGACTTGACACTGTCACTTCGCCTCGAGTATGTTCCCACTGTACTTAGATTACTACCCTACCACGGCTCAAAGGAGTCATGCAAACAGGTAGTAGTTGGGTGCAGTCCCGAAGCACTTGGAGGCAGTGACGGTTAGACAGGATTCGTCTCTCCCGGTATTGGGGGTTGACATCGCGCTGTGTCTAGGAGAGCCATTACACGAGTAGTCCCTGGCCAGGGCAAGCAAGATATACTGGTAGGTTTCTAGTGTTATCTCAGGGTGTTCTGGGCTTCACTCCGACACGACTTGTACCGCTATTAGGTGACTGACGTTTACCGCCCCCTAGGCCCTCCATGAGATGTATCATACGAACATACCGGACTGTATGGAGACTGTCACAATCAGACTCAGTAGGAGTTCAGATGGGTTTCACCTCGTCAGTCTTCTTGTCGGCATCTACCTGGGGACCGTTACGCACAGCTAGTGCCGCTTGCGGTCTGTGGTTAAACCCACTGCCAGCGTAGTGTCGAGTCTTTAGAGTCCCACACATAGAGCTATTCGCCTTTAGGCAAAAGAGTAGAGGTCGCATGGTTTTGCGACAGGTCGCATAGTTTTGCGACAGGGTTCGGTCACATCCGTGCACTTATGCACATACAGTTGTTAGTTATATGTATGCCCTAGAGGCCATTACTGTACATACGATGTATATTGTAGTGGATGCTAGGACATATATAAGGAGGACTTTCTTGCTCGACATGATAGTATGCTATCTGGTTGTACTTTATCTTAACATGTACTCTGATTGTCTCTATGTTACATATTGATAAAGCCCTTAGGATATGTACTCGACTACTGGGACTATGATGAGATAATACTAGTGGGGCCACGGTAGTCGACGAGTACATCCTATAACTGTTCCTAGTCGTGGGTGTATCGAGACAGGGCATCGATGCACCAGTGTAGACTAGCGTATACGCATCTTGACCCATATGATGGGTGATGGATGATCCCATATCCATCGGTGTTTGACATCAAGGATGGTGTACGGGTGCTCAGTGGAGACTGGGTACACTGGACGGACTCGCCGAGAACTCCCAGATGGTATTATACCATACGTCAGATGGCAGTTCTCCGGTGACACTGGTACAGAGTAGTCTGTTGACCCGAGATCGTCATAGAGTCATGTGTGGTTCCCACTGTGCTTTGATTTCCATCATACCACGTCTAAGAGGGCGTGCAAAAAGGTGGCTTTTGGGTACAGTCCCGAATCATATGGAGGCAATGAGCGATAGGAGGGGATTCGTCTCTCCCGGTATAGGGAGTTGATGTTGTGCTGTGTTCAATTGGCTATAACCGGAAATCCCTGGCCAGGGTTGCTGAGATTTACTGGTAAGTGTTATCAGTAGTTTCTCGAACTGTTATAGACCTCATATCGACACGACTTATCGAGCTACTGGGGTCTGACGTTTACCACCCCTAGGCGAGATATGCGACATATCAGACGACGAGACCGGACTGTACGGGAGTGTTACTGTTTGGATCCACAGGAGAAAGTACAGGCTTGCTTGTTGATCTTCTGAGCGCTCAATACCTGGGTAGCTGTTACGTTTAGCTGACCGCTTGCAGCTTGTGGGTGTTTGATATGATCATCACCTACTGCCGGCGTATTGACGATTCTTTAGAGTCCTACACAGAGGTTTCTTGACTCAGGCAAAACGGAGTAGGAGCACATATATGATATGTGCGGGACCGAGGATAATGCGATATGTGATACCGTATTATATTCTCGCGATATATGATATCAGCCGGGTCATCGGATCAAGTGTTGATTCGATGAATCGGTACGGATAAATATTAGCCGGTTATATGCGATATAGCCGGATTGTCGGATCAAGTGTTGATTCGATAATTTAATGTATAATAATATATGTGATATATTAAATTGCATTAACTAATATTTGCTCACTAAAAGATTCTTTTTCTCACTCGGGTAATACATTGATATATATGCGATATATGTTAATTGTATTATTTTATTTTGTTACGGTAAATATTATATATGTGATATATAATATTGTAACATGATATGATAACTAATGCAACTCGTTTAGTGGAGTTTAAACTTGATTAGGGTTCGGATTAGGGTTAATCTTTCTAGAAGTTTCTATAAGGATTTGTTTTGTCATGTGTAAGATATTTACAAATGACTCATTCTTTTAATTACCCAAAACCCTAACCCTAGTCAATTCTCTACATTGGTTAAGTGAACCATGGTTGCATAATTCTATCATATCTCCTTTTCCTATTCATCACAAAGAGATTAACATTATTCATTCATCTTCTTCCTCCATTTTCTTTCATGGAAAAACCTTTCTTGATTTTTCCAAGTGATGAATAATAGTGAGAAAAATATAAATAAAGAGAGCAAAATTCCTACTTCATCATCCTCATCTTCCCTTGCCATTTAGATGAGGGTGTTCACATCATTTCATGAGTGTTAGCTTGTGTTAAAGAAACTTCGAGGTAGATCATCGTAGTATCGAAGATCGGAAGCAAAGGTTGCGTCATTCTCTTCGTGGAACCACTCAAGAGTCCGGATCCCGATGATCGCAGCGAAGGGACCACAACACGGAGCATATGAAGTGAAGGACCGGATCTACAAAGGTTGTAATCCCTCTCACTTAGTGTTAAAGTTGTTAACATGATAGTTTTCTCCTAATCTCTAGTTTAAAGTTCCGTATTCGGGTTGTTCGGCACGGCTAAATTTTTATTCGGGCATGGTTGATGCCTCGTAGACCCTTGTGCGCGTGCCTAGCAACCCTACAGTGGTATCAGAGCTACTAGGCATTGGATGTCGACCTATGGGGGGTTCTCACTGTGTGACAGTGTGGCGAAGCATAGGCTCTTACCCCTAGGGTGTCCCGAGACCGGAAGGTGTTCCGGCGGGTTGTAGTCCTCGCGAGGGGGCATGCGTAAAAAGTAGCGGCTGAGGGACCCGTTGGTGCCACGGCGACCCCATTGGATGGGGTGGCTGCCTGACCTACAGTGGTATCAGAGCCAAGCTAGAGCTTTAGGCGAAGTCTAGACGGAATTTGAAGTCCGAACGAACCCGAAAACCCAAACCTAGCATGCTCTCTGTCCGGATTTTAAATCGTGGATTTTTCCGTATTAAAAATGCCCAAAAAATTCAATAAATAATTATAAGAATTACTGTGCAAACTCAGACGAACAATTCATCCAACAGAGCGCGGAACCGCGGCAGAAGCCCAGCTTCTGCGGCGGTTCCGCGGCAAGGTGATGACGTCACCTCCCAAATAATGCACAGTAATTCCTATTTTAATTTTCTGGGTTTTCTGGGAATTTTCAATATTTTTCAAGAGTTGAATTTTCTGGAGTTGTTTTGGGGATTCGGTGTTTCGATCGGGGTATCAAATTTTGTCTATGTGGTTTTCCGGATAACTTTTAGAAACTGTTAAAATGTTCGAACGGATATCAATAACTCACTTTTTCCCCTGTCGGAAAATTTTTCAAAAGTTGGATTTTTCCTCGTGTTTAAGAATGTTCTAAGTCATGCAAGTAACTCGATGGACCCTCTAGAAGACAACAAACCTTAACTCGATTATGTGACCGTCTTGAACTGCCCTTTGAACCTTAGGGTTTGGGGCAGTACGGCGTGCCACATGTGAGGCGTTGGCTTGACCCTTCTACGGCTGGACCATTGGTACTGTGGCATGTGATGGACGTTTTTAAACTGATTTCAAGTGTTGAAATATATTGGGGAAATCTTGGGTGCTTGATGATTCGATCGGAAAGTTTAATTTTTTCTATTTATCTGGAATGTGATACAATATTTGGAATCCACAGGTAGTTATGAGATAACTAATTTGAATATTATAAACATAGTAGTTTAGTCTCAGTTGATCGGTTGCTACAGAATTTTGATGTGATCAAAAGTCCGTCGCAATCACGTAGTGTACGCGGATACTCGCCGGGTAAACTTAATAGACAGCCTCACTCCGTAGCCCCGACCAAGTGACTGTACGAGAACCCCGTCGCCGAAAGCATCCGTTCGGGTGCTCCCAGTAGCGGTGTTCCGCCTTGGTGCACTTCGTCGACGGTATCGGGGGTGCTGCCGTCTACTAAAGTTTGCGACGAGCATTCGATCAGGACGTCGGGAATCTTGTTGAATTGCCCGACTTGACATTGAAAAGAGTTTTCGATAATGAGAATAAAATGCGTGGTTTATAAATGTTAGGCATGCGATGTCTAAGGAATTCATTTGATTAGGCATGCGATGTCTAAAGAGGTTGCGGATTCCAACTGTTGTAGTTTTACACTTTCTTTTCTGTGACCGTAAGCGTAGTATGTGGTGTATCGCCGGCTTCGTTGCTATACATCAACGACAATCGGGATACGCATACTTGCTTACGTTGATGATATGAGATATTATGTGTTGCTGTGATATGTTATATTGGATCGTCGCTTTTGAATAGCCGGGGGTTTTATGTGAGATGAGAGTTTTTCTTTTTCATTCATGTAAAATTCATTTGTATGTAATATTCTTTTATTGGGACACTTCCAGGTAGCGGAAGATGTCACCGTTGTATATTATTTACTTTTCCGCATTAGGTAGACCCAAGGCGGGGAGCACAAGTAACCGGGTTCTAGGGTCCAGTGGGAGACCATCTCGAGGAGTCGAGACCGGGTCTCCTAACCCTAGAATTGGCAGTGTTACTTGCCGCTCTCGTAGGGGTCTAGGGATGTGGGTTTGGCTATTCATCGCGACCGTGGAATCCGTGTTTTATACAGGCTCGTATTCAAAACACGGACGTCCTAGTATATCCAATATTTCATATATGTTCTTCTGCTGCAATGTTCTGTGATGAGATCATATTACTGCCTGAGACGAATGTTTATATATTATATATATGAGATATATGTTATATTGCAGATTTCGTTTCAAAAGAGATGCTTGTGAAGCATAATAAAATGGGACTTCATTAATGAGATTAATGAAATAAAAGAAACCTAAGATGTTGTAGAAACTTGTTTATAAAAATAGGTAGCTACAGTTCTTGCTTTGCATAGCGGTGTTCCTTGTAGAACATCCAGCACCTTATTCGATAAGGAAAGGACCGAGATCCCTTCACCGGGAGTGACTCCTTTAGCATTAACTGGCAGATGCTACAAACTCGGTTTGTCTTTTGATTGCTTCTATAGTTCTTGCTTTGCACAGCGGTATATGTGATATATCCTGCACCTTATTCGATGAGGAAAGGGCCGACGATCCCTTCACCGGGAGTGACCCCTTTAGCAAAACTAGAAAAGCCTCAAAAGCATTCCATTTAAAATCACTCGATTCTACAACGATATCAAGTTCATTACGCAATAGGTTTTCTGAAAAACCTGTCGTAGCCCTCCGTCATTTCAGATAAGTCCTACTTAGTATTCGTGCTACGTTTGTTGGCCTCCGTCAAGGCGTAGTGTGCGGTAGCTGACTAGTATTTATCTGCTTATGCATATGATGCAGATTGGATTAGGGTAGTCGTGCGGCCTTGTTGACCTCCGTCAAGGGTCGTGCGGGTGGGTTTAATTCAATCGAGAAATGACGGGTTGAACTTGACTAGTAGCCTATGGTTTGTTGACCTCCGTTAAGGTCATAGGACGCTAGGGGCAAAATATTATCGGGAATTTCAAGTGTTGGAATTTGCAATGAGATTGCATACCTTCTATGAGATAGTTGGATCCCGATACCCGCTGCGAGTAAGAGTTACTCCTGGGAGAGTTTTACACATTACAATTAGCCGATCAAGTAGGTGTCTAGAAAGGTGTTAACGGGGTTACGCCTCTGGGAAAACGAGGTTTACTGTAATTAGGTTCGTGCGAAAGCACGGGGGACCTCCCTCAAAGTACCGACACTGGCCTGGCTGAAAGATTGGCGAACTTGTAGCATGTAATTAATCCCGGCTAGTCTTTCCTTTTAGGGTTTGAAGGAAGATTTGACAAAAACAGTGGGAGACATCCTGATTAGATATATTAGATAACCAATCTAATCTTGCAAGAGCATACGCTAAGTGTTTTCTTCTCTCTCTCTCCAGGTAGCGACCATATCACGCCTTAATCAAGATAATAAAACGGATATATTGACCGAACCCGCTTGTTATACTGAGCTGGGGAACGTTGGTCCCGCTCCAACTTATAATTGTTATAAGACAGAGCAGGAAATTGGGGAATACCAGATTTCCCGTGCCGCCCAAACGAAGAAAGTGCATGTTGATGCATCGTCTTCAGGTGTGTTCATTAACAGAGAACTGTTTCTCAGTATCCTTTACGTCCTGGGTATGTGATACCGGATCAGGATCCCGTATATGTAATTTGTTACATGGGCTACAGATAAGTAGAGAACTGAGAACGGGTGATAAGTTTCATGAGGCAGAAAACGGTGCAAGTGTTGCAGCCAAGTCTGTTGGTCACTGTCACCCTGTATTACCAGAATACATTGATTCTGAACGAATGTTATTAGATACCGAACCTGATATACAAAATCATATCAGTCTCTTTATTAGTAAAGAAAGGATATAATTTTGTATTGTTGGATAATGTTTTGAACATTTCCTATATCAATAATTGATCGGTTCAGGCACGTTATCTAAAAGCATTGATATTCTAAATCAAACTACAGTTCTTAGTATACGGAACACACACAAGAGGAAGAGTTCAGAAATGAACGAATCCTTCTTGAGGCATTGTAGACTAGGTCATATCAATGCGACCCGACTGGCTGAAGTTACATTTAGATGCATATTTAAATCTGTTTGAATTTACATCTTGTGAAACTTGCCAATCATGTCACAAAGATAAGATGACCACAGCTCTGTTTATTGGAAACAGAGAAAGAGTTAGTGAACTTTTGGGATTGATACATGTTGATGTATGAAAGTCCCCTGTCTACACATGCCAAGATTGGTTCTTAGTACTTCATTACATTCTCTGATAATCTCTTAAGATTCAGACATATGTTCCTGTTGAAACACAAGTCCGAACCTTTTGAGATATTCACAGAATATAAGTTAGAAGTAGAGAACCAAAATATGGGTAAAAGTATTATGTCCTTTGATGAGATCAAGGAGGAGAATACTTGAGCACGGAATTCCTGGACTATTCTAAAGAAGAATGAGATTCTCTCTCAGCATTACTCCTCCGTATACACCATAGCACGATGGTATATCGGGGCGGAGCAAACTCACCCTATGTGATATGGTGTGCTCTATGATGAGTACTACTGAGTTTCCTATTTCCTTTAGGGAGTTATGCACTTGAGAAGCTGCATACCTATTGAATAGGGTTCAAATCAAATCAGTTGCCTACCACTTCATATGTGATATGGAAAGGGAAGAGCCTATATCTTAAGTTTGTTAAGATTTGGGGTTGTCCGGCCTATGTCTAAAAGCAAAATCCGGACAAGCTCGAGGCAAGGTCTGTTATGTAGAACTGGAAATGTTCCAGCTATACAAACTGCAGCTGATGATTTGGTAGAACCAAAGGATTCAGTAGATACCAACGAACCTCAGCCTCTCCGCCGATCTAGCAGGGTTCCTCACCCACCTGAGAGATACTTTAGTTTCTCTATGACAGTGGGAGCGGGGATTTCATCATGAGATGATGACCCAACTAGTTTCGAGCTGGCCATCAGGAGTGGGACTCTGTAAGAATGGCTGGATGCTTATCGATCTGAGATGGAATCCTTATACACCAACAAAGTATGGACTTTGTTTGCTTTATCTGAAGGGTTAAATCCCCATCAGGAGCGAGTATATCTTGAGAAGATTACTTGGTGTACATGGAAAAGTTGAGACTTTCAAAGCTATGCTTAAGTCCATCCAGATCCTACTTGCCACGGCTACATACCATGACTACGATATCTGGTGGTTGGGTGTCATGACTGCTTTTCTAAATGATGTTTTAGAAAAGTGCGTCTATAAGTACACAGCCAGAGGGTTTCGTAGACAGTGGGAGCAGCGAAAACGTGTGCAAGATGTTTTATATGATAAAGCAGGCATCGCGGAGTTGGAACATCTGTTTTGATGTGGTAGTCAAAGAGTTTGACTTCATCAAAATGGTAGATGAACCTTGTATATACAAAAAGGTAGTAGAGAGTATGGTGGTGATCTTCGTAGAGTACGTGGATGACATACTCTTGATAGGGAAAGAGTTTCTTATACTACGCTCGGTCAATCTCCGCTTATCACAAGGATTCTCCATATAGGATCAAAGTGATACCTCCTAAATCCTGGGTTTTGGATCTATGAGATAGATCTAATTGGATGTTAGAATACTCACTAGTTGTAGTGAGATGGTATCAATCGATCCTGGGGAGAATCACTGGAAGGGTTCCAGAGTGATAAGGATGACTGAATGTCAGTCGCAGGCATTGTCTATACCCTCAGTGGAGGGACGGTATGTTGGAAGAGTTCCAAGCTAGATACCGTGACATACTAGACGATTAAAGGCAAGATGCATCGTTACCAAGGATACTACCAAAGAGGCAGTCTGGATATATATAAGTTCATAAGATGAACTTCGTTCCTACCATTGTGTGACAATGGAGTTGTGGCTTTAGCCAAGGAACTACCGTCCCATCAGAAATCCAGATATAATTCTTAGGCAGTATCACCTGATCATGGAGATGGTTGATCTCCAGGGAGATCGAGGTTAGGAGAGTAGACACAGAGGACAACAGCGCGGATCCACTCACAAAGGCCTTTTTCCCAGTAGAGACTTTTATGGGATGGTTGAGTATGAGATACTTCAACCGCAGCTAATTGTTGGGTATGCGATACCATAACAGATGGCCCTAGTGCAAGTGGGAGATTGTTAGTTATATGTATGCCCTAGAGGCCATTACTGTACATACGATGTATATTGTAGTGGATGCTAGGACATATATAAGGAGGACTTTCTTGCTCGACATGATAGTATGCTATCTGGTTGTACTTTATCTTAACATGTACTCTGATTGTCTCTATGTTACATATTGATAAAGCCCTTAGGATATGTACTCGACTACTGGGACTATGATGAGATCATACTAGTGGGGCCACGGTAGTCGACGAGTACATCCTATAACTGTTCCTAGTCGTGGGTGTATCGAGACAGGGCATCGATGCACCAGTGTAGACTAGCGTATACGCATCTTGACCCATATGATGGGCGATGGATGATCCCATATCCATCGGTGTTTGACATCAAGGATGGTGTACGGGTGCTCAGTGGAGACTGGGTACACTGGACGGACTCGCCGAGAACTCCCAGATGGTATTATACCATACGTCAGATGGCAGTTCTCCGGTGACACTGGTACAGAGTAGTCTGTTGACCCGAGATCGTCATAGAGTCTTGTGTGGTTCCCACTGTGCTTTGATTTCCATCATACCACGTCCAAGAGGGCGTGCAAAAAGGTGGCTTTTGGGTACAGTCCCGAATCATATGGAGGCAATGAGCGATAGGAGGGGATTCGTCTCTCCCGGTATAGGGAGTTGATGTTGTGCTGTGTTCGATTGGCTATAACCGGAAATCCCTGGCCAGGGTTGCTGAGATTTACTGGTAAGTGTTATCAGTAGTTTCTCGAACTGTTATAGACCTCATATCGACACGACTTATCGAGCTACTGGGGTTTGACGTTTACCACCCCTAGGCGAGATATGCGACATATCAGACGACGAGACCGGACTGTACGGGAGTGTTACTGTTTGGATCCACAGGAGAAAGTACAGGCTTGCTTGTTGATCTTCTGAGCGCTCAATACCTGGGTAGCTGTTACGTTTAGCTGACCGCTTGCAGCTTGTGGGTGTTTGATATGATCATCACCTACTGCCGGCGTATTGACGATTCTTTAGAGTCCTACACAGAGGTTTCTTGACTCAGGCAAAACGGAGTAGGAGCACATATGTGATATGTGCGGGACCGAGGATAATGCGATATGTGATACCGTATTATATTCTCGCGATATATGATATCAGCCGGGTCATCGGATCAAGTGTTGATTCGATGAATCGGTACGGATAAATATTAGCCGGTTATATGCGATATAGCCGGATTGTCGGATCAAGTGTTGATTCGATAATTTAATGTATAATAATATATGTGATATATTAAATTGCATTAACTAATATTTGCTCACTAAAACATTCTTTTTCTCACTCGGGTAATACATTGATATATATGCGATATATGTTAATTGTATTATTTTATTTTGTTACGGTAAATATTATATATGTGATATATAATATTGTAACATGATATGATAACTAATGCAACTCGTTTAGTGGAGTTTAAACTTGATTAGGGTTCGGATTAGGGTTAATCTTTCTAGAAGTTTCTATAAGGATTTGTTTTGTCATGTGTAAGATATTTACAAATGACTCATTCTTTTAATTACCCAAAACCCTAACCCTAGTCAATTCTCTACATTGGTTAAGTGAACCATGGTTGCATAATTCTATCATATCTCCTTTTCCTATTCATCACAAAGAGATTAACATTATTCATTCATCTTCTTCCTCCATTTTCTTTCATGGAAAAACCTTTCTTGATTTTTCCAAGTGATGAATAATAGTGAGAAAAATATAAATAAAGAGAGCAAAATTCCTACTTCATCATCCTCATCTTCCCTTGCCATTTAGATGAGGGTGTTCACATCATTTCATGAGTGTTAGCTTGTGTTAAAGAAACTTCGAGGTAGATCATCGTAGTATCGAAGATCGGAAGCAAAGGTTGCGTCATTCTCTTCGTGGAACCACTCGAGAGTCCGGATCCCGATGATCGCAGCGAAGGGACCACAACACGGAGCATATGAAGTGAAGGACCGGATCTACAAAGGTTGTAATCCTTCTCACTTAGTGTTAAAGTTGTTAACATGATAGTTTTCGCCTAATCTCTAGTTTAAAGTTCCGTATTCGGGTTGTTCGGCACGGCTAAATTTTTATTCGGGCATGGTTGATGCCTCGTAGACCCTTGTACGCGTGCTTAGCAACCCTACAACAGTGTCCGGACAGTTAGCACTAGCGGGCTTTGGTTTAAGCCAGATCCTAGTGTACGTTTTGGGATTGGTTTTATCTCGTTTGTATTCATGTTCCTCGGAACGCGGATGCAGGTGTGTATGGACAGTTGACGGAGAGACATAGGCATAGGATTCTCATTAGGGTTGTTGACTGTTGACTTTTTGCTCAACCCTAATGAGAATATGATATATGATTAACATTAATATTAATTAAGTATTATAGTGACATGGTTGTTGAGGGGTTGACTTTGTTGACTTGTTGACTTTGTTGACCGGTTAACTAGGATGGACTAGTTGACCATCATCATGACAATAGCTATCATTTCATGGCAAAGACTTTTGCTTGCTTGTTTATCTTGTGCAAAATGAGTGCATGAAATGATATGGCTATTTTGACTTAAACCATCACATAATACTTGATTGGTATTTTTGTTATGATGACTTTGGATTATGAGAGCCAAAGGGAGAAAAGTCTTACTCATTCTCTCATTTCCTTTCTCTCTCTTGTTTTGAGCTTTCACCCTCTTCCTCTTGCTCTCCCTCTCTCTAGTCTATGGTTCACTTGTCTCATGTGTTGAGAAGCAAGAAGCATAGAGAAAAATCCCAACACACTCTCCTCTACTCACTCTAGTTCACAAGGTTTAGCAAACCGAGTGAACTAGTTTCTTCAAAGTTCGAAGAAGAAGCCAAAGGTAGAAGCTTTCGGGTGGATCGATCTTCGGCGCAAGGAGACGACGGGGTGAAGCCGATCCGTACACCATCGAGAGTTGAAGATGAAGGAGTTCAAGAAAGAAAGGTATAACCCCCTAACCGAGTAGTTAACAACTCCTAGTTAGGTTGTTAGGTAGATAGTTTAACAAAGATCCGTTTTGAGTCCATGTTATCTCCTCTAGAAAAATCGTTTTTCGTCATTTCCGCAAGCCCGTAAGTACCGGGAGCAGTAGCATGGCCTTACAGTGGTATCAGAGCCAAGTTAAACACTACCTAACATGTTAGCATAGTAACTAGAAATTCGATCGAAAAAAAAGTCGCGAAAAACACCCGGATTATCAACTTTCTGTCGAATTTTTCCACTGTTCAAAAAATGATAAATCATGCTTTAAAATTCGGCTCAGGGTTTTTAGAAGAAACTGCAAATAATTGGTCCACTGATCCGATCTAAGCGCCGCGGAAACGTGGCGGGAGCATGCTCCCGCCGCGGTTCCGCGGCCGAGTTGACTCGGCCGTGGGGAATTTTGGTTGCAGTTTGTTCTATGGGGTATTTTGGGATTTTTGGTATATGTTTTTTCAGCCCAGATTTTCCAGAAAGAAAAATTTGTTTTGGGGGCTTTAAAAACCGTATTTTGATCGAGTTTCTAAAGACTAAGGCTAACGGGTTTATATCTGTGATGTGATATTTGTATTGAACGTCTGCTAATCGCTATATGTCGATTAGTGGGAGTTATACAAATCTGTGATCTGTAATATTGATGGTATGTGTATATGAATTCATTGGATTGTCGCGGGTGAATAGCCGGGGGTTGTGAGATGAGAGTTTTCTTTTCTTTCAATTCATGTAAATTTGTAAATTGATGTAATATTATTTATATGGCCGCACAACCGGGTCGGGGTTGTAGCCGTCATTGTATAATTTCTTTTTACTGTTTTTGCTCCTAGGATAGACCCATTGAGGGGGTGCACAAACTACCGGGTATCCCGAAGTGCCGAGTGGCCTACTCACGGAGTTGAAGGAGGTTGCTTCGCTTCGGGTACTTGGCGGGTAGTTTGCCGCACCCGTAGGGGTCTAGGGTGGGGTATTGGCTATTCACCGCGACCGTGTAATCTGCTTTTCGTTATAGGCTCGTACGAATTGCGGGTTCTTAGTATATCCAATATGTTCATCTGTGATCTGAAATGGCTATCATTGCAATATATATATATATATATGATATTATTTAGGCGTTGCTTATGTTTTACGGCCGTGCTAGCCCAGCCCCCGCTCTGTCGTTAGTTAAGTAACCTAACGGGTAATGACGGGGCCCCGTGGCGAATGCGAATGGCATAAGCGTACGTCATATTTTGGTTGTTTTCTGCAATGGTAGGATTAAATGATGGGACGCATTAAAAGAACTAATGCAAGAAAAATACGCATTAAAAGAACTAATGCAAAGAAAAATAAACCAAGTAAAAGTCGTTGGAACACTTTCAAAAACCACTCGGTTTCTTTTCAAAATAACTTTTAAACGCGGAGCTTAAGCCATTCCTTTTAAAAGCTATCTCGTTCCATCGATTATATCAAGTTCACTACGTTCACGGTTTCGCCAAAACCATTCGTAGCCCTCCGTCGTTTCACATGGATGGTCAATAGTATTCAAGCTATGTTTGTTGGCCAAAGTCAAGGCATAGTGATTGGTAGCTATTGGGTATTCATGTGCAGCATAGATAGATGTGTTGGTTTGGGGCAGTCGTTCTACCTTGTTGGCCAAAGTCAAGGGTATGTGCGGGTGGGCTCAAATTAACCTGGAGAATGACGGGTAGAACTTGACATGTGACTTATGATTTGTTGGCCAAAGTCAAGGTCATAAGAGCATGGGGCAAAAATCCACATCGGGAGTTTCAAAAGAACTGAAACTTGCTAGTGTTGCATACCATTTGGAGTGTGATGATTCTGGTAGGATTCCTTCAGTTTCGTCACGCAATGATACTTGGATCCCGATCCTACTGTGAGTATATGCTACTCCTCTAGAAATTTCTCACTTAACGATCAATGCTATAAACCAAGTAGGTGTCTAGAAAGGTGTTAGCGGGGCTACTCCCCCAGGGAAAAGAGGTTCTTAAATTAAGGAACTTCGCGAAAGCGATTGGAAAACCTCCCTCGAAGTACCGACACCAGCCTGGCCGAACGGTTAAGCAAGTATTATACGGTGAGACTGATCCTGACTAATTCTTCCTTTTTGGTTTGAGGAGGGATTCGAGAGACAGTGGGAGCCATCCTGTTTAGACAAACTAAAAACCACTCTAAACTTGCAAGAGCATCATGCTAAAGTGTTTCTTCTCTCTCTCCTAATTGCAGCGACCAATCATCATGACCGGACTTAAGTTATTACTAGATAAAAACATACTGACAGGGCCAAACTACAAAGATTGGCTCAGGAATGTCAAAATGGCAATCACTTATGACAAGTTGGGGTATCTCCTTACCACCAAAGCTCCCCTGTCCCAAGTCCCACCTCCAGCGTCGCGGATAAGGAAATCCGTAAGACTTGGGAGATCGATAGCGCGAAGGCCAAGTGCCTCGTACTTGCCTCTATGGACAACGAACATCAGAGGAGGCACGAGAATATGGACCTCGAATCCATATTTCTCCATACAAAAGAACTGTATGGAGAGCAATCTCGTATCGCAAGATACGAAGTGTCGAAGAAGTTATTTTCGGCAAAGTTGGCCATCAGATCATCGGTAGTGGAATACGTACTTAAGATGATTGGCTTCATTGAGGAGCTCGCGGAACTTAGGACCACGTTAGAGAACGAGCTCTATACGGACTTGATTCTCCAGTCCCTTCCTTCCACTTACGCCCAGTTTATCCTGAACTTCAACTTACAAGAAAAAGAAGTTGAACTTTCAGAACTCCTCAACATGCTGAGGAGTGCAGAGGGCACCCTACAGAAAGGTAGGGAAACATCCACTTTGTTTGTAGCAGGATCTTCATCTTCTAGGTCCAAGGCGAAAGCCAAGGGAAAGAAGAAGAAAGCCTCCGCCAAACCAAGGGGCGGTGTTAGTAAAGTGGATACGAAGGGAAAAGCAAAAGCAACAAAGGTAGCGGGAAGGCTTGTGGATAAGGAAGAGTGCTTTTTCTGTCATAAGAGTGGTCACTGGAAGAAAGATTGCAGGGCTTGGAAAGCCAGAACACAGGAACTGAAGAAAGTTGCCGCTTCAGCTTCAGGTGTGTATGTTATTGAAAACTGTCTATCAATAAACTCTACTTCCTGGGTATTGGATACCGGATCAGGATCTCATATCTGTAATTCTTTGCAGGCGTTGAGAAACCGTAGGGTTTTGAAGGCAGGTGACATGACCCTCAAAGTTGCAAACGGAGCTAGCATGGATGCTAAGGCCGTGGGGGACTATCACCTGGGAATGTCAGATGGACATGTTTTGGTTTTACGTAATTGCTTTTTTGTACCCAACGCAACTTGTAATATCATTTCTGTATCTTTGATTTCTAAAGAAGGTTATGAATTTGCGTTTGTAAGTAATGTTGTAAACATTCACCTTAATCAAGTTCTGATTGGGTCAGGTACATTAAGCAATGGTATATACGTACTAAACCAACCACATATTTTCAATGTCCAGAATACACACAAAAGAAAGTCTCCGGAAATAAATCAGACTTTCTTATGGCATTGTAGACTGGGTCACATCAATGAGAGAAGGTTGACGAAGTTACATACAGAAGGATATTTGAATCCGTTCGAATATCAATCGTATGCCACTTGTCAATCCTGTCTCAAAGGAAAGATGACAAAGACTCTGTTCACTGGACACGGAGTAAGGGCGAGCGAGCTCTTGGGACTCGTACACAGCGATGTGTGCGATCCAATTTCTACACATGCGCGAAGCGGTTATTCTTACTTCATTACTTTTACGGATGACTTTTCAAGGTACGGTTATGTCTTCTTAATGAAACATAAGTCCGAAGCCTTTGGAAAATTGCAGGAATATAAGAATGAAGTAGAAAAACAATCCGGCAAAAGTATGAAGATTCTAAGATTGGATCGAGGTGGTGAATACTTGAGTGCCGAGTTCCTGGACTACTTAAAAGAGAATGGAATTCTCTCTCAGCTTACTCCTCCATACACTCCGCAACATAACGGTGTATCGGAGAGACGGAACCGAACCCTATTGGATATGGTACGGTCCATGATGAGTAACGCTGAGTTACCGCGATCATTCTGGGGATATGCACTAGAATCAGCTGTATACCTTTTGAACCGAGCTCCAACTAAGACTGTGCCTACTACACCATATGAGATGTGGTGTGGGAAGAGACCCTATCTTAATCACATTAAAACATGGGGATGTCCAGCTTTTGTCAAAAAGCAGCATGCGGACAAGCTCGAGGCACACTCAGTACAGTGCAAGTTTGTGGGATATCCAAAGAACTCCAAGGGATATTTCTTCTATTGCGAAGAGGAACAAAAGATTTATGTTTCTCGTCATGCCCACTTCTTGGAAACTGAATTTTTGGAAAATCGGATAAGTGGGAGCGCAATAGAACTGGAAGAAATTCCAGAACCACGAGCTATTACTGAAAGCTTAGTAGAACCAGAGGGTTCGAAAGATCAGGACATTCCTATGCCGCTCCGCAGAAGTAGTAGGCAGTCTCATCCGCCCGAGAGATACTACGGTTTTCTCATAGACGGGTATAGAGAGGATTGCATCATAGATTATGATGAGCCGACTAGCTTCCAGCAGGCCATTCAGAGCGTTGACTCGGTAAAATGGCTGGATGCAATGCGGACCGAAATGTAGTCCATGTACACCAACAAAGTATGGACGTTGGACGTTGCTCCAGATGGGGTAAAACCCGTAGGATGCAAGTGGATCTTCAAAAGGAAGATTGGTGTAGATGGACAGGTTGAGACCTATAAAACTAGACTGGTTGCAAAGGGTTTTCGTCAAAGACCTGGTTTGGACTATGACGAGACCTTTTCTCCAGTAGCTATGCTGAAATCCATTCGGATCCTTCTTGCCATTGCTGCCTTCCACGATTATGAGATTTGGCAGATGTTCGTAAAGACCGCTTTTTTAAATGGAAATTTAGAGGAGTGTGTTTATATGGACCAGCCAGAGGGTTTCATTCAGAGTGGGAGCAGCGGAAAGGTGTGCAAGTTGCTTAAGTCCATCTATGGACTAAAGCAGGCATCGCGGAGTTGGAACATCTGTTTTGATGAGACGGTCAAGGAATTTGGCTTTATCAAAAATCCAGATGAACCATGCATCTATAGTAGATTTGTAGCGAGAACTGTAGTATTCCTCGTTTTATACGTGGATGACATTCTTTTAATAGGAAATGACATTCCTATGCTACAATATGTCAAGGGGTTCTTGTCACACAGGTTCTCCATGAAAGACCTGGGTGATGCCTCATACATTCTGGGGATCCGGATCTATCGTGACAGATCCAAGAGGATACTGGGACTCTCACAGTCCAGGTACATCGACACCATACTGAAAAGATTCAGTATGGAAGATTCCAAGCACGGTAATCTACCGGCTTGTCACGGAGTCGCCCTCTCCAAAGAGATGTCTCCCAAGACTGATTTGGAAAGGGATCGCATGTCTATTATACCCTACGCTTCTGCGGTAGGCTCTATAATGTATGCGATGTTGTGTACCAGACCAGATGTAGCTTATGCACTGAGTGTGGTAAGCCGGTATCAGTCAAACCCTGGGGAGAAACACTGGATAGCAGTAAAGAACATTCTCAAGTACCTGAGAAGGACTAAGGAGATGTTCTTGGTGTATGGCGGAAAAGACCTCCAGATCGAGGCCTTTGCTGACTCCAGCTTCCAAAGTGACAAGGATGATTCCAAGTCCATGTCGGGTTATGTCTTTACCCTCAATAGAGGGGCGGTGTGTTGGAAGAGTTCCAAACAGGAACCGTTGCTGACTCGACGATGGAAGCGGAATATATCGCTGCTGCAGATGCCGCAAAAGAAGCTGTCTGGGTAAGGAAGTTCTTAACTGAACTTCAGGTGGTTCCGTCCATTGTTGATCCAATACCTCTGTATTGCGACAACAACGGGGCTATAGCTTTAGCAAAGGAACCAAGGTCCCATCAGAAGTCCAGACACATCTTGAGGCGGTATCACCTGATCAGGGAGATCGTGGGTCGCCAGGAGATCGATGTTCGGAGAGTTTCTACAGAAGATAACACTGTTGATCCAATCACAAAGGCCTTACCCCAGACTCAGTTCGAGCGGCTGATCGAGATGATAGGTCTTCGATACGCCAGTACATGGCCTTAGTGCAAGTGGGAGATTGTTGGTGTATATGCCCTAGAGGCCATTACTGTATCATACTAGTTTGTATATTACTTAATGGAAGCTTGGGATATTCACCTTGTATAAACAATCTTGCTCAATATAGTAGTATGCTACTTGGTTTGTTTTTACTTCAATGTGTACATGTGTTTATTTTAGTATATCCCCTATACACATTAGTGGAGCCCTTAGGATCTTTGCTTGATTACCAGCGTTGTGATGGCAGTCACACTAGTGGGGGCTGGGTAATATATAAGCACATCCTTATGCAGGTCCCTAGTCGTAGGACTATCGAGACAGGGCATCGATACTCTGGAGTAGACTAGCGTATGCGCTTCTCATCCCAGTGTGGGAGATGGTCTGTCCCACAGCCATCAGTACGTCGTACTGGAGATAGTATGCGGGTACTCGTTGGGTTACGAGTACACTGACATGACTCGTCAGGAACTGTTGGTTGGTACTATACCTATCGTCAGTTATCAGTTCCCAGATGACATGAGTACGGCTTAGTCCGCTGACTTGATACTATCACTTCTCCTCGAGTGTGTTCCCACTGTACTTAGATTACTACCCTACCACGGCTCAAAGGAGTCGTGCAAACAGGTAGTAGTTGGGTGCCGTCCCGAAGCACTTGTAGGCAGTGACGGTTAGACAGGATTCATCTCTCCCGGTATTGGGGGTTGACATCGCGCTGTGTCTAGGAGAGCCATTACACGAGTAGTCCCTGGCCAGGGCAAGCGAGATATACTGGTAGGTTTCCAGTGTTATCTCAGGGTGTTCTGGGCTTCACTCCGACACGACTTGTACCGCTATTAAGGGACTGACGTTTACCGCCCCCTAGGCCCTCCATGCGATGTATCAGACGAACAGACCGGACTGTATGGAGACTGTCACAGTCAGACTCAGTAGGAGTTCAGATGGGTTTCACCTCGTCAGTCTTCTTGTCGGCATCTACCTGGGGACCGTTACGCACAGCTAGTGCAGCTTGCGGTCTGTGGTTAAACCCACTGCCAGCGTAGTGTCGAGTCTTTAGAGTCCCACACAGAGAGCTATTCGCCTTTAGGCAAAAGAGTAGAGGTCGCATGGTTTTGCGACAGGGTTCGGTCACATCCGTGCACTTGTGCACGTACAGTGTCCGGACAGTTAACACTCGCGGGCTTTGGTTTAAGCCAGATCCTAGTGTACGTTTTGGGATTGGTTTTATCTCGTTTGCATTCATGTTCCTCGGAACGCGGATGCAGGTGTGTATGCACAGTTGACGGAGAGACAGAGGCAGAGGATTCTCATTAGGGTTGTTGACTGTTGACTTTTTTGCTCAACCCTAATGAGAATATGATATATGATTAACATTAATATTAATTAAGTATTATAGTGACATGGTTGTTGAGGGGTTGACTTTGTTGACTTGTTGACTTTGTTGACCGGTTGACTAGGTTGGACTAGTTGACCATCATCATGACAATAGCTATCATTTCATGGCAAAGACTTTTGCTTGCTTGTTTATCTTGTGCAAAATGAGTGCATGAAATGATATGGCTATTTTGACTTAAACCATCACATAATACTTGATTGGTATTTTTGTTTATGATGACTTTGGATTATGAGAGCCAAAAGGAGAAAAGTCTTACTCATTCTCTCATTTCCTTTCTCTCTCTTGTTTTGAGTTCTCACCCTCTTCCTCTTGCTTTCCCTCTCTCTAGTCTATGGTTCACTTGTCTCATGTGTTGAGAAGCAAGAACCATAGAGAAAAATCCCAACACACTCTCTTCTACTCACTCTAGTTCACAAGGTTTAGCAAACCGAGTGAACTATTTTCATCAAATTTCGAAGAAGAAGCCAAAGGTAGAAGCTTTCGGGTGGATCGATCTTCGGCGCAAGGAGATGACGGGGTGAAGCCGATCCGTACACCATCGAGAGTTGAAGACGAAGGGGTTCAAGAAAGAAAGGTATAACCCCCTAACCGAGTAGTTAACAACTCCTAGTTAGGTTGTTAGGTAGATAGTTTAACAAAGATCCGTTTTGAGTCCATGTTACCTCCTGTAGAAAAATCGTTTTTCGTCATTTCCGCAAGCCCGTAAGTACCGGGAGCGGTAGCATGGCCTTACAGGAAGAAACCCTGTCTAAAACATTTTAAGACATGGGGATGTCCAGCTTTTGTAAAAAAGCAGCATGCGGACAAGCTCGAGGCACGCTCAGTGCAGTGTAAGTTTGTGGGATATCCAAAGCACTCCAAGGGATATTATTTCTATTACCCATAGGAACAAAAGGTTTTTGTTTCTCGTCATGCCCATTTCTTAGAAGCTGAATTTTTAGAAAATCAGAAGAATGGGAGCGAAATTGAACTGGAAGAAATTCCAGAACCACAAACTGTTACTAAAAGTATGGTAGAACCAGAAGTTCAAGAAGAACAGGACATCCCAATGCCACTCCGCAGGAGTAGTAGGCAGTCTCATCCGCCCGAGAGATACTACGGTTTTCTCATAGACGGGGATAGAGAGGATTGCACTATTGACTATGATGAGCCTACTAGCTTCCAGCAAGCCATTCAGAGCGGTGACTCGGTAAAATGGGTGGATGCAATGTGGACCGAAATGGAGTCCATGTACACTAACAAAGTATGGACTTTGGACATTGCTCCAGATGGGGTAAAACCCGTAGGATGCAAATGGATCTTCAAAAAGAAGATTGGTGTAGATAGACAGGTTGAAACCTATAAGTATAGACTTGTTGCAAAGGGTTTCCGTCAAAGACCTGGTTTGGACTATGACGAAACCTTTTCTCCAGTGGCTATGCTTAATTCCATTCGGGTCCTTCTTGCTATTGCTGCCTTCCACGATGATGAAATATGGCAGATGGACGTAAAGACGGCCTTTCTAAATGGCAATTTAGAAGAGAGCGTCTATATGGATCAGCCAGAGGGATTCATTCAGAGTGGGAGCAGCGGTAAAGTATGCAAGTTGCTTAAGTCCATTTATGGACTAAAGCAGGCATCGCGGAGCTGGAACATCTGCTTTGATGATGCTGTCAAAGAATTCGACTTTATCAAAAATCCAGATGAACCATGCATATACAATAAGATTGTAGGGAGAGCTGTAGTATTCCTCGTCTTGTACGTGGATGACATTCTCCTAATAGGAAATGATATTCCTATGTTACAGTCAGTCAAAAGATTCTTGTCACAGAAATTCTCCATGAAAGACCTGGGTGATGCCACCTACATTCTAGGGATCCGGATCTATCGTGATAGATCAAAGAGGATGTTGGGACTTTCGCAGTTCAGGTACATAGACACCATAGTGAAGAGATTCTGTATGGAAGATTCTAAGCGTGGTAACCTACCGGCTTGTCACGGAATCACCCTCTCCAAAGAGATGTCTCCCAAGACTGATTTGGAAAGGGATCGCATGTCGATTATACCCTACGCTTCAGCGGTAGGCTCTATAATATATGCGATATTATGTACCAAACCAGATGTAGCATACGCATTGAGCGTTGTAAGCCGGTATCAGGCAAACCCAGGGGAGAATCACCGGATAGCAGTAAAGAACATTCTCAAGTACCTAAGAAGGACTAAAGATATGTTCTTGGTGTATGGCGGAAAAGACCTCTAGATTGAGGCCTTTGCCGACTCCGGCTTCCAGAGTGACAAAGATGACTCCAAGTCCATGTCAGGTTATGTCTTTACCCTCAATGGAGGGGCGGTCTGTTGGAAGAGTTCCAAACAGGAAACCGTTGCTGACTCAACGATGGAAGCGGAGTACATAGCTGCTTGCGATGCCGCAAAAGAAGCTGTCTGGATGAAGAAGTTCCTCACAGAACTTCAGGTGGTTCCTACCAGTGTTGATCCAATACATCTGTATTGTGACAACAACGGCGCTATAGCTTTAGCGAAGGAACCCAGGTCCCATAAGAAATCCAGACACATTTTAAGGCGGTATCACCTGATCAGGGAGATTGTAGATCGCCGGGAGATCAAGATAAAGAGAGTAGAGACGGAGAATAACACTGCTGATCCATTCACAAAGGCCATTCCTCAGACACAGTTCGAGAGGCTATTCGAGATGATAGGTCTACGATATGCCAGCTCATGGCCCTAGTGCAAGTGGGAGATTGTTAGTGTATATGCCCTAGGGGCCATTATTGTATCATACTTGTATGTATAGTACTTAATGAAAGCTTGGGATATTCACAGTTGTATATACAGTCTTGCTAAAAATGGTAGTATGCTATTTGGTTTGTGTCTACTTTAATATGTGCGTATGTTTCTTGTGACGTATCACTTATACATATTAGTAGAGCCCATAGGATCTTTGCTTGATTACCAGCGTTGTGATGGCAGTCACACTAGTGGGGGCTGGGTAGTCTATAAGCAACATCCTATACTTGTCCCTAGTCGTAGGATTATCGAGACAGGGCATCGATACTCCAGAGTAGACTAGTGTGTACGCTTCTCATCCCAGTTGGGGAGATGGTTTGTCCCACAGCCGTCAGTACGTCGTACTGGAGATAATATACAGGTGCTTGTTAGGTTACGGGTACATCGGACAGGACTCGCAGGGGAACTGATTGGTTGGTATTATACCCGTCGTCAGTTAACAGTTCCCAGGTGACATGAGTACAGCATAGTCCGCAGACTTGACACTGCTACTTCGTCTCGAGTGTGTCCCACTGTTCTTAGATTGCTACCCTACCACGGCTCAAAGGAGTCGTGCAAACAGGTAGCAGTTGGGTGCAGTTTTGAGCACTTGGAGGCAGTGGCGGTTAGACAGGATTCGTCTCTCCCGGTATTGGGAGTTGATATCGCGCTGTGTCAGAGAGCCATTACGCAAAGTCCCTGGCCAGGGCAAGCGAGATTTACTGGTAGGTTCCAGTAGTTTCTCAGGGTGTAATGGGCTACGCTCCGACACGACTTATACCGCTATTAGGGGACTGACGCTTGCCGCTTCCTAGGCTCGATATGCGATAGTCTTAGACGAACAGACCGGACTGTACGGAGATTGTCACATCAGGCTCAGTAGGAGTTCGGATGGGTTTCCTCATCGGCCTTCTTATCGACATCTACCTGGGGACCGTTACGTACAGCTAGTGCCGCTTGCGGTCTGTGGTTAAACCCACTGCCAGCGTAGTGTCGAGTCTTTAGAGTCCCACACAGAGGGTTTCCCTGCTCCAGGTGAAACGATATAGAGGTCGTATGGTTTTACGACAAGGGTTCGGACGCATACATGTTTAAACGGACGTACGGCGTTCGGACAGTTTTTACTAGCCGGCTTTGGTTTAAGCCAGATTCTAGTACCAGGTTATTGGATTTATACAGTCTAAAGTTTTTCTGTGTTTTCACGGATTAGAGGGGCGTTCTCGTAATTTTTCGGGAAGCTTCTAGAAGCATGGTGACTTGGGGGTTAAGGTGGCATAAGCATTTATTGCTTAATGACTCATTTGTGTGATTCATCCATGGAGTTAATGCTTCATTTATTGAGCTAATGACTCATGAGATGAATCACACAAGGTGAATGCATCAACCATGATGATTAATCATATACATTATTTATTTGATTAATTTTTATGGTTGATATATATTTGAATGAGTTCATTTTTCAAGATCATTCTTATCATCACTTTCTCTCTCCTCAAGCACTCTCATTCTTGAAACCCAAACCCTAACCTCTCATGTGTTGAGATCAAGGGTTAGCTAGACTAATACATCCATAACCTCACTCTATATCCCCTAAGTAGCTTAGATTAGCACTTTGAGCAACCTAGTTATCTCAAGTTAGAGATCAAGCTTGGCGTAGGAGCTCTCGGGTGGATCGTCTTTGACTCGAGGAGGCCATTGAGGTGCCGATGTTCCAAGGAGCCTACGAGGAGTGGAGGACAGCGATGAAGACCCGAAGGACAAGTAACGTGAGGTATAACTTCGACTCCGAGTAGTTAAACCTCACGTAGTTTGCTAGTAACGGTTTAGATACGATTCATGCGCTTAAGTCTGTGTTACGAAGTTTTGATAATCGTTTTTCATATTTTCCGCCTCCCCGCAAGTTCGTGGGGTGCGTGACATGGACTTACAGTTAGGGGGTTATACCTTAACTTGAACTCATTCTCTTCGACTCCTTGTGGTGGTCTGATGGTTCTCTCCTCGTCGTCTCCTTGTACAGAAGATGGATCCACCTGAAAGCTTCTACCTTTGGCTCCAACCTCAATCTTGAGGAAACTAGAACACTTGGTTTGCTAGACCTTGTATACTAGGATGAGTAGAGAAGTTTTTTGGGTTTTATCTCTATGGTTCTTGCTTCTCAACACATGAGACAATAGAACCATGAACTAGAGAGAGAGCAAGAGGAAGAGGGAGAGCTTGAGGATGAGAGAGAACGAGAATGATAGAATAAGCAAGACTTTTCTCACCCTTGCTCTCATAATCCAAAATAATCATAACAAATAATAATAATTGAGTACTATGTGATGGTTCATATCATATCAAATGACAATATCATTTCATGCACTCATTTTGTAAAGTATAACAAGCAAGCAAAAGTCTTTGCCATGAAATGATAACCATTGTAATGATGATGGTCAACAAGTCTAACCTAGTGAACCGGTCAACAAAGTCAACAAGTCAACAAAGTCAACCTTTCAACCCAACCATGGCACAATAATAATTAATTAATATTATCATTAATCATATTTCAAATTCTCATTAGGGTTTAGCAAAAGTCAACAGTCAACAACACTAATGAGAATCCTCTGCCTCTGTCAACCGTGCATACACACCCGCATCCGCGTTCCGAGAAACACGAATACAAACGAGATAAAACCAATCCCAAAACGTACATTAGGATCTGGCTTAAACTAAAGCTCGCTAGTGATAACTGCCCAGACACTAAACGTGCACAAGTGCACGGATGTGACCGAACCCTGTCGCAAAACCATGCGACCTCTACTCTTTTGCCTAAAGGCGAATAGATCTCTTTGTGGGACTCTAAAGACTCGACACTACGCTGGCAGTGGGTTTAACCACAGATCGCAAGCGGCACTAGCTGTGCGTAACGGCCCCCAGCTAGATACCGATAAGAAGACGGACGAGGTGAAACCCATCTGAACTCCTACTGAGTCTGAATGTGACAATCTGCGTACAGTCCGGTCTGTTCGTCTGAGAATATCGCATGGCGGGCCTAAAGGGGAGGTAAACGTCAGTCCCCTAATAGCGGTACAAGTCATGTCGGAGTGTAGCCCAGAACACCCTGAGATAACACTGGAAACCTACCAGTATATCTCGCTTGCCCTGGCCAGGAACTTTGTGTAATGGCTCTCCTAGACACAGTGCGATATCAACCCCCAATACCGGGAGAGACGAATCCGGTCTAACCGTCTCTGCCTCCAAGTGCTTCGGGACTGCACCCAACTACTACCTGTTTGCACGACTCCTTTGAGCCGTGGTAGGGTAGTAATAAAAGTACAGGGGGAACACACTCGAGGCGAAGTGACAGTGTCAAGTCAGTGGACTAAGCTGTACTCATGTCACTTGGGAACTGATAACTGATGATAGGTATAGTACCAACCAACAGTTCCCGACGAGTCCTGTCCAGTGTACTCGTAACCTAACGAGCACCCGCATACTATCTCAAGTACGACGTACTGACGGCCGTGGGACAGACCGTCTCCCCTGCTGGGATGAGAAGCGCATACACTAGTCTACTCCGGAGTATTGATGCCCTGTCTCGATAGTCCTACGACTAGGGACCTGCATAAGGATGTGCTTGTGGATTACCCAGTCCCCACGAGTGTGACTGCCATCAGAACGCTGGTAATCAAGCAAAGATCCTAAGGGCTCCACTAATGTATATAGGTGATATACTAAAAGAAACACATGTACACATTAAAGTAGAAACAAACCAAGTAGCATACTACTATTTTGAGCAAGATTGTCTATACAAGGTTAATATCCCAAGCTTCCATTAAGTAATATACAAACTAGTATGATACAGTAATGGCCTCTAAGGCCGATACACAAACAATCTCCCACTTGCACTAAGGCCATATACTGGCGTATCGAAGACCTATCATCTCGATCAGCCGCTCGAAATGAGTCTGGGGTAAGGCCTTCGTGAATGGATCAACAATGTTATCTTCCGTAGTAACTTTCCGAACCTCGATCTCCTGGCGACCCACGATCTCCCTGATCAGGTGATACCGCCTCAAGATGTGTCTGGACTATTGGAGATAGTGCCCTCAGAGTCAATTATTGGATCACATGCACGTGATTGCAATGATTGAGGGAGGACCTGTCCCAGTAGGACAGTCTTACTCAAGATGATAGTATGCTATCTGGTTTATCTTTATCATCGTGTACTGCTTTAGGTGACCTTACAGGTCACTATTGCACGTTGATAGAGCCCCTAGGATTCTTGCTTGACTGCCAGCAGTATGAGGGCGATCATATACGTGGGAGCTGGGGTCTATAAGCACATCCTTAAAAGGTCCCTAGTCGTGGGAGTTTCGAGACAGGGCATCGATACTCCAGAGTAGACTAGTGTATACAGTCGAGACCCCGACGAGGGGCGGTGGCCGGTATCACAAGCCACTGGTGTCAGTTGGTTCACCTAAGATGTATACAGGTGCTCATTGGGTTATGAGTACACCGGACAGGACTCGCCGGGAATATGCTAGTTGGTCTTATACCTAATGTCAGATAGCAGTTCCCTGGTGACATGTGTACAGGTTAGTTCATCAACTTGAGATCGTCATTTGTCTCGTGTTAGTTCCCACTGTACTTTGATTACTACCCTACCATGCTCAAAGGAGATATGCAAACAGGTTTTAGTTGGGTACAGTCCCGAGCCACATGGAGGCAGTGAACGGATCTTCAGGGGTTCGTCTCTCCCGGTATTGGGGGTGAGGTCGCGCTGTGTCTAGGAGAGCCATTACACGAAGTCCTTGGCCAAGGCAGGAGATTTACTGGTAGGTATTCCAGTAGTATCTCAGGGTGTTCTGGGCTACTCTCCGACACGACTTGTACCGCTTTTGGGGGTCTGACTTTTACCAACCCCCTAGGCCCGCCATGCGATGCTCATAGACGAATGGACCGGACTATATGGATATTGTCACTGACAGGCTCAGTAGGGTGTCAGGATGAGTTCGCTCATCGACGTCCCTTTTGGTCAATAGCTGGTAGCCCGTCACGTATGGCTAATACCTCTGACGTGTTAGTGGTTAAATCCACAGCCAAAGTATTGACGAGTCTTTAGAGTCCCCCACAGACCGTTTTCTCAAGTTTCCGGCGAAACGCTGTAGAGGCCGTATGGAGATATAGCAGGGTTCGTTCTTATACGTGCGGTATTGCATGGATCGTGATCAGACGGTTTTTACTAGCGGGCTTTGGTTTAAGCCGGATCCTAGTATCATACAGTATAGATTTTGTCTCATTGCATTTGTATTCGGTCGGAATACAAATATGGGTATGTATATACAGTCGCGGGGTTTTTCTGTAATTTATTACGGGATCAGTTTTTTGAAGTTGCCAGTTTGCATTCCGTTTCGGCCAGTTTTCCTTTGTTCCTTCACGGCCGGATTTTTCCGATGGAGGGGGTTATTTGCAAGTATGCAAATTAGTTATGTGGAGGATTTTTTTTGTAAATGGAGAGTTCATGATGGTTCTTGCATTATTAGATTCTTTTTCCATCTTCTCCTTTGCATTTATGAGAATGGATTTGGATTTGACCTTGAGATGATATTATTTTCTCATTATCAACATACATTTGCATATGCCTTTTTCTCTCTCTCTCCTCCTCATTCTTGAGTTGGACCGGACACTTTTGAGAGGGTTAGGATTCTTCATTTTAGAGTGGGGAAATTATTCAACTCATTTTTGCTTTGCCACAAAAATCCATAGCCATCTCAAAAGCTCATTTTCTTCTTCCCTCCTTCAAAGGCAACTTCACTACCCGCTTGAGACAAGTGATTCTACACTAGCCTACAGTATTCTTGGACACGTCGACTCGCCAACTTCGTGCCCGAGTTGCCTCGGTCCAGAGGTGGGAGACCGTAAAATAACCCGGCGGTGTGGTGCCCGTTCCGACGAGGAGATGAAGACCGGAGATTCCGCAAGGAGATCGGAGTGGAGGCCGAAGGCCGAAGGACACGGATCGCTCGGTATAGCTTTCTACCCATCTTCTAGTTTGCTAGGATTAGGTTAATGGCCCGATCCGGGTTTAAAGTGCGCGGTAGTGCCGGTTTACAAGTTTCGTAAAAGTTTCGTTTCCGCATTTCGGTGTCGGATTGACGGCCGGGGCGCTGCCGTGCACTTACATTGGTATCAGAGCCACGCCATTAACCTAGTCTAGCTTGCTGTAACGTTTTTACAAGTTCGATCGAACGGATATTCCAAAAACCGCATTTCTTGTCACAGTTTCTGTCGAAATTTTTTAGTTGTCAAAAAAATATTTAGTATGTTGCAGAAATGTGTGCAGGGTTTCTTGAGAACACTGGAGAAAATTGGTTCCATGATGCTACTGTAGCACCGCGGACCAGCGGCAAAACCCCATTTTGGTCGCGGTTCCGCCCCGAACAGTGGCTTCACTGCACCAAATTTCTTCAGTGGGTCTCTGTCTTGAAAATGGGGTTTTTGGTATATTCTTTTTGGGCCCAGATTTTCTTTGAGTGCTACAGTAGTGCTTGGGGCCCACTTCGGCAAATTTGATCGATCGAAAATTTTAAACATGTCGGTTCACAGTATTTACATTATATCTACGACCGTGAATGTCATTTGATCGGTAAATCCTGTCTAACTGCTATAGCCCTTTTAGACGGATTTGCGAACGTGACATTCACGTTGATGTTCTGTGTTGTGCTGTGATTTTGCGGATTGGTCGTGGGGGATAGCCTGGATGCAATGTTAGTACAGTTTGGTTATTTATGTACATTTGATATTGCGGGGCGAGCGTCCGACATGTGGACTGCCGTCACTGCCTGTTTGTATATTATTCTTTTGGGGCACGACCGGGCTGAGGTCGATGTACCTGTTGTATATATTTTACTTTCTGTACTAGGATTACCCCAAGATGGGGTGCACGGATAGCCGGGTTCTAGAGGGCAACGGGCCCGCATCTCATGGCGTTGAGACGGAGGGGGCCTCACTCTAGAATTGGCGGGCTATTCGCCGCACTCGTAGGGGGTACAGGTTGACCTAAGGAGGGGTGCCTAAGTTACCGGATTCCGTGAGGTGCTGGGTGGCCCATTCACGTTGCTGAAGGGGGCTGCCTCGCTTCAGGTTTTGGCGGGTAACTTGCCGCGCCCGTAGGGGTCTAGGATTTCATTGCATAGGCTATCCACACGACCAGGGGAACATCGGGTTTCAGTAGCGGCTCTTTGAAACCTGGGGATCCCAGATATCTGTATTGTTCTGTGATGCTTATTACATTTCTGTGATGTTGCATTTTATCACGCCTTGAGCGAATATTATATATTGATATATATATATATATACACTAGTAGATGTTGTATATGTTTTGCACCCGCGCTAGTCCAGTGCCCGCTCTGTCGTTAGTTAAGTAACCTAACGGGTGATGACGGGACCCAGTGGAGAATGCGGGTGACATATACGTACATCATTATTTTCGTTCTTTATTGGTGTGATCAATTGATGTGACTGCGTTGATTCGGATCAATGCAAGCTAAACAAACCTATTCTGATGTTGTTGGAACAATTTTTTCAAAAAGCTGTTATTGCAAGGACGTTCTCTTTTGTTTTGCACAGTGGTATTCGGTTATGAATATCCAGCACCTCAGTCGACGAGGCAAGGGACGAGATCCCTTCACCGGGAGTGACCCCTTGGACAGAAGTTTGCGTCAGGGCAATAACTTCACTATAGTCGATTACTTTTGCTTTGCATCGTGGTATTCAGTTCGAATATCTTGCGTCTCATTCTACGGGGAAAGAGCCGAGATCCCTTCACCGGGAGTGACCTCTTTAGCAAAGGTTTTCGCCACTATATTTTTATAAAAGCTATCCAGTTCCTTCAACGATATCAAGTTCATTACGTTAAAGGTTTTTCGCCAGAAACCATTCGTAGCCCTCCGTCATTTCAGGAAGGTAGCACTTAGTATTCATGCTATGTATGTTGGCCTTCGTCAAGGCATAGTGTATGGTAGCTATTTGTTACTTTTCTGCAGCATAGATAGATGCGTTGGTTTGGGACAGTCGTACTACTATTTTGGCCTTCGTCAAGGGTATGTACGGGTGGGTTCAAATTAACCTGGATAATGACGGGTAGAACTTGACATGTGACTTATGATATGTTGGCCTTCGTCAAGGTCATAAGAGCATGGGGCAAAAATCACATCGGGAGTTTCTAAAGAAACTGAAACTTGCCAGATATGCGCATACCTTCTGGAGTGTGATAACGTGAGCGGATTCCGTCACGTTATCATGCGATGATAGTTAGATCCCGATTCCTACTGATGAGTTGGTTTACTCCTCGGGTGATCCGACTAATTCTTCTTTCAGGTTTGGGGAAGAATTTGACGGTACAGTGGGAGGTTTCCAGATTAGATAAAGTGATAACCATTCTGATCTAGGTTAGAGTGCACGCTGAGTGTTTCTTTTCTCTCTCTCTTTGGCAGCGACCATGACCCGACCCTTGACTATGACTCAGTGACCAAAATTGACCGAACCTTCTTTAACACTGGCTTTTGGATTGTAAGAGTTGCAAACCTCATTGCCACTCCTACTTTAACCCCTTTCTCCAGGACACCCCGTAGTACTACGAACGTCTACTTCCATTGGACAAAACCATCGTATGGTTATATATGAACTCGAAGGAATTTATTCGAGGATGGTTTCCGGTTCTGGAGAAAACGAATAGGACTATTCAGTTGTCTTTTCCTTTTACCTTCTCTCAGGTTGCGAGTACTCCTTGGTTTAGGAGATAGTACACCTATTACAAAAATTGGATAGTCTTCTTCCAAACCTTAGGCTGGTGCCGAACGGTGGGGAATGAAGAAAACCAATTAGCATAACGATGGTGTATAGAAGGTATTAAGTAAAGACAAATAAAGGGATTAGTAAGAGGGCAAAGTAAACTGCGACTGCTATTCACGACCAAACCAAGTATTTCATTACCACTCCCACTTCACCTTTGTATTTCTCCAGGACACTCCGTATCACTACGAAGATCCACAGTTTATTTGGATACTCCATCGTATGGTTATATACGAACTCGAAAGGAACTTGTTCCAGTTCGGGGATGGATTCTGGTTCAGGAGAAATAAGAATAAGGTTTATTCGGTTGTCTTTTATCTTCACCTTCTCTCGCATTGCGAGTGCTCCTAGGATTAGGACAGTACACCCATTATGCTTATTGGATAGTCTTCTTCCAAACCATAGGCTGGTGCCGAACGGTAGGGAAGGAAGAAAACCATTTAGCCTAAGAGGGTGTACAGAAGGTAATGACTAAAGGCATATAAAGGGATTTGTAGAGATCGCAAAGAGATATATGGTTACAGTTGTGAATATGATAATGGAAGAGGCATTACTAGGAATATCCGGATACCCCTTCGAAACATTTCAATGTTTCAGTTTCACTGTGTACTGTTAAAAGAAAACTGATTTCCCAATTAGGCACTTACTCCAGGGTATGTATTTACCAGGTATGATTCTCACATCTGTATGGTTTTACAGATGATGAGTGGGAGTAAGTTATTGGGAATTAGGCGATCATCCTCATTATATCGGAATTCGTTGTAATTGGTGATATTTGAGGAAGTCACCTGGGTTGTTTGCCGGACGGTAAATATTTGGTTTTGAATATCCATTGTTGTGCACCAATTTCAAATTGATATATTTGTACGTCTATTTTTATAGAGTGAGATATACCTTTTTGAGATTATGTCCAAGACATTTACCTATATCAGTCGATGGTTAGGTAAGGAGCATTAAACAACGGTGTAATTCTTCATAACCATAAGTACAGTTTTCAACCTACGACACACAGGGAATGAGTTATTAGACTCAGGGGACTTATACAGAGTATTGTATATTGTCCAGTGTCCATTAGGACAGAGGGGTTGGTACTCGTACTATATTCTGTTTACTTGTGACTTCTCTAGTTCTTAGACATGTGTTTCGTAGAAATGCAAGGTCTAAGTTTTGAGAAGTTATAGGTATAAGAGTAAAGTAGAGAACCAGGTATTGCAAGTATCAGGATTCTTCAAGGTGATCGAAGAAGTAGATACTTGTGTGTGGTATTCAGTTGATAGTAATGGTTTTAAGAGAACTTGCTTCTCTTTCAGGTTACTCATAATTGGAAGCACTCCTAAGTTGAGTAATGCTGATAGGCCTCTTTCCATTTAGTTGACATGCACTGGAGACAGCTTCATGATTTGAATCTGGTTCAATTAAATCAGTGCCTCTGTTTCTATATTGGATATAGAACGGTTCATATCTTAACGATGTTAAGGTACGGGGAGTTGTCCGGCATATGCTTAAAACCAGACTCTGGGTAACTCAAGGCACGTTTCCGTAATAGCTGTTTGTGGGTTGACCCAAGCTATGACGAGGGTTGACTTTCTACCATCTGGAAGATCAATAGTGATATTGTTCTAGACTCCCCACAGTTTTAATAAAAATGGATTTTTTTTCCAGAAAACAGTAGTGGGAGTATGGTAGAACTGGAAGTGATTCCAGAACCGCAAACGATTACTGAAAATTTGATAAGAACCTAAAGATTCAATCTGACTTGACATTCCATTGGCCACTCCGCAGATATGGTGGGTAACCTCAGGCACCCGAGAGGTACTCAGGTAGCCTCAAGGACGGTGACAGGGAGGTTCTTGTTTACCCAGACTTGCCATTGCTGTTGTTCCAGACTGTGAGACCCGGCAGGAGGATGAGTATAGTGTCATTCTAAACTAGCTTTAGAAGTGTACGTCTCTATGACTCTGCCAAAAGGTTGTCGTAGTCAGTGGGAGCAGCGGAAGCATAGCGGACAAGTGGCTTATGTCTATTTATAGACTAAAGCAGATATAGCGGAGATAGATCATCTATTTCTGATGTGATAGTCATAGGTTTGACTTCATCAGAATATGGGATGGATCTGTTAAGAAGGTAGTAGGGTGTGACGTCCTGGTATTTGGATGACATACACAGAGTAGGAAGTGATATTCCTATACTACGATCGGTTATACTTTGGTTGTCACACAGTGGTTTCTCCACATGGCACTTGGATATAATATCAAGACATTCTGGTTACTAGATCAATAGATCTAGATTTGGGTGGTTTCCCAATCAGGGTACTTAGACATCATTCTAAGAGTTTTTAGAATGGATGACTCCTGGCACGCTAGTATACCTACAGTGTTGGAGATAGTGCCTTCAGAGTCAATTCTTGGATCATAGGCACGAGATTGCAATGATTGAGGGAGGACCTATCCCAGGAGGACAGTCTTACTCAAGATGATAGTATGCTATCTGGTTTACCTTTATCATCGTGTACTGCTTTAGGTGACCTTACAGGTCACTATTGCACGTTGATAGAGCCCCTAGGATTCTTGCTTGACCACCAGCAGTATGAGGGCGATCATATACGTGGGAGCTGGTAGTCTATAAGCACATCCTTAAAAGGTCCCTAGTCGTGGGAGTTTCGAGACAGGGCATCGATACTCCAGAGTAGACTAGTGTATACAGTCGAGACCCCGATGAGGGGCGGTGGTCGGTCTAACAAGCCACTGGTGTCAGTTGGTTCACCTAAGATGTATACATGTGCTCATTGGGTTATGAGTACACCAGACAGGACTCGCCGGGAACATGCTAGTTGGTCTTATACCTGACGTCAGATAGCAGTTCCTTGGTGACATGTGTACAGGTTAGTTCATCGACCAGGGGATCGTCATTTGTCTCGTGTGAGTTCCCACTTTACTTTGATTACTACCCTACCACGCTCAAAGGAGACGTGCAAACAGGTTTTAATTGGGTACAGTCCCGAGCCACATGGAGGCAGTGAGCGGATCTTCAGGGGTTCGTCTCTCCCGGTATTGGGGGTGAGGTCGCGCTGTGTCTAGGAGAGCCATTACACGAAGCCCTCGGCCGAGGCAGGAGATTTACTGGTAGGTATTCCGGTAGTATCTCAGGGTGTTCTGGGCTACACTCCGACACGACTTGTACCGCTTTTGGGGGTCTGACTTTTACCAACCCCCTAGGCCCGCCATGCGATGCTCATAGACGAACGGACCGGACTGTACGGATATTGTCACTGACATGCTCAGTAGGGTGTCAGGATGAGTTCGCTCATCGACGTCCCTTTTAGTCAATACCTGGTAGCCCGTTACGTATTGGCTTATACCTCTGACGTGCTAGTGGTTAAATCCACGACCAAGGTGTTGACGAGTCTTTAGAGTCCCCCATATTTAGTTACTCAAGCTTTCGGGCGAAACGCTGTAGAGGCCGTATGGATATATGGCAGGGTTCGATCAGATACGTGCGGTATTGCACGGATCAGGATCGAACGGATATTACTACCCTGCTTTGGTTTAAGCCGGATCCTAGTATAGTACAGTGTAGATTTTGTCTCATTGCATTTGTATTTTGGTCGGAATACAAATGCGGGTGTATATACACAGTATCGGGGTTTTCCTGTAATTTATTACGGGACCAGTTTTCTGGAGTTGCCAGTTTGATTTCCGTTTCGGCCATTTTCATTTGTATCTTTCAATGGCCGAAGATTGGTGGAGGAGGGCTTATTTGCATTTGTGCAAATAAGCTTTTGTGGAGGGGGTATTTGCATATTCTTGTGTCATGATGGTTGCACCATCCATTGACCATTTGACTTGATTTGTTCATGATGGCTTGACTTTTAAAAGTCATGATTGTTGATGGTGATGGGTTATGATGAGGTTGGAAGAGTGTTGTTTTTGATTGGTGATCATTTCTACATTTGATTTCTTTTTCCCTCTCTCTTGCATTATTCACTCAACCCCACTCTCATTTTCTCCTCTCCCATTCACCATGGCCGGCCACACTTGGAGGAGGGGCTGTCCCAAAGTTTTGGGTGGGGTTCTTGGTTCATTTGTATTGCACAAAATCCTTTTAGCTCCATCTCCAAAACTCCATTCCTCCACCATCTCAAAAGGCAACTCCATACAAACCCCAAATGAGATATAGATCTCTACACTATTCTACAGCAAATCTTGGGCACGTCGACTCGCCAGCTTCGTGCCCGAGTTGTCTCGGTATAGAGGTGGGAGCCCGTAAAAGAAGCAGGCGACGTGGTGCCCTTCCGGCAACGAGGTGGAGACCGGAGACTCCGCGAGAGATCGGGACGACGACGAGAAGACCGGAGGACACGGATCACTCGGTATATCTCTCTTTCCTATCTAGTGTTAGCTAGGACTAGTTAATGGCCCGATCCGGGTTTTTAGTGCGCGGTGGTGCCGGTTCAAGAAAATTAAAGTTAGCCATTGCTTCGGCATTTGTCCTCGGGATGGAGGCCGGGGCGCCGCCGTGCACTTACAGTGGTATCAGAGCCTCGCTATTAACATAGTCTAGCTTTGTCTAATGTGTTTTACATTTCCGATCGAACAATTTTCCAAAAACTGTATTTTTCTTCACATCAGTTTCTGTCGAAATTTTTTGAAGTCCAAAAATTTTTCAGGTTGTTTCAGAATGATGGGTAGAAAATTCTAAGAGTTCTGAGAAAATTTGGTTTCGTGAACAGTCTAAAGGACCGCGGAACCGCGGCCAAACCCATGCTTGGGCCGCGGTTCCGCCGCGACTTTAACTGTTCAGTCCCCCAAACTTTTGCAGAATGCTCCTGAGTTGAAAATGTGGTTTCTGGAATGTTAATTTTTTGGGCCCAGAATTTCTTGATGTTCTACAGTAGTACTTTGGGGCCCACTTGATAAAATTTGATCGATCGGATATTTTAAACACATTAGTTCACAGTATTTACATTATATCTGCGACCGTGAATGTCACTTGATCGGTAAATCCAGTCTAACTGCTATAGCCCGGTTAGACGGATTTGCGAACGTGACTTTCACGTTGATGTTCTGTGTTATGCTGTGATGTTGCGGATCGGTCATGGGGGATAGCCTGGATGCAATGCTAGTACAGTTGTGGTTGTATTGTGTACATTTGATATTGCGGGGCGAGCGTCTGACATGTGGACTGCCGTCACTGCCTGATTGTATTATTATTTTGGGGCACGACCAGGTTGCGGTCGATGTACCCGTTGTATGTATATCTTACTTTGTGTACTAGGATTACCCCAAGGCGGGGTGCACGGATAGCCGGATTCTAGAAGGCAACAAGCCCGCATCTCATGGCATTAGGACGGAAGGGGCTTCACTCTAGAATTGGCGGGCTATTCGCCGCACTCGTAGGGGGTACAGGTTGACCCAGGAGGGGTGCCCAAGTTACCGGATTCCGTGAAGTGCCGGGTGGTCCATTCACGTTGCTGAAGGGGGCTGCCTCGCTTCAGGTTTTGGCGGGTAACTTGCCGTGCCCGTAGGGGTCTAGGATTTCACTGCATAGGCTATCCGCACGACCAGGGGAACGTCGGGTTTCAGTAGTGGCTCTGTGAAACCCGGGGATCCCAGATATCTGTATTTTTCTGTGATGCTGTACATTTCTGTGATGTTGCATTTTATCACGCCTTGAGCGAAATATAATATATTGGTATATCTATTAGTAGATGTTGTATATGTTTTACATCAGCGCTAGTCCAGTCCCCGCTCTGTCGTTAGTTAGCTAACCTAACGGGTAATGACGGGACCCAGTGGTGAATGTGGATGGCATATACGTACGTCATATTATTTTCGTTCTTTGTGGTGTGATCAATTGATGGGACTGCGTTGATTCGGATCAATGAAAGTTAAAAACAAACCTAATCTGATGTTGTTGGAACACTTTTCAAAAAGCTGTTATTACAAGGACGTTCTCTTTTGTTTTGCATTGTGGTATTCAGTTGGAATATCCTGCTCCTCACTCGACGAGGCAAGGGCCGAGATCCCTTCACCGGGAGTGACCCCTTGGACAAAAAGTTTGCGTCAGGGAAATGACTTCACTATAGACGATTACTTTTGCTTTGCACCATGGTATTCAGTTGGAATATCCTGCACCTCATTCTACTGGGAAAGAGCCGAGATCCCTTCACCGGGAGTGACCTCTTTAGCAAAGGTTTTCGTCACTATATTTTTAAAATCTATCCGTTCCTTCAACGATATCAAGTTCATTACGTTAAAGGTTTTCGCCAGAAACCATTCGTAGCCCTCCGTCGTTTCATATAGGTGGTCAATAGTATTCAAGCTGTGTATGTTGGCCAAAGTCAAGGCACAGTGATTGGTAGCTATTGGGGTATTCATATGCAGCATAGATAGATGCGTTGGTTTGGGACAGTCGTACTGCCATTTTGGCCAAAGTCAAGGGTAGGTACGGGTGGGTTCAAATTAACCTGGAAAATGATGGGCAAAACTTGACATGTGACTTATGATATGTTGGACAAAGTCAAGGTCATAAGAGCATGGGGAAGAAATCACATCGGGAGTTTCTAAAGAAACTGAAACTTGCCAGATATGCGCATACCTTCTGGAGTGTGATGACGTGAGCGGATTCCGTCACGTTATCATGCGATGATAGTTGGATCCCGATTCCCACTGATGAGTTAGTTTACTCCTCGGGTGACCCCGACTAATTCTTCTTTTAGGTTTGGAGGAGAATTTGAGGTAACAGTGGGAGGTTTCCAGATTAGATAAATTGGTAACCATTCTGATCTAGGTTAGAGTGCACGCTGAGTGTTTCTTTTCTCTCTCTCTTTGGCAGCGACCATTGACCCGACCCTAAGACCATGACTCAGTGACCAAGTTGACCGAACCTTCTTAAACACTGGCTTTTGGATTGTCAGAGTTGCAAACCTCATTTCCACTCCTACTTTTACCCTTTTCTCCAGGACACCCCGTATTACTACGAACGTCCACTTCCATTAGACAAAACCACCGTATGTTTATATACGAACTCGAAAGAATTTATTCGAGAATGGTTTCAGGTTCTTGAGGAAACGGATAGGACTATTCAGTTGTCTTTTCCTTTTACCTTCTCTCAGGTTGTGAGTGCTCCTTGGTTTAGGAGACAGTACACCTATTACACAAATTGGATAGTCTTCTTCCAAACCATAGGCAGGTGCCGACCGATAGGGAATGAAGAAAACCAATTAGCCTAACGATGGTGTACAGAAGGTATTAAGTTAAGACAAAGCAAGGGATTAGTAAGAGGGCAAAGTAAACTGCGACTGCTATTCACGACCAAACCAAGTATTTCTTCGCCAATCCTAAATCACCTTTGTATTTCTCCAGAACACTCCGTATCACTACGAAGATCCACAGTTTATTGGATACTCCATCATATGGTTATATACGAACTCGAAAGGAACTTGTTCCAGTTCGGGGATGGATTCTGGTTCAGGAGAAATAGGAATAAGGTTTATTCGGTTGTCTTTTATCTTCACCTTCTCTCGCTTTGCGAGTGTTCCTAGGATTAGGACAGTACACCCATTATGCTTATTGGATAGTCTTCTTCCAAACCATAGGCTGGTGCCGAACGGTAGGGAAGGAAGAAAACCATTTTTCCTAAAGGGGTGTACAGAAGGTAATGACTAAAGACATATAAAGGGATTTGGAGAGGTGGCAAAGAATTACACGGTTACAGTTGTGAATCTGGATAATGGAAGAGGCATTACTAGGAATACCGGGATACCCCATCGAAACATTTCAATGTTTCAGTTTCACTGTGTACTGTTAAAGGAAAACTGATTCCCCAGTTAGACACTTGCTCCAGGGTATGTATTTACCAGGTAGGATTCTCATATCTGTATGGTTTTACAGATGATGAGTGGGAGTAAGTTTTTGGGAATTGGGTGATCATCCTCATTATATCGGGATTCGTTGTAATCGGTGATATTTGAGGAAGTCACCTGGGTAGTTTGCCGGTCGGCAAATATTTGGTTTTGAATATCCGCTGTTATGTACCAATTTCAAATTGATATATCTGTACGTCTATTTGAATAGAGTGAGATATACCTTTTTGAAATTATGTCTACGACATTTGCCTATATCAGTGGATGGTTAGGTAAGGAGCATTAAACAACGGTGTAATTCTTCTTAACCATAAGTACAGTTTTCAACCTACGACACACAGTGAATGAGTTATCAGACTCAAGGGACTTATACAGAGTATTGTATGTTGTCCAGGGTCCATCAGGATAGAGGGGTTGGTCCTCGTACTATATTCGGTTTACTTATGACTTCTCTAGTTTTTAGACAGGTGTTTCGTGGAAACACAGGGTCCGAATTTTGAGAAGTTATAGGTATTTGAATAGAGTAGAGAACCAGGTGTAGCAAGTATCGGGATTCTTCAAAGTGATCGAAGATGTAGATACTTGTGTATGGTATCCAGTTGATAGTAATGATTTAGGGAACTTGCTTCTCTGTCAGGTTACTCATAATTGGAAGCATTCCTAAGTTGAGTAACGCTGATACGCCTCCTTCCATTTAGTTGACATGCACTGGAGACAGCTGCATGATTTGAATCTGGTTCAATTAAATCAGTGCCTCTGGTTCTATATTGGATATAGTACAGTTCATATCTTAACGATGTTAAGGTACGGGGAGTTGTCCGGCTTATGATTAAAACCAGACACTGGACAACTCAAGGCACGTTTCTGTAATGGCTGTTTGTGGGTTGACCCAGGCTATGACGAGGGTTGACTTTCTACCATCTGGAAGATCAATAGTGATATTGTTCTAGACTCGCCACAGTTTTATTAAAAATGGATTTTTTCAGAAAACAGTAGTGGGAGTATGGTAGAACTGGAAGTGATTCCAGAACCACAAACGATTACTGAAGATTTCATAGGAACCTAAAGATTCAATCTGGTTTGACATTCCATTGGCCACTCCGCAGATTTGGTGGGTAACCTCAGGCACCCGAGAGGTACTACGGAGCCTCAAGGACGGTGACATGGAGGTTCTTGTTTACCCACACTTGCCATTGCTGTTGTTCCAGACTGTGAGACCCGGCAGGAGGATGAGTATAGCGTCGTTCTAAACTTGCTTTAGAAGTGTGCGTGTATATGACTCTGCCAGAGGGTTGTCGTAGTCAGTGGGAGCAGCGGAAGCATTGGTGGACAAGTAACTTATGTCTATTTATAGACTAAAGCAGATATAGCGGAGATAGATCATCAATTTCTGATGTGACAGTCATCGGTTTGACTTCATCAGAATAGGGGATGGATCTGTTAAGAAGGTAGTAGGGTGTGATGTCATGGTATTTGGATGACATACACAGAGTAGGAAAAGAAATTTCTATACTACGATCGGTTATACTTTGGTCGTCACACAGTGGTTTCTCCACATGGGACTTGGACATTATATCAAACATACTGGTTACTAGATCTATGGTTTTAGATCTAGATTTGGGTGGTTTCCCAATCTGGGTACTTAGACAGCATTCTAAGAGTATTTAGAATGGACGACTCCTGGCACGGTAGTGTACCTGCAGGTGATGGAGTCACCCTCTCTAAAGGTGTCTTACAGACTAAAGGGGAGAGGGATGTGCATGATTGGGAGATCACTTGCTCAGGCAATTGAGTCAATCATGAGATATCAAGTACCACACCAGATGTTGTTCTTGCACTAGATGCAATAAGTTGACATTGATCCAATCCTGGAGAAACAGTCGGAGGCGGTATTAGAACATAAGTGAATGTTCTAGTGATATGATAACGACAGCCTCTTTAGGGAGACGGTTATCATTCCAGGCTTCCAAGGTGACCTGGACGACAAGGAGGTTGTCAGAGTTATAGTTTTTCCTTCCGACGAGGGGCAGTATTTTGGACAGGTGATCCAAGGCAATACTGAGGGAGGCATAGCGCAGGATACTGATTAAGTTCAGTTGACGATACAGTCTAAGAAGCTTGGATTTGGAGTTCATTTATGAGATAGGTCCCATCAGACATCCAGACACATTCTAAGACAGGTATTGCTCATTTCGGGAGATGGGTTTCTCCGCGAACTTGAGATATAGCGAGACATAGAAAGAGACATCATGGCGGATCCACTCACTAAGGCTATTCCTCGAACGCAATAGTTTCGCAAGCGAGCTTTGTGAGACTGACTAGTAGAGGAATTGGGTGTTCGGTATCATACGGGCTGTGAGTATGCGACATCGCAATAATTAGCCTTGAGTGCAAGTGGGAGATTGTTGGAGATAGTGCCCTCAGAGTCAATTATTGGATCACAGGCACGTGATTGCAATGATTGAGGGAGGACCTATCCCAGGAGGATAGTCTTACTCAAGATGATAATATGCTATCTGGTTTACCTTTGTCATCGTGTACTGCTTTAGGTGACCTTACAGGTCACTATTGCACGTTGATAGAGACCCTAGGATTCTTGCTTGACCACCAGCAGTATGAGGGCGATCATATACGTAGGAGCTGGTAGTCTATAAGCACATCCTTAAAAGGTCCCTAGTCGTGGGAGTTTCGAGACAGGGCATCGATACTCCAGAGTAGACTAGTGTATACAGTAGAAACCCCGACGAGGGGCGGTGGCCGGTCTCACAAGCCACTGGTGTCAGTTGGTTCACCTAAGATGTATACATGTGCTCATTGGGTTATGAGTACACCAGACAGGACTCGCCGGGAACATGGTAGTTGGTCTTATACCTGACGTCAGATAGCAGTTCCCTGGTGACTTGTGTACAGGTTAGTTCATCGACCTGGGGATCGTCATTTGTCTCGTGTGAGTTCCCACTGTACTTTGATTACTACCCTACCACGCTCAAAGGAGACGTGCAAACAGGTTTTAGTTGGGTACATTCCCGAGCCACATGGAGGCAGTGAGCGGATTTTCACGGGTTCGTCTCTCCCGGTATTGGGGGTGAGGTCGCGCTGTGTCTAGGAAAGCCATTACACGAAGCCCTCGGCCGAGGCAGAAGATTTACTGGAAGGTATTCCGGTAGTATCTCAGGGTGTTCTGGGCTACACTCCAACACGACTTGTACCGCTTTTGGGGGTCTGACTTTTACCAACCCCCTAGGCCCGCCATGCGATGCTCATAGACGAACAGACCGGACTGTACGGATATTGTCACTGACAGGCTCAGTAGGGTGTCAGGATGAGTTCGCTCATCGACGTCCCTTTTAGTCAATACCTGGTAGCCCGTTACGTATTGGCTTATACCTCTGACGTGCTAGTGGTTAAATCCACGACCAAGGTGTTGACGAGTCTTTAGAGTCCCCCACATTTAGTTACTCAATCTTTCGGGCGAAACGCTGTAGAGGCTGTATGGATATATGGCAGGGTTCGATCAGATACGTGCGGTATTGCACGGATCAGGATCTAACGGATATTACTAGCCGGCTTTGGTTTAAGCCGGATCCTAGTATAGTACAGTGTCGATTTTGTCTCATTACATTTGTATTTCGGTCGGAATACAAATGCGGGTGTATATACACAGTATCGGGGTTTTCCTATAATTTATTACGGGACCAGTTTTCTGGAGTTGCCAGTTTGATTTCCGTTTCGGCCATTTTCATTTGTATCTTTCAATGGCCGAAGATTGGTGGAGGAGGGCTTATTTGCATTTGTGCAAATAAGCTTTTATGGAGGGGGTATTTGCATATTCTTGTGTCATGATGGTTGCACCATCCCTTGACTATTTGACTTGATTTGTTCATGATGGCTTGACTTTTAAAAGTCATGATTGTTGATGGTGATGGGTTATGATGAGGTTGGAAGAGTGTTGTTTTTGATTGGTGATCATTTCTACATTTGATTTCTTTTTCCCTCTCTCTTGCATTATTCACTCAACCCCACTCTCATTTTCTCCTCTCCCATTCACCATGGCCGGCCACACTTGGAGGAGGGGCTGTCCCAAAGTTTTGGGTGGGGTTCTTGGTTCATTTGTATTGCACAAAATCCTTTTAGCTCCATCTCCAAAACTCCATTCCTCCACCATCTCAAAAGGCAACTCCATACAAACCCCAAATGAGATATAGATCTCTACACTATTCTACAGCAAATCTTGGGCACGTCGACTCGCCAGCTTCATGCCCGAGTTGCCTCAGTATAGTGGTGGGAGCCCGTAAAAGAAGCATGCGACGTGGTGCCCTTCCGGCGACGAGGTGGAGACCGGAGACTTCGCGGGAGATCGGGACGACGACGAGAAGACCGGAGGACACGGATCACTCGGTATATCTCTCTTTCCCATCTAGTAGTTAGCTAGGACTAGTTAATGGCCCGATCCGGGTTTTTAGTGCGCGGTGGTGCCGGTTCAAGAAAATTAAAGTTAGCCATCGCTTCCGCATTTGGCCTAGGGATGGAGGCCGGGGCGCCGCCGTGCACTTACATGCAGGTGATGGAGTCACCCTCTCTAAAGGAGTCTTACAGGCTAAAGGGGAGAGGGATGTGCATGATTGGCAGATCACTTGCTTAGGCTATTGAGTCAATCATGAGATGTCAAGTACCACACCAGATGTTGTTTTTGCAGTAGGTGCAATAAGTTGATATTGATCCAATCCTGGAGAAACATTTGGAAGCAGTTTTAGAACATAAATGAATGTTCTAGGGATATGATAACGACATCCTCCTTCGGGAGACAATTATCATTACAGGCTTCCAAGGTGACCTGGATGACAGAGTGACTGTCAGAGTTATAGTTTTCCCTCTGACGAGGGGCGGCATTTTGGACAGGTGGTCCAGGAGGATACTAAGGGAGGCATGGCGCAGGACACTGATTAAGTTCAGTCGACGATACTATCTAAGAAGTTTGGATTTGTAGTTCACTTATGAACTAGGTCCTATCAGACATCCAAACATATTCTAAGACAGGTATTGCTCATTTCGGGAGATGGGTTTCTCCGCGAACTTGAGATAAAGAGAGACATAGAAAGAAACATCACAGCGGATCCACTCACTGAGGCTATTCCTCGAACGCAATAGTTTCGCAAACGAGCTTTGTGAGACTGACTAGTAGAGGAGTTGGGTGTTCGGTATCATACGGGCAGTGAGTATGCGACATCGCAATAATTAGACTTGAGTGCAAGTGGGAGATTGTTGGAGATAGTGCCCTCAGAGTCAATTATTGGATCACAGGCACGTGATTGCAATGATTGAGGGAGGACCTGTCCCAGTAGGACAGTCTTACTCAAGATGATAGTATGCTATCTGGTTTATTTTTATCATCGTGTACTGCTTTAGGTGACCTTACAGGTCACTATTGCACGTTGATAGAGCCCCTAGGATTCTTGCTTGACTGCCAGCAGTATGACGGCAATCATATACGTGGGAGCTGGGGGTCTATAAGCACATCCTTAAAAGGTCCCTAGTCATGGGAGTTTCGAGACAAGGCATCGATACTCCAGAGTAGACTAGTGTATACAGTCGAGACCCTGACGAGGGGCGGTGTCCGATCTCACAAGCCACTGGTGTCAGTTGGTTCACCTAAGATGTATACAGGTGCTCATTGGGTTATGAGTACACCAGACAAGACTCGCCGGGAACATGCTAGTTGGTCTTATACCTGACGTCAGATAGCAGTTCCCTGGTGACATGTGTACAGGTTAGTTCATCGACCAGAGATCATCATTTGTCTCGTGTGAGTTCCCACTGTACTTTGATTACTACCTTACCACGCTCAAAGGAGACGTGCAAACAGGTTTTAGTTGGGTACAGTCCCGAGCCATATGGAGGCAGTGAGCGGATCTTCAGGGGTTCGTCTCTCCCGGTATTAGGGGTGAGGTCGCGCTGTGTCTCGGAGAACCATTACACGAAGTCCTTGGCCAAGGCAGGAGATTTACTGGTAGGTATTCCAGTAGTATCTCACGGTGTTCTGGGCTACTCTCCGACATGACTTGTACCGTTTTTGGGGGTCTGACTTTTACCAACCCCCTAGGCCCGCCATGCGATACTCATAGACGAACGGACCGGACTGTACGGATATTGTCACTGACAAGCTCAGTAGGGTGTCAGGATGAGTTCGCTCATCGACGTCCCTTTTGGTCAATACCTGGTAGCCCGTCACGTATGGCTAATACCTCTGACGTGCTAGTGGTTAAATCCACAGCCACAGTATTGACGAGTCTTTAGAGTCCCCCTGTCACGACCCGAAAGTACGGAACATGACCGGCACTTAAACTACGAACGTCTCGAGGCGTACGTAATCTAAGTAAACCGAAAACCCAGAAATCCAAACCAAGAAACGATGTAGAGTGCAGGAAAAACCAACTTAAAGCAAGTAGTTTCAATAGCATAAGCCGAATTATGCGGTTTTTAAAAACATCAAAAATTTCCTGAAAATTTCGGCAGAGTCTCCTTTGTAAATACTGGCCCCCAAACGGGATACAACATGAATAGTATACGAAATCAATAAAAGGGCATCCCCAAGCGGGAGCTAGCTCTTCGTCAATCGACGGTCACAACCACACAAGCAATATAATATACAACGCCAACGGCGAGGATCAAAAACTCAAAACCACAAGAAAACCACAGAAATAAAACGCGCGACTCTAAGGTCGAAAGAATAGCATCTCTGGTCTCTATCTCAAAAAAATACATTTTTGGTTGATGGAACTTCTAGATACAACAGAGTAATAATATACAAGTTATATAATGGGGAGTACGATACAAGTAAACCCACCTACTAGCAAATCACCCGAAGGAAACTATGCCCGCAAGCCATAATGAAACCTGTACGGCAAACCTGCAAGAAACTGGGGCACAACGGGGGTGAGTTGCCAACTCGTGAATAGAAAAACATCTACGACAAGAAATCGCATAAATAACGCAACTTAGGTCAAAGATCAGAATATATCCTCAATTATGTATATAACATGCAACCTATAACAAGGCTAGGGTAAATATCTAACCCGAGTGTAACCTCATGTGCCCGTGTCAGTGCCTCAGGTAGCAATATATCATATGAATGAGGTATGAATGCATGGAAACAGAATACATGTAAATGAAGAACTGTTTTCATAATTTAGTGAGATTTCCTTTGTATTTTTAAAATGAGGTATCATAATGAAATCAGCATAAAACAGTGCCTAGCATCAGCACAAAACGTAATCCCAATATCTCGATATCTCTGTATCACAGTCTCTGTACCTCAATATCTCGAAATCTCAATGTCTCAATCACAATATCTAGGGCGCCGTCAGTCCAGACCGGCCCCTACCATCCATCTCAAGACCACGACGGTATCCTCCGGATATCCGACGCGTCGGGTAAAATCACCGGTAGGTAGTGCTCCCCTGCCAGGCTCACATCGTCATCATCACGTGCTTCTTGCCCCGGGGTACCTTACCGGGTCCACCATGTACCCGAAACGGTTCATCCGTCTCCTCGAATCGGGTCTCGAAATCCATCAGCAAACTCATGGTGGACGACTCATACATCATGGGAAAACCGCACTTTTTATTTTAAAAGAGAGAAAAGGTTTATTTATGTTTTTGCGGTTTTCCTCCAAATCCAGAAAATCTCATGGAAATCCGAATCCAAACCCTCAATAACACGTAAAATAGTGAATATGTGCATGAGAATCCATGAATGCGGCATAACAATGAATAACAGTATGCATGAAGTAGCAGGTAATAACTATAATGTCTAAACTAACATATGAGGCAAGTACACTAATATCATGTCTAAACTATTAGCTAACAGGCTATGTCAAGCAATAATATTTTCTAAGGTGTACGTGACATGGCAATTACCGATGAAGATGTGTGCGAGCCGGCAAGTAAGTGTACGTGGTACATACGCATCATCGGTAATGGTGCTGGTGTCCTAACAGCATGATATCAATAATGGAGTATGAAACATAATATAAGCATGCGATGCGAAGCGAACCACAATAATGAGCGGGAGCTGAATACTAGACGCAACTATAACTAATCTGCATTAATCTAATATAAGTCCTACAAATGGTGCCTTTTGAAATAACACGAATCATGGGGTTTTGAAAATAGGGGCTACGGTGTTTTTATGAAAAGATACGTCTTTTGAAATATCCGTAGATCCCTTGGGCTGTCTTTTAAAATACCCACGATTCGTTAGTTTTTGAAATAGGTAAGAATCGAATCTAATCTAACAACTACACTAAACTATACGGCTGAACTAACAAGCTGAACTACAGGTAAGGAAACCGCCTAACATCTGAGTCGATACATATACATACCTGTATATATATTAGTCGGTGATCCCGCCTCAATAATATCATATCCGATACCATATCTATAATCAGACACCCCAAGTCAAGAGTGCGGATCAATCATCAAAATATAGCTCGTACGTAAATCCGTCGTACGGCATCCCCAAATCTGGGTACGGGTTAATATCATATTCATCACACTATTCATCTGGTATCCTCTTTATCAAATATCATGATCGGGGTACTGATCTGCATCTAGTACAATACTGATACCGCCTAAGTATGCATGCACGTGTGTGAAACACTACGTCAAGGACCCGCTACAGCGTCATGTCGTATCTCAAATACGAACCCTGCTATATCACCGATCTCACGGCCTCAAAATCAAATCTCATCGACTCATCATAAATCCCAAGTATCATCCTCAAATCCGTATGTGAACACATAGTCCCATACCCATGTGAACACATAACTATATATATTCCCGTAAGCACAAATGAAAGAAGAAAGTATGCAAGTATGAGTTGGTGTGTGCATGTATAGTGCGACCACTACTCTAGGGTTTCGCGACACTAAATCATCCAAGAACACCAAATATCCATATTATCATCAATATACTCAAACAATATATATATGTGTGTATACGTATTCGTATACATCACCACGAACTGCGGGGGTGCTATACGTCATCCACCCGACTTCTCCCCGTAGATATAAATCTACTCACCTGGTCCTCGTTCGCCGGTGCCGACGTCGCCACGTGCTTGCTTGTCGTCTCGAAGTCCACCTAGGATACCTACAAATCATAATGCACCGTATCGCATTAAAATCCGACTCATGACCAAAACGACACACGAATCCCACATAGGTCAAAACCTATGGTTGCTTTCACAAATCAACCCAAAAACCCTCGATGTCGGCGTACAAACGCCAAACCATCGAGAAAAATCCAAACACACTCATTTGCATATTCACAAACACTAATTATAATATCAAATAGGTTAAAATTCACAAAAACCCCAAACTCACTTTAAAAGCTATTTTTCCGAAAACCTAGCAAGCAAAGTTTACCGTTTTTGTACAAAATATGATGTTTTAACAATTCTAGTGACCAAGATGATAACTTAATATCTTAATTATGCCATAGAAACCATTACGTAAATTTTAAACCCACAATTTAATTCAATTTCAAAAACCTAGTTTGCAATTTTAACCAATTTCGACAATTTTATAGCAAAAATGCACATACAACAATCTAACTTGGATTTGCATGATCTAAACCATTAAACTACCTTTTAGAATGTTAATGAAGTCATGAAAAACCCACTTACATTTTTCTCTTAAACAATTTCATCGTTTACATAAACCTAGTTAGCAATATAGCTTAATTATCACAATTTCAACCTAACAATTTACAAACTAGCAATTTGATTAGGTTTTTCATTTCACAATAAGATGAATTACACTTGCAACCATAATTACATACAAAAAACCTAACTTGAATTTCATAAACCCTTACTAAGTTTTTTTTCCAAACATACAATTAAACCCAAATTAATAACTAATAATGCTTGATTTAAGGTATTCAAACAACAATTTAACAAAAGGTCAAGATTTATACCTCATGAACCATGGATCAAACTTGCAATCTAGACTCTCAAAATGCTCTCTTATCCCCACAATCCATGCATAATAGGCTAAACTAAAATGGGTAAGAGTTGGATTTGGGTTTTGGGATTTTTTTTGATGGATTTGAGGCAATTTTTGATGATGTTTTGAAGAGAAAAGAGAAGGGAAAATGGGGGGGGGGGGGCTGCTGCTGTAGGAGGAGGGGGAGGGTTCGGCCAAGTTTGTGGGGAGAGGAGAGAGAAGGAGGTGAGGAAAATAGTCCAAGTCAAGGAAAAAGTCAAAGCCCATACCTCATTTAACAATTTCCTTTCATTTCCTTTGTTTTCTTTTCGTTTCTTTTCAAAACATCAAGTGTGGAAAAAGGGAGTGGGGGCAGCTTGGGCTGCTGATTTGGGGAGAGGAGAGAGGGTGTGGATGAGTGTGGGTGAGAAAAAATGATAAATGTTATACCCCAATTCCCATTAACACTAATTTCACCGAAAAAAGCCTTTTTCTTCGATATTTTCTAAACCGTTTTGGCAAACGATTTCGTTTCAAAAACCACATGATAAAATTTTATTTAAAGTTTTATGATGCACAAAATTTGTTTCAACTCATTCCAATTTGTAATTTTCCCTAATTAAATGTATTAGTGACGGCTTAAAATAATAATAAAATAATTTTTTTCCAGAAAATTTGAAATTTCACCAGTGGCTCAATAAACACCAAATACTAGCAATTACATAGCTAGAATATGTATATTTAATTTTTATAATAAGATATTTGCATTTTGACTTTTTACAGAAAACCCCCTTATTTTACCGATTTTCCGAAATTTTACCGAAACGATTTTCAAAACGCTACACCCCCACAGACCGTTTTCTCAAGTTTCGGGCGAAACGCTGTAGAGGCCGTATGGAGATATGGCAGGGTTCGATCTTATACGTGCGGTATTGCACGGATCGTGATCAGACGGTTTTTACTAGCGGGCTTTGGTTTAAGCCGGATCCTAGTATCATACAGTATAGATTTTGTCTCATAGCATTTGTATTCGGTCGGAATACAAATGCGGGTATGTATATACAGTCGCGGGGTTTTCCTGTAATTTATTACGGGATCAGTTTTTTGAAGTTGCCAGTTTGCATTCTTTTTCGGCCAGTTTTCCTTTGTTCCTTCACGGCCGGATTTTTCCGATGGAGGGGGTTATTTGCAAGTATGCAAATTAGTTATGTGGAGTTTTTTTTTGTAAATGGAGAGTTCATGATGGTTCTTGCATTATTAGATTCTTTTTCCATCTTCTCCTTTGCATTTATGAGAATGGATTTGGATTTGACCTTGAGATGATATTATTTTCTCATTATCAACATACATTTGCATATGCCATTTCCTCTCTCTCTCCGCCTCATTCTTGAGTTGGACCGGCCACTTTTGAGAGGGTTAGGATTCTTCATTTTAGAGTGGGGAAATTATTCAACTCATTTTTGCTTTGCCACAAAAATCCATAGCCATCTCAAAAGCTCATTTTCTTCTTCCCTCCTTCAAAGGCAACTTCACTACCCGCTTGAGACAAGTGATTCTACACTAGCCTACAGTATTCTTGGACACGTCGACTCGCCAACTTCATGCCTGAGTTGCCTCGGTCCAGAGGTGGGAGCCCGTAAAAGAACCCGGTGGTGTGGTGCCCGTTCCGACGAGGAGATGAAGACCGGAGATTTCGCGTGGAGATCGGAGTGGAGGCCGAAGACCGAAGGACACGGATCGCACGGTATAGCTTTCTACCCATCTTCTAGTTTTCTAGGATTAGGTTAATGGCCCGATCCGGGTTTAAAGTGCGCGGTAGTTCCGGTTTACAAGTTTCGTAAAAGTTTCGTTTCCGCATTCCGGCGTCGGATTGACGGCCGAGGCGTTGCCGTGCACTTACATGGACTTCTGATGGGACCTGGGTTCCTTCGCTAAAGCTATAGCCCCGTTGTTGTCGCAATACAGAGGTGTTGGATCAACAATTGACGGAACCACCTGAAGTTCTGTCAAGAACTTCCTTATCTAGACGGCTTCTTTTGCGGCATCTGCAGCAGCGATATATTCCGCTTCCATCGTCGAGTCAGCAACGGTTTCTTGTTTGGAACTCTTCCAACACACCGCCCTTCCATTGAGGGTAAAGACATAACCCGACATGGACTTGGAATCAACCTTGTCACTCTGGAAGCTGGAGTCAGCAAAGGCCTTGATCTGGAGGTCTTTTCCGCCATACACCAAGAACATCTCCTTAGTCCTTCTCAGGTACTTGAGAATGTTCTTTACCGCTATCCAGTGCTTCTCCCCAGGGTTTGACTGATACCGGCTTACCATACTCAGTGCATAAGCTACATCTGGTCTGGTACACATCGCATACATTATAGAGCCTACCGCAGAAGCGTAGGGTATAATAGACATGCGATCCCTTTCCAAATCAGTCTTGGGAGACATCTCCTTGGAGAGGGTGATCCCGTGACAAGCCGGTAGATTACCGCGCTTGGAATCTTCCATACTGAATCTTCTCAGTATGGTGTCGATGTACCTGGACTGTGAAAGTCCTAATATCCTCTTGGATCTGTCACGATAGATCCGGATCCCCAGAATGTAAGAGGCATCACCCAGGTCTTTCATGGAGAACTTGTGTGACAAGAACCCTTTGACAGATTGTAGCATAGGAATGTCATTTCCTATTAAGAGAATGTCATCCACGTATAAAACGAGGAATATAACAGTTCTTGCTATAAATCTACTATAGATGCATGGTTCATCTGGATTTTTGATAAAGCCAAATTCTTTGACGTCTCATCAAAACAGATGTTCCAACTCCGCGATGCCTGCTTTAGTCCATAGATGGAATTAAGCAACTTGCACACCTTTCCGCTGCTCCCACTCTGAATGAAACCCTCTGGCTGGTCCATATAGACACACTCCTCTAAATTTCCATTTAGAAAAGTGGTCTTTACGTCTATCTGCCAAATCTCATAATCGTGGAAGGCAGCAATGGCAAGAAGAATCCGAATGGATTTCAGCATAGCCACTGGAGAAAAGGTTTCGTTATAGTCCAAACCAGGTCTTTGACGAAAACCCTTTGCAACAAGTCTAGCCTTATAGGTATTAACCTGCCCATCTACACCAATCTTCCTTTTGAAGATCCACTTGCATCCTACGGGTTTTACCCCATCTGGAGCAACGTCCAACGTCCATACTTTGTTGGTGTACATGGACTCCATTTCGGTCCACATTGCATCCAGCCATTTTACCGAGTCAACGCTCTGAATGGCCTGCTGGAAGCTAGTCGGCTCATCACTATCAATGATGCAATCCTCTCTATTCCCGTCTATGAGAAAACCGTAGTATCTCTCGGGCGGATGAGACTGCCTACTACTCCCGTGGAGCGGCGCAGGAATGTCCTGATCTTTCGAACCCTCTGATTCTACTAAGCTTTCAGTAATAGATCGTGGTTCTGGAATTTCTTCCAGTTCTATTGCGCTCCCACTTATCTGATTTTCCAAAAACTCAGTTTCCAAGAAGTGGGCATGACGAGAAACAAAAACCTTTTGTTCCTCTTCGCAATAGAAGAAATATCCCTTGGAGTTCTTTGGATATCCCACAAACTTGCATTGTACTGAGCGTGCCTCGAGTTTGTCTGCATGCTGTTTTTTGACAAAAGCTGGACATCCCCATGTCTTAATTTGCTTAAGATAGGGTTTCTTCCCACACCACATCAGATATGGTGTGGTAGGCACAGTCTTAGTTGGAACTCGGTTCAAAAGGTATGCAGCTGATTCTAGTGCATATCCCCAGAATGATCGCGGTAACTCAGCGTTACTCATCATGGAACGTACAATATCCAATAGGGTCCGGTTCCGTCTCTCCGATACACCGTTATGTTGCGGAGTGTATGGAGGAGTAAGCTGAGAGATAATTCCATTCTCTTTTAGGTAATCCAGGAATTCGGCACTCAAGTATTCACCACCTCGATCAGATCTCAGTGTCATGATACTTTTGCCGGTTTGTTTTTCTACTTCATTCTTATATTCCTGGAATTTTCCAAAGGCTTCGGATTTATGTTTCATTAAGAAGACATATCCGTACCTTGAAAAGTCATCCGTAAAAGTAATGAAGTAAGAATAACCGCTTCGCGCATGTGTAGACATTGGACCGCACACGTCGCTGTGTACGAGTCCCAAGAGCTCGCTCGCTCTTACTCCGTGTCCAGTGAACGGAGTCTTTGTCATCTTTCCTTTGAGACAGGATTGACAAGTTGCATATGATTGATATTCGAACGGATCCAAATATCCTTCTGTATGTAACTTCATCAACCTTCTCTCATTGATGTGACCCAGTCTACAATGCCATAAGAAACCCTGATTTGTTTCCGGAGACTTTCTTTTGTGTGTATTCTGGACATTGAAAATTTGTGGTTGGTTTAATACGTATATACCATTGCTTAATGTACCTGACCCAATCAAAACTTGATTAAGGTGAATGTTCACAACATTACTTACAAATGCAAATTCATAACCTTCTTTAGATAATAAAGATACAGATATGATATTACAGGTTGCATTGGGTACAAAATAACAATCACGCAAAACCAAAACATGTCCATCTGACATTCCCAGGTGATAGTCCCCCACGGACTCAGCATCCATGCCAGTTCCGTTTGCAACTCTGAGGGTCATATCACCTGCCTTCAAAACCCTACGCCTTCTCAGTGCCTGTAAAGAATTACAGATATGAGATCTTGATCCGGTATCCAATACCTAGGATGTGGAGTTTATTGATAGACAGTTTTCAATAACATACACACCTGAAGCTCAAGCCGCAACTTGCTTCAGATCCTGGTTTCTGGCCTTCCAAGCCCTGCAATCGTTTTTCCAGTGTCCACTCTTGTGACAGTAAAAGCATTCTTCCTTTCCCACAAGCTTTCCTGCTACCTTTGTCTTTCCCTTCGTATCCACTTTACTAACACCGCCCCTTGGTTTGGCGGGGGCTTTCTTCTTCTTTCCCTTGGCTTTCGCCTTGGACCTAGAAGAGGAAGATCCTCCTACAAACAAAGTGGATGTTTCCCTACCTTTCTGTAGGGTGCCCTCTGCACTCCTCAGCATGTTGAGGAGTTCTGAAAGTTCAACTTCTTTTTCTTGCAAGTTGAAGTTCAGGATAAACTGGGCGTAAGTGGAAGGAAGGGACTAGAGAATCAAGTCCGTGTAGAGCTCGTTCTCTAACGTGGTCCCAAGGTCCGCGATCTCCTCAATGAAGCCAACCATCTTAAGCACGTGTTCCGCTACCGATGATCCGGCAGCCAATCTCGCCGAAAACAGCTTTTTCGAGACTTCGTATCTGGCGATACGGGATTGCTCTCCATATAGTTCTTTTGTATGGAGAAATATGGATTCAAGGTCCATATTCTCGTGCCTCCTCTGATGTTCATTGTCCATAGAGGCAAGCACGAGGCACTTGGCCTTCGCGCAGTCGATTTCCCAGGTCTTACGGATTTCCTTATCCGCGACGCTGGTTTTGGGACCAGGGACAGGGGGAGCTTTGGTGGTAAGGAGATACCCCAACTTGTCATAAGTGATTGCCATTTTGACATTCCTGAGCCAATCTTTGTAGTTTGGCCCTATCAGTATGTTTTTATCTAGTAGTCACTTAAGTCCAGTCATGATGTTTGGTCGCTGCAATTAGGAGAGAGAGAAGAAACACTTTAGCATGATGCTCTTGCAAGTTTAGAGTGGTTTTTAATTTGTCTAAACAGGATGGCTCCCACTGTCTCTCGAATCCCTCCTCAAACCAAAAAGGAAGAATTAGTCGGGATCAATCTTACCGTACAATACTTGCTTAACCGTTCAGCCAAGCCAGTGTTGGTACTTCGAGGGAGGTTTTCCAACGCTTTCGCGAAGTTCCTTAATTAAATAACCTCTTTTCCCTGTGGGCGTAGCCCCGCTAACACCTTTCTAGACACCTATTTGGTTTATAGCATTGATCGTTAAGTGAGAAATTTCCCGAGGAGTAGCATATACTCACAGTAGGATCGGGATCCAAATATCATCGCGTGACAAAACTGAAGGAATCCTACCAGAATCATCACACTCCAAATGGTATGCAGCGCTAGCAAGTTTCAGTTTCTTTTGAAACTCCCGATGTGGATTTTTGCCCCATGCTCTTATGACCTTGACTTTGGCCAACAAATCATAAGTCACATGTCAAGTTCTACCCGTCATTCTCCAGGTTAATTTGAACCCACCCGTACCTACCCTTGACTTTGGCCAACAAGGCAGTACGACTGTCCCAAACCAACACATCTATCTATGCTGCACATGAATACCCAATAGCTACCAATCACTATGCCTTGACTTTGGCCAACAAACATAGCTTGAATACTATTGACTATCCACGTGAAACGACGGAGGGCTACGAATGGTTTTGGCGAAACCGTGAACGTAGTGAACTTGATATAATCGATGGAACGAGATAGCTTTTAAAAGGAGTGGCTTAAGCTCCGCGTTTAAAAGTTGTTTTTGAAAAGAAACCGAGTGGTTTTGAAAGTGTTCCAACGAGTCAACTTTGGTTTATTTTCTTGCATTAATTTAATGCGTCCCATCATTTAATCCTACCATTGCAGAAAACAACGAAAATATGATGTACGCTTATGCCATCCGCATTCGCCACAGGGCCCCGTCATTTCCCGTTAGGTTACTTAACTAACAACAGAGCGGGGGCTGGACTAGCGCGGATGCAAAACATAAGCAACGCCTAAATAGATATCATATATAGATATACACATTCGTCATATGCAATGATAGCCATTCCAGATCACAGATGAACACATTGGATATACTAGGAATCCGCATTCCGTACGAGCCTGTAACAAAGAGCGGATTACACGGTCGCGATGAATAGCCAAGACCCCACCCTAGACCCCTACGGGTGCGGCAAACTACCCGCCAAGTACCCGAAGCGAAGCAACCTCCCTCAACACCGTGAGTAGGCCACTCGGCACTTCGAGATACCCGGTAGTTTGTGCACCCCACCTTGGGTCTATCCTAGGAGCAAAAACAGTAAAAGAAATTATACAATGACGGCTACAACCCCATCCCGGTTGTGCGGCCATATAAACAATATTACATCAATTACAAATTACATGAATTGAAAGAAAAAGAAAACTCTCATCCCACAACCCCTCGGCTATTCATCCGCGACAATCCAATGAATTCATATACACATACCATCAACATTACAGATCACAGATATGTATAACCCCCACTAATCGACATATAGCGATTAGCAGACGTTCAATACATATATCACATCACAGATATAACCCGTTAGCTTAAGTCTTTAGAAGTTCGATCAAAATACGGATTTTTAAACTCCAAAAACAAATTTTGCTTTCTGTAAAATCTGGGCAGAAAAAACATATTGTAAAAATCCCAAAACACCCCCAGAAAAACACTGCAGGAAAATTGTGCCACGACCGAGTCAACTCGGCCGCGGATCCGCGGCGGGAGCATGCTCCTGCCGCGGTTCCGCGGCGCCTTGACCGAGTTAGTGGACCATTTTTCTTGCTTGTTCTTTAAAAACCCTGAGCCGATTTTTAGTACATGATTTATTAATTTTTGAACAGAAAACAAAATCGGCAGAAAGTTTGTGTTCCGGGCATGTTTCGTGACTTTTTCTCCGATCGAACTTCTAGTTACTTTTCTAACATGTTAGATAGTGTTTAACTAGGCTCTCATACCACTGTAAGTCCACGTTACCCATCCCCGGTTCTTTGGGGTTGCGGATATGGTGAGAAACGATTTTTCTTTGGTGGTAACATGGACTTAAAATACGGATCTTTGTTAAACAACTATCTAACAACCTAACTAGGAGTTTTACCTACTCGGTTAAGGGGTTATACCTTAACTTGAACTCCTTCTCTTCGACTCCTTGTGGTGGTCGGATGGTTCTCTCCTCGTCGTCTCCTTGTGCCGAAGATGGATCCACCTGAAAGCTTCTACCTTTGGCTCCAACCTCAATCTTGAGGAAACTAGAACACTTGGTTTGCTAGACCTTGTATACTAGGATGAGTAGAGAAGTGTTTTGGGTTTTATCTCTATGGTTCTTGCTTCTCAACACATGAGACAATAGAACCATGAACTAGAGAGAGAGAGCAAGAGGAAGAGGGAGAGCTTGAGGATGAGAGAGAATGAGAATGATAGAATAAGCAAGACTTTTCTCACCCTTGCTCTCATAATCCAAATAATCATAACAAATAATAATAATTGAGTATTATGTGATGGTTCATATCATATCAAATGGCAATATCATTTCATGCACTCATTTTGTAAAGTATAACAAGCAAGCAAAAGTCTTTGCCATGAAATGATAGCCATTGTAATGATGATGGTCAACAAGTCTAACCTAGTCAACCGGTCAACAAAGTCAACAAGTCAACAAAGTCAACCTTTTAACCCAACCATGGCACAATAATACTTAATTAATATTATCATTAATCATATTTCTAATTCTCAATAGGGTTTAGCAAAAGTCAACAGTCAACAACCCTAATGAGAATCCTCTGCCTCTGTCTCTCTGTCAACCGTGCATACACACCCGCATCCGCGTTCCGAGGAACACGAATACAAACGAGATAAAACCAATCCCAAAACGTACACTAGGATTTGGCTTAAACCAAAGCCCGCTAGTGATAACTGCCCGGACACTAAACGTGCACAAGTGCACGGATGTGACCGAACCTTGTCGCAAAACCATGCAACCTCTACTCTTTTGCCTAAAGGCGAATAGCTCTCTGTGTGGGACTCTAAAGACTCGACACTACGCTGGCAGTGGATTTAACCACAGACCGCAAGCGACACTAGCTGTGCGTAACGGCCCCCAGGTAGATGCCGATAAGAAGACGGACGAGGTGGAACCCATCTGAACTCCTACTGAGCCTGAATGTGACAATCTGCGTACAGTCCGGTCTGTTCGTCTGAGAATATCGCATGGCGGGCCTAGGGGGCGGTAAACGTCAGTCCCCTAATAGCGGTACAAGTCGTGTCGGAGTGTAGCCCAGAACACCCTAAGATAACACTGGAAACCTACCAGTATATCTCGCTTGCCTTGGCCAGGGACTTTGTGTAATGGCTCTCCTAGACACAGCGCGATATCAACCCCCAATACCGGGAGAGACGAATCCTGTCTAACTGTCACTGCCTCCAAGTGCTTCGGGACTGCACCCAACTACTACCTGTTTGCACGACTCCTTTGAGCTGTGGTAGGGTAGTAATCAAAGTTCAGTGGGAACACACTCGAGGCGAAGTGACAGTGTCAAGTAAGCGGACTAAGCTGTACTCATGTCACCTGGGAACTGATAACTGACGATAGGTATAGTACCAACCAACAGTTCCCGATGAGTCCTGTCCAGTGTACTCGTAACCTAACGAGCACCCGTATACTATTTCAAGTATGACGTACTGACGGCTGTAGGACAGACCGTCTCCCCTGCTGGGATGAGAAGCGCATACGCTAGTCTACTCCGGAGTATCGATACCCTGTCTCGATAGTCCTACGACCAGGGACCTGCATAAGGATGTGCTTGTAGATTACCCAGCCCCCACGAGTGTGACTGCCATCACAACGTTGGTAATCAAGCAAAGATCCTAAAGGCTCCACTAATGTGTATAGGTGATATACTAAAAGAAACACATGTACACATTAAAGTAGAAACAAACCAAGTAGCATACTACTATTTTGAGCAAGATTGTCTATACAAGGTGAATATCCCAAGCTTCCATTAAGTAATATACAAACTAGTATGATACAGTAATGGCCTCTAGGGCATATACACTAACAGTAATATGATCTCATCACAGAACAATGCAGCAGAAGATAACATATGAAATATTGGATATACTAGGACGTCAGTGTTTTATATCGAGCCTGTATAAAACACGGATTCCACGGTCGCGATGAATATCCAAACCCACATCCCTAGACCCCTACGAGAGCGGCAAGTAACACTGCCAATTCTAGGGTTAAGAGACCCGGTCTCGACTCCTCGAGCTGGCCTCCCACTGGACCCTAGAACCCGGTTACTTGTGCTCACCACCTGGGTCTATCCTAATGCGGAAAAGTAAATAATATACAATGGTAACATCATCCTCAACCCGGAAGTGCCCCAATAAAAGAATATTACATACAAATGAATTTTACATGAATGAAAATAAAAACCCTCATCTCACATAAAAGCCCCGGCTATTCAAAACACGACGATCCAATATAACATATCACAGCAACACATAATATCTCATATCATCAACGTAAGCAAGTATGAGTATCCCGATTGTCGTTGATGTATAGCAACGAAGCCGACGATACACCACATACTACGCTTACGGTCACAGAAAAGAAGGTGTAAAACTACAACATTTGGAATCCACAATCACTTTAGACATCGTAAATCCGAAATATCACATACTTCGCATTTCATGCCTGAATATATGAATTCCACATATTGTATCACATTCCAGATAAATAGACAATGTTAAACTTTCCGATCGAATAAACAAATACCCAAGATTTCCCAAATAGCTCAACACTTGAGCAGAGTTCAAAAAGTTCCTGAACATGTCACAGCCCCAATGAACCAGCCGTAGAAGGGTCAAACCAATGCCTCACATGTGGCAACGCTAAACTACCACAAACCCTAGGGTTCGAATGGCAGTTTTGACGGTCACATAATCGAGTTAAGGTTATGTTCTTCTAGAGGGTCCACAGATACGCTTGCATGATTTTCCGAAAGTTTTAAACTCTTGAAAAATTCAACACCTGAAAGTTTTTCGACATGGGAAAAAGTGAGTTATTGATATCCGTTCGAACCTTTTAACACGTTCTAAAATATCCGGAAAAAATAAACGATGTTAAACTTTCTGATCGAATCAACGAATACAAAAGATCTCCAGAAAACTCAACACTTGAGTAATATTAAAAATTCCCAGAAGCATGTAGTAATACACACGGACGAACCCTAGAAATATATATCCATAACTCCCAAGTACGGCCGTGGAACCGCCGCGAAAATCATGGTATAGTCGCGGTTCCGCGGCTACTTGAAGGAATTAGGCAGTCGTACTTCACAGTAATCCATACAATTACCTGCTTAATTTTCTGAGTATTTTTAATATGGAAAAAACCAACTTTTTATAAAATTTCCAGAGAGGGGGTCAAATACGACGTTTCGGGGTTCGATCGGACTTTTAACTTCGTCTACACGTTGCCTGATGCTCTAGCTAGGCTCTGATACCACTGTAAGGTTACTAGGCACTATCACAAGGGTCTATAAGGCATCAACCATGCCGAATTTAAAATTTTCATGTGCCGAACAACCTAAAGCGATGATCTTTGCTAGAGAATTAGGGCAAACATTGAACAAGTAAACAACTTTACTTCTAAGAGATTAGGATTACAACCTTTGTAGTCCGTTCCTTCGCTTCATAAGCTCCGTGTTGAGGTCCCTTCGCTGCGATCATCAAGAACTCCGACTCTCGTGAGGCTCCAAAAGGTGAATGATGCATCTTGCTTGAAGTCTTCTTGATCTAAGATGATCTACCTTGAAGAATCTCTAACTCAAGCTCTCACTTCTCTAATCAAGTATTAGAGAAGTGAACACCCTAATCTAAGTGGCTAGAATAGATGAGGATGATGAAGTAGGAATTTTGATCTCTTTTATTTTCAATTTCTCACCATTTTTCATCACAAACACAAAAGCTAGTGAAGGTTTTTCAAGAGCTAGAAGAAGAAGAAGATGAAGCTAATCCTTTTGTGATGATAATGAATTAATGTTGTGGTTACAAAAAAAACCATGAGTTAAGCATAAAGGCTTAACCCTTGTAGAGAATGAACTAGAGTTAATGGTTCGGATTGGGTTAAAAAAAATATCTTCACAAAATATCAAGCTAAAGACAAAGTCAAAGCTTCATGAAGCTTCATGGAAGCTTCATGCAAAACCTAACCTAATACAAACCCTAACCCTAATACAAACCCTAACCAAGTTTATGAAGGGTTACTAGGCACTCTTGTGAAGGTTCATAAAGCATCAAACATGCTCGAATAAAATTTTACATGTGCCGAACAACCCAAAGTCGGGATCTTTGCTAGATTATTAGGGTTTAACATGCAAGATAACATCTTTAAACATAAGTGTGAGGGATTACAACCTTTGTAGTCCGCTCCTTCGCTTCACAAGCTCCGAGTAGAAGTCCCTTCGCCACGATCCATGATCTCCCGGACTCAAGAGAGGCTCCACAACTCGAACGTCCATGATAGCTTGTCGTATTCCTTTTCTCCGATGATCTACGTCGAAGTTGCAATAGCTCAAGCTTTCTCTCACTCTAATGAGGTGAACACCCTAATCTAATGGGCTAGATTAGATGAGGATGATGGAGTAGTATTTTTGCTTTCTTTTTATATCATTTTCTCACAATAACTCTTCACAAAAGTAAACTCAAGTGAACTCTCTCTCAAACTCAAGTGAGAAGAAGATGAAGCATTAAAAGAATAATCCTTTTGTGATGAATAGTAGATTAGAGTATATGATTGATTATGGAACCATGGTCAAGGATGAGAGGCTAAAACTTTGTAGAGAATAAACTAGAGTTAGGGTTTGGTTAGGTTAAGGATAAGAATCAACCATAATATCTTAACCAAGACAAAAGAGAATCCTTCTAGAATGAACAAGAAGGAGCTAACCCTAATCAATCCCTAATCCCTTTTTATCATCCTTAAACATGTTTCATAATAAATCATATCATGTCACAATAATATATATCATATATATATTATATATTTGCAACAAAAGAAAATAATACAATTAACATATATCGCATATATATCAATGTATTAATCCGGTGAGAAAATGAAATAATAAAGCGAGCCAATATTAGATAATGTAATACAATATATCATATATATCATTATACATTAAATCATCGAATCAACACTTGATCCGACGATCCGGCTATATCGAATATAACTGACTAATATATCATGTACCGATTCATCGAATCAACACTTGATTCGATGACCCGGTTCATATCTAAATATCGCGAGAATATAATACGGTATCTCATATCGCATTATCCTCGGTCCTGCACATATCACATATGTGCCTGTACTCCGTTTTTCTTGAGCCAAGAAACCTCTGTGTAGGACTCTAAAGAATCGTCAATACGCCGGTAGCAAGTGATGATCATATCAAACACCCACAAGCTGCAAGCGGTCAGCTAAACTTAATAGCCACCCAGGTATTGAGCAATCAGAAGATCAACAAGCTAGCCTGTCTGTTCTCCTGTGAATCTAATCAATAACAATCCCATACAGTCCGGTCTGTTCGTCTGATTTGTCGCATATCAAGTCTAGGGGTGGTATGCGTCAAACCCCAGTAACCGATAAGTCGTGTCGATGTGAGGCTCATAACAGGTCGAGAAACTACTGGTAACACTTACCAGTATATCTCTATATCAGCCCTGGCCAGGGACTTCCAGTTATAGCCAATCGAACACAGCACGACATCAACTCCCTATACCGGGAGAGACGAATCCCCTCCTATCGCTCATTGCCTCCATGTGACTCGGGACTGTACCCAAAAGCCACCGTTTTTCACGTCCTCTTGGACGTGGTAAGGTGGAAATCAAAGCACAGTGGGAATCACACAAGACTCTATGACGATCTCGGGTCTACAGACTACCTTGTACCTGTGTCACCAGAGAACTGCCATCTGACATGTGGTATATCACCATCTGGGAGTTCTCGGCGAGTCCGTCCAGTGTACCCAGTCTCCACTGAGCACCCGTACACCATCCTTGATGTCAAACACCGATGGATATGGGATCATCCATCGCCCATCATATGGGTCAAGATGCGTATACGCTAGTCTACTCTGGTGTATCGATGCCCCGTCTCGATATACCTTCGACTAGGAACATTTATAGGATGTACTCATTGACTACCGTGGCCCCACTAGTATGATCTCATCATAATCCCATGTCATGTCCTGAAAGTACGGAACAAGACCGACACTTAAACTACGAACGTCTCGAGGCGTACGTAATCTAAGTAAACCGAAACCCCAGAAATCCAAACCAAGAAAAGTAGTAGTGTGAAGGAAAACCAATTTAAAACAAGTAGTTTCAATAGCATAAGCCGAATTATGCGGGTTTCTAAAAACATCAAAAATTTCCTGAAAATTTCGGCAGAGTCTCCTTTGTAAATACTGGCCCCCAAACGGGATACAACATGAATAGTATATGAAATCAATAAAAAGGCATCCCCAAGCGGGAGCTAGCTCTTCGTCAATCGACGGTCACAACCACACAAGCAATATAATATACAACGCCAACGGCGAGGATCAAATTTCAAAAGGGAACTCAAAACCACAAGAAAACCACAGAAATATAATGCGCGACTCTAAGGTCGAAGAAATAACATCACTGGTCTCTATCTCAAAATAAATACATGTTTGGTTGATGGAATTTACTAGATACAACTGAATAATATTATACAAGGTAATATGATGGGTACGATACCAAAAAAAACCCACCTACTAGCAAGTCACCCGAATGAAACTGTGCCCGCAAAGCCGTAAAGAAACCTGTACGGCAAACCTGCAAGAAACTGGGGCACAACGGGGGTGAGTTGCCAACTCGTGAATAGAAAAACATCTACGCACAGAAATCGCATAAATAACGCAACCTAGGTCAATGATCATAATATATCCTCAAATATATGAATAACATGCAACCTATAACAAGGCTAGGGTAAATATCTAACCCGAGTGTAATCTCATGTACCCGTGTCAGTGCCTCAGGTAGCAATAAATCATATGAATGAGGTATGAATGCATGAAAACAGAATACATGTAAATGAAGAACTGTTTTCATAATTTAGTGAGATTTCCTTTGTATTTTTAAAATGAGGTATCATAATGAAATCAGCATAAAACAGTGCCTAGCATCGGCACAAAACGTAATCCCAATATCTCGATATCTCTGTATCACAGTCTCTGTACCTCAATATCTTTAAATCTCAATGTCTCAATCACAATATCTAGGGCGCCGTCAGTCCAGACCGGCCCCTACCATCCATCTCAAGACCACGACGGTATCCTCCGGATATCCGACGCGTCGGGTAAAATCACCGGTAGGTAGTCTCCCCCTGCCAGGCTCACATCGTCATCACCACACGCTTCTTGCCCCGGGGTACCTTACCGGGCCCACCATGTACCCGAAACGGTTCATCCATCTCCTCGAATCGGGTCTCGAAATCCATCAGCAAACTCATGGTGGACGACTCATACATCATGGGAAAACCACACTTTTTATTTTAAAAGAGAGAAAAGGTTTATTTATGTTTTTTTGCGGTTTTCCTCCAAATCCAGAAAATCTCATGGAAATCCGAATCCAAAACCTCAATAACACGTAAAATAGTGAATATGTGCATGAGAATCCATGAATGCGGCATAACAATGAATAACAGTATGCATGAAGTAGCAGGTAATAACTACAATGTCTAAACTAACATATAAGGCAAGTACGCTAATATCATGTCTAAACTATTAGCTAACAGGCTATGTCAAGCAATAATATTTTCTAAAGTGTACGTGACATGGCAATTACCGATGAAGATGTGTGTGAGCCGGCAAGTAAGTGTACGTGGTACATACGCATCATCGGTAATGGTGCTGGTGTCCTAACAGCATAATATCAACAATGGCATATGAAATCACAATTTGAATATTCGATGCGGAGCGAACAACAATAATGTGCGGGAGCAGAATACTAGACACAACGATAACTATAAGTCAAACAATGGTGCCTTTTAAAAATAACACGAATCGCGGTGTTTTGAAAATAAGGGCTATGGTGTTTTTAAGAAAAGATACGTCTTTTGAAATATCCATAGAATCCCTTGACCTGTCTTTTAAAATACCCGCGGTTCGTTAGCTTTTGAAATAGGTAGGAGTCGAATCTAGTCTACCAACTAAACTAACTATAGGGCTAAGCTAACAGGCTAACTGACGGTAAGGAAATCGCCTAACATCTGAGTCGATACATACATACATACATACATATATATATATATATATATATATATATATATATATATATATATATATATATATATATATTAGTCGGTGATCCCGCCTCAATAATATCACATCCGATACCATATCTATAATCAGACATTCCCAAGTCGAGTGCGGATCAATCATCAATATATAGCTCGTACGTAAATCCGTCATACGGCATCCCAAATCTGGGTACGGGTCAATATCACATTCATCATACTATTCATCTGGTATCCTTTTTATCAAATATCATGATCGGGGTACTGATCTACGTCTAGTACAATACTGATACCGCCTAAGTATGCATGCACGTGTGTGAAATACTACGTCAAGGACCCGCTACAACGTCATGTCGTATTTCAAATACGAACCCTGCCATATCACCGATCTCATTGACTCGTCTCAATCCCAAGTACTATCCTCATCATCCATGCATGTGTATATGAATGTATATATGCATAGTCCCATACCCACGCGTATATACATATACACACATCCCCATCTACGCACAAGAAAGTAATGTATGCAAGTCTGTGTATGCGTATGGGGGTATAACAACCACTCTAGGGTTTCGCAACTAACCCAAAGCTAATCCATGAACACAATATCATATCATGAATAAACATTCTCGTAACATAAAACACCTATATAAACATATATATATATGAACTATACTACGGACTGCGGGGGTGCTATACGCCATCCACCCGACTTCTCCCCGTAGATATAAATCTACTCACCTGGTCCTCGCTCGCCGGTGCCGACGTCGCCACGCGCTTGCTTGTCGTCTCGAAGTCTACATGGGGTACCTACATATCATAACGCACCGTATCGCATTAAAATCCGACTCATGACCAAAACTACTCACGAATCCCACATAGGTCAAAACCTATGGTTGCTTTCTCAAATCAACCCAAAAACCCTCGACATCGGTGTACACACGCCGATTGATCGAGAAAAACACCAAACGTACCAATCGTTGTTTTATAAGTCACTAAAAATATATGAAATAGGATGCAAATCATCAAAACCAATAAATTGATCAAATCGGTTTATTTCCAAAAAGCCTAGTAAAGGGGTCGTTAACCGTTTTACTACAAGTCTTGATGTTTTAGTAAACTAGTGGTCACAATACTCACTAATTATCTTAATTAGGCCACATAAACATTTACTAGATTTTTAATCTTGCTAAATTACATTAAACCAAAATCTAGTTAGCAAAAGTTACCTTTTTAGTTGAAAACTCGACGTTTAAACAAATCTAGCGGCCGCAATATCCGCTCAATATCATAACCAAGTCATAAAAACCATTCCAATAATTTAATCTCATCAAAATATATATATTTACAAAACCTAGTTAACAAAAATTAGCACAATTTTCCATTTTAGCTCAAAACTTGGTGTTTTAATCAACATTAAATATTTTAACAATTTTAGTGGCCATAATTCTCATTAAACACATTAACTAAGCCACACAACCGTTAACTAGAATTTAATCTCACTACTTTATATAAATTACAAAAATCTAGTTTGCAAAACAATCATAATTAGGACAATTTAAATTTAACAATCTAGCAATAAGCAACAAGGTTTAGTTTTTCATAGAATTAACATGCTAATCACTCATTAGAACCATAATATAATGCTAGAAACCCTCACTAGAATTTTACAAACCCTAATCCCAAAATCAAACCCTTTTCTAGAATAACATAAACTAGCAATTATACCCAAATCAACACTTGAATAAAATAGATTATCATAATTAAACAATAATTAGCCATAAGGTTAAGAATTTACCCGACAATTATCTTGAGATCTAGCACAAATCTACCCTCCCCAAACATGCTTCCATTCACCAAGATCCATACAATAATAGCTAAGGAAAAATGGGTAAGGTTTGTATTTGGAAATTTGTGAGGTTTTACTTGATTTTTCTTAGGATTTTTGTGGACTTTTGGAGAAGGAAAGAGAAGGGGGAAAAGAGAGAGGGGGCTGCAGAATTTCGGCTGTAGGAGGGAGAGGGAGATGTGTGTGGGTTTTGTGGGTAAAAGCCCAAGTCAACTCTCTCCCAAAGTACAATAATACCCACCTCAATTTACTATATTAAAACCTATACTTTTATCCTATTTCCACACTTAACAAAAGAGTTGAAGTGAGACCTTGGAGGGGGGTTGCTGCAGTGGTGGGGCCGGCCAAGGAGGGGTGAGCATGTGAGTGAGTGACTGACAAAAAAGGTTCCATGCAAAAAGACCCCCTCAAGTTACCAAATTGCAAGTTTTCGCCAATTTCACCAAAAAAGCCTTTTTTTCTTCAATAATTTCTAACACCATTTTGGCAAGCCAATTCATTTCAAAAATCATATGATAAAATTTTGTTTAATGTGTTATGATGCACAAAATTTGTTTCAACTCATTCCAATTTGTAATTTTCCCTAATTAAATGTATTAGTGGCGGCTTAAAATAATAATAAAATAATTTTTTTTCAGAAAATTTGAAATTTCCCCAGTTGCTCAATAAACACCAAATACTAGCAATTACATAGCTAGAATATGTATATTTAATTTTTATAATGAAGATATTTGTATTTTGACTTTTTACAGAAAACCTCCTTATTTTACCGATTTTCCGAAATTTCACCGAAACGATTTTCAAAACGTTACATCCCAGTAGTCGAGCACAGATCCTAAGGGCTTTATCAACATGTGAGAGAAAGACAATAAACCAATATAAGTCAACATGTTAAGATAAAGTGAAACCAAATAGCATACTATCATGACGAGCAAGAAAGTCCTCTCTGTATATATCCAAGCATCCATCATAATATACATCATATGTACAACAATGGCCTCTAGGGCATATACATAACTAACAGTTTAAACCATAAACCTTTGTTAAATTTGTAAGCCTAACATGTTACAATATTATATATCACATATACAATATATTTTGTAACAAAATAAAATAATACAATTAACATATATCGCATATATATCAATGTATTATCTCGTGAGAAAATGAATCAATAAAGCAAGCTTATATTAGTTAACGTAATGTAATATATCTCATATATAATATACATTAAATTATCGAATCAACACTTGATCCGATAACCCGGCTATAATACATATAACCGACTAATATAATATGTACCATTTCATCGAATCAACACTTGATCCGATGACCCGGCTATATCACATATACCCGGCCGATATCTCATATCGCGATAATAGAATACGGTATCTCATATCGTATTATTCTCGGTCCTGCACATATCACATATGTGCTCTTACTCTGTTTTGCCTGAGCCAGGAAACCTCTGTGTAGGACTCTAAAGAATCGTCAATACGCCGGCAGTAGGTGATGATCATATCAAACACCCACAAGCTGCAAGCGGTCAGCTAAACGTAACGGCCACCCAGGTATTGAGCGATCAGAAGACCAACAAGCAAGCCTGTACATTCTCTTGTGAATCCAATCAGTAACACTCCCGTACAGTCCGGTCTCTTCGTCCGATATGTCGCATATCCAGTCTAGGGGTGGTAAACGTCAGACCCCAGTAACTGATAAGTCATGTCGATGCGAGGCTCATAACAGGTCGAGAAACTACTGATAACTCTTACCAGTAGCAATCCATATCAGCCCTGGCCATGGACTTCCAGTTATAGCCAATCGAACACAGCACAACATCAACTCCCTATACCGGGAGAGACGAAACCCCTCCTATCGCTCATTGCCTCCATATGATTCGGGACTGCACCCAAAAGCCACCATTTTGCACGCCCTCTTAGACGTGGTAAGGTGGAAATCAAAGCACAGTGGGAATCACACAAGACTCTATGACGATCTCGGGTCTACAAACTAACCTGTACCAGTGTCACCGGAGAACTGCTATCTGACGATTGGTATAATACCATCTAGGAGTTCTCGGCGAGTCCCTTCAGTATACCCAGTCTCCACTGAGCACCCGCACACCATCTTTGATGTCAAACACTGATGGATATGGAATCATCCATCGCCCATCATATGGGTCAAGATGCGTATACGCTAGTCTAATCTGGTGTATCAATGCCCTGTCTCAATACACCCTCAACTAGGAACATTTATAGGATGTACTCGTTGACTATCATGGCCCCACTAGTATGATCTCATCATAGTCCTCGTAGTCAAGTACATATCCTAAAGGCTTTATCAACATGTGAGAGTAAGACAGTAAACTAATACAAGTCAACATGTCAAGACAAAGTGAAACCAAATAGCATACTATCATGTCGAGCAAGAAAGTCCTCACTATATATATCCAAGCATCCACTATAATATACATCATATGTACAACAATGGCCTCTAGGGCATATATACAACTAACATAGGCAGGTACCGAAAGGTAGGGAAAGGAGAAAACCAATTAGCCTAAGTTGGGTGTACAAAAGGTAATAAGTGAAGACAAAATGAAGGGATTAGAAAGTGGGCAAAGTAAAATGCGACTGCTATCATTCACGACCAAACCGCGTATTTCATCGCCACTCCGACTTCACCTTTGCTTTTCTCCGGTTCTGGAGAAATAGAATAAGGTTTATTCAGTTGTCTTTTATCATCACCTTCTCTCAGGTTGTGAGTACTTTTAGGATTAGGAGAGGACACCTATTACGCTTATTGGATAGTCTTCTTCCAAACCATAGGCTGGTGCCGAACGGTAGGTAAGGGAGGAAAACCATTTAGCCTAACGATGGTGTACAGAAGGTAACGACTAAAGACAAATAAAGGGATTTGGAGAGATAGCAACGAAATATACGGTTACAGTCATGAACCTGATAATGGAAGATGCATTACTAGGAATACCCAAATACCCATTCGAAACATTTACATGTTTCAGTTTCACTGTGTATTGTTAATAGAAAACTGTCACGACCCAAAATTTGGCCCGTAACCGGCACTTAAACCACGTAACGTCTACAAGCGTACGCAACTTAAGTAAGCGGAAACCCAGAAATCTAAACCACCCAAAACTGGATCAACGGAGAAAACATAGTTTAAAACATTTGGAAAAATCACAAGTAAAATCTCTAACTCTAGTTTTCTTTCTTAAAAATTTCGGCAGCACCTCCTTTGTAACAACTAGCCCCGAAAACGGGTACAACATAGATAATAAATAAAGTATCCCAAACGGGAGCAAACCACGCCCAACGGCGGAGACAACCACCACAAAAATATAAATACGACGCCGAAGCGAAGAATATAAAGGAAACTGCATAAAGAGGTAAAACTTTTCCACATAGCCGGATCCAACGAGCACGGCACCCAAAGTCACCAATAATACAACACAGAATCCTCACAACTCGTCTCTAGGTCATATACAAGAAGTGGTACATGGAGAATACCGGATCTAACAAAAAGATATACAATGTACAAACAGATAACCGCAAACCCACCTAAAAGCACAGGCCTCACATCCAAACGTAGCGGTATCCGCAAAAGTAGAGATGATAAGATGCCCTGCCGCGACTACTCAGAGGGAATGTTCTGAAAAACACTGTGGCACAACGGGGGTGAGTTGCCAACTCATGAATAGTAAATAACATCATACTGTAATCGCAAGTATACACGAACAACGATCTATCTATCACATGTAATCCGATAGCATAAGTATGACAAGTGAATATGCAACAATCATGTAAAGGTACATCATCAGGGTACTATAACTACATGAATCAATACATAACAACATAATCCTGAGTGTGGGATGATATAATATAAAATCTCATGCAAAATCATCAGCATGGAAAAACACCAGTGTCCGTCACTGACACATCAAATCCCAAATCCTCAGGCACCGCATCCTCAGATCGGCCCTCACATCCGGTAAGCCTCATGGAACCTGAGTGTCTATCATCGACACCCGAAACATCATGAAAACATATCCCTGTATGTATATGTATATATATATATATAAGTATGAGGATATCAACCCCGTATGTCCACCGACGATACGTAAAAATCATGGAAACCCAAGTGTCAAACACCGACACTCGAAACGTCATGAAACCCGTGTCTAGCATCGACACGTAAATCCTCATAACTCAGGCGCTGTCATCACGACTGGCCCTGACGATATGTCGTACATCACTCTGGTCGGTATCCCTATGATAACCGCCGAGTCCAAATACAATCACCGGTAGGTAGTGGTCCCTCTGCCAGGCTTATCGTCTACACCACGAAATCACCACTCGCCCCGGGGTACCATACCGGGTCCACCATGTACCCGCAGACGGTGCCTCCCGCTCCTCGAATTGGGTATCACAAGCCAAATCTCAGAACCGAGAAATCACATGGTGGACGCACTGAAATATCATATCAAGAGAAACCGGGTTTTCAAACAATACATAGTTTTCTTGAAATACCCCCACGGTTCTCAAATCCATAAATCATATGAAATCCATATCTCAATGCGTAAATCATGAAAAACTGATACGTGCAACATAAAAGTACAATATGAGCATATCAAGGGAAAACCGCTCTTTAAATTGAATCTAGCTTTTAAACATATCATGCGGTTCCCAAAATCCTCTGAAAACAAGTGCAGCATCATATGAGGTGTACATGTGATTGTAACCATGTTTAAGTATCTACATGTAAGCAAGTAGGTATGATGCATTTCATAAGCGCAATATCAACGTCTCAATATCACATGTAAAAAGCATACCACTAAGGGTATAAGCAACTGTAGCAAAATATGTGGGTGTACATGTCAGTATGTGTGCATGATGTACATGTAGCTATAATCAAATATGTGGGTGTACATGTCATAAGTATGCGTGGTGTACATATAGCTGAAATCAAATATGTGGGTGTACATGCCAATCTGTATGCATGATGTACAACTAGCTATAGTAGGGTACACGTGAAATGGATTAAGGTTCACTACCTCAACTATTCCTATCCACTACCTTATCACGTTTGTAGGTGTTTGTGCCTGTCATGGCAATTACAGACGGTGTGGGTGTAGCATACAATTTAGTGCTCGTGCAACATGAACCGTCAGTAATGTGTTATATCTAAAGGTACAAGTCAAGGTACAACAGATAATACTATGCAATGACGTTCATATGGAATTAACTAATATGCAAATACATGCAGCTATCATATCATATCCGCCCCGACGCATAACGCCATACGGGCGATTTCCCCGTAGATGTTAAATCCACCCACCGATGGTCTCGAGCTATGAAAATCCGACCACCTGCTTCCCTTTGTTCGCAGCGTCCGAAGTCCCCGCTTGCGACGCTATAAATTCACAAACACACAAATAGTGCAAACATCTCAGAAATCGACCAATTTAATGTAAAACTACGTTTTAAATAACGCATCAACACTAAACTAACTCACGAGTGTCCGTCTAGTGGATAACGTGCGTAACGATACCACAAAACCTACCCAAGTACAGTAGCTGTACAAGATCATGGACCGCAACATATCCCCAGAATGATCGCGGTAACTCAACGTTACTCATCATGGACCGTACCATATCCAATAGGGTTCGGTTCCGTTTCTCCAATACACCGTTATGTTGCGGAGTGTATGGAGGAGTAAGCTGAGAGATAATTCCATTCTCTTTTAGGTAATCCAGGAACTCGGCACTCAAGTATTCACCACCTCGATCAGATCTCAGTGTCTTGATACTTTTGCCTGTTTGTTTTTCTACTTCATTCTTATATTCCTGGAATTTTCCAAAGGCTTCGGATTTATGTTTCATTAAGAAGACATATCCGTACCTTGAAAAGTCACCCGTAAAAGTAATGAAGTAAGAATAACCGCTTCGTGCATGCGTAGACATTGGACCGCACACGTCGCTGTGTACGAGTCCCAAGAGCTCGCTCGCTCTTACTCCGTGTCCAGTGAACGGAGACTTTGTCATCTTTCCTTTGAGACAGGATTGACAAGTTGCATATGATTGATATTCGAACGGATCCAAATATCCTTCTGTATGTAACTTCGTCAACCTTCTCTCATTGATGTGACCCAGTCTACAATGCCATAAGAAAGTCTGATTTGTTTCCGGAGACTTTCTTTTGTGTGTATTCTGGACATTGAAAATCTGTGGTTGGTTTAAAACGTATATACCATTGCTTAATGTACATGACCCAATCAGAACTTGATTAAGGTGAATGTTTACAACATTACTTACAAACGCAAATTCATAACCTTCTTTAGAAATTAAAGATACAGAAATAATATTACAAGTTGTATTGGGTACAAAAAAGCAATTACGTAAAACCAAAACATGTCCATCTGACATTCCCAGGTGATAGTCCCCCACGGCCTCAGCATCCATGATAGCTCCGTTTGCAACTTTGAGGGTCATGTCACCTTCCTTCAAAAACCTACGCTTTCTCAACGCCTGCAAAGAATTACAGATATGAGATCCTGACCCGGTATCCAATACCCAGGACGTAGAGTTTATTGATAGACAATTTTCAATAACATACACACCTGAAGCTGAAACCGCAACCTGCTTCAGATCCTGTGTTCTGGCCTTCCAAGCCCTGCAATCTTTCTTCCAGTGTCCACTCTTGTGACAGTAAAAGAACTCTTCCTTATCCACAAGCTTTCCCGCTACCTTTGTTGCTTTTGCCTTTCCCTTCGTATCCACCTTACTAACACCGCCCCTTGGTTTGGAGGGGGTTTTCTTCTTCTTTCCCTTGTCTTTCGCCTTGGACCTAGAAGAGGAAGATCCTCCTACAAACAAAGTGGATGTTTCCCTACCTTTCTGTAGGGTGCCCTCTGCACTCCTCAGCATGTTGAGGAGCTCTGAAAGTTCAACTTCCTTTTCCTGCAAGTTGAAGTTCAGGATGAACTGGGCGTAAGTGGAAGGAAGGGACTGGAGAATCAAGTCCGTATAGAGCTCATTCTCCAACGTGGTCCCAAGGTCCGCGAGCTCCTCAATGTAGCCAATCATCTTAAGCACGTGTTCCGCTACCGATGATCCGACGGCCAATCTCGCCGAAAACAACTTCTTCGACACTTCGTATCTGGCGATACGGGATTGCTCTCCATATAGTTCTTTTGTATGGAGAAATATGGATTCGGGGTCCATATTCTCGTGCCTCCTCTAATGTTCATTGTCCATAGAGGGAAGCACGAGGCACTTGGCCTTCACGCAGTCGATTTCCCAGGTCTTACGGATTTCCTTATCCGCGACGCTGGTTTTGGGTCCTGGGAAAGGGGGAGCTTTGGTGGTAAGAAGATACCCCAACTTGTCATAAGTGATTGCCATTTTGACATTCCTGAGCCAATCTTTGTAGTTTGGCCCTGTCAGTATGTTTTTATCTAGAAGTAACTTAAGTCCAGTCATGATAATTGGTCGCTGCAATTAGGAGAGAGAGAAGAAACACTTTAGCATGATGCTCTTGCAAGTTTAGAGTGGTTTTTAATTTGTCTAAACAGGATGGCTCCCACTGTCTCTCGAATCCCTCTTCAAACCATAAAGGAAGAACTAGCCGGGATCAATCTCACCGTACAATACTTGCTTAACCGTTCAGCCAGGCCAGTGTCGGTACTTCGAGGGAGGTTTTCCAACGCTTTCGTGAAGTTCCTTAATTAAGTAACCTCTTTTTCCTGTGGGCGTAGCCCTGCTAACAACTTTCTAGACACCCACTTGGTTTATAGCATTGATCGTTAAGTGAGAAAGTTCCGGAGGAGTAGCATATACTCACAGTAGGATCGGGATCCAAATATCATCGCGTGACAAAACTGAAGGAATCCTACCAGAATCATCATACTCCAAATGGTATGTAGCGGTAGCAAGTTTCAGTTTCTTTAGAAACTCCCGATGTGGATTTTTGCCCCATGCTCTTATGACCTTGACTTTGGCCAAAATATCATAAGTCACATGTCAAGTTCTACCCGTCATTCTCCAGGTTAATTTGAGCCCACCCGCACATACCCTTGACTTTGGCCAACATGGTAGAACGACTGCCCCAAACCAACACATCTATCTATGCTGTACATGAATACCCAATAGCTACTAATCACTATGCCTTGACTTTGGCCAACATACATAGCTTGAATACTTATTGACCATTCGTGTGAAACGACGGAGGGCTAAGAATGGTTTTGGCGAAACCGTGAACGTAGTGAACTTGATATAATCGAAGGAACGAGATAGCTTTCAAAAGGAGTGGTTCAAGCTCCGCATTTAAAAGTTGGTTTTGAAAAGAACCGAGAGGTTTTGAAAGTGTTCCAACGACTTTTACTTGGTTTATTTTTTCTTGCATTAATTCCAATGCGTCCCATTATTTAATCCTACCATTGCAGAAAACAACGAAAATATGACGTACGCTTATGCCATCCGTATTCGCCACGGGGTCTCGTCATCACCCGTTAGGTTACTTAACTAACGACAGAGCGGGGGCCGGACTAGCGCGGATGCAAAACATAAGCAACGCCTAAATAGATATCATATAGATATATATAAACATTCGTCACATGCAATGATAGCCATTCCAGATCACAGATGAACACATTGGATATACTAGGAATCCGCATTTCGTACGAGCCTGTAACGAAGAGCGGCTTACACGGTCGCGATGAATAGCCAAACCCCACCCTAGACCCCTACGGGTGTGGCAAACTACCCGCCAAGTACCCGAAGCGAAGCAACCTCCCTCAACAACGTGAGTAGGCTACTCGGCACTTCGAAATAACCGGTAGTTTGTGCACCCCACCTTGGGTCTATCCTAAGAGCAAAAACAGTAAAAAGAAATTATACAATGACGGCTACAACCCCGACCCGGTTGTGCGGCCATACAAATAATATTACATCAATTTACATATTACAAGAATTGAAAGAATATGAAAACTCTCATCTCACAACCCTCCCCGGCTATTCATCCGCGACAATCCAACTAATTCATATACACAAACTATCAACATTACAGATCACAGATATGTATAACCCCCACTAATCGACGTATAGCGATTAGCAGACGTTCAATACATATATCACATCACAGATATAACCCATTAGCCAAAGTGTAAAGAAATTCGATCAAAAATACGGATTTGTGACCACCCCAAAAACTAACTTGTTCTCTGGAAAATCTGGGCAGAAACAAACCATCTCAAAAATCACAAAACAGCAACAGAAGAACACTGCAGGAAAAACGACCCACGGCAGAGTCAACTCGGCCGCGGATCCGCTGCAGGAGCAAGCTCTTGCCGCGGAACTGCGGTGAGTTGGTCGGCTCACTGGTTCGTTTTTCTTGGGTGTTCTGTAAAAACCCTGAGCCAATTTTTAGTGTATGATTTATTATTTTTAAAGCAGAAATAAAAATCGGCAGAAACTAGGGTTTTTGAAAATGTGTTTTGCGATTTTTTCCGATCGAAGTTCTAGATACTTTGCTAACTAGTTAGTTCGTGTTTAGCTAGGCTCTGATACCACTGTAAGTCCACGTTGCCCACCCCGGTGCTTGCGGGGAGGCGGAAACGTTATGAAAAATCGGATTTTTACAACACTAGGCAACATGGACTATGTAAAGGAGGGATCTTTGCTAAACAAAAACTAACTAACAAGCTAAAAGAGTTAGTTACTCGGAAAAAGGGTTATACCTAGATCTTCAAGTCCTTCTCTTCTTGCTCCTTGGAGTGAAAGAACGGGTTCTCCTTGTCGCCTTCTCTTGCTGAAGAAAGATCCACCCGAGGACCTCTACCTTTGGCTCCAACCTCAAACTAGAAGTAACTAAGGTGCTTGGTGTGCTAAACCTAGGACCTTAGAAAGAGTAGAGAATATTTTTGAGGGTTTAATCTCAAGCTCAAATGGTTCTCAACTAATGAGAGGGGAGAGCTAGAGAGAGAGGAAGAGGAGGAGAGAGAATGAAAATGATCAAGTGAGAAGAATAATCTAACCTTCTTACATATATGTGAATTATGAAAAATAGATAATTAGCTAAAGATAATTGTGATGGTTAATCAAGAAATGACCATTATCATTTCACATTAAATGCTTTTGCAAGGATCAAAGAGCATCTTTCATATGAAATGATGATGGTCAACTTGTCAACCTAGGTCAACAAGTCAAGTATAGTCAAATGGTCAACAACCCTAACCATGCACAATTATAATTAACTAATATTAATAAATCATATTTCACACATAAACATTAGGGTTAAGAAAATGACAATGGTCATCAACCCTAATGAAAATCCTCTGCCCCTGTCTCAGTCAACTGTGCGTACACACCCGTATCCGTGTTCCAAGGAACAAGAATACAATGAGATAAAACCAATCCCAAATCATATACTAGGATCCGGCTTAAACCAAAGCCCGCTAGTATAAGCTGTCCGGACACAACACGTGCACAAGTGCGCGGATGTGAACGAACCCCGTCGTAAAACAATGCGACCTCTACTCATTTTGCCTAAAGGAGAATAACCCTCTGTGTGGGACTCTAAAGACTCGACACTACGCTGGGAGTGGGTTTAACCACAGACCGCAAGCGGCACTAGCTGTACGTAACGGTCCCCAGGTAGATGCCGATAAGAAGACTGACGAGGTAAACCCATCTGAACTCCTACTGAGCCTGAATGTGACAGTCTCCGTACAGTCCGGTCTGTTCGTCTAAGAACATCACATGGCGGGCCTAGGAGGGCGGTAAACGTCAGTCCCCTACTAGCGGTACAAGTCGTGTCGGAGTGTAGCCCAGAACACCCTGAGATAACACTGGAAACCTACCAGTCTATCTTGCTTGCCCTAGCCAGGGACTTTGTGTAATGGCTCTCCTAGACACAGCACGATATCAACCCCCAATAACGGGAGAGACGAATCCTGTCTAACCGTCACTGCCTCCAAGTGCTTCGGGACTGCACCCAAAAACTACCTGTTTGCACGACTCTTTTGAGCCGTGGTAGGGTAGTAATCAAAGTACAGTGGGAACACACTCAAGGTGAAGTGACAGTGTCAAGTCAACGGACTAAGCTGTACTCATGTCACCTGGGAACTGATAACTGACGATAGGTATAATACCAACCAACAGTTCCCTATGAGTCCTGTCCAGTGTACTCGTAACCTAACGAGCACCTGCATACTATCTCAAGTACGACGTACTGGCGGCTGTGGGTCAGACCGTCTCCCAAGCTGGGATGAGAAGCGCATAAGCTAGTCTACTCCGGAGTATCGATGCCTTGTCTCGATAGTCCTACGACTAGGGACCTGCATAAGGATGTGCTTGTGGATTACCCAGCCCCCACGAGTGTGACTGCCATCACAACGCTGGTAATCAAGCAAAGATCCTAAGGGATCCACTAATGTGTAAAGGAGATATTCTAAAAGAAACACATGCACACATTAAAGCAGAAACAAACCAAGTAGCATACTACTATCTTGAGCAAGATTGTCAATACAAGGTGAATATCCCAAGCTTCCATCAAGTAATATACAAACTAGTATGATACAGTAATGGCCTCTAGGGCATATACATTAACAGTTAAATCCACCCACCGATGGTCTCGAGCTATGAAAATTCTGTAAGTCTACGGTAGCGCCTCGGGCGTCTACAGACGCCAAATGCGGAACAAAAACTTTTTAACTGGCGCTATCGTATACTTTAACCCGGATCTGCCATTATTGCTAAACTAACAAACAGTAAAGAGAGTAGAAAGGTTATACCGAACGATCCGAGTCCTTCATTCTTTATCCATCATCCCACGCTCCGTTGCGGCTGCTCCGATCTCGTCTATCTCCGATCTGCTCGTCCAGGTGGCACTACGTCTACGATTCTTTAAACGGGCTCCCGCCTCTGACTCGAGGCAACTCGGTCGTCAAGTTTGCTAAAAGAGACGACCAAGATTGAAGTAGAGAATGAGTAGAAGACTTTGTCTCATTCCGTCCAAAGCTATGGACAAACGGTTAATGAAGTTGCCATTTGAATCGGGTGATGGAATGAAATGAGCAATGAAATTTCCATACACCCTAAAACTATTATAATCTTTTCACAACCATCAAGTGAGAGTGAGTGAGGGGATAGGGGCCGGCCATCTTATTGGAGGTGGGGGGGTGAGTGTAGGAGGAGGGAGGTGACCACAAGAACAAATATCATGTGTGAACACAAAGTGTGAACACATAGTGTGAACACAAAGTGTGAATACATTAAATGCAACCAATGAAAGATCAACACCATTCAACCTAGTCACCTCTTCTAGAAACTTCTAGAACCTTCCACAATCATCTCAAGAAAAGATAAATCCGTCTTTAACCGAATGTTAAAAGACGGCTGATAGAAAACTGGAAACTGGCAACTTCCAAAAGCGATCACGAAACGAATTTCAGGATAACCCCGTAACTGTATAAATATACCCGCATTTGTATTACGACCGAATACAAATGCAACTGAGACAAAGATATTATATCTACTCAATATAATACTCGGATCCGGCTTAAACCAAAGCCGACCAGTATCATTTGCCCGAAAAATGACACGTGCGTAAACGCACGTGCATTTCCCGAACCCTGCCATAAAACCATACGGCCTCTACAACGTTTCGCCCGAACTTGGGAAACTGTCTGTGGGGGACTCTAATGACTCGTCAGTACCCTGGCAGTGGGTTTAACCACAAACCGTCAGCAGCACTAGCTATGCGTAACGGCTGCCCATGGACTGACCTCAAGGGAGGCCGATGAGAGAACTCATCCGGAAACCCTACTGAGCCTAACAGTGACAATGTATATACAGTCCGGTCCGTTCTTCTATGAGTATCGCATATCTGCCTAGGGGGCTAGTAACGTCAGACCCCCAATAGCAGTATAAGTCGTGTCGGAGTGTAGCCCAATAACACCCTGAGATACTACTGGAGTACCTACCAGTAAATCTCCTGCCACGGCCGTGGGCTTTGTGTAATGGCTCTCCTAGACACAGCACGATCTCACCCCCAATACTGGGAGAGACGAATCCCCTGCTGATCCGCTCACGTGCCTCCATGTGGCTCGGGACTGTACCCAAAAACTACCTGTTTGCACGACTCCTTTGAGCCGTGGTAGGGTAGAAATCAAAGCACAGTGGGAACTCACACGAGACAAATGACGACCTCAGGTCGATGAACTAACCTGTACACATGTCACCAGGGAACTGCTATCTAACGATGTGTATAATACCAACTAGCAGGTTCCCGGCGAGTCTTGTCCGGTCTACTCATAACCCAATGAGCACCTGTATACATCTTAGGTGATCCAACCGACACCAGTGGCTTGTGAGACCGGCCACCGCCCCTCGTCGGGGTCACGACTGTATACACTAGTCTACTCTGGAGTTCAGTCTGGTTTGACATTCCAGACTGGTTTGACATTCCATTGGCCACTCCGCAGATAAGGTGGGTAACTTCAGGCACCCGAGAGGTACTCCGGTAGCCTCAAGGACGGTGACAGGGAAGTTCTTGTTTACCCAGACTTTCCATTGCTGTTGTTCCAGACCGTGAGACCCGGCAGGAGGATGAGTATAGCGTCGTTCTAAACTTGCTTTAGAAGTGTACGTGTATATGACTCTGCCAGAGGGTTGTCATAGTCAGTAGGAGCAGCGGAGGCATTGGTGGACAGGTAGCTAATGTCTATTTATAGACTAAAGCAGATGTAGCGGAGAAAGATCATCTATTTCTAATGTGACAGTCATAGGTTTGACTTCGTCAGAATAAGGGATGGATCTGTTGAGAAGGTAGTAGGGTGTGATGTCATGGTATTTGGATGACATACACAGAGTAGGAAGTGATAATCCTATACTACGATCGGTTATACTTTGGTCGTCACACAGTGGTTTCTCCACATGGGACTTGGACATTATATCAGACATACTGGTTACTAGATCTATGGTTTTAGATCTAGATTTGGGTGGTTTCCCAATTAAGGGTACTTAGACAGCATTCTAAGAGTATTTAGAATGGACGACTCCTGGCACGGTAGTGTACCTGCAGGTGATGGAGTCACCCTCTCTAAAGGTGTCCTACAGACTAAAGTGGAGAAAGATGTGCATGATTGGCAGATCACTTGCTCAGGCAATTGAGTCAATCATGAGATGTCAAATACCACACCAGATGTTGTTCTTGCACTAGATGCAATAAGTTGACATTGATCCTATCCTAGAGAAACAGTCGGAAGCAGTTTTAGAACATAAGTGAATGTTCTAGGGATATGATAACGACAGCCTCATTCGGGAGACAGTTATCATTCCAGGCTTCCAAGGTGACCTGGACGACAGGGAGGTTGTCAGAGTTATAGTTTTCCTTCTGATGAGGGGCAGTATTTTGGACAGGTGGTCCAAGGCAATACTGAGGGAGGCATGGCGCAGGATACTGATTAAGTTCGGTTGACGATACAGTCTAAGAAGTTTGGATTTAGAGTTCATTTATGAGCTAGGTCCCATCAGACATCCAAACACATTCTAAGACAGGTATTGCTCATTTCGGGAGATGGGTTTCTCCGCGAACTTGAGATATAGAGAGACATAGAAAGAAAAATCAAAGCGGATCCACTCACTGAGGCTATTCCTCGATCGCAATAGTTTCGCAAACGAGCTTTGTGAGACTGACTAGTAGAGGAGTTGGGTGTTCGGTATCACACGGGCTGTGAGTATGCGACATCGCAATAATTAGCCTTGAGTGCAAGTGGGAGATTGTTGGAGATAGTGCCCTCAGATTCAATTATTGGATCACAGGCACGTGATTGCAATGATTGAGGGAGGACCTATTCCGGTAGGACAGTCTTACTCAAGATGATAGTATGCTATCTGGTTTATCTTTATCATCGTGTACTGCTTTAGGTGACCTGACAGGTCGCTATTACACGTTGGTAGAGCCCCTAGGATTCTTGCTTAACTGCCAGCAGTATGAGGGCGATCATATACGTGGGAGCTGGTAGTCTATAAGCACATCCTTAAAAGGTCCCTAGTCGTGGGAGTTTCGAGACAGGGCATCGATACTCCAGAGTAGACTAGTGTATACAGTCGAGACCCCGACGAGGGGCAGTGGCCGGTTTCATAAGCCACTGGTGTCAGTTGGTTCACCTAAGATTTATACAGGTGCTCATTGGGTTATGAGTACACCGGACAGGACTCGCCGGGAACATGCTAGTTGGTCTTATACCTGACGTCAGATAGCATTTCCCTGGAGACATGTGTACAGGTTAGTTCATCGACCCGAGGATCGTCATTTGTCTCGTGTGAGTTCCCACTGTACTTTGATTACTACCCTACCACGCTCAAAGGAGACGTGCAAACAGGTTTTAGTTGGGTACAGTCCCGAGCCATATGTAGGCAGTGAGCGGATCTTCAGGGGTTCGTCTCTCCCGGTATTAGGGGTGAGGTCGCGCTGTGTCTAGAAGATCCATTACACGAAGTCCTTGGCCAAGGCAGGAGATTTACTGGTAGGTATTCCAGTAGTATCTCAGGGTGTTCTGGGCTACACTCCGACACGACTTGTACCGCTTTTGGGGTCTGACTTTTACAAACCCCCTAGGCCTGCCATGCGATGCTCATAGACGAACGGACCGGACTGTACGGATATTGTCACTGACAGGCTCAGTAGGGTGTCATGATGAGTTCGCACATCGACGTCCCTTTTGGTCAATAGCTGGTAGCCCGTCACGTATGGCTAATACCTCTGACGTGCTAGTGGTTAAATCCACAGCCATAGTATTGACGAATCTTTAGAGTCCCCCACATTAAGTTACTCAAGTTTCGGGCGAAACGTTGTAGAGGCCGTATGGAGATATGGCACGGTTCGATCAGATGCGTGCGGTATTGCACGGATCAGGATCGGACGGTTAGTACTAGAGGCCGTATGGATATATGGCAGGGTTCGATCAGATACGTGCGGTATTGCACTGATCAGGATCGGACGGATATTACTAGCCGGCTTTGGTTTAAGTCGGATCCTAGTATAGTACAGTGTAGATATTGTCTCATTGCATTTGTATTCGGTCGGAATACAGATGCGGGTGTGTATACACAGTATCGGGGTTTTCCTGTAATTTATTACGGGACCGGTTTTCTGGAGTTGTCAGTTTGCTTTCCGTTTCGGCCATATTTCTTTGTATCTTTCCTTGGCCGAAGATTGGTGGGGGAGGGCTTATTTGCATTTGTGCAAATTAGCTATTTGGAGGGTTGTCTTTGCATACTTTTGTATCATGATGGAGCCCCATCCCTTGACCTTCCATGGTTCATGATTGCTTGACTTTTTGTAGCAATCATGGTTGTTGATTAGTTGATGGAGTGTGGTTTTGCTAGTGATGATGATTCTTGCATGATGACTATTCCTCTCACTTGCATTATTCTTGTGGCTATCTTTTTGATACTCTCTCCTCTCATTCTTTCCTCTCCCATGAGCATGGCCGGCCAAGTGAGGCATGGGGGCTGTCCAAAATTTCTAGTGTGGGATTTTTTCTCTTTTGGTTTTGTAAAATCCCACAAGTTCCATCTCCATAAGCTCGTATCATTCCTCCACCAAAAGGGCAATTTCCTAAACCCCAAATGAGACATAATACTACACATTCTACAGCAAACCTTTGGCACGTCGGCTCGCCAACTTCGTACCCGAGTTGCCTCAGTATAGAGGTGGGAGCCCATAAAAGAAGCAGGTGACGTGGTGCCCTTCCGGCGAGGAGGTGGAGACCGGGCATTCCGCGGGAGATCGGGACGACGGCGAGAAGACCGGAGGACACGGATCGCTCGGTATATCTCTCTTCCCCATCTTGTAGTTAGCTAGGACTAGATTAATGGCACGATCCGGGTTTATAGTGCGCGGTGGTGCCGGTTTGAAAAGTTAAAGTAAATCACCGCTTCCGCATTCCGGCGTCTGATTGACGGCCGGGGCGCCGCCGTGCACTTACAGTGGTATCAGAGCCTCGCCATTAACATAGTCTAGCTTTTTCTAATGTGTTTTACATTTCCGATCGAAAAAAAATCCCAAAACCGCGTTTTCATGTACAATTAGTTTCTGTCGAAATTTTTTTGTCTCCAAAAATTTTTCAGGGTGTTGCAGAATGATGTGTAGAGAATCCTAAGAACACTGTAAAATTTTGGTTACATGATCTCTTCATATGACCGCGGAACCGCGGCCGTAACCCCTCTTTGGCCGCGGTTCCGCCGCAGGATGTTAGCTTCATTTCACCAATTTTTTGCAGTGGGCTTTTGGGCTGAAAATAGGGTTTTGGTATACTTTGTTTGGGCCCAGAATTTCTGTGAGTGCTACAGTATTTCTTGGGTGCCTACTTGGTAAAATTTAATCGATCGGATATTTTAAACACATTTGTTCACAGTATTTACATTATATCTGCGACCGTGAATGTCACTTGATCGGTAAATCCTGTCTAACTGCTATAGCCCGGTTAGACGGATTTGCGAACGTGACATTCACGTTGATGTTCTGTGTTATGTTGTGATGTTGCGGATCGGTCGTGGGGGATAGCCTGGTTGCAGTGGTAGTACAGTTTTGTTGTATTATGTACATTTGGTATTGCGGGGCGAGCGTCCGACATGTGGACTGCCGTCACTGCCTGATTGTATATTATTCTTTTGGGGCACGACCAGGTTGCGGTCGATGTACCCGTTGTATGTATATTTTACTTTCTGTACTAGGATTACCCCAAGGAGGGGTGCACGGATAGCCGGGTTCTAGAGGGCAACAAGCCCGCATCTCATGGCATTGAGACGGAGGGGGCTTCACTCTAGAATTGGCGGGCTATTCGCCGCACTCGTAGGGGGTACAGGTTGACCCAGGAGGGGTGCCCAAGTTACCGGATTCCGTGAAGTGCCGGGTGGTCCATTCACGTTGCTGAAGGGGGCTGCCTCACTTCACGTTTTGGCGGGTAACTTGCCGCGCCCGTAGGGGTCTAGGATTTCATTGCACAGGCTATCCACACGACCAGGAGAACGTCGGGTTTCAGTAGTGGCTCTGTGAAACCCGGGGATCCCAGATATCTGTATTGTTCTGTGATGCTGTACATTTCTGTGATGTTGCATTTTATCACGCCTTGAGCGAAATATTATATATTGATATATATACTAGTAGATGTTGTATATGTTTTGCATCCGCGCTATTCCAGTCCCCGCTCTGTCGTTAGTTAGCTAACCTAACGGGTAATGACGGGACCCAGTGGCGAATGCGGATGGCATATACGTACATCATTATATTTCGTTCTTTGTGGTGTGATCAATTGATGGAACTGCATTGATTTGGATCAATGCAAGTTAAAAACAAACCTATTCTGATGTTGTTGGAACACTTTTCAAAAAAAGCTGTTATTGCAAGGACGTTCTCTTTTGTTTTGCATCGTGGTATTCAGTTGGAATATCCTGCTCCTTAGTCGATGAGGCAAGGGCCGAGATCCCTTCACCGGGAGTGACCCTTTGGACAAAAAGTTTGCGTCAGGGCAATAACTTCACTATAGTCGTTTACTTTTGCTTTGCATCATGGTATTCAGTTGGAATATCCTGCACCTCATTCTACGGGGAAAGAGCCGAGATCCCTTCACCGGGAGTGACCTCTTTAGCAATGGTTTTCGTCACTATATTTTCATAAAAGCTATCCGGTTCCTTCAACGATATCAAGTTCATTACGTTAAAGGTTTTCGCCAGAAACCATTCGTAGCCCTCCATCATTTCGGTTAAATATTCGGTAGTATTCAAGCTATGTATTTTGACCTCACGCCAAGGCATAGTGATTGGTAGCTGTCGGATATTTATCTGTTGCATAGATAGATGCGTTGGTTTGGGACAGTCGTACTACTATTTTGGCCTACGTCAAGGGTATGTACGGGTGGGTTCAAATTAACCTGGATAATGATGGGCAGAACTTGACATGTGACTTATGATATTTTGACCTCACGCCAAGGTCATAAGAGCATGGGGCAGAAATCACATCGGGAGTTTCTAAAGAAACTGAAACATGCCAGATATGCGCATACCTTCTGGAGTGTGATGACGTGAGCGGATTCCGTCACGTTATCATGCGATGATAGTTGGATCCCGATTCCCACTGATGAGTTAGTTTACTCCTCGGGTATCCCGACTAATTCTTCTTTCAGGTTTGGAGGAGAATTTGAGGTTACATTGGGAGGTTTCCAGATTAGATAAATTGGTAACCATTCTGATCTAGGATAGAGTGCACGCTGAGGGTTTCTTTTCTCTCTCTCTTTGGCAGCGACCATTGACCCGACCCTAAGACTATGACTCAGTGACCAAGTTGACCGAACCTTCTTAAACACTGGCTTTTGGATTGTCAGAGTTGCAAACCTCATTGCCACTCTTACTTTTACCCTTTTCTCCAGGACACCCCGTATTACTACGAACGTCTACTTCCATTGGACAAAACCATCGTATGGTTATATACGAACTCGAAGGAATTTATTCGAGGATGGTTTCTGGTTCTGGAGAAAACGAATAGGACTATTCAGTTGTCTTTTCCTTTTACCTTCTCTCAGGTTGCGAGTACTCCTTGGTTTAGGAGATAGTACACCTATTACGCAAATTGGATAGTCTTCTTCCAAACCATAGGCAGGTGCCGACCGGTAGGGAATGAAGAAAACCAATTAGCCTAACGATGGTGTACAGAAGGTATTATGTAAAGACAAAGAAAGGGATTAGTAAGAGGGCAAAGTAAATTGCGACTGATATTCACGACCATACCAAGTATTTCTTCGCCAATCCTAAATCACCTTTGAATTTCTCCAGATTACTCCGTATCACTACGAAGATCCACAGTCTATTGGATACTCCATCGTATGGTTATATACGAACTCGAAAGGAACTTGTTCCAGTTCGGGGATGGATTCTGGTTCAGGAGAAATAGGAATAAGGTTTATTCGGTTGTCTTTTATCTTCACCTTCTCTCGCATTGCGAGTGCTCCTAGGATTAGGACAGTACACCCATTATGCTTATTAGATAGTCTTCTTCCAAAGCATAGGCTGGTGCCGAACGGTAGGGAAGGAAGAAAACCATTTGGCCTAAAGGGGTATACAGAAGGTAATGACTAAAGACATATAAAGGGATTTGGAGAGGTGGCAAAGAATTATACGGTTGCAGTCGTGAATATGGATAATGGAAGAGGCATTACTAGGAATACCCGGATACCCTATCGAAACATTTCAATGTTTCAGTTTCACTGTGTACTGTTAAAGGAAAACTGATTTCCCAATTAGACACTTGCTCCAGGGTATGTATTTACCAGGTATGATTCTCACATCTGTATGGTTTTACAGATGATGAGCGGGAGTAAGTTATTGGGAATTGGGTGATCATCCTTATTATATCGGGATTCGTTGTAATCAGTGATATTTGAGGAAATCGCCTAGGTTGTTTGCCGGACGGCAAATATTTGGTTTTGAATATCCGATGTTATGCACCAATTTCAAATTGATATATCTGTACGTCTATTTTTATAGAGTGAGATATACCTTTTTGAAATTATGTCTATGACATTTACCTATATCAGTGGATGGTTAGGTAAAGAGCATTAAACAGCGGTGTAATTCTTCATAAACATAGTACAGTTTTCAACCTACGACACACAGGGAATGAGTTATTAGACTCAAAGGACTTGTACAGAGTATTGTATGTTGTCCAGCGTCCATTAGGACAGAGGGGTTGGTCCTCGTACTATATTCGGTTTACTTATGACTTCTCTAGTTTTTAGACAGGTGTTTCGTGGAAACACAGGGTCCGAATTTTGAGAAGTTATAGGTATATGAATAGAGTAGAGAACCAGGTGTTGCAAGTATCGGGATTCTTCAAGGTGATCGAAGATGTAGATACTTGTGTATGGTATTCAGTTGATAGTAATGGTTAAGAGAACTTGCTTCTCTTTCAAGTTACTCATAATTGGAAGTATTTCTAAGTTGAGTAACGCTGATCGGCCTCCTTCCATTTAGTAGACATGCACTGGAGAAAGCTGCATGATTTGAATCTGGTTCAATTAAATCAGTGCCTCTGGTTCTATATTGGATATAGAACAATTCATATCTTAACGTTGTTAAGGTATGGGGAGTTGTCCGGCTTATGATTAAAACCAGACACTGGACAACTCAAGGCACGTTTCTGTAATGACAGTTTGTGGGTTGACCTAGGCTATGACAAGGGTTGACTTTCTACCATCTGGAAGATCAATAGTGATATTGTTCTAGACTCGCCACAGTTTTAATAAAATTGGATTTTTTTTCAGAAAACAGTAGTGGGAGTATGGTAGAACTGGAAGTGATTCCAGAACCACAAACGATTACTGAAGATTTGATAGGAACCTAAAAATTCAATCTGGTTTGACATTCCATTGGCCACTCCGCAGATAAGGTGGGTAACTTCAGGCACCCGAGAGGTACTCCGGTAGCCTCAAGGACGGTGACAGGGAAGTTCTTGTTTACCCAGACTTGCCATTGCTGTTGTTCCAGACCGTGAGACCCGGCAGGAGGATGAGTATAGCGTCGTTCTAAACTTGCTTTAGAAGTGTACGTGTATATGACTCTGCCAGAGGGTTGTCATAGTCAGTGGGAGCAGCGGAAGCATTGGTGGACAGGTGGCTTATGTCTATTTATAGACTAAAGCAGATGTAGCGGAGAAAGATCATCTATTTCTAACGTGACAGTCATAGGTTTGACTTCGTCAGAATAGGGGATGGATCTGTTGAGAAGGTAGTAGGGTGTGATGTCATGGTATTTGGATGACATACACAGAGTAGGAAGTGATATTCCTTTACTACGATCGGTTATACTTTGGTCGTCACACAGTGGTTTCTCCACATGGGACTTGGACATTATATCAGACTTACTGGTTACTAGATCTATGGTTTTAGATCTAGATTTGGGTGGTTTCCCAATTAAGGGTACTTAGACAGCATTCTAAGAGTATTTAGAATGGACGACTTCTGGCATGGTAGTGTACCTGCAGGTGATGGAGTCACCCTCTCTAAAGGTGTCCTACAGACTAAAGGGGAGAGGGATGTGCATGATTGGCAGATCACTTGCTCAGGCAATTGAGTCAATCATGAGATGTCAAATACCACACCAGATGTTGTTCTTGCACTAGATGCAATAAGTTGACATTGATACTATCCTAAAGAAACAGTCGGAAGCAGTTTTAGAACATAAGTGAATGTTCTAGGGATATGATAACGACAGCCTCATTCGGGAGAAAATTATCATTCCAGGCTTCCAAGGTGACCTGGACGACAGGGAGGTTGTCAGAGTTATAGTTTTCCTTCTGATGAGGGGCAGTATTTTGGGCAGGTGGTCCAAGGCAATACTGAGGGAGGCATGGCGCAGGATACTGATTAAGTTCGGTTGACGATACAGTCTAAGAAGTTTGGATTTGGAGTTCATTTATGAGCTAGGTCCCATCAGACATCCAGACACATTCTAAGACAGGTATTGATCATTCGGGAGATGGGTTTCTCCGCGAACTTGAGATATAGAGAGACATAGAAAGAAACATCAAAGCGGATCCACTCACTGAGGCTATTCCTCGATCGCAATAGTTTCGCAAACGAGCTTTGTGAGACTGACTAGTAGAGGAGTTGGGTGTTCGGTATCACACGGGCTGTGAGTATGCGACATCGCAATAATTGGCCTTGAGTGCAAGTGGGAGATTGTTGGAGATAGTGCCCTCAGAGTCAATTATTGGATCACAGACACGTGATTGCAATGTTTGAGGGAGGACCTATTCCGGTAGGACAGTCTTACTCAAGATGATAGTATGCTATCTGGTTTATCTTTATCATCGTGTACTGCTTTAGGTGACCTGACAGGTCGCTATTATACGTTGGTAGAGCCCCTAGGATTCTTGCTTGACTGCCAGCAGTATGAGGGCGATCATATACGTGGGAGCTGGTAGTCTATAAGCACATCCTTAAAAGGTCCCTAGTCGTGGGAGTTTCGAGACAGGGCATCGATACTCCAGAGTAGACTAGTGTATACAGTCGAGACCCCGACGAGGGGCGGTGGCCGGTCTCACAAGCCACTGGTGTCAGTTGGTTCACCTAAGATGTATACAGGTGCTCATTGGGTTATGAGTACACCGGACAGGATCGTCATTTGTCTCGTGTGAGTTTCCACTGTACTTTGATTACTACCCTACCACGCTCAAAGGAGACGTGCAAACAGGTTTTAGTTGGGTACAGTCCCGAGCCACATGGAGGCAGTGAGCGGATCTTCAGGGGTTCTTCTCTCCCGGTATTGGGGGTGAGGTCGCGCTGTGTCTAGGAGAGCCATTAAACGAAGTCCTTGGCCAAGGCAGGAGATTTACTGGTAGGTATTCCAGTAGTATCTCAGGGTGTTCTGGGCTACACTCCGACACGACTTGTACCGCTTTTGGGGTCTGACTTTTACCAACCCCCTAGGCCTGCCATGCGATGCTCATAGATGAACGGACCGGACTGTACGGATATTTTCACTGACAGGCTCATTAGGGTGTCAGGATGAGTTCGCTCATCGACGTCCCTTTTGGTCAATAGCTGGTAGCCCGTCACGTATGGCTAATATCTCTGACGTGCTAGTGGTTAAATCCACAGCCATAGTATTGACGAGTCTTTAGAGTCCCCCACATTCAGTTACTCAAGTTTCGGGCGAAACGTTGTAGAGGCCGTATGGAGATATGGCACGGTTCTATCAGATACGTGCGGTATTGCACGGATCAGGATCGGACGGTTAGTACTAGAGGCCGTATGGATATATGGCAGGGTTCGATCTGATACGTGCGGTATTGCACGGATCAGGATCGGACGGATATTACTAGCCGGCTTTGGTTTAAGCCGGATCCTAGTATAGTACAGTGTAGATGTTGTTTCATTGCATTTGTATTCGGTCGGAATACAGATGCGGGTGTGTATACACAATATCGGGGTTTTCCTGTAATTTATTACGGGACCAGTTTTCTGGAGTTGCCAGTTTGCTTTCCGTTTCGGCCATATTTCTTTGTATCTTTCCTTGGCCGAAGATTGGTGGGGGAGGGCTTATTTGCATTTGTGCAAATTAGCTATTTGGAGGGTTGTCTTTGCATACTTTTGTATCATGATGGTTTCATGATGGAGCCCCATCCCTTGACCTTCCATGGTTCATGATTGCTTGACTTTTTGTAGCAATCATGGTTGTTGATTAGTTGATGGAGTGTGGTTTTGCTAGTGATGATGATTCTTGCATGATGACCATTCCTCTCACTTGCATTATTCTTGTGGCTATCTTTTTGATACTCTCTCCTCTCATTCTTTCCTCTCCCATGAGCATGGCCGGCCAAGTGAGGCATGGGGGCTGTCCAAAATTTCTAGTGTGGGATTTTTGCTCTTTTGGTTTTGTAAAATCCCACAAGTTCCATCTCCATAAGCTCGTATCATTCCTCCACCAAAAGGGCAATTTCCTAAACCCCAAATGAGACATAACACTACACATTCTACAGCAAACCTTGGGCACGTCAGCTCTCCAACTTCATGCCCGAGTTGCCTCAGTATAGAGGTGGGAGCCCGTAAAAGAAGCAGGCGACGTGGTGCCCTTCCGGCGAGGAGGTGGAGACCGGACATTCCGCAGGAGATCGGGACGACGGCGAGAAGACCGGAGGACACGGATCGCTCGGTATATCTCTCTTCCCCATCTTGTAGTTAGCTAGGACTAGATTAATGGCATGATCCGGGTTTATAGTGCGCGTTGGTGCCGGTTTGAAAAGTTAAAGTAAATCACCGCTTCCGCATTCCGGCATCGGATTGACGGCCGGGGCGCCGCCGTGCACTTACAGTACCCTCCTAAATCAAGGAGTACTCGCATCTTGAGAGAAGGTGATGATAAAAGACAACTGAATAATACCTTATTCTTTTTAAAGATGAAATAGGAGTGGCGATGAAGTACGCGGTTTGGTTGTGAATGATAACATTCGCAATTTACTTTGCCCTCTTTCTAATCCCTTTATTTTGTCTTTACATATTACCTTCTGTACACCCTACTTAGGCTAATTGGTTTTCTTCATTCCCTACCTTTCAGCACCTACCTATGGTTTGGAAGAAGACTATCTAATAAGCGTAATAGGTGTACTCTCCTAAACCAAGGAGCCCTCGCAACCTGAGAGAAGGTGATAATAAAAGACAACTGAATAAACAAATTCTATTTCTCCTGAACCTGTATCCATCCTCGAAGAAGTCCCTCCGAGTTCGTATATAACCATACGATGGATCTATCCAATGGAAGTGGATGTCCGTAGTAATACGGGGTGTTCTGAGAGATACAAAGGGTAAAAGAAGGAGTAGCAATGACTTATGCAACTCAGACAATCCAAAAACCAGTATTATAAGAAGGTTCGGTCAACTTGGTCACTGAGTCATAGTCTAGGGTCGGTCAAAGGTCGCTTCCAAAAAAAGAGAGAAAAGAAACACTCTGCGTGCACTCTAACCTAGATCAGAATGGTTATCACTTTATCTAATCCGGAAACCTCCCACTGTCCTGTCAAATTCTCCTCCAAACCTAAAAGAAGAATCAATCGGGATCACCCGAAGAGTAAACCAACTCATCAGTGGGAATCGGGATCCAACTCTCATCGCATGATAACGTGATGGAATGCATCCACGTTACTCATAATCCAGAAGGTATGCGCATACTTGGCAAGTTTCAGTTTCTTTAGAAACTCCCGATATGATTTTTGCCCCATGCTCTTATAACCTTGGCTTTGGTCAAAATGTCATAAGTCACATGCCAAGTTCTACCCGTCACTATCTTGTCAATTTGAACCCACCCGCACATGCCCCTGGCTTTGGCCAAATGGCAGAACGACTGTCCCAAACCAACTCATCTATCTATGCAACAAATGAATACCCAGCAGCTACCAAACACTATGCCTTAACTATGGCTAAAATGCATAGCTTGAATACTACTGAATACCCAAAAGAAATGACGGAGGGTTACGGCTGGTTTTTGGCGAAAAACCTTTAACGTAACGAACTTGATATCGCTGAAGGAACCTGATAGCTTTTTTAAAATATAGTGGCGAAAACCTTTTGCTAAAGAGGTCACTCCCGGTGAAGGGATCTCGGCTCTTTCCTCGTGGAATGAGGTGCAGGATATTCCAACCGAATACCGCGATGCAAAGCAACATGTAATCGACTATAGTGAAGTTATTACCCTGACGCAAACTTCTGCACAAGGGGTCAGTCCCGGTGAAGGGATATCGGCCCTTGCCCCGTCGAATGAGGTGCAGGATATTCCACTGAATACCGCTATGCAAAACAAAAGGAAACGTCTTTGGAATAACACTTTTTTAAATTTGTCCCAACAACTGCAAACATGTTTGTTTTACTTTGCATTGATCAGAATCAACACAGTCCCATCAATCAATCACACCAGAAAAGAACGAAAATAAAATGTACGTATATGCCATCCGCATTCGTCACTGGGTCCCGTCATCACCCGTTAGGTTACTTAACTAACGACAGAGCGGGGACTGGACTAGTGCGAGTGTAAAACATATACAACATCTAATAGTATATAAACCAATATACAATAATCGCTCCAGGCGTGATAATATGCAACATAACAGAAAAGTAATAAGCATCACAGAACAATACAGATAATCTGGGATCCCCGGGTTTCACAGAGCCGCTGTTGAAACCCGACGTTCCCCTGGTCGTGTGGATAGCCTGTGCAATGAAACCAAGACCCCTACGGGTGCGGCAAGTTACCCGCTAAAACCTGAAGCGAGGCAGCCCCCTACAGCAAAGTGAATGGACCACCCTGCACTTCACGGAATCCGGTAGCTTGAGCACCCCTCCTTGGGTCAACCTGTACCCCCTACGAGTGCGGCGAATAGTCTGCTAATTTTTAGAGTAAGGCCCCTCTGCCTCTCAAAGCCATGAGATGCGGACCAGTCGCCTTCCAGAACCCGGCTATCCGTGCACTCCGTCGCGGGGTAAAACGTAGTACAGAAATGAAAAATAGTACAACAGGTACTGTTGGAGATAGTGCCCTCATAGTCAATTATTGGATCGCAGGTACGTGATTGCAATGATTGTGGATGACCTATACCGGTAGGACAGTCTTACTCAAGATGATAGTATGCTATCTGGTTTGCCTTTATCAGTCGTGTACATGTTCAGGTGACTGAATACATGTTACACTTTGATAGAGCCCTTAGGATCTTGCTTTACTACCAACAGTATGATGGCGATCATATACGTGAGAGTTGGGTAGTTTATATGCATATCCTTAATTGTGGTCCATAGTCGTGGGAGTTTCGAGACAGGGCATCGATACTCCGGAGTAGACTAGTATGTACAGTCGAGACCCCGACGAGGGGCGGTGGCCGGTATCACAAGCCACTGGTGTCAGTTGGATCACCTAAGATGTATACAGGTGCTCATTGGGTTATGAGTACACCGGACAGGACTCGCAGGGAATCTGCTAGTTTGTACTATATCTATCGTCAGATAGCAGTTCCCTGGTGACATGTGTACAGGTTAGTTCATCGACCTGAGGTCGTCATTTGTCTCGTGTGAGTTCCCACTGTGCTTTGATTTCTACCCTACCACGGCTCAAAGGAGTCGTGCAAACAGGTAGTTTTTGGGTACAGTCCCGAGCCATATGGAGGCACGTGAGCGGATCGGCAGGGGATTCGTCTCTCCCGGTATTGGGGGCGAGGTCGTGCTGTGTCTAGGAGAGCCATTACACAAAGTCCATGGCCATGGCAGGAGATTTACTGGTAGGTACTCCATTAGTATCTCAGGGTGTTATTGGGCTTCACTCCGACACGACTTATACTGCTATTGGGGGTCTGACGTTACTAGCCCCCTAGGCAGATATGCGATACTCATAGACGAACGGACCGGACTGTATATACATTGTCACTGTTAGGCTCAGTAGGGTTTCCGGATGAGTTCGCTCATCGGCCTCCCTTGAGGTCAGTCCATGGGCAGCCGTTACGCATTGCTAGTGCCACTGACGGTTTGTGGTTAAACCCACTGCCAGGGTACAGACGAGTCATTAGAGTTCCCCACAGACAGTTTCCCAAGTTCGGGCGAAACGTTGTAGAGGCCGTATGGTTTTATGGCAGGGTTCGGAAAATGCACGTGCGTTTACGCATGTGTTATTTTTCGGGCAGATGATACTGGTCGGCTTTGGTTTAAGCCGGATCCGAGTATTATATTGAGTAGATATAATATCTTTTTCTCAGTTGCATTTGTATTCGGTCGTAATACAAATGCGGGTATATTTATACAGTTACGGGGTTATCCTGAAAGTCGTTTCAGGATCACTTTTGGAAGTTGTCAGTTTCCAGTTTTCTATCAGCCGTCTTTTAACATTCGGTTAAAGACAGATTTATCTTTTCTTGGATAAGGGTGAGTCATCATTCTAGAAGCTTCTAGAAGTGGTGATGAGGCTAATGAGTCATTAGTGCTTTAATGGAGCCATTAATGCAATGGTGACTAGGTTAATGAATCGCCATTTGCATTAATGATGTTTTGTTTGCATGAAGGATATTTGTGGTTGATATTTGTTCTTATTGTCACTCTCCCCTCTCCTACACTCACCTCCCTCTTTGCATATATATGGCCGGCCCCCTCTCCTCCTCCACTCTCTCTCTCACTTGTTGATTTCATTTGGAAAAAAGATATGATAGATTTTGGGGTGTATGGAATTTCACAGCTCATTTCATTCCATCACCCGATTCCCTCGGCAACTTAATTAACCGATCGTCCACGGATTTGGACGAAGTGAGACAAAGTCATCTACTCATTCTCTACATCATTCTTGGTCGTCTCTTTTAGCAAACTTGACGACTGAGTTGCCTCAAGTCAGAGGCGGGAGCCCGTTTAAAGAATCAGTGACGTGGTGCCACCTGGACGAGGAGAATCGGAGATCGACGAGATCGGAGCAGCCGCAACGGAGCGTGGGATGATGGTTAAAGAACGAAGGACTCGGATCGTTCGGTATAACCTTTCTACACTCTTTACAGTTTGTTAGTTTAGCAATAATGGCAGATCCGGGTTAAAGTATACGATAGCGCCAGTTAAAAGTTTTTTGTTCCGCATTTGGCGTCTGTAGACGGCCGGGGCGCTAACGTAGACTTACAGTGGTATCAGAGCCTCACCATTTTTCTATACTAACTTGTGCTAACGCGTTTAAAACATCGATCGAACCGGAAATCGAAAATTGCAAAATTCCAAGCTCACAGTTTCTGTCGATTTTAAATGGTCTCCTAAAATTTTTCTACATGTCTCAAAAATCTGTGCAGGCTTTTCTAAGAACACGGACCAAATTTGGGCACGTGATCCCACCAAGCCGCCGCGTCAACGCGGCCAAACCTATGGTTTGGCCGCGGATCCGCCGCCACTTGGTGAGATCATGCTTCCAAAATTGAACAGTATGTTCTTCTCTGGATTTTGTGGTTTGTGGTATATATCATTTAGGCCCTGGTTTTGTTACTGTTCACCAGTAAGTCGTGGGGCCCACTTCTTGATATTTGGTTGATCGAAATTTAAACATGTTAGTTTACAGTGCTTACATTATATCTCCGACCGGGAATGTCATTTGATCGGTAAACCGCGTCCGATTGCTATAGTTCTTTTAGACGGGTTTGCGAACGTGACATTCACGTTGATGTTCTGTGTTGTGCTGTGATGTTGCGGATTTGTCGTGGTGGATAGCAGTGTGCAATGGTAGTACAGTTTGAGTTTATTTGTACATTTGATATTGCGGGGCGAGCGTCCAACTTGTGGACTGCCGTCACTGCCTGTTGTATAATATTCTTTTGGGGCACGACCAGGTTGCGGTCGATGTACTTGTTGTACTATTTTTCATTACTGTACTAGGTTTTGCCCCGCGACGGAGTGCACGGATAGCCGGGTTCTGAGGGGCAACGGGTCCTCATCTCATGGCTTTGAGAGGCAGAGGGGTCCCACTCTAGAATTGGCAGACTATTCGCCGCACTCGTAGGGGGTACAGGTTGACCCAAGGAGGGGTGCTCAAGCTACCGGATTCCGTGAAGTGCTGGGTGGTCCATTCACTTTGCTGTAGGGGGCTGCCTCGCTTTAGGTTTTGACGGGTAACTTTCCGCACCCGTAGGGGTCTAGGTTTCATTGCACGGGCTATCCACACGACAGGGGAACGTCGGGTTTCAGCAGCGGCTCTGTGAAACCCGGGGATCCCAGATTATCTGTATTGTTCTGTGATGCTTATTACTTTTCTGTAATGTTGCATATTATCACGCCTGGAGCGATTATTGTATATTGGTTTATATACTATTAGATGTTGTATATGTTTTACACCCGCGCTAGTCCAGTCCCCGCTCTGTCGTTAGTTAAGTAACCTAACGGGCGATGACGGGACCCAGTGACGAATGCGGATGGCATATACGTACATTTTATTTTCGTTCTTTTCTGGTGTGATTAAATGATGGGACTGCGTTGATTCTGATCAATGCAAAGTAAAGCAAAACTGTTTGCAGTTGTTGGAACAAATTTAAAAAGTGTTATTGCAAAGACGTTTTCTTTTGTTATGCATAGCGGTATTCAGTGGAATATCCTGCACCTCATTCGACGGGGCAAGGGCCGATATCCCTTCACCGGGAACGACCCCTTGGACAGAAGTTTGCGTCAGGGTAATAACTTCACTATAGTCGATTACAAGTTGCTTTGCATAGAGGTATTCAGTGGAATATCCTGCACCTCATTCCACGAGGAAAGAGCCGAGATCCCTTTACCGGGAGTGACCTCTTTAGCAAAAGGTTTTCGCCACTATATTTTAAAAAAGCTATCAGGTTCCTTCAGCGATATCAAGTTCACTACGTTAAAGGTTTTTCGCCAAAAACCAGCCGTAGCCCTCCGTCATTTCATATGAATGGTCAGTAGTATTCAAGCTATGTTGGTCTGGCCCTTAGCTAGGACATAGTGATTGGTAGCTGCTGGGGTGTTCACATGTTGAATAGATAGATGCGTTGGTTTGGGACAGTCGTACAGCCTTGTTGGCCCTTAGTCAAGGGCGAGTACGGGTGGGTTCAAATTAACAAGATAATGATGGGAAGAACTTGACATGTGACTTATGATGGGTTGGCCCTTAGTCACGATCATAAGAGCATGGGGCAAAAATCATATCGGGTGTTTCTAAAGAAACTGAAACTTGCCAAGTATGCGCATACCTTCTGGAGTATGAGTAACGTGGATGCATTCCATCACGTTATCATGCGATGAGAGTTGGATCCCGATTCCCACTGATGAGTTGGTTTACTCTTCGGGTGATCCCGATTGATTCTTCTTTAGGTTTGGAGGAGAATTTGACAGGACAGTGGGAGGTTTCCGGATTAGATAAAGTGATAACCATTCTGATCTAGGTTAGAGTGCACGCAGAGTGTTTCTTTTCTCTCTTTCTTTGGCAGCGACCTTTGATCGACCCTAGACTATGACTCAGTGACCAAGTTGACCGAACCTTCTTAAAATACTGGCTTTTGGATTGTCTGTGTTGCATAAGTCATTGCCACTCCTTCTTTTACCCTTTGCATTTCTCAGAACACCCGTATTACTTCGGATATCCACTTCCATTGGATAGATCCATCGTATGGTTATATACGAACTCGAAGGGACTTCTTCGAGGATGGATCCAGGTTCAGGAGAAATAGAATTGGTTTATTCAGTTGTCTTTTATTATCACCTTCTCTCAGGTTGCGAGAGTTCCTTGGTTTAGGAGAGTACACCTATTACGCTTATTGGATAGTCTTATTCCAAACCATAGGCTGGTGCCGAAAGGTAGGGAATGAAGAAAACCAATTAGCCTAAGTAGGGTGTGCAGAAGGTAATATGTAAAGACAAAATAAAGGGATTAGAAAGAGGGCAAAGTAAATTGCGACTGATATCATTCACGACCAAAACCGCGTACTTCATTGCCGCTCCTATTTCACCTTTAAAAGAATAAGGTATTATTCAGTTGTCTTTTATCATCACCTTCTCTCGAGATGCGAGTACTCCTTAGTTTAGGAGGGTACACCTATTATGCTTACTAGATAGTCTTCTTCCAAACCATAGGCTGGTGCCGAACGGTAGGGAAGGAAGAAAACCATTTAGCCTAATGATGGTGTACAGAAGGTAACGACTAAAGACAAATAAAGGGATTTGGAGAGATGGCAATAAAATATACGGTTGAAGTCATGAATTGGATTATGGAAGAGGCATTGCTATGAATACCAGGATACCCCTACGAAACATTTTCATGTTTCAGTGCATTGTTAAAGAAAAACTGTTTTCCCGATTAGACACTTACTCCAAGGGTATGTATTTACCAGGTTTCATTCTCATATCTGTATGGTTTTACAGATGATGAGTGAGAGTAAGTTATTGGGAATTAGGTGATTATCCTCATTATATCGGAATTCGTTGTAATTGGTGATATTTGAGGAAATCGCCAGGGTAGAGTTTTCAACCTACGACGCACAGGTTTTGAGTTGTTCAACTCAGCGGACTTATACAGAGTATTGTATGTTGTCCAGTGTCCATCAGGACAAAGGGGTAGGTCCACGTACTATGTTCTGTTTACTTATAACTTCTCTAATATTTAGACAAGTGTTTCGTAGAAATACAAGGTCTAAGTTTTGAGAAGTTGTGGGTATAAGAATAAAGTAGAGAACCAGGTATCACAAGTATCGGGATTCTTCAAAGAGATCGAAGATGTAGATTCTTGTGATTGGTATTCAGATGATAGTGATGGTTTTGAGAAACGAGTTTTCTCTTTCAGGTTACTCATAATTGGATGGATTCCTAAGTTGAGTAATGCTGATTAGCCTCTTTCCATTAAGATGATATGCACTGGAGACAGCTGCATGATTTGAATCTAGTTCCAATTAAATAAGTGCCAAAGTTTCTATATTGGATATAGAATAGATCGTACCTTAAAAGATGTTAAGGTACGGGGAGTTGTCCAGCTTATGCTTAAAACCAGACTCTGGATAACTCAGGGCACGTTTCTGTAATGGCTGTTTGTGGGTTGACCCTGGCTATGACGAGGGTTGATATTCTACCATATGGAAGATCAATAGTGATATTGTTCTTGACTCGCCGCAGTTTTAGTAAAATGGATCTTTTTCAGAAAACAGTAGTGGGAGTATGGTAGAACTGGAAGTGATTCCAGAACCGCGAACGATTACGGAAAATTTAATAGGACCTATATATTCAATCAGGTTTGACATTCCAATAGCCACTCCGCAGATATGGTGGGTAACCTCAGACACCCGAGAGGTACTCCGGTAGCCTCAAGGACGGTGACTGGGAGGTTCTTATCTACCCTGACTTGACACTACTGTTGTTCCAGGTTATGAGACCCGGTAGGAGGGTTGTTGTAGTCAGTGGGAGGAACGGAAGCATGGTGGGCAAGTAGCTTATGTCTATTTATAGACTAGAGCAGTTTTAGCGGAGATAGATCATCTATTTTTGATGTGACAGTCATGGGTTTTGACTTCAATCAGAATAAGGGATGGATCAGTTAAGAAGGTAGTAGGGTGTGATGTCATGGTATTTGATGACATACACAGAGTAGGAAGTAAAATTCCTATACTACGATCGGTTGTACTGTGGTCGTCACACAGTTGTTTCTCCAGACAGGATATGGATATAATATTTGACATTCTGGTTTCTAGATCTATGGTTTTAGATCTGGATTTGGGTAGTTTCCCAATGTAGGTACTTTGACAGTATTCTAATGGTTTTTAGAATAGATGACTCCTAGCATGGTGGTGTACCTGCAGGTGATGGAGTCACCCTCTCTAAAGGTGTCTTACAGACTAAAGGGGAGAGGGATGTCCATGATTGGCAGATCACTTGCTTAGGCAATTGAGTCAATCATGAGATGTCAAGTACCACACCAAATGTTGGTTTTGCACTAGATGCAATAAGTTTGTATTAATCCAATCTTGGAGAAACATAAGGAAGCAGTTTTAGAACATAAGTACATGTTCTACGGATTTGATGACGGCAGCCTCCTTCGGGAGACGGTTATCATTCCAAGCTTCAAAGGTGACATGGATGACAGAGTGATTGTCAGAGTTATAGTTTTTCCCTCTGACGAAGAGGGACAGTATTATGGACAGGTGGTTCAAGAGGATACTGTGGGTGGCATGGTGCCGGATACTGATTAGGTTCAGTGATCGATACAGTCTAAGAAGTTTGGATTTGGAGTTCATTTATGAACTAGGTCCCATCAGATATCCAGACATATTCTAAGACAGGTATTACTCGTTTTGGGAGATGGCATTCTCCGCGAATTTGAGATTAACAGAGACATAGAAAAAAACTTCTAGGCGGATCCACTCACTAAGGCTATTTCTCGAACACAATAGTTTTACAAACGGGCTTTGTGATACTGATTAGTAGAGGAGTTGGATGTTCGGTTTCACACGGGCTGTGAGTAGTCGACATCGCAATAATTAGCCTTGAGTGCAAGTGGGAGATTGTTGGAGATAGTGCCCTCATAGTCAATTATTGGATCGCAGGTATGTGATTGCAATGATTGCGGAGGACCTATACCGGTAGGACAGTCTTACTCAAGATGATAGTATGCTATCTGGTTTGCCTTTATCAGTCGTGTACATGTTCAGGTGACTGAATACATGTTACACTTTGATAGAGCCCTTAGGATCTTGCTTTACTACCAACAGTATGATGGCGATCATATACGTGAGAGTTGGGTAGTTTATATGCATATCCTTAATTGTGGTCCCTAGTCGTGGGAGTTTCGAGACAGGGCATCGATACTCCGGAGTAGACTAGTGTGTACAGTCGAGAACCCGACGAGGGGCGGTGGCCGGTCTCACAAGCCACTGGTGTCAGTTGGATCACCTAAGATGTATACAGGTGCTCATTGGGTTATGAGTACACCGGACATGACTCACAGGGAATTTGCTAGTTAGTACTATATCTATCGTCAGATAGCAGTTCCCTGGTGACATGTGTACAGGTTAGTTCATCGACCTGAGGTCGTCATTTGTCTCGTGTGAGTTCCCACTGTGCTTTGATTTTTACCCTACCACGGCTCAAAGGAGTCGTGCAAACAGGTAGTTTTTGGGTACAGTCCCGAGCCATATGGAGGCACGTGAGCGGATCGGCAGGGGATTCGTCTCTCCCGGTATTGGGGGCGAGGTCGTGCTGTGTCTAGGAGAGCCATTACACAAAGTCCATGGCCATGGCAGGAGATTTACTAGTAGGTACTCCAGTAGTATCTCAGGGTGTTATTGGGCTTCACTCCGACACGACTTATACTGCTATTGGGGGTCTGACGTTACTAGCCCCCTAGGCAGATATGCGATACTCATAGACGAACGGACCGGACTGTATGTACATTGTCACTGTTAGGCTCAGTAGGGTTTCCGGATGAGTTCGCTCATCGGCCACCCTTGAGGTCAGTCCATGGGCAGCCGTTACGCATTGCTAGTGCCACTGACGGTTTGTGGTTAAACCCACTGCCAGGGTACTGACGAGTCATTAGAGTTCCCCACAGACAGTTTCCCAAGTTCGGGTGAAACGTTGTAGAGGCCGTATGGTTTTGTGGCAGGGTTCGGAAAATGCACGTGCGTTTACGCACGTGTTATTTTTCGGGCAGATGATACTGGTCGGCTTTGGTTTAAGCCGGATCCGAGTATTATATTGAGTAGATATAATATCTTTGTCTCAGTTGCATTTGTATTCGGTCGTAATACAAATGCGGGTATATTTATACAGTTACGGGGTTATCCTGAAAGTCGTTTCAGGATCACTTTTGGAAGTTGCCAGTTTCCAGTTTTCTATCAGCCGTCTTTTAACATTCGGTTAAAGACGGATTTATCTTTTCTTGGATAAGGGTGAGTCATCATTCTAGAAGCTTCTAGAAGTGGTGATGAGGCTAATGAGTCATTAGTGCTTTAATGGAGCCATTAATGCAATGGTGACTAGGTTAATGAATCACCATTTGCATTAATGATGTTTTGTTTGCATGAAGGATATTTGTGGTTGATATTTGTTCTTATTGTCACTCTCCCCTCTCCTACACTCACCTCCCTCTTTGCATATATATGGCCGGCCCCCTCTCCTCCTCCACTCTCTCTCTCACTTGTTGATTTCATTTAGAAAAAAGATATGATAGATTTTGGGGTGTATGGAATTTCACAGCTCATTTCATTCCATCACCCGATTCCCTCGGCAACTTCATTAACCGATCGTCCACGGATTTGGACGAAGTGAGACAAAGTCATCTACTCATTCTCTACATCATTCTTGGTCGTCTCTTTTAGAAAACTTGACGACCGAGTTGCCTCAAGTCAGAGGCGGGAGCCTATTTAAAGAATCAGTGACGTGGTGCTCCCTGGACGAGGAGAATCGGAGATCGACGAGATCGGAGCAGCCGCAACGGAGCGTGGGATGATGGTTAAAGAACAAAGGACTCGGATCGTTCGGTATAACCTTTCTACACTCTTTACAGTTTGTTAGTTTAGCAATAATGGCAGATCCGGGTTAAAGTATACGATAGCGTCAGTTAAAAGTTTTTTGTTCCGCATTTGGCGTCTGTAGACGGCCGGGGCGCTAACGTAGACTTACAGGTACATCGACCGCAACCTGGTCGTGCCCCAAAAGAATATTATACAACAGGCAGTGACGGAAGTCCATATGTTGGACGCTCGTCCCGCAAAATCAAATGTACAAATAAACTCAAACTGCACTATCATTGCACACTGCTATCCACCACGACAAATCCGCAACAATACAGCACAACACAGAACATCAACGCGAATGTCATGTTCGCAAACCCGTCTAAAAGAACTATAGCAATCAGACGCGGTTTACCGATCAAATGACATTCCCGGTCGGAGATATAATGTAAGCACTGTAAACTAACATGTTTAAATTTCGATCGACTAAATATCACGAAGTGGGCCCCACGAATATCTGCTGTACAGTAACAAAATCTGGGCCCAAAAGATATATACCAAAACCCCCAAATTCCAAAGAAGAAGACACTGTGCAAATTTGGGGGCATGATCACACAGAATGGCCGCGGATGCGCGGTCAAACCATAGGTTTGACCGCGATTCCGCGGCAGTCTTGTCGAATCATGTGCCTAAATTTTTACGGTGTTCTTAGAAAACCCTGCACAGATTTCTGTGATATGTAGAATAATTTTTGGAACCCTTTAAAAATCAACAGAAACTGTGAACTAGAATTTTTGCAGTTTTTGATATTCGGTCCGATCGATGTTTTAAACGCATTAGCACAAGTTAGTAAAGCAAAATGGTGAGGCTCTGTTACCACTGTAAGTCTACGGTAGCGCCCCGGCCGTCTACAGGCGCCAAATGCGGAACAAAAACTTTTTAACTGGCGCTATCGTATACTTTAACCCGGATCTGCCATTATTGCTAAACTAACAAACAGTAAAGAGAGTAGAAAGGTTATACCGAACGATCCGAGTCCTTCGTTCTTTAACCATCATCCCACGCTCCGTTGCGGCTGCTCCGATCTCGTCGATCTCCGATCTGCTCGTCCAGGTGGCACCACGTCAACGATTCTTTAAATGGGCTCCCGCCTCTGACTCGAGGCAACTCGGTCGTCAAGTTTGCTAAAAGAGACGACCAAGATTGAAGTAGAGAATGAGTAGAAGAATTTGTCTCGTTCCGTCCAAAGCTATGGACGAACGGTTAATGAAGTTGCCATTTGAATCGGGTGATGGAATGAAATGAGCAATGAAATTTCCATACACCCCAAAACTATCATAATCTTTTCACAACCATCAAGTGAGAGTGAGTGAGAGGGGAAAGGGGCCGGCCATCTTATAGGAGGTGGGGGGGTGAGTGTAGGAGGGAGGTGACCACAAGAACAAATATCATGTGTGAACACAAAGTGTGAACACATAGTGTGAACACAAAGTGTGAACACAAAGTATGAATACATTAAATGCAACAAATGAAACATCAACACCATTCAACCTAGTCACCTCTTCTAGAAACTTCTAGAACCTTCCACACTCATCTCAAGAAAAGATAAATCCGTCTTTAACCGAATGTTAAAAGACGGCTGATAGAAAACTGGAAACTGGCAACTTCCAAAAGCGATCCCGAAACGAATTTCAGGATAACCCTGTAACTGTATAAATATACCTGCATTTGTATTTCGACCGAATACAAATGCAACTGAGACAAAGATATTATATCTACTCAATATAATACTCGGATCCGGCTTAAACCAAAGCCGACCAGTATCATCTGCCCGAAAAATGACACGTGCGTAAACGCACGTGCATTTCCCGAACCCTGCCATAAAACCATACGGCCTCTACAACGTTTCGCCCGAACTTGGGAAACTGTCTGTGGGGGACTCTAATGACTCGTCAGTACCCTGGCAGTGGGTTTAACCACAAACCGTCAGCGGCACTAGCTATGCGTAACGGCTGCCCATGGACTGACCTCAAGGGAGGCCGATGAGCGAACTCATCCGGAAACCCTACTGAGCCTAACAGTGACAATGTATATACAGTCCGGTCCGTTCGTCTATGAGTATCGCATATCTGCCTAGGGGGCTAGTAACGTCAGACCCCCAATAGTAGTATAAGTCGTGTCGGAGTGTAGCCCAATAACACCCTGAGATACTACTGGAGTACTTTCCAGTAAATCTCCTGCCACGGCCGTGGGCTTTGTGTAATGGCTCTCCTAAACACAGCATGATCTCACCCCCAATACCGGGAGAGACGAATCCCCTACCGATCCGCTCACGTGCCTCCTTGTGGATCGGGACTGTATCCAAAAACAACCTGTTTGCACGACTCCTTTGAGCCGTGGTAGGGTAGAAATCAAAGCACAGTGGGAACTCACACGAGACAAATGACGACCTCAGGTTGATGAACTAACCTGTACACATGTCACCAGGGAACTGCTATCTGACGATATGTATAATACCAACTAGCAGGTTCCCGGCGAGTCCTGTCCGGTGTACTCATAACCCAATGAGCACCTGTATATATCTTAGGTGATACAACTGACACCAGTGGCTTGTGAGACCGGCCACCGCCCCTCGTCGGGGTCTCGACTGTATACTCTAGTCTACTCCGGAGTATCGATGCCCTGTCTCGAAACTCCCACGACTAGGGACCATAATTAAGGATATGCGTATAAACTACCCAACTCTCACGTATATGATCGCCATGTCACGACCCAAAATTGGCCCGTGACGGCCCTAATACTACGCAACGCCTAAAGACTTAGCGCAGTAAAAGAAAGCCAAAACCCAGAAATCTAAACCATAAAAATACGGAAAAGATAATATAAGTTTTTGAAACATTTGAAATCGCAACCCAAATTCTTTAAAAGTCCTACTTTATTTCTTTAAAATTTTAGCAACACCCCTTTTTGTAAAAACCAGCCAAGATGAATACAACACAACAATATGAAGCTATAGCGAAGAAATAAGGACAATAGAGAGAAAGCTGTATATAAAAGACAACAAATCCACAAATAATATACAGTAACGTCCTCACCAAGTCTCTAAGTCAACAATACAATAGTAGATGGAGAGTACAAAATACAACGAGTGTACAATATGAAATACAGATAATCATCTAATCCACCTAAGCAAAATGGTACTGTGAGCTGATGCGGTATCTGTAGCAAAAGATAATAGCTGAAAAGCGGAATAGCCTGCCTCGACTACTCTGGGGAACAACCTGAAACACCTGTGGCACAACGAGGGTGAGTTGCCAACTCTTGAATAATAGATAACATATGTAGGTAATCGCAGGAATGCACGTATAGCATGAATCTAAGATATGCGATTACAGTAATAACATGTCATGCAAATGCTGAATAAAGGAGAGTACACTAGCAGGTACAATCAATATGTGAAGCAATAGTAACATGACAATAATATGCAATAACCATGCAGTAGGGATATGAGAATGTAAATATGCAACTATCATAAGGGTACACTAACAGGTACTACCAATATATGAAACTGTGCATATAGTAGATAAGTGTGAGGTATGGGGTGGAATATGTCATTTCCACGGAAACTTGACATCGTGGTAGGATCACAATCCATCAAGACACTCAAATCCCAAATCCTCAAATCAGCCCCCCAAATTGGGCTCTCACATCACATAAGTCTCACATCACCTCAATGTACAATATCGAGTAATCCCCTATATCTCGAATGTACAAATCAACAATCTCTTTCATATCCATTATCCAATCTCAATGAATCACATATATCCCAAGTCGAATCTCAAGCAAGTTTCTAACATCCTAAGTGTTGGAGATAGTGCCCTCAGAGTCAATTATTGGATCACAGGCACGTGATTGCAATGATTGAGGGAGGACCTATCCCGGCAGGACAGTCTTACTCGAGATGATAGTATGCTATCTGGTTTATCTTTATCATCGTGTACTGCTTTAGGTGACCTGAGATGTCGCTATTACACGTTGATAGAGCCCCTAGGATTCTTGCTTGACTACCAACAGTATGATGGCGATCATATACGTGGGAGCTGGTAGTCTATAAGCACATCCTTAAAAGGTCCCTAGTCGTGGGAGTTTCGAGACAGGGCATCGATTCTCCAGAGTAGACTAGTGTATACAGTCGAGACCCCGACGAGGGGCGGTGGCCGGTCTCATAAGCCACTGGTGTCAGTTGGTTCACCTAAGATGTATACAGGTGCTCATTGGGTTATGAGTACACCGGACAGGACTCGCCGGGAACATGCTAGTTGGTCTTATACCTGACGTCAGATAGCAGTTCCCTGGTGACATGTTTACAGGTTAGTTCATCGACCTGGGGATCGTCATTTGTCTCGTGTGAGTTCCCACTGTACTTTGATTACTACCCTACCACGGCTCAAAGGAGTCGTGCAAACAGGTTTTAGTTGGATACAGTCCCGAGCCACATGGAGGCAATGAGCGGATCTTCAGGGGTTCGTCTCTCCCGGTATTGGGGGTGAGGTCACGCTGTGTCTAGGAGAGCCTTTACGCAAAGCCCTCGGCCGAGGCAGGAGATTTACTGGTAGGCATTCCAGTAGTATCTCAGGGCGTTCTGGGCTACACTCCGACACGACTTGTACCGCTTTTAGGGGTCTGACTTTTACCAACCCCCTAGGCCTGACATGCGATGCTCATAGACGAACGGACCGGACTGTACGGATATTGTCACTGACAGGCTCAGTAGGGCGTCAGGATGAGTTCGCTCATCGACGTCCCTTTTGGTCAATAGCTGGTGGCCTGTCACGTATTGGCTTATACCTCTGATGTGCTAGTGGTTAAATCCACAACCATAGTATTGACGAGTCTTTAGAGTCCACCACACTTTCAGTTACTCAAGCTTTCGGGCGAAACGCTGTAGAGGCCGTATGGAGATATGGCAGGGTCCGATCAGATACGTGCGGTATTGCACGGATCAGGATCGGACAGTTTTGTACTAGTGGCCGTATAGTTATATGGCAGGGTTCGATCTGATACGTGCAGTATTGCACGGATCAGGATCGAGCGGATATTACTAGCCGGCTTTGGCTTAAGCCGGTCCTAATTTAGTACAGTGTAGATTTTGTCTCATTGCATTTGTATCCGGACGGAAAACAGATGCGGGTGTGTATGCACAGTATCGTGGTTTTCCTGTAATTTATTACGGGACCAGTTTTCTGGAGTTTCCAGTTTGCTTTCCGTTCCGGCCGGTTTTCCTTTGTTCTTTCCCGGCCGGACTTTTAGGATGGAGGGTGTTATTTGCAAGTTTGCAAATAACATATTGTGGAGGGTTTATTTGTGAGATGAGAAATTATGATAGCATCTTTAGATTCCCTTTCCATCTTTTCTTTTCATGCATCATTACTTGTATTAATGAGATGAGATTGATTTGGTTTTAGATGTGAAGCTTGCTTTTGTGGATATGGTCACCATATGCTTTTACTACACTCACCCTTTTGTTAATTTCCTCCTTGTATTGGCTGGCCACATCTTGGAGTGAGAATGAGAGGAATTCATTTTTGATGAGGGAATTATCTATGTCTCATTTGCATGCTTGCCACAAAAGAAATCCTTCTCTTCTTCATGAGTTCATATTGATTCCTCCATCAAGGCAACATAACCCCAAAGAGACAAGCATCATCTACACTACATTCTACAGCACATCTTGGGCACGTCGACTTGCCAGCTTCGTGCCCGAGTTGCCTCGGTATTGAGGCGGGAGCCCGTAAAAGACGCAGGCGATGTGGTGCCCTTCCGGCGAGGAGGCAACGATATGGAGACAAGACTTTACGCGGGAGATCGGGACGATGACGAGAAGACCGGAGGACTCGGATCACTCGGTATACTTCTCTTCCCATCTCTTGTTAGCTAGCATTAGGTTAATGGTTACGATCCGGGTTTTCATTGTCCGCGGTAGCGCCAGTTTCCAAGTAAGGAAAAATTTTGATTCCGCATTTTGGCCTCGGATAGACGGCCGGGGCGCTGCCGTGGCGCAACATGGTATCAGAGCCACGCCATTAACCTTGCCTAGCTTGTTCTAATGCGTTTTACTTATCCGATCGACCAAAATTCCAAAAACCGCGTTTTTGTGTGCATCAGTTTTCTGTCGATTTTTTCTGAGCTCTAAAAATTTTTCAGGTTGTAAAAAACTAATGTACTGAAAATTCTAAGACTGCTGTAAAAATTCGACGCAGTCAGTCGATGACTCAAGCGCGGAACCGCGGCCAAACCCCCCTTGGGCCGCGGTTCCGCCGCGTGTTGGTGTCTTCACTGTGTCCAAATTTTCCAGTGGGCTTGTGGGCTGTTTTTGGGGGTTTTGGGAAATTAAAATTGGGCCCAGAATTTCTGTGAGTGCTACAGTATTGCTTGGGGGCCCACTTGTTAATTATTTGATCGATCAGATATTTTAAACACATTATTTCACAGTATTTACATTATATCTGCGACCGTGAATATCACTTGATCGGTAAATCCTGTCTAACTGTTATAGCCCGGTTAGACGGATTTGCGAACGTGATTTTCACGTTGATGTTCTATGTTTATGCTGTGATGTTGCGGATCGGTCGTGGGGGGTAGCCTGGATGCAATGCTAGTACAGTTTTGTTTTATATGTACATTTGATATTGCGGGGCGAGCGTCCGACATGTGGACTGCCGTCACTGCCTGATTGTATTATTCTTTTGGGGCACGATCTGGTTGCGGTCGATGTACCCGGTGTATGTATATTTTACTTTCTGTACTAGGATTACCCCGCGGAGGGGGGCACGGATAGACGGGTTCTAGAGGGCAACGGGCCCGCATCTCATGGCATTGAGACGGAGGGGGCTTCACTCTAGGATTGGCGGGTTATTCGCCGCACTCGTAGGGGGTACAGGTTGACCCAGGAGGGGTGCCCAAGTTACCGGATTCCATGAAGTGCTGGGTGATCCATTCACGGTGCTGAAGGGGGCTGCCTCGCTTCAGGTTTTGGCGGGTGACTTGCCGCGCCCGTAGGGGTCTAGGTTTTCATTGCACAGGCTATCCACATGACCAGGGAAACGTCGGGTTTCAGCAGCGGCTCTGTGAAACCCGGGGCTTCCAGATATCTGTATTGTTCTGTGATGCTGTACATTTCTGTGATGTTGCATTCTTATCACGCCTTGAGCGAATATAATATATTGGTATATATATTAGTAGATGTTGTATATGTTTTGCATCCGCGCTAGTCCAGTCCCCGCTCTGTCGTTAGTTAAGTAACCTAACGGGTGATGACGGGACCCAGTGGCGAATGCGGATGGCATATACGTACGTCAGTATATTTTCGTTCTTTGTGGTGTGATCAATTGATGGGACTGCGTTGATTCGGATCAATGCAAGATAAACAAACCTATTCTGATGTTGTTGGAACACTTTTTCAAAAAGCTGTTATTGCAAGGACGTTCACTTTTGTTTTGCATCGTGGTATTCATTTGGAATATCCTGCTCCTCAGTCGACGAGGCAAGGGCCGAGATCCCTTCACCGGGAGTGACCCCTTGGACAGAAGTTTGCGTCAGGGCATTAACTTCACTATAGCCGATTACTTTTGCTTTGCATCGTGGTATTCAGTTGGAATATCCTGCACCTCATTCTACGGGGAAAGAGCCGAGATCCCTTCACCGGGAGTGACCTCTTTAACAAAGGTTTTCGTCACTATATTTTTATAAAAAGTTATCCGGTTCCTTCAACGATATCAAGTACATTATGTTAAAGGTTTTTCGCCAAAAACCAGCCGTAGCCCTCCGTCATTTCAGATTAGTATTGCTTAGTATTCGCGCTACGTTTGTCGTTGCTATTCGCCGAGGCGTAGTGTGCGGTAGCTCTGTAATGCTTTCTGTCGTATGGATATATGGATTGGTTAGGATAGTCGTACGACTTTGTTGATTATTCATCAAGGGTCATGCGGGTGCGTTTAACGCAATCAAGATAATGACGGGTTGAACTTGACTAGGAACTTTTGATTTGTTGATTATTCGTCAAGGTCACTTGGGTCCTAGGGGTAAAAATCACATCGGGAGTTTCAAAAGAACTGAAACTTGCCAGGCTTGCGCATACCTTCTGGAGTGTGGTTACTTGAGTGGATTCCGTCAAGTTATCATGCGATGATAGTTGGATCCCGATTCCCACTGATGAGTTTGTTTACTCCTCGGGTGACCCCGACTAATTCTTCTTTCAGGTTTGGAGGAGAATTTGAGGTTACAGTGGGAGGTTTCCAGATTAGACAAAGTGATAACCATTCTGATCTAGGTTAGAGTGCACGCTGAGTGTTTCTTTTCTCTCTCTCTTTGGCAGCGACCATTGACCCGACCCTGGACTATGACTCAGTGACCAAGTTGACCGAACCTTCTTAACACAGGCTTTTGGATTGTCAGAGTTGCAGACCTTATTGCCACTCCTACTTTTATCCTTTTCTCCAGGACACCCCGTATTACTATGAACGTCCACTTCCATTGGACAAAACCATCGTATGGTTATATACGAACTCGAAGGACTTTGAGGATGGTTTCTGGTTCTGGAGAAAACGAATAGGATTATTTAGTTGTCTTTTCTTTTCACCTTCTCTCATTGCGAGTACTCCTTGGTTTAGGAGATAGCACACCTATTACGCAAATTGGATAGTCTTCTTCCAAACCATAGGCTGGTGCCGACCGGTAGGGAATGAAGAAAACCAATTAGCATAATAATGGTGTGCAGAAGGTATTAAGTTAAGACAAAGCAAGGGATTAGTAAGAGGGCAAAGTAAATTGCGACTGCTATTCACGACCGAACCAAGTATTTCTTCGCCAATCCTAAATCACCTTTGTATTTCTCCAGGACACTCCGTATCACTACGAAGATCCACAGTTTATTTGGATACTCCATCGTATTGTTATATACGAACTCGAAAGGAACTTGTTCCAGTTCGGGGATGGATTCTGGTTCAGGAGAAATAGGAATAAGGTTTATTCGGTTGTCTTTTATCTTCACCTTCTCTCGCTTTGCGAGTGATCCTAGGATTAGGACAGTACACCTTTTATGCTTATTGGATAGTCTTCTTCCAAACCATAGGCTGGTGCCGAACGGTAGGGAAGGAAGAAAACCATTTGGCCTAAAGGGGTGTGCAGACGGTAATGACTAAAGACATATAAAGGGATTTGGACAGATGGCAAAGAGATATACGGTTACAGTTGTGAATCTGGATAATGGAAGAGGCATTACTAAGAATACCAGAATACCCCACCAAAACATTTCAATGTTTCAGTTTCACTGTGTAATGTTAAAAGAAAAACTGATTTCCCGATTAGATACTTACTCCAGGGTATGTATTTACCAGGTATGATTCTCACATCTGTATGGTTTTACAGATGATGAGTGGGAGTAAGTTATTGGGAATAGGGTGATCATCCTCATTATATCGGGATTCGTTGTAATCGGTGATATTTGAGGAGATCATCTGGGCTGTTTGCCGGTCGGCAAATATTTGGTTTTGAATATCCGCTGTTGTGCACCAATTTCAAATTGATATATCTGTACGTCGATTTTCATAGAGTGAGATATACCTTTTGATATTATGTCGATGACATTTACCTATATCAGTGGATGGTTAGGTAAGGAGCATTAAACATCGGTGTAATTCTTCTTAACCATAAGTACAGTTTTCAACCTACGGCGCACAGTGAAAGAGTTGTTAGACTCAGCGGACTTATACAGAGTATTGTATGTTGTCCAGTGTCCATTAGGACAGAGGGGTTGGTCCTCATACTATATTCTGTTTACTTTTAACTTCTCTAGTTCTTAGACATGTGTTTCGTAGTCTAAGTTTTGAGGAGTTATAGGTATTTGAATAGAGTAGAGAACCAGGTGTAGCAAGTATCGGGATTCTTCAAAGTGATCGAAGATGTAGATACTTGTGTATGGTGTTCAGTTGAAAGTAATGATTAAGAGAAATTGCTTCTCTTTCAGGTTATTCATAATTGGAAGCATTCTTAAGTTGAGTAACGCTGATCGGCCTCTCTCAATTTAGTTTACATGCACTGGAGATAGCTGCATGATTTGAATCTGGTTCAATTAAATCAGTGCCTCTGGTTCTATATTGAATATAGAACAGTTCATATCTTAACGATGTTAAGGTACGGGGAGTTGTCCGGCTTATGCTTAAAACCAGACACTGGACAACTCAAGGCACGTTTCTGTAATGGCTGTTTGTGGGTTGACCCAGGCTATGACGAGGGTTGACTTTCTACCATCTGGCAGATCAATAGAAATATTGTTCTAGACTCTCCACAGTTTTATTAAAAATGGATTTTTTCAAAAACAGTAGTGGGAGTATGGTAGAACTGGAAGTGATTCCAGAACCGCAAACGATTACTGAAGATTTGATAAGGAACCTAAAGATTCAATCTGTTTTGACATTCCATTGGCCACTCCGCAGATAAGGTGGGTAACTTCAGGCACCCGAGAGGTACTCCGGTAGCCTCAAGGACGGTGACAGGGAAGTTCTTGTTTACCCACACTCGCCATTGTTGTTGTTCCAGGCTGCGAGACCCGGCAGGAGGATGAGTATAGCGTCGTTCTAAACTAGTTTTAGAAGTGCGCGTCTATATGACTCTGGCAGAGGGTTGTCGTAGTCAGTGGGAGCAGCGGAAGCATTGGTGGACATCAGGCTTATGTCTATTTATAGACTAAAGCAGATGTAGCGGAGATAGATCATCTATTTCTGATGTGACAGTCATAGGTTTGACGTCATCAGAATAGGGGATGGATCTGTTGAGAAGGTAGTAGGGTGTGATATCCTGGTATTTGGATGACATACACAGAGTAGGAAAAGAAACTCCTATACTACGATCGGTTATACTTTGGTCGTCACACAGTGGTTTCTCCACAAGGGACTTGGACATTATATAAGACATACTGGTTACTAGATCTATGTTTTTAGATCTAGATTTGGGTGGTTTCCCAATCAGGGTACCTTGACAGCATTCTAAGAGTATTTAGAATGGACGACTCCTGGCACGGTAGTGTACCTGCAGGTGATGGAGTCACCCTCTCTAAAGGTGTCTTACAGACTAAAGGGGAGAGGGATGTGCATGATTGGCAGATCACTTGCTCAGGCAATTGAGTCAATCGTGAAAGGTCAAGTACCACACCAGATGTTGTTCTTGCACTAGATGCAATAAGTTGACATTGATCCAATCCTGGAGAAACAGTCGGAAGCGTTTTTAGATCAAAAGTGAATGTTCTAGGGATATGATAACGACTGCCTCCTTTAGGAGACGGTTATCATTCCAGGCTTCCAAGGTGACATGGACGACAAGGAGGTTGTCAGAGTTATAGTTTTTCCCTCTGACGAGGGCAGTATTTTGGACAGGTGGTCCAAGGAAATACTGAGGGTGGCATGGCGCATGATACTGATTAAGTTCAGTTGACGATACAGTCTAAGAAGTTTGGATTTGGAGTTCATTTATGAGCTAGGTCCCATCAGACATCCAGACATTCTAAGACAGGTATTGCTCATTTCGAGAGATGGCTTTCTCCGCGAACTTGAGATATAGAGAGACATAGAAAGAAACATCACAGCGGATCCATTCACTGAGGCTATTCCTCGAACGCAATAGTTTCGCAAACGGGTTTTGTGAGACAGACTAGTAGAGGAGTTGGGTGTTCGGTATCACACGGGCTGTGGGTATGCGGCATCGCAATAATTAGCCTTGAGTGCAAGTAGGAGATTGTTGGAGATAGTGCCCTCAGAGTCAATTATTGGATCACAGGCACGTGATTGCAATGATTGAGGGAGGACCTATCCCGGCAGGACAGTCTTACTCGAGATGATAGTATGCTATCTGGTTTATCTTTATCGTGTACTGCTTTAGGTGACCTGACATGTCGCTATTACACGTTGATAGAGCCCCTAGGATTCTTGCTTGACTACCAACAGTATGATGGCGATCATATACGTGGGAGCTGGTAGTCTATAAGCACATCCTTAAAAGGTCCCTAGTCGTGGGAGTTTCGAGACAGGGCATCGATTCTCCAGAGTAGACTAGTGTATACAGTCGAGACCCCGGCGAGGGGCGGTGGCCGGTCTCATAAGCCACTGGTGTCAGTTGGTTCACCTAAGATGTATACAGGTGCTCATTAGGTTATGAGTACACCGGACAGGACTCGCCGGGAACATGCTAGTTGGTCTTATACCTGACGTCAGATAGCAGTTCCCTGGTGACATGTATACAGGTTAGTTCATCGACCTGGGGATCGTCATTTATCTCGTGTGAGTTCCCACTGTACTTTGATTACTACCCTACCACGGCTCAAAGGAGTCGTGCAAACAGGTTTTAGTTGGGTACAGTCCCGAGCCACATGGAGGCAGTGAGCGGATCTTCAGGGGTTCATCTCCCGGTATTGGGGGTGAGGTCGCGCTGTGTCTAGGAGAGCCATTACGCAAAGCCCTCGGCCGAGGTAGGAGATTTACTGGTAGGAATTCCAGTAGTATCTCAGGGCGTTCTGGGCTACACTCCGACACGACTTGTACCGCTTTTGGGGGTCTGACTTTTACCAACCCCCTAGGCCCGACATGCGATGCTCATAGACGAACGGACCGGACTGTACGGATTTTGTCACTGACAGGCTCAGTAGGACGTCAGGATGAGTTCTCTCATCGACGTCCCTTTTGGTCAATAACTGGTGGCCCGTCACGTATTGGCATATACCTCTGACGTGCTAGTGGTTAAATCCATAACCATAGTATTGACGAGTCTTTAGAGTCCACCACACTTTCAGTTACTCAAGCTTTCGGGCGAAACGCTGTAGAGGCCGTATGGAGATATGGCAGGGTCCGATCAGATACGTGCGGTATTGCACGGATCAGGATCGGACAGTTTTGTACTAGTGGCCGTATAGTTATATGGCAGGGTTCGATCTGATACGTGCAGTATTGCACGGATCAGGATCGAGCGGATATTACTAGCCGGCTTTGGCTTAAGCCGGTCCTAGTTTAGTACAGTATAGATTTTGTCTCATTGCATTTGTATTCGGACGGAATACAGATGCGGGTGTGTATGCACAGTATCGGAGTTTTCCTGTAATTTATTACGGGACCAGTTTTCTGGAGTTTCCAGTTTGCATTCCGTTCCGGCCGGTTTTCCTTTGTTCTTTCCCGGCCGGACTTTTAGGATGGAGGGTGTTATTTGCAAGTTTGCAAATAACATATTGTGGAGGGTTTATTTGTGAGATGAGAAATTATGATAGCATCTTTAGATTCCCTTTCCATCTTTTCTTTTCATGCATCATTACTTGTATTAATGAGATGAGATTGATTTGGTTTTAGATGTGAAGCTTGCTTTTGTGGATATGGTCACCATATGCTTTTACTACACTCACCCTTTTGTTAATTTCCTCCTTGTATTGGCCGGCCACATCTTGGAGTGAGAATGAGAGGAATTCATTTTTGATGAGGGAATTACCTATGTCTCATTTGCATGCTTGTCACAAAAGAAATCCTTCTCTTCTTTATGAGTTCATATTGATTCCTCCATCAAGGCAAAATAACCCCAAAGAGACAAGCATCATCTACACTACATTCTACAGCACATCTTGGGCACGTCGACTTGCCAGCTTCGTGCCCGAGTTGCCTCGGTATTAAGGCGGGAGCCCGTAAAAGACGCAGGCGATGTGGTGCCCTTCCGGCGAGGAGGCAACGATATGGAGACAAGACTTTACGCGGGAGATCGGGACGATGACGAGAAGACCGGAGGACTCGGATCACTCGGTATACTTCTCTTCCCATCTCCTGTTAGCTAGCATTAGGTTAATGGTTATGATCCGGGTTTTCATTGTCCGCGGTAGCGCCAGTTTCCAAGTAAGGAAAAATTTTGATTCCGCATTTTGGCCTCGGATAGACGGCCGGGGCGCTGCCGTGGCGCAACACTAAGGTATATATATATTTGCAGAAATAAATATGATGGGGGCAATACACATATATTAGCGTCCCATTCCACTAATATTGGTGTAAGGGTATATATAACAACGGCTAATCCCCTGTTATATATACAAAGTTATTACAAGAAATATCATGAAAACAATGTGCCAAGCATCGACACAGAAATCCTGATAGGTACGTATCATACGCTGTCCCGAAAGCACGAGTGCCTAGCTCTGACCCTCGCCTTTCGACGTATGCATACGTGCATGACTCCCAACGGTGTCTCCATGACCCCCGCCGAGTCATCAGTACTGTCACCGGTAGGTACTAGCCCGCCTCCAGGCTCAATCGGCAAAATCCATCGATCTTCTTGCCGAGGGGAACCATACCGGGCCCCACCATGTACCCTCTACGGCCTCGACGCCTCCTCGTAGGGGTATATACATATCAGAACCGATAAAGCTCATGGTGGATGCGCAAATATCATATCAAGGAAACCGGGTTTTTCAATGTATGCATAATTTCATGAACTCCCGCGGTTCCCAAATCCAGAAAACATCATCTAAAATACCAATAACAATGCGCAAATCCAGGAATAAATATATGCGATATATCTGAAATGCGAGCATATAAATGAGAATATGTAGCTGAAACCAGATGTATGCGAAACCAAATAAGGTACAGCTAAGTAACACTAGTAAAGGTTAATATGTAACTGCAGCTGAATATGTGTAACATACAGGTGTAGCAATGTATATGTATCTACCTATAAGAACTGATGTCGTATACCCCCTGGGTATAAGTAAAATATGTAGGATACCCCCCGGTATAACTAAAATATGTGCAAGGTATACCTGTAGCTGTATCGCAAGGTGTATGTGTACCTATCACTAAAGGTATGATACACTATAGGTATACCGATAAGCTAGATGTCATGTGTGGTAAGAAATAGTATCTATAATGGGTAGTGTGTGACATGGCAATTATTGACGGTGTGTGTGTAGCATACAATCCGTGCTCGTGCAACATGAACCGTTAATAATATGTGCAGTGTCCTACGGCTGCTAGTCACAGTATAACTACATCAAGGAAATAAAGTAAAGGCGCAATTCTACAATGACGTAGAATGTGCGACTGGTATTTGAATCCTAGCCCAGACGCATAACGCCATGCGGGCGATTCCCCTGTAGATGTTAAATCTACTCACCTACGCCCCACGCTAGATGAATCCTACCATCTGCTCCCCCTTGTAGTAGTGTCCGTAGTCTCTGCCTGCAAACCTGCAAATAAGACACAAAAATCATATATAAGCCAAATATCCCGCGAAATGCGATATCGAACCAAAACGAGAAACTCGCGTCGCGAACTAAACGCGCGTGTGCACGATACGCTGAATCGTGTGTGTACGCGTCTAAAACCATCGCGACACGCCGCGATACGCTGGATTACAGAACCCACTCACGTATCGCGCGTATCGCGCAAACACAACGGACATGAAAAACGGTATTTGATCCCAGATTTTCCTACAGGCCAAATCTTGCAAAACTAGACATGCCAAAACACAACACTACACAGCAGACTACCATACCCAAAACCCCAGCACCCCACTCCCCTTCCTGGCCGCATATTGCGGCCAGATTGATATAATTTGCGGCCTGGGTTGGGAGATAGGGGCTCGCGCTCTGGTGGTGTATTCTAGACCTAACAAGTATGTTCCAGTTTCCTCAATTTTGTTCTGTAGGGTCCGGGTCAAAAGCAGATCACAGAAGTCACAAATATCGCTAAAAAAACGCCAAATTGCACAAAACACAAACCCTATGGTATTTTAGTGAAACCTAGGTTAATTCTCAGTTGAAGGGACCCTATTAACACTAAAATAGGTAGGGTTATCTAACACAATCATCAATTATCCAAAAGTCCACATAAAACATCATAATTAGCACTAAACTAGCTAATTAACACTAATCGAAGCTAATCGATGCACAACCAAGCAAACCACGAGATGGGGTTTCAAGAAATATACCCTAATGAACCCTAGAAGGCAGGTGAAGAACTGGAAGGAGCTGCTACAAGTTGATGGAGCCCCTGCTACTGCTGTTGCTGCCTGCTGTTGCTGATGCTGCTGATGGCCGCTACTGAAGATGTTTCTGGTGCTGCTGCTGCTTGTTTCTTGTGTTGCTGCTGCTGAGGATGATGATGATTGCTGCTGCTGCTACCTCTGGTGAGTGTGTGTGTGTGTGTTTGAGAGTGTGAGGGAATGAGAGCAATGAGTGAGAATGAGAGAATGCAAACCACCCCCCTTCTCACTCTCTCTCACTTCACTAAAGAGGCATGGCTCACCATGTAGCCCATGCTCCTTCTCTCTCTCCAAAGTCAACATTCAACCAAAAATAAAACCCTTATTAAATTCATTTTCATTTAAAAACAACCATACATACCTAACAACCCAAAACACTTAAACAAAGCCTAAAACTAGATTAAGAGATGGTTAAACCCCAAATTAACACCCTAGCTAATATGCACAAGTGTGTGTGCGCCTAACAAAATTCTAATAAAATACTCAATAAATAGGATAAAATATTTAAAACTTAGTTTGGTAAACTTTTTATAAAAAACCACACATTAAAATATAATTAGCTACAAAACACATTCTAAGGTGTTGCAATCTTCCCCCCTTAAAAGAAATTCGTCCCCGAATTTAAAAATATACCGATACGCGTACCTTCAAAGAGAAGATTAAAATCCTCAATTCTCACTCGCAGCCTCCTAAGTGATTACCTCACTATACGGCTACGTCCAAGGAAACCTTCCACAGATAGCAAGACCCTTGACCGATGTTCCTCCACCTGCTGAGCCATTAACACAATTGGCTGCTGGTGAACGAAAGATCGCATCCAAGCCAAAATGTCTGGTGCTAAATCATGTGAGAAAGGTCATGAAGGTAATTGTAAAGTATCATCACAAGGAATACGGGGTGAAAATCCAATAATCTGGGCGGAAGAGACAAATTAAAGGCAACGAAACTAACTCGCTTATAGGATCTCAGAAAGACCTAAATCCTGCGACAAACTTCCCAAAATCCAACACGTCATTCATCGGAAAGTCCGTAGGAATACATTATCTGTCCCTGCGGACTCGAGTCTATGGCTAACACAGTCGGCATAAGACCTCAGTTCGCAATGGACAATTTCCATCCCGACCTGAATCAATTGGATCATCTCCGAAGTCTCTAGACATAGCTGGGGTCCAAAATCCTACTCACGCAGAGTCAGAAAAACAACAGACTGGTGATCGACACGACCTAACCCCTAAGCCTATGGGTGGCCAATTGGAGTGTCTCCTGATAACAGCGATCGAAGGAGAACCCTAACGATGGCGAGTGATGATCCCCAACTGCTGACAACAAACAATACAAATACACAACTTAACAAGAAACAACTGAGCACATTGAGTAAAACCGGACGACAAGAATACGAATGGAGTCACACCCTGACTAAAATTGGGTAGAAACCATAACGAAATTTGTGGAGATCTGCTCCCACTCCTACTTCGGAACGGTTAAAGATTGCAACTCTCCAGCCGGCCTCAGATGCTCGACTAAGGCACACAACAAGACTGACACCTTGAAACGAAACCTGAAACTTCTCTTTACATCCTTGTCCACTCGTAACTATCTCACAAGTCATGTTAAATGTTCGTGGAACTTGAATGCATATAGAGAGTTGACAGATGTGCATGTTCTAGGATTACACGTCTCTACCCGATGATGTCAGGTACACAAACGCGTCCCTAACTTAGCACACCATTGTCACAATTCAAGGTCTCCGAATCATTACCCAGCCGAATATGCTCAAGTATCTCTGACGTATGAGCATCGACGGGCAGTGTCTCGCGAAAACGATTAAGGGAAGTGGTCGGGCGCGGACATGAGCAAGCTGTCCCCTCCGTAGAGACGAACTTAAGCTATACTCAACGATCACACAAGAACTGTAAATCTGCAGAAGACTAACACAACAATCCAAATCCGCTGCAGGAAGATATACATTAAGCTCTGGTGGTCCGTGAAAATCTGACATGACTCTCGAACAGATAGTGTCTCCAAATCTTCAACACAAAACCACCGCGGCCATCTCCAGATCATGAGTGGAATATCCTCCTCGTACTCCCTCCAGATGTAGGGAAGCAAAAGTGATAACTCTATAGTGTCACCTCAGTACACACTCGAGCCCCACTCAAGAAACATTACAGTTAAACAACAAGGTCGCCCGAACCAAAAGCAAAGAAAGAACTGATGCAGTTGTTAACCGAATCTCCAACTGCCGAAAACTCCGTACGCATGCCTCAGTTCACAGAAAAGAAACCTCCTTTCCGATCAATTCAGTCGACGGTGCAGCACTACTCTAGCAATCCTGCATGAAACGGCGGTAAAGAACCTGCTAAGCCCAAAAATCTGCGGACCTCCGTCCGGCACACAAGTCTGGGCCTAAGCTGTACGGCCACGATCTCCCTCGGGACCATACAAAACCGTCTCCCGTGACTACAAGACCTGGGAGTCAACACAAAACAAGCCTGAAGAAACACTCCGAGAATTTAGCAAACTGCTGGTGCTCTCCCAGTATCTGCATAACAAATCCTCACTTGCTGCTCCTGTCCCTCAAGACACATTAGATAGACCAGAATGTCGTAGCTAACACAACAAAACTGGTCGAGGAACGGCCTACAGAAATCTGGTTCATCACATCTACGAATGCTGCTAGGGCATCAGGGAATCCAACGACCCACTGATACACACAAAGCCCGTAGCACGCATAAGGCGGTCTTCGGAATGCCATCATCCTGAATCCGCAATAATGATGACTTGATCCCAAGCAAACTTAGAAAATGTCTCGCACTCTGGAGCTGATCGAAGAAATCGTCACGGCGAGATGAAGGATACCTATCCGCACCGTAAGCCGGTTCAATTGACGATCCGTCGATACGCAACCCTAAACTGCCGTCTTTCTCCTTGACGAACAGAATTAGGAGCTTCCAAAAGCGAAACACTCAGACGCACAAAACTCCCCAAACCACAACTCTGCAGCTGATCCTTTCGCTCCCAAGCTTCGCCGGCTCATCCGGAACAACGTCGGAAAAACTCTCGCACGAAAGAAACCCGGTCCAACAATCCCACTGTGGCTCCGGTATCACGAATGAACGCCAAGAATCCACGACATCTCCTCAGAAGCCGACTAGCGAAAAAGGCTGAATTCAAGCTGTGAGGGGCGGCACCACTATCCACCTGCACAACAAGAACTGACTTGCCGGGGAAAACAAAACCTAACTTGACTGTCTCCTCGCGGTAGTCCACAGACGCCTAGCACGCAATTAACCAGTCCGTGCCCAGGAGAACGTCAAATCCAACATCTCTAGAAGGATCAAAACGACGGACGAATCTCTATCTCCTATCCGATTAGCACACAACTGAAATACGTGTCGCGCAACAAAAGAATCGTTGACAGAAGTTAAAACAACAACTACGACTAATCTACCCAACCATGGTACAAACATGAAAAACAAACGAATACATCAAAATAACATATAAATAAAAGATACCTGAAAACTCCACATTGGACGTCTGCGCGTCCTGATGAGTAGAAGCAAACTCCTGTGTCTGCCCTCTACTCGCAGCTGGATGAACTCCTCTGGTAGACTGAGCCCTCTGAGCAAATTTTCCACGTCCACGGCCTCTCTGAGTACGATCATGACGAGGTGCTAAGGAACAATCCCTGACGAAGTGCTGAAGGCTTCCGCATCTAAAACATCCACGCGTTGACTGCTGACCATCCTGGGGCTGTGAGCTGAACGACTGTCCTCGTCCTAAGCCTCTGCTACTCCCGCGACGGCCACGAAATATGTCTCGACGACCAAACCTCTGTCTCTGGGCTGGTACACTGGTACGAGTCCTCCACTGTCCTGGAACTCTCTGAGCCTCTGGAATATACGCCTCATCAACTGGAGCTGCAACCACTGGTGCTATGTAGGTGACGGACTGCTGTATGCTGATCGCAAGTGACAACTGAGTAACAGGGGTAACAACCTCCTGTCGTAGCTCCTGAACGACATCAACCAATGAACTCATAGTCTGACAGAAGTCCTACATCTCTACCAAAAGCCTATCAATAGTATATGTCGTAGACTGATCCGTCTGCACCTATGCAACTAGAGCGCCATCCTGGTCAGTACTCGTCTCACCCGAGCCAACTCTAACCTCGGCCCTCGCTGCATCACTCTGAGTCCCCATAGTCATCAGCGACAAGGCTATAATTAGATATATGATAAGATTCGACAAGAATAAGGAAATCGAATCTCAAGGATATGGATCATTAAGGAAGGAATTTAAAGCAAATTGTACTCAGGTCACTTAATGCAAGGTACCGCATCGTGGGTATGCTGCAGACATACACACACTACGTTACTCTGCTTAAGCTACCTACTCCATCATACTAAGGTCATCCTACACTTCGAAAGGTAAAACCTAGCGCTTTGATACCAACTTTGTCACGACCCAAAATTGGCCCGTGACGGCCCTAATACTACGCAACGCCTAAAGACGTAGCGCAGTAAAAGAAAGCCAAAACTCAGAAATCTAAACCATAAAAATACGGAAAAGATAATATAAGTTTTTGAAACATTTGAAATCGCAACCCAAATTTTTTAAAAGTCCTACTTTATTTCTTTAAAATTTTAGCAACACCCATTTTTGTAAAAACCAGCCAAGATGAATACAACACAAAAATATGAAGCTATAGCGAAGAAATAAGGACAATAGAGAGAAAGCTGTATATAAAAGACAACAAATCCACAAATAATATACAGTAACGTCCTCACCAAGTCTCTAAGTCAACAATACAATAGTAGATGGAGAGTACAAAATACAACGAGTGTACAATATGAAATACAGATAATCATCTAACCCACCTAAGCAAAATGGTACTGTGAGCTGATGCGGTATCTGTAGCAAAAGATAATAGCTGAAAAGCGGAATAGCCTCCCTCGACTACTCTGGGGAACAACCTGAAACACCTGTGGCACAACGGGGGTGAGTTGCCAACTCGTGAATAGTAGATAACATATGTAGGTAATCGCAGGAATGCACGTACAACATGAATCTAAGATATGCGATTACAGTAATAACATGTCATGCAAATGCTGAATAAAGGAGAGTACACTAGCAGGTACAATCAATATGTGAAGCAATAGTAACATGACAATAATATGCAATAACCATGCAGTAGGGATATGAGAATGTAAATATGCAACTATCATAAGGGTACACTAACAGGTACTACCAATATATGAAACTGTGCATAAAGTAGATAAGTGTGAGGTATGGGGTGGAATATGTCATTTCCACGAAAAGCTGACATCGTGGTAGGATCACAATCCATCAAGACATTCAAATCCCAAATCCTCAAATCAGCCCCCCAAATTGGGCTCTCACATCACATAAGTCTCACATCACCTCAATGTACAATATCGAGTAATCCCCTATATCTCGAATGTACAAATCAACAATCTCTTTCATATCCATTATCCAATCTCAATGAATCACATATATCCCAAGTCGAATCTCAAGTAAGTTTCTAACATCCTAAGGTATATATATATTTGCAGAAATAAATATGATGAAGGCAATACACATATATTAGCTTCCCATTCCACTAATATTGGTGTAAGGGTATATATAACAACGGCTAATCCCCTGTTATATATACAAAGGTATTACAAGAAATATCATGAAAACAATGTGCCAAGCATCGACACAGAAATCCTGATAGGTACGTATCATACGCTGTCCCGAAAGCACGAGTGCCTAGCTCTGACCCTCGCCTTTCGACGTATGCATACGTGCATGACTCCCAACGGTGTCTCCATGACCCCCGCCGAGTCATCAGTACTGTCACCGGTAGGTACTAGCCCGCCTCCAGGCTCAATCGGCAAAATCCATCGATCTTCTTGCCGAGGTGAACCATACCGGGCCCCACCATGTACCCTTTACGGCCTCGACGCCTCCTCGTAGGGGTATATACATATCAGCACCGATAAAGCTCATGGTGGATGCGCAAATATCATATCAAGGAAATCGGGTTTTTCAATGTATGCATAATTTCATGAACTCCCGTGGTTCCCAAATCCAGAAAACATCATCTAAAATCCCAATAACAATGCGCAAATCCAGGAATAAATATATGCGATATATCTGAAATGCGATCATATAAATGAGATTATGTAGCTGAAACCAGATGTATGCGAAACCAAATAAGGTACAGCTAAGTAACATTAGTAAAGGTAAATATGTAACTGCAACTGAATATGTGTGTAACATACAGGTGTAGCAATGTATATGTATCTACCTATAAGAACTGATGTTGTATACCCCCTGGGTATAAGTAAAATATGTAGGATACCCCCCCGGTATAACTAAAATATGTGCAAGGTATACCTGTAGCTGTATCGCAAGGTGTATGTGTACCTATCACTAAAGGTATGATACACTATAGGTATACCGATAAGCTAGATGTCATGTGTCGTAAGCAATAGTATCTATAATGGGTAGTGTGTGACATGGCAATTATTGACGGTGTGTGTGTAGCATACAATCCGTGCTCGTACAACATGAACCGTCAATAATATGTGCAGTGTCCTACGGCTGCTAGTCACAGTATAACTACATCAAGGAAATAAAGTAAAGGCACAATTCAACAATGACGTAGAATGTGCGACAGGTATTTGAATCCTAGCCCAGACGCATAACGCCATGCGGGCGATTCCCCTGTAGATGTTAAATCTACTCACCTACGCCCCACGCTAGGTGAATCCTACCATCTGCTCCCCCATGTAGTAGTGTCCGTAGTCCCTGCCTGCAAACCTGCAATGTCACGACCCGAGAATTCGACTCGTGACCGGCACTTAACCACGCAATGTCTACTGGCGTAACGCGGCTAAGTAAGCCGAACCCAGAAATCAAAACCAATAAATATAGAGTGAATTTAAAACATTTTTGTAAAAACAATCGTACATGTCCGAAAAACTTCCATTTATTTAGTAGAAATCCTTTTTAAGTTCAAAAGTTATAAGTTTTATAATTTTGGTAACATTTCCCCTTTAAAACATTAGCCCCGAAAGTCGGGTAAAAGCAAGGTGTAGCAGAAATAACAAGTGACATGAATAAAGCATCACAATATGATATACGACGCCGTAGCGAAGAATACACAGTAAAACAAGGACAATATCATAAAAGATGAGACTGCATAAAGTAAAGTCGGCTCACATGCGAGCTCGACACCAGAATATAAAATCATACATATCGTCCTCACAACTGTCTCTAAGTCAATACAGAAAGGTAGATGGAGAATACTAGATACATCAATATACAACTGAAATATAACAGATACCGTACAAAACCCACCTATCAGCAAAAGACTATCTCTGCTCAAAAGGGGTATCTGTGCCAAAAGATGAGGTAACAGCCAGCCGTGACTACTCCCAAGGGCAACCTGCAAACACTGTGGCACAACGGGGGTGAGTTGCCAACTCGTGAATAGAGATAACATATAAAGGTAATCGCAAGCATGCACATATAGCGTGGCTCTACTAATGCCAGCAGATAATATCAATGCGATGTAGCAGCATGCATAATAATAATAATGCCAGTCCTCTATCAGGTGATATACTACAGGATGAGATGTGATAATGAATGCTGAGCATGGGGATATAGTATCTACATGAAGTATCGAGGTGGACTACATAAGTATGTATGCACCACAAATCCCAACATCTCAACGCCGGTACTCCATCAGCCCTCATATCCTGTATATCCCTGAAAATCCCGAGTGCCCAACATCGGCACCCAAATATCATAAATACTCGTGTCTAGCATCGACACGCAAAACATCCTGTATCGGGCCTCCGTCAATCCGGGTCAGCCCTCTCTCAAAGTATATACCGGGAATCCGTCAGTCCGGGTCATCCCTCTCTCAATATATCGGGCGTCCGTCAGTCCGGGTCAGCCCTCTGTCAATCCATCGGGCATCCGTCAGTCCGGGTCGGCCCTCTATCAATCCATCGGGCATCCGTCAGTCCGGGTCCGCCCTCTATCAATCCATCGGGCATCCGTCAGTCCGGGTCAGCCTCTATCAATCCATCGGGCATCCGTCAGTCCGGGTCAGCCCTCTATCAATCCATCGGGCATCCGTCAGTCCGGGTCAGCCCTCTATCAATCCATCGGGCATCCGTCAGTCCGGGTCAGCCCTCTATCAATCCGTGCCTCAAGCACCGAGAAAACACGGGGTGACGCCCCAAAATATCATATCAAGGGAACCGGGTTTTTAAATGATTACTTATTTGAAAAGGCCACGGTTCCCAAATCCAGAAATCATATGAAATCCCAACAATAATACAAGTAACTGTGATGTGATAGGTGCATCAAATATGTACATCAAGTCATGTCACAAATAGATGAGCTACAACAATGTACGACAGTATGATCATGGCAGTTCTATCAGTTCTAAGCAATATATATATATATAACAGGGAATGCAATATGCGATGACAATCCATGGTATGGTATATGCAGTATATAACAATAAGGTCCTATCAGCCCTGACGCATAACGCCATGCGGGCGATATCCCCGTAGATGTGAAATCTACTCACCGTGTCTCGCTCTAAGTGTATCCAACCACTTGCTTGCCCTTCTTCGCAGCGTCCGTCTCACTGGCCTGCGGACCTAAAATCACATAACATAAACCACACATAAGCTTAATTCACAGAAACGCGACATTATAATCCAACAAGAAACCCGTGTCGCAAACCAATCGCGCGTGTGCGCGATACGCTAAAACGTGTAATCACGCGCCATGAAACTACCCCGACGCGCCGTGATACGCAGAAACCCAAACCTACTCACGTATCACGCGTGTCGCGAAGGTTTAGAAAATGGCAAAATAGGTATTTGGTCCCAGATTTTGCTACAGAACTAAACTTACAAAAATATATATACCAAAGGACCCTACTCACAAGCAGACACCCACAGAACCCAAAAAACACCAAAATACCCCCTGTCCGGCCGCAATTTGCGGCCAGAATGGTGATTTCGGCGGCCGGAGTGGGGAGTCAGGGGGTCGGGTTTCATCTGGGGTATCAGCACTACTCCACTATGCCACAGTCCTCCCAATTTCATTCTGAACTCACCGGGTCAATAGCAGTTCCAGAAAAGCTCAATTTGCACAAATACGACATTATGCCTCGAATATGAAACTGGTGGTATTTTAGTGTAATTGGGGTTCAACTAAGTTAACATGGTCATAACAAACCTCAAGCATCCCACTGAAACCAATCTACACTTCAAACGCACAAAGTTCCCAGTAAACACCCCATATCGCACTAAAACACACTAAAATCCTTTAACCGATGCAAATCTACACTAACTAAGCAAACTAGGGAATAAGTTTAGGAAATATACCTCATACTTAACCCTAGGGAGTTGGAGGAAGGTGGAGAAGTGGAGGGGAGGAGCTGCACTGGGTGATGGGGCTGCTGCAGCTCACTGCTGCTGCTGCTGAACTCTGCTGCTGCTGTTGCTTCTTTCTGCTGCTGCTGTTGCTTCTTCTCCTGCTGCTGCTGTGGCTTCTTCTCCTATTGCTGCTGCTGGGGTGTGAAGGGAGGTAAGTGTGTGTGTGAGTGTGTGTGAGGTTTGAGAGAAAAAAGAAATGGGAGAGGAAAAACAATCATTTACCCCAAAAGTCACCCCTCCTCTCTCTCTCTCTTCATTTAATGCAAGCATGGCTTGAGCCATGATGCACCCCTCTCCCTCACTCTCACAAGTCAACCCCTAAACCATTTGAATTAAAGTAATCTTTTAATTAACCAATTTAAAACCCATTTAAGAATCCAAAAGACTTAATCCTATAATTAACCCACCATGGTTAATAATTATGGTATTAACTTGATTTAAAAACCCTAGTTTGCATGCACATGTTTGTGCAAGCCTAATAAAATTTTGGAAAAATATTTATTAAATTAGGAAAAATATTTAAAACCCAATTTGGTAAACTTTTTATTAAAAACCATTATTTAATTATAATTATTCACTAACCCTTATCCTAAGGTGTTACAATCTCTCCCCCTTAAAGAAATTCGTCCCCGAATTTCAAAAATCTAACTAAGGTTACCTTCAAAAAGATGGGGATACGTCTTCATCATCTCGCTTTCGGTCTCCCAAGTGACCTCTTCATGGTTCTGACCACGCTAAAGTACCTTAACTGATGGAATGTCCTTCGATCTCAGTTGCTTCACTTGCCGATCCAAAATCATCACCGGCTGCTCTGCATAGGAAAGATCGCGCTCAAGATGGATCGTCGGATGCTGAATCGCATGCGAAGGATCATGAAGATATCTGCGGAGCATCGAGACATGGAATACGGGGTGCACGTCTGGAAAGCTGGGCGGAAGGGCTAACCGGTAAGCTACTGCACCGACACGCTCGAGGATCTCGAAGGGGCCCACAAATCTGGGACTGAGCTTCCTCTTCTTCCCAAACCTCATCACACCTTTCATTGGGGAGACCCTCAAGAAAACATGATCACCAACAGAAAACTCAAGTCTGCGTCGTCGACGGTCTGCATAAGCTCTCTGCCTACTCTGCGCTGCTCTCATCCTATCGCGAATCAACTGGATCTTCGCGGTCGTCTCCTCAACGATCTGTGGTCCTAAGATACTGCTCTCACTGAGCTCTGTCCAACAAGTAGGCGACCTGCATCTCCTCCCATAAAGAGCCTCAAATGGTGCCATCTGAATAGTCTCCTGGTAGCTGTTATTATAGGAGAACTCTACTAAGGGCAAATGATGATCCCAGCTACCTCCGAAATCTAATACACAAGCTCTGAGCATGTCCTCGAGAGTCTGAATGGTCCGCTCTGACTGTCCGTCGGTCTGCGGATGAAATGCCGTGCTGAAACTCAAGCGAGTGCCCAAAGCCTCCTGAAGCCTCTGCCATAGTCTACTGGTAAACGGGGTGCCTCTGTCGGACACAATGCACGTCGGTACTCCGTGTAGTCGCACTACCTCGTCAATATAGATCTGGGCATACTGAGTAAATCCGAAAGTCGTCTTCACCGGTAAGAAGTGAGCCGCTTTCGTCAAACGATCCACGATCACCCAGATAGAGTCATACCCCCGACTAGTCCTGGGTAGACCCACAACGAAATCCATCGAAATCTATTCTCATTTCCACTCCGGAATGGGTAATGGCTGTAGCTCTCCCGCGGGCCTCTGGTGCTCAGCCTTGACTTGCTGACAAGTCAAGCATCTTGATACAAAATCTGCAATGTCCCTCTTCATTCCGTCCTACCAGTAAACATCTCTCATATCATGATACATCTTGGTGGAACCGGGATGGACGCTATACACCGATCGATGTGCCTCCTCAAGAATCTCACGCCTCAGTCCCTCAGCATCTGGTACGCACAGTCTGACTCCAAACCGCAGTACTCCCTGATCATCGATCATGAACTCGGAAAATCTACCCTGTCCAATCTGTGCCATGATCCTTGAACATCGGTCATCACTGAGCTGTGCCTCACGTATGCGATCGATCAACTGTGGGCGTGCACGGACATGCGCTATCTGTCCTCCGATCGACGTGAACTCGAACTTTACTCGGCTGTCGCATAATATCTGCCAATCTGTGGATGACTGCTCCTGTACTGCTCTCAAACATGATAAACTACTCCCGGGCCTCCTGCTCAAAGCATCCGCTACCACATTTGCCTTGCCCGGGTGATATAAGATCTCGCAGTCGTAATCCTTCACTAACTCCATCCATCGACGCTGCCGAAGGTTCAGGTCCCGCTGCTGGAATATGTATTTCAAACTCTTGTGATCCGTAAATATCTGGCACGACTCGCCGTATAAGTAATGTCGCCAGATCTTAAGTGCGAAGACCACTGCTGCCATCTCCAAATCATGAGTGGGGTAGTTTTGTTCATGTCTCTTCAATTGTCGCGAAGCATATGCGATCACCCTGTCGTGCTGCATCAACACGCATCCCAGCCCTACTCGAGAAGCATCACAAAAGACCACAAATCCGCCCGATCCGGAAGGTAAAGATAACACCGGTGCCGTCGTCAGCTGAGTCCGTAACTGCTGAAAACTGTGCTTGCACTCCTCCGTCCAATCGAAGGGAACTCTCTTCCGGGTCAACCCGGTCAACGGTGTAGCAATACGTGAGAAGTCCTACACAAAACGCCTGTAGTAACCGGCCAATCCCAAAAAGCTGCGAATCTCCGTCACCGATGTGGGTCTGGGCCAACGCTGAACGGCCTCGATCTTCCTCGGGTCTACACATATACCGTCTCGTGAAATCACGTGACCCAAGAAGTCCACGCTGGCCAGCCAAAAAGCACACTTGGAGAATTTCGCATAAAGCTGGTGCTCCCTCAATGTCTGCAATGTAATCCGCAGGTGCTGCTCGTGCTCGTCACTACTCCGGGAATACACCAAGATATCGTCAATGAAGACTATAATGAACAGATCCAAGTAAGGTCGGAAAATACGGTTCATCAAGTCCATGAAGGCTGCTGGCGCATTGGTGAGTCCGAACGACATCACCAAAAACTCGTAATGGCCGTAGCGCGTACGAAAAGCTGTCCGGGGAATGTCCTCCTGTCGAACCCGCAGCTGATGATAGCCCGATCGCAAATCGATCCTCGAAAAGTACCCTGCCCCCTGAAGCTGGTCGAACAAATCGTCGATACGCGGCAAAGGATACCTGTTCCGCACTGTCACCCTGTTCAGCTGGCGGTAGTCGATACAAAGACGCAAACTGCCATCCTTCTTCTTGACGAACAGGACTGGAGCACCCCAAGGATAAACACTGGCTCGAATAAGTCCCTTATCCAGCAAACCTTGCAACTGCTCCTTTAGCTCACGAAGTTCCGCCGGGGCCATCCGATAGGGCGGTATAGAAATAGGCCCCGAACCAGGAACCAAATCAATACAGAAAGAAATGCCGCGCTCGGGCGGCAACCTAGGAAGCTCGTCAGGGAACACATCAGGAAACTCGCTAACAACCGGAACCTGATCCAATGGAACCTCTGTAGCGCGAGCATCGCAAACATAGGCGAGAAATCCCTGACATCCCTTCCTCAAAAGCTGTCCAGCGCGAAAAGAAGAAATCACACTGTGAGGGGCGGCACCACGGTCCCCCAACACAACAAAACCCGACTCACCGGGGAAACATAATCTAACTGTCTTCTCGCGGCAGTCCACAGGAGCATAGCATGTGGCTAACCAATCCATGCCCAAAAGAACATCGAAGTCCAACATCTCCAGAAGGATCAAGTCGACAGGCAACTCTCTCTCGCCAATACAGACGATACAGGATCGGAACACGTGCCTAGCCACAAACGACGCTCCCACAGGAGTAGTCACCACAAGCGGCTGATCAAGCAAGCCGGACTCTCTACCCAAACTCGGCACAAAGTGCGTGGATATGTACGAGTGTGTGGATCCGGGATCGAACAGTACATGTGCATCAACTGAACATACAGGGAGGATACCTGAAACCACTGCATTGGACGCCTGCGCGTCCTGATCTGTCAAAGCAAAAACCCTCGCCTGTCCACCACCTGTGACTGGCTGCCCTCTGCCTCGGTCACCTCGCCCTCTCTGAGCAACTCTTCCATGCCCACGACCTCGCTGTGTATGAGTCTGGCGCGGAGCAACGGTAGGTACGATAGGCAACGCTCTCTGGGGTGGTGAAAGTGGTAATGTGACATGCGGTGCTGTCGCCTCTGTCCGGGGTAACTCAGGACAATCCCGTACACGGTGGTAAGAACTCCCACAGCGAAAACATCCCGACGACGGCCGCTGACCACCCTGGGAATAAGAACTGAATAACCGGCCCCGCCCTGAATCTCTGCTGCCTGCAATACGTCTATCACGGCGCCGAAAAGGCTGTCTCTGTGCTAAAGTATCCGCACGAGCTCTCTTCGGCTCTGGAAGTGCCGAAGTCTCAACAAGGTGCTCCTCGACCACTAGGGCTGCGTCTACAGCTGCTGCATAGGTCTCGTAGTGCTGCGCGCTCATCGCGAGGAACACTGGTGAAAGCAAGCCTCGAACAAATCTCCGGACTCGCAGCTCCTCGGTGGCCACTAAATGTGGGGCGTAGACTGCTAGCTCTGTAAACAGTACGTCATACTCTGCCACTGTCATCCCTGGCGTCTGGCACAAGGACTCAAACCTGCGTGCTCGGGCATCTCTAACACTCCGGGGAAGGAAACGGGCTAGAAATATGGTCACGAACACCGTCCAGGTCATAGGAGGAAGACCTGCTGCTCTGCCCTTCTCCACTGAATCACACCATTTCTGCGCAAGACCTTCCAGGAGAAAGCTCGCGAACTCGACCCATCTCGCATCTGCGCATCTGAGGGAACGGCATATCCTGGCCATCCTGTCGATGAAAGACTGTGGGTCCTCGGCTGTATCGGTGCCTGTGAAAACCGGAGGCTTCAGCCTCATGAACTTTGATAGCGATACTGTAATCACCTCTGTGGCTGCAGGGGCAACTGGCTGTGCGGTAGGTACCATAGCGGTCTCTGGAACTGGTGGAGCTACCTCTGGTCGCTGCGCTCGAAGCGTCTCAACAAGCGATCCTATCATCTGGTGCATCTCCTGCATGCTAGATCCCACCGTCTGGCGCATCTCCTGCATACCAGCTCCTAACGTGGCGATCTGCTCTGTCACGGCAGGAACAGCCTGCTTGGGTACAACCGGCGTACTGCCCGGATCAGTCTTCGTCTCGGACGAGTCAACTCGAATCTCGGCCCTCGCGGCCGCTCTCTGTGCCCTCGTAGTCTTAGGCGGCATAATGGCTGAAAGAAAATATGGATTCGATAAGAACACGGAAATCGAATCGCAAGAATATAAGGAGGGATCAAATCAATAAGTCCTAAGGTCGCGTAGGCGGAGTACCATGTCGTGAGTATGCCGCGGAACATACGCACGCTACGCTACCCTGCTGCAGCTACCTACTCCAACATACCAGGGTCATCCTACACTCCGAAGGTAAAACCTACGCTCTGATACCAACTTTGTCACGACCCGAGAATTCGACTCGTGACCGGCACTTAACCACGCAACGTCTACAGGCGTAACGCGGCTAAGTAAGCCGAACCCAGAAATCAAAACCAATAAATATAGAGTGAATTTAAAACATTTTGTAAAAACAATCGTACATGTCCGAAAAACTTCCATTTATTTAGTAGAAATCCTTTTTAAGTTCAAAAGTTATAAGTTTTATAATTTTGGTAACATTTCCCCTTTAAAACATTAGCCCCGAAAGTCGGGTAAAAGCAAGGTGTAGCAGAAATAACAAGTGACATGAATAAAGCATCACAATATGATATACGACGCCGTAGCGAAGAATACACAGTAAAACAAGGACAATATCATAAAAGATGAGACTGCATAAAGTAAAGTCGGCTCACATGCGAGCTCGACACCAGAATATAAAATCATACATATCGTCCTCACAACTGTCTCTAAGTCAATACAGAAAGGTAGATGGAGAATACTAGATACATCAATATACAACTGAAATATAACAGATACCGTACAAAACCCACCTATCAGCAAAAGACTATCTCTGCTCAAAAGGGGTATCTGTGCCAAAAGATGAGGTAACAACCAGCCGTGACTACTCCCAAGGGCAACCTGCAAACACTGTGGCACAACGGGGGTGAGTTACCAACTCGTGAATAGAGATAACATATAAAGGTAATCGCAAGCATGCACATATAGCGTGGCTCTACTAATGCCAGCAGATAATATCAATGCGATGTAGCAGCATGCATAATAATAATAATGCCAGTCCTCTATCAGGTGATATACTACAGGATGAGATGTGATAATGAATGTTGAGCATGGGGATATAGTATCTACATGAAGTATCGAGGTGGACTACATAAGTATGTATGCACCACAAATCCCAACATCTCAACGCCGGTACTCCATCGGCCCTCATATCCTGTATATCCCTGAAAATACCGAGTGCCCAACATCGGCACCCAAATATCATAAATACTCGTGTCTAGCATCGACACGCAAAACATCCTGTATCGGGCCTCCGTCAATCCGGGTCAGCCCTCTCTCCAAGTATATACCGGGAATCCGTCAGTCCGGGTCATCCCTCTCTCAATATATCGGGCGTCCGTCAGTCCGGGTCAGCCCTCTGTCAATCCATCGGGCATCCGTCAGTCCGGGTCAGCCCTCTATCAATCCATCGGGGATCCGTCAGTCCGGGTCAGCCCTCTATCAATCCATCGGGCATCCGTCAGTCCGGGTCAGCCTCTACCAATCCATCGGGCATCCGTCAGTCCGGGTCAGCCCTCTATCAATCCATCGGGCATCCGTCAGTCCGGGTCAGCCCTCTATCAATCCTGTTAGTGTATATGCCCTAGAGGCCATTACTGTATCATACTAGTATGTATATTACTTGATGGAAGCTTGGGATATTCACAGTTGTACAGACAATCTTGCTCAATATAGTAGTATGCTACTTGGTTTGTCTCTGCTTTAATGTGTACATGTGTGTTTATTTATTATATCACCTATACGCATTAGTAGAGCCCTTAGGATCTTTGCTTGATTACCGGCGTTGTGATGGCGATCACACTCGTGGGGGCTGGGTAATCTATAAGCACATCCTTATACAGGTCCCTGGTCGTTGGACTATCGAGACAGGGCATCGATACTCCGGAGTAGACTAGCGTATGCGCTTCTCATCCCAGTGTGGGAGACGGTCTGTCCCACAGCCGTTAGTACGTTGTACTTGGGATAGTATGCGGGTGCTCGTTAGGTTACGAGTACACTGGACAGGACTCGTCGGGAACTGTTGGTTGGTAATATACCTATCGTCAGTTATCAGTTCCCAGGTGACATGAGTACAGCTTAGTCCGCTGACTTGACACTATCACTTCGCCTCGAGTGTGTTCCCACTGTTCTTTGATTACTACCCTACCACGGCTCTACTGAGTCGTGCAAACAGGTAGTAGTTGGGAGCAGTCCCGAAGCACTTGGAGGCAGTGACGGTTAGACAGGATTCGTCTCTCCCGGTATTGGGGGTTGACATCGCGCTGTGTCTAGGAGAGCCATTACAAAAGTAGTCCCTGGCCAGGGCAAGCGAGATCTACTGGTAGGTTCCAGTGTTATCTCAGGGTGTATTGGGCTACACTCCGACACGACTTGTACCGCTATTAGGGGACTGACGTTCACCGCCCCCCTAGGCCCGCCATGCAATGTATAAGACGAACAGACCGGACTGTACGGAGACTGTCACATACAGGCTCAGTAGGAGTGCAGATGGGGTTCACCTCGTCGGTCTTCTTATCGACATCTACCTGGGGACCGTTACGTACAGCTAGTGCCGCTTGCGGTCTGTGGTTAAACCCACTGCCAGCGTAGTGTCGAGTCTTTAGAGTCCCACACAGAGAGCTATTCGCCTTTAGGCAAAATGAGTAGAGGTCGCATGGTTTTGCGACAGGGTTCGTTCGCATCCGCGCACTTGTGCACGTTTGCTGTCCGGACAGTTTATACTAGTGGGCTTTGGTTTAAGCCGGATCCTAGTATATGATTTGAGATTGGTTTTTCTCAGTGTATTCGTGTTCCTCGGATCACGAATGCGGGTGCGTATGCACAGTTGCTTGAGATTGAGGGAGAGAACCTTGTTTAGGGTTAATGACTATTGTCATTTTATTAACCCTATTGCTTTTGTGTGTATTATTGTTAATTGATAATTAGCTTAATTATTGTGCATGGTTGTTGTTGTTGACCATTTGACTTCATTGACTTGTTGACCATGTTGACAACTTGACCATAATCATTTCATTTGGAAGATGCTCTTTGATCCTTGCAATTTGCATTAATATTGAAATGATAATGGTCACCTCTTGATTAAACCATGACAATTTTCTAGCTAATTATGGAATTAAAATATTACACACATATTAGTGAGAATGGCTCACTAATTATTCATTATCTCATATCATTTCTCTCTCTTGCTCATCCTCTCCCTCAAGCTCTCTCCCTCTCATGTGTTGAGAAACAAAAAGCTTGAGAAAAACCTTCACTTGATCTTCTCTACTCTCTTCTAGGGTTCAAGTCTTAGCATTTCTTGCACTCTAGTTACTCCGAGCTTGGAGTTGAAGCTAAAGGTCGAGGCTTTCGGGTGGATCCTTCTTTGACAGAAGAAGACAAGCAAGGTGAGGTCTTTCTACCATTCCGACGAGCAAGGAGAGAAGGACTTCGAGCTCAAGGTATAACCTTTCTACAACTTAGCTAGTTGTTAGTTTGTTTTAGCTAGTTTTTGTTTAGCAAAGATCCTTACAAGCTCGGTCCATGTTGCCTAAGTCGATAAAAATCCGTTTTTTATTATGTTTTCCGCCTCCCCGTAAGCACCGGGGTGGGCAACGTGGACCTAACAGTGGTATCAGAGCCTAACTAAACTCAAACTAGCTAGGTAGTGAAGTGTAACGAAGTTTCGAAACCGGAAAATCCAAAAACCAAACTTTTGCAAAACCCTAGTTTCTGTTAAAATTTTTTCTGCTCTAAATGAAAAACTTTATACTCCTAAATTCGGCTCAGGGTTTTGTGTGAACACCCATGAAAAACGATCCAGTGTTTCATTCAAACCGCCGCGTTTCCGCGGCACGAGGTAGGCATGTGCCGCGGAACCGCCCCCATTTGTCATCTTCTCTGCATCGTTTTTCGTGCAGTGTGTGTCTGTGTTGGTTTTGGGATTTTTAAAATATATTATATGTGCCCAGATTTTCCTGAACTAAAATTTACTTTTGGGGGCCTATAAATCCGTATTTTTTTTCCGGAACTTCACTACACTTTAACTACATCGGTTATATCTGTGATGCTTGCATGTATTGAACGTCGGCTAATCGCTATAAGACGATTGGTCGGGGTTATACATGATCTGTGTTTGATATTGGAATGTGTATATGAATGGATTGGATTGTCGCGGGTGAATAGCCGGGGTGGATGTGAGATGAGCGTTATTTTTCTTTCATTCATTTGTAACATGTAAATTGATGTAATAATATTATTTGTATGGCCGCACAACCGGGTCGGGGTTGTAGCCGTCATTGTATAATTCTTTTTACTGTTTTTGCTCCTAGGATAGACCCATGGAGGGGGTGCACAAACTACCGGGTATCTCGAAGCGCCGAGTGGCCTACTCACGGTGGTGAGGGAGGTTGCTTCGCTTTGGGTGCTTGGCGGGTTGTTTGCCGCACCCGTAGGGGTCTTGGGTGTGGTATGTTAGTGTTTATGCCCTAGAAGGCCATTACTGTATCATACTAGCTTGTATATTACTTAATGGAAGCTTGGGATATTCACATGTATATAACAGTCTTGCTAAACATGGTAGTATGCTACTTGGTTTTTCTATCTTAATATGTGAGTATACGTATTGATAGAGCTCTTAGGATCTTGCTTGTCTACCAGCGTTGTGATGGCAGTCACACTAGTGGGGGCTGGGTAGTCTACAAGCACATCCTTATTCAGGTCCCTGGTCGTTGGATTATCGAGACAGAGCATCGATACTCCGGACTAGACTGGTGTGTACGCTTCTCATCCCAGTTGGGGAGATGGTCTGTCCCATAGCCGTCAGTACGTGGTACTGGAGATAGTATACAGGTGCTCGTTAGGTTACGGGTACACCGGACAGGACTCACAGGGAACTGTTGGTTGGTTTGATACCAGTCGTCAGTGAACAGTTCCCAGGTGACATGAGTACAGCGTAGTCCGCAGACTTGACACTGCTACTTCGCCTCGAGTGTGTCCCACTGTTCTTAGATTGCTACCCTACCACGGCTCAAAGGAGTCGTGCAAACAGGTAGCAGTTGGGTGCAGTCCCGAGCACTTGGAGGCAGTGGCGGTTAGACAGGATTCGTCCCTCCCGGTATTGGGAGTAGATATCGTGCTGTGTCAGAGAGCCATTACGCAAAGTCCCTGGCCAGGGCAAGCGAGATTTGCTGGTAGGTTCCAGCAGTTTCTCAGGGTGTAATGGGCTTCACTCCGACACGACTTATACCGCTATTAGGGGACTGACGCTTGCCGCCCCCCTAGGCCCGATATGCGATAGTCATGGACGAACGGACCGGACTGTATGGAGATTGTCACATCAGACTCAGTAGGAGTTCGGATGGGTTTTCTCATCGGCCTTCTTATCGACAACTACCTGGGGACCGTTACGTACAGCTAGTGCCGCTTGCGGTCTGTGGTTAAACCCACTGCCAGCGTAGTAGTCGAGTCTCTAGAGTCCCACACAGAGAGTTTCCTACTCCAGGCGAAACGATATAGAGGTTGCATGGTTTTGCGACAAAGGGTTCGGACGCATACGTGCGTTTACGCGCGTACGACTTTCGGACAGATTTTACCAGTCGGCTTTGGTTTAAGCCAGTTACTGGTATCCGGTTATTGGATTTTTACAGTCTAAAGTTTTTCCGTATTTTTACGGATCGGAGGGGCGTTCTCGTAATTACTCGAGAAGCTTCTAGAAGATGTGACTAAGGAGGTTTCTTTTGGATAAGAGAGTGAGTCATAGTGGTGATTCATTCACTTCATTAATGCACATTTATTGCTTAATGACTCATGTTAATGAATCATCACAAGATATTTTGTGAAGCATGCTTATTCATTTCCTTTATTGATTATTTGAAAAGAAGAATGCTTCATAATATTATGATACACTCTCTCTCTTCTCTCATTATCATAACACACATTCTCTCTCCTCAAGCTCTCATCTTCTAACCCTAATCCTTAATCCTCATGTGTTGAGATCAAAGGATTAGTTAGACTAAACAATCCATAACCTTCACTCTATATCATCCTCTCATCTTTGATTAGCAATTAAAGCTGATTAGTTACCTCAAGTTAGAGGTTTAGCTTGGAGTTTCGCTCTCGGGTGGATCGTCTACTACCTAGAGAAGGCCGAGGAGAACAAAGGAGGACGTAAAGAAGAAGGACCGGTTTCATTAGGTATAATCCCTAATCACTTGTGAGATGAAACTTTAGAATACGGTTATTTAGAGTTTAGCTTCGATTCAAGCGGTTAGTCGATGTTCGTTGTTTAAACTTGATAAGTTTTTGTAAATTCCGCCTCCCCATAAGTACTGGGGTGTACTACATCGACTTACAGTGGTATCAGAGCCTCGCTAAACACTAAATAACTTAATCGCAAATTTGTACGAATTTCGAACGAAAAAACGAAGCCGGAAAACCCTAATTCTGTTTAGTTTCTGTCGAACTTAAAATGAAGTCCTAAAATTTTTCTGGTGTGTTCAGAGAGCTTGACATGACCACAGGAGAACACCCAAGAAATTCGAGCCAATGATTCGACTAAAGTGCCGCGGAAGCGCGGCGGATCCCACCGATCCGCCGCGCTTCCGCGGCCGAGTTGCCGAGTCATGGGCTCAATTTTTTTGGGTGGGTCCCCTGTGATATTTGGGGTTTTCTGGAATATTTAATTATTGCTCAGGTTACTGTTTAACAGAGCAGATTTTAGAGCAATATTGATGTTGTTTATTCGATCGAATTGTACAGTATTTGCGTATTGGATTATATCTGTGATTGTTTAATGTGTTCGTAAACCTCCCCCAACTGCTAGTATGTCGGTTGGCAGGGGGTTGCACATTTCTGAAATGGTTATATCTGTTTGTGCATATAAACTGTATTGGACTGTTGTGGTGTATAGCCGGGGTTAGCAAAGGGTTATTGATTAATTCATTTGTTGTAAATGTAATTTGTTGTAATATTATTTTCGCGGGGCACTTCCAGGTTGCGGTCGTAGCCACCGTTGTATTATTTCATTTTACTGTTTTTGCTCCTAGGACTGACCCAAGGTGGGGTACACAGACTGCCGGGTGGGTAGTTTGCCGTACCCGTAGGGGTCGAGGGTGGGGTAAACGGCTATTCATCACAACTGTGTAATCTGTCTTTTCTTGCAGGCTCAAAAGATATACAGATTGCTTGCAAATCCAATATTGTTTATCTGTGTTCTGGAATGAATATCATTGCGTCAGACGAATGTAAAATATCTATATTTATTATAGCTATTTAGACGTCACTTATGTTTTACACCCGCGCTAGCCCAGCCCCCGCTCTGTCGTTAGTTAAGTAACCTAACGGGTGATGACGGGACCCCGTGGCGAATGCGGATGGCATAAGAGGACGTTATATTTTCGTTGTTTTCTGCAATGATAGGTTAATGATGGGACGCATTATCTATAATGCAAAGTAAAACAAACCAAAGTTTCAATCGTTGGAACAATTTAAAAGAAACCACTCGGTTATTTTTAAAACAGATATTTTTAAATGCGGAGTCTTAACCACTCCTTTTAAAAGCTATCAGGTTCCTTCGGTTATATCAAGTTCACTACGTTCACGGTTTCGCCAAAACCATTCGTAGCCCTCCGTCATTTCATCTGGGTATTCAGTAGTATTCAAGCTATGTATTTTGACCTAACGCCAAGGCATAGTGTTTGGTAGCTGCTGGATATTCATTTGTTGCATAGATAGATGAGTTAGTTTGGGACAGTCGTATTATCATTTTGGCCGAACGTCAAGGATATATACGGATGGGTTCAAACTGACAGGATAATGATGGGTAGAACTTGACATGTGACTTATGACATTTTGACCTAACGCCAAGGTCATAAGAGCATGGGGCAAAAAAAAAAAAAAAAACTTATATCGGGAATTTCTAAAGAAACTGAAATTTGCAAAGAGATGCATACCATTTGGAGTTTGATGAATGTTGGTAGGATTCCTTCAACATTATCATACGATGATATTTGGATCCCGATCCTACTGTGAGTATATGCTACTTATCAGGATGTTCGTCGCTTAACGATCAATGCTATAAACCTAGTAGGTGTCCAGAAAAGTGTCAGCGGGGTTACGCCCCCAGAGAAAAGAGGTTATTTAATTAAGGAACTTCGCGAAAGCGTTGGAAAACCTCCCTCGAAGTATCGACACCGGCCTGGCTGAACGGTTAAGCAAGTATTGTACGGTGGGAATAGTCTTGGCTAATTCTTCTTTTATGGTTTGAGGAAGGATTCGAGAAACAGTGGGAGCCATCCAGTTTAGATAAACTAAAAACCACTCTAAACTTGCAAGAGCATCATGCTAAAGAGTTTTCTTCTCTCTCTCCTAATTGCAGCGACCCTGAAAATGACTGGACTTAAGTTACTTTTAGAGAAAAATATACTGACAGGGCCAAACTATAAAGATTGGCTGCGGAATGTCAAGATGGCTTTGACCTATGACAAACTGGGGTACGTCCTCACCGCTAGAGCACCTGCTGTCCTTGGTCCCAAATCCAGCAATGCGGATAAGGAAATCCGTAAAACCTGGGATTTAGATTGCGCGAGAGCCAAGTGCATCGTGCTTGCCTCAATGAACAATGAACATCAGAGGAGGCACGAGGATATGTCCCTTGATGGCATATTTCTCCATACAAAGGAACTTTATGGAGAGCAATCTCGTATAGCAAGATACGAGACCTCTAAGAAACTGTTTCGAGCGAGGTTGGCTGTCGGGTCATCGGTAGGTGAACATGTCCTACAGATGATCGGCTATATTGAAGAGCTCGCAGACCTTGGGACGACTTTGGATAATGAGCTCTATACAGACCTTGTTCTCCAGTCCCTTCCTCCCACCTACGCCCAGTTTATCCTCAACTTCAATCTTCAAGGAAAAGAAGTTGAACTTGCAGAACTCCTGAACATGTTAAGGAGTGCAGAGGGCACCTTGCAGAAGGCAAGGGAAACACCCGCTATGTTTGTTGGCGGTTCATCTTCTTCCGGGTCCAAGGCTAGGGCCAAAGGAAGGAAGAAGAAGGCCGCACCCAGACCTAGAGGAGGTGTTAGTAAGGTGGGAAAGAAGGGAAAGAAAAAGTTTACAGCACCGGTAGTTGGCCTGGATGAGTGCTTCCATTGTCACAGGAAAGGGCACTGGAAGAAGGATTGCAAGGCGTGGAACGCCAAGAACCAGGAACCGAAGCAAGCTGTGGCTTCGACTTCAGGTGTGTTTGTAATTGAGAATTGTCTGTCGATCAACTCTACTTCCTGGGTATTGGATACCGGGTCAGGATCTCATATTTGCAATTCATTGCAGGCACTGAGAAACCGTAGAGTGCTGAAGGAAGGTGATATGATCCTCAGGGTTGCTAACGGAGCTAGCGTGGGAGCTGCGTCCGTCGGGGATTATCACCTAGGATTGACGAGTGGACACATTTTGGTTTTACATAACTGTTATTTTGTACCCAGCTTAACGTGTAATATCATATCAGTTTCCTTGTTATCAAATAAAGGTTATGATTTCACGTTTGTAAGAGATGTTGTCAACATCCACCTTAATCATGGTTTGATTGGGTCTGGTACTCTAAATAACGGCATATATGTGTTAAACCAACTCCAAATTTTCAATGTCCAGAACACACTAAAAAGAAAGTCTCCAGATTTAAATAAAGCTTTCTTATGGCATTGTAGACTGGGTCACATCAATGAGAGAAGGTTGACTAAGTTGCATAGAGAAGGATATTTGGACACGTTCGAATATCAAACTTATGACACTTGTCAATCTTGTCTCAAAGGAAAGATGACAAAGACTCCATTCACTGGACAAGGAGTAAGAGCGAGCGAGCTCTTAGGACTCATACACAGCGATGTATGCGGTCCAATGTCTACACATGCGAGAGGTGGTTATTCCTATTTCATTACTTTCACGGATGATTACTCAAGATACGGATTCATTTATCTGATGAAACATAAATCCGAGGCTTTTGAGAAATTCCAGGAGTATAAGAATGAAGTAGAAAACCAAACCGGCAAAAGTATTAAGACACTTAGATCTGATCGAGGTGGTGAATACTTGAGTGCCGAGTTCCTAGGTTACCTAAAAGAGAAAGGAATTCTCTCTCAGCTTACTCCTCCGTACACTCCACAGCATAATGGTGTATCGGAGAGACGGAATCGAACCCTATTGGATATGGTACGATCCATGATGAGTAATACTGAGTTACCGCGATCTTTCTGGGGACATGCGCTAGAATCAGCGGCATATCTTTTGAACATGGTACCTACCAAGACTGTGCCTACCACTCCATATCAGATGTGGAGTGGGAAGAAACCCCATCTACAGTATATAAAGATTTGGGGATGTCCAGCTTTTGTTAAAAAGCAGCATGTGGACAAGCTCGAGGCACGATCAGTAAAATGTTTGTTTGTGGGATATCCAAAGCACTCCAGGGGATATCTATTCTATTACGCAGAGGAACAGAAGGTATTTGTTTCTCGTAATGCCCATTTTCTAGAACATCAGTTTTTAGAAAAGGAATCAAGTGGGAGCGAAATAGAACTGGAAGAAATTCCAGAACCACAAACTGCTACTGAAAGTTTGGTAGAACCAGAGGTTCAAGAAGAACAGAACATTCCCGCACCCCTCCGCAGGAGTAGTAGGCCGTCTCGTCCGCCTGAGAGATACTACGGTTTTCTCATAGACGGGGATAGAGAGGATTGCATCATAGATGATGATGAACCTACTGACTTCCAGCAGGCCATCCAGAGCGGCGACTCGGTACGATGGCTAGATGCAATGCGGACCGAAATGGAGTCCATGTACACCAACAAAGTATGGACTTTGGACTTTGCTCCAGATGGGGTAAAACCCATAGGATGCAAATGGATCTTCAAGAAAAAGATTGGTGTAGATGGACAGGTGGAAACCTATAAGGCTAGACTTGTTGCAAAGGGTTTTCGTCAAAGACCTGGTTTGGACTATGATGAAACCTTTTCTCCAGTGGCTATGCTCAAATCCATTCGGGTCCTTCTTGCTATTGCTGCCTTCCATGATTATGAAATCTGGCAGATGGACGTAAAGACGGCTTTTCTGAATGGAAATTTAGAAGAGAGCGTCTATATGGATCAGCCAGAGGGTTTCAATCAGAGTGGGAGCAGCGGGAAAGTATGCAAGCTGCTCAAGTCCATTTATGGACTAAAGCAGGCATCGCGGAGTTGGAACATCTGTTTTGATGAGACAGTCAAAGAATATGACTTTATCAAAAATCCAGATGAACCGTGCATATATAGTAAAGTTGTGGCCAGAAGTGTCGTATTCCTCGTCTTGTACGTGGATGACATTCTATTGATAGGAAATGACATTCCTATGCTACAATCTGTCAAAGGATTCTTGTCACACAGGTTCTCCATGAAAGACCTGGGTGATGCCTCTTACATTCTGGGGATCCGGATCTATCGTGATAGATCCAAGAGGATGTTGGGACTTTCGCAGTCCAGGTATATCGACACTGTACTGAAAAGATTCAGTATGGAAGATTCTAAGCGCGGTAATCTACCGGCTTGTCACGGAATCACCCTCTCCAAAGAGATGTCTCCCAAGACTGATTTGGAAAGGGAACGCATGTCTATTATACCCTACGCTTCTGCGGTAGGCTCTATAATGTATGCGATGTTGTGTACCAGACCAGATGTAGCTTACGCACTGAGCGTGGTAAGCCGGTATCAGTCAGACCCAGGGGAGAAACACTGGATAGCAGTAAAGAACATTCTCAAGTACCTGAGGAGGACTAAGGAGATGTTCTTGGTTTACGGCGGAAAAGACCTCAGGTTAGAGGCCTTTGCTGATTCCGGCTTCCAGAGTGATAAGGACGATTCCAAGTCCATGTCGGGTTATGTCTTTACCCTCAATGGAGGGGCGGTGTGCTGGAAGAGCTCCAAGCAGGACACCGTTGCTGACTCGACGATGGAAGCGGAGTATATAGCTGCTTGCGATGCCGCAAAAGAAGCAGTCTGGATGAAGAAGTTCCTAACAGAACTTCAGGTGGTTCCTACCATAGTTGATCCAATACCTCTGTATTGCGACAACAACGGAGCTATAGCTTTAGCGAAGGAACCAAGGTCCCATCAGAAGTCCAGACACATCTTGAGGCGGTATCACCTGATCAGGGAGATCATTGATCGTCAGGAGATCGAGGTTCGGAGAGTTGCTTCAGAAGAGAACATTGCTGATCCATTCACGAAGGCCCTTCCTCAGATTCAGTTCGAGAGGCTACTCGAGATCATTGGTCTACGATATGCCAGTACATGGCCCTAGTGCAAGTGGGAGATTGTTAGTGTTTATGCCCTAGAAGGCCATTACTGTATCATACTAGCTTGTATATTACTTAATGGAAGCTTGGGATATTCACATGTATATAACAGTCTTGCTAAACATGGTAGTATGCTACTTGGTTTTTCTATCTTAATATGTGAGTATACGTATTGATAGAGCTCTTAGGATCTTGCTTGTCTACCAGCGTTGTGATGGCAGTCACACTAGTGGGGGCTGGGTAGTCTACAAGCACATCCTTATTCAGGTCCCTGGTCGTTGGATTATCGAGACAGAGCATCGATACTCCGGAGTAGACTGGTGTGTACGCTTCTCATCCCAGTTGGGGAGATGGTCTGTCCCATAGCCGTCAGTACGTGGTACTGGAGATAGTATACAGGTGCTCGTTAGGTTACGGGTACACCGGACAGGACTCACAGGGAACTGTTGGTTGGTTTGATACCAGTCGTCAGTGAACAGTTCCCAGGTGACATGAGTACAGCGTAGTCCGCAGACTTGACACTGCTACTTCGCCTCGAGTGTGTCCCACTGTTCTTAGATTGCTACCCTACCACGGCTCAAAGGAGTCGTGCAAACAGGTAGCAGTTGGGTGCAGTCCCGAGCACTTGGAGGCAGTGGCGGTTAGACAGGATTCGTCCCTCCCGGTATTGGGAGTAGATATCGTGCTGTGTCAGAGAGCCATTACGCAAAGTCCCTGGCCAGGGCAAGCGAGATTTGCTGGTAGGTTCCAGCAGTTTCTCAGGGTGTAATGGGCTTCACTCCGACACGACTTATACCGCTATTAGGGGACTGACGCTTGCCGCCCCCCTAGGCCCGATATGCGATAGTCATGGACGAACGGACCGGACTGTATGGAGATTGTCACATCAGACTCAGTAGGAGTTCGGATGGGTTTTCTCATCGGCCTTCTTATCGACAACTACCTGGGGACCGTTACGTACAGCTAGTGCCGCTTGCGGTCTGTGGTTAAACCCACTGCCAGCGTAGTAGTCGAGTCTCTAGAGTCCCACACAGAGAGTTTCCTACTCCAGGCGAAACGATATAGAGGTTGCATGGTTTTGCGACAAAGGGTTCGGACGCATACGTGCGTTTACGCGCGTACGACTTTCGGACAGATTTTACCAGTCGGCTTTGGTTTAAGCCAGTTACTGGTATCCGGTTATTGGATTTTTACAGTCTAAAGTTTTTCCGTATTTTTACGGATCGGAGGGGCGTTCTCGTAATTACTCGAGAAGCTTCTAGAAGATGTGACTAAGGAGGTTTCTTTTGGATAAGAGAGTGAGTCATAGTGGTGATTCATTCACTTCATTAATGCACATTTATTGCTTAATGACTCATGTTAATGAATCATCACAAGATATTTTGTGAAGCATGCTTATTCATTTCCTTTATTGATTATTTGAAAAGAAGAATGCTTCATAATTTTATGATACACTCTCTCTCTTCTCTCATTATCATAACACACATTCTCTCTCCTCAAGCTCTCATCTTCTAACCCTAATCCTTAATCCTCATGTGTTGAGATCAAAGGATTAGTTAGACTAAACAATCCATAACCTTCACTCTATATCATCCTCTCATCTTTGATTAGCAATTAAAGCTGATTAGTTACCTCAAGTTAGAGGTTTAGCTTGGAGTTTCGCTCTCGGGTGGATCGTCTACTACCTAGAGAAGGCCGAGGAGAACAAAGGAGGACGTAAAGAAGAAGGACCGGTTTCATTAGGTATAATCCCTAATCACTTGTGAGATGAAACTTTAGAATACGGTTATTTAGAGTTTAGCTTCGATTCAAGCGGTTAGTCGATGTTCGTTGTTTAAACTTGATAAGTTTTTGTAAATTCCGCCTCCCCATAAGTACTGGGGTGTACTACATCGACTTACAGGGTATTGGCTATTCACCGCGACCGTGTAATCCGCTTTACGTTGCAGGCTCGAACGCATTGCGGATTCCTAGTATATCCAATGTATTCATCTGTGATCTGTAATGTCTATCATTGCTATATATTTATATATAATAACTATTTATGCGTTGCTTATGTTTTACAGCCGCGCTAGCCCAGCCCCCGCTCTGTCGTTAGTTAAGTAACCTAACGGGTGATGACGGGGCCCCGTGGCGAATGCGAATGGCATAAGCGTACGTCATATTTTGGTTGTTTTCTGCAATGGTAGGATTAAATGATGGGACGCATTAAAAGAACTAATGCAAGAAAATAAACCTAAAAGACGTTGTTGGAACAATTTTTCAAAAAAAAAGCTGTTATTGCAAGGACGTTCATTTTTGTTTTGCATCGCGGTATTCGGTTGTGAATGCCCAGCACCTCAGTCGACGAGGCAAGGGCCGAGATCCCTTCACCGGGAGTGACCCCTTGGACAAAAGTTTGCGTCAGGGTAATAACTTCACTATAGTCGATTATTCTTGCTTTGCATCGAGGTATTCAATTTGGAATATCCTGCACCTCATTCGACGAGGAAAGAGCCGAGATCCCTTCACAGGGAGTGACCTCTTTAGCAAAAAGTTTTCGCCACTATATTTTCAAAAACTGTATCATGTTCCTTCAACGATATCAAGTTCATTACGTTAACGGGTTTTTCGCCAAAAACCCAGCCGTAGCCCTCCGTCGTTTCTTATAAGTTATACTTAGTATTCGTGCTGCGTTTGTTGACTGTGTCAAGGCGCAGTGAACGGTAGCTAAGTGTTGCTTATTTGCTGGATAGAATGTGATTGGTTAGGACATTTGTGTAACCTTGTTGACTGTGTCAAGGGTTATGCAGGTGGGTTTAATGCAATCAAGACAACGACGGGATGAACTTGACTAGGACTCTCTGATTTGTTGACTGTGTCAAGATCACTTGGGTCCTAGGGGCAAAAACCACATCGGGAGTTTCAAAAGAACTGAAACTTGCAGATTTAGCATACCTTCTGGAGTGTGGTGACTAGAGTGGATTCCATCTAGGTTATCACACAATGACAGTTGGATCCCGATCCCACTGATGAGTTGGTTTACTCTCGGGAGATTATTTCACTTAACGATCAATGCTATAAACCTAGTAGGTGTCTAGAAAGGTGTTAGCGGGGTTACGCCCCCAGGGAAAAGAGGTTCTTTAATTAAGGAACTTCGCGAAAGCGTTGGAAAACCTCCCTCGAAGTACCGACACTAGCCTGGCTGAAAGGTTAAGCAAGTATTGTGACGTGAATTAATACCCGGCTAGTTCTTCTTTTAAAAAGGTTTTAAGAAGAATTTGAGGAAACAGTGGGAGACATCCTGGTTAGATAAATTAATAAACCAATCTAATCTTGCAAGAGCATACGCTGAGTATTTCTTTTCTCTCTCTCCAGGCAGCAACCTTTTCACGCCCTAATCAAGATAATAAAATGTATTGCTTGACCGATCCGAATTCTTATTCGGGACTGGGGAAAGTTGGTTCAGCTCTAACTTGTGACAACAGTCATGAGTATGAGAATGGGAAAGGGGATTTTATGGATTTCCAGGATACCCAGTCGAAGAAGAAGCATGGTTTTGCATCTACTTCAGGTGTTCTTGTAATTGAGAACTGTTTTACGGTCAGCCCTACCTCCTGGGTACTTGATACCGGATCAGGATCTCATATCTGTAATTTATTACAGGGACTGAGAAAAAGTAGGAAAGTTGCACCGGGTGATATGTCGCTCAGAGTAGCGAACGGAGCACAAGTTTATGCAGCAGCCGTCGGTGAATATCACCTAGTATTGCCAAATGGCAAGACTATGATTTTGAACGATTGCTACTATGTACCCTCCATGGTTTGCAACATCATATCAGTGTCTTTACTCGATAAAGATGGATATAACTTTGTTCTTGAAAAGAATATCATGAACATTTACCTTCATAAGGTACTGGTTGCAGAGGGTACACTGTGTAATGGTATCTACGTTCTAAATCAGAATACAGTTCTCAATATACAAAACACACGCAAGAGGAAGAATTCAGATACGAATGATTCCTACTTGTGGCATTGTAGACTTGGTCATATCGGAGAGAAAAGACTGAGTAAGTTGCATAAAGATGGACTCTTGGATGCGTTCGAGTTTTCATCTTATGAAACTTGTCAGTCTTGTCTCAAAGGGAAGATGACCAAATCTCCGTTCACCGGACATGGAGAAAGAGCAGCAGAGCTCTTGGGACTCGTACATAGTGATGTATGTGGTCCGATGTCTATACATGGAAGGGGTGGGTTCTCGTACTTCATCACATTCACTGATGATCTCTCTAGGTTCGGATATGTGTATCTGATGAAACACAAATCTGAAGCTTTTGAGAAATTCAAGGAATTTAGAAACGAAGTAGAGAACCAGACAGGCAAAAGTATCAAGATCCTCCGGTCTGACAGGGGAGGGGAGTACTTAAGCACGGAATTCCTAGATTACTTAAAAGAGAATGGTATTCTCTCTCAGCTTACTCCTCCTTATACACCACAGCACAACGGTGTATCGGAGCGGAGGAATCGTACCCTATTGGATATGGTTCGCTCCATGATGAGTAATGCTGAGTTACCTCTTTCATTCTGGGGATATGCACTTCAAACTGCAGCACATCTATTGAATCAAGTTCCATCCAAATCCGTGCCTAAGACTCCGTATGAAATATGGAGTGGTAAGAGTTTGTATCTTAAACGTGTTAAGATTTGGGGTTGCCCAGCTTATGTCAAAAAGCAGAACCCAGACAAACTTGAGGCACGGGCAGTTTTGTGTAAGTTTGTGGGATACCCAAAAGATTCAAGTGGGTATCTGTTCTACCATGCAGAGGAACAGAAGATAATTGTTTCAAGAAATGCCACATTTTTAGAAAAAGAATTTCTTGTTAAAAACATTAGTGGCAGCACGGTAGAACTGGATGAAATTCCAGAAACACAAACTTTAACAAAAGATTTGGTGGAACCGCTAGATTCAATAACCCCAAACGAACCTCAGCCACTCAACAGATCTGGTAGGATTTCTCATCCGCCCGAGAGATACTACGGTTTTCTCATTGACGGGGATCGAGAGGATTGCATCTTGGAAGAAGATGACCCTACCAGTTTCAGGCAGGCCATTATCAGTAGGGACTCTGATAAGTGGCAGGAAGCAATGCAATCCGAAATGGAGTCCATGTACGCCAATAAAGTGTGGACCTTGGATATTGCTCCACCTGGGGTAAAACCCGTTGGATGCAAATGGATCTACAAAAGGAAACTTGGTGTAGATGGACAGGTGGAAACCTATAAAGCTAGACTCGTTGCAAAAGGTTTTCGTCAAAGACCTGGTTTGGACTATGATGAAACTTTTTCTCCGGTGGCTATGCTCAAATCCATTCGGATCCTACTTGCCATTGCTGCCTTCTATGACTATGAAATCTGGCAGATGGATGTTAAAACGGCTTTCCTAAACGGTTGTTTGGAAAAGTGCGTTTACATGGATCAACCAGAAGGTTTCGTGGACAGTGGGAGCAGCGGAAAAGTGTGCAAGTTGCTTAAATCCATTTATGGATTAAAGCAGGCATCGCGGAGCTGGAACATCTGTTTTGATGAGGCAATCAAGGAATTTGATTTCATCAAGAACGAAGATGAACCCTGTGTATATAAGAAGATTGTAGGACGAACTGTCGTATTCCTAGTCTTGTACGTGGACGACATTCTTTTGATAGGAAATGACATTCCTATGCTACAATCGGTCAAGCTGTTTTTGTCACAAAGGTTCTCCATGAAGGACCTGGGTGATGCCTCGTACATTCTGGGGATCAAGATCTATAGAGATAGATCCAAGAAACTGTTGGGACTTTCACAGTCCAGGTACATAGAGACCGTACTAAAGAGATTTAGTATGGAGGGTTCCAAGCGCGGTAACATACCCGCATTGCACGGAATTACCCTCTCCAAGAAGATGTCTCCTAAGACTGACGAGGAGAGGGTTCGCATGAGCACTATACCCTACGCTTCGGCGGTAGGATCTATAATGTATGTGATGCTATGTACAAGACCAGATGTAGCTTACGTGTTGAGCACGGTAAGCCGGTATCAGTCAGACCCAGTGGAGGACCACTGGACGGCAGTGAAGAACATTCTCAAGTACCTGAGAAGGACTAAGGAGATGTTACTGGTTTACGGTAATGGAGACCTCAGGGTCGAGTCCTTTACCGATTCAAGCTTCCAGAGTGACAAAGATGACAGCAAGTCCGTCTCGGGTTTTGTGTTTACCCTCAACGGAGGGGCGGTATGTTGGAGGAGTTCCAAGCAGGATACCGTCGCAGACTCGACGATGGAAGCTGAATACATTGCTGCAAGCGATGCCGCAAAAGAGGCGGTCTGGATTAAGAAGTTCAATAGTGAACTTCAGGTGGTTCCGTCCATTGTTGACCCAATACCTTTCTATTGCGATAACAATGGGGCTATAGCTTTAGCGAAGGAACCAAGGTCCCATCAGAAATCCAGGCACATCTTAAGGCGGTATCACCTGATCAGGGAGATCATTGATCGACAGGAGATCGAGGTGCGGAGAGTGGACACAAAGGACAACACTGCGGACCCATTCACGAAGGCTTTACCCCAGACTCAGTTCGAGCGGCTGATCGAGATGATAGGTCTTCGATACGCCAGTACATGGCCTTAGTGCAAGTGGGAGATTGTTAGTGTATATGCCCTAGAGGCCATTACTGTATCATACTAGTATATATATTACTTGATGAAAGCTTGGGATATTCACAGTTGTACAGACAATCTTGCTCAATATAGTAGTATGCTACTTGGTTTGTCTCTGCTTTAATGTGTACATGTGTGTTTATTTATTATATCACCTATACGCATTAGTAGAGCCCTTAGGATCTTTGCTTGATTACCGGCGTTGTGATGGCGATCACACTCGTGGGGGCTGGGTAATCTATAAGCACATCCTTATACAGGTCCCTGGTCGTTGGACTATCGAGACAGGGCATCGATACTCCGGAGTAGACTAGCGTATGCGCTTCTCATCCCAGTGTGGGAGACGGCCTGTCCCACAGCCGTTAGTACGTTGTACTTGGGATAGTATGCGGGTGCTCGTTAGGTTACGAGTACACTGGACATGACTCGTCGGGAACTGTTGGTTGGTAATATACCTATCGTCAGTTATCAGTTCCCAGGTGACATGAGTACAGCTTAGTCCGCTGACTTGACACTATCACTTCGCCTCGAGTGAGTTCCCACTGTTCTTTGATTACTACCCTACCACGGCTCTACTGAGTCGTGCAAACAGGTAGTAGTTGGGAGCAGTCCCGAAGCACTTGGAGGCAGTGACGGTTAGACATGATTCGTCTCTCCCGGTATTGGGGGTTGACATCGCGCTGTGTCTAGGAGAGCCATTACACAAGTAGTCCCTGGCCAGGGCAAGCGAGATCTACTGGTAGGTTCCAGTGTTATCTCAGGGTGTATTGGGCTACACTCCGACACGACTTGTACCGCTATTAGGGGACTGACGTTCACCGCCCCCTAGGCCCGCCATGCGATGTATCAGACGAACAGTCCGGACTGTAAGGAGACTGTCACATACAGGCTCAGTAGGAGTGCAGATGGGGTTCACCTCGTCGGTCTTCTTATCGACATCTACCTGGGGACCGTTACGTACAGCTAGTGCCGCTTGCGGTCTGTGGTTAAACCCACTGCCAGCGTAGTGTCGAGTCTTTAGAGTCCCACACAGAGAATTATTCGCCTTTAGGCAAAACGAGTTGAGGTCGCATGGTTTTGCGACAGGGTTCGTTCGCATCCGCGCACTTGTGCACGTTTGCTGTCCGGACAGTTTATACTAGTGGGCTTTGGTTTAAGCCGGATCCTAGTATATGATTTGAGATTGGTTTTTCTCAGTGTATTCGTGTTCCTCGGATCACGAATGCGGGTGCGTATGCACAGTTGCTTGAGATTGAGGGAGAGGACCTTGTTCAGGGTTAATGACTATTGTCATTTTATTAACCCTATTGCTTTTGTGTGTATTATTGTTAATTGATAATTAGCTTAATTATTGTGCATGGTTGTTGTTGTTGACCATTTGACTTCATTGACTTGTTGACCATGTTGACAACTTGACCATAATCATTTCATTTGGAAGATGCTCTTTGATCCTTGCAATTTGCATTAATATTGAAATGATAATGGTCACCTCTTGATTAAACCATGACAATTTTCTAGCTAATTATGGAATTAAAATATTACACACATATTAGTGAGAATGGCTCACTAATTATTCATTATCTCATATCATTTCTCTCTCTTGCTCATCCTCTCCCTCAAGCTCTCTCCCTCTCATGTGTTGAGAAACAAAAAGCTTGAGAAAAACCTTCACTTGATCTTCTCTACTCTCTTCTAGGGTTCAAGTCTTAGCATTTCTTGCACTCTAGTTACTCCTAGCTTGGAGTTGAAGCTAAAGGTCGAGGCTTTCGGGTGGATCCTTCTTTGACAGAAGAAGACAAGCAAGGTGAGGTCTTTCTACCATTCCGACGAGCAAGGAGAGAAGGACTTCGAGCTCAAGGTATAACCTTTCTACAACTTAGCTAGTTGTTAGTTTGTTTTAGCTAGTTTTTGTTTAGCAAAGATCCTCACAAGCTCGGTCCATGTTGCCTAAGTCGATAAAAATCCGTTTTTTATTATGTTTTCCGCCTCCCCGTAAGCACCGGGGTGGGCAACGTGGACCTAACAAATCCATCGGGCATCCGTCAGTCCGGGTCAGCCCTCTATCAATCCGTGCCTCAAGCACCGAGAAAACACGGGGTGACGCCCCAAAATATCATATCAAGGGAACCGGGTTTTTAAATGATTACTTATTTGAAAAGGCCACGGGTCCCAAATCCAGAAATCATATGAAATCCCAACAATAATACAAGTAACTGTGATGTGATGGTGCATCAAATATGTACATCAAGTCATGTCACAAATAGATGAGCTACAACAATGTACGATAGTATGATCATGGCAGTTCTATCAGTTCTAAGCAATATATATATATATAACAGGGAATGCAATATGCGATGACAATCCATGGTATGGTATATGCAGTATATAACAATAAGGTCCTATCAGCCCTGACGCATAACGCCATGCGGGCGATATCCCCGTAGATGTGAAATCTACTCACCGTGTCTCGCTCTAAGTGTATCCAACCACTTGCTTGCCCTTCTTCGCAGCGTCCGTCTCACTGGCCTGCGGACCTAAAATCACATAACATAAACCACACATAAGCTTAATTCACAGAAACGCGACATTATAATCCAACAAGAAACCCGTGTCGCAAACCAATCGCGTGTGTGCGCGATACGCTAAAACGTGTAATCACGCGCCACGAAACTACCCCGACGCGCCGCGATACGCAGAAACCCAAACCTACTCACGTATCACGCGTGTCGCGAAGGTTTAGAAAATGGCAAAATAGGTATTTGGTCCCAGATTTTGCTACAGAACTAATCTTACAAAAATATATATACCAAAGGACCCTACTCACAAGCAGACACCCACAGAACCCAAAAAACACAAAAATACCCTATGTCTGGCCGCAATTTGCGGCCAGAATGGTAATTTCGGCGGCCGGAGTGGGGAGTCAGGGGGTCGGGTTTCATCTGGGGTATCAGCACTACTCCACTATGCCACAGTCCTCCCAATTTCATTCTGAACTCACCGGATCAATAGCAGTTCCAGAAAAGCTCAATTTGCACAAATACGACATTATGCCTCGAATATGAAACTGGTGGTATTTTAGTGTAATTGGGGTTCAACTAAGTTAACATGGTCATAACAAACCTCAAGCATCCCACTGAAACCAATCTACACTTCAAACGCACAAAGTTCCCAGTAAACACCCCATATCGCAGTAAAACACACTAAAATCCTTTAACCGATGCAAATCTACACTAACTAAGCAAACTAGGGAATAAGTTTAGGAAATATACCTCATACTTAACCCTAGGGAGTTGGAGGAAGGTGGAGAAGTGGAGGGGAGGAGCTGCACTGGGTGATGGGGCTGCTGCAGCTCACTGCTGCTGCTGCTGAACTCTGCTGCTGCTGTTGCTTCTTTCTGCTGCTGCTGTTGCTTCTTCTCCTGCTGCTGCTGTGGCTTCTTCTCCTGTTGCTGCTGCTGGGGTGTGAAGGGAGGTAAGTGTGTGTGTGAGTGTGTGTGAGGTTTGAGAGAAAAAAGAAATGGGAGAGGAAAAACAATCATTTACCCCAAAAGTCACCCCTCCTCTCTCTCTCTCTTCATTTAATGCAAGCATGGCTTGAGCCATGATGCACCCCTCTCCCTCACTCTCACAAGTCAACCCCTAAACCATTTGAATTAAAGTAATCTTTTAATTAACCAATTTAAAACCCATTTAAGAATCCAAAAGACTTAATCCTATAATTAACCCACCATGGTTAATAATTATGGTATTAACTTGATTTAAAAACCCTAGTTTACATGCACATGTTTGTGTAAGCCTAATAAAATTTTGGAAAAATATTTATTAAATTAGGAAAAATATTTAAAACACAATTTGGTAAACTTTTTATTAAAAACCATTATTTAATTATAATTATTCACTAACCCTTATCCTAAGGTGTTACATGCAAATAAGACACAAAAATCATCTATAAGCCAAATATCCCGCGAAACGCGATATCGAACCAAAACGAGAAACTCGCGTCGCGAACTAAACGTGCATGTACACGATACGCTGAATCGTGTGTGTACGCGTCTAAAACCATCGCGACACGCCGCGATACGCTGGATCACAGAACCCACTCACGTATCGCGCGTATCGCGCAAACACAACGGACATGAAAAACGGTATTTGATTCCAGATTTTCCTACAGGCCAAATCTTACAAAACTAGACATGCCAAAACACTACACTACACAGCAGACTACCATACCCAAAACCCCAGCACCCCACTCCCCTTCCTAGCCGCAAATTGCGGCCAGATTGATATAATTTGCGGCCTGGGTTGGGAGATAAAGGCTCGCGCTCTGGTGGTGTATTCTAGACCTAACAAGTATGTTCCAGTTTCCTCAATTTTGTTCTGTAGGGTCCGGGTCAAAAGCAGATCACAGAAGTCACAAATATCGCTAAAAAACGCCAAATTGCACAAAACACAAACCCTATGGTATTTTAGTGAAACCTGGGTTAATTCTCAGTTGAAGGGACCCTATTAACACTAAAATAGGTAGGGTTATCTAACACAATCATCAATTATCCAAAAGTCCACATAAAACATCATAATTAGCACTAAACTAGCTAATTAACACTAATCGAAGCTAATCGATGCACAACCAAGCAAACCACGAGATGGGGTTTCAAGAAATATACCCTAATGAACCCTAGAAGGCAGGTGAAGAACTGGAAGGAGCTGCTGCAAGTTGATGGAGCCCCTGCTACTGCTGTTGCTGCCTGCTGTTGCTGATGCTGCTGATGGCTGCTACTGAAGATGTTTCTGGTGCTGCTGCTTGTTTCTGGTGTTGCTGCTGCTGCTGATGATGATGATTGCTGCTGCTGCTACCTCTGGTGAGTGTGTGTGTGTGCGTTTGAGAGAGTGAGGGAATGAGAGCAATGAGTAAGAATGAGAGAATGCAAACCAACCCCCCTTCTCACTCTCTCTCACTTCACAAAAGAGGCATGGCTCACCATGTAGCCCATGCTCCTTCTCTCTCTCCAAAGTCAACATTCAACCAAAAATAAAACCCTTATTAAATTCATTTTCATTTAAAAACAACCATACACACCTAACAACCCAAAACACTTAAACAAAGCCTAAAACTAGATTAAGAGATGGTTAAACCCCAAATTAACACCCTAGCTAACATGCACAAGTGTGTGTGCGCCTAACAAAATTTTAATAAAATACTCAATGAATAGGATAAAATATTTAAAACTTAGTTTGGTAAACTTTTTATAAAAAACCACACATTAAAATATAATTAGCTACAAAACACATTCTAAGGTGTTACACGCCATCATACTGTTGGTAGTAAAGCAAGATCCTAAGGGCTCTATCAAAGTGTAACATGTAATCAGTCACCTGAACATGTACACGACTGATAAAGGCAAACCAGATAGCATACTATCATCTCGAGTAAGACTGTCCTACCGGTATAGGTCCTCTGCAATCATTGCAATCACGTGCCTGCGATCCAATAATTGACTCTGAGGGCACTATCTCCAACAAATTCGACCACCTGCTTCCCTTTGTTCGCAGCGTCCGAAGTCCCCTCTTGCGACGCTATAAATTCACAAACACACAAATAGTACAAACATCTCAGAAATCGACCAATTTAACGTAAAACTACGTTTTAAATAACGCATCAACACTAAACTAACTCACGAGTGTCCGTCTAGTGGCTAACGTGCGTAACGATACCACAAAACCTACCCAAGTACAGTAGCTGCACAAGATCACGATTCGTGTCGCAAAACGTAACACGCGGACTCAAAACACTAGATTATAGGTAAACGATCCCAGATTTTCATACTGCAATTACTAAAAAAAGTAAACAGCACCAAACACCCCTAAACAACAGCAGATAGCCACCTACAAAAACCAAACCCCAGCACTTCCCTCAATAGCCGGCGTCGCCGGAATTTCGTCTTGGGTCGCCGGCCAAGGACGGTGGGGTGGTGCTCGTGTCTCAGGTGGTGCTCCAGGGTCACTAGTACATCACTACAATTTTGTTTGGTCACTCACTAAAATTTCCAGGTCACAGCAGTTCATAGAGTTTCAAAATGGACACTAAAAACACGATATTGCACTAATTGATACTTTAAGTGTTCTAAACTATAACCAACAAGCTATACAACATAAAAACTCCTATTTATCAGATTAGGGATTATACCTATCAACCTTTTCTCACAAGATCCAAGCTTTCCTAGTTCCAAGGGATCAAAGAGCAAAAATCAAGACTTGAAGTATTTTGTGATATATTTTGGGATTTTGGGGATTTATTGGCTTGGATTGATGCAAAATGGAAGGGAAATGATCAAGAGCAGAAGGGGGAGGAAGATTTCGGCCAAGGGAGTAAGGATGGAGAGTTTTGTTGAGTTTTCTAGCTATTTCTGTCAATAAATGCAATTTAATGCATTCACATGCACATTTATGCACCTCTTTCCAATTCTTTCTTTTTCTTTTCTATAAACATTAATACATATGCACAAAAAATATCTAGAAATTGTGGGAAGGTTTTGGTTTACTCAAGTTTGATTTATGGAAAAGATTACTTAAGAGAAATTTCCCAAAAAGTGAATACCACATTAAAATAATATTAAAAATTAGGAAAAATTCTATCTGAACTAAAACGTCCCATATACCCCCAAAGCTTGCGCACTAGCTTTATTTTAGCTAAACTATATGCTGGCAAGTCTATATGGTCGTTTGATCACAGTCGAGTTAAAACGGGAAAAACCGACAATTTTACCCTAAAACGGAAAAATTCGCATAACGATTTCTAAAACGTTTCAATCACCCCCCTTATATAAATTCGGTCCCCGAATTAAAATTAACTACTAAGCGTACCTTCAAAGAGATGAGGGAATTTCTTCCGCATCTCACTCTCGGCCTCCCAAGTGATCTCCTCACTAGTAGGGCTACGTCAAAGAACCTTCACAGACGGCCAGACCTTTGACCGAAGTTTCTTCACCTGCCGATCCAAAATAACTACTGGCAGCTCGGTGAATGAAAGATCGCGCTCAAGCTAAATGGTCTTGTGCTGAATCATGTGAGAAGGACCATGAAGGAATCTACGAAGCATCGACACATGGAAAACGGGGTGAACATCCGGAAAACTAGGCGGGAGCGCTAAACGATAAGCAACAGAACCCACTCGCTCAAGGATCTCGAAAGGACCTATAAATCTGGGACTGAGCTTCCCCCTCTTCCCAAATCGCATAACACCCTTCATCAGAGAAATCCTCAGGAATACATGATCCCCCACTGCGAACTCAAGTCTGCGATGACGACGGCCGGCATACGACTTTTGTCTGCACCGGGCTGCTCTCATCCTGTCCTGAATCAGCTGGATCTTCTCCGCAGTCTCCTGAACTAGCTGGGGTCCCAAAACTCTACTCTCGCTGAGTTCGGTCCAGCAGACTGGCGATCGACACTACCATATAAAGCCTCAAAAGGTACCATCTGAATAGTCTCCTGAAAGCTGTTGTTGTAGGAGAACTCAATCAACGGTAAGTGACGATCCCAACTGCCACCAAAATCCAGCACACATGCACAAAGCATATCCTCCAGAGTTTGTATAGTCCGCTCCGACTGACCATCGGTCTGTGGATGAAAAACGGTGCTAAAACTCAACCGGGTACCCAAAGCTTCCTGGAGCTTCTGCCAAAGACGGCTAGTAAACTGGGTGCCTCTGTCGGAGACTATGCATGTGGGAACACCGTGCAAACACACAATCTCATCTATATACCACTGAGCGTACTGAGCATAACTGAAAGTGGTCTTCACTGGAAGGAAGTGAGCCGCTTTCGTCAACCGGTCAACAATTACCCAAATGGAGTCATACCCTCTACTAGTCCTGGGTAGACCCACAATGAAGTCCATGCAAATCTGCTCCCATTTCCACTCCGGAACGGGTAAAGGTTGCAACTCTCCAGCCTGTCTCTGATGCTCAGCCTTGACTTGCTGACAAGTCAGGCACCTCGAAACGAAGTCCGAAATATCGCGTTTCATCCCTTCCCACCAGTAAAAGTCTCTCAAGTCACGGTACATCTTGGTGGAACCTGGATGAACGCTAAAGGCCGACTATGTGCCTGCTCTAGGATCTCGCGTCTCAACCCATCAGCATCTGGTACACACAAGCGAGTCCCGCCTCGTAGCACACCCTGGTCATCAATCATGAACTCCGAAACTGTACCCTGTCGAACAAGCTCAAGAATCTCAGACAAACGGGCATCACTGGGTTGCGCCTCACGGATACGATCAAGTAGTAGTGGACGGGTGCGAACATGAGCAAGCTGTCCCCCAGCGGAAGAAAACTCGAACTGCACTCTACTATCACACAAGAGCTGGCAATCTGCAGAAGACTGACGCTGAACTGCGCTCAACTGGGATAAGATACCCCCGGTCCTACGACTCAAAGCATCAGCTACCACATTCGTCTTGCCCGGGTGATAAAGGATCTCACAATCATAATCCTTCACTAGCTCCATCCAACGACACTGTCTCAGATTCAGATCCCGCTGCTAGAAGATATACTTCAAGCTCTTGTGATCTGTGAAGATCTGACACGACTCCCCGTACAAGTAGTGTCTCCAAATCTTCAACGCAAAGACCACTGTGGCCATCTCAAGATCGTGAGTGGGGTAATTCTGCTCGTGCTTCTTCAGCTGCCTAGAAGTATACGCAATCATCCTATCATGCTGCATCAAAACAAAGCCGAGCCCCACTCGAGAAGCATCACAGTAAACAACATAGCCGCCCGATCCAGAAGGTAAAGATAGAACTGGTGCTTTCGTCAACCGAGTCTTCAACTACTGAAAACTCTGCTCGCACGCATCATTCCAAAGAAAAGGAACTCCCTTCCGGGTCAGTCCAGTCAGCGGTGCAGCGATACTCGAGAAATCCTATACAAAACGGCGATAATAACCAGCTAAGCCCAAAAAGCTGCGGACCTCAGTCACCGATACAGGTCTGGGCCAAAGCTGTACAGCCTCGATCTTCCTCGGGTCCACAAGAATACCGTAACCAGTCACCACATGACCCAGGAAGTCAACACTATCAAGCCAAAACGCGCACTTTGAGAATTTAGCATACAGCTGGTGCTTTCTCAATACCTGCAAAGTAATCCTCAAGTGCTGCTCATGCTCCTCACGACTCGTAGAGTACACCAGTATGTCATCAATAAACACAATAATAAACTGGTCGAGGAACGACCTGAAAATCCGGTTCATCAGATCCATGAACGCTGCTGGCGCATTGGTGAGTCCGAACGACATCACCAAAAACTCATAATGCCCATAGCGCGTACGAAAAGCAGTCTTCGGAATGTCATCATTCCGACCCGCAACTGATGATAACCCGAACGCAAATCAATCTTAGAAAAATATTTCGCACCCTGGAGCTAATCAAATAAATCGTCAATGCGAGGTAAAGGATACCTGTTCTGCACCGTAACTCGGTTCAATTGACGATAATCTACACACAGCTTCAAACTGCCGTCCTTCTTCTTGACGAACAGAACATGAGCTCCCCACGGCGAAACACTCGGACGCACAAGTCCTAAATTAAGCAACTCTTGCAATTGATCTTTAAGCTCTCTAAGCTCTGCCGGAGCCATCCGATAAGGCGGTATAGAAATAGGCTCCGTGGCAGGAATCAGATCAATGCAAAACTCAATATCGCGCTCTGGCGGCATCCCAGGTAACTCATCGGGAAAGACGTCGGGAAACTCTCGCACGGTAGGAACCCGGTCTAATGACTCCACTGTGGCTCCAATATCATGAATGAAAGCCAAGAATCCCCGACATCCCCTCCTCAAAAGCCGACTAGCGCAGAGGACTGAAATCAAACTGTGAGGGGCGGCACCACGGTCCCCCTGCACAACAAACATTGACTTGCCGGGAAAAACAAAACCTAATTGTCTTCTCGCAGCAGTCCACGGACGCGTAGCAAGTAGCTAACCAGTCCATGCCCAACAGAACGTCGAAGTCCAACATCTCAAGAAGAATCAAGTCGACGGACAGATCTCTGTCTCCTAAACGGATAGCACACGATCGGAATACGTGTCGCGCAACAAATGACTCTCCCACAGGTGTAGTCACAACAAGTGGCTGATCTAGCAAACACGACTCTCGGCCTAACCTCGGCACGAAGTGCGTAGAAACATACGAATGCGTAGATCCCGGATCGAAAAGAACATGTGCATCATAATAACATACAGAAAGGGTACTTGAAACCACAGCATTGGATGCCTGAGCGTCCTAGTGAGTCAAGGCAAAAACCCGAGCATGTCCTCTATTGGCTACTGGCTGTCCTCTGCCTCTGCCACCTCGTCCTCTCGGCATAAAACCACCGCGACCACGACCTCTCTGAGCAGGAGTCTGACGCGGCGCAACAACAGGAATAAGAGGCAACGCTCTCTGAGGCGGAGAAGGTGGTAAGGTAACCTGGGGTACTGCTGGCCCTCTCTGACGCACCACGGTACAATCCCGAACAAGGTGATGTAGACTGCCACACCCGAAGCACCCATAAGACGGTCGCTGGCCCTCCTGGGAATAAGAACTGAATAACTGGCCACGTCCCATGTCTCTGCTACTCCCCGAGTCTGAAGGAACTCTGCCTCAGCGTGCAAACCTCTGTCTCCGTGCTGGTACATCCGTATGAGTCCTCTTCGGTTCCGGAATAACCGATGACTCAGATAAACGCTCCTCCACCAATAAAGCTGCATCCACAGCTGCCGCATACGTGTCGCAATGCTGAATGATGATGGCTAGGAACAATTAGGTAAGCAGGCCTCGAACAAACCTCTTCACCCTCATCTCCTCAGTCGCCACCAAGTACGGAGCATACAAAGACAGCTCGGTAAATAGTACATCATACTCAGACACCGTCATCCCCGGAGTCTGACGTAACGACTCAAATCGGCGCGCTCACGCATCCCTGACGCTCGGTGGAAGAAAATGGGCGAGAAATACTGCCACAAACTCAGCCCAGGTCATAGGAGCAAGACCTGCGACTCTGCCCCTCTCCAAGGACTCACACCACTTCTGGGCCAGACCCTCCAGCCGGAAACTCGCAAACTCCACCCATCTCTCATAGGAGCATCGGAGCGAACGAAAAATCTTGGCCATCCGGTCGATAAACGACTACGGATCCTCAGTAGTATCTGTGCCAGTGAACACCGGAGGCCTCAGCCTCATGAACTCCGTCAGTGACACGGTAATAACCTCCGGAGCTGCAACTGCGACTACCGGAACTGTAGGTACCATCGTGGTCCCTGTAACGGGTGGAACAACTGTCTGCCCCTATGCTCGAATGGCTTTTACTAAAGTCCCCATCATCTGGCGCAGGTCCTGCATACCAGCCCCAATCATAGCAATGTGCTCCGGTACAACAGGTGTACCGCCATGGTCAGTCCTCGCCTCAGACGAGTCAACTCTGACCTCGGCCCTCGCGGCCGCTCTCTGTGCCCTCGTAGTCTTCGGCGGCATATAGGCTGGACATTGAAACAAGATTCGATAAGGAAACAGGAATCGAATCACAGAGATGTATATCATCACGGAGGAAAATCAATCAATAAATCCTAAGGTCACTTAGGCGGAGTACCATGTCGTAAGTATGCCGCGGAACATACACACGCTACGTCACTCTGCTTAAGCTACCTACTCCATCATACCAAGGTCATCCTACACTCCGAAAGGTAAAAACCTAGTGCTCTGATACCAACTTTGTCACGACCCAAAATTTGGCCCGTAACCGGCACTTAAACCACGTAACGTCTACAGGCGTACGCAACTTAAGTAAGCCGAAACCCAGAAATCTAAACCACCCAAAATTGGATCAACGGAGAAAACATAGTTTAAAACATTTGGAAAAATCACAAGTAAAATCTCTATCTCTAGTTTTCTTTCTTAAACATTTCGGCAGCACCTCCTTTGTAACAACTAGCACCGAAAATGGGTACAACATAGATAATAAATAAAGCATCCCAAACGGGAGCAAATCACGCACGGCGGAGACAACCACCACAAAATATAAATATGACGCCGAAGTGAAGAATATAAAGGAAATTGCATAAAGAGGTAAAACTTTTCCACATAGCCGGATCCCACGAGCACGGCACCCAAAGTCACCAATAATACAACACAGAATCCTCACAACCCGTCTCTAGGTCATATACAGGAAGTGGTAGATGGAGAATACCAGATCCAACAAAAAGATATACAATGTATAAACAGATAACCGCAAACCCACCTAAAAGCAAAGGCCTCACAGCCAAACGTAGCGGTATCCGCAAAAGTAGAGATGATAAGATGCCCTGCCGCGACTACTCAGAGGGAAAGTCCTGAAAAACACTGTGGCACAACGGGGGTGAGTTGCCAACTCATGAATAGTAAATAACATCATACTGTAATCGCAAGTATGCACGAACAGCGATCTATCTATCACATGTAATCCGATAGCATAAGTATGACAAGTGAATATGCAACAATCATGTAAAGGTACATCATCAGGGTACTACAACTACATGAATCAATGCATAACAACATGATCCTGAGTGTTGGATGATATAATATAAAATCTCATGCAAAATCATCAACATGGAAAAACACCAGTGTCCCTCACTGACACATCAAATCCTAAATCCTCAGGCACCGCATCCTCAGATCGGACCTCACATCCGGTAAGCCTCATGGAACCTGAGTGTCTATCATCGACACCCGAAACATCATGAAAACATATCCCTGTATGTATATGTATATATATATATAAGTATGAGGATATCAACCCCGTATGTCCACCGACGATACGTAAAAATCATGGAAACCCGAGTGTCAAACACCGACACTCGAAACGTCATGAAACCCGTGTCTAGCATCGACACGTAAATCCTCATAACTCAGGCGCTGTCATCACGACTGGCCCTGACGATATGTCGTACATCACTCCGGTCGGTATCCCCATGATAACCGCCGAGTCCAAATACAATCACCGGTAGGTAGTGGTCCCTCTGCCAGGCTTATCGTCTACACCACGAAATCACCACTCGCCCCGGGGTACCATACCGGGTCCACCATGTACCCGCAGACGGTGCTTCCCGCTCCTCGAATCGGGTATCACAAGCCAAATCTCAGAACCGAGAAATCACATGGTGGACGCACTGAAATATCATATCAAGAGAAACCGGGTTTTCAAACAATACATAGTTTTCTTGAAATACCCCCACGGTTCTCAAATCCATAAATCATATGAAATCTATATCTCAATGCGTAAATCATGAAAAACTGATACGTGCAACATAAAAGTACAATATGAGCATATCAAGGGAAAACCGCTCTTTAAATTGAATCTAGCTTTTAAGCATATCATGTGGTTCCCAAAATCATCTGAAAACAAGTGCAGCATCATATGAGGTGTACATGTGATTGTAACCATGTTTAAGTATCTACATGTAAGCAAGTAGGTATGATGCATTTCATAAGCGCAATATCAACGTCTCAATATCACATGTAAAAACCATACCACTTAGGGTATAAGCAACTGTAGCAAAATATATGGGTGTACATGTCAGTATGTGTGCATGATGTACATGTAGCTATAATCAAATATGTGGGTGTACATGTCAATAAGTATGCGTGGTGTACATATAGCTGAAATCAAATATGTGGGTGTACATGCCAATCTGTATGTATGATGTACAAGTAGCTATAGTAGGGTACACGTGAAATGGATTAAGGTTCACTACCTCAACTATTCCTATCCACTACCTTATCACGTTTGTAGGTGTTTGTGCCTGTTATGGCAATTACAGACGGTGTGGGTGTAGCATACAATTTAGTGCTCGTGCAACATGAACCGTCAGTAATGTGTTATATTTAAAGGTACAAGTCAAGGTACAACAGATAATACTATGCAATGATGTTCATATGGAATTAACTAATATGCAAATACATGCAGCTATCATATCATATCCGCCCCGATGCATAACGCCATACGGGCGATTTCCCCGTAGATATTAAATCCACCCACCAATGGTCTCGAGCTATGAAAATCGCACCACCTGCTTCCCTTTGTTCGCAGCGTCCGAAGTCCCCGCTTGCGACGCTATAAATTCACAAACACACAAATAGTGCAAACATCTCAGAAATCGACCAATTTAACGTAAAACTACGTTTTAAATAATGCATCAACACTAAACTAACTCACGAGTGTCCGTCTAGTGACTAACGTGCGTAACGATACCACAAAACCTACCCAAGTACAATAGCTGTACAAGATCACGATTAGTGTCGCAAAACGTAACACGCGGACTCAAAACACTAGATTATAGGTAAACGATCCCAGATTTTCATACTGCAATTACTAAAAAAAGTAAACAGCACCAAACACCCCTAAACAACAGCAGATAGCCACCTACAAAAACCAAACCCCAGCACTTCCCTCAATAGCTGGCGTCGCCGGATTTTCATCTTGGGTCGCCGGCCAAGTCCGGTGGGGTGGTGTTCGTGTCTCAGGTGGTGCTCCAGGGTCACTAGTACATCACTACAATTTTGTTTGGTCACTCACTAAAATTTCCAGGTTACAGCAGTTCACAGAGTTTCAAAAAGGACACTAAAAACACGATATTGCACTAATCGATACTTTAAGTGTTCTAAACCATAACCAACGAGCTATACAACATAAAAACTCCTATTTATCAGATTAGGAATTATACCTATCAACCTTTGCTCACAAGATCCAAGCTTTCCTAGTTCCAAGTGATCAAAAAGCAAAAATCAAGACTTGAAGTATTTTGTGATATATTTTGGGATTTTGGGGATTTATTGGCTTGGATTGATGCAAAAATGGAAGGGAAATGATCAAGAGCAGAAGGGGGAAGAAGATTTCAGCCAAGGGAGGAAGGATGGAGAGTTGTGTGGAGTTTTCTAGCCATTTCTATCAATAAATGCAATTTAATGCATTCACATGCACATTCATGCACCTCTTTCCAATTCTTTCTTTTTCTTTTCTATAAACTATAATCCATATGCACAACAAATATCTAGAAATTGTGGGAAGGTTTTGGTTTACTCAAGTTTGATTTATGGAAAAGATTACTTAAGAGAAATTTCCCAAAAAGTGAATACCACATTAAAATAATATTAAAAATTGGGAAAAATCCTATCTGAACCAAAACGTCCCATATACCCCCAAAGCTTGCGCACTAGCTTTATTTTAGCTAAACTAGGTGCTGGCAAGTTTATATGGTCGTTTGATCACAGTTGGGTTAAAACGGGAAAAACCGACAATTTTACCGTAAAACGGAAAAATTCGCATAACGATTTCTAAAACGTTACAAAAACTGATTTCCCAATTAGCCCTTACTCCAGGGTATGTATTTACCAGGTATGATTCTCACATCTGTATGGTTTTACAGATGATGAGTGGGAGTAAGTTATAGGGAATTAGGTGATCATCCTCATTATAGAGGAATTCGTTGTAAGTGGTGATATTTGAGGAAATCACCTGGGTTTTTTGCCGGACGACAAATATTTGGTTTTGAATATCCGTTGTTATGCACCAATTTCAAACTGATATATCTGTACGTTTATTTTATAAAGTGAGATATATCTTTTTGAAATTATGTCCATGACATTTACCTATATCAGTTGATGGTTAGGTAAGGAGCATTCAACAGCGGTGTAATTCTTCATAACTATAGTACAGTTTTCAACCTTCGAAGCATAGGGTTTCAGTTATTCAACTCAGGGGACTTATACAAAGCATTGTATATTGTCCAGTGTCCATTAGGACAAAGGGGTTGGTCCTTGTACTATATTCTGTTTACTTGTGATTTCTCTAGTTTTTAGACAAGTGTTTCGTAGAAATACAAGGTCTAAGTTTTGAGAAGTTATAGGTACAAGAATAAAGTAGAGAACCACGTGTTGCAAGTATCAGGATTCTTCAAGGTGATCGAAGATGTAGATACTTGTCTTTGGTATTCAGTCGATAGTAATGGTTTTGAGAAACTTGTTTCTCTTTTAGGTTACTCATGTTTGGATGCACTCCTAAGTTGAGTGATACCGATCAGCCTCTCTCCATTAAGTTGACATGCATTGGAGACAACTGCATGATTTGAATATGGTTCCAATTAAATAAGTGCTTCTGTTTCTATATTGTATATAGAATGGATCATATCTTAACGATGTTAAGGTATATAGAGTTGTCTGGCTTATTCTTAAAACCAGACTCTGGATAACACAAGGCACATTTCTGTAATGGCAGTTTGTGGGTTAACCCAGGCTATGACAAGGGTTGGCTTTCTACCATCTGGAAGATCAATAGTGATATTGTTCTTAACTCGCCACAGTTTTAGTAAAATGGACTTTTTCAGAAAACAATAGTGGGAGTATGGTAGAACTGGAAGTGATTCCACAACCGCAAACGATTACTGAAAATTTAATAGGACCTAAAGATTCAATCAGGTTTGACATTGCATTAGCCACTCCGCAGATATGGTGGGTAACCTTAGGCACCCGAGAGCTACTTCGGTATTCTCAAAGACGGTGACAGGGAGGTTCTTATTTACCCAAACTTGACACTACTGTTGTTCCAGACTATGAGACCCGGTAGGAGGATGAGTATAGCGTCGTTCTAAACTAGCTTTAGAAGTGCACGTGTATATGACTCTGCCAGAGGGTTATCGTAGTCAGTGGGAGCAGCGGAAGCATGGTGGACAAGTAGCTTGTGTCTATTTATAGACTGAAGCAGATATAGCGGAGATTGATCATCTATTTTTGATGTAACAGCCATATGTTTTGACTTCATCAGAATAGGAGATGGATCTGTTAAGAAGGTAGTAGGGTGTGATGTCTTGGTATTTGGATGACATACACATAGTAGGAAGTGAAATTCCTATACTACGATCGGTTATACTGTGGTTGTCACACAGTGGTTTCTCCACATAGGATATAGATATAATATCAGGTATTCTGGTTACTAGATCTATGGTTTTAGATCTAGATTTGGGTAGTTTCCCAATCTGGGTACTTAGACAGTATTCTAAAGGTATTTTAGAATAGACGACTCATGGCATGGTAGTGTACCTGCAGGTGATGGAGTCACCCTCTATAAAGGCGTCTTACAGACTAAAAAGGAGAGGGATGCACATGATTGGCATATCACTTGCTTATGCAATTAAGTCAATCGTGAGATGTCAAGTACCACACCAAATGTTGTTTTTGCACTGGCTGCAATAAATTGAGATATTAATCCAATTCTGGAGAAACGTTCGGAAGCAGTTTTAAACATAAGTGGGTGTTCTAAGGATTTGATAACGACAGCCTCCTTCGGGAGACAGTTATCATTCCAGGCTTCCAAGGTGACCAGGATGACAGAGTGACTGTCAGAGTTATAGTTTTCCCTCTGATGAGGGGCAGTAGTTTGGACAGGTGGTCCAAATGGTTACTGAGGGAGGCATGGCGCATGATACTGATTAAATTCAGTTGACCATACAGTCTAAGAAGTTTGCTGGATTTGGAGTTCATTTGTGAACCGGGTCCCATCAGATATCCAGACATATTCTAAGACAGGTATTGCATATTTCGGGAGACGACTTTCTCCGCGAACTTGAGATAAAGAGAGATATAGAAAGAAATATCAGAGCGGATCCACACACTGAGGCTATTTCTCGAAAGCGATAGTTTTATAAACTAGCTTTATGAAACTGATTAGTAGAGGAGTTGGGTGTTCGGTATCACACGGGCTGTGAGTATGCGACATCGCAATAATTAGCCTTAAGTGCAAGTGGGAGATTGTTGGATATAGTGCCCTCAAAGTCAATTATTGGATGGCAAGTACGTGATTGCAATGATTGAGGGAGGACCTATACCGGTAGGACAGTCTTATTCGAGATGATAATATGCTATCTGGTTTGCCTTTATCATCATGTACATGCTTTAGGTGATATTACAAATCACTATTACACGTTGATAGAGCCCGTATGATTCTTGCTTGACTGCCAGCAGTATGATGGCGATCATATATCTGAGAGCTGGGGTCTATAAGAACATCCTTAAAAGGTCCCTAGTCGAGGGAGTTTCGAGACAGGGCATCGATACTCTAGAGTAGACTAGTGTATACGGATTGAGACCCCGACAAGGGGCGGCGGCTGGTCTCACAAGCCATTGGTGTCAGTAGGTTCATCTAAGACGTATACAGGTGCTCATTGGGTTATGAGTACACCTGACGGACTTGCCGGGAACATGCTAGTTGGTGTTATACCTATCGTCAGATAGCAGTTCCCTGGTGACATGTGTACAAGTTAGTCTATCGACCTGAGATCGTCATTTGTCTCATGTGAGTAACCACTGTGCTTTGATTACTACCCTACCATGGCTCAAAGGAGTCGTGCAAACAGGTTTTAGTTGGGTACAAACCCGAGCCACATGGAGGCACTGAGCGGATCGACAGGGGATTCGTCTCTCCCGGTATTGGGGGTGAGATCGCGCTGTGTCTGGAGAACCATTACATGAAGTCCTTGGCCAAGGCAAGTGAGATTTACTGGTATGTATTCCAGTAATATCTCAGGGTGTTCTGGGCTACGCTCCGACACGACTTATACCGCTTTTGGGGGTCTGACACTTACCAGCCCCCTAGGCCCGATATGTGATACTCATAGACGAACGGACCGGACTGTACGGATATTGTCACTGACAGGCTCAGTAGGGTTTCTGGATGAGTTCGCTCATTAGCCTCCCTTTTGGTCAATACATGGGTAGCCGTTATGTACAGCTAGTACCACTGACGTGCTTGTGGTTAAACCCACTGCCAGTGTATTGACGAGTCTTAAGAGTCCCCCACAGAAAGTTTTCCCAAGTTCGGGCGAAACGTTGTAGAGGCCGTATGGTTTTATGGCAGGGTTCGATCATATACGTGCACTTATGCACGGATCATGATCGGACGGATCATACTAGTGGGCTTTGGTGTAAGCCGGATCCTAGTATTAGATTTGTTAGATTACTTTAGTCTCGTTGTATTCGTATTCAGTCGGAATGCAGATGCATGTATGCATATACAGATGAGGGGTATCCTTGTGATCCGTCACGAGTTTACTTTAAGAAGATGCCATTCTATTTATTGTTATAAACATTTGGATTAATGTTTATTGGTGGAAATTATGATCTCAAGTCATGATTAAGGGCATTAAATGAGGCATGTGCAATTTGGTGACTCATGGTTTCATTTTTTGTGCCATGTCCATTTAATTATTGTTTTTATTGGGTGAGATTGAGATGGAGAGAGAGAAAAGGCAGCCACCATGTAGTAGGGTGAGCTCTTGAGATTTATGCTAGTGCTCTCTCATTTTTAATCTCACACAATAGCAAGCTCTTCTTCTTCTTCTTTTTTCTTCTTGAGCTCACAATTTCCTCATCAATGGCTTCATCTTCTTCCTCTATCCATACCATCTCATGAGTTGAGAATCAATAGATGAAATGAGACAAAGTTATCATACACATTCTCTACTTCACCTTGGACATGTCGGCTAGCAAACTTCACGTCCGAGTTGCTTCGGTTTGAAGAGGGAGCCCGTAAAAAGACTTCTAGATGTGGTGGCACTTCGACGAGGAGATTGGAGATCGAGCGAGAACAGAGATGCTGCAAGGAGCTAAGGATAGTGGCTAAAGACCGAAGGACACGGATCGATCGGTATAGCCATTCTAACCTTTTCGTAGTTAGCTAGTTTAGTGTTAATGGCACGATACGGGTAAAAACCTAAGTTAGTGCCCATTTTATAAAAGGTTTTTGTTCCGTGTTTGGCCTCGGATAGACGGCCGGGGAGCTACCGTAGACTTACAATCCCTTCACAGGGAGTGACCTCTTTAGCAAAAGTTTGTGCCACTATATATATTTGTAAAACCACTCGGTTCCTTCAACGATATCAAGTTCATTACGTTAAAGGTTTTTGGCCAAAAACCAACCGTAGACCTCCGTCATTTCACATTAGTATTACTTAGTATTCATGCTACGTTTGTCGTTGCTATTTGCCGAGACGTAGTGTGCGGTAGATCTGTAATGCTTTTCTGTCGCATGGACATGTGGATTGGTTTGGACAGTCGTATGACTTTGTTGATTATTCGTCAAAGGTCGTGCGGGTGGGTTTAACGCAATCATGATAATGACGGGTTGAACTTGACTAGGACCTTTTGATATGTTGATTATTCGTCAAGGTCACTTGGGTCCTAAGGGTAAAAAACAAATCGGGAGTTTCAAACATACATGAAACTTGCCAGGCATGTGCATACCTTCTAGAGTGTGGTGACTTGAGTGGATTCCATTAAGTTATCATACGATGATAGTTGGATCCCGATTCCTACTGATGAGTAGGTGCTACTCCCCGGGTGATTTTAGATGATCCCAATTAATTCTCCTTTTAGGGTTTGAAGGAGAATTTGAAGAAACAGTGGGAGCCATCCTGATTAGGTAAAGTGATTAACCATTCTAATCTAGGTTAGACTGCACGCTGAGTGTTTCTTTTCTTTTTCCTTTGGCAGTGACCATGGCCTGACCTTAAAAACTCAAGAACCAAGTTAACCGGACCTTCTTAAAACACTTTGTCTTTTGGATTGTCATGGAGTCGCATATATCATTGCCAATCCTACATCCCTTTTGCATTTCTCCAGAACACTTCGTATCACTACGAAAATCCATATAGCTTGGATATTCCATCGTATAGTTACATACGAACTCGAAGGAACTTGTTCCAGTTCAAGGGTGGATTCTGGTTCTGGAGAAATTGAATTGGATTATTCGGTTGTCTTTTCTCTTTACCTTCTCTCAGGTTGCGAGAGCTCCTCGGATTTGTAGGGTTACTAGGCACTCTAATGAGGTTCTACAAGGCATCAACCATGCCCGATTAAAATTTTAGCCGTGCCGAATAACCCTAAACAAGATCTTTGCTAGACTATTAGGGTTATACATGCAAGTAAATAACATTTATCACTAAGTGAATACGAATACAACCTTTGTAGATCGGTCCTGTTGGATATATGTATGCCCTAGAGGCCATTATATGATAGTAGATGTATCTGTACATGTATATACATATATATTCAGTGTACATTCTTGCTCGACATGATAGTATGCTATCTGGTTCTACTTTATCTGACATGTTGATTTGATCATGCTTTTATTCATTCGTACATGCTGATAAAACCCTGAGGATATCGGCTTGACTACAGTGATTATGATAGAGATCATACTAGTGGGACATCTGTAGTTTATAAGCATATCCTGAAATGTCCCTAGTCGGAGGTGTATCGAGACGGGGCATCGATATACCAGAGTAGACTAGCGTATATGATACTAGACTCATGTGATGGGCGATGGATGTTCCCACATTCATCGATGTTTGACATCAAGATCATATACGGGTGCTCAGTGGTAACTGGGTACACTGGACGGACCCACCGAGAACTCCTATATGAAATTATATTTATCGTCGGATAGCAGTTCTCAGGTGACACTGGTACAGGTTAGTCTGTAGACCCGAGATCGTCATAGAGTCTTGTGTGATTCCTACTGTGCTTTGATTTCCATCATACCACGGCTCTACTGAATCGTGCAAACAGGTGGCCGTTGGGTACAGTCCCGAGACACACGAAGGCGATGAGCGATAGGAGGGGTTTCGTCTCTCCCGGTATTAGGAGTTGATGTTGTGCTGTGCTCGACTGGTTATATCAGTAAGTCCCTGGCCAGGGCTGCTGAGATTTACTGATAAGTGTTATCAGTAGTTTCTCGATCTGTTATAGACCATTCACTGGCATGACTTATTGAGTTATTGGGGTCGACGTTACCATCCCTAGACTCGATATGCAGCATATCTGACGAAGAGACCAGACTATACGGTAGTGTTGCAGGTTGGCTCGACGAGAGTTGTAGCAGGTTCGCTTGTTTTCTTCTGATCGCTCAATACCCGGGTGGCCGTTACGTTTAGCTGACTGCTTGCGGCTTGGGGGGTGCTTGATATGATCATCACCCACTGCGGACGTATTGACGAGTCTTAGAGTCCCACAAAGGAGTTACCTAGTCCAGGCGAAACGTTGTGGTGCGCATATGCGATATGCGCATGGACCCGGTTAAAATGCGCGTATAGGAAACTGTATATTGATCGGGCGGCTTGCTTTTGGTCGGGTCGTATGTGATATGACCGGGTTGATAAATCAAGTGTTGATTTATCATTTAACCATTAGCTTCTCACTAGAAATCCTATCTTGTTTCTTTTGGATGTATGCATGCATGTATGCATTCATTCTTGTTCATGCACATATGGATGTGCATGCACACATGCATACATACATCATTCTATCATGGTTGTTTATACATAGAAAATGGTGGCAATATAAGACTCACACCTTGGTTATTTATATGGATTATTACTTATATTTTTTTTAAAACAAAATGAAAAAGGAAAGGATAATTCATGGTTTGTTTCTAGTCTCTTCTTTGACCTAACCATGCTCACCTACCCTTAACCATGGATTAAACTTTCCTTTCATGTTTTAACTCAAATTAAATAATATCTTCATGATTTAACCATGGTTTGAGATGAGAAGAAATAAATATATATACATATATTTTCTTTTTCTTTTCAAGAGTTTATCTTCTCTTCTTCATAAAAATAGCCATCATCTTCTTCAACCTTGATCTATTGCTCTCTAGACTTTTCAAGTGAGCAAAATACTCAAAAATATAGGATTTTGAAGTGAGAAAGAGAACCACAACACCATTCTACACAAGTCTAGCCCACTTGTTTAGAGTGTTAGCTTCATTTCATCTTCTTGTTAAAGTGAAGTTGCTAGCTTGGACAAAAGAGCTTCGGGTGGATCGTCGTGGACGTTAGAGGACTTCAAGCTAATCGTTTTCCAACTCTCAAGTGGCCAAGGAGTCTACTAAAGGGTGCTGCAAAGGTTGTACTCTCAAAACCCTAGCCTTTGTAACATATGATGTTAGTTAAAGTTTATGAAACCCTAATTTTCTAGGATAGATCCTTTGTATGCTTACTTAGCACCACCAAAATTTGATCTTTGTGACATATGATGCTTCCAAACCTCTCATAGGGTGCTAGGTAAACCTAACAGGTCCTTCACTTCTAAGCTCCTTGTTGTAGTCCCTTCGCTGCGATCATGGTTCTCCCGGTCTCTTGCATGGCTTCACGAGGCGAAAGAAGCGTCCTTGCTTGAAGTCTTCGAGGCCGAAGATGATCTACGTCGAGGGAATACCAACTCAAGCTTCTACTTCACTAACTAGAGAATTAGTGAAACAAACACCCTAAACTAAAGTGCTAGTCTAGTAGAGGATGGAGAAATAGGAAGTGGGTTCTCTTTAGAATTTAATTTTTCACAATCTTTCACTCTCTTTTCAAAACCCTAGCAAGCTTTTTCTTTTTTCTCAAAGAAGAAGAAGATGAACAAAAGAAAAAGATGAGGATAATTATCAAGTGAGTGAGCTAACCATGGGTGAGTAAGTATCATATACTAACTCATGTAGAGACATGACCATAGCTAATCCAAATGGTTAGGTTAAGAAAGATCTAAATTAAAGACAAAGTTAGTGGACTTTGTCAAAGCAAAGCAAGCTTCTACAAGCTTCATGCTTTTTCCAAATCTCTTACCTTAAATAATTATAACCCACCATAATAAATAGAATGGTGTATGTCTTACACACCCATGAAAGATGTATCATCAACCATGATACAAAATGATAACACATTTTAATATATATCTCATATATACTAAAGTTGTGCACATGTGAGAAAAATCCTTAAATGAACAAATGTTAGTTAATGTAAATTAGTATATCATATATACAATTATACACTAAATTATTAAATCAACACTTGACTTAATAATCCGGTTATATCTCATATAACCGACTAATATCCAATGTATCGACTTATCGAATCAACACTTGATTCGATAACCCGGCTATATCACATATAACCGACCGATACAAAAATTCGCGAGAATAGAATACGGTATCACATACACGCATCATTCTCGGTCCCGCACATATCACATATGCGATCCTATTTCGTTTTGCCTGAGCCAGTAAAACCTCTATATAGGACTCTAAAGACTCGTCAATACGCCGGCAGTAGGTGATGATCACATCAAGCACCCACAAGCCGTCAGAGGTACTAGCTGGACGTAACGGCTATCCGGGTATTGAGCGATCAGAAGATCAGCAAGCAAGCCCGCTCCAACTCCTGTAAAAGCCTAACGGTAACACTTCCCGTACAGTCCGATCTCCTCGTCTGATATGTCGCATATCAAGTCTAGGGGTGGTAAACGTCATACCCCTATAACTGATAAGTCGTGCCGATGTGAGGCTCATAACGGGTCGAGAAACAACTGGTAACACTTACCAGTAAATCTCTAAATCAGCCCTGGCCAGGGACTTCCCTGTTATGGCCAATCGAGCATAGCGCAACATCAACCCCCAATACCGGGAGAGACGAAACCCCTCCTATCGCTCATTGTCTCCAGGTGACTCGGGACTGTACCCAAAAACCACCGTTTTGCATGCCCCCTTGGACGTGGTGAGGTGGAAATCAAAGCACAGTGGGAATCACACAAGACTCTATGACGATCTCAGGTCTACAGACTAACCTGCACAAGTGTCACCAGAGAACTGCCATCTGACGTGAGGTATAATACCATCTCGGAGTTCTTGGCGAGGCCGTCCAGTGTACCCAGTCTCCACTGAGCACCCGTATACCATCTCTAATGTAAAACACCAATGGATATGGGATCATCCATCGCCCATCTCATGGGTCGAGAAGCGTATACACTAGTCTACTCTGGTATATCGATGCCCTGTCTCGATACATCTACGACTAGGAACATTAAAGGATGTACTTATGGACTACCATGGCCCCACTAGTATGATCTGCATCATAGTCCTGGTAGTCAAGTACACATCCTAAGGGCTTTACTAACATGTAACTATAAGACAGTATCAAGAGACAAGTATACATGTTAAGATAAAGAGCAACTAGTAGCATACTATCATATCGAGCAAGAAAGTCCTCTCTATATATGTCCAAGCATCCAATATAATATACATCATCTGTACAATACTGGCCTCTAGGGCATACATACAACTAACAATCTCCCACTTGCACTAGGGCCATTTGCTGTAGTATCGCATACCAAGCATCCCGAAGAGTCTCTCAAACTGTATCTGGGGAATGGCCTTCGTGAGTGGATCCGCAGTATTGTTCTTCGTGTCAACCCTCCTGACCTCAATCTCCCGGCGATCTACTATTTCCCGGATCAGGTGATACCTCCTCAGAATATGCCTGGATCGCTGATGGGACCTGGGTTCCTTGGCCAAAGCCACCGCTCCATTGTTATCACAATACAAAGGTATTGGATGCTCAATGGATGGAACCACTCCAAGTTCAGTAATGAACTTCTTGATCCAGACAGCCTCTTTGGCAGCATCGTTGGCAGCGATGCATTCAGCTTCCATCGTCGAGTCTGCCACGGTTTCCTGCTTGGAACTCTTCCAGCTAACCGCCCCTCCGTAAAGGGTAAAGTCAAATCCCGAGTGCGACTTAGAGTCGTCCTTATCACTCTGGAAGCTTGAATCGGTAAAGGACTCCACTTGGAGTTCTCCATTACCATACACCAAGAGCATCTCTTTAGTCCTTCGCAAGTACTTGAGAATGCTCTTCACAGCTGTCCAGTGACTCTCTCCAGGATCAGCTTGATACCTATGATCGTATCAGATTTTTGCATTTTCATACCGCCCAATTTTTATCACATTGCATATCGGTAGGTACTCTTGAGCCGTGTTTGCTAGTCAATTGCAGGATACAGGTTCTCGGTTCTAAACGGTGAAATTCATGGAAAAATACGACAAAACCCGGGTTCCTGCCAACCACAGATAAAACACGGATCTCCGCTCTTTATCCGTCTGTTGCCACACACCAGTTTAGGAGACAAAATGACAAATCAATTGTCACCTTCATGCACAAAGCACAATGGCAACACCAAGTCCAAGAAATCTACGCGGAGCTCAAGAAAATCATGACAAAAGATCCATGTCCAAATCACCTTTTGATCCACTAGAATTCTGGAAGAAATGTGGAATGATTATCAGAAAATACATGTACCAGACAAAAGGGGACAGCAGACCAGGGCAGCAAACAAGAGCCGACAACCCAACTCCTCTATAGGGCGGCGGAACCGCGGCCAATAAAGGGTATAGGCCGCGGTTCCGCGGCTGTACGGACTCATCACATGATGAAAAGTGAGGGGTATGTTGGTATTTTCATGTATAGGCAGAATTTTGCCCTAGATTTCCAGTTCACTGCCTATAAATAGTCCAGAACTTGTGAAGCCAAAGGGTGCATATTCTTGTATTTTTCTAGGTTTAGAATACTTGTTTCTTCTTCCTCTTCTCATCTCTTCTCCATTAAAACTTGTAGTGAGCTTTGTGAGTGAAGAATGATGAATAAAGAAGATTTTTTTGCTATTATATCTTGTCTTGTTCTTTTATAATTGCTTGTAATTTTAATTTGTTAACTTAGTTGTTGTTATTTCTTTCTTTTCTCTTTTCCTTTATCATTAAAACAACCATGATGCTTACGCTTGATCCTTGCCAAGGTTAGGTCGCAAATAGCTAGTTGTTATCTTCTAATCTCTTTCTTTCTATCTTCCTCTTTTGTTTTGTTTTCTTTTCATTATGATGTGTGAGTAGTTTCATACTTGTTAGGGTAGGATAAGGGAAGTTTGAGAGAAGGAAATCTCTCTCACTCTTTCCTTGCCCAACATCTTAAATCAACTCCCGTTAATTGAACCACAATCCGCTCCTTACGGCACCTTATCCTACATGATAGCGGTGATTCCATAGTGAGACCGGTTGTGGTTGAATTAACCGGAGGTTATGGCTAAGAGCCAAGAACAGACGGACAAGCACCAAAAGGAAGAACTTATGCGTTGGAAAGCCTAGCTTATACTCGCAAGTTCCTTCCTAGTCGTGCTAATCCCCGTTGTTGCCGATTACCGTAACACGATATTAAGAAGGGCAACGAAAGAGGTGAGCGACTCCTAACTCAAACTAATCTAATCCTAACCCTAACAAGCTCTCTTTACATATCACTTTCACACTTAGATAATCACAAACAAAATCTGGACCTTCGGACTTAACTCGTTAAAACACATAGAAAAAGATTCCCATCTCCCTGCGGACGACCCGTACTCAACCGGCTAGCTACAAGCGAAACCGTCTTGATTGCGGTAATTAAGTAAACTTGAACACGCATAATCTCTACCAATCAACCTACTCACTACACTGAGTGAGTGTGCTACATCGGGTCTGGTACATAGCATCGCGTACATGATAGAGGTACATAGCATCGCGTACATGATAGAGCCTACAGCCGAAGCATAGGGTATCCCTTGCATGCGAGCTCTCTCCAAATCAGTCTTGGGAGACATCTTTTTGGAGAGAGTGAGTCCAGAGATCGTGGGTAAGTTCCCACACTTTGATTCTTCCATACTAAACCTCTTTAGTATGGTGTCAATGTACCTGGATTGGGACAATCCCAATATCCTTTTAGATCTATCTCTATAGATCATAATTCCCAGTATGCAGGAGGCATCACCTAGATCTTTCATTGAGAATCTTTGTGATAAGAAGAGCTTGACCGATTGCAGCATATGAATGTCATTTCCTATCAAGAGTATGTCATCCACGTACAATACGAGGAAGACAACCTAACTCTCTGCCACCTTCTTGTAGATACAAGGTTCATCTACGTTTTTGACGAAATCAAACTCTTTGATAACGACGTCAAAGCAGATGTTCCAACTCCGCGATGCTTGCTTTAATCCATAAATGGATTTAAGAAGCTTTCACACCTTCCCGCTACTCCCACTAGCTACGAAGCCCTCTGGCTGAGTCATGTACACGCTCTCTTCTAAATCACCGTTTAGAAAAGTGGTCTTAACATTCATTTGCCAGATTTCGTAGTCATGATATGCAGCTATGGCAAGCATGATCCGGATGGATTTAAGCATAGCCACTGGAGAAAAGGTTTCGTCATAGTCCACACCTGGTCTTTGACGAAAACCCTTTGCAACAAGTCTAGCTTTGAAAGTCTCCACTTTCCCATCTACACCAAGTTTTTTCTTGAAGATCCACTTGCTCCCAATGGGTTTTTACCCCTTCAGGAGCATCTTCCAAAGTCCATACTTTGTTAGTGTACATGGATTCCATCTCGGACTGCATTGCATCCAGCCATTTCACTGAGTCCCCACTCGTGATGGCCTGCTCGAAGCTAGTTGGGTCATCATCAACCATGATGCAATCCTCGCTCCCACCATCCAAGAGAAAACCATAGTATCTCTCTGGTGGGTGAGGAACCCTACTAGATCGGCGGAGTGGCTGGGGTTCATCGGGAACTACCGAATCCTCTGGTTCCACCAGATCTTCTGTTGCAGCTTTTGTAGCTGGAACCTCTTCCAGTTCTACCTCATGACCACTAATCTCTTTTGCAAGAAATTCCTTTTCTAAAAAGGTGGCATGCCGAGAAACAAACACCCTTTGTTCCTCAGTGTGGTAGAAGATATACCCTTGTGAATTCTTGGGATATCCTACAAATTTGCATAGAACAGACCATGCCTCGAGTTTGTCCGGATTTTATCGTTTGACATAAGCTGGACAACCTCATATCTTAACATAGTTAAGACATGGTCTCTTCCCTTTCCATATCTCATATGGAGTGGTAGGCACAGATTTGGTGGGGGCCATATTCAATAGATGTATGGCTGTCGCTAGCGCATACCCCCAGAAGGAAATAGGTAACTCAGTTGCGCTCATCATAGAGCGCACCATATCTAATAGGGTGCGGTTCCTCCGTTCTGATACACCGTTGTGCTGTGGTGTATATGGAGGAGTCAGTTGAGAGAGAATCCCATTCTCTTTTAGGAAATCCAGGAATTCATTGCTCAAGTATTCACCTCCTCGATCAGATTGAAGGATTTTAATACTTTTTCCGGTTTGGTTCTCGACTTCTTGTTTATATTCTCTAAATTTCTCAAAAGCTTCAGACTTGTGTTTTATCAAGAACACATGTCCGTATCTTGAGAGATCGTCAGTGAATGTAATGAATTACAAAAAACCATCCCTGGCATGTGTAGACATGGGACTGCATACATCGCTATGTATCAGTCCCAAGAGTTCAGTAACTCTTTCTCCGTGTCCCGTAAACGGAGTTTTGGTCATCTTGCCTTTAAGACATGACTGGCAAGTGTCATAAGATGAAAATTCGAATGGTTTCAAATATCCATCCTTATGCAACTCAGCTAGCCGTGTCGCATTTATATGACCAAGTCTACAATGCCACAAGAAGGATTCGTTCATTTCTGAACTCTTCCTCTTGTGTGTGTTTTGTATATTAAGGACTGTAGTTTGATTGAGAACGTATATGCCATTAAATAAAGAACCTGATCCAATCAACTTTTGATTCAGGAATATGTTCATAACATTATCCTGTACTACAAATTATATCCTTCTTTGCTCAATAAAGAAACTGATATAAGATTGAATATCAGGGTCGGAATGTAATAGCATTCGTTCAGAACCAATGTATTACCATTTGGTAACACAAGGTGATATTCGCCAACTGCTTTGGCTGCAACATTTGCACCAGTCCCTACTCTTACGGAATGATCACCCTCTCCCAGTTCCCTACCTTTATGTAGCCCATGTACCATATTACATATATGGGATCCCGATCCGGTATCTAATACCCAGGACATAGAGTGAACTGAGAAACAGTTCTCTGTAACGAACACACCCGAAGAAAATGCATCAACATGTACTTTCTTCATTCGGGTGGCATGGGAATCCTGGTATTCCCCTATATCATGTTCAGTCCTATAACTCTTATAAGAAAGAATGGAACCAACGTTACCCATCACAGTATAACATGCGGGTTCGGTCAATACATCCATATTATTATCTTGATTAAGGCATGATATGGTCGCTACCTGGAGAGAGAGAGAGAAGAAAAACACTTTAGCGTATGCTCTTGCAAGATCAGATTGGTTATTATTTTATCTAATCAGGATGGCTCCCACTGTTTTTATCAAATCTTCCTTCAAACCCTAAAAGGAAAGACTAGCCAGGATTAATTACACCCTACAATTTCGCCAATCTTTCAGCCAGGCCAGTGTCGGTACTTTGAGGGAGGTTCCCCGTGCTTTCGCACGGACCTAATTAAAGTAAACCTCGTTTTCCCAGAGGCGTAACCCCGTTGACACCTTCTAGACACCTACTTGATCGGCTAATTGTCCTGTGTAAAACTCTCTCAGGAGTAAAAATTACTCGCAGTGGGTATCAGGATCCAACTATCTCATAGAAGGTATGCAATCTCATTGCAAATTTCAACACTTGAAATTCCCGATAATATTTTGCCCCAAACGTGCTATGACCTTGACGAAAGCCAACAAATCATAGCCCGCTAGTCAAGTTCAACCCGTACATTTCTTGACTGAATTAAACCCACCCGCACGATCCTTGACGAAAGCCAACAAAGCCGTACGACTACCCTAATCCAATCGCATCATATGCAGCAGATAAGCAGCATATAGCTACCGCACACTACACCTTGACGAAAGCCAACAAATGTAGCATGAATACTATATACAACTTATCTGAAATGACGGAGGGCTACGGCAGGTTTTTCTGAAAACCTATCGCGTAATGAACTTGATATCATTGTAGAATCGAGTGAATTTTGAAATGGAGTGATTTTGAGGCTTTTATTAGTTTTTCTAAAGAGGTCACTCCCGGTGAAGGGATCTCGGCTCTTTCCTTATGGAATAAGGTGCAGGATATATCATATATATCGCTATGCAAAGAAAAAACTCCAAAAGCAATCAAAAACAAACTGAGTGTTGTAGCATCTGCCTGTTTTGCTAAAGAGGTCACTCCCTGTGAAGGGATCTCGGCTCTTTCCTCATCGAATAAGGTGCAGGATATATCATATATATCGCTATGCAAAGAAAAACTGTAGCTACCCTTTTTGAAAATTTGATTCTACAACATCTTTTAGGTTTCTTTTCTTTCATTAATCACATTAATGAAGTCCCATCATTTAAGTCACCTAAACATCACAGATAAATACGACGTACACTTATGCCATCCGCATTCGCCTCGATGTCCCCTCGTGCACCGTTAGGTTAGGTAACTAACGGCAGAGCGGAGCAGGGCTAGTGTGAGTGTAAAACATAAGTAACGTCTATATAATATATCATATATACTATATACAGTATTTATCACAACATATCAAATGATCACATCACAGATATCGCAGTAGAAGAAACATATGAAACATTGGATATACTAGGACGTCCGTGTTTTATTTTGAGCCTCTATAAAACACGGATTCCACGGTCGTGATGAATAGCCAAACCCACACCCCTAGACCCCTACGAGAGAGGCAAGCAACCCTACCAATTCTAGAGTTAGGATACCCGGACTCGACTCCTCGAGTTGGTCTCCCACTGGACTGTAGAACCCGGTTACTTGTGCTCTCCTCCTTGGGTCTATCCTAGTACGGAAAAGTAAATAATATACAAATGGTGACATCAACCTCATCCCGGAAGTGCCCCAATAAAAGAATATTACATACATTTAATTTTACATGAATGAAAATAAAAACCCTCATCTCACATAAAACCCCCGGCTATTCAATAACGCGACGATCCAATATAACATATCCAGCAACACATAACATCACATGTCATCAACGTAAGTAAATATGCGCATCCCAATTGTCGTTGAAATATAGCAACGAAACCGGCGATATCACATATTACACTTACGGTCGCAGAAAATAAAGTGTAAAACTACAACATTTGGAATTCACAATCTCTTTAGACATCGTAAATCCGAAATATCACATACTTCGCATTTCATGCCTAAATATTTGAATTCCACATATTGTATCACATTCCAGATAAATAGACAGTATTAAACTTTCCGATCGAATAATCAAATACCCAAGATTTCCTAAATAGCTCAACATTTGAGCGGAGTTCAAAAATTCCAGAATACGTCACAGTACCAACGGTCCAGCCGTAGAAGGGTCAAGCCAACGCCTCACATGTGGCACACCGTACTGCCCCAAACCCTAAGGTTTAGAGGCGGTTCAGACGGTCACATAATCGAGTTAAGGTTTGTGTTCTTCTAGAGGGTCCATCGCGTTACTTGCACGTTTTTCCGAAAGATTTAAACTCAAGAAAAATTCAACACTTGAAAGTTTTTCGTGTCGGGAAAAATGAGTTAATGATATCCGTTCGAACATTTTAATACTTTCTAAATTATCCGGAAAACATAACGAAATTAAATTTTCCGATCGAATCAACGAATACAAAATAAACCCCAGAACACTCAACACTTGAGTCAAATTAAAAATACCCAGAAAATAGCAATTTTGCCTACGGATGTTACAGCGCAAAAACTAGGCAGTAAGTCATCTGTACGGCCGCGGATCCGCGACGCAAGTAGGGTATTGCCGCGGTTCCACGGCCAATTGTACGGCTTACAGTCTCGTTTTTCACAGTGTTCCTTATATTTCCCTGCTGAATTTTTTAGGAATTTTTAATACAGAAAAATCACAGTTTTAAAAAAATGACCAAAGAGGGGTATAAAATGACGTTTCGGAGTTCGTTCGGAGTTTTAACTTCGTATACACGTCGCCTAATGCTCTAGCTAGGTTCTGATACCACTGTAGGGTTACAAGGCACTCTAATGAGGTTCTACAAGGCATCAACCATGACCAATTAAAATTTTAGCCGTGCCGAATAACCCTAAACAAGATCTTTGCTAGACTATTAGGGTTACACATGCAAGTAAATAACATTTATCACTAAGTGAATACGAAATACAACCATTGTAGATCGGTCCTTCACTTCTAAAGCTCCTTGTTATAGTCTCTTCCCTGCGATCATGGTTCTCCCGGGCTCTTGCATGGCTTCACGAGGCGAAAGAAGCGTCCTTGCTTGAAGTCTTCGAGGCCGAAGATGATCTACGTCGAGGGAATACCAACTCAAGCTTCTATTTCACTAACTAGAGAATTAGTGAAGCAAACACCCTAAACTAAAGTGCTAGTCTAGTAGAGGATGGAGAAATAGGAAGTGAGTTCTCTTTAGAATTTTATTTCTCACAATCTTTCACTCTCTTTTCAAAACCCTAGCAAGCTTTTTCTTTTTGCTCAAAGAAGAAGAAGATGAGCAAAAGAAAAAGATGAGGATAATTATCAAGTGAGTGAGCTAACCATGGGTGAGTGAGTATCATATACTAACTCATGTAAAGACATGACCATGGCTAATCCAAATGGTTAGGTTAAGAAAGATATAAAGTAAAGACAAAGTTAGTGGACTTTGTCAAAGCAAAGCAAGCTTCTACAAGCTTCATGCTCTTTCCAAATCTCCACTAATTTTGTAATTACCTTAAATAATTATAACCCACCATAATAAATAGAATGGTGTATGTCTTACACACCCATGAAAGATGTATCATCAACCACGATATACAAAATGATAACACATTTTAATATATATCTAATATATACTAAAGTTGTGCACATGTGAGAAAAATCCTTAAGTGACCAAATGTTTGTTAATGTAAATTAGTATATCATATATACAATTATACACTAAATTATTAAATCAACACTTGACTTAATAATCCGGTTATATCTCATATAACCGACTAACATCCAATGTATCGACTTATCGAATCAACACTTGATTCGATAACCCGGCTATATCACATATAACCGACCGATACAAAAAAGTCGCAAGAATAGAATACGGTATCACATACACGCATCATTCTCGGTCCCGCACATATCACATATGCGCTCCTATTTCGTTTTGCCTGAGCCAGTAAAACCTCTATGTAGGACTCTAAAGACTCGTCAATACGCCGGCAGTAGGTGATGATCACATCAAGCACCCCCAAGCCGTCAGCGGTACTAGCTGGACGTAACGGCTACCCGGGTATTGAGCGATCAGAAGATCAGCAAGCAATCCCGCTCCAACTCCTGTAAAAGCCTAACGGTAACACTTCCCGTACAGTCCGATCTCCTCGTCTGATATGTCGCATATCAAGTCTAGGGGTGGTAAACGTCCGACCCCAATAACCGATAAGTCGTGCCGATGTGAGGCTCATAACGGGTCGAGAAACTACTGGTAACATTTACCAGTAAATCTCTAAATCAGCCCTGGCCAGGGACTTCCCTGTTATGGCCAATCGAGCACAGCGCAACATCAACCCCTAATACCGGGAGAGACGAAACCCCTCCTATCGCTCCTTGTCTCCATGTGACTCGGGACTGTACCCAAAAATCACCATTTTGCACGCCCTCTTGGACGTGGTAAGGTGGAAATCAAAGCACAGTGGGAATCACACAAGACTCTATGACGATCTCGGGTCTACAGACTAACCTGCACAAGTGTCACCAGAGAACTGCCATCTGACGTGAGGTATAATACCATCTGGGAGTTCTCGGCGAGTTCGTCCAGTGTACCCAGTCTCCACTGAGCACCGGTATACCATCTCTGATGTAAAACACCAATGAATATGGAATCATCCATCGCCCATCTCATGGGTCGAGAAGCGTATACGCTAGTCTACTCTGGTATATCGATGCTCTGTCTCGATACATCTACGACTAGGAACATTAAAGGATGTACTTATGGACTACCATGGCCCCACTAGTATGATCTGCATCATAGTCCTGGTAGTCAAGTACACATCCTAAGGGCTTTACCAACATGTAACTATAAGACAGTATCAAGAGACAAGTATACATGTTAAGATAATGAGCAACCAGATAGCATACTATCATATCGAGCAAGAAAGTCCTCTCTCTATATGTCCAAGCATCCAATATAATATACATCATCTGTACAATACTGGCCTCTAGGGCATACATACAACTAACAGGATTAGGAGAGTACACCTATTGCGCTTATTGGATAGTCTTCTTCCAAACCATACACAGATGGGGAAAGAAGAAAACCAATTAGCCTAAGTGTGGTGTACAGAAGGTAACAAGTAAATACATATAAAGGGATTAGAGTAAGGGCAAAGGAAATTGAGACTACTATCATTCACGACGAAAATGCGTATACCCCTGCCACTCCTACATCACCTTTGCATTTCTCCAGAATACTTCGTATCACTACGAAAATCCATAAAGCTTGGATATTCCATCGTATAGTTACATACGAACTCGAAGGAACTTGTTCCAGTTCGAGGATGGTTTCTGGTTCTGGAGAAATAGAATAAGGATTATTCAGTTGTCTTTTTCCTTTATCTTCTCTCAGGTTGCGAGAGCTCCTAGGATTAGGAGAGTACACCTATTACACTTATTGGATAGTCTTCTTCCAAACCTTAGGCTGGTGTCGAAGGGTAGGGAAGAAAGAAAATCAATTAGCCTAAGTGTGGTGTACATAAGGTAATAAGTAAAGACATATAAAGGGATTGGAGTGAGGGCAAGGAAGTATACGGTTATTGTCATGAATCTGGATAGTGGAAGGGGCATTACTAGGAATACCCGGCTACCCCTTCGAAACATTTTTCATGTTTCAGTTTTACTGTGCGGTGTTAATTGAAAAATGTTTTCCCAATTAGATTCTAACTCCAGGGTATGTATTTACCAGATTTGATTCTCACATCTGTATGGAATTACGGATGATGAGTAGGAGTAAGATATTGGAAATTGGGTGATAATATCCTCAATACATATCAGAATTCTTTGTAATTAGTGATATTTGATGAAATCGCCTGGGTTTTGCCTAACGACAAATATTTAGTTTTGAATATCCGTCATTATGCACCAATTTCAAACTGATATATCTGTACGTTTATTTTATAAAGTGAGATATAACTTTTTGAAATTATGTTTATGACATTTACCTATATCAGTTGATGGTTAGGTAAGGTGCATTCAACAACGGTGTAATTCTTCTTGACCACAGTACAGTTTTCAATCTACGACGCACAGGGTTTGAGTTATTGAACTCAGGGGACTTATACAAAGTATTTTATGTTGTCCGATGTCCGTTAGGACAAAGGGGTTGGTACTCGTACTATATTCTGTTTACTTATGACTTCTCCAGTTCTAAACAATTATTTCGTTCAAATACAAGGTCCAGATATTGAGAAGATATATGTATAAGAATAAAGTAGAGAATCATATGTTGCAAGACAAAGGGTTAGTACTCGTACTATATTCTCTTTACTTTTGACTTCTCTAGTTTTAGACAAGTATTTCGTTGAAATACAGGGTCCAAGTTTTGAGAAGTTGTAGGTATAAGAATAAGGTAGAGAACCATTTGTTGCAAGTTCAGGATTTTTCAAGGTGATCGAAAATGTAGATACTTGTGTTTGGTGTTCCGTTGTAAGTAATAGTTTTGAGAACTTGCTTCTCTTTCAGGTTACTCATACGAGGATGTATTCTTGGATGAGTAATACTGTACTAGATTTTTAGGTATTCACACTGTCACCCCCTGCTCTATTATTGTCTCCGGCCTTGGACCCAATGGCCTCCTTCCATTTGGTTGATATGCACTGGAAACAGCTGCATGATTATGAATCTGGTTTTAATTAAATTAGTTCCTTTGTTTCTATATTGGATATATAGAATGGATTCATATCTTAACCATGTGGTATTTGGAGTTTTCCGGCTTATGCTTAAAACCAGAAGCTGGATAAACTCAAGGCACGTTTCTGTAATGGCGGTTTGTGGGTTATCCCGGGCTTTGACTTGGGTTAACTTTCTACCATCAGGAAGATCAATAGTTATATTGTTCTTGACTCGCCACCAGTTTTAATAAAATGGATTCTTTTCAGAAAACATTAGTGGGAGTATGGTGGAACTGGAAGTCATTCCAGAACCACAAACGATTACTGAAAATTTAATAGAACCTAAACATTCAATTGGTTTCGACGATCCATTAGCCACTCCGCAGATTTGGTGGGTAACCTCAGGCACCAGGGAGGTACTTTGGTATCCACAAAGACGGTGACAGGGAGGTTTATGATTGCCCAAACATGTCACTGCTCCTGTTCTAGACTATGAGGTCTGGCAGGAGAATGAGTATAACGTCGTTCTAAACTAGCTTTAGAAGTGTACGTGTATATGACTCTGCCAGAGGGTTGTTGTAGTCAGTGGGAGCAGCGGAAGCATAGTGGGCAAGTAGCTTATGTCTATTTATAGACTAAAGCAGGTATAGCGGAGATAGATCATCTATTTTTGATGTGACAGTCATAGAGTTTGACTTCATCAGAATAAGAGATGGATCTGGTTAGAAAGTAGTAGAGTGATGTCCTGGTATTTGGATGACATGCACTTGATAGGAAGTGATTGTAACATTTCAGAAAATAAAATATTTTTTTTGGGAATTTAAATAATTACAATAATAAATTTCATGAATACTATTAAGGTATAGAAGTTAGTTTTAATGAAATGGTACAATTTTATACCGATAGTTTGGAAAACAAATATGAAGTATTGATTTTGAAAGGATTTAAGTGATTTAGATATTGTATAATTATTATACAACTAGTTATATTTTAAATTAATATTAAACTCGATTAATATTTCACTAATTATTTAATTATCTTGATTAAGTATGTGACATGCAACATGTTGCAAAACACTTGTTACATATTTGCCACCATGCTTCATTTCATTAAAATTGGTTTTGTTTTAAAAAGGAAAAGGGAAGATATTTTTGATGAGAGAGAGAGTGATGGGATGGGTGTCATGGCTAATGTGAGGAGAGAGAGTAGGAAGTTTCTACACCCTTCTCATTTTCTCACCTCTTCATTTTCTTTCCTCCTCCTCCTTCCTCATTCTCCTTCATATCTCCACCTCCATGTCATGACCCGAATGTGGTACATGATCGGCACTTAAATCACGTGACATCTAAAGACGTCGACGCGGTCCAAGTAAGCCGAAATCCGGAATCTAAACCCTTTTTGAAAATATTGGAGGTGAGGTTTAAAATAGTCATCAGATGGGATCGGTTTAAAATAAACGTTTAAATCTAACTAAGTATGTTTGAAAAGCATTTATGACGTTTTAAATTTCGACAACACCTTCTTTGTAAATTTTGAATAAAACCCGATACAAACATAACTATAAAAATAGCATCCCAACGGGAGTTAGCTTCCACACCCAAACGGCGGAGCAACCAAGAAAATAATATACGGTGCACAATGGAGAAGAAAAGAAAAGCGAAATCAATCAACAATATGAAAAGGTCGACTCCAATGAGTACGACGCCCACAAACACACAATTCTAAGTCTCGTTTCTAAGTCCATAATATGCAAGTTCTAGGTCGATGGAGTTTTACTAGATACAAGAAGATATTGTTGGGTTACGTTTGCACCTAGTCTAGTGTTTGGTATTATCACTCATGCCATTTTAAAAATTGGAGAGGTGCAAAGCTAACTAACCATGAATCTTGCTAGAATTTCTAGGGTAACAAAAATTGTATCACATACAAAGAAATAAAGAGATAGGGATTACAACCTTTGTAGTCCGATCCTTCGCTTCATAAGCTCCGTGTTGAGATCCATTCACTGTGATCAACATAACTCCAACCCTCGAGTGGCTCCATGAGGTAAATGAGACACCTTACTTGTAGTCTTCATGATCCAAGATGATCTACCTTGAAGAATCTCTAACCCAAACTTACACTTCACTAAACAACTTATTAGAGAAGTGAACATCCTAATCTAAGTGGCTAGAATAGATGAGGATGATGATGTAGGAATTTTGCTCTCTTTTGTTTTCAAATTCTCACTCAATCTCATCACAAAAGAAAAACCTAGTGAAGCTTTTTCAGGAGCTCAAGGAAGAAGAAGATGAAGATAATCCTTTTGTGATGAATAATGAATTATTGTTTTTGGTTACAATTGCAACCTTAGGTTGTAAGTCCACGTTGCCAACCCCGGTGCTTACGGGGAGGCGGAAAACATAATAAAAATCGGATTTTTATCAACTATAGGCAACATGGACTATGCTTTAAGGATCTTTACTAAACAAAAACTTGCTAAAGCTAACTTGAAAGTAGCTAAGTGGTAGAAAGGTTATACCTTTGGTCTTTTGTCCTTCTCTGCTTGCTCCTAGAAGTAGTGGAAGGAGGTCACCTTGTCGTCTTCTCCCGTCAAAGAAAGATCCACCCGAAAGCCTCAACCTTTGGCTTCAACTCCAAGCTAGAAGTAACTAGGGTTCAAGAAGTGCTAGTCCTTCAACCCTAGATGAGAGTAGAGAAGATCAAGAGAGGGTTTTTCTCAAGCTCAAGTGTTTCTCAACACATGAGAGGGAGAGAGCTTGAGGGAGAGGAAGAAGTAGAGAGAGAAAGGATATGATAGAATGAGAAATAATTGAGCCATTCTCACTAATATGTGTGAATTATTTTAATTGAATAATTAGCTAGATAATTGTCATGGTTAATCATGACATGACCATTATCATTTCAATTTGCAAAGATCAAAAAGCATCTTCCAAAAGAAATGATGATGGTCAAAGTGTCAACCTAGGTCAACAAGTCAAAGAAGTCAAATGGTCAACAACCATAACCATGGACAATCATTAAACTAATTATTAATTAACAATAATACACACATAAACATTAGGGTTAATAAAATGACAATAGCCATTAACCCTAATCAAGGTCCTCTCCCTCTGTCTCAAGCAACTGTGCATACGGACCCGTATCCGTGATCCGAGGAACACGAATACAATGAGAAAAACCAATCCCAAATCATATACTGGGATCCGGCTTAAACCAAAGACCGCTAGTATATACTGTCCGGACAGCAAACGTGCACAAGTGTGCGGATGTGAACGAACCCTGTCGCAAAACCATGCGGCCTCTACTCATTTTGCCTAAAGGGGAATAGCTCTCTGTGTGGGACTCTAAAGACTCGACACTACGCTGGAAGTGGGTTTAACCACAGACCGCAAGCGGCACTAGCTGTACGTAACGGTCCCCAGGTAGATGTCGATAAGAAGACTGACGAGGTGAACCCCATCTGAACTCCTACTGAGCCTGTATGTGACAATCTCCGTACAGTCCGGTCTGTTCGTCTGATACATCGCATGGCGGGCCTAGGGGGGCGGTGAACGTCAGTCCCCTAATAGCGGTACAAGTCGTGCCGGAGTGAAGCCCAGAACACCCTGAGATAACACTGGAAACCTACCAGTATATCTCGCTTGCCCTGGCCAGGGACTACTCGTGTAATGGCTCTCCTGGACACAGCGCGATGTCAACCCCCAATACCGGGAGAGACGAATCCTTTCTAACCATCACTGCCTCCAAGTGCTTCGGGACTGCACCCAAAAACTACCTATTTGCACGACTCCTTTGAGCCGTGGTAGGGTAGTAATCAAAGTGCAGTGGGAACACACTCGAGGCGAAGTGACAGTGTCAAGTCAGCGGACTAAGCTGTACTCATGTCACCTGGGAACTGATAACTGACGATAGGTATAATACCAACCAACAGTTCCCGACGAGTCCTGTCCAGTGTACTCGTAACCCAACGAGCACCCGTATACTATCTCAAGTACGACGTACTGACGGCTGTGGGACAGGCCGTCTCCCACACTGGGATGAGAATCGCATACGCTAGTCTACTCCGGAGTATCGATGCCCTGTCTCGATAGTCCAACGACTAGGGACTTGTATAAGGATGTGCTTATTGATCACCCAGCTCCCACGAGTGTGAGCGCCATCACAACGCTGGTAATCAAGCAAAGATCCTAAGGGCTCTACTAATATGTATAACAGCAATATGCTAAAAGAAACACATGCACATATTAAAGCAGAGACAAACCAAGTAGCATACTACCATTTCGAGCAAGATTGTATATACAACTGTGAATATCCCAAGCTTCCATCAAGTAATATACAAACTAGTATGATACAGTAATGGCCTCTAGGGCATATTCACTAACAATCTCCCACTTGCACTAAGGCCATGTACTGGCGTATCGAAGACCTATCATCTCGATCAGCCGCTCGAACTGAGTCTGGGGCAAGGCCTTGGTGAATGGATCTGCTGTGTTATCCTCTGATGCAACTCTCCGGACCTCGATCTCCTGGCGATCCACGATCTCCCTGATCAGGTGATACCGCCTTAAGATGTGTCTGGATTTCTGATGGGATCTGGGTTCCTTCGCTAAAGCTATAGCCCCGTTGTTGTCGCAATACAGAGGTATTGGGTCAACAATGGACGGAACCACCTGAAGTTCTCTCAAGAACTTCTTCATCCAGACAGCTTCTTTTGCGGCATCAGATGCAGCGATGTATTCCGCTTCCATCGTCGATTCTGCAACGGTTTCCTGTTTGGAGCTCTTCCAACACACCGCCCCTCCATTGAGGGTGAAGACAAAAGCCGACATGGACTTGGAATCATCCTTGTCACTCTGGAAGCTGGAGTCAGCAAAGGCCTCAATCTGCAGGTCTTTTCCGCCATACACCAAGAACATCTCCTTAGTCCTTCTCAGGTACTTGAGAATGTTCTATACTGCTATCCAATGTTTCTCTCCTGGGTTTGACTGATACCTGCTTACCACACACAGTGCATAAGCCACATCCGGTCTGGTACACAACATCGCATACATTATAGAGCCTACCGCAGAAGCGTAGGGTATAATAGACATGCGATCCCTCTCCAAATCATTCTTGGGAGACATCTCTTTGGAGAGGGTGATCCCGTGACAAGCCGGTAGATTACCGCGCTTGGAATCTTCCATACTGAATCTTTTCAGTATGGCGTCGATGTACCTGGACAGCGAAAGTCCTAATATCCTCTTGGATCTGTCACGGTAGATCCGGATACCCAGAATGTATGAGGCATCACCCAGGTCTTTCATGGAGAACCTGTGTGACAAGAACCCCTTGACAGATTGTAGCATAGGAATGCCATATCCTATTAAGAGAATGTCATCCACGTATAAAACGAGGAATACTACAGTTCTCGCTACAAATCTACAATAGATGCATGGTTCATCTGGATTTTTGATAAAGCCAAATTCCTTGACCGTCTCATCAAAACAGATGTTCCAACTCCGCGATGCCTGCTTTAGTCCATAAATGGACTTAAGCAACTTGCACACCTTTCCGCTGCTCCCACTCTGAATGAAACCCTCTGGCTGATCCATATAGACACACTCCTCTAAATGACCATTTAGAAAAGCTGTCTTTACGTCCATCTGCCAAATCTCATAATAGTGGAAGGCAGCAATGGCAAGAAGGATCCGAATGGATTTCAGCATAGCTACTGGAGAAAAGGTTTCTTCATAGTCCAAACCAGGTCGCTGACGAAAGCCCTTTGCTACCAGTCTAGCTTTATAGGTCTCAACCTGTCCATCTACACCAATCTTTCTTTTGAAGATCCACTTGCATCCTACGGGTTTTACCCCGTCTGGAGCAATGTCCAACGTCCATACTTTGTTGGTGTACATGGACTCCATCTCGGTCCGCATTGCATCCAGCCATTTTACCGAGTCGACGCTCTGAATGGCTTGCTGGAAGCTAGTAGGCTCATCACAGTCTATGATGCAATCCTCTCTATCCCCGTCAATGAGAAAACCGTAGTATCTCTCGGGCGGATGAGACTGCCTACTACTCCTGCGGAGTGGCGTGGGAATGTCCTGATATTTCGAACCCTCTGGTTCAACCAAGCTTTCAGTAATAGCTCGTGGTTCTGGAATTTCTTTCAGTTCTATTGTGCTCCCACTTAATTCTTTTTCTATGAACTGGTGTTCTAGAAAGTGGGCATGGCGAGAAACAAGGAATTTTTGTTCCTCTTCGCAATAGAAGTAATATCCCTTGGAGTTCTTTGGATATCCCACAAACTTGCACTGTACTGAGCGTGCCTCGAGCTTGTCCGCATGCTGCTTTTTTACAAAAGCTGGACATCCCCATGTCTTAATATGATTAAGATAGGGTTTCTTCCCACACCACATCTGATATGGTGTAGTAGGCACAGTCTTAGTTGGAACCCGGTTCAAAAGGTATGCAGCTGATTCTAGCACATATCCCCAAAACGATCGCGGCAACTCAGCGTTACTCATCATGGACCGTACCATATCTAATAGGGTTCGGTTCCGTCTCTCCGATACACCGTTATGTTGCGGAGTGTATGGAGGAGTAAGCTGAGAGAGAATTCCATTCTCTTTTAAGTAACCCAGGAACTCGGCACTCAAGTATTCACCACCTCGATCAGATCTCAGTGTCTTTATACTTTTGCCTGTTTGTTTTTCTACTTCATTATTATATTCCTGGAATTTTTCAAAAGCCTCGGATTTATGTTTCATTAAGAAGACATAACCGTACCTTGAAAAGTCATCCGTAAAAGTAATGAAGTAAGAATAACCGCTTCGCGCATGTGTAGACATTGGACCGCACACGTCGCTGTGTACGAGTCCCAAGAGCTCGCTCGCTCTTTCTCCGTGTCCAGTGAACGGAGTCTTTGTCATCTTTCCCTTGAGACAGGATTGACAAGTTGCATACGATTGATATTCGAACGAATCCAAATATCCTTCTGTGTGTAACTTAGTCAACCTTCTCTCATTGATGTGACCCAGTCTACAATGCCATAAGAAAGTTTTATTGATTTCTGGAGACTTTCTTTTGTGTGTATTATGGACATTGAAAATCTGTGGTTGGTTTAATACGTATATACCGTTGTTCAATGTACCTGACCCAATCAAAGCTCGATTAAGGTGAATGTTCACTACATTACTTACAAATGCAAATTCATAACCATCTTTTGATAATAAAGATACAGAAATGATATTACAGGTTGCATTTGGTACATAATAACAACTACGCAAAACCAAAAAATGTCCATCTGACAATCCCAGGTGATAGTCCCCCACGGCCTCAGCATCCATGCTAGCACCGTTCGCAACTCTGAGGGTCATGTCACCTGCCTTCAAAACTCTACGCTTTCTCAACGCCTGCAAAGAATTACAGATATGAGATCCTGATCCGGTATCCAATACCCAGGAAGTAGAGTTTATCGATAGACAGTTTTCAATAACATACACACCTGAAGCTGAAGCTGCAACTCGCTTCAAATCCTGTGTTCTGGCTCTCCAAGCCTTGCAATCCTGTTTCCAGTGACCACTTTTGTGACAATAGAAGCATTCTTCCTTCCCCACTAGCTTCCCCGCTATCTTTGTTGCTTTACCTTTTCCCTTCGTATCCACTTTACCGACACCTCCTCTTGGTTTGGTGGGGGCTTTCTTCTTCTTACCCTTGGCTTTCGCCTTGGATCTAGAAGAGGAAGATCCTCCTACAAACAAAGAGGATGTCTCCCTACTTTTCTGTAGGGTGCCCTCAGCACTCCTCAACATGTTCAGAAGTTCGGAAAGTTCTACCTCCTTTCCTTGCATGTTGAAGTTAAGAATAAACTGGGCGTAAGTGGAAGGAAGGGACTGGAGAATCAAATCAGTATAGAGTTCATTCTCCAACGTAGTCCCAAGGTCCGCGAGCTCCTCAATGTAGCCAATCATCTTAAGCACGTGTTCCGCTACCGATGATCCGATGGCCAACCTTGCCGAAAATAGCTTCTTCGACACTTCGTATCTTGCGATACGAGACTGCTCCCCATACAGTTCTTTTGTATGAAGAAATATGGACTCAAGGTCCATATTCTCGTGCCTCCTCTGATGTTCATTGTCCATCGAGGCTAATACGAGGCATTTGGCCTTCGCGCAATCTATCTCCCATGTCTTACAGATTTCCTTATCCGCGACGGTGGAGGTGGGACCTGGGACAGGGGGAGTGTTGGAGATAGTGCCCTCAGAGTCAATTATTGGATCACAGGCATGTGATTGCAATGATTGAGGGAGGACCTATCCCGGTAGGACAGTCTTACTCGAGATGATAATATGCTATTTGGTTTATCTTTATCATCGTGTACTGCTTTAGGTGACCTGACATGTCGCTATTACACGTTGATAGAGCCCCTAGGATTCTTGCTTGACTACCAGCAGTATGATGGCGATCATATACGTGGGAGCTGGTAGTCTATAAGCACATCCTTAAAAGGTCCCTAGTCGTAGGAGTTTCGAGACAGGGCATCGATACTCCATTAATAGACTAGTGTATACAGTCGAGACCCCGACGAGGGGCGGTGGCCGGTCTCACAAGCCACTGGTGTCAGTTGGTTCACCTAAGATGTATACATGTGCTTATTGGGTTATGAGTACACCGGACAGGACTCGCCGGGAACCTGCTAGTTGGTCTTATACCAGATGTCAGATAGCAGTTCCCTGGTGACATGTGTACAGGTTAGTTCATCAACCTAAGATCGTCTTTTGTCTCGTGTGAGTTCCCACTGTGCTTTGATTACTACCCTACCACGGCTCAAAGGAGTCGTGCAAACAGGTTTTAGTTGGGTACAGTCCCGAGCCACATGGAGGCAGTGAGCGGATCTGCAGGGGTTCGTCTCTCCAGGTATTAGGGGTGAGGTCGCGCTGTGTCTAGGAGAGCCATTACACAAAGCCCTCGGCCGAGGCAGGAGATTTACTGGTAGGTATTCCAGTAGTATCTCAGGGTGTTCTGGGCTACGCTCCGACACGACTTGTACCGCTTTTGGGGGTCTGACTTTTACCAACCCCCTAGGCCCGACATGCGATGCTCATAGACGAACGGACCGGACTGTACGGATATTGTCACTGACAGGCTCAGTAGGGTGTCAGGATGAGTTCGCTCATCGACGTCCCTTTTGGTCAATAGCTGGTGGCCCGTCACGTATTGGCTAATACCTCTGATGTGCTAGTGGTTAAATCCACAGCCATAGTATTGACGAGTCTTTAGAGTCCACCACACTTACAGTTACTCAAGCTTTCGGGCGAAACGCTGTAGAGGCCGTATGGAGATATGGCAGGGTCCGATCAGATACGTGCGGTATTGCACGGATCAGGATCGGACAGTTTTGTACTAGTAGCCGTATAGTTATATGGCAGGGTTCGATCTGATACGTGCGGTATTGCACGGATCAGGATCGAACGGATATTACTAGCCGGTTTTGGCTTAAGCCGGTCCTAGTTTAGTACAGTGTAGATTTTGTCTCATTGCATTTGTATCCGGACGGAATACAGATGCGGGTGTGTATGCACATTATCGGGGTTTTCCTGTAATTTATTACGGGACCAGTTTTCTGGAGTTGCGAGTTTGCATTCCGTTCCGGCCGGTTTTCCTTTGTTCTTTCCCGGCCGGACTTTTCCGATGGAGGGGGTTATTTGCAAGTTTGCAAATAACATTTGTGGAGGGGGTCCTTTGTAATTGTGTGGCATCATGATGAGATTCCTTTTGCATCAACCTTTTTCATTTATGTTGATTAGAATTGATTAGGAATTGATTTGAGTTTTGTTATCATGATGTTTTGATGTGGTCACCACTTGCTTTACACTACACTCACCTCCCTTCATGCTTCATATTCTTTCCTCCACCATTTTTCAAAGATGATAAGTTTTTCATGGTTGAGAAAAAAGAAAAAGATGAGAGTTTTCATTCTTGAGAGTTTCATTTCTTGATCTCATTTCATGCTAGAAAAATGCAAGCACCATTTTCTTATCTTGTTTCCTCCATCATCTTCAAATGGCAACAAACCCCAAATGAGACATAGCCTCTACACTACACATTCTACAGCATATCTTGAGCATGTCGAGTTGCCGGCTTCATGCCCGAGTTGCCTCGGTATTGAGGCGGGAGCCCGTAAAAGACGCAGGCGATGTGGTGCCCTTCCGGCGAGGAGGCGACGATGTGGAGACAAGACTTTCCACGGGAGATCGGGAGGATGATGAGAAGACCGGAGGACTTGGATCACTCGGTATACTTCTCTTCCCATCTCTTGTTAGCTAGTATAGGTTAATGGTTAACGATCCGGGTTTTCTTTGTCCGCGGTAGCGCCGGTTTCCAAGTAAGGAAAATTTTTGATTCCGCATTTTGGCCTCGGATAGACGGCTGGGGCGCTGCCGTGGCGCAACATGGTATCAGAGCCACGTCATTAACTTTGTCTAGCTTGTTCTAATGTGTTTTACTTATCCGATCGACCGAAATTCCAAAAACCTCATTTTTGTTCACATCAGTTTCTGTTGAAATTTGGTGTCTAAAAATTTTTCAAGTTGTATAAAACTCATGTACTGGAAATTCTAAGACCTCTGTAAAAATTCGACACACTCAGTCGATGGATGAAGCGCGGAACCGCGGCCAAACCCCCCCTTGGGCCGCGGTTCCGCCGCACTTTACTGTCCTCACTGTGTCCAATTTTTACAGTGGGCTTGTGGGCTGATTTTGTGGGTTTTGGGATATTAAATTTGGGCCCAGATTTTCTATGACTGCTACAGTATTGCTTGGGGGCCCACTTGTTAATTGTTTGATCGATCGGATATTTTAAACACATTATTTCACAGTATTTACATTATATCTGCGACCGTGAATGTCACTTGATCGGTAAATCCTGTCTAACTGCTATAGCCCGGTTAGACGGATTTGCGAACATGATTTTCACGTTGATGTTCTGTGTTTATGCTGTGTTGTTGCGGATCGGTCGTGGGGGATAGCCTGGATGCAATGCTAGTACTGTTTTGTTGTATTATGTACATTTGATTTTGCGGGGCGAGCGTCCGACATGTGGACTGCCGTCACTGCCTGATTGTATTATTCTTTTGGGGCACGACCTGGTTGCGGTCGCTGTACCCGTTGTATGTATATTTTATTTTCTGTACTAGGTTTACCCCGCGGAGGGGTGCACGGGTAGCCGGGTTCTAGAGGGCAACGGGCCCGCATCTCATGGCATTGAGACGGAGGGGGATTCACTCTAGGATTGGCGGGCTATTCGCCGCACTCGTAGGGGGTACAGGTTGACCCAGGAGGGGTGCCCAAGTTACCGGATTCCGTGAAGTGCTGGGTGGTCCATTCACGGTGCTGAAGGGGACTGCCTCGCTTCAGGTTTTGGCGGGTGACTTGCCGCGCCCGTAGGGGTCTAGGATTTCATTGCACAGGCTATCCACACGACCAGGGGAACGTCGGGTTTCAGCAGCAGCTCTGTGAAACCCGGGGCTCCCAGATATCTGTATTGTTCTGTGATGCTGTATATTTCTGTGATGTTGCATTTTATCACGCCTTGAGCGAAAATAATATATTGATATATATATTAGTAGATGTTGTATATGTTTTACATCCGCGCTAGTCCAGTCCCCGCTCTGTCGTTAGTTAGCTAACCTAACGGGTAATGACGGGACCCAGTGGCGAATGCGGATGGCATATACGTACATCAGTATATTTTCGTTCTTTGTGGTGTGATCAATTGGTTGGACTGCGTTGATTCGGATCAATGCAAGATAAACAAACCTATTCTGATGTTGTTGGAACACTTTTCAAAAAGCTGTTATTGCAAGGACGTTCACTTTTGTTTTGCATCGTGGTATTCATTTGGAATATCCTGCTCCTCAGTCGACGAGGCAAGGGCCGAGATCCCTTCACCGGGAGTGACCCCTTGGACAGAAGTTTGCGTCAGGGCATTAACTTCACTATAGCCGATTACTTTTGCTTTGCATCGTGGTATTCAGTTGGAATATCCTGCACCTCATTCTACGGGGAAAGAGCCAAGATCCCTTCACCGGGAGTGACCTCTTTAGCAAAGGTTTTCGTCACTATATTTTTATAAAAAGTTATCCAGTTCCTTCAACGATATCAAGTTCATTACGGTAAAAGGTTTTTCGCCAAAAACCATTCGTAGCCCTCCGTCATTTCTTATGGGTATTATTTAGTATTCGTGCTGCGTTTGTTGACTCCGTCAAGGCGTAGTGTACGGTAGCTAAGTGGTGCTTGTTTGTTGCATAAATGGGATTGGTTAGGACAGTCGTGCGGCCTTGTTGACTCCGTCAAGGGCACGTACGGGTGGGTTTAATGCAATCCAGATAATGACGGGTTGAACTTGACTAGGACTCTTTGATTTGTTGACTCCGTCAAGGTCACTTGAGTCCTAGGGGTAAAAACACACATCGGGAGTTTCAAAAGAACTGAAACTTGCCAGGCATGCGCATAACTTCTGGAGTGTGGTGGCTTGAGTGGATTCCGTCAAGTTATCATGCGATGATAGTTGGATCCCGATTCCCACTGATGAGTTGGTTGACTCCTCGGGTGATCCCGACTAATTCTTCTTTCAGATTTGGAGGAGAATTTGACGGTACAGTGGGAGGTTTCCAGATTAGATAAAGTGATAACCATTCTGATCTTGGTTAGAGTGCACGCTGAGTGTTTTATTTCTCTCTCTCTTTGGCAGCGACCATTGACCCGACCCTGGACTATGACTCAGTGACCAAGTTGACCGAACCTTCTTAACACTGGCTTTTGGATTGTCAGAGTTGCAAACCTCATTGCCACTCCTACTTTTACCCTTTTCTCCAGGACACCACGTATTACTACGAACGTCCACTTCCATTGGACAAAACCATCGTATGGTTATATACGAACTCGAAGGACTTCGAGGATGGTTTCTGGTTCTGGAGAAAACGAATAGGATTATTCAGTTGTCTTTTCTTTTCACCTTCTCTCATTGCGAGTACTCCTTGGTTTAGGAGATAGTACACCTATTACGCAAATTGGATAGTCTTCTTCCAAACCTTAGGCTGGTGCCGACCGGTAGGGAATGAAGAAAACCAATTAGCATGACGATGGTGTGCAGAAGGTATTAAGTTAAGACAAAGCAAGGGATTAGTAAGAGGGCAAAGTAAATTGTGACTGCTATTCACGATCAAACCAAGTATTTCTTCGCCAATCCTAAATCACCTTTGTATTTCTCCAGGACACTCCGTATCACTACGTAGATCCACAGTTTATTGGATACTCCATCGTATGGTTATATACGAACTCGAAAGGAACTTGTTCCAGTTCGGGGATGGATTCTGGTCCAGGAGAAATAGGAATACAGTTTATTCGGTTGTCTTTTATCTTCACCATCTCTCGCATTGCGAGTGCTCCTAGGACTAGGACAGTACACCCATTATGCTTATTGGATAGTCTTCTTCCAAACCATAGGCTGGTGCCGAACGGTAGGGAAGGAAGAAAACCATTTGGCCTAAGGGGTGTGCAGAAGGTAATGACTAAAGACATATAAAGGGATTTGGAGAGGTGGCAAAGAATTATACGGTTATAGTTGTGGATCTGGATAATGGTAGAGGCATTACTAGGAATACCAGGATACCCCATCGAAACATTTCAATGTTTCAGTTCAACTGTGTACTGTTAAAAGAAAACTGATTTCCCGATTAGACACTTGCTCCAGGGTATGTATTTACCAGGTTTGATTCTCACATCTGTATGGTTTTACAGATGATGAGTGGGAGTAAGTTATTGGGAATAAGGTGATCATCCTCATTATATCGGGATTCGTTGTAATCGGTGATATTTGAGGAGATCACCTGGGTTGTTTGCCGGTTGGCAAATGTTTGGTTTTGAATATCCGCTGTTGTGCACCAATTTCAAATTGATATATCTGTACGTCTATTTTCATAGAGTGAGATATACCTTTTGATATTATGTCCATGACATTTACCTATATCAGTGGATGGTTAGGTAAGGAGCATTAAACAGCGGTGTAATTCTTCTTAACCATAAGTACAGTTTTCAACCTACGACACACAGTGAAAGAGTTGTTAGACTCAGCGGACTTATACGGAGTATTGTATGTTGTCCAGTGTCCATTAGGACAGAGGGGTTGGTCCTCATACTATATTCTGTTTACTTTTAACTTCACTAGTTCTTAGACATGTGTTTCGTAGAAACACAGGGTCTAAGTTTTGAGGAGTTATAGGTATTTGAATAGAGTAGAGAACCAGGTGTAGCAAGTATCGGGATTCTTCAAAGTGATCGAAGATGTAGATACTTGTGTATGGTGTTCAGTTGATAGTAATGATAAAGAGAAATTACTTCTCTTTCAGGTTACTCATAATTGGAAGCATTCCTAAGTTGAGTAACGCTGATCGGCCTCCTTCCATTTAGTTGACATGCACTGGAGACAGCTGCATGATTTGAATCTGGTTCCAATTAAATCAGTGCCTCTGTTTATATATTGGATATAGAACAGTTCATATCTTGACATTGTTAAGGTACGGGGAGTTGTCCGGCTTATGCTTAAAACCAGACACTGGACAACTCAAGGCACGTTTCTGTAATGGCTGTTTGTGGGTTGACCCAGGCTATGACGAGGGTTGACTTTCTACCATCTGGGAGATCAATAGTAATATTGTTCTAGACTCGCCACAGTTTTAATAAAAATGGATTTTTTCAGAAAACAGTAGTGGGAGTATGGTAGAACTGGAAGTGATTCCAGAACCGCAAACGATTACTGAAGATTTGATAAGAACCTAAAGATTCAATCTTGTTTGACATTCCATTGGCCACTCCGCATATATGATGGGTAACCTCAGGCACTCGAGAGGTACTTCGGTATGCTCAAGGACGGTGGCAGGGAGGTTCTTGTTTACCCAGACTTACCATTGTTGTTGTTCCAGACTGTGAGACCCGGCAGGAGGATGAGTATAGCGTCGTTCTAAACTAGCTTTAGAAGTGCACGTCTATATGACTCTGGTAGAGGGTTGTCGCAGTCAGTGGGAGCAGCGGAAGCATTGGTGGTCCTCAGGCTTATGTCTATTTATAGACTAAAGCAGTTACAGCGGAGATAGATCATCTATTTCTGATGTGATAGTCATAGGTTTGACTTCATCAGAATAGGGGATGGATCTGTTGAGAAGGTAGTAGAGTGTGATATCCTGGTATTTGGATAACATACACAAAGTAGGAAAAGAAACTCCTATACTACGATCGGTTATACTTTGGTCGTCACACAGTGGTTTCTCCACATGGGACTTGGACACAATATCTGATATACTGGATACTAGATCTATGGTTTTAGATCTAGATTTGGGTGGTTTCCCAATCTGGGTACTTAGACAGCATTCTAAGAGTATTTAGAATGGACGACTCCTGGCATGGTAGTGTACCTGCAGGTAATGGAGTCACCCTCTCTAAAGGTGTCTTACAGACTAAAGGGGAGAGGGATGTGCATGATTGGCAGATCACTTGCTTAGGAAATTGAGTCAATCATGAGATGTCAAGTACCACACCAGATGTTATTCTTGCACTAGATGCAATAAGTTGACATTGATCCAATCCTGGAGAAACAGTCGGAAGCAGTTTTAGAACATAAGTGGATGTTCTAGGGATATGATAACGACAGCCTCATTTGGGAGACAGTTATCATTCCAGGCTTCCGAGGTGACATGGACGACAAGGAGGTTGTCAGAGTTATAGTTTTCCTTCTGACGAGGGGCTGTATTTTGGACAGATGGTCCAAGGCAATACCGAGGGTGGCATGGCGCAGGATACTGATTAAGTTCGGTTGACGATACAGTCTAAGAAGTTTGGATTTAGAGTTCATTTATGAGCTAGGTCCCATCAGACATCCAGACATTCTAAGACAGGTATTGCTCATTTCGGGAGATGGCTTTCTCCGCGAACTTGAGATATAGAGAGACATAGAAAGAAACATCACAGCGGATCCACTCACTGAGGCTATTCCTCGAACGCAATAGTTTCGCAAACGAGCTTTGTGAGACTGGCTAGTAGAGGAATTGGGTGTTCGGTATCACACGGGCTGTGAGTATGCGGCATCGCAATAATTAGCCTTGAGTGCAAGTGGGAGATTGTTGGAGATAGTGCCCTCAGAGTCAATTATTGGATCACAGGCACGTGATTGCAATGATTGAGGGAGGACCTATCCCGGTAGGACAGTCTTACTCGAGATGATAGTATGCTATCTGGTTTATCTTTATCATCGTGTACTGCATTAGGTGACCTGACATGTCGCTATTACACGTTGATAGAGCCCCTAGGATTCTTGCTTGACTACCAGCAGTATGATGGCGATCATATACGTGGGAGCTGGTAGTCTATAAGCACATCCTTAAAAGGTCCCTAGTCGTAGGAGTTTCGAGACAGGGCATCGATACTCCATTAGTAGACTAGTGTATACAGTCGAGACCCCGACGAGGGGCGGTGGCCGGTCTCACAAGCCACTGGTGTCAGTTGGTTCACCTAAGATGTATACAGGTGCTCATTGGGTTATGAGTACACCGGACAGGACTCGCCGGGAACCTGCTAGTTGGTCTTATACCAGATGTCAGATAGCAGTTCCCTGGTGACATGTGTACAGGTTAGTTCATCGACCTGAGATCGTTATTTGTCTCGTGTGAGTTCCCACTGTGCTTTGATTACTACCCTACCACGGCTCAAAGGAGTCGTGCAAACAGGTTTTAGTTGGGTACAGTCCCGAGCCACATAGATGCAGTGAGCGGATCTGCAGGGGTTCGTCTCTCCCGGTATTGGGGGTGAGGTTGCGTTGTGTCTAGGAGAGCCATTACACAAAGCCCTCGGCCGAGGCAGGAGATTTACTGGTAGGTATTCCAGTAGTATCTCAGGGTGTTCTGGGCTACGCTCCGACACGACTTGTACCGCTTTTAGGGGTCTGACTTTTACCAACCCCCTAGGCCCGACATGCGATGATCATAGACGAACGGACCAGACTGTACGGATATTGTCACTGACAGGCTCAGTAGGGTGTCAGGATGAGTTCGCTCATCGACCTCCCTTTTGGTCAATAGCTGGTGGCCCGTCACGTATTGGCTAATACCTCTGACGTGCTAGTGGTTAAATCCACAGCCATAGTATTGACGAGTATTTAGAGTCCACCACACTTACAGTTACTCAAGCTTTCGGGCGAAACGCTGTAGAGGCCGTATGGAGATATGGCAGGGTCCGATCAGATACGGGCGGTATTGCACGGATCAGGATCGGACAGTTTTGTACTAGTAGCCATATAGTTTTATGGCAGGGTTCGATCTGATACGTGTGGTATTGCACGGATCAGGATCGAACGGATATTACTAGCCGGTTTTGGCTGAAGCCGGTCCTAGTTTAGTACAGTGTAGATTTTGTCTCATTGCATTTGTATCCGGACGGAATACAGATGCTGGTGTGTATGCACATTATCGGGGTTTTCCTGTAATTTATTACGGGACCAGTTTTCTGGAGTTGCCAGTTTGCATTCCGTTCCGGCCGGTTTTCCTTTGTTCTTTCCCGGCCGGACTTTTCCGATGGAGGGGGTTATTTGCAAGTTTGCAAATAACATTTGTGGAGGGGGTCCTTTGTAATTGTGTGGCATCATGATGAGATTCCTTTTGCATCAACCTTTTTCATTTATGTTGATTAGAGTTGATTAGGAATTGATTTGAGTTTTGTTATCATGATGTTTTGATGTGGTCACCACTTGCTTTACACTACACTCACCTCCCTTCATGCTTCATATTCTTTCCTCCACCATTTTTCAAAGATGATAAGTTTTTCATGGTTGAGAAAAAAGAAAAAGATGAGAGTTTTCATTCTTGAGAGTTTCATTTCTTGATCTTATTTCATGCTAGAAAAATGCAAGCACCATTTTTCTTATCTTGTTTCCTCCATCATCTTCAAATGGCAACAAACCCCAAATGAGACATAGCCTCTACACTACACATTCTACAGCATATCCTGAGCATGTCGAGTTGCCGGCTTCATGCCCGAGTTGCCTCGGTATTGAGGCGGGAGCCCGTAAAAGACGCAGGCGATGTGGTGCCCTTCCGACGAGGAGGCGACGATGTGGAGACAAGACTTTCCGCGGGAGATCGGGAGGATGATGAGAAGACCGGAGGACTCGGATCACTCGGTATACTTCTCTTCCCATCTCTTGTTAGCTAGTATAGGTTAATGGTTAACGATCCGGGTTTTCTTTGTCCGCGGTAGCGCCGGTTTCCAAGTAAGGAAAATTTTTGATTCCGCATTTTGGCCTCGGATAGACGGCCGGGGCGCTGCCGTGGCGCAACATGGAGCTTTTGTGGTAAGGACATACCCCAACCTGTCATAAGTGATCGCCATCTTGACATTCCTGAGCCAATCTTTGTAGTTTGGCCCTGTCAATATGTTTTTATCTAATAATAACTTAAGTCCGGTCATCTTGAATGGTCGCTGCAATTAGGAGAGAGAAAAGAAACACTTTAGCATGATGCTCTTGCAAGTTTAGAGTGGTTTTTAATTTGTCTAAACTGGATGGCTCCCACTGTCTCTCGAATCCATTCTCAAACCGTAAAGAAAGGATTAGTCAGGATCACTCTCACCGTACAATACTTGCTTAACCGTTCAGCCAGGCCAGTGTCGGTACTTCGAGGGAGGTTTTCCAACGCTTTCGCGAAGTTCCTTAATTAAGTAACCTCCTTTCCCTGTGGGCGTAGCCCCGCTAACACCTTTCTAGACACCTACTAGGTTTATAGCATTGATCGTTAAGTGAGAGTTTTCCCGAGGAGTAGCATATACTCACAGTAGGATCGGGATCCAAATATCATCGCGTGATAAAACCGAAGGAATCCTACCAGAATCATCACACTCCAAATGGTATGCAAAGCTAGCAAGTTTCAGTACTTATGAAACTCCCGATGTGGATTTTTGCCCCATGCTCTTATGACCTTGACTTTGGCCAAAATATCATAAGTCACATGTCAAGTTCTACCCGTCATTCTCCTGGTTAATTTGGACCCACCCGTACCTACCCTTGACTTTGGCCAAAATGGCAGCACGACTGTCCCAAACCAACGCATCTATCTATGCTGCACATGAATACCCAATAGCTACCAATCACTATGCCTTGACTTTGGCCAAAATACATAGCTTGAATACTTTTTGACCATTCATGTGGAATGACGGAGGGCTACGGATGGTTTTGGCAAAACCGTGAACGTAGTGAACTTGATCTAATCGATGGAACGAGATAGCTTTTAAAAGGAGTGGTTCAAGCTCCGCGTTTAAAAGTTTAGTTTTGAAAAAAACCGAGTGGTTTTCAAAGTGTTCCAATCGACTTTTACTTGGTTTATTTTCTTGCATTAGTTCTTTTAATGCATCCCATCATTTAATCCTACCATTGCAGAAAACAACCAAAATATGACGTACGCTTATGCCATTCGCATTCGCCACGGGGCTCCGTCATCACTCGTTAGGTTACTTAACTAACGACAGAGCGGGGGCTGGGCTAGCGCGGCTGTAAAACATAAGCAACGCCTAAATAGTTATCATATATAAATATATAGCAATGATAGACATTACAGATCACAGATGAATACATTGGATATACTAGGAATCCACAATCCGTTCGAGCCTGCAACGAAAAGCGGATTACACGGTCGCGGTGAATAGCCAAATAACCCACCCAAGACCCCTACGGGTGCGGCAAACTACCCGCCAAGTACTCGAAGCGAAGCAACCTCCCTCACCACCGTGAGTAGGCCACTCGGCACTTCGAGCTACCCGGTAGTTTGTGCACCCCCTCCATGGGTCTATCCTAGGAGCATAAATAGTAAAAAGAATTATACAATGACGGCAACAACCCCGACCCGGTTGTGCGGCCAAACAAATAAAAATATTACATCAATTTACATATTACAAATGAATGAAAGAAAAGCAACACTCATCTCACATCCATCCCGGCAATTCACCCGCGACGATCCAACCCATTCATATACACAAACCAATATCAAACACAGATCACAGATATGTATAACCCCGACTAATCGACATATAGCGATTAGCCGACGTTCAATACATGCAAACATCACAGATATAACCATCATAGTCAAAGTGTAGTGAAGTTTGGAAAAAAATACGGAATTATAGGCCCCCAAAAATAAATTTCTATTCTGGAAAATCTGGGCACATATAATATATCTTAAAAATCCAGAAACCAAGCCAGAGATACACTGCACCAAACTCGACCCAGTGAGGAGTCCAAACGGCGGTGGTTCCGCGGCAATAGCTTGCTGTTGCCGCGGAAACGCGGCGGTTTAGTCGACTCACTGGACCGGCTTTTGTTGTTATCTTTAAAAACCCTGAGATTATTTTAGGTGTATGACAAATTTTGTTTTGACCAGAAAAATTTTTAACAGAAACTAGGGTTTTTAAAAACTCGGTTTTTGGATTTTTCGGTTTCGAACTTCGTTACACTTCACTACCTAGCTAGTTTATGTTTAGTTAGGCTCTGATACCACTGTAAGTCCACGTTGCCCACCCCGGTGCTTACGGGGAGGCGGAAAACATAATAAAAATCGGATTTTTATCAACTATAGGCAACATGGACTATGCTTTAAGGATCTTTACTAAACAAAAACTTGCTAAAGCTAACTTGAAAGTAGCTAAGTGGTAGAAAGGTTATACCTTTGTTCTTTTGTCCTTCACTCCTTTCTCCTAGAAGTAGTGGAAGGAGGTCACCTTGTCGTCTTCTCCCGTCAAAGAAAGATCCACCCGAAAGCCTCAACCTTTGGCTTCAACTCCAAGCTAGAAGTAACTAGGGTTTAAGAAGTGCTAGTCCTTCAACCCTAGATGAGAGTAGAGAAGATCAAGAGAGGGTTTTTCTCAAGCTCAAGTGTTTCTCAACACATGAGAGGGAGAGAGCTTGAGGGAGAGGAAGAACAAGAGAGAGAAAGGATATGATAGAATGAGAAATAATTGAGCCATTCTCACTAATATGTGTGAATTATTTTAATTGAATAATTAGCTAGATAATTGTCATGGTTAATCATGACATGACCATTATCATTTCAATTTGCAAAGATCAAAAAGCATCTTCCAAAAGAAATGATGATAGTCAAAGTGTCAACCTAGGTCAACAAGTCAAAGAAATCAAATGGTCAACAACCATAACCATGGACAATCATTAAACTAATTATGAATTAACAATAATACACACATAAACATTAGGGTTAATAAAATGACAATAGCCATTAACCCTAATCAAGGTCCTCTCCCTCTGTCTCAAGCAACTGTGCATACGCACCCGTATCCGTGATCCGAGGAACACGAATACAATGAGAAAAACCAATCCCAAATCATATACTGGGATCCGTCTTAAACCAAAGCCCGCTAGTATATACTGTCCGGACAGCAAACGTGCACAAGTGCGCGGATGTGAACGAACCCTGTCGCAAAACCATGCGACCTCTACTCATTTTGCCTAAAGGCGAATAGCTCTCTGTGTGGGACTCTAAAGACTCGACACTATGTTGGAAGTGGGTTTAACCACAGACCGCAAGCGGCACTAGCTGTACGTAACGGTCCCCAGGTAGATGTCGATAAGAAGACTGACGAGGTGAACCCCATCTGAACTCCTACTGAGCCTGTATGTGACAATCTCTGTACAGTCCGGTCTGTTCATCTGATACATCGCATGGCGGGCCTAGGGGGCGGTGAACGTCAGTCCCCTAATAGCGGTACAAGTCATGCCGGAGTGAAGCTCAGAACACCCTGAGATAACACTGGAAACCTACCAATATATCTCGCTTGCCCAGGCCAGGGACTACTCGTGTAATGGCTCTCCTGGACACAGCGCGATGTCAACCCCCAATACCGGGAGAGACGAATCCTGTCTAACCGTCACTGCCTCCAAGTGCTTCGGGACTGCACCCAAAAACTACCTGTTTGCACGACTCCTTTGAGCCGTGGTAGGGTAGTAATCAAAGTGCAGTGGGAACACACTCGAGGCGAAGTGACAGTGTCAAGTCAGCGGACTAAGCTGTACTCATGTCACCTGGGAACTGATAACTGACGATAGGTATAATACCAACCAATAGTTCCCGACGAGTCCTGTCCAGTGTACTCGTAACCCAACGAGCTCCCATATACTATCTCAAGTACGACGTACTGACGGCTGTGGGACAGGCCGTCTCCCACACTGGGATGAGAAGCGCATACGCTAGTCTACTCCAGAGTATCGATGCCCTGTCTCGATAGTCCAACGACTAGGGACATGTATAAGGATGTGCTTATAGATCACCCAGCTCCCACGAGTGTGAGCGCCATCACAACGCTGGTAATCAAGCAAAGATCCTCAGGGCTCTACTAATATGTATAACAGCAATATGCTAAAAGAAACACATGCACATATTAAAGCAGAGACAAACCAAGTAGCATACTACCATTTCGAGCAAGATTGTATATACAACTGTGAATATCCCAAGCTTCCATCAAGTAATATACAAACTAGTATGATACAGTAATGGCCTCTAGGGCATATTCACTAACAATCTCCCACTTGCACTAAGGCCATGTACTGGCGTATCGAAGACCTATCATCTCGATCAGCCGCTTGAACTGAGTCTGGGGCAAGGCCTTGGTGAATGGATCTGCTGTGTTATCCTCTGATGCAACTCTCCGGACCTCGATCTCCTGGCGATCCACGATCTCCCTGATCAGGTGATACCGCCTTAAGATGTGTCTGGATTTCTGATGGGATCTGGGTTCCTTCGCTAAAGCTATAGCCCCGTTGTTGTCGCAATACAGAGGTATTGGGTCAACAATGGACGGAACCACCTGAAGTTCTCTCAAGAACTTCTTCATCCAGACAGCTTCTTTTGCGGCATCAGATGCAGCGATGTATTCCGCTTCCATCGTCGAGTCTGCAACGGTTTCCTGTTTGGAGCTCTTCCAACACACCGCCCCTCCATTGAGGCTGAAGACAAAACCCGACATGGACTTGGAATCATCCTTGTCACTCTGGAAACTGGAGTCAGCAAAGGCCTCAATCTGCAGGTCTTTTCCGCCATACACCAAGAACATCTCCTTAGTCCTTCTCAGGTACTTGAGAATGTTCTATACTGCTATCCAATGTTTCTCCCCTGGGTTTGACTGATACCTTCTTACCACACTCAGCGCATAAGCCACATCCGGTCTGGTACACAACATCGCATACATTATAGAGCCTACCGCAGAAGCGTAGGGTATAATAGACATGCGATCCCTCTCCAAATCATTCTTGGGAGACATCTCTTTGGATAGGGTGATCCCATGATAAGCCGGTAGATTACCGCGCTTGGAATCTTCCATACTGAATCTTTTCAGTATGGCGTCGATGTACCTGGACTGCGAAAGTCCTAATATCCTCTTGGATTTGTCACGGTAGATCCGGATACCCAAAATGTATGAGGCATCACCCAGGACTTTAATGGAGAACCTGTGTGACAAGAACCCCTTGACAGATTGTAGCATAGGAATGTCATTTCCTATTAAGAGAATGTCATCCACGTATAAAACGAGGAATACTACAGTTCTCGCTACAAATCTACAATAGATGCATGGTTCATCTGGATTTTTGATAAAGCCAAATTCGTTGACCGTCTCATCAAAACAGATGTTCCAACTCCGCGATGCCTGCTTTAGTCCATAAATGGACTTAAGCAACTTGCACACCTTTCCGCTGCTCCCACTCTGAATGAAACCCTCTGGCTGATCCATATAGACACACTCCTCTAAATGACCATTTAGAAAAGCTGTCTTTACGTCCATCTGCCAAATCTCATAATCGTGGAAGGCAGCAATGGCAAGAAGGATCCGAATGGATTTCAGCATAGCTACTGGAGAAAAGGGTTCTTCATAGTCCAAACCAGGTCGCTGACGAAAGCCCTTTGCTACCAGTCTAGCTTTATAGGTCTCAACCTGTCCATCTACACCAATCTTCCTTTTGAAGATCCACTTGCATCCTACGGGTTTTACCCCGTCTGGAGCAATGTCCAACGTCCATACTTTGTTGGTGTACATGGACTCCATCTCGGTCCGCATTGCATCCAGCCATTTTACCGAGTCGACGCTCTGAATGGCTTGCTGGAAGCTAGTAGGCTCATCATAGTCTATGATGCAATCCTCTCTATCCCCGTCAATGAGAAAACCGTAGTATCTCTCGGGCGGATGAGACTGCCTACTACTCCTGCGGAGTGGCGTGGGAATGTCCTGATCTTTCGAACCCTCTGGTTCAACCAAGCTTTCAGTAATAGCTCGTGGTTCTGGAATTTCTTCCAGTTCTATTGTGCTCCCACTTAATTCTTTTTCTATGAACTGGTGTTCTAGAAAGTGGGCATGGCGAGAAACAAGGACTTTTTGTTCCTCTTCGCAATAGAAGTAATATCCCTTGGAGTTCTTTGGATATCCCACAAACTTGCACTGTACTGAGCGTGCCTCGAGCTTATCCGCATGTTGCTTTTTTACAAAAGCTGGACATCCCCATGTCTTAATATGATTAAGATAGGGTTTCTTCCCACACCACATCTGATATGGTGTAGTAGGCACAGTCTTAGTTGGAACCCGGTTCAAAAGGTATGCAGCTGATTCTAGAGCATATCCCCAAAACGATCGCGGCAACTCAGCGTTACTCATCATGGACCGTACCATATCTAATAGGGTTCGGTTCCGTTTCTCCGATACACCGTTATGTTGTGGAGTGTATGGAGGAGTAAGCTGAGAGAGAATTCCATTCTCTTTTAAGTAACCCAGGAACTCGGCACTCAAGTATTCACCACCTCGATCAGATCTCAGTGTCTTTATACTTTTGCCTGTTTGTTTTTCTACTTCATTCTTATATTCCTGGAATTTTTCAAAAGCCTCGGATTTATGTTTCATTAAGAAGACATAACCGTACCTTGAAAAGTCATCCCTAAAAGTAATGAAGTAAGAATAACCGCTTCGCGCATGTGTAGACATTGGACCGCACACGTCGCTGTGTACGAGTCCCAAGAGCTCGCTCGCTCTTTCTCCGTGTCCAGTGAACGGAGTCTTTGTCATCTTTCCCTTGAGACAGGATTGACAAGTTGCATACGATTGATATTCGAACGAATCCAAATATTCTTCTGTGTGTAACTTAGTCAACCTTCTCTCATTGATGTGACCCAGTCTACAATGCCATAAGAAAGTTTTATTGATTTCTGGAGACTTTCTTTTGTGTGTATTCTGGACATTGAAAATCTGTGGTTGGTTTAATACGTATATACCGTTGTTCAATGTACCTGACCCAATCAAAGCTTGATTAAGGTGAATGTTCACTACATTACTTACAAATGCAAATTCATAACCTTTTTAGATAATAAAGATACAGAAATGATATTACAGGTTGCATTTGGTACATAATAACAACTACGCAAAACCAAAAAATTTCCATCTGACAATCCCAGGTGATAGTCCCCCACGGCCTCAGCATCCATGCTAGCACCGTTCGCAACTCTGAGGGTCATGTCACCTGCCTTCAAAACTCTACGCTTTCTCAACGCCCGCAAAGAATTACAGATATGAGATCCTGATCCGGTATCCAATACCCAGGAAGTAGAGTTTATCGATAGACAGTTTTCAATAACATACACACCTGAAGCTGAAGCTGCAACTCGCTTCAAATCCTGTGTTCTGGCTCTCCAAGCCTTGCAATCCTGTTTCCAGTGACCACTTTTGTGACAAAAGAAGCATTCTTCCTTCCCCACTAGCTTCCCCGCTATCTTTGTTGCTTTACCTTTTCCCTTCGTATCCACTTTACCGACACCTCCTCTTGGTTTGGCGGGGGCTTTCTTCTTCTTACCCTTGGCTTTCGCCTTGGATCTAGAAGAGGAAGATCCTCCTACCAACAAAGCGGATGTCTCCCTACCTTTCTGTAGGGTGCCCTCAGCACTCCTCAACATGTTCAGAAGTTCGGAAAGTTCTACCTCCTTTCCTTGCATGTTGAAGTTAAGAATAAACTGGGCGTAAGTGGAAGGAAGGGACTGGAGAATCAAATCAGTATAGAGTTCATTCTCCAACGTGGTCCCAAGGTCCACGAGCTCCTCAATGCAGCCAATCATCTTAAGCACGTGTTCCGCTACCGATGATCCGATGGCCAACCGTGCCGAAAATAGCTTCTTCGACACTTCGTATCTTGCGATACGAGACTGCTCCCCATACAGTTCTTTTGTATGAAGAAATATGGACTCAAGGTCCATATTCTCGTGCCTCCTCTGATGTTCATTGTCCATCGAGGCTAATACGAGGCATTTGGCCTTCGCGCAATCTATCTCCCATGTCTTACGGATTTCCTTATCCGCGATGGTGGAGGTGGGACCTGGGACAGGGGGAGCTTTTGTGGTAAGGACATACCCCAACCTGTCATAAGTGATCGCCATCTTGACATTCCTGAGCCAATCTTTGTAGTTTGGCCCTATCAATATGTTTTTATCTAATAATAACTTAATTCCGGTCATCTTGAATGGTCGCTGCAATTAGGAGAGAGAAAAGAAACACTTTAGCATGATGCTCTTGCAAGTTTAGAGTGGTTTTTAATTTGTCTAAACTGGATGGCTCCCACTGTCTCTCGAATCCATTCTCAAACCGTAAAGAAAGGATTAGTCAGGATCACTCTCACCGTACAATACTTGCTTAACCGTTCAGCCAGGCCAGTGTCGGTACTTCGAGGGAGGTTTTCCAACGCTTTCGCGAAGTTCCTTAATTAAGTAACCTCTTTTCCCTGTGGGCGTAGCCCCGCTAACACCTTTCTAGACACCTACTAGGTTTATAGCATTGATCGTTAAGTGAGAGTTTTCCCGAGGAGTAGCATATACTCACAGTAGGATCGGGATCCAAATATCATCGCGTGATAAAACAGAAGGAATCTTACCAGAATCATCACACTCCAAATGGTATGCAAAGCTAGCAAGTTTCAGTACTTATGAAACTCCCGATGTGGATTTTTGCCCCATGCTCTTATGACCTTGACTTTGGCCAAAATATCATAAGTCACATGTCAAGTTCTACCCGTCATTCTCCTGGTTAATTTGGACCCACCAGTACCTACCCTTGACTTTGGCCAAAATGGCAGCACGACTGTCCCAAACCAACGCATCTATCTATGCTGCACATGAATACCCAATAGCTACCAATCACTATGCCTTGACTTTGGCCAAAATACATAGCTTGAATACTTTTTGACCATTCATGTGGAATGACGGAGGGCTACGGATGGTTTTGGCGAAACCGTGAACGTAGTGAACTTGATCTAATCGATGGAACGAGATAGCTTTTAAAAGGAGTGGTTCAAGCTCCACGTTTAAAAGTTTAGTTTTGAAAAAAACCGAGTGGTTTTCAAAGTGTTCCAATCGACTTTTACTTGGTTTATTTTCTTGCATTAGTTCTTTTAATGCATCCCATCATTTAATCCTACCATTGCAGAAAACAACCAAAATATGACGTACGCTTATGCCATTCGCATTCGCCACGGGGCCCGTCATCACCCGTTAGGTTACTTAACTAACGACAAAGCGGGGGCTGGGCTAGCGCGGCTGTAAAACATAAGCAACGCCTAAATAGTTATCATATATAAATATATAGCAATGATAGACATTACAGATCACAGATGAATACATTGGATATACTAGGAATCCGCAATCCGTTCGAGCCTGCAATGAAAAGCGGATTACACGGTCACGGTGAATAGCCAAATACCCCACCCAAGACCCCTACGAGTGCGGCAAACTACCCGCCAAGTACCCGAAGCCAAGCAACCTCTCTCACCACCGTGAGTAGGCCACTCGGCACTTCGAGCCACCCGGTAGTTTGTGCACCCCCTCCATGGGTCTATCCTAGGAGCATAAATAGTAAAAATAATTATACAATGACGGCAACAACCCCGACCCGGTTGTGCGGCCAAACAAATAAAAATATTACATCAATTTACATATTACAAATGAATGAAAGAAAAGCAACACTCATCTCACATCCATCCCGGCTATTCACCCGCGACGATCCAACCCATTCATATACACAAACCAATATCAAACACAGATCACAGATATGTATATCCCCGACTAATCGACATATAGCGATTAGCCGACGTTCAATACATGCAAACATCACAGATATAACCATCATAGTCAAAGTGTAGTGAAGTTCGGAAAAAAATATGGAATTATAAGCCCCCAAAAATAAATTTCTATTCTGGAAAATCTGGGCACATATAATATATCTTAAAAATCCAGAAACCAAGCCAGAGATACACTGCACCAAACTCGACCCAGTGAGGAGTCCAAACGGCGGCGGTTCCGCGGCAATAGCTTGCTGTTGCCGCGGAAACGCGGCGGTTTAGTCGACTCACTGGACCGGGTTTTGTGGTTATCTTTAAAAAACCCTGAGATGATTTTAGGTGTATGACAAATTTTGTTTTGACCAGAAAATTTTTTAACAGAAACTAGGGTTTTTAAAAACTCGGTTTTTGGATTTTTCGGTTTCGAACTTCGTTACACTTCACTACCTAGCTAGTTTATGTTTAGTTAGGCTCTGATACCACTGTAAGTCCACGTTGCCCACCCCGGTGCTTACGGGGAGGCGGAAAACATAATAAAAATCGGATTTTTATCAACTATAGGCAACATGGACTATGCTTTAAGGATCTTTACTAAACAAAAACTTGCTAAAGCTAACTTGAAAGTAGCTAAGTGGTAGAAAGGTTATACCTTTGGTCTTTTGTCCTTCTCTCCTTGCTCCTAGAAGTAGTGGAAGGAGGTCACCTTGCCGTCTTCTCCCGTCAAAGAAAGATCCACCCGAAAGCCTCAACCTTTGGCTTCAATTCCAAGCTAGAAGTAACTAGGGTTCAAGAAGTGCTAGTCCTTCAACCCTAGATGAGAGTAGAGAAGATCAAGAGAGGGTTTTTCTCAAGCTCAAGTGTTTCTCAACACATGAGAGGGAGAGAGCTTGAGGGAGAGGAAGAACAAGAGAGAGAAAGGATATGATAGAATGAGAAATAATTGAGCCATTCTCACTAATATGTGTGAATTATTTTAATTGAATAATTAGCTAGATAATTGTCATGGTTAATCATGACATGACCATTATCATTTCAATTTGCAAGGATCAAAAAGCATCTTCCAAAAGAAATGATGATGGTCAAAGTGTCAACCTAGGTCAACAAGTCAAAGAAGTCAAACGGTCAACAACCATAACCATGGACAATCATTAAACTAATTATTAATTAACAATAATACACACATAAACATTAGGGTTAATAAAATGACAATAGCCATTAACCCTAATCAAGGTCCCCTCCCTCTGTCTCAAGCAACTGTGCATACGCACCCGTATCCGTGATCCGAGGAACACGAATACAATGAGAAAAACCAATCCCAAATCATATACTGGGATCCGGCTTAAACCAAAGCCAGCTAGTATATACTGTCCGGACAGCAAACGTGCATAAGTGCGCGGATGTGAACGAACCCTGTCGCAAAACCATGCGACCTCTACTCATTTTGCCTAAAGGCGAATAGCTCTCTGTGTGGGACTCTAAAGACTCGACACTACGCTGGCAGTGGGTTTAACCACAGACCGCAAGCGGCACTAGCTGTACGTAACGGTCCCCAGGTAGATGTCGATAAGAAGACTGACGAGGTGAACCCTATCTGAACTCCTACTGAGCCTGTATTGACAATCTCCGTACAGTCCGGTCTGTTCGTCTGATACATCGCATGGCGGGCCTAGGGGGCGGTGAACGTCAGTCCCCTAATAGCGGTACAAGTCGTGCCGGAGTGAAGCCCAGAACACCCTGAGATAACACTGGAAACCTACCAGTATATCTCGCTTGCCCTGGCCAGGGACTACTCGTGTAATGGCTCTCCTGGACACAGCGCGATATCAACCCCCAATACCGGAAGAGACGAATCCTGTCTAACCGTCACTGCCTCCAAGTGCTTCGGGACTGCACCCAAAAACTACCTGTTTGCATGAATCCTTTGAGCCGTGGTAGGGTAGTAATCAAAGTGCAGTGGGAACACACTCGAGGCGAAGTGACAGTGTCAAGTCAGCGGACTAAGCTGTACTCATGTCACCTGGGAACTGATAACTGACGATAGGTATAATACCAACCAACAGTTCCCGAAGAGTCCTGTCCAGTGTACTCGTAACCCAACGATCACCCGTATACTATCTCAAGTACGACGTACTGACGGCTGTTGGACAGACCGTCTCCCACACTGGAATGAGAAGCGCATACGCTAGTCTACTCCGGAGTATCGATGCCCAGTCTTGATAGTCCAACGACTAGGGACCTGTATAAGGATGTGCTTATAGATCACCCAGCTCCCACGAGTGTGAGCGCCATCACAACGCTGGTAATCAAGCAAAGATCCTAAGGGCTCTACTAATATGTATAACAGCAAAATGCTAAAAGAAACACATGCACATATTAAAGCAGATACAAACCAAGTAGCATACTACCATTTCGAGCAAGATTGTATATACAACTGTGAATATCCCAAGCTTTCATCAAGTAATATACAAACTAGTATGATACAGTAATGGCCTCTAGGGCATATTCACTAACATAGGTTAAGTATGATAGCCTTAACCATTGTAGAGAATAAACCATAGGTTAAGGGTTTGGGTTTGGTTAACTAATGACTCCACAAAACTCCAAAGAGAAATGACAAAGTCAAAGCTTCATGAAGCTTCATGAAAGCTCATGAAAAAGCTAACCCAAAAGCTAACCCTAATCCAAACCCTAACTAGGTTTAAACCCAACAAACATGTTGCATTTGTAACCCTAACTTGTTACAATATTATATATCACATATACAATATTTAATGTAACAAAAGAAAATAATACAATTAACATATATCGCATATACATCAATGTATTATCCGGTGAGAAAATGAATCAATAAAGCGAGCTTATATTAGTTAACGTAATGTAATATATCTCATATATAATTATACATTAAATTATCGAATCAACACTTGATCCGATAATCCGGCTATATTGCATATAACCGACTATTATAACATGTACCAATTCATCGAATCAACACTTGATCCGATGACCCGGCTATATCATATATACCCGGCCGATATCATATATCGCGAGAATAGAATACGGTATCTCATATCGTATTATTCTCGGTCCCGCACATATCACATATGTGCTCCTACTCCGTTTTGCCTGAGCCAGGAAACCTCTTTGTAGGACTCTAAAGAATCGTCAATACGCCGGCAGTAGGTGATGATCATATCAAACACACACAAGCTGCAAGCGGTCAGCTAAACGTAACAGCCACCCAGGTATTGAGCGATCAGAAGATCAACAAGCAAGCCTGTACATTCTCCTGTGAATCCAATCAGTAACACTACCGTACAGTCCGGTCTCTTCGTCTGATATGTCGCATATTCGGTCTAGGGGTGGTAAACGTTAGACCCCAGTAACCGATAAGTCGTGTCGATGTGAGGCTCATAACGGGTCGAGAAACTACTGATAACACTTACCAGTAAATCTCCATAACATCCTTGGCCAGTGACTTCCAGTTATAGCCAATCGAACACAGCGCAACAACTCCCTATACCGGGAGAGACGAAACCCCTCCTATCGCTCATTGCCTCCATGTGATTCGGGACCCAAAAGCCGCCGTTTTGCACGCCCTCTTGGACATGGTAATGTGGAAATCAAAGCACAATGGGAATCACACAAGACTCTATGACGATCTCGGGTCTACAGACTAACCTGTACCAGTGTCACCAAAGAACTGCTATCTGACGATAGCTATAATACCATCTAGGAGTTCTCGGCGAGTCCGTTTAGTGTACCCAGTCTCCACTGAGCACCCATACACCATCTTTGATGTCAAACACCGATGGATATGGGATCATCCATCGCCCATCATATGGGTCAAGATGAGTATACGCTAGTCTACTCTGGTGTATCGATGCCTTGTCTCGATACACCCTCGACTAGGAATAGTTATAAGATGTACCCGTTGACTACCATGGCCCCACTAGTATGATCTCATCATAGTCCTAGTAGTCGAGTGCATATCCTAAGGTCTTTATCAACATGTGAGAGTAAGACAATAAATTAATACAAGTCAACATGTTAAGACAAAGTGAAACTAAATAGCATACTATCATGTCGAGCAAGAAAGTCCTCTCTATATATATCCAAGCATCCACTATAATATACATCATATGTACAACAATGGCCTCTAGGGCATATATATAACTAACAGATATGAATATACAAGTTTGAGTAGGATACAACAGTAACCCACCTACCAAAGCAATCACTGAAAGGAATGTGTGCCCCAAGCCGCTGATAATCCAAGCGATAAAACCTGCAAGAAACTGCGGCACAACGAGGGTGAGTTGCCAACTCAGTGAATAAAAGTACATCATAAGGTAGAAATTAAAATGCACAACGATACCTAGGTCATAAGTATTGTACTATCATATCCTGTACTAATATAATATATGATATGCATATGTATCATAAATGTAACTCTATCCATCACATGAACCCAAAATAGAAGGTATCAATACAATTGAACTGTATCTAGGTATAAGCCCAAAAGTAGCCAAAATATATATGTAAACATCTTCTTTAAAATAGCCGCGGAATACATATGTCACGGCATAAAAGCAGACATGATAGTGTGAAGTATAATAGGTATCTTATTTAAGATATACGTCCAGCTGTTTTAGTGAAGAGTTTTAAGAGGTTTATAATTTAAAAGATCCCAGTGTAATATCAGACATGTCAAAATAATGAGGCTATAACTCGATTTTTGAATTCCTTTCTATATGCAATTAATCGTATAAATATATGCAGGTACTGTCCCCCGGATCAGTCCTAGTCGGCTACAATAACTCATAACATAACTGTATACCTCATATGATAGCAACATATCAATATCTGGATGTCCAGCATCGACACCCGAAATCAGAAATCCCTCGTGTCCATCACCGACACGCAAATCCTCAAATCTCTCGTGTCCATTACCGACATGCAAATGCAGATATCGTCGACACCATCTCAACCGATGATCGCCACCCGATATCCTTGGTCCCGGTCAGTATCCCGTGGATATCCGCCGTGCCCAAATCGAGCCCCGGTCAGTATCCCCTGGATATCTGTCGTGCTCATCTCTATCTCCGTTATCGAGTGTCCTCGCTAGACTCCCCGCCTCAAATGAGGCTTTCCTGCCTCTCGGTCTCGACCGGGTCCACCATGTATCCGACTGTATACTCCCCCACTCAGCCCGGATAAGTAGCAAGTCCATAACCGTATATCTCCCCCACTCGGTTCGGAATAAAACAATCAGAAAACATCAAGATCATGGTGGACGTCAACTCATCATATCCAAAAATATCAAGTAAAGAATAAGAATACTTGCATAGATCATTCTGATGATATATTATATATATACATATATAACAGCGTTCCATACCACTGATATATATCATCAAGGTAAAACATCCTGAAAACTCATAAGAATCTAATACAAATAACCACGTTACCGATGTTCACAAAATTTCAGCAGGTATGGATGGTACAGTACGTAAATATAGTCATACAAGTAATAAACGTAACAGTTCTACTGTGTCATGGCAATACTAATGATGTGTAGTGTAGCATACGCGTCTGTGCTCGTGCAACATGGTAATCATTAGTATTTGTACAAGTGTTCTATAAGTGTATAAAGCATACTCGTATCGACATCTACATACGCATCACGTAGTATAACAGTCATACAGTGACATGGCAATACCAATGAGGTATAGTGTAACATATGCGTATGTACTTGTGCAACATAATACTCATTGGTAGTTGTGCAGTGTTCTATCATTGCGTTCGTAGCACGGAAACGTATAACATCGATAAACATATCGTGAACATGTAAAGTAAATCTAAGCGTAACTATTAAATGTAACTACTTGCTATGAGCTATACCATTATCTTTGAAAATGGAACGAAACGTTAGTTTTGAAATAAGGAAGCTATCTTAGGTTAAAAATAGATATTCGTCTTGGAAATTGGCATCGCATCCTTGTCATTTATCATTAAAAGGGAAACGAATCGTTAGTTTTTAAAAGAGTATAGCTCACTCAAGTATTATGTTCTAAATCAAAATAAAACATGACTCCACGAGTCTAAAGAAAACTTGGCCGTATTCGGCACGATAATCTCATTATCACAACTACGGTATGATTCCTCGTACAATATCCATATTATCACACTATCCATATCGTACGGATCTATAATCACGTACGTATGTCACCAAAGCTATGTATGAAACTATATGCATATGAAAGACATATTAGATGTGAAACTATAACAATAACATTAACTACTAACTAGATAGTATAATTATCCTAGTTATATGGTTGCGGGGGTGCTATACGCCATCCACCTGACTTCCCCCGTAGATGTAAATCTACTCACCAACTTGTCGAGCTTGTTGAATCCACGATTGCTATGTCCGCCAACTCCGTCTCGGAAACCTTCGCGATCGTATCAATAATCGTAATTAAATCATATCAATGTAAATATCATATCGAAAACCAAGACAACGAGCTAAGCACCCGTAGGTTAGAACTTACAGCTCACTTACTCACAAAATGACAAGATAACCCTGTTGTTAACGTACAAACGTCAACAATTCAGTTACGGCACAGAAATACGAAAATCCGTATCGGAATATCGGAAACTTTAACAAAACCCAAACTAAACATTCCCAGATTTCTCTGTATGCATATTGGGACAAATCAAACAATACAGTAACTTATAAAATATCCAAATAAAGCTACAGAAGAAAAATCAACACAAAACTCCCTCAGAAGTCCGGCGGCGCCGGTCAAAATGCAAATGTCGCCGGGTCAATCATGGAATTAGGGACTCGGGCTTTAGGGTACATCTCCTAGTAGTCTCATCATGCTACAGTCTTGTTAGTTTTTCTAGTGGTTACACCTAGTGGTTCCAGATTCAATTTCAGTATGACCAATATCATAAAAATATAGTTTTTCTGATACTGCACATAGTAAACAGATATCAAACAGAAATGATTAAGTAAAGAGAGAAGGATATATACCTATATAGTAGTAGTATAAGGAAATCCTGCTCAAGAAGTATATGTGGAAGCATCAAGGGTTTGTATTGGCTCAAGCATGAAGATGTGAACAATATTCATGAAGGAAATCATGGCTTTACCCTTTGGATGTGATGAACACTTAGAATGTTTTTGTTAGAGTTGAAGAAGCTTGTTGTTTCAGTTTAGAAAAGTAAATAGAATTTCCTATGTGTTGTGTTGTGTAGAGAGAGCATGAGGTGGAGGGTTATAAGGTGGAGGTGTCAATTAAGAAGGAGGAGGTGGAGGAAGGAGGGTGAGTGTGTGTGTGTTGGTGTGAAGGTTAAACCTAGCTAACATAATCCCATCCTCAACTTAAATAAAAAGAAACAAAAGAAAGCCCTTTTTCTTTAATTAAAACCCTTCAAGTAAAAATCTAAATCCATTTTTAAAAAAGAAAGAAAGAAATGAAATACTTATCATAACACTTAAATATCATTATTTTAATGTAAAATATCATGTCATGTTAAAATATCATTTTTATGATATCATACACTTTTCTTCATATTTACCAAATAATTCCATTTTTACGGATATAATTCCGACACCAAATTTTGTATGTGATATCGCTTTTGTAAACTCATTATCTCCATATTTAAAAATATTTATACTTTTCCAAAATGTTACACTCCACTACCACCACGGCCACCCCAAAATCCTCACAAAAACTCCATACTTCCTTCATAAAAAATGTGCACAAGCTCACTACAAGCAAGATGGTATGAACAAGTTGAGGTTTTGAAGACTTAGGGCAACTCAAGAAAATTCTTGAGTTTCCAAATGAGGTATAAATCTACATCTTTAGTCAAGATTGTAGCTTTCCTTGTATTCTATTGTAGTTTGGAGCCAAAACGGTATAGTTTAGTGATGATGGGATTTTCCAAGTTGAGGTTAGGGTTTATTTTGAATTGATATGGTGAAATTGAGGCTTAGTAGTGACCTTAAGTCCCTGTGGTGTCGATTTTATGGACCCAAAACAGAGACTAAAACCCTAAGATTTAGTTTAGAATTTTCCCGTGTCGGTTTTGTAAAATTGTGAGGTCTATAGAGAATTTGGAGCTACCTGGAGTGTTTTTAAGAAAATCAAACAAGTAGAATGACTTAGATAGACCACTATAAGACCACCCCGAGAAGACGAGACCAAATGTCCCTACTTGAACCGACGACACCCGTAATTTTTATGTTCTCGCCGGGCCAATGTTTGCCTCTGGTGATGGGTTTTGGCCTATAGCTCACACACCTTATTAACTATCTCCTGTTTTGTTTGTTTAGTCCCAAATTCCCTGAGTCAAAATCTGGAGCTATTTTTCGAAGTTGCTGTTTTGAGTTTTGTGGATTTTAATAACTTGAGTTTTGATATTGTGTTTTATCTCGATCGATTGGCGTTCGTACGTCGATGTCGAGGGTTATTTGGTTTTTCTGGCATACGTAGGCCGTAGGTTCTAACCTATGTGTGTCTCGTGTGCCGTATCGGGTTTTCTTGTATTTGATTCTGGTATTACGATATAACGTATTGAAAACTGTAGGTACCCCGCGTGGACTTCAGGACGACGAGGGAGAGCATGGCGTCATTGACTTCGGCAAGCGAGGATCAAGGTGAGTAGATGTATATCTACGGGGGAAGTCGGGTGGATGGCGTATAGCACCCCCGCAACAGTAGAATAGGGTATTACTATATTAGTAAGTTTGGATGCGATATTTGGATACTTAGCGAATAGGGTATTTAGAAGACCTTAGGTTAGATTAGGTTGATCTAGGAAGATCTATCCATAGGATGATTACCTTGGTGGCGAATCACAGGTTATATGTAGTCACACACACACGCACACACACACACACACACACTTGATTTCATGTGTATAAGTGTGTATATATATATGTATGTGTGTATGTGTATATATATATATATACACATACATATACACGGGTGATGAGGATAGTATGCGATATGTAGAGATGAGTCGATATGATCGGGTATGATGCCTTGAAATTTTGATATGTGATCGAGTCATGATATGGTATATGATATGATATTATAATGGATCGTTGGGCGATATGTATTCATACATACGATAATATGTGTATTGATAATATTTGAATGTACGAGACTTTAGAGCTGTACCCCTGATCATGATATTGTACGATGATGATACTGTATAAAGGATGATGTATATATGATATTTGACCCGTACCCTCGATTTTGGGGATGCCGTACGATGGATTTTATAGTACGAGGTATAAATATGATGATTGATCCGCACTCTTGACTCGAGGATGCCGTACTATGTATTATACAGTACGTAAATGCTATGAGGCTGGATCGCCGACTACTAGGTATATTGACTCGAAATATATGTAGATTTTCTTATCTTTCCGACTAATTCCTTAGTTTAGTCTCTTAGTTGTTAAATAGATGCTAGACTAGGCTCGAGTTATACCTATTTTCAAAACTAACAAATCGTGAGTATTTTCAAACGACAAACCGATGGATGCTACGGATTTTTCAAAGGACATATCTTTTCTCAAAAACACCGTAGCCCCTACTTTTCTAAAAAACCACGAATCGTGCTATTTCAAAACACTAAAATTGTATGACTCGAATACAGATATGTATATTTTATAATGTTACGTTTACTATTCGCTTTTCCGTTATATTTATGTTGTTCTCATTGCATTGCATATTTATTACATGTGTTTCTTTAGCTATTATGAATCTCGTCTGTTAGGACACCAGCACCATTACCGATGATGCGTATGTTCCACGTACACTTGCTTGCCGTCTCACACAAATCATCATCGGCAATTGCCATGTCACGTACACTTTAGAAAACATTACTTCATTGGTATAACCTGCTAGCTGGTAGTTTCAACATATTATTAGTATGCTTGCTCTCACATGCTAGTTTAGATATCGCATTCCTTACTTAGATACCCCATGCATTTATATATTCATTCTGTTATGCAATATTGTGGGCTTTATGCCGATATTCACTGCTATTGACTCTTGATTTTGGGATTTTCCATGAGATTTCTGGATTTGGGAGAAAACCGAAAGAATTTTATGAACTCATTATCATTTTACACATTTGCAAGTTGCGGTTTTTTCGTGATATGATGTATATGGCGTCCACCATGAGTTTTCTTGATTGAGTTGGTTTTCGAGACCCGATTCGAGGAGTAGGATGAACCGTTTTGGGTACATGGTAGACCCGGTAAGGTACCACGGGGCAAGAAGCTCGAGTTGTAGACGATGAGCCTGGCAGGGGCAGACTGTTAGTGGATGTTGCACACCCTCACAACTCTTATAAGGAGGCGGAAGTGGCAAATGAAAAATTTCTTGCATGCAACACCCACATAAAACCTAGATCTTGTGCTTAAACCTTAACTAGCAAACCCTATCTAGAGTTCTTAACTACTATGAAAGGGTTATACCTAATGAACCGGTCCTTCGGGTCTTCTTTTGGAAGCAACTCCTAGGCTCTTTGGATGCTTGCAATGCCCTTGATCTCCGGTCACCTCAAGATGTAGATGATCCACCCGAGAGCTATGGAACAAGCTTCAAACTCTTCTCAAGAGTTAACTAAGAGATCAAGTGTGCTAGAAGCGATCACTTAGATGATGTAGAGATCAAGTAGTGGATTATCTTTTAGCTCTAAGCTTTTGATTCACAACACATGTGAAGGATAAAGCTAAGAGGAGGAAGAAGGAGATAATGAGGAGAGAGAATGTGAGAGTGATGAATGAAAAAATCAAGCATGGAAAAATGATATGGCTAAAGGAAAATAATCGAAGCATGTATTATTTTTCTCCAAAATAATGCACCATGCTTCAATAGTAATCCCAAATGAATATAAAATGATATAAGCCATTCCTTCATCCATGCTTTGACTCTCTCCAAATTCCACCTCATAAGTTCCATTTTCACAAAATGAAAACTATTTATGTGGTGTCCCCTTCTAGAAGGTATTCTTGTACAATTACAAGAATACCCCTCCAATGTATACCGTATAAGTATACCCGTATCCGAATTCCGAAAAATACGAATACAAATAATCCAATAATATAATACCGGTATCCGGCTTAAACCAAAGCCTACCAGTATTATCGTTCCGATCTTTATTCTTGTAGCCAGTACACGAACATGATCGAAACCCTACCGTAACAACTTACGACCTCTACATCTTTTTCCTGAACCAGGGAACCCTCTGTGTGGGACTCTAAAGACTCGACAATATGCTGGCAGTGGGTTTAACCACAAGCACGTCAGCGGCACTAGCTGTGCGTAACGGCTACCCAGGTACATGACGAAAAGGTGGCCGATGAGCAAACTCATCACAACCCTAACGAGCCTGTAAGCAACACTTACCGTACAGTCCGGTCTCTTCGTCTGATACGTCGCATATGATGTCTAGGGGTGGTAAATGTCAGACCCCAGTAATTTTATAAGTCATGCTGATTTATGGCCCATAACGGTTCGAGAAACTACTGATAACTCTTATCAGTAAATCTCGACAACCCTGGCCAGGGATTTGCTGTTATGGCCGATCAAGCATAGTGCGACATTAACTCCCTATACCGGTAGAGACGAAACCCCTCCTATCGCTCACTGCCTCCATGTGATTCGGGACTGTACCCAAAATCCACCTGTTTGCACGACTCAGTAGAGCCGTGGTAGGGAGGAAATCAAAGCTCAGTGGGAATCACACAAGACACTATGACGATCTCGGGTCTACAGACTAACCTGTACAAGTGTCACCAGAGAACTGCTATCTAACAATAGGTATATATACCATCTAGGAGTTCTCAGCGAGTCCTTTTCGGTGTACCCATTCTCCAATGAGCACCTGTGTACAATCTTTGATGTCAAACACCAATGGTTGTGGGATCAACCATCGCCCCCAGGGTCAAGAAACGTACACACTAGTCTACTCTTGTAATATCGATGCCCTATCTCGATATACCCTCGACTAGGAACTAAATAAGGAATATGCTTTTAGACTGTTCAGGCCCCACTAGTATGATCTACATCATAATCCTGGTAGTCAAGCATAATCCTAAGGGCTTCATCAACATGTATATAAGATATGAAATACAACACATCACACGTTAAGATGAATATAAACCAGATAGCATACTATCATTTCGAGCAAAGATTGTTTCTGTACATATACATGCCTAGCATCCTATACAATACAGGCCTCTAGGGCATACATATCTAACAATCTCCCACTTGCACTAAGGCCTGCAGCTGGTGCAATAAGTACCCACTGTCTACACTAGAACCAGTTGCCGGCATACCGCATGCCCAACATCTCGAACAGTTTCTCAAACTGGACTTGAGGGATGGCCTTGGTGAATGGATCTGCTGTGTTGTCTTTCGTGTCTACTCTCCGTACCTCAATGTCCTCGCGATCAACTATCTCCCTGATGAGGTGATACCGCCTCAAGATATGTCTTGATTTTTGTTGGGACCGCGGTTCCTTTGCCAAAGCCATGGCTCCATTGTTATCGCAATACAGAGGTATTGGATTAGCAATGGATGGAACCACCTGAAGTTCAGAAATGAACTTCCTCATCCAGACTGCCTCTTTTGGGGCATCATTAGCAGCAATATACTCAGCTTCCATCGTGGAGTCAACGACGATATCTTGCTTGGAACTCTTCCAACATACCGCCCCTCCATTTAGGGTAAATACAAACCCTGAGATGGACTTACTACCATCCTTGTTGCTCTGGAAGCAGGAGTCGGTAAAGGCCTCCATTTGGAGATCTCCGTTACCATACACCAAGAACATTTCTTTAGTCATTCGCAAGTACTTCAGAATGTTCTTCACAGCAGTCCAGTGTTTCTCCCCTAGATTGGATTGATACCTGCTTACTGCACTCGGTGCATAAGCTACATCTGAGCGAGTACACAACATCGCATACATTATAGATCCTACCGCCGAAGCGTAGGGTATAATGCTCATGCGAGCCCTCGCCTCATCAGTTTTTGGAGACATCTCTTTGGAAGGGGTGATCCAGTGATAAGCGGGTAAATTACCTCGCTTGGAATCTTCCATACTAAACCTCTTTAGTATGGTGTCTATGTATCTCGATTGGGACAATCCCAATAATTTCTTAGATCTTAATTCCCAGAATGTACGAGGCATCACCGAGGTCTTTTATGGAGAACCTATGTGATAAGAATAGTTTGACCGATTGTAGCATAAGAACATCATTTCCTATCAAGAGAATGCCGTCCACGTACAATACGAGGAATGTAACAGTACTCTCTATAATCCTTTTATAAATACATGGTTCATCTACATTTTTGATAAAACCAAACTCTTTGATTGTATCATCAAAGCAGATGTTCCAACTTCGTGATGCCTGCTTTAATCCATAGATGGATTTAAGCAACTTGCATGCTTTTCCGATGCTCCCACTGTCAATGAAGCCTTCTGGCTGATCCATAAAAACACATTCTTCTAAATCACCATTTAGAAATGTCGTTTTAACATCCATCTGCCAGATCTCATAGTCATAGTGAGCAGCTATAGCAAGCAGGATCCGAATGGATTTAAGCATCGCGACTGGTGAAAATGTTTCATCATAGTCCAAGCCTGGTCATTGACGAAATCCTTTTGCGACTAGCCTTGCTTTATAGGTCTCCACTTGATCATCCACACCAATCTTTCTCTTAATGATCCACTTGCACCCTATAGGTTTTACTCTAGAAGGTGCAACCTCCAAAGTCCATACTTTGTTGGTGTGCATGGATTCCATTTCGGATCTCATGGCATCTAGCCACTTCACCGAGTCACCACTCGTGATAGCTTGCTGAAAACTAGTAGGATCATCATAATCCATGATGCAATCTTCTATATCACCATCAATTAGAAAACCGCAGTATCTATCAGGTGGGCGAGACGTCCTACTAGATCTACGGAGTGGCTGAGGCTCGTCAGGTTCTATTGAAACCTCAGGTTCAACCAAATCATCGGTAATTGTTTGTAGATCAGGAATTTCTTCCAGTTCTACCACATTGCCAACAATATCATTTGTAAAAAATCCATTTTCTAAAAATGTGGCATACTGAGAAACAAACACCCTTTGTTCCTCCTTATGGTAAAAAAGATATCCATACGAGTGTTTTGGATATCCCACAAATTTACACAAAACCGATTGTGTCTCGAGTTTGTCCGGATTTTGCTTTTTCACATAAGCCGGACAACCCTATATCCTAACTCGTTTAAGAGAAGGTCTCTTCCCATGCCATATCTCATATGAAGTGGTAGAAACGGTTTTGGTCGGAACCCTATTCAATAGATATATCGCGGTCTCCAATGTGTGCCCCCATAATAAAAGTGGTAACTCAGCATCACTCATCATTGATTGTACCATATCTAATAGGGTACGATTCCTCCATTCCGATACACCGTTGTGCTGTGGTGTGTATGGAGGAGTGAGCTGAGATAGAATCCCATTCTCTTTTAGGAAATCTAGAAACTCTGAGCTTAGATACTCACCTCCTCGATCCGATCGAAGATTATTGATACTCAAGCCTGTTTGTTTTTCTACTTCAGATTTGTACTTCTTGAACTTTTCGAAGGCTTCGGACTTATGTTTCAACAAGAATACGTGTCTGAATCTCGAGAAATCATCAGTAAAAGTTATGAAGTTCGAAAAACCACCTCTCGTATGTGTAGAAATTGGTCCACATACATCACTATATATGAGTCCTAAGAGTTCAGTAGCTCTCTCTCCGTGTCCACTAAAAGTAGTTTAAATATCCATCTGTAAGTACACGGCGGCGCCCCGGCCGTCAATCCGACGCCGGAATGCGGAAGCGGTGATAAACTTTAATTTTGCGAACTTAGCAAACCGGCACCACCGCGCACTAAACACCCGGATCGAACCATTAACTAGTCTAAGCTAACTACAAGACGGGTTAGAGAAATACCGAGTGATCCGAGTCCTCCGGTCATCTCGTCGTCTTCCCGATCTCCTGCGGAAACTCCGGTCGTCGCCTCCTCGCCGGAAGGGCACCACATCGCCTGCATCTTTTACGGGCTCCCACCTCAATACCGAGGCAACTCGGGCGCGAAGTTGGCTGGCCGACGCGTCCAAGATTTGCTGTAGAATGTGTAGGGTTGAGGCTATGTCTCATTTGGGGTTTGTTGCCTTTGAAGATGATGGAGGAATCAAGATAAGAAAAATGGTGCTTGCATTTTTCTTAACATGAAATGAGATCAAAATGCTACCCTCTCAAAATGAAGCTCTCTTCCTCTCTACTCTCAAGTGAAGCCTTAACCTTTTCTTATGAGAATGGTGGAGGAAAAGAATACATAATGCAAGAGGGAGGTGAGGGTAGTAAAAGGTAAGAGGTGACCATATCCAAACATCATCATAACTAATCCATATCAAACTCTAATCACCTCAAATCACCAAAAAGCAAGTGATGATGATAGAAAAGAATGGAATCAAAAGATGCTTTCATAATCTCTCATCTCACAAATAAACCCTCCACAAAATGTTATTTGCAAACTTGCAAATAACACCCTCCATCGAAAAAGTCCGGCCGGGAAAGAACAAAGGAAAACCGGCCGGAACGGAATGCAAACTGGCAACTCCAGAAAACTGGTCCTGTAATAAATTACAGGAAAACCCCGACACTGTGCAAACACACCCGCATCTGTATTCCGTCCGGATACAAATGCAATGAGACAAAATCTACACTGTACTATACTAGGATCCGGCTTAAACCAAAGCCAGCTAGTAATATCCGTTCGATCCTGATCCGTGCAATACCGCACGTATCCGATCGAACCTTGCCATATATCTATATGGCCTCTAGTACTAACTGTCCGATCCTGATCCGTGCAATACCGCACGTATCTGATCGGACCCTGCCATATCTCCATACGGCCTCTACAGCGTTTCGCCCGAAAGCTTGAGTAACTGAAAGTGTGGTGGACTCTAAAGACTCGTCAATACTATGGTTGTGGATTTAACCACTAGCACGCCAGAGGTATAAGCCAATACGTGACGGGCCACCAGCTATTGACCAAAAGGAACGTCGTTGAGCGAACTCATCCTGACACCCTATTGAGCCTGTCGGTGACAATATCCGTACAGTCCGGTCCGTTCGTCTATGAGCATCGTATGGCGGGCCTAGGGGGTAGGTAAAAGTCAGAACCCCAAAAAGCGGTACAAGTCGTGTCGGAGTGTAGCACAGAACACCCTGAGATACTGCTGGAATACCTACTAGCAAATCTCCTGCCTTGGCCAAGGACTTCGTGTAATGGCTCTCCTAGACACAGCGCGACCTCACCCCCAATACCGGGAGAGACGAACCCCTGAAGATCCGCTCACTGCCTCAATGTGGCTCGGGACTGTACCCAACTAAAACCTGTTTGCACGACTCCTTTGAGCCGTGGTAGGGTAGTAATCAAAGTACAGTGGGAACTCACACGAGGCAAATGACGATCCTCGGGTCGATGAACTAACCTGTACACATGTCACCAGGGAACTGCTATCTGACGTCAGGTATAAGACCAACTAGCATGTTCCCGGCGAGTCCTGTCCGGTGTACTCATAACCCAATGAGCACCTGTATACATCATAGGTGAACCAACTGACACCAGTGGCTTGTGAGACCGGCCACCGCCCCTTGTCGGGGTCTCGACTGTATACACTAGTATACTCTGGAGTATCGATGCCCTGTCTCGAAACTCCTACGACTAGAGACCTTTTAAGGATGTGCTTATAGACTACCAGTTCTCACGTATATGATCGCCCTCATACTGTTGGTGTTCAAGCAAGAATCCTAGGGGCTCTATCAACGTGCAATAGTGACCTGTAAGGTCACCTAAACCAGTACACGATGATAAAGGTAAACCAGATAGCATACTATCATCTTGAGTAAGACTGTCTTACTGGGACAGGTCCTCCCCTCAATCATTGCAATCACGTGCCTGTGATCCAATAATTGACTCTGAGGGCACTATCTCCAACAATCTCCCACTTGCACTCAAGGCTAATTATTGTGATGTCGCATACTCACAGCCCGTGTGATACCGAACACCCAACTCCTCTACTAGTCAGTCTCACAAAGCTCGTTTGCGAAACTTTTGCGTTCAAGGAATAGCCTCAGTGAGTGGATCCGCTGTGATGTTTCTTTCTATGTCTCTCTATATCTCAAGTTCGCGAAGAAAGCTATCTCCCGAAATGAGCAATACCTGTCTTAGAATGTCTGGATGTCTGATGGGACCTAGCTCATAAATGAACTCCAAATCCAAACTTCTTAGACTGTATCGTCAACTGAACTTAATCAGTATCCTGCGCCATGCCTTCCCTCAGTATCCACCTGGGCCACCTGTCCAAAATACTGCCCCTCGTCAGAGGGAAAACTATAACTCTGACAGCCACTCTGCCATCCAGGTCACCTTGGAAGCCTGGAATGATAACTATCTCCCGAAGGAGAATGCTATTATCATATCCCTAGAACATCCACTTATGTTCTAAAACTGCTTCCGACTGTTTCTCCAGGATTGGATCAGTGTCAACTTATTGCATCTAGTGCAAGAACAACATCTGGTGTGGTACTTTGACATCTCATGATTGACTCAATTGCCTGAGCAAGTGATCTGCCAATCATGCACATCCCTCTCCTCTTTAGTCTGTAGGACACCTTTAGAGAGGGTGACTCCATCACCTGCAGGTACACTACCGTGCCAGGAGTCGTCCATTCTAAATACTCTTAGAATGCTGTCTAAGTACCTTGATTGGGAAACCACCCAAATCTAGATCTAAAACCAAAGATCTAGTAACCAGAATGTACGATATAATATCCAAGTCCTATGTGGAGAAACCACTGTGTGACGACCAATGCATAACTGATCGTAGTATAGGAGTTTCCTTTCCTACTCTGTGTATGTCATCCAAATACGATGACATCACACCCTACTACCTTCTCAACAGATCCATCCCCTATTCTGATGAAGTCAAACCTATGACAGTCACATCAGAAATAGATGATCTATCTCCGCTATATATGCTTTAGTCTACAAATAGACATAAGCCACATGTCCACCAATGCTTCCGCTGCTCCCACTGACTACGACAACCCTTTGGCAGAGTCATATACACGTACACTTCTAAAGCAAGTTTAGAACGATGCTATACCCATCCTCCTGTCGGGTCTCGTAGCCTGGAACAACAGCAATGACAAGTGGGGTAAACAAGAACTTCCCTGTCACCGTCCTTGAGGCTACCGGGGTACCTCTCGGGTGTCTGAAGTTACCCACCATATCTGCGGAGTGGCCAATGGAATATCAAATCAGATTGAATCTTTAGGTTCCTTATCAAATCTTCAGTAATCGTTTGCGGTTCTGGAATCACTTCCAGTTCTACCATACTCCCACTACTGTTTTTTAAAAAATCCATTTTTAATAAAACTGTGGCGAGTCTAGAATAATATTTCTATTGATCTGCCAGATGGTAGAAAGTCAACCCTCGTCATAGCCTGGGTCAACCCACAAACAGCCATCACAGAAACGTGCCTTGAGTTATCCAGTGTCTGGTTTTAATCATAAGCCGGACAACTCCCCGTACCTTAACAACGTTAAGATATGAACTGTTTTATATCCAATATAGAACCAGAGGCACTGATTTAATTGAACCAGATTCAAATCATGCAGCTGTCTCCAGTGCATGTCAACTAAAATGGAAGGAGGCCGATCAGCGTTACTCAACTTAGGAATGCTTCCAATTATGAGTAACCTGAAAGAGAAGCAAGTTCTCTTAACCATTACTATCATCTGAATACCATACACAAGTATCTACATCTTCGATCACTTTGAAGAATCCCGATACTTGCAATATCTGGTTCTCTACTTTATTCAAATACCTATAACTTCTCAAAATTCGGACCCTGTGTTTCCACGAAACACTTGTCTAAAAACTAGAGAAGTCGTAAGTAAACCGAATATAGTACGAGGACCAACCCCTCTGTCCTCATGGACACTGGACAATATACAGTACTCTGTATAAGTCCCTTGAGTCTGATAACTCATTCATTGTGTGCCGTAGGTTGAAAACTGTACTTATGGCTAAGAAGAATTACACCGCTGTTTAATGCTCCTTACCTAACCATCCACTGATATAGGTAAATGTCATCGACATAATATCAAAAGGTATATCTCACTCTATGAAAATAGACGTACAGATATATCAATTTGAAATTGGTGCATAACAACGGATATTCAAAGCCAAATATTTGCCGACCGGCAAACAGCCCAGGTGATCTCCTCAAATATCACCGATTACAACGAATCCCGATATAATGAGGATGATCACCCAATTTCCAATGACTTACTCCCACTCATCATCTGTAAAAACATACAGATGTGAGAATCATACCTGGTAAATACATACCCTGGAGTAAGGACTAATTGGGAAATCAGTTTTCTTTTAACAGTACACAGTTGAACTGAAACATTGAAATGTTTCGATCGGGTATCCTGGTATTCCTAGTAATGCCTCTTCCATTATCCAGATTCACAACTGTAACCGTGTAATTCTGTGCCAACTCTCCAAATCCCTTTATATGTCTTTAGTCATTACCTTCTGCACACCCCTTAGGCCAAATGGTTTTCTTCCTTCCCTACCGTTTGGCACCAGCCTATGGTTTGGAAGAAGACTATCCAATAAGCATAAAGGGTGTACTGTCCTAGTCCTAGGAGCACCCGCAACGCGAGAGAAGGTGAAGATAAAAGACACCTGAATGTACTTTATTCCTATTTCTCCTGAACCAGGATCCATCCCCGAACTGGAACAAGTTCCTTTCGAGTTCGTATATAACCATACGATGGATTATCCAATAAACTGGGATCTTCGTAGTGATACGGAGTGTCCTGGAGAAATACAAAGGTGATTTAGGATTGGCGAAGAAATACTTGGTTTGGTCGTGAATAGCATTCGCAATTTACTTTGCCCTCTTACTAATCCCTTGCTTTGTCTTAACTTAATATCTTCTGTACACCGTTTAGGCTAACTGGTTTTCTTCATTCCCTACCAGTCGGCACCAGCCTATGGTTTGGAAGAAGACTATCCAATTTGCGTAATAGGTGTACTACTCCTAAACCAAGGAGTACTCGCAACCTGAGAGAAGGTGAAAAGAAAAGACCACTGAATAGTCCTATCCGTTTTCTCCAGAACCAGAAACCATCCTCGAAGTCCTTCGAGTTCGTATATAACCATACGATGGTTTTGTCCAATGGAAGTGGACGTTCGTAGTAATACGGGGTGTCCTGGAGAAAAGGGTAAAAGTAGGAGTGGCAATGAGGTTTGCAACTCTGACAATCCAAAAGCCAGTGTTAAGAAGGTTCGGTCAACTTTGTCACTGAGTCATAGTTTAGGGTCGGGTCAATGGTCGCTGCCAGAGAGAGAGAGAAGAAACACTCAGCGTGCACTCTAACCTAGATCAGAATGGTTATCACTTTATCTAATCTGGAAACCTCCCACTGTACCTCAAATTCTCCTCCAAACCTGAAAGAAGAATTAGTCGGGGTCACCCGAGGAGTAAACCAACTCATCAGTGGGAATCGGGATCCAACTATCATCGCATGATAACGTGACGGAATCCGCTCACGGTATCACACTCCAGAAGGTATGCGCATATCTGGAAAGTTTCAGTTCTTTTGAAACTCCCGATGTGATTTCTGCCCCAGGCTCTTATGACCTTGACGAAGGCCAACAAATCATAAGTCACATGTCAAGTTCTACCCGTCATTCTCCAGGTTGATTTGAACCCACCCGCACAAGCCCTTGATGAAGGCCAACAAGGCTATACGACTGTCCCAAACCAACGCATCTATCTATGCTGCAGAAAGGCAACAAGCAGCTACCAAACACTATGCCTTGACGAAGGCCAACAAACATAGCATGAATACTACGTGCTACCCGTCTGAAACGACGGAGGGCTACGAATGGTTTCTGGCGAAAACCTTTAACGTAATGAACTTGATATCGTTGAAGGAACGGATAGCTTTTTAGAAAATATAGTGACGAAAACCTTTACTAAAGAGGTCACTCCCGGTGAAGGGATCTCGGCTCTTTCCCCGTAGAATGGGGTGCAGGATATTCCAAATGAATACCACGATGCAAAGCAAAAGTAATCGTCTATAGTGAAGTTAATGCCCTGACGCAAACTTCTGTCCAAGGGGTCACTCTCGGTGAAGGGATCTCGGCCCTTGCCTCGTCGACCGAGGAGCAGGATATTCCAAATGAATACCACGATGCAAAACAAAAGTGAACGTCCTTGCAATAACAACTTTTTGAAAAGTGTTCCAACAACATCAGAATAGGTTTGTTTTAACTTGCATTGATCCGAATCAACGCAGTCCCATCAATTGATCACACCACAAAGAACGAAAATATACTGATGTACGTATATGCCATCCGCATTCGCCACTGGGTCCCGTCATTACCCGTTAGGTTAGCTAACTAACGACAGAGCGGGGACTGGACTAGCGCGGATGTAAAACATATACAACATCTACTAATATATATACCAATATATTATATTTCGCTCAAGGCGTGATAAAATGCAACATCATAGAAATGTACAGCATCACAGATCAATACAGATATCTGGGATCCCCGGGGTTCATAGAGCCACTACTGAAACCCGACGTTCCCCTGGTCGTGTGGATAGCCTGTGCAATGAAATCCTAGACCCCTACGGGCGCGGCAAGTTACCCGCCAAAACCTGAAGCGAGGCAGCCCCCTTCAACGCCGTGAATGGACCACCCAGCACTTCACGGAATCCAGTAACTTGGGCACCCCTCCTGGGTCAACCTGTACCCCCTACGAGTGCGGCGAATAGCCCGCCAATTCTAGAGTGAAGCCCCCTCCGTCCCAATGCCATGAGATGCGGGCTTGTTGCCCTCCAGAACCCGGCTATCCGTGCACCCCTCCGCGGGGTAATCCTAGTACAGAAAGTAAAATATACATACAACGGGTACATCGACCACAACCAGGTCGTGCCCCAAAAGAATAATACAAACAGGCAGTGACGGCAGTCCACATGTCGGACGCTCGCCCCACAATATCAAATGTACATAATACAACAGAGACTGTACTAGCATTGCATCCAGGCTATCCCCCACGAACGATCCGCAACATCACAGCAAAATCACAAAACATCAACGTGAAAGTCACGTTCGCAAATCCATCTCACCGGGCTATAGCAGTTAGACCGGATTTACCGATCGAGTGACATTCATGGTCGCAGATATAATGTAAATACTGTGAAATAATGTGTTTAAAATATCCGATCGATCAAAAATTAACAAGTGGGCCCCCAAGCAATACTGTAGCACTCACAGAAATTCTGGGCCCAATTTTAATATTCCAAAACCCCTATTTTCAGCCCACAAGCCCACTGCAAAAAACCGATGACATGAAGCCACATTCCTGCGGCGGAACCGCGGCCAAAGAGGGGTTATTGCCGTGGTTCCGCGGTCGTACGGAGGGATCGTGTCATCAAATTTTTCCATTGTTCTTAGAACTCCCTGCACATCATTCTGAGACAACCAGAAAAAATTTTGGACTCAAAAAAAATTCGACAGAAACTGATAGTGCTTGAAAACGCGGTTTCGGGATTTTGTTCGATCGGAAACGTAAAACACATAAAACCAAGCTAGACTATGTTAATGGCGAGGCTCTGATACCACTGTAAGTGCACGGCGGCGCCCCGGCCGTCAATCCGACGCCGGAATGTGGAAGCGGTGATAAACTTTAATTTTGCGAACTTAGCAAACCGGCACCACCGTGCACTAAACACCCGGATCGAACCATTAACTAGTCTAAGCTAACTACAAGACGGGTTAGAGATATACCGAGTGATCCGAGTCTTCCGGTCTTCTCGTCGTCGTCCCGATCTCCTGCGGAAACTCCGGTCGTCGCCTCCTCGCCGGAAGGGAACCACATCGCCTGCATCTTTTACGGGCTCCCACCTCAATACCGAGGCAACTCGGGCGCGAAGTTGGCTGGCCGACGCGTCCAAGATTTGCTGTAGAATGTGTAGGGTTGAGGCTATGTCTCATTTGGGGTTTGTTTTCCTTTGAAGATGATGGAGGAATCAAGATAAGAAAAATGGTGCTTGCATTTTTCTTAACATGAAATGAGATCAAAATGCTACCCTCTCAAAATGAAGCTCTCTTCCTCTCTACTCTCAAGTGAAGCCTTAACCTTTTCTTATGAGAATGGTGGAGGAAAAGAATACATAATGCAAGAGGGAGGTGAGGGTAGTAAAAGGTAAGAGGTGACCATATCCAAACATCATCATAACTAATCCATATCAAACTCTAATCACCTCAAATCACCAAAAAGCAAGTGATGATGATAGAAAAGAATGGTATCAAAAGATGCTTTCATAATCTCTCATCTCACAAATAAACCCTCCACAAAATGTTATTTGCAAACTTGCAAATAACACCCTCCATCGAAAAAGTCCGGCCGGGAAAGAACAAAGGAAAACCGGCCGGAACGGAATGAAAACTGGCAACTCAAGAAAACTGGTCCTGTAATAAATTACAGGAAAACCCCGACACTGTGCATAAACACCCGCATCTGTATTCCGTCCGGATACAAATGCAATGAGACAAAATCTACACTGTACTATACTAGGATCCGGCTTAAACCAAAGCCAGCTAGTAATATCCGTTCGATCCTGATCCGTGCAATACCGCACGTATCCGATCGAACCTTGCCATATATCTATACGGCCTCTAGTACTAACTGTCCGATCCTGAACCGTGCAATACCGCACGTATCTGATCGGACCCTGCCATATCTCCATACGGCCTCTACAGCGTTTCGCCCGAAAGCTTGAGTAACTGAAAGTGTGGTGGACTCTAAAGTCTCGTCAATACTATGGTTGTGGATTTAACCACTAGCACGTCAGAGGTATAAGCCAATACGTGACGGGCCACCATCTATTGACCAAAAGGGACGTCGATGAGCGAACTCATCCTGACACCCTGCTGAGCCTGTCAGTGACAATATTCGTACAGTCGGGTCCGTTCGTCTATGAGCATCGCATGGCGGGCCTAGGGGGTTGGTAAAAGTCAGACCCCCAAAAAGCGGTACAAGTCGTGTCGGAGTGTAGCCCAGAACACCCTGAGATACTGCTGGAATACCTACCAGCAAATCTCCTGCCTTGGCCAAGGACTTCGTGTAATGGCTCTCCTAGACACAGCGCGACCTCACCCCCAATACCGGGAGAGACGAACCCCTGAAGATCCGCTCACTGCCTCCATGTGGCTCGGGACTGTACCCAACTAAAACCTGTTTGCACGACTCCTTTGAGCCGTGGTAGGGTAGTAATCAAAGTACAGTGGGAACTCACACGAGACAAATGACGATCCTCGGGTCGATGAACTAACCTGTACACATGTCACCAGGAAACTGCTATCTGACGTCAGGTATAAGACCAACTAGCATGTTCCCGGCGAGTCCTGTCCGGTGTACTCATAACCCAATGAGCACCTGTATACATCTTAGGTGAACCAACTGACACCAGTGGCTTGTGAGACCGGCCACCGCCCCTCGTCGGGGTCTCGACTGTATACACTAGTCTACTCTGGAGTATCGATGCCCTGTCTCAAAACTCCTACAACTAGGGACCTTTTAAGGATGTGCTTATAGACTACCAGCTCTCACGTATATGATCGCCCTCATACTGCTGGTGGTCAAGCAAGAATCCTAGGGGCTCTATCAACGTGCAATAGTGACCTGTAAGGTCACCTAAACCAGTACACGATGATAAAGGTAAACCAGATAGCATACTATCATCTTGAGTAAGACTATCTTACTGGGACAGGTCCTCCCCTCAATCATTGCAATCACGTGCCTGTGATCCAATAATTAACTCTGAGGGCACTATCTCCAACACCATCTTTATGTAGCTTGGTTAGTCTTGTTTCATTAATATGACCAAGTCTACAATGCCAAATGAAAGCTTCATTTATGTCTGAATTTTTCTTTTATTTGTGTGTTGTATATTGAAAACTGTATGTTGATTTAGGACGTATATCCCGTTATTTAGTGTACCAGACCCAATCAACTCTTGATTAAGGTTAATGTTCATAACATTAGATTTTAACACAAAATTATATCCTTCATTGTCCAACAACGATATTGATATAATATTACATAACATCGAAGGTACAAAATAACATGGGTTCAAAACCAATATACAACCCGACGGCAAACCAAGGTGATACTCTCCCACTGCTACAACATGTACAGAGAAACCATTCCCAACTCGGAGAGTGTGATCACCTTTCTTCAAAAACCTGCTATTTCTCATCCCCTGCACACAATTGTAGATGTGAGATCCTGACCCGGTATCTAATACCCAGGAAGAAGAGTTAATTGAAAAACAGTTTTCTGTTACAAATACACCTGAAGTGGAAGCATCACCATGCTTCTTCTTCTTGAGGCCGGCAAGGTATCCAACGCAGTTTCTCTTCCAGTGCCCAGTCTTGTGGCAGTGTAAGCATTGCCCTCTTCCTGACGTAGCAGCATGTATCGTTTTGCGAATTTTTCCGTTTTAGGGCAAAATAGTCGGTATTTTCCGTTTTAACCCGATTTCGATCAAACGTCCGTATAAACTTTCCGGCATCTAGTTTAGTTAAAATAAAGCAAGTGCGCGAACTTTGGGGGTATTTGGGAGGTTTTGGTTCAGATAGAATTTTTCCCAAATAAAATATTATTTTAAGCGGTAAAATATGCACGTAAATCGGGAAATTTCTTCTCTTGGGAATAAATTGAATCTTATCACTAGAAATTTTTGGAAGCTTCTTTTCTAAATATCTAGATATTTTTTAGTGCAAAAGGATTGGAATTAATAAAGAAAAGAAAATGAATAAAAGGTGGCATTTTGCATTAAATGTGCATTAATTGATTTCTTTTGCTAGAAACTTCACTTTCTTTTTGCACAAACCCCCCCTCACCTCATGGCCGAGCCTACCTCCTAATTTTTGCCCTCTTAATTTTCAAACCTCATTTCTTGTCACGACCAGAAAGTACGGAACATGACCGGCACTTAAACTACGAAACGTCTCGAGGCGTACGTAATCTAAGTAAGCCGAAAACCCAGAAATCCAAACCAAGAAAAGTAGCAGAGTGAAGGAAAACCATTTTAAATCAAATAGTTTGCAACACACGCCAAAATGTGCACTTTAAAAATCCATTTCTTTTCTAAAATTTCGGCAGAGTTTCCTTGTAAAAACTGACCCCAAACGGGTACAAAACCTGATAAAGCATATATAACGAATAAAGGCATCCCCAAGAGGGAGCTAGCTCTTCGTCAATCTACGGTCACAACCATGCAAGCAATATAATATACAACGCCGAAAGGCGAGGATCACAACAGAAAAGGAAACTCAAAACAGCATGAAATCCATAGAAATACAACGCGCGACTCTAAGGTCGAAAGAATAAACATCACTGGTCTCTATCTGAAATAAATACATATTTGGTTGATGGAGCTTCTAGATACAACAGAATAATAATATACAAAGTATAATGATGGTCACGATGCAAGTGAACCCACCTACCAAGAAAATCACCCAGAAAAGGATGTAGTGCCAACAAAGCCGTAATGAAACCTGTACGGCAAAACCTGCAAGAAACTGTGGCACAACGGGGGTGAGTTGTCAACTCGTGAATAGAAAACATCTACGAGCAGAAACTGCATGAACAACGCAATCCTAGGTCATACGATCACTATATATATATAATCCTCAAATATGACAAGTCTAGAGCATGAAAAGGTGGCAAGGGTAAATATCTAACCCAAGTGTAATCCCATGTGCTTGTGTCAGTGCCTCAGGTAGCAATATATCATATGGATGAGGTATGAAAGCATGAAAACAAAATACATGAAAATGAACAAAACTTCTTTCATAACTTAGTGAGATTTCCGTATTTTTAAAACGAGGTATCATAAATGAAATCAGCATGAACAATGTCTAGCATCGACATAAAACATAAATCCCAATGTCTCAAAATCTCAGGATCCGGCTATCCGGACTGGCATGTATCATCAAATCTCAGTATCTCAATATCTCAAAATCTCAGTATGTCAATCTCACTATCTAGGGCGCCGTCACTCCAGACCGTCCCTTAACATCCATCACAAGACCACGACGGCATCCTCCGGATATCCGACGCGTCGGGTAAAATCACCGGTAGGTAGTCTTCCTCTGCCAGGCTCATCGTCTACTACTCGAACTTCTTGCCACGGGATACCTTACCGGGTCCACCATGTACCCGAGACGGTTCATCCAACTCCTCGGATCGGGTCTCGAAATCAATCAGCAAACTCATGGTGGAAGACTCATACATCATTGGAAAACCGCACTTTTCATTTTAAAAAGAGAGAGAGAGAGAAGAAGTTTATATATGTTCTTGCGGTTTTCCCCGAAATCCAGGAAATCTCATGAAAATCCGAATCCAAATCATCAATAGCATGTAAACAGTGAATAACAATATGCATGAATTGGCAAATAATAACTGCAATGTCTAAACTGGTATATAAGGCAAGTACACTAATATCATGTCGAAGCTACTAGCTAACAAGCTATGTCAATGTAATAGTATTTTCTAAAGTGTACGTGACATGGAAATTACCGATGATGATGTGTATGAGCCGGCAAGTAAGTATACGTGGAACATACGCATCATCGGTAATGGTGCTGGTGTCCTAACAGAATGATATCAATAATGGTATATGAATCACAAAATAAGTATGCGATGCGGAGCGAACAACAATAATGTGCGGGAGCTGAATACTAGACACAACGGTAACTAATCTGTATTTAACACAAATATAAATCATTCAGTAGTGCCTTTTGAAATAATACGAATCACAGTGTTTTGAAAATAAGGGCTACGGTGTTTTTAAGAAAATATACGTTCTTTGAAATATCCGTAGAATCCCTTGACCTGTCTTTTATAATACCCACGATTCGTTAGTTTCATAAATAGGTAAGAATCAAATCTAGTCTAACAACTACACTAACTATAGGGCTGAGCTAACAGGCTAACTGAAGGTAAGGAAACCGCCTAACATCTGAGTCGATATATATATATATATCTATATATATATATATATATATATATATATATATATTAGTCGGTGATCCCGCCTAAATAGTATCACATCCGATACAACATCTATAATCAAACATCCCCAAGTCAAGAGTGCGGATCTATCATCAATATATAGCTTGTACGTAAATCCGTCGTACGGCCTCCCTAATCTAGGTACGGGTCAAAATCACCTTCATCACATTATTCATCTGGTATCCTCTTTCTCAAAGATCATAATACGGGGTACTGACCTACGTCTAGTACAATACTGATACCACCTAAGTATGCATGCACGTGTGTGAAACACTACGTCAAAGGACCCGCTACAACGTCATGTCGTAGCTCAAATACGAACCCTGCCAAATCTCGATCTCACGGCCTCAAATCAAATCTCATCGACTCATCTCAAATCCCAAGTACTATCATCAAATCCAGTATATGAACACATAGTCCCATACCCATGTGAACACATAAATATAATCCTATATACGCACATGTGAAAGAAAGAATGTATACAAGTATATGTATGCGTGGGGTGTGGGTGCAACCGCTACTCTTGGGTTTCACAACTACCACTAAACCAATCCAAAAACACCAAAAATCCATCTTAATCATCAATAAACTAAATCAACATATAATCAATATATGTGTGTATACGTATTCGTATACATCTCCACGAACTGCGGGGGTGCTATACGCCATCCACCCGACTTCTCCCCGTAGATATAAATCTACTCACCTTGCTTCTTGTGTGCCGTTGCCGATGTCGCCATCTTTATCTTCAACGCCTCGACGTCACGTGGGTTACCTACAAGGATATCACAAATGCTAAAGCACATGAAAATCACATCAGAAACCAAAATGGCATACGCTAAGCCCATAGGTAAAAACCTATAGTCTCGCATGCAAACACGATCAATAACCCTTTGCCGTTGACGTTCAAACGCCACCCGACAGAAACGAATCACCAAATACCAAAATCCATGCTAAAACAAGTCATAAACCATGCGCCAACACAAGAAAACTACCCCAGATCCTACCCTAGATGGAATCAGTCAAAATTGTATATGCCAAGGGTCTATTTTATAGGGTAAAAAGCTACAGAACAAGAACGGACCGCAGAACCCATGCTCTGGTAGCAAATTGCGGCCAGAAGGGATTAATTGGCGGCCTGAAGAAGGGGGTAGGGGCTAGGGCTTTGGGTGGTGATTCCTAGTTGCCTGCACATTTCACTGTCAAACCAAAATAATTTTCGGGTGGCTCGGGTGATAGCAGATTTCCAAAAACACTCGTAGAATTACTGTTTTCCCCGATATCGTTTCTATAAATCCGTATTCTGGGTTTTAATCTCAGGTTTGGTCCAATGTAACATCACTCCAGGGGTTGTAGTCCTTAACTACACCTCAATTCACCTTTGATTTCAATTTAAAACCTAAAACCCTAACTTGGAATTTCCAAAGTCCTCAAAACACACAATATCGACATGGAACAAGTATAGATGCACAAGGAATTAAAATACCAGTCTAATGGTGCAGAAATTACCTTCTTTGGCAACTTAAGAATTTTCTCGAGTTGCTCAAAGTCCTCAAAATTATCTCTTTCTAGGTCCAATGTGTAGCTTGTGAGCTTAGGAACAATTTTTGTGAAATGGGATTAGGGTTTTGGAGTTGTATTCATGGTGTTATGGGGATTTGAAGATGGAGGAGGAAGAGGGAAGAGGCTGCAGCAGTAGCTCCTGGGGAGAGAGGGGAGAGAAAATGGGTTGAAGAAATGATGGGAATGGTTCAAAACAAAAGGGTTGACCTACTCTTTCTCTCTCTTCATCATACCTTACATTTTTCTTTTCTTTTGTTTTCCTTTATTTCCTTCTCCTCACAATAGTAAACCCTAAGCAACCATGCACCCAAAACATGTAAAAAATGTAGCAAGTGTGGGAAAATGATATGTGCATGTTTTGCACAAAAAAGCTAAAAATCCGATTATTTTTAATCGCGATTAGCACTAAATTAGCATCAAATAAAACATAAACTCTCATAATTTGCTTAAATCGCATAAAGTACCCTCTTTTTAGTAATTTCCATAATTTTCCAAATTTTCCCCATTTATCGGTATTTAATTATACCGAAATATTAAAATATTTATTAAAATATTATTAAATTATAAAAATTCCCAAAAACAATATTTTATGTTTTTGAAATATTACAATCTTCCCCCCTTAAAGAAATTCGTTCCCCGAATTTAAATTTAAACCCCCAAATTCTAAAACATTTCAAACGAAAGTCCAAGTCGTCGGGGCTCCGAAATCATCAATACATAAAACGCATCATAGCGCAATGCATGCGCATGAGTAATGAGAAGATAACTCAAAATCGAAACTCCGTCAAGCGTCCCGCAATCATCGGAGTCATGGTAAAGACACGAATGCCAAATCCAATGCAAAACCAATATGATATAAATCAGAACTATACATGTAACTATCGAACCTATACATGTAAATATCAGAAGGGAATGCATGCCAAATCTTTTAAAGTCGCTGTGCAATGCGCATAACACTGCACAGTGGCGGACGTCTATCATAAGAAAATAAGCATATACGTATATATCTTTTGTTTAATGTGTACGTTCCGCTGTTTTGGAAACAGTTCAGAAGGGTTTCCTTGTTTTAAACGTTTCGTGTCATATCAGACACGTAGGTAAATACTGAGACTATAGCTCGCTTTTTGGAAATCCTTTCAATAACTATCAATGAATGCAAAATATATCCAGGTACTGTCATCTGACTAGTCCCGCTCAGTACGAAAGCAATAATAAAACATCACAAAAACGTACTGCTCCATAAGAAATCAATCCCAAAATGTGCATATGAATACTACGTGCGTCTGGTGCGCACGGAAATCAAAATCCATATATGTGCCATACATGTGCACAAAAACAATATCTAAGTGCATCGGGTGTGCACGAAACATCTATCAAGGGCAACATGTGTGCCTGACAGCAAAAAAAGGTGCATCTGACATGCACGAAGAATCTCGATTTAGTGCATCTGATGTGCACCAAAATCGCATCTCATAACATGCGCCAAATCCAATCAGGTGCACAAGGTGCATAAAATAAATATCGAACATCATAATCGAAATCGAACTCCAGTCCAACTGTGGTGCACAAAATGCGTATCACTGCACTGCAAGCATATGTGAACTATACCGAGTGCAAAAACCAAATCGTGTGCGTACATATGCACAAAATCAACTCAACTGTATGAAACCCATAATCATAAACATGTGAAACCAAGGCACGGAAACGATATCAAGTGCAACAACTGTGGAAAAGTTATAAATACTCAGTAGGTGCAACCATGGTGCATGAAAATAAATATCATGAAACTCAATCATCAAAATCAATCATGCGAATAGATCGCCCAAAATACCGAAATCAAATATGGCGGAATAGTCCCGCTCAAGCACACCCTCTGAGAGTCTCTGGCCAACTGTCGTGGTCACTCATAGCATGTCTCGTCGACGATCATGAACTCTGGCCTGCTGGTGTGCGTAACATGACCACTCCTGGGTCCATGCCTTCTCGTAGTTTATTCCAGAAAGGTCCTGTCGAGGTCTCCCCAAAATCTCGTTCCTGCCGAACTGTCCGGGAGTCATCGTCCTTTACTATATCTGTTTCTTGTTCCGGAACGACTGCATACTTATCGCGGCTCTTTCTAGAAGGTATATCCAAGTACAATGCTTTGGCATGCGTACCGCATCACTGATGTCGGCGGAGTGGAACGTCCTCTTATCCAGATCTGGTACGAACCTCTTACTCCGCTTTTCTCTAATGTCGACTGCTTCGGACTCGTCTCGTCGTGGCTGCATGGACTGAGATCCAACGGCTATCCTCGTATCTGGAGTCTCCTAAGAAATGCATCTCACTACCTAACATCCGAATGAAGTCGAACCATCCGATCGATTCGTCAAAACCTCATAGTACCCCAAGAGCTCAACATCTTGGGTATAGTTTAATAGTATCGAGTACATACCACAGCATCGGTGGTCCAGCCATAGAAGGGCAAACCCAAGCCTCACTAATGGCGCCGCGGAACTGCCGCAAACCCTAAGGTTCAAAGGATTTCACACGGTCATTATTTCGAGTTAGGGTTTCGTTCTTCTATAGGGTCCATAGAATTGCATGCCTGTCTTTCCGAATACTTTAAACTTGGAATAATTGGTTTCTGACATTCGATCGCCTCTGTCGACTCTCCACATATCCGCGTGAAGTCGTCTCTAGCTGGAATTAATCTGTCTGATGACCTCGCATCGGGGTAGGCGAACGAACAACATGTTTTAGTCATTCATCCTCGGTGACTAGCGACCTTCTATCATCTCTTAGTACAACTCGTACTGCAATAGCTCCAACATCTGGGGTGATATCTCGTCGTTCGCAGCAACAACTGGCTCACTCGTCTGCACGCTGAACAGTGCCTCAATCATCATGAATAAGCAATACATCAATGTTCATCCAAATCTGGCTGGCCTCTATCAGTGGTTCAATCCTATGGTGCTGATCTGCACGTCCGAGTAATCTCATACAGCGATCCATCAAACGCTCGTGGCGCGAAAACACCTTAAAAAGACACATCTCTGCAATCGTTTGTCGCCGGAATTACGCCCTGGTCAGTCCTCGTTCGTGACGAGCTCGTGCTGACCGCAACTCTAGCCGTAGCTCTCCCTGCCCGTAATTATGGCAGCAAAACCATAACTGGTACCGATGAGGATAGATCATGAATGAATATAATACCGAGCAAAGAAATGTACAACCTAAGGCTTCTTAAGTGGAGTAGCGTATCGTAAATATGCCGCGGAACATACGTACGGTACGTCACTCTACTCAAGCTACCTACTCCATCAACCAAGGGCCATCCTATGCTCCGAAGGTAAAACCTAACGCTCTGATACCAACTTTGTCACGACCCGAAAGTACGGAACATGACCGGCACTTAAACTACGAAACGTCTCGAGGCGTACGCAATCTAAGTAAGCCTAAAACCAAGAAATCCAAACCAAGAAAAGTAGTAGAGTGAAGGAAAACCATTTTAAATCAAATAGTTTGCAACACACGCCGAAATGTGCACTTTAAACCCAAGTCTTTTCTAAAATTTCGGCAGAGTTTCCTTATAAAAACTGACCCCAAACGGGTACAAAACCTGATAAAGCATATATAACGAATAAAGGCATCCCCAAGCGGGAGCTAGCTCTTCGTCAATCGACGGCCACAACCACGCAAGTAATATATTATACAACGCCGAAAGGCGAGGATCACAAGAGAAAAGGAAACTCAAAACAGCATGAAATCCATAGAAATACAACGCGCGACTCTAAGGTCGAAAGAATAAACATCACTGGTCTCTATCTGAAATAAATACATATTTGGTTGATGGAGCTTCTAGATACAACAGAATAATAATATACAAAGTATAATAATGGTCACGATGCAAGTGAACCCACCTACCAAGCAAATCACCCGGAAAAGGAAGTAGTGCCAGCAAAGCCGTAATGAAACCTGTACAGCAAAACCTGCAAGAAACTGTGGCACAACTGGGGTGAGTTGCCAACTCGTGAATAGAAAACATCTACGAGCAAAAACCTCATGAACAACGCAATCCTAGGTCATACGATCACTATATGTATATATATATATAATCCTCAAATATGACAAGTCTGGAGCATGAAAAGGTGGAAAGGGTAAATATCTAACCCAAGTGTAATCCCATGTGCTTGTGTCAGTGCCTCAGGTAGCAATATATCATATGGATGAGGTATAAATGCATGAAAACAGAATACATGAAAATGAAGAAAACTGCTTTCATAACTTAGTGAGATTTCCGTATTTTTAAAACGAGGTATCATAAATGAAATCATCATGAACAGTGTCTAGCATTGACACAAAACATAAATCCCAATGTCTCAAAATCTCAGGATCCGGCTATCCGGACTGGCCTGTATCATCAAATCTCAGTACCTCAATATCTCAAAATCTCAGTATCTCAATCTCACTATCTAGGGCGCCGTCAGTCCAGACCGGCCCCTAACATCCATCACAAGACCACGACGGTATCCTCCGGATATCCGACGCGTCGGGTAAAATCACCGGTAGGTAGTCTTCCCCTGCCAGGCTCATCGTCTACTACTCGAACTTCTTGCCCCGGGGTACCTTACCGGGTCCACCATGTACCCGAGACGGTTCATCCAACTCCTCGGATAGGGTCTCGAAATCCATCAGCAAACTCATGGTGGACGACTCATACATCATGGGAAAACCGCACTTTTCATTTTAAAAAGAGAGAGAGAGAGAAGAAGTTTATATATGTTCTTACGGTTTTCCCCCAAATCAAGGAAATCTCATGAAAATCCGAATCCAAATCATCAATAGCATGTAAACAGTGAATAACAATATGCATGAAGTTGCAAATAATAACTGCAATGTCTAAACTGGTATATAAGGCAAGTACACTAATATCATGTCGAAGCTACTAGCTAACAAGCTATGTCAATGTAATAGTATTTTCTAAAGTGTACGTGACATGGAAATTACCGATGATGATGTGTGTGAGCCGACAAGTAAGTGTACGTGGAACATACGCATCATCGGTAATGGTGCTGGTGTCCTAACAACATGATATCAATAATTGTATATGAATCACAAAATAAGTATGTGATGCGGAGCGAACAACAATAATGTGCGGGAGCTGAATACTAGACACAACGGTAACTAATATGTATTTAACACAAATATAAATCATTCAGTAGTGCCTTTTGAAATAATACGAATCGCGGTGTTTTGAAAATAAGGGCTACGGTGTTTTAAAGAAAAGATACGTTCTTTGAAATATCCGTAGAATCCCTTGACCTGTCTTTTATAATACACACGATTCGTTAGTTTCTGAAATAGGTAAGAATCAAATCTAGTCTAACAACTACACTAACTATAGGGCTGAGCTAACAGGCTAACTGAAGGTAAGGAAACCGCATAACATCTGAGTCGATACATACATACATATATATATGAGAATAATGGAGGAAAGAGGCCATAGGAGGGAATTTCCTCCTATGGCGTCGATAAAACACACCCACCATCATGTTTTCCGACGATCGGAATGCATCATCTTCATCGTTTCATCTAAGATGTGGGTACACCAAATTTCATATGATTTTACAACTTTTTCACCGTTGATTTAGCAATGTAAAACGTTCTATTGTCGGTAAACCGTTAATTTTGAACCCACTAATTCAACGGTGAAAAAGTTGTAGAATCACGTGAAATTTGGTGTATCCACATCTTAGAAGATAACGATGAAGATGATGCATTCCGATCGTCGGAAAACACGATGGAGGGTGTGTTTTTTCGACGCCATAGGAGGAAATTCCCTCCTATGGCATCTTTCCTCCATTATTCTCTCTCTCTCTCTCTCTATATATATATATATATATATATATATATATATATATTAGTCGGTGGTCCTGCCTCAATAGTATCACATCCGATACAACATCTATAATCAAACATCCCCAAGTCAAAAGTGTGGATCTATCATCAATATATAGCTCGTACGTAAATCCGTCGTACGGCCTCCCAAATCTGGGTACGGGTCAAAATCACATTATTCATCTGGTATCCTCTTTCTCAAAGATCATAATCCGGGGTACTGACCTACGTCTAGCACAATACTGGTACCACCTAAGTATGCATGCACGTGTGTGAAACACTACGTCAAAGGACCCGCTACAACGTCATGTCGTATCTCAAATACGAACCCTACCAAATCCCGATCTCACGGCCTCAAATCAAATTTCATCGACTCATCTCAAATCCCAAGTACTATCATCAAATCCAGTATATGAACACACAGCCCCATACCCATGTGAACACATAAATATAATCCCATATATGCATATATGAAAGAAAGAATGTATGCAAGTATATGTGTGCGTGTGGGTGTGGGTGCAACCGCTACTCTAGGGTTTCGCAACTACCACTAAACCAATCCAAGAACACCAAAAATCCATCTTTATCATCAATAAACTAAATCAACATATAATCAATATATGTGTGTATACGTATTCGTATACATCACCACAAACTGCGAGGGTGCTATACGCCATCCACCCGACTTCTCTCCGTAGATATAAATCTACTCACCTTGACTCTTGTGTGCCGATGCCGATGTTGCCATCTTTATCTTCATCGCCTCGACGTCATGTGGGGTACCTACAAGGATATCATAAACGCTAAAGCACATGAAAATCATATCGGAAACCAAAATGGCATACGCTAAGCCCATAGGTAAAACCTATAGCCTCGCATGCAAACACGATCAATAACTTTTTGCCGTTGACGTTCAAACGCCACCCGACAGAAACGAATCACCAAATACCAAAATCCATGCTAAAACAAGTCGTAAACCATGCGCCAACACAAGAAAACTACCCCAGATCCTACCCTAGATGGAATCAGTCAAAATTGTATATGCCAAGGGTCTATTTTATAGGGTAAAAAGCTACAGAACAAGAACGGTCCCTAGAATCCATGCTATGGCCGCAAATTGCGGCCAGAAGGGATTAATTGGCGGCGTGAAGAAGGGGGTAGGGGCTAGGGCTTTGGGTGGTGGTTCCTAGTTGCCTGCACATATCACTGTCAAAACCAAAATAATTTTCAGGTGGCTCGGGTGATAGCAGATTTCCAAAAACACTCGCGGAATTACAGTTTTCCCCGATATCGTTTCTATAAATCCGTATTCTGGGTTTTAATCTCAGGTTTGGTCCAATGTAACATCACTCCAGGGGTTGTAGTCCCTAACTACACCTCAATTCACCTTTGATTTCAATTTAAAACCTAAAACCCTAACTTGGAATTTCCAAAGTCCTCAAAACACACAATATCGACATGAAACAAGTATAGATGCAAAAGAAATTGAAATACTACTCTAATGGTGCAGAAATTACCTACTTTGGCAACTCAAGAATTTTCTTGAGTTGCTCAAAGTCCTCAAAATCATCTCTTTCTAGGTCCAATGTGTAGCTAGTGAGCTTGGGAACAATTTTTGTGAAATGGGAATAGGGTTTTGGAGTTGTATTCTTGGTGTTATGGGGCTTTGAAGATGGAGGAGGAAGAGGGAAGAGGCAGCAGCAGCAGCTCCTAGGGAGAGAGGGGAGAGAAAATGGGTTGAAGAAATGATGGGAATGACTCAAAACAAAAGGGTCGACCTACTCTTTCTTTCTATTCATCATACCTTACATTTTTCTTTTCTTTTGTTTTCCTTTATTTCCTTCTCCTCACAATAGTAAACCCTAAGCAACCATGAACCCAAAACATGTAAGAAAATGTAGCAAGTGTGGGAAAATGATATGTGCATGCTTTGCACAAAAATACTAAAAATCCGATTAGCGATTTTTAATCACGATTAGCACTAAATTAGCATCAAATAAAACATAAACTCTCATAATTTGCTTAAATCGCATAAAGTACCCTCTTTTTAGTAATTTCCATAATTTTCCAATTTTTTCCCCATTTATCGGTATTTAATTATACCGAAATATTAAAATATTCATTAAAATATTATTAAATTATAAAAATTCCTAAAAACAATATTTTATTTTTTTGAAATGTTACATTTCTTCTTCTCTTTCACTCAAAAATGCTTCAAAATTCCAAAATAAATCCACAAAAATCCTAAATAAAAATAAAACCATTAATTCTCTTCACTACTAGCTTGGATCTTCAAGAAAAACATCATTTTTGGAGGAAAACAAAGATGGATCTAGTTGCTTGTTTGTGCTCTTGAAGAGGTATAATTTTCAAAACTCTAATCTTAAATTGTTATGTTTAGATCTTTAAGTTAGTTAATTAAATGGTTATCATAGCTTTAAATTCTTGATTTAATTCATTATTCATAATTTATTTTAGAAATTCAAGTTAGGGTTAATGCTTGATCAAGTGTTTAATGTTAATTAAAGTGTTAATTTGTGATTAGGAAAACATAACCTAGCAGATTATGATAATTATTGTTAATTAATACTTTGTTTAATTGTGAAATATTGCTTACTAGGTTTTTGCTAAAACTTATTTAGCAAGTGTTAAAAATATACAAATGGTTTGAATAGCTTAGTTAAGCTATTATAAGGTGTTTGTGAGCGCTAGATTTGTGTTAGCTTGATTCTAGTGTGAATTATTGCGATAAGTTGTTTACTAGATTTCGGGAACTTTTAGGCGTGGGTTTCTTTTGACGTTGCAACGTTAATTATATTGATTCCACGTTTATTATTGTGTTTTGAACGCGCGATCGGTACGATTAAGGTCTAGGCTTGGTAGTTGTGTCACTTTGCGTTCCTAGTTAGGGTCGTGCGGATGTCGTTTGTGTCTTTGTGTAGCTTTTGCTCTTGAGTTGGTTTCGTAGTGTCGCTACGCGCGTTAGCCACAATACGAATACTTGAGAGTAAGTTTTGTGTTATCGCGTTGGTCAACGTAGTTTGTACGTGTTTTGGGTCTATTGCTAATATATATCTGTTATATTGTTATATGCTTTCAGGATCGCAAGCGGGGACTTCGGGCGCTACGAGCAAGGGGAAGCAGGTGGTCAGATTTTCTTAGCTCGAGACCATCTGTGAGTAGATGTAACATCTACAGGGGAATCTCCCGCATGGCGTTATGCGTCTGGGCTAGAAATGACTTAACTTGTCGCATATTCTATTTCATATTTAGAATTTGCGACTACACTTTATTGCTTAGATATTGTTGTGCTTGGACTAGTACCTTTAGGACACTGCACATATTATTAACGATTCATGTTGCACGAGCACTGATTGTGTGCCACATACACCATCAACAATTGCCATGTCACACACAACCCACTTATAGAAATGATATTGTTTGGTTAGAGACATTGATTCATATTTCTTTACGCATATGACATATAACATACCTGTATACCCACATGCTTACACATATCCCTTGACATATAGCATACCAGTATACCCACATGCTTACACATATGCCTTCACACACTTAAATGCCGGTTACATGTATACCTATAAAGTATTGTACCATTAGCGATAGGTACATACACACATAATGACATAGCTATATGTATACTTTGCATACATAATTACACTTATACCTGGAGGGTATATTACATCATTACTGATAGGTAGATATTTATATCTTGCTATACCTTTATGTTTACACATATATCTGGTTATGGCTACATGTTACCTTTACTTGATGTTATTTAGAATTGGAGAAAATAGGAACCACATGATAATTTATATTAACTTGTTGCAGTTAATTAGCGGCTTTTCCTTTATATTCTTACATTACTGTTTTATGTTGCGTATATTTTATTCATGGATTTTCGCATTGAGATATGGATTTTTCATGATGTTTTTTGGATTTGGGAACCGTGGTAGTTTCATGAAATTATGTTTTATTTGAAAAACCCCGGTTTCCCTTGATATGATATTTCAGCATCCACAATGAAATTTATCGGTTCTGATATATATACTCCATGCGACGAGCGTCGTGGGCCGTATGAGGGTACATGGTGGGGCTCGGAGGTACCCCGGGGCAAGACAATTGATGGACCTTTCCGATTGAGCCTGGCAGGGGAACCATACACTCCGGTGACATTACCAATGACTCGGCGGTTATCATGGGGATACCGACGGGAGTCATGTGCGTATAGATACGTCGAGAGGCGAGGGTCAGAGATAGGAACTCGAGCTTTCGGTATAGCGTATGATACGTACCTATCAGGGTGCCAGTCTTGGTGACAGCACCTGATAGATCAACATTTATTTGTCGATGCTTGGCACAGGTTTTCATGATATTTCTTTTTACTCCTAAGTATATATAACAGTGGAATGGGACGCTGTTATATATGCATATATATATATATATATATATATATATATATATATATATATATATATTAGTGGAATGGGACGCTAATATATATGTATACATATAAATTCATATACATCATCATATTTATTCATGTAGATTTACTTAGGATATTAGAGATTTACTTGATATTAGATTTGGGATATAGGAGATTTATTTGAGATTTGATACGGGATTTATATATATGAGATTGCTAATTTTGTACATTCAGGATATATGAGATTTATTCGATATTGTACATTCATGATTTGTGAGACTTATATGATATGAGAGCCAATTTAGGGGCTGATTTAAGTAAATTGGGATTTGAATTGTCTTGATGGAATTTGGTCCTACAACGATGTCAGGATTCCGTGGAAATGACATATTTCTTTCCCTACTCCACATTTATTAATTATTCACGTCTTCATGTATTAGTAGTCCCGGTTAGTGTACCTTTCATGACTGTTGCATTTACATACTTCATTTTATATGCATTGCTTCATGTGCTAGTTGTACCTGCTAGAGTACCTTTCATGACTATTGCATATATACATTTTCATATCATTATTGCATGATTATTGCATACCGATTGTCATATTATTATTTCTTCATGTATTAGTTGTATCTGCTAGTGTACCTTTCATGATTATTGCATTCATGACCTTTTATTGCTATTAATTGCATATGTTAGATTCACGCTGTACGTGCATACTTGTGATTACCTGCATATGTTATTTACTATTCACGAATTGGCAACTCACCCCCGTTGTGCCACAGTTTGTTTTGCAGGTTGTTCCCCAGAGTAGTCGAGGCAAGCTATTCGTCTATCTTATCATCTTTTGCTGCGGATACCGTATCAGCTCACAGTGTTCAGTTTGCTTAGGTGGGTTTTGTGGTTATTCGTTGTTGTATTGAATATTCGTTGTATCCTTGTACTCTCCATCTACTATTTTCATGTTGACTTAGAGACTTGGTGAGGACGATATTGTATATTATTTTGTGACTGGGTTGTCTTTTATACAGTTTCATTTTATCGTCTTTAATTTCTTCGCTACGGCGTTGTATATCTGTTGTAGTGGTTGTTTTCCGCCTTTTGGCGTGGATTTTCTCCCGTTGGGGATGCTTTACTTTATATTTATGTTGTACCCATTTTTGGGGTTGGTTTTTACAAAGGAGGTGCTGCCGAAATTTTCAAGAAAGTAAATTGGACTTAAAGAATTTATACTTGAGATTTTCAAAAGTTTAAACAATGTTTCTTATCTTTTCTTGTCTTTTAATGGTTTAGATTTTTGGGTTTTGGCTTTCTTTTACTGTGTTACGCCTATAGGCGTTGCATAGTATTAGGGCTATTACGTGCCAATTTCGGGTCGTGACAAAGTTGGTATCAGAGCGGTAGGTTTTACCTTTCGGAGTGTAGGATGACCTTGGTATGATGGAGTAGGTGGCTTACAGAGTAACGTAGTGTGTGTATGTCCACGGCATACTCACGATGCGGTACTCCGCCTAAAGTGCCCTAAATACAAATTGCTTGAAATTCCTTCCTTGATGTCATATCCTTGAGATTCGATTTCCGTGTTCATATCGAATCTTATTTCTATTTATAGCCTTTACCGCCGATGACTATGGGGACTCAGAGTGATGCAGCGAGGGCCGAGGTCAGGATTGACTCGGGTAGGACGAGGACTGACCAGGATGGCACGCTCGTTGCACAGGTGCAGATGGATTCGCCTTCGACAGATAGTATCACTAGGCTTGTGGCAAAGATGCAGGACATGCTCCAGACTATGAGTTCATTGGTTGAGGTCATTCGAGTGCAGTGACAGGAGGTTGTGACCCCTGTTACTCAGTTGTTCCTTACAATCAGCATGCAGCATTCCGTCCCCTACATAGCACCAGTAGATGCAGCCCCAGTTGACGAGGCACGCCTTCCAGAGACGTTGGGAGTTCCGGAACAGTGGAGGACTAGTACCGGTGTACCAGCCCAGAGACATAGGCCTAGTCGTCGAGACAGATTTCGTGACTGTAGTGGGAGCAGCAGAGGCTTAGGACAAGGACAGTCGTTCAGCTCTCATCCCCAGGAGGGTCAGCAACCATCGTATGGATGTTTTCGATGCGGGAGCCTTCATCACCTCATCAGGTATTGTTCCTTAGCACCGCGACAGGGTTGTTTTCAGAGAGGTCATGGACGCAGAAGGTTCGCTCAGAGGGGACAGGTTGGCAGAGGAAGATTTCATCCAGTTGCGGGTAGGGGGCAGACACGAGAGTTTGCTTCTACTCATTGGGACGCGCGAGCGTCCAATGGAGAGTTTTCAGGTATTTTTAATTTGTATGTTCTTTTGATGTACTTGTTATTTTGCACACTTGGTGCCGTGGTTGGGCCGAGGATCGTGTTAGCTAGATCAGTCGTTTGTTGTGTTAACTTCTGTCAGCGATTCTTTTATTGCGCGACACGTAATTCAGTCGTGTGCCAATCAGATAGGAGATAGAGATTCGTCCGTCGTTTTGATCCTTCTAGAGATGTTGGATTTGACGTTCTCCTGGGCACGGACTGGTTACTTACGTGCTATGCGTCTGTGGACTTCCGTGAGAAAACAGACAGGGTTTGTTTTCCCGGCGAGTCAGTTCTTGTTGTGCATGGGAGGGCAGTGGTGCCGCCTCACACAGCTTGAATTCAGCCTTTTTCGCTAGTCGGCTTTTGAGGAGAAGATGTTGGGGATTCTTGGTGTTCATTCGTGATACCGGAGCCACAGTGGGTTTGTTGGACCGGCTTTCCTTCGTGCGAGAGTTTTCCGACGTTGTTCCAGATGAGTCGGCGAAGCTTAGGGAGCTTAAGGATCAGCTGCAGAGTTGTTTGTTGGGGGGCTTATGCGTATGAGTGTTTCGCATTGGGGAGCTCCTATTTCTGTTCGTCAAGGAGAAGGACGACAGTTGAGGTTGTGTATTGATTGATCGACAATTGTATCGGCTTACGGTGCGGATAGGTATCATTTACCTCGCATTGACGATTTCTTCGATCAGCTCCAGAGTGCGAGACATTTTTCTAAGTTTGTTCGGGATCAGGTCATCATTATTGCGGGTTCGGAGTGATGACATTCCGAAGACTGTCATGTGTGTGCTACGGTCTTTGTGTGATTTGGTGGTGTCGTTGGACTCACCAATGCCCTAGCAGCATTCGTAGATATGATGAACCAGATTTCTTCAGGCCGTTCCTTGACCAGTTATTGTTGTGTTATTGAAGACATTCTGGTCTATTCAATGTGTCGTGAGGGACAGGAGTAGCACTTGAGGATTTGTTTTGCAGACATTGGGAGAGCTCCAGTAGTTTGCTAGATTCTCAGAGTGTTCCTTCAGGCTTGTTTGTGTTGACTCCTAGGTCTTGTAGTTACGGGAGACGGTTTTTGTATGGTCCCGAAGAAGATCGAGGCCGTACTGCTTTGGCCCAGACTTGTGTACGGACGGAGTTCCGCAGATTTTTGGGCTTAGCAGGTTGTTACCGCCGTTTCGTGCAGTATTACTAGTGTATCGCTGCACCGTTGACTGGACTGACCGGAAAGGAGGTTCCTTTTTCTTTGGACTGAGGCATGCGTGCGGAGTTTTCGGCAGTTGAAGACCCGGTTAACAACTGCATCAGTTCTTTCTTTGCTTCTGGTTCGGGCGACTTTGTTGTTTAACTGTGATGTTTCGCGAGTGGGGATCGATTGTGTACTGAGGTGGCACATTTGAGTTATCACTTTTGCTTCCCGACATTTGGAGGAAGTACGAGCAGGACATCTTACTCATGATATGGAGATGGCCACGGTGGTCGTGCGTTGGAGATTTGGAAACACCACTTGTTCGGAGAGTCGTGTCAGATTTTCACGGACTACCAGAGCTTAATATACATCTTCCTACAGTGGATTTTGATTGTTGAGACAGTCTTCTGCAGATTTACAGTTCTTGTGCGATCGTTGAGTATAGCTTTAGTTCGCCTCTACTGAAGGGACAGCTTCCTCATGTCTGCGCCCTACCATTTTTTTTCCTTAATCGCTTTCGCGAGGCACTTCCCGCCGATGCTCGTTCGTTTGAGATTCTGAGCATACTCGGCTGGGTAATGATTCGGAGTCCTTGATTTGTGACCAAGGTGTGCTACTTTTAGGGACGCGTTTGTGTACCTGTTGCCGATGGGCAGAGACGCGAAGTCCTAGAGCAGGAACATCAATCAACTTTCGGTGTTCATTCAAGTTCCACCAATTTGTGACGTGACTTGTGAGATAGTTACGGGTGGGCAGGGATGAAGAGTGAAGTTTCGGATTTCGTTCAAGCTGTCTGTCTTGTTGCGTGCTAAGGTTGAGCATTTGAGACCGGCTGGAGAGTTGCAACCTTTAACCGTTCCGAAGTGGAAATGGGAGCAGATCTCCACGAATTTCGTTGTGGTGTCTACCCCGGTCTAGACAGGTATGACTCCATTCGGTGTTTGTTGTCCGGTTATGCTCAGTTTGCTCAGTTGTCCTTTGTTAAGTTGTGCGTTGAACGGAGTTCCTTCATGGGTCGTATCCAAATAGGGCACCCTATTCGCTTGCCATCTTGGGCAGGAACTTCAGGAAGCCTTGGGTACTGGTTGAGCTTTAGCTCCGTTTTTCCATCCGCAGGATGATGGTTTTGTGAGAGCGGGCTATACCGACTCTGGAGGATATGCTTGTGCGTAAGTATTACTTGTTGTCGGCAGTTGGGATCGTCACTTGCCATTGTTAGGATTCTCCTTCGATAGCTGTGATCAGGAGGCACTCCAATTTGAAACCTTTAAGTTTTGTTTGTTAGGTGGTGTCGATCTCCGGTCTGTTTTTCTGACTTTGCGAGATTAGGATTTTTGGACCCCAGCTAGTTTAGAGACTTCGAAAATGATCCAGTTGGTTCAGGCCAGGATGATGACAGCCCAGTCCAGACAGAGGTCTTATGCCGACCGTTGTGGTCGCAGACTTGAGTTCGAAGTGGGCGCTCATGTATTCCTACGGATTTTTTTGATGAATGACGTGTTGAGTTTTGGGAAGCTTATACCAGAATTGTAGGTCCTTTTAAGATCCTTAAAGTGAGTTAGTTCCGTTGCCTTTGATTTGGCTCTTCCGCACAGATTATTGAGTGTTCACCCCGTATTCCTCGTGTCGATACTTTGCAATTACCTTCATGACCTTTCTCACATGATTCAGCATCAGACCATTTGGCTTGGACGCGATCGTTTCGTTCACCGACAGCCAATTGTTTTAATGGCTCGGCAGGTGGAGAAACTTCGGTCAAGGGTCTTGCCATCTGTGAAGGGTTTTCTTGGACGTAGCCGTATAGTGAGGTGATCACTTGGAAGGCTGCGAGCGAGATTTGGGAGTTTTGCAATCTTCTCTTTGAAGGTACGCTTAGTGAAAATTTTAAATTCGGGGACGAATTTTTATAAGGGGGGATATTGTAACGTTTTAGAAATCGTTTTGCGAATTTTTCCGTTTTATGGCAAAATAGTCGGTATTTTCCGTTTTAACCCGATTTCGATCAAACGTCCGTATAAACTTGCCGGCACCTAGTTTAGCTAAAATAAAGCAAGTGCGCGAACTTTGGGGGTATTTGGGAGGTTTTGGTTCAGATAGAATTTTTCCCAAATAAAATATTATTTTAAACGGTAAATTATGCACGTAAATCGGGAAATTTCTTCTCTTGGGAATAAATTGAATCTTATCACTATAAATTTTTGGAAGCTTCTTTTCTAAATATCTATATATTTTTTAGTGCAAAAGGATTGGAATTAATAAAGAAAAGAAAATGAATAAAAGGTGGCATTTTGCATTAAAAGTGCATTAATTGATTTCTTTTGCTAGAAACTTCACTTTCTTTTTGCACAAACCACCCCTCACCTCATGGCCGAGCCTACCCCCTAATTTCTGCCCTCTTAATTTTCAAACCTCATTTCTTCTTCTCTTTCACTCAAAAATGCTTCAAAATTCCAAAATAAATCCACAAAAATCCTAAATAAAAATAAAACCATTAATTCTCTTCACTACTAGCTTGGATCTTCAAGAAAAATATCATTTTTGGAGGAAAAAAATGATGGATCTAGTTGCTTGTTTGTGTTCTTGAAGAGGTATAATTTTCAAAACCCCAATCTTAAATTGTTATGTTTAGATCTTTAAGTTAGTTAATTAAATGGTTATCATAGCTTTAAATTCTTGATTTAATTCATTATTCATATTTTTTTTAGAAATTCAAGTTAGGGTTAAAGCTTGATTAAGTGTTTAATGTTAATTAAAGTGTTAATTTGTGATTAGGAAAACATAACCTAGTAGATTATGATAATTATTGTTAATTAATACTTTGTTTAATTATGAAATATTGCTTATTAGGTTTTTGCTAGAACTTATTTAGCAAGTGTTAAAAATATAGAAATGGTTTGAATAGCTTAGTTAAGCTATTATAAGGTGTTTGTGAGCGCTAGATTTGTGTTAGCTTGATTCTTGTGCGAATTATTGCGATAAGTTGTTTACTAGATTTCGGTAACTTTTAGGCGTGGCTATCTTTTGACATTGCGACGTTAATTATATTGATTCCACGTTTATTATTGTGTTTTGAATGCGCGATCGGTATGATCAGGGTCTAGGCTTGGTAGTTGTGTCGCTTTGCGTTCCTAGTTAGGGTCGTGCCGATGTCGTTTATGTCTTTGTGTAGCTTTTGCTCTTGAGTTGGTTTCGTAGTGTCGCTACGCGCGTTAGCCACAATACGAACACTTGAGAGTATGTTTTGTGTTGTCGCGTTGGTCAGCGTAGTTTGTACGTGTTTTAGGTCTATTGCTAATATATATATGTTATATTGTTATATGCTTTCAGGATCGCAAGCGGAGACTTCGGGCGCTGCGAACAAGGGGAAGCAGGTGGTCGGATTTTCATAGCTCGAGACCATCTGTGAGTAGATTTAACATCTACAGGGGAATTGCCCGCATGGCTTTATGCGTCTGGGCTAGAAATGACTTGACTTGTCGCATATTCTATTTCATATTTAGAATTTGCGACTACACTTTATTGCTTAGATATTGTTGTTCTTGGACTAGTACCTTTAGGACACTGCACATATTATTGACGATTCATGTTGCACGAGCACTGATTGTATGCCACACATACCATCAACAATTGCCATGTCACGCACAACCCACTTATAGATATGATATTGTTTGGTTAGGGACATTGAGACATTGATTCATATTTCTTTACGCATATGACATATATCATACCTGTATACCCACATGCTTACACATATGCCTTGACATATAGCATACCTGTATACCCACATGATTATACATATGCCTTCACATACTTACATGCTAGTTACCTGTATACCTATAGAGTATTGTACCATTAGCGATAGGTACATACACACATAATGACATAGCTACATGTATACTTTGCATACATAATTACACTTATACCTGGAGGGTATATTACATTATTACTGATAGGTAGATATCTATATCTTGTTATACCTTTATGTTTACACATATATCTGGTTATGGCTACATGTTTACCTTTACTTGATATTATTTAGAATTGGATAAAATAGGAACCACATGATATTTTATATTAACTTGCTGCAGTTAATTAGCGGCTTTTCCTTTATATGCTTACATTACTGTTTTATGTTGCGTATATTTTATTCATGGATTTTCGCATTGAGATATGGATTTTTTATGATGTTTTCTGGATTTGGGAACCGTGGTAGTTTCATGAAATTATGCATTATTTGAAAAACACAGTTTCTCTTGATATGATATTTCAGCATCCACCATGAGATTTATCTGTTCGGATATATATACTCCATGCGAGGAGCATCGTGGGCCGTATGAGTGTACATGGTGGGGCCCGGAGGTACCCTGGGGCAAGACGATTGATGGACCTTTCCGATTGAGCCAGGCAGGGGAACCATACACTCCGGTGACATTACCAATGACTCGACGGTTATCATGGGGATACTGATTATTGCAAAAATACTTGTTAACCGCAATCAGAAACGGCGTCGCTTTGCAGCTAGCCGGTGAGTACGGGTCGATCCACAGAGATGGGTAATTTTCTTAATGTGTTTTTACAAGTTGATTCCAGATGTTGTTTGGATTGATTAAATCTAAAACCTAGATCTATCACTAAACTAAATTAATCTATATTAAAGTCTTGCTAGGGTTAGGCTTAGGGGAAGTTTGGAGATTAAAGCTTTCCTCACCGCTTTCAATGCCTTATTTTTGATCTATTAGATGTTACGGTAATTATCAATAAAGTGGACTAGAATCTTTTGGGAAGATGTTTCTTCCTCTAGATTCTTACCCTTCCTTTATCGATAATTACCCTAACCTCCATGGAAAACACGCGCAACCGGTCCTTTATACTACGGTGTCACCGTTACCTCGATGGATAAGGTGCCGTAGGGAGTGGTTGTGCGTGCATGCATGGAGTTCTAATTCTTGGGTGTGAATGGCATGAAAGGGGTGAGAGATCTCATCTCTCAAACCTTTCCCTAAGGCTAACCCTAACAAGCGAGGAGATTACTCGCTCATTAGGGGATTAAAAGACATTCTAATTAAAAGAGAATTAAAAGCGAAGAAATAAAATTAACTTACTAATTTGATGGCTCCCTCCAAGCAATAATACAGAACAGATCTGAATTTGTTTACTGAAAAGAGGCATGAGTTTTACAGATCTGTGATTACAATTTATAGGAAAACAGGAAAACTAGGGTTACAGACTCTCGCACATGTGCAATTACAGATTTGCCCACGGAAAATCCCAACACCAGCACCGACGCACCGACACAGAAAATTTCCACCGACGTGCGCACTTATTGGCCGTGGAACCGCGGCAATGATGGGCCTTGGGCCGCGGTTCCGCGGCCCTTTGGTGAGCTCAGCTCACCAAACTTTCTGGTCTTCATTCTGGGTATTTGGGCATGTTTATTCTTCACTATTTTTCTCTGTTTGGCTTCTTGGTCTTTTCCAGATCTTCAGTGAAAACTTGTAGTGAACTTTAACTTTTCGCTTTGAGTCGATGTCTTGAATCTTGCTTTATGAATTGTTCCTTATGTCGGCTTGATCAAGAGTCTTCTGTTTGTTGATCAAAGTCCACTTTTTGCATTGTCTTTTCATTATTTTCACTGTTTTCTGTCCAAGAACCTGTAACCTGTAACATGTAGCAGACATGCATCAAAAGCACCCGTTTATTTGTAAAATATATAAGAATGGGGAATATAATAATGCAATATTATAGTGTGAACAAATACCCCCAAACTTATCTTTTGCTCGTCCTCGAGCAAACTTATTTTTATTCACTAAAATCCTAACCACACTTTCGCAGGGAAACGCGATTGCACTGAGCATGTGCAACAAGCCGTTAAACCTCTAGGTGTCCCTAGTAGAAGGAGTGTTGTCTAGTGAGGGTTTTGAGCGGATTACACCCACAAAATCCTATCAACTCGGCCCATTGACTTTTTTTCTCCAATTAGGTTTTCTAACAAGGAATTCTATTATCTATTGACTCGCAAATTATCCACCCAAATTCTTCACGCTTCCTCATTATTTAACTTAAGATTATATATGTTATGTAGACCTACTTAGCTTTCGGCATCTCTTAAGTTTTCTTTCTAGGTTTCCATCTCCACTTAGGAATTTCTATCAACCCTTACTAAAGATACAAGTACTATTCTTCATCCCTTTCTCTCATCTAAACTCCAATCACATATCCCTACGTGTGTGTATGGATCACCCCTACACTTGGAAATTCAAATCAAGCAATCCTACTTTCGTCCGTTGTCCAAAGTACTTCTTAATTGGTGAATTTTTAATTGAATTTTTGCTTACACATCCTTCATGCGACCGTTAATACTTCTTGAGGTACCAACGACCGATTACAAGATGCGTTAGCACTTTAAAGCGTACTTCCTAGTTTTGCAACACCCAAGGCTTTAGCAGTGACTCCCAAACCAGTTGGTCTAAGGCACTAGGTGATAAGGCACCCTCGCTAAATATTTTTTTTCTATTTTTACCGCCTTAAGTAATCACAAAAACCAGTGTCCATTTTTTCTTTATTCACTTTTTTTCTTTATTTCCATTGTACTAAGGACTTTAGACAAGAGCATTTCAAGGTTTCTTCTACTATTCCAAGTTTCAAGGTGCGTGATTGTGCATTTTGTAGGGTATATGTTTTCAGAATCTAGACTTAAGCTAGGAACTATTTTTCAAACTTATACTCTAATAAGAACATCAATACTCTTCCCTTGTTTCGACTTAGCCCAAAAAGTGAACCCAAAATTTGCTTATTTCTAAATAAAGTACAAGGCATATACTTTCTACCGTTAAACTTTAAGGAATGTTATTTTTAGGGTTTTTAATTCACTAAGTCTAAAATCTAGTTGTTCCTAACCAGTTAACTTATTTGTCAAACTCAAGTCAATTAGCCAAAATTGAATACAATAATTTTTATAATTTTTGAATTTTTTTCAATTTTTATGGGTTTTCAAATAAGAATGCAAATGCAAAAATATGTACAAATAAATGCGAAGGAAGAAGACGTACCGAGCGTACCCCCAAACTTGAACTTGACAGTGTCCTCACTATCATGCTAAACCAAGAGGGTCAAAATACTGGCACTTGTAAGTCCATGCTACCTCTTCCGGTACTTTCGGGCATGCGGAATTTGGTGAAAAACAATTTTCTAGAGGCGGTAACATGGACTCAAAACCGGATCTTTGTTAAACATCTAACTAACAACCTAACTAAGAGTTTTTAACTACTCGGTTAGGGGGTTATACCTTTCTTTCTTGAACTCCTTCGTCTTCAACCCTCGATGGTTGTCCGGATCGGCTTCACCCCGTCGTCTCCTTGCGCCGAAGATCGATCCACTTGAAAGCTTCTACCTTTGGCTTCTTCTTCGAGCTTTGAAGAAACTAGTTCACTCGGTTTGCTAAACCTTGTGAAATAGAGTGAGTAGAGCAGAGTGTGTTGGGATTTTCCTCTATGGATCTTGGGTCTCAACACATGAGACAAGTGAACCATAGACTAAAGAGAGGGAGAGCAAGAGGAAGAAGATGAGAGCTCAAGAACACAAGAGAAAGAAAGGAAATGAAAGAATGAGAAAGACTTTTCTCTCTTGGCTCTCATAATCCAAAGCCATCATAACCAATAATAGCAATCAAGTATTAGTGATGGTTTAAGCTACAATAGCCATATCATTTCATGCACTCATTTTGCACAAGAGAACAAGCAAGCAAAAGTCTTTGCCATGAAATGATAGCCATTGTCATCATGATGGTCAACTAGTCCAACCTAGTCAACCGGTCAACAAAGTCAACAAAGTCAACCCCTCAACAACCATGTCACTATAATACTTAATTAATATTATTGTTAATTACATATCATATTCTCATTAGGGTTGAGCAAAAAGTCAATGGTCAACAGTCAACAGTCAACAACCCTAATGAGAATCCTCTGCCTCTGTCTCTCTGTCAACTGTGCATACACACCCGCATCTGCGTTCCGAGGAACACGAATACATACTGGATAAAACCAATCCCAAAACGTACACTAGGATCTGGCTTAAACCAAAGCCCGCTAGTGTTAACTGTCCGGACACTTTACGTGCACAAGTGCACGGATGTGACCGAACCCTGTCGCAAAACCATGCGACCTGTCGCAAAACCATGCGACCTCTACTCTTTTGCCTAAAGGCAAATAGCTTTCTGTGTGGGACTCTAAAGACTCGACACTACGATGGTAGTGGGTTTAACCACAGACCGCAAGCGGCACTAGCTGTGCGTAACGGTCCCCAGGTAGAAGCCGACAAAAAGACTGACGAGGTGAAACCCATCTGAACTCCTACTGAGTCTGAATGTGATAGTCTCCGTACAGTCCGGTCTGTTCGTCTGATACATCGCATGGCGGGCCTAGGAGGGCGGTAAACGTCAGTACCCTAATAGCGGTACAAGTCGTGTCGGAGTGAAGCCCAAAACACCCTGAGATAACACTGGAAACCTACCAGTATATCTCGATTGCCCTGGCCAGGGACTACTCGTGTAATGGCTCTCCTAGACACAGCGCGATGTCAACCCCCAATACCGGGAGAGACGAATCCTGTCTAACCGTCACTGCCTCCAAGTGCTTCGGGACTGCACCCAACTACCACCTGTTTGCACGACTCCTTTGAGCCGTGGTAGGGTAGTAATCAAAGTACAGTGGGAACACACTCGAGGCGAAGTGACAGTGTCAAGTCAGCGGACTAAGATGTACTCATGTCACCTGGGAACTGATAACTGACGATAGGTATAATACCAACCGGTCAGTTCCCGACGAGTCCTGTCCAGTATACTCGTAACCTAACGAGCACCCGTATACTATCTCCAGTACGACGTACTGATGGCTGTGGGACAGACCATCTCCCACACTGGGATGAGAAGCACATACGCTAGTCTACTCCGGAGTATCGATGCCCTGTCTCGATAGTCCTGCGACTAGGGACCTGTATAAGGATGTGCTTGTAGATTACCCAGCCCCCACTAGTGTGACTGCCATCACAACGCTGGTAATCAAGCAAAGATCCTAAGGGCTCCACTAATGTGTATAGGTGATATACTAAAATAAACACATGTACACATTGAAGTAGAAACAAACCAAGTAGCATACTACTATATTGAGCAAGATTGTTTATACAACTGTGAATATCCCAAGCTTCCATTAAGTAATATACAAACTAGTATGATACAGTAATGACCTCTAGGGTATATACACTAACAATCTCCCACTTGCACTAAGGCCATGTACTGGCGTATCGAAGACCTATCATCTCGATCAGCCGCTCGAACTGAGTCTGGGGCAAGGCTATGGTGAATGGATCTGCAGTGTTATCTTCTGAAGCGACCCTCCGAACCTCGATCTCCTGGCGATCCACGATCTCCCTGATCAGGTGATACTCCTCAAGATGTGTCTGGATCTCTGATGGGACCTGGGTTCTTTCGCTAAAGCTATAGCCCCGTTGTTGTCGCAATACAGAGGTATTGGATCAACAATGGACGGAACCACCTGAAGTTCTTTTAAGAACTTCCTCATCCAGACAGCCTCTTTTGCGGCATCAGATGCAGCAATGTATTCCGCTTCCATCGTCGAGTCTGCAACGGTTTCCTGTCTGGAACTCTTCCAACACACCGCCCCTCCATTGAGGGTAAAGACAAAACCCGACATGGACTTGGAATCATCCTTGTCACTCTGGAAGCTGGAGTCAGCAAATGCCTCGATCTGGAGGTCTTTTCCGCCATACACCAAGAACATCTCCTTAGTCCTTCTCAGGTACTTGAGAATGTTCTTCACCGCTATCCAGTGTTTCTCCCCAGGGTTTGACTGATACCGGCTTACCACACTCAGTGCATAAGCTACATCCGGTCTGGTACACAACATCGCATACATTATAGAGCCTACCACAGAAGCGTAGGGTATAATAGACATGTGATCCCTCTCCAATTCAGTCTTGGGAGACATCTCTTTAGAGAGGGTGATCCCGTGACAAGCCGGTAGATTACCGCGCTTGGAATCATCCATACTGAATCTTTTCAGTATGTTGTTGATGTACCTGGACTGTGAAAGTCCTAATATCCTCTTGTATCTATCACGATGGATCCGGATCCCCAGGATGTATGAGGTATCACCCAGGTCTTTCATGGAGAACCTGTGTGACAAGAACCCCTTGACAGATTGTAGCATAGGAATGTCATTTCCTATTAAGAGAATGTCATCAACGTATAAAACGAGGAATACTACAGTTCTCGCTACAAATCTACTATAGATGCATGGTTCATCTGGATTTTTGATAAAGCCAAATTCCTTGACCGTCTCATCAAAACGGATGTTCCAACTCCGCGATGCCTGCTTTAGTCCGTAAATGGACTTAAGCAACTTGCACACCTTTCCGCTGCTCCCACTCTGAATGAAACCCTCTGGCTGGTCCATATAGACACACTCCTCTAAATTTCCATTTAGAAAGGCGGTCTTTACGTCCATCTGCCAAATCTCATAATCGTGGAAGGCAGCAATGGCAAGAAGGATCCGAATGGATTTCAGCATAGCTACTGGAGAAAAGGTCTCTTCATAGTCCAAACCAGGTCTTTGACGAAAACCCTTTGCAACCAGTCTAGCTTTATAGGTCTCAACCTGTCCATCTACACCAATCTTCCTTTTGAAGATCCACTTGCATCCTACGGGTTTTACCCCGTCTGGAGCAACATCCAACGTCCATACTTTGTTGGTGTACATGGACTCCATTTCGGTCCGCATTGCATCCAGCCATTTTACCGAGTCAACGCTCTGAACGGCCTGCTGGAAGCTAGTAGGCTCATCATAATCTATGATGCAATCCTCTCTATCCCCGTCTATGAGAAAACCGTAGTATCTCTCGGGCGGATGAGACTGCCTACTACTCCAGCGGAGCGGCGTAGGAATGTCATTTTCTTTTGAACCCTCTGGTTCCACTAAGCTTTCAGTAATAGTCTGTGGTTCTGGAATTTCTTCCAGCTCTACTGCGCTCCCACTTATTTCCTTTTCTAAGAACTGGTGTTCTAGAAAGTGGGCATGACGAGAAATAATAACATTTTGTTCCTTTTCGCAGTAGAAGAAATATCCCTTGGAATTCTTTGGATATCCCACAAACTTGCACTGTACTGAGCGTGCCTCGAGCTTGTCCGCATGCTGCTTTTTAACAAAAGCTGGACTTCCCCATGTCTTAATGTGATTAAGATAGGGTCTCTTCCCACACCACATCTCATATGGTGTAGTAGGCACCGTCTTATTGGGAACTCGGTTCAAAAGGTATGCAGCTGATTCTAGCGCATACCCCCAAAATGATCGCGGTAACTCAGGGTTACTCATCATGGACCGTACCATATCCAATAGGGTTCGGTTCCGTCTCTCCGATACACCGTTATGTTTCGGAGTGTATGGAGGAGTAAGCTGAGAGAGAATTCCGTTCTCTTTTAAATAATCCAGGAAATCGGCACTCAAGTATTCTCCACCTCGATCCGATCTTAGAATCTTAAAACTTTTGCCGGTTTGTTTTTCTAATTCATTCTTAGATTCCTGGAATTTTCCAAAGGCTTCGGACTTATGTTTCATTAAGAAGAATAACCGTACCTTGAAAAGTCATCCGTAAAAGTAATGAAGTAAGAATAACCGCTTCGCGCATGTGTAGACATTGGACCGCACACGTCGCTGTGTACGAGTCCCATGAGCTCGCTCGCTCTTACTCCGTGTCCAGTGAATGGAGTCTTTGTCATCTTTCCTTTGAGACAGGATTGACAAGTGGCATACGATTGATATTCGAACGGATTCAAATATCCTTCTATATGTAACTTCGTCAACCTTCTCTCATTGATGTGACCCAGTCTACAATGCCATAAGAAAGTCTGATTTATTTCCGGAGACTTTCTTTTGTGTGTATTCTGGACAATGAAAATCTGTGGTTGGTTTAATATGTATATACCATTGCTCAATGTACCTGACCCAATCAGAACTTGATTAAGGTGAATGTTTACAACATTACTTACAAACGCAAATTCATAACCTTCTTTAGAAACTAAAGATACAGAAATGATATTACAAGTTGCGTTGGGTACAAAAAAGCAATTACGTAAAACCAAAACATGTCCATCTGACATTCCCAGGTGATAGTCCCCCACGGCCTTAGCATCCATGCTAGCTCCGTTTGCAACTTTGAGGGTCATGTCACCTGCTTTCAAAAACCTACGGTTTCTCAACGCCTGCAAAGAATTACAGATATGAGATCCTGATCCGGTATCCAATACCCAGGAAGTAGAGTTTATTGAAAGACAGTTATCAATAACATACACACCTGAAGCTGAAGCCGCAACCTGCTTCAGTTCCTGTGTTCTGGCCTTCCAAGCCCTGCAATCATTCTTCCAGTGTCCCTTCTTATGACAATAGAAGCATTCTTCTTTATCCACAAGCTGCCCCGCTTTCTTTGTTGCCTTTGTTTTTCCCTTCGTATCCACTTTACTAACACCGCCCCTTGGTTTGGCGGGGGCTTTCTTCTTCTTTCCCTTGGCTTTCGCCTTGGACCTAGAAGAGGAAGATCCTCCTACAAACAAAGTGGATGTTTCCCTACCTTTCTGTAGGGTGCCCTCTGCGCTCCTCAGCATGTTGAGGAGCTCTGAAAGTTCAACTTCCTTTTCTTGTAAGTTGAAGTTCAGGATAAACTGGGCGTAAGTGGAAGGGAGGGACTGGAGAATCAAGTCCGTATAGAGCTCATTCTCCAACGTGGTCCCAAGGTCCGCGAGCTCTTCTATGTAGCCAATCATCTTAAGCACGTGTTCCGCTACCGATGATCCGACGGCCAACCTTGCCGAAAATAACTTCTTCGACACTTCGTATCTTGCGATACGAGACTGCTCTCCATACAGTTCTTTAGTATGGAGAAATATGGACTCAAGGTCCATATTCTCGTGCCTCCTCTGATGTTCGTTGTCCATAGAGGCAAGCACGAGGCACCTGGCTTTCACGCAATCAATCTCCCAAGTCTTACGGATTTCCTTATCCGCGACGCTGGAGGTGGGACCTGGGACGGGGGGAGCTTTGGCGGTAAGAAGATACCCCAGCTTGTCGTAAGTGATTGCTATTTTGACATTCCTGAGCCAATCTTTGTAGTTTGGCTCTGTCAGTATGTTTTTATCTAGAAGTAACTTAAGTCCAGTAATGTCGATTGGTCGCTGCAATTAGGAGAGAGAAGAAGAAACACTCAGCATGATGCTCTTGCAAGTTTAGAGTGGTTTTTAGTTTGTCTAAACAGGATGGCTCCCACTGTTTCTCGAATCCCTCCTCAAACCAAAAAAGGAAGAATTAGTCAGGATCAATCTCACCGTACAATACTTGCTTAACCGTTCGGCCAGACTGGTGTCGGTACTTCGAGGGAGGTTTTCCAACGCTTTCGCAAAGTTCCTTAATTTAAGATCTCTTTTCCCTGGGAGCGTATCCCCGCTAACACCTTTCTAGACACCTACTAGGTTTATAGCATTGATCGTTAAGTGAGAAATTTCCCGAGGAGTAGCATATACTCACAGTCGGATCGGGATCCAAATATCATCGCGTGACGAAACTGAAGGAATCCTACCAGAATCATCACACTCCAAATGGTATGCAACACTAGCAAGTTTCAGTTCTTTTGAAACTCCCGATGTGGATTTTTGCCCCATGCTCTTATTACCTTGACTTTGGCCAACAAATCATAAGTCACATGTCAAGTTCTACCCGTCGTCCTCTAGGTTAATTTGAATCCACCCGTACCTACCCTTGACTTTGGCCAACAAGGCAGTACGACTGTTCCAAACCAACGCATCTATCTATGCTGCACATGAATACCCAATAGCTACCAATCACTATGCCTTGACTTTGGCCAACAAACATAGCTTGAATACTATTGATTATTCATGTGAAACGACGTAGGGCTACGAATGGTTTTGGCGAAACCGTGAACGTAGAGAACTTGATATAATCGATGGAACGAGATAGCTTTTAAAAGGAGTGGCTCAAACTCCGTATTTTAAAAGTTGGTTTTGAAAAGAACCGAGTGGTTTTTCGAAAGTGTTCCAACGACTTTTACTTGGTTTATTTTCTTGCATTAGTTCTTTTAATGCGTGATATTCTTGCATTAGTTCTTTTAATGCGTCCCATCTTTTAATCCTACCATTGCAGAAAACAACCAAAATATGACGTACGCTTATGCCATTCGCATTCGCCACGGGGCCCCGTCATTACCCGTTAGGTTACTTAACTAACGACAGAGCGGGGGCTGGGCTAGCGCGGCTGTAAAACATAAGCAACGCCTAAATAATATCATATATAGATATATTGCAATGATAGACATTTTAGATCACAGATGAACACATTGGATATACTAGGAACCCGCAATTCGTACGAGCCTGTAACGAAAAGCAGATTACACGGTCGCGGTGAATAGCCAATACCCCACCCAAGACCCCTACGGGTGCGGCAAACTACCCGCCAAGTACCTGAAGCGAAGCAACCTCCCTCAACTCTGTGAGTAGGCCACTCGGCACTTCGGCTACCCGGTAGTTTGTGCACCCCCTCCATGGGTCTATCCTAGGAGCAAAAACAGTAAAAAGAAATTATACAATGACGGCTACAACCCCGACCCGGTTGTGCGGCCATAAAAATAATTATTACATCAATTTACAAATTTACATGAATTGAAAGAAAAGAAATCTCTCGTCTCACAACCCCCGGCTATTCACCCGCGACAATCCAATGAGTTCATATACACATTCCAATGACATTACAGATCACAGATTTGTATAACCCCCACGAATCGACATATAGCGATTAGCAGACGTTCAATACAAATATCACATCACAGATAAAAAACCCGTCAGCTTAAGTCTTTAGAAGTTCGATCAAAAATACGGATTTTTAGGCCCGAAACACAAAATTTTCGTTCTGGAAAATCTGGGCTGAAAAGACATATTCCAAAAATCCCAAAACAACCCCAGAAATAAACTGCACTAAATTTGGACCTCGGCCAAGTCAACTCGGCCGCGGAACCGCGGCGGGAGTGTGCTCCCGCCGCGTTTCCGCGGCGCTTTGATCGGTTCATGGGACCAAATTTTGTGGTTATTCAATAAAAAGCCTGAGCCGATTTTTAAGATGAAATTTATCAATTTTTGAACAGAAAAAAAATCGGCAGAAACTTGACATATCGGGTTCGTTTCGTGACTTTTTCTTTGATCGATCCTCTAGTTACTTTGCTAACATGTTAGATAGAGTTTAACTAGGCTCTGATACCACTGTAAGTCCATGCTACCTCTCCCGGTACTTTCGGGCATGCGGAATTTGGTGAAAAACAATTTTCTAGAGGCGGTAACATGGACTCAAAACCGAATATTTGTTAACAACCTAACTAAGAGTTTTTAACTACTCGGTTAGGGGGTTATACCTATCTTTCTTGAACTCTTTCGTCTTCAACCCTCGATGGTTGTCCGGATCGGCTTCACCCCGTCGTCTCCTTGCGCCGAAGATCGATCCACCTGAAAGCTTCTACCTTTGGCTTCTTCTTCGAGCTTTGAAGAAACTAGTTCACTCGGTTTGCTAAACCTTGTGAACTAGAGTGAGTAGAGGAGAGTGTGTTGGGATTTTCCTCTATGGTTCTTGGTTCTCAACACATGAGACAAGTGAACCATAGACTAAAGAGAGGGAGAGCAAGAGGAAGAAGATGAGAGCTCAAGAACACAAGAGAGAGAAAGGAAATGAAAGAAAGAGAAAGACTTTTCTCTCTTGGCTCTCATAATCCAAAGCCATCATAACCAATAATAGCAATCAAGTATTAGTGATGGTTTAAGCCACAATAGCCATATCATTTCATGCACTCATTTTGCACAAGAGAACAAGCAAGCAAAAGTCTTTGCCATGAAATGATAGCCATTGTCATCATGATGGTCAACTAGTCTAACCTAGTCAACCGGTCAACAAAGTCAACAAGTCAACAAAGTCAACCCCTCAACAACCATGTCACTATAATACTTAATTAATATTATTGTTAATTACATATCATATTCTCATTAGGGTTGAGCAAAAAGTCAATGGTCAACAGTCAACAGTCAACAACCCTAATGAGAATCCTCTGCCTCTGTCACTCTGTCTACTGTGCATACACATCCGCATCCGCGTTCCGAGGAACATGAATACATACTGGATAAAACCAATCCCAAAACGTACATTAGTATCTGGCTTAAATCAAAGCCCGCTAGTGTTAACTGTCCGGACACTGTACGTGCACAAGTGCACGGATGTGACCGAACCCTGTCGCAAAACCATGCGACCTGTCGCAAAACCATGCGACCTCTACTCTTTTGCCTAAAGGCGAATAGCTTTCTGTGTGGTACTCTAAAGACTCGACACTAGGCTGGCAGTGGGTTTAACCACAGACCACAATACGGTCCCCAGGTAGAAGCCGACAAGAAGACTGACGAGGTGAAACCCATCTGAACTCCTACTGAGTCTGAATGTGACAGTCTCCGTACAGTCCGTTCTGTTCGTCTGATACATCGCATGGCGGGCCTAGGGGGGCGGTAAACGTCAGTCCCCTAATAGCGGTACAAGTCATATCGGAGTGAAGCCCAAAACACCCTGAGATAACACTGGAAGCCTACCAGTATATCTCGATTGCCCTGGCCAGGGACTACTCGTGTAATGGCTCTCCTAGACACAGCGCGATGTCAACCCCCAATATCGGGAGAGACGAATCCTGTCTAACTGTCACTGCCTCCAAGTGCTTCGGGACTGCACCCAACTACCACCTGTTTGCACGATTCCTTTGAGCCGTGGTAGGGTAGTAATCAAAGTACAGTGGAAACACACTCGAGGCGAAGTGACAGTGTCAAGTCAGCGGACTAAGCTGTACTCATGTCACCTGGGAACTGATAACTGACGATAGGTATAATACCAACCGGTCAGTTCCCGACGAGTCCTGTCCAGTGTACTCGTAACCTAACGAGCACCCGTATACTATCTCCAGTACGACGTACTGATGGCTGTGGGACAGACCATCTCCCACACTGGGATGAGAAGCGCATACGCTAGTCTACTCCGGAGTATCGATACCCTGTCTCGATAGTCCTGCGACTAGGGACCTGTATAAGGAAATGCTTATATATTACCCAGCCCCCACTAGTGTGGCTGCCATCACAACGCTGGTAATCAAGCAAAGACCCTAAGGGCTCCACTAATGTGTATAGGTGATATACTAAAATAAACACATGTACACATTGAAGTAGAAACAAACCAAGTAGCATACTACTATATTGAGCAAGATTGTTTATACAACTGTGAATATCCCAAGCTTCCATTAAGTAATATACAAACTAGAATGTTACAGTAATGGCCTCTAGGGCATATACACTAACAGCACTTCCCTGTTTATTTATAATTTTTTTATTGTTAAGAAAAACAAAAATATATACAGAAAAACCCTCCCCCAAACTTCATTTAAACTAAGTCAGACATTACTGCCAAACCTTGCATAGACCAAACGTTAACAACAACCAGTTGAAAAATTTATCAGTAAAGAGTATCAGTTGGTGGAAGAATAAGTCGTAGCGATCCATAAAGAATTGGGGAAGATATAAGTGGTGGTATGGAAGGTATGGAGGTGAATAGACAGGAGGGGGTGCTGAATCAAAACGAGAATACGAATGATCAGCAATCAGTGGAATGTTGGCATTCTCGTAGCTTATTAAAAGAAATGGGGGTGGTTCAACTTCTAAAGGAGGAGGTTGACTAACCTCAATACCCCCAAAATGTTTCTACGGGTCCTCTATTGACTTGGCATCATCCATCAATTGCATATGATATTCAATTATAATGGAACTGATCTTCTCGATGTCCGCCATAGTCCAACCGAAAACTTGCCGCTTATCTTGTAAGACCTTTAAAATAGCATTCTCTTGTCGAAGGCTAGAGAGGCTGATATTATAATGGGAAAGGTCTCATTCTCACCTATGTAAGCATATTTAAGGTGAGGTGGCAAGGACTTGAGTTCGAGTTTCGGAGGCCAAAGAATTATTGCGGAATCTACCTCGAACTCAGAGGACTCCAACACAGGTTCGAAATCACTGCAAACAACCGATTCGGATGGTTCAACTAACTCATCCAAAAATTCAAAAGACTCATATTCGGGCTGTGAGTTGTCATCATCCGAAAAAGTGAAACATTCATAATCAATATCGGTTGTGCCAACGGTGGTAGGCTCAAGGAGGGACGCACTAGTGGCGTCAAAACTGTTTTCATCAAGTAGAAATCTTTCAAGCTCGCAGTCCTCCTGCGTGATTTCGTGAATAGAGCAAACTTCTCGTGTACTAGTTTTAGGTACGGGGGGCAGACTTCCCATCTTATAAATATTGAACTCACTAGACATCTTCCCAAAGGTTAGAGTCATGGAGCCATTGCGACAGTTTATTACAGCATTGGAAGTGGCAAAAAATGGTTGACCGAGTATCACCGGAATTTGGTTTCTTGGGTTAGCAACAGGTTGTGTATCCATAACAATAAAATCAATGAGGAATATGAACTCCCCAACTTTGATCAACACATCCTCTAGTTGACCCCTTGGATGGGTGATTGATCGATCAGCCATTTGGAGAGTACAACGAGTGGGTTTCAACTCTCCAACCCCTAATTGTTCGTACATGGAGTAGGGAATCAGGTTAACACTAGACCCAAGATCTAAAAGTGCTCGCTTAATTTTCTTATCCCCAATTATGATTGAAATCGTAGGACAGCCGGGGTCCTTTCATTTTTGGGGTAAGGTTTGATGGTGGTTAATAGCATTGCTCACTGCACTAGCCACTAGCACTTTCTTGGGTACTTGAGATGCCTTTCTCTTCGATGTGCATAAGCCCTTTAAGATTTTCGCGTATGAAGGGACTTGTTCGATTGCATCCAAGAGAGGTAAATTTATGCTAACCTGCTTAAATATCTCTACAATCTTCTCCACTTGTGCAGTTGGTTTATTAGGACTCAACCTGTTTGGGAATGGAGCATTTTGAAAATTCGTTGAGTCAAATATCTGTGGAGTAGAATGTGGAGTAGGAACGGATCCCGGTGTAGATGTGTTCATGTTGTGAGAAATGAGTCCGTTCGAGCTAGAAGAAGTAGAGCCGTATGAAGGGTGGAGAATAGGCTCTAAAGAAAAAGGTGAGGAAGAAAGTGAAGAAAATGAAGAAGGGGTAGATGACGATGGAGAAAAAGAAGAAGAAGAAGAAGAACCACCGGCGGGGATGTCATCACTAGTTCCCACAATATTTTGCAACACTCTTCCGGATCTCAACGTGGTCACAGCATTTACATTGTGATTGGGATATGCATTTTGTGTATGACCGGGATTTGACAATGGTTGAGATGGAAGCTTTCCCTTTTCTCTCTCGCTCAACGCAGCAGTTAATTGTGCAATTTGTGCCTCAATAGATTTGATACTTTGATCGTGTGAGGCATTGTTATGCATCAAAGACTGAACATGATTTTCAAATCTTGCTGCGGATTCTGTAGATTGCTTGAGAAATGCATCTAGACTTTTTTCGAGCGAGATAACCTTATCATCATTTGGTTGAACCAAATTGTTCGTTTGATTTGTATAAGGTCTTTGTTGGAAAGGTTGCTGGTTTTGAGTTGTGAAGTTGCTTGTTGTTGTTGTGGAGGAGGTCTTTGAAAATTGTTATTCCCTTGGAACTGTTGATTTGGGTGACTCCTCCACCCCGGATTGTATGTCGAAGAGTATGGATCGTTTCTTTGTCGTTGCTGAAATGCAGCATTGACTTGATCCTGTCCTTGAGTAGATGCATTATAAGGACACTCTTCGGTGAGATGTGATGGGGCCGAACAACAAGCACAAACAGTTCGTGGAGGTAAGACAGTGGCAGGAGAAGACGATGAGATTTTGGTCTCAATGGCTTCTAGCTTTTTCATAAGTGCGGCCATCTCGGCCTTCATAGCAATCGACATATCTACTTGATGTATGCCTGCCCTAGATTGACCAACAGAAGAAAATGATGTGGTCTTGGTACTCTCCCACTGAATTGTTTGCTCACTAAATCCTCAAGAAACTGCCAAGCTTCGTCGCTAGACTTGGAGAGAAAATGACCTTGACATATAGTTTCTAGCAACTGCTTCGTTGCGGAGTTCAATCCCTCGTATAATGTTTGGCAAAGTTGCCAACTTTCGATCCCATGATGAGGGCATTGAACGAGTAGGTCTTTAAATCTCTCGAAGCACTTCCAAAATGGTTCGGAAGGAAGCTGTGAAAATTGTATAATCTCGTTACGGATTCTAGCAGTTTTGTGATGAGGATAGAACTTTTTCAGAAAAGCTCTCACAAACTCGTCCCAATTTCTAATGGAATGTGATGCGGTGCTGTATAGCCACTTCTCGGCTAGGTCACATAAGGTGAAAGGAATGACCCATAGCCTTATAGTGTCATCACTTAATTGGGTCGTTTTCATCATAGCGCACACATTTTGGAATTTATTGATAAAGATATATGCATCTTCAGATTCCAAACCATGAAATTTTGGCAGCATATTGATGAAATGTGGTTTTATTTCAAAGTTGTCCCCATTTGCCGGTGGGGGTGAAAGACATGTAGGTAAAGAAGTGCGGACGGGGTAGAAGAGATCCTGGAGCGCGATTCGTTGGGGCGCTACAACAGGCGGAAGATTCGGGTTATTCGCACCTAACGGAGGTGGAATCATTCCCGTCGGTAAGGTATCATTGGAGTCGTGTCCCGACATACCTTCGAAAGAAGAATTTGAAGGGGGATGTAAGGAAATGGAGGGAATTTCGACTTCGGTGTCGAAAGGTTCGTCGGTCGGTACCAAAGAAACACGGACTAATCGGGCGTTTGTATCCCTAGTCCAAAGTGACATACACTAAAGGGGTAGTGTAGTCAGAAAAAAAGAAAGACAGAAGGTGGAGGTAAGATAACGTCAATGAAGGGAAGTGGTGGAAGTGAGTTGCAAGTTTCCTTTAGCGACAAGTTGCAAGTTTTGAAAAGATTTTTCTTTTTCTTTTTTGTGTTAGAGTTTTGCAAAGAGATTTTTGAAAAGAGACTCGTGACACAAATGTATCAACCACACATGCACAATCAGGCCTAGACCTAGGGTCACCTAGGTCTGCTAGACAGCTCCTAACTAGGGCTAGAAATAGGACCTCAAACCGCCTCTTCACCGACAATTACGGCCAGGTAAGTGCCAGGTAAGTGGGAAGGAACCACAATAGTGGGCCTAATTAATAACCACTAGCCTAGACACACTTTCCTAGACACCGCAAGTCAGTTAGGATAAACGGTCGATTCCTATACTAGTCCTTTTCCTATTGAGCTCGATGTCCTTAGGGCTGAGTCTAGTATTTTTTAATTAATTGTGGTCAATGCAAATGCTTTAAGTGTTTTCTGGGGTCCTGGGAAGGGTGATGAAATCCCCACCCAATCTGAGTTTGGTCAATTAGCCCCTTAAAATCCGATTAAATTATGCAAAACAATGAAATTCACTTGCAATCAATTTTTTAAGCGCGGCGCAAAGAAACCTGCAGAAAATTTGTTATTTAGAAGGGGGGAGAAGATTTGCAGCGCAAAGAAATCCTGCATAAAATTTTCACAAAAGATATATGGGGGTTGCAGAGGGGAGAGGGAGAAAACAAACCAGCAAATTTTCAGGTGCTGACGTGGCCAAGGCGCGGCGGAAACGCGGTCTCGGACCCCCTTTTGCGGCGGAAACGCGGCGGAGTAGTGGGATCAGGCTCTGGAAATTTTTTTGTTGTTCTGTACTTGCAATTCCTCTCTGTTCTTATGTACCAAATTCTGTTTTTCCTTCTGTAAATTTCCAGATTCGCTATTCTTCGTTGTTCCTGCAAAATTCAAAAGATACACCCTTCAAACAGATCAAAATTGATAATTTTTATTTCTTTTTTTTATTTTCAGATTTTTATAATTTTTAAAATTTATATCAACCCGAAATTACACAGAAAGAAATTTTACGCCATCCCCGGCAACGGCGCCATTTGATTATTGCAAAAATACTTGTTAACCGCAATCAGAAACGGCGTCGCTTTACAGCTAGCCGGTGAGTACGGGTCGATCCACAGAGATGGGTAATTTTCTTAATGTGTTTTTACGAGTTGATTCCATATGTTGTTTGGATTGATTAAATCTAAAACCTAGATCTATCACTAAACTAAATTAATCTAAATTAAAGTCTTGCTAGGGTTAGGCTTAGGGAAAGTTTGGAGATTAAAGGTTTCCTCACCGCTTTCAATGCCTTATTTTTGATCTATTAGATGTTACGGTAATTATCAATAATGTGGATTGGAATCTTTTGGGAAGATGTTTCTTCCTCTAGATTCTTACCCTTCCTTTATCGATAATTACCCTAACCTCTATGGAAAACATGCGCAACCGGTCCTTTATACTACGGTGTCACCGTTACCTCGATGGATAAGGTGTCGTAGGGAGTGGTTGTGCGTGCATGCATGGAGTTCTAATTCTTGGGTGTGAATGGCATGAAAGGGGTGAGAGATCTCATCTCTCAAAACTTTCCCTAAGGTTAACCCTAACAAGCGAGGAGATTACTCGCTCATTAGGGGATTAAAAGACATTCTAATTAAAAGAGAATTAAAAGCGAAGAAATAAAATTAACTTACTAATTTGATGGCTCCCTCCAAGCAATAATACAGAACAGATCTGAATTTGTTTATTGAAAAGAGGCATGAGTTTTACAGATCTGTGATTACAATTTATAGGAAAACAGGAAAACTAGGGTTACAAACTCTCGCACATGTGCAATTACAGATTTGCCCATGGAAATCCCTACACCAGCACCGACGCACCGACACAAAAAATTTCCACCGACGTGCGCACTTAATGGCCGCGGAACCGCGGCAATGAAGGGCCTTGGGCCGCGGTTCCGCGGCCCTTTGGTGAGCTCAGCTCACCAAACATTCTGGTCTTTATTCTGGGTATTTGGGCTTGTTTATTCTTCACTATTTTTCTCTGTTTGGCTTCTTGGTCTTTTCCAGATCTTCAGTGAAAACTTGTAGTGAACTTTAACCCTTTGCTTTGAGTCGATGTCTTGAATCTTGCTTTATGAATTGTTCCTTATGTCGGCTTGATCAAGAGTCTTCTGTTTGTTGATCAAAGTCCACTTTTTGCATTGTCTTTTCATTATTTTCACTGTTTTCTGTCCAAGAACCTGTAACCTGTAACATGTAGCAGACATGCGTCAAAAGCACCGGTTTATTTGTAAAATATATAAGAATGGGGAATATAATAATGCAATATTATGGTGTGAACAGATACCGACGTGAGTCATGTGCGTATATATACGTCGAGAGGTGAGGGTCAGAGCTAGGCACTCGAGCTTTCGGTATAGCATATGATACGTGCCTATCGGGGTGCCAGTCTTGGTGACAGCACCTGATAGATCAGCATTTATGTGTCGATGCTTGGCACAGGTTTTCATGATATTTCTTTTTACTCCTAAGTATATATAACAGTGGAATGAGACGTTGTTATATATGCATATATATATATATATATATATATATATATATATTAGTGAAATAGGAGGCTAATATATATGTATACATATAAATTCATATACATCATCATATTTATTCATGTAGATTTACTTAGGATATTAGAGATTTACTTGATATTAGATTTGGGATATAGGAGATTTATTTGAGATTTGATACGGGATTTATATATATGAGATTGCTGATTTTGTACATTCAGGATATATGAGATTTATTCGATATTGTACATTCAGGATTTGTGAGACTTATATGATATGAGAGCCAATTTGGGGGCTGATTTGAGAAAATTGGGATTTGAATTGTCTTGATGGAATTTGGTCCTACCACGATGTCAGGATTCCGTGGAAATGACATATTTCATTCCCTACTCCACATTTATTGTTTATGTACGGCTTCATGTATTAGTAGTACCTGTTAGTGTACCTTTCATGACTGTTGCATTTACATACTTCATTTTATATGCATTGCTTCATGTGTTAGTTGTACCTGCTAGAGTACCTTTCATGACTGTTGCATATATACATTTTCGTATCATTATTGCATGATTATTGCATATCGATTGTCATATTATTATTTCTTCATGTATTAGTTGTACCTGCTAGTGTACCTTTCATGATTATTGCATTCATGACCTTTTATTGCTATTAATTGCATATGTTAGATTCACGTTGTACGTGCATACTAGTGATTACCTGCATATGTTATTTACTATTCATGAGTTGGCAACTCACCCCCGTTGTGCCACCGTTTGTTTTGCAGGTTGTTCCCCAGAGTAGTCGAGGCAGGCTATTCGTCTATCTTATTATCTTTTGCTGCGGATACCGCATCAGCTCAAAGTGTGCAGTTTGCTTATGTGGGTTTTGTGGTTATTCGTTGCTGTATTGTATATTAGTTGTATCCTTGTACTCTCCATCTACTATTTTCATGTTGACTTAGAGACTTGGTGAGGGCAATATTGTATATTATTTTGTGACTGGGTTGTCTTTTATACAATTTCCATTTTATCGTCTTTTATTTCTTCGCTACGGCATCGTATATCTGTTGTGGTGGTTGTTTTCCGCCTTTCGGCGTGGATTTGCTCCCGTTGGGGTTGCGTTACTTTATATTTTTGTTGTACCCATTTTTGGGGTTGGTTTTTACAAAGTAGGTGCTGTCGAAATTTTCAAGAATGTAAATTGGACTTAAAGAATTTGTACTTGAGATTTTCAAAAGTTTAAACAATGTTTCTTATCTTTTAATGGTTTAGATTTCTGGGTTTTGGCTTTCTTTTACTGCGTTACGCCTGTAGGCGTTGCATAGTATTAGGGCCGTCACGTGCCAATTTCGGGTCGTAACACCGCCCCTATCTTGTCCTTTCCCGGTGCCTTTTTCACTCCTCCTCTCGGCTTGATGGGATTCTTCATTTTCTTTCCTTTGGCCTTACCTTTTTGGATGGAAGAAGAAGATGGCCCAGCAATTAGATTGGGAGTTTTCACTACCTTTAGCGTGCTCTCTACACTCCTCAACATATTGAGGAGTTTGGGAATTGACTTCTCCATGTTGTGCATGTTGAAGTTCACAATGAACCGAGCAAAGGCATGGGAAAGGGACTGTAGAACAATATCAACATACTGTTCGTTCTCCATGGTCCATCCTAGGTCTTCTAGTTCTTCGATATGTCCTATCATCTTCAATACATGGTCACCTAAAGATGTGCCAGCTGCCATCCGCATCTGAAACAACTTTCGAGATGCCTCGTATCAGAGAGTACGAGATTGCTCCCCATACATGTCCTTTGTATGGAGAAAGATGGATTGTACGTCCATCTTCTCATGCTGCTTCTGATGTTCATTGTTCATAGAAGCAAGCGCGAGGCATTTGTTAGTTATATGTATGTCCTAGAGGCCATTATTGTACATAGGATGTATATTGTAGTGGATGCTGGGACATATATAGGGAGGACTTTCTTGCTCGACATGATAGTATGCTATCTGGTTACTCTTTACCTTAACGTGTACATTGATTGTCTCTCTGTTACATGTTGGTAAAGCCCTTAGGATGTGTACTTGACTACCTGGACTATGATGCGGATCATACTAGTGGGGACATGGTAGTCCATAGGTACATCCTTGAAAGTCCCTAGTCGTGGGTGTATCGAGACGGGGCATCGATATACCAGAGTAGACTAGCATATACCTTCTCGACCCATACAGATGGGCGATGGATGATCCCATATCCACTGGTGTTTGACATCGGAGATGATATACGGGTGCTCAGTGGAGACTGGGTACACTGGACGGACTCGCCGAGAACTCCCAGATGGTATTATACCTCACGTCAGATGGCAGTTCTCAGGTGACACTGGTACAGAGTAGTCTGTTGACCCGAGATCGTCATAGAGTCTTGTGTGGTTCCCACTGTGCTTTGATTTCCATCTTACCACGTCCAAGAGGGCGTGCAAAACGGTGGTTTTTGGGTACAGTCCCGAGTCACATGGAGGCAATGAGCGATAGGAGGGGATTCGTCTTTCCCGGTATAGGGAGTTGATGTTGCGCTGTGTTCGATTGGCTATAACAGGAAATCCCTGGCCAGGGTTGCTGAGATTTACTGGTAAGTGTTACCAGTAGTTTCTCGAATTGTTATAGACCTCATATCGACACGACTTATCGAGCTATTGGGGTCTGACGTTTACCACCCCTAGGCAAGATATGCGACATATCAGACGACGAGACCGGACTGTACGGTAGTGTTACTGGTTGGATTCACTGGAGTGTGAGCGGGCTTGCTCGTCGATCTTCTGATCGTTCAATACCCGAGTGGCCGTTACGTTTAGCAGACCGCTTGCGGCTTGTGGATGTTTGATATGATCATCATCTGCTGCCGGCGTATTGACGAGTCTTTAGAGTCCTACACAGAGGTTTCCTGGCTCAAGCGAAACGAAATAGGAGCGCATATGAGATATGTACGGGACCGAGAATAATGCGTGTATGTGATACCGTATTCCATTCTCGCGATGAATGTATCGATTGGTTGTATGCGATATAACCTAGTTATCGATTCAAGCGTTGATTCGATAAGTCGATACATTGAATACTAGTCGGTTGTGTGCGACATGACCGGATCATTGAATCAAGTGTTGATTTAATGATTTAATGTATAATTATATATTTGATATGTTACTTTGCATTAACTAGTATTGGTTCACTTTAAATGGATTTTCTCACTTGAATTGTGCAAGTTGTATATGTGATATACTTTTGTGCACTTGATTGTATCATGTTTGATGATACATGTTTACTTGGTTAAGTGTAAAGAATTAAGCCATGGTTAAACTAATGATTAGGGTTTTCTTTTCTTACTTATTTATTCATTTATTTATTTATTTTGAAAAGAAGAGAAAATAATGGTTGCTAGTTTTGTAGTTTAGTTGAAACTTCATGAAACTTTGACCTAGTCCACCATTCTTGTCTCTTGCTTAACCCTAACCATCATATCTAACCATGGTCCATTCTCTACACTAAACCAAGGTTAGTATTATGATAAGTATTCATTTTCCTTTTCATTTTAATAACTTATCATAATATTATCTTCATCTTCTTCTTCTTCTTCACAAGAAGAAAAGCTTGCTTCATCAATGGTGATTGATGAAAATGAGTGAGAAATCCAATTCTAAAGTCTACCCACTTCCTATTTCTTCATCCTCTACCTCTTGCCAAGTAGTAGAGTGTGTTTCCTTCACAAGTTTTCATGGCTTGGTGAAGGTGGAGCTTGATCTAGTGATGCTTCGACGTAGATCATCTTCGTCATCGTCGTTGATGACCTAGCCCGTCTATTCTCCGATGAAGCCGACGCTAGAGCCCGGGGTTCGACTTGGACAGCGAGGAGACTTCATTGCGGATCTATGGAGGTGGAGGACCAGATCTACAAAGGTTGTATTTCCGTATCTCATAGTTTAATTGTAAACTAGTTCCTTTATCGCCTAAAATCTAGCCGACGATCCGTAGTCTAGGGTTTCTCGGCACCATTTTTTTTGTAATTGGCATGATCGATGCCTTGTGAGACCTCAATAGAGTGCCTAGGAACCCTACAGTGGTATCAGAGCCTAGCTAGAACCTTAGGCGATGCGTAGACGGAGTTAGAAGTCCGATCGACCCGAAACCCCGACTTTAAAATGCTCTCTGGACTTTTTTGTAAAATGTGGATTTTTGCAAATTAAAAATATGCAGAAAAATCAGCAGGTAAATATAAGAATTACGATGCAAAAATTACCTAATGATCTTTCTAAAGTGCGGCGGAACCGCGGCATTAGCGTGCTAATGCGGCCCTTCCGCGGCCCTTTTGTCTTATCTGCCATTGAAGTTTGCACAGTAACTCCTATTTTTCAGTGCTGGTTTTCCTGTGAATTTTTAATCTGAAATAAAGAGTTGAGTATTTTGGGTTGTATTGGGAGTTCATACATTCGATCGGATTGTCAAACATTGTCTATGTGTCGTTCCGGATAATTTTTTTGAATATGTTAAAAAGTTCGACCGGATATAAATACCCAATTTTTCCCCTGTCGGGAAATTTCCAAGTGTTGGATATTTCTGTAGTTTAATCACGTTCTAAGTAGTGCAAGTAACACGATGGTCCCTCTAGAAGACAACAAACCTTAACTCGATTATGTGACCGTCTTGAACTACCCTTTGAACCTTCGGGTTTGGGGCAGTACGGCGTGCCACATGTGAGGCGTTGGCTTGACCCTTCTACGGCTGGACCGTTGGTACTGAGGCACGAACTGAATGTTTTTAGACTTGTTTCATGTGTTGATCTGTATCGGGAAAACTTGGGTGTTCGATTGTTCGATCGGAAAGTTTGACATTTTCTATTTATCAGGAATGGGATACAATAATTGGAATTCACAATAAGTTATGAGATAACTGAATGAATGTTATAAACGTAGCACTTTAGTCTCACTTGATCGGTTGCCAAGGAATTTTGATGTGATCAAAAGTCCGTCGCAATCACGTAGCGTACGCGGATACTCGCCGGGTAAACTTAATAGACAGCCTCACTCCATAGCCCCGACCAACTGACTGTAGGAGAACCCCGTCGCCGAAAGCATCCGTTCGGGTGCTCGCGGCAGCGGTGTTCCGCCTTGGTGCACTTTGTCGACGGCATCGGGGGTGCAGCCGTCTACTGAAGTTTGCGACGAGCATTCGATCAGGTTGTCGGGAATCTTGTTGAATTGCCCGACTTGATATTGAAAAGAGTTTTCGATAATGAGACTAAAATGCAGGGTTTATAATTGTTAGGCATGTGATGTCTAAGTAATTCATTTGATTAGGCATGCGATGTCTATGCAGATTGCGGATTCCAACTGTTGTAGTTTTACACTTTCTTTTCTGTGACCGTAAGTGTAATATGTGATATCGCCGGTTTCGTTGCTATATGTCAACGACAATTGGGATGCGCATATTTACTTACGTTGATGACATGTGATGTTATGTGTTGCTGGATATGTTATATTGGATCGTCGTGTTTGAATAGCCGGGGGTTTTTATGTGAGATGAGTGTTTTTCATTTTCATTCATGTAAAAACTTGTATGTAATATTCTTTTATTGGGGCACTTCCAGGTAGCGGATGATGTCACCATTTGTATATTATTTACCTTTCCGCACTAGGATAGACCCAAGGAGGAGGGCACAAGTAACCGGGTTCTGGAGTCCAGTGGGAGACCAACTCGAGGTGTCGAGTCCGGGTCTCCTAACTCCAGAATTGTTAGGGTTGCTTGCCGCTCTCGTAGGGGTCTTGGGGTGTGGGTTTGGCTATTCATCACGACCGTGGAATCCGTGTTTTATACTAGCTCGTATTAAAAACACGGACGTCCTAGTATATCCAATATTTCATATGTTTCTTCTGCTGCGATATTTGTGATGTGATCATGTGATGTTCTGTGATAGATACAGTATATAGTATATATGATATATTATATAGACGTTACTTATGTTTTACACCCGCGCTAGCCCTGCCCCGCTCTGTCGTTAGTTACCTAACCTAACGGTGCACGATGGGACATCGAGGCGAATGCGGATGGCATAAGTGTACGTCGTATTTATCTGTGATGTTTAGGTACATTAAATGATGGGACTTCATTAATGTGATTAATGAAAGAAAAGAAACCTAAAGATGTTGTAGAATCGAATTTCAAAATAAAACAGGTAGCTACAGTTCTTGCTTTGCACAGTGATATATATGATATATCCTGCACCTTATTCGATGAGGAAAGGACCGAGATCCCTTCACCGGGAGTGACTCCTTTAGCAATAACAGGCAGATGCTACACCCTCGGTTTGTCTTATGATAGCTTTTAAGTGTTTTTGCTTTGCACAGTGATATATATGATATATCCCGCACCTCATTCGACGAGAAAAGGACCGACGATCCCTTCACCGGGAGTGACTCCTTTAGCAAAACTGGAAAAGCCTCAAAACACTCCATTTTAAAATTCATTCGATCCTACAACGATATCAAGTTCATTACGCAATAGGTTTTCAGAAAAACCTGTCGTAGCCCTCCGTCATTTCAGATAAGTCCTATTTAGTATTCGTGCTACGTTTGTTGGCCTGCGTCAAGGCGTAGTGTGCGGTAGCTAACTAGTATTTATCTGCTTATGCATATGATGCAGATTGGATTAGGATAGTCGTGCGACTTTGTTGGCCTGCGTCAAGGGTCGTGTGGGTGGGTTTAATTCAATCAGGAAATGACGGGTTGAACTTGACTAGCGGACTATGGTTTGTTGGCCTGCGTCAAGGTCATAGGACGCTAGGGGCAAAATATTATCGGAAATTTCAAGTGTTGAAATTTGCAATGAGATTGCATACCTTCTATGAGATAGTTGGATCCTGATACCCGCTGCGAGTAATTGTTACTCCTGGGAGAGTTTTATACATTACAATTAGCCGATCAAGTAGGTGTCGAGAAAGGTGTTAACGAGGTTACGCCTTTGGGAAATCGAGGTTTACATTAATTAGGTTCGTGCGAAAGCACGGGGGACCTCCCTCAAAGTACCGACACTGGCCTGGCTGAAAGATTGGCGAACCTGTAGTGTGTAATTAATCCCGGCTAGTCTTTCCTTTTAGGGTTTGAAGGAAGATTTGATAAAAAGCAGTGGGAGCCATCCTGATTAGATAAAATAATAACCAATCTATTCTTGCAAGAGCGCACGCTGAGTGTTTTCTTCTCTCTCTCTCCAGGTAGCGACCATATCACGCCTTAATCAAGATAATAATACGGATAATTGACCGAACCTGCTTGTTATACTGAGCTGGGGAACGTTGGTCCCGCTCCAACTTATAATTGTTATAAGACAGAGCAGGAAATAGGGGAATACCAGATTTCCCGTGCCGCCCAAACGAAGAGAGTGCATGCTGATGCATCATCTTCGGGTGTGTTTATTATACAGAACTGTTTCTCAATGTCCTTTACGTCCTGGGTATATGATACCAGATATGTAATCTGTTACATAGGGCTACAGATAGGTAAAGAACTGAGAACGGGTGATAAGTTTCATGAGGCAGAAAACGGGGCAAGAGTTGCAGCCAAGTCTGTTGGTCACTGTCACCCTGTATTGTAATACATTGATTCTGAACGAATGTTATTAGATACCGAACCTGATATACAAAATCATATCAGTCTCTTTATTAGTAAAGAAAGGATATAATTTTGTATTGTTGGATAATGTTTTGAACATTTCCTATATCAAAAGTTGATCGGTTAAGGCACGTTATCTAAAAACATTGATGTTCTAAATCAAACTACAGTTCTTAGTATATGGAACACACATAAGAGGAAGAGTTCAGAAATGAACGAATTCTTCTTGAGTTATTGTAGACTAGGTCAGATCAATGTGACCCGATTAGCTAGAGTTACATAAAGATGCATATTTAAATTAGTTAGAATTTACATCTTGTGAAACTCGCCAGTCATGTCACAAAGATAAGATGACCATAGCTCCGTTTACTCCAACAGAGAAAGAGTTAGTGAACTCTTGGGATGATACATGTTGATGTATGTAGGTCCCCTGTCTACACATGCCAGGACTGATTCTTTATACTTCATTATATTCTCTGATAATCTCTCAAGATTCAGTCATATGTTCCTGTTGAAACATGAGTCCGAACCTTTTGAGATATTCACATAATATAAGCGAGAAGTAGAGAACCAAAATACGGGTAAAAGTATTATGTCCTTTGATGAGATCAAGGAGGAGAATACTTGAGCACGGAAATTCCTGGACATATTCTAAATGAGAATGAGATTCTCTCTCAGCATTACTCCTCCGTATACACCATAGCACGATGGTATATCAGGATGGAGCGATAACACCCTATATGATAAGGTGTGCTCTATGATGAGTACTACTGAGTTTCCTATTCCTTTTGGGAGTTATGCACTTGAGAAGCTGCATACCTATTGAATAGGGTTCAAATCAAATCAGTTGCCTACCACTTCATATGTGATATGGAAAGGGAAGAGCCCATATCTTAAGTTAGTTAAGATTTGGGGTTGTCCGGCCTATGTCTTAAAGAAAAATCCGGACAAGCTCGAGGCAAGTTCTGTTATGTGGAAATGGAAATGTTCCATCTATACAAACTACAGCTGATGATTTGACAGAACCAAAGGATTCAGTAGATTCCAACGCACCTCAGCCACTCCGCCGATCTAGCAGGGTTCCTCACCCACCTGAGAGATACTTCGGTTTCTCTATGACAGTGGGAGCGAGGATTGCATCATGAGATGATGACCCAACTAATTTCGAGCTGGCCATCAGGAGTAAGACTCTGTAAGAATGGCTGGATGCTTAGCTATCTGAGATGGAATCCATGTACACCAGCAAAGTATTGACTTTGGCTGCTATATCTGAAGGGTTAAATCCCCATCAGGAGCAAGTATATCTTGAGAAGATTACTTGGTGTACATGGAAAAGTTGAGACTTTCAAAGCTAGACTTGTTAAAGGTTTACATCATTGACCAGGCGTGGATAATGATGAAACCTTTTCAGTGCCTATGCTTAAGTCCATCCAGATCCTACTTGCCACGGTTACATACCATGACTACGATATCTGGTGGTTGGGTGTCATGACTGCTTTTCTAAATGATGTTTTAGAAGAGTGCGTCTATAAGTACACAGCCAGAGGGCCTCGTAGACAGTGGGAGCAGCGGAAACGTGTGCAAGATGCTTTATAGGATAAAGCAGGCATCGCGGAGTTGGAACATCTGTTTTGATGGATTAGTCAAAGAAGTTGACATCATCAAAATGGTAGATGAACCTTGTATATACAAAAGGGTAGTAGGGAGTATGGTGGTGATCCTCGTAGAGTACGTGGATGACATACTCTTGATAGGGAAGTAGTTTCCTATGCTACGCTCGATCAATCTCCGCTTATCACAAATATTCTCCACATAGGATCAAAGTGATACCTACTAAATCCTGGGTTTTGGATCTATAAGATAGATCTAATTGGATATTAGAATACTCACTAGTTGTAGTGAGATGGTATCAATCGATCCTGGGGAGAATCACTGGAAGGGTTCCAGGGTGATAAAGACGACCGAATGTCAGTCGCAGGCATTATCTTTACCCTCAGTAAAGGGACGGTATGTTGGAAGAGTTCCAAGCTAGATACCGTGACATACTAGACGATAAAGGCTGGATACATGCTACTCAAGATGCTACCAAAGAGGATGTTTGGGTGTATATTAGTTCATGAGATGAACTACGTTCCTACCATTGTGAGACAATGGAGTTGTGGCTTATGCCAAGGAACGCCGATCCCATCAGTGATCCAGACTTATTCTAAGGCAGTATCACCTGATCATGGAGATGGTTGATCTCCAGGGTGATCGAGGCAAGGAGAGCAGACTTAGAGGATAACGCAGCGGATCCACTCACGAAGGCCTATTCCCAGAGAGAGACTTTCATGGGATAGTTGAGTATGAGATACTACGACCATTGCTACAGATGGCCCTAGTGCAAGTGGGAGATTGTTAGTTATATGTATGCCCTAGAGGCCATTACTGTACATAGGATGTATATTGTAGTGGATGCTGGGACATATATAGGGAGGACTTTCTTGCTCGACATGATAGTATGCTATCTGGTTACTCTTTACCTTAACGTGTACATTGATTGTCTCTCTGTTACATGTTGGTAAAGCCCTTAGGATGTGTACTTGACTACCTGGACTATGATGCGGATCATACTAGTGGGGACATGGTAGTCCATAGGTACATCCTTGAAAGTCCCTAGTTGTGGGTGTATCGAGACGGGGCATCGATATACCAGAGTAGACTAGCGTATACCTTCTCGACCCATACAGATGGGCGATGGATGATCCCATATCCACTGGTGTTTGACATCGGAGATGATATACGGGTGCTCAGTGGAGACTGGGTACACTGGACGGACTCGCCGAGAACTCCCAGATGGTATTATACCTCACGTCAGATGGCAGTTCTCAAGTGACACTGGTACAGAGTAGTCTGTTGACCCGAGATCGTCATAGAGTCTTGTGTGGTTCCCACTGTGCTTTGATTTCCATCTTACCACGTCCAAGAGGGCATACAAAACGGTGGTTTTTGGGTACAGTCCCGAGTCACATGGAGGCAATGAGCGATAGGAGGGGATTCGTCTCTCCCGGTATAGGGAGTTGATGTTGCGTTGTGTTCGATTGCCTATAACAGGAAATCCCTGGCCAGGGTTGCTGAGATTTACTGGTATGTGTTACCAGTAGTTTCTCGAATTGTTATAGACCTCATATCGACACGACTTATCGAGCTATTGGGGTCTGGCGTTTACCACCCCTAGGCAAGATATGCGACATAACAGACGACGAGACCGGACTGTACGGTAGTGTTACTGGTTGGATTCACTGGAGTGTGAGCGGGCTTGCTCGTCAATCTTCTGATCGTTCAATACCCGGGTGGCCGTTACGTTTAGCAGACCGCTTGCGGCTTGTGGATGTTTGATATGATCATCATCTGCTGCCGGCGTATTGACGAGTCTTTAGAGTCCTACACAGAGGTTTCCTGGCTCAAGCGAAACGAAATAGGAGCGCATATGAGATATGTAAGGGACCGAGAATAATGCGTGTATGTGATACCGTATTCCATTCTCGCGATGAATGTATCGATTGGTTGTATGCGATATAACCTAGTTATCGATTCAAGCGTTGATTCGATAAGTCGATACATTGAATACTAGTCGGTTGTGTGCGACATGACCGGATCATTGAATCAAGTGTTGATTTAATGATTTAATGTATAATTATATATTTGATATGTTACTTTGCATTAACTAGTATTGGTTCACTTTAAATGGATTTTCTCACTTGAATTGTGCAAGTTGTATATGTGATATACTTTTGTGCACTTGATTGTATCATGTTTGATGATACATGTTTACTTGGTTAAGTGTAAAGAATTAAGCCATGGTTAAACTAATGATTAGGGTTTTCTTTTCTTACTTATTTATTCATTTATTTATTTATTTTGAAAAGAAGAGAAAAGAATGGTTGCTAGTTTTGTAGTTTAGTTGAAACTTCATGAAACTTTGACCTAGTCTACCATTCTTGTCTCTTGCTTAACCCTAACCATCATATCTAACCATGGTCCATTCTCTACACTAAACTAAGGTTAGTATTATGATAAGTATTCATTTTCCTTTTCATTTTAATAACTTATCATAATATTATCTTCATCTTCTTCTTCTTCTTCACAAGAAGAAAAGCTTGCTTCATCAATGGTGATTGATGAAAATGAGTGAGAAATCCAATTCTAAAGTCTACCCACTTCCTATTTCTTCATCCTCTACCTCTTGCCAAGTAGTAGAGTGTGTTTCCTTCACAAGTTTTCATGGCTTGGTGAAGGTGGAGCTTGATCTAGTGATGCTTCGACGTAGATCATCTTCGGCATCGTCGTCGATGACCTAACCCGTCCATTCTCTGATGAAGCCGACGCTAGAGCCCGGGGTTCGACTTGGACAGCGAGGAGACTTCATTGCGGAGCTATGGAGGTGGAGGACCGGATCTACAAAGGTTGTATTTCCGTATCTCATAGTTTAATTGTAAACTAGTTCCTTTATCGCCTAAAATCTAGCCGACGATCTGTAGTCAAGGGTTTCTCGGCACCATTTTTTTTGTAATTGGCATGATCGATGCCTTGTGAGACCTCAATAGAGTGCCTAGGAACCCTACAGCATTTAGCTATTGCACAGTCTATATCCCATGTCTTGCGGATTTCCTTATCCACAACTGAAGAATCAGGGCCTAGGCTAGGAAGGGCTGGAGTAGTCAGGACGTATCCGACCTTATCATAGGTCAGGGCAATATTTACGTTCCTCAGCCATTCTTTGTAATTCGGTCCCGTGAGTTTATTCTTGTCTAATAAAAGCTTAAGTCCCGTCATAGGTATCTGCAATTAGGAGAGAGAAAAGAAAACACTCAGCGATTACTCTTGCATGATTAGATTGGTTATTAATCTTATCTAATCGATGTCTCCCACTGCTTTTATCAAATTTTCCTTCAAACCTTAAAAGGAAAATTAGCCAGGATTAATTGCAATCTACAAGTTCGCTAACCGGTCGGCCAGGCCAGTGTCGGTACTCCGAGGGAGGTTCCCCGTTCTTTCGCACAGACCTAATTAAAATAAAGCTCGTTTTCCTAGAGGCATAACCCTGTTGACATCTTTCTAAACACCTACTAGATTAACTAATTGTAAAGTGCAAAACTCTTCCGGGAGTAACTTTTACTCACAGTATGATCGGGATCCAACTATCAAATAGAAGGTATGCAATCTCATTGCAAATTTCAACTCTTGAAATTCCCGATATGGTTTTTACCCCTAGTGTCTTATGACCTTAACTATGGTCAACAAATCATAAGCACTAGTCAAGTTCTACCCGCCATTTCGTGATTGATTTAGACCCACCCGCATAACCCTTAACTATGGTCAACAAGATCATGCGAATGTCCTAATCGATCGCATCATATGCTTTGTAGGAAGACATCTCTTAGCTACCGTACACCACGCCTTAACTATAGTCAACAAACGTGTTACGAATACTAAGTACTCTGCTTCCTAAAATGGCGGAGGGCAACGGATGGTTTTGATGAAAACCTTTAACGTTTTGAACTTGATATCGTTGTAGAATCTAGTGAAAGGAGTGGTTTAATCTCCAGTTTTAAAAGTCGAATAGTTTTGTAGTATCTTTCTAATTTTTCTAAAGAGGTCACTCCCGGTGAAGGGAACTCGGCTCTTTCCTCATCGAATGAGGTGCTGGATATTCATGAATACAACGATGCAAAGCAAAAATTAGATCAACTATAAAAACAAATCGAGTGCTTTGTAACATTGGCTAGTTTCGCTAAAGGGGTCACTCCCGGTGAAGGGATCTCGGCCCTTTCCTCATCGAATGAGGTGCTGGATATTCATCAAGGAATGCCACTATGCAAAGAAAAACTAGAGTTACCCATTTTAAAATGTTTGATTCTACAACATCTTTAGGTTTTTTTTCTTAACATTAATCACATTAATGTTCCATCATTTACGTTTCCTAAACATCACAGAAAAGAAACGAAAATAGAACGTACGCTTATGCCATCCGCATTCGCCACGGGGCCCTGTCATGCACCGTTAGGTTACTTAACTAACGGCAGAGCGGGGGCTGGACTAGCGTGGGTGCAAAACATAAGTAACGTTTATTATATATCTCATATATAAATATCCATACGTCGCACGCATTTATAAACATTCCAGATCACATATGAACACATTGGATATACTTGGAATTCCGTATTTCATTTAAGCCCTTAACGAAAAACGGGTTCCATGGTCGTGATGAATAGCCAAACCCCACCTTAGACCCCTACGGGTGCGGCAAACTACCCGCCAAATTCCTGAAGAGAAGCAACCTCCCTCAAGAAAGTGAGTAGGCCACTCGGCACTTCGAGAACCCGGTAGTTTGTGCGCCCCACTATGGGTCTATCCTAGGAAAAAAAACAGTAAAAAGAAATTATACAACGGTGGCTACAAGCTCAACCCGGATGTGCCCCGCAAAATAATATTACATCGCTTTTTACAAATTACATGAATGAAAGAAAAGAAAAACGCTCTTCTCACATCCCCGGCTATTCATCCACAACAATCCAACATATTCATATACACATACCATCAAATGATATCATTACAGATTTGTGCAACCCCGACTAATCGACGTTTCCAAACACACATACACATCACAAAGCTTGTAAATATACAACCGTATATACATACCCGCATCCGTGTTCCGAAAAACACGAATACAATGAGACAAAACTAACCCATCAATCGAATACTAGGATCCGGCTTAAACCAAAGCCCACTAGTATTGTCCGCCCGAACATCACACGCGCACAAGTACACGTATGTGATCGAACCCTATCGTAAAACCATACGACCTCTACTCGTTTCGCCCGAAGCTGGGAAACCCTCTGTGTGGGACTTTAAAGACTCGACACTACGCTGGCAGTAGGTTTAACCACAGGCCGTAAGCGGTACTAGCTGTACGTAACGGTCCCCAGGTAGATGTCGATAAGAAGGCCGATGAGGAAACCCAATTGAACTCCTACTGAGCCTGAATGTGACAATCTCCGTACAGTCCGGTCTGTTCGTCTAAAAGTATCGCATATCGGGCCTAGGGGGCGGTAAACGTCAGACCCCTAATAGCGGTATAAGTCGTGTCGGAGTACAGTCCAAAACACCCTCAGAAACTACTGGAGTACCTACCAGTAAATCTCGCTTGCCCTGGCCAAGGACTTTGTGTAATGGCGTTCCGAACACAACGCGATATCAACCCCCAATACCGGGAGAGACGAATCCTATCTAACCGCCACTGCCTCCAAGTGCTTTGGGATTGCACCCAACTACTACCTGTTTGCACGACTCAACAGAGCTATGGTAGGGTAGTAATCTAAGAACAGTGGGAACACACTTGAGGTGAAGTAGCAGTGTCAAGTCAACGGACTAAGCTGTACTCATGTCACCTGGGAACTGCTACCTGATGATAGGTATAGTACCAACCAGCAGTTCCCCACGAGTCCTGTCCAGTGTACTCGTAACCTAACGAGCACATGCATATTATCTCCAGTACGACGTACTAATGGCTGTGGGACATACCATTTCCCCTGCTGGGATGAGAAGCGTATACACTAGTCTACTGTCACGACCCGAAATGGCACGTGACTGGCCCTTGAATCATATGAAGTCTATAAGACCCCATCTAATCCAAGTAAACCAAAAGCCCAGAAATCTAAAACCATTTTAAATAATAAATGAATGAAAACTAGTTTTAAAGAGGTGAAGAAAACATGTTTTAAAAGCAAGGTTTTTAAATAAGTAAGCCGAATATGCATTTTTAAAATCTCTAGTCTTTTCTGAAAATTTCGGCAGAGTTTCCTTGGTAAATACTGGCCCCGAACGGGGTACAACAAGAGTAATATATGCACAATGATAAAAGGCATCCCCAAGCGGGAGCTAGCTCTTCGTCAATCGACGGTCACAACCACGCAAGCAATATAATATACAATGCCGAAGGGCGAGGATCAAACTCAAAAGGGAACTCAAATAGCATGAAATCCATAATAATACAACGCGCGACTCTAAGGTCGAAATAATAAACAACTGGTTTCTAAGTCTGAATAATTATACAAGTCTGGTTGATGGAATTTTACTAGATACAACTGAATAACATATATACAATGGTGGTTCTGATGCAAAAGAACCCACCTACCAAAGCAAATCACCCGTAAGGGAAGCAGTGTGCTAGAAAGCCGCAATGGAACCTGTACGGCAAAACCTGCAAAAAACTGTGGTACAACGTGGGTGAGTTGCCAACTCGTGAGTAGAAAACATCACAGAGCAGAAATCGTATGTATGACTAAATCCTAGGTCAAACGATCAGTAATATATATATATCCTCAAAATGATAAAGTCTGAAGCATAATAAAAAGGAAAGGGTAAACATATAAACATAAGTGTAATCCCATATGATCGTGTCGGTGCCTCAGGTAGCAAAATATCGTAAATATGAGGTATGAATGTGGTAAAATGAAAACAGAAGACATCATAAATGAGAAAACCATTTTCTTAATATAGTGAAATTTTTGAATAAACATTCAATATCATCAATGAAATCATCAGAAAATCAGTGTCAAGCATCGACACAAAATATATATCTCAATATCCCAATATCAAGTAAATCTCATATATCATGTATCCAATATGTATGCAACATTCATGAAGGTACTCTATCAGGTACTACTAATACATGAAGCAATAAATGGTAATGTGTATATGCAATAGTCATGAAAGGTACTCTATCAGGTACTACTAATACATGAAGCAATGCATATAAAATAAATGTGGCGTAGGGGATATAACAAGTCATCCATACATCGGGCACATAGGCCCCTCACATCGACCATAAAGGCCCCTCACATCGACCATATAGGTCCCTCATATCGACCATAAAGGCCCCTCTCGTATATAATGAATAAGTAAATTTGCATAGATCATCATGATCTCATATCGACCATAAAGGCCCCTCTCGTATATAATGAATAAGTAAATTTGCATAGATCATCATGATGATATATTATGTAGGTGTATATATATATCAGCGTCCCATATCACTAATATATATATATATATATACACACACACACACACGATGGATATACATATATATTTCAGCATCCCATACCACTGATATATATACGCAGGGGTAAAACAATCCAGAAAAACATCATATGAAACAATATCGCAATGCGAAATCCATGAATTATAATATATGCAACGTGAAATAGTAATATGAGCATGTAACTATGTAAAGACATATTTGTAAGCATATAAGTATACATGTATGCTATAAGTCATATGCATAAAGGAATATGAATCAATAACATATAAGCATGCAATGCAATGCGAGCAATCGAATAAATGGTAAATGAATAATAATACAGCAATAAAGAAATATACATTCCTATATACGAGTCATGCAGGTTTTTGGTATTTGAAAGTTGCACGAATCGTGGTGTTTTAGAAAATAGGGCTGCAGGTTTTTATGAAAAAGTATATCCTTGAAAATATTCGTAGTATCCCTTGGCCTGTTTTTAAAATACCCACGATTCGTTAGTTTTTGAAAAAGGTATGACTCGGGTCTAGTCTAGCATCAACTAAGTAAACTATAGATCTAAATAACAAACTAATCGAAAGGGTATGGAAACCACCTAAATCTGAGTCGATATATATAAATATAATAATCGGTGATCCCACCTCAATAGTATCACATACGATACAATATACAATATGACATCCTCGAGTCAAGAGTGCGGATCTATCATCAATATAAATAGCTCGTACGTAAATCCGTCGTACGGCATCCCAAATCTGGGTACGGGTCAAATCTCACATTTATCTCATCAATTATCTTGTATCCTTATCATCATATCTCATGAACTGGGGTACAGATCTAAGTCTAGTACAAATCGATACCATCTAAATAAATATAAATGCGTGTGTTAAACACACGTCGAAAGGCCCGCTAAAATCTCATGTCGTATCCCAAATACGAACCACATCATATCACCGATCTCATGGCACTATGCCCAACCTCATCGACTCATCTCCAAATACCATCCACTATCCTCATCATCCAGGTATAAGTATAACAGATAAGCATGTGTGTGCGTGTGGGTGTAAACCTATTCTAGGGTTCGCAACCAGGAAACTATATTAGTTTACTTCTAAATCCTAATCTATCCATAGTACACCTAATCACATCTAGAATATCCATATCACACATAATGCTATCATACATATATATAGTATATATCTAGTATACTAAACATCAAGCTGCGGGGGTGCTATACGCCATCCACCCGACTTCCCCCGTAGATATAATCTACTCACCTTGTATCTTGCGTGTCGGTGTCGATGTCGCCTTCATCTTCTTCATCATATGAAAACCTCGTGAAGGTACCTACAAGATAACACAATCGTAAACGCACATTAAAATCACATCGGAAAATCAAAACGACACGCTAAGGCCTATAGGTTAGAACCTATGGACTTCGCTTTCAAAACCATCAAACAACCCTCGATATCGTCGTACGAACGTCAAGTGATCGAGGTAAAACACAAATACGCAAATCCAGAATTTAAAATACGCAAAACGAAACCCGAATCAAAACAGCAACTCAGGAAAAAGGTCCCAGATTTCACCCTAGGTCAAATTGGTCAATTTTGCATATGCCAAGGGTCTATTTTACATGAGATAAAGCTACAGAACCAACACGGATCAAAATGGTGGGACCCAGGCCGCAATTTGCGGCCATACAGATTAAATCTGCGCCAGAATTGGGAGATAGGGGCTGGGGTTTTTAGGGTATGTTCTAAATCACCTGCATGTATCACTGTCCTTGCAAAATAATTTTCAGAGGCTCCGGGTGTTAGCAGATTTCATTTTACATCCACAGAATCCACAATTTTCCGATATCGGCTTTTCTAAATCCGTATTCCGGGGTTATAGTCTCTGGTTTAGGTCTGAATTCTAGCACTAGGGGGTTTGTGTGGCCTCTACTGAGCTCAATTACACATTACAACCCAAAGTTTCCATAAACCCTAACTAGAGTTTTCAAAGTTCACCCAAACCACACGATATCGGTTGTAATCTAACATGGGGGTAAAAGTAATGGGAAAACTAAGCTCATGGTTCAGAAAATAGCTCATTTGGCAACTCAAGAATTTTCTTGAGTTGCTTAAAGTCCTCAAGATCTTCTCTTTCTTGGTCCATGGAGTAGCTAGTGAGCTTGTGCATCTTTTTTGTGAAATGGGGTTTGGGTTTTGAAGTGTTTAGCATGAAGTTTTGGGGAGATGAAGAGGGGAGGGAGAGAGGAGCAGCACCAGCAGCTAGGTAAGGAGAGGGATGAGAAATGAGTGAGGAAATGGAGAAGGAATAGCTCAAGACTAGGTCAAAGGTAAACCCTCGCCTTCTCTCTCTCACCCATACCTATATATTCTATTCTTTTCTATTTTCTTTTCCTTTTATCTTCTCATTCTATTAAAATTTGAATAGGAAACCCAAATGAAACCACGGTAGAAAAATGCACAAGTGTGAAAAAGACTTTGTGCATGCTATGTGCACAAAACAAGTTTAAAATCCGATTAGCGATTTTTAATCGCGATTAGCACTAAATTAGCAGATAATTAATCAAACAAATTTAAAAATTGCATAATTCACATAAAACACCCTCTTTAAGTAATTTCTATAATTTTCCAAATTTTCCCCATTTATCGGTATTTAATTATACCGCCCTATTAAAATATTCAATATTTTATTATTAAATTATAAAAATTCCCAAAAATAATATTTTATTTTTTTGAAATGTTACATCTACTCCGGAGTATCGATGCCCCGTCTCGATAATCCTACGACTAGAGACCTGTATAAGGATGTGCTTATAGACTACCCTGCCCCCACTAGTGTGACTGCCATCACAATGCTGGTAGTCAAGCAAAGATCCTAAGGGCTCTATCAATATGTATTAGCGATATGTCAAAAGAAACATATACACATATTAAGATAGATACAAACTAAGTAGCATACTACTATATCGAGCAAGACTGTCATAAATCCGTATATATATCCCAATATCCCAAGCTTCCAAAAAGTAATATACAAACTAGTACTATACAATAATGGCCTCTAAGGCATATCAAACTAACAATCTCCCACTTGCACTAAGTCCATGTGCTGGTATATCGCAGACCTATCATCTCGAATAGCCTCTTGAACTGCGTCGGAGGGATGGCCGTTGTAAATGGATCTACAGTGTTGTCCTCAGTAGCAACTCTCCGAACCTCGATCTCCCGGCGATCCACGATCTCCCTGATCAGGTGATACCGCCTTAAGATGTGTCTGGACTTCTGATGGGACCTGGGTTCCTTCACTGAAGCTATAGCCCCGTTGTTGTCACAATACAGAGGTATTGGATCAACAATGGACGAAACCACCTGAAATTCTGTTAAGAACTTCCTCATCCAGACTGCTTCTTTTGCGGCATCAGAAGCTGCGATATACTACGCTTCCATCTTCGAGTCAGCAATGGTGTCCTGCTTGGAGCTCTTCCTACAGACTGCCCCTCCATTGAGGGTAAAGACATAACCCGACATGGACTTGAAGTCATCCTTGTCACTCTGGAAGCTGGAGTCACCAAAGGCCTCGATCTGGAGGTCTTTTTTACCGTAAACCAAGAACATATCCTTAGTCTTTCTTAGGTACTTAAGAATGTTCTTTACTGCTGTCTAGTGCTTCTCCCCAGGGTTTGACTGATACCGGCTTACCACGATCAGTGCGTAACCAACATCTGGTCTGGTACACAACATCGCATACATTATAGAGCCTACCGCAGAAGCGTAGGGTATAATAGACATGCGATCCCTTTCCAAATCAGTCTTGGGAGACATCTCTTTGGAGAGGGTGATTCCGTGACAAGCCGGTAAATTACCGTGCTTAGAATCTTCCATACTGAATCTTTTCAGTATGGTGTCGATGTAGCTTGACTGCGAAAGTCCCAACATCCTCTTAGATCTATCACGATAGATCTGGATCCCCAGAATGTAAGAGGCATCACCCGGGTCCTTCATGGAGAACCTGTGTGACAAGAACCCTTTGACAGATTGTAGCATAGGAATGTCATTTCCTATCAAGAGAATGTCATCCACGTATAAGACGAGGAATAGAACAGTTCGTGCTACAATCTTACTATAAATGCATGGCTTATCTGGATTTTTGATAAAGTCAAATTCTTTGACTGTATCATCAAAACAGATGTTCCAACTCCGCGATGCCTACTTTAGTCCATAAATGGACTTAAGCAACTTGCACACTTTCCCGCTGCTCCCACTCTGAATGAAACCTTCTAGCTGGTCCATATAGACGCACTCTTCCAAATGTCCATTTAGAAAAGCGGTCTTTACGTCCATCTGCCAAATCTCATAATCGTAGAAGGCAGCAATGGCAAGAAGGATTCGAATGGATTTGAGCATAGCCACTGAAGAAAAGGTTTCGTCATAGTCAAAACCAGGTCTTTGACGATAACCCTTTGCAATAAGTCTAACCTTAAAGGTTTCAACCTGTCCATTTACACCAATCTTCTTTCTGAAGATCCATTTGCAGCCTACGGGTTTTACCCCTTCTGGATCAATGTCCAAAATCCATACTTTGTTAGTGTACATGGACTCCATCTCGGTCCGCATTGCATTCAGCCATTTTACCGAGTCTGTGATCTGAATGGCTTGCTGGAAGTTAGTCGGCTCATCATTGTCCGCATGCTGCTTTTTAACGAAAGCTGGACATCCCCATATCTTCAGATACTGAAGATAGGGTTTCTTCCCACTCCACATCTGATATGGTGTGGTATGCACAGTCTTGGTAGGAACCTTGTTCAAAAGATATGCAGCTGATTCTAGTGCATAGCCCCAGAACGATCGCGGTAACTCAGCGTTACTCATCATGGAACGTACCATATCCAATAGAGTTCAGATCCATCTCTCCGATACACTATTGTGTTGTGGTGTGTATGGAGGAGTAAGCTGAGAGAGAATTCCATTCTCTTTTAGGTAATCCAGGAACTCGGCACTCAAGTATTCACCACCTCGATCAGATCTCAGTGTCTTGATACTTTTGCTGGTTTGTTTTTCCATTTCATTCTTATATTCCCGGAATTTCTCAAAGGCCTCGAATTTATGTTTCATCAAGAAAATATGTCTATACATAGAGAAATCATCCGTAAAATTAATGATACAGGAATAACTACTTCTTGCATGTGTAGACATTAGACCACACACGTCGCTGTCCCAAGAGCTCACTTGCTCTTACTCCATATCCAGTGAACGGAGTCTTTGTCATCTTTCCTTTGATACATGATTGACAAGTTGCATAAGATTGATATTCGAACGGATCCAAATATCCTTCTTTATGTAACTTGGTTAACCTTGTCTCATTGATGTGACCTAGTCTACAATGCCATAAGAAAGCTTGATTTAATTCTGGAGCCTTTCTTTTATGTGTGTTCTGGACATTGAAAACTTGTAGATGGTTTAATACGTATATTCCGTTATTTAGAGTACCTGACCCAATCAGACCATGATTAAGGTGGATGTTTACGACATCGCTTACATATGTAAAATCATAACCTTCTTTAGATAACAAAGATACTAAAATGATATTACAAGTCAAACTAGGTACACAAAAACAGTTGCGCAAAACCAAAATATGTCCACTAGTCAATCCAAGGTGATATTCCCCTAGGGACACAGCATCCACGCTCGCTCCGTTAGCATGAGATGTATATTGTAGTGGATGCTTGGACATATATAGGGATGACTTTCTTGCTCGACATGATAGTACGCTATCTGGTTACTCTTTATCTTAACGTGTATACTGATTGTCTCTCTGTTACATGTTGGTAAAGCCCTTAGGATGTGTACTTGACTACCTGGACTATGATGCGGATCATACTAGTGGGGACATGGTAGTCCATAAGTACATCCTTCAAGGTCCCTAGTCGTGGGTGTATCGAGACAGGGCATCGATATACCAGAGTAGACTAGCGTATACCTTCTCGACCCATGTAGATGGGCGATGGATGATCCCATATCCATTGGTGTTTGACATCAGAGATGATATATGGGTGCTCAGTGGAGACTGGGTACACTGGACGGACTCGCCGAGAACTCCCAGATGGTATTATACCTTACGTCAGATGGCAGTTCTCTGGTGACACTGGTACAGGTTAGTCTGCAGAGCCGAGATCGTCATAGAGTCTTGTGTGATTCCCACTGTGCTTTGATTTCCACCTTACCACGTCCAAGAGGGCATGCAAAACGGTGGTTTTTGGGTACAGTCCCGAGTCACATGGAGGCAATGAGCGATAGGAGGGGTTTCGTCTCTCCCGGTATTGGGGGTTGATGTTGCGCTATGCTTGATTGGCCGTAACAGGGAAGTCCCTGTCCAGGGCTGGTTTAGAGATTTACTGGTATGTGTAACCAGTAGTTTCTCGACCCGTTATGAGCCTCATATCGGCATGACTTATCGGTTATTGGGGCTGACGTTTACCACCCCTAGACTTGATATGCGACATATCAGACGAGGAGACCGGACTGTACGGTAGTGTCACTGTCAGGCTTTTTGCAGGAGTTGGAGCGGGCTTGCTTGCTGATCTTCTGATCGCTCAATACCCGGGTAGCCGTTACGTCCAGCTAGTTCCGCCGACGGCTTATGGGTGCTTGATATGATCATCACCTACTGCCGGCGTATTGACGAGTCTTTAGAGTCCTACATAGAGGTTTTTCTGGCTCAGGAAAAACGAAATAGGAGCGCATATATGATATGTGCGGGACCGAGAATAATGCGAGTATGTGATACCGTATTCTATTCTCGCGATGTTTGTATCGATCGGTTATATGCGATATAACCAGGTTATCGAATCAAGGGTTGATTCGATAAGTCGATACATTGGATGTTAGTCGGTTATATGAGATATAACCGGATGATTAAGTCAAGTGTTGATTTAATAATTTAGTGTATAATTGTATATGTGATATACTAATTTACATTAACTAACATTGGTTCACTTAAGCATTTGTTTTTCTCACTTGTGCACAAGTTAATATATATGTGATATATATTTATTTATGTTCTTTTTTTTATCATGGTTGTTGATACAATATCATGGGTGTATAAGACTTATACCATTATAATTATATTGGTATGGTTTTAATATTCAAAGTAAATACAAAATTAGTGGATATTTGTTAAATGCATGAAGCTTGTGAGTGCTTTGACAAATTCAACCCTTTTTGTTTTGCTTTGGATATTTATTAACCTAACCAATATATTTAGCCATGGTTATGTCTCTACATGAGTTTATATATGATATAAACTCACCCATGGTTCAAGCTCTCTCTCTCTCTCTCTCTCTTGATTAGTTTTCATTCTCATTTTGAGCTCATCTTCTTCCTCCTTCAATTTCATTCTAGGGTTTGATAAAGAGAGAGAAACAAAGTGAGAAAAGAAATTCTAAAGTGTACCCATTTCCTATTTCATCATCCTTTACTAGACTAGCACTTTAGTTTAAGGTGTTTGCTTCACTAATTCTCTAGTTAGTGAAGTAGAAGCTTGAGTTCGTATTCCCTCGACGTAGATCATCTTCGGCCTCGAAGACTTCAAGCAAATCCGTTGCCCTCTTCTCATAGAGCCGTCCGAGTGTCCGGGAGCACGATGATCGCAGCGAAGGGACTACTACAAGGAGCTTAAGAAGTGAAGGACCGATCTACAAAGGTTGTATTTCATATTCACTTAGATGTAAATGTTATTTACATGCATATGTTACCCTAATTATCTAGCAAAGATCTTGTTTAGAGTTATTCGGCACGGCTAAAATTTTATTCGGGCATGGTTGATGCCTTGTAGAACCATGTTAGAGTGCCTAGTAACCCTACAAACCACCCGTAGACTAGATATGCGACATATCAGATGAAGAGAACGGACTGTACGGGAGTGTTACTGATTGGATTCATAGGAGAATGTACAGGCTTGCTTGTTGATCTTCTAATCGCTTAATACCCGGGTGGCTGTTACGTTTAGCTGACCGCTTGCAGCTTGTGGGTGTTTGATATGATCATCACCTACTGCCGGCGTATTGACGATTCTTTAGAGTCCTACACAGAGGTTTCCTGGTTCAGGAAAAACGGAGTAGGAGCACATATGTGATATGTGCGGGACCGAGAATAATACGTGTATGTGATACCGTATTCGATTCTCGCGATATGTGATATCGGCTGGGTATATGTGATATAGCCGGGTCATCGGATCAAGTGTTGATTCGATGAACTGAGACATGTTATATTAGTCGGTTATTTGCAAAATAGCCGGATTATCAGATCAAGTGTTGATTCGATAATTGAATGTATAATTATATATTTGATATATTACATTACATTAACTAATATAAGCTCACTTAAAGATTCTTTTTCTCATTTGATGATACATTAATATATATGTGATATATGTTAATTGTATTATTTTCTTTTGTTACATTATATATTATATATGTGATATATAATATTGTAACATGTTAGGGTTACAAATGCAACTTAGGGTTTAGAGGATTAAACCATGCTAGGGTTTATGGTTGGGTTAACATTTTCTTTTTGATTTATTATTATTTGAATGGATTTTGTTATGGATGAGCTTTGAGGAAGCTTCCTCACACTTTGACTTAGTCCTCCCTCTTTGATATTTGTTAGATATTTTGTTAACCCAACCCTAGCCTTAACCCATGGTAAAGTCTCTACAAGGGTTAAGCATGTCATGCTTAACCCAAGGTTGCATTTCAAACCTCAACAATAATTCATTTTCATCACAACACTTCATCTTCTTCTTGCTCTTGAAAAAATCTTGCTTGATTTTTATTTTGTGATGAATGAATGTGAGAAATAGAAAACTAAAGAGAGCAAAATTCCTACTTCATCATCCTCATATATTCTAGCCACTTAGATTAGGGTGTTCACTACACTAATACCTCATTAGTGAAAAGAGAGCGTGGGTTTGTGAATCCTCAAGGTAGGTCATCTTGGATTCTGAAGATTACTAGCAAGGATGCATCATTCTTTTCATGGAGCCTCTCTAAACTAGTAAAATAAGGGGTTGCCCCTACGGATAATATCATCCGTAGGGGCAATAAAAGTTTGGCCCTACGGATTAATCCGTAGGGCAAAGTGGTTGCCCCTACGGTCGTTCAATATTTATTTAAAATTTATTAAATCTTAAAGTGTTTTTTCCCCTACGGTGGCGCAAACCAAGCACCAACGAGTATATCCGTAGGGGCATATAAATAGGGATTTAAGAGATTGATCCCTACGCTGATTATTTCTTTTTCCTATTCTCGTGCGAAACCAAATTTTCCCAAATCGAGATCGTCGTCGCCGCCGCCGCCGCAGTGATCTCGTCATCACCGAATCCAAGCCGAATCGTCGTCGCCACACCTGCGCAGTGATCTCGTGGTCGCCACCGTGCTCCGTTCTCGTTGTCGCCACCGCCCTTGTCGTCGCCGATTGCGTCTCCGTCGTCGCCTACAGGTAATTAGTTAAACATTATTATAATGATGTTAGGGTAGCGATCAATGAGGGTTAGGATTAGGTATCGGTTGTGGTTAGGGTTAGGATTAGGGTTAGGGTACGGGTTCGATCGGCGGTTGGGGTTCGACGACCGGTGTTGGGGTTAGGGTTAGGGTTTCGGTTGGGGTTTGGTGTTGGGGTTGGGGTTGGGGTTCGGCTGGGGCTGGGTTGGAGTTAGGGTTAGGCCGGGTTAGGGTTTGGTGTTGGGTTGGGGTTCGGCTGGGGCTGGGTTGGGGTTAGGATGAGTTGGAGAGATTGAAGGCGAGCTAGGTTTTGGGAGAAGAGAAGGAAATGGCACTGCTTGCTGCTTCAATTTTTTGATATAGATAGATAAGGTTCTTTTGGGATTTTGGAGGGGTTTTAATTTGGGGGAAATAAATAGCTTTGGAGATGAAATGGGGCATTTCGGTAATTTGATTCTCTGTTGCAAATATTATTTATCAATATATTTAATTATATATATTAAATAAAATAAAGTAAACTATAAATAATATGAAACCAATATATGATACTCGATGATGATATGAAACCTTCATATTCCCATCGATACCCGTATATGAAACTAAAAGCGCCACTTGTCCCCGTCTATCGGTTAACATACGTGCGATGCTCGTCGTGACCTAGAACTATACGAAGGTTGTTAAATATCGGACAGTATAGCTCGATACTAACAACCGTCGTATAGTCTACACGACGAGAAAATTCAATCGTATGGTAACCCATAGATTTGTCCCGTGTGGACAAGTTAAGAATGTATAAAGCAAACGCCTTCATTCACTTGTGTTTTCATCCGTTTCGAGATATTTCATCGGTACCTTTCCGCTGGTTCTCCGTGTACAAAGATAGATTAGATGTTCATTTCAACGTTGTTTCACAGCTTTGAAATGATTATCTATTCTATTACAGTGTACTCGGAGAACAGCGGGGAGGTGCTGCCGAAATTTACTCGAAACGGTTGAAAGCACAAGTGATGGGAGTTCGCTCTATACATTCTTAATGGGATAGAAGCCTACCCCCGACAGCCGGAACACATACATACAAACACATAATTAGAGAGCGATTCGAGATGTTCGGGTTAAAACCAATATATGATACTCGATGATAATATGAAACCTTCATATTCCCATCGATATCCATATATGAAACTAAAAGTGCCACTTAGTCCCCGTCTATCGGTTAACATACGTGCGATGCTCGTCGTGACCTAGAACTATACGAAGGTTGTTAAATATCGGACAGTATAGCTCGATACTAACAACCGTCGTATAGTCTACGTGACGAGAAAATTCAATCGTATGGTAACCCATAGATTTGTCCCGTGTGGACAAGTTAAGAATGTATAAAGCAAACGCCTTCATTCACTTGTGTTTTCATCCGTTTCGAGATATTTCGTCGGTATCTTTCCGCTGGTTCTCCGTGTACAAAGATAGATTAGATATTCATTTCAACGTTGTTTCACAGCTTTGAAATGATTATCTATTCTATTACAGTGTACTCGGAGAACAGCGGGGAGGTGCTGCCGAAATTTACTCGAAACGGTTGAAAGCACAAGTGATGGGCGTTCGCTCTATACATTCTTAATGGGATAGAAGCCTACCCCCGACAGCCGGAACACATACATACAAACGCATAATCAGAGAGCGATTCGAGATGTTCGGGTTAAAACCAATATATGATAATATGAAACCTTCATATTCCCATCGATACCCATATATGAAACTAAAAGCGCCACTTAGTCCCCGTCTATCGGTCAACATAACGTGCGATAATTTATTCTTTTCAACGACAAACGCGCACACAAAGCATATACATGGATTTTCTCCTTTGTCAGTAACTATCCCGTTCTTATATTTCTCAATATAGTCAGCATAACCTACAATTTATATGTTATTCAGTCTATCATGGCCCATGAGTACGTCAGAGTTAAGGACTGGATGTATGTGGATTGGAAACAACGTATGCAACCTAAGTTTGTCGCAGGAGTTGCTGCTTTCCTTGAATTTGCATGAGCACATAATAAGATCATAATAGAGAAGATTCTCTGTCCGTGCGATAGATGTGGCAATAAGTACTGGCAGAAGGTAGAATTGGCAGAGCTTCATATTGTAAAACATGGGTTTACTAGACTTTATTCAACTTGGAAATATCACGGGGAAGGAGAAGAATGCAGTACTGCGGTAGAAGAAGGAGAACACGATAATGCGGCAGGAGAAGAAGAAGAATTCGGTAATACGGCAGGATACGGAAATTTATTTCCATCAGAAGAAATGGAGGATATGGTAGAGGCTGCCCTAGGTGAATCTATTCGTACCGAAGATGACATTCCTTCCGGTCAAGGACCGCGTGCGGATAAATATGAAAATTTCATGAATGATGCTAGTAAACCAATTTATGAGAATGCGAAGTATTCCACCCTCTCATGGTTCGTCCAACTTTTCCAAATTAAGTGCCTAAATGGATGGAGCAACAAGTCATTCACAATGCTTCTTTCGTTCTTGAAAGATTCTATGCCTCCGGGAAATAATGTGCCCGAAAGCTGGTACGAAGCCCAGAAAATGATGTCTGATTTGGGTCTAAAGTGCGAGAAGATTCAAGCATGTCCTAAAAATTGCGTGTTGTACCGGAAAGAGAATTCAGATTTGAAAGAGTGTCCAACATGCGGAGAGGCCAGGTATTAGCCGAAAGATTCTGATAAGAAGCCTGATATACCTGTGAAGATAGCACGATATTTTCCCATAACACAGAGGCTACACAGGCTATTCAGGTGCAAGAAAACAGCCGAGGCAATGATTTGTCATCACCGTGCTCCTCCAAGCGAAAATGGAAAAATGAGCCATCCAAGAGATTCACCGGCATGGAAGGATTTCGATAGGATGCACGCAATATTCAGTAGCGATCCTCGCAATGTCCGGCTCGGACTGGCTGCCGATGGCTTCTGCCCATTCAACTATATGGCTGGAAGTCACAGTACATGGCCCGTTGTAATGATAATTTATAATCTGTCGCCTTGGTTGGCTATGGACCAATCATACTTTATGATGCCTCTTCTTATCGACGGACCAAACTCACCAGGGAACAATATCGACGTCTATCTCCGACCTCTGATTGAGGAGCTGAAAACTTTGTTCATTGATGGTGTAGAGACATATGATTCAAACACAAATACAACCTTCATACTGCGTGCGGCTTTAATGTGGACAATTAATGACTTTCCTGCGTATGGAATGCTTTCAGGTTGGTCCGTACATGGTCACAAAGCATGTCCTCATTGCCATGAACACACAACATCAAAATTTTTGAATTTTAGCAGGAAGGTTTGTTATTGTGGCCATCGACGTTTTCTGCCTCCAGACCACCCCTATAGGTTAGACACGGTTCACTTTGATGGTCATCAGGAGCTTCTTGGGCCTCCATCCCCATTGTCCGGAGAGGACCTGACTGCTAAATGGGATGGTTACAATAACGTGACCTTCGGGATGGATCCGACGAGACAGGTCAAACCACAATATTGGAACAAGTTAAGCATTTTCTTCGAGCTTCTGTACTGGTCTACAAATTCAGTGCGTCATTGTCTGGACGTCATGCATATAGAGAAGGGAGTATCAGAGCACATACTTAACTTGCTTCTGTGTAAAGACGGGAAATCGAAAGACAACATGAATGCCCGGATGGATCTACAAGAGTGGGGAATAAGAAGTGAACTGCACCCTAAACCGGTAGCGGGTAAACCGGGCAAGTTTGTACTTCCCAATGCCGCTTATCATATGTCACAACCGGAGAAGAAAAGATTCCTGCAGGTGTTGCATGATTTGAAAGTCCCCACAGGTTTCTCAGGATCATTCAGCAAGAAAATAAAAATTGTGAAGGGCAAGATCGATGGGCTGAAAAGTGATGACCACCATGTTATGGTGGAGCACCTTCTTCCATTAGCCCTCAGGACTTCTCTCCCCGACTCGGTCGGTCTAGTAATCAACGACCTATGTTGTTTTTTCAGGGAGTTGTGTGCTAAAACGCTGGAGGTTGCGACGCTGGATAAACTAGAAAATTCTATTGCGTTGATACTTTTCAAGTTTGAGCGTATTTTCCCACCGTCATTCTTCGATATCATAATACACTTGACGGTTCATCTTGCAACTGAGGCGACGTTAGCCGGACCGGTACAATATCGATGGATGTATCCCGTCGAGAGGTACGTGTAATTTTTCGTTTCGCGCAATTTATAAATTTATTTTTGTCATGTATGCCCGTGTTTATTTATTCAACATATTCTCATTAGGTACCTTTACACTCTTAAGAAGTATATACGCAATAAAAATCGACCAGAGGGTTCTATCATGCAAGGTTATCTTCTTGATGAAGCAACCACATTTTGTTCCCGCTATCTGGACGAGAACATTGAGACAAGGCTTAACCGACCACGAAGAATTCAAGACGGACCATATGGTAAAGCCGAGTATAAGAGGGTAGACACTATGTTTATCAACAAGATATACCGGTTTATCTTGCTTAATTGCGTATGTCTTGAACAAATTAGAGAGTAAGTTCTTTTGGATTAATTGTTATATCTGTGTTTGTGTGTGTATGAAATGACATAATATTAATGTCACAATTATTTGTCGAAAACAGAACTCATTTTAACGAGGTACGTGAGGGGCATCCTGATTGGAACGAAGAGCGTTTGGAAAAATACCATCAGGATAATTTTTGTGATTGGGTCACAGAGCATGTAAGTTATTCGAATTACATTTTATTGCTATCAGTTTTAATCTAAACTTGTATCGTTATGTATTTATCGTAAAATTTGTTTTGTTAGATCCACGATCCGAACTTGTCTGCATCATTTGAGAGTGATTCAAGATGTTTAGCTCAATTTCCTAGTATGGAGGTTGCACATTACAAAGGATTTGGTGTCCTTGGATACAAATTCGAAGTTAAGGACATAGAAACATCTAGAATCTCTCAGAATAGTGGGATTGCGACGGTAAGATCGGACGGTGTGATTTACTATGGGTACTTAAATTGTATACTCGGCATCTACTATCCCGGACGATCAGAACCCTTTTATATATTCCACTGTACTTGGTACGATCCGCGAACCGATACAGACAGGTGGAGAAGCAGTCTTGGGACTTGGAAAGATGAATATGGATTGACCAGTGTGAACACACTTCGATTTTACGGTCAGGACGATCCGTTTATCTTTCCGAACCAAGCGTTCCAAGTCTACTACTCACAGTGTTTGAAGCATCCGGGGTGGAGTGTTGTATACCGATGGAAACCTAGAGATGTCTACGATGTCCCAGAATACGAGGACAGCGATGAGGACGAAGAAGAGAGAAGGCTTAAAGTGCTCCGACCGTCTGTTTCGAAGGACGGGTTGTCTTCGACCGATCATGAAGTTACGTGGGTTAGAAATGACATCGACGATGAAATCCAAGTAGATATGTATGATGCGCCCACGAAACGAAAAAGGTTATCAGTAATGTTATATTATTACTTCACATTTTACGCTCTAGATCATATATAGTCAATACTTTTAATGATTGTCTAATGCGTCCACGAACCGTTTATCTAGATTTGATGACGATGTCGGGAGCAGCGAGGGGCGGCAGGAGCTCCAGCCGCGGCAGAGGCAGAGCGGTTCTGCCGCCCGGAGAGCTCCGTAGGGAGCTTCAGAGGGCCGGTCTTGCACCCAGATCGGAGACCCCTTCGGATGCCTCCTTCCGTGTGGATTTTGCCACACATCCAGGTATACTGCACGCATATCCATTTTCAATGTAATATTACAGATATTCATGCATGTTTTTGTCAAAATTACTTATATTGTCAATGTTTGATTGTCTAGTTGTTGGTCCTGCGTCCACATCTGGGACAGAGGCCACCCCCGCTCCTCCAGGTATGTTTATATATCATATAGTGTATGTATATTGATTTAGAATGCTATATCATAAATATACACATTCCTTTTGCTCTTACTTAGCAATTTTTATTATTGTCTAGATGTAGGTGGTGACACCACCGCACCTGCGGGTATGTTTCTATGTCCTATAGTGCATGCATATTGATTTAGAATGTTATATTATTGATCTACACATTCTTTTTGCAATTACTTATAAAATCTATTTTTAATTGTCTAGTTGTTGGTCCTGCGTCCACATCTGGGACAAAGGCCACCCCCGCTCCTCCAGGTATGTTTATATATCATATAGTGTATGTATATTGATTTAGAATGCTATATCATAAATATACACATTCCTTTTGCTCTTACTTAGCAATTTTTATTATTGTCTAGCTGTAGGTAGTGACACCACCGCACCTGCGGGTATGTTTATATGTCCTATAGTTCATGCATATTGATTTAGAACGTTATATTATTGATCTACACATTCTTTTTGCAATTACTTATAAAATCTATTTTTAATTGTCTAATTATAGGTGGTGCGTCCACACCTTCCACAGAGGCCACTCCTGCCGCTTCCATACCCTCCGCATCGTCTGCAGGTTAGTATGAATAAATTTAAAATATTTATTTATTTTACATATGCTATATAGAATAAATATGAACTTCATGGAGATTTAGCGTCGATGTTTATTTTATAGTTGGAGGGGATGCGTCCGGGTCCGGGACCCCGGTTGTTCCTCACCGGAGGAACTATCGTCCCGCTCGTGCTGCTGCTCGGGCCCAGGCTCGTGCGCTAATCACCGGAGGTATATATCACACTTGAATTTTTGTTTAACCTTGATTTCTTAATACAACTTTGTCTTATTATTGATTGTCTTGATATTTCGTGCAGACGCAGGGCCTCTCCATCCCCAGAGGGGGACTCGAGGCCCGAATCAGTCCCATTGGCTGAGGCCTGATAGAGCTAGGGGGGAGGCAGCATTCCCCCTATTTTTTACCCTTGACTATCGCTATACCGGTCCTCATGCCGAGAGGTTCGGCCGGTATTTGGGGGACGAGAGCCGGATCGTGAAGAACTATCCACTTCACGTTGAGTGGGGCGAGCAGCACCAGCGCTCATTCGCCCTCTTCTTTGATCAGGCTCGGGTATGTATTAATATATATTTTCATTTGATCTATCCAATATATTTATTATTAACACTTGCAATCTAATAACAATGTTTTTTTTTGTATTTTCAGTTGGATTACGATTTTCAGCCTGTAGCCGACCCTGATCACCCGGGGAGGGTGCTCGACCTTCATGCTCTGTACAATGGCCTGATGAAGAACATGCAGGCCAAGGTCCGATACAACAGGAATGAGCTGAAGGCCGACTGCTACTCCCTGTGGATAGCGACCCCCGAGGCAGAGAGAGCGGCCCTCCTATCTACTCCGGCGTTTGCGAGAGTCGACGTAGAGACATGGCCTCTATTGTGCGCTTATTTCGACTCCGAACGCAAACAAGTATGTATTTTAAATTTAATTCATTATTTATGATATAATTTATTTCTTTGTGTTTCTTAATTAGAAAACTAAATGTTAATGCGTTGTGCAGAAACAGGCCGCTCAGAATACAGAGAACAGGAAGTCGGCGAAGAGGGGTCGCCCCACTTGCACAGGTGGCTCGAGGAACATTACTCGAGCCATGGAGTTATCGGTAAATTAAGAGTTATTCTCTAATATTCTGCAATATTAAGAGTTATTCTCTAATATTTCTAATATTAAGAGTTACTTTCTAATATTGCAGACATCTCGGACCGTGGCGTCAGGTGGTACACCGAGCGTGCTGTCCGCATATCTTGCCGTCCACGGCACCTCGACAGATCCCGCCACGGGCGAGCTTCGATGTCCCGACGTCACTACCCAGGATTAATGCGTAAGTGTTAATATTTTTTCTACCCAAATTTGAAATTTTAGTTTTGGAAGGTTCAAGTTTAAATTTTATACTTATACTTTACTGCTTAATGTGGGTGTAGGAGCGGGTGGTTGAGCAGGCCCAGGCCTCGGGGATCGATTTTACCGGACAGAACGATCCGAGGCTGCTGACCCCAGTTCTGGACGCCGCACACGGAGGGCACCACGGAGGTTGGGAGAGAGGCCGGGGATTGGGCCCTAGCAGGGCCCATATGAGGTTGGACTCCACCCCGGCGGTTACTTCCTCCGTCTCCAGTGACCGGCATGTCCATCAGGAACTGGATAGCTTGAGGGCCACCGTTCAGGAGTTGAAGGAGATGCTGGTATGTATACTACTTTATAGTAAAATATCATTTCATATTATATACATATCAACATATCCATAATTAGTACGTAGCTTGAGCTTATTTGGTTTTAGACTTAAGTTTGATTAATCATACATACATATGTAATTAAAATAAACAACGTTTTTCCAAACTAGATATCCAAACAGGGTTTCGAAATAACTTAATAATGAAACGAATTCGAATAATACACAGTTCTTACACGCTTCTTACAGACGTTATGTCCAGACGCGACAGGGTAGATCGGCCGAGCCTCCACATGCATCTCCTTCGGCTGCGGCTCCGCAAGCTACTACATCGGCTGCGGTTCCGCAGACAGCTCCTATAGCTCCACCGCCCACTCAGACTCCCGCAGCCGCGGCTCCGCAAGCGACTACCTCGACGGCGGCTGCGCAGACCACATCGCCAGCTCCACATGCCGCTCAGACTCCCTTATATGTAGCATTGCAGAGTGTATTGACCGAGGAGCAGGCGCGCGTTATTCTAACGTTATTCGGAGGTGGAGCTGGACCGAACTAGGGTAGCTTTTTGGTTCTTATTTTTTGAAACATGTATTTATATCACATTGTACTACATTTTGAAACGATATTGATATTGGTTTGTATTTATATCATATTCAGTTTTTGGGTTTCTTTTGTATATTATATATATGCGTGAGATGTGATTATGAATACTGCAATATATGATTTGATTGATGTATATAGTATTGTGCACAGGGCGGGAAAAAATCTAGCAGCCCATTTTTTAAAAAAAAATACAGACAATATGTACCTACGGATTAAGCCGTAGGTATATATGTTGCCCCTACGGGCATATCCGTAGGGGCAAACTATCAGGAAACCTGATATTTTCCCACCTGATATCAGTGCAGGGTGTTGGGAGTGCCCCTACGGATATGTCCGTAGGGGCAACTGTTTATCCCCTACGAATTTATCCGTAGGGGCAAAATATCAGGTTTCCTGATATTTTCCCCCCGATCTCAGTTCAGGGTGTTCGGAAGGCCCCTACGGACCTATCCATAGGGGCTACTTTATATCCCCTACGGAGTTATCCGTAGGGGTAGAAAAAGGACCTACGGATATATCCGTAGGTACATACAATATATTCAAAAAAAAATTAAATATATGATTTTATTACCCCTACGGGGTACTCCGTAGGGGCTATAACACCTACCGAGATATCCGTAGGGGCATAAATTTGTCCGTAGGGGCAAGTTCAGGGCCTCAACTTGCACCTGCGGCCTTTGCACCTACGGGGTCTTTTTTCGCCCCTACGTATATATCCATAGGGGCAGTGGGTTGCCCCTACCGATAAATCCGTAGGGGCAACCCTTATTTGTAGTAGTGCTAGAGTCCGGGAGCATGATGATCGCAGCGGAGGGACTTCAACCCGGAGCTTATGAAGCGAAGGAATTGACTACAAAGGTTGTAATCCCTAACTCTTAGATGTTAAGTTGTTAACATGTTAGTTTTGTTTGATTCTCTAGTTAAAGATCTAGGGTTAGGGTTATCTAAAATGGAAAAAAATTTAACTTGGCATGGATGATGCCTCCCGAAACCTTGTTGCCGTTGTAGGTAACCCAATAGTGGTATCAGAGCCTAGCTAGAGAATTAGACGGATAAGTGTAGGATTACGAAACCGAAACAACTCCGAAACATCCGTATCGAAACCCTAGTTTCTGTCGATTTTTTCTAGATGTCAATTTTTTTTAAACGGTTGCAGAATAATGTATATGATACATAATGAACACTGTACAAATTTCATCCCATTCCCAAAAGTTTTGGCCGAGATGACCCCCCCAAAACCGGCCAGATCGGACCCCATAAGGCTGAATTTTGCATAATGTTTAAGTCTCTTGGTTTTGATACTTCAGGTGTTGTTTGCTTTTGCCAATTTTGCATGTGATGTTATCTTTTAGCAAAGGCAATTCGGAGTGTTTCATATTCATAATTCTAAGTTTTGTTTCATTTTTTTAGACCGTGTTAAAAAGTTCGATCGGATATCAAATACCCACTTTTTCCCTTGCTGAATTTTTTTCAAGAGTTGGATCTTTTTCATAGTTAAAGAACATTCAAATGTCGTGCAAGTGGTGGACCCTCTAGAAGAACGAAACCTTAACTCGATTATGTGACCGTCAAAACCGCCATTAAACCCTAGTGTTTGTGGTAGTTTAGCGGTGCCACATGTGAGGCGTTGGTTTGACCCTTCTGCCGCTGGTTCATTGGTACTGTGGCATGTGATGGATACTTCTAAACTACGCACAAGTGTTGAGCATTTTGGGAAATTTTGGGTGTTTGTTGATTCAATCGGAATGTTTAACATCGTCTAGCTTTTTCTGAAATGTGATACAATATGTGGAATTCATATAGTTAGGCATGAAATCCGTAATATGTGATATTTCGGGTTTACGATGTCTAGGATGATTGTGGATTCCAAATGTTGTAGTTTTTCACTTTCTTTTCTGCGACCGTAAGTGTAATATGTGGTATATCGCCGTTTTCTTTGCTATATGTCAACGAAAATTGTGATAGGCATATTTACTTACGTTGATGACATGTGATGTTATGTGTTGCTGTGATATGTTATATTGGATCGTCGTGTTTTGAATAGCCGGGGGTTTTATGTGAGATGAGGATTTTTATTTTCATTCATGTAAAATTCATTGTATGTAATATTCTTTTATTGGGGCACTTTCGGGTTGAGGATGATGTCACCTTTGTATATTATTTATTTTTCCGCATTAGGATAGACCCAAGGAGGGGAGCACAAGTAACCGGGTTCTAGGGTCCAGTGGGATGCCATCTCGAGGAGTCGAGACCGGGTCTCCTAACCCTAGAATTGTCAGGATTACTTGCCGCTCTCGTAGGGGTCTAGGGATGTGGGTTTGGCTATTCATCGCGACCGTGGAATCCGTGTTTTATACAGGCTCAAAATAAAACACGGACCTCCTAGTATATCCAATATTTCATATGTTTCTTCTACTGCTGATATACTGTGATGTGATCATTTTTTATGTATGAGACGAATGCTTTATTATTATATATATGATATATAATAAACGTTGCTTATATTTTACACCCGCGCTAGTCCCGTCCCGGTATGCCGTTAGTTAAGTAACCCAACGGTGCATAACGGGACACTGTGGCGAATGCGGATGGCATAAGCGTACGTTGTATTTTCGTTTCTTCTGTGATGCTTAGGAAGCTTAAATGATGGGATTCATTAATGAGATTAATGAAAGAAAAAGAAACCTTAAAGATGTTGTAGAATCAAATTTATAAAAAAAAGGGGTAGCTCTAGTTTTTCTTTGTATAGCGGTATTCTTTGTAGAATATCCAACACCTTATTCGATAAGGAAAGTGCCGAGATCCCTTCACCGGGAGTGACCTCTTTAGCAAAACTAGCAGATGCTACAAACTCATGGTTTAGTTTTTGATTGCTTCTATAGTTCTTGTTTTGCATAGTGGTATTTGTGAAATATCCTGCACCTTATTCGATAAGGAAAGAGCCGAGTCCCTTCACTGGGAGTGACCTCTTTAGCAAAACTAGAAAAAGTCTCAAAAACACTCCTTTTCAAAATCACTTGTTTCTACAACGATATCAAGTTCATTACGCTCATGGTTTTCTTAAAAACCCGCGTAGCCTCCCCTCATTTCAGATAAAGACTATTTAGTATTCGTGCTGCGTTTGTTGGCCTTCGTCAAGGCGTAGTGTGCGGTAGCTGATTAGTACTTATCTGCTTATTGCATGTGATGCGATTGGATTAGGGTAGTCGTGCGACTTTGTTGGCCTTCGTCAAGGGTCGTACGGGTGGGTTTAATTCAATCAAGAAATGTACGGGTTGAACTTGACTAGCGGCCTATGGTTTGTTGTCCTTCGTCAAGGTCATAGGTTGCTAGGGGTAAAAGAATTATCAGGAATTTCAAGTGTTGAGATTTGCAATGAGATTGCATACCTTCTATGAGATAGTTGGATCCTGATACCCACTGCGAGTAAGAGTTACTCCTGGAAGAGTTTTACACATGACAATTAGCCGATCAAGTAGGTGTCTAGAAAGGTGTTAACGGGGATAAGCCTCTGGGAAAACGAGGTTTATTCTAATTAGGTCCATGCGAAAGCACGGGGAACCTCCCTCAAAGTACCAACACTGGCCTGGCTGAAAGATTGGCGAACTTGTAAAGTGTAATTAATCCCTGTTAGTCTTACCTTTTAGGGTTTTAAGGAAGATTTGATAAAAACCAGTGGGAGCCATCCTGATTAGATAAGATAATAACCAATCTAAATCTTGCAAGAGCATACTCTAAAGTGTTTTCTTCTCTCTCTCTCCAGGTAGCGACCATGTCAGGCCTTAATCAAGATAATAATATGGATGTATTGACCGACCTCGCTTATTATACTGAGCAGGGGAATGTTGGTCCAGTTCTTTCTTATAATTGTTATAAGACTGAGCAGGAAATAGGAGAATATCCGGATTCTCACACTGCCCAAACGAAGAATAAGCATGCCGATGCATCTTCTTCAGGTGTGTTAGTTATCGAGAACTGTTTCTCAGTTCACTCTACGTCCTGGGTATTAGATACCGGATCGGGATCCCACATATATAATATGTTACATGGGCTACGGAAAGGTAGGGAACTGGGAGAGGCTGATCATTCCGTAAGAGTAGGGAATGGTGCAAATGTTGCAGCCAAAGCTGTTGGCGAATATCACCTTGTATTGCCAAATGGTAATACAATGATTCTGAACGAATGCAATTACATTCCGACCATGATATGCAATCTTATATCAGTTTCTTTATTAAGTAAAGAAGGATATAATTTTGTAGTACAGGATAATGTTATGAACATCTTACTGAATCAAAAGTTGATTGGATCAGGCTCGTTAAATAATGGCATATATGTTCTAGATCAAACTGCAGTTCTTAATGTACAAAACACACACAAGAGGAAGAGTTCAGAAATGAACGAATCCTTCTTGTGGCATTGTAGACTACGTCATATCAATGCGACACGACTAGCTAAGTTACATAAGGATGGTTATTTGAATTCATTCGAATTATCATCTTATGATACTTGCCAGCCATGTCTCAAAGGCAAGATGACCAAAACTCCGTTTAGTGGACACGGAGAAAGAGTTACTGAACTCTTGGGGCTGATACATAGTGATGTATGTGGTCCCATGTCTACACATGCCAGGGATGGTTCCTCGTACTTCATTACATTCACTGACGATCTCTCAAGATACGGACATGTGTTCCTGTTGAAACACAAGTCTGAATGTTACGACCCGAAATTGGCACGTGACGGCCTTTAAACTACGCAACGTCTACAGGTGTAACGCAATTTAAGTAAGCCAAAAACCCAGCAATCTAAACCATCATAAGTAGTAAGTGATAATAACATTTTTAAAACTTTTGAAATCTCAAACCAAATTTTTTAAAGTCCAACTTTAGTTCCTTTAAAATTTTGGCAGCACCTCCTTTGTAAAAACCAGCCCCAAAAAGGGTACAACAAAGATATAAATAAAGCCTCCTCAAACGGGAGAAAATCCACGCCCAAAGGCGGAAAACAACCACCACAACAGATATACGACGCCGTAGCGAAGAAAAAGATGATATAAATAAAACTGCATAAAAGACCTCCAAGTCAAAAAAAAAATAAACAATATCGTCCACACATTCGTCTCTAAGTCAATACATGATAGTGGTAGATAAAGAGTACATGATACAACGAATTTACAATAAGCAACATCGGATAGACGCAAAACCCACCTATAACAAAACTGCGCACAGTCAGCCGTAGCGGTATCCGCTGCAAAAAATGATACGATAGATGAAAAGCCTGCTGCGACTGCCTTAAGGGACTACCTGCAAAACACTATGGCACAACGGGGGTGAGTTGCCAACTCGTGAATAGTAAATATCATATGCAGATAATCGCAAGTATGCACGTACAACACGAATCTAATGCATGCAAGCTGATGGCAATAAATGGCAATATGTATGAAACAGTCATGTAAGGTACTCTATCAGGTACTACTAATACATGAAACAATGCATATATAATAACAGTATGTAAATGCAACAGTCATGAAAGGTACTCTATCAGGTACTACTAATACACGAATAATGGAAATACAATAAATGCGGAGTATGGTATAAAACATGTCATCCTCACGGAATCCTGACCTCGTGATAGGACTAAAGTCCATCAAGACAATCTAAATCCCAAAGTTTCCACAAATTGGCCCTCATATCCTGTAAGTCTTATAGATCCTGAGAGTCCAATATCACATAAAACTCATATATCCTATATCCAATATCAAGTGAATCTCATATATCCTGTATCCAATATCAAGTGAATCTCATATATCTCGTATCCAATATCAAGTGAATCTCATATATCCTGAGTGAGTATATTTGCAAGATTATTATGATGATGTAAATAAATTAGATATGTATACATATATATTAGCATTCCACTCCACTAATATATATATATATATATATATATATATATATATATATGCATATATAACAGCGTCCCATTCCACTATTATATATATATAAGTAAAAATATCATGAAAACAAGTGTCTAACATCGACACATAAATACTGATATATCAGGCGCTGTCCCCACGACCGACCCTCCTGATAGGCACGTATCATAAGCTATCCTGAAAACTCGAGTGCCCAGCTTCGACCCTCGCCTTTCGACGTATCCATACGCACATGACTCCGGTCGGTATCCCCACGATAACCTCCGAGTCATAGGTACTGTCACCGGTGGGTATGGTTCCCCTGTCAGGCGCATCGACATGTACCGTCGACAGTCTTGCCGCGGGGTACCTCCGGGCCCCACCATGTACCCGCACACGGCCTCGACGCCTCCTCGCATGGGGTATATATATCAGAACCGATAAAACTCCTGGTAGCTGCTGAAATATCATATCAAGAGGAACCGGGTTTTTCAAATAATTCATAATTTCATGAACTCCCACGGTCCTCAAATCCAGAAAACATCCTGAAAAATCCATATCTCATTGCGAAATCCATGAATATAATATATGCAACATAAAACTGTAATGTAAGCATATAAAGGAAAAGCCGCTATTTAACTGCAACAAGTTAAAATATATATCATGCGGTTCCTAAGTTCTCCAAGTCCATATAACATCAAATAAAGGTGAACATGTAGCTATAGCCAGATATATGTGTAAACATGTAGGTATAGCAAGGTATATGTATCTACCTATCAGTAATGATGTAATACCTTCCAGGTATATGCATAAGTATGTATGCAAGATGTACATGTAGCTATGTCTCATATGTGTATATACCTATCACTAATGGTACAATACCATATAGGTATATGGGTAACTAGCATGTAAGCATGTCAAGGCATATGTGTAAGCATGTAAGTATACAGGTATGCTATATGTCATATGCATAAAGGAATATGAATCAATGTCTCAATGTCCCTAACCAAACAATATCACGTATGTATAGGTGTTGTGCGTGTCATGGCAATTATTGACGGTGTGAGTGGCATACAATCATTGCTCGTGCAACATGAGCCGTCAATAATAGTGCAGTGTCCTAAGGGTACAAGACCAAGCACAACAAGTAATAATATACAATGAGGTGTATGCGCAAACTCTATATATGCAATAGAATATGCGACGAATATCATATCATCCCTAGCCCAGACGCATAACTCCATGCGGGCGATTCCCCTGTAGATGTTAAATCTACTCACCAACGCTCCTGGCTAAGTAAAGCCAACCACCTGTTTTCCTTTCTTCGCAGCGTCCGAAGTCCCCGCCTGCGAACCTAAAACATAAAACAATATAACAAGTATGTATATTAGCAAACGACCAATAATACGTACCGACTCCAAGCATACTCTCAAGTGTTCGTTTAGTGGCTAACGCGTGTAGCGACACTATGAAACTAACTCAGAGCAACAGCTACACAGAACACGAACCGTATAGGATAACGTAACGCGTGAAATGAAACACAAGAAAACAAGCAAGTGATACCAGATTTTGCTATACCAACAATTTGTAAAAGTTGCAAATACCACGAGACCACACACAACCCCAGAGAACCCTACACCAAAACACACCACCAACCACTCCACTCTGGCCGCAAATTGCGGCCAGAACCATTAAATTTGCGGCCTGTTCATGAGGGAAGAACCATTAAATTTGCGGCCTGTTCATAAGGGAATTGGTTCGTATTTTGAGGGTAGGTTCTAGGTCACTAAACTAGGTCACTGTCATGGGAACTTTTCCAACAAATATCAGGTTTGATAGATGATCATCCGAGACACAAATCTACACTTAAAAATACGATATTTATCCGAAACGAAACTATATGCGATCTAAACTGAAACTATTAGGCTACACAACACTAAAACAATATAAAGAACAAATAGTGATCATTACCTAATCAAAAGAACTCAAAGATCCTAGCTTTCCAAGCTCCAAGACATCCAAGAGGCAAAACAAGGCAAAAGAAATGAATTTGGTGAGATTTTGTGAAGTTTGTGAAGGTTTTGTGAATAATTGGTGATGGGAAGATAAGTATTCAGTTTGATAAAGGAGAAGTGTTGAAATAATTGAGAAGGGAATGAAGTGAGAGAGAAAGAGAGAGAGAGAGAGAGTGAGATGAAAAGAGAGAGAGAGAGTGGTGAGGTTAAGGTGAGTGCACCAAGCATTAACTCTCACATAAATGCTAGCATGACTCATGTGCCACCTCTTCTCACATCCAAAAGAATATCTCTCTTCTCACACAAAATATCAAGAGGTTAGGGTTAAGGTTTAAATCAAAGGATTTGGTTAAAGAAAAAGATTAGGATTAGGGTTAAGTGTCATGGTTGCTAAAACTATATTAATATAAACAAACCCTCACATTAACGTGCACACGTGTGTGAATGCCCATAACAAATAATAATAAATTATTAATTAAATGTTATAAAATGTGAGGAACCCAAATTGGTAAACTTTTTACAGTAAACCCACATTACCGCTTAATTAACACTAATCGAAATCCTAAGGCGTTACAATCTCCCCCCTTATAGAAATTCGTCCCCGAATTAAAATTCTTACATAGCGTACCTTCCAAGAGATGAGTACAAAACTCCCAAATCTCGCTCGCAGCCTCCCAAGTGATCACTTCACTATACGGCTACGCCAAAGAAAACTCCACAGATGGCAAGACCCTTGACCGAAGTTTCTCCACCTGCCGATCCACTAACACAATCGGTCTTTGGTGAACGAGAAGATCACGTCAAAGCTAAATGGTCTGGTGCTGAATCATGTGAGAAAGGTCATGAAGGTATTTGCGAAGTATCAACACAAGGAATACGGGGTGAATACTCAATAATCTGGGCAGAAGTGCCAAATTATAAGCAATGGAACTAACTCACTTTAAGGATCTCAAAAGGACCTACAGTCCGGGGACAAAGCTTCCCAGTCACGACCCGAAATTGGCCCGTGACGGCCCTAGTACTACGCAACGCCCTAAGACGTAATGTAGTAAAAGAAAGCCAAAACCCAGAAATCTAAACCATAAAAATACGGAAAAGATAATATAAGTTTTTGAAACATTTGAAATCGCAACCCAAATTCTTTAAAAGTCCTACTTTATTTCTTTAAAATTTTGGCAACACCCTCTTTTTTGTAAAAACTAGTCAAGATGAATACAACACAAAAATACGATGCCGTAGCGAAGAAATAAAGACAATAGAGAGAAAGCTGTATATAAAAGACAACAAATCCATAATAATATACAATATCTTCCTCACCAAATCTCTAAGTCAACAACATAATAGTAGATGGAGAGTACAAGATACAACGAATGTACAATATGAAATACAAATAATCATCTAACCCACCTAAGCAAAATAGTACTGTGAGCTGATGCGGTACCTGTAGCAAAAGATGATAGATGGATACTGAATAGCCTGCCTCGACTACTCTGGGGAACAACCTGAAACACCTGTGGCACAATGGGGGTGAGTTGCCAACTCGTGAATAGTAGAAAACATATGCAGGTAATCACAGGAATGTACGTACAGCATGAATCTAAGATATGCCATTACAATAATAATATGTCATGTGAATGCAGAATAATGGAAAGTACACTAGCAGGTACAGTCAATATGTGAAGCAATAATGACATGATAATAGTATGCAATAACTATGCAATAGGGATATGAGAAAGTAGATATGCAGTAATCATAAGGGTACGCTAATAGGTACTACCAATATATGAAACCGTGCATAAGTGAATAGGTATGATGGGGTCGTTCCCATGGAAACCTGACATCGTGGTAGGATCACAATCCATCAAGACATTCAAATCCCAATTCCTCAAATCAGCCCCTAAGTTGGGCTCTCATATCATGTAAGTCTCACATCTCCTCAATGTACAATATCGAATAGATTTCCTATATATCGAATGTACAAATCAGCAATCTCTTTCATATCTAATATCCAATCTCAATGAATCACCTATATCCCAAGTCGAATCTCAAATAATTTCTAACATCCTAAATATATATATGCAGAAATAAATATGATGGGGTCAATCCACAGCGTCCCATTCCACTAATATTGGTGTAAGGTTATATATAACAACGGCTAAATCCCCTGTTATATATACAAAGGTGTTAAAGAAATATCATGAAAACCTTGTGCTAAGCATCGACACAGAAATCCTGATCACGTATAATACGCTATCCCGAAAGCACGAGTGCCTCGCCTTTCGACGTATGCATACGTACATGACTCCCAACGGTATCTCCATGATCCCCGCCGAGTCATCAGTACTGTCATCGGTAGGTACTCGCCCGCCTCCAGGCTCAATCGGCAACATCCATCGATCTTCTTGCCGAGGGGAACCATACCGGGCCCCACCATGTACCCTCATACGGCAACCACACCTCGTATGGAGTATATAAACAGAACCGATAAATCTCATGGTGGCTGCGCAAATATCATATCAAGGAAACCGGGTTTTCCAATGTATGCATAATTTCATGAACTCCCGCGGTTCCCAAATCCAGAAATCATCATATGAAATCCAAATAACAATGCACAATCCAGGAATAAATATATGCGATATATCTGAAATGCGAGCATATAAATAAGAATATGTAGCTGAAACCAGATGTATGCGAAATCAATAAGGTACAGCTAAGTATAGGTGTCTACCTATATGTAAGAGATGTCGTATACCCCCTGGGTATAAGTAGAATATGAAGGTTACCCCCTGGGTATAAGTAAAATATGTCCAAGGTATACCTGTAGCTGTATCGCAAGGTGTAGATGTACCTATCACTAATGGTAAGATATACTATAGGTATACCGATAAGCTAGATGTCAAGTATGATAAGCAATATAGTATCTATAAAGGGGTTGTGTGTGACATGACAATTATTGACGGCGTGTGTGTAGCATACAATCCGTGCTCGTGCAACATGAACCATCAATAATACGTGCAGTGTCCTACGGCTCCTAGTCACAGTACAACTATATCAAGGAAATATGGTAAAGACGCAATTCTAACAATGACGTAGAATATGCGACAGGTGTTTGAATCCTAGCCCAGACGCATAACGCCATGCGAGCGATTCCCCTATAGATGTTAAATCTACTCACCTACGCTCCACGCTAGGTGAATCCTACCATCTGCTCCTCCCTGTAGCCGTGTCCGTAGTCCCTGCGTACAACTCTGCAAATAAGACATGGAAATCATATATAAGCCAAATATTCCGCAAAACGCGATATCAAACCAAAACGAGAAACTCGCGTCGCGAGCTAAACGCGCGTGTGCACGATACGCTAAAACGTATGTATACGCGTCTAAAACCATCGTGACACGCCGCAATACACTGGATCATAGAACCCTCTCACGTATCGCGCGTATCGCGCAAACACAACGGACAAGAAAAACGGTATATTGCCCCAGATTTTCCTACAGGTCAAATCTTACAAAACTAGACATGCCAAACACTACAAATAACAGTAGACTACCCCACACAAAAACCCAATACCCCAGTCCCCTACCCGGCCGCAAATTGCTGCCAGAACTAACAAACCGGCGGCCAAAGTTAGGAGTTAGGGTCTCGTGCTCAGGTGTTGTTGTCTAAACCTAGTAAGCATGTTCCAGTTTCCTCAATTTTACTCTGAAGGGTCCGGGTCAATAGCAGATCACAGAAAGTCAGAAATAACGCTTAAAAACACCGATTTGCACTAAAAGGAAACCCTATGGTATTTTAGTGTAATCCATTGTTAAACTCAGTTAAGGTGACCCTAACAACACTTAAATAAGTAGGGTTTACCAACACAATCTTCAATTTGCCACAACATCTCACAAATCACCATAATTAGCACTAAACTAGCTAATTAACACAAACCGATGCTAATAAGCATACAAGCTAGGAAAAAAGGGAATTGGGTTCAGAAATATACCCTAGAGAACCCTACAACAGGAGAAGAAGTGTATGGGGGAGATGAGGGGTTGCTACTGCTGCTGGAGCTGCTTGCTACTGCTGATGCCTGAGCTGCTGCTGATGCAGAGGCCACTGCTGAAGCTGTTGCTGCCTGCTGCTGCTCCTTCTCTGCTGCTGCTGCTTCTGTTGTTGTTGTTGTTGTTGTCTTTGCTGCTGCTGCTAATGTGTGGGTGTGTGGGTGTGTGAGTTTGAGAGTGAGAGGATGAGAGAAATGAGTGAGAATGAGAGAACACCAACAAGTCAACCCCTTCCTCTCTCCCTCTCTCTCTTCTTTAATTGAAGGCATGGGCAAGCCATCATGCCTCATAATGCACCCTCTCTCTCTCTCACCAAGGTCAACATTCAAACCATTTAAAAACCTTTTCCAAATTCATTTTATTTTTGAAAAGAACCATATACAAATAAAAACCCAAAAGCACCTAATACAATATTAAACTAGATTAGGGACAAATGGTTAGTTCACCATGTTGCTAATGATGGTTAAACACCCAAAACAACCCTAGTTATCATGCACAAGTGTGTGCAAGCCTAGGAAAAATCTAATAAAATACTCATTAAATAGGATAAAATATTTGAAACTTAATTTGGTAAAATATTAAAAACCATACATTAAAATACAATTAGCTACAAAACACATTCTAAGGTGTTACAATCTCCCCCCCCTTAAAAGAAATTCGTCCCCGAATTTAAAAATATACCGTTACGCGTACCTTCAAAGATAAGATTACAACCCCCAAATCTTGCTCGCAGCCTCCCAAGTGATTATCTCACTATACGACTACGTCCAAGAAAACCCTTCACAGACGGAAAGACCCTTGACCGGCGTTTCCCCACCTGCCGAGCCATTAACACAGTTGGCTGCTGGTGAACGAAACATCGCGTCCAAGCCAAATGGTCTGGTGCCAAATCATGTGAGAAAGGTCATGAAGGTAATTGTAAAGTATGATCACAAGGAATGCGGAGTGAAAATCCAGTAATCTGGGCGGAAGTGCCAAATTAAGGGCAACGAAACTAACTCGCTTATAGGATCTCAGAAGGACCAAAATTCTGGGATAAACTTCCCAAAATCCAACACGTCTTTTATCGGAAAAATCCACAGGAATATATGGTTTTCCATTGCGCACTTAAGTCTACGACCAACACGGTTGCATAAGACCTCAGTCCGCGATGAACAATTTTCATCCTGACCTGAATCAATTGGATCATCTCCGAAGTCTCTAGACATAGCTGGGGTCCAAAACCCTACTTACGCAGAGTCAGAAAAACAACAGACTGGTGATCGAAACGACCTAACCCCTAAACCTAAAGGTTGCCAATTGGAGTGTCTCCTGATAACAGCTATCGAAGGAGAACCCTAACGATGGCGAGTGACGATCCCCAACCGCTGACAACAATCAACACAAACCCATAAATTAACAAAGAACAACTGAGCAAACTGAGTATAACCGGACGACAAGAATCCGAATGGAGTCACACCCTGACTAAACTTGGGTAGAAACCATAACGAAATTCGTGGAGATCTGCTCCCACTCCTACTTCGGAACGGTAAAAGGTTGCAACTCTCCAGTCGGCCTCAGATGCTCAACCCAAACACACAAAAGACAGACACCTTGAAACGAAACTTGAAACTTCTGTTTACATCCCTGTCCACCCGTAACTATCTCACAAGTCATGTCAATGTTGGTGGAACTTGAATGGAAACAGAGAGTTGACTGATGTGCCTGTTCTAGGATTGCACGTCTCTACCTGATAATATCAGGTACACAAACGCGTCCCTAACTTAGCACACCATTGTCACAAATCAAAGACTCCGAATCATTACCCAGCCGAGTATGCTCAAGTATCTCTGACGAACGAGCATCGGCGGGTAGTGTCTCGCGAAAGCGATTTAAGGAAAATAGTCGGGCGTGGACATGAGCAAGCTGTCCCCTCCGTAGAGACGAACTTAAGCTGTACTCAACGATCACACAAGAACTGTAAATCTGCAGAAGACTATCACAACAATCAAAATCCGCTGTAGGAAGATGTTCATTAAGCTCTGGTGGTCCGTGAAAATCTGACACGACTCTCGAACAAGTAGTGTCTCCAAATCTCCAACGCAAAACCACCGCGGCCATCTCCAGATCATGAGTGGAATGTCCTTCTCATACTTCCTGCAAATATAGGGAAGCAAAAGCGATAACTCTGTTGCGTCACCTCAGTACACACTCGAGCCCCACTCAAGAAACATTACAGTTAAACAACAAGGTCGTCCGAACCAAAGGCAAAGAAAGACTGATGCAGTTGTTGTAAGTCTACGTTAGCGCCCCGGCAGTCTACAGACGCCAAATGCGGAACAAAAACTTTTTAACTGGCGCTACCGTATACTTTAACCCGGATCTGCCATTATTGCTAAACTAACAAACTGTAAAGAGTGTAGAAAGGTTATACCGAACGATCCGAGTCCTTCGTTCTTCAACCATCATCCCACGCTCCGTTGCGGCTGATCCGATCTCGTCGATCTCCGATATCCTCGTCGAGGTGGCACCACATCGATGATTCTTTAAACGGGCTCCCGCCTCTGACTTGAGGCAACTCGATCGTCAAGTTTGCTAAAAGAGACGACCAAGAATGATGTAGAGAATGAGTAAATGACTTTGTCTCACTTCGTCCAAGTCCGTGGACGATCGGTTAATGATGTTGCCGAGGGAATTGGGTGATGGAATGAAATGAACTGTAAAATTCCATGCACCCCAAATACTATCATATCTTTTCAAGTGAAACAACAAGTGAGAGCGATCAAGAGAGGAGGGGGAAGGGGCCGGCCATATATATAGAATGAGGAGGGTGAGTGTAGGAGCAAAGGTGGTGACCATAAAAGAAAGCTTCTCACTCAAAATATCCTTAAGAAAACAAGAAGCTTTAATGCTAAAGCATGAATCACTAATACACCTCATCAAGCCTTTAATGCAACCAATGAAAACACAACACCAATTAATCCTAGTCACCTCATCTAGATGCTTCTAGAACACTGACTCACCTCATCTGAAGAAAAGATAAATCCGTCTTTAACCGAATGTTAAAAGACGGCTGATAGAAAACTGGAAATTCGCAACTTCCAAAAGTGATCCTGAAACGACTTTCAGGATAACCCCTAAACTGTATAAATATACCCGCATTTGTATTACGACCGAATACAAATGCAACTGAGACAAAGATATTATACCTACTCAATATAATACTCGGATCCGGCTTAAACCAAAGCCGACCAGTATTATCTGCCCGAAAAATAACACGTGCGTAAACGCACGTGCATTTTCCGAACCCTGCCATAAAACCATACGGCCTCTACAACGTTTCGCCCGAACTTGGGAAACTGTCTGTAGGGGACTCTAATGACTCGTCAGTACCCTGGCAGTGGGTTTAACCACAAACCGTCAGCGGCACTAGCAATGCGTAACGGCTGCCCATGGACTGACCTCAAGGGATGCCGATGAGCGCACTCATCCGGAAAAACCTATTGAGCCTAACAGTGACAATGTATATATAGTCCGGTCCGTTCGTCTATGAGTATCGCATATCTGCCTAGGGGGCTAGTAACGTCAGACCCCCAATAGCAGTATAAGTCGTGTCGGAGTGAAGCCCAATAACACCCTGAGATACTACTGGAGTACCTACCAGAAAATCTCCTGCCATGACCATGGACTTTGTGTAATGGCTCTCCTAGACACAGCACGACCTCGCCCCCAATACCGGGAGAGACGAATCCCCTGCCGATCCGCTCACGTGCCTCCATATGGCTCGGGACTGTACCCAAAAACTACCTGTTTGCACGACTCCTTTGAGCCGTGGTAGGGTAGAAATCAAAGCACAGTGGGAACTCACACGAGACAAATGACGACCTCAGGTCGATGAACTAACCTGTACACATGTCACCAGGGAACTGCTATCTGACGGTAGATATAATACTAACTAGCAGATTCCCGGCGAGTCATGTCCGGTGTACTCATAACCCAATGAGCACCAGTATACATCTTAGGTGATCCAACTGACACCAGTGGCTTGTGAGACCGGCCACCGCCCCTCGTCGGGGTCTCGACTGTACACAGTAGTCTACTCCGGAGTATCGATGCCCTGTCTCGAAACTCCCACGACTAGGGACCACAATTAAGGATATGCATATAAACCACCCAACTCTCACGTATATGATCGCCATCATACTGTTGGTGGTAAAGCAAGATCCTAAGGGCTCTATCAAAGTGTAACATGTAATCAGTCACCTGATCATGTACACGACTGATAAAGGCAAACCAGATAGCATACTATCATCTTGAGTAAGACTGTCCTACCGGTATAGGTCCTCCGCAATCATTGCAATCACGTACCTGTGATCCAATAATTGACTATGAGGGCACTATCTCCAACAATCTCCCACTTGCACTCAAGGCTAATTATTGCGATGTCAACTACTCACAGCCCGTGTGAAACCGAACATCCAACTCCTCTACTAATCAGTATCACAAAGCCCGTTTGTAAAACTATTGTGTTCGAGAAATAGCCTTAGTGAGTGGATCCGTCTAGAAGTTTCTTTCTATATCTCTCTTAATCTCAAGTTCGCGGAGAAAGCCATATCCCGAATTGAGTAATACCTGTCTTAGAATATGTCTGGTTATCTGATGGGACCTAGTTCATAAATGAACTCCAAATCCAAACTTCTTAGACTGTATCGATCACTGAACCTAATCAGTATCCGGCACCATGCCACCCACAGTATCCTCTTGAACCACCTGTCCATAATACTGTCCCTCTTCGTCAGAGGGAAAAACTATAACTCTGACAATCACTCTGTCAACCATGTCACCTTTGAAGCTTGGAATGATAACCGTCTCCCGAAGGAGGCTGCCGTCATCAAATCCGTAGAACATGTACTTATGTTCTAAAACCGCTTCCTTATGTTTCTCCAAGATTGGATTAATACAAACTTATTGCATCTAGTGCAAAAACAACATCTGGTGTGGTACTTGTCATCTCATGATTGACTCAATTGCCTAAGCAAGTGATATGCCAATCATGCACTTCCCTCTCCCCTTTAGTCTGTAAGACACCTTTATAGAGGGTGACTCCATCACCTGCAGGTACACCACCATGCTAGGAGTCAACTATTCTAAAATCCATTAGAATATCTGTCAAAGTACCCACATTGGGAAACTACCCAAATCCAGATCTAAAACCATAGATCCAGAAACCAGAATGTCAAATATTATATCCATATCCTGTCTGGAGAAACAACTGTGTGACGACCACAGTACAACCGATCGTAGTATAGGAATTTTACTTCCTACTCTGTGTATGTCATCCAGATACCATGACATCACACCCTACTACCTTCTTAACAGATCCATCCCCTATCCTGATTGAAGTCAAACCCATGACTGTCACATCAAAATTAGATGATCTATCTCCGCTATAACTGCTCAAGTCTATAAATGGATATAAGCATCTTGCCCACTATGCTTCCGCTGCTCCCACTGACTACGACAACCCTCCTACCGGGTCTCATATCCTGGAACAACAGTAGTGTCAAGTCTTGGTAGATAAGAACCTCCCTGTCACCGTCTCTGAGGCTACTGAAGTACCTCTCGGGCGTCTGAGGTTACCTACCATACCTGCGGAGTGGCTATTGGAATGTCAAACCTGATTGAATGTATAGGTCCTATTAAATTTTCCGTAATCGTTCGCGGTTCTGGAATCACTTCCAGTTCTACCATACTCCCACTACTGTTTTCTGAAAAAGATCCATTTTACTAAAACTGTGGCGAGTCAAGAACAATATCACTATTGATCTTCCAAATGGTAGAATATCAACCCTCGTCATAGCCAGGGTCAACCCACAAACAGCCATTACAGAAACGTGCCCTGAGTTATCCAGAGTCTGGTTTTAAGCATAAGCTGGACAACTCCCCGTACCTCAATATCTTTTAAGGTACGAACTATTCTATATCCAATATAGAAACTTTGGCACTAATTTAATTGGAACCAGATTCAAAACATGCAACTGTCTCCAGTGCATATCACTTAATGAAAAAGGCTAATCAGCATTACTCAACTTATGAATCCATCCAATTATGAGTAACCTGAAAGAGAAACACGTTTCTCAAAACCATCACTATCATCTGAATACCAATCACAAGAATCTACATCTTCGATCTCTTTGAAGAATCCCGATACTTGTGATACCTGGTTCTCTACTTTATTCTTATACCCATAACTTCTCAAAACTTAGACCTTGTATTTCTACGAAACACTCGTCTAAATACTAGAGAAGTTATAAGTAAACAGAACATAGTACGAGGACCTACCCCTTTGTCCTGATGGACACTGGACAACATACAATACTCTGTATAAGTCCGCTGAGTTAAACAACTCAAAACCTGTGCGTCGTAGGTTGAAAACTGTACCCTGGTGATTTCCTCAAATATCACCAATTACAACGAATTCCGATATAATGAGGATGATCACCTAATTCCCAATATCTTACTCCCAATCATCATCTGTAAAACCATACAGATATGAGAATGAAACCTGGTAAATACATACCCTTGGAGTAAGTGTCTAATCGGGAAAACAGTTTTTCTTTAACAATGCACTGAAACATGAAAATGTTTCGTAGGGGTATCCTGGTATTCATAGCAATGCCTCTTCCATAATCCAATTCATGACTTCAACCGTATATTTTATTGCCATCTCTCCAAATCCCTTTATTTGTCTTTAGTCGTTACCTTCTGTACACCATCGTTAGGCTAAATGGTTTTCTTTCTTCCCTACCGTTCGGCACCAGCCAATGGTTTGGAAGAAGACTATCCAGTAAGCATAATAGGTGTACCCTCCTAAACCAAGGAGTACTCGCATCTTGAGAGAAGGTGATGATAAAAGACTACTGAATAATACCTTATTCTTTTAAAAGTGAACTAGGAGTGGCGATGAATTACGCGGTTTTGGTCGTGAATGATATCAGTCGCAATTTACTTTGCCCTCTTTCTAATCCCTTTATTTTGTCTTTACATATTACCTTCTGCACACCCTACTTAGGCTAATTGGTTTTCTTCATTCCCTACCTTTCGGCACCAGCCTATGGTTTGGAATAAGACTATCCAATAAGCGTAATAGGTGTACTCTCCTAAACCAAGGAGCTCTCGCAACCTGAGAGAAGGTGATAATAAAAGACAACTGAATAAACAAATTCTATTTCTCCTGAACCTGGATCCATCCTCGAAGAAGTCCCTTCGAGTTCGTATATAACCATACGATGGATCTATCCAATGGAAGTGGATATCCGTAGTAATACGGGTGTTCTGAGAAATACAAAGGGTAAAAGAAGGAGTGGCAATGACTTATGCAACTCAGACAATCCAAAAGCCAGTATTTTAAGAAGGTTCGTACAACCTGGTCACTGAGTCATAGTCTAGGGTCGGTCAAAGGTCGCTGCCAAAGAGAGAGAGAAAAGAAACACTCTGCGTGCACTCTAACCTAGATCAGAATGGTCATCACTTTATCTAATCCGGAAACCTCCCACTGTCCTGTCAAATTCTCCTCCAAACCTAAAGAAGAATCAATCGGGATCACCCGAAGAGTAAACCAACTCATCAGTGGGAATCGGGATCCAACTCTCATCGCATGATAACGTGATGGAATGCATCCACGTTACTCATACTCCAGAAGGTATGCGCATACTTGGCAAGTTTCAGTTTCTTTAGAAACTCCCGATATAGTTTTTGCCCCATGCTCTTATGATCGTGACTAAGGGCCAGCCCATCATAAGTCACATGTCAAGTTCTTCCCATCATTATCTTGTTAATTTGAACCCACTCGTACTCGCCCTTGACTAAGGGCCAACAAGGCTGTACGACTGTCCCAAACCAACTCATCTATCTATGCAACATGTGAACACCCCAGCAGCTACCAATCACTATGTCCTACCTAAGGGCTAGACCAACATAGCTTGAATACTACTGACCATTCATATGAAATGACGGAGGGCTACGGCTGGTTTTTGGCGAAAAACCTTTAACGTAGTGAACTTGATATCGCTGAAGGAACCTGATAGCTTTTTAAAATATAGTGACGAAAACCTTTTGCTAAAGAGGTCACTCCCGGTAAAGGGATTTCGGCTCTTTCCTCGTGAAATGAGGTGCAGGATATTCCACTGAATACCGCTATGCAAAGCAACATGTAATCGACTATAGTGAAGTTATTACCCTGACGCAAACTTCTGCCCAAGGGGTCAGTCCCGGTGAAGGGATATCGGCCCTTGCCCCGTCGAATGAGGTGCAGGATATTCCACTGAATACCGCTATGCATAACAAAAGGAAACGTCTTTGCAATAACCTTTTTTAAATTTGTTCCAACAACTGCATACAGGTTTGTTTTACTTTGCATTGATCAGAATCAACACAGTCCCATCATTTAATCACACCAGAAAAGAACGAAAATAAAATGTACGTATATGCCATCCGCATTCGTCTCTGGGTCCCGTCATCACTCGTTAGGTTACTTAACTAACGACAGAGCGGGGACTGGACTAGCGCGGGTGTAAAACATATACAACATCTAATAGTATATAAATCAATATACAATAATCGCTCCAGGCGTGATAATATGCAACATTACAGAAAAGTAATAAGCATCACAGAACAATACAGATATTTGGGATCCCCGGGTTTCACAGAGCCGCTGCTGAAACCCGACGTTCCCCTGTCGTGTGGATAGCCTGTGCAATGAAACCTAGACCCCTACGGGCGCGGCAAGTTACCCGCCAAAACCTGAAGCGAGGCAGCCCCCTACAGCATATTGAATGGACCACCCAGCACTTCACGGAATCCGGTAATCTTGGGCACCCCTCCTTGGGTCAACCTGTACCCCTACGAGTGCGGCGAATAGTCTGCCAATTCTAGAGTGGGACCCCTCTGCCTCTCAAAGCCATGAGATGCGGACCCGTTGCCCCCTAGAACCCGGCTATCCGTGCACTCCGTCTCGGGGCAAAACCTAGTACAGTAATGAAAAATAGTACAATAGGTACATCGACCGCAACCTGGTCGTGCCCCAAAAAGAATATTATACAACAGGAAGTGACGGCAGTCCACAAGTTGGACGCTCTCCCCGTAATATCAAATGTATAAATAAACACAAACTGTACTACCATTGCACACTGCTATCCACCACGACAAATCCGCAACATCACAACACAAAACAGAACATCAACGCGAATGTCACGTTCGCAAACCCGTCTAAAAGAACTATAGCAATCAAACGCGGTTTACCGATCAAATGACATTCCCGGTCGGAGATATAATGTAAGCACTGTAAACTAACGTGTTTAAATTTCGATCGACCAAATATCAAAAAGTGGGCCCCACGACTTACTGGTGAACAGTAACAAAATCTGGGCCAAAATGATATTTACCAAAAACCACAAAATCCAACAGAGAACCCACTGTACAAATTTGGGAGCACGAGCTCACCACGTGGCCGCGGATGCGCGGCCAAATCATGGGTTTGGCCGCGTTTCCGCGGCGCTTTGGTGGAGACACGTGCCCAAATTTGGTCGTGGTTCTTAGAAAAGCCTGCACAGATTTTTAAGACATGCAGAAAAATTTTAGGAGACCATTTAAAATCAACAGAAACTGTCAAGCTAGGATTTTGCAATTTTCGATTTCCGGTCGGATCGATGTTTTAAACTCGTTAGCACAAGTTAGTATAGAAAAATGGTTAGGCTCTGATACCACTGTAAGTCTACGTTAGCGCCCCGGCAGTCTACAGACGCCAAATGCGGAACAAAAACTTTTTAACTGGCGCTACCGTATACTTTAACCCGGATCTGCCATTATTGCTAAACTAACAAACTGTAAAGAGTGTAGAAAGGTTATACCGAACGATCCGAGTCCTTCGTTCTTCAACCATCATCCCACGCTCCGTTGCGGCTGCTCCGATCTCGTCGATCTCCGATATCCTCGTCGAGGTGGCACCACATCGATGATTCTTTAAACGGGCTCCCGCCTCTGACTTGAGGCAACTCGATCGTCAAGTTTGCTAAAAGAGACGACCAAGAATGATGTAGAGAATGAGTAGATGACTTTGTCTCACTTCGTCCAAGTCCGTGGACGATCGGTTAATGAAGTTGCCGAGGGAATTGGGTGATGGAATGAAATGAACTGTAAAATTCCATGCACCCCAAATACTATCATATCTTTTCAAGTGAAACAACAAGTGAGAGCAATCAAGAGAGGAGGGGGAAGGGGCCGGCCATATATATAGAATGAGGAGGGTGAGTGTAGGAGCAAAGGTGGTGACCATAAAAGAATGCTTCTCACTCAAAATATCCTTAAGAAAACAAGAAGCTTTAATGCTAAAGCATGAATCACTAATACACCTCATCAAGCCTTTAATGCAACCAATGAAAACACAACACCAATTAATCCTAGTCACCTCATCTAGATGCTTCTAGAACACTGACTCACCTCATCTGAAGAAAAGATAAATCCGTCTTTAACCGAATGTTAAAAGACGGCTGATAGAAAACTGGAAACGGGCAACTTCCAAAAGTGATCCTGAAACGACTTTCAGGATAACCCCGAAACTGTATAAATATACCCGCATTTGTATTACGACCGAATACAAATGCAACTGAGACAAAGATATTATACCTACTCAATATAATACTCGGATCCGGCTTAAACCAAAGCCGACCAGTATTATCTGCCCGAAAAATAACACGTGCGTAAACGCACGTGCATTTTCCGAACCCTGCCATAAAACCATACGGCCTCTACAACGTTTCGCCCGAACTTGGGAAACTGTCTGTGGGGGACTCTAATGACTCGTCAGTACCCTGGCAGTGGGTTTAACCACAAACCGTCAGCGGCACTAGCAATGCGTAACGGCTGCCCATGGACTGACCTCAAGGGATGCCGATGAGCGCACTCATCCGGAAAACCCTATTGAACCTAACAGTGACAATGTATATACAGTCCGGTCCGTTCGTCTATGAGTATCGCATATCTGCCTAGGGGGCTAGTAACGTCAGACCCCCAATAGCAGTATAAGTCGTGTCGGAGTGAAACCCAATAACACCCTGAGATACTACTGGAGTACCTACCAGTAAATCTCCTGCCATGGCCATGGACTTTGTGTAATGGCTCTCCTAGACACAGCACGACCTCGCCCCCAATACCGGGAGAGACGAATCCCCTGCCGATCCGCTCACGTGCCTCCATATGGCTCGGGACTGTACCCAAAAACTACCTGTTTGCACGACTCCTTTGAGCCGTGGTAAGGTAGAAATCAAAGCACAGTGGGAACTCACACGAGACAAATGACGACCTCAGGTCGATGAACTAACCTGTACACATGTCACCAGGGAACTGCTATCTGACGGTAGATATAATACTAACTAGCAGATTCCCGGTGAGTCCTGTCCGGTGTACTCATAACCCAATGAGCACCTGTATACATCTTAGGTGATCCAACTGACACCAGTGGCTTGTGAGACCGGCCACCGCCCCTCGTCGGGGTCTCGACTGTACACACTAGTCTACTCCGGAGTATCGATGCCCTGTCTCGAAACTCCCACGACTAGGGACCACAATTAAGGATATGCATATAAACCACCCAACTCTCACGTATATGATCGCCATCATACTGTTGGTGGTAAAGCAAGATCCTAAGGCCTCTATCAAAGTGTAACATGTAATCAGTCACCTGATCATGTACACGACTGATAAAGGCAAACCAGATAGCATACTATCATCTTGAGTAAGACTGTTCTACCGGTATAGGTCGTCCGCAATCATTGCAATCACGTACCTGTGATCCAATAATTGACTATGAGGGCACTATCTCCAACAGTTGTTAACTGAATCTTCAACTGCTGAAAACTCCGCACACATGCCTCAGTCCACAGAAAAGAAACCGCCCTTCCGGTCCATTCAGTCGACGGTGCAGCACTACTCTAGCAATCCTGCATGAAACGGAGGTAAAAACCTGCTAAGCCCAACAATCTGCGGATCTCTGTCCTGCACACAAGTCTGGGCCTAAGCTGTACGGCCGCGATCTCCCTCGGAACCATACGAAACCATCTCCCGTGACTACAAGACCTAGGAGTCAACACAAAACAAGCCTGAAGAAACACTCCGAGAATTTAGCAAACTGCTGGTGCTCTCCCAGTATCTGCATAACAAATCCTTAAGTGCTACTCATGTTCCTTAAGACACTTTAGATAGACCAGAATGTCGTTAATAACACAACAATAACTGGTCGAGGAACGTCCTGCAGAAATCCGGTTCATCACATCTACGAATGCTGCTAAGGCATCAGTGAATCCAACGACTCACAAAAACACAGAAATCCCGTCGCACACATAAGGCAGTCTTCGGAATGCCATCACCCCGAATCCGCAATAATGATGACCTGATCCCAAACAAACTTAGAAAATGTCTCGCACTCTGGAGCTGATCGAAGAAATCGTCAATGCGAGGTGAAGGATACCTCTCCGCACCGTAAGCCGATTCAATTAACGATCCGTCGATACACAACCACAAACTGCCGTCTTTCTCCTTGACGAACAGAAATAGGAGCTTCCAAAAGAGAAACACTCAGACGCACAAAACTCCCTAAACCACAACTCTGCAGCTGATCCTTTAGCTCCCAAGCTTCGCCGGCCCATCTGGAACAACGTCGGAAAAACTCTCACACGAAAGGAACACCGGTCCAACAAACCCTCTGTGGTTACGGTATCATGAATGAACGTCCAGAATCCACGACATCTCCTCAGAAGCCGACTAGAGAAAAAGGCTGAATTCAAGCTGTGAGAGGCGGCACAACTATCCACCTGCACAACAAGAACTGACTCGCCGGGAAAACAATTCCTGACTGTTTCCTCACGGCAGTCCAAAAACGCCTAACACGTAGCTAAACAGTCCGTGCCCAGGAGAACGTCAAATCCAACATCTCTAGAAGGATCAAAACGACGGACGAATCTCTATCTCCTATCCGATTGGCACACAACTGAATACATGTCGCGCAACAAAAGAATCGCTGACAGAAATTAGCACAACTACGACTAATCTACCCAACCACGACACAAGCATGAAAAACAAACGAATACATCAAAAGAACATGCGAATTAAGGATACCTGAGAACTCTGCATTGGACGCCTGCGCGTCCCGATGAGTAGAAGCAAACTCCTGTGTCTGCCCTCTACCCGCAGCTGGCTGAACTCCTCTGGTAGGCTGAGCCCTCTTAGCGAACCTTCCACGTCCACGGCCTCTCTGAAAACGATCCTGACGAGGTGCTAAGGAACAATCCCTGACGAAGTGCTGAAGGCTTCCGCATCGAAAACATCCACGCGCTGACTGCTGACCGTCCTGGAAATGAGAGTTGAACGACTGTCCTCGTCCTAAGCCTCTGCTACTCCCGCGACGGCCACGAAATCTGTCTCGATGACGAAACCTCTGTCTCTGGGCTGGTACACTGGTACGAGTCCTCCACTGTCCTGGAATATGTGCCTCGTCAACTGGAGCTGCAACCACTGGTGCTATGTAGGTGACGGACTGCTGCATGCTGATCGTAAGTGACAACTGAGTAACAGGGGTGACAACCTCCTGTCGTAGCTCCCGAACGACATCAACCAATGAACTCATAGTCTGGCGGAAGTCCTGCATTTCTGCCAAAAGTCTATCAATAGTATATGTCGTAGGCTGATCCGTCTGCACCTGTGCAACTAGAGTGCCATCCTGGTCAGTACTCGTCTCACCCGAGCGAACTCTGACCTCGACCCTCGCTGCATCACCCTGAGTCCCTATAGTCATCGGCGGCAAGGCTATAAATAGATATAAGATTCGATGAGAATAAGGAATCGAATCTCAAGGATATGAATCATCAAGGAAGGAATTTCAAGCAATTTGTACTTAGGTCACTTTAGGCGAAGTACCGCATCGTGGGTATGCTGCAGACATACACACACTACGTTACTTTGCTTAAGCTACCTACTCCATCATACTAAGGTCATCCTACACTCCGAAAGGTAAAACCTAGCGCTCTGATACCAACTTTGTCACGACCCGAAATTGGCCCGTGACGGCCCTAGTACTACGCAACGCCCTAAGACGTAATGTAGTAAAAGAAAGACAAAACCCAGAAATCTAAACCATAAAAATACGGAAAATATAATATAAGTTTTTGAAACATTTAAAATCGCAACCCAAATTCTTTAAAAGTCCTACTTTATTTCTTTAAAATTTTGGCAACACCCTTTTTTTGTAAAAACTAGTCAAGATGAATACAACACAAAAATACGACGTCGTAGCGAAGAAATAAAGACAATAGAGAGAAAGCTGTATATAAAAGACAACAAATCCACAATAATATACAATATCGTCCTCACCAAGTCTCTAAGTCAACAACATAATAGTAGATGGAGAGTACAAGATACAACGAATGTACAATATGAAATACAGATAATCATCTAACCCACCTAAGCAAAATAGTACTGTGAGTTGATGCGGTATCTGTAGCAAAAGATGATAGATGGATACTGAATAGCCTACCTCGACTACTCTGGGGAACAACCTGAAACACCTGTGGCACGACGGGGGTGAGTTGCCAACTCGTGAATAGTAGATAACATATGCCGGTAATCACAGGAATGTACGTACAGCATGAATCTAAGATATGCGATTACAATAATAACATGTCATGTGAATGCAGAATAATGGAAAGTACACTAGCAGGTACAGTCAATATGTGAAGCAATAATGACATGATAATAGTATGCAATAACTATGCAATAGGGATATGAGAAAGTAGATATGCAGTAATCAAAAGGGTGCGCTAACAGGTACTACCAATATATGAAACCGTGCATAAGTGAATAGGTATGTGGTATGGAGTGAAATATGTCGTTCCCACGGAAACCTGACATCGTGGTAGGATCACAATCCATCAAGACATTCAAATTCCAATTCCTCAAATCAGCCCCTAAGTTGGGCTCTCATATCATGTAAGTCTCACATCTCCTCAATGTACAATATCGAATAGATTTCCTATATCTCGAATGTACAAATCAGCAATCTCTTTCATATCTAATATCCAATCTCAATGAATCACCTATATCCCAAGTCGAATCTCAAATAATTTCTAACATCCTAAATATATATATGCAAAAATAAATATGATGGGGTCAATCAACATATATTAGCGTCCCATTCTACAAATATTGGTGTAAGGGTATATATAACAACGGCTAAATCCCCTGTTATATATACAAAGGTGTTAAAGAAATATCATGAAAACCATGTGCCAAGCATCGACACAGAAATCCTGATCACGTATCATACGCTATCCCGAAAGCACGAGCGCCTAGCTCTGACCCTCGCCTTTCGACGTATGCATACGTACATGACTCCCAACGGTATCTCCATGATCCTCACCGAGTCATCAGTACTGTCACCGGTAGGTACTCGCCCGCCTCCAGGCTCAATCGGCAACATCCATCGATCTTCTTGCCGAGGGGAACCATACCGGGCCCTACCATGTACCCTCATACGACAACCACACCTCGTATGGAGTATATAATCAGAACCGATAAATCTCATGGTGGCTGCATAAATATCATATCAAGGAAACCGGGTTTTTCAATGTATGCATAATTTCATGAACTCCCGCGGTTCCCAAATCCAGAAATCATCATGTGAAATCCAAATAACAATGCGCAATCCAGGAATAAATATATGCGATATATCTGAAATGCGAGCATATAAATGAGAATATGTAGCTGAAACCAGATGTATGCGAAATCAATAAGGTACAGCTAAGTATAGGTGTCTACCTATAAGTAAGAGATGTCGTATACCCCCTAGGTATAAGTAGAATATGAAGGGTACCCCCTGGGTATAAGTAAAATATGTGCAAGGTATACCTGTAGCTGTATCGCAAGGTGTAGATGTACCTATCACTAATGGTATGATACACTATAGGTATACCGATAAGCTAGATGTCAAGTATGATAAGCAATATAGTATCTATAAAGGGTTGTGTGTGACATGACAATTATTGACGGCGTGTGTGTAGCATACAATCCGTGCTCGTGCAACATGAACCGTCAATAATACGTGCAGTGTCCTACGGCTGCTAGTCACAGTACAACTATATCAAGGAAATATGGTAAAGGCGCAATTCTAACAATGACGTAGAATATGCGAAAGGTGTTTGAATCCAAGCCCACACACATAACGTCATGCGGGCGATTCCCCTGTAGATGTTAAATCTACTCACCTACGCTCCACGCTAGGTGAATCCTACCATCTGCTCCCCCTGTAGCCGTGTCCGTTGTCCCTGCCTGCAACCCTGCAAATAAGACATGGAAATCATATATAAGCCAAATATTCCGCAAAACGCGATATCGAACCAAAACGAGAAACCCGCGTCGCGAACTAAACGCGCGTGTGCACAATACGCTAAAACGTGTGTATACGTGTCTAAACCCATCGCGACACGCCACGATACGCTGGATCACAGAACCCTCTCACGTATCACGCGTATCACGCAAATACAACGGACATGAAAAACGGTATATTGCCCCAGATTTTCCTACAGGTCAAATCTTACAAAACTAGACATGCCAAAACACTACAAATAACAGTAGACTACCCCACACAAAAACCCAATACCCCAGTCCCCTACCTGTCCGCAAATTGTGGTCAGAACTAATAAACCGACGGCCAAAGTTAGGAGTTAGGGTCTCGTGCTCAGGTGGTGTTGTCTAAACCTAGTACGCCTGCTCCAGTTTCCTCAATTTTACTCTGAAGGGTCCGGGTCAATAGCAGATCACAGAAAGTCACAAATAACACTTAAAAACACCGATTTGCACTAAAAGGAAACCCTATGGTATTTTAGTGTAATCCAGGGTTAAAGTCAGTTAAGGTGACACTAACAACACTTAAATAAGTAGGGTTTACCAACACAATCATCAATTTGCCACAACATCTCACAAATCACCATAATTAGCACTAAACTAGCTAATTAACACAGACCGACGCTATTAAGCATACATGCTAGGAAAAAGGGGACTTGGGTTCAGAAATATACCCTGGAGAACCCTAGAGAGCAGGAGAAGAAGTGTATGGGGGAGATGAGGGGTTGCTACTGCTACTGGAGCTGCTTGCTACTGCTGATGCCTGAGCTGCTGCTGATGCTGAGGCTACTGCTGAAGCTGTTGCTGCCTGCTGCTGCTCCTTCTCTGCTTCTGCTGCTTCTTCTGTTGTTGTTTTTGTTGTTGTCTTTGCTGCTGCTGCTGATGTGTGGGTGTGTGAGTTTGAGAGTGAGAGGATGAGAGAAATGAGTGAGAATGAGAGAACACCAACAAGTCAACCCCCTCCTCTCTCTCTCTCTTCATTAATTGAAGGCATGGGCAAGCCATCATGCCTCATAATGCACCCTCTCTCTCTCTCTCACCAAGGTCAACATTCAAACCATTTAAAAACCCTTTCCAAATTCATTTTATTTTTGAAAAGAACCATATACAAATAAAAACCCAAAAGCACCTAATACAATATTAAACTAGATTAGGGAAAAATGATTAGTTCACCATGTTGCTAATGATGGTTAATCCCCCAAAACAACCCTAATTATCATGCACAAGTGTGTGCAAGACTAGGAAAAATCTAATAAAATACTCATTAAATAGGATAAAATAGTTGAAACTTAATTTGGTAATCTTTTTATTAAAAACCATACATTAAAATACAATTAGCTACAAAACACATTCTAAGGTGTTACATTCCCAAAACTCAATACGCCATTCATTGGAAAAATCCGTAGGAATACAGGATCTCCCACTGCGACTCAAGTCTGCGACCACCACGGTAGGCATAAGACTTCTGTCTGCACTGGGCTGCTCTCACCCTGACCTGAATCAACTGGATCTTTCTCGTAGTCTCATGACTAGCTGGGGTCCAAAAATCCTACTCTCGCAGAGTCAGAAAAACAAACTGGTGATCGACACCACCTAACAACAAGCCTAAAGGTTGCCAAACGTCTCCTGATAACAGCTATCGAAGGAGAACCTTAACAATGGCAAGTGACGATCCCAACCGCCAACAACTACTTAGTACGTACGCACAAGCATATCCTCCAGAGTCTGTATAGTCCGCTCTGTCTAACCGTCGACCAACGGATGGAAAGCGGAGCTAAAGCTCAACCAGTACCCAAGGCTTCCTGAAGCTTCTGCAGAGAATGGCAAGCGAACAGGGTGCCTCCATTGGATACAACACATGAAGGAACTCCGTGCAAACGCACAAACTTAACGAAGAACAACTGAGCAAACTTAGCATAACCGGACAACAAACACCCGAATGGAGTCACACCCTGTTTAGACCTGGGTAGACACCACAACAAAATTCATGGAGATCTGCTTCCATTCCCACTCCGGAATGGTTAAAAGGTTGCAACTCTCCAGCCGGTCTCAGATGCTCAACTTTAGCTCACAACAAGACAAACACCTCGAAACGAAATCCGAAACTTCACTCTTCATCCCTGTCCCCCCATAACTATCTCACAAGTCACTCTACCAATTGGTGGAACTCGGACGAACACAGAAAGCTGACTGATGTGCCTGCTCTTGGATTTCGCGTCTCTACCCATCAGTATCAGGTACACACAAACGCGTCCCTAAATGTAGCACACCATGGTCACAAATCAAGGACTCCGAATCTTTACCCGGCCGAACATGCTCAAGAATCTCTGACAAACGAGCATCGGCGGGCTGTGCCTCGCAAAAGAGATTAAGGAAAAGTGGTCGGGCGCGGACATGAGCAAGCTATTCCCCCCTTTAGAAGAGGTGAACCTAGCTGTACTCCACGATCACACAAGAACTGTAAAGCTGCAGAAGACTGTCTCTGAACCGCGCACAACTGGAACAAGCTAACCCCGGGCCTACGACTCCAGCATCAGCTACCACAATCGCCTCACCACGGGTAACGAGGATCTCACAAACACAATCCTACACAATCTCCATCCAACAACGCTGTCTCAACAATCAAAACCCGCTGCAGGAAGATGTACATTATGCTCTGGTGGTCCGTGAAAATCTGACACGACTCTTCGCACAAGGAATGTCTTCAGATCTTCAACGCACGACCACCGCGGCCATCTCCAGATCATGAGTGGGATATCCTGCTCGTACTTCTTCCAACTGTCGGGAAGCAAAAGCGATAACTCTATAATGCCACATCAACGCAAAATCGAGCCCCACTCGTGAAACATCACAGTTAAACAACAAAGTCGCCCGATCCAGAAAACAAAGAAAGAACTGGTGCAGTTGTCAATCAAGTCTTCAACTACAGAAAACTCCGCACGCATGCCTCAGTCCAAAGAAAAGGAACTCCCTTCCTGGTCAACCCAGTCAACGGTGCAGCGCTACACAAGCAGTCCTGCACGAAACGGCGGTAAAAACCGGTTAAGCCCAAAAGCTGCGGACCTCCATCCCTGCTACAAGTCTGGGCCAAAGCTGTACGGCCTCGATTTCCCTCAGGCCCGTACGAAAACTGTCTCCCGTAACCACATGACCTTAGGAAGTCAACACAATCAAGCCTGAAGGAACACTCCGAGAATTTAGCAAACCGCTGGGGCTCTCCCAATGTCTGCAAAGCAAATCCTCAAGTGTTGCACATGTTCCTCACGACTCTTGGAAAAGACCAGAATGTCATCAATAACACAACAATCAACTGGTCGAGGAACGGCCTGAAGAAATATGGTTCATCACATCCACGAATGCTGCTAGGGCATTGGTGAGTCCAACGACACCACCAAAACTCATACTACCCGTAGCGCACACAAAGCAGTCTTCGGAATGCCATCACTCTGAACCCTCAACCAATGATGACCTGATCCCAAACAAACTTAGAAAGTATCTCACACTCTGAAGCAAGCCGAACAAATCGTCAATGCGAGGTAAAGGGTACCCATTCGTACCGTAAATCGGTTCAATTGACGATCAATCAACACACAACCTCAAACTGCCGTCATTCTCTTGACGAACAGAATAGGATCTCCCCAAAGCAAAACACTTAGACGTACAAGTCCCCCTATCTAGCAACTCTGCAGCTGATCCTTAAGCTCCCTAAGCTCCGCCGGCTCATTTGGAACAACGTCGGAAAACTCTCGCACGATAGGAACCCGGTCCAACACACCCACTGTGGCTCCGGTATCACGAATGAAAGCCAAGAATCCTCGACATCCTCTCCTCAAAAGCCGACTAGCGAAAAAGGCTGAATTCAAGCTGTGAGAGCTGCACCACTGTCCCCCTGCACAACAAGAACAGACTCACCGGGAAAACAAATCCTGACTGTTTTCTCGCGGTAGTCCATAGACGCCTAGCACGTAGTTAACCAGTCTGTGCCCAGGAGAACGTCGAATCCAACATCACTAGAAGGATCAAAACGACGGACAAATCTCTATCTCCTAACCAAAAGGCACATGACCGAAACATGTGTTGCACAACAAACGAATCGCTGACAGAAAATTAACATAACAAACGGCTGATCTAGCATACATAACTCTCGGCCCAACCAAGGCACAAAGTGTGTAAAACAAACAAGTGCATAGATCCTGAACTAAATAAACCTACGAATCAAAAGAACATACAAATTTTGAATACCTGAAAACTCAGCATTGGACGCCCGCGTATCCCGATGAGTAGAAGCAAACTCTCGTGTCTGCCCACTACCCGCAACTGGCTGAACTCCTCCTCTGCCATCCTGTACACTCGGAACGAATCCTCCGCGACCACGACCTCTCTGCGGTACAGCTGCCTCGCGCTCACGTGGCTCTGTACAATCTCGAACTCGATGACCAAACCTCCCGCATCGGTAGCATCCAGATAAGAACTGCTGACCCTCCTGGGGATGAGAGTTGAACGACCGTCCTTGTCCCAAGCCTCTGCTACTCCCGCGACGTGCATGAAACCTATCACGGCGACTGAACCTCTGTCTCTGGGCTGGTACACCTGCACGAGCCCTCCTCTGTCCCCGAACTCCTAAAGTCTCGGAAAGACGCTCCTCGTCAAAACGGGCTGCGTCCACTGGTGCTGTATACGTAACACTATGCTGTGTGCTGATCGCAAGGAACAACCGGGTAACAGGGGTGGCAACCTCCTGTCGCTGCACTCTACTGGCCTCAACCAACGACCTTATCGTCTGGCGCAAGTCCTGCATCTCAGCCACAAGCCTAGCAATACGATCCGTCGAAGGCGGTTCCATCTGCTCCAGTGCAATGTGTAGGGTTACTATGCACTCTAACAAGGGTTAAGGAAGCATCAAACATGTCCGTTTAAAATTTTAGCCATGCCGAATATCCCTAAACAAGATCGTTGCTAGAAAATTTGGGTTTCATATGCTTGTAAACTAAGTTTACAACTAAGTGAATACGAAATACAACCTTTGTAGATCGGTCCTTCACTTATATAGCTCCTTGTTGAAGTCCCTTCACTGCTATCGTGGTTCTCCCGGACCCTTGCATGGCTTCACGAGGCGATAGACGCGTCCTTGCTTGAAGTCTTCGAGGCCGATGATGATCTACGTCTAGGGGATGCCAACTCAAGCTTCTACTTCACTAACTTGAGAATTAGTGAAGCAAACACCCTAAACTAAAGTGCTAGTCTAGTAGAGGATGGAGAAATTGTAAGTCTACGTTACCTCTCCCGGTACTTACGGGCTTGTGGAAATGATGAAAAACGATTTTTGAAGAGGTGGTAACATGGACTCAAAATACGGATCTTTGTTAAAAAACTATCTAACAAACCTAACATGAGTTTTTTCTACTCGGTTAGGGGGTTATACCTTTTTTGAACTCCTTCGTCTTCAACTCTTTGCGGTGTACGGATCGGCCTCACATCGTCGTCTCCTTGCGCCGAAGATGGATCCACCTGAAAGCTTCTACCTTTGGCTTCTCTTCAAACTAGAAGAAACTAGAACACTTGGTTTGCTAAACCTTGTGAACTAGGATGAGTAGAGAAGTGATATGGGTTTTCTTTTATCTCTAAGGAAATGTTTCTCAACTCATGAGAGGGAGTTGCGTTGAGCTAGAGAGACAGCAAGAGGAAGAGAAAGAGGGAGAGCTCAAGCAAGAGAGAGAAAGTAAATAAGAGAATGAGTAAGTCTTTTTCCATCCAAGCTCTCATAATTCAAAATTATCATAAAAAATAATAGTAATCAAGTATTATGTGATGGTTCAAGTCAAAATGGACATATCATTTCATGCACTCATTTTGCAAAAAGAAACAAGCAAGCAAAAGTCTTTGCCATGAAATGATAACCATTGTAATGATGATGGTCAACTAGTCCAACCTAGTCAACCGGTCAACAAAGTCAACAAGTCAACAAAGTCAACTCCTCAACAACCATGTCACTATAATACTTAATTAATATTATTGTTAATCATATTTCTTATTCTCATTTGGGTTTAGTAAAAAGTCAATAGTCAACAGTCAACAGTCAACAACCCCAATGAGAATCCTCTGCCTCTGTCTCTCTGTCAACTGTGCATACACACCCGCATCTGCGTTCCGAGGAACACTAATACAAATGAGATAAAACCAATTCCAAAACGTACACTAGGATCTGGCTTAAACCAAAGCCCTCTAGTGTTAACTGTCCGGACACCAAAACGTGCACAAGTGCACGGATGCGACAGAACCCTGTCGCAAAACCATCCGACCTGTCGCAAAACCATGCGACCTCTACTCTTTTGCCTGAAGGCGAATAGCTTTCTGTGTTGGACTCTAAAGACTCGACACTACGCTGGCAGTGGGTTTAACCACAGACCGCAAGCGGCACTAGCTGTGCGTAACGGTCCCCAGGTAGATGCCAACAAGACGACGGACGAGGTGAAACCCATCTGAACTCCTACTGAGCCTGAATGTGACAATCTTCGTACAGTCCGGTCTGTTCGTATGTGAACATTGCATGGCGGGCCTAGAGGGGCGGTAAACGTCAGTCCCCTAATAGCTGTACAAGTCGTGTCGGAGTGTAGCCCAGAACACCCTGAGATAACACTGGAAACCTACCAGTATATCTCGCTTGCCCTAGCCAGGGACTTTGTGTAATGGCTCTCCTAGACACAACGCGATATCAAACCCCAATACCGGGGGAGACGAATCCTGTCTAAACGTCACTGCCTCCAATTGCTTCGGGACTGCCTCCAACTACTACCTGTTTGCACGACTCCTTTGAGCCGTGGTAGGGTAGTAATCTAAGTACAGTGGGAACACACTCGAGGCGAAGTGATAGTGTCAAGTCAGCGGACTAAGTTGTACTCATGTCACCTAGGAACTGATAACTGACGATAGGTATAGTACCAACCAACAGTTCCCGACGAGTCCTGTCCAGTGTACTCGTAACCTAACGAGCACCTGGATACTATCTCAAGTACGACGTACTGACGGCTGTGGGACAGAGCGTCTCCCACACTGGGATGATAAGCGCATACGCTAGTCTACTCCGGAGTATCGATGCCCTGTCTCGATAGTCCTACGACTAGGGACCTGCATAAGGATGTGCTTGTGGATTACCCAGCCCCCACTAGTGTGACTGCCATCACAACGCTAGTAATCAAGCAAAGATCCTAAGGGCTCCACTAATGTGTATAGGTGATATACAAAAATAAACACATGTACACATTAAAGCAGAAACAAACCAAGTAGCATACTACTATATTGAGCAAGATTGTCTATACAAGGTGAATATCCCAAGCTTCCATTAAGTAATATACAAACTAGTATGATACAGTAATGGCCTCTAGGGCATAGACACTAACAATCTCCCACTTGCACTAAGGCCATGTACTGGCGTATCGAAGACCTATCATCTCGATGCCGCTCGAACTGAGTCTGGGGTAAGGCCTTCATGACTGGATCAGCAGTGTTATCTTCCGTAGCAACTCTCCGAACCTCGATCTCCTGGCCACCCACGATCTCCCTGATCAGGTGATACAAACCTCAAGATGTGTCTGGATCTCTGATGGGACCTGGGTTCCTTCGCTAAAGCTATAGCCCCGTTGTTGTCACAATACAGAGGTTTTGGATCAACAATGGACGGAACCACCTGAAGTTCAGTTAAGAACTTCCTTATCCAGACGGCTTCTTTTGCGGCATCTGCAGCAGCGGTATATTCCGCTTCTATCGTCGAGTCAGCAACGGTTTCCTGTTTGGAACTCTTCCAACACACCGCCCCTCCATTAAGGGTAAAGACATAACCCGACATGGACTTGGAATCATCCTTGTCACTCTGGAAGCTGGAGTCCGCAAAGGCCTCGATCTGGAGGTCTTTTCCGCCAAACACCAAGAACATCTCCTTAGTCCTTCTCAGGTACTTGAGAATGTTCTTTACCGCTATCCAGTGCTTCTCCCCAGGGTTTGACTGATACCGGCTTACCACACTTAGTGCATAAGCTACATATGGTCTGGTACACAACATCGCATACATTATAGAGCATACTGCAGAAGCGTAGGGTATAATAGACATGCGATCCCTTTCCAAATCAGTCTTGGGAGACATCTCTTTGGAGAGGGTGATCCCGTGACAAGCCGGTAGATTACCGCGCTTGGAATCTTCCATACTGAATCTTTTCACTATGGTGTCGATGTACTTAGACTGTGAAAGTCCTAATATCCTCTTGGATCTGTCACGAAAGATCCGGATCCCCAGAATGTACGAGGCATCACCCAGGTCTTTCATGGAGAACCTGTGTGACAAGGATCCCTTGACAGATTGTAGCATAGGAATGTCATTTCCTATCAGAAGAATGTCATCCACGTACAATACGAGGAATACAACAGTTCTTCCTACAAATCTACTATAGATGCATGGTTCATCTAGATTTTTGATAAAGCCAAATTCTTTGACCGTCTCATCAAAACAGATGTTCCAACTCTGCGATGCCTGCTTTAGTCCATAGATGGACTTAAGCAACTTGCACACCTTTCCGCTGCTCCCACTCTGAATGAAACCCTCTGGCTGGACCATATAGACACCCTCCTCTAAATTTCCATTCAGAAAAGCGTTCTTTACGTCCATTTGCCAAATCTCATAATCGTGGAAGGAAGCAATGGCAAGAAGGATCCGAATGGATTTCAGCATAGCCACTGGAGAAAAGGTTTCGTCATAGTCCAAACCAGGTCTTTGACGAAAACCCTTTGCAACAAGTCTAGCTTTATAGGTCTCAACCAGTCCATCTACACCAATCTTCCTTTTGAAGATCCACTTGCATCCTACGGGTTTTACCCCATCTGGAGCAACGTCCAACGTCCATACTTTGTTGGTGTACATGGACTCCATTTCGGTCCGCATTGCATCCAGCCATTTTACCGAGTCAACGCTCTGAATGGCCTGCTGGAAGCTAGTCGGCTTATCATAATCAATGATGCAATCCTCTCTACCACCGTCTATGAGAAAACCATAGTATATCTTGGGCGGATGAGACTGCCTACTACTCCTGCGGAGCGGCGTAGGAATGTCATGTTCCTTTGAACCCTCTGGTTCTTCTAAGCTTTCAGTAATAGTCTGTGGTTCTGGAATTTCATCCAGTTCTATTTCGCTCCCACTTGTTTCCTTTTCTAAGAACTGGTGTTCCAGAAAATGGGCATTACGAGAAACATTGATCTTTTGTTTCTCTACGTAATAGAAGAGATACCCCTGGAGTTCTTTGGGTATCCCACAAACTTGCACAGTACTAAGCATGCCTCGAGTTTGTCCGCATGCTGCTTTTTGACAAAAGCCGGACATTCCCAGATCTTCAGATATTGAAGATAGGGTTTCTTCCCACTCCATATCTCATATGGTGTGGTAGGCACAGTCTTAGTAGGAACTCGGTTCAAAAGGTATGCAGCTGATTCTAGTACATATGTAAGTCCACGTTGCCACCCCCGGTTCTTGCGGGGAGGCGGAAACGGTATAAAAATCAAATTTTTAGCGCATGGGGCAACATAGACTAACAAAGTCGGGATCTTTTCTAAACTAAACTAGTAAGAAAGCTAAAGAGAGTTAGCTACTCGGAAAAGAGGTTATACCTAACTTGAACTCCTTCTTCTTGAAACCTTTGTAGGGGTTGATGGTGCTTTCTTCGTCGCCTTCTTCCGTCAAAGATGGATCCACCTGAGGGTTCAACCTTCGGGCTCTTTCTCGAACTTTGAGTGAACTAGGATCTTTGGCTTGCTAAACCTCTAACCTTAGAGTGAGTAGAGAGTGGCTTTGGGGTGTTTTTATCTCAAGGAGATGGACTCTCAACACATGAGAAGGGAGCTCCCTGAACTAGAGGAGGAGGAAGAAGAAGAGAGGAGAGAGAAGTGTTATGATAGAATGAGCTATTCTTTTCATTTTACAACCATAACTCAAATGAAAAGAATTATCAAATTAATAATAATAATAAAAATGAAATAGTTGATGGATGGTTTGGAATGACCACTATCATCACATTCATTAAATGAATTTTGCTAGAATCAAATAGCGTCTTTGATATGTAATGATAATGGTCAAACTTTCAACCATGGTCAACAAGTCAACCTTGGTCAACAAGTCAACAAACCCAACCATAACACAATTTCATTTAATTAATATTGTTAATTGATATATCACTAATTCATTAGGGTTTGGAAAAAGACGACTGTCAACAGTGCATGCGCACCCGTTCCGAAACCCTAATGAAAAGACCTCTTCCTCCGCCTCAATCAACTGTGCATACACACCCGCATTCTTGTTCCGAGGAACATGAATACTAAGAGATAAAATCAACCCCGAAACATATACTAGTATCTGACTTAAACCAGAACCAGCCAGTAATATCCGTCCGGACTCCAAACGTGCACAAGTGCACGGATGAGAACGAACCCTGTCGCAAAACCATGCGACCTCTACTCTGTTTTGCCCAGAGGCGAATAGCCCTCTCTGTGGGACTCTAAAGACTCGACACTATGATGGCAGTGGGTTTAACCACAGACCGCAAGCGGCACTAGCTGTGTGTAATGGTCCCCAGGTAGATGTCGATAAGAAGACTGACGAGGTGAACCCCATCAGAACTCCTACTGAGTCTGAATGTGACAATCTCCGTACAGTCCGGTCTGTTCGTCTGATACATCGCATGGCGGGCCTAGGGGGGCGGTAAACGTCAGTCTCCTAATAGCGGTACATGTCGTGTCGGAGTGAAGCCCAAAACACCCTGAGATAATACTGGAAGCCTACCAGTATATCTCCCTTGCCCTGGCCAGGGACTACTCGTGTAATGGCTCTCCTAGACACAGCGCGATGTCAACCCCCAAAACCGGGAGAGACGAATCCTGTCTAACCGTCACTGCCTCCAAGTGCTTCGGGACTGCACCCAACTACTTCCTGTTTGCACGACTCCTTTGAGCCGTGGTAGGGTATTAATCAAAGTACAGTGGGAACACACTTGAGGCGAAGTGACAGTGTCAAGTCAGCGGACTAAGCTGTACTCATGTCACCTGGGAACTGATAACTGACGATAGGTATAATACCAATTAGTCAGTTCCCGACGAGTCCTGTCCAGTGTACTCGTAACCCAACGAGCACCCGCATATTATATCCAGTACGACGTACTGACGGCTGTGGGACAGATCATCTCCCACACGGGGATGAGAAGCGCATGCGCTAGTCTACTCCGGAGTATCGATGCCCTGTCTCGATAGTCCTGCGACTAGGGACCTGCATAAGGATGTGCCTATAGATTACCCAGCCCCCACTAGTGTGACTGCCATCACAACGCTGGTAATCAAGCAAAGATCCCAAGGGCTCCACTAATGTGTATATGTGATATACAAAAATAAATGCATGTACACATTGAAGTAGAAACAAACCAAGTAGCATACTACTATATTGAGCAAGATTGTTTATACAAGGTGAATATCCCAAGCTTCCATTAAGTAATATACAAACTAGTATGATACAGTAATGGCCTCTAGGGCATATACACTAACAATCTCCCACTTGCACTAAGGCCATGAACTGGCGTATCGAAGACCTATCATCTCGATCAGCCGCTCGAACTGAGTCTGGTGTAGGGCCTTGGTGAATGGATCTGCAGTGTTTTCTTCTGAAGCAACCCTCCGAACCTCGATCTCCTTGCGATCTACGATCTCCTTGATCAGGTGATACCGCCTCAAGATGTGTCTGGATCTCTGATGGGACCTGGGTTCCTTCGCTAAAGCTATAGCCCCGTTGTTGTCGCAATACAGAGGTATTGGGTCAACAATGGACGGAACCACCTGAAGTTCTTTCAAGAATTTCCTCATCCAGACAGCTTCTTTTGCGGCATCAGATGCAGCGATGTATTCCGCTTCCATAGTCGAGTCTGCAACGGTTTCCTGTTTGAAACTCTTCCAACACACCGCCCCTCCATTGAGGGTAAAGACAAAACCCGACATGGACTTGGAATCATCCTTGTCACTCTGGAAGCTGGAGTCAGTAAAGGCCTCGATCTGGAGGTCTTTTCCGCCATACACTAAGAACATCTCCTTAGTCCTTCTCAGGTACTTGAGAATGTTATTTACCGCTATCCAGTGTTTCTCCCCAGGGTTTGACTGATACCGGCTTACCACACTCAATGCATAAGCTACATCCGGTCTGGTACACAACATCGCATACATTATAGAGCCTACTGCAGAAGCGTAGGTTATAATAGACATGCGATCCCTCTCCAAATCAGTCTTGGGAGACATCTCTTTAGAGAGGGTGATCCCGTGACAAGCCGGTAGGTTACCGCTCTTGGAATCTTCCATACTGAATCTTTTCAGTATGGTGTCGATGTACCTGGACTGTGAAAGTCCTAATATCCTCTTGGATCTATCACGATGGATCCGGATCCCCATGATGTATGAGGCATCACCCAGGTCTTTCATGGAGAACCTGTGTGACAAGAACCCCTTGACAGATTGTAGCATAGGAATGTCATTTCCTATTAAGAGAATGTCATCCACGTATAAAACGAGGAATACTGCAGTTCTCGCTACAAATCTAGTATAGATGCATGGTTCATCTGGATTTTTGATAAAGCCAAATTCCTTGACCGTCTCATCAAAACAGATGTTCCAACTCCGCGATGCCTGCTTTAGTCCATAGATGGACTTAAGCAACTTGCACACCTTTCCGCTGCTCCCACTCTGAATGAAACCCTCTGGCTGATCCATATAGACACACTCCTCTAAATTTCCATTTAGAAAAGCGGTCTTTACGTCCATCTGCCAAATCTCATAATCGTGGAAGGCAGCAATGGCAAGAAGGATCCGAATGGATTTCAGCATAGCCACTGGAGAAATGGTTTCGTCATAGTCCAAACCAGGTCTTTGACGAAATCCCTTTGCAACAAGTCTAGCTTTATAGGTCTCAACCTGTCCATCTACACCAATCTTCCTTTTGAAGATCCACTTGCATCCTACGGGTTTTACCCCGTCTGGAGCAATGTCCAACGTCCATACTTTGTTGGTGTACATGGACTCCATTTCGGTCCGCATTGCATCCAGCCATTTTACTGAGTCAACGCTCTGAATGGCCTGCTGGAAGCTAGTAGGCTCATCATAATCTATGATGCAATCCTCCCTATCCCCGTCTATGAGAAAACCGTAGTATCTCTCGGGCGGATGAGACTGCCTACTACTCCTACGGAGCGGCGTAGGAATGTCCTGTTCTTTTGAACCCTCTGGTTCCACTAAGCTTTCAGTAATAGTCTGTGGTTCTGGAATTTCTTCCAGTTCTATTGCGCTCCCACTTGTTTCTTTTTCTAAGAACTGATGTTCCAGAAAATGGGCATTACGAGAAACAAGGACTTTTTGTTCCTCTGCGTAATAGAAAAGATACCCCCTGGAGTTATTTGGGTATCCCACAAACTTGCACAGTACTGAGCGTGCCTCGAGCTTGTCCGTATGCTGCTTTTTGACATAAGCTGGACATCCCCAAATCTTCAGGTACTGACGATAGGGTTTCTTCCCACTCCATAACTCATATGGTGTGGTAGGCACAGTCTTAGTAGGAACTCGGTTCAAAAGGTATGCAGCTGATTCTAGCGCATACCCCCAGAATGATCGCGGTAACTCAGCGTTACTCATCATGGACCGTACCATATCCAATAAGGTCCGGTTCCGTCTCTCCGATACACCGTTATGTTGCGGGGTGTATGGAGGAGTAAGCTGAGAGAGAATTCCATTCTCTTTTAAGTAATTCAGGAACTCGGCACTTAAGTATTCTCCACCTCGATCCGATCTTAGAATCTTGATACTTTTGCCGGTTTGTTTTTCTACTTCATTCTTATATTCCTGGAACTTTTCAAAGGCTTCGGACTTATGTTTCATTAAGAAGACATAACCGTACCTCGAAAAATCATCCGTGAAGGTAATGAAGTAAGAATAACCGCTTCGCGCATGTGTAGACATTGGACCGCACACGTCGCTGTGTACGAGTCCCAAGAGCTCGCTCGCTCTTTCTCCGTGTCCAGTGAACGGAGTCTTTATCATCTTTCCTTTGAGACAGGATTGACAACTGGCATACGATTGATATTCGAACGGATCCAAATATCCTTCTGTATGTAACTTAGTCAATCTTCTCTCATTGATGTGACCCAGTCTACAATGCCATAAGAAAGTCTGATTGATTTCCGGAGACTTTCTTTTGTGTGTATTCTGGACATTGAAAATCTGTGGTTGGTTTAATACGTATATACCATTGCTCAATGTACCTGACCCAATCAGAATTTGATTAAGGTGAATGTTTACAACATTACTTACAAACGCAAATTCATAACCTTCTTTAGAAACCAAAGATACAGAAATGATATTACAAGTTGCGTTGGGTACAAAAAAGCAATTACGCAAAACCAAAACATGCCCATCTGACATTCCCAGGTGATAGTCCCCCACGGCTTTAGCATCCATGCTAGCTCCGTTTGCAACTCTGAGGGTCATGTCACCTGCCTTCAAAACCCTACGGTTTCTCAACGCCTGCAAAGAATTACAGATATGAGATCCTGATCCGGTATCCAATACCCAGGAAGTAGAGTTTATCGAAAGACAGTTTTCAATAACATTCACACCTGAAGCTGAAGCCGCAACCTGCTTCAGTTCCTGTGTCCTGGCCTTCCAAGCCCTGCAATCTTTCTTCCAGTGTCCACTCTTATGACAATAGAAGCATTCTTCTTTATCCACAAGTTTCCCCGCTATCTTTGTTGCTTTCGCCTTTCCCTTCGTATCCACTTTACTAACACCGCCCCTTGGTTTGGCGGGGGCTTTCCTCTTCTTTCCCTTGGCTTTCGCCTTGGACCTAGAAGAAGAAGATCCTCCTACAAACAAAGTGGATGTTTCCCTACTTTTCTGTAGGGTGCCCTCTGCGCTCCTCAGCATGTTGAGGAGTTCTGAAAGTTCAACTTCTTTTTCTTGTAAGTTGAAGTTCAGTATGAACTGGGCATAAGTGGAAGGAAGGGACTGAAGAATCAAGTCCGTATAGAGCTCATTCTCCAACGTGGTCCCAAGTTCAGCGAGCTCCTCAATGTAGCCAATCATCTTAAGCACGTGTTCCGCTACCGATGATCCGACGGCCAATCTTGCCGAAAACAACTTCTTCGATACTTCGTATCTTGCGATACGAGACTGCTCTCCATACAGTTCTTTTGTATGGAGAAATATGGACTCGAGGTCCATATTCTCATGCCTCCTCTGATGTTCGTTGTCCATCGAGGCAAGTACGAGGCACTTGACCTTCGCGCTATCAATCTCCCAAGTCTTACGGATTTCCTTATCCGCGACGCTGGTGGTGGGACCTGGGACGGGGGGAGCTTTGGTGGTAAGGAGATACCCCAGCTTGTCGTAAGTGATTGCCATTTTGACATTCCTGAGCCAATCTTTGTAGTTTGGCCCTGTCAGTATGTTTTTATCTAGAAGTAACTTAAGTCAGTCATGTCGATTGGTCGCTGCAATAAGGAGAGAGAGAAGAAACACTTTAGCACGATGCTCTTGCAAGTTTAGAGTGGTTTTTAATTTGTCTATACAGGATGGCTCCCACTGTCTCTCGAATCCCTCCTCAAACCATAAAGGAAGAATTAGTCGGGATCAATCCCACCGCACAATACTTGCTTAACCGTTCAGCCAGGCCAGTGTCGGTACTTCGAGGGAGGTTTTCCAACGCTTTCGCGAAGTTCCTTAATTAAATAACCTCTTTTCCCTGGGGGCGTAGCCCCGCTAACACCTTTCTAGACACCTACTTGGTTTATAGCATTGATCGTTTAGTGAGAAATTTCCCGAGGAGTAGCATATACTCACAGTAGGATCGGGATCCAAATATTATCGTGTGACGAAACTGAAGGAATCCTACCAGAATCACCACACTCCAAATGGTATGCAAATCTAGCAAGTTTCAGTACTTATGAAACTCCCGATGTGGATTTTTGCCCCATGCTCTTATGACCTTGGCGTGAGGTCAAAATGTCATAAGTCACATGTCAAGTTCTTCCCATCATTATCTTGGTTAATTTGAACCCACCCGTACCTACCCTTGACGTAGGCCAAAATGGCAGTACGACTGTCTCAAACCAACGCATTCAATCTATGCAACAGATAAATAACCGGCAGCTACCGATCACTATGCCTTGGCGTGAGGTCAAAATACATAGCTTGAATACTACCGTATATTTAACTGAAATGATGGAGGGCTACGAATGGTTTTGGCAAAACCGTGAACGTAGTGAACTTGATATAATCGATGGAACGAGATAGCTTTTAAAAGGAGTGGCTCAAGCTCCGCATTTAAAAGTTAGTTTTGAAAAGAACCGAGTGGTTTTTCGAAAGTGTTCCAACGACTTTTTGCTTGGTTTATTATCTTGCATTAGTTCTTTTAATGTGTGATATTCTTGCATTAGTTCTTTTAATGCGTCCCATCATTTAATCCTACCATTGCAGAAAACAACCAAAATATGACGTACGCTTATGCCATTCGCATTCGCCACGGGGCCCCGTCATCACCCGTTAGGTTACTTAATTAACGACAGAGCGGGGGCTGGGCTAGCGCGGCTGTAAAACATAAGCAACGCCTAAATAGTTATATATATATAGCAATGATAGACATTACAGATCACAGATGAATACATTGGATATACTAGGAATCCGCAATCCGTTCGAGCCTGCAACGAAAAGCGGATTACACGGTCGCGGTGAATAGCCAATACCCTACCCAAGACCCCTACGGGTGCGGCAAACTACCGGCTAAGTACCCGAAGCGAAGCAACCTCCCTCATCCCCGTGAGTAGGCCACTCGGCACTTCGGCATACCCGGTAGTTTGTGCACCCCCTCCATGGGTCTATCCTAGGAGCAAAAACAGTAAAAAGAATTATACAATGACGGCTACAACCCCGACCCGGTTGTACGGCCAAACAAATAATAATATTACATCAATTTACATATTACATGAATGAAAGAAAAAGAAAAGCTCATCTCACATCCACCCCGGCTATTCACCCGCGACAGTCCAACGCATTCATATACACGTACCATCATCAATCAGAGATCACAGATATGTATAACCCCGACTAATCGACATATAGCGATTAGCCGACGTTCAATACATATAAACATCACAGATATAACCAATTATAGTCAAAGTGCAGTGAAGTTGGATAAAAATACGGATTTATAGGCCCCCAAAAGCAAATTTCTATTCTGGAAAATCTGGGCACAAATAAACCATCTGAAAAATCCCAAAACCCTACCAGAAGAATACTGCACAAAACCCGATCACGAGAGGAGCCTAAACGGCGGCGGTTCCGCGGCAAATGCATACCTATTGCCGCGGAACCACGGCGGTTTGAGGGAATCAGGGGATCGTTTTTGGTGGGTGTTCTCACAAAAACCTGAGCCGATTTTAGGAGTAAAACTTTTTCACTTTAGAGCACAAAAAAATTCAACAGAAAGTTAGGGTTTTGTTTCTCCGTTTTTTTTTGCGATTTTTCCGTTCGAACTTCCATACACTTTACTACTAAGCTAGTTTAAGTTTAGTTAGGCTCTGATACCACTGTAAGTCCGCGTTGCCACCCCAGGTTCTTGCGGGGAGGCGGAAACGGTATAAAAATCAAATTTTTAGCGCATGGGGCAACATGGACTAACAAAGTCGGGATCTTTTCTAAACTAAACTAGCAAGAAAGCTAAAGAAAGTTAGCTACTCGGAAAAGAGGTTATACCTAACTTGAACTCCTTCTTCTTGAAACCTTTGTAGGGGTTGATGGTGCTTTCCTCGTCGCCTTCTTCGGTCAAAGATGGATCCACCTGAGGGTTCAACCTTCGGGCTCTTTCTCGAACTTTGAGTGAACTAGGATCTTTGGCTTGCTAAACCTCTAACCCTAGAGTGAGTAGAGAGTTGCTTTGGGGTGTTTTTATCTCAAGAAGATGGACTCTCAACACATGAGAAGGGAGCTCCTTGAACTAGAGGAGGAGGAAGAAGAAGAGAGGAGAGAGAAGTGTTATGATAGAATGAGCTATTCTTTTCATTTTACAACCATAACTCTAATGAAAAGAATTATCAAATTAACAATAATAATAAAAATGAAATAGTTGATGGATGGTTTGGAATGACCACTATCATCACATTCATTAAATGAATTTTGCTAGAATCAAAGAGCATCTTTAATATATAATGATAATGGTCAAACTTTCAACCATGGTCAACAAGTCAACCTTGGTCAACAAGTCAACAAACCCAACCATAACACAATTTCATTTAATTAATATTGTTAATTGATATATCACTAATTCATTAGGGTTTGGAAAAAGACGACTGTCAACAGTGCATGCACACCCATTCCGAAACCCTAATGAAAAGACCTCTTCCTCCGCCTCAATCAACTGTGCATACACACCCGCATTCTTGTTCCGAGGAACATGAATACTAAGAGATAAAATCAACCCCGAAACATATACTAGTATCTGACTCAAACCAGAGCCAGCCAGTAATATCCGTCCGGACTCCAAACGTGCACAAGTGCGCGGATGAGAACGAACCCTGTCGCAAAACCATGCGACCTCTACTCTGTTTTGCCCAGAGGCGAATAGCCCTCTGTTTGGGACTCTAAAGACTCGACACTACGCTGGCAGTGGGTTTAACCACAGACCGCAAGCGGCACTAGCTGTGCGTAACGGTCCCCAGGTAGATGTCGATAAGAAGACTGACGAGGTGAACCCCATCTGAACTCCTACTGAGTCTGAATGTGACAATCTCCGTACAGTCCGGTCTGTTCATCTGATACATCGCATGGCGGGCCTTGGGGGGCGGTAAACGTCAGTCCCCTAATAGCGGTACAAGTCGTGTCGGAGTGAAGCCCAAAACACCCTGAGATAATACTGGAAGCCTACCAGTATATCTCGCTTGCCCTGGCCAGGGACTACTCGTGTAATGGCTCTCCTAGACACAGCGCGATGTCAACCCCCAATACCGGGAGAGACGAATCCTGTCTAACCTTCACTGCCTCCAAGTGCTTCGGGACTGCACCCAACTACTACCTGTTTGCACGACTCCTCTGAGCCGTGGTAGGGTATTAATCAAAGTACAGTGGGAACACACTTGAGGCGAAGTGACAGTGTCAAGTCAGCGGACTAAGCTGTACTCATGTCACCTGGGAACTGATAACTGATGATAGGTATAATACCAACTAGTCAGTTCCCGACGAGTCCTGTCCAGTGTACTCGTAACCCAACGATCACCCGCATATTATATCCTGTACGACGTACTGACGGCTGTGGGACAGATCGTCTCCCACACTGGGATGAGAAGCGCATGCGCTAGTCTACTCCGGAGTATCGATGCCCTGTCTCGATAGTCCTGCGACTAGGGACCTGCATAAGGATGTGCCTATAGATTACCCAGCCCCCACTAGTGTGACTGCCATCACAACGCTGGTAATCAAGCAAAGATCCCAAGGGCTCCACTAATGTGTATAGGTGATATACAAAAAAAAAACGCATGTACACATTGAAGTAGAAACAAACCAAGTAGCATACTACTATATTGAGCAAAATTGTTTATACAAGGTGAATATCCCAAGCTTCCATTAAGTAATATACAAACTAGTATGATACAGTAATGGCCTCTAGGGCATATACACTAACAGCATATCCCCAGAATGATCGCGGTAACTCCGTATTACTCATCATGGAACGTACCATATCCAATAGGGTCCGGTTCCGTCTCTCCGATACACCGTTATGTTGCGGAGTGTATGGAGGAGTAAGCTGAGAGAGAATACCATTCTCTTTTAAGTAATCCAGGAATTCAGCACTTAAGTATTCACCACCTCGATCTGATCTTAGTGTCTTGATACTTTTGCCTGTTTGTTTTTCTACTTCATTCTTATATTCCTGGAATTTTCCAAAGGCTTCGGATTTATGTTTCATTAAGAAGACTTATCCATACCATGAAAAGTCATCCGTAAAAGTAATGAAGTAAGAATAACCGCTTCGTGCATGTGTAGACATTGGACCGCACACGTCGCTGTGTACGAGTCCTAAGAGCTCGCTCGCTCCTACTCCATGTCCAGTGAACGGAGTATTTGTCATCTTTCCTTTGAGACAGGATTGACAAGTAGCATACAATTGATATTCGAACGGATCCAAATATCTTTCTGTATGTAACTTCGTCAACCTTCTCTCATTGATGTGACCCAGTCTACAATGCCATAAGAAAGCCCGGGTTGTTTCCAGAGACTTTCTTTTGTGTGTATTCTGGACATTGAAAATCTGTGGTTGGTTTAGTACGTATATACCATTGCTTAATGTACCTGACCCAATCAAAACTTGATTAAGGTGAATGTTTACAACATTTCTTACAAATGTAAATTCATAACCTTCTTTAGATAATAAAGATACAGAAATGATATTACAAGTTGCATTGGGTACAAAATAGCAATTACGCAAAACCAAAATGTGTCCATCTGACAACCCCAGGTGATAGTCCCCCACGGACTCAGCATCCATGCTAGCTCCGTTTGCAACTCTGAGGGTCATATCACCTGCCTTCAAACCCTACGCTTTCTCAACGCCTGCAAAGAATTACACATATGAGATCCTGATCCGATATCCAATACCCAGGATGTAGAGTTTATTGATAGACAGTTTTCAATAACATTCACCTGAAGCTGAAGCCGCAACTTGCTTCAGATCTTGGGTTCTGGCCTTCCAAGCCCTGCAATCCTTTTTCCAGTGTCCACTCTTGTGACAGTAAAAGCATTCTTCCTTTCCCATAAGCTTTCCCTCTACCTTTGTTTCTTTTGTCTTTCCCTTCGTATCCACTTTACTAACACCGCCCCTTGGTTTGGCGGGGGCTTTCTTCTTCTTTCCCTTGGCTTTCGCCTTGGACCTAGAAGAGGAAGATCCTCATACAAACAAAGTGGATGTTTCCCTACCTTTCTGTAGGGTGCCCTCTGCACTCCTCAGCATGTTGAGGAGTTCTAAAAGTTCAACTTCTTTTTCTTGCAAGTTGAAGTTCAGGATAAACTGGGCGTAAGTGGAAGGAAGGGACTGGAGAATCAAGTCCGTATAGAGTTCGTTCTCTAACGTGGTCCCAAGGTCCGCGAGCTCCTCAATGAAGCCAATCATCTTAAGCACGTGTTCCGCTACCGATGATCCGACGGCCAATCTTGCCGAAAACAATTTCTTCGACACTTCGTATCTGGCGATACGAGATTGCTCTCTATACAGTTCTTTTGTATGGAGTAATATGGATTCGAGGTCCATATTCTCGTGCCTCCTCTGATGTTCATTGTCCATAGAGGCAAGCACGAGGAACTTGGCCTTCGCGCAATCTATTTCCCAAGTCTTACGGATTTTCCTATCCGCGACGCTGGTTTTGGGACCTGGGACAGGGGGAGCTTTGGTGGTAAGGAGATACCCCAACTTGTCATAAGTGATTGCCATTTTGACATTCCTGAGCCAATCTTTGTAGTTTGGCCCTGTCAGTATATTTTTATCTAGTAGTAACTTAAGTCCGGTCATGATGTTTGGTCGCTGCAATTAGGAGAGAGAGAAGAAACACTTTAGCATGATGCTCTTGCAAGTTTAGAGTGGTTTTTAATTTGTCTAAACAGGATGGCTCCTACTGTCTCTCGAATCCTTCCTCAAACCAAAAAGAAAGAATTAGTCAGGATCAATCTCACCGTACAATACTTGCTTAACCGTTCAGCTATGCTAGTGTCGGTACTTCGAGGGAGGTTTTCCAACGCTTTCGCGAAGTTCCTTAATTAAATAACCTCTTTTCCCTGGGGGCGTAGCCCCGCTAACACTTTTCTAGACACCTACTTGGTTTATAGCATTGATCGTTAAGTGAGAAATTTCCCGAGGAGTAGCATATACTCACAGTAGGATCGGGATCCAAATATCATTACATGACAAAACTGAAGGAATCCTACCAGAATCATCACACTCCAAATGGTATGCAGCGCTAGCAAGTTTCAGTTCTTTTGAAACTCCCGATGTGGATTTTTGCCCCATGCTCTTATGACCTTGGCGTGAGGTCAAAATGTCATAAGTCACATGTCAAGTTCTTCCAATCATTATCCAGGTTAATTTGAACCCACCCGTACCTACCCTTGACGTAGGCCAAAATGGCAGTACGACTGTCTCAAACCAACACATTCTATTTATGCAACAGATAAATATCCGGCAGCTACCAATCACTATGCCTTGGCGTGAGGTCAAAATACATAGCTTGAATACTACCGAATATTTAACTGAAATGATGGAGGGCTACAGATGGTTTTGGCAAAACCGTGAACGTAGTGAACTTGATATAATCGATGGAACGAGATAGCTTTTAAAAGGAGTGGCTTAAGCTCCGCGTTTAAAATTTCTTTTTGAAAAGAAACCGAGTGGTTTTGAAAGTGTTCCAACGATTCAACTTTGGTTTATTTTCTTGCATTAATTTAATGCGTCCCATCATTTAATCCTACCATTGCAGAAAACAATGAAAACATGACGTACGCTTATGCCATCCGCATTCGCCACGAGGCCCCGTCATTACCCGTTAGGTTACTTAACTAACGACATAGCGGGGGATGGACTAGCGCGGATGCAAAACATAAGCAACGCCTAAATAATATCATATATAGATATACACATTCGTCACATGCAATGAAAGCCATTCCAGATCACAGATGAACACATTGGATATACTAGGAATCCGCAATCCGTACGAGCCTGTAACGAAAAGCGGATTACACGGTCGCGATGAATAGCTAAGACGCCACCCTAGACCCCTACGGGTGCGGAAAACTACCCGCCAAGTACCCAAAGCGAAGCAACCTCCCTCAACACCTTGAGTAGGCCACTCGGCACTTCGAGATACCCGGTAGTTTGTGCACCCCACCTTGGGTCTATCTTAGGAGCAAAAACAGTAAAACAAATTATACAATGATAGCTACAACCCCATCCCGGTTGTGCGGGCCATATAAATAATATTACATCAATTACAAATTTACATGAATTTAAAAAAAAGAAAACTCTCATCTCACAACCCCCCGGCTATTCATCCGCGACAATCCAATGAATTCATATACACATACCATCAACATTACAGATCACAGATATGTATAACCCCCACTAATCGACATATAGCGATTAGCAGATGTTGAATACATATATCACATCACAGATATAAACCCGTTAACTTTAGTCTTTAGAAATTCGATCAAAATACGGTTTTTTAAGCCCCAAAAACAAATTTTGCTTTCTGGAAAATCTGGGCAGAAAAAACATATTGTAAAAATCCCAAAACACCCCTATGACCACACTGCAAGGAAAATCATTCACGGCCGAGTCAACTCGACCGCGGATCCGCGGCGGGAGCAAGCTCCGGCCGCGGTTCCGCGGCGCGTTGATCGGCGCTCTGGACCATTTTCCTATAGTGTGCTCTAAAAACCCTGAGTCAAGATTTATTATTTTTGGAACAGAGGAAAAATTCGACAGAAAGTATGCAACCCGGGCATGTTTCGCAACTTTTTATCCGATCGAATTTCTAGTTACTTTGCTAACATGTTAGATAGTGTTTAACTAGGCTCTGATACCACTGTAAGTCCACGTTACCTCTCCCGGTACTTACGGGCTTGCGGAAATGATGAAAAACGATTTTTCAAGAGGTGGTAACATGGACTCAAAATACGGATCTTTGTTAAACAACTATCTAACAAACCTAACATGAGTTTTATCTACTCGATTATGGGGTTATACATTTCTTGAACTCCTTCGTCTTCAACTCTTTGCGGTGCACGGATCGGCCTCACCTCGTCGTCTCCTTGCGCCAAAGATGGATCCACCTGAAAGCTTCTACCTTTGGCTTCTCTTCAAACTAGAAGAAACTAGAACACTTGGTTTGCTAAACCTTGTGAACTAGGATGAGTAGAGAAGTGATATGGGTTTTCTTTTATTTCTAAGGCAATGTTTCTCAACTCATGAGAGGGAGTTGCCTTAAGCTAGAGAGAGAGCAAGAGGAAGAGCAAGAGGAAGAGCAAGAGGGAGAGCTCAAGCAAGAGAGAGAAAGCAAATAAGAGAATGAGTAAGTCTTTTGCCATCCAAGCTCTCATAATCCAAAATCATCATAACAAATAATAGTAATCAAGTATTATGTGATGGTTCAAGTCAAAATGGCCATTTCATTTCATGCACTCATTTTGCAAAAAGAAACAAGCAAGCAAAATTCTTTGCCATGAAATGATAGCCATTGTAATGATGATGGTCAACTAGTCCAACCTAGTCAACCGGTCAACAAAGTCAACAAGTCAACAAAGTCAACCCCTCAACAACCATGTCACTATAATACTTAATTAATATTATTGTTAATCATATTTCTTATTCTCATTAGGGTTTAGCAAAAAGTCAATAGTCAACAGTCAACAACCCCAATAAGAATCCTCTGCCTCTGTCTCTCTGTCAACTGTGCATACACACCCGCATCCGCGTTCCGAGGAACACGAAAACAAACGAGATAAAACCAATCCCAAAACGTACACTAGGATCTGGCTTAAACCAAAGCCCTCTAGTGTTAACTGTCTGGACACCAAAACGTGCACAAGTGCACGGATGTGACCGAACCCTGTCGCAAAACCATGCGACCTCTACTCATTAGCCTAAAGGCGAATAGCTTTCTGTGTGGGACTCTAAAGACTAGACACTACACTGGCAGTGGGTTTAACCACAGACCGCAAGCGACACTAGCTGTGCGTAACGGTCCCCAGGTAGATACCGACAAGAAGAAGGACGAGGTGAAACCCATCTGAACTCCTACTGAGCCTGAATGTGACAATCTTCGTACTGTCCGGTCTGTTCGTCTGAGAACATCGCATGGCGGGCCTAGGGGCGGTAAACGTCAGTCTCCTAATAGCGGTACAAGTCGTGTCGGAGTGTAGCCCAGAACACCCTGAGATAGCACTGGAAACCTACCAGTATATCTCGCTTTCCCTGGCCAGGGACTTTGTGTAATGGCTCTCCTAGACACAGCGCGATATCAACCCCCAATACCGGGGGAGATGAATCCTGTCTAACCGTCACTGCCTCCAAGTGCTTCGGGACTGCCTCCAACTACTACCTGTTTGCATGACTCCTTTGAGCCGTGGTAGGGTAGTAATCTAAGTACAGTGGGAACACACTCGAGGCGAAGTGACAGTGTCAAGTCAGCGGACTAAGCTGTACTCATGTCACCTGGGAACTGATAACTGACGATAGGTATAGTACCAACCAACAGTTCCCGACGAGTCCTGTCCAGTGTACTCGTAACCTAATGAGCACCCACATACTATCTCAAGTACGACGTACTGACGGCTGTGGGACAGACCGTCTCCCACACTGGGATGAGAAGCGCATACGCTAGTCTACTCCGGAGTATCGTTGCCCTGTCTCGATAGTCCTATGACTAGGGACCTGCATAAGGATGTGCTTGTGGATTACCCAGCCCCCACTAGTGTGACTGCCATCACAATGCTGGTAATCAAGCAAAGATCCTAAGGGCTCCACTAATGTGTATAGGTGATATACTAAAATTAACACATGTACACATTAAAGAAGAAACAAACGAATTAGCATACTACTATATTGAGCAAGATTGTCTATACAAGGTGCATATCCCAAGCTTCCATTAAGTAATATACAAACTAGTATGATACAGCAATGGTCTCTAGGGCATATACACTAACAGAAATAGGAAGTGGGTTCTCTTTAGAATTTTATTTCTAACAAGCTTTCTCACTTTTTGATCAAATCCTAGCAAGCTTTTTTCTTTTAACAAATGAAGAAGAAGATGAAATAAAGAAAGAGATGAGGATAATGATCAAGTGAGAAGGCTAACCATGGTGAGTGAGTATCATATACTAACTCTTGTAGAGCCATAACCATAGCTAATTGAAAATGGTTAGGTTTATAAAAATCTAAAGTAAAACAAATTTAGTGGACTTTGTCAAAGCATCCACAAGCTTCTACAAGCTTCATGTTTATGACCTAAGCACCACTAATTTGTAATTACCTTAAATAAATATTAACCCACCATCTTTTATAGTATGGTGTATGTCTTACACACCCATGTTTAGTGTATCATCAACCATGATATAAAAGAAAACACTTTGAATATATATCACACACACACACACACACACACACACATATACATAAGTGTGCATATGAGAAAATACCTAAAGTGAACAAGTGTTAGTTAATGTAAACTAGTATATCAAATATACAATTATACAATAAATTATTAAATCAACACTTGACTTAATAATCCGGTCATATCACATATAACCGACTAACATCCAATGTATCGACTTATCGAATCAACACTTGATTCGATAACCCGACTATATCATATATAACCGATCGATACAATAAGTCACGAGAATAGAATACGGTATCATATACTCACATTATTCTCGGTCCCGCACATATCACATATGCGCTCCTATTTCGTTTTGCCTGAGCCGGTAAAACCTCTATGTAGGACTCTAAAGACTCGTCAATACGCCGGCAGTAGGTGATGATAACATCAAGCACCCACAAGCCGTCAGCGGTACTAGCTGGACGTAACGGCTATCCAGGAATTGAGCGATCAGAAGATCAGCAAGCAAGCCCGCTCCAACTCCTGTAAAAGCCTGCCGGTAACACTTCCCGTACAGTCCGGTCTCCTCATCTGATATGTCGCATATCAAGTCTAGGGGTGGTAAACGTCAGACCCCAATAACCGATAAGTCGTGCCGATGTGAGGCTCATAACGGATCGAGAAACTACTGGTAACACTTACCAGTAAATCTCTAATCAGCCCTGGCCAGGGACTTCCCTGTTACGGCCAATCGAGCAGAGAGCAACATCAACCCCCAATACCGGGAGAGAGGAAACCCCTCCTATCGCTCATTGCCACCATGTGACTCGGGACTGTACCCAAAAACCACCGTTTTGCACGCCCTCATGGACGTGGTAAGGTGGAAATCAAAGCACAGTGGAAATCACACAAGACTCTATGACGATCTCGGGTCTACAGACTAACCTGCACAAGTGTCACCAGAGAACTGCCATCTGACGTGAGGTATAATACCATCTGGGAGTTCTCGGCGAGTCCGTCCAGTGTACCCAGTCTCCACTGAGCACCCGTATACCATCTCTGATGTCAAACACCAATGGATATGGGATCATCCATCGCCCATCTCATGGTTCGAGAAGCGTATACGCTAGTCTACACTCGTATATCGATGCCCCGTCTTGATACACCCATGACTAGGGACCTTGAAGGATGTACTTATGGACTACCATGTCCCCACTAGTATGATCCGCATCATAATCCAGGTAGTCAAGTACACATCCTAAGGGCTTTACCAACATGTAACTATAAGACAATATAAAGAGACAAGTATACATTTTAAGATAAAGAGCAACCAGATAGCATACTATCATATCGAGCAAGAAAGTCCTCTCTATATATGTCCAAGCATCCAATATAATATACATCATCTGTACAGTACTGGCCTCTAGGGCATACATACAACTAACAATCTCCCACTTGCACTAGGGCCAGCTGCTGTAGTATCGCATACCAAGCATCCCGAAGTGTCTCTCAAACTGTATCTGGGGAATGGCCTTCGTGAGTGGATCCGCAGTGTTTTTCTTCGTGTCAACCCTACTAACCTCGATCTTCCGGCGATCAACTATCTCCCGGATCAGGTGATACCGCCTCAGAATATGCATGGATCGCTGATGGGACCTGGGTTCCTTGGCCAAAGCCACCGCTCCATTGTTATCACAATACAAAGGTATTGGATGCTCAATGGATGGAACCACTCCAAGTTCAGCAATGAACTTCTTGATCCAGACAGCCTCTTTGGCAGCATCGTTGGCAGCGATGTATTCAGCCTCCATCGTCGAGTCTGCCACGGTTTCCTGCTTGGAACTCTTCCAGCTAACCGCCCCTCCGTAAAGTGTAAAGACAAATCCCAACTGCGACTTAGAGTCGTCCTTATCACTCTGGAAGCTCGAATCGGTAGAGGAATCCACTTGGAGTTCTCCGTTACCATACACCAAGAGCATTTCTTTAGTCCTTCATAAGTACTTGAGAATGCTCTTCACAGCTGTCCAGTGACTCTCTTCAGGATCAGCTTGATACCTGCTCACTACACATAGTGAGTATGCTACATCGGGTCTGGTACATAGCATCGCGTACATGATAGAGCCTACATCCGAAGCATAAGGAATCCCTTGCATGCGAGCTCTCTCCAAATCAGTCTTGGGAGACATCTCTTTGGAGAGAGTGAGCCCTGAGATCGTGGGTAAAAACCCACGTTTGGACTCTTCCATACTAAACCTCTTTAGTATGGTGTCAATGTACCTGGATTGGGACAATCCCAATATCCTTTTAGATCTATCTCTATAGATCATAATTCCCAATATGTAGGAGGCATCACCAAGATCTTTCATTGAGAATATTTGTGATAAGAAGAGCTTGACCGATTGCAGCATAGGAAGGTCATTTCCTATCAAGAGTATGTCGTCCACGTACAATACGAGGAAGACAACCTTACTCTCTGCCACCTTCTTGTAGATACAAGGTTCATCTACATTTTTGACGAAATCAAACTCTTTGATAACGACGTCAAAGCAGATGTTCCAACTCCGCGATACTTGCTTTAATCCATAAATGGATTTAAGCAGCTTGCACACCTTCCCGCTGCTCCCACTATCTTCGAAGCCCTCTGGCTGAGTCATGTACACACACTCTTCTAAATCACCGTTTAGAAAGGCAGTCTTAACATCCATTTGCCAGATTTCGTAGTCATGATATGCAGCGATGGCAAGCATGATCCGGATGGATTTAAGCATAGCCACTGGAGAAAAGGTTTCGTCATAGTCCACACCTGGTCTTTGACGAAAACCCTTTGCAACAAGTCTAGCTTTGAAAGTCTCCACTTTCCCATCTACACCAAGTTTTTTCTTGAAGATCCACTAGCTCCCAATGGGTTTTACCCCTTCAGGAGCAACTTCCAAAGTCCACACTTTGTTGGTGTACATGGATTCCATCTCGGAACGCATTGCATCCAGCCATTTCACTGAGTCCCCACTCGTGATGGCCTTCTCGAAGCTCGTTGGGTCATCATCAACCATGATGCAATCCTCGCTCCCACCATCCATGAGAAAACCGTAGTATCTCTCAGGTGGGTGAGGAACCCTACTAGATCGGCGGAGTGGCTGGGGTTCATCGGGAACTACCGAATCCTCTGGTTCCACCAAATCTTCTGTTGTGGTTTGTATAGCTGGAACCTCTTCCAGTTCTACCTCAGAGCCACTAATCTCTTTTGCAAGAAATTCCATTTCTAAAAAGGTGGCGTGTTGAGCAACAAACACCCTTTGTTCCTCACTGTGGTAGAAGATATACCCTCGCGAATGCTTGGGATATCCAACAAACTTGCACAAAACAGATCTTGCTTCGAGTTTGTCCGGTTTTGTCTTTTGACATAGGCCGGGCAACCCTATATCTTAATAAAATTAAGATATGGTCTCTTCCCCTCCCATATCTTATATGGGGTGGTAGGCACAGATTTGGTAGGAACCCTATTCAGTAGGTATGCTGCTGTCTCCAGTGCATATCCCCAGCAGGAAATAGGTAACTCAGCTATACTCATCATAGAGAGCACCATATCTAATAGGGTGTGGTTCCTCCGTTCCTATACACCGTTGTGCTGTGGTGTATATGGAGGAGTTAGCTGAGAGAGAATCCCATTCTCTTTTAGGAAGTTCAGGAATTCATTGCTCAAGTATTCACCTCCTCGATCAGATCGAAGGATTTTAATACTTTTCCCGGTTTGGTTCTCGACTTCTTGTTTATATTCTCTAAATTTCTCAAAAGCTTCTGATTTGTGTTTCATCAGGAACACATATCCGAATCTAGAGAGATCGTCAGTGATTGTAATGAAGTACGAAGAACCATCCCTGGCATGCGTAGACATGGGACCGCATACATCACTATGTATCAGTCCTAAGAGTTCGGTACCTCTTTCTCCGTGTCCCGTAAACGGAGTTTTGGTCATCTTGCCTTTGAGACATGACTGGCAAGTGTCATAAGATGAAAATTCAAATGGATTTAAATATCCATCCTTATGCAACTTAGCTAGTCGTGTCGCATTGATGTGACCCAGTCTACAATGCCACAAGAAGGATTCGTTCATTTCTGAACTCTTCCTCTTGTGTGTGTTTGTTATGCTCAGAACTGTTGATTGATTTAGAACATAAATGCCATTGCACAACGTGCCTAATCCAACCAACTTTTGTTTTAGGAAAATGTTCATAACATTATCCTGTAATACAAAATTATATCCCTCTTTACTCAACAAAAAAATCGATATAATGTTGCATATCAGGTTTGGCATGTAATAGCATTCGTTCAGAATCAATGTATTACCATTTGGCAATACAAGGTTATATTCCCCGACGGTTTTAGCTGCAACAATTGCACCATTTCCAACCTTTATGTCTTTATCACCTTCTCTAAGTTCTCTATCTTTCCTAAGCCCATGTAACTGATTACATATATGGGATCCTGACCCGGTATCTAATAACCAGGACATAGAGCAAATGGAGAAACAGTTCTCTGTAACGAACACACCCGAAGAAAATGCATCAACATGTACTTTCTTCATTCGGGTGGCATGGGAATCCTGGTATTCCCCTATTTCCTGTTCAGTCTTATAACTCTTATAAGAAAGAACGGAACCAACGTTCCCCAGCACAGTATAACATGCGGGTTCGGTCAATACATCCATATTATTATCTTGATTAAGGCATGATATGGTCTCTACCTGGAGAGAGAGAGAGAGAAGAAAACACTTTAGCGTATGCTCTTGCAAGATCAGATTGGTTATTATTTTATCTAATCAGGATGGCTCCCACTGTTTTTATCAAATATTCCTTCAAACCCTAAAAGGAAAGAATTGCCGGGATTAATTACACCCTACAACTTCGCCAATCTTTCAGCCAGGCCAGTGTCGGTACTTTGAGGGAGGTTCCTCGTGCTTTCGCACGGACCTAATTAAAGTAAACCTCGTTTTCCCAGAGGCGTAACCCTGTTGACACCTTTCTAGACACCTACTTGATCGGCTAATTGTCCTGTGTAAAATTCTCCCAGGAGTAACAATTACTCGCAGTGGGTATCGGGATCCAACTATCTCATAGAAGGTATGCAATCTCATTGCAAATCTCAACACTTGAAATTCCCGATAATATTTTTCCCCAAGCATCCCATGACCTTGACGGAGGTCAACAAACCACAAGGTGCAAGTCAAGTTCAACCCGTCATTTCTTGATTGAATCAAACCCACCCGCACGACCCTTGACGGAGGTCAACAAGGTCGTACAACTACCCTAATCCAATCTGCATCATATGCATAAGCAGATAAATACTAGTTAGCTACCGCACACTACGCCTTGACGGAGGTCAACAAACGTAGCACGAATACTAAGTAGGACTTATCTGAAATGACGGAGGGCTACGACAGGTTTTTCTGAAAACCTATTGCGTAATGAACTTGAAATCGTTGTAGAATCGAGTGAATTTTGAAATGGAGTGATTTTGAGTCTTTTATTAGTTTTTCTAAAGAGGTCACTCCCGGTGAAGGGATCTCGGCTCTTTCCTTATAGAATAAGGTGCAGGATATATCATATACATCACTATGCAAAGCAAAACTCCAAAAGCAATCAAAAGCAAACCGAGTTTTGTAGCATCTGCCAGTTTTGCTAAAGAGGTCACTCCCGGTGAAGGGATCTCGGCTCTTTCCCTATCGAATAAAGTGCGGGATATATCATATATATCACTATGCAAAGCAAAACTGTAGCTACCCTTTTTGAAAAATTTGATTCTACAACATCTTTTAGGTTTCTTTTCTTTTATTAATCACATTAATGAAGTGCCATCATTTAAGTCACCTAAACATCACAGATAAATACGACGTACACTTATGCCATCCGCATTCGCCTCGATGTCCTCTCGTGCACCGTTAGGTTAGGTAACTAACGGCAGAGCGGGGCAGGGCTAGCGCGGGTGTAAAACATAAGTAACGCCTATATAATATATCATATATACTATATACAATATTTATCACAGCACATCAAATTATCACATCACAAATATCGCAGCAGAAGAAACATATGAAACATTAGATATACTAGGACGTCCGTGTTTTATTTTGAGCCTCTATAAAATACGGATTCCACTATCGCGGTGAATAGCCAAACCCACACCCCTAGACCCCTACGAGAGCGGCAAGCAACCCTACCAATTCTAGAGTTAGGAGACCCGGACTCGACTCCTCGAGTTGGTCTCCCACCGGAATCCAGAACCTGGTTACTTGTGCTCTCCTCCTTGGGTCTATTCTAGTGCGGAAAAGTAAATAATATACAAAATGTGACATCGACCTCATCCCGGAAATGCCCCAATAAAAGAATATTACATACATTTAATTTTACATGAATGAAAATAAAAACTCTCATCTCACATAAAACCCCCAGCTATTCAAAACGCGACGATCCAATATAACATATCCAGCAACACATAACATCACATGTCATCAACGTAAGTAAATATGCGCATCCCAATTGTCGTTGACATATAGCAACGAAACCGGCGATATCACATATTACACTTACGGTCACAGAAAAGAAAGTATAAAACTACAACATTTGGAATCCACAATCTCTTTAGACATCGTAAATGCGAAATATTACATATTTCGCATTTCATGCCTAACTGTGTGAATTCCACATATTGTATCACATTCCAGATAAATAGACAGTATTAAACTTTCCGATCGAATAATCAAATACCCAAGTTTTCCTAAATAGCTCAACACTTGAGCGGAGTTCAAAAATTCCAGAATACGTCACAGTAGCAACGGTCCAGCCGTAGAAGGGTCAAGCCAACGCCTCACATGTGGCACGCCGTACTGCCTCAAACCCTAATGATCAAAAGGGAGTTCAAGACGGTCACATAATCGAGTTAAGGTGCACGTTTTTCCGAAAGATTTAAACCCGAGAAAAATTCAACACTTGAATGTTTTTCGTGCCGGGAAAAATTGAGTTAATGATATCCGTTCAAACATTGTAATACTTTCTAAATTATCCGGAAAACATTACGAATTTAAATTTTCCGATCGAATCTACGAATGCAAAATAAACCCCAGAATACTCAACACTTGAGTCAGAATAAAAAATACCCAGAAAGATATAATCACAGAAATAGACATTACTGTAGAAAAACCAAAGCCTATTGATACAGTACGGCCGCGGATCCGCGGCCCAAGAGGGGTATGGCCGCGGTTCCGCGGTGGGTATTACTGTTCAGGGGCTCGTTTTCTACAGTAATGTTTATGTTTACCTGCTGATTTTTAAGGAATTTTTAATTCAGAAAAATCACAGAATTGAAAAAATGTCCAGAGAGGGGGTTAAATTGACGTATTCGGGTTCGTTCGGAGTTTTAACTTCGTTAACGCATCGCCTAATGCTCTAGCTAGGCTCTGATACCACTGTAGGGTTACTAGGCATTCTAACAAGGATTAAGGAAGTATCAAACATGTCCGTTTAAAATTTTAGCCGTGCCGAATATCCCTAAACAAGATCGTTGCTAGAAAATTAGGGTTTCATATGCAAGTAAACTAAGTTTACAACTAAGTGAATACGAAATACAACCTTTGTAGATCGGTCCTTCACTTCTATAGCTCCTTGTTGAAGTCCCTTCGCTGCGATCGTGGTTCTCCCGGATCCTTGCATGGCTTCACGAGGCGATAGACGCGTCCTTACTTGAAGTCTTTGTGGCCGAAGATGATCTACATCGAGGGGATGCCAACACAAGCTTCTACTTCACTAACTTGAGAATTAGTGAAGTAAACATCCTAAACTAAAGTGCTAGTCTAGTAGAGGATGGAGAAATAGGAAGTGAGTTCTCTTTAGAATTTTATATGTCACAAGCTTTCTCACATTTTGATCAAACCCTAGCAAGCTTTTTTCTTTTAACAAATGAAGAAGAAGATGAAATAAAGAAAGAGATGAGGATAATGATCAAGTGAGAAGGCTAACCATGGTGAGTGAGTATCATATACTAACTCTTGTAGAGCCATAACCATAGATAATTGAAAATGGTTAGTTTAATAAAATTCTAAAGTAAAACAAATTTAGTGGACTTTGTTAAAGCATCCACAAGCTTCTACAAGCTTCATGCTTATGACCTAAGCACCACTAATTTGTAATTACCTTAAATAAATATTAACCCACCATCTTTTATAGTATGGTGTATGTCTTACACACCCATGTTTAGTGTATCATGATCCATGATACAAAAGAAAACACTTTTAATATATATATATCACACACACACACACACACACACACATATATATACAAGTGTGCATATGAGAAAATACCTAAAGTGAATAAGTGTTATACAATAAATTATTAAATCAACACTTGACTTGATAATCCGGTCATATCACATATAACCGACTAACATCCAATGTATCGGCTTATCGAATCAACACTTGATTCGATAACCCGACTATATCATATATAACCGATCGATACAATAAGTCACGAGAATAGAATACGGTATCACATACTCGTATTATTCTCGGTCCCGCACATATCACATATGCGCTCCTATTTCGTTTTGCCTGAGCCAGTAAAACCTCTATGTAGGACTCTAAAGACTCGTCAATACGCCGGCAGTAGGTGATGATCACATCAAGCACCCACAAGCCGTCAGCGGTACTAGCTGGACGTAACGGCTATCCGGGTATTGAGCGATCAGAAGATCAGCAAGCAAGCCCGCTCCAACTCCTGTAAAAGCCTGCCGGTAACACTTCCCGTACAGTCCGGTCTTCTCGTCTGATATGTCGCATATCAAGTCTAGCGGTGGTAAACGTCAGACCCCAATAACCGATAAGTCGTGCCGATGTGAGGCTCATAACGGGTCGAGAAACTACTGGTAACACTTACCAGTAAATCTCTAATCAGCCCTGGCCAGGGACTTCCCTGTTACGGCCAATCGAGCACAGCGCAACATCAACCCCCAATACCGGGAGAGACGAAACCCCTCCTTTCGCTCATTGCCTCCATGTGACTCGGACTGTACCCAAAAACCACCATTTTGCACGCCCTCATGGACGCGGTAAGGTGGAAATCAAAGCACAGTGGGAATCACATAAGTCTCTATGACGATCTCGGGTCTACAGACTAACCTGCACAAGTGTTACCAGAGAACTGCCATCTGACGTGAGGTATAATACTATCTGGGAGGTCTCGGCGAGTCCGTCCAGTGTACCCAGTCTCCACTGAGCACCCGTATAGCATCTCTGATGTCAAACACCAATGGATATGGGATTATCCATCGCCCATCTCATAGGTCGAGAAGCGTATACGCTAGTCTACACTGGTATATCGATGCCCCGTCTCGATACACCCACGACTAGGGACCTTGAAGGATGTACTTATGGACTACCATGTCCCCACTAGTTTGATCCGCATCATAATCCAGGTAGACAAGTACACATCCTAAGGGCTTTACCAACATGTAACTATAAGACAGTATAAAGAGACAAGTATACATGTTAAGATAAAGAGCAACCAGACAGCATACTATCATATCGAGCAAGAAAGTCCTCTCTATATATGTCCAAGCATCTAATATAACATACATCATTTGTACAGTACTGGACTCTAGGGCATACATACAACTAACACAATAAGCGTGTTAGTCATCATCCCACACGAGTCAACTCTGACCTCGGCTCTCGCTGCACCTCTCTGAGTCCGCATAGTCATCGGCAGCAAAGGCTATAAATGGAAAAAGGATTTGATAAGAACACGGAAATCGAATCACAAGGATAAGTATCATTAAGGGAGGAATTTCAAGCAATTAATACTTAGGTCACTTTAGGCAGAGTACCGTATCGTAAGTATGCCGCGGACATACACACACTACGTTACTCTGCTTAAGCTACCTACTCCATCATACCAAGGTCATCCTACAATCCGAAAGGTAAAACCTAGCGCTCTGATACCAACTTTGTCACGACCCGAAATTGGCACGTGACGGCCCTTAAACTACGCAACGTCTACAGGCGTAACGTAATTTAAGTAAGACAAAAACCCAGCAATCTAAACCATAAAAAGTAGTAAGTGATAATAACATTTTTACAACTTTTGAAATCTCAAACCAAATTCTTTAAAGTCCAACTTTAGTTCCTTTAAATTTTTGGCAGCACCTCCTTTGTAAAAACTAGCCCCAAAAAGAGTACAACAAAGATATAAATAAAGCATCCCCAAACGGGAGCAAATCCACGCCCAAAGGCGGAAAACAACCACCACAACAGATATACGACACCGTAGCGAAGAAAAAGATGATATAAATAAAACTGCATAAAAGACCTCCAAGTCACAAAAAAATAAACAATATCGTCCTCACATCAGTCTCTAAGTCAATACATGATAATGGTAGATGGAGAGTACAGGATACAATGAATATACAATAAGCAACATCGGATAGCCGCAAAACCCACCTATAGCAAAACTGCGCACTGTGAGCCAAAGCGGTATCCGCTGCAAAAAAATGATACGATAGATGAAAAGCCTGCCGCGACTGCCCTGAGGGACTACTTGCAAAACACTGTGGCACAACGGGGGTGAGTTGCCGACTCGTGAATAGTAAATAACATATGCAGGTAATCGCAAGTATGCACGTACAGCGCGAATCTAATGCATGCAAGCTGATAGCAATAAATGGCAATATGTATGCAACAGTCATGTAAGGTACTCTATCTGGTACTACTAATACATGAAGCAATGCATATAAAATAACAGTATGTAAATGCAACATTCACGAAAGGTACTTTATCAGGTACTACTAATACATGATCAATGCAAACACAATAAATGCGGAGTATGGGATAAACAAGTCATCCTCACGGAATCCTGACCTCGTGATAGGACCAAAGTCTATCAAGACAATCTAAATCCCAATGTTTCCACAGATCAGCCCCCAAATTGGCCCTCATATCCTGTAAGTCTCATAGATCCTGAGTGTCCAATATCACATATAACTCATATATCCAGTATCCAATATCAAGTGAATCTCATATATCCTGTATCCAATATCAAGTGAATCTCATATATCCTGAGTGAGTATATTTGCAAGATTATTATGATGATGTATATAAATTAGATATGTATACATATATATTAGCGTCCCACTCCACTAATATATATATATATATATATATCAATATATAACAGCGTCCCATTCCACTGTTATATATACTCAGGAGTAAAAATATCATGAAAACAAGTGTCTAACATCGACACATAAATACTGATCTATCAGGCACTGTCCCCACGACTGGCCCTCCTGATAGGTACGTATCATACGCTATCCCGAAAACTCGAGTGCCCAGCTTTGACCCTCTCTTTTCGACGTATCCAGACGCACATGACTCCGGTCGGAATCCCGACGATAACAGCCGAGTCATAGGTACTATCACCGGTAGGTATGGTTCCCCTGTCAGGCGCATCGGCATGTACCGTCGACAGTCTTGCCCCGGGGTACCTCCAGGCCCCACCATGTACCCGTACACGGCCTCAACACCTCCTCACATGGGGTATATATATATATATATATATATATCAGAACCGTTAAAACTCATGGTGGCTGCTGAAATATCAAATCAAGAGGAACCGGGTTTTTCAAATAATGCATAATTTCATGAACTCCCACGGTCCTCAAATCCAGAAAACATCATGAAAAATACATATCTCATTGCGAAATCCATGAATATAATATATGCAACATAAAACTGTAATGTAAGCATATAAAGGAAAAGCCGCTATTTAACTGCAACAAGTTAAAATATATATCATGCGGTTTCTAAGTTCTCCAAGTCCATATAACATCAAATAAAGGTGAACATGTAGCTATAGCCAGATATATGTGTAAACATGTAGGTATAGTAAGGTATATGTATCTACCTATCAGTAATGATGTATTACCTTCCAGGTATATGCATAAGTATGTATGCAAGATGTACATGTAGCTATGTCTCATATGTGTATATACCTATCACTAATGGTACAATACCATATAAGTATATGGGTAACTAGCATGTAAGCATGTCAAGGCATATATGTAAGCATGTAAGTATACAGGTATGCTATATGTCATATGCATAAAGGAATATGAATTAATGTCTCAATGTCCCTAACCAAACAATATCACATATGTATAGGTGCTGTGCGTGTCATGGCAATTATTGACGGTGTGAGTGGCATACAATCAGTGCTCGTGCAACATGAGCCGTCAATAATAGTGCAGTGTCCTAAGGGTACAAGACCAAGCACAACAAGTAATAATATACAATGAGGTGTATGCGCAAACTCTATATATGCAATAGAATATGTGACTAATATCATATCATCCCTAGCCCAGTCGCATAACGCCATGCGGGCGATTCCCCTGTAGATGTTAAATCTACTCACCAACGCAGCTGGCTAAGTAAAACCAACCACCTGTTTCCCCTTCTTCGCAGCGTCTGAAGTTCCCGCCCGCGAACCTAAAACATAAAATAATATAACAAGTATGTATATTAGCAAACGACCAATAATACATACCGACTCCAAGCATACTCTCAAGTGTTCGTTTAGTGGCTAACGCGTGTAGCGACACTACGAAACTAACTCAGAGCAACAACTACACAGAACACGAACCATATCGGATAACATAACGCGTGAAACGAAACACAAGAAAACAAGCAAGTGATCCCGGATTTTGCTATACCAACAATTTGTAAAAGTTGCAAGTACCACGAGACCACACATAACCCCAGAGACCCCTACACCAAAACTCACCACCAACCACCCCACTCTGGCCGCAAATTGCGGCCAGAACCATTAAATTTGCGGCCTGTTCATGAGGGAATGGGTTCGTATTTTAAGGGTAGGTTCTAGGTCACTACACTAGGTCACTGTGATGGGAACTTTTCCAACAAATATCACGTTTGATAGCAGATCATCCGAGACACAAATCTACACTTAAAAATGCGATATTTACCCGAAATGAAACTATACACGATCTAAACTGAAACTATAAGGCTACACAACACTAAAACAATATAAATAACAGATAGTGATCATTACCTAACCAAATGAACTCAAAGATCCTAGCTTTCCAAGCTCCAAGGCATCCAAGAGGCAAAACAAGGCAAAAGAAGTGATTTTGGTGAGATTTTGTGAAGTTTGTGAAGAATTGGTGATGGGAAGATAAGTGTTCAGTTTGATGAAGGAGAAGTGATGAAATAATTGAGAAGGGAATGTAGTGAGAAGGAAAGAGAGAGAGTGAGAGAGGTGAGGTTAAGGTGAGTGCACCAAGCATTAACTCTCACATAAATGCTAGCATGACTCATGTGCCACCTCTTCTCACATCCAAAAGAATATCTCTCTTCTCACACAAAATATCAAGAGGTTAGGGTTAAGGTTTAAATCAAAGGATTAGGTTAAAGCAAATGATTAGGATTAGGGTTAAGTGTCACGGTTGCTAAAACTAGATTAACACAAACAAACCCTCACATTAACGTGCACACGTGCGTGTATGCCCATAACAAATAATAATAAATTATTAATTAAATGTTATAAAATGTGAGGAACCCAAATTAGTAAACTTTTTACAGTAAACCCACATTTCCATTTAATTAACACTAATCGAAATCCTAAGGCGTTACACTGAAGCTTTTGAGAAATTCAGAGAATATAAGAACGAAGTCGAGAACCAAACGGGTAAAAGTATTAAAATCCTTCGATCTGATCGAGGAGGAGAATACTTGAGCAAAGAGTTCCTAGATTATCTAAAAGAGAATGGGATTCTCTCTCAGCTTACTCCACCGTATGCCCCACAACACAATGGTGTATCGGAATGGAGGAATCACACCCTATTAGATATGGTGCGCTCTATGATGAGCATTGCTGAGTTGCCTATTTCCTTCTGGGGGTATGTGCTTGAAACAACCATACACCTATTGAATATAGTTCCTACCAAATCAGTGCCTACCACTCTATATGAGATATGGAAGGGGAAGAGACCATCTCTTAATTATGTTAAGATATGAGGTTGTTCGGCCTATGTCAAAAGGCACAATCCGGACAAACTCAAGGCATGGTCTGTCCTGTGAAAGTTTGTAGGATATCCAAAAAATTCACGTGGGTATATCTTCTACCATTCCGAGGAACAAAAGGTGTTTGTTTCTCGAAATGCCACCTTTTTAGAAAAGGAATTTCTTGATAAAGAAATTAGTGGCGAGGAGGTAGAACTGGAAGAAGTTCCTGCAATACAAACTACGACAAAGGATTTGGTAGAAACAGAGGATTCAGTAGTTCCCGATGAACCCCAGCCTCTCCGCCGATCTAGTAGGGTTCCTCATCCACCTGGGAGATACTACGGTTTTCTCATTGACCGTGGGAGCGAGGACTGCATCATGGAAGATGATGACCCGACTAGCTTCGAGCAGGCCATCACGAGTGTGGACTCCGTGAAATGGCTGGATGCAATGCTATCTGAGATGGAATCCATGTACAACAACAAAGTATGGACTTTGGAAGTAGCTCCTCAAGGGGTAAAACCCGTTGGGAGCAAATGGATCTTTAAGAAGAAACTTGGTGTAGATGGAAAAGTTGAGACTTTCAAAGCTAGACTTGTTGCAAAGGGTTTTCATCAACGACCAGGTGTGGATTATGATGAAACCTTTTCTCCAGTGGCTATGCTTAAGTCCATCCGGATCCTACTTGTCATTGCTGCATACCATGACTACGAAATCTGGCAAATGGATGTTAAGACCGCCTTTCTAAATGGTGATTTAGAGGAGTGCGTGTACATGACTCAGCCAGAGGGCTTCGTAGACAGTGGGAGCAGTGGAAAGGTGTGCAAGCTGCTTAAATCCATCTACGGGTTAAAGCAGGCATCGAGGAGTTGGAACATCTGTTTTGATGTGCTAGTCAAAGAGTTTGACTTCATCAAGAACGTAGATGAACCTTGTATCTACAAGAAGGTTGCAGAGAGTAAGGTTGTCTACCTCGTATTATACGTTGATGACATACTCTTGATAGGAAATGATGTTCCTATGCTGCACTCGGTCAAGCTCTTCTTACCACATAGATTCTCAATGAAAGATCTAGGTGATGCCTCCTGCATTTTAGGAATTAAGATCTATAGAGATAGATCCAAAAGGATACTGGGATTGTCCCAATCCAGGTACATTGACACCATACTAAAGAGGTTTAGTATGGAAGAATCCAAGCGTGGGAACCAACCCACGATCTCTGGACTCACTCTCTCCAAAGAGATGTCTCCCAAGACTGATTTAGAGAGAGCTCGCATGCAAAGGATACACTATGCTTCAGCAGTATGCTCTATCATGTATGCGATGCTATTTACCAGACCCGATGTAGCATACTCACTAAGTGTAGTGAGTAGGTATCAAGCAGATCCTGGAGAGAATCACTGGACAACTGTGAAGAACATTCTCAAGTACTTGAGAAGGACTAAAGAGATGTTCTTGGTGTATGGTAACGGAGAACTCCAGGTGGAGTCCTTTACCGATTTGAGCTTCCAAAGTGATAAGGATGACTCTAAGTCGCACTCGGGATTTGTATTTACCCTAAATGGAGGGGAGGTTTGTTCGAAGAGTTCCAAGAAAGAAACCGTGGCAGACTCGACGATGGAGGCTGAATAAATCGCTGCCAATGATGCTGCCAAAGAGGCTGTCTGGATGAAGAAGTTCATCACTGAACTTGGTGTGGTTCCATCCATTGAGCATCCAATACCTTTGTATTGTGATAACAATGGAGCTTTGGCTTTAGCCAAGGAACCCAGGTCCCATCAGAGATCCAGGCATATTCTGAGGCGGTATCACCTGATCCCGGAGATAGTTGATCGCATAGAGATCGAAGTAAGGAGAGTTGACACGATGGACAATACTGCGGATCCACTCCCGAAGGCCATACCCCAGATACAATTTGAGAGACTCTTCGAGATGTTGGGTAAGAGATACTACAACAGCTGGCCTTAGTGCAAGTAGGAGATTGTTAGTTATGTATATGCCCTAGAGGTCATTGTTGTACATTTTATGTATATTATAATGGATGCTTGGATATATATAGAGAGGACTTTCTTGCTCGACATGATAGTATGCTATCTGGTTTCACTTTGTCTTAACATGTTGACTTGTATTGGTTTACCGTCTTGCTCTCACATGTTGATAAAGCCCTTAGGATATGTACTCGACTACTGGGACTATGATGCAGATCATACTAGTAGGGCCTGGGTAGTCCAAGAGTACATCTTATAACCGTTCCTAGTCGAGGGTGTATCGAGACAGGGCATCGATACTTCAGAGTAGACTAGCGTATACGCATCTTGACCCATTTGATGGGCGATGGATGATCCTATATCCATTGGTGTTTGACATCAAAGATGGTGTACGGGTGCTCAGTGGAGATTGGGTACACTGAACGGACTCGCTAAGAACTCCTAGATGGTATTATACCTATCGTCGGATAGCAGTTCTCTGGTGACACTGGTACAGGTTAGTCTGTAGACCCGAGATCGTCATAGAGTCTTGTGTGATTCCCACTGTGCTTTGATTTCCACCTTACCACGTTCACGAGAACGTGCAAAATGGTGGCTTTTGGGTATAGTCCCGAATCATATGGAGGCAATGAGCGATAGGAGGGGTTTCGTCTCTCCCGGTGTTGGGAGTTGATGTTGCGCTGTGTTCGATTGGCTATAACTGGAAGTCCTTGGCCAGGGCTGATATGGAGATCTACTGGTAAGTGTTATCAGTAGTTTCTCGACCCGTTATGAGCCTCACATCGACACGACTTATCGGTTACCACGGTCTGAGATTTACCACCCTAGACTAGATATGCGACATATCAGACGAAGAGACCGGACTGTACGAGAGTGTTACTGATTGGATTCATAGGAGAATGTACAGGCTTGATTGTTGATCTTCTAATCGCTCAATACCCGGGTGGATGTTACGTTTAGCTAACCGCTTGCAGCTTGTTGGTGTTTGATATGATCATCACCTACTGCCGGCGTATTGACGATTCTTTAAAGTCCTACACAGAGGTTTCCTGGCTCAGGCAAAACGGAGTAGGAGCACATATGTGATATGTGCGGGATCGAGAATAATACGTGTATGTGATATCGTATTCGATTCTCGCGATATGTGATATCGGCCGGGCATATGTGATATAGCCGGGTCATCGGATCAAGTGTTGATTCGATGAACTCAGACATGTTATATTAGTCGGTTATTTGCAAAATAGCCGGATTATCGGATCAAGTGTTGATTCGATATTTGAATGTATAATTATATATTTGATATATTATATTACATTAACTAATATAAGCTCACTTAAAGATTCTTTTTCTCACTTGATGATACATTAATATATATGTGATATATGTTAATTGTATTATTTTCTTTTGTTACATTATAAATTATATATGTGATATATAATATTGTAACATGTTAGGGTTACAAATGCAACTAGGGTTTAGAGGATTAAACCATGCTAGGTTTTATCGTTGGGTTAACATTTTCTTTTTGATTTATTATTATTTGAATGGAGTTTGTTATGGATGAGCTTTGAGGAAGCTTCCTCACACTTTGCTTAGTCCTCCCTCTTTGATATTTGTTAGATATTTTGTTAACCCAACCCTAGCCTTAACCCATGGTAAAGTCTCTACAAGGGTTAAGCATGTCATGCTTAACCCTATGTTGCATTTCAAACCTCAACAATAATTCATTTTCATCACAACACTTCATCTTTTTCTTGCTCATGAAAAAAGCTTGCTTAATTTTTCTTTTGTGATGAATGAATGTGAGAAAGAGAAAACTAAAGAGAGCAAAATTCCTACTTCATCATCCTCATCTATTCTAGCCACTTAGATTAGGGCGTTCACTTCACTAATACCTCATTAGTGAAAAGAGAGCTTGGGTTTGTGATTCCTCAAAGTAGATCATCTTGGAATTTGAAGATTACTAGCAAGGATGCATCATTCTCTTCATGGAGCCTCTCTAGAGTTCGGGAGCATGATGATCGCAGCGGAGGGATTTCAACCCGGAGCTTATGAAGCGAAGGAACGGACTACAAAGTTTGTAATCCCTAACTCTTAGATGTTAAGTTTTTAACATGTTAGTTTTGTTTGATTCTCTAGTTAAAGATCTAGGGTTAGGGTTATCTAAAATGGCAAAATTTTTAAATTGGCATGGATGATGCCTCCCGAAACCTTGCTGCCGTTGTAGGTAACCCAACAAGTAGAAGCATTCATCCTTCCCTACTGTCTGCCCAGCCACTTTTGCCTTTCCCTTGGCCTCCACATTACTAACACCGCCTCTCGGCTTGGTGGGGGACTTCTTCTTCTTTCCTTTGGCTTTCACCTTAGACTTAGAAGAGGAAGCTCCACCAATAAGCAGAGCAGGTGTTTCCCTGGATTTCTTCAGGGTGCCCTCGGCACTCCTCAACATGTTGAGGGGTTCCGGTAGTTCAACTTCTTTAACTTGAATATTAAAATTCAAGATAAACTGGGCGTAGTTGGAAGGAAGGGACTGGAGAACCAAATCTGTACACAACTCGTTCTCTAACGTGGTCCCTAGGTCTGTGAGCTCTTCAATGTAGCCAATCATCTTAAGGATGTGTTTCCCTACAGATGATCCGACGGCCAACCTCGCCTGAAATAGCTTCTTCGAGGTCTCGTATCTTGCGATACGAGATTGCCCTCCATATAATTCCTTGGTATGGAGGAATATGGATTCAAGATTCATATTCTCATGCCGCCTCTGGTGCTCATTATCCATAGAGGCCAGCACGAGGCACTTGGCCTTCGCGTAGTCAATCTACCAAGTCTTACGGATTTCCTTATCCGCGACACTGGATTCTGGACCTGGGACGGCGGGGGCTTTAGTGGTAAGGAGATACCCTAATTTGTCATAAGTGATTGCCATCTTGACATTCCTGAACCAATCTTTATAGTTTGGACCTGTCGATATATTTTTATCTAATAGTAACTTAAGGCCCGTCATGTTTGGTCACTGTAATTAGGAGAGAGAGAAGAAACACTTTAGCATGATGCTCTTGCAAGTTTAGAGTGGTTTTTAGTTTATCTAAACAGGATGGCTCCCACTGTTTCGTGAATCCTTCCTCAAACCATAAAAGAAGAATTAGTCAGGATTAATCTCACCGTACAATACTTGCTTAACCGTTCAGCCAGGCCAGTGTCGGTACTTCGAGGGAGATTTTACGACGCTTTCTTGAAGTTCCTTAATTAAATAACCTCTTTTCCCTGGGGGCATAGCCCCGCTAACACCTTTCTAGACACCTACTTGGTTTATAGCATTGATCGTTAAGTGAAAAATCTCCCGAGGAGTAGCATATACTCACAGTAGGATCGAGATCCAAATATCATCGTGTGATAAAGTTGAAGGAATCCTACCAAAATTATCACACTCCAAATGGTATGCAACACTAGCAAGTTTCAATTTCTTTAGAAACTCCCGATGTGAATTTTAACCCCATGCTCTTATGTCCTTAACGAAGGCCAACATATCATAAGTCACATGTCAAGTTCTACCCGTCATTATCCAGGTTAATTTGAACCCACCCGTACATACCCTTGACGAAGGAAAAAATAGCAGTACGACTGTCCCAAACCAACGCATCTATCTATGCTAGAGATGAATATTCAGCAGCTACCAATCACTATGCCTTGGCGAAGGTCAAAATACATAGCTTGAATACTACTGAATATCTAATTGAAATGACGGAGGGCTATGAATGGTTTTAGCGAAACCGTGAATGTAGTGAACTTGATATAATCGAAGGAACCTGATAGCTTTTAAAAGGAGTGGTTTAAGCTCCGCATTTAAAAGTTTTGCTGTTTTGAAAAAAACCGAGTGGTTTTGAAATTTGTTCTAATGATTCAACTTTGGTTTGTTTGCTTTGCATTAATGTAATGCAGTCCCATCATTTAATCTTACCATTGCAGAAAACAAACGAAAATATAACGTACGCTTATGCCATCCGCATTCGCCACGGGGCCCCGTCATTACCCGTTAGGTTACTTAACTAATGATTGAGCGGGGGCTGGACTAGCGAGGATTCAAAACATAAGCAACGTCTACTAGATATCATATATAGATATATACATTCATCAGACGCAATGATAGGCATTCCAGATCACAGATGAATACATTGGATATACTAGGAATCCGCGTTTCGTTTGAGCCTGTAACGAAAGACAGATTACACGGTCGTGATGAATAGCCAAACCCCACCCTAGACCCTACGGGTGCGGAAAACTACCCGCTAAATACCCGAAGTGAAGCAACTTCCCTCAACAAAGTGAGTAGGCCACTCGGCACTTCAAAGTACCAGGTAGTTTGTGCACCCCACCTTGTGTCTATCCTAGGAGCAAAAAACTGTAAAATAAATAATACAACGATGGCTACAACCTCAACCTGGATGTTCCCCGCAAAAATAATATTACATCACTTTACAAATTTTACATCGAATGAAAGAATGAAAACCCTCATCTCACATCCCCGGCTATTCATCACGACGATCCAACAAGTTCATATACACAAACTAATATAATCATCACAGAAATGTGCAACTCCCAACTAACCGACATATAGCAATTAGCGGAAGTTTACAAACACATTTACCACAACTTGAAACATTAAACGACGCTAAATTGCGACTTTGAAACACCCGGTATTGCCACAGTGAAGAATTGACAGTAAAATCAAAATTGGCAAAAACAAACAACTCCTGAAGCCCTAGATTCAAGTCACAAGGCCACACACCAAAATACAAAGCAATCCCCTGCAATTGGACCGGCGAGCTCGGAAAAATCAATAATGTGGCTGGCCAGATTTTGAGGAAATTGTCTCGTTTTTGGTGTGTGTCAATATTACAGTTCAAAGAGTACTCTGCAGTTGCTAAAATAATTTTTAGAGTCTCATGAAAAATCGACAGAAACTTGAATCTTTGCTTCGATGTTTTCGGGTTATTTCGGGTTCGTAGTTTTACTTGTCGTTTAAACTGTTAGCTATGGTTTAGTCGGCTCTGATACCTTTGTAAGTCAACATTACACACCCCACTGGTTTACGGGGAGGCGGAACGGGTAAAAAACGATTTTTACAAACAAGGTAACATTGACTTTAACAGCAAGATCTTTGCTAAACCATAACTAACAAACTAACTAGAGATTTTATCTACTATGTAGGAAGATTATACCTAAAGTTCCAAGTACTTCTTGTCTTCCCGCTGTCCTCGTTCACCTCGCAAGCTCCTTGGAGTAGAAATGGAAAGCACCTCCTCGTCGGCTTCTCGATGTAGAAGAAGATCCACCCGAGAGTTCCAACCTTGAGCTAAACCTCCAAGTTGAGGTAACTAGATCACTTGGTGTGCTAAACTAAGTAACCTAGAGTGAGTAGAGTGTGATTATGAGTAGTTTATCTCACTAACCCTTGATTCTCAACTCATGAGACACTAGGGTTTTGAGAGGAAGAAGGAGAGAGCAAGCTTGAGGAGAGAGAATGTATTTGTGATAATGACAATAAAAAATAGAATGGCTAACTTATATATGACCATAAGCATGGCATGGAAAATACCTCCTCAAAATATCTAGGTCAAAAATATCTCATCAAAATATCTAGAGACAACAAGTCAATCCAAGTCAAATGGTCAATATAAGTAACTATGCCACTAAATTATCATTTACCAAAAATAACAATATCTTTTCTCCATCTCATATTTGTTTTGACCAAGTCAATGGTCAAAACCCTAATGAGATGTCTCCTTCTATACCCCCTCTCAACCGTATATAAATACCCGCATCCGTGTTCCGAAAAACACGAATACAATGAGACAAAACTAACCCATCAATCGAATACTAGGATCCGGCTTAAACCAAAGCCCACTAGTATTGTCCTCCCGAACATCACACGCGTACAAGTACATGTATATGATCGAACCCTGTCGTAAAACCATACAACCTCTACTCGTTTCGCCCGAAGCTGGGAAACCCTCTGTGTGGGACTATAAAGACTCGACACTACGCTGGCAGTGGGTTTAACTAAAGGCCGCAAGCGGTACTAGCTGTACGTAACGGTCCCCAGGTAGATGTCGATAAGAAGGCCGATGAGGAAACCCATCTAAACTCCTACTGAGCCTGAATGTGACAATCTCCGTACAGTCTGGTCTATTCGTCTAAGAATATCGCATATCGGGCCTGGGGGGCGGTAAACGTCAGACCCCTAATAGCGGTATAAGTCGTGTCGAAGTACAGTCCAAAACATCTTGAGAAACTACTGGAGTACCTACTAGTAAATCTCGCTCGCCCTGGCCAGGGACTTTGTGTAATGGCATTCCGAACACAGCGCGATATCAACCCCCAATACCGGGAGAGACGAATCCTATCTAACCGCCACTGCCTCCAAGTGCTTCGGGACTGCACCTAACTACTACCTGTTTGCATGACTCAGCAGAGCCGTAGTAGGGTAGTAATATAAGAATAGTGGGAACACACTTGAGGCGAAGTAGCAGTGTTAAGTCAACGGACTAAGCTGTACTCATGTCACCTAGGAACTGCCACATGACGATAGGTATAGTACCAACTAGCAGTTCCCCATGAGTCCTGTCCAGTGTATTCGTAACCTAACGAGCACCTGCATACTATCTCCAGTACGACATACTAATGGCTGTGGGACAGACCATCTCCCCTGCTGGGATGAGAAGCGTATACACTAGTCTACTCCGGAGTATCGATGCCCCGTCTCGATAATCTTACGACTAGGGACCTGTATAAGGATGTGCTTGTAGACTACCAAGCCCCACTAGTGTGACTGCTATCACAACGCTGGTAGTCAAGCAAAGATCCTAAGGGCTCTATCAATATGTATTAGCGATACGTCAAAAGAAACATATACACATATTAAGATAGATACAAACCAAGAAGCATACTACCATATCGAGCAAGACTGTCATAAATCCGTGTATATATCCCAAGATCCTAAGCTTCCAAAATGTAATATACAAACTAGTACTATACAATAATGGCTCTAGGGCATATCACACTAACAGCCTCGGGTGTGTGTGTGTGTTATATATGCCCTAGAGGCCATTATTGTATAGTACTAGTTTGTATATTACATTTTGGAAGCTTGGGATATATACACGGATCTATAACACTCTTTCTCAATATGGTAGTATGCTACTTGGTTTGTATCTATCTTAATATGTATATATGTTTCTTTTGACGTATCGCTAATACATATTGATAGAGCCCTTAGGATCTTTGCTTGACTACCAGCGTTGTGATGGCAGTCTCACTAGTGGGGGCTGGGTAGTCTACAAGCACATCCTTATACAGGTCCCTAATCATAAGATTATCGAGACAGGGCATCGATACTCCAGAGTAGACTAGTGTATACGCTTCTCATCCCAGCAGGGGAGATGGTCTTTCCCACGGCCATCAGTACGTCGTACCGGAGATAGTATGCAGGTGCTCATTGGGTTATGAGTTACACTGGATAGACTCGTGGGGTACTGCAGGTTCGTACTATACCTATCGTCAGGTAGCAGTTCCCAGGTGACATGAGTACAGCTTAGTCTGTTGACTTGACACTGCTACGTGGCCTCAAGCTTGTTCCCACTGTTCATAGATTGCTACCCTACCACGGTTCTATTGAGTCGTGCAAACATGTAGTAGTTGGGTGCAGTCCCGAAGCACTTGGAGGCTGTGACAGTTAGATAGGATTCGTCTCTCCCGGTATTGGGGGTTGATGTCGCGCTGTGTTCGGAAAGACATTACACAAAGTCCCTGGCAAGGGCAAGCGAGATTTACTGGTAGGTACTCCAATAGTTTCTCAGGGTTTTTTGGGTTGTACTCCGATATGACTTATTGCTCTATTAGTGGTCTGACGTTTACCGCCACCTAGGCCTGATATGCGATACTCTTAGACGAACATACCGGACTATACGGAGATTGCCATAGATAGGCTCAGTAGGAGTTCGGATGAGTTTGCTCGTCGGCCTTCTTATCGACAGATACCTGGATAGCCGTTACGTGCATCTAGTACCGTTGACGTGCTTGTGGTTAAACCCACTGCCAGCGTACTGTCGAGTCTCTAGAGTCCCACACAGAGGGTTTCCCTGCTTCGGGTGAATCGATGTAGAGGTCGTATGGTTTTATGACAGGGTTCGATCACATACGTGTACTTGTGCGCGTATGATGTTAGAGCGGACAATACTAGTGGGCTTTGGTTTAAGCCGGATCCTAGTATTTGATTGTTGGATTAGTTTCGTCTCTTTGTATTCGTGTTTCTCGGAACACGGATGCGGGTATGTATATACGGATGAGAGGGGTATAGAAGGAGACACCTCATTAGGGTTTTGACCATTGACTTGATTAAAACAATTATGAGGCGGAGGAAAGTATTTGTTATTTTTTTTTAAATGATAATTGTGTCATGGCTACTTGTTTTGACTACTTGACTTGGTTTGACCACTTGACTTGGTTTGACTCTTTGACTTAGATATTTCTTATGAGATATTTTTGTGGCACTAGATATTTTTGGATCAAATATTTTCTTGCCATGCTTGTGGTCATGTCAAGTTAGCCATCTTATTTTCAATTATCATTATCAAAAACCATTTCTCTTTCCTCAAGTTCACTCTCTCCTTCTTCCTCTCAAAAACCCTAGTGTCACATGTGTTGGATATATGTATGCCCTAGAGGCCATTATATGTATAGTGGATACTTGGACATGTATATATAGATTACTTTCTTGCTCGACATGATAGTATGCTATCTGGTTTACTTTATCTGACATGTTGATTGATCATGCTTTTATTCATTTGCACATGTTGATAAAGCCCACAGGATATTTGCTTGACTACTGTGACTATGATGTGGATCATACTAGTGGGGCACGTGTAGTTTATAAGCATATCCTTGAACTGTTCCTAGTCGTGGGTGTATCGAGACGGGACATCGATATTCCAGAGTAGACTAGCGTATACCATTCTTGTCCCATATGATGGGCGATGGATGGTACCATATCCATCTGGTGAGGTGGCACCAGAGAATGTATGCGGGTGCTCAGTGGAGACTGGGTACACTGAACGGACTCACAGAGAACTCCTATGTGGTATTATATCTATCGTCGGATAGCATTTCTCAGGTGACACTGGTACAGGTTATTCTGTAGACCCGAGATCGTCATAGAGTCTTGGGTGTTCTCCCACTGTACTTTGATCTTCACCCTACCACGGCTCTACTGAGTCGTGCAAACAGGTAGTCTTTGGGTACAGTCCCGAGGCACATGGAGGCGATGAGCGATAGGAGGGGTTTCGTCTTTCCCGGTATTGGGAGTTGATGTTGTGCTATGCTCAATTGGCTATAACAGGAAGTCCCTGGCCAGGGCTGCTGAGATTTACTGATAAGTGTTATCAGTAGTTTCTCGATCTGTTATGAGCCATACACCAGCATGACTTATTGAGTTATTGGGGTTGACGATACCATCCCTAGACTCGATATGCAACATATTTGATGAGGAGACCTTACTGTACGGTAAGTGTTGCCAGATGGCTCGATTGGAGTTTTGACAGCTTTACTGGTTTTCTTCTGATTGTTCAATACCCGGGTGGCCGTTACATTTAGCTGACCGCTTGCGGCTTGTGGGTGTTTGATATGATCATCACCCACTGCCGGCGTATTGACGAGTCTTAGAGTCCCACACAGAAGTTTCCTAGCATAGGTGAAAAGATGTGGTGTGCATATGAGATATGCGCGGGGACCCGATTGAATATGACTATGTGATACCGTATGTTAATCGGGCATTTTTCTATTGGTCGGGTCATATGTGATATGACCGGATTGTTAAATCAATTATTGATTTAACATTTTGACTTTTAGTTTTATTCTTATTCTTTATTCAAACCCATTTTATTAAAGAGGAAGAATGCATGCATGTATGCACATGTTGATGTGCATAGAAACATACATGAAAAGTATCATGGTTGATGATACAACTTTGAAGGAAATATAAGACTCACATGGAACTATTATATATGGATATTTATATGCATTTGTTTTAAAACAAAAGGAAAAGATAAAGATTAATCCATGGTTATCTTCTACACTCTTCTTGAACTTAACCTAAGTTCACCCACTTTTTAACCATAGATTAATCTTTCCTTTTGTCTTTTAACTTAAGTGCAATAATATCTATATTTAGTAACAATGGTTTGGAATGACAAAGAGAAAACATATATACTATCTTTTCTATTTTCATTTCAACTATTATCATTTCATTTTAGACAAAAGCTTTTGCCTTCATCTTCTTCCTCCTCCAAGCTCTCTTGAATTTTCCAACGTGAGAGAGAGTTAAAAAGAAAGGGTTTTGACAAAAGAAAACACACCACTTCATCATTCTACTCTAATCTAGCCAATTAGTTTAGAGTGTTTAGCTTCATCTTTTTCTTGAATCAAGTGGAGCTAGAAGCTTGGACCTAGTAGACTTCGGGTGGATAATCGTGAACGTAGGAGCTTACTAGCAAGCCTTTCCAACATCTCAACGATCTTAGGAGTCATAGCAAGAGGACTACAAAGGTTGTTATTCTTTTCACTTAGTGATTTTTAGGTCTTGTATTAGATACATGTGTTGTTACCCTAGTTTTTCTAGTTAAAGATCCTTACTTTGTTTGCTTTGCACCTCTAATTTTTTAAAGTGGCATGTGTGATGCTTCCATACTATTTAGTAGGTGCAGAGGAAACCCAACTATGGTATCAGAGCCAAACTAGAATTCTAGACACCGTGTTATTACAAATACGAAAACGAATCCGACTCCGAAAAATACGATATTACGGAACCCTTTGATATGCTCTCTGGAAATTTTAAAAAGGTCGTCTAAAAATTTTTCAAACATGTATAGAATGCAGTGCAGGCAATCCTAAGAACCCAGGTGAAATACGGCGGGTTGTGCTCGGATTTTGGCCGAGCACAACCCCAGAAAATCCGGCTAGGCCGGCCCCCCTACCCCATATGCACCCATGTTTTCACCTGTGCTCTGTTGCTTGCAAGTTAGGGTTTCTAGTATTGTTTGTTTAACCCAATTTTCATGTGATGATTATTTTGACTTGGGGATATTTCGTAGTGATTCGTAGTCGTATTATTTGACACTAAATTGGTAACCTAGACTATTTTTTAACAGTTCGAACGAACATCGAACACCACACTTCCTACCCCGCTGAAATTTCCAAGTGTTGTGTTTTTCCTAAGTTACCTTTATATTCATTAGTCGCTCAAGTATCCTATGGACCCTCTAGAAGACCATAATAACCTTAATTCGATTCTATGCCCACGGAACCGCGATCGAGCCTTCGGGTTTTCCGTAGTTCCGTGGTGTCATAGGTGAGGCGTTGGTTAACTCCTACTACGTCTGGACCATAGAAACTGTGGCGCGATTTTGGGTATTTGTCACTTTGCTCAAGTGTTGAGCTCACGGGGTAATTAGTGTGTGTACGTTGATTCGATCGAAACGTTAAACATCGTCTTGATATCTATGATTGCAATTGTTGTTTTTCACTTTCTTTTCTGTGACCGTAAGCGTAGTATGTGGTGTATCGCTGATTCCGTTGCTATACATCAACGGCAATCGGGATACGCATACTTGCTTATGTTGATGATATGAGATATTATGTGTTGCTGAGATATGATGTGCAGGATTGTCGCGATCGAATAGCCGGGGGTTTTATGTGAGATGAGAGTTTTAATTTTCATTCATGTAAAGATTAATTGTATGTAATATTCTTTTATTTGGGGCACTTCCGGGTTGAGGATGATGTCGCCATTATTGTATATTATTTACTTTTCCGCAATAGGATAGACCCAAGGAGGGGAGCACAAGTGATCGGGTTCTAGGGTTCAGTGGGAGGCCATCTCGAGAAGTCGAGACCGGGTCTCCTAAACTCTAGAACTGGCAGGATCACTTGCCGCTCTAGTAGGGGTCTATGGGTGTGGGCTTGGTTATTCATCGCGACCGTGGAATCCGTATTTTCTATTGCTGTCTGAATACAAAATACGGACCTCCTAGATATCCTTTTTTATTTTCATATGTGCTTCTGCTGCTGTTGATATTCTATAATGTGATTACTGTTAGGTCCACGTTACCTTTCCCGGTACTTTCGGGGATGCGGAAACGGTAAAACAAAATTTTTTCTAAACATTGTAACATGGACCGTAAAAGCCGGATCTTTGCTAAACTAAACTAGCATACTTGCAAAGAAGAGTTAACTACTCGGCAAAGTGGTTATACCTCAACTTGAACTCCTTCTCTTCTTGTTGTCCTTCTTCTTTGTTGTTCTTCTCTTCTTGTTGTTCTTCTCTTTGCTTGCTCAATGGTTGATCCGGACTTCGGTCACCTCCGGGACCTCCTTGAGTCGAAGACGATCCACCCGAGAGATGTACACCGAGCTCCACCTCGAGCCGAGGTAACCAAGGCAAGAAGATAGCTAATCTAAAAGCCCTAGGTTGTGTAGAAGTGATGAAGGGATGGCTTTGTCTTTGTGAAATATTTATCTCTCAACACATGAGATCAAAAAAGAAATCAAGAGGAGGAAGAAGAAGGAGTTTTTTCTTGCAACCATGGAGCTTCTCATTTCAAGAGAGAGAATGAGAATAATATTATGAACAAAAGAAAAACAACCATGGTTGCAAATAATGCACCAACATTATCATTACTAATCCCATCAAGATAAAGGTGATGGCTACAAATGACATGACCATTATCATAACTAAAGAAAAAGAAAACCAAAGAATACTTTAGATCTTCTAAGAAGATCCAAGTCAACTTTGGTCAAATGGTCAACAAAGTCAAGATGGTCAAATGGTCAATGTAATTAGCCATAACAAAATTATCAATGAAAGGATTAGTAAATAATGTCCCCGGCTCATAATGGTTTTGACCAAACGAACTGTCAAACCCTAATGAGTCGGCCTCAAAATGGTTTTGACCGAATCAACTGTCAAAACCCTAATGAGCCTGCCACATAGCGGTTTTGGCCGAACCAACTGCCAAAACCCTAATGAGGCACCTCCTCCTTCATCGCTCCGGAAAACTGTGCATACACACCTGTATCCGTACTCCGTAGAATGCGGATGCGCAGAAGACAAAACAAATCCATCCGTGCAATACTAGGATCTGGCTTAAACCAAAGCCCACTAGTACTGCCTGCCCGAACATCATACGCACACAAGTGTACGTAAGTGATCGCAGCCCTGCCGTAAAACCATACGGCCTCTACACGTTTCGCTCAGTGCAGGGAAACTCACTGTGTGGGACTCTAAAGACTCGACACTACGCTGGCAGTGGGTTTAACCACAGACCGCAAGCGGCACTAGCTGTACGTAACGGTCCCCAGGTAGATGTCGATAAGAAGGCCGATGAGGTAAACCCATCCGAACTCCTACTGAGTCTGTATGTGACATTCTCCGTACAGTCCGGTCTGTTCGTCTGATACATCGCATGTCGGGCCTAAGGGGGCGGCAAGCGTCAGACCCCTAATAGCGGTACAAGTCGTGTCGGAGTGAAGCCCAGAACACCCTGAGATAACACTGGAACCTACCAGTATATCCCGCTTGCCCTGGCCAGGGACTACTTGTGTAATGGCTCTCCTAGACACAGCGCGATGTCAACCCCCAATACCGGGAGAGACGAATCCTGTCTAACCGTCACTGCCTCCAAGTGCTTCGGGACTGCTCCCAACTATTACCTGTTTGCACGACTCGGTAGAGCCGTGGTAGGGTAGCAATCAAAGAACAGTGGGAACACACTCGAGGCGAAGTGACAGTGTCAAGTCAGCGGACTAAGCTGTACTCATGTCACCTGGGAACTGATAACTGACGATAGGTATAATACCAACCATTAGTTCCCGACGAGTCCTGTCCAGTGTACTCGTAACCTAACGAGCACCCGCATACTATCTCAAGTACGACGTACCGACGGCTGTGGGAAAGACCGTCTCCCGTGCTGGGATGAGAAGCGCATACGCTAGTCTACTCCGGAGCATCGATGCCCTATCTCGATACTCTCACGACTAGGGACATGTATAAGGATGTGCTTGTAGATTACCCAGCCCCCACGAGTGTGATCGCCATCACAACGCCGGTAGTCAAGCAAAGATCCTAAGGGCTCTATTAATGCGTATAGGTGATAATAAATAAAGACACATGTACACATTAAAGCAGAGACAAACCAAGTAGCATACTACTATATTGAGCAAGATTGTCTGTATAACTGTGAATATCCCAAGCTTCCATCAAGTAATATACATACTAGTATGATACAGTAATGGCCTCTAGGGCATATACACTAACAATCTCCCACTTGCACTAAGGCCATGTACTGGCGTATCGAAGACCTATCATCTCGATCAGCCGCTCGAACTGAGTCTGGGGTAAAGCCTTCGTGAATGGGTCCGCAGTGTTGTCCTTTGTGTCCACTCTCCGCACCTTGATCTCCTGTCGATCAATGATCTCCCTGATCAGGTGATACCGCCTTAAGATGTGCCTGGAATTCTGATGGGACCTTGGTTCCTTCGTTAAAGCTATAGCCCCATTGTTATCGCAATACAAAGGTATTGGGTCAACAATGGACGGAACCACCTGAAGTTCACTATTGAACTTCTTCATCCAGACCGCCTCTTTTGCGGCATCGCTTGCAGCAATGTATTCAGCCTCCATCATCGAGTCTGCGACGGTTTCCTGCTTGGAACTCCTCCAACATACCGCCCCTCCGTTGAGGGTAAACACAAAACCCGAGACGGACTTGCTGTCATCTTTGTCACTCTGGAAGCTTGAATCGGTAAAGGACTCGACCCGGAGGTCTCCATTACCGTAAACCAGGAACATCTCCCTTGTCCTTCTCAGGTACTTGAGAATGTTCTTCACTGCTGTCCAGTGGTCCTCCCCTGGGTCTGACTGATACCGGCTAACCGCGCTCAACGCGTAAGCTACATCTGGTCTTGTACATAGCATCGCATACATTATAGATCCTACCGCCGAAGCGTAGGGTATAGTGCTCATGCGAACCCTCTCCTCGTCAGTCTTAGGAGACATCTTCTTGGAGAGGGTAATTCCGTGCAATGCGGGTATGTTACCGCGCTTGGAACCCTCCATACTAAATCTCTTTAGTACGGTCTCTATGTACCTGGACTGTGAAAGTCCCAATAGTCTCTTGGATCTATCTCTATGGATCTTGATCCCCAGAATGTACGAGGCATCACCCAGGTCCTTCATGGAGAACATTTGTGACAAAAATAGCTTGACCGATTGTAGCATAGGAACATCATTTCCTATCAAAAGAATGTCGTCCACGTACAAGACTAGGAATACGACAGTTCGTCCTACAATCTTCTTATAAACACAGGGTTCATCTTCGTTCTTGATGAAATCAAATTCCTTGATTGCCTCATCAAAACAGATGTTCCAGCTCCGCGATGCCTGCTTTAATCCATAAATGGATTTAAGCAACTTGCACACCTTTCCGCTGCTCCCACTGTCTACGAAACCTTCTGGTTGATCCATGTAAACGCACTCTTCCAAACAACCGTTTAGGAAAGCCGTTTTAACATCCATCTGCCAGATTTCATAGTCATGGAAGGCATCAATGGCAAGTAGGATCCGAATAGATTTGAGCATAGCCACCGGAGAAAAAGTTTCATCATAGTCCAAACCAGGTCTTTGACGAAAACCTTTTGCAACGAGTCTAGCTTTATAGGTTTCCACCTGCCCATCTACACCAAGTTTCCTTTTGTAGATCCATTTGCATCCAACGGGTGTTACCCCAGGTGGAGCAATATCCAAGGTCCACACTTTATTGGCGTACATGGACTCCATTTCGGATTGCATTGCTTCCTGCCACTTATCAGGGTCCCTACTGATAATGGCCTGCCTGAAACTGGTAGGGTCATCTTCTTCCAAGATGCAATCCTCTCGATCCCCGTCTATGAGAAAACCGTAGTATCTCTCGGGCGGTTGAGAAATCCTACCAGATCTGCGGAGTGGCTGAGGTTCGTTTGGGGTCACTGAATTTTCTGGTTCTGCTAAATCCTCAGTTTGAGTTTGTGGATCAGATATTTCATCCAGTTCTACCGTGCTCCCACTTATTTCTTTTGCAAGAAATTGCCACTCTAAAAAGGTGGCGCGGCGAGCAACGAACACCTTCTGTTCCTCAGTGTGGTAGAACAGATATCCCAGAGAATTTCTAGGATATCCCACAAATTTACATAAAACTGACCGTGCCTCAAGCTTGTCTGGTTTTTGTACTTTTACATAGGCCGGACAACCCCATATCTTAATCCGTTCTAGATATGGTTTCTTACCACTCCATATTTCATATGGAGTCTTAGGCACGGATTTAGACGGAACCTGATTCAGTAAGTATGCCGCTGTATCTAGCACAAGTCCCCAGAATGAAAGAGGTAACTCAGCATCACTCATCATGGATCGAACCATATCCAATAGGGTACGATTCCTTCTCTCCGATACACCGTTGTGCTGTGGTGTATAAGGAGGAGTGAGCTGAGAGAGAATACCATTCTCTTTTAAGTAATCTCGGAATTCCGTGCTTAAGTACTCCCCTCCTCTATCAGACCGGAGGATCTTGATACTTTTGCCTGTCTGGTTCTCTACTTCGTTTCTGAATTCCTTGAATTACTCAAAAGTTTCAGATTTGTGTTTCATCAGATACACATATCCGAACCTAGAGAGATCGTCAGTGAATGTGATGAAGTACGAGAACCCACCCCTTGCAAGTATAGACATCGGACCACACACATCACTGTGTATGAGTCCCAAGAGCTCTCTTGCTCTTTCTCCATGTCCGGTGAACGGAGATTTGGTCATCTTCCCTTTGAGACAAGACTGACAAGTTTCATAAGATGAAAACTCGAACGCATTCAAGAGTCCATCTTTATGCAACTTACTCAGTCTTTTCTCTCCGATATGACCAAGTCTACAATGTCACAAGTAGGATTCATTCGTATCTGAATTCTTCCTCTTGCGTGTGTTTTGTATATTGAGAACTATATTCTGATTTAGAACGTAGATACCATTACACAGTGTACCCTCTGCAACCAGTACCTTATCAAGGCAAATGTTCATGATATTCTTTTCAAGAACAAAGTTATATCCATCTTTATCGAGTAAAGAAACTGATATGATGTTGCAAACCATGGAGGGTACATAGTAGCAATCGTTCAAAATCATAATCTTGCCATTTGGCAATACTAGGTGATATTCACCGACGGCTGCCGCATTAACTTGTGCTCCGTTCGCTACTCTGAGCGACATATCACCCGGTGCAACTTTCCTACTTTTTCTCTGTCCCTGCAATAAATTACAGATATGAGATCCTGATCCGGTATCAAGTACCCAGGAGGTAGGGCTGACCGTAAAACAGTTCTCAATTACAAGAACACCTGAAGTAGATGCAAAACCATGCTTCTTCTTCAACTGGGTATCCTGGAAATCCATACAATCCCCTTTCCCATTCTCATGACTGTTGTCACAAGTTAGAGCTGAACCAACTTTCCCCAGTCCCGAATAAGAATTCGGATCGGTCAAGCGATACCTTTTATTATCTTGATTAGGGCGTGAAAAGGTTGCTGCCTGGAGAGAGAGAAAAGAAACACTCAGCGTATGCTCGTGCAAGATTAGATTGGTTTATTAATTTATCTAACCAGGATGTCTCCCACTGTTTCCTCAAATCCTTCTTAAAACATTTTAAAAGAAGAACTAGCCGGGTTTTAATTCACGTCACAATACTTGCTTAACCTTTCAGCCATACTAGTGTCGGTACTTCGAGGGAGGTTTTCCAACGCTTTCGCAAAGTTCCTTAATTAAAGAACCTCTTTTCCCTGGGGGCGTAACCCCGCTAACACCTTTCTAGACACTTACTAGGTTTATAGCATTGATCGTTAAGTGAAATAATCTCCCGAGAGTAAACCAACTCATCAGTGGGATCGGGATCCAACTGTCATTGTGTGATAACCTAGATGGAATCCACTCTAGTCACCACACTCCAGAAGGTATGCTAAATCTGCAAGTTTCAGTTCTTTTGAAACTCCCGATGTGGTTTTTGCCCCTAACGATTCATGACCTTGACAATGCCAACATATCATGAACTGTTAGTCAAGTTCGGCCCGTCATTATCTTGATTAACTTAGACCCACCCGCACAACTCTTGACAATGCCAACATAGCTATGCGACTGTCCTAAATAATCTGAAAAATAAGGTTGCAGACAAGCAATACTTAGCTACCGATCACTACGCCTTGACAATGCCAAAATACGTAGCTCGAATACTGAGTAGTACTTGTAGGAAATGACGGAGGGCTACGGCTGGGTTTTTGGCGAAAAACCCGTTAACGTAATGAACTTGATGTCGTTGAAGGAACCTGATAACCCTTTTTGGAAAAATATAGTGGCGAAATCTTTTTGCTAAAGAGGTCACTCCCTGTGATGGGATCTCGGCTCTTTCCTCGTCGAATGAGGTGCAGGATATTCCAAATTGAATACCTCGATGCAAAGCAAGAATAATCGACTATAGAGAAGTTATTATCCTGACGCAAACTTTTGTCCAAGGGGTCACTCCCGGTGAAGGGATCTCGGCCCTTGCCTCGTCGACTGAGCTGCTGGGCATTCACAACCGAATACCGCGATGCAAAACAAAAATGAACGTCCTTGCAATAACAGCTTTTTGAAAAATTGTTCCAACAACGTCTTTTAGGTTTATTTTCTTGCATTAGTTCTTTTAATGCGTCCCATCATTTAAATCCTACCATTGCAGAAAACAACCAAAATATGACGTACGCTTATGCCATTCGCATTCGCCACGGGGCCCCGTCATCACCCGTTAGGTTACTTAACTAACGACAGAGCGGGGGCTGGGCTAGCGCGGCTGTAAAACATAAGCAACGCCTAAATAGTTATAAATATAGCAATGATAGACATTACAGATCACAGATGAACACTTTGGATATACTAGGAACCCGCGATTCGTTCGAGCCTGCAACGAAAAACGGATTACACGGTCGCGATGAATAGCCAATACCCCACCCAAGACCCCTACGGGTGCGGCAAACTACCCGCCAAGTACCCGAAGCGAAGCAACCTCCCTCAATGCCATGAGTAGGCCACTCGGCACTTCGAGCTACCCGGTAGTTTGTGCACCCCCTCCATGGGTCTATGCTAGGAGCAAAAACAGTAAAAAGAATTATACAATGACGGCTACAACCCCGACCCGTTTGTGCGGCCATACAAATAATATTACATCAATTTACAAATTTATTACATGAATGAAAGAAAAAGAAACTCTCATCTCACATCCACCCCGGCTATTCATCCGCGACAATCCAACGAGTTCATATACACAAGCCATCAAGAACAATCACAGATCACAGATATGTATAACCCCGACTAATCGACATATAGCGATTAGCCGACGTTCAATACATCAGAACATCACAGATATAACCAACATAGTCAAAGTGTAGTGAAGTTCGGAAAAAATACGGAATTATAGGCCCCCAAAAACAAATTTCTATTCTGGAAAATCTGGGCACATATAATATATCTTAAAAATCCTAAAACCATGTCAGAAACACTCTGCACCAAAATCGATGCAGCAACTCACCAAGTTGGCCGCGCTTCCGCGGCAATAGCTAGCTATTGATTGCCGCGGAAGCGCGGCGCTTTGGTGGAGTCGTTGTCTCGTTTTTGGTGGCTTTCTTCTAAAAACCCTGAGATGATTTTTGGAGTATAACAAATTTTGTTTTGACCAGAAAAAATTTTAACAGAAACTCAGGTTTTTGTAACTTGGTTTTTTCGATTTTTCCGTTTCGAACTTCGATACACTTTACTACCAAGCTAGTTTATGTTTAGTTAGGCTCTGATACCACTGTTAGGTCCACGTTACCTTTCCCGGTACTTTCGGGGATGCGGAAACGGTAAAACAAAAAAATTTCTAAACATTGTAACATGGACCGTAAAAGCCGGATCTTTGCTAAACTAAACTAGCATACTTGCAAAGAAGAGTTAACTACTCGGCAAAGTGGTTATACCTCAACTTGAACTCCTTCTCTTCTTGTTGTCCTTCTTCTTTGTTGTTCTTCTCTTCTTGTTGTTCTTCTCTTTGCTTGCTCAATGGTTGATCCGGACTTCGGTCACCTCCGGGGCCTCCTTGAGTCGAAGACGATCCACCCGAGAGATGTACACCGAGCTCCACCTCGAGCCGAGGTAACTAGGGCAAGAAGATAGCTAATCTAAAAGCCATAGGTTGTGTAGAAGTGATGAAGGGATGGCTTTGTCTTTGTGAAATCTTTATCTCTCAACACATGAGATCAAAAGAGAAATCAAGAGGAGGAAGAAGAAGGAATTTTTTCTTGCAACCATGGAGCTTCTCATTTCAAGAGAGAGAATGAGAATAATATTATGAACAAAAGAAAAACAACCATGGTTGCAAATAATGCACCAACATTATCATTACTAATCCCATCAAGATAAAGGTGATGGCTACAAATGACATGACCATTATCATAACTAAAGAAAAAGAAAACCAAAGAATACTTTAGATCTTCTAAGAAGATCCAAGTCAACTTTGGTCAAATGGTCAACAAAGTCAAGATGGTCAAATGGTCAATGCAATTAGCCATAACAAAATTATCAATGAAAGGATTAGTAAATAATGTCCCCGTCTCATAATGGTTTTGACCAAACGAACTGTCGAAACCCTAATGAGTCGGCCTCAAAATGGTTTTGACCGAATCAACTGTCAAAACCCTAATGAGCCTGCCACATAGCGGTTTTGGCCGAAACAACTGCCAAAACCCTAATGAGGCACCTCCTCCTTCATCGCTCCGGAAAACTGTGCATACACACCTGTATCCGTATTCCGTAGAATGCGGATGCGCAGAAGACAAAACAAATCCTTCCGTGCAATACTAGGATCTGGCTTAAACCAAAGCCCACCAGTACTGCCTGCCCGAACATCATACGCACACAAGTGTACGTAAGTGATCGCAGCCCTGCCGTAAAACCATACGGCCTCTACACGTTTCGCTCAGTGCAGGGAAACTCACTGTGTGGGACTCTAAAGACTCGACACTACGCTGGCAGTGGGTTTAACCACAGACCGCAAGCGGCACTAGCTGTACGTAACGGTCCCCAGGTAGATGTCGATAAGAAGGCCGATGAGGTAAACCCATCCGAACTCCTACTGAGTCTGTATGTGACATTCTCCGTACAGTCTGGTCTGTTCGTCTGATACATCGCATGTCGGGCCTAGGGGGGCGGCAAGCGTCAGACCCCTAATAGCGGTACAAGTCGTGTCGGAGTGAAGCCCAGAACACCCTGAGATAACACTGGAACCTACCAGTATATCTCGCTTGCTTTGACCAGGGACTACTTGTGTAATGGCTCTCCTAGACACAGCGCGATGTCAACCCCCAATACCGGGAGAGACTAATCCTGTCTAACCGTCGCTGCCTCCAAGTGCTTCGGGACTGCTCCCAACTACTACCTGTTTGCACGACTCAGTAGAGCCGTGGTAGGGTAGCAATCAAAGAAAAGTGGGAACACACTCGAGGCGAAGTGACAGTGTCAAGTCAGCGGACTAAGCTGTACTCATGTCACCTGGGAACTGATAACTGACGATAGGAATAATACCAACCATTAGTTCCCGACGAGTCCTGTCCAGTGTACTCGTAACCTAACGAGCACCCGCATACTATCTCAAGTACGACGTACCGACGGCTGTGGGACAGACCGTCTCCCGTGCTGGGATGAGAAGCGCATACGCTAGTCTACTCCGGAGCATCGATGCCCTATCTCGATACTCCCATGACTAGGGACGTGTATAAGGATGTGCTTGTAGATTACCCAGCCCCCACGAGTGTGATCGCCATCACAACGCCGGTAGTCAAGCAAAGATCCTAAGGGCTCTACTAATGCGTATAGGTGATATAATAAATAAAGACACATGTACACATTAAAGCAGAGACAAACCAAGTAGCATACTACTATATTGAGCAAGATTGTCTGTATAACTGTGAATATCCCAAGCTTCCATCAAGTAATATACATACTAGTATGATACAGTAATGGCCTCTAGGGCATATACACTAACAATTACTTAGTATCTGAGACGAATGGATTATTATTATAGATATGATATATAATAAACATCGCTTATATTTTACACCCGCGCTAGTCCCGTCCCGCTATGCCGTTAGTTAAGTAACCTAACGGTGCATAACAGGACACTGTGGCGAATGCGGATGGTATAAGTATACGTTCTATTTTCGTTTCTTTTCTGTGATGGCTTAGGAACTTAAATGATGGGATTACATTAATGAGATTAATGTAAAGTAAAAGAAACCTAAAGATGTTGTAGAATCGGATTTGAAACCCACTCGGCTTTTTTTTTAATGAAAAATGCAAGTTTCAAAAGATGCGGAGCTTAAGCCACTCCTTTTCTAAACTGTTTTGATTCTACAACGAGATCAAGTTCAAATCGGTAAAGGTTTTCATAAAAACCATCCGCAACCCTCCGTCATTTTAGGAAGCAGAGTACTTAGTATTCGTTCTGCGTATTTTGATCATAGTCAAGGCGTAGTGTTCGGTAGCTAAGTGATGTCTTCCTACAAGGCATACGATGCGATCAGTTAGGACATTCATGTGATTATGTTGATCATAGTCAAGGGTCATATGGGTGGGTCTAGTTAATCTCGAAATGACGGGTAGAGCTTGACTAGTGCTTGTGATATTTTGACCATAGCCAAGGTCATAAGCATCTAGGGGTAAAAACCATATCGGGAGTTTCAAGAGTTGAAATTTGCAATGAGATTGCATACCATCTATATGATAGTTGGATCCCGATCCCACTGTGAGTAAGAGTTACTCCCAGGAGAGTTTTGCACTTTACAATTAGCTAATCCAGTAGGTGTCTAGAAAGCTGTTAACAGGGTATGACCTCTGGGAAAACGAGGTTTATTTTAATTAGGTCCGTGCGAAAGCACGGGGAACCTCCCTCAAAGTACCGACACTGGCCTGGCTGGCCGGTTAGCGAAACTGTAGAATGTAAATAATCCTGGCTAGTTTTCTTTTCATGTTTTGAAAGAAAATTTGATTAAAGCAGTGGGAGACATCGATTAGATAAGATAATAACCAATCTAATTCTTTGCAAGAGTATTTCGCTGAATGTATTTTTTCTCTCTCCTAATGGTAGATACCGATGACGGGACTTAAGTTTCAACTAGAGAAAAAAAACTGACTGGACTGAACTATAAAGAATGGTTGAGGAACTTGAACATTGCACTCGCATATGATAAAGTATCATATGTCCTCATAACCAAAGCCCCACCCATCCCAGGACCTGAATCATCTGTTTTGGATAAGGAGATCCGAAAAACATGGGATATTGACTGCAACACGGCCAAGTGCCTCGCGCTTGCTTCTATGGACAACATCTATCAGAAACAACACGAGAAGATAGATGTGCAATCCATCTTTCTTCATACAAAGGAGTTGTATGAAGAGCAATCTCGTACTTTGAGATACGAGGCATCTCGGAAGCTGTTTCAGATGTGAATGGCCCCTGGTGCATCAGTAGGAGAGCATGTTTTGAAGATGATTGGTCTTATAGAAGAACTCGAGGAACTGGGATGGACAATGGATAATGAGCAATATACGGATATTGTTCTGCGGTCTCTCCCCCTCGTATTTGCTCCGTTCATAATGAATTTCAATATGAACGATTTGGAGAAATCATTGCCTGAACTTCTCAATATGTTGAGAATGTTAGTGTATATGCCCAAGAGGCCATTACTGTATCATACTAGTTTGTATATTACTTAATGGAAGCTTGGGATATTCACCTTGTATAAACAATCTTGCTCAATATAGTAGTATGCTACTTGGTTTGTTTCTACTTCAATGTGTACATGTGTTTATTTTAGTATATCACATATACACATTAGTGGAGCCCTTAGGATCTTTGCTTGATTTCCAGCGTTGTGATGGCAGTCACACTAGTGGGGGCTGGGTAATCTATAAGCACATCCTTATGCAGGTCCCTAGTCGCAGGACTATCGAGACAGGGCATCGATACTCCGGAGTAGACTAGCGCATGCGCTTCTCATCCCAGTGTGGGAGATGGTCTGTCCCACAGCCATCAGTACGTCGTACTGGAGATAGTATGTGGGTGCTCGTTGGGTTACGAGTACACTGGACAGGACTCGTCGGGAACTGATTGGTTGGTATTATACCTATCGTCAGTTATCAGTTCCCAGGTGACATGAGTACAGCTTAGTCCGCTGACTTGACACTGTCACTTCGCCTCGAGTGTGTTCCCACTGTACTTTGATTACAACCCTACCACGGCTCAAAAGAGTCATGCAAACAGGTAGTTTTTGGGTGCAGTCCCGAAGCACTTGGAGGCAGTGACGGTTAGACAGGATTCGTCTCTCCCGGTATTGGGGGTTGACATCGCGCTGTGTCTAGGAGAGGCATTACACGAGTAGTCCCTGGCCAGGGCAAGCGAGATATACTGGTAAGTTTCCAGTGTTATCTCAGGGTGTTCTGGGCTTCACTCCGACATGACTTGTACCGCTATTAGGGGACTGACGTTTACCGCCCCCTAGGCCCGCCATGCGATGTATCAGACGAACAGACCGGACTGTATGGAGACTGTCACATTCAGGCTCAGTAGGAGTTCAGATGGGTTTCACCTCGTCAGTCTTCTTGTCGGCATCTACTTGGGGACCGTTACTCACAGCTAGTGCTGCTTGCAGTCTGTGGTTGAACCCACTGCCAGCGTAGTGTCGAGTTTTTAGAGTCCCACACAGAAAGCTATTCGCCTTTAGGCAAAAGAGTAGAGGTCGCATGGTTTTGCGACAGGTCGCATGGTTTTGCGACAGGGTTCGGTCACATCCGTGCACCTGTGCACATTTGGTGTCCGGACAGTTAACACTAGCGGGCTTTGGTTTAAGCCAGATCCTAGTGTACGTTTTGGGATTGGTTTTTTCTAGTATGTATTCGTGTTCCTCGGAACGCGGATGCGGGTGTGTATGCACAGTTGACGGAGAGACAGAGGCAGAGGATTCTCATTAGGGTTGTTGACTGTAGACTATTGACTTTTTGCTCAACCCTAATGAGAATATGATATATGATTAACAATAATATTAATTAAGTACTATAGTGACATGGTTGTTGAGGGGTTGACTTTGTTGACTTGTTGACTTTGTTGACCGGTTGACTAGGTTGGACTCGTTGACCATCATCATGACAATAGCTATCATTTCATGGCAAAGACTTTTGCTTGCTTGTTTATCTTGTGCAAAATGAGTGCATGAAATGATATGGCTATTGTAGCTTAAACCATCACATAATACTTGATTGCTATTATTGGTTATGATGGGTTTGGATTATGATAGCCAAGAGAGAAAAGTCTTGCTAATTCTCTCATTTCCTTTCTCTCTCTTGTGTTTGAGCTCTCATCCTCTTCCTCTTGCTCTCCCTCTCTCTAGTCTATGGTTCACTTGTCTCATGTGTTGAGAAGCAAGAACCATAGAGAAAAATCCCAACACACTCTCCTCTACTCACTCTAGTTCATAAGGTTTAGCAAACCGAGTGAACTATTTTCTTCAAAGCTCGAAGAAGAAGCCAAAGGTAGAAGCTTTCGGGTGGATCGATCTTCGGCGCAAGGAGACGACGGAGTGAAGCCGATCCGTATACCATCGAGAGTCAAAGATGAAGGAGTTCAAAAAAGAAAGGTATAACCCCCTAACCGAGTAGTTAACAACTCCTAGTTAGGTTGTTAGGTAGATAGTTTAACAAAGATCCGGTTTGAGTCCATGTTGCCGCCTCTAGAAAATTGTTTTTCGTCAAATTCCGCATGCCCGTAAGTACCGGGAGAGGTAGCATGGACTTACAGAGAAGTGCAGAGAGCACGCTGAAAACAGCGAAGACTCCCGCTCTGTTTGCTGGGCCATCTTTTTCTTCCGTCCCAAAAGCCAAGGCCAAGGGAAAGAAGAAGAAGAAGTCCTTCAAACCGAAAGGTGGAGTCCAAAAGGCGAAGGGGAAAGACAAAATCAGGGCCGCGGGAAGTGGAAAAGGGGAATGTTTTTTCTTCCACAAGACGGGACATTGGAAACGGATCTGTGCTTTGTATCTTGCTGATCTCAAGAAGAAGAAGCATGCTGATGCTTCCACTTCAGGTGTGTTTGTAACTGAAAACTGTTTTTCATTAAACTCTGCATCTTGGGTATTAGATACCGGTTCTGGTTCTCACATCTGCAATTCTGTGCAGGGGTTGAGAAATAATAGAGTTTTGAAGACTGGAGACCATACTCTGCGGGTTGGAAATGGTTCCAATGTACATGCTGTATCCGTAGGAGTGGGTTTGCCTTCGGGTTGTATATTGGTTTTGAACCCGTGTTATTTTGTACCAAGTATGCTATGTAATATAATATCCGTTTCTTTGTTGGACAATGAAGGATATCATTTTGTGTTGCAGAACAATGTTATGAACATTAACTTGAATCAACAGTTGATTGGGTATGGTACATTGAATAACGGTATTTACGTCCTGAACCAACACACAGTTTTCAATATACAACATACTAATAAAAGAAAGTTTTCAGATATAAATGAAGCTTTTCTTTGGCATTGTAGACTTGGTCATATTAATGAAACAAGACTATGTTAGTTATATGTATGCCCTAGAGGCCATTACTGTACATTGGATGTATATTGTAGTGGATGCTGGGACATATATAGGTAGGACTTTCTTGCTCGACATGATAGTACGCTATCTGGTTGCTCTTTATCTTAACATGTATACTTTCTGTCTCTCTGATTACATGTTGATAAAGACCTTAGGATGTGTACTCGACTTCCAGGACTATGATGCAGATCATACTAATGGGGCCTGGGTAGCCAATGAGTACATCCTTCATTGTTCCTAGTCGTGGGAATGTCGAGACGGGGCATCGATATTCCAGAGTAGACTAGCGCATATCTTCTCGACCCATGCGATGGGCGATGGATGATCCCATATCCATTGGTGTTTGACATCGAAGATAGTATGCGGGTGCTCAGTGGAGACTGGGTACACTGAACGGACTCGCCGAGAACTCCCAGATGGTATTATACCTCACGTCAGATGGCAGTTCTCTGGTGACACTGGTACAGCTTAGTCTGTTGACCCGAGATCGTCATAGAGTCATGTGTGTCTCCCACTGTGCTTTGATTTCCACCCTACCACGGCTCTACTGAGTTGTGCAAACAGGTGGTTATTGGGTACAGTCCCGATTCACATGGAGGCAATGAGCGATAGGAGGGGATTCGTCTCTCCCGGTATTGGGGGTTGATGCTGCGCTATGCTCGACTGGCCATAACAGGAAATCCCTGGCCAGGGTTGCAGTGATATACTGGTAAGAGTTATCAGTAGTTTCACGAATGTTATGGACCTTACGTCGGCATGACTTATCGAGCTATTGGGGTCTGACGTTTACCACCCCTAGGCGAGATATGCGACATATCAGACGAACAGACCGGACTATACGGTAAGTGTTACTGGTTGGATTCACAGAAGTGTGAGCGGGCTTGCTAGTCGATATTCTGATCGCTCAATACCCGGGTGGCCGTTACGTTTAGCAGACCGCTTGCGGCTTGTGGATGTTTGATATGATCATCATCCGCTGCCGGCGTATTGACGAGTCTTTAGAGTCCTACACAGAGGTTTCCTGGCTCAAGCGAAACGAAATAGGAGCGCATATGAGATATGTGCGGGACCGAGAATAATGCGTGTATGTGATACCGTATTCTATTCTCGCGATGAATGTATCGATTGGTTGTATGCGATATAACCTAGTTATCGAATCAAGGATTGATTCGATAAGCCGATACATTGGATACTAGTCGGTTATATACGATATGACCGGATCGTTAAATCAAGTGTTGATTTAATGATTTAATGTATAATTATGTATTTGATATATTACTTTGCATTAACTAGTATTGGTTCACTTTAAATGGATTTTCTCACTTGAATTGTGCAAGTTGTATATGTGATATATTTTTTGTGCAAATCATTGTATCACGTTTGATGATACATGTATACTTAGTTAAGTGTATGATTAAACTATGGTTGTGTAATGGTTAGGGTTTTGTATTTATTAACTATTTATTTATTTATTCATTCTTCATTTGGAATGAAAATAAAATGGTTGATCTTTTTGTTCTTTTCTTTGAAGCTTCAAGAAGGTTTGACCATTTTGTCTTCATCTACAAATCCTAACCATTCACTAATCCTAGTTGATTCTCTACACTTAACTAAGGGTAAGATTATGATAAGTATTGATTTTATTATCTATTTTAAAATAACTTATCATATCTTCTTCTTCTTCTTCATCTTCTTCAACATGAAGAAAAAGCTAGCTACTCCAATGGCAAGTGATGAAAACTAGTGAGAAATCCAAAACTAAAGTCTAGCCACTTCCTATTTCTTCATCCTCTACCTCATGCCAAGTTGTATAGGGTGTATCCTTCATAAGTTTTCAACGCTTGGTGAAGTTGGAGCTTGTTCTAGCGATGCCTCGGCGTAGATCATCTTCGGCATCGAACCGACGATCAAGCCCGCCTATTCTTCGATGATGCCAATGCTAGAGCCCAAGATTCGATTTGGACAGCGGAGGGAGATCATCGCGGAGCTGTGGAGGTGGAGAACCGGATCTACAAAGGTTGTATTTCCGTATTCTAGTAGTTAAGTGTTAACTAGTTTGTTTTATCGCCTATATATATCTAGTCAACGATCCGTTCTAGGGTTTCTCGGCACCGTATTTTTAGAAATTTTCATGGATGATGACTTGTGAGACCTCACTAGGGTGCCTAGGAACCTTTCAGTGGTATCAGAGCCTAGCTAGAGCCTTAGGCGATGTCCCGACGGAGTTAGAAGTCCGATCGACCCAAAACCCCGACTTGAAAAATGCTCTCTGGACAATTCTGTAAAATGTGGATTTTTGTAGATTAAAAATATGCAGAGAAATGTGCAGGAAATTCTATGAAAAACTGCAGAAAACGACAGCCTAACTCTACAGTACGACCGCGGAACAGCGGCGTTTACCCTACTTTTGCGGCGGTTCCGCGGCCGTCTGTGATGATCAGGCTGTGGGTTTTCTTCAGTTGTTTCTGTTGATATTTCTTGTGTGTTCTGGATGTTTTTATTATTTATTCCAGAGTTGTATTTTCTTGGTTGTATTGGGGACTCGGTGTATTCGATCGGACTGTCTAATTTTTGTCAGTGTGGCTTTCCGGATAAATTTGTTGAATATGTTAAAAAGTTCGACCGGATATAAATACCCATTTTTTCCCCTGCCGGGAAATTTCCAATTGTTGGATTTTTCCGTAGTTTAACGACGTTCTAAGTAGTGCAAGTAACTCGATGGACCCTCTAGAAGACAACAAACCTTAACTCGATTATGTGACCGTCTTGAACTGCCCTTTGAACCTTCAGGTTTGGGGCAGTACGGCGTGCCACATGTGTGGCGTTGGCTTGACCCTTCTACGGCTGGACCGTTGGTACTGAGGCACGAACTGAATGTTGTTAGACTTATTTCATGTGTTGAGCTGTATCGGGAAAATTTGGGTGTTCGATTGTTCGATCGAAAAGTTTAGCATTTTCTATTTATCCGGAATGTGATACAACATTTGGAATTCACAATAAGTTATGAGATAACTGAATGAATGTTATAAACATAGCAGTTTAGTCTCACTTGATCGGTTGCCACGGAATTTTGATGTGATCAAAAGTCCGTCGCAATCACGTAGCGTACGCAGATACTCGCCGGATAAACTTAATAGACAGCCTCACCCCATAGCCCCGACCAAGTGACTGTAGGAGAATCCCGTCGCCGAAAGCATCCGTTCGGGTGCTCGCGCAGCGGTGTTCCGCCTTGGTGCGCTTTGTCGACGGCGTCGGGGGTGCGGCTGCCTACTAAAGTTTGCGACGAGCATTCGATCAGAATGTCGGGAATCCTGTTGAATTGCCCGACTTGATATTGAAAAGTTTTTTTGATTTTGAGACTAAAATGCGGGGTTTATAATTGTTAGGCATGCGATGTCTAAGTAATTCATTTGGTCAGGCATGCGATGTCTGAGGAGGTTGCGGATTCCAACTGTTGTAGTTTTACACTTTCTTTTCTGTGACCGTAAGTGTAATATGTGATATCGCCGGTTTCGTTGCTATATGTCAACGACAATTGGGATGGACATATTTACTTACGTTGATGACATGCGATGTTATGTGTTGCTGGATATGTTATATTGGATCGTCGTGTTTGAATAGCCGGGGTTTTTTTTGTGAGATGAGTGTTTTTTTCATTTTCATTCATGTAAAAACTTGTATGTAATATTCTTTTATTGGGGCACATCCAGGTTGCGGAAGTTGTCACCGTTGATGTATATTATTTACTTTTCTGCACTAGGATAGACCCAAGGAGGGGAGCACAAGTAACCGGGTTCTGGGGTCCAGTGGGAGACCAACTCGAGGAGTCGAGTCCGGGTCTCTTAACCCTAGAATTGGTAGGGTTGCTTGCCGCTCTCGTAGGGGTCTAGGGGTGTGGGATTGTCTATTCATCACGACCGTGGAATCCGTGTTTTATACTGGCTCGTATTGAAAACACGGACGTCCTAGTATATCCAATATTTCATATGTTTCTTCTGCTGTGCTTTATCTATGATGTGATCATGCGATGTTCTGTGCTCTGTTCAGATAGATGTAGTATATAGTATATATATGATATATTATATAGACGTTACTTATGTTTTACACCCGCGCTAGCCCTGCCCCGCTCTACCGTTAGTTACCTAACCTAACGGTGCACGAGGGGACATCGAGGCGAATGCGGATGGCATAAGTGTACGTCATATTTATCTGTGATGTTTAGGTAATTTAAATGATGGGATATTCATTAATGAGATTAATGAAAGAAAATAAACCTAATTGATGTTGTGGAATCGAATTTCAAAATAAAACAGGTAGCTACAGTTCTTGCTTTGCATCGTGGTGTTCCTTGTAGAACATCCTGCACCTTATTCGATAAGGAAAGGACCGAGATCCCTTCACCGGGAGTGACTCCTTTAGCAATAACTGGCAGATGCTACAACCCTCGGTTTGTCTTTTGATCGCTTCTATAGTTTCTTCTTTGCACGGTGATATATATGATATATCCCGCACCTCATTCGACGAGGAAAGGGCCGACGATCCCTTCACCGGGAGTGACCCCTTTAGCAAAACTAGAAAAGCCTCAAAAACATTCCATTTAAAAACCATTTGATTCCGCAACGAGATCAAGTTCAAAGCGTTAAAGGTTTTCACAAAAACCAGCCGCAACCCTCCGTCATTTTAGGAAGTAGAGTACTTAGTATTCGTGCTGTGTTTGTTGACCATAGTCAAGGCACAGTGTACGGTAGCTAAGTGATGTCTTCCTACACCGCATATGATGCGATTAGTTAGGACAGTCGCGTGACTTTGTTGACCTTAGTTAAGGGTCATGTGGGTGGGTCTAATTAATCACGAAATGACGGGTAGAACTTGACTAGTACTTATGATTTGTTGACCATAGTTAAGGTCATAGGTGCTAGGGGTAAAAACCTTTATCGGGAGTTTCAAGTGTTGAAATTTGCAATGAGATTGCATACCTTCTATATGATAGTTGGATCCCGATACCCACTGCGAGTAATTGTTACTCCTGGGAGAGTTTTGCACTTTGCAATTAGCCGATCAAGTAGGTGTCTAGAAAGGTGTCAACGGGGTTACGCCTCTGGGAAAACGAGGTTTACAGTAATTAGGTCCGTGCGAAAGCACGGAGAACCTCCCTCAAAGTACCGACACTGGCCTGGCTGAAAGATTGGCGAGCTTGTAGAGTGTAATTAATCCCGGCTTTTTTTTTTCTTTTAGGGTTTGAAGGAAGATTTGATTAAAACAGTGGGAGCCATCCTGATTAGATAAAATATATAACCAATCTATTCTTGCACGAGCGCACGCTGAGTGTTTTCTTCTCTCTCTCTCCAGGTAGCGACCATATCACGCCTTAATCAAGATAATAATATGGATGTATTGACCGAACCCGCTTGTTGTACTGAGCTGGGGAACGTTGGTCCCGCTCCGACTTATAATTGTTATAAGACCGAGCAGGAAATAGGGGAATACCAGATTTCCTATGCCGCCCAAACGAAGAAAGTGCATATGATGCATCTCCTTCGGGTGTGTTTATTATAGAGAACTGTTTCTCAGTATCCTCTGAATCCTGGGTATTTGATACCATATCAGGATCCCAGATATGTAATCTGTTACATAGGGCTACAAAAAGGTAGAAAAACTGAGAACGGGTGATAAGTTTCATGAGGCAGAAAACGGGTCAAGTGTTGCAGCCAAGTCTGTTGGTCACTGTCACCCTGTATTACCAATACATTGATTCTGAACAAATGCTATTAGATACCGAACCTGATATACAAAACCATATCAGTCTCTTTATTAGTAAAGAAATGATATAATTTTGTATTGTTGGATAATGTTTTGAACATTTCCTATATCAAAAGTTGATCGGTTCAGGCACGTTATCTAAAAGCATTGACGTTCTAAATCAAACTACAGTTCCTTGTATACTAAACACACACAAGAGGAAGAGTTCAGAAATGAACAAATTCTTCTTGAGGTATTGTAGACTAGGTCATATCAATGCGACCCGACTAGCTGAAGTTACATTTAGATGTATATTTAAATCAGTTTGAATTTACATCTTGTGAAACTTGCCAGTCATGTCACAAAGATAAGATGACCATAGCTCTGTTTATTGGAAACAGAGAAAGAGTTAGTAAACTCTTGGGACTGATACATTATGATGTATGTAAGGTCTCCTGTCTACACATGCCAGGACTGGTTCTTTATACTTCATTACGTTCTCTGATAATCTCTCAAGATTCGGTCATATGTTCCTCTTGAAACATGAGTCCGAACCTTTTGAGATATTCACAGAATATAAGTTAGAAGTAGAGAACCAAAATACGGGTATAAGTATTATGTCCTATGATGAGATCAGGGAGGAGAATACTTGTGCATAGAATTCCTGGACTATTCTAAAGGAGAATGAGATTTTCTCTCAGTGTTACTCCTCTGAATACACCACAGCACAACGGTGTATCGGGGCGGAGCAATCACACAATATTAGATATCGTGTGCTCTATGATGAGTATTACTGAGTTACCTGTTTCCTATTGGGTGTTATGCACTTGAGAAGCTGCATACATACTGAATTAGGTTTGAATCAAATCAGTGCCTACCACTCCATATGAGATATGGTATGGGAAGAGCCCATGTCTTAAGCTAGTTAAGATTTGGGGTTGTCCGGCCTATGTTTAAAGCAAAATCCGGACAAGATCGACGCAGGATCAGTTCTGTAGAACTGGAAAGGTTCCAGCTATACAAAACTGCAGTTGATGATTTGACAGAACCAAAGGATTCTATAGTTCTCGACGAACCTCAGCCTCTCCGCCGATCTAGTAGGGTTCCTCATCCGCCTGAGAGATACCTCGGTTTCTCGATGACAGTGGGAGCGAGGAATGCATCATAAGATGATGACCCAACTAGTTTCGAGCAGGCCATCGAGAGTAGGGACTCTGTAAGAATGGCTGGATGCTTAGCGATCTGAGATGGAATCCATGTACACCAGCAAAGTATGGACTTTAGCTGCTATATCTGAAGGGTTAAATCCCCATCAGGAGCAGGTATATCTTGAGAAGATTACTTGGTATAGATGGAAAAGTTGAGACTTTCAAAGCTAGATTTGTTAAAGGTTTTCGTCATCGACCTGGCGTGGATAATGATGAAACCTTTTTCCAGTAGCTATGCTTAAGTCTATCCAGATCCTACTTACCACGGCTACATACCATGACTACGATATCTGGCGGTTGGGTGCCATGACTGCTTTTCGAAATACTGATTTAGAAGAGAACGTCTGTAAGTACACAGCCAGAGGGCTTCGTAAACAGTGGGAACAGCGGAAACGTGTGCAAGTTGCTTTACATAATGAAGCAGGCATCGCGGAGTTGGAACGTCTGTTTTGATGTGATAGTCAAAGTGTTTGACTTCATCAAAATGGTAGACGAACCTTGTATATACAAAAGGGTAGTAGAGAGTAAGGTGGTCATCTTCGTATTGTACGTAGACAACATACTCTTGATAGGAAAAGAGATTCCTATACTACGATCGGTCAATCTCCTATTATCACAAGGATTCTCCAAATAGGATCAAAGTGATACCTCGTAAATCCTGAGTTTTCATCTATGAGATAGATGTAATTGGATGCTAGGATTCTCACTAGATGTAGTGAGATGGTATCAATCGATCCTGGGGAGAATCACTGGAAGAGTTCCAGGGTGATAAAGACGACTGAATGTCAGTCACGGGCATTGTCTTTACCCTCAGTAGAGGGACGGTATGTTGGAAGAGTTCCAAGCTAGATACCGTGGCAAACTAGACGATAAAGGCTGGTAACATCGCTATTGAAGATACTACCAAAGAGGAAGTTTGGGTGTATATTGGTTCATAAGATGAACTAGGTTCTTGCCATTGTATGACAATGGAAGTGTGGCTTCGGCCCTGGAACCCTGGTCCCATCAGTGACCCAGACAAATTCTGTGGCAGCATCACCTGATCATGGAGATAGTTGATCTCCAGGTTGATCGAGGTTAGGAGAGTAGACTCAGAGGACAACACGGCGGATCCACTCACGAAGGCCTTTTCCCAGAGAGAGACTCATATGGGATGGTTGAGTATTAGATACTGCAACCACTGCTACAGATGGCCCTAGTGCAAGTGGGAGATTGTTAGTTATATGTTTGCCCTAGAGGCCATTACTGTACATTGGATGTATATTGTAGTGGATGCTGGGACATATATAGGTAGGACTTTCTTGCACGACATGATAGTACGCTATCTGGTTGCTCTTTATCTTAACATGTATACTTTCTGTCTCTCTGATTACATGTTGATAAAGCCCTTAGGATGTGTACTCGACTTCCAGGACTATGATGCAGATCATACTAGTGGGGCCTGGGTAGCCAATGAGTACGTCCTTCATTGTTCCTAGTCGTGGGAATGTCGAGACGGGGCATCGATATTCCAGAGTAGACTAGCGCATATCTTCTCGACCCATGCGATGGGCGATGGATGATCCCATATCCATTGGTGTTTGACATCGAAGATGGTATGCGGGTGCTCAGTGGAGACTGGGTACACTGAACGGACTCGCCGAGAACTCCCAGATGGTATTATACCTCACGTCAGATGGCAGTTCTCTGGTGACACTGGTACAGCTTAGTCTGTTGACCCGAGATCGTCATAGAATATTGTGTGTCTCCCTCTGTGCTTTGATTTCCACCTTACCACGGCTCTACTGAGTTGTGCAAACAGGTGGTTATTGGGTACAGTCCCGATTCACATGGAGGCAATGAGCGATAGGAGGGGATTCGTCTCTCCCGGTATTGGGGGTTGATGCTGCACTATGCTCGATTGGCCATAACAGGAAATCCCTGGCCAGGGTTGCAGTGATATACTGGTAAGAGTTATCAGTAGTTTCACGAATGTTATGGACCTTATGTCGGCATGACTTATCGATCTATTGGGGTCTGACGTTTACCACCCTTAGGCGAGATATGCGACATATCAGACGAACAGACCGGACTATATGGTAAGTGTTACTGGTTGGATTCACAGGAGTGTGAGCGGGCTTGCTCGTCGATTTTCTGATCGCTCAATACCCGGGTGGCCGTTACGTTTAGCAGACCGCTTGCGGCTTATGGATGTTTGATATGATCATCATCCGCTGCCGGCGTATTGACGAGTCTTTAGAGTCATACACAGAGGTTTCCTGGCTCAAGCGAAACGAAATAGGAGAGCATATGAGATATGTGCGGGACCGAGAATAATGCGTGTATGTGATACCGTATTCTATTCTCGCGATGAATGTATCGATTGGTTGTATGCGATATAACCTAGTTATCGAATCAAGGATTGATTCGATAAGCCGATACATTGGATACTAGTCGGTTATATACGATATGACCGGATCGTTAAATCAAGTGTTGATTTAATGATTTAATGTATAATTATGTATTTGATATATTACTTTGCATTAACTAGTATTGGTTCACTTTAAATGGATTTTCTCACTTGAATTGTGCAAGTTGTATATGTGATATATTTTTTTTGCATATCATTGTATCATGTTTGATGATACATGTATACTTAGTTAAGTGTATGATTAAACTATGGTTGTGTAATGGTTAGGGTTTTGTATTTATTAACTATTTATTTATTTATTCATTCTTCATTTGGAATGAAAATAAAATGGTTGATCTTTTTGTTCTTTTCTTTGAAGCTTCAAGAAGGTTTGACCATTTTGTCTTCATCTACAAAACCTAACCATTCACTAACCCTAGTTGATTCTCTACACTTAACTAAGGGTAAGATTATGATAAGTATTGATTTTATTATCTATTTTAAAATAACTTATCATATCTTCTTCTTCTTCATCATCTTCTTCAACATGAAGAAAAAGCTTGCTACTCCAATGGCAAGTGATGAAAACTAGTGAGAAATCCAAAACTAAAGTCTACCCACTTCCTATTTCTTCATCCTCTACCTCTTGCCAAGTTGTATAGGGTGTATCCTTCATAAGTTTTCAAGGCTTGGTGAAGTTGGAGCTTGTTCTAGCGATGCCTCGACGTAGATCATCTTCGGCATCGAACCGACGATCAAGCCCGCCTATTCTTCGATGATGCCAATGCTAGAGCCCAAGATTCGATTTGGACAGCGGAGGGAGATCATCGCGGAGCTGTGGAGGTGGAGAACCGGATCTACAAAGGTTGTATTTCCGTATTCTAGTAGTTAAGTGTTAACTTGTTTGTTTTATCGCCTATATATATCTAGTCAACGATCCGTTCTAGGGTTTCTCGGCACCCTATTTTTAGAAATTTGCATGGATGATGACTTGTGAGACCTCACTAGGGTGCCTAGGAACCTTTCAGACTAAACAAGCTACATAAAGATGGATATTTAAATCCTTTTGAATATAAATCTTATGAAACTTGCAAGTCTTGTATCAAAGGTAAAATGACCAAAACCCCGTTTACTGGACACGAAGAAAGAGCTGTGGAACTCTTAAGCCTCATATATAGTGATGTATACGGACCAATGTCTACACATGCTAGAGGCGGTTTTTCATACTTCATTACTTTTACTGATGATTTCTCAAGATTCAGACACGTGTTTTTGATAAAGCACAAATCCAAAGCTTTCGAAAAATTCAAGGAGTACAAACTTGAAGTAGAAAAACAAACAAGGTTGAGCATCAAGAAGCTTCGATCAGATCGAGGTGGAGAGTACTTAAGTACATAGTTTTCAGACTTCTTAAAAGAGAATGGGATTCTCTCTCATCTCACTGCTCCTTACACACCACAGCACAACGGTGTGTTAGAACGGAGGAATCATACCCTATTAGATATGGTACGATCCATGATGTGTGATGCTGAGTTACCGCTTTCCTTTTGGGGGCATGCATTGGAGACAACAATGTATCTGCTAAACAGGGTTCCAACCAAGACCGTGTCTACCACTCCATATGAGATATGGAGTGGAAAGAGACCATCTCTTAAAAGAGTTAGGATTTGGGGTTGTCCGGCTTTTGTTAAAAAGCAGAATCCAGACAAACTCGAGACACGATCGGTCATGTATAAATTTGTGGGATATCCAAAACATTCGTATGGATATCTATTCTACCACAAGGAGGAACAAAAGGTGTTTGTTGCTCAGTATGACACATTTTTGGAAAATGAAATCTTTACAAATAGTACTGATGGCAATGCGGTAGAACTAGAAGAGGTTCTAGAGACACAAATTACTCAGGATGAATTGGTTGAAACTGATGTTGCAGTAGAACTTCAAGAACTTCAGCCGCTCCGGAGATCTAGTAGAACTTCTCGCCCACCAGAGAGATACTATGGGTTTCTCATTGATGGTGATAGAGAAGATTGCATCACGGATGATGATGACCCAACTAGTTTTCAGCAAGCTATCACGAGTGGTGGCTCAGTGAAGTGGCTGGAAGCCATGAGATCCGAAATGGAGTCCATGTACACCAACAATGTATGGACTTTGGACGTTGCACCTCCTGGGATAAAACCCGTTGGGTGCAAATGTATTTTTAAGAGAAAGATTGGTGTAGATGGACAGGTAGAGACCTTTAAAGCAAGGCTTGTGGCGAAAGGTTTTCGTCAAAGACCAGGACTGGACTATGACGAAACTTTCTCTCTAGTAGCAATGCTTAAATCCATTAGGATTCTACTTGCTATTGCTGCTCACTATGATTATGAAATCTGGCAGATGGACGTTAAAACTGCATTTCTGAATGATGATTTAGAAGAATGCGTTTTTATGGATCAGCCGGAGGGCTTCATTGACAGTGGGAGCAGCAGGAAAGCATGTAGGTTGCTTAAATCCATTTATGGATTAAAACAGGCCCCACGGAGCTGGAACATCTGATGGGCGATGGATGATCCCATATGTCACAACCCGAAAGTACGGAACATGACCGGTACATAGACTACGAACGTCTCAAGGCGTACGTATGCTAAGTAAGCCGAAACCCAGAAATCCAAACCAAGAGAAGTAGTAGAGAATAGGAAGAACCATATCAAATCAACCTGTATGCAACATAATATACAACGCCTAAAGGCGAAGATCACAACAGAAATGGAACTCAACTAGCAAGAATCTCAAGAAATATAACATGCTACTCTATGGTCGAAAGAATAACATTACTGGTCTCTATCTCAAAAAAATACAAGTTTGGTTGATGGAACTTTTAGATACAACTGAAATATAATATACAAGGTATAATGATGGGTAAGATACAATAAACCCACCTACTAGCAAGTCACCCGAAAATAAACCGTGCCCGCAAAGCCGTAATGAAATCCGTACGGCAACACCTGCAAGAAACTGGGGCACAACGGGGGTGAGTTGCCAACTCGTGAGTAGAAAAAGATCTACGAACAGAAAATCGCATGAATAACGCAACCTAGGTCAATGATCATAATATATCCTCAAATATATGAATAACATGCAGCCTATAACAATGGCTAGGGTAATATCTAACCCGAGTGTGATCTCATGTGCCCGTGTCAGTGCCTCAGGTAGCAATATATCATATGAATGAGGTATGAATGCATGAAAACAGAATACATGTAAATGAAGAAACTGTTTTCATAAATTAGTGAGATTTCCTTTGTATTTTAAAAATGAGGTATCATAAATGAAATCAGCATCAACAGTGTCTAGCATCGACACAAAACATAAATCTCAATGTCTCAAAACCTCAGGCTCTGGCCATCCGGACTGGCCTGTATCATCAAATCTCAGTACCTCAATATCTCGAAATCTCAATGTCTCAATCTCAATATCTAGAGCGCCGTCAGTCCAGACCGGCCCCTACCATCCATCTCAAGACCACGACGGTATCCTCCGGATATCCGACGCGTCGGGTAAAATCACCGGTAGGTAGTCTCCCCCTGCCAGGCTCATCGTCATCACCACGAGCTTCTTGCCCCGGGGTACCTTACCGGGTCCACCATGTACCCGAAACGGTTCATCCAACTCCTCGAATCGGGTCTCCAAATCTATCAGCAAACTCATGGTGGACGACTCATACATCATGGGAAAAACCGCGCTTTTTATTTAAAAAGAGAAAGAAGAAGTTTGTATATGTTTTGCGGTTTTCCCCAAATCCAGAAAATCTCATGGAAATCCAAATCCAAAACCTCAATAGCACGTAAAAAGTGAATATATGCATGAGAATCCATGAATGCGGCATAACAATGAATAACAGTATGCATGAGGTAGCAGGTAATAACTATAATGTCTAAACTAACATATAAAGCAAGTACACTAATATCATGTCTAAACTATTAGCTAACAGGCTATGTCAAGCAGTAATATTTTCTAAGGTGTACGTGACATGGCAATTACCGATGAAGATGTGTGTGAGCCGGCAAGTAAGTCTACGTGGTACATACGCGTCATCGGTAATGGTGCTGGTGTCCTAACCACAAGATATCAACAGTAGAATATGAAGCATAATATAAGCATGTGATGCGGAGCAAACAACAATAATGAGCGGGAGCTGAATACTAGACGCAACGATAATTAATCTGTTTTAACCTAAAATAAGTCCTATAATGGTGCCTTTTGAAATAACACGAATCGTGGGGTTTTGAAAATAGGGGCTACGGTGTTTTTAAGAAAAGATACGTTTTTTGAAATATCCGTAGGATCCCTTAGGCTGTCTTTAAAAATACGCACAATTCTTAAGCTTTGAAATAGGTAGGAACCGAATCTAATCTAACAACTAACTAAACTAAAGGGCTACGCTATAAGCTAGACTACAGGTAAGGAAACCGCCTAACATCTGAGTCGATACATATACATACCTGTATATATATCAGTCGGTGATCCCGCCTCAATAATATCATATCCGATACCATATCTATAATCAGACATCCCAAGTCAAGAGTGCGGATCAATCATCAAGATATAGCTCGTACGTAAATCCGTCGTACGGCATCCCCAAATCTGGGTACGGGTCAATATCATATTCCTCACACTATTCCTCTGGTATCCTCTTTATCCAAGATCATAGTCTAGGGTACTGACCTATGTCTAGTACAATACTAATATCCTCAATATACTCATGATCTGACTACTGATCGACAATCTCATACAAACCGATATCGTCAGCACATATCATCATCAAGGGGTATACATCGCCCGATACGGCCTAATATCAATATCCTAGCATATTATGCCTCATATCACGATCATATGTCGACCATTTATTTATAACACTATTCACCCGTATCGCCGCCGCAAGATCCGCTATAACACCAGGACGTACCTTAAGTACGAATCCTGCCATATCACCGAGATCACAACCACAAACAAATCTCATCGACTCAGCTCAATCCCAAGTATCCTCCTCAAATCCGTATGTGAACACATAGTCCCATACCCATGTGAACATATAAATATATTCCCATACACGCACATATAAAATAAGGAATGTATGCAAGTATGTATATGTGTTTATGTGTAAGTGTAGTGCACCCACTACCTAAGGTTTCGTAACCATGCACCAATCCATCACCAATATCCATCTAAAATCATTAATAATAAATCCTAACAACATATCATAAATTGTTGGTGTGTATACGCATCCGTATACATCACCACGGACTGCGGGGGTGTTATACGCCATCCACCCGACTTCTCCCCGTAGATATAAATCTACTCACCTGGTCCTCGCTCGCCGGTGCCGACGTCACTACGCACTTGCTTGTCGTATCGAAGTACACATGGGGTACCTACATATCATAACGCACCATATCGCATTAAAATCTGACTCATGACCAAAACGACGCACGAAACCCACATAGGTCAAAACCTAAGGTTGCTTTCACAAATCGACCTAAAAACCCTCGACGTCGGCGTACAAACGCCAAACCATCGAGAAAGCTCCCAACACATTCATTTGTACAATTACAAGCACTAATTATAATATAAAATAGCTTAAAATTCACAAAAACCCCAATTTCACTTAAAAGGTCATTTTTCCGAGAATCTAGCAAGCACAAATCACCGTTTTAGTACAGAACTCGATGTATAAACGAATCTAGCGGCCACAATATTCACTAAATATCTTAAATAAGTCATAAAAATAATCCCCATAATTTAATCTCATTAAATTTCATAAACTCCAAAATTCTAGTTTGCAAACATATCAATTTTTACACTTTTTAAAGTAAATTTCACAATTCATCCATTAAGCTTAGTTTTGCATATACAATAGTATTAAACCAAAATTTATAATGCTAATAATGTCATGAAACCTTAATCATATTTTAATTTAAACCATTTAATAAATTTCCAAAAACCTAGTTAGCAATTATATAATTATCACTTTTAAATTAACAAATATGCAAACTAGCAACTTAAAATAGATTTAGCATAACATTAATATGTAAATTATATCACATAAACTAAATCTCACAACACAAAATACCAATTTAAAATCTATAGCATTTTGAAAATCGTTTCGGTGAAATTTCGGAAAATCGGTAAAATGAGGGGGTTTTCTGTAAAAAGTCAAAATATAAATATCTTATTATAAAAATTAAATATACATATTCTAGCTATGTAATTGCTATTATTTGGTGTTTATTGAGCCGCTGGTGAAATTTTAAATTTTCTGAAAAAAATATTATTTTATTATTATTTTAAGCCGTCACTAATACATTTAATTAGGGAAAATTACAAATTGGAATGAGTTGAAACAAATTTTGTGCATCATAAAACATTAAATAAAAATTTATCATGTGGTTTTTGGAACGAAATCATTTGCCAAAATGGTTTAGAAATTATTGAAGAAAAAAAGGCTTTTTTTAGCGTAAATGGATGTTTGGGGTATTGTATTTATCATTTTTCATCACCCCACACCCGTACCCACACCCACACACCCCCATTCACTTATCCCCTTGAAGAATTCAGCAGCCCCCTCTTTTGTCCCCACTTGGATTTTAAAGAAAAGAAATGAAAGAAAAGAAAAGAAAAAAGAGTAGAAAATGGTATAATTTGAGTTGACTTTGACTTGAACTAACTTTCCCCACCTCACTCTCTCTCCTCCCTCACCCAATCCCCCAAGATTTCTGGCCAAAACCTGAACCAAAACAGCCCCAAATACTTCATCTCATTTTTCCATCAAAATCCCCAAAATTTCTATCAAAAATCCACCATTTTTCTCAAAAATTCAAAGCTAATTCTAAATCCAAGGTTTACCCATTATTCTTTAGCTATTCAAGCATGGATCTTGGAGCATGAAATCATTGTTGGAGGCTAAGATTTTTGCAAGTTTGATCTCAAGCTTGTGAGGTATAATCATAACCTTATGCTTAATTTGTTGTTAAATTACTTGAATCTAGCTATTAGGTGTTAAATTAGGGTTTTAAATTTCAAGTTTTGAAATTTAAAGAAAAGGTTTTGATTACTAAGTTAGGGTTTGTTATGGAAATGAGTTGTGTTTGATTGTGTATGGTTTAGTGAGGTGGATTAATATATTTAGTTTTGTAGAAAACTAATCTAGTTGTTAATTACAAGTTGTTACTTGAAAAATGTCCAAATTAAGCTTTTTGTTGCAAACTAGTTTTTTGGATTTAATTCGAAATATGAGATTAAAAATATGGTTAGGGTTTTTATCATATTATTAACTTTATTAAGTGTAGTTTAACACTTTAGTTCATGGAAATCCAACCTAAATTGTAGTTTGTGCATTTTTGCTATGAAATTGTTAAAAAGGGTATTTTGTAAACTAGAATATTAGGATTTTTGGAATTTAATGAGATTAAATTCCGGAAATTTTTTTATACGACTTATTTAAGATATTTAATAAATATATTGACCGCTACATTCATTTAAACATCCTGTTTTGTACAAAAACGGCGAATTGTGCTTGCTAGATTTTCGGAAAAATGACTTTTTAAGCAAAATTGAGGTTTTTGTGAGTTTTAACCTAGTTTATATTAAAATTAGTGTTCGTGAATGTGCAAATGAGTGTGATTGGATTTTTCTCGATGGTTTGATGTTTGTACATCGACATCGAGGGTTGGTTTGACTATTCTTGCATGCGTAGGCGATAGGTTTGGACCTATGCGTGATACGCGTGCCGATTTGATTTTCGTATGCCGTTTCGATTTCGAATTTAATTTTAATGCGATATGGTGCATTATGATATGTAGGTACCCCCATGTGGACTTCGAGACGACAAGCAAGCGCGTGGCGACGTCGGTACCGGCTAGCGAGGACCAGGTGAGTAGATTTATATCTACGGGGAGAAGTCAGGTGGATGGCGTATAGCACCCCCGCAGTCCGTGGTGATGTATACGGATGCGTATACACACCAACAATTTATGATATGTTGTTAGGATTTATTATTGATGATTTTAGATTGATATTGGAGTTGGATTGGTGCATGGTTACGAAACCTTAGGTAGTGGGTGCACTACACTTACACATACACACATATACATACTTGCATACATTCCTTATTTCATATGTGCGTGTATGGGAATATATTTATATGTTCACATGGGTATGGGACTATGTGTTCACATACGGATTTGAGGAGGATACTTGGGATTGAGCTGAGTCGATGAGATTTGTTTGTGGTTGTGATCTCGGTGATATGGCATGATTCATACTTAAGGTACATCCTGGTGTTATAGCGGATCTTGCGGCGGCGATACGGGTGAATAGTGTTATAAATAAATGGTCGACATGTGATCGTGATATGAGGCATCATATGCTAGGATTATGATATTAGGCCGTATCGGGCGATGTATACCCCTTGATGATGATATGTGCTGACGATATCGGTTTGTACGAGATTGTCGATCAGTAGTCAGATCATGAGTATATTGAGGATATTAGTATTGTACTAGACATAGGTTAGTACCCTAGACTCTGATTTTGGATAAAGAGAATACCAGAGCAAATAGTTTTAGGAATATGATATTGACCCGTACCCAGATTTGGGGATGCCGTACGACGGATTTACGTACGAGCTATATCTTGATGATTGATCAGCACTCTTAACTTGGGATGTCTGATTATAGATATGGTATCGGATATGATATTATTGAGGCGGGATCACCGACTAATATATATACAGGTATGTATATGTATCGACTCAGATGTTAGGCGGTTTCCTTACCTGTAGTCTAGCTTATAGCGTAGCCCTTTAGTTTAGTTATTTGTTAGATTAGATTCGGTTTCTACCTATTTCAAAGCTTACGAATCGTGCGTATTTTTAAAGACAGCCTAAGGGATCCTACGGATATTTCAAAAAACGTATCTTTTCTTAAAAACACCGTAGCCCCTATTTTCAAAACCCCACGATTCGTGTTATTTCAAAAGGCACCATTGTAGGACTTATATTAGGTTAAAATAGATTAATTATCGTTGCGTCTAGTATTCAGCTCCCGCTCATTATTGTTGTTTGCTCCGCATCACATGCTTATATTATGCTTCATATTCTACTGTTGATATCTTGTGGTTAGGACACCAGCACCATTACCGATGATGCGTATGTACCACGTACACTTACTTGCCGGCTCACACACATCTTCATCGGTAATTGCCATGTCACGTACACCTTAGAAAATATTATTGCTTGACATAGCCTGTTAGCTAATAGTTTAGACATGATATTAGTGTACTTGCCTTATATGTTAGTTTAGACATTATAGTTATTACCTGCTACCTCATGCATACTGTTATTCATTGTTATGCCGCATTCATGGATTCTCATGCATATATTCACTTTTTACGTGCTATTGAGGTTTTGGATTTGGATTTCCATGAGATTTTCTGGATTTGGGGAAAACCGCAAAATATATACAAACTTCTTCTTTCTCTTTTTAAATAAAAAGCGCGGTTTTTCACATGATGTATGAGTCGTCCACCATGAGTTTGGTGATAGATTTGGAGACCCGATTCGAGGAGTTGGATGAACCGTTTCGGGTACATGGTGGACCCGGTAAGGTACCCCGGGGCAAGAAGCTCGTGGTGATGACGATGAGCCTGGCAGGGGGAGACTACCTACCGGTGATTTTACCCGACGCGTCGGATATCCGGAGGATACCGTCGTGGTCTTGAGATGGATGGTAGGGGCCGGTCTGGACTGACGGCGCCCTAGATATTGAGATTGAGACATTGAGATTTCGAGATATTGAGGTACTGAGATTTGATGATACAGGCCAGTCAATATGGCCGGAGCCTGAGGTTTTGAGACATTGAGATTTATGTTTTGTGTCGATGCTAGACACTGTTGATGCTGATTTCATTTATGATACCTCATTTTAAAAATACAAAGGAAATCTCACTAATTTATGAAAACAGTTTCTTCATTTACATTTATTCTGTTTTCATGCATTCATACCTCATTCATATGATATATTGCTACCTGAGGCACTGACACGGGCACATGAGATCACACTCGGGTTAGATATTACCCTAGCCATTGTTATAGGCTGCATGTTATTCATATATTTGAGGATATATTATGATCATTGACCTAGGTTGCGTTATTCATGCGATTTTCTGTTCGTAGATCTTTTTCTACTCACGAGTTGGCAACTCACCCCCGTTGTGCCCCAGTTTCTTGCAGGTGTTGCCGTACGGATTTCATTACGGCTTTGCGGGCTCGGTTTCTTTTCGGGTGACTTGCTAGTAGGTGGGTTTATTGTATCTTACCCATCATTATACCTTGTATATTATATTTCAGTTGTATCTAGAAGTTCCATCAACCAAACTTGTATTTTTTTGAGATAGAGACCAGTAATGTTATTCTTTCGACCATAGAGTAGCATGTTTTATATCTTGAGTTTCTTGCTGGTTGAGTTCCATTTCTGTTGTGATCCTCGCCTTTTGGCGTTGTATATTATGTTGCATACAGGTTGATTTGATATGGTTCTTCCTATTCTCTACTACTTCTCTTGGTTTGGATTTCTGGATTTCGTCTTACTTAGCATACGTACTCCTTGAGACGTTCGTAGTCTAAGTGCCGGTCATGTTCCGTACTTTCGGGTCGTGACAAAGTTGGTATCAGAGCATTAGGTTTTACCTTCGGAGCGTAGGATGACCCTTGGTTGATGGAATAGGTGACTAAAGTAGAGTGACGTACCGTTAGTATGTTCCGCGGCATATTTACGATACGCCACTCCACTTAAGAAGCCTTAGGATGTACATTTCCTTGTTCAGTATTATATTCCTTCCTGATCTAGCCTCATCGGTACCAGTTTGGTTTTGCTGCCACGATTACGGGCAGGGAGAGCTACGGCTAGAGTTGCGGTCAGCACGAGCTCGGCACGAACGAGGACTGACCAGGGCATGATTCCGGCGACACCCGATTATAAAAAGGTGTCTTTTGACTGTGTTTCCGCGCCACGAGCGTTTGGCGGATCGCCTTTATGAGGTTACTCGGATGTGCTGATCGACATTAGAGGATTGAGCTAATGATAGAGGCCAGCCAGATCTTGATGACCGTTGGTGTGTTGCTTATTCATGATGATCGAGGCACTGTTCGGCATGCAGACGAGCGAGCCAGTTATTGCTGCGAACGACGAGGTATTGCCCCAGATGCTGGAGTTAGTGCAGAACGAGTTGTACTAAGAGATGATAGAAGGTCGCTAGTCATCGTGGATGAATGACTAGGACATGTGGATCGTTCGCCTAACCCGATGCGAGGTCATCAGATAGATGGATTCCAGCTAGAGACGACTTCACGTGGAGACGTTGGGAGTCGACAGAGACGATCGAATGTCAGAAACCTATTATTCCAAGTTTAAGATAGTCGGAAAGACATGCAGGCAATTCTATGGTCCCTCTAGAAGAATGAAACCCTAACTCGACTTAATGACCGTGTGAAAGTCTTTGAACCTTAGGATTTGCGGCAGTTCTGCGGCGCCATTAGTGAGGCTTGGGTTTGCCCTTCTACGGCTGGACCACTGATGCTGTGGTATGTACTCGATACTATTAAACTGTACCCAAGATGTTGAGCTCTTGGGGGATTATGAGGTTTTGACGAATCGATTGGATGGCTCGACTTAATTCGGATGCTAGGTGGTGAGATGCATTCTTGGGAGACTCCAGATACGAGGATAGCCGTTGGAGCTCAGTCCATGCAGCCGCGACGAGACGAGTCCAAAGCAGACGACATTAGAGAAAAGTGGAATAAGAGGTTCGCACCAGATCTAGATGAGATGACGTTCCACTCCGCCGACATCAGAGAGGCGATGTGCATGCCGAGGCATGGTACTTGGACTTACCTTCCAGAAGGAGTCGCGATGAGTATGCAGTCGTTCCAGAGCAAGATGCAGATATAGGAAAGGACAATGACTTCCGGACAGTTGGCAGAGACGAGACATGGAAGAGACCGTGAGCAGGATTCCTTCCAGGATACTGCTGCGATGATACTTGCACCCAGGATCAGATGTGTCACGTGCATTCAGAGAGCCAGAGGCCGACGCCAGTGATATGCTGCCTTGACAGGGCTGATGAGCCGATGGATTGTGAGATTGGTAATCCACGGAGAAGACTTGGACCCAGGAGTGGTCATGTTACGCACACCAGCAGGCCACAGTTCATGATCATCGACGAGACGTCCCACTAGTGACCGCGACAGTTGGCCCGAGATTCTTAGAGGATGCATGAGCGGTACTGTTCCGCCATTATTGATTTCGATGTTTTGGGTGATTTATTCGTATGATTTGATTTTGATGATTGTGGATTTACGATCTTTGCACAGTGTTGCACTTGATATCGTTTTCGTGCTTTAGTTTCACATGTTTGTGATTTTACGGTTTTAAACAGTTGAGTTGATTTTGTGCGTATGCACGCACGCGATTTGGTTCCTGCACTCTGTATAGTTTATATATGCTGGCAGTGCAGTGACATGTATTTTGTGCACTTGGATACACTGGATTTCGATTTCGAGGGTGATGCTCGACATTTGTTTTGTGCATTTTATGCACCGGATTGGATTTTTAGCGCCTGTTGGGCGCCTGTTGCGAGATACGATTTGGTGCACACCAGATGCACTAATTCGAGATTTTTCGTGCATGTCAGATGCACCTGATTTTGCTGTCAGGCACACATGTTGCCTACGACAGATGTTTCGTGCACACCTGATGCACTTAGATGTTGTTTCTGTGCGCATGTATGGTACATTCATGGATTTTGATTTCCGTGCGCACCAGACGAACGTAGTATTCATGTGCATATTTTGGGATTGATTTCTTATAGAGCAGTACGTTTTTATGATATTACTATGTGTTTTCGTACTGAGCAGGACTAGTCAGAGGACAGTACCTGAATACATTTTGCATGCATTGATAGTTATTGAAGGGATTTCCAAAAAGCGAGCTATAGCCTCAGTATTTACCTACGTGTCTGATATGACACGAAATGTTTAAAACAAGGAGACCCTTCTAAATTGTTTCCAAAACGGCGGAACGTACATTTCAAACAAAGGTATATATGTATATAGTTATTTTCTTATGGTAGACGTCCGCCACTGTGCTGTGTTATACGCGTTGCACAGCGACTTAAAGAGATTTGGCATGCATTTCCTTCAGATACTTATAAATATAGATTCGATATTTACATTTATAGTTTCGAGTTATATCATATTGGTTTTGATTTGGATTTGGCATTGATGTCTTCTCCACGACTCCGATGATCGCGGGATGCTTGACGGAGTTTTGATTTGAGTTATATACTCATTTTTCAAGCGCATGCGCTGAGCTACGATTTGTTTTATGTATTTACAATTTCGGAGCCCCGACGACTTGATGGTTTTCTTAGATGTTTTAGTAATTGGGGGAGTTTGAATTTAAATTCGGGGACCGAATTTCTTTAAGGGGGGAAGATTGTAGCGTTTTGAAAATCGTTTCGGTGAAATTTCGGAAAATCGGTAAAATGAGGGGGTTTTCTGTAAAAAGTCAAAATATAAATATCTTATTATAAAAATTAAATATACATATTCTAGCTATGTAATTGCTATTATTTGGTGTTTATTGAGCCGCTGGTGAAATTTCAAATTTTCTGAAAAAAATATTATTTTATTATTATTTTAAGCCGTCACTAATACATTTAATTAGGGAAAATTACAAATTGGAATGAGTTGAAACAAATTTTGTGCATCATAAAACATTAAATAAAAATTTATCATGTGGTTTTTGGAACTAAATCATTTGCCAAAATGGTTTAGAAATTATTGAAGAAAAAAAAGCTTTTTTTAGCGTAAATGGATGTTTGGGGTATTGTATTTATCATTTTTCATCACCCCACACCCGTACCCACACCCACACACCCCCATTCACTTATCCCCTTGAAGAATTCAGCAGCCCCCTATTTTTTCCCCACTTGGATTTTAAAGAAAAGAAATGAAAGAAAAGAAAAGAAAAAAAAGTATAAAATGGTATAATTTGAGTTGATTTTGACTTGAACTAACTTTCCCCACCTCACTCACTCTCCTCCCTCACCCAATCCCCCAAGATTTCTGGCCAAAACCTGAACCAAAACAGCCCCAAATACTTCATCTCATTTTTCCATCAAAATCCCCAAAATTTCTATCAAAAATCCACCATTTTTCTCAAAAATTCAAACCTAATTCTAAATCCAAGGTTTACCCATTATTCTTTAGCTATTCAAGCATGGATCTTGGAGCATGAAATCATTGTTAGAGGCTAAGATTTTTGCAAGTTTGATCTCAAGCTTGTGAGGTATAATCATAACCTTATGCTTAATTTGTTGTTAAATTACTTGAATCTAGCTATTAGGTGTTAAATTAGGGTTTTAAATTTCAAGTTTTGAAATTTAAAGAAAGGGTTTTGATTACTAAGTTAGGGTTTGTTATGGAAATGAGTTGTGTTTGATTGTGTATGGTTTAGTGAGGTGGATTAATATATTTAGTTTTGTAGAAAACTAATCTAGTTGTTAATTACAAGTTGTTACTTGAAAAATGTCCAAATTAAGCTTTTTGTTGCAAACTAGTTTTTTGGATTTAATTCGAAATATGAGATTAAAAATATGGTTAGGGTTTTTATCATATTATTAACTTTATTAAGTGTAGTTTAACACTTTAGTTCATGGAAATCCAACCTAAATTGTAGTTTGTGCATTTTTGCTATAAAATTGTTAAAAAGGGTATTTTGTAAACTAGAATATTAGGATTTTTGGAATTTAATGAGATTAAATTCCGGAAATTTTTTTATACGACTTATTTAAGATATTTAATAAATATATTGACCGCTACATTCATTTAAACATCCTGTTTTGTACAAAAACGGCGAATTGTGCTTGCTAGATTTTCGGAAAAATGACTTTTTAAGCAAAATTGAGGTTTTTGTGAGTTTTAACCTAGTTTATATTAAAATTAGTGTTCGTGAATGTGCAAATGAGTGTGATTGGATTTTTCTCGATGGTTTGATGTTTGTACATCGACATCGAGGGTTGGTTTGACTATTCTTGCATGCGTAGGCGATAGGTTTGGACCTATGCGTGATACGCGTGCCGATTTGATTTTCGTATACCGTTTCGATTTCGAATTTAATTTTAATGCGATATGGTGCGTTATGATATGTAGGTACCCCCATGTGGACTTCGAGACGACAAGCAAGCGCGTGGCGACGTCGGTACCGGCTAGCGAGGACCAGGTGAGTAGATTTATATCTACGGGGAGAAGTCGGGTGGATGGCGTATAGCACCCCCGCAGTCCGTGGTGATGTATACGGATGCGTATACACACCAACAATTTATGATATGTTGCTAGGATTTATTATTGATGAGTTTAGATGGATATTGGTGTTGGATTGGTGCATGGTTACGAAACCTTAGGTAGTGGGTGCACTACACTTACACATACACACATATACATACTTGCATACATTCCTTATTTCATATGTGCGTGTATGGGAATATATTTATATGTTCACATGGGTATGGGACTATGTGTTCACATACGAATTTGAGGAGGATACTTGGGATTGAGCTGAGTCGATGAGATTTGTTTGTGGTTGTGATCTCGGTGATATGGCAGGATTCATACTTAAGGTACGTCCTGGTGTTATAGCGGATCTTGCGGCGCCGATACGGGTGAATAGTGTTATAAATAAATGGTCGACATGTGATCGTGATATGAGGCATCATATGCTAGGATTATGATATTAGGCCGTATCGGGCGATGTATACCCCTTGATGATGATATGTGCTGACGATATCGGTTTGTACGAGATTGTCGATCAGTAGTCAGATCATGAGTATATTGAGGATATTAGTAATGTACTAGACATAGGTCAGTACCCTAGACTCTGATCTTGGATAAAGAGAATACCAGAGCAAATAGTTTGAGGAATATGATATTGACCCGTACCCAGATTTGGGGATGCCGTACGACGGATTTACGTACGAGCTATATCTTGATGATTGATCCGCACTCTTGACTTGGGATGTCTGATTATAGATATGGTATCGGATATGATATTATTGAGGCGGGATCACCGACAAATATATATACAGGTATGTATATGTATCGACTCAGATGTTAGGCGGTTTCCTTACCTGTAGTCTAGCTTATAGCGTAGCCCTTTAGTTTAGTTAGTTGTTAGATTAGATTCGGTTTCTACCTATTTCAAAGCTTACGAATCGTGCGTATTTTTAAAGACAGCCTAAGGGATCCTACGGATATTTCAAAAAACGTATCTTTTCTTAAAAACACCGTAGCCCCTATTTTCAAAACCCCACGATTCGTGTTATTTCAAAAGGCACCATTGTAGAACTTATATTAGGTTAAAATAGATTAATTATCGTTGCGTCTAGTATTCAGCTCCCGCTCATTATTGTTGTTTGCTCCGCATCACATGCTTATATTATGCTTCATATTCTACTGTTGATATCTTGTGGTTAGGACACCAGCACCATTACCGATGATGCGTATGTACCACGTACACTTACTTGCCGGCTCACACACATCTTCATCGGTAATTGCCATGTCACGTACACCTTAGAAAATATTATTGCTTGACATAACCTGTTAGCTAATAGTTTAGACATGATATTAGTGTACTTGCCTTATATGTTAGTTTAGACATTATAGTTATTACCTGCTACCTCATGCATACTGTTATTCATTGTTATGCCGCATTCATGGATTCTCATGCATATATTCACTTTTTACGTGCTATTGAGGTTTTGGATTTGGATTTCCATGAGATTTTCTGGATTTGGGGAAAACCGCAAAATATATACAAACTTCTTCTTTCTCTTTTTAAATAAAAAGCGCGGTTTTTCCCATGATGTATGAGTCGTCCACCATGAGTTTGCTGATAGATTTGGAGACCCGATTCGAGGAGTTGGATGAACCGTTTCGGGTACATGGTGGACCCGGTAAGGTACCCCGGGGCAAGAAGCTCATGGTGATGACGATGAGCCTGGCAGGGGGAGACTACCTACCGGTGATTTTACCCGACGCGTCGGATATCCGGAGGATACCGTCGTGGTCTTGAGATGGATGGTAGGGGCCGGTCTGGAATGACGGCGCCCTAGATATTGAGATTGAGACATTGAGATTTCGAGATATTGAGGTACTGAGATTTGATGATACAGGCCAGTCAATATGGCCGGAGCCTGAGGTTTTGAGACATTGAGATTTATGTTTTGTGTCGATGCTAGACACTGTTGATGCTGATTTCATTTATGATACCTCATTTTAAAAATACAAAGGAAATCTCACTAATTTATGAAAACAGTTTCTTCATTTACATGTATTCTGTTTTCATGCATTCATACCTCATTCATATGATATATTGCTACCTGAGGCACTGACACGGGCACATGAGATCACACTCGGGTTAGATATTACCCTAGCCATTGTTATAGGCTGCATGTTATTCATATATTTGAGGATATATTATGATCATTGACCTAGGTTGCGTTATTCATGCGATTTTCTGTTCGTAGATCTTTTTCTACTCACGAGTTGGCAACTCACCCCCGTTGTGCCCAGTTTCTTGCAGGTGTTGCCGTACGGATTTCATTACGGCTTTGCGGGCTCGGTTTCTTTTCGGGTGACTTGCTAGTAGGTGGGTTTATTGTATCTTACCCATCATTATACCTTGTATATTATATTTCAGTTGTATTTAGACGTTCCATCAACCAAACTTGTATTTTTTTGAGATAGAGACCAGTAATGTTATTCTTTCGACCATAGAGTAGCATGTTTTATTTCTTGAGTTTCTTGCTGGTTGAGTTCCATTTCTGTTGTGATCCTCGCCTTTTGGCGTTGTATATTATGTTGCATACAGCTTGATTTGATATGGTTCTTCCTATTCTCTACTACTTCTCTTGGTTTGGATTTCTGGGTTTCGGCTTACTTAGCATACGTACTCCTTGAGACGTTCGTAGTCTAAGTGCCGGTCATGTTCCGTACTTTCGGGTCGTGACTCATTAAATTTCATAAACTCCAAAATTCTAGTTTGCAAACATATCAATTTTTACACTTTTTAAAGTAAATTTCACAATTCATCCATTAAGCTTAGTTTTGCATATACAATAGTATTAAACCAAAATTTATAATTCTAATAATGTCATGAAACCTTAATCATATTTTAATTTAAACCATTTAATAAATTTCCAAAAACCTAGTTAGCAATTATATAATTATCACTTTTAAATTAACAAATATGGAAACTAGCAACTTAAATTAGATTTAGCATAACATTAATATGTCAATTTTATCACATAAACTAAATCTCACAACACAAAATACCAATTTAAAATCAAACCCCTCTCTTGAATTTTAAATCATGCACCTAAAACTAATTAAAAACCTAATTAAACAATTAATTAAGCTAACCTAAGCAATTAACAACACATTAAGCAAAAAGGTTAGAATTTATACCCAAATAATTTGAAGAACCCACAAGCACACTTAGCCTCCCAAATTGAAATCTAAATCCCTAGATCCATGCTATGGTAGCCAAGGGTAAATGGGTAGGAGGTGGATTTCGATTTGGATTTTTGCTTGATTTTTTGTGGATTTTTCAACCATTTTTGAAGAACTTTTTTAAAGAGAAGGAGATGAAGAATGAAGGGCTGTCGGGGTTCAGATTTTGGCCAGAAAATGAGTGGGGGAGGAGAGAGAGGGAGGTGGAGAAAAATGGGGAGAAAGTCAAAGTCAATTCAAGGTCAAAAGTCTAACTAATTTATCCATTTTCTTTTCTTTTCTTTCATTTCTTTTCCTTTGAAATTCAAATGGGGAAAAAATGGGGGCTGCTGAATTTAGCTAAGGGGAGAAGTGAATGGGGGTTTGTGGGTGTGGGTACGGGTGTGGGGTGATGAAAAATGATAAATACAATACCCCAAACATCCATTTACGCTAAAAAAAGCCTTTTTTCTTCAATAATTTTTAAACCGTTTTGACAAATGATTTCGTTCCAAAAACCACATGATAAATTTTTATTTAATGTTTTATGATGCACAAAATTTGTTTCAACTCATTCCAATTTGTAATTTTCCCTAATTAAATGTATTAGTGACGGCTTAAAATAATAATAAAATAATATTTTTTTCAGAAAATTTGAAATTTCACCAGCGGCTCAATAAACACCAAATAATAGCAATTACATAGCTAGAATATGTATATTTAATTTTTATAATAAGATATTTGTATTTTGACTTTTTACAGAAAACCCCCTCATTTTACCGATTTTCCGAAATTTCACCGAAACGATTTTCAAAACGCTACAATCTTCCCCCCTTAAAGAAATTCGGTCCCCGAATTTAAATTCAAACTCCCCCAATTACTAAAACATCTAAGTAAAACCATCAAGTCGTCGGGGCTCCGAAATTGTAAATACATAAAACAAATCGTAGCACAGCGCATGTGCTTGAAAAATGAGTATATAACTCAAATCAAAACTCCGTCAAGCATCCCGCGATCATCGGAGTCGTGGAGAAGACATCAATGCCAAACCCAAATCAAAACCAATATGATATAACTCGAAACTATAAATGTAAATATCGAATCTATATCTGTAAGTATCTGAAGGAAATGCATGCCAAATCTCTTTAAGTCGCTGTGCAACGCGTATAACACTGCACAGTGGCGGACGTCTGCCACAAGAAAATAACTATATACATATATACCTTCGTTTGAAATGTACGTTCCGCCGTTTTGGAAACAATTTAGAAGGGTCTCCTTGTTTTAAACATTTCGTGTCATATCAGACACGTAGGTAAATACTGAGGCTATAGCTCGCTTTTTGGAAATCCCTTCAATAACTATCAATGCATGCAAAATGTATTCAGGTACTGTCCTCTGACTAGTCCTGCTCGGTACGGAAACACATAGCAATATCATAAAAACGTACTGCTCTATAAGAAATCAATCCCAAAATATGCACATGAATACTATGTGCGTCTGGTGCGCACGGAAATCAAAATCCATGAATGTGCCATACATGCACACAGAAACAACATCTAAGTGCATCAGGTGTGCACGAAACATCTGTCGTAGGCAACATGTGTGCCTGACAGCAAAATCAGGTGCATCTGACATGCACGAAAAATCTCGAATTAGTGCATCTGGTGTGCACCAAATCGCATCTCGTAACAGGCGCCCAACAGGCGCTAAAAATCCAATCCGGTGCATAAAATGCACAAAACAAATGTCGAGCATCACCCTCGAAATCGAAATCCAGTGTATCCAAGTGCACAAAATACATGTCACTGCACTGCCAGCATATATAAACTATACAGAGTGCAGGAACCAAATCGCGTGCGTGCATACGCACAAAATCAACTCAACTGTTAAAAACCGTAAAATCACAAACATGTGAAACTAAAGCACGAAAACGATATCAAGTGCAACACTGTGCAAAGATCGTAAATCCTCAATCATCAAAATCAAATCATACGAATAAATCACCCAAAACATCGAATTCAATAATGGCGGAATAGTACTGCTCAAGCGCATCCTCTAAGAATCTCGGCCAACTGTCACGGTCACTAGTGGGACGTCTCGTCGATGATCATGAACTCTGGCCTGCTGGTGTGCGTAACATGACCACTCCTGGGTCCAAGTCTTCTCCGTGGATTACCAATCTCACAATCCATTGGCTCATCGGCCCTGTCAAGGCAGCATATCACTGGCGTTGGCCTCTGGCTCTCTGAATGCACGTGACACATCTGATCCTGGGTGCAAGTATGATCGCAGCAGTATCCTGGAAGGAATCCTGCTCACGGTCTCTTCCATGTCTCGTCTCTGCCAACTGTCCGGAAGTCATTGTCCTTTCCTATATCTGCATCTTGCTCTGGAACGACTGCATACTCATCGCGACTCCTTCTGGAAGGTAAGTCCAAGTACCATGCCTCGGCATGCGCATCGCCTCTCTGATGTCGGCGGAGTGGAACGTCATCTCATCTAGATCTGGTGCGAACCTCTTATTCCACTTTTCTCTAATGTCGTCTACTTTGGACTCGTCTCGTCGCGGCTGCATGGACTGAGCTCCAACGACTATCCTCGTACCTGGAGTCTCCCAAGAATGCATCTCACCACATAGCATCCGATTGAAGTCGAACCATCCGATCGAGTCGTCAAAACCTCATAATCCCCCAAGAGCTCAACATCTTGGGCACAGTTTAATTGTATCGAGTACATACTACAGCATCGGTGGTCCAGCCGTAGAAGGGCAAACCCAAGCCTCACTAATGGCGCCGTAGAACTGCCGCAAACCCGAAGGTTCAAAGGCTTTCACACGGTCATTAAGTCGAGTTAGGGTTTCATTCTTCTAGAGGGACCATAGAATTGCCTGCATGTCTTTCCGACTACTTTAAACTTGGAATAATAGGTTTCTGACATTCAATCGTCTCTGTCGACTCCGAACGTCTTCGCGTGAAGTCGTCTCTAGCTGGAATCAATCTATCTGATGACCTCGCATCGGGGTAGGCGAACTATCCACATGCCCTAGTCATTCATCCTCAATGACTAGCGACCTTCTATCATCTCTTAGTACAACTCGTTCTGCAATAGCTCCAACATCTGGGGCGATATCTCGTCGTTCGCAGCAATAACTGGCTCGCTCGTCTGCACGCAGAACAGTGCCTCGATCATCATGAATAAGCAATACGCCAACGGTCATCAAAATCTGGTTGGACTCTATCATTAGCTCAATCCTCTAATGTCGATCAGCACATCCGAGTAACCTCATAAAGGCGATCCGCCAAACGCTCGTGGCGCGGAAACACAGTCAAAAGACACCTCTCTATAATCGGGTGTCGCCGGAATCATGCCCTGGTCAGTCCTCGTTCGTGCCGAGCTCGTGCTGACCGCAACTCTAGCCGTAGCTCTCCCTGCCCGTAATCGTGGCAGCAAAACCTAACTGGTACCGATGAGGCTAGATCAGGAAGGAATATAATACTGAACAAGGAAATGTACATCCTAAGGCTTCTTAAGTGGAGTGGCGTGTCGTAAATATGCCGCGGAACATACCAACGGTACGTCACTCTACTTTAGTCACCTAATCCATCAACCAAGGGTCATCCTACGCTCCGAAGGTAAAACCTAACGCTCTGATACCAACTTTGTCACAACCCGAAAGTACGGAACATGACCGGCACTTAGACTACGAACGTCTCAAGGCGTACGTATGCTAAGTAAGCCGAAACCCAGAAATCCAAACCAAGAGAAGTAGTAGAGAATAGGAAGAACCATATCAAATCAACCTGTATGCAACATAATATACAACGCCTAAAGGCGAGGATCACAACAGAAATGGAACTCAACCTGCAAGAAACTCAAGAAATATAACATGCTACTCTATGGTCGAAAGAATAACATTACTGGTCTCTATCTCAAAAAAATACAAGTTTGGTTGATGGAACTTCTAGATACAACTGAAATATAATATACAAGGTATAATGATGGGTAAGATACAATAAACCCACCTACTAGCAAGTCACCCGAAAAGAAACCGTGCCCGCAAAGCCGTAATGAAATCCGTACGGCAACACCTGCAAGAAACTGGGGCACAACGGGGGTGAGTTGCCAACTCGTGAGTAGAAAAAGATCTACGAACAGAAAATCGCATGAATAACGCAACCTAGGTCAATGATCATAATATATCCTCAAATATATGAATAACATGCAGCCTATAACAATGGCTAGGGTAATATCTAACCCGAGTGTGATCTCATGTGCCCGTGTCAGTGCCTCAGGTAGCAATATATCATATGAATGAGGTATGAATGCATGAAAACAGAATACATGTAAATGAAGAAACTGTTTTCATAAATTAGTGAGATTTCCTTTGTATTTTAAAAATGAGGTATCATAAATGAAATCAGTATCAACAGTGTCTAGCATCGACACAAAACATAAATCTCAATGTCTCAAAACCTCAGGCTCCGGCCATCCGGACTGGCCTGTATCATCAAATCTCAGTACCTCAATATCTCGAAATCTCAATGTCTCAATCTCAATATCTAGAGCGCCGTCAGTCCAGACCGGCCCCTACCATCCATCTCAAGACCACGACGGTATCCTCAGGATATCCGACGCGTCGGGTAAAATCACCGGTAGGTAGTCTCCCCCTGCCCGGCTCATCGTCATCACCACGAGGTTCTTGCTCCGGGGTACCTTACCGGGTCCACCATGTACCCGAAACGGTTCATCCAACTCCTCGAATCGGGTCTCCAAATCTATCTGCAAACTCATGGTGGACGACTCATACATCATGGGAAAAACCGCGCTTTTTATTTAAAAAGAGAAGGAAGAAGTTTGTATATGTTTTGCGGTTTTCCCCAAATCCAGAAAATCTCATGGAAATCCAAATCCAAAACCTCAATAGCACGTAAAAAGTGAATATATGCATGAGAATCCATGAATGCGGCATAACAATGAATAACAGTATGCATGAGGTAGCAGGTAATAACTATAATGTTTAAACTAACATATAAGGCAAGTACACTAATATCATGTCTAAACTATTAGCTAACAGGCTATGTCAAGCAATAATATTTTCTAAGGTGTACGTGACATGGCAATTACCGATGAAGATGTGTGTGAGCCGGCAAGTAAGTATACGTGGTACATACGCATCATCGGTAATGGTGCTGGTGTCCTAACCACAAGATATCAACAGTAGAATATGAAGCATAATATAAGCAAGTGATGCGGAGTAAACAACAATAATGAGCGGGAGCTGAATACTAGACACAACGATAATTAATCTGTTTTAACCTGAAATAAGTCCTATAATGGTGCCTTTTGAAATAACACGAATCGTGGGGTTTTGAAAATAGGGGCTACGGTGTTTTTAAGAAAAGATACGTTTTTTGAAATATCCGTAGGATCCCCTAGGCTGTCTTTAAAAATACGCACGATTCATAAGCTTTGAAATAGGTAGGAACCGAATCTAATCTAACAACTAACTAAACTAAAGGGCTACGCTATAAGCTAGACTACAGGTAAGGAAACCGCCTAACATCTGAGTCGATACATATACATACCTGTATATATATCACTCGGTGATCCCGCCTCAATAATATCATATCCGATACCATATCTATAATCAGACATCCCAAGTCAAGAGTGCGGATCAATCATCAAGATATAGCTCGTACGTAAATCCGTCGTACGGCATCCCCAAATCTGGGTACGGGTCAATATCATATTCCTCACACTATTCCTCTGGTATCCTCTTTATCCAAGATCATAGTCTAGGGTACTGACCTATGTCTAGTACAATACTAATATCCTCAATATACTCATGATCTGACTACTGATCGACAATCTCATACAAACCGATATCGTCAGCACATATCATCATCAAGGGGTATCCATCGCCCGATACGGCCTAATATCAATATCCTAGCATATTATGCCTCATATCACGATCACATGTCGACCATTTATTTATAACACTATTCACCCGTATCGCCGCCGCAAGATCCGCTATAACACCAGGACGTACCTTAAGTACGAATCCTGCCATATCACCGAGATCACAACCACAAACAAATCTCATCGACTCAGCTCAATCCCAAGTATCCTCCTCAAATCCGTATGTGAACACATAGTCCCATACCCATGTGAACATATAAATATATTCCCATACACGCACATATGAAATAAGGAATGTATGCAAGTATGTATATGTGTGTATGTGTAAGTGTAGTGCACCCACTACCTAAGGTTTCGTAACCATGCACCAATCCATCACCAATATCCATCTAAAATAATCAATAATAAATCCTAACAACATATCATAAATTGTTGGTGTGTATACGCATCCGTATACATCACCACGGACTGCGGGGGTGCTATACGCCATCCACCCGACTTCTCCCCGTAGATATAAATCTACTCACCTGGTCCTCGCTCGCCAGTGCCGACATCGCTACGCGCTTGCTTGTCGTCTCGAAGCCCACATTGGGTACCTACATATCATAACGCACCATATCGCATTAAAATCCGACTCAAGACCAAAACGACGCACGAAACCCACATAGGTCAAAACCTAAGGTTGCTTTCACAAATCGACCTAAAAACCCTCGACGTCGGCATACAAACGCCAAACCATCGAGAAAGCTCCCAACACATTCATTTGTACAATTACAAGCACTAATTATAATATAAAATAGCTTAAAATTCACAAAAACCCAATTTCACTTAAAAGGTCATTTTTCCGAAAATCTAGCAAGCACAAATCACCGTTTTAGTACAGAACTCGATGTATAAACGAATCTAGCGGCCACAATATTCACTAAATATCTTAAATAAGTCATAAAAATAATCCCCATAATTTAATCTCATTAAATTTCATAAACTCCAAAATTCTAGTTTGCAAACATATCAATTTTTACACTTTTTAAAGTAAATTTCACAATTCATCCATTAAGCTTAGTTTTGCATATACAATAGTATTAAACCAAAATTTATAATGCTAATAATGTCATGAAACCTTAATCATATTTTAATTTAAACCATTTAATAAATTTCCAAAAACCTAGTTAGCAATTATATAATTATCACTTTTAAATTAACAAATATGCAAACTAGCAACTTAAATTGGATTTAGCATAACATTAATATGTCAATTATATCACATAAACTAAATCTCACAACACAAAATACCAATTTAAAATCAAACCCCTCTCTTGAATTTTAAATCATGCACCTAAAACTAATTAAAAACCTAATTAAACAATTAATTAAGCCAACCTAAGCAATTAACAACACATTAAGCAAAAAGGTTAGAATTTATACCCAAATAATTTGAAGAACCCACAAGCACACTTAGCCTCCCAAATTGAAATCTAAATCCCTAGATCCATGCTATGGTAGCCAAGGGAAAATGGGTAGGAGGTGGATTTTGATTTGGATTTTTGCTTGATTTTTTGTGGATTTTTCAAGCATTTTTGAAGAACTTTTTTAAAGAGAAGGAGATGAAGAATGAAGGGCTGTTGGGGTTCAGATTTTGGCCAGAAAATGAGTGGGGGAGGAGAGAGAGGGAGGTGGAGAAAAATGGGGAGAAAGTCAAAGTCAATTCAAGGTCAAAAGTCAAACTAATTTATCCATTTTCTTTTCTTTTCTTTTCTTTCATTTCTTTTCCTTTGAAATTCAAGTGGGGAAAAAATGGGGGCTACTGAATTTAGCTAAGGGGAGAAGTGAATGGGGGTGTGTGGGTGTGGGTACGGGTGTGGGGTGATGAAAAATGATAAATACAATACCCCAAACATCCATTTACGCTAAAAAAGCCTTTTTTCTTTAATAATTTCTAAACCGTTTTGGCAAATGATTTCGTTCCAAAAACCACATGATAAATTTTTATTTAATGTTTTATGATGCACAAAATTTGTCTCAACTCATTCAAATTTGTTATTTTCCCTAATTAAATGTATTAGTGACGGTTTAAAATAATAATAAAATAATATTTTTTTCAGAAAATTTGAAATTTCACCAGCGGCTCAATAAACACCAAATAATAGCAATTACATAGCTAGAATATGTATATTAAATTTTTATAATAAGATATTCGTATTTTGACTTTTTACAGAAAACCCCCTCATTTTACCGATTTTCCGAAATTTCACCGAAACGATTTTCAAAACGCTACACCATATCCATTGGTGTTTGACATCAGAGAAGGTATACGGGTGCTCAGTGGAGACTGGGTACACTGTACGGACTCGCCGAGAACTCCCAGATTGTATTATACCTCACGTCAGATGGAAGTTCTCTGGTGACACTGGTACAGGTTAGTCTGTAGACCCGAGATCGTCATAAAGTCTTGTGTGATTCCTACTGTGCTTTGATTTCCATCATACCACGTCCAAGAGGGCATGCAAAACGGTGGCTTTTGGGTACAGTCCTGAATCACATGGAGGCAATGAGCGATAGGAGGGGTTTCGTCTCTTCCGGTATAGGGAGTCGATGTTGCGCTGTGTTCGATTGGCTATAACTGGAAATCCCTGACCAGGGTTGCTGAGATTTACTGGTAAGTGTTATCAGTAGTTTCTCGAATTGTTATGGACCTCATATCGACATGACTTATCAAGCTACTGGGGTCTGACGTTTACCACCCCTAGGCGAGATATGCGACATATCAGACGAAGAGACAGGACTGTACTGGAGTGTTACTGATTGGATTCGCAGGAGAATGTATAGGCTTTCTTGTTGATCTTCTGATCGCACAATACCTGGGTGGCTGTTACGTTTAGCTGACCGCTTGCAGCTTTTGGGTGTTTGATATGATCATCACCTACTGCCGGCGTATTGACGATTCTTTAGAGTCCTACACAGAGGTTTCCTGGCTCAGGAAAAACGGAGTAGGAGAACATATGTGATATGTGCGGGACCGAGAACAATACGTGTATGTGATACCGTATTAGATTCTCGCGATATGTGATATCGGCCGGGTATATGTGATATAGCCGGGTCATCGGATCAAGTGTTGATTCGATGAACTGATACAGATTATATTAGTCGGTTATTTATGAAATAGCCGGATTATCGGATCAAGTGTAGATTCGATAATTTAATGTATAATTGTATATTTGATATATTATATTAATTTAACTAATATTTGCTCACTTAAAGATTATTTTTCTCACTTGAAAAATACATTGATATATATATATATGTGATATATGTTAATTGTATTATTTTTTTTTTGTTACAATAAATATTGTATATGTGATATATAATATTGTAACAAGTTAGGGTTACAAATGCAACATGTTTTGTGGAGTTTAAATATGGTTAGGGTTTGGATTAGGGTTAAGCTTGGATGATGCTTTCAAGAAGCTTCATGAAGCTTTGACTTTGACCTTGATATTTTATGAAGATATTTCCTTAACCCAACCCAAACCCTTTACCATAGTTATTTCTCTACAAGGGTTAAGTCTATATTCTTAACCCATGGTTGCAATTCGAACCTCACACTCGATTTCATTATTCATCACAAATGGTTTTTCTTCTTCTTCCTTCTTTTGAAAAAGCTTTCTAGCTTTTTGTGAAGTGATGAAAATGAGTGAAAAAATGAAAACAAATGAGAGCTAAATTCCTACTTCATCATCCTCATCTATTCTTGCCACTTAGATTAGGGTGTTTGCTTTGCTAATACTTGATTAGCAAAGCTAGAGCTTGGGTTTGAGTTTCTTCAGGATAGATCATCTTAGTTATTGAAGATCGGAAGCAAGCTTGCATCTTTCTCTTCATGGAGGCACTCTAGAGTCCGGGTACTTGATGATCGTAGCGAAGGGACTACTACTCGGAGCTTGTGAAGCGAAGGAACGGACTACAAAGGTTGTAATCCCTTTCTCTTAGAAGTAAAGTTGTTTACTTGTTCTTTGTTTCGCCTAATCTCTAGTCTAAGATCTTGGTTAGGGTTGTTCGGTGCTTGAAAAATTTGATTTTGGCATGGTTGATGCCTTGTAGAACCTTGTTCTAGTGTCCAGTAACCCTACAGTGGTGTCAGAGCTACTAGGCATTGGATGTCGACCTATGGGGGGTTCTCACTATGTGACAGTGTGGCGAAGCATAGGCTCTTACCCCTCAGGTGTCCCAAGACCGAAAGGTGTTCCGGCGGGTTGTAGTCCTCGCGAGGGGGCATGCGTAAAAAGTAGCTGCCGAGGGACCCGTTGGTGCCACGGTGACCCCATTGGATGGGGTGGCTGCCTGATCTACAATGGTATCAGAGCCAAGCTAAAGCTTTAGGCGAAGTCTAGATGAAGTTTGAAGTCCGATCGAACCCCGAAACCCCGATATAAACCCCTTCTTTGGAAATTTTTTCAAAAGTTGAAAATTTTCATATTAAAAATACTCAGAAAATCATGCAGGGAATTCTATGAATTACTGTGAAGTACGAAGCCCTAACTCCATTAAGAGACCGCGGAACCGCGGCCAAACCATGCGTTTGGCGGCGGTTCCGAGGCCAACTTATTGAGTCAGGGGCTAATACTTCAGGGTATTATTCTTTGGTACTTTTTCATGCATCTGGGAATTTTTAATTCTACTCAAGTGTTGAGCTTTTTGGGAACTATTGGGAACTCGTTGATTCGATCGGAAAGTTTAAATCCGTTTTGTTTTCCGGGTAATTTAGAACGTGTTAAAAAGTTCGAACGGATATCAATAACTCATTTTCTCCCCTGTCGGAAAACTTTCAAGTGTTGGATTTTTTCACAAGTTTGAAACTTTCGGAAAATCATGCAAGCGTATCCGTGGACCCTATAGAAGAACGTAACCTTAACTCGATTATGTGACCGTCAAAACTGCCACTGAACCTTAGGGTTTGTGGTAGTTTAGCGTTGCCACATGTGAGGCGTTGGTTTGACCCTTCTACGGCTGGTTCATTGGGGCTGTGACATGTTCTGAGATTTTTGAACTCCGCTCTAGTGTTGAGCTATTTGGGAAATCATGGGTGTTTGTTTATTCGATCAGAAAGTTTAATATTGTCTATTTATCTGGAATGTGATACAATATTTGGAATCCACATGTAGTTATGAGTAACTAATTTGAATGTTATAAATCTAGCAGTTAGGCTCAGATGATCGGTTGCCACGGGATTTTGATGCGATCAAAAGTCCGTCGCAATCACGTAGCGTACGCGGATACACTCCGGGTAAACTTAATAGATAACCACGCCCCATAGCCCCGACCAAGTGACTGTAGGAGAATCCCGTCACCAAAAGCAACCGTTCGGGTGCTCGCGGCAGCGGTGTTCCGCCTTAGTGCACTTCGTCGACGGCATCGAGGGGTGCGGCCGTTTACTAAAGTTTTCGACGAGCATTCGATCAGGATGTCTGGAATCTTGTTGAATTGACCGACTAGATATTGAAAAGTGTTTTCGAGATCGAGTCTAAAATGCGGGGGTTATAATTGTTAGGCATACGATGTCTAAGGAATTCATCTGGTTAGACATGCGATGTCTAAGGTGGTTGCGGATTCCAACTGTTGTAGTCTTACACTTTCTTTTCTGCAACCGTAAGTTTAATATATGGTGTATTGCCGGTTTCGTTTCAATACATCAATGACAACTGGGATACGCCTATTTACTTGCGTTGATGATATGTGATATTATGTGTTGCTGTGATATGTTATATTGGATCGTCGTGTTTTGAATAGCCGGTGTTCTTTTATGTGAGATGAGAGTTTTTCATTTTCATTCATGTAAAAGTTTGTATGTAATATTCTTTTATTGGGGCACTTCCGGGTTGAGGATGATGTCACCATTGTATATTATTTACTTTTTCGCATTAGGATAGACCCAAGGCGGGGAGCACAAGTAACTGGGTTCTAGGGTCCAGTGGAAGACCATCTCGAGGAGTCGAGACTGGGTGTCCTAACTCTAGAATTGGTAGGGTTGCTTGCCTTTCTCGTAGGGGTCTAGGGGTGTGGGATTGGCTATTCATCGCGACCGTGGAATCCGTGTTTATACATGCTCGTATTAAAACACGGACCTCCTAGTATATCCAATATTTCATATATGTTCTTCTGCTGCAATGTTCTGTGATGAGATCATATTACTGCCTGAGACGAATGTTTATATTATATATATGTTATATATATATTATATATTGTTGATTTCGTTTCATATCTGATGCTTGTGAAGCATAATAAAATGGAACTTCATTAACGAGATTAATGAAATAAAAGAAACCTAAAGATGTTGTAGAAACTTGTTTAAAAATTGGTAGCTCTAGTTCTTGCTTTGCAAAGTGGTATTCCTTGTAGAATATCCAGCACCTTATTCGATAAGGAAAGAGCCGAGATCCCTTCACCGGGTGTGACCTCTTTAGCGAAACTAGCAGATGCTACACACTCGGTTTGTCTTTTGATTACTTTTATAGTTCTTGCTTTGCACAGCGGTATTTGTGAAATATCCTGCACCTTATTCGATAAGGAAAGAGCCGAGATCCCTTCACCGGGAGTGACCTCTTTAGCGAAACTAGAAAAGCCTCAAAAACACTCCTTTTTCAAAATCACTTGATTCTACAACGATATCAAGTTCATTACGCAAAGGGTTTTCTTAAAAACCTGTCGTAGCCCTCCGTCATTTCAGATAAGTACTACTTAGTATCCGTGCTGCGTTTGTTGGCCTTTGTCAAGGCGTAGTGTGCGGTAGCTGACTAGTGCTTATCTGTTTAAGCATATGATGTGATTGGATTCGGGTAGTCGTACGACCTTGTTGTCCTTTGTTAAGGGTCGTGTGGGTGGGTTTAATTCAATCAGGAAATGACGGGTTGAACTTGACTAGCATCCTATGGTTTGTTGGCCTTTGTCAAAGTTATGGGAGGCTTGGGGAAAAATATTATTGGGAATTTCAAGTGTTGAAATTTGCAATGAGATTGCATGCTTCCTATGAGATAGTTGGATCCCGATACCAACTGCGAGTAAAAGTTACTCCTGAGAGAGTTTTACACATTACAATTAGCCGATCAACTAGGTGTCTAGAAAGGTGTTAATGGGGTTACGCCCCTGGGAAAACGAGGTTTACATTAATTAGGTCCGTGCGAGAGCACGGGGAACCTCCCTCAAAGTACCAGCACTGGCCTGGATGAAAGATTGGCGAACTTGTAGGGTGTAATTAATCTCGGCTAGTCTTTCCTTTTAGGGTTTGAAGGAAGATCTGACTAAAACAGTGGGAGACATCCTGATTAGATATATTAATAACCAATCTAATCTTGTAAGAGCATAAGCTAAGTGTTTTCTTCTCTCTCTCTCCAGGTACCGACCATGTCACGCCTTAATCAAGATAATAATACGGATATATTGACCGAACCCGCTTGTTATACTGCGCTAGGGAATGTTGGTCCCGCTCCAACTTGTAATTGTTATAAGACAGAGCAGGAAATAGGGGATTACCAGAATTACCGTGCCGCCCAATTGAAGAAAGTGCATGCTGATGCATCTTCTTCGGGTGTGTTCATTACAGAGAACTGTTTCTCAGTATCCTTTACGTCCTGGGTATGAGATACCGGATCATGATCCCGCATATGTAATCAATTACATGGGCTACAGATAGGTAGATAACTGAGAACGGGTGATAAGTTTCATGAGAAAGAAATGGTGCAAGTGTTGCAGCCAAGTCTGTTGGCAGTTATCACCCTGTATTAACAAATACATTGATTCTGAACGAATGTTATTAGATACCAAACCTGATATACAATATCATATCAGTCTCTTTATTAGTAAAGAAGGATATAATTTTGTGTTGTTGGATAATGTTTTGAACATTTCCTATATCAAGAGTTGATCGGTTCAGGCACGTTATCTAAAAGCATAGACGTTCTAAATCAAACTACAGTTCTTAACATACAGAACACACACAAGAGGAAGAGTTTAGAAATGAACAAATCCTTCTTGAGATATTGTAAACTAGGTCATGTCAATGTGACCCGACTAGCTGAAGTTACTTCAAGATGCGTATTTAATTCAGTATTGAAATTACATCTTATAAAACTTGTCAGTCATGTCATAAAGATAAGATGACCACAGCTCTGTTTATTGGAAACAGAGAAAGAGTTAGTGAACTTTTGGGATTGATACATGATGATGTATGTAAGGTCCCCAGTCTACACATACCAGGACCGGTTCTTTGTACTTCATTACATTCACTGATTATCTCTCAAGATTCGGACATATGTTCCTGTTGAAACACAAGTCTGAACCTTTTAAGAAATTCAATGAATATAAGTCCGAAGTAGAGAACCAAAACAGGTATAAGTATTATGTCCTTTGATGTGATCAGGGAGGAGAATACTTGAGCACGAAGATCCTGGAAAATTCTAAAGGAGAATGGGATTCTCTCTCAGCATTACTCCTCCGCATACACCACAACACGTCGGTGTATCGGGACAGAGCAATCACACCCTATGTGATATGGTGTGCTCTATGATGAGTACTACTGAGTTGCCTATTTCCTTTTGGGTGTTATGAACTTGTAAAGCTGCATGCCTATTGAATAGGATTCCAATCAAATCAGATGCCTACCACTCTATATGTGATATGGTATGGGAAGAGCCCATCTCTTAAGGATGTTAAGATTTGGGGATGTCCGGCCTATTCCAAAAGCAAAATCCGGACAAGCTCGAGGCAATGTCAGATTCTGTGGAAGTTTGTTGGATATCCTATGCATTCGCAAGGGAATATCATCTACCTAACCGAGGAACAAAAGATGTTTTGTTTCTCAGCATGCCACCTTTTGGAAAGGGAATTTCTTATGAAGAAATTAGTGGTCATGAGGTAGAACTGGAAGGAGTTCCAGCTATACAAACTACAGCTGATGATTTGATAGAACTAGAGGATTCAATAGTTTCCAACGAACCTCAGCCACTCCGCCGATCTGGTAGGGTTCCTCACCCACCTGAGAGATACTTCGGTTTTTTCTATGACAGTGGGAGCGAGGATTACATCATGAGATGATGACCTAACTAGTTTCGAGCAGGCCATCAGGAGTGGGAATCTGTAAGAATGGCTGGATGCTAAGCGATCTGAGATGGAATCTATATACGCCAACAAAGTATGGACTTTGGTTGCTTTATCTGAAGGGTTAAATTCCCATCAGGAGCAAGTATATCTTGAGAAGATTACTTGGTGTACATGGAAAAGTTGAGACTTTCAAAGCTAAGGCTTGTTACAAAAGGTTTTCCTCATCAACCACGTGTGGATAATGATGAAACCTTTTCTAAATCCCTATGCTTAAGTCCATCCAGATCCTACTTGCCATTGCTACATACCATGACTACGATTTCTGATGGTTGGGTGTCATGACAGATTTTCTAAATGATGATTTAGAACAGTGCGTCTATAAGTACACAGCCAAAGGGATTCGTAGACAGTGGGGGCAGCAGAAACGTGTGCAAGTTGTTTTATGCGATAAAGCAGGCATCGCGGAGATGGAACATCTGTTTTGATATAGAAGTCAAAGTGTTTGACTTCATCAAAATGGTAGATGAACCTTGTATATACAAAAAGGTAGTAGAGAGTATGGTGATGATCCTCGTATTGTACGTGGATGACATACTCTTGATAGGGAAGGAGTTTCCTATGCTACGCTCGGTCAATCTCCTCTTATCACGAAGATTCTCTATATAAGGATCAAAGTGATACCTCCTAAATCCTAGGTTTTATATCTATGAGATAGATCTGATTGTATGTTAGGATTCTTACTAGTTGTAGTGAGATGGTATCAATCGATACTGGGGAAAATCACTGAAGAGGTTCCAGGGTGATAAGGACGACTGAATGTCAGTCACAGGCATTGTCTTTACCCTCAGTGGAGGGACGGTATGTTGGAAGAGTTCTAAGCTAGATACCGTGACACACTAGAAGATAAAGGTAGGATAAATCACCACTAAAGATGCTACCAAAGAAATAGTCTGGATGTACACTAGTTCATGAGATGAACTTCGTTTCTGCCATTGTGTGACAATGGAGTTTTGTCTTTTGTTAAGGAACCCCTATCCCATCTATGATCCAGACATATTTTAAGGCAGTATCACCTAATCATGGAAATGGTTGATCTCAAGGGAGATCGAGGTTAGGAGAGTAGACACAGAGGACAACAGCACGGATCCACTCACAAAGGCCTATTTCCCAGTAGAGACTTATGGGATGGTTGAGTATGAGATACTTCAACCATAACTGATTGTTGGGTATGCGATACCACAACAGATGGCCATAGTGCAAGTGGGAGATTGTTAGTTATATGTATGCCCTAGAGGCCATTACTGTACATACGATGTATATTATAGTGTATGCTTGGACATATATAGGTAAGACTTTCTTGCTCGACATGAAAGTACGCTATCTGGTTGCTCTTTATCTTAACATGTACTCTGATTGTCTCTATGTTACAAGTTGATAAAGGCCTTAGGACGAGTACTTGACTACCAGGACTATGATGCAGATCATACTAGTGGGGACAGTGTAGTCGCTAAGTACATCCTTCAAATGTTCCTAGTCGTAGGTATATCGAGACAGGGCATCGATAAACCAGAGTAGACTAGCGTATACGCTTCTTGACCTATATGATGGCAATGGATGGTCCCATATCCATTGGTGTTTGACATCAGAGAAGGTATACGGTGCTCAGTGGAGACTGGGTACACTGTACGGACTCGCCGAGAACTCCCAGATGGTATTATACCTCACATGAGATGGCAGTTCTCCGGTGACACTGGTACATGTTAGTCTGTAGACCCGAGATCGTCATAGAGTCTTGTGTGATTCCCACTGTTCTTTTATTTCCATCATACCAAGTCCAAGAGGGCATGTAAAACGGTGGCTTTTGGGTAAAGTCCCGAATCACATGGAGGCAATGAGCGATAGGAGGGGTTTCGTCTCTCCCGGTATAGGGAGTTGATATTGCGCTGTGTTCGATTGGCTATAACTAGAAATCCCTGGCCAGGGTTGCTGAGATTTACTGGTAAGAGTTATCAGTAGTTTCTCGAACTGTTATAGACCTCACATCGACACGACTTATCAAGCTACTGGGGTCTGACGTTTACCAGCCCTAGGTGAGTTATGTGACATATCAGACGAAGAGACCGGACTGTACGAGAGTGTTACTGATTGGATTCACAGGAGAATGTACAAGCTTGCTTGTTGATCTTATGATCGCTCAATACCTGAGTGGCTGTTACGTTTAGCTGACCGCTTGCAGCTTGTGGGTGTTTAATATGATCATCACCTACTGCCGGCGTATTGACTATTCTTTAGAGTCCTACACAGAGGTTTCCTGGCTCAGGAAAAATGGAGTAGGAGCAGATATGTGATATGTGCGCGACCGAGAACAATACGTGTATGTGATACCGTATTAGATTCTCGCGATATGTGATATTGGCCGGGTATATGTGATATAGTCGGGTCATCGGATCAAGTGTTGATTCGATAAACTGATATAGATTATATTAGTCGGTTATTTATGAAATAGCCGGATTATCGGATCAAGTGTTAATTCGATAATTTAATGTATAATTGTATATTTGATATATTATATTACATTAACTAATATTAGCTCACTTAAAGATTCTTTTTCTCACTTGGATAATACATTGATATATATGTGATATATGTTAATTGTATTATTTTTTTTGTTACAATAAATATTGTATATGTGATATATAATATTGTAACAAGTTAGGGTTACAAATGCAACATGTTTTGTGGAGTTTAAATATGGTTAGGCTTTGGATTAGGGTTAAGCTTGGATGAAGCTTTCAAGAAGCATCATGAAGCTTTGACTTTGACCTTGATATTTTGTGATGATATTTCCTTAACCCAACCCAAACCCTTTACCATAGTTATTTCTCTACAAGGGTTAAGTTGCAATTCTTAACCCATGGTTGCAATTCTAACCTCACACTTGATTTCATTATTCATCACAAATGGTTTTGCTTCTTCTTCTTCTTCCCTCTCTTGAAAAAGCTTTCTAGCTTTTTGTGAAGTGATGAAAATGAGTGAGAAATTGAAAACAAATGAGAGCTAAATTCCTACTTCATCATCCTCATCTATTCTTTCCACTTAGATTATGGTGTTTGCTTTGCTAATACTTGATTAGCAAAGCAAGAGCTTGGGTTTGAGTTTCTTCAAGGTAGATCATCTTAGTTATTGAAGATCGGAAGCAAGCTTGCATCTTTCTCTTCATGGAGCCACTCTAGAGTCCGGGTACTTGATGATCGCTGCGAAGGGACAACTACTCGGAGCTTGTAAAGCGAAGGAACGGACTACAAAGGTTGTAATCCCTTTCTCTTAGAAGTAAAGTTGTTTACTTGTTCTTTGTTTCGCCTAATCTCTAGTGTAAGATCTTGGTTAGGGTTGTTCGGCGCTTGAAAATTTTGATTTTGGCATGGTTGATGCCTTGTAGAACCTTGTGTAAGTCCATGCTACCCTTCCCCGGTTCTTACGGGGTTGCGGAAGTGGTGAAAAATGATTTTCAAGAGGGTGGTAACATGGACTACCAATACGGATCTTTGTTAAACTACTAACTAACAACCTAACAAGAGTTTACCTACTCGGTTAGGGGGCTATACCTTTCTTGAACTCCTTCGTCTTCGACTCCTCCCGGTGTACGGATCGGCCTCACCTCGTCGTCTCCTTGCGTCGAAGATGGATCCACCCGAAAGCTTCTACCTTTGGCTTCTTCTTCGAACTTTGAAGAAACTAGATCACTTGGCTTGCTAGGCCTTGTGAACTAGAATGAGTAGATGAATGTTTTGGTGTCTTTTTATCTCTAAGGCAAGGAGTCTCAACACATGAGAATGGTTTTCCTTGAGAATGAGAGAGCAAGAGGAAGAGGGAGAGCTTGATAATGAGAGAGCTCAAGAGGAAGAAAGCAAATGAAAGAATGAACCATACTCTTCTCATTCCCACCTCTCATAATCCAAAAGCCATCATAACAAAAATAGTAATCAAGTATTGTGTAATGGTTTAAGTCAAAATGGCTATATCATTTCATGCACTCATTTTGCATAAATAAACAAGCAAGCAAAAGTCTTTGCCATGAAATGATAGCCATTGTCATGATGATGGTCAACTAGTCCAACCTAGTCAACCGGTCAACAAAGTCAACAAGTCAACAATGTCAACCCCTCAAAAACCATGTCGCTATAATACTTAATTAATATTAATATTAATAATATTTCTTATTCTCATTAGGGTTAAGCAAAAGTCAATGGTCAACGGTCAACAGTCAATAACCCCAATGAGAATCCTCTGCCTCTGTCTCTCTGTCAACTGTGCATACACACCCGCATCCGCGTTCCGAGGAACATGAATACAAACGAGATAAAACCAATCCCAAAACGTACACTAGGATCTGGCTTAAACCAAAGCCTGCTAGTGTTAACTGTCCGGACACTGTACGTGACAAGTCCACGGATGTGACTGAACCCTGTCGCAAAACCATGCGACCTGTCGCAAAACCATGCGACCTCTACTCTTTTTCCTAAAGGCGAATAGCTTTCTGTGTGGGACTCTAAAGACTCGACACTACGCTGGCAGTGGGTTTAACCACAGACCGCAAGCGGCACTAGCTGTGCGTAACGGTCCCCAGGTAGATGCCGACAAGAAGACTGACGAGGTGAAACCCATCTGAACTCCTACTGAGCCTGAATGTGACAATCTCTCTGTACAGTCCGGTCTATTCGTCTGATACATCTCATGGCGGGCCTAGGGGCGGTAAACGACAGTTCCCCAATAGCGGTACAAGTCGTGTTAAGTGAAGTCCATAACACCCTAAGATAACACTAGAAACCTACCAGTATATCTCGCTTGCCCTGGCCAGGGACTACTCGTGTAATGGCTCTCCTAGACACAGTGCGATGTCAACTCCTAATACCGGGAGTGACAAATCCTGTCGAACCGTCACTGCCTCCAAGTGCTTCGGGACTGCACCCAATTACTACCTGTTTGCACGACTCCTTTGAGCCGTGGTAGGGTAGTAATCTAAGTACAGTGGGAACACACTCGAGGCGAAGTGACAGTGTCAAGTCAGCGGACTAAGCTGTACTCATGTCACCTGGGAACTGATAACTGACGATAGGTATAGTACCAACCAACAGTTCCCGACGAGTCATGTCCAGTGTACTCGTAACCCAACGAGCACCCGCATACTATCTCCAGTACGACGTACTGATGGCTGTGGGACAGACCATCTCCCATACTGGGATGAGAAGCGCATACGCTATTCTACTCCGGAGTATCGATGCCCTGTCTCGATCGTCCTGTGACTAGGGACCTGCATAAGGATGTGCTTATAGATTACCCAGCCCCCACTAGTGTGACTGCCATCACAACGCTGGTAATCAAGCAAAGATCCTAAGGGCTCCACTAATGTGTATATGTGATATACTAAAATAAACACATGTACACATTGAAGTAGAAACAAACCAAGTAGCATACTACTATATTGAGCAAGATTGTTTATACAAGGTGAATATCCCAAGCTTCCATTAAGTAATATACAAACTAGTATGATACAGTAATGGCCTTTAGGGCATATACACTAACAATCTCCCACTTGCTCTAAGGCCATGTACTGGCGTATCGAAGACCTATCATCTCGATCAGCCGCTCGAATTAAGTCTGGGGTAAGGCCTTTGTGAGTGGATCAGTAGTGTTATCTTCCGTAGAAACTCTCCGAACCTCGATCTCCCTGATCAGGTGATACCGCCTCAAGATGTGTCTGGACTTCTGATGGGACCTGGGTTCCTTCGCTAAAGCTATAGCCCCGTTGTTGTCGCAATACAGCGGTATTGGATCAACAATGGACGGAACCACCTGAACTTCAGTTAAGAACTTCCTTACCGAGACAGCTTCTTTTGCGGCATCTGCAGCGGCGACATATTCCGCTTCCGTCGTCGAGTCAGCAACGGTTTCCTGTTTGGAACTCTTCCAACACATCGCCCCTCCATTGAGGGTAAAGACATAACCCGACATGGACTTGGAATCATCCTTGTCACTCTGGAAGATGGAGTCAGCAAAGGCCTCGATCTGGAGGTCTTTTCCGCCATACACCAAGAAAATCTCCTTAGTCCTTCTCAGGTACTTGAGAATGTTCTTTACTGCTATCCAATGTTTCTCCCCAGGGTTTGACTGATACCGGCTTACTACACTCAGTGCATAAGCTACATCTGGTCTGGTACATAACATCGCATACATTATAGAGCCTACCGCAGAAGCGTAGGGTATAATAGACTTGCGATCCCTTTCCAAATCAGTCTTGGGAGACATCTCTTTGGAGAGGGTGATCCCTTGACAAGCCGGTAGATTACCGCGTTTGGAATCTTCCATACTGAATCTTTTTAGTATGGTGTCGATGTACCTGGACTGTGAGAGTCCCAGTGTCCTCTTGGATCTGTCACGATAGATCCGGATCCCCAGAATGTATGAGGCATCACCCAGGTCTTTCATGGAGAACCTGTGTGACAAGAACCCTTTGACAGATTGTATCATAGGAATGTCATTTCCTATTAAGAGAATGTCATCCACGTATAAAACGAGGAATACTACAGTTCTCACTACAAATCTACTATAGATGCATGGTTCATCTGGATTTTTGATAAAGCCAAATTCTTTGACCGTCTCATCAAAACAGATGTTCCAACTCCGCGATGCCTGCTTTAGTCCGTAGATGGACTTAAGCAACTTGCACACCTTTCCGCTGCTCCTACTCTGAATGAAACCCTCTGGCTGGTCCATATAAACACACTTCTCTAAATTTCCATTTAGAAAAGCGGTCTTTACGTCCATCTGCCAATTCTCATAATCGTGGAAGGCAGCAATGGCATGAAGGATCCGAATGGATTTCAGCATAGCTACTGGAGAAAAGGCCTCGTCATAGTCCAAACCAGGTCTTTGACGAAAACCCTTTTGCAACTAGTCTAGCTTTATAGGTCTCAACCTGTTCATCTACACCAATCTTCCTTTTGAAGATCCATTTGCATCCTACGGGTTTTACCTCATCTGGAGCAACGTCCAACGTCCATACTTTGTTGGTGCACATGGACACCATTTCGGTCCGCAATGCATCCAGCCATTTTACCGAGTCAACGCTCTGAATGGCCTGCTGGAAGCTAGTCGGCTCATCATAATCTATGATGAAATCCTCTCTATCCCCGTCTATGAGAAAACCGTAGTATCTCTCGGGCGGATGAGACTGCCTACTATTCCTGCGGAGCGGCGTAGGAATGTCATTTTCTTTTGAACCCTCTGGTTCTACTAAGCTTTCAGTAATAGTCCGTGGTTCTGGAATTTCTTCCAGTTCTATTTCGCTCCCACTTGATTCCTTTTCTAAGAACTGGTGTTCCAGAAAATGGGCATTACGAGAAACAATGATCTTTTGTTCCTCTGTGTAATAGAAGAGATACCCCCTGGAGTTCTTTGGGTATCCCACAAACTTGCACAGTACTGAGCGTGCCTCGAGCTTGTCCGCATGCTGCTTTTTGACAAAAGCCGGACATCCTCAGATCTTCAAGTATTGAAGATAGGGTTTCATCCCACTCCATATCTCATATGGTGTGGTAGGCACAGTCTTAGTTGGAACTCGGTTCAAAAGGTATGCAGCTGATTCTAGTGCATATCCCTAGAATGATCGCGGTATCTCAGCGTTACTCATCATGGACCGTACCATATCCAATAGGGTCCGGTTCCGTCTCTCCGATACATCGTTATGTTGCGGAGTGTATGGAGGAGTAAGCTGAGAGAGAATTCCATTCTCTTTTAAATAGTCCAGGAACTCGGCACTCAAGTATTCACCACCTCGATCTGATCTTGGAATCTTGATACTTTTGACGGTTTGTTTTTCTACTTCATTCTTATATTCCTGAAATTTTCCAAAGGCTTCGGACTTATGTTTCATTAAGAAGACATAACCGTACCTTGAAAAGTCATCAGTAAAAGTAATGAAGTAAGAATAACCGCTTCCCGCATGTGTAGACATTGGACCGCAAACGTCGCTGTGTACGAGTCCCAAGAGCTCGCTCGCTCTTACTCCGTGTCCAGTGAACGGAGTCTTTGTCATCTTTCCTTTGAGACAGGATTGACAAGTGGCATATGATTGATATTCGAACGGATTCAAATATCCTTCTGTATGTAACTTCATCAACCTTCTCTCATTGATGTGACCCAGTCTACAATGCCATAAGAAAGTCTGATTTATTTCCGGAGACTTTCTTTTGTATGTATTCTGGACATTGAAAATCTGTGGTTGGTCTAATACGTATATACCATTGCTTAATGTACCTGACCCAATCAGAACTTGATTAAGGTGAATGTTTACAACATTACTTACAAACGCAAATTCATAACCTTCTTTAGAAATCAAAGATACAGAAATGATATTACAAGTTGCGTTGGGTACAAAATAGCAATTACGCAAACCAAAATGTGTCCATCTGACAACCCCAGGTGATAGTCCCCCACGGCCTTAGCATCCATGCTAGCTCCGTTTGCAACTTTGAGGGTCATGTCACCTACCTTCAAAACCCTACGGTTTCTCAACGCCTGCAAAGAATTACAGATATGAGATCCTGATCTGGTATCCAATACCCAGGAAGTAGAGTTTATTGATAGACAGTTTTCAATATACACACCTGAAGCTGAAGCTGAAGCCGCAACTTGCTTCAGATCCTGTGTCCTGGCTTTCCAAGCCCTGCAATCTTTCTTCCAGTGACCACTCTTATGACAGAAAAAGCATTCTTCCTTCCCAATAAGCTTCCCCGCTATCTTTGTTGCTTTTGCTTTTCCCTTCGTATCCACTTTACTAACACCGCCCCCTGGTTTGGCGGAGGCTTTCTTCTTCTTCTCCTTGGCTTTCGCCTTGGACCTAGAAGATGAAGATCCACCTACAAATAAAGTGGATGTTTCTCTACCTTTCTGTAGGGTGCCCTCTGCACTCCTCAGCATGTTGAGGAGCTCTGAAAGTTCAACTTCTTTTTCTTGTAAGTTGAAGTTCAGGATAAACTGGGCGTAAGTGGAAGGAAGGGACTGGAGAATCAAGTCCGTATAGAGCTCGTTCTCTAACGCGGTCCCAAGTTCCGCGAGCTCCTCAATGAAGCCAATCATCTTAAGCACGTGTTCCGCTACCGATGATCCGATGGCCAACCTTCCCGAAAATAACTTCTTCGACACTTTGTATCTTGCGATACGAGATTGCTCTCCATACAGTTCTTTTGTATGGAGAAATATGGATTCGAGGTCCATATTCTCGTGCCTCCTCTGATGTTCGTTGTCCATAGAGGCAAGCACGAGGCACTTGGCCTTCACGCTATCGATCTCCGAAGTCTTACGGATTTCCTTATCCGCGATGCTGGAGGTGGGACCTGGGACAGGGGGAGCTTTGGTGGTAAGGAGATACCCCAACTTGTTATAAGTGATTGCCATTTTGACATTCCTGATCCAATCTTTGTAGTTTTGCCCTGTCAGTATGTTTTTATCTAGTAATAACTTAATTCCGGTCATGATGATTGGTCGTTGCAATTAGGAGAGAGAGAAGAAACACTTTAGCATGATGCTCTTGCAAGTTTAGAGTGGCTTTTAATTTGTCTAAACTGGATGTCTCCCACTGTCTCTCGAATCCCTCCTCAAACCAAAAAGGAAGAATTAGTCAGGATCAATCTCACCGTACAATACTTGCTTAACCGTTCGGCCAGGCTGGTGTCGGTACTTCGAGGGAGGTTTTCCAACGCTTTCGCGAAGTTCCTTAATTTAAGAACCTCTTTTCCCTAGGGGCGTAGCCCCGCTAACACCTTTCTAGTCACCTACTAGGTTTATAGCATTGATCGTTTAGTGAGAAATTTCCCAAGGAGTAGCATATACTCACAATAGGATCGGGATCCAAATATCATCGCGTGACAAAACTGAAGGAATCCTACCAGAATCATCACACTCCAAATGGTATGCAGCGCTAGCAAGTTTCAGTTCTTTTGAAACTCTCGATGTGGATTTTTGCCCCATGCTCTTATGACCTTGGCGTGAGGTCAAAATTTCATAAGTCACATGTCAAGTTCTTCCCATCATTATCCAGGTTAATTTGAACCCACCCGTACCTACCCTTGACGTAGGCCAAAATGGCAGTACGACTGTCTCAAACCAACGCATTCTATCTATGCAACAGATAAATATCCGGCAGCTACCAATCACTATGCCTTGGAGTGAGGTCAAAATACATAGCTTGAATACTACCGAATATTTAACTGAAATGATGGAGGGCTACGGATGGTTTTGGTAAAACCTTGAACGTAGTGAACTTGATATGATCGATGGAACGAGATAGCTTTTAAAATGAGTGGCTTAAGCTCCGCGTTTAAAAGTTCTTTTTGAAAAGAAACCGAGTGGTTTTGAAAGTGTTCCAACGACTTTTACTTGGATTATTTTTCTTGCATTAGTTCTTTTAATGAGTCCCATCATTTAATCCTACCATTGCAGAAAACAACCAAAATATGACGTACGCTTATGCCATTCGCATTCGCCACGGGGCCCCGTCATTACCCGTTAGGTTACTTAACTAACGACAAAGCGGGGGCTGGGCTAGCGCGGCTGCAAAACATAAGCAACGCCTAAATAATATCATACATAGATATTTTGCAATGATAGCCATTTCAGATCACAGATGAATACATTGGATATACTAGGAATCCGCAATTCGTACGAGCCTGTAACGAAAAGTGGATTACACGGTCGCGATGAATAGCCAATACCCCACCCTAGACCCCTACGGGTGCGGCAAACTACCCGCCAAATATCCGAAGTGGAGCAACCTCCCTCAACGACGTGAGTAGGCCACTCGGCACTCCGAGATACCCGGTAGTTTGTGCACCCCACCTTGGGTCTATCCTAGGAGCAAAAACAGTAAAAAGAAATTATACAATGACGGCTACAACCCCGACCCGGTTGTGCGGCCAAAAATAATATTACATCAATTTACATATTACATTAATTGAAAGATAAATGGAAAAACACTCATCTCACAACCCCCGGCTATTCATCCGCGATATTCCAAAGAATTCATATACACATACCATCAATCATTACAGATCACAGATATCTATAGCCGCCACTAATCGACGTATAGCGATTAGAGGACGTTCAGTACATATAACACATCACAGATATATACCCGTTAGCCTTAGTCTTTAGAAGTTCGATAAAAAATACGGATTTTCAAGTCCCCAAAACAAATTTTTCTTTCTGGAAAATATGGGCTGAAAAGACATGCTCCAAAAATCCTAAACTACCCCTATGAACAAACAGCAAAAATAAAACCCCATGGCCGAGTCAACTCGGCCGCGGGTCCGCGGCGGGAGCAAGCTCCAGCCGCGGATCCGCGGCGCGTTGATCGATTCAGCGGGCCAATTTTTTGCAGTTTCTTCTAAAAACCCTGAGTCGATTTTTGGTATATCTCAAATAATTTTTACAGCACTTTGAAAATCGACAGAAAGTTTGAGTTCCGGGTGTATTTCGCGACTTTTTCTCCGATTGAACTTCTACTTACATTGCTAACATGTTAGATAGTGTTTAACTAGGCTCTGATACCACTGTAAGTCCATGCTACCCTTTCGCGGTTCTTACGGGGTTGCGGAAGTGGTGAAAAATGATTTTCAAGAGGGTGGTAACATGGACTACCAATACTGATCTTTGTTAAACTACTAACTAACAACCTAACAAGAGTTTACCTACTCTGTTAGGGGGCTATACCTTTCTTGAACTCCTTCGTCTTCGACTCCTTCCGGTGTACGGATCGGCCTCACCTCGTCGTCTCCTTGCATCGAAGATGGATCCACCCGAAAGCTTCTACCTTTGGCTTCTTCTTCGAACTTTGAAGAAACTAGATCACTTGGCTTGCTAGGCCTTGTGAACTAGAATTTGTAGATGAATGTTTTGGTGTCTTTTTATCTCTAAGGCAATGAGTCTCAACACATGAGAATGGTTTGCCTTGAGGTAGAGAGAGCAAGAGGAAGAGGGAGAGCTTGAGAATGAGAGAGCTCAAGAGAGAGAAAGCAAATGAAAGAATGAACCATACTCTTCTCATTCCCACCTCTCATAATCCAAAAGCCATCATAACAAAAATAGTAATCAAGTATTGTATAATGGTTTAAGTCAAAATGGCTATATAGCAAGCAAAAGTCTTTGCCATGGAATGATAGCCATTGTCATGATGATGGTCAACTAGTCCAACCTAGTCAACCGGTCAACAAAGTCAACAAGTCAACAATGTCAACCCCTCAACAACCATGTCGCTATAATACTTAATTAATATTAATGTTAATAATATTTCTTATTCTCATTAGGGTTAAGCAAAAGTCAATGGTCAACGGTCAATAGTCAATAACCCCAATGAGAATCCTCTGCCTCTGTCTCTCTGTCAACTGTGCATACACACCCGCATCCGCGTTCCGAGGAACACGAATACAAATGAGATAAAACCAATCCCAAAACGTACACTAGGATCTGGCTTAAACCAAAGCCTGCTAGTGTTAACCGTCCGGACACTGTACGTGCACAAGTGCACGGATGTGACCGAACCCTGTCGCAAAACCATGCGACCTGTCGCAAAATCATGCGACCTCTACACTTTTGCCTAAAGGCGAATAGCTTTCTGTGTGGGACTCTAAAGACTCGACACTACGCTGGCAGTGGGTTTAACCACAGACCGCAAGCGGCACTAGCTGTGCGTAACGGTCCCCAGGTAGATGCCGACAAGAAGACCGACGAGGTGAAACCCATCTGAACTCCTACTGAGCCTGAATGTGACAATCTCTCTGTACAGTCCGGTTTGTTCGTCTGATACATCGCATGGCGGGCTTAGGGGGCGGTAAACGTCAGTCCCCCAATAGCGGTACAAGTCGTGTCGGAGTGAAGCCCAGAACACCCTGAGATAACACTGGAAACCTACCAGTATATCTCGCTTGCCCTGGCCAGGGACTACTCGTGTAATGGCTCTCCTAGACACGGCGCGATGTCAACTCCCAATACCGGGAGAGACAAATCCTGTCTAACCGTCACTGCCTCCAAGTGCTTCGGGACTGCACCCAACTACTACCTGTTTGCACGACTCCTTTGAGCCGTGGTAGGGTAGTAATCTAAGTACAGTAGGAACACACTCGAGGAGAAGTGACGGTGTCAAGTCAGCGGACTAAGCTGTACTCATGTCACCTGGGAACAGATAACTGACGATAGGTATAGTACCAACCAACAGTTCCCGACGAGTCCTGTCCAGTGTACTCGTAAGCCAACGAGCACCCGCATACTATCTCCAGTACGACATACTGACGGCTGTGGGACAGACCGTCTCCCATATTGGGATGATAAGCGCATACGCTAGTCTACTCCGGAGTATCGATGCCCTGTCTCGATAGTCCTGCGACTAGGGACCTGCATAAGGATGTGCTTATAGATTACCCAGCCCCCACTAGTGTGACTGCCATCACAACACTGGTAATCAAGCAAAGATCCTAAAGGCTCCACTAATGTGTATAGGTGATATACTAAAATAAACACTTGTACACATTGAAGTAGAAACAAACCAGGTAGCATACTACTATATTGAGCAGGATTGTTTATACAAGGTGAATATCCCAAGCTTCCATTAAGTAATATACAAACTAATATGATACAGTAATGGCCTCTAGGGCATATACACTAACACCTTGTTCTAGTGCCCAGTAACCCTACAGTATCGTGACGAGTAATCGATATTCCAGAGTAGACTAGCGTATACCATTCTTGTCCCATATGATGGGTGATAGATGATCCCAAATCCATCTGGTGAGGTGACACCAGATAATGTATGCGGGTGCTCAGTGGAGACTGGGTACAATGAACGGACTCACAGAGAACTCATATATGGTATTATATCTATCGTCGGATAGCAGTTCTCAGGTGACACTGGTACAGGTTAGTCTGTAGACCCGAGATCGTCATAGAGTCTTGTGTGTTCTCCCACTGTACTTTGATCTCCACCCTACCACGGCTCTACTGAGTCATGCAAACAGGTTGTCTTTGGGTACAGTCCCGAGGCACTTGGAGGCGATGAGCGATAGGAGGGGTTTCGACTCTCCCGGTATTGGGAGTTGATGTTGTGATATGCTCAATTGTCTATAACAGGAAGTCCCTGGCCAGGGCTGCTGAGATTTACTGATAAGTTTTATCAGTAGTTTCTCGATCTGTTATGAGCCATACACCAGCATGACTTATTGAGTTATTGGGGTCGACGATACCATCCCTAGACTCGATATGCAACATTTTTGACGAGGAGACCGAACTGTACGGTAAGTGTTGCCAGATGGCTCGACGGGAGTTTTGACAACTTTGCTGGTTTTCTTCTGATCGTTCAATACCCGGGTGGCCGTTACGTTTAGCTGACCGCTTGAGACTTGTGGGTGTTTGATATGATCATCACCCACTGCCAGCGTATTGACGAGTCTTAGAGTCCCACACAGAATTTTCCTAGCCCAGGCGAAAAAATGTGGTGTGCATATGAGATATGCGCGGGGACCCGATTGAATACGACTATGTGATACCATATGTTAATCGGGCGTTTTTCTATTGGTCGGGTCGTATGTGATATAACCAGATTGTTAAATCAATTGTTGCTTTAACATTTTGACTTTTAGTTTTATTCTTATTCTTTATTCAAACCCCTTTTATTAAAGAGGAAGAATGCATGCATGTATGCACATGTTGATGTGCATGTATGCACATGTTGATGTGCATAGAAACATACATGAAAAGTATCATGGTTGATGATACAACTTTGAAGGCAATATAAGACTCATATGGAACTATTATATATGGATATTTATATGCATTTGTTTTAAAACAAAAGGAAAAGATAAAGATTAATCCATGGTTATCTTCTACACTCTTCTTGAACTTAACCTAAGTTCACCCACTTTTTAACCATAGATTAATCTTTCCTTTTGTCTTTTAACTCAAGTGCAATAATATCTATATTTAGTAACCATGGTTTGGAATGACAAAGAGAAAATATATATACTATCTTTTTTATTTTCATTTCAACCATTATCATTTCATTTTAGACAAAAGCTTTTGCCTTCATCTTCTTCTTCCTCCAAGCTCTCTTGAATTTTCCAAAGTTAGAGAGAGTTAAAAAGAAAGGGTTTTGACAAAAGAAAACACACCACTTCATCATTCTACTCTAATCTAGCCAATTAGTTTAGAGTGTTTAGCTTCATCTTTTTCTTGAATCAAGTGGAGCTAGAAGCTTGGACCTAGTGGACTTCGGGTGGATCATCGTGGACGTAGGAGCTTACTAGCAAGCCTTTCCAACCTCTCAACGATCCTAGGAGTCATTGCTAGAGGACTACACAGGTTGTAATTCTTTTCACTTTGAGATTTTTATGTCTTGTATTAGATACATGTGTTGTTACCCTAGTTTTTCTAGTTAAAGATCCTTGCTTTGTTTGCTTTGCACCTCTAATTTTTTAAAGTGGGATGTGTGATGCTTCCATACTATTTAGTAGGAGCAGAGGAAACCCAACATCATGTGTTGAGAATCAAGGGTTAGTGAGACTTAGCTACCCAAAATCAATCTTTACTCACTCTAGGCTACTTAAGCACACCAAGTGACATAGTTGCCTCAACTTGGAGGTTAAGCTCAATGTTGGAACTCTTGGGTGGACCTTCTTCGATTTCGAGAAGCCGACGAGGAGGCGCTATCAATTTCCACTCCAAGGAGCTCACGATGTGAAGGAGGTCAGCGAGAAGACAACAAAGACACAATACTACGAGGTATAACATTCATCCGAGTAGTTAAACCTCATATAGTTTGCCAGCTAGAGTTTTATGTTCGATCCTTGCTTCAAGTCGGTATTGCGAAGCCCGTAAAAATCATTTTTTGCTAATTCCACCTCCCAGCGAACACGTGAGGTACACGACATCGACTTACAGGGGGGTACCCACCCCTGGGGACCACCTCGAGGTGGCCCCTAGGGGAAGGCAGACCCGAGAGCACCCATATGAGGTGCTCTCGGGTCACCCACCCCTAAGACCACCTTGTGGTAGTCTTGGGGTGTGGGTCCGGCCTATGGTCCCCTAGAGGTGTCCCCGTGGTGCGCACGCTCCACCCAGCGGCTGCTCGGTTCAAACCGTGAGCCCGCGTGGTGTGCAAACAACTCAAAACTACAATTTTGGAAACTGTTTTCTCGGCAGTTTTTGCATGACAAAAAACGGCGGATTTCTAACGTCGCTACAAGCTATTTAAGGTTTAAGAGTGTCACGACCCGAAATGGCACGTGACTGGCACTTGAATCATATGAAGCCTATAGGACCCCATCTAATTCAAGTAAGCTAAAAATTCCAGAAATCTAAACCATTTTAAAAAGAAGTGAAGAAAACATATTTTGAAGCAAGTGGTTTTAATAACACAAGCCGAAGTATGCATTTGTAAAATCTCAAGTCTTTTCTGAAAATTTCGGCAGAGTTTCCTTTGTAAATACTGGCCCCAAAAGGGGTACAACATGCATAATATGAATAAATGCATCCCCAAGCGGGAGCTAGCTCTTCGTCAATTGACGGTCACAACCACGCAAGAAATATAATATACAACGCCAAGGGAAAGGATCAAAACTCAAAGGAAACTCAAATCATCAAGAAAACCATAATAATACAACGCGCGACTCTAAGGTCGAAATAAAAACAAATGGTTTTCTAAGTCGGAAATAAATATACAAGTCTGGTTGATGGAGTTTACTTGATACAACTGAAAATAAATGTATAATGGTGGTCACGATACAAGTGAGTCCACCTACCAAAGCAATCATCCGGAAAGGAGCAGTGTGCCAGAAAGCCGCAATGAAACCTGTACGGCAAAAACCTGCAAGAAACTGTGGCGCAACGGGGGTGAGTTGCCAACTCGTGAGTAGAAAACATCACAGAGTAGAAATCGCATGTATGAATCAATCCTAGGTCAATACGATCAATAATATATATTCTCAATATGATAAAGTCTGAAGCATGATAAGGTGGCAAGGGTAAACATCTATACAAAAGTACAATACCAAGTGCTCGTGTCAGTGCCTCAGATAGTAACATATCATAAATATGAGGTATGATCAATGTAATCAACATGAAATTAGTGTCAACAATATACTCAAGTCTATAAGTATGTGGATAACATCCAACTACGTAATCAATGCCTGAATGCATGTGGATCTCGTCCTCGGGTCAACCAATGACACAACAACATCATGCACGTAAATATCATAAAAGCATATGCATGAAAGTATGAGAATATAAATCAACGTATGTCCCTCGCGACACGTCAAAATCATGGAACCTGAGTGTCCAGCATCGACACTCGAAACATTATGAAATTCGTGCCCAGCATCGGCACGTAAATCCTCATATCTCTCGGGCTCCGTCAGTCTGGATCGTCCCATAACATCTCTCGACTCCGGTCGGTATCCTACGGATAGCCGCCAGATCCAACCAATCATCGGTAGGTAGTGGTCCCTCTGCCAGGCTCACCGTCTACTGCACAGCAAATCCGTTCTCGCCCCGGGGTACCATACCGGGTCCACCATGTACCCGCAATCGGCCTCATCCAGCTCATCGAATCGGGTATCACATGCTACTCTCAGAACCGAGAAAACATATGGTGGACGCACAGAAATATCATATCAAGAGAAATCGGGTTTTCAAAACAATACATACTTTCTTTTAAAATGACCACGGTTAACAAATCCTGAAATCTTAAGAAAACAACATATCTCAATGCGTATAATCGTAAAGCATGATGTATGCGACATATAATAGAATGTAAGCATATCCATATATCATGCAACATGGAACAGTAATATGCACATATCAAGGGAAACCGCTCCTTCAAATGAATCCAGTTTTAAAATATATCTTGCGGTTCCCAACTTTTCCAAAGTCAAATGCAGCATCGTAAAAAGGTGCATATGTAACTATAGCAAGTATATTGTGCAAGGAGTCATATCATGATGCAGCAATCCTACTGTGTAGTGACATGGCAATTATCGATGATGATGTGTGTGAGCCGGCAAGCAGGTGTACGTGGAGCATACGCATCATCGGTAATGGTGCCGGTGTCCTGACAGCATGGGTTTAATATAACATAAATCACAGGTATATAAGCATGCAATGCGCTAATAATAACATGAATATATGGAAATGGAAAATTAAATGCAACAATAAGGAATCTATATTAGTTATACAAGTCATACAGTTTTTCATTTGAAATCACACGAATCGTGGTATTTGGAAAAAATAGGGGCTACGGTGTTTTTAAGAAAATGTATGTCCTTTGAAATATCCGTAGAATCCCTTGGCCTGTCTTTAAAATACTCACGATTCGTTAGTTTTGAAATATGTATGACTCCAGTCTAGTCTAACATCTATAAGTAACCACAGGACTAAACTAACAGGCTAATCGAAAGGGTACGGAAACCACCTAAATCAGAGTCGATACATATAAATATAATAGTCGGTGATCCCGCCTCAATAGTATCACATACGATACACTATATAACATGACATCCTCGAGTCAAGAGCACAGATCTATCATCAATATAAAGCTCGTACGGTAAATCCATCGTACGGCATCCCAATCTGGGTACGGGTCGAATCTCACATTTATCTCATCATTTATCTGGTATCCTTATCATCATATCCTGTATTAGGGGTACTGATCTAAGTCTAGTACAAACTGATACCATCTACAAATATATGTGTGTATGAAACACACGCCTAAAGGCCCGCTATAATCTCATGTCGTATCTCATAATACGAACCATAACATATCACCGATCTCACGACACCATGGCCAATCTCATCGACTCATCTCCAAATACCATATACTATCCTCATCATTCATGTATAGGTATACGTATATATATATACAGTCTCATACCTATGTGTGTGCATATGCATATATATATATATATATATATAGACATATATATATATATACGCACAAGTAAAACAAGGTAAGCATGTGTGTGCGTGTGGGTGTGAACCTTATTCTAGGGCTCGCGACTAAACTAACTAGTGACACTATCATCCGATTATACTAAAATTATCCATGACTCCTAAAGTCTATCTAGATAATCATAATCTCACAATAAACATATAAGTATATCCATATAATATATACCATACACTACACTACGAACTGCAGGGGTGTTATACGCCATCCACCCGACTTCCCCCGTAGATATATATCTACTCACTTGATCTTCGCTTGCCAATGCAGACGTCTCCACGTGCTTGGTTGTCGTCTCGAAGTCCTCGTGGGGTACCTACACATATAATACAATCGCAATGCGTATTAAAAATCAAGTCGGAAAACCAAAACGGCACACGTTTCTCACATAGGTCAAAACCTATGGTCTACTCACGCAAATCAGCCAAAAAACACCCGATAGAGACGTACGAACGTCATGTGATCGAGATAAAACACAAATACTAAAATCCAGAATTCAAAATACGTAAAATATAACACCGAATCAAAACAGCAACTCATGAAAATAGTCCCAGATTTTGTTTAAAGGAAAAACTAGGTGCACAAACAATACTAGGGTGCTATATAGGGTGTATATGAGCTATGGGGGCAACCTGGGCACCTAACTCACCAAAGTGGCCGGCCACACTAGCCAAAATTCCGGCCTTCTCGGATTTAGGGGGGAGTTGGGGCCTCGAACTTTCTTGGGGGTCTCCTATGGTCTCAAATTGGTCACTGGAGTTGTTTATTTTTCATGAAAATAACCCTGGTCATCCCAGATTTCCCTGCATCTTCAATAACCTCACAAACCGACATTAATAGTTTCCAGTTTTCTGTATTTCAGGTTTTATGTTGTGTTAGGTCTGGGTTTATAACACCATGGGGGGTTTAAGGTCACCACTAAGGCTTTATTACACTAACACAACTCAAATTTTCCTCAAACCTCAACTAGAAATGTTCAAAGCTCACAAAACACCACTTAATCACATCTAAACATGTATTTATGCTAAAGTGAAAGAAAAACTACACCATTGGTGAAGAGATTACCTCATTTGGCACTCATGAATCCCCTAGAGCATCAAAATCTGATTTTTCTTTGTCCAAAGTGCATATGGGGAGCTTGTGCATGATTTTTGTGAAATGGAGATGGACTTTTGGTGTTGTTTTGAGGGTTTGAAGTGGAGGGGGAGTGAGGTGCTTCCATGAGAGGAAGAAGAAGAAGAAAAGATGAAGATAATGAAGTGAGAGTGATGAGCCATGGCTATGGTTGACCCCTCACCCTCTCTATCTCTCTCTCTCATGTCCATACCCTTTTTTCTATTCATTTCCATTTTCTTTTCTTTAGTTTTCTTTTCTCTTCTCTTTTCTTTTTAAAAACCCAAGTCATGCATGATAAAAAAAGAAGAGACCATGTAGGAAAAATGTAACAAGTGTGAAAAATGACATGTGCATGTCATGTGCACAAAACACGTTTAAGGCACGATTAGCGATATTTAATCGCGATTAGCATTAAAATTTAATATGATAAATCATAAAATTTCATAGTTTGCTTAAATCACATAAAAGCACCCTCATTTAAGTAATTTCCATAATTTTCCAAAATTTTCCTCATTTATCGGTATTTAATTATACCGTCTTATTAAAATATTCAATATCTTATTATTTAATTATAAAAATTCCCAAAAATAATATTTTATTTTTCTGAAATGTTACAATCTTCCCCCCTTAAAGAAATTCGGTCCCCGAATTTAAATTTAAACCCCTCAAATACTAAAACATTTCAGTAAAAAGTCCAAGTCGTCGGGGCTCCGAAATCATTAATACATAAAACGCATCGTAGCGCAATGCATGCGCAAGAACAATGAGCAGATAACTCAAAATCAAAACTCCGTCAAGCATCCCGCAATCATCGGAGTCATGGTGACGACACCAATGTCAAATCCAATACGAAAACTAACATGATATGCATCAAAACTATACAGGTACATATCGTTGTAAATTCGTCAAACATCTGAAAGAAATGCATGCCAAAACCTTTTTAAGTTGTTGTGCGATGCACGTAACACGGCACGGTGGCGGAAGTTTATTGTAAGAAAATAGCTATATCTATATATATCCTTTGTTTAATATGCACGTCTCGCCGTTTTGAAAATAATTTAGAAGGGTTTCCTTGTTAATGTTTCGTGTCATCTCGGACACGTAGGTAAATACTGAGACCATAGCTCTTTCTTTAGAAATCCCTTCGATAACTATCAATGCATGCAAAAATATGTTCAGGTACTTTCCTCGGACTAGTCCAGCTCAGCTACTATATCAAATAGTAAATATAATAAAATATGCTGCTCAAAGGTAATCACTCCCAAAACGCATAAGAATGTCGCGTACGTATGGTGCGCACGGAAATCAAAATCCATGAATGTGCCATACATGTGCACAGAAACAAAATCTATGTGCAACGGGTGTGCACGGAACACCTGTCAAGGGCAACGGGTGTGCCTGATAGCAATACCAGGTGCATCTGATATGCACAAAGAATCCCGATTTAGTTCATCTGGTATGCACCAAAATCGCATCTCATATCATGCGCCTTACATGCGCGAAAATCCAAATCAAGTGCATCCGTCATGCACGAATAGAATCTAAATCAAGTGCATCCAACATGTATGAAATCCAATATCAAGAGACGAACATGCGCAAAGATTCAATCCAAGCGCGTCAAATATGTGCAAGAATCCAATCAAGTGCACAGGGTGCACGAAAACAAATATCGAGTATCACAATCGAAATCGACGGTATACAACACATCTCAAATCCAAATCTAAATCAGGTATACCGTGGTATAAAATCTCACAACCCTGTGCATCAGCGTGCACAAAATCTAATCAAAACACTAAAAGTGCATGGAATCTATGCCGAAAACACAAGTCAAATCATATGCATGCCTTAGGCATGAAATCAAATCAATAAGTCCATATTACCTCTCCCGTTTCTTTCGGGCTTGTGGAAATTGTGAAAAACGATTTTTCGGGTCAAGGAAACATGGACTATAAAAGATGGATCTTTGCTAAACTACACACTAGCAACTAACAAGAGCTATTGCTACTCGGTTAGGGGTTATACCTCAACTTGAACTCCTTCTCTTTGACTCTTGATGGTGGTCGGATGGTGCTTTCCTCGTTGCCTTCTCTTGTCGAAGATGGATCCACCTGAGGGTTTCTACCTTGAGCTCCTTTCTTGATCTTGAGAGAACTAAAGTGTCCGGCTTGCTAGACCTTCAACCTTAGGATGAGTAGAGAGTGGCTTTGGGTGTTTAATCTCCAAGGAAATGTTTCTCACCTCATGAGAATGATTCTCCTTGAACTAGAGGTAGAGGAAGAGCAAAATGGAGGAGAGAGAATGGTTATGATAGAATGAGAATGGTTTTTACAACCATAACAATATATGTGAATTATCTAATTAATAATATTAATCCAAAATGAAAAAGGTGATGGTTGGTTTGATAAGACCATTATCATTTCACATTAAATGTTTTTGCAAAGATCAAAGAGCATCTTTGGAAAAGAAATGATGATGGTCAATGTTTCAACCTTGGTCAACAAGTCAACCTTGGTCAACAAGTCAACAAACCCTAACCATAACCCAATTTCATTTAAATAATATTATCAATTGATATTTCACATATTCATTAGGGTTTGGTAAATGACAACCGTCAATTGTGCATACACACCCGTACCAAAACCCCAATGAGAATCCTCTTCCTCTACCTCAGTCAACTGTGCATACACACCCGCATTCGTGTTCCGAGGAGCACGAATACTATGAGATAAAACTAACCCCAAAGCATATACTAGGATCAGGCTCAAACCAGAGCCCGCTAGTAACAACTGTCCGGACACCAAACGTGCACAAGTGCGCGGATGTGAACGAACCATGTCGCAAAACCACATTGGGATGATAAGTGCATACGCTAGTCTACTCCGGAGTATCGATGCCCTGTCTCGATAGTCCTGCGACTAGGGACCTGCATAAGGATGTGCTTATAGATTACCCAGCCCCCACTAGTGTGACTGCTATCACAACGCTGGTAATCAAGCAAAGATCCTAAGGGCTCCACTAATGTGTATAGGCGATATGCTATAAGAAACACATGCACACATTAAAGTAGAAACAAACCAAGTAGCATACTACTATATCGAGCAAGATTGTCAATACAACTGTGAATATCCCAAGCTTCCATTATGTAATATACAAACTAGTATGATACAGTAATGGCCTCTAGGGCATATACACTAACAATCTCCCACTTGAACTATGGCCATGTACTGGCGTTTTGAAGACCTATCATCTCGATCAGCCGCTCGAACGGAGTCTGGGGTAAGGCCTTTGTGAGTGGATCAGCAGTGTTATCTTCCGTAGCAACTATCCGAACCTCGATCTCCTGGTGACCCACGATCTCCCTGATCAGGTGATACCGCCTCAAGATGTGCCTGGACTTCTGATGGGACCTGGGTTCCTTTGCTAAAGCTATAGCCCCGTTGTTGTCGCAATACAGAGGTATTGGATCAACAATGGACGGAACCACCTGAAGTTCTATCAAGAACTTCCTCATCCAGGCGGCTTCTTTTGCGGCATCAGATGTAGCGATATATTCCGCTTCCATCGTCGAGTCAGCAACGGTTTCCTGTTTAGAACTCTTCCAACACACCGCCCCTCCATTGAGGGTGAAGACATAACCCGACATGGACTTGGAATCATCCTTGTCACTCTGGATGCTGGAGTCAGCAAAGGCCTCGATCTGGAGGTCTTTTCCGCCATACACCAAGAACATCTCCTTAGTCCTTCTCAGGTACTTGAGTATGTTCTTTACCGCTATCCAGTGTTTCTCCCCTGGGTTTGACTGATACCTTCTTACCACACTCAGTGCATAAGCAACATCTGGTCTGGTACACAACATCGCATACATTATAGAGCCTACCGCAGAAGCGTAGGGTATAATAGACATGCGATCCCTTTCCAAATCAGTCTTGGGAGACATCTCTTTGGAGAGGGTGATCCCGTGACAAGCCGGTAGATTACCGCGCTTGGAATCTTCCATACTGAATCTTTTCAGTATGGTGTCGATGTACCTGGACTGTGAAAGTCCTAATATCCTCTTGGATCTGTCACGATAGATCCGGATCCCCAGAATGTAAGAGGCATCACCCAGGTCTTTCATGGAGAACCTGTGTGACAAGAACCCTTTGACAGATTGTAGCATAGGAATGTCATTTCCTATCAAGAGAATGTCATCCACGTATAAAACGAGGAATACGACAGTTCGTGCTACAAATCTACTATAGATGCATGGTTCATCTGGATTTTTGATAAAGCCAAAATCTTTGACCGTCTCATCAAAATAGATGTTCCAACTCCGCGATGCCTGCTTCAGTCCCTAGATGGACTTCAGCAACTTGCACACCTTTCCGCTGCTCCCACTCTGAATGAAACCCTCTGGCTGGTCCATATAGACACACTCCTCTAAATTTCCATTTAGAAAAGCGGTCTTTACGTCCATCTGCCAGATCTCATAATCGTGGAAGGCAGCAATGGCAAGAAGGATCCGAATGGATTTCAGCATAGCGACTGGAGAAAAGATTTCGTCAGAGTCCAAGCCAGGTCTTTGACGAAAACCCTTTGCAACAAGTCTAGCTTTATAGGTCTCAACCTGTCCATCTACACCAATCTTCCTTTTGAAGATCCACTTGCATCCTACGGGTTTTGCCCCATCTGGAGCAATGTCCAACGTCCATACTTTGTTGGTGTACATGGACTCCATTTCTGTCCGCATTGCATCCAGCCATTTTACCGAGTCTACGCTCTGAATGGCCTGCTGGAAACTAGTAAGCTCATCACTATCAATGATGCAATCCTCTCGATCCCCGTCTATGAGAAAATCGTAGTATCTCTCGGGCGGATAAGACTGCCTACTACTTCTGAGGAGCGGCGTAGGAATGTCCTGATCTTTCGAACCCTCTGGTTATACTAAGCTTTCAGTAATAGCTCGTGTTCTGGAATTTCTTCCACTTCTATTGCGCTCCCACTTATCTGATTTTCCAAAAACTCAGTTTCCAAGAAGTGGGCATGACGAGAAACAAAAACCTTTTGTTCCTCTTCGCAATAGAAGAAATATCCCTTGGAGTTCTTTGGATATCCCACAAACTTGCACTGTACTGAGCGTGCCTCGAGCATGTCCGCATGCTGCTTTTTGACAAAAGCTGGACATCCCCATGTCTTAATGTGATTAAGATAGGGTCTCTTCCCACACCACATTTGATATGGTGTAGTAGGCACAGTCTTAGTTGGAACTCGGTTCAAAAGGTATGCAGCTGATTCTAGTGCATATCCCCAGAATGATCGCGGTAACTCAGCGTTACTCATCATGGACCGTACCGTATCCAATAAGGTTCGGTTCCGTCTCTCCGATACACCGTTATGTTGCGGAGTGTGTGGAGGAGTAAGCTGAGAGAGAATTCCATTCTCTTTTAAGTAATCCAGGAACTCGGCACTCAAGTATTCACCACCTCGATCAGATCTTAGTGTCTTGGTACTTTTGCCTGTTTTTTTTGCACTTCATTCATATATTCCTGGAATTTTCCAAAGGCTTCGGATTTATGTTTCATTAAGAAGACATAACCGTACCTTGAAAAGTCATCCGTAAAAGTAATGAAGTAAGATTAACCGCTTCGTGCATGAGTAGACATTGGACCGCACACGTCGCTGTGTACGAGTCCCAAGAGCTCGCTCGCTCTTACTCCGTGTCCAGTGAACGGAGACTTTGTCATCTTTCCTTTGAGACAGGATTGACAAGTTGCATATGATTGATATTCGAACGGATCCAATTATCCTTCTGTATGTAACTTCGTCAACCTTCTCTCATTGATGTGACCCAGTCTACAATGCCATAAGAAAGCCTAATTTGATTTCGGAGACTTTCTTTTGTGTGTATTCTGGACATTGAAAATCTGTGGTTGGTTTAATACGTATATTCCATTGTTTAATGTACCTGACCCAATCAGAACTTGATTAAGGCGAATGTTTACAACATTGCTTACAAATGCAAATTCATAACCTTCTTTAGATATTAAAGATACAGAAATAATATTACAAGTTGCATTAGGTACAAAATAACAATTACGCAAAACCAAAACGTGTCCATATGACAACCCCAGGTGATAGTCCCCCATGGACTCAGCATCCATGCCAGCTCCGTTTGCAACTCTGAGGGTCATATCACCTGCCTTCAAAACCCTACGGTTTCTCAACGCCTGTAAAGAATTACAGATATGAGATCCTGATCCGGTATCCAATACCCAGGAAGTAGAGTTTATTGATAGACAGTTTTCAATAACATACACACCTAAAGCTGAAGCCGCAACATGCTTCAGATACTGTGTTCTGGCCTTCCAAGCCCTGCAATCTTTCTTCCAGTGTCCACTCTTGTTACAGTAAAAGCATTCTTCCTTTCCCACAAGCTTTCCAGCTCCCTTTGTTGCTTTTGCCTTTCCCTTCGTATCCACCTTACTAACACCGCCACTTGGTTTGGCGGGGGTTTTCTTCTTCTTTCCCTTAGCTTTCGCCTTGGACCTAGAAGAGGAAGATCCTCCTACAAACAAAGTGGATGTTTCTCTACCTTTCTGTAGGGTGCCCTCTGCACTCCTCAGCATGTTGAGGAGTTCTGAAAGTTCAACTTACTTTTCCTGTAAGTTGAAGTTCAGGATGAACTGGGCGTAAGTGGAAGGAAGGGACTGGAGAATCAAGTCCGTATAGAGCTCATTCTCCAACGTGGTCCCAAGGTCCGCGAGCTCCTCGATGAAGCCAATCATTTTAAGCACGTGTTCCGCTACCGGTGATCCGATGGCCAATCTCGCCGAAAACAGCTTTTTCGAGACTTCGTATCTGGCGATACGGGATTGCTCTCCATACAGTTCTTTTGTATGAAGAAATATGGATTCAAGGTCCATATTCTCGTGCCTCCTCTGGTGTTCATTGTCCATAGAGGCAAGCACGAGGAACTTGGCCTTCGCGCAATCAATCTCCCAAGTCTTACGGATTTCCTTATCCGCGACGCTGGAGGTGGGACCTGGGGCAGAAGAGCTTTGGTGGTAAGGAGCTACCCCAACTTGTCGTAAGTGATTGCCATTTTGACATTCCTGAGCCAATCTTTGTAGTTTGGCCATGTCAGTATATTTTTATCTAGTAGTAACTTAAGTCTGGTCATGATGTTTGGTCGCTGCAATTAGGAGAGAGAGAAGAAACACTTTAGCATGATGCTGTTGCAAGTTTAGAGTGGTTTTTAATTTGTCTAAACAGGATGGCTCCCACTGTCTCTTGAATCCCTCCTCAAACCAAAAAGGAAGAATTAGTCAGGATCAATCTCACCGTACAATACTTGCTTAACCGTTCAGCCAGGCTAGTGTCGGTACTTCGAAGGAGATTTTCCAACGCTTTCGCGAAGTTCCTTAATTAAATAACCTCTTTTCCCTGTGGGCGTAGCCCCGCTAACACCTTTCTAGACACCTACTTGGTTTATAGTATTGATCGTTAAGTGAGAAAGTTCCGGAGGAGTAGCATATACTCACAGTAGGATCGGGATCCAAATATCATCGCGTGACAAAACTGAAGGAATCCTACCAGAATTATCACACTCCAAATGGTATGCAGCGCTAGCAAGTTTCAATTCTTTTGAAACTCCCGATGTGGATTTTTGCCCCATGCTCTTATGACCTTGACTTTGGCCAACAAATCATAAGTCACATGTCAAGTTCTACCCGTCATTCTCCGGGTTAATTTGAACCCACCCGTACCTACCCTTGACTTTGGTCAACAAGGCAGTACGACTGTCCCAAACCTACACATCTATCTATGCTGTACATGAATACCCAATAGCTACCAATCATTATGCCTTGACTTTGGCCAACAAACATAGCTTGAATACTATTGACCATCCATGTGAAACGACGGAGGGCTATGAATGGTTTTGGCAAAACAGTGAACGTAGTGAACTTGATATAATCGATGGAACGAGATAGCTTTTAAAACGAGTGGTTTAAGCTCCGCGTTTAAAATTTATTTTGAAAAGAAACCGGGTGCTTTTTGAAAGTGTTCCAACGACTTTTACTTTGGTTTGTTTTTCTTGCATTAATTTTAATGCGTCCCATCAATTAATCCTACCATTGCAGAAAACAACGAAAATATGACGTACGCTTATGCCATCCGCATTCGCCACGGGGTCTCGTCATCACCCGTTAGGTTACTTAACTTACGACAGAGCGGGGGCTGGACTAGCGCGGATGCGAAACATAAGCAACACCTAAATAGATATCTACATATAGATATATACATTCGTCAGATGCAATGATATCCATTCTAGATCACAGATGAATATATTGTATATACTAGGAATCCGCATTCCGTTCGAGCCTGTAACGAAGAGCGGATTACATGGTCGCGATGAATAGCCAAACCCCACCCTAGACCCCTACGGGTGCGGCAAACTACCCGCCAAGTATCCGAAGTGAAGCAACCTCCCTCAACGACGTGAGTAGGTCACTCGGCACTTCGAGGTACCCGGTAGTTTGTGCACCCCACCTTGGATCTATCCTAGGAGAAAAAACAGTAAAAAGAAATTATACAATGACGGATACAACCCCGACCCGGTTGTGCGGCCATACAAATAATATTACATCAATTTACATATTACAAGAATTGAAAGATAAACAAAACTCTCATCTCACAATTCCCCCCGGCTACATCCGCGACAATCCAATGAATTCATATACACAATCCATCAACATTACAGATCATAGATATGTATAACCCCCACTAATCGACGTATAGCGATTAGCAGACGTTCAATACATATATAACAATACAGATATAACCCATTAGCAAAAGTCTACAGAAAATCGACCAAAATACGGATTTGTAACCACCCCAAAAACAAATTTGTTTTATGGAAATTCTAGGCAGAAACAAACCATCTCAAAAATCACAAAATACCACCAGAAACAAATTGTAGGAGAAACGATCCACGGCCGAGTCAACTCGGCCGCGGATCCGCGGCAGAAGCTTGCTTCTGCCGCAGAACCGCGGTGAGTCGGTCGGTTCGCTGGAACGTTTTTCTTGCCTGTTCATTAAAAAGCCTGAGCCGAATTTTAAGACATGATTTATTATTTTTGGAGCAGAAATAAAAATCGGCAGAAACTAGGATTTTCCGGGGTGTTTCGCGGATTTTTTTATCCGGTCGAAACTATAGAAACTTTGCTAACATGCTAGGGTGTGTTTAGTTAGGCTCTGATACCACTGTAAGTCCATATTACCTCTCGCGGTTCTTTCGGGCTTGCGGAAATGGTGAAAAATGATTTTTCCGGTCATGGCAACATGGACTATAAAAGACGGATCTTTGCTAAACTACACACTAGCAACTAACAAGAGCTATTGCTACTCGGTTAGGGGTTATACCTCAACTTGAACTCCTTCTCTTTGACTCTTGATGGTGGTCGGATGGTGCTTTCCTCGTTGCCTTCTCTTGTCGAAGATGGATCCACCTGATGGTTTCTACCTTGAGCTCCTTTGTCGATCTTGAGAGAACTAAAGTGTCCGGCTTGCTAGACCTTCAACCTTAGGATGAGTAGAGAGTGGCTCTGGGTGTTTAATCTCCAAGGAAAAGTTTCTCAACTCATGAGAATGATTCTCCTTGAACTAGAGGTAGAGGAAGAGCAAAATGGAGGAGAGAGAATGGTTATGATAGAATGAGAATGGTTTTTACAACCATAACAATATATGTGAATTATCTAATTAATAATATTAATCCAAAATGAAAAAGGTGATGGTTGGTTTGATAAGACCATTATCATTTCATATTAAATGTTTTTGCAAAAATCAAAGAGCATCTTTGGAAAAGAAATGATGATGGTCAACAAGTCAACCTTGGTCAACAAGTCAACAAACCCTAACCATAACCCAATTTCATTTAAATAACATTATCAATTGATATTTCACATATTTATTAGGGTTTGGTAAACGACAACCGTCAACTGTGCATACACACCCGTACCAATACCCCAATGAGAATCCTCTTCCTCTGCCTCAGTCAAATGTGCATACACACCCGCATTCGTGTTTCGAGGAGCACGAATACTATGAGATAAAACTAACCCCAAAGCATATACTAGGATGTGGATCAAACCAGAGCCCGCTAGTAACAACTGTCCGGACACCAAACGTGCATAAGTGCACGGATGTGAACGAACCCTGTCGCAAAACCATGTGACCTCTACTCAGTTTTGCCCAAAAGCGAATAACCCTCTGTGTGGGACTCTAAAGACTCGACACTACACTGGCAGTGGGTTTAACCACAGACCGCAAGCGGCACTAGCTGTACGTAACGGTCCCCAGGTAGATGCCGATAAGAAGACGGACGAGGTGAAACCCATCTGAACTCCTACTGAGCCTGAATGTGACAATCTCCGTACAGTCCGGTCTGTTCGTTTGAGAATATCGCATGGCGGGCCTAGGGGGCGGTAGACGTCAGTCCCCTACTAGCGGTACAAGTCGTGTCGGAGTGTAGCCCAGAACACCCAGAGATAACACTGGAAACCTACCGGTATATCTCGCATGCCCTTGCCAGGGACTTTGTGTAATGGCTCTCCTAGACACGGCGCGATATCAACCCCCAATACTGGGAGAGACGAATCCTGTCTAACCGTCACTGCCTCCAAGTGCTTCGGGACTGCACCCAAAAACTACCTGTTTGCACGACTCCTTTGAGCCGTGGTAGGGTAGTAATCAAAGTACAGTGGGAACACACTTGAGGCGATGTGACAGTGTCAAGTCAACGGACTAAGCTGTACTCATGTCACCTGGGAACTGATAACTGACGATAGGTATAGTACTAACCAACAATTCCCGACGAGTCATGTCCAGTGTACTCGTAACCTAACGAGCACCCGCATACTATCTCAAGTACGACGTACTGACGGCTGTGGGACAGACCGTCTCCCAAGCTGGGATGAGAAGCGTATGCGCTAGTCTACTCTGGAGTATCGATTCTTTGTCTCGATAGTCCTACGACTAGGGACCTGCATAAGGATGTGCTTGTGAATTACCCAGCCCCCACGAGTGTGACTGCCGTCACAACGCTGGTGATCAAGCAAAGATCCTATGGGCTCCACCAATGTGTATAGGCGATATGATATAAGAAACACATGCACACATTAAAGTAGAAACAAACCAAGTAGCATACTACTATATCGAGCAAGATTGTCAATACAACTGTGAATATCCGAAGCTTCCATTAAGTAATATACAAACTAGTATGATACAGTAATGGCCTCTAGGGCATATACACTAACAAAATTAGCATCTCGAATGATATCAAATCGAAGTCAAGTGCAACCATGGTGCACAAAAATACGTATCAATGCACTGCAAGCATATGTGAGCTATACCGAGTGCAAAAACCAAATCGAGTGTGTCACGACCCAAAACTGGCCCGTGACGGCCCTAATACTACGCAACGCCTAAAGACGCAACGTAGTAAAAGAAAGCCAAACCCAGAAATCTAAACCAAGAAAAAAAAACGGAAAAGATAATACAAGTTTAGAAACAATTGAAATCGCAACCCAAATTCTTCAAAAGTCTCACTTTCTTTCTTTAAAATTTAATCAACACCCCATTTTTCTTTTTAAAGACTAGCCAATATGAATACAACAGAAGAATAAGGACAGTAGAGAAAAGCTGTATATATATAAAGACATCAAATCCACCATGATACATCTAACGTCCTCACCAAGTCTCTATGTCAATAATACAACAGTAGATGGAGAGTACAATACAACGAAGGTACAAAATATAATACAGATAACCGTCTAACCCACCTATGCAAAATGGTACTGTGAGCTGATGCGGTATCTGTAGCAAAAGATGGTAGCTGGATAACTGGATAGGGGAATAGCCTGCCTCGACTACTCTGGGGAATAACCTGAAACACCTGTGGCACAACGGGGGTGAGTTGCCAACTCGTGAATAGTATAAAACATATGCAGGTAATCGCAGGAATGTACGTACAGCATGAATCTAAGATATGCGATTACAAAAATAATATATCATGAAATGCTGAGATAAAGAGAATACACTAGCAGGTACGATCAATAAGTGAAGCAATGATGGCATGATAGTGGTATGCACTGTCAGTGCAATAGAGATATGAGAAAGCAAATATGCAACTATCATAAGGGTACACCACAAGCACTACCAATATATGAATCTGTGCATAAAATAGGTAATGGTGAGGTGTAGGGTGGAATATGTCACTTTCCACGGAGACCTGACGTCGTGGCAGGATCACAATCCACTAAGATACTCCAATCCCAAATCCTCAAACTAGGCCCCACATTGGGCACTCACATCAAAAAAGTCTCGCATCTCCTCAATGTACAATGTCGAGTAATCTCCTATATCCCGAATGTACAAGTCACCAATCACATAGGTATATCCAATGTCCAAATCCCAATGAATCACCTAGTATCCCAAGTCCAATCTCAATAGGAATCTAACATCCTAAAGATATATATACATGTGCAGAAATAAATATGATGGGGGCAATACACATATATTAGCGTCCCATTCCACTAATATTAGTGTAAGGGTATATATAACAACGGCTAAGTCCCCTGTTATATATACAAAAAGGGGTTAAAGAAATATCATGAAACCGTGTGCCAAGCATCGACACAGAAATCCTCGTATAGGGGGCTCCGTCAGTCCGGACAGCCCACGGGGTCCGTCTGCAGTGTCGGCCCTCGGCCTCGACAGTACAGGTCATCCCGCATCCATCTCTCTACTCTGGCCAGTAGCCTCCAGACAACTGCCAGGTCCAAACAATCACCGGTAGGTACTCGCCCGCCACCAGGCTCAATCGGCAAACCCATCGATCTTCTTGCCGAGGGGAACCATACCGGGCCCCGCCATGTACTCTCATACGGCAACCACACCTCGTATGGAGCAGGTAATCAGCACCGATAAAACTCATGGGGGACGCTCGAAATATCATATCAAGGAAACCGGGTTGTTACATGTATGCATAATTTCATGAACTCCCACGGTTCCCAAATCCCGAAAACATCATATGAAATCCAGATAAACAATGCATAAATACAGGAATAGACGTATGCGATATATCTGAATGCGAGCAGGTAAACACAAGTATATAGCTGAACCAGATGTATGCGAAATCATGATAAGGTACAGCTAAGTCTAGGTATCTACCTATAGGAACTGATGTCGTATACCCCCCTGGGTATAGTAACATATGTAGGAAATCCCTCCCGGTATAGGTAAAATATGTAGGAGGTATACTTGTAGCTGTATCGCAAGTGAAAATATACCTATCACTGAAGGTATGATACACTATAGGTATACCGATAAGCTAGATGTCAAGTGTGGTAAGCAAAGGTAGCTATAAGGGGTAGTGTGTGACATGGCAATTATTGACGGTGTGTGTGTAGCATGCAATCCGTGCTCGTGCAACATGAACCGTCAATAATGTGTGCAGTGTCCTACGGCTGCTAGTCACAGTATATAGCTATATCTAGGAAATGCAGTAAATGCGCAATTCTACAATGACGTAGAATGTGCGACAGGAATTGAATCCTAGCCCAGACGCATAACGCCATGCGGGCGATTCCCCTGTAGATGTTATATCTACTCACCTAAACTCCACGCTGGACGAATCCTATCACTTGCTTCCCATGTAGCTGTGTCCGTCGGCAAACCTGCAAATACGACATGAAAACACATATAAGTCCAATATATCTCGCGAAACGCGATATCGAAACGAAACGAGAAACTCGCGTCGCGAACTAAACGCGCGTGGCACGATACGCTGAATCGTGTGTGTACGCGTCTAAAAACCATCGCGACACGCCGCGATACGCTGGATCACAGAACCCACTCACGTATCGCGCGTATCGCGCAAACACAACGAAACACAAAAGCGACATATAGTCCCAGATTTTCCTACAGGCATGATATTGCAAAACTAGACATGTCAAAGACCTAGAAAACACAGCAAGGATCCCTACACCCAAACCCCAACACCCTAGCTCCCTTCCTGGCCGCAAATTGCGGCCAGAATGCTAAAATTGGCGGCCTCAAATGGGGCTGGTGGGTTCGTCTTCTGGTGGTGTCATCTAGACCTAACAAGCATGCTCCAGTTTCCTCAATTTTGTTCTGTAGGCATCGGGTCACCAGCAGATCACAGATATCCTATATATCGCTTAAAAACACCAATTTGCACAATTAAGAAACCTTAGGGTATTTTAGTGTAATCTGGCTATCCCTCAGTTGAAGTGGCCTTGTTAACACTTAAATATACTAGGCTAGCTAACAAAATCATCAATTTGTCATCACAACTCACAATCCACCAAAACTAGCACTAATTAACACTAATCGACACAAAACCACACATTGCTAAGCAACTAGGGAAAAGGGTTTCAGAATTTACCCTGTAACACCCTAAGAAACAGGAGAAGAAGTGTGTGGAGGAGGTGAGAGCTTGCTACAACTGCTGAAGCTCCTGTTGCTGCTGCCCTTGCTAGCTGCTGCTGCTGTTTCTGCTATTGCTGCTGCTTCTGATATTGTTGCTGTTGTGTTGTTGTTGTTGTTTGATGTTGTTGTTGCTGTTGCTGCTGCCGAAGATGATGATGATGATGATGATCCCTGCAGCTGCTGCTGCCACTGCCTGGTGCTGCTGCTGCCAAGGCTTTCTGCTGCTGCTGTTTCTCTCTCTCTCTCTCTCTTTTGCTCTGCTGATGCTGCTGCTCTCTCTCTCACTCAGCAGTGTGTGTGTGTGTGAGAGAGTGAGAGAATGAGAGATAGAAAAATGAGGTGGAGAAATGAGAGCACACTCCAAAGACCCCTTCTCACTCTCTCTCTCATAATGAGGCATGGGCAAAGCCATGATGCCCATGCTCACTCTCTCTCTCTCCACAAAGTCAACCAAGCACAAAACAAAATAAAACCCCTTTTAAATTAAAAACTATCATGACTAATAAACAAGTAATAAAACTAGGTTAGAGAAAAAGGTTGGTTAACCATGGTTGCTAATCATGGTTTAACCCCAAAAACAACCCTAGTTATCATGCACAAGTGTGTGTGTGCCTAATAAAATTATAATAAAATACACAATAATTAGGATAAAATATTTAAAACTTAATTTGGTAAACTTTTTATTGAAAACCATATTTTTTAAAATATAATTAGCTACAAAACACATTCTAAGGTGTTACAATCTCCCCCCCTTAAAAGAAATTCGTCCCCGAATTTAAAAATTATACCTTTACATGTACCTTCAAAGAGAAGATTAAAATCCTCAAATCTCGTTCGCAGCCTCCCAAGTGACTAACTCACTATACGGCTACGTCCAAGGAAACCCTTCACAGATGGCAAGACTCTTGACCGATGTTTCTCCAACTGTCGAGCCATTAACACACATGGCTGCGGGTGAACGAAAGATCGCGTCAAGCTAAATGGTCTGGTGCCAAAACATGTGAGAAGGTCATGAAGGAATTTGTAAAGTATCTTCACAAGGAATACGGGGTGAAAGTCCAGAAATCTGGGCGGAAGTGCCAAATTGAAGGCAACAAAACTAACTCGCTTATAGGATCTCAGAAGGACCTAAATCCTGGAATAAGCTTCCCAAAATCCAACACGTCATTCATCGGAAAGTCCATAGGAATCCATGATTTGCCACTGCGCACTCAAGCCTACGACCAACACAGTCGCATAAAACATCTGTTTGCAATGGACAGTTCTCATCCTGACCTGAACACAACTGGACTATCTCCGAATTCTCCAGACATAGCTGGGGTCCAAAATCCTACATTCGCGGAGTCAGAAGACAACAGGCTGGCGATCGACATGACCTAACCCCTAAGCCTAAGGGTGGCCAATTAGAGCGTCTCCCGATAATAGCTATCGAAAGAGAACCCTAACGATGGCGAGTGACGATCCCCAACTGCTGTCAACAAACAAACAAACAAACATGCAACTTAACAAAACAACTGAGCACTGAGTATAACCGGACGACAAGAATCCGAATGGAGTCACATCCTAACCAAAATTAGGTGGAAACCATAGCGAATTTCGTGGAGATCTGCTCCCATTCCTGCTTCGGAACGGTAAAAAGATTGCAATTCTCCAGCCGGCCTCAGATGCTCGACCCAAAGCACACAGCAAGACAGACACTTGAAACGAAACCTGGAACTTCTCTTTACATCCCTGCCCACTCGTAACTATCTCACAAGTCACGCCAAAACTGGTGGAACTTGAATGCATAAAGAGAGTTGACAGACGTGCATGCTCTAGGATTTCACGTCTCTACCCGATGAAACCAGGTACACAAACGTGTCCCTAACTTAGCACATCATTGTCACAATCAAGGTCTCCGAATCATTACCCCGCCGAATATGCTCAAGTATCTCTGACGTACGAGCTTCGACGGGCAGTGTCTCGCGAAAACGATTTAAGGAAAGTGGTCGGGCGCGGACATGAGCAAGCTATCCCCTCCGTAGAGACGAACTAAGCTATACTCAACGATCACACAAGAACTGTAAATCTGCAGAAGACCATCACAACAATCCAAATCCGCTGCAGGAAGATGTACCTTAAGCTCTAGTGGTTTGTGGAAATTCTGACACGACTCCTAAGCAAGTAGTGTCTCCAAATCTCCGACGCAAAACCACCGCGGCCATCTCCAGATCATGAGTGGAATATCCTCCTCGTACTTTCCCCAAGTGTGGAGAAAGCAAAAGCGATATCTCTATGGTGTCACCTCAGTACACCCTCGAGCCCACTCACGAAACATTACAGTTAAACGACAAGGTCGCCCGAACCAAAAGCAAGGGAAGAACTGATGCAGCTGTTAACTGAATCTTCAACTGCTGAAGACTTCGTACACATGTCTCAGTTCAAAGAAAAGAAACCTCCTTTTTGGTCAATTCAGTCGACGGTGCAGCACTACTCTGGCAATCCTGCACGAAACGGCGGTAAAAACCCTGCTAAGCCCAAGAATCTGCGGATCTCCGTCCTGCACACAAGTCTGGGCCTAAGCTGTACGGCCACGATCTCCCTCGGAACCATACGGAACCGTCTCCCGTGACTACAAGACCTAGGAGTCAACACAAACAAGCCTGAAGAAACACTCCGAGAATTTAGCAACTGCTGGTACTCTCCCAGTATCTGCATAACAATCCTCAAGTGCTACTCCTGTCCCTCAAAACACATTAAGTAGACCAGAGTGTCGTAAATAACACAACAAAAACTGGTCAAGAAACGGCCTGCAGAAATCTGGCTCATCATATCTACGAGTGCTGCTAGGGCGACCGTGAATCCAATGACTCACAAAACACACAAGGCCCGTAGCACGCACAAGGCAGTCTTCGGAATGCCGTCACTCCTAATCCACAATAATGATGACCTGATCCCAAGCAAACTTAGAAAAATGTCTCGTACTCTGGAGCTGATCGAAGAAATCGCCACGGCAAGATGAAGGATACCTATCCGCACCGTAAGCCGGTTCAATTGACGATCCGTCGATACACAACCTCAAACTGCCGTCTTTCTCCTCGACGAACAGATATAGGAGTTTCCAAAAGCGAAACACTCATACGCACAAAACTCCCCAAACCAAAACTCTGCAGCTGATCCTTAAGCTCCCTCAGCTTCGCCGGCTCATCAGGAACAACGTCGGAAACTCTCGCACGAAAAGAACCCGGTCCAACAATCCCACGGTGGCTCCGGTATTACGAATGAACGTCAAGAATCCACGATATCTCCTCAGTAGCCGACTAGCTAAACAGGCTGAATTCAAGCTGTGAGAGGCGGCACGACTATCCACCTGCACAACAAGAACTGACTTGCCGGGGAAAACAAAACCTAACTTGCTTCCACACGGTAGTCCACAGACGCCTAACACGTAGTTAACCAGTCCGTGCCCAGGAGAACGTCAAATCCAACATCTCTAGAAGGATCAAAACGACGGACGAACTCTACCTCCTATCCGATTGGCACCAAACTGAAATACGTGTCGCGCAACAAAAGGATCGCTGACAGAAATTAGCACAACTACGACTAATCTACCCAACCACAGTACAAGCATGAAACAACAAATACACCAAGAGAAAATAAAATATAACTCAAGGGTACCTGAAAACTCCACATTGGACGTCTGTGCGTCCCGATGAGTAGAAGCAAACTCCTGTGTCTGCCCTCTACTCGCAGCTGGATGAACTCCTCTGGTAGCCTGAGCCCTCTGAGCAAAGCTTCCACGTCCACGGCCTCTCTGAATACGATCCTGACGCCGTGCTGAGGAACAATCCCTGACGAAGTGCTGAAGGCTTCCGCATCGAAAACATCCACGTGCTGACTGCTGACCATCTTGGGGATGAGAGCTGAACGACTGTCCTCGTCCCAAGCCTCGGCTACTCCCGTAGTGGCCACGAAATCTGTCTCGACGACCGAGCCTCTGTCTCTGGGCTGGTACGCTGGTACGAGTCCTCCACTGTCCTGGAACTCTCTGAGCCTCTGGAATATGTGCCTTGTCAACTGGGGCTGCAACCACTGGTGCTATATAGGTGACGGACTGCTGCATGCTGATCGTAAGGGACAGCTGAGTAACAGGGGTGACAACCTCCTGACGTAGCTCCCGAACGACATCAACCAAGGAACTCATCGTCTGGCGGAACTCCTGCATCTCTACCAAAAGTCTATCCATAGTATAGATCGTAGGCTGATCCGTCTGCACCTGTGCAACTAGAGTGCCATCCTGGTCAGTACTCGTCTCACCCGAGCTAACCCTGACCTCGGCCCTCGCTGCATCGCTCTGAGTCCCCATAGTCATCGGCGGCAAGGCTATAAATAGATATAAGATGAGATTCGATAAGAATGAGGAAATCGGATCTCAAGGATATGAATCATCAAGGAAGGAATGTCAGGCAATTTTGTACTCAGGTCACTTAATGCAAGGTACCGCGCTGTGAGTATGCTGCAGACATACACACACTACGTTACTCTGCTTAAGCTACCTACTCCATCATACTAAGGTCATCCTACACTCCGAAAGGTAAAACCACGCTCTGATACCAACTTTGTCACGACCCAAAACTGGCCCGTGACGGCCCTAATACTACGCAACGCCTAAAGACGCAACGTAGTAAAAGAAAGCCAAACCCAGAAATCTAAACCAAGAAAAAAAAACGGAAAAGATAATACAAGTTTAGAAACAATTGAAATCGCAACCCAAATTCTTCAAAAGTCTCACTTTCTTTCTTTAAAATTTAATCAACACCCCATTTTTCTTTTTAAAGACTAGCCAATATGAATACAACAGAAGAATAAGGACAGTAGAGAAAAGCTGTATATATATAAAGACATCAAATCCACCATGATACATCTAACGTCCTCACCAAGTCTCTATGTCAATAATACAACAGTAGATGGAGAGTACAATACAACGAAGGTACAAAATATAATACAGATAACCGTCTAACCCACCTATGCAAAATGGTACTGTGAGCTGATGCGGTATCTGTAGCAAAAGATGGTAGCTGGATAACTGGATAGGGGAATAGCCTGCCTCGACTACTCTGGGGAATAACCTGAAACACCTGTGGCACAACGGGGGTGAGTTGCCAACTCGTGAATAGTATAAAACATATGCAGGTAATCGCAGGAATGTACGTACAGCATGAATCTAAGATATGCGATTACAAAAATAATATATCATGAAATGCTGAGATAAAGAGAATACACTAGCAGGTACGATCAATAAGTGAAGCAATGATGGCATGATAGTGGTATGCACTGTCAGTGCAATAGAGATATGAGAAAGCAAATATGCAACTATCATAAGGGTACACCACAAGTACTACCAATATATGAATCTGTGCATAAAATAGGTAATGGTGAGGTGTAGGGTGGAATATGTCACTTTCCACGGAGACCTGACGTCGTGGCAGGATCACAATCCACTAAGATACTCCAATCCCAAATCCTCAAACTAGGCCCCACATTGGGCACTCACATCAAAAAAGTCTCGCATCTCCTCAATGTACAATGTCGAGTAATCTCCTATATCCCGAATGTACAAGTCACCAATCACATAGGTATATCCAATGTCCAAATCCCAATGAATCACCTAGTATCCCAAGTCCAATCTCAATAGGAATCTAACATCCTAAAGATATATATACATGTGCAGAAATAAATATGATGGGGGCAATACACATATATTAGCGTCCCATTCCACTAATATTGGTGTAAGGGTATATATAACAACGGCTAAGTCCCCTGTTATATATACAAAAAGGGGTTAAAGAAATATCATGAAACCGTGTGCCAAGCATCGACACAGAAATCCTCGTATAGGGGGCTCCGTCAGTCCGGACAGCCCACGGGGTCCGTCTGCAGTGTCGGCCCTCGGCCTCGACAGTACAGGTCATCCCGCATCCATCTCTCTACTCTGGCCAGTAGCCTCCAGACAACTGCCAGGTCCAAACAATCACCGGTAGGTACTCGCCCGCCACCAGGCTCAATCGGCAAACCCATCGATCTTCTTGCCGAGGGGAACCATACCGGGCCCCGCCATGTACTCTCATACGGCAACCACACCTCGTATGGAGCAGGTAATCAGCACCGATAAAACTCATGGGGGACGCTCGAAATATCATATCAAGGAAACCGGGTTGTTACATGTATGCATAATTTCATGAACTCCCACGGTTCCCAAATCCCGAAAACATCATATGAAATCCAGATAAACAATGCATAAATACAGGAATAGACGTATGCGATATATCTGAATGCGAGCAGGTAAACACAAGTATATAGCTGAACCAGATGTATGCGAAATCATGATAAGGTACAGCTAAGTCTAGGTATCTACCTATAGGAACTGATGTCGTATACCCCCCTGGGTATAGTAACATATGTAGGAAATCCCTCCCGGTATAGGTAAAATATGTAGGAGGTATACTTGTAGCTGTATCGCAAGTGAAAATATACCTATCACTGAAGGTATGATACACTATAGGTATACCGATAAGCTAGATGTCAAGTGTGGTAAGCAAAGGTAGCTATAAGGGGTAGTGTGTGACATGGCAATTATTGACGGTGTGTGTGTAGCATGCAATCCGTGCTCGTGCAACATGAACCGTCAATAATGTGTGCAGTGTCCTACGGCTGCTAGTCACAGTATATAGCTATATCTAGGAAATGCAGTAAATGCGCAATTCTACAATGACGTAGAATGTGCGACAGGAATTGAATCCTAGCCCAGACGCATAACGCCATGCGGGCGATTCCCCTGTAGATGTTATATCTACTCACCTAAACTCCACGCTGGACGAATCCTATCACTTGCTTCCCATGTAGCTGTGTCCGTCGGCAAACCTGCAAATACGACATGAAAACACATATAAGTCCAATATATCTCGCGAAACGCGATATCGAAACGAAACGAGAAACTCGCGTCGCGAACTAAACGCGCGTGGCACGATACGCTGAATCGTGTGTGTACGCGTCTAAAAACCATCGCGACACGCCGCGATACGCTGGATCACAGAACCCACTCACGTATCGCGCGTATCGCGCAAACACAACGAAACACAAAAGCGACATATAGTCCCAGATTTTCCTACAGGCATGATATTGCAAAACTAGACATGTCAAAGACCTAGAAAACACAGCAAGGATCCCTACACCCAAACCCCAACACCCTAGCTCCCTTCCTGGCCGCAAATTGCGGCCAGAATGCTAAAATTGGCGGCCTCAAATGGGGCTGGTGGGTTCGTCTTCTGGTGGTGTCATCTAGACCTAACAAGCATGCTCCAGTTTCCTCAATTTTGTTCTGTAGGCATCGGGTCACCAGCAGATCACAGATATCCTATATATCGCTTAAAAACACCAATTTGCACAATTAAGAAACCTTAGGGTATTTTAGTGTAATCTGGCTATCCCTCAGTTGAAGTGGCCTTGTTAACACTTAAATATACTAGGCTAGCTAACAAAATCATCAATTTGTCATCACAACTCACAATCCACCAAAACTAGCACTAATTAACACTAATCGACACAAAACCACACATTGCTAAGCAACTAGGGAAAAGGGTTTCAGAATTTACCCTGTAACACCCTAAGAAACAGGAGAAGAAGTGTGTGGAGGAGGTGAGAGCTTGCTACAACTGCTGAAGCTCCTGTTGCTGCTGCCCTTGCTAGCTGCTGCTGCTGTTTCTGCTATTGCTGCTGCTTCTGATATTGTTGTTGCTGTTGTGTTGTTGTTGTTGTTTGATGTTGTTGTTGCTGTTGCTGCTGCCGAAGATGATGATGATGATGATGATCCCTGCAGCTGCTGCTGCCACTGCCTGGTGCTGCTGCTGCCAAGGCTTTCTGCTGCTGCTGTTTCTCTCTCTCTCTCTCTCTTGCTCTGCTGATGCTGCTGCTCTCTCTCTCACTCAGCAGTGTGTGTGTGTGTGTGTGTGAGAGAGTGAGAGAATGAGAGATAGAAAAATGAGGTGGAGAAATGAGAGCACACTCCAAAGACCCCTTCTCACTCTCTCTCTCATAATGAGGCATGGGCAAAGCCATGATGCCCATGCTCACTCTCTCTCTCTCCACAAAGTCAACCAAGCACAAAACAAAATAAAACCCCTTTTAAATTAAAAACTATCATGACTAATAAACAAGTAATAAAACTAGGTTAGAGAAAAAGGTTGGTTAACCATGGTTGCTAATCATGGTTTAACCCCAAAAACAACCCTAGTTATCATGCACAAGTGTGTGTGTGCCTAATAAAATTATAATAAAATACACAATAATTAGGATAAAATATTTAAAACTTAATTTGGTAAACTTTTTATTGAAAACCACATTTTTTAAAATATAATTAGCTACAAAACACATTCTAAGGTGTTACAGAGTGCGTACCACATGCATAAAAATCAACCCAACTGTATGAAATCCATGAAATCATAAACATGTGCAGCCAAGGCACAAAAAAGATATCAAGTGCAATAATTGTGCACAAATCATAAATCAACACAATGGTGCATAAAGCATATCTCAAGTGCAATAACTATGCACAAAATATAAATACACCGTAGGTGCACGAAAACAATATCGTGAAACTCAGTCATCAAAACTCAATCATGCGAATTGATCGCCCAAAATACCGAAATCCAAAAATGACGGATGCGTGATATTCGAATCACCAAATCCCAGATCGTAAACACTGTCGTCGATATGTCCTTCCCTCGCAGTCGAGAAGGTGTCGGTGCATTCAAAGCTAGCAGAGCAAGATATCTACTTGCCTCCTGTTCATGGTCTGGTGCCTGGTGCTTTTAGGCTCTTGTCTCTCACTGCGAATTGCTAGATATATAGCTCCTCGGCCTAATATGGAATGACGACGGAAACAGTCCTGCTCTGGCATATCCTCTAAAGATCTCTGGCCAACAATCTCATCGACGATGCCGAACTCTTTCCTGCTGGGTGTGCACAATATGACCTCTCCTGGGTCCAAGTCTTCTCGTATAGTATTCCAGAAAGGTTCTGTCGAAATCTCTCCCAAATCTCGTTTCTGCCGAACTGCCCGGAATTATCACCTTTTTACTAAATCTGCTTCTTGTTCCGGAACGGCTGCATACTCATCGCGACTCCTTCTGGAAGATATATCCATAAACAACACCTCTGCATGCGTATCACATCTCTGATGTCGGCGGAGTGGAACGTCATCTCATCAAGATCTCGTACGAACCTCTTACTCCTCTTGTTAGGTCCACGTTACCTCTCCCGGTACTTTCGGGGTTGCGGAAACGGTAAAACAAATTTTTTTCTAAACATGGTAACATGGACCGTAAAAGCCGGATCTTTGCTAAATAACACAGTAGCATCCTATATAGAGATTTATCTACTCGGTTAGGGGTTATACCTCAACTTGAACTCCTCCTCTTCTTGTTGTTCTTCTCCTTGCTTGCTCCGAGGGTTGATCCGGACTTTGGTCACCTCCGCGGCCTCCTTGAGTCGAAGACGATCCACCCGAGAGATGTACACCGAGCTCCACCTCGAGCCGAGGTAACTAGGGCAAAGAGATTGCTAGTCTAGAAGCCCTAGGTTGTGTAGAAGTGGTAGAAGGATGGTTTTGTCTTTGTGGGATCTTTATCTCTCAACACATGAGATCAAAAGATGAATCAAGAGGAGGAAGAAGGAGGAGCTAGCAACCATGGTGCATTTCTTTTCTTCTCACTAGAAAAAGGCAAGAGAGAGAATGAGAAAAGAATTGTTAGCTAAAGAAAAATGAACCATGGTTCAATAATGCACAAACATTATCATTACTAATCCCATCAAGATAAAGTTAGATGGCTACACTGAAGTGACCATTATCATAATCAAAATAGAAAAAGAAAAAGAAAAGAAGAGTGTAGATCTCTCTTGAAAGTTAATGGACAACACGGTCAACCGGTCAACAAAGTCAAGAGAGGTCAAGGAGGTCAAATGGTCAATGCAATTAGCCATCATAAAATTATCACTAAAAGGATTAGTAAATGATGTCCGCGGATCATAATGGTTTTGACCAAACGAACTGTCAAAACCCTAATGAGCCTGCCACATAAGGATTTCGGCCGAACCAACTGCCAAAACCCTGATGAGGCACCTCTTCCTTCATCGCTCCGGAAAACTGTGCATACATACCGGCATCCGCATTCCGTAGAATGCGGATGCGCAGAAGACAAAACAAATCCATCCGTGCAATACTAGGATCCGGCTTAAACCAAAGCCCACCAGTATTGCCTGCCCGAACTCCGCACGCACACAAGTGTACGTAACTGATCGCAGCCCTGCCGTAAAACCATACGACCTCTACACGTTTCGCTCAGTGTAGGGAAACTCTCTGTGTGGGACTTTAAAGACTCGACACTACGCTGGCAGTGGGTTTAACCACAGACCGCAAGCGGCACTAACTGTACGTAACGGTCCCTAGGTAGATGTCGATAAGAAGGCCGATGAGGTAAACCCATCCGAACTCCTACTGAGCCTATATGTGACAATCTCCGTACAGTCCGGTCTGTTCGTCTGATACATCGCATGGCGGGCCTAGGGGGCGGTAAACGTCAGTCCCCTAATAGCGGTACAAGTCATGTCGGAGTGAAGCCCAGAACACCCTGAGATAACACTGGAAACCTACCAGTATATCTCGCTTGCCCTGGCCAGGGACTACTCGTGTAATGGCTCTCCTAGACACAGCGCGATGTCAACCCCCAATACCGGGAGAAACGGATCCTGTCTAACCGTCACTGTCTCCAAGTTCTTCGGGACTGCTCCCAACTACTACCTGTTTGCACGACTCAGTAGAGCCGTGGTAGGGTAGTAATTAAAGAACAGTGGGAACAAACTCGAGGCGAAGTGACAGTGTCAAGTCAGCGGATTAAGCTGTACTCATGTCACCTGGGGACTGATAACTAACGATAGGTATAATACCAACCATCAGTTCCCGACGAGTCCTGTCCAGTGTACTCATAACCTAACGAGCACCCGCATACTAACTCAAGTACGACGTACTGACGGCTGTGGGACAGACCGTCTCCCATGCTTGGATGAGAAGCGCATACGCTAGTCTACTCCGGAGTATCGATGCCCTGTCTCGATAATCCCACGACTAGGGACATGTATTAAGGATGTGCTTGTAGATTACCCAGCCCCCACGAGTGTGATCTCCATCACAACGCCGGTAATCAAGCAAAGATCCTAAGGGCTCTACTATTGCGTATAGGTGATATAATAAAGAAACACACATGTACACATTAAAGCAGAGACAAACCAAGTAGCATACTACTATATCGAGCAAGATTGTCTATACAACTGTGAATATCCCAAGCTTCCATCAAGTAATATACATACTAGTATGATACAGTAATGGCCTCTAGGGAATATACACTAACAATCTCCCACTTGCACTAAGGCCATGTACTGGTGTATCGAAGACCTATCATCTCGATCAGCTGCTCGAACTGAGTCTGGGGTAAGGCCTTCGTGAATGGGTCCGCTGTGTTGTCCTTTTTGTCCACTCTCCGTACCTCGATCTCCTAGCGATCAATGATCTCCCTGATCAGGTGATACCGCCTTAAGATGTGCCTGGATTTCTGATGGGACCTTGGTTCCTTCGCTAAGGCTATAGCCCTATTGTTATCGCAATACAAAGGTATTGGGTCAACAATGGACGGAACCACCTGAAGTTCACAAATGAACTTCTTCATCCAGACCGCCTCTTTTGCGGCATCGCTTGCAGCAATGTATTCAGCCTCCATCGTCGCGTCTGCGATGGTATCCTGTTTGGAACTCCTCCAACATACTGCCCCTCCGTTGAGGGTAAACACAAAACCCGAGACAGACTTGCTGTCATCTTTGTCACTCTGGAAGCTTGAATCGGTAAAGGACTCGACCCTGAGGTCTCCATTACCGTAAACCAGGAACATCTCCTTAGTCCTTCTCAGGTACTTGAGAATGTTCTTCACTGCTGTCCAGTGGTCCTCACCTGGGTCTGACTGATAACGGCTTACCGCGCTCAGCGCGTAAGCTACATCTGGTCTTATACATAGCATCGCATACATTAGAGATCCTACCGCCGAAGCGTAGGGTATAGTGCTCATGCGAACCCTCTCCTCGTCAGTCTTAGGAGACATCTTCTTGGAGAGGGTAATTCCGTGCAATGCGGGTATGTAACCGCGCTTGGAATCCTCCATACAAAATCTCTTTAGTACGGTCTCTATGTACCTGGACTGCGAAAGTCCCAGTAGTCTCTTGGATCTATCTCTATAGATCTTGATCCCTAGAATGTACGAGGCATCACCCAGGTCCTTCATGGACAACCGTTGTGAAAAAAATAGCTTGACCGATTGTAGCATAGGAATGTCATTTCCTATCAAAAGAATGTCGTCCACGTACAAGACTAGGAATACGACAGTTCGTCCTACAATCTTCTTATAGACACAAGGTTCATCTTCGTTCTTGATGAAATCAAATTCCTTGATTGCCTCATCAAAACAGATGTTCCAGCTCCGCGATGCCTGCTTTAATCCATAAATGGATTTAAGCAACTTGCACACCTTCCCTCTGCTCCCACTGTCTACGAAACCTTCTGGCTGATCCATGTAAACGCACTCTTCCAAACAACCATTTAGAAAAGTTGTTTTAACATCCATCTGCCAGATTTCATAGTCATGGAAGGCAGCAATGGCAAGTAGGATCCGAATGGATTTGAGCATAGCCACCGGAGAAAAAGTTTCGTCATAGTCCAAACCAGGTCTTTGACGAAAACCTTTTGCAACGAGTCTAGCCTTATAAGTTTCCACCTGCCCATCTACACCAAGTTTCCTTTTATAGATCCATTTGCATCCAACAGGTTTTACCCCAGGTGGAGCAATATCCAAGGTCCACACTTTATTGGCGTACATGGACTCCATTTCGGATTGCATTGCTTCCTGCCACTTATCAGAGTCCCTACTGATAATGGCCTGCCTGAAACTGGTAGGGTCATCTTCTTCCAAGATGCAATCCTCTCGATCCCCGTCTATGAGAAAACCGTATTATCTCTCGGGAGGATGAGAAATCCTACCAGATCTGCGGAGTGGCTGAGGTTCGTCTGGGGTTATTGAATTCTGAGGTTCTGTCAAATCTTCAGTTTCATTTTGTGGTCGCTGAATTTCTTCCAGTTCTACCGAACTCCCACTTGTTTCTTTTGCAAGAAATTGCCACTCTAAAAAGGTGGCGTGGCGAGATACAAACACCTTCTGTTCCTCGGTGTGGTAGAACTGATATCCTGTAGAGTTCTTAGGATATCCCACAAATTTACAGAGAACTGAACGTGCCTGAAATTTGTCCCGATTTTGTACTTTTACATAAGCCGGACAACCCCATATCTTAATACGTTTAAGATACGGCTTTTTACCATTCCATATCTCCAACGGTGTCTTAGGCACAGATTTAGACGGAACATCGTTCAATAGATATGCTGCTGTCAACAGCGCATGTCCCCAAATTGAAAGAGGTAACTCGGCATTACTCATCATGGAGCGAACCATATCCAGTAGGGTACGATTCCTCCGCTCCGATACACCGTTGTGCTGTGGTGTATAAGGAGGAGTAAGCTGAGAGAGAATACCATTCTCTTTTAAGTAATCTAGGAATTCCGTGCTTAACTACTCCCCTCCTCTATCAGACCAGAGGATCTTGATACTTTTGCCAGTCTGGTTCTCTACTTCGTTTCTGAATTCCTTGAATTTCTCAAAAGCTTCAGATTTGTGTTTCATCAGATACACATATCCGAACCTAGAGAGATTGTCAGTGAATGTGATGAAGTACGAGAACCCACCCCTTGCATGTATAGACATCGGACCACATACATCACTATGTACGAGTCCCAAGAGCTCTGCTGCTCTTTCTCCATGTCCGGTGAACGGAGATTTGGTCATCTTCCCTTTGAGACAAGACTGACAAGTTTCATAAGACGAAAACTCGAACGCATCCAAGAGTCCATCTTTATGCAGCTTACTCAGTCTTTTCTCTCCGATATGACCAAGTCTACAATGCCACAAGTAGGATTCATTCGTATCTGAATTCTTCCTCTTGCGTGTGTTTTGTACATTGAGAACTGTATTCTGATTTAGAACGTAGATACCATTACACAGTGTACCTCCTGCAACCGGTACCTTATGAAGGTAAATGTTCATGATATTTCTATCAGGAACAAAGTTATATCCATCTTTATCGAGTAAAGAAATTGATATGATGTTGCAAACCATGGAAGGTACATAGTAGCAATCGTTCAAAATCATAGTCTTGCCATTTGGCAATACTAGGTGATATTCACCGACGGCTGCCGCATTAACTTGTGCTCCGTTCGCTACTCTGAGCGACATATCACCCGGTGCAACTTTCCTACTTTTTCTCAATCCCTGCAATAAATTACAGATATGAGATCCTGATCCGGTATCAAGTACCCAGGAGGTAGGGCTGACCGTAAAACAGTTCTCAATTACAAGAACACCTAAAGTAGATGCAAAACCATGTTTCTTCTTCAACTGGGTATCCTGGGAATCCATACAATCCCCTTTCCCTTGCTCATACTTATGACTGTTGTCACAAGTTAGAGCCGAACCAACGTTCCCCAGCCCCGAATAAGAATTCGGATCGGTCAAGCGATACATTTTATTATCTTGATTAGGGCGTGAAATGGTTGCTACCTGGAGAAAGAGAAAAGAAACACTCAGCGTGCGCTCTTGCAAGTTTAGATTGGTTTTTAATATATCTAAACAGGATGGCTCCCACTGTCTCTCGAATCCCTCCTCAAACCATAAAGGTAGAATTAGTCGGGATCAATCTCACCGTACAATACTTGCTTAACCGTTCAGCCAGGCCAGTGTCGGTACTTTGAGGGAGGTTTTCCAACGCTTTCGCGAAGTTCCTTAATTAAGTAACCTCTTTTCCCTGTGGGCGTAGCCCCGCTAACACCTTTCTAGACACCTACTTGGTTTATAGCATTGATCGTTAAGCGAGAAAGTTCCCGAGGAGTAGCATATACTCACAGTAGGATCGGGATCCAAATATCATCGCGTGACAAAACTGAAGGAATTCTACCAGAATCATCACACTCCAAATGGTATGCAACACTAGCAAGTTTCAGTACTTTTGAAACTCCCGATGTGGTTTTTGCCCCTAGGACCCAAGTGACCTTGACTGAGCCAACATATCAAACGATCCTAGTCAAGTTCAACCCGTCATTATCTTGACTGCATTAGACCCACCCATACGAGTCCTTGACTGAGCCAAAATGACCGCACGACTGTCCTAACCAATCACTTTGTATCCTACGGAAAAATATTACATAGCTACCGTACGCTACGTCTCGGCTGAGCACGAAATACGTAGCACGAATACTAAGCAATATCAATCCGAAACGACGGAGGGCTACGACTGGGTTTTGGCGAAAACCCGTTAACGTAATGAACTTGAAATCGTTGAAGGAACGTGATACACTTTTTGAAAATATAGTGGCGAAAACTTTTGCTAAAGAGGTCACTCCCTGTGAAGGGATCTCGGCTCTTTCCTCGTCGAATGAGGTGCAGGATATTCCAAACTGAATAACTCGATGCAAAGCAAGAATAATCGACTATAGTGAAGTTATTACCCTGACGCAAACTTTTGTCCAAGGGGTCACTCCCGATGAAGGGATCTCGGCCCTTGCCTCGTCGACTGAGGTGCTGGGCATTCATAACCGAATACCTCGATGCAAAACAAAAGTGAACGTCCTTGCAATAACAGCTTTTTGAAAAATTGTTCCAACAACGTCTTTTTGGTTTATTTTCTTGCATTAGTTCTTTTAATGCGTCCCATCATTTAAATCCTATCGTTGCAGAAAACAACCAAAATATGACGTACGCTTATGCCATTCGCATTCGCCACGGGGCCCCGTCATCACCCGTTAGGTTACTTAACTAACGACAGAGCGGGGGCTGGGCTAGTTCGGCTGAAAAACATAAGCAACGCCTAAATAGTTATTATATATATATACAGCAATGATAGCCAATCCAGATCACAGATGAACACTTTGGATATACTAGGAACCCGCGATTCGTTCGAGCCTGCAACGAAAAGCGGATTACACGGTCGCGATGAATAGCCAATACCCCACCCAAGACCCCTACGGGTGCGGCAAACTACCCGCCAGGTACCCGAAGCGAAGCAACCTCCCTAAACGCCGTGAGTAGGCCACTCAGCACTTCGAGATACCCAGTAGTTTGTGCACCCCCTCCATGGGTCTATCCTAGGAGCAAATACAGTAAAAAGAATTATACAATGACGGCTACAACCCCGACCCGGTTGTGCGGCCATACAAATAATATTACATCAATTTACAAATTTATTACATGAATGAAAGAAAAAGAAACTCTCATCTCACATCCACCCCGGCTATTCATCCGCGACAATCCAACGAGTTCATATACACAAACCATCAACAACACAGATCACAGATATGTATAACCCCCACTAATCGACGTATAGCGATTAGTAGACGTTCAATACACATATAACATTATAGATATAACCATTAGCCAAAGTCTACAGAACATCGACCAAAAAATACGGATTTTTGAGCCCCAAAAACAAATTTTTGCTTTCTGGAAAATCTGGGCAGAAAAGTCATATACCAAAAATCACAAAATACACAAACAAGAACACAGCAGCAAACAGGATCCCAAACCGAATTAACTCGGCCTCGGTTCCGCGGCATAAGCAAGCTTATGCCGCGGTTCCGCGGCGCTTTAACCGAGTTGGGGGATCATTTTTCTGCAGTGGTCTACAAAAAGCCTGAGCCGATTTTTAGTGTATGATTTATTAATTTTGGAACAGATCTAAAAATCGGCAGAAACTGAATTTCTCGGGGTGTTTTTGCGGTTTTTCGTCCGGTCGATATTCCAAATACTTTGCAAACATGCTAGGGTGTGTTTAGTTAGGCTCTGATACCACTGTTAGGTCCACGTTACCTCTCCCGGTACTTTCGGGGTTGCGGAAACGGTAAAACAAAAATTTTTCTAAACATGGTAACATGGACCGTAAAAGCCGGATCTTTGCTAAACAACACAGTAGCATCCTAACTAGAGATTTATCTACTCGGTTAGGGGTTATACCTCAACTTGAACTCCTCCTCTTCTTGTTGTTCTTCTCCTTGCTTGCTCCGAGGGTTGATCCGGACTTTGGTCACCTCCGCGGCCTCCTTGAGTCGAAGACGATCCACCCAAGAGATGTACACCGAGCTCCACCTCGAGCTGAGGTAACTAGGGAAAAGAGATTGCTAGTCTAGAAGCCCTAGATTGTGTAGAAGTGGTAGAGGGATGGTTTTTTCTTTGTGCGATATTTATCTCTTAACACATGAGATCAAAAGATGAATCAAGAGGAGGAAGAAGGAGGAGCTAGAAACCATGGTGCATTTCTTTTCTTCTCACTAGAAAAAGGCAAGAGAGAGAATGTGAAAAGAATTCTGAGCTAAAGAAAAATGAACCATGGTTCAATAATGCACAAACATTATCATTACTAATCCCATCAAGATAAAGTTTGATGGCTACATTGAAATGACCATTATCATAATCAAAATAGAAAAAGAAAAAGAAAAGAAGAGTGTAGATCTCTCTTGAAAGTCAATGGTCAACACAGTCAACCGGTCAACAAAGTCAAGAGAGGTCAAGGAGGTCAAATGGTCAATGCAATTAGCCATCATAAAATTATCACTAAAAGGATTAGTAAATGATGTCCGCGGCTCATAATGGTTTTGACCAAACGAACTGTCAAAACCCTAATGAGCCTGCCACATAACGATTTCGGCCGAACCAACTGCCAAAACCCTGATGAGGCACCTCCTCCTTCATCGCTCTGGAAAACTGTGCATACACACCTGCATCCGCATTCCGTAGAATGCGGATGCGCAGAAGACAAAACAAATCCATCCGTGCAATACTATGATCCGGCTTAAACCAAAGCCCACTAGTATTGCCTGCCCGAACACCGCACGTACACAAGTGTACGTAAGTGATCGCAGCCCTGCCGTAAAACCATACGGCCTCTACACGTTTCGCTCAGTGCATGGAAACTCTCTGTGTGGGACTCTAAAGACTCGACACTACGCTGGCAGTAGGTTTAACCACAGACCGCAAGCGGCACTAGCTGTACGTAACGGTCCCCAGGTAGATGTCGATAAGAAGGCCGATGAGGTAAACCCATCCGAACTCCTACTGAGCCTATATGTGACAATCTCCGTACAGTCCGGTCTGTTCGTCTGATACATCGCATGGCGGGCCTAGGGGGCGGTAAACGTCAGTCCCCTAATAGCGGTACAAGTCGTGTCGGAGTGAAGCCTAGAACACCCTGAGATAACACTGGAAACCTAACAGTATATCTCGCTTGCCCTGGCCAGGGACTACTCGTGTAATGGCTCTCCTAGACACAGCGTGATGTCAACCTCCAATACCGGGAGAAACGAATCCTGTCTAACCGTTACTACCTCCAAGTGCTTCGGGACTTCTCCCAACTACTACCTGTTTGCACGACTCAGTAGAGCCGTGGTAGGGTAGTAATCAAAGAACAGTGGGAACACACTCGAGGCGAAGTGACAGTGTCAAGTCACTGGACTAAGCTGTACTCATGTCACCTGGGAACTGATAACTGACGATAGGTATAATACCAACCATCAGTTCCCGACGAGTCCTGTCCAGTGTACTCGTAACCTAACGAGCACCCGCATACTATCTCAAGTACGACGTACTGGCGTCTGTGGGACAGACCGTCTGCCATGCTGGGATGAGAAGCGCATACGATAGTCTACTCCGGAGTATCGATGCCCTGCCTCGATAATCCCACGACAAGGGACGTGTATTAAGGATGTGCTTGTAGATTACCCAGCCCCCACGAGTGTGATCGCCATCACAACGCCGGTAATCAAGCAAAGATCCTAAGGGCTCTACTAATGCATATAGGTGATATAATAAAGAAACACACATGTACACATTAAAGCAGAGACAAACCAAGTAGCATACTACTATATCGAGCAAGATTGTCTATACAACTGTGAATATCCCAAGCTTCCATCAAGTAATATACATACTAGTATGATACAGTAATGTCCTCTAGGGCATATACACTAACACCTCTTTCCTCTAATGTCGACTGATTCATACTCGTCTCTTCGTGGCTGCTTGGACTGCGCACCAACGGCTATACTTGTATCTGGAGTTTCCTAAGCAATGCATCCTATCACATGATATCCGAATGACGTCGAACCATTCGATCGATTCTTCAAAGTTCTATAATCCCCCAAGAGCTCATCATCTTGAGTACGGTTTAATAGTATTCCAGTACAAGCCACAACACCTATGGACCAACCATAGAAGGGCAAACCCAAGCCTCATCAATGGCACCGCTGAACTGCTGTAAACCCTAAGGTTTCAGAGCGTTCTCATGGTCATTATATCGAGTTAGGGTTTCATTCTTCTAGAGGGTCTACGGAATTACTTGCATGTTTCTCCGAATACTTTAAACTTGGAAAATGGATTTCTGACATTCGATCGTCTTCCTCGACTCCCAACGTACCGGCGTGAAGTCGTCTCTAGTTGTAATTAATCAATCTGATGACCTCGCATCGGGTTAAGCGAACGAACCACATGTCCTAGTCATTCCTCCTTGGGTGACTAGCGATCTTCTATCATATCTCTAAGTATGGTCGTGCGGCATAGCTCCAAACATCTGGGACGATATCTCGTCATTCGCTGGAACAACTGGCTCATTCGTCTGCACGCTGAACAGTGTCTCAATCATCAAGAATAATCTGTGCATTGACGGTCATCACATTTTTGCTGGCCTCTATCAGTGGCTCAATCCGCTGGTACTGATCTGCACGTCCGAGTAATCTCGTAAAAGCGACCCATCAAACGCTCATGGCGCGAAAACACAATAAAACGACGCCTCTATGCAATCGTATATTCCTGGAATCACGCCCTGGTCAGTCCTCGTTCGTGACGAGCTCGTGCTGACGCAACTCTAGCCGTAGCTCTCTCTGCCCGTGTAATCGTGGCAGCAACAACCATAAACCGATATCGATGAGGATAGATCGTGAATGAATATAATGCTGTGCAAGGAAATGTACATCCTAAGGCTTCTTAAGCGGAGTAGCGTATCGTAAGTATGCTGCGGAACATACACACGGTACGTCACTCTCCTTAAGTCACCTACTCCATCAACCATGGTCAACCTACGTGACGAATGGTCGGGTCTAATACCCCCTCGACTAAGTCTAAGTTCCGTAAGGTCAAGCCTAGATTCCGTATATATACAAACGCCCTAGGCTCCGCATAGTCAAACATAGAATCGAACCAAGTGTTAGTTGTATATATGCCCTAGAGGCCATTGTTGTACATATGATGTATATTATAATGGATGCTTGGATATATATAGTGAGGACTTTCTTGCATGACATGATAGTAAGCTATTTGGTTTCACTTTGTCTTAGCATGTTGACTTGTATTAGTTTACTGTCTTACTCTCACATGTTGATAAAGCCCTTAGGATATGTACTTGACTGCGAGGACTATGGTGAGATCATACTAAATAGGCCATGATAGTCAACAAGTACATCCTATAACTGTTCCTAGTCGAGGGTGTATTGAGACAGGGCATCGATACACCAGAGTAGACTAGCGTATACGCATCTTGACCCATATGATGGGCGATGGATGATCCCATATCCATCGGTGTTCGACATCAAAGATGGTGTGCGGGTGCTCAGTGGAGACTGGGTACACTGAACGGACTCGCCGAGAACTCCTAGATGGTATTATACCAATCGTCAGATAGCAGTTCTCCGGTGACACTGGTACAGGTTTTTCTGTAGACCCGAGATCGTCATAGAGTCATGTGTGATTCCCACTATGCTTTGATTTCCACCTTACCACGTCTAAGAGGGCATGCAAAACGGTGGCTTTTGGGTGAAGTCCCGAATCACATGGAGGCAATGAGCGATAGGAGGAGTTTCGTCTCTCCCGGTATAGGGAGTTGATGTTGTGATGTGTTCGATTGGCTATAACTGGAAGTCCCAGGCTTAGGCTGATATGGAGTGCTACTGGTAAGAGTTATCAGTAGTTTCTCGACCTGTTATGAGCCTCACATCGACACGACTTATCGGTTACTGGGGTATGACGTTTACCATCCCTAGACTGGATATGCGACATATCAGACGAAGAGACCGGACTGTACGGGAGTGTTACTGATTGGATTCACAGGAGAATGTACAGGCTTGCTTGTTGATCTTCTGATCGCTCAATACCTGGGTGGCTGTTACGTTTAGCTGACTGCTTGCAGCTTGTGGGTGTTTGATATGATCATCACCTACTGCCGGCGTATTGATGATTCTTTAGAGTTCTACACATAGGTTTCCTGGCTCAGGCAAAATGGAGTAGGAGCACATATGTGATATGTGCTGGACCGAGAATAATACGATATGAGATACCGTATTCTATTCTCGTGATATATGATATCGGACGGGTATATGTGATATAGCCGAGTCATCGGATCAAGTGTTGATTCGATGAAATGGTACATGTTATATCAGTCGGTTATATGTATTATAGCCGGGTTATCGGATCAAGTGTTGATTCGATAATTTAATGTATATTATATATGAGATATATTACATTACGTTAACTAATATAAGCTCTCTTTATTGATTCATTTTCTCACGAGATAATACATTGATATATATGCGATATATGTTAATTGTGTTATTTTCTTTTGTTACAAAATTTATTGTATATGTGATATATAATATTGTAACATGTTAGGGTTAAAAATTTAACAAAGGTTTAGGGTTTAAACTTGGTTAGGGTTTGGATTAGGGTTAGCTTTTGCTTGAAGCTTCATGAAGCTTCGACTTTGTCTTTAGCTTGATATTTTGTGAAGATATTTTCTTAACCCAATCTAAACCATTAACTCTAGTTCATTCTCTACAAGGGTTAAGCCTTCATGCTTAACTCATGGTTGATTTTGTAACCACAAAAATAATTCATTATTCATCACAAAAGGATTTGCTTCATCTTCTTCTTCTTCTTCGAGATCTTGAAAAACCTTCACTAGCTTTTGTGTTTGTGATGAAAAATGGTGAGAAATTGAAAACAAAAGAGAGAAAAATTCCTACTTCATCATCCTCATCTATTCTAGCCACTTAGATTAGGGTGTTCACTTCTATAATACTTGATTCGAGAAATGAGAGCTTGGGTTAGAGATTCTTCAAGGTAGATCATCTTAGATCAAGAAGAATTCAAGAAAGATGCATCATTCACCTCTTGGAGCCTCACAAGAGTCAGAGTTCTTGATGATCGCAGCGAAGGGAGCTCAACACGGTGCTTATGAAGCGAAGGAACGGACTACAAAGATTGTAATCCTAATCACTTAGAAGTAAAGTTGTTTACTTGTTCTTTGTTAACCCTAATAATCTAGCAAAGATCCTCGTTTTAGGTTATTCGGCACTTGAAAAATTTAATTTCGGCATGGTTGATGCCTTGTAGACCCTTATGAGAGTGCCTTATAACCCTACAGTGGTATCAGAGCCAAGCTAGAGCATCAGGCGACGTGTAGACGAAGTTAAAAGTCCGATCGAACACCGAAACGTCTTTTTTGACCCCATCTCTGGAAATTTCCTAAAAAGTTGGTTTTTTCCGTATTAAAAATACTCAGAAAATTAAGCATGGAATTCTAAGGATTACTGTGAAAAATGAACCACTAATCCCCTATAAGCGCCGCGGAACCGCGGCAATACCATGCCTTGCGCGGCGGTTCCTCGGCCGTACAGGGGTTTTAGGGTTAGGTTTTTCACCGTAACATCCGTAAGTATTTCTACATGCTTCTGGGAATTTTTAATAGTGCTCAAGTGTTGAGTTTTCTGGAGATCTTTTGTATTCGTTGATTCGATTGGAAATTTTAACATCGTTTAGTTTTTCGGGTAATTTAGAACGTGTTAAAAAGTTTGATCGGATATCAATAACTCACTTTTTCCCCTGACGGAAAATTTTCAAGTGTTGGATTTTTTCACGAGTTTGAAACTTCCGGAAAATCATGCAAGCGTATCTGTGGACCCTCTAGAAGAGCGTAACCTTAACTCGATTATGTGACCTTCAAAACTGCCACTTGAACCCTAGGGTTTGTGGAAGTTTAGCGTTGCCACATGTGAGGCGTTGGTTTGACCCTTCTACGGCTGGTTCAATAGGGCTGTGACATGTTCAGGAACTTTTTGAACTCTGCTCAAGTGTTGAGCTATTTGGGAAATCTTGGGTATTTGTTTATTCGATAGGAAAGTTTAACATTGTCTATTTATCTGGAATGTGATACAATATGTGGAATTCATATAGTTAGGCATGAAATGCGAAGTATGTGATATTTCGGATTTATGATGTCTAAAGTGATTGTGGATTCCAAATGTTGTAGCTTTACACCTTCTTTTCTGTGACCGTAAGCGTAGTATGTGGTATATCGCCGGCTTCGTTGCTATACATCAACGACAATCGTGATACGCATACTTGCTTACGTTGATGATATGAGATATTATGTGTTGCTGTGATATGTTATATTGGATTGTCATGTTTTGAATAGCCGGGGGTTTTATGTGAGATGAGGGTTTTTATTTTCATTCATGTAAAATTCATTTGTATGTAATATTCTTTTATTAGGGCACTTTCGGGTTGAGGATGATGCCACCATTGTATATTATTTACTTTTCCTCATTAGGATAGACCCAGGTGGTGAGCACAAGTAACCGGGTTCTAGGGTCCAGTGGGAGGCCATCTCGATGAGTCGAGACCGGGTCTCTTAACCCTAGAATTGGCAGCGTTACTTGCCGCTCTCGTAGGGGTCTAGGGATGTGGGTTTGGCTATTCATCGCGACCGTGGAATCCGTGTTTTATACATGCTCGATATAAAACACAGACGTCCTAGTATATCCAATATTTCATATGTTATCTTCTGCTGCAATATTCTGTGATGAGATCATATTACTGCCTGAGACGAATGCTTATACTATATATATATGATGATATATAAATATTACAGCTTTCGTTTCTTCTGTGATGCTTAGGAAACATAACTGATGGGATTTATTAATGAGATTAATAAAAGAAAAGAAATCTAAAAGATGTTGTAGAATCAAAACTTTATAAAAAGGGTAGCTACAGATTTGCTTTGCATAGCGGTATATATGATATACCCTGCACCTTATACGATGAGGAAAGAGCCGAGATCCCTTCACCGGGAGTGACCTCTTTAGCGAAACTAGAAAAGCCTTAAAAACACTCCTTTTCAAAATCACTTGCTTCTACAACGATATCAAGTTCATTACGCTTATGGTTTTCTGAAAAACCTGCGTAGCCCTCCGTCATTTCAGATAAGTAATATTTAGTATTCGTGCTGCGGTAGTTTGGCATGCGTCAAGGCGTAGTGTACGGTAGCTGATTACTACTTATCTGCAGCATGAGATGCGATTGGATTAGGGTATTCGTACGGCGTTGTTTGGCATGCGTCAAGGGTCGTACGGGTGGGTTTAATTCAATCACGAAATGTACGGGTTGAACTTGACAAGCGGACTATGGGGTGTTTGGCATGCGTCAAGGTCATAGCACGCTAGGGGTAAAAGCATTATCGGGAATTTCAAGTGTTGAAATTTGCAATGAGATTGCAAACTTTCTATGCGATAGATGGATCCTGATACCCACTACGAGTAAAAGTTACTCTAGGGAGAATTTTATACAGAACAATTAGCCGATCAAGTAGGTGTCTAGAAAGGTGTTAATGGGGTTATGCCTCTGGGAAAACGAGGTTTATTTTAATTAGGTCCGTGCGATAGCACACGGGGTGTTAGTGAATATGCCCTAGGGGCCATTATTGTATCATACTAGCTTGTATATTACTTAATGGAAGCTTGGGATATTCACAGTTATATATCAGTCTTGCTAAAAATGGTAGTATGCTAATTGGTTTGTTTCTACTTTAATATGTGCATATGTTTCTTGTAACGTATCATTTATACATATTAGTAGAGCCCATAGGATCTTTTCTTGATTACCAGCATTGTGATGGCAGTCACACTAGTAGGGGCTGGGTAGTCTATAAGCAACATCCTATACAGGTCCCTGGTCGTTGGATTATCGAGACAGGGCATCGATATTCCGGAGTAGACTAGTATGTACGCTTCTCATCCCAGTTGGGGAGATGGTCTGTCCCACAGCCTGTTAGTGTATATGACCTATAGGCCATTACTGTATCATACTAGCTTGTATATTACTTAATGGAAGCTTGGGATATTCACAGTTGTATAGACAATCTTGCTCAAAATGGTAGTATGCTACATGGTTTGTTTCTACTTCAATATGTGCATGTGTTTCTTTTAGCATATCGCTTATACATATTAGTAGAGCCCTTAGGATCTTTGCTTGATTACCAGCGTTGTGATGGCAGTCACACTAGTGGGGGCTGGGTAATCTACAAGCACATCCTTATACAGGTCCCTTGTCGTAGGGTTATCGAGACAGGTCATCGATACTCCGGAGTAGACTAGCGTATACGCTTCTCATCCCAGCACGGGAGGTGGTCTGTCCCACAGCCATCTGTACGTCGTACTGGAGATAGTATGCGGGTGCTCGTTAGGTTACGAGTACACTGGACAGGACTCGTCGGGAACTGTTGGTTGGTATTATACCTATCGTCAGTTATCAGTTCCCAGGTGACATGAGCACAGCTTAGTCCGCTGACTTGACACTGTCACTTCGCCTCGAGTGTGTTCCCACTGTACTTAGATTACTACCCGACCACGGCTCAAAGGAGACGTGCAAACAGGTAGTAGTTGGGTGCAGTCCCGAAGCACTTGGAGGCAGTAACGGTTAGACAGGATTCGTCTCTCCCGGTATTGGGGGTTGACATCGCGCTGTGTCTAGGAGAGCCATTACACGAGTAGTCCCTGGCCAGGGCAAGCGGGATATACTGGTAGGTTTCCAGTGTTATCTCAGGGTGTTCTGGGCTACACTCCGACACGACTTGTACCGCTATTAGGGGACTGACGTTCACCGCCCCTAGGCCCGCCATGCGATGTATCAGACGAACAGACCGGATTGTACGGAGATTGTCACATACAGGCTCAGTAGGAGTTCGGATGGGTTTATCTTGTCGGCCTTCTTATCGACATCCACCTGGGGACCGTTACGTACAGCTAGTGCCGCTTGCGGTCTGTGGTTAAACACACTGCCAGCATAGTGTCGAGTCTTTAGAGTCCCACACAGAGAGTTTCCCTGCACTGAGCGAAACGTGTAGAGGCCGTATGGTTTTACGGCAGTGCTGCGATCACTTACGTACACTTGTGTGCGTATGCTGTTCGAGCAGGCAATACTAGTGGGCTTTGGTTTAAGCCGGATCCTAGTATTGCACGGATGGATTTGTTTTGTCTTCAGTGAATTCGTATTCTACGGAATGCGGATGTGGGTGTGTATGCACAGTTGTGAGGAGCGAAGAAGGATGAGGTGCCACATTAAGGTTTTGGCAGTTGGTTCGGCCAAAACCGTTATGTGGCAGGCTCATTATGGTTTTGGCAATTCGTTCGATCAAAACCATTATGAGCCGGAGACATTGTTTACTAATCCTTTTAGTGATAATATTGTGATGGCTAATTGCTTTGACCATTTGACCACCTTGACCACTCTTGACTATGTTGACCCGTTGACCAAAGTTGACCTTGACCTTCATGAGAGGTCTACACTCTTCTTTTGTTTTCTTTGGTTTTCTTGAGTTATGAAAATGGTCAAGTCATTAGTGCCATCAACTTTATCATGATAGGATTAGTAATGATAGTTTTGGTGTATTATTGCAGCCATGGTTCATTTTCTTTAGTTAATTTTTTTCATTTCTCTTTTCTCACTCTCTCTCTTGAAAGTGAGAAGAAAAGAAGAGCTCCATGGTTGCTTGTTCTCCTCCTTCTTCCTCCTCTTGATTTCTTCTTTTGATCTCATATGTTGAGAGAAAAAGAATCCACATAGACAAACACCTCCATCAATCTCTTCTACATAACCTAGGACTTCAAGACTAGCAATCTTGTTGCCTTAGTTGCCTCGGCTCGAGGTGGAGCTCGGTGTACATCTCTCGGGTGGATCGTCTTCGACTCAAGAAGGCCGCGGAGGTGACCAAGATCCGGATCGACCCTCGGAGCGTGGATGGATAAGCCGGACAGTGGAGAGAAGACCCGAAGGACCGGTTTCGTGAGGTATAATTTCTACGGCATAGTAGTTAACGCCTATAGTAGTTTGCTAGTTTCTAGTTTAGCAAAGATCCAGCTTTTAGTCCATGTTGCCTTTGCGCCAAAAAATTGTTTTTCGCCGTTTCAGCCTCCCCGTAAGAACCGGGGTGAGCAACGTAGACTTACAGTGGTATCAGAGCCTAGCTAAACATAAACTAGCAAGTTAGCAAAGTATTTAGAATATCGATCGGAAAAAAATCACAAAACACGTCCGGGAAAAATCCACTTTCTGTCGATTTTTTATACTGCTCAAAAAGTAATTTGACATACATGAAAAATCGTCTCAGGGTTTTGTAAAAACACAGCAGAAAAACGATCCAGTGGCTCGGTCAAAGCGCCGCGGATCCGCGGCCGAGTTGACTCGGCCATGGACCGGGTTTTCTGCAGTGTTTTTATTTGGGTATTTTGGGATTTTTAATACATGTTGTTTCTGCCCAGATTTTCCAGAGAACAAATTGACTTTTGGGGTTATTACAAATCCGTATTATGATCGATATTCTGTAGACTTTGGCTAATGGATATTATCTGGGATGTGATATATGTATTGAACGTCTGCTAATCGTTATACGTCGATTAGTGGGGGTTATACATATCTATGATCTGTAATGTTGATGGTTTTTGTATATGAATTCGTTGGATTATCGCGGATGAATAGCCGGGGGGTTGTGAGAAGAGAGTTTTCTTATTCTTTCAATTCTTGTAATATGTAAATTGATGTAATATTATTTTTTTGGCCGCACAACCGGGTCGGGGTTGTAGCCGTCATTGTATAATTTCTTTTTACTGTTTTTGCTCCTAGGATAGACCCAAGGTGGGGTGCACAAACTACCGGGTATCTCGAAGTGCCGAGTGGCCTACTCACGGTGTTGAGGGAGGTTGCTTCGCTTCGGGTACTTGGCGGGTAGTTTGCCTCACCCGTAGGGGTCTAGGGTGGGGTTGGCTATTCATCGCGACCATGTAATCCGTTTTTCGTTACAGGCTCATACGAATTGTGGATTCCGAGTATATCCAATGTATTCATCTGTGATCTGGAATGGCTATCATTGCATGTGATGAATGTTTATATATATCTATATGATATCTATTTAGGCGTTGCTTATGTTTTGCATCCGCGCTAGTCCAGCCCCCGCTCTGTCGTTAGTTAAGTAACCTAACGGGTGATGACGGGACCCCGTGGCGAATGCGGATGGCATAAGCGTACGTCATATTTTCGTTGTTTTCTGCAATGGTAGGATTAAATGATGGGACGCATTAGAATTAATGCAAGAAAAAAAATAAACCAAGTAAAAGTCGTTGGAACACTTTAAAACCACTCGGTTCTTTTCAAAAACCAGCTTTTTAAACGCGGAGCTTGAACCACTCCTTTTAAAAGCTATCTCGTTCCGTCGATTATATCAAGTTCACTACGTTCACGGTTTCGCCAAAACCATTCGTAGCCCTCCGTCGTTTCATATGAATATTCAACAGTATTCAAGCTGTGTTTGTTGGCCTTAGTCAAGGCACAGTGTTTAGTAGCTGGTGGGTATTCATATGTTGCATAGATAGATGCGTTGGTTTGGGACAGTCGTATTATCTTGTTGGCCATAGTCAAGGGTATATACGGGTGGGTTCAAATTAACCTGGACAACGACGGGTAGAACTTGACATGTGACTTATGATTTGTTGGCCTTAGTCACGGTCATAAGAGCATGGGGCAAAAATCCACATCGGGAGTTTCAAAAGAACTGAAACTTGCTAGCGCTGCATACCATTTGGAGTGTGATGATTCTGGTAGGATTCCTTCAGTTTTGTCACACGATGATATTTGGATCCCGATCCTACTGTGAGTATATGCTACTCCTCCGGAACTTTCTCACTTAACGATCAATGCTATAAACCAAGTAGGTGTCTAGAAAGGTGTTAGCGGGGCTACGCCCATAGGGAAAAGAGGTTATTTAATTAAGGAACTTCGCGAAAGCGTAGGAAAAACCTCCCTCGAAGTACCGACACCAGCCTGGTTGAACGGTTAAGAAAGTATTGTATGGTGAGATTGATCCCGACTAATTCTTCCTTTATGGTTTGAGGAGGGATTTGAGAGACAGTGGGAGCCATCCTATTTAGATAAATTAAAAACCAATCTAAACTTGCAAGAGCATCATGCTAAAGTGTTTTCTTCTCTCTCTCTTAATTGCAGCGACCCAGTGATCAGACATAGGTTACATCTAGATAATAAAATGACTGAATCTGACTGTTATGACTGGCAAAGGTCTGTCCAGATGTCCATTGCCCATAACAAGCTGGGACACCTCTTGACTGATCCAACCCATGCCGTCTCAGGTCCAGTTTCCCCTGTCACGGATATTCATATCCGCCAGACATCGGAAAAAGACTGTGCGAAAGCCAAGTGCCTCGTGTTAGCCTCAGTTGATGGTGCATACCAGAGGCAGCACGAGAAGATGGACTTAGTTTCTATCTTCCTCCATAACAAAGATTTATATTGTGACCAATCTAGTATCGTAAGATATGAGACCTCGAATGAATTGCTTCCAGCGAGATTGGCTATCGGGTCATCTGTAAGGGGCAACGTCCTTACAGAGACCAGCTCTTTTGAGCTCACGGACCTGAAGACCACGTTGAAGAATGGGTCAGACGCTGACTTAGTTCAACAGTCTCTACCTACTACCCTGAAGGAAACCAGAGAAGTAGAAAGAAAGGGAATGGCAGAATTTTCGGGACTGGATGTAGTAAAAGATGGATGTTCCTATTGTTACAGGAATGAACATTGGCAGAAGGATTGCAGGGCTTGCAAAGCCAGTATCCAGAATTCGAAGCATGTTGTGGCTTCGGCTTCGGGTGTGTTTGTAATAGAGAACTGTATGTCAGTTAACCCTACTTCCTGGGTATTGGATACCGGATCAGGATCTCATATCTGTAATTCGTTACAGGCTCTGAGAAAACGTAGGGTTATCAAGAAAGGTGATATGACCCTCAGGGTTGCTAACGGAATGAGCATGTATGCTGAATCCATAGGGGAATATCATCTAGGACTGACAACTGGACAGATATTGATTCTGCGTAACTGTTTTTATGTACCAGGTGCGACTTGTAATATCATATCTGTATCCTTACTTTCTAGGGAAGGATATGCTTTTACTTTTGTAAGCGATGTAGTAAACATCCACCTAAATCAAGTTCTGATTGGGTCAGGTACATTAGAAAACGGTATATACGTATTAAATCAAGCTCAGATTTTCAGTGTCCAGAACACACTTAAAAGAATGTCTCCGGAAACAAATCAGGTTTTCTTATGGCATTGTAGACTGGGTCACATTAATGAGACACGGTTGACTAAGTTACATAAAGAAGGATACTTGGATCCGTTCGAGTACCATTCTTATGCCACTTGTGAATCTTGTCTCATGGGAAAGATGACAAAGACTCCGTTCACTGGACACGGAGAAAGAGCAAGTGAGCTCTTGGGACTCATACACAGTGATGTGTGTGGTCCAATGTCTACACATGCGCGAAGTGGTTATTCATACTTCATTACTTTCACAGATGATTTCTCTAGGTATGGGCATGTCTTCTTGATGAAGCACAAATCCGAGGCCTTTGAGAAATTTCGGGAATATAAGAATGAAGTTGCAAAACACACAGGCAAAAGTATCAAAACACTAAGATCTGATCGAGGTGGAGAATACTTGAGTGCCGAGTTTCTGGGCTACTTAAAAGAGAATTGAATTCTCTCTCAGCTTACTCCTCCATACACACCACAACACAACGGTGTATCGGAAAGGCGGAACCGAACCCTATTGGATATGGATCGTTCCATGATGAGTAAGGCTGAGTTACCGCTATCCTTAAGGAGTTATGCACTAGGAACAACTGTATATCTTTTGAACTAAGTTCCAACTAAGTCTGTGCCTACCACACCGTATCAGATGTGGAGTTGGAAGAAACCCTGTCTTAAACACTTTAAGACATGGGGGTGTCCTGCTTTTGTTAAAAAGCAGCATGCGGACAAGCTCGAGGCACGTTCAGTATAGTGTAAGTTTGTGGGATACCCTAAAAACTCCAAGGGGTATCTTTTCTATTACGCAGAGGACCAAAAGGTTTTTGTTTCTCGTCATGCCCGCTTCTTGGAAACTGAGTTTTTGGAAAATCAGATAAGTGGGAGCGCAATAGAACTGGATGAAATTCCAGAACCACGAGCTATTACTGAAAGCTTAGTAAAACCAGAGGGTTCGAAAGAACAGGACATTCCTACGCCACTCCGCAGAAGTAGTAGACAGTCTCATCCGCCCGAGAGATACTACGATTTTCTCATAGACGGGGATAGAGAGAATAGCACTATGGATTATGGTGAGCCTACTAGCTTCCAGCAAGCCATTCAGAGCGGTGACTCGGTAAAATGGCTGTATGCAATGCGGACCGAGATGGAGTCCATGTACACCAACAAAGTTTGGACTTTGGACTTTCCTCCAGAAGAGGTAAAACCCATAGGCTGCAAATGGATCTTCAGAAAGAAGATTGGTGTAGATGGGCAGGTTGAAACCTATAAAGCTAGACTTGTCGCAAAGGGTTTTCGTCAAAGACCTGGTTTGGACTATGACGAGACCTTTTCTCCAGTGGCTATGCTCAAATCCATTCGGATCCTCCTTGCCATTGCTGCCTTCCACGATTATGAGATCTGGCAGATGGATGTAAAGACGGCTTTCCTAAATGGAAATTTGGAAGAGTGCGTCTTTATGGATCATCCGGAGGGATTCATTCAGAGTGGGAGCAGCGGTAAAGTGTACAAATTGCTCAAGTCCATCTATGGACTGAAGCAGGCATCGCGGAGTTGGAACATCTTCTTTGATGATACTGTCAAGGAATTCGACTTTATCAAAAACCCAGATGAACCATGCATTTACAGTAAGATTGTAGGGAGAAATGTGGTATTCCTCGTCTTGTACGTGGATGACATTCTCCTAATAGGAAATGATATTCCTATGCTACAGTCAGTAAAAGGATTCTTGTCGTAGAGGTTCTCCATGAAGGACCTGGGCGATGCCAACTACATTCTGGGGATCCAGATCTATCGTGATAGATCTAAAAGGATGTTGGGACTTTCACAGTCCAGGTACATTGACACCATACTGAAAAGATTCAGTATGGAAGATTCCAAGTGCGGTAATTTACCGGCTTGTCACGGGATCACCCTCTCCAAAGAGATGTCTCCCAAGACTGATTTGGAAAGGGATCGCATGTCTATTATACCCTACGCTTCTGCGGCAGGCTCTATAATATATGCGATGTTATGTACCAGACCAGATGTAGTATACACATTGAGCGTTGTAAGCCGGTATCAGTCTGACCCAGGGGAGAAACACTGGATAGCGGTAAAGAACATTCTCAAGTACCTGAGAAGGGCTAAGGAGATGTTCTTGGTGTATGGCGGAAAAGACCTCCAGATCGAGGCCTTTGCTGACTCCAGCTTCCAGAGTGACAAGGATGACTCCAAGTCCATGTCGGGTTATGTCTTTACCCTCAATGGAGGGGCGGTTTGCTGGAAGAGTTCCAAGCAGGAGACCGTTGCTGACTCAACTATGGAAGCGGAGTACATAGCTGGTTGCGATGCCGCAAAGGAAGCTGTTTGGATGAAGAAATTCCTCACGGAGCTTCAGGTGGTTTCTACCATTGTTGATCCAATACAGCTGTATTGCGAAACAACGGCGTTATAGCTTTAGCGACGGAACCCAGGTGCCATCAGAAGTCCAGGCACATTTTGAGGCGGTACCACCTGATTAGGGAGATCGTAGATCGCAGGGAGATCGAGGTGAAGAGAGTAAATACGGAGAATAACACTGCAGATCCACTCACGAAGGCCCTACCCCAGACTCAGTTCGAGCGGCTGATCGAGATGATAGGTCTTCGATACGCTAGTACATGGCCCTAGTGCAAGGGGGAGATTGTTAGTGTATATGCCCTAGAGGCCATTACTGTATCATACTAGCTTGTATATTACTTAATGGAAGCTTAGGATATTCACAGTTGTATAGACAATCTTGCTCAAAATTGTAGTATGCTACTTGGTTTATTTATACTCAATATGTGCATGTGTTTCTTTTAGCATATCGCTTATACATATTAGTAGAGCCCTTAGGATCTTTGCTTGATTACCAGCGTTGTGATGGCAGTCACACTCGTAGGGGTTGGGTAATCTACAAGCACATCCTTATACAGGTCCCTAGTCGTAGGATTATCGAGGCGGGGCATCAATACTCCAGAGTAGACTAGCGTATACGCTTCTCATCCCAGCACGGGAGCTGGTCTGTCCCACAGCCATCAGTACATCGTACTGGAGATAGTATGCGGGTGCTCGTTAGGTTACGAGTACACTGGACAGGACTCGTCGGGAACTGTTGGTTGGTATTATACCTATCGTCGGTTATCAGTTCCCAGGTGACATGAGTACAGCTTAGTCCGCTGACTTGACACTGTAACTTTGCCTCGAGTGTGTTCCCACTGTACTTAGATTACTACCCTACCACGGCTCAAAGGAGTCGTGCAAACAGGTAGTAGTTAGGTGCAGTACTGAAGCACTTGGAGGCAGTGACGGTTAGACAGGATTCTTCTCTCCCGGTATTGGGGGTTGACATCGCGCTGTGTCTAGGAGAGCTATTACACGAGTAGTCCCTGGCCAGGGCAAGCGAGATATACTGGTAGGTTTCCAGTGTTATCTCAGGGTGTTCTGGGCTACACTCCGACATGACTTGTACCGCTATTAGGGGACTGACGTTCACCGCCCCCTAGGCCCGCCATGCGATGTATCAGACGAACAGACCGGACTGTACGGAGATTGTCACATACAGGCTCAGTAGGAGTTCGGATGGGTTTATCTCGTCGGCCTTCTTATCGACATCTACCTGGGGACCGTTACGTACAGCTAGTGCCGCTTGCGGTCTGTGGTTAAACCCACTGCCAGCGTAGTGTCGAGTCTTTAGAGTCCCACACAGAGAGTTTCCCTGCACTGAGCGAAACGTGTAGAGGCCGTATGGTTTTACGGCAGGGCTGCGATCACTTACGTACACTTGTGTGCGTATGCTGTTCGGGTAGGAAATACTAGTGGGCTTTGATTTTAGCCGGATCCTAGTATTGAAAGGATGGATTTGTTTTGTCTTCAGTGCATTCGCATTCTACGGAATACGGATGTGGGTGTGTCTGCACAGTTGTGAGGAGCGAAGAAGGAGGAGGTGCCACATTAGGGTTTTGGCAGTTGGTTCGGCCAAAACCGTTATGTGGCAGGCTCATTATGGTTTTGGCAATTCGTTCGATCAAAACCATTATGAGCCGGAGACATTGTTTACTAATCCTTTTAGTGATAATATTGTGATGGCTAATTGCTTTGACCATTTGACCACTTTGACCACTCTTGATTATGTTGACCCGTTGACCAAAGTTGACCTTGACCTTCACGAGAGGTCTACACTCTTCTTTGGTTTTCTTTTTATTTCTTGAGTTATGAAAATGGTCAAGTCATTAATGCCATCAACTTTATCATGATAGGATTAGTAATGATGGTTTTGGTGTATTATTGCAACCATGGTTCATTTTCTTTAGTTAATCTTTTTCATTTCTCTTTTCTCACTCTTTCTCTTGAAAGTGAGAAGAAAAGAAGAGCTCCATGGTTGCTTTTTCTCCTCCTTCCTCCTCCTATTGATTTCTTCTTTTCATCTCATGTGTTGAGAGAAAAAGAATCCACATAGACAAACACCTCCATCAATCTCTTCTACATAACCTAGGACTTCATGACTAGCGATCTTGTTGCCTTAGTTGCCTCGGCTCGAGGTGGAGCTTGGTGTACATCTCTCGGGTGGATCGTCTTCGAATCAAGAAGGCCGAGGAGGTGAGCAAGATCCGGATCGACCCTCGGAGCGTGGATGGATAAGCTGGACAGCGGAGAGAAGACCCGAAAGACCGGTTTCGTGAGGTATAATTTCTACGGCATAGTAGTTAACGCCTCTAGTAGTTTTCTAGTTTCTAGTTTAGCAAAGATCCGGCTTTTAGTCCATGTTGCCTTTGTGCCAAAAAATTGTTTTTCGCCGTTTCAGCCGCCCCGTAAGAACCGGAGTGAGCAACGTGGACTTACACAGCCATCAATACGTCGTAATGGAGATAGTATACAGGTGCTCGTTAGGTTACGGGTACACCGGACAGGACTCGCAGGGGTACCGTTGGTTGGTATTATACCCGTCGTCAGTTAACAGTTCCCAGGTGACATGAGAACAGCATAGTCCGCAGGCTTGACACTGCTAATTCGCCTCGAGTGTGTCCCACTATTCTTAGATTGCTACCCTACCACGGCTCAAAAGAGTCGTGCAAACAGGTAGCAGTTGGGTGCAGTCCCGAGCACTTGGAGGCAGTGGCGGTTAGACAGGATTCGTCTCTCCAAATATTGGGAGTTGATATCGCGCTGTGTCAGAGAGCCATTACGCAAAGTCCCTGGCCAGGGCAAGGGAGATTTACTGGTAGGTTCTAGTAGTTTCTCAGGGTGTAATGGGCTACGCTCCGACACGACATATACCGCTATTAGGGGACCGACGCTTGCCGCCCCTAGGCCCGATATGCGATAGTCTTAGACGAACAGACCGGACTGTACGGAGATTGTCACATTAGGCTCAGTAGGGGTTTAAGATGGGTTTCCCCATCGGCCTTCTTATCGACATCTACCTGGGGACCGTTACGTACAGCTAGTGCCGCTTGCGGTCTGTGGTTAAACCCACTGCCAGCGTAGTGTCGAGTCTTTAGAGTCCCACACAGAGTGTTTCCCTGCTCCAGACGAAACGATATAGAGGTCGTATGGTTTTATGACATGGGTTCGGACGCATACGTGTGTTTACGCACGTACGACGTTCGGACAGTTTTTACTAGCCGGCTTTGGTTTAAGCCAGATTCTAGTATCGGATTATTGGATTTATACATTCTAAAGTTTTTCCGTGTTTTCACGGATAGGAGGGGCGTTCTCGTAATTTGGCGGGAAGCTTCTAGAAGCTTGGTGACTTGAGGGTTTAGGTGGCATTTATCTTAAATGCATTTGTGACTCATTTAGATGAATCATTCAAGTGAGTTAATGAAGCATTTATTGCTTAATGACTCACTTGATGATTCATTGCATATATTTAATGAAGCATGATAATAAATCATTTAGATTTATTTATTTGTTTTTCTTTATGCTTCATAATATATTAGAAATGAGAAGCTTTTATATCATTATTCATGCTCACCTTCTCTCTTCTCAAGCTCACTCTCTCTTCAAACCCTAATCCTACCCCTCATGTGTTGAGATCAAGGATTAGATAGACTAATTAATCCATAACCTCACTCTATATCACCTAGGTGACTTTGATTAGCAACTAAAGAAACCTAGTTATCTCAAGTTAGAGATCAAGCTTGGAGTAGGAGCTCTCGGGTGGATCTTCTTTGACTCGAGGATGCCGTTGAGGTGCCGATGTTCCAAAGATCCTACGAGGAGTGGTGGACAGCGATGAAGACCCGAAGGACAAGTAACGTGAGGTATAATTTTGAATCTGAGTAGTTAAACCTTTCGTAGTTTGCTAGTAATGGTTTAGATACGATCCGTGTGCTCAAGTCCGTGTTACGAAGCTTTGATAATCGTTTTTCATATATTCCGCCTCCCCGCTAGCTCGTGGGGTGCGTGACTTGGACTTACAGTGGTATCAGAGCCAAATAAACCTTTACAAGCTTGTTAGCAACTAATTAGAACTTTGATCGTCGGAAAAATGCGAAAACTTAACCCAGACCTCTATCAGTTTCTGTTAATTTTAAACGTGTCGAAAAAATTATTTGATATGCCTTAAAATTGACAGCAGGGGAATATAAGAATACTGGGAAAATACGAGCACTCAACTCGACAAGACGGCCGCGGATCCGCCGCGGAGTAAGCCCCGAGTTGATTCAGATTTGCTCTGTAATTCATAATATTTGGTGTTTTGTTTTCCAGTATATTCTGTTTCTGCCCAGGTTACTTCCATGATGGCTTGCATTTAGGGTAGACACGGAAAAAGGTTGTCGATCGATGTTCTAAATTATTTGCTAATCGGGTTTTTTTATCTGTAATGTTTAATGTGTTCGTAAACCTCCCCTAACTGCTAGTATGTCGGTTGGCAGGGGGTTGCACATTTCTGTAATGATTCTACTGTTTGTGTATATGAACTGTATTGGATTGTTGTGATGATTAGCCAGGGTTTGAGATGGGTTATAATATTCATTCATTCGATGTAATTGTAATATGTTGTAATATTATTTTGCGGGGCACATCCAGGTTACGGTTGTAGCCACCGTTGTATTATTTCATTTTACTGTTTTTGCTCCTAGGATAGACCCAAGATGGGGTACACAAACTACCGGGTACGTCGAAGTGTTTAGTGGCCTACTCATGTTGTTGAGGGAGACCGCTTCACTTCGGGTACTTGGCGGGTAGTTTGCCGTACCCGTAGGGGTCTAGGGTGGGGAAATGGCTATTCATCACAACTGTGTAATCCGTCTTTTGTTGTAGGCTCAAAGCAAACGCGGATTGCTTACATATCCAATAATGTTCATCTGTGATCTGGAATGCCTATTATTGCGTCTGACGAATGTACAATATCTATATATGATAGCTATTAGACGTCACTTATGTTTTGCACCCGCGCTAGCCCAACCTCCGCTCTGTCGTTAGTTAAGTAACCTAACGGGTGATGACGGGACCCAGTGGCGAATGCGGATGGCATAAGAGGACGTGGTATTTTCGTTGTTTTCTGCAATGATAAGATAAATGATGTGACGCATTATTATAATGCAAAGAAAATAAACCAAAAATGAATCGTTGGAACAGTTTAAAAGAAACCAATCGGTTATTTTTAAAACAGAAGATATTTTTAATTGCGGAGCTTTAACCACTCCTTTTAAAAGCTATCAGGTTCCTTCGGTTATATCAAGTTCACTACGTTCACGGTTTCGCCAAAACCATTTGTAGCCCTCCGTCATTTCATTTGGGTATTCAGTAGTATTCAAGCTATGTATTTTGACCAACGCCAAGGCATAGTGTTTGGTAGCTGCTGGGTATTCATTTGTTGCATAGATAGATGAGTTAGTTTGGGACAGTCGTATTATCATTTGGCCAACGTCAGGGATATGTACGTATGGGTTCAAATTAACAAGGATAATGATGGGTAGAACTTGACATGTGACTTATGACATTTTGACCAACGCCAAGGTCATAAGAGCATGGGGCAAAAATTTATATCGGGAATTTCTAAAGAAACTGAAATTTGCAAAGAGATGCATACCATTTGGAGTTTGATGAATGTTGGTAGGATTCCTTCAGCATTATCATACGATGATATTTGGATCCCGATCCTACTGTGAGTACATGCTACTTATCAGGAGATTCAACACATAACGATCAATGCTATAAACCAAGTAGGTGTCGAGAAAGGTGTCAGCGGGGCTACGCCCCCAGAGAAAAGTGGTTATTTAATTAAGGAACTTCGCGAAAGCGTTGGAAAACCTGTCTCGAACTATCGACATTGCCCTGGCTAAACGGTTAAGCAAGTATTGTACGGTGAGAATATTCCTGGCTAATTCTTCTTTTATGGTTTGAGGAAGGATTCGAGAAACAGTCGGAGCCATCCAGTTTAGATAAACTAAAATCTAATCTAAACATGCAAGAGAATCATGCTAAAATGTTTTCTTCTCTTTCTCTCATTGCAGCGACCTTGTGACCACGACTAGATTACATCTAGATAACAAATTGACTGAATCTGACTTATATGACTGGCAAAGGTCTGTCCAGATGTCCATTGCCTATGACAAACTGGACCACCATATTACTACTCAAGATCCCGCCGTCCCAGGTCCAGTTTCCATCGTCACGGATATGGATATCCGTCAGACAAGGGAAAAGGATAAAGCGAAAGCCAAGTGCCTCGTATTGACTTCAGTTGATGGTGTATACCAGAAGCAGCACGAGAAGATGGACTCAGTTTCCATCTTTCTCCATAACAAAGATTTATATGGAGAGTAATCTCGTATCGCAAGATATGAGACCTCGAACGAATTATTTCAAGCGAGGTTGGCTGTCGGGTCATCTGTAGGAGACAACGTCCGTACAATGACTAGCTATATTGATGAGCTCCAGGACCTGGAGACTACGTTGGGAAACATGTCATATGTTGACTTATTTCCACAGTCCCTACCCTCTACTTACACCTGTAAAGTAGGAGGAAAGGGAAGATCAAAAGTTTCGGGACTTGGTGTAGCTAAAGAGGGATGATCCTATTGTTATGAGATCGGGCATTGACAGAAAGATTGCAGGGCTTTGGAAGCCAGCGGCCAGGATACGAAGCATGTTGTGGCTTCGGCCTCAAGTGCGTTTGTTATTGAGATCTGTTTGTCAATTAACTATACTTCCTGGGTACTAGATACCGGAGCAGGATATCATATCTGTAATTCATTACATGCTTTGAGAAACCGTAGAGTTATAAAGGTAGGTGATTTGTCTCTCGGAGTTGCAAACGGAATGAGCGTGGACGCTGAATCCGTGGGAGAATATCGCCTAGGTTTGACAAGTGGGAAGATATTGATTCTACGTAACTGTTTGTATGTACCTAGTTTGACTTGTAATATCATATCAGTGTCCTCACTTTCAAGAGATGTATATGATTTTACATTCGTAAGCGATGTAGTTCACATCCACCTAAATCAAGTTCTGATTGGGTCCGGTACATTAGATGACGGTATATACTTAATGAGTCAAGCTCAAGTTTTCAATGTCCAGAACACACTTAAAAGAAAGTCACCAGATATAAATTAGGCTTTCTTATGGCATTGTAGACTAGGTCACATCAATGAAACACGATTAACTAAGTTACATAGAGAAGGATATTTGAATCCGTTCGAATATCAATTTTATGCTACTTGTGAATCTTGTCTCATGGGAAAGATGACAAAGACTCCGTTTACTGGACACGGAGTAAGGGCGAGCGAGCTCTTAGGACTCGTACACAGTGACGTGTGCGGTCAAATGTCTACACATGCGGGAAGTGGTTTTTCCTATTTCATTACTTTTACGGATGATTACTCTAGGTATGGATTCGTTTTCTTAATGAAACATAAATCCGAGGCTTTTGAGAAATTCCAAGAGTATAAGAATGAAGTAGAATACCAAACCTGCAAAAGTATCAAGACACTGAGATCTGATCGAGGTGGTGAATACTTAAGTGCCGAGTTCCTAGGTTACCTAAAAGAGAAAGGAATTCTCTCTCAGCTTACTCCTCCGTACACTCCACAGCATAACGGTGTATCGGAGAGACAGAATCGAACCTTATTAGATATGGTACGTTCCATGATAAGTAATGCTGAGTTACCGCGATCTTTATGGGGTTATGCGCTAGAATCAGTGGCATATCTTCTGAACAGGGTTCCTACCAAGACTGTGCCTACCACCCTATATCAGATGTGGAGTGGGAAGAAACCCTATTTTCAGTATCTGAAGATTTGGGGATGTCCATCTTTTGTTAAAAAGCAGCATGCAGATAAGCTCGAGGCACGATCAGTACAGTGTCTGTTTGTGGGATATCCAAAGAACTACAAGGGGTATCTATTCTATTACGCAGAGGAACAAACGGTATTTGTTTCTCATAATGCCCATTTTCTAGAACATCGGGTTTTAGAAAAGGATACAATTGGGAGCGAAATAGAACTGGAAGAAATTCCAGAACCACAAACTACAACTGAAAGTTTGGTAGAACCAGTAGTTCAAGAAGAACAGGACATTCCTACACCCCTCCGCTTGAGTAGTAAGCCGTCTCATCCGCCTGAGAGATACTACGGTTTTCTCACAGATGGGGATAGAGAGGATTGCGTCATTGATGATGATGACCGTACTAGCTTCCAGCAAGCCATTCAGAGCGGCGACTCGGTAAAATGGTTGGATGCAATGGAGTCCATATACACTAACAAAGTATGGACTTTGGACTTTGCTCCAGATGGGGTAAAACCCGTAGGATGCAAATGGATCTTCAAAAAGAAGATTGGTGTAGATAGACAGGTTGAAACCTATAAGGCAAGACTTGTTGCAAAGGGTTTCCGTCAAAGACCTGGTTTGGATATGACGAAACCTTTTCTCCAGTGGCTATGCTCAAATCCATTCGGGTCCTTCTTGCTATTTCTGCCTTCCACGATTATGCGATCTGGCGGATGGACGTAAAGACGGCCTTTCTAAATGGTAATTTGGAAGAGTGCGTCTATATGGATCAGCCAGAGGGATTCATTCAGAGTGGGAGCAGCGGTAAAGTGTGCAAGTTGCTTAAATCCATTTATGGACTAAAGCAGGCTTCGCGGAGTTGGAACAACTGTTTTGATGATACTGTCAAAGAATTCGACTTTATCAAAAATCCAGATGAACCATGCATATACAGTAAGATTATAGGGAGAGTTGTTATATTCCTCGTCTTGTACGTGGATGGCATTCTCCTAATAGGAAATGACATTCCTATGCTATAGTCCGTCAAAAGATTCTTGTCACAGAAGTTCTCCATGAAGGACCTGGGTGATGCCACCTACATTCTGGGGATCCAGATCTATCGTGATAGATCAAAGAGGATGTTGGGACTTTCACAGTCCAGGTACATAGACACCATATTGAAAAGATTCAGTATGGAAGATTCTAAGCGCGGTAACCTACCGGCTTGTCACGGAATCACCCTCTCCAAAGAGATGTCTCCCAAGACTGATTTGGAAAGGGATCGCATGTCGATTGTACCCTACGCTTCTGCGGTAGGCTCTATAATGTATGTGATATTATGTACCAGACCAGATGTTGCATACGCATTGAGCCTTGTAAGCCGGTATCAGGCAAACCCAAAGGAGAAGCACTGGATAGCAGTAATGAACATTCTCAAGTACCTGAGGAGGACTAAGGAGATGTTCTTGGTATATGGCGGGAAAGACCTCCAGATCGAGGCCTTTGCCGACTCCAGCTTCCAGAGTGACAAGGATGACTCCAAGTCCATGTCGGGTTATGTCTTTACCCTCAATGGAGGGGCGGTCTGTTGGAAGAATTCCAAGCAGGAGACCATTGATGACTCAACGATGGAAGCGGAGTACATAGCTGCTTGCGATGCCACAAAAGAAGCTGTCTGGATGAAGAAGTTCCTCACAGAACTTCAGGTGGTTCCTACCAGTGTTGGTGCAATACCTCTGGATTGCGACAACAACGGCGCTATAGCTTTAGCGAAGGAACCCAGGTCCCATCAGAAGTCCAGACACATCTTGAGGCGGTATTGTAAGTGCACGGCGGCGCCCCGGCCGTCAATCCGACGGCCAAACGCGGAAACGGTGATAAACTTTAATTTTGCGGACTTTGCAAACCGGCACCACCGCGCACTAAACCCCGGATCGTGCCATTAAACTAGTCTAAGCTATCTAGAGAGGGGGTAGAGAAGTATACCATACGATCCGAGTCCTCCGGTCTTCATCTCCACTCCGATCTCCTCGCGGGATCTCCGTCCGTCTCCTCCTCGTCGGAAAGGGCACCACGAAGCCGGATACTTTTACGGGCTCCCACCTCAATACCGAGGCAACTCGCGCATGAAGCCGGCTACTCGACATGCTCAAGATTTGCTGTAGGAATATAGTGTAGAGTGAATGTCTCACTTTGGGGTTGGTTGCCATAGATGGAGGAATGGTGTGTAGAAAATTGGTGCTTTCAATTTTCTAGCAATGGAATAAGATGAAGAATGATATACACCAAATGAATCACTCTCATTTTTCTCCTCTCAAGATGAAGCTCTCATTTTTTCTTCTCTTTCTTTTTCTCATCTCTTTTCTAAAATGAAAACTATCATACTTAGAAAAAATGGTGGAGGATAGATTATGAAGCATGAAGGGAGGTGATGGTAGGAGAAAGCAAGAGGTGACCACAACCTTAAACATCATCATAACCAATCTACATCAATCCTAATCCTTTCTTATCACATTAAAGCAAAGGAAAAGACTAAGAAAGAATCAAATGATGGTGGAAAAAGAAAAGATGCTTTCATAATTAAAACATATGCAAGAAAATCCTCCACAAAGTGTAATTAGCAAAACTGCAAATTACCCCCTCCATCGGTAAAGTCCGGCCGGGAAAGAACAAAGGAAATCCGGCCGGAACGGAATGCAAACTGGCAACTCCAGAAAACTGGTCCTGTAATAAATTACAGGAAAACCCCGATACTGTGCATACACACCTGCATCTGTATTCCGTCCGGATACAAATGCAATGAGACAAAATCAACACTGTACTAAACTAGGACCGGCTTAAACCAAAGCCGGCTAGTAATATCCGTCCGATCCTGATCCGTGCAATACCGCACGTATCTGATCGAACCCTGCCATATAACCATACGGCCACTAGTACAAACCGTCCGATCCTGATCCGTGCAATACCGCACGTATCTGATCGGACCCTGCCATATCTCCATACGGCCTCTACAGCGTTTCGCCCGAAACTTGAGTAACTGAAAGTGTGGTGGACTCTAAAGACTCGTCAATACTATGGCTGTGGATTTAACCACTAGCACGTCAGAGGTATAAGCCAATACATGACGGGCCACCAGCTATTGACCAAAAGGGACGTCGATGAGGAAGCTCACCCCGACACCCAACTGAGCCTGTCAGTGACAATATCCGTACAGTCCGGTCCGTTCGTCTATGAGCATCGCATGGCGGGCCTAGGGGGTTGGTAAAAGTCAGACCCCCAAAAGCGGTACAGGTCGTGTCGGAGTGTAGCTAGAACACCCTGAGATACTACTGGAATACCTTCCAGTAAATCTCCTGCCTTGGCCAAGGTCTTTGTGTAATGGCTCTCCTAGACACAGCGCGACCTCACCCCCAATACCGGGAGAGACGAAACCCCCGAAGATCCGCTCACTGCCTCCATGTGGCTCGGGACTGTACCCAACTAAAACCTGTTTGCACGACTCCTTTGAGCCGTGGTAGGGTAGTAATCAAAGTACATTGGGAACTCACACGAGACAAATGACGATCCCCAGGTCGATGAACTAACCTGTACACATGTCACCTGGGAACTGCTATCTGACGTCAGGTATAAGACCAACTAGCATGTTCCCGGCGAGTCCTGTCCGGTGTACTCATAACCCAATGAGCACCTGTATACATCTTAGGTGAACCAACTGACACCAGTGGCTTGTGAGACCGGCCACCGCCCCTCGTCAGGGTCTCGACTGTATACACTAGTCTACTCTGGAGTATCGATGCCCTGTCTCGAAACTCCTACGACTAGGGACCTTTTAAGGATGTGCTTATAGACTACCAGCTCCCACGTATATGATCACCCTCATACTGCTGGTGGTCAAGCAAGAATCCTAGGGGCTCTATCAACGTGTAATAGCGACGTGTCAGGTCACCTAAAGCAGTACACGATGATAAAGGTAAACCAGATAGCATACTATCATCTCGAGTAAGACTGTCCTACCGGGATAGGTCCTCCCTCAATCATTGCAATCACGTGCCTGTGATCCAATAATTGACTCTGAGGGCACTATCTCCAACAATCTCCCACTTGCACTCAAGGCTAATTATTGCGATGTCGCATACTCACAGCCCGTGTGATACCGAACACCCAACTCCTCTACTTGTCAGTCTCACAAAGCTCGTTTGCGAAACTATTGCGTTCGAGGAATAGCCTCAGTGATTGGATCCGCTCTGATGTTTCTTTCTATGTCTCTCTATATCTCAAGTTCGCGGAGAAAACTATCTCCCGAAATGAGCAATACCTGTCTTAGAGTGTCTGGATGTCTGATGGGACCTTGCTCATAAATGAACTCCAAATCCAAACTTCTTAGACTGTATCGTCAACTGAACTTAATCAGTATCCTGCGCCATGCCACCCTCAGTATTCCCTTGGACCATCTGTCCAAAATACTGCCCCTCATCAGAGGGATAACTATAACTCTGACAACCTCCTTGTCGTCCATGTCACCTTGGAAGCCTGGAATGATAACTGTCTCTCGAATGAGGCTGTCGTTATCATATCCCTAGAACAGCCACTTATGTTCTTAAACTGCTTCCGACTGTTTCTCCAGGATTGGATCAATGTCAACTTATTGCATCTACTGCAAGAACAACATCTGGTGTGGTACTTGACATCTCATGATTGACTCAATTGCCTGAGCAAGTGATCTGCCAATCATGCACATCCCTCTCCCCTTTAGTCTGTAAGACACCTTTAGAGAGGGTGACTCCATCACCTGCAGGTATACTACCGTGCCAGGAGTCGTCCATTCTAAATACTCTTAGAATGCTGTCTAAGTACCCTGATTAGGAAACCACCCAAATCTAGATCTAAAACTATAGATCTAGTAACCAGAATGTCTGATATATATCCAAGTCCTGTGTGGAGAAACCACTGTGTGACGACCAAAGTCTAACCGATCGTAGTATAGGAGTTTCACTTCCTACTACCTTCTCAACAGATCCATCCCCTACTCTGATGACGTCAAACCTATGACTGTCACATCAGAAATAGATGATCTATCTCCGCTACATCTGCTTTAGTCTATAAATAGACACAAGCCTGATGTCCACCAATGCTTCCGCTGCTCCCACTGACTACGACAACCCTCTGGCAGAGTCATATAGACGTGCACTTCCAAAGCAAGTTTAGAACGACACTATACTCATCCTCCTGCCGGGTCTCGCAGCCTGGAACAACAACAATGGCAAGTGTGGGTAAACAAGAACTTCCCTGTCACCGTCCTTGAGGCTACCGGAGTACCTCTCGGGTGCCTGAAGTTACCCACCTTATCTGCGGAGTGGCCAATGGAATGTCAAATCAGATTGAATCTTTAGGTTCCTTATCAAATCTTCAGTAATCGTTTGCGGTTCTGGAATCATTTCCAGTTCTACCATACTCCCACTGCTGTTTTTGAAAAAATCCATTTTTAATAAAACTGTGGCGAGTCTTGAACAATATTTCTATTGATCTCCCAGATGGTAGAAAGTCAACCCTCGTCATAGCCTGGGTCAACCCACAAACAGCCATTACAGAAATGTGCCTATGAGTTATCCAGAGTCTGGTTTTAAGCATAAACCGGACAACTCCCCGTACCTTAACAATGTTAAGATATGAACTGTACTATATCCAATATAGAACCAGAGGCACTGATTTAATTGAACCAGATTCAAATCATGCAGCTATCTCCAGTGCATGTCAACTAAATGGAAGGAGGCCGATCAGCGTTACTCAACTTAGGAATGCTTCCAATTATGAGTAACCTGAAAGAGAAGCAATTTCTCTTTATCATTACTATCAACTGAATACCATACACAAGTATCTACATCTTCGATCACTTTGAAGAATCCCGATACTTGCTACACCTGGTTCTCTACTCTATTCAAATACCTATAACTCCTCAAAACTTAGACCCTGTGTTTCTACGAAACACATGTCTAAGAACTAGAGAAGTCAAAAGTAAACAGAATATAGTATGAGGACCAACCCCTCTGTCCTAATGGACACTGGACAACATACAATACTCTGTATAAGTCCGCTGAGTCTAACAACTCTTTCACTGTGTGTTGTAGGTTGAAAACTGTACTTATGGTTAAGAAGAATTACACCGCTGTTTAATGCTCCTTACCTAACCATCCACTGATATAGGTAAATGTCGTAGACATAATTTCAGAAAGGTATATCTCACTCTATGAAAATAGACGTACAGATATATCAATTTGAAATTGGTGCATAAAAGCGGATATTCAAAACCAAATATTTGCCGACCAGCAAACAACCCATGTGATTTCCTCAAATATCACCGATTACAACGAATCCCGATATAATGAGGATGATCACCTAATTCCCAATAACCTACTCCCACTCATCATCTGTAAAACCATACAGATGTGAGAATCATACTTGGTAAATACATACCCTGGAGTAAGTATCTAATCGGGAAATCAGTTCTCTTTTAACATTACACAGTGAAACTGAAACATCAAAATGTTTCGATGGGGTATCCTGGTATTCCTAGTAATGCCTCTTCCATTATCCAGATTCACAACTATAACCGTATAATTCTTTGCCACCTCTCCAAATCCCTTCATATGTCTTTAGTCATTACCTTCTGTACACCCCTTTAGGCCAAATGGTTTTCTTCCTTCCCTACCGTTCGGCACCAGCCTATGGTTTGGAAGAAGACTATCCAAAAAGCATAAAGGGTGTACTGTCCTAATCCTAGGAGCACTCGCAAAGCGAGAGAAGGTGAAGATAAAAGACACCTGAATGTACTTTATTCCTATTTCTCCTGAACCAGGATCCATCCCCGAACTGGAACAAGTTCCTTTCGAGTTCGTATATAACCATACGATGGATTATCCAATAAAGTGGGATCTTCGTAGTGATACGGAGTGTCCTGGAGAAATACAAAGGTGATTTAGGATTGGCGAAGAAATACTTGGTTTGGTCGTGAATAGCAGTCGCAATTTACTTTGCCCTCTTACTAATCCCTTGCTTTGTCTGAACTTAATACCTTCTGTACACCGTTTAGGCTAACTGGTTTTCTTCATTCCCTACCGGTCGGCACCAGCCTATGGTTTGGAAGAAGACTATCCAATTTGCGTAATGGGTGTACTACTCCTAAACCAAGGAGTACTCGCAGCCTGAGAGAAGGTGAAAAGAAAAGACAACTGAATAGTCCTATCCGTTTTCTCCAGAACCGGAAACCATCCTCGAAGTCCTTCGAGTTCGTATCTAACCATACGATGGTTTTGTCCAATGGAAGTGGACGTTCGCAGTAATACGGGGTGTCCTGGAGAAAAGGGTAAAAATAGGAGTGGCAATGAGGTCTGCAACTCTGACAATCCAAAAGCCAGTGTTAAGAAGGTTCGGTCAACTGAGTCATAGTCTAGGGTCGGGTCAATGGTCGCTGCCAGAGAGAGAGAGAAAAGAAACACTCAGCGTGCACTCTATCCTAAATCAGAATGGTTACCAATTTATCTAATCTGGAAACCTCCCACTGTACCTCAAATTCTCCTCCAAACCTGAAAGAAGAATTAGTCGGGGTCACCCGAGGAGTAAACCAACTCATCAGTGGGAATCGGGATCCAACTCTCATCGCATGACAACGTGACGGAATCCGCTCACGGTATCACACTCCAGAAGGTATGCGCATATCTGGCAAGTTTCAGTTCTTTTGAAACTCCCGATGTGATTTCTGCCCCATGCTCTTATGACCTTGGCGTGAGGTCAAAATATCATAAGTCACATGTCAAGTTCTACCCATCATTATCCAGGTTAATTTGAATCCACCCGTACATACCCTTGACGTAGGCCAAAATAGTAGTACGACTGTCCCAAACCAATGCATCTATCTATGCAACAGATAAATACCCGGCAGCTACCAATCACTATGCCTTGGCGTGAGGTCAAAATACATAGCTTGAATACTACCGAATATTTAACTAAAATGATGGAGGGCTACGAATGGTTTCTGGCGAAAACCTTTAACGTAAAGAACTTGATATCGTTGAAGGAACGGATAGCTTTTTATAAAATATAGTGACGAAAACCTTTACTAAAGAGGTCACTCCCGGTGAAGGGATCTCGGCTCTTTCCCCGTAGAATGGGGTGCAGGATATTCCAAATGAATACCACGATGCAAAGCAAAAGTAATCGGCTATAGTGAAGTTAATGCCCTGATGCAAACTTCTGTCCAAGGGGTCACTCCCGGTGAAGGGATCTCGGCCCTTGCCTCGTCGACTGAGGAGCAGGATATTCCAAATGAATACCACGATGCAAAACAGAAGTGAACGTCCTTGCAATAACAGCTTTTAGAAAAGTGTTCCAACAACATCAGATTAGGTTTGTTTAACTTGCATTGATCCGAATCAACGCAGTCCCATCAATTGATCACACCAATAAAGAACGAAAATATACTGACGTACGTATATGCCATCCGCATTCGCCACTGGGTCCCGTCATCACTCGTTAGGTTAGCTTACTAACGACAGAGCGGGGACTGGACTAGCTCGGATGAAAAAAATATACAACATCTACTAATATATATAGCAATATATTATATTCGCTCAAGGCGTGAAAAGAAATGCAACATCACAGAAATGTACAGCATCACAGAACAAAACAGATATCTGGGATCCCCGGGTTTCACAGAGCCACTACTGAAACCCGACGTTCCCCTGGTCGTGTGGATAGCCTGTGCAATGAAATCCTAGACCCCTACGGGCGCGGCAAGTTACCCGCCAAAACCTGAAGCGAGGCAGCCCCCTTCAGCTCCGTGAATGGACCACCCAGCACTCCACGGAATCCGGCAACTTGGGCACCCCTCCTGGGTCAACCTGTACCCCCTACGAGTGCGGCGAATAGCCCGCCAATCCCAGAGTGAAGCCCCCTCCGTCTCAATGCCATGAGATGCGGGCTTGTTGCCCTCTAGAACCCGGCCATCCGTGCACCCCACCGCGGGGTAATCCTAGTACAGAAAGTAAAATATACATACACCGGGTACATCGACCGCAACCAGGTCGTGCCCCAAAAGAATAATACAATCAGGCAGTGACGGCAGTCCACATGTCGGACGCCGCCCCGCAATATCAAAAGTACATAATACCACCACAACTGTACTAGCATTGCATCCAGGCTATCCCCACGATCGATCCGCAACATCACAGCATAAACATAGAACATCAACGTGAAAGTCACGTTCGCAAATCCGTCTAACCGGGCTATAGCAGTTAGACAGGATTTACCGATCGAGTGACATTCACGGTCGCAGATATAATGTAAATACTGTGAAAAATGTGTTTAAAATATTCCGATCGATCAAAAATTAACAAGTGGGCCCTCAATCAAAACTGTAGCACTCACAGAAATCCTGGGCCCAATTTTAATATTCCAAAACCCATATTTTAAGCCCAGAAGGCCTCTGAAAAATTTGGTGATGTGATGTGAATAGTGCGCGGCGGAAGGGCCGCACGAGGGGGGGTTTCGCGGCGCTTCCGCGCTCCCACTGTGGAGTTACATCGTCAAATTTTTACAGAACACTTAGATTTTCCAGTACATCAATATTTTACAACCTGAAAAATTTTTCGAGACCAAAAATTTTCAACAGAAACTGATTCGAGCTAAAATGCAGTTTTGGAACATTCGATCGATCGAAACAGAAAAACACATTACACCAAGCTAGACTATGTTAATGGCGAGGCTCTGATACCACTGTAAGTGCACGGCGGCGCCCCGGCCGTCAATCCGACGGCCAAACGCGGAAACGATGATAAACTTTAATTTTGCGGACTTTGCAAACCGGCACCACCGCGCACTAAACCCCGGATCGTGCCATTAAACTAGTCTAAGCTATCTAGAGAGGGGGTAGAGAAGTATACCATACGATCCGAGTCCTCCGGTCTTCATCTCCACTCCGATCTCCTCGCGGGATCTCCGTCCGTCTCCTCCTCGTCGGAAAGGGCACCACGAAGCCGGATACTTTTACGGGCTCCCACCTCAATACCGAGGCAACTCGCGCATGAAGCCGGCTACTCGACATGCTCAAGATTTGCTGTAGGAATATAGTGTAGAGTGAATGTCTCACTTTGGGGTTGGTTGCCATAGATGGAGGAATGGTGTGTAGAAAATTGGTGCTTTCAATTTTCTAGCAATGGAATAAGATGAAGAATGATATACACCAAATGAATCACTCTCATTTTTCTCCTCTCAAGATGAAGCTCTCATTTTTTCTTCTCTTTCTTTTTCTCATCTCTTTTCTAAAATGAAAACTATCATACTTAGAAAAAATGGTGGAGGATAGATTATGAAGCATGAAGGGAGGTGATGGTAGGAGAAAGCAAGAGGTGACCACAACCTTAAACATCATCATAACCAATCTACATCAATCCTAATCCTTTCTTATCACATTAAAGCAAAGGAAAAGACTAAGAAAGAATCAAATGATGGTGGAAAAAGAAAAGATGCTTTCATAATTAAAACATATGCAAGAAAATCCTCCACAAAGTGTAATTAGCAAAACTGCAAATTACCCCCTCCATCGGTAAAGTCCGGCCGGGAAAGAACAAAGGAAATCCGGCCGGAACGGAATGCAAACTGGCAACTCCAGAAAACTGGTCCTGTAATAAATTACAGGAAAACCTCGATACTGTGCATACACACCTGCATCTGTATTCCGTCCGGATACAAATGCAATGAGACAAAATCTACACTGTACTAAACTAGGACCGGCTTAAACCAAAGCCGGCTAGTAATATCCGTCCGATCCTGATCCGTGCAATACCGCACGTATCTGATCGAACCCTGCCATATAACCATACGGCCACTAGTACAAACCGTCCGATCCTGATCCGTGCAATACCGCACGTATCTGATCGTACCCTGCCATATCTCCATACGGCCTCTACAGCGTTTCGCCCGAAACTTGAGTAACTGAAAGTGTGGTGGACTCTAAAGACTCGTCAATACTATGGCTGTGGATTTAACCACTAGCACGTCAGAGGTATAAGCCAATACATGACGGGCCACCAGCTATTGACCAAAAGGGACGTCGATGAGGAAGCTCACCCCGACACCCAACTGAGCCTGTCAGTGACAATATCCGTACAGTCCGGTCCGTTCGTCTATGAGCATCGCATGGCGGGCCTAGGGTGTTGGTAAAAGTAAGACCCCCAAAAGCGGTATAAGTCGTGTCGTAGTGTAGCCCAGAACACCCTGAGATACTACTGGAATACCTACCAGTAAATCTCCTGCCTTGGCCAAGGTCTTTGTGTAATGGCTCTCCTAGACACAGCGCGACCTCACCCCCAATACCGGGAGAGACGAAACCCCCGAAGATCCGCTCACTGCCTCCATGTGGCTCGGGATTGTACCCAACTAAAACCTGTTTGCACGACTCCTTTGAGCCGTGGTAGGGTAGTAATCAAAGTACAGTGGGAACTCACACGAGACAAATGACGATCCCCAGGTCGATGAACTAACCTGTACACATGTCACCTGGGAACTGCTATCTGACGTCAGGTATAAGACCAACTAGCATGTTCCCGGCGAGTCCTGTCCGGTGTACTCATAACCCAATGAGCACCTGTATACATCTTAGGTGAACCAACTGACACCAGTGGCTTGTGAGACCGGCCACCGCCCCTCGTCGGGGTCTCGACTGTATACACTAGTCTACTCTGGAGTATCGATGCCCTGTCTCGAAACTCCTACGACTAGGGACCTTTTAAGGATGTGCTTATAGACTACCAGCTCCCACGTATATGATCGCCCTCATACTGCTGGTGGTCAAGCAAGAATCCTAGGGGCTCTATCAACATGTAATAGCGACGTGTCAGGTCACCTAAAGCAGTACACGATGATAAAGGTAAACCAGATAGCATACTATCATCTCGAGTAAGACTGTCCTACCGGGATAGGTCCTCCCTCAATCATTGCAATCACGTGCCTGTGATCCAATAATTGACTCTGAGGGCACTATCTCCAACAGGTATCACCAGATCAGGGAGCTCGTAGATCGCCGGTAGATCGAGGTAAAGAGAGTAGATACAGAGAATAACACCGCTGATCCATTCACAAAGGCCATTCCTTAGACGCAGTTCGAGAGGCTATTCGACATGACAGGTCTGCGATATGCCAGCACATGGCCCTAGTGCAAGTGGGAGATTGTTAGTGTATATGCCCTAGGGGCCATTATTGTATCATACTAGCTTGTATATTACTTAATGGAAGCTTGGGATATTCACAGTTATATATCAGTCTTGCTAAAAATGGTAGTTTGCTACTTGGTTTGTTTCTAGTTTAATATGTGCATATGTTTCTTGTAACGTATCATTTATACATATTAGTAGAGCACATAGGATCTTTGCTGGATTACTAGCGTTGTGATGGCAGTCACACTAGTGGGGGCTGGGTAGTCTATAAGCAACATCCTATACAGGTCCCTGGTCGTTGGATTATCGAGACAGGGCATCGATATTCCGGAGTAGACTAGTGTGTACGCTTCTCATCCCAGTTGGGGAGATGGTCTGTCCCACAGCTATCAGTATGTCATACTGGAGATAGTATACAGGTGCTCGTTAGCTTACGGGTACACCGGACATGACTCGCAGGGGAACTGTTGGTTGGTATTATACCCGTCGCCAGTTAACAGTTCCGAGGTGACATGACTACAACATAGTCCACAGAATTGACACTGCTACTTCGCCTCGTGTGTGTCCCACTGTTCTTAGATTGCTACCCTACCACGGCTCAAAGGAGTCATGCAAACAAGTAGCAGTTGGGTGCAGTTCCGAGCACTTGGAGGCAGTGGCAGTTAGACAGGATTCGTCTCTCCCGGTATTGGGAGTTGATATCGCGCTGTGTCAGAGAGCCATTACGCAAAGTCCCTGTCCAGGGTAAGCGAGATTTACTGGTAGGTTACAGTAGTTTCTCAGGGTGTAATGGGCTACGCTCCGACACGACTTATACCGCTATTAGGGGATTGACGCTTGCCGCCCCCTAGGCCCGATATGCAATAGTCTTAGACAAACAGACCGGACTGTACAGAGATTTTCACATTAGGCTCAGTAGGGGTTTAAGATGTGTTTCCTCATCGGCCTTTTTATCGACATCTACCCGGGGACCGTTACGTACAGCTAGTGCCGCTTGCGGTCTGTGGTTAAACCCACTGCCAGCATAGTGTCGAGTCTTTAGAGTCCCACACAGAGTGTTTCCCTGCTCCAGACGAAACGATATAGAGGTCGTATGGTTTTATGACACGGGTTCGGACGCATACGTGTGTTTACGCACGTACGACGTTCGGACAGTTTTTACTAGCCGGCTTTGGTTTAAGCCAGATTCTAGTATCGGATTATTGGATTTATACAGTCTAAAGTTTTTCCGTGTTTTCACGGATAGGAGGGGCGTTCTCGTAATTTGGCGGGAAGCTTCTAGAAGCTTGGTAACTTGAGGGTTTAGGTGGCATTTATCTTAAATGCATTTGTGACTCATTTAGATGAATCATTCAAGTGAGTGAATGAAGCATTTATTGCTTAATGACTCACTTGATGATTCATTGCATATATTTAATGAAGCATGATAATAAATCATTTAGATTTATTTATTTGTTTTTCTTTATGCTTCATAATATATTAGAAGTGAGAAGCTTTTATATCATTATTCATGCTCACCTTCTCTCTCCTCAAGCTCACTCTCTCTTCAAACCCTAATCCTACCCCTCATGTGTTGAGATCAAGGATTAAATAGACTAATTAATCCATAACCTCACTCTATATCACCTAGGTGACTTTGATTAGCAACTAAAGAAACCTAGTTATCTCAAGTTAGAGATCAAGCTTGGAGTAGGAGCTCTCGGGTGGATCGTCTTTGACTCGAGGAGGCCGTTGAGGTGCCGACATTCCAAAGATCCTACGAGGAGTTGAGGACAGCGATGAAGACCCGAAGGACAAGTAACGTGAGGTATAACTTCGAATCTGAGTAGTTAAACCTTTCGTAGTTTGCTAGTAATGGTTTAGATACGATCCGTGTGCTCAAGTCCGTGTTACGAAGCTTTGATAATCGTTTTTCATATATTCCGCCTCCCCGCAAGCTCGTGGGGTGCGTGACATGGACTTACACGGGGAACCTCCCTCAAAGTACCAACACTGATCTGGCTGAAAGATTGGCGAACTTGTAGGGTGTAATTAATCCCGGCTAATCTTACCTTTTAGGGTTTGAAGGAAGATTTGATTAAAACAGTGGGAGCCATCCTGTTTAGATAAGATAAAAACCAATCTAATCTTGCAAGAGCATACGCTAAAAGTGTTTTCTTCTCTCTCTCTAGGTAGCGACCACGTCAGGCCTTAATCAAGATAATAATATGGATGTATTGACTGAACCCGCTTATTATACTGAGCAGGGGAACGTTGGTCCCGTTCTTTCTTATGAGTGTTATAAGACAGAGCAGGGAATAGGAGAATATCTGGATTCTCATGCCGCCCAAACGAAGAACAAGCATGTCGATGCATCTTCTTCGGGTGTGTTTGTTATCGAGAACTGTTTCTCAGTTCACTATATGTCCTGGGTATTAGATACCGGATTGGGATCCCACATATGTAATATTACATGGGCTACGGAAGGGTATGGAATTGGGTGAGGGTGATCATTCCATAAGAGTAGGGAATGGTGCAAATGTTGCAGCCAAACCAGTTGGCGAATATCACCTTGTGTTACCAAATGGTAATACATTGGTTCTGAACAAGTGCTATTAAATTCCGACCCTGATATGCAATCTTATATCAGTTACTTTATTGAGTAAAGAAGGATATAATTTTGTAGTACATGATAATGTTATGAACATATTCCAGAATTAAAAGTTGATTGGATCAGGCTCGTTATTTAATGGCATATACGTTCTCAATCAAACTACAGACTTAATGTGCAAAACACACACAAGAGGAAGAGTTCAGAAATTAACGAATCCTTCTTGTGGCATTGTAAACTAGGTCATATTAATGCGACACGGTTAGCTAAGTTACATAAGGATGGATATTTGAATCCGTTCGAATTTTCATCTTATGACACTTGCCAGTCATGTCTCAAAGGCAAGATGACCAAAACTCCGTTTAGTGGACACGGAGAAAGAGTTACGGAACTCTTGGGACTGATACATAGTTATGTATGCTGTCCTATGTTTACACATACCAGGAATGGTTCTTCATACTTCATTACATTCACTGACGATCTCTCAAGATACGGACATGTGTTCATATTGAAACACAAGTCTGAAGCTTTTGAGAAATTTAGAGAATATAAAAACGAAGTAGAGAACCAAACGGGCAAAAGTATTAAGATCCTATGATCTGATCGAGGAGGGGAATACTTAAGCAATGTGTTTCTAGACTATCTAAAAGAGAATGGGATTCTCTCTCAGCTTACTCCTCCCTATACACCACAGCACAACGGTGTATCGGAGCGGAGGAATCGCACCCTAATAGATATGGTGCGCTCTATGATGTGCACCGCTGAGTTACCTATTTCCTTCTGGGGGTATGCGCTTGAGACAGCCATAGACCTATTGAATAGGGTTCCCACTAAATCTGTGCCAACCACTCCATATGAGATATGGAAAGGAAAGAGACCACATCATAATTACATTAAGATATGGGGCTGTCCGGCATATGTGAAAACACAAAATCCGGACAAGCTCGGGGCAAGGTCAGTTCTGTGCAAGTTTATTGGATATCCCAAGCATTCGCAAGGGTATATCTTCTACCACTCCGAGGAACAAAAAGTGTTTGTTTCTCTACATGCCACCTTCTTAGAATAGGGTTTTCTTATGAAACAAAATAATGTCAATGAGGTAGAACTGGAAGAAGTTCCAGCAACACAAACTATGACAGATGATTTGGTGGAACCAGAGGATTCAGTAGTTCTCGACGAACCCCAGCCTCTCCGCCGATCTAGTAGGGTTTCTCATCCACCTGAGAGATATTACGGTTTTCTTATTGATGGCGAGAGCGAGGATTGCATCATGGAAGACGATGACCCGACTAGCTTCGAGCAGGCCATCACGAGTGGGGACTCTATGAAATGGCTGGATTCAATGCGATCTGAGATGGAATCCATGTACACCAACAAAGTATGGACTTTGGAAGTTGCTCCTGAAGGGGTAAAACCCATTGGGAGCAAGTGGATCTTTAAGAAGAAACTTGGTGTAGACGAAAAAGTTGAGACTTACAACGCTAGACTTGTTGCAAAGGGTTTTCGTCAACGACCAGGTGTGGATTATGACGAAACCTTTTCTCCAGTGGCTATGCATAGTCCATCCGGATCTTACTTGCCATTGCTGCATACCATGACTACGAAATCTGGCAAATGGATGTTAAGACCGCCTTTTTAAATGGTGATTTAGAGGAGTGCGTGTACATGACTCAGCCAAAGGGCTTTGTAGATAGTGGGAGCAGCAGAAAGGTGTGCAAGCTGCTTAAATCCATCTACGGGTTAAAGCAGGCATCGCGGAGTTGGAACATCTGTTTTGATGTTGTAGTCAAAGAGTTTGACTTCATCAAGAACGTAGATGAACCTTGTATTTACAAGAAGGTTGCAGAGTGTAAGATTGTCTTCCTCGTATTGTACGTGGATGACATACTCTTGATAGGAAATGATGTTCCTATGCTGCATTCGGTCAAGCTCTTCTTATCACAAAGATTCTCAATGAAAGATCTAAGTGATACCTCCTGCATTTTGGGAATAAAGATCTATAGAGATAGATCTAAATGGATATTGGGATTGTCCCAATCCAGGTACATTGACACCATACTAAAGAGGTTTAGTATGGAAGAATCCAAGCGTGGGAACCAACCCATGATCTCTGGACTCACTCTCTCCAAAGAGATGTCTCCCAAGCTGATTTGGAAAGTGCTCGCATGCAAAGATACCCTATGCTTCGGCAGTAGGCTTTATCATGTACGCGATGCTATGTACCAGACCCGATGCAGCATACTCACTAAGTGTAGTAAGTAGGTATCAATCAGATCCAGGAGAGAGTCACTGGATAGCCGTGAAGAACATTCTCAAGTACTTGAGAAAGACTAAAGAGATGTTCTTGGTGTATGGTAACGGTGAACTCCAGGTGGAGTCCTTTACCGATTCTAGCTTCCAAAGTGATAAGGACGAATCTATGTCGCACTCGGGATTTGTCTTTACCCTAAATGGAGGGGCGGTTCGTTGGAAGAGTTCCAAACAGGAAACCGTTGCAGACTCGACGATGGAGGCTGAATACATCGCTGCGAAAGAGGCTGTCTGGATGAAGAAGTTCATCACTGAACTTGGTGTGGTTCCGTCTATTGAGCATCCAATACCATTGTATTGTGATAACAATGGAGCTGTGGCATTGGCCAAGGAACCCAGGTCCCTTCAGAAGTCCAGACATATTCTGAGGCGGTATCACCTGATCCGGGGATAGTTGATCGCCGCGACATCGACGTCAGGGGAGTTGACACGAATGAAAACACTGCGGATCCACTTACGAAGGCTATTCCCCAGATACAATTTGAGAGACTCTTCGGGATGTTGGGTATGAGATACTACAACAGCTGGCCTTAGTGCAAGTGGGCGATTGTTAGTTGTATATATGCCCTACAGGCCATTGTTGTACATATGATGTATATTATAATGGATGCTTGGATATATATAGTGAGGAATTTCTTGCTCGACATGATAGTATGCTATTTGGTTTCACTTTGTCTTAACATGTTGACTTGTATTAGTTTACTGTCTTACTCTCACATGTTGATAAAGCCCTTAGGATATGTACTTGACTACGAGGACTATGATGAGATCATACTAGTGGGGCCATGATAGTCAACGAGTACATCCTATAACTATTCCTAGTCGAGGGTGTATTGAGACAGGGTATCGATACACCAGAGTAGAGTAGCGTATACGCATCTTGACCCATATGATGGGCGATGGATGATCCCATATCTATCGGTGTTTGACATCAAAGATGGTGTGCGGGTGCTTAGTGGAGACTGGGTACACTGAACGGACTCGCCGAGAACTCCTAGATGGTATTATACCAATCGTCAGATAGCAGTTCTCCGGTGACACTGGTACAGGTTAGTCCGTAGACCCGAGATCGTCAAATAGTCTTGTGTGATTCCCACTGTGCTTTGATTTCCACCTTACCACATCCAAGAGGGCGTGCAAAATGGTGGTTTTTGGGTGAAGTCCTGAATCACATGGAGGCAATGAGCGATAGGAGGGGTTTTGTCTCTCCCGGTATAGGGAGTTAATGTTGTACTGTGTTCGATTGGCTATAACTGGAAGTCCCTGGCCAGGGCTGATATAGAGTGCTGCTGGTAAGAGTTATCAGTAGTTTCTCGACCTGTTATGAGCCTCACATCGACACGACTTATCGGTTACTGGGGTCTGACGTTTACCACCCCTAGACTGGATATGCGACATATCAGACGAAGAGACCGGACTGTACGGGAGTGTTACTGATTGGATTCACAGGAGAATGTGCAGGCTTGCTTGTTGATCTTCTGATCGCTCAATACCTGGGTGGCTGTTACGTTTAGCTGACCGCTTGCAGCTTGTGGGTGTTTGATATGATCATCACCTACTGCCGGCGTATTGACGATTCTTTAGAGTCCTACACAGAGGTTTCCTAGTTCAGGCAAAACGGAGTAGGAGCACATATGTGATATGTGCGGGACCGAGAATAATACGATATGAGATACCGTATTCTATTCTCGCGATATATGATATCGGCCGGGTATATGTGAAATAGCCGGGTCATCGGATCAAGTGTTGATTCGATGAAATTGTACATGTTATATTAGTCGGTTATATGTATTATAGCCGGGTTATCGGATCAAGTGTTGATTCAATAATTTAATGTATATTATATATAAGATATATTACATTACGTTAACTAATATAAGCTCACTTTATTGATTCATTTTCTCACGAGATAATACATTGATATATATGCGATTATGTTAATTATGTTATTTTCTTTTGTTACAAAATTTATTGTATATGTGATATATAATATTGTAACATGTTAGGGTTACAAATTTAACAAAGGTTTAGGGTTTAAACTTGGTTAGGGTTTGGATTAGGGTTAGCTTTTGCATGAAGCTTCCATGAAGCTTTGACTTTGTCTTTAGCTTGATATTTTGTGAAGATATTTTCTTAACCCAATCCAAACCATTAACTATAGTTCATTCTCTACAAGGGTTAAGCCTTCATGCTTAACTCATGGTTGATTTTGTAACCACAACAATAATTCATTATTCATCACAAAAGTATTAGCTTCATCTTCTTCTTCTTCGAGCTCTTGAAAAACCATCTCTAGCTTTTGTGTTTGTGATGAAAAATGGTGAGAAATTGAAAACAAAAGAGGGCAAAATTCCAAGCAAAATTCCCACTTCATCATCCTCATCTATTCTAGCCACTTAGATTAGGGTGTTCACTTCTCTAATACTTGATTAGAGAAGTGAGAGCTTGAGTTAGAGATTCTTTAAGGTAGATCATCTTAGATCAAAAAGTCTTCAAGCAAGATGCATCATTCACCTCTTGGAGCCTCACGAGAGTCGGAGTTCTTGATGATCGCAGCAAAGGGACCTCAACACGGAGCTTATGAAGCGAAGGAACGGACTACAGAGGTTGTAATCCTAATCACTTAGAAGTAATGTTGTTTACTTGTTCTTTGTTAACCCTAATAATCTAGCAAAGATCCTCGCTTTAGGTTATTCGGCACTTGAAAAATTTAAATTCGGCATGGTTGATGCCTTGTATACCCTTGTGAGAGTGCCTAGTAAGCCTACACCAAGGTTAACCTAGCGCTCTGATACCAACTTTGTCACGACCTGAAATAGCACGTGACTGGCACTTGAATCATATGAAGCCTATAGGACCCCATCTAATTCAAGTAAGCCAAAAATCCCAGAAATCTAAACCATTTTAAAAAGAAGTGAAGAAAACATATTTTGAAGCAAGTGGTTTTAATAACACAAGCCGAAGTATGCATTTTTAAAATCCCAAGCCTTTTCTGAAAATTTCGGCAGAGTTTCCTTTCTAAATACTGGCCCCAAAAGGGGTACAACATGCATAATATGAATAATGACATCGCCAAGCGGGAGCTAGCTCTTTGTCAATTGACGGTCACAACCACGCAAGCAATATAATATACAACGCCAAGGGCGAGGATCAAAACTCAAATGAAACTCAAATCATTAAGAAAACCATAATAATTCAACGCGCGACTCTAAGGTCGAAATAATAACAACTGGTTTTCTAAGTCGGAAATAAATATACAAGTCTGGTTGATGGAGTTTACTAGATACAACTGAAAATAAATGTACAATGGTGGTCACGATACAAGTGAGTCCACCTACCAAAGCAATCACCCGGAAAGGAGCAGTGTGCCAGAAAGCCGCAACGAAACCTGTACGGCAAAAACCTGCAAGAAACTGTGGCACAACGGGGGTGAGTTGCCAACTCGTGAGTAGAAAACATCATAGAGCAAAAATCGTATGTATGACTCAATCCTAGATCAATATAATCAGTAATATATATCCTCAATATGATAAAGTCTGAAGCATGATAAGGTGGCAAGGGTAAATATCTATACAAAAGTACAATACCAAGTGCTCATGTCAGTGCCTCAGGTAGTAACATATCATAAATATAAGGTATGATCAATGTAATCAACATGAAATCAGTGTAAACAATATAATCAAGTCTATAAGTATGTGGATATCATCCAACTATGTAATCATTGCATGAATGCATATGGATCTCGTCCACGGGTCAACCAATGACACAACAACATCATGCACGCAAATATCATAAAAGCATATGCTTGAAAGTATGAGGATATAAATCAACGTATGTCCCCCGCAACACATCAAAATGATGGATCCCGAGTGTCCAGCATCGACACTCGAAACATCATGAAACCCGTGCCCAGCATCGGCATGTAAATCCCCATATCTCTCGGGCTCCGTCAGTCTGGATCGGCCCATAACATCTCTCGACTCCGGTCGGTATCCTCCGGATAGCCTCCAGGTCCAACCAATCACCGGTAGGTAGTGGTCCCTCTGCCATGCTCACCGTCTACTGCACAGCAAATCCGTTCTCGCCCCGGGGTACCATACCGGGTCTACCATGTACCCGCAATCGGCCTCATCCAGCTCCTCGAATCGGGTATGACATGTCACTCTCAGAACCGAGAAAACACATGGTGGACGCACAGAAAAATCATATCAAGAGAAACCGGGTTTTTAAAACAATACATACTTTCTTTTAAAATGACCACGGTTATCAAATCCAGAAATCTCATGAAAACAACATATCTCAATGCGTATAATCGTAAAGCATGATGTATGCGACATATAATAGAATGTAAGCATATCCGTATATCATGCAATATGGAACAGTAATATGCACATATCAAGGGAAACCGCTCACGACCAGCAGGGTACGGAACGTGACTGGCACTTAAGTTCACGAAACGTCTAAAGGCGTCCGTAAAATAAGTAAGCCAAAGCCCAGAAAACAAAACCAATGAAGCAAAAGAGTGAAGAAAACCCAATCAATTGAAAGCGAGTTATCAAATAAGTCATGTAAAACACTTTTTAAAACAATACAAATTTTTCCCGAAAATTTCGGCAGAGTCTCCTTTGTAAATACTGACCCCCAAAAATGGGTACAACAAAATATATACATGAATCCACAAAATAGGGCATCCCCAAGCGGGAGCTAGCTCTTCGCCATACAGCGGTCACAAATCCCACGCAATGTAAATGACAACAAGCAATATAAAGCATAAGGAAGCATGAAAAAGTAACATGTCGGCTCAAGTGAGCTCGACCCCAAAATACAGCATAAAATCCACAAACTTCACAGTCTCATCTCTAGGTCAATATACAATAATCTGGTAGAACAGTAGATGGAGTACACTAGATACAAGAATATACAAGGTGGTACAAAAATAACATAACCCACCTATGAGCAAATCTCGAGCTCAGGCAAAAGAGGCAAAAGACAAGTGCGCCCGCCGCTACTGAACTGACGGAGCGGACCTGCAAAAGACTGTGGCACAACGGGGGTGAGTTGCCAACTCGTGAGTAATAAATAACATCTACAAAGGCTATCGTATACATGCACACAAGTATCCTAGCATCTATAATACAGGTATGACTGGTTGCACTAGCAGGTGTGTATACAACATCAGTGTACGAATATGTATGCAACATGAATATCTGAGGTCTCAATAGGTATATATAAGAAATATTTTATCTCTTTTTGTTTTTGAAACTCTTTTAGAATGCCAGCATAATGTCAATGAATCGACGAAAATCGGTGTCCAGCAACGACACCCAAAAGCTGTCTCAAATCTCATAAATCCATGTCATAGTGTCTCTGGCCTCAGCCATCCGGCTGACCCATCTCAATATCAATATCTCATCCCCTCGCGGCCCCGGTCGGTATCCTCTGGATATCCGCCGTGCCCAATGAAGTCACCGGTAGGTAATCCGTCCCCTGCCAGGCTCATCGTCAGCACCACGAGCTTCTTGCCCCGGGGTACCCTACCGGGCCCACCATGTACCCGAAACGGTTCATCCAACTCCTCGAAACGGGTCTCCAAAAACCACAGCAAACTCATGGTGGACGACACTTACATCACTAGAAAACCGCAATTTACATGTTTTAAAAATATAATAAGTTTAGAAATTTTGCGGCTTTCCCCCGAAATCCAGAAATATCATAAAATCTCAAGAAGTCCTCATAAGTGCATATATCAATGGTAACGAATGCATATGGTGTCAATAATCAAGTTGCGATGTGTAATTAATGGATTAGGCATGAACAATTAATATGATGAAGTACATGCACATGAATAGCAGTCCTACGGTTTCATTTTAAGGAATTAAAGGCAATAGCACAAGTTTAAGTATTAATTAGTAAAAGGTTTAAATTTAAAGGTTATCTAGTGTGGTGGCATGGCAATTACCAGGATGTGTGTGTAAGCATGAATAGTGCTCGTGCTGCATATAAAAAACCTGGTAATGGTGCAGGTGTCCTATAAAATGGTTTCGCATAGGTATGTCAATATAATGCATGGATGCAGCAAATAATCATATACGTATTTCACCCTTATTTACTAACATCACTAAGAATCTTATAAGTTACTAAAACTATCGGGCGGCTTGCGCCATCCAACGATAGTCCCCCATAGATGTTACATCTACTCACCGTTCCCCGCGCTAAGTGTATCCAACAACTTGCTTGCCCTTCTTCGCAGCGTCCGCCTCACTGGCCTGCGAACCTAGAATCACGTAACATATATCACATAAGCTCAATTTCACAGAAACGCGACATTACAGTACCACTAGAAACCCGTGTCGCAAACCAATCGCGCGTGTGCGCGATACGCTAAAACGTGTGATTACGCGCCTGAAGCTACCCCGACGCATCGTGATACGCAGAAACCCTAAACCCACACACGTATCACGTGTGTCGCGAAGATTTAAAATACGAGAAACAGGTATTTAGCTCCAGATTTTTATACAGCAAGAATTAAATAAATTTTGCATCAAACAGAAATCTGGTGGTACGTTAGTGAAATTGGGCTAAGCTAGGTTAACATGGCCTTAACAACACTTAATTAACTTAGTCTAACCAATTTTAACCTCACATAACCAAAGTTCACACTACTCACCACATTTAGCACTAAAACGCACAATTAATCACTAATCGAAGCTATAACACACCAACTAAGCAAACTAGCAAGTAGGGTTAAGAAGTATACCCCACTCTCGACCCTACGGAGCAGGAGGAAGGAGAAGGAGTAGAGGGAATGAGCTGCTGTGCCGCGCTGCTGCTGTGTGTCGCGCTGCTGCTGCTGCTGTGTGTCGCGCTGCTGTTGCTGCTGTGCCGCGCTGCTGTGTCGTGCTGCTGCTGTGTGTCGCGTTGCTGTGTCGTGCTGCTGCTGTGTGTCGCGTTGCTGCTGCTGCTGTGTCGCGCTGCTGCTGCTGTGTCGCGCTGCTGCTGCTGCTGTGCCGCGCTGCTGTGCCGTGCTGCTGCTGTGTCGCGCTGCTGTTGCTGCTGTGCCGCGCTGCTGTGTCGTGCTGCTGCTGTGTGTCGCGTTGCTGTGTCGTGCTGCTGCTGTGTGTCGCGTTGCTGCTGCTGCTGTGTCGCGCTGCTGCTGCTGTGTCGCGCTGCTGTTGCTGCTGTGCCGCGCTGCTGTGGCTGCTGCTATGGCTGCTGGTGTGTGTGTGAGGGAGTATGAGAGTGAGAGAGAGAAGTGAGAAAGAGTTAGCACAACACAAGAAATGAGAGAACCAAGGTCAACACCCTCTCTCTCCCATTCAATGCAAGCATGGGCTCATGCCATGATGCCCATCATGCACCTCTCTCTCTCTCTCACCAAGTCAAACCCAAAGCAATAATTCATTTTCCATTTAAAAAAAAATACCCTTAAATAAAATCAATTTAACTTAATAAGAAAGGGTTAATCTACCATGGTTGTTAAACATGGTTTAACCCTAGTTTACATGCACAAGTGTGTGCAAGTCTAGGAAAATTCTAAAAAAAATATTTATAATTCTTGACAAAATATTTGGAAACTAATTTGGTAAACGTTTTATAAAGAAAAAAATCATTTATTAACATATAATTAGCCTCTAAACACATTCTAAAGTGTTACAATCTTCCCCCCTTAAAGAAATTCGTCCCCGAATTTAAAATATAAGCTACGCATACCTTCAAAGAGATGAGGGAACTTCTTCCGCATCTCGCCCTCGGCCTCCCAAGTGATCTCTTCGCCATTCGGGCTACGCCAAAGCACCTTCACTGATGGCAAGGCCTTCGATCTAAGTTTCTTCACCTGCCGGTCCAATATCACGATTGGCTGCTCGGTGAACGAAAGGTCACGCTCAAGCAGAACGGTCTGATGCTGAATCATGTGCGAAGGGTCATGCAGGTATCTGCGAAGCATCGATACGTGAAACACGGGGTGAACATCTGGGAAGTCGGGTGGAAGAGCCAAACGATAAGCTACTGCGCCCACGCGCTCGAGAATCTCGAAGGGACCTATGAATCTGGGGCTAAGCTTCCCCTTCCGTCCAAACCGCATCACGCCCTTCATCGGAGAGACTTTCAGAAAAACATGGTCGCCAACTGCGAACTCTAATCTGCGACGGCGCCTGTCTGCATAGGATTTCTGCCTGCTCTGAGCCGCTCTCATCCGGTCTCGGATCAACTGTATCTTCGCTGTCGTCTCCTCAACAAGCTGCGGCCCCAAAATGCTGCTCTCGCTGAGCTCTGTCCAACAAACGGGCGATCTACATCTCCTCCCATACAATGCCTCGAAAGGTGCCATCTGAATAGTATCCTGGAAGCTGTTGTTGTAGGAGAACTCCACTAGAGGTAAATGACGATCCCAGCTACCCCCAAAGTCTAAAACGCACGCTCTGAGCATGTCCTCGAGAGTCTGAATGGTCCGCTCTGACTGTCCGTCTGTCTGCGGATGAAACGCTGTGCTGAAGCTCAAACGAGTGCCCAAAGCCTCCTGAAGTCTCTGCCAAAGCCGGCTGGTGAACTGAGTGCCTCGATCTGACACGATACAAGTCGGTACGCCATGTAGTCGCACGATCTCGTCAATATAGAGCTGAGCATACTGAGCGAAGCTGAAAGTCGTCTTCACTGGCAGGAAGTGAGCCGCTTTCGTCAATCTATCCACGATCACCCAGATGGAGTCGTACCCTCGACTGGTCCTGGGTAGACCCACAACGAAGTCCATCGAAATCTGCTCCCATTTCCACTCTGGAATGGGTAACGGCTGTAGCTCTCCTGCGGGCCTCTGGTGCTCGGCCTTGACTTGCTGACAAGTCAGGCATCTCGAAACGAACTCCGCAATGTCCCTCTTCATCCCGTCCCACCAGTAGGTCTCTCTCATATCATGGTACATCTTGGTGGAACCGGGGTGGACACTATACACTGATCGGTGTGCCTCCTCGAGAATGTCGCGCCGTAATCCATCAGCATCTGGTACGCACAGTCTAGATCCATATCGTAAAATCCCCCGATCGTCAACCACGAACTCGGAAAATCTGCCCTGTCCCATCTGTGCCATGATCTCTGAGCAACGGTCGTCACTGCGCTGTGCCTCATATATACGGTCAAGCAACTGTGGGCGTGCACGAACATGCGCGAGCTGTCCCCCTGTCTGAGTGAACTCGAACTCAACTCGGCTGTCGCATAACATCTGCCAATCTGCTGATGACTGCATCTGCACTGTGCGCAAAAAGGATAGACTACCCCCGGGCCTCCTACTCAACGCATCTGCCACCACATTTGCCTTGCCGGGGTGATATAAGATCTCGCAGTCGTAGTCTTTCACCAACTCCATCCAACGACGCTGTCTGAGGTTCAGGTCTCGCTGCTGAAATATGTACTTTAAGCTCTTGTGATCGGTGAATATCTGACATGACTCGCCGTAAAGGTAATGTCGCCAAATCTTCAGTGCAAAGACTACTGCAGCCATCTCCAAATCATGAGTGGGGTAGTTCTGTTCATGCTTCTTCAACTGCCGAGAAGCATAAGCGATCACCCGGCCATGCTGCATCAAAACGCATCCTAATCCCACTCGCGAAGCATCACAGTAGACAACAAATCCGCCTGATCCCGAAGGTAAAGATAATACCGGCGCCGTAGTCAAACATGTCCGCAGCTGCTGAAAACTGCGCTCGCACTCCTCTGTCCAAACGAAAGGAACTCCCTTCCGGGTCAAACTGGTCAACGGTGCAGCTATACGGGAGAAGTCCTGAACAAAACGCCTGTAGTAGCCCGCCAAGCCTAGAAAACTACGGATCTCAGTAACCGATGTAGGTCGGGGCCACTGCTGAACGGCCTCAATCTTCTTCGGGTCCACACAAATGCCGTCTCTCGTAACCACGTGACCCAAGAATCCGACGCTGTCCAGCCAGAAAGCACACTTGGAGAACTTCGCGAACAGCTGGTGCTCCCTCAGAGTCTGTAACGTAATCCGCAAGTGCTGCTCGTGCTCCTCTCTGCTCCGGGAGTACACCAAGATATCGTCGATAAATACGATGATGAACAAGTCAAGATACGGCCTGAATGTACGGTTCATCAAATCCATGAATGCTGCTGGGGCGTTGGTGAGTCCGAACGACATCACCAAAAACTCGTAGTGGCCGTAGCGCGTGCGGAAAGCTGTCCTCGGTATATCCTCCTGTCGAACTCGCAGCTGATGGTATCCTGATCGCAAGTCGATCCTCGAAAAATACCCCGCACCCTGAAGCTGGTCGAACAAATCATCAATGCGCGGCAACGGATATCTGTTCCGAACGGTAACTTTGTTCAGCTGGCGGTAGTCGATACATAAGCGCAAACTTCCATCCTTCTTCTTGACAAACAGGACCGGAGCACCCCACGGAGAAACACTCGGTCGAATAAGCCCCTTATCTAACAAATCCTGCAACTGATCCTTCAGCTCTCGAAGCTCTGCCGGGGCCATCCGATAAGGCGGTATAGAAATAGGCCCCGAGCCGGGAATCAAATCAATGCAGAACTCAACATCGCGCTCAGGCGGTAGCCCAGGTAGCTCATCAGGGAAAACATCAGGGAACTCACAAACTACCGGGACCTGGTCCAACGGAACCTCTGTAGCTCGAGTATCACAAACAAACGCTAAGAATCCCTGACATCCCTTCCGTAAGAGCTGACCAGCGCGAAGAGAAGAAATTAAGCTGGGAAGGGCGACACTGCGGTCTCCCTGAATAACAAGGACTGGCTCTCCCGGAAAGCTAAATCTGACTGCCTTCTCACGGCAGTCCACCGAAGCATAACAAGTGGCTAGCCAATCCATGCCCAGAAGCACATCAAAGTCCAACATATCGAGGAGTATCAAATCAACTGATGAATCCCTCTCCCCGATACGAACGGAACACAAACGAAATACAAACCGAGCGACAAACGACTCGCCTACCGGAGTAACAACAACAAGCGGCTGGTCTAACGACGACGACTCACGGCCCAACATCGGTGCAAAGTGTGTAGAGACGTACGAATGTGTGGAACCTGGGTCGAATAATACCCGTGCGTCGAAAGAACAAACTGGCAAGGTACCTGTCACGACGGCATTGGATGCCTGCGCATCCTGCGGTGTCAAAGCAAAAACTCGGGCCTGTCCTCCACCGATAGCGGGCTGACCTCGACCTCGGCCTCTGCCTCCTCGTCCTCTCTGAACAGGACCGCCGCGTCCACGGCCTCTCGGTGCACCTAACTGGCGTGGAGCATCGCCTGGGGTAGGAAGTAGGGCTCTTTGAGGAGGGGGTGGTGATGGTGGTAGGGTCACGTGCGGAACTGTCGCTGCTCCCTGTCGTCTCACCGGGCAGTCTCTGACAAGATGGTGCAAACTCCCGCACCCAAAACATCCTGGCGACGGCTGCTGCCCCTGGGGATAAGAACCATATAACTGTCCCCGTCCAAATCCTCTGCCTGGCCTATCTCTCGGAAAGAATCTGGCGCGCTGCCTCTGAGGCGGTACATCGGTGCGCATCCTCTTCGGCCCAGAAACGGCCGAAGTCTGTGATATGCGTGCCTCCATCCGCAGTGCCGTATCCCTAGCAGCTGAATAAGTGTCGTAGCGCTGGGCGCCAATGGCAAGATATAGCTGGGCATCAAGTCCCTGTACGAACCTCTTCACCATCTTCTCCTCGGTATCCACCAAATACTGAGCATATCGGGACAACTGAGTAAACTGGATGTCATACTCAGACACCGTCATCCCAGGTGTCTTGACTAAGGCCTCGAAACTGCGAGCTCTGGCGTCACGAACGCTCTCTGGAAGGAAACGGGCTAGAAAGACCGCTGTAAACTCGACCCAAGTCATAGGCGGTAGATCTGCAGCTCGACCTCTCAAGACTGACTCCCACCATGTCTGCGCGAGACCCTCTAGCCGGAAACTGGCAAGCTCTACCCATCGATCATCCGAACATCTCAGCGAACGGCAGATCCTGGCTAAACTATCAAGGAACGTCTGTGGGTCCTCCGCTGCCTCGGTGCCGGTGAATACTGGAGGTCTCAGCCTCATGAAATCCTGTAGTGAAACCGGAATGGCCACGGTGGTGGTAGTAGGAGCAGGTATCATGGTCGTCTGTGATGTAGTAGGTACGTCATCCGGCCTCGGTGTACGACTGGCTGCAACTAGGGATCCTACCATCTGACGTAGCTCCTGCATGCCTCCCATCATCTGTCGCAACTCCTCCATACCGGTCTCGAGCCTATCCATACGGCCTGGGGAAGGTGGATCGGTCTGTCCCTGCGGCGTAGGCATACCACCCTGCTCAGTCCTAGTCTCGGACGAGCCAGCTCGAATCTCGTCTCTGGCGGCAGCCCTCTGTGCCCTCGTAGCCTTCGGCGGCATAGTGGCTGTTACAGGAAAACGGATAGTAAGAACAGTGCAATAGGATCATAGGATACACGGAATTGAAGAAGGAAATTTCCAAGCAAGTATCCTAAAGTCACTTAGGCGGAGTACCGTATCGCAAGTATGCCGCGGACATACGCACGCTACGTTACCCTGCTTAAGTCACTTACTCCATCTACCAAGGGTCATCCTACACTCAAAAAGTTAAAACCTATCGCTCTGATACCAACTTTGTCACGACCCGCAGGGTACGGAACGTGACTGGCACTTAAGTTCACGAAACGTCTAAAGGCGTCCGTAAAATAAGTAAGCCAAAGCCCAGAAAACAAAACCAATGAAGCAAAAGAGTGAAGAAAACCCAATCAATTGAAAGCGAGTTATCAAATAAGTCATGTAAAACACTTTTTAAAACAATACAAATTTTTCCCGAAAATTTCGGCAGAGTCTCCTTTGTAAATACTGACCCCCAAAAATGGGTACAACAAAATATATACATGAATCCACAAAATAGGGCATCCCCAAGCGGGAGCTAGCTCTTCGCCATACAGCGGTCACAAATCCCACGCAATGTAAATGACAACAAGCAATATAAAGCATAAGGAAGCATGAAAAAGTAACATGTCGGCTCAAGTGAGCTCGACCCCAAAATACAGCATAAAATCCACAAACTTCACAGTCTCATCTCTAGGTCAATATACAATAATCTGGTAGAACAGTAGATGGAGTACACTAGATACAAGAATATACAAGGTGGTACAAAAATAACATAACCCACTTATGAGCAAATCTCGAGCTCAGGCAAAAGAGGCAAAAGACAAGTGCGCCCGCCGCTACTGAACTGACGGAGCGGACCTGCAAAAGACTGTGGCACAACGGGGGTGAGTTGCCAACTCGTGAGTAATAAATAACATCTACAAAGGCTATCGTATACATGCACACAAGTATCCTAGCATCTATAATACAGGTATGACTGGTTGCACTAGCAGGTGTGTATACAACATCAGTGTACGAATATGTATGCAACATGAATATCTGAGGTCTCAATAGGTATATATAAGAAATATTTTATCTCTTTTTGTTTTTGAAACTCTTTTAGAATGCCAGCATAATGTCAATGAATCGACGAAAATCGGTGTCCAGCAACGACACCCAAAAGCTGTCTCAAATCTCATAAATCCATGTCATAGTGTCTCTGGCCTCAGCCATCCGGCTGACCCATCTCAATATCAATATCTCATCCCCTCGCGGCCCCGGTCGGTATCCTCTGGATATCCGCCGTGCCCAATGAAGTCACCGGTAGGTAATCCGTCCCCTGCCAGGCTCATCGTCAGCACCACGAGCTTCTTGCCCCGGGGTACCCTACCGGGCCCACCATGTACCCGAAACGGTTCATCCAACTCCTCGAAACGGGTCTCCAAAAACCACAGCAAACTCATGGTGGACGACACTTACATCACTAGAAAACCGCAATTTACATGTTTTAAAAATATAATAAGTTTAGAAATTTTGCGGCTTTCCCCCGAAATCCAGAAATATCATAAAATCTCAAGAAGTCCTCATAAGTGCATATATCAATGGTAACGAATGCATATGGTGTCAATAATCAAGTTGCGATGTGTAATTAATGGATTAGGCATGAACAATTAATATGATGAAGTACATGCACATGAATAGCAGTCCTACGGTTTCATTTTAAGGAATTAAAGGCAATAGCACAAGTTTAAGTATTAATTAGTAAAAGGTTTAAATTTAAAGGTTATCTAGTGTGGTGGCATGGCAATTACCAGGATGTGTGTGTAAGCATGAATAGTGCTCGTGCTGCATATAAAAAACCTGGTAATGGTGCAGGTGTCCTATAAAATGGTTTCGCATAGGTATGTCAATATAATGCATGGATGCAGCAAATAATCATATACGTATTTCACCCTTATTTACTAACATCACTAAGAATCTTATAAGTTACTAAAACTATCGGGCGGCTTGCGCCATCCAACGATAGTCCCCCATAGATGTTACATCTACTCACCGTTCCCCGCGCTAAGTGTATCCAACAACTTGCTTGCCCTTCTTCGCAGCGTCCGCCTCACTGGCCTGCGAACCTAGAATCACGTAACATATATCACATAAGCTCAATTTCACAGAAACGCGACATTACAGTACCACTAGAAACCCGTGTCGCAAACCAATCGCGCGTGTGCGCGATACGCTAAAACGTGTGATTACGCGCCTGAAGCTACCCCGACGCATCGTGATACGCAGAAACCCTAAACCCACACACGTATCACGTGTGTCGCGAAGATTTAAAATACGAGAAACAGGTATTTAGCTCCAGATTTTTATACAGCAAGAATTAAATAAATTTTGCATCAAACAGAAATCTGGTGGTACGTTAGTGAAATTGGGCTAAGCTAGGTTAACATGGCCTTAACAACACTTAATTAACTTAGTCTAACCAATTTTAACCTCACATAACCAAAGTTCACACTACTCACCACATTTAGCACTAAAACGCACAATTAATCACTAATCGAAGCTATAACACACCAACTAAGCAAACTAGCAAGTAGGGTTAAGAAGTATACCCCACTCTCGACCCTACGGAGCAGGAGGAAGGAGAAGGAGTAGAGGGAATGAGCTGCTGTGCCGCGCTGCTGCTGTGTGTCGCGCTGCTGCTGCTGCTGTGTGTCGCGCTGCTGCTGCTGTGTGTCGCGCTGCTGTTGCTGCTGTGCCGCGCTGCTGTGTCGTGCTGCTGCTGTGTGTCGCGTTGCTGTGTCGTGCTGCTGCTGTGTGTCGCGTTGCTGCTGCTGCTGTGTCGCGCTGCTGCTGCTGCTGTGCCGCGCTGCTGTGCCGTGCTGCTGCTGTGTCGCGCTGCTGTTGCTGCTGTGCCGCGCTGCTGTGTCGTGCTGCTGCTGTGTGTCGCGTTGCTGTGTCGTGCTGCTGCTGTGTGTCGCGTTGCTGCTGCTGCTGTGTCGCGCTGCTGCTGCTGTGTCGCGCTGCTGCTGCTGCTGTGCCGCGCTGCTGTGGCTGCTGCTATGGCTGCTGGTGTGTGTGTGAGGGAGTATGAGAGTGAGAGAGAGAAGTGAGAAAGAGTTAGCACAACACAAGAAATGAGAGAACCAAGGTCAACACCCTCTCTCTCCCATTCAATGCAAGCATGGGCTCATGCCATGATGCCCATCATGCACCTCTCTCTCTCTCTCACCAAGTCAAACCCAAAGCAATAATTCATTTTCCATTTAAAAAAAAATACCCTTAAATAAAATCAATTTAACTTAATAAGAAAGGGTTAATCTACCATGGTTGTTAAACATGGTTTAACCCTAGTTTACATGCACAAGTGTGTGCAAGTCTAGGAAAATTCTAAAAAAAATATTTATAATTCTTGACAAAATATTTGGAAACTAATTTGGTAAACGTTTTATAAAGAAAAAAATCATTTATTAACATATAATTAGCCTCTAAACACATTCTAAAGTGTTACAGGTACCATACCGGGTCTACCATGTACCCGCAATCGGCCTCATCCAGCTCCTCGAATCGGGTATGACATGTCACTCTCAGAACCGAGAAAACACATGGTGGACGCACAGAAAAATCATATCAAGAGAAACCGGGTTTTTAAAACAATACATACTTTCTTTTAAAATGACCACGGTTATCAAATCCAGAAATCTCATGAAAACAACATATCTCAATGCGTATAATCGTAAAGCATGATGTATGCGACATATAATAGAATGTAAGCATATCCGTATATCATGCAATATGGAACAGTAATATGCACATATCAAGGGAAACCGCTCCTTCAAATAAATCCAGTTTTAAAATATATCTTGCGGTTCCCAACTTTTCCAAAGTCAAATGCAGCATCGTAAAAAAGTGCATATGTAACTATAGCAAGTATATTGTGCAATTAGTCATATCATGATGCAGCAATCCTACTGTGTAGTGACATGGCAATTATCGATGATGATGTGTGAGAGCCGGCAAGCAGGTGTACGTGGAGCATACGCATCATCGGTAATGGTGCTAGTGTCCTGACATCATGGGTTTAATATAACATAAATCACAAGTATATAAGCATGCAAGGCGCTAATAATAACATGAATATATGGAAATGGAAAAGTAAATGCAACAATAAGGAATCTACATTAGTTATACGAGTCATACAGTTTGTCATTTGAAATCACACGAATCGTGTTGTTTGGAAAAAAAATAGGGGCTACGGTGTTTTTAAGAAAAGGTAGGTCCTTTGAAATATCCATAGAATCCCTTGGCCTGTCTTTAAAATACTCACGATTCGTTATTTTTGAAATAGGTAAGACTCGAGTCTAGTCTAACATCTATAAGTAACTACAGGACTAAACTAACAGGCTAATCGAAAGGGTACGGAAACTACCTAAATCTTAGTCGATACATATAAATATAATAGTCGGTGATCCCGCCTCAATAGTATCACATACGATACACTATATAACAGGAGATCCTCGAGTCAAGAGCGCGGATCTATCATCAATATAAAGCTCGTGCGGTAAATCCATCGTACGGCATCCCAATCTGGGTACGGGTCGAATCTCACATTTATCCGGTATCCTTATCATCATATCTTGTATTATGGGTACTGATCTAAGTCTAGTACAAACTGATACCATCTACAAATATATGCGTGTATGAAACACACGCCTAAAGGCCCTCTATAATCTCATGTCGTATCTCATAATACGAACCATAACATATCACCGATCTCACGACACCATGGCCAATCTCATCGACTCATCTCCAAATACCACATACTATCATCATCATCCATGTATAGGTATATGTATATATATATATATACATAGTCTCATACCTATGTGTGTGCATATATATATATATATATATATATATATATATATATACGCACAAGTAAAACAAGGTAAGCATGTGTGTGCGTGTGGGTATGAACCTTATTCTAGGGCTCGCGACTAAACTAACTAGCGACACTATCATCCGATTATACTAAAATTATCCATGACTCCCAAAGTCTATCTAGATAATCATAATCTCATAATAAACATATAAGCATATCCATATAATATATACCATACACTACACTACGAACTACGGGGGTGCTATACGCCATCCACCCGACTTCCCCCGTAGATATATATCTACTCACTTGATCTTCGCTTGTCAATGCCGACATCGCCACGCGCTTGCTTGTAGTCTCGAAGTCCTTGTGGGGTACCTACACATATAATACAATCGCAATGCGTATTAAAAATCAAGTCGGAAAACCAAAACGGCACACGTTTCTCACATAGGTCAAAACATATGGTCTACTCACGCAAATCACCCAAATAACACCCGATAGAGATGTATAAACGTCATGTGATCGATATAAAACACAAATACTAAAATCCAGAATTCAAAATACGTAAAATATAACCCCGAATCAAAACAGCAACTCATGAAAATAGTTCCAGAATTTTTTTAAGGGAATTTTTTAAGGGAAAAACTAGGTGCACAAACAATACTGGGGTGCTATATAAGGTGTATATGAGGTATGGGGGAAACCTGGGCACCTAACTCACCAAAGTGGCCGGCCACACTAGCCAAAATTCCGGCTTGCTCAGATTTAGGGGGGAGTTGGGGCCTTGAACTTTCTGGGGGGTCTCCTATGGTCTCAAATTGGACACTGGAGTTGTTTATTTTTCTTGAAAATAACCCAGGTCATCCCAGATTTCCCTGCACTCTCAATAACCTCACAGACCGACATTAACAGTTTCCAGTTTTCTATATTTCAGTTTTTATGTTGTGTTAGGTCTGGGTTTGTAACACCGTGGGGGGTTTAAGGTCATCACTAAGGCTTTATTACACTAACACAACTCAAATTTTCCTCAAACCCCAACTAGAAATTTTCAAAGCTCACAAAACACCACTTAATCACATCTAAACATGTATTTATGCTAAAGTGAAAGAAAACTACACCATTGGTGAAGAGATTACCTCATTTGGCACTCATAAATCCCCTAGAGCATCAAAATCTGATTTTTCTTTGTCCAAAGTGCAAATGGGGAGCTTGTAAGTCCATGTCACGCACCTCATGAACTTGCGGGGAGGCGGAATATATGAAAAACGATCATCAAATCTTCGTAACACGGACTTGAGCGCAAGAATCGTGTCTAAACCGTTACTAGCAAACTACGAATGGTTTAACTACTCTGATTCGAAGTTATACCTCACGTTACTTGTCCTTCGGGTCTTCATCACTATCCTCCACTCCTTGTAGGCTCTTTGGAACGTCGGCACCTCAACGGCCTCCTCGAGTCAAAGACGATCCACCCAAGAGTTCCTACTCCAAGCTTAACCTCTAACTTGAGGTAACTAGGTTTCTCAAAGTGCTAATCTAAGCAACCAAGGTGATATAGTGTTGGATTATGGATGTATTAGTCTAGCTAACTCTTGATCTCAACACATGAGAGGTTAGGGTTAGGGTTTGAAGAGAGAGAGCTTGAGGAGAGAGAAGGTGGGAATGAGAATCTTTTTGGATGAATAGATCATATGTGTATATATGAAATATATCATATATATTAAATGAATAACAAATAATGATATATCATCATGTTTCATTAATACACTAAGTGATTCATCACATGAGTCATATAAATCATAAATGATTCATTAAGTCCATGTATGAATCACACTATGACTCATTTATCCAATTAATGCAAATGCCATCTTAACCCCCAAGTCACCATGCTTCAAGAAGCTTCCCGACAAATTACGAGAACGCCCCTCCTATCCGTAAAAACACGGAAAAACTTTAGACTGTATAAATCCAATAACCCGATACTAGAATCTGGCTTAAACCAAAGCCGACTAGTAAAAACTGTCCGAACATCGTACGTGCGTAAAAACACGTATGCGTCCGAACCCTGTTGTAAAAACCATACGACCTCTATATCGTTTCGCCCGAAGCAGGGAAACTCTCTGTGTGGGACTCTAAAGACTCGACACTACGCTGGCAGTGGGTTTAACCACAGACCACAAGCGACACTAGCTGTACGTAACGGTCCCCAGGTAGATGTCGATAAGAAGGCCGATGAGGAAACCCATCCGAACTCCTACTAAGCCTGCTGTGACAATCTCCGTATAGTCCGGTTTGTTCGTCTAAGACTATCGCATATCGGGCCTAGGGGGCGGCAAGCGTCAGTCCCCTAAAAGCGGTATAAGTCGTGTCGGAGCGTAGCCCAATACACCTTGAGAAACTACTGGAAAACCTACCAGTAAATCTCGTTTGCCCTGTCCAGGGACTTTGCGTAATGGCTCTCTGACACAGCGTGATATCAACTCCCAATATCGGGAGAGACGAATCCTGTCTAACCGCCACTGCCTCCAAGTGCTCGGGACTGCACCCAACTTCTACCTGTTTGCATGACTCCTTTGAGCCGTGGTAGGGTAGAAATCTAAGAACAGTGGGACACACTCGAGGCGAAGTAGCAGTGTCAAGTCTGCGGACTATGCTGTACTCATGTCACCTGGGAACTGTTAACTGATGACGGGTATAATCCCAACCAACAGTTCCCCGCGAGTCCTGTCCGGTGTACCCGAAACCTAACGAGCACCTATATAATATCTCCAGTACGACGTACTGATGGCTGTGGGACAGACCATCTCCCCTACTGGGATGAGAAGCGTACACACTAGTCTACTCCGGAGTATCGATGCCCTGTCTCCATAATCCTACGACTAGGGACCTATATAGGATGTTGCTTATAGACTACCCAGCCCCCACTAGTGTGACTGCCATCACAACGCTGGTAATCAAGCAAAGATCCTAAGGGCTCTACTAATATTTATAAGCGATACATTACAAGAAACATATGCACATATTAAAGTAGACACAAACCAAGTAGCATACTACCATTTTTAGCAAGACTGTCAATACAGCTGTGAATATCACAAGCTTCCATTAAGTAATATACAAACCAGTATGATACAGTAATGGCCTTCTAGGGCATAAACACTAACAGAGCTTGTGCATGATTTTTGTGAAATGGAGATGGACTTTTGGTGTTGTTTTGATGATGTTTTGAGGGTTTAAAGTGGAGGGGGAGTGAGGTGCTTCCATGAGAGGAAGAAGAAGAAGAAAAGATGAAGATAATGAAGTGAGAGTGATGAGCCATGACTATGGTTGACCTCTCACCCTCTCTCTCACATGCCCATACCCTTTTTTTTTATTCATTTCCATTTTCTTTTCTTTAGTTTTTTTTTCTCTTCTCTTTTCTTTCTAAAAACCCAAGTCATGCATGATAAAAAAAAGAAGAGACCATTTAGGAAAAATGTAACAAGTGTGAAAAATGACATGTGCATGTCATGTGCACAAAACACGTTTAATGCACGATTAGCGATATTTAATCGCGATTAGCATTAAAATTTAATATGATAAATCATAAAATTTCATAATTTGCTTAAATCACATAAAAGCACCCTCATTTCAGTAATTTCCATAATTTTCCAAATTTTTCTCCATTTATCGGTATTTAATTATATCGCCTTATTAAAATATTCAATATATTATTATTTAATTATAAAAATTCCCAAAAATAATATTTTATTTTTCTGAAATGTAACAAAGAGAGGCTCTGATACCATGTTAGTGGATGTTTCACACCCTCACAACTCTTGTGAGGAGGCGGAAGTGGCAAACGAAAATTTTCTTTCATGCAACACCCACATAAAACCTAGATCTTGTGCTTAAACCTTAACTAGCAAACCCTATCTAGAGTTCTTAACTACTATGAAAGGGTTATACCTAATGAACCGGTCCTTCGGGTCTTCTTTTGGAAGCAACTCCTAGGCTCTTTGGAAGCTTGCAATGCCCTCGGTCTCCGGTCACCTCAAGACGTAGATGATCCACACGAGAGCTATGGAACAAGCTTCAAACTCTTCTCAAGAGTTAACTAAGAGATCAAGTGTGCTAGAAGTTATCACTTAGATGATGTAGAGATCAAGTAATTGATTATCTTTTAGTTCTAAGCTTTCGATTCACAACACATGTGAAGGATAAAGCTAAGAGTAGGAAGAAGGAGATAATGAGGAGAGAGAATGTGGGAGTGATGAATGAAAAAATCAAGCATGGAAAAATGATATGGCTAAAGGAAAATAATTGAAGCATGTATTATTTTTCTCCAAAATAATGCACCATGCTTCAATAGTAATCCCAAATGAATATAAAATGATATAAGACATTCTTTCATCCATGCTTTGACTCTTTCCAAATCCCACCTCATAATTTCCATTTTCACAAAATGAAAACTATTTATGAGGTGTCCCCTTCTAGAAGGTATTCTTGTACAATTACAAGAATACCCCTCCACCGTATACCGTATAAGTATACCCGTATCCGAATTCCGAAAAATAAGAATACAAATAATCCAATAATATAATATTGGTATCCGGCTTAAACCAAAACCTACCAGTATTATCGTTCCGATCGTTATTCCTGTAGCCAGCACACGAACATGATCGAAATCCTGCCGTAACAACTTACAGCCTCAACTTCATTTGCCTGAACCAGGGAACCCTTTGTATGGGACTCTAAAGACTCGACGGTACGCTGGCAGTGGGTTTAACTACAAGCACGTCAGCGGCACTAGCTGTGCGTAACGGCTACCCGGGTACATGACGAAAAGGTGGCCGACGGGCGAACTCATCACAACCCTAACGAGCCTGTAAGCAACACTTACCGTACTGTCCATTCTCTTCGTCTGATACGTCACATATGAAGTCTAGGGGTGGTAAATGTCAGCCCCAGTAACTTTATAAGTCATGCTGATTTATGTCCCTTAACGGTTCGAGAAACTACTGATAACTCTTATCAGTAAATCTTGACAATCCTGGCCAGGGATTTGCTGTTATGGACGATCAAGTATAGCGCGACATCAACTCCTTATACCGGGAGAGATGAAACCCCTCCTATCGCTCACTGCCTCCATGTGATTCGGGACTGTACCCAAAATCCACCTGTTTGCACGACTCAGTAGAGCCATGGTAGGGAGGAAATTAAAGCACAGCGGGAATCACACAAGACACTATGACGATCTCGGGTCTACAGACTAACTTGTACAAGTGTCACCAGAGAACTGCTATCCGACAATAGCTATATTTACCATCTAGGAGTTCTCAGCGAGTCATGTTTGCCGTACCCATTCTCCAATGAGCACTTGTGTACAATCTTTGATGTCAAACACTAATGGTTGTGGGATCAACCATCGTCCCCAAGGTCAAGAAACGTACACACTAGTATACTCTGGTAATATCGATGCCCTGTTTCGATATACCCTCGACTAGGAACTAAATAAGGAATATGCTTTTAGACTGCCCAGGCCCCACTAGTATGATCTACATCATAATCCTGGTAGTCAAGCATAATACTAAGGGCTTCATCAACATGTATATAAGATATGAAATACAACACATCATACGTTAAGATGAATATAAACCAGATAGCATACTATCATTTCAAGCAAAGATTGTTTTTGTACATATGCTGTTAGGTTTGTCTAGCACCATGCCTAGGGTTTGGCTTGCATCAAACATGCTATAACAAAAATTTTAGGGGTGCTAAGAAAAACCGACCATGAATCGAACTAGAAAATTAGGGTAACAAGAACTAGTATCACATACAACCAAGTGACTAACACTAAGAGGAGAGAAATACAACCTTTGTAGACCTCCTCCTTGTGGATCCTTGGATCAACTTGGAGTTTCAACCGGTTCCCTTGAGTCCTTCGTAGTCCACGACGATCCACCACAGAGTCCCTTGGCTCAAGCTCCTTGCTTCACTTGATCTAAATGGAAGTGGAGCAAACAACCTACACTAGTGGGCTAGACTAATATAGATTGGTTATTTAGGTTGTGTTCTCACTTAAAAAACCTTTCCTTTTGGTGTTCTTCACTGAATTGAAAAAAGCTAGAGAGCTTGAATGAGGAAGAAGGAGGAGGAGATGGCTATGCTTAACTCTTGTGAGAATTATCAACATATTCAAGACAGAGAGAGAAAGAGGGTTATCTCATCACAAACCATGGTTACAAAATATCTAGATATTTTTATACTTGAGTTAAGAAAAACAATGGGCAACATAAAACCATGGGAGATAAAACCATGGTTTTGACTGTAGTCAACACAAAAGAAGAGTGTAGAAAATCAACCATGATTTTATTCCCGTTTTGTTTTTCTCAATAATCAAAATATATAAATATATTACCATGTCAGTCTTGCATTGCCATCACCAATGTATCATCAACCATGACACATGTATGCATGCATGTGTGCATCCATGTCAATATATGCATACACCCATGCATGCATCATAAAGAAATAGGTTTTAATAAATGAGCTAATGGACTTAATATTAAATCAACACTTGATTTAATAACCCGATCATATCACATATGACCCGTCCAATAGTAAACGCTCGATTAGAATACGGTATCAAATACACTCATTTAATCGAACTCCCGCGCATATCCCATATGCACCCCCACATCATTTCTCCTGAGCTAGGAAACCCCTCTGTGGGACTCTAAGACTCGTCAATACGCTAGCAGTAGGCAGTAATCATATCACATACCCACAAACTGTCAGCGGCACTAGCTGTATGTAACGGCTCCCAGGTATTGAGCGATCAGAAGAAAAACAAGCGAACCTGTCAAAACTCCCGTCGAGCCAACTGGCAACACTTACCGTACAGTCCGGTCTCTTCGTCAGATATGCTGCATATCGAGTTTAGGGATGGTATCGTCGAACCAAATAACTCAATAAGTCATGCCGGTATATGGCCTATAACAGATAGAGAAACTATTGATAACACTTATCAGTAAATCTCATCAGCCCTGGCCAGGGACTTCCTGTTATAGCCAATCGAGCATGGCGCAACATCAACACCCAATACCGGGAGAGACAAAACCCCTCTTATCGCTCATTGCTTCCATGTGCCTCAGGACTGTACCCAAAATCCACCTGTTTGCACGACTCAGTAGAGCCGTGGTAGGGTGGAGCTTAAAGTACAGTGGGAGGACACACAAGACTCTATGACGATCTCGGGTCTACATACTAACCTGTACCAGTGTTACCTGAGAACTGCTATCCGAAGATAGATATAATACCACATAGGAGTTCTCGGCAAGTCCGTTCAGTGTACCCAGTCTCCACTGAGCACCCGTATACAATATTTGGTGTCACCACACCAATGGATATGGGATCATCCGTCACCCATCATATGGGTCAAGAAACGTATACTCTAGTCTACTCTGGAATATCGATACCCCATCTCGATACACCCACGACTAGGAACATTTCAAGGATATGCCTATAAACCACATATGTCCTACTAGTATGATCTGCATCATAATCCCAGTAGTCAAGTAAATATCCTAAGGGCTTTATCAACATGTACTGAATGAGTAATATGCATGATCAAGTGAACATGTCAAGAAAAGAACAACCAGATAGCATATTATCATGTCGAGCAAGAATCTCATCTGAAAAAAAAAAAATATATATATATATATATATATATATATATATATATATATACATCCACTATCATATAATGGCTTCTACGGCATACATATATCCAACAATCTTCCACTTGCACTATGGCCAATTATTGGCGTATCTCATACCCAACATCTCTAAAAGTCGCTCATGCTGCGGTAGAGGGAGGTCCTTGGTGAGTGGATCCGCGGTGTTATTCTTTGTATCTACTCTCCAAATCTCGATCTCGCAGCTGTAGGGTGTTTTTCGTCACCCCATTGGGATGGGAATACGCGCGCGCTTGTCAGGCGTACTACAGATTCCTCCTGTCTGGGGTAGGCCGGGGTTTATTGATTATGGGGATCCGAATCTCCGACAGCCGCGGACTAAGCTGCCGTTAATTACCCCTCGCCTTTGGGGCGAGGGAACCTCCGATTAACGGGTTAAACTGGTCATGCGAACTCAATGTGCGGTGTGCGTGTGTTGTGTTTTTAAAAGGGTTTTGGATATATCGGGAGCCACAAAGAGTTTCTACGGGGGTCCCGCTACCCGGATAGCGCGGTGGGGGTCAAGGGGGCTAGCAGCCACGTTGCGGGGTGCTGGGCAGCGCCCTGTTAGAAATTTTTTTCTAACAGGGACAGTGTCGTGGAGTATGTGTGTGTGTACATATGTATACATATGCATATATATATATATATATGTATATAAATATATAAAAAAGGGGGAAAAGGCATCCAAAGGATGCGTGGGGCCAGCGCCTTGGGCGCTATGCGCCCAGGTGCTATGCTCTCAGGCGCTAGCGTGCCACGTGTCGGCACGTGGGCGCTCTGTGCTTGAGTGCGGGGCGCTGTAGCGCAAGCGCGCCACGTGGGCGCTTTGCGCTTCAGCTCCAGACGCTCGAGCGCAAGTGCGCCACGTGTCGGCACGGGGGCGACATGCGCTTGAGCGCCAGCGCGCCACATGTCGGCACGGGGGCGACTTGCGCCAGAGCGCTGTGCGCTTGAGCGTAAGCACGCCACGTGTCGGCACGGGGGCGACTTGCGCCACTGTGTGCTTGAGCGCAAGCGCGCCACGTGTCGGCACTGGGGAGACTTGCGCGCCATGTGTCGGCACTGGGGCGACTTACGCTCGAGCGCTTGCGCTTGAGCGCAAACACTCTACGTGTCGACACGTGGGCGCTTTGCGCTCGAGCGCAGGGCACTGTTGTGCAAGCGCCCCACGTGTCAGCACGTGGGCGCTTTGCGCTTGAGCGCTGAGCGCTAGAGCGCAAGCGTGCCACGTGTTGTCACGTGGGCGCTCTGCGCTTGAGCGCCGGCGAGGAAAAGAGGCTTTTAGCCTAAAAAGATTCTCGGAAGAGAAATCAGAGTGGAGTTGGACTCCTAAGTGTGTTTTTGGGGTTAATGGAAGGGGTTCTTCATCTTCCTCCTCTGTTAGCTGGGTCTTGAAGATCAAGAGATGTGAGATCTCAAAATCTCTCCTTTTGGGGATATAAAGACAGATCCAAGTTCCCCTTTGTGGGTTTGGTGGTGAAAAACCATCTTGTTTTTGAAAAGGAAGAGTAAAACTCTTGATTTAATTCAAAAGAAAGAAGAAGATTTGAGACCTTCAGAAAAGGGAAAGAAATACAAACCCTAGGTTTTTTTTGATAGAATGAAAGTTATTCTTTTATTCATCAGCATGTTGCCTTTTATAGGCTTGCATATTTATATATAGCCCCTTGGGCTTTGCAAAATGGCATTTTGCCCATTTCATGGCTCATGTGCCATTTCATTTTTGCACATAAGCCATGGGCTTACAAAATATTGGCTTTATGCCCATTTTGCATACATTCATGTATAAAAAATTACATAAAAAATTATTTATTACATGATTTTGTTGTTGGCATGGGGAGGCTGGCCGCGGGCTCGGCTTGGGCATGGGCCCGCTTGACCTTGGCTTGGGCCCACCTGGCTTGGGGTTGACCTTGACTTTGACTTGGTCAACCAGGGTGTAAATTTTTATCCCAACAAATTGCCCCCCATCAATAAATGAACACCACATATGTGAGTCGTGTGCATGAAATTGATGGAGCTTGAAGTTGTACTTCGAGGTGGAACATCATTCCAGGGGCGGAGCATCATCCCGGGGAGCATGATTCCTAGGGATCTGAGCATCATTCTGATTTGCGGAGCATAATTCCGAGGTCGGAGCATCATTCCGAAGAGTCGAAGCATAATTCCGAAGAGTAGAGGCATGATTCCAAGGATCGGAGCATCATTCCGAAGAGCGAAGCATCATTCCTGGGATCGGAGCATCGTTCCGATGAATGGAGCATGATTCCAAGGATCGGAGCATCATTTCGATGAGCGGAGCATCATTCCAGGGACCAGAGCATAATTCCAATGAGCGGAGCATGATTCGAAGGATCGGAGCATCATTCCGAAGAGCGGAGCATGATTCCAAGGATCGGAGCATCATTCCGATGAGCGGAGCATAATTCCAGGGATCAGAGCATCATTCCGAAGAGCGGAGCATGATTCCAGGGATCGGAGCATCATTCCGATGAGCGGAGCATCATTCCAGGGATCGGAGCATCATTCCGATGAGCGGAGCATGATTCCATGGATCGGAGCATCATTCCGAAGAGCGGAGCATGATTCCAAGGATCGGAGCATCATTCCGAAGAGCAGAGCATGATTCCGAGGATCGGAGCATCATTCCGAAGAGCGGAGCATGATTCCAAGGATCCGAGCATCATTCCGAAGAGCGGAGCATGATTCCAAGGATCGGAGCATCATTCCGAAGAGCGGAGCATGGTTCCAGGGATCAGAGCATCATTCCGAAGCGCGGAGCATGATTCCGAGGATCGGAGCATCATTCCGAAGAGCGGAGCATCATTCCAGAGGGATCGGAGTATCATTCCGAAGAGTGGAGCATGGTTCCAGGGATCGGAGCATCATTCCGAAGAGCGGAGCATCATTCCAGAGGGATCGGAGCATCATTCCGAAGAGCGGAGCATCATTCCAGAGGGATCGGAGCAACATTCCGAAGAGAGGAGCATCATTCCAGAGGGATCGGAGCATCATTCCGAAGAGCGGAGCATCATTCCAGAGGGATCGGAGCATCATTCCGAAGAGTGGAGCATCATTCCAGAGGGATCGGAGCATCATTCCGAAGAGCGGCAGACATCCTGACCGAAGCATAATTTTGATGCAGAGGTTGATTCCCATGCGAAGCATAATTCCGACGGGGAAGGCAAATACTCCGAGGCTAATCATGATTTCGACACGGGGTACATTCTGAGACGGAGTATGATTCCGGCGCAGAGCTTGTTGGCTGAGTTGATTCCGAGACGAAGCATAATTTCGACAGGGAAGGTAGGTACACCGAGGCGAAGCATGATTTCGACACGGGGTGCACATCCTGAGACAAAGCATGATTTCGACGCAGAGCTGGTTGGTTGATTTGATTCCGAGGTGGAGCATAATTCTGGCATGAAAGGTAGATATCCGGAGGCGAAGCATGATTTCGACACGGGGTAAATTCTGGGACGGAGCATGATTCCGCCGCAGAGGTTGTTGGTTTGATTTGATTTAGGTTGACATAAGCATCGCTACACTGGAATATGGTACCAGGAGCGAATCAATATTTGCCATGAGTGGATTTGAGGATTTGGCTTTGGTTTGGCATCTGCATTGCTGCACTGGAATAATGCCAGGAGCAACTCATCATTTGCCCCGGGAGGGCTTGGAAATTGGTTTTTGCTTGGCATCAGTATCGCTACACTGGAATATGGTACCAGGAGCGAATCATCATTTGCGTTTGCTTATTAGGAAACGATAGCTTAGGAGACAGGTTTAGATCCCTATCACCTAAGACTTTTCAATTTTGTGAACCGTAAGGGTCTCACAAAGCATTTTCTTCTTACGGGTCGTAAGGATCCCGTAAGTGTATTTTCTCCTTACGGGTCGTAAGGATCCCGTAAGTGTATTTTCTCCTTGGGAGTCGTGGGGACTCCCAATTGTGTTTCTTCTTTGTGAGTCGTAAGGATCTCACGCGGGGATTTTCTCCTCACAAAGTCGAGAGGACTTTGTGAGTGCATTTCATCTCTTTCTTACGAGTTTGCGCCCTTTCGGGTTTTCACAAACTCGCCGGCAGTCCTGCTGTTTTTACTCACGGAGCCCTTTTGGGTTTTCATCCGTGCCCATTTTGCTTGTGGACATACCTTTATTTTTATTTTTATTTTATTATTATTTTTGGAGAGATTGGGATTGTTTTACGCCCGTGGATTGTATACGGTTTTGCAGGATGTATGATCCAGACCGTAGGGCTATAAAATTTTTTGGGACTTTGTTGGCGTCTGCATCGCTGCACTGGAATATGGTACCAGGAGCGACTCATCATTCGCCGCTTGGGGTATGGGCCGTGGAATTTGGTTGGCGTCTGCATCGCTGCACTGGAATATGGTACCAGGAGCGACTCATCATTCGCCATTGGGGTATGGGATTTGGAATTTGGTTGGCGTCTGCATCGCTGCACTGGAATATGGTACCAGGAGCGGCTCATCATTCACCACTTGGGAATTGGGGAGCGATGGCTTAGGAGAAAGGTTTGGATCCCTATCGCCTAAGTCTTTTCAATTTATGGGCCGAAAGGGTCCCATAAAGAATTTTCTCCCTACGAGTCGTAAGGATCCCGTAGGTACATTTTCTCCTTAGGAGTCGTGAGGACCCCCGAGTGTGTTCTTCCTTTGTGAGTCGTAAGGATCCCACAAAGGCTTCTTCTCCTCATGTATCGTGAGGACACATGAGTGGGTCTTCTCAATGGAGCTTAATTCCGAAGGCGGAGACCTGCCGCGTAACTGGTGGTTGCGGTGGGGAATGGGTATGCTGAGAATTATTTGAGCCCGTGGATTGTATACGGCAGTCAATTTGGGGACTAGCCGTAGGGCCGGAAGAATTTTGAGAAATTGGATTTTGGTTGGCGTCTGCATTGCTGCACTGGAATATGGTACCAGGAGCGACTCATCATTCGCCGTTTTTTTTTTCTTTTCTCCTTTTTTGTTGGTTTTTTTTACCGCCATTGCTCTATCATTTCAGCTTTTCTTATCACGAAGATCGCGATTGCCCCATCATTTCGGCTATTTATTCGCGGTTGCCCTATCATTTTGGCTTTATTTTCATCTTTATTTTACTCGCTGATTTTTATTGCGAGTTGCCACATCATTTCGGCTTTTCTTTATTTTTCTTTTATTTACACAATTTTTTTTTTACACATATATATATTTTTTTACATTCCCGGTTTAACGACTTAGAGGTCGATGGTTCCCAGTTTAATGACATGGTGGTCAATTGTTCCCAGTTTAATGATGTGGTGGTCGATTGTTTTCAGAGAAAGGCAGATGTCTGAGAGAATCAGTTTCACGAAGAACTTCGGTCTCCGTTTGTATGAAATTGGCGGTCGCATCTTGACTGTTTACTATCACGCCTTTGGACAGTTCTATCTCTCCTGCCTTGTAATGCTTTTCAACCCAATCTTTGAAGACGAAGCAGTCCTCAATGGCATGACCTATCAATCTGTGATAGGGGCAGTATTTGGGGTCGTCGGTCATATTCGCATCCTGCGGTCTTTTTGACTCTAGCAGTTGTAGACTGTTCTTCAGGGCGTCTTTGAATATTTTACGGATCTTGTCCCTTCTGAAGGAATAGACCTTATCCAGATTCTCTTTTAGTGGCGATTCTCCTCCCTCTCCGAACACTGGCTTCTGAGGCTGGTTGGCGCTAGGCCTGCTCATCCCTTGCTTATTTCGGTTAGCCGAAATGTTGAAAGATCCAGAATCATCGGAGTTTCCTCCTTTGCGATTATCGTCCTTTCGGTTTCTCCAGGACCTATTGTTATTTTGGGAATCCGAGGAGGACTCCTGCTTTGAGCGCTCCAGCATCTGGACTTTCCTGGTCAGCTCTTGGAATGTTTTGAGACCCGCGGTGCATAGAAATGGGGCCATCCAATTTTTGAGATTTCCGATGAGGAGACCGACAGATTGGTCCTGCTCTATCGGCGGTTCACATTTGACGGAGAGATTGGGCCATCGGGTTATAAAATCCGTGCTGCTTTCATTGTTCTTGGGTTGGTCCTTACGAGCTCGGCAATGGTGATCTTATCGCTGACGCTCATGAATCTTTGTCGAAATAAAGATTCTATTTGGACGAAAGTAGTAACGGAGCCATCCGGTATGCTCGCGTACCAGTCGAAAGCAACATCGGTCAAGCTATTAACGAACTGGCGGAGGAGAAGCGCATCATTGCCCCCAGTATTCCCGCATGAGGCTTTGAAGTGGGAGATGTGTTGATTCGCATTTCCCGTCCCATCGAATCTTCCGAATTTAGGGATGACATAGCCGCTAGGAAACTCTACCAGATCATACTAAGCAGGATATGGTCTCCCACTACTGCTGATATCTTTTTGCGCTTCGGCTTCGGCCACCAATTTTTGACTTTGCTGGTAACCAAATCCATAATTTGATCTTGAGTTAGCGGGCTACTGTCATCGGTAGCCAAGACATTTCCCGAGATAGGATGCGATTGATTTTCATGTGGTTCGCCCATTTTTGGATATGAGGGAATAGGCGTCGGCTGCTTTGGGACACCATTTCCCGGTTCATGAGAGCCCTGCGCCGGATTGGGCGGCTGAGAGGCAAGTTGGGCCATAAGCCGTAAGACGACATTTTTCAAGTCATCGATCTTTAAGTAGAGCTTGGCCATCTCCTTGTCTTTGCTTCTGAGCTTCTTTCGGAGCTCTTGGAGAAGTTGCTGCTCTGCGGTCTTAGGAAGGAAAGTTGGCCCATCTTCGCTTTCCGAGCCTGACTCCTCATGAATTGAGGGCTCTCTCTGCCTATCAGCCTCATCGAGAGGGTTTTCATCATCCAGTAGAGGCGGCTGTTCTTGGGAAGTGGCAACTACATTCAAGCCAGATTGGATTTGAGATGTGGTGGCCCCGTCGTTGCTCTTGCTGCGCGTGCCCACCACGTAGACAGTGTGGATAACACATTCAGCCATCCCCTCATCTTTGGCGGGGTAACCCTGTTCCTCGAACCTCATGAGGTTCATCCTAGCATGAGCCCTAGCCCTTTTGTTGGCTCTATATCTGAGCCTTTTCTGTCTTAGCTTCTCAATTTTAAGGGCTTGGCGGGCATCCATTTCCTGGGAAGCCACCGTGAGTCGATTAGCAGGGAGCTTAGAGAAGACACCCGATCGAGTAGTTGTCGAGGGTACCGCTGGAGCTTGCCTGTGATGCCCCGCTGCCTTGTTGACGTTGATGGCCTTGCCCCCAGCTGGAATGATGGTGAGTCGTTCGGAAACAGATTTGCGTTAGGGTTGGGGCGCCCTCGAGACCACCACATTTGGCCTCTTGCCTTTCGGGGCCGGTTTGACTGTTATCGAAGCTTGAGGAGCTGGGATGGCGTTAGCTGACACGAACAGAATAGAGCCGAATGGTAGCAGCGGCTCTTCCCATTGTCGCCCGAGAGTGGCCGGGAGGACCGTCCGAGAGTCCATCTTCATCGTGTATGAGATGGGAGCTGAGTTCATCTTTGGAGACATCTTTGAGAAGTGATTTCTTGAAAACCTGCATGAAAAAGCATTATTTCAGTATAAATATAGGTATGCATATTGACTGAGTTCGCATGAATGCTTAACCTGAAATATGGGAGGAGAGATAGGTCCCACCGGACGTGCCAGAATCTGTAGGATGTTTTTCGTCACCCCATTGGGATAGGAATACGCGCGCGCTTGTCAGGCGTACTACAGATTCCCTCTTCCTGGGGTAGGCCGGGGTTTATTGATTGTGGGGATCCGAATCTCCGGCAGCCGCGGACTAAGCTGACGTTAATTACCCCTCGCCTTTAGGGCGAGGGAACCTCCGATTAACGGGTTAAACTGGTCATGCGAACTCAATGTGCGGTGTGCGTGTGTTGTGTTTTTAAAAGGGGTTTTGGAAATATCGGGAGCCACGCAGAGTTTTTATGGGGGTCCCGCTACCCGGATAGCGGGCTGGGGGTCAAGGGGGTGAGCAGCCCCTTGCGGGGTGCGGGGCAGCGCCCCGTCAGAAATTTTTTTTCTAACAGGGGCAGTATCGTGGAGTATGTGTGTGTGTACATATGTATACATATGCATATATATATATATATATATGTATATATATATATATATAAAAAGAGGGGGAAAAGGCATCCAAAGGATGCGTGGGGCCAGCGCCATGGGCGCTGTGCGCCCAGGTGCTATGCGCTCAGGCGCTAGCATGCCACGTGTCGGCACGTGGGCGCTCTGCGCTTGAGTGTAAGGCGCTGTAGCGTAAGCGCGCCACGTGTCGGCACGTGGGCGCTTTGCGCTTCAGCGCCTGATGCTCGAGCGCAAGTGCGCCACGTGTCGGCACGCGAGCGACTTACCCTTGAGCGCAAGTGCGCCACGTGTCGGCACGCGGGCGACTTGCGCCAGAGCGCTGTACGCTTGAGCGCAAGAGCGCCACGTGTCGGCACTGGTGCGACTTGCGCTCGAGCGCTTGCGCTGGAGCGCAAGCGCGCCACGTGTTGGTACTGGGGCGACTTGCGCTCGAGCGCTTGCGCTTGAGCGCAAACGCGCCACGTGTCGGCACGTAGGCGCTTTGCGCTCGAGTGCAGGGCGCTGTTGTGCAAGTGCGCCATATGTCGGCACGTGGGCGCTTTGCGCTTGAGCGCAAGCGCGCCATGTGTTGGCACGTGGGCGCTCTGCGCTTGAGCGCCAGCGAGGAAAAGAGGCTTTTAGCCTAAAAAGATTCTCGGAAGAGAAATCAGAGTGGAGTTGGACTCCTAAGTGTGTTTTTGGTGTTAATGGAAGGGGTTCTTCTTCTTCCTCCTCTGTTAGCTGGGTCTTGAAGATCAAGAGATGTGAGATCTCAAAATCTCTCCTTTTGGGGATCTAAAGACAGATCCCAGTTCCCCTTTGTGGGTTTGGTGGTGAAAAACTATCTTATTTTTGAAATGGAAGAGTAAAACTCTTGATTTAATTCAAAAGAAACAAGAAGGTTTGAGACCTTCAGAAAAGGGAAAGAAATACAAACCCTAGGTTTTTTTGAGAGAATGAAAGTTATTCTTTTATTCATCATCATGTTGCCTTTTATAGGCTTACATATTTACATATAGCCCCTTGGGCTTTGTAAAATGGCATTTTGCCCATTCCATGCCTCATGTGCCATTTCATTTTTGCACATAAGCCATGGGCTTACAAAATATTGGCTTTATGCCCATTTTGCATACATTCATGTATAAAAAATTACACAAAAAATTATTTATTACATGATTTTATTGTTGGCATGGGGAGGCTGGCCGCGGGCTCGGCTTGGGCATGGGCCCGCTTGACCTGGGCTTGGGCCCACCTGGCTTGGGGTTGACCTTGACTTTGACTTGGTCAACCGGGGTGTAAATTTTTACCCCAACAGCGGCCATCAACTATCTCCCGGATCAAACGATATCGCCTCATGATGTGTCTGGATCGCTGATGGGACCTTGGCTCTTTGGCCAACGCCATAGCCCCATTATTATCATAATACAATGGTATTGGATCATGTAAGTCCACGTTGCCACCCCCGGTTCTTGCGGGGAGACGGAAACGGTATAAAAAACAAATTTTTAGCGCATGAGGCAATATGGACTAACAAAGTCGGGATCTTTTCTAAACTAAACTAGCAAGAAAGCTAAAGATAGTTAGCTACTCGGATAAAAGGTTATACCTAACTTGAACTCCTTCTTCTTGAAACCTTTGTAGGGTTTGATGGTGCTTTTCTCGTCGCCTTCTTCCGTCAAAGATGGATCCACCTGAGGGTTCAACCTTCGGGCTCTTTCTCGAACTTTGAGTGAACTAGGATCTTCGGCTTGCTAAACCTCTAACCCTAGAGTGAGTAGAGAGTGGCTTTGGGGTGCTTTTATCTCAAGGAGAGGGATTCTCAACACATGAGAATGATTCTCCTTTGAACTAGAGGAGGAAGAAGAAGAAGAGAGGAGAGAGAAGAGATATGATAGAATGAGCTATTCTTTTCATTTTACAACCATAACTAGAAATGAAAAGAATTATCAAATTAACAATAATAATAAAAATGAAAATAGTTGATGGATGGTTTGGAATGACCATTATCATTACATTCATTAAATGAATTTTGCTAGAATCAAAGAGCATCTTTGATATGTAATGATAATGGTCAAACTTTCAACCATGGTCAACAAGTCAACCTTGGTCAACAAGTCAACAAACCCATCCATAACATAATTTTATTTAATTAATATTGTTAATTGATATATCACAAATTCATTAGGGTTTGGAAAAAGACGACTGTCAACTGTGCATGCGCACCCGTTCCGAAAACCTAATGAAAATCCTCTTCCTCCGCCTCAAACAACTGTGCATACACACCCGCATTCTTGTTCCGAGGAACATGAACATAATGAGATAAAATCAACCCCAAAACATATACCAGTATCTGACTCAAACCAGAGCCATCCAGTAATATCCGTCCGGACTCCAAACGTGCACAAGTGCGCGGATGAGAACGAACCCTGTCGCAAAACCATGCGACCTCTACTCTGTTTTGCCCAATGGAGAATAACCCTCTGTGTGGGACTCTAAAGACTCGACACTACGCTGGCAGTGGGTTTAACCACAGACCGCAAGCGGCACTAGCTGTGCGTAACGGTCCCCAGGTAGATGCCGACAAGAAGACTGACGAGGTGAACCCCATCTGAACTCCTACTGAGTCTGAGTGTGACAGTCTCCGTACAGTCCGGTCTGTTCGTCTGATACATCGCATGGCGGGCCTAGAGGGCGGTAAATGTCAGTCCCCTAATAGCGGTACAAGTCGTGTCGGAGTGAAGCCCAAAACACCCTGAGATAACACTGGAAGCCTACCAGTATATCTCGCTTGCCCTGGCCAGGGACTACTCGTGTAATGGCTCTCCTAGACACAGCGCGATGTCAACCCCCAATATCGGGAGAGACGAATCCTGTCTAACCGTCACTGCCTCCAAGTGCTTCGGGACTGTACCCAACTACTACCTGTTTCCACGACTCCTTTGAGTCGTGGTAGGGTAGTAGTCAAAGTACAGTGGGAACACACTCGAGGCGAAGTGACAGTGTCAAGTCAGCGGACTAAGCTGTACTCATGTCACCTGGGAACTGATAACTGACGATAGGTATAATTCCAACCTGTCAGTTCCCGACGAGTCCTGTCCAGTGTACTCGTAACCCAACGAGCACCCGTATACTATCTCCAGTACGAAGTACTGATGGCTGTGGGACAGACCATCTCCCACACTGGGATGAGAAGCGCATACGCTAGTCTACTCCGGAGTATCGATGCCCTGTCTCGATAGTCCTACGACTAGGGACCTGTATAAGGATGTACTTATAGATTACCCAGCCCCCACTAGTGTGACTGCCATCACAACGCTGGTAATCAAGCAAAGATCCCAAGGGCTCCACTAATGTGTATAGGTGATATACTAAAATAAACACAAGTACACATTGAAGTAGAAACAAACCAAGTAGCATACTACTATATTGAGCAAGATTGTTTATACAAGGTGAATATCCCAAGCTTCCATTAAGTAATATACAAACTAGTATGATACAGTAATGGCCTCTAGGGCATATACACTAACAATCTCCCACTTGCACTAAGGCCATGTACTGGCGTATCGAAGACCTATCATCTCGATCAGCCGCTCGAACTGAGTCTGGGGTAAGGCCTTGGTGAATGGATCTGCAATGTTTTCTTCTGAAGCAACCCTCCGAACCTCGATCTCCTGGCGATCCACGATCTCCCTGATCAGGTGATACCGCCTCAAGATGTCTCTGGATTTCTGATGGGACCTGGGTTCCTTCGCTAAATCTATAGCCCCGTTGTTGTCGCAATACAGAGGTATTGGATCAACAATGGACGGAACCACCTGAAGTTCTTTCAAGAACTTCCTTATCCAGACAGCTTCTTTTACGGCAGCAGATGCAGCGATGTATTCCGCTTCCATCGTCGAGTCTGCAACGGTTTCCTGTTTGGAACTCTTCCAACACACCGCCCCTCCATTGAGGGTAAAGACAAAACCCGACATGGACATGGAATCATCCTTGTCACTCTGGAAGCTGGAGTCAGCAAAGGACTCGATCTGGAGGTCTTTTCCGCCATACACCAAGAACATCTCCTTAGTCCTTCTCAGGTACTTGAGAATGTTCTTCACCGCTATCCAGTGTTTCTCCCCAGGGTTTGACTGATACCGGTTTACCACACTCAGTGCATAAGCTACATCCGGTCCGGTACACAACATCGCATACATTATAGAGCCTACCGCAGAAGCGTAGGGTATAATAGACATGCGATCCCTCTCCAAATCAGTCTTGGGAGACATCTCTTTAGAGAGGGTGATCCCGTGACAAGCCGGTAGGTTACCGCGCTTGGAATCTTCCATACTGAATCTTTTCACTATGGTGTCGATGTACCTGGACTGAGAAAGTCCTAATATCCTCTTGGATCTATCACGATGGATCCGGATCCCCAGGATGTATGAGGCATCACCCAGGTCTTTCATGGAGAACCTGTGCGACAAGAACCCCTTGACAGATTGTAGCATAGGAATGTCATTTCCTATTAAGAGGATGTCATCCACGTATAAAACGAGGAATACTACAGTTCTCGCTACAAATCTACTATAGATGCAAGGTTCATCTGGATTTTTGATAAAGCCAAATTCCTTGACCGTCTCATCAAAACAGATGTTCCAACTCCGCGATGCCTGCTTTAGTCCATAGATGGACTTAAGCAACTTGCACACCTTTCCGCTGCTCCCACTCTGAATGAAACCCTCTGGCTGATCCATATAGACACACTCCTCTAAATTTCCATTTAGAAAAGCGGTCTTTACGTCCATCTGCCAAATCTCATAATCGTGGAAGGCAGCAATGGCAAGAAGGATCCGAATGGATTTCAGCATAGCCACTGGAGAAAAGGTTTCGTCATAGTCCAAACCAGGTCTTTGACGAAAACCCTTTGCAACAAGTCTAGTTTTATAGGTCTCAACCTGTCCATCTACACCAATCTTCCTTTTGAAGATCCACTTGCATCATACGGGTTTTACCCCGTCTGGAGCAATGTCCAATGTCCATACTTTGTTGGTCTACATGGACTCCATTTCGGTCCGCATTGCATCCAGCCATTTTACCGAGTCAATGCTCTGAACGGCCTGCTGGAAGCTAGTAGGCTCATCATAATCTATGATGCAATCCTCTCTATCCCCGTCTATGAGAAAACCGTAGTATCTCTCGGGCGGATGAGACTGCCTACTACTTCTGCGGAGCGGCATAGGAATGTCCTGTTCTTTTGAACCTACTGGCTCTTCCAAGCTTTCAGTAATAGCTTGTGGTTCTGGAATTTCTTCCAGTTCTATTGCGCTCCCACTTATCTGGGTTTCTAAAAACTCAGTTTCCAAGAAGCGGGCATGTTGAGAAACAAGAACTTTTTGTTCCTCTGCGGAATAGAACAGATACCCCCTGGAGTTCTTTGGGTATCCCACAAACTTACACTGTACTGAACGTGCCTCGAGCTTGTCCGCATGCTACTTTTTTACAAAAGCTGGACATCCCCATATCTTAAGATACTTAAGACAGGGTTTCTTCCCACTCCACATCTGATATGGGGTGGTAGGCACAGTCTTGGTTGGAGCCTTGTTCAAGAGATATGCAGCTGCTTCTAGTGCATAACCCCAGAAAGATCGCGGTAACTCAGCCTTGCTCATCATGGAACGAACCATATCCAATAGGGTTCGATTCCGTCTCTCCGATACACCGTTATGTTGCGGAGTGTATGGAGGAGTAAGCTGAGAGATAATTCCATTCTCTTTTAAGTAATTCAGGAACTCGGCACTTAAGTATTCTCCACCTCGATCCGATCTTAGAATCTTGATACTTTTGCCTGTTTGTTTTTCAACTTCATTCTTGTAATCCCGAAATTTCTCAAAGGCCTCGGATTTGTGCTTCATTAAGAAGACATGTCCATACCTAGAGAAATCATCTGTGAAAGTAATGAAGTATGAATAACCGCTTCGCGCATGTGTAGACATCGGACCACACACGTCACTGTGTATGAGTCCTAAGAGCTCGCTCGCTCTTTCTGTTGGAGATAGTGCCCTCAGAGTCAATTATTTGATCACAGGCACGTGATTGCAATGATTGAGGGAGGACCTATCCCGGTAGGACAGTCTTACTCGAGATGATAGTATGCTATCTGGTTTACCTTTATCATCGTGCACTGCTTTAGGTGACCTGACATGTCGCTATTGCACGTTGATAGAGCCCCTAGGATTCTTGCTTGACTACCGGCAGTATGAGGGCGATCATATACGTGGGAGCTGGTAGTCTATAAGCACATCCTTAAAAGGTCCCTAGTCGTAGTAGTTTCGAGACAGGGCATCGATACTCCAGAGTAGACTAGTGTATACAGTCGAGACCCCGACGAGGGGCGGTGGCCGGTCTCACAAGCCATTGGTGTCAGTTGGTTCACCTAAGATGTATACAGGTGCTCATTGGGTTATGAGTACACCGGACAGGACTCGCCGGGAACATGCTAGTTGGTCTTATACCTGACGTCAGATAGCAGTTCCCTGGTGACATGTGTACAGGTTAGTTCATCGACCTGGGGATCGTCATTTGTCTCGTGTGAGTTCCCACTGTACTTTGATTACTACCCTACCACGGCTCAAAGGAGTCGTGCAAACAGGTTTTAGTTGGGTACAGTCCCGAGCCACATGGAGGCAGTGAGCGGATCTTCGGGGGTTCGTCTCTCCCGGTATTGGGGGTGAGGTCGCGCTGTGTCTAGGAGAGCCATTACACGAAGACCTTGGCCAAGGCAGGAGATTTACTGGTAGGTATTCCAGTAGTATCTCAGGGTGTTCTGGGCTACACTCCGACACGACTTGTACCGCTTTTGGGGGTCTGACTTTTACCAACCCCCTAGGCCCGCCATGCGATACTCATAGACGAACGGACCGGACTGTACGGATATTGTCACTGACAGGCTCAGTTGGGTGTCGGGGTGAGCTTCCTCATCGACGTCCCTTTTGGTAAATAGCTGGTAGCCCGTCACGTATTGGCTTATACCTCTGACGTGCTAGTGGTTAAATCCACAGCCATTGTATTGACGAGTCTTTAGAGTCCACCACATTTTCAGTTACTCAAGCTTTCGGGCGAAACGCTGTAGAGGCCGTTTGGAGATATGGCAGGGTCCGATCAGATACGTGCGGTATTGCATGGATCAGGATCGGACAGTTTTGTACTAGTAGCCGTATAGTTATATGGCAGGGTTCGATCTGATACGTGCGGTATTGCACGGATCAGGATCGGACGGATATTACTAGCCGGCTTTGGTTTAAGCCGGTCCTAGTTTAGTACAGTGTAGATTTTGTCTCATTGCATTTGTATCCGGACGGAATACAGATGCGGGTGTGTATGCACAGTATGGGGGTTTTCCTGTAATTTATTACGGGACCAGTTTTCTGGAGTTGCCAGTTTGCATTCCGTTCCGGCCGGTTTTCCTTTGTTCTTTCCCGGCCGGACTTTTCCGATGGAGGGGGTTATTTGCAATTGTGCAAATAACTTTAGTGGAGGGGTTTTATTGCAAATGTTTTCTTTATGGTGGCATCTTTTTCTTTTGAACCATCACTTGCATTTATTTGTGATTTGAGAGGGTATGGAGTGAAGTATGGTTGATGTTTATTTGTCCCTTGATGTGGTCACCTCTTGTTTTCTCCTACCCTCACCTCCCTTCATGGATTGGTTTTTATCCCTCCACCATTTCTAATTTGGGGGGGGGGGCGGCCACAACTTGAGAGAGAGGGAAAAATGAGAGAGGTTTTTCTTGTGTGGTATGGAAATTATTCTCCTTCTCATTTTTGTATCATAGTTCACAAACCCTCTCCAAAGCTCAATCTTCATTCCTCCATCCAAAGGCAACAAACCCCAAAGAGACAAAGCACTACACTTCCTACAGCAAACCTTGGGCATGTCGAGTTGCCGGCTTCATGCCCGAGTTGCCTCGGTATAGAGGCGGGAGCCCGTAAAAGATGCAGGCGACGTGGTGCCCTTCCGGCGAGGAGGCGACGACCGGAGATCCCGCGAGGAGATCGGAGAGGAGATGAAGACCGGAGGACTCGGATCAGTCGGTACATCTCTAACCCATCCTCTTGTTAGCTTAGACTAGTTTAATGGCACGATCCGAGTGTTTAGTGCGTGGTGGTGCCGGTTTGCTAAGTCCGCAAAATTAAAGTTTATCACCGTTTCCGCGTTTGGCCGTCGGATTGACGACCGGGGCGCCGCCGTGCACTTACAGTGGTATCAGAGCCTCGCCATTAACTTCGTCTAGCTTGGTTTAATGTGTTTTACGTTTCCGATCGAACAAAATCCCGAAACCGCATTTTTCAAGCACATCAGTTTCTGTCGAATTTTTTTTGAGTCCAAAAATTTTTCAGGTTGTCTCAGAGTGATGTGCAGGGAATTAGAAACACACTGTAAAAATTTGGTACCATGAACTCACTGTTCCACCACGGAAGGGCGGCCAAACCCCTGCTTTGGCCGCGCTTCCGCCGCAGTAACAACTGTTCATTTCCCCAAAATTTTGTAGAATGTTCCTGAGTTGAAAATGTGGTTTCTGGAATATTAAAATTGGGCCCAGGTTTTCTGTGAGTGCTACAGTTTTGTTTGGGGGCCCACTTGTTAAGTTTGATCAATCGGAAAATTTTAAACACATTTTTCACAGTATTAACATTATATCTGCGACCGTGAATGTCACTCGATCGGTAAATCCGGTCTAACTGCTATAGCCCGGTTAGACGGATTTGCGAACGTGACTTTCACGTTGATGTTCTGTGTATTTGCTGTGATGTTACGGATCGGTCGTGGGGGATAGCCTGGATGCAATGCTAGTACTGTGCTGTTGTATTATGTATATTTGGTATTGCGGGGCGAGCGTCCGACATGTGGACTGCCGTCACTGCCTAATTGTATTATTCTTTTGGGGCACGACCTGGTTGCGGTCGATGTACCCGGTGTATGTATATTTTTCTTTCTATACTAGGATTACCCCGCGGAGGAGTGCACGGATAGCCGGGTTCTGGAAGGCAACAAGCCCGCATCTCATGGCATTGGGACGGAGGGGGCTTCACTCTAGGATTGGCGGGCTATTCGCCGCACTCGTAGGGGGTACAGGTTGACCCAGGAGGGGTGCCCAAGTTGCCGGATTCCGTGGAGTGCTGGGTGGTCCATTCACGGAGCTGAAGGGGGCTGCCTCGCTTCAGGTTTTGGCGGGTAACTTGCCGCGCCCGTAGGGGTCTAGGATTTCATTGCACAGGCTATCCACACGACCAGGGGAACGTCGGGTTTCAGTAGTGGCTCTGTGAAACCCGGGTATCCCAGATATCTGTATTGTTCTGTGATGCTGTACATTTCTGTGATGTTGCATTTCTTTTCACGCCTTGAGCGAAATATAATATATTGGTATATATATTAGTAGATGTTGTATATGTTTTTCACCCGCGCTAGTCCAGTCCCCGCTCTGCCGTTAGTTAGCTAACCTAACGGGTGATGACGGGACCCAGTGGCGAATGCGGATGGCATATACGTACGTCAGTATATTTTCGTTCTTTGTGGTGTGATCAATTGATGGGACTGCGTTGATTCGGATCAATGCAAGTTAAACAAACCTATTCTGATGTTGTTGGAACACTTTTCAAAAAGCTGTTATTGCAAGGACGTTCACTTTTGTTTTGCATCGTGGTATTCATTTGGAATATCCTGCTCCTCAGTCGACGAGGCAAGGGCCGAGATCCCTTCACCGGGAGTGACCCCTTGGACAGAAGTTTGCGTCAGGGCATTAACTTCACTATAGCCGATTACTTTTGCTTTGCACCGTGGTATTCAGTTGGAATATCCTGCACCCCATTCTACGGGGAAAGAGCCGAGATCCCTTCACCGGGAGTGACCTCTTTAGTAAAGGTTTTCGTCACTATATTTTCTAAAAAGCTATCCGTTCCTTCAACGATATCAAGTTCATTACGTTAAAGGTTTTCGCCAGAAACCATTCGTAGCCCTCCATCATTTCAGTTAAATATTCGGTAGTATTCATGCTATGTATTTTGACCTCACGCCAAGGCATAGTGTTTGGTAGCTGCCGGGTATTTATCTGCAGCATAGATAGATGCGTTGGTTTGGGACAGTCGTACTACTATTTTGGCCTACGTCAAGGGTATGTACGGGTGGGTTCAAATTAACCTGGATAATGATGGGAAGAACTTGACATGTGACTTATGATATTTTGACCTCACGCCAAGGTCATAAGAGCATGGGGCAGAAATCACATCGGGAGTTTCAAAAGAACTGAAACTTGCCAGATATGCGCATACCTTCTGGAGTGTGATACCGTGAGCGGATTCCGTCACGTTATCATGCGATGAGAGTTGGATCCCGATTCCCACTGATGAGTTAGTTTACTCCTCGGGTGACCCCGACTAATTCTTCTTTCAGGTTTGGAGGAGAATTTGAGGTACAGTGGGAGGTTTCCAGATTAGATTAAGTGATAACCATTCTGATCTAGGATAGAGTGCACGCTGAGTGTTTCTTTTCTCTCTCTTTCTGGCAGCGGCCATTGACCCGACCTTAGACTATGACTCAGTGACCAAGTTGACCGAACATTCTTAACACTGGCTTTTGGATTGTCAGAGTTGCAGACCTCATTGCCACTCCTACTTTTACCCTTTTCTCCGGGACACCCCGTATTACTACGAACGTCCACTTCCATTGGACAAAACCATCGTATGGTTATATACGAACTCGAAGGACTTCGAGGATGGTTTCCGGTTCTGGAGAAAACGGATAGGATTATTCAGTTGTCTTTTCTTTTCACCCTCTCTCATGTTGCGAGTACTCCTTGGTTTAGGAGTAGTACACCTATTACGCAAATTGGATAGTCTTCTTCCAAACCATAGGCTGGTGCCAACCGGTAGGGAATGAAGAAAACCAGTTAGCCTAAACGGTGTACAGAAGGTATTAAGTTCAGACAAAGAAAGGGATTAGTAAGAGGGCAAAGTAAATTGCGACTGATATTCACGACCAAACCAAGTATTTCTTCGCCAATCCTAAATCACCTTTGTATTTCTCCAGGACACTCCGTATCACTACGAAGATCCACAGTTTATTGGATACTCCATCGTATGGTTATATACGAACTCGAAAGGAACTTGTTCCAGTTCGGGGATGGATTCTGGTCCAGGAGAAATAGGAATAAGGTTTATTCGGTTGTCTTTTATCTAAACCTTCTCTCGCATTGCGAGTGCTCCTAGGACTAGGACAGTACACCCATTATGCTTATTGGATAGTCTTCTTCCAAACCATAGGCTGGTGCCGAACGGTAGGGAAGGAAGAAAACCATTTGGCCTAAGGGGTGTGCAGAAGGTAATGACTAAAGACATATGAAGGGATTTGGAGAGGTGGCAAAGAATTATACGGTTACAGTTGTGAATCTGGATAATGGATGAGGCATTACTAGGAATACCAGGATACCCCACCGAAACATTTCAATGTTTCAGTTTCACTGTGTACTGTTAAAAGAAAACTGATTTCCCGATTGGACACTTGCTCCAGGGTATGTATTTACCAGGCTTGATTCTCACATCTGTACGGTTTTACAGATGGTGAGTGGGAGTAAGTTATTGGGAATTGGGTGATCATCCTCATTATATCGGGATTCGTTGTAATCAGTGATATTTGAGGAGATCACCTGGGCTGTTTGCCGGTCGGCAAATATTTGGTTTTGAATATCCGCTGTTGTGCACCAATTTCAAATTGATATATCTGTACGTCTATTTTTATAGAGTGAGATATACCTTTTGATATTATGTCGATGACATTTACCTTTATCAGAGGATGGTTAGGTAAGGAGCATTAAACAACGGTGTAATTCTTAACCATAAGTACAGTTTTCAACCTACGACACACAGTGAAAGAGTTGTTAGACTCAGCGGACTTATACAGAGTATTGTATGTTGTCCAGTGTCCATTAGGACAGAGGGGCTTGGTCCTCATACTATGTTCTGTTTACTTTTAACTTCTCTAGTTCTTAGACATGTGTTTCGTAGAAACACAGGGTCTAAGTTTTGAGGAGTTATAGGTATTTGAATAGAGTAGAGAACCAGGTGTAGCAAGTATCGGGATTCTTCAAAGTGATCAAAGATGTAGATACTTGTGTATGGTATTCAGTTTATAGTAATTACTTTTCTTTCAGGTTACTCATAATTGGAAGCATTCCTAAGTTGAGTAACGCTGATCGGCCTCCTTCCATTTAGTAGACATGCACTGGAGATAGTTGCATGATTTGAATCTGGTTCAATTAAATCAGTGCCTCTGGTTCTATATTGGATATAGTACAGTTCATATCTTAACATTGTTAAGGTACGGGGAGTTGTCCGGCTTATGATTAAAACTAGACTCTGGATAACTCAAGGCACGTTTCTGTAATGGCTGTTTGTGGGTTGACCCAGGCTATGACGAGGGTTGATTTTCTACCATCTGGTAGATCAATAGAAATATTGTTCTAGACTCGCCACAGTTTTATTAAAAATAGATTTTTTCAAAAACAGTAGTGGGAGTATGGTAGAACTGGAAGTGATTCCAGAACCACAAACGATTACTGAAGATTTGATACGGAACCTAAAGATTCAATCTGATTTGACATTCCATTGGCCACTCCGCAGATAAGGTGGGTAACTTCAGGCACCCGAGAGGTACTCCGGTAGCCTCAAGGACGGTGACAGGGAAGTTCTTGTTTACCCACACTTGCCATTGTTGTTGTTCCAGGCTGCGAGACCCGGCAGGAGGATGAGTATAGCGTCGTTCTAAACTTGCTTTAGAAGTGCACGCCTATATGACTCTGCCAGAGGGTTGTCGTAGTCAGTGGGAGCAGCGGAAGCATTGGTGGACATCAGGCTTATGTCTATTTATAGACTAAAGCAGATGTAGCGGAGATAGATCATCTATTTCTGATGTGACAGTCATAGGTTTGACGTCATCAGAATAGGGGATGGATCTGTTGAGAAGGTAGTAGGAAGTGATATTCCTATACTACGATCGGTTATACTTTGGTCGTCACACAGTGTTTTCTCCACATGGGACTTGGACATTATATCAGACATACTGGTTACTAGATCTATGGTTTTAGATCTAGATTTGGGTGGTTTCCCAATCAGGGTACTTTGACAGCATTCTAAGAGTATTTAGAATGGACGACTCCTGGCACGGTAGTGTACCTGCAGGTGATGGAGTCACCCTCTCTAAAGGTGTCTTATAGACTAAAGTAGAGAGGGATGTGCATGATTGGCAGATCACTTGCTTAGGCAATTGAGTCAATTATGAGATGTCAAGTACCACACCAAATGTTGTTCTTGCACTAGATGCAATAAGTTGATATTGATCCAATCCTGGAGGAACAGTCGGAAGCAGTTTTAGAACATAAGTGGATGTTCTAGGGATATGATAACGACAGCCTCATTCGGGAGACAGTTATCATTCCAGGCTTCCAAGGTGACATGGACGACAAGGAGGTTGTCAGAGTTATAGTTTTCCTTCTGACGAGGGGCAGTATTTTGGACAGGTGGTGCAAGGCAATACTGAGGGTGGCATGGCGCAGGATACTGATTAAGTTCAGTTGACGATACAGTCTAAGAAGTTTGGATTTGGAGTTCATTTATGAGCTCGGTCCCATCATACTTCCAGACATTCTAAGACAGGTATTGCTCATTTCGGGAGATGGCTTTCTCCGCGAACTTGAGATATAGAGAGACATAGAAAGAAACATCAAGGCGGATCCACTCACTGAGGCTATTCCTCGAACGCAATAGTTTCACAAACGAGTTTTGTGAGACTGACTAGTAGAGGAGTTGGGTGTTCGGTATCACACGGGCTGTGAGTATGCGACATCGCAATAATTAGCCTTGAGTGCAAGTGGGAGATTGTTGGAGATAGTGCCCTCAGAGTCAATTATTGGATCACAGGCACGTGATTGCAATGATTGAGGGAGGACCTATCCCGGTAGGACAGTCTTACTCGAGATGATAGTATGCTATCTGGTTTACCTTTATCATCGTGCACTGCTTTAGGTGACCTGACATGTCGCTATTGCACGTTGATAGAGCCCCTAGGATTCTTGCTTGACTACCGGCAGTATGAGGGCGATCATATACGTGGGAGCTGGTAGTCTATAAGCACATCCTTAAAAGGTCCCTAGTCGTAGGAGTTTCGAGACAGGGCATCGATACTCCAGAGTAGACTAGTGTATACAGTCGAGACCCCGACGAGGGGCGGTGGCCGGTCTCACAAGCCATTGGTGTCAGTTGGTTCACCTAAGATGTATACAGGTGCTCATTGGGTTATGAGTACACCGGACAGGACTCGCCGGGAACATGCTAGTTGGTCTTATACCTGACGTCAGATAGCAGTTCCCTGGTGACATGTGTACAGGTTAGTTCATCGACCTGGGGATCGTCATTTGTCTCGTGTGAGTTCCCACTGTACTTTGATTACTACCCTACCACGGCTCAAAGGAGTCGTGCAAACAGGTTTTAGTTGGGTACAGTCCCGAGCCACAAGGAGGCAGTGAGCGGATCTTCGGGGGTTCGTCTCTCCCGGTATTGGGGGTGAGGTCGCGCTGTGTCTAGGAGAGCCATTACACGAAGACCTTGGCCAAGGCAGGAGATTTACTGGTAGGTATTCCAGTAGTATCTCAGGGTGTTCTGGGCTACACTCCGACACGACTTGTACCGCTTTTGGGGGTCTGACTTTTACCAACCCCCTAGGCCCGCCATGCGATACTCATAGACGAACGGACCGAACTGTACGGATATTGTCACTGACAGGCTCAGTTGGGTGTCGGGGTGAGCTTCCTCATCGACGTCCCTTTAGGTAAATAGCTGGTAGCCCGTCACGTATTGGCTTATACCTCTGACGTGCTAGTGGTTAAATCCACAGCCATTGTATTGACGAGTCTTTAGAGTCCACCACATTTTCAGTTACTCAAGCTTTCGGGCGAAACGCTGTAGAGGCCGTATGGAGATATGGCAGGGTCCGATCAGATACGTGCGGTATTGCATGGATCAGGATCGGACAGTTTTGTACTAGTAGCCGTATAGTTATATGGCAGGGTTCGATCTGATACGTGCGGTATTGCACGGATCAGGATCGGACGGATATTACTAGCCGGCTTTGGTTTAAGCCGGTCCTAGTTTAGTACAGTGTTGATTTTGTCTCATTGCATTTGTATCGGGACGGAATACAGATGCGGGTGTGTATGCACAGTATGGGGGTTTTCCTGTAATTTATTACGGGACCAGTTTTCTGGAGTTTCCAGTTTGCATTCCGTTCCGGCCGGTTTTCCTTTGTTCTTTCCCGGCCGGACTTTTCCGATGGAGGGGGTTATTTGCAATTGTGCAAATAACTTTAGTGGAGGGGTTTTATTGCAAATGTTTTCTTTATGGTGGCATCTTTTTCTTTTGAACCATCACTTGCATTTATTTGTGATTTGAGAGGGTATGGAGTGAAGTATGGTTGATGTTTATTTGTCCCTTGATGTGGTCACCTCTTGTTTTCTCCTACCCTCACCTCCCTTCATGGATTGGTTTTTATCCCTCCACCATTTCTAATTTGGGGGGGGCCGGCCACAACTTGAGAGAGAGGGAAAAATGAGAGAGGTTTTTCTTGTGTGGTATGGAAATTATTCTCCTTCTCATTTTTGTATCATAGTTCACAAACCCTCTCCAAAGCTCAATCTTCATTCCTCCATCCAAAGGCAACAAACCCCAAAGAGACAAAGCACTACACTTTCTACAGCAAACCTTGGGCATGTCGAGTTGCCGGCTTCATGCCCGAGTTGCCTCGGTATAGAGGCGGGAGCCCATAAAAGATGCAGGCGACGTGGTGCCCTTCCGGCGAGGAGGCGACGACCGGAGATCCCGCGAGGAGATCGGAGAGGAGATGAAGACCGGAGGACTCGGATCAGTCGGTACATCTCTAACCCATCCTCTTGTTAGCTTAGACTAGTTTAATGGCACGATCCGGGTGTTTAGTGCGCGGTGGTGCCGGTTTGCTAAGTCCGCAAAATTAAAGTTTATCACCGTTTCCGCGTTTGGCCGTCGGATTGACGACCGGGGCGCCGCCGTGCACTTACACTTTCTCCGTGTCCAGTGAACGGAGTCTTTGTCATCTTTCCCATGAGACAAGATTCACAAGTGGCATAAGACTGATACTCGAACGGATCCAAGTATTCTTCTTTATGTAACTTAGTCAACCGTGTCTCATTGATGTGACCCAGTCTACAATGCCATAAGAAAGCCTGATTTATATCTGGAGACTTTCTTTTGTGTGTATTCTGGACATTGAAAATCTGTGGTTGGTTTAACACGTATATACCATTGCTTAGTGTACCTGACCCAATCAGAACTTGATTAAGGTGAATGTTTACAACATTACTTACAAACGCAAATTCATAACCTTCTTTAGAAACCAAAGATACAGAAATGATACTACAAGTTGCGTTGGGTACAAAAAAGCAATTACACAAAACCAAAACATGTCCTTCTGACATTCCCAGGTGATAGTCCCCCACGGCTTTAGCATCCATGCTAGCTCCGTTTGCAACTCTGAGGGTCATGTCACCTGCCTTCAAAACCCTACGGTTTCTCAACGCCTGCAAAAAATTACAGATATGAGATCCTGATCCGGTATCCAATACCCAGGAAGTAGAGTTTATTGAAAGACAGTTTTCAATAACATACACACCTGAAGCTGAAGCCACAACCTGCTTCAGTTCCTGTGTCCTGGCCTTCCAAGCCCTGCAATCTTTCTTCCAGTGTCCACTCTTATGACAATAGAAGCATTCTTCCTTTCCCACAAGCTTCCTCGCTACCATTGTTGCCTTTGCCTTTCCCTTCGTATCCACTTTACTAACACCGCCCCTTGGTTTGGCGGAGGCTTTCCTCTTCTTTCCCTTGGCTTTTGCCTTGGACCTAGAAGAAGAAGATCCTCCTACAAACAAAGTGGATGTTTCCCTATTTTTCTGTAGGGTGCCCTCTGCGCTCCTCAGCATGTTGAGGAGTTCTGAAAGTTCAACCACTTTTTCATGTAAGTTGAAGTTCAGTATAAACTGGGCGTAAGTGGAAGGAAGGGACTGGAGAATCAAGTCCGTATAGAGCTCATTCTCCAACGTGGTTCCAAGTTCCGCGAGCTCCTCAATGAAGCCAATCATCTTAAGCACGTGTTCCTCTACCGATGATCCGATGGACAACTTTGCCGAAAATAACTTCTTCGACACTTCGTATCTTGCGATACAAGATTGCTCTCCATACAGTTCTTTTGTATGGAGAAATATGGATTCAAGGTCCATATTCTCGTGCCTCCTCTGATGTTCATTGTCCATCGAGGCAAGTACGAGGCACTTGGCCTTCGTGCTATCAATCTCCCAGGTTTTACGGATTTCCTTATCCGCGACGCTGGAGGTGGGACTTGGGACGGGGGGAGCTTTGGTGGTAAGAAGATACCCCAGCTTGTCGTAAGTGATTGCCATCTTGACATTCCTGAGCCAATCTTTGTAGTTTGGCCCTGTCAGTATATTTTTATCTAGAAGTAACTTAAGTCCAGTCATGTTGATTGGTCGCTGCAATTAGGAGAGAGAGAAGAAACACTTAGCACGATCCTCTTGCAAGTTTAGAATGGTTTTTAGTTTTTCTAAACAGGATGGCTCCCACTGTCTCTCGAAGCCCTTCTCAAACCATAAAGGAAGAATTAGTCGGGATCAATCCCACCGTACAATACTTTCTTAACCTTTCAGCCAGGCCAGTGTCGGTACTTCGAGGGAGGTTTTCCAACGCTTTCGCGAAGTTCCTTAATTAAATAACCTCTTTTCTCTGGGGGCGTAGCCCCGCTAACACCTTTCTAGGCACCTACTAGGTTTATAGCATTGATCGTTTAGTGAGAAATTTCCCGAGGAGTAGCATATACTCACAGTAGGATCGGGATCCAAATATCATCACGTGACGAAACTGAAGGAATCCTACCAGAATCACCACACTCCAAATGGTATGCAAATCAAGCAAGTTTCAGTACTTATGAAACTCCCGATGTGGATTTTTGCCCCATGCTCTTATGACCTTGACGATGGTCAACAAATCATAAGTCACATGTCAAGTTCTGCCGTCATTTTCCAGGTTAATTTGAACCCACCCGTATATACCCTTGACGAAGGTCAACAAGGCAATACGACTGTCCCAAACCAACGCATCTATCTATGCTACATATGAACGCTCAACAGCTCCCAATCTCTATGCCTTGACGAAGGTCAACAAATATAGCTTGAATACTATTGAATATTCATACGAAACGACGGAGGGCTACGAATGGTTTTGGCGAAACCGTGAACGTAGTGAACTTGATATGATCGATGGAATGAGATAGCTTTTAGAAGGAGTGGCTCAAGCTCCGCATTTAAAAGTTATTTTTGAAAAGAACCGAGTGGTTTTTCGAAAGTGTTCCAACGACTTTTGCTTGGTTTATTATCTTGCATTAGTTCTTTTAATGCGTGATATTCTTGCATTAGTTCTTTTAATGCGTCCCATCATTTAATCCTACCATTGCAGAAAACAACCAAAATATGACGTACGCTTATGCCATTCGCATTCGCCACGGGGCCCCGTCATCACCCGTTAGGTTACTTAACTAACGACAGAGCGGGGGCTGGGCTAGCGCGGCTGTAAAACATAAGCAACGCCTAAATAGTTATAAATGTAAAGCAATGATAGACATTACAGATCACAGATGAATACATTGGATATACTAGGAATCCGCAATCCGTTCGAGCCTGCAACGAAAAGCGGATTACACGGTCGCGGTGAATAGCCAAAACCCTACCCAAGACCCCTACGGGTGCGGCAAACTACCCGCCAAGTATTCGAAGCGAAGCAACCTCCCTCACCACCGTGAGTAGGCCACTCGGCACTTCGAGATACCCGGTAGTTTGTGTAAGTCTACCCTAGCGCCCCGGCAGTCTACAGACGCCAAAATGCGGAACAAAAACTTTTAACTGGCGCTATCGTATACTTTAACCCGGATCTGCCATTATTGCTAAACTAACAAACTGTAAAGAGTGTAGAAAGGTTATACCGAACGATCCGAGTCCTTCGTTCTTCAACCATCATCCCACGCTCCGTTGCGGCTGCTCCGATCTCGTCGATCTCCGATATCCTCGTCGAGGTGGCACCACATCGACGATTCTTTAAACGGGCTCCCGCCTCTGACTTGAGGCAACTCGATCGTCAAGTTTGCTAAAAGAGACGACCAAGAATGATGTAGAGAATGAGTAGATGACTTTGTCTCACTTCGTCCAAGTCCGTGGACGATCGGTAAATGAAGCTGACATTTTTATCGGGTGATGGAATGAAAGAGGTAATGAAATTTCCATGCACCCTTAACCATAGTGTTTTCTCTCCAAAAATGAAATCATTCTCTCTCACTCACACAAAGAATGGCCGGCCACTTTATATGGAGGAGGAGGGTGAGAGTAGGAGCAAACAAGGAGGTGACCATAAACAAATATCATGAAGAAATATCCTTAAGCAAACAAAACCTCATTAATGCAAATGGTGATTCATTAACCTAGTCACCATTGCATTAATGGATCCATTAAAGCACTAATGACTCACTAGCCTCATCACCACTTCTAGAATCTTCTAGAATGATGACTCACCTCAACTGAAGAAAAGATAAAACCGTCTTTAACCGAATGTTAAAAGACGGCTGATAGAAAACTGGAAACCGGCAACTTCCAAAAGTGATCCTGAAACGAATTTCAGGACAACCCCGAAACTGTATAAATACACCCGCATTTGTATTACGACCGAATACAAATGCAACTGAGACAAAGATATTATACCTACTCAATATAATACTCGGATCCGGCTTAAACCAAAGCCGACCAGTATCAACTGCCCGAAAAATAACACGTGCGTAAACGCACGTGCATTTTCCGAACCCTGCCATAATACCATACGGCCTCTACAACGTTTCGCCCGAACTTGGGAAACTGTCTGTGGGGGACTCTAATGACTCGTCAGTACCCTGGCAGTGGGTTTAACCATAAACCGTCAGCGGCACTAGCAATGCGTAGCGGCTGCCCATGGACTGACCTCAAGGGATGCCGATGAGCGCACTCATCCGGAAAACCCTACTGAGCCTAACAGTGACAATGTATATATAGTCCGGTCCGTTCGTCTATGATTATCGCATATCTTCCTAGGGGGCTAGTAACGTCAGACCCCCAATAGCAGTATAAGTCGTGTCGGAGTGAAGCCCAATCACACCCTGAGATACTACTGGAGTACCTACCAGTAAATCTCCTGCCATGGCCATGGACTTTGTGTAATGGCTCTCCTAGACACAGCACGACCTCGCCCCCAATATCGGGAGAGACGAATCCCCTGCCGATCCGCTCATGTGCCTCCATATGGCTCGGGACTGTACCCAAAAACTACCTGTTTGCACGACTCCTTTGAGCCGTGGTAGGGTAGAAATCAAAGCACAGTGGGAACTCACACGAGACAAATGACGACCTCAGGCCGATGAACTAACCTGTACACATGTCACCAGGGAACTGCTATCTGACGGTAGATATAATACTAACTAGCAGATTCCCGGCGAGTCCTTTCCGGTGTACTCATAACCCAATGAGCACCTGTATACATCTTAGGTGATCCAACTGACACCAGTGGCTTGTGAGACCGGCCACCGCCCCTCGTCGGGGTCTCGACTGTACACACTAGTCTACTCCGGAGTATCGATGCCCTGTCTCGAAACTCCCACGACTAGGGACCACAATTAAGGATATGCATATAAACCACCCAACTCTCACGTATATGATCGCCATCATACTGTTGGTGGTAAAGCAAGATCCTAAGGGCTCTATCAAAGTGTAACATGTAATCAGTCACCTGAACATGTACACGACTGATAAAGGCAAACCAGATAGCATACTATCATCTTGAGTAAGACTGTCCTACCGGTATAGGTCCTCCGCAATCATTGCAATCACGTACCTGTGATCCAATAATTGACTATGAGGGCACTATCTCCAACAGTTTGTGCACCCCCTCCATGGGTCTATCCTAGGAGCAAAAACAGTAAAAAGAATTATACAATGACGGCTACAACCCCGACCCGGTTGTGCGGCCATACAAATAATAATATTACATCAATTTACATATTACAAATGAATGAAAGAAAAACAAAAGCTCATCTCACATCCACACCGGCTATTCACCCGCGACAGTCCAACGCATTCATATACACAAACCATCATCAAACACAGATCACAGATATGTATAACCCCGACTAATCGACATATAGCGATTAGCCGACGTTCAATACATATAAACATCATGGATATAACCAATATAGTCAAAGTGTAGTGAAGTTCGATAAAAATACGGATTTATAGGCCCCCAAAAACAAATTTCTTTTCTGGAAAACCTGGGCACAAATAAACCATCTGAAAAATCCCAAAACCCTACCATAAGAACACTGCACAAAACCCGATCACGAGAGGAGCCTAAACGGCGGCGGTTCCGCGGCAAATGCATACCTATTGCCGCGGAACCGCGGCGGTTTGAAGGAATCAGGGGATCGTTTTTCTTGGGTGTTCTCACAAAACCCTGAGCCGATTTTAGGAGTAAACCTTTTTCACTTTTGAGCACAAAAAATTTCAACAGAAATTTAGGGTTTTTAACTTTTAGGTTTTTATGATTTTTCCGATCGAACTTCCGTACACTTTACTACTAAGCTAGTTTAAGTTTAGTGAGGCTCTGATACCACTGTAAGTTCACGTTGCCACCCCCGGTTCTTGCGGGGAGACGGAAACGGTATAAAAAACAAATTTTTAGCGCATGAGGCAACATGGACTAACAAAGTCGGGATCTTTTCTAAACTAAACTAGCAAGAAAGCTAAAGATAGTTAGCTACTCGGATAAAAGGTTATACCTAACTTGAACTCCTTCTTCTTGAAACCTTTGTAGGGTTTGATGGTGCTTTTCTCATCGCCTTCTTCCGTCAAAGATGGATCCACCTGAGGGTTCAACCATCGGGCTCTTTCTCGAACTTTGAGAGAACTAGGATCTTCGTCTTGCTAAACCTCTAACCCTAGAGTGAGTAGAGAGTGGCATTGGGGTGCTTTTATCTCAAAGAGAGGGATTCTCAACACATGAGAAGGATTCTCCTTTCAACTAGAGGAGGAAGAAGAAGAAGAGAGGAGAGAGAAGAGATATGATAGAATGAGCTATTCTTTTCATTTTACAACCATAACGAGAAATGAAAAGAATTATCAAATTAACAATAATAATAAAAATGAAAATAGTTGATGGATGGTTTGGAATGACCATTATCATTACATTCATTAAATGAATTTTGCTAGAATCAAAGAGCATCTTTGATATGTAATGATAATGGTCAAACTTTCAACCATGGTCAACAAGTCAACCTTGGTCAACAAGTCAACAAACCCATCCATAACATAATTTCATTTAATTAATATTGTTAATTGATATATCACAAATTCATTAGGGTTTGGAAAAAGACGACTGTCAACTGTGCATGCGCACCCGTTCCGAAACCCTATAGAAAATCCTCTTCCTCCGCCTCAAACAACTGTGCATACACACCCGCATTCTTGTTCCGAGGAACATGAACACAATGAGATAAAATCAATCCCAAAACATATACCAGTATCTGACTCAAACCAGAGCCAGCCAGTAATATCCGTCCGGACTCCAAACGTGCACAAGTGCGCGGATGAGAACGAACCCTGTCGCAAAACCATGCGACCTCTACTCTGTTTTTCCCAATGGCGAATAGCCCTCTGTGTGGGACTCTAAAGACTCGACACTACGCTGGCAGTGGGTCTAACCACAGACCGCAAGCGGCACTAGCTGTGCGTAACGGTCCCCAGGTAGATGCCGACAAGAAGACTGACGAGGTGAACCCCATCTGAACTCCTACTGAGTCTGAGTGTGACAGTCTCCGTATAGTCCGGTCTGTTCGTCTGATACATCGCATGGCGGGCCTAGGGGGCGGTAAACGTCTGTCCCCTAATAGCGGTACAAGTCGTGTCGGAGTGAAGCCCAAAACATCCTGAGATAACACTGGAAGCCTACCAGTATATCTCGCTTGCCCTGGCCAGGGACTACTCGTGTAATGGCTCTCCTAGACACAGCGCGATGTCAACCCCCAATACCGGGAGAGACGAAACCTGTCTAACCGTCACTGCCTCCAAGTGCTTCGGGACTGTACCCAACTACTACCTGTTTGCACGACTCCTTTGAGCCGTGGTAGGGTAGTAGTCAAAGTACAGTGGGAACACACTCGAGGCGAAGTGACAGTGTCAAGTCAGCGGACTAAGCTGTACTCATGTCACCTGGGAACTGATAACTGACGATAGGTATAATACCAACCTGTCAGTTCCCGACGACTCCTGTCCAGTGTACTCGTAACCCAATGAGCACCCGTATACTATCTCCAGTACGACGTACTGATGGCTGTGGGACAGACCATCTCCCACACTGGGATGAGAAGCGCATACGCTAGTCTACTCCGGAGTATCGATGCCCTGTCTCGATAGTCCTGCGACTAGGGACCTGTATAAGGATGTATTTATAGATTACCCAGCCCCCACTAGTGTGACTGCCATTACAACGCTGGTAATCAAGCAAAGATCCCAAGGGCTCCACTAATGTGTATAGGTGATATACTAAAATAAACACAAGTACACATTGAAGTAGAAACAAACCAAGTAGCATACTACTATATTGAGCAAGATTGTTTATACAAGGTGAATATCCCAAGCTTCCATTAAGTAATATACAAACTAGTATGATACAGTAATGGCCTTTAGGGCATATACACTAACAGATCAATAATGGTTGAAACTACTCCTAGCTCCGAGATGAACTTCCTCATCCAGACGGGTTCCTTGGCAGCATCATTTGCAGCAATGTACTCAGCTTCCATCGTGGAGTTTGCAAAGGTATCCTGTTTGGAACTCTTCCAACATACCGCCTCTCCATTGAGGGTAAATACAAACCCTGAGATAGATTTCCTAACATCCTTATCACTCTGGAAGCTCGAATCGGTAAAGGCATCCATTTGGAGATCCCCGTTACAATACACCAAGAACATTTCTTTAGTTCTTCGCAAGTACTTAAGAATGTTCTTCACAGCTGTCCAGTGATTCTCCCCTGGGTTAAATTGAAACCTGCTTACTACACCCAGTGCATAAGCTACATCAGGGCATGTACATAACATCGCATACATTATAGATCCTATGGATGAAGCGTAGGGTATAATGCTCATGCGAGATTTCTCTTCATCAGTCTTTGGGCAAAAGTCCTTGGAGAGAGTGACTCCATGACAAGCGGGTAAGGTACCCCAGTTGGAGTCTTCCATACTAAACCTCTTTAGGATGGTGTTAATGTACCTGGTTTGGGACAATCCTAACAACCTTTTAGATCTATCCCTATAGATCTTCATGCCCAATATGTACGAGGCATCACCCCGGTCCTTCATGGAGAACCTTTGTGATAAGAACGGTTTGACCGATTGTAGCATAGGAACATCGTTTCCTATCAAAAGAATGTCATCCACGTACAATACGAGGAATGTGACAGTACTCCCTACAATTTTCTTATAAACACAAGGTTCATCTGGATTTTTGACGAAATCAAACTCTTTGACGACATCATCAAAACAGAAGTTCCAACTCCGTGATGCCTGCTTCAATCCATAAATGGATTTAAGCAACCTACATGCTTTCCCGCTGCTCCCACTATCAATGAAGCCGTATGGCTGATCCATATAAACGCATTCTTCCAAATCACAATTTAGAAAAGCAGTTTTAACATCCATCTGCCAGATTTCATAGTCGTAGTGAGAAGCAGTAGCAAGTAGGATCCGAATGGATTTAAGCATGGCTACAGGAGAAAAGGTTTCGTCATAGTCCAATCCTGGTCTTTGACGAAATCCTTTCGCTACAAGCCTTACCTTATAGGTCTCCACCTGCCCATCTACACCGATCTCTTTCTTAAAGATCCATTTGCACCCTACGGGTTTTACCCCAGAGGGTACAACTTCCAAAGTCCATACTTTGTTGGTATACATAGACTCCATTTCGGATCTCATGGCATACAGCCACTTCACAGAGTCACCACTCGTGATAGCTTGCTGAAAACTTGTAGGGCCATCATCATCCATGATACAATCTTCTCTATCACCATCAATGAGAAACCCATAGTATCTCTCCGGTGGGCGAGAAGTCCTACCAGATCTACGGAGTGGCTGAGGTTCATAAGATTCTTTTGCAACATCAGGTTCAACCAAGTCGTCATTTGTAACTTGTGTCTCTAGAACCTCTTCTAGATCTACCACATTGCCATTAGTATTATTTGGAAAAATCTCATTTTCTAAAAATGTGGCATGTTGAGAAACAAACACCTTTTGTTCCTCCTTGTGGTATAAAAGATATCCAAACGAATGTTTTGGATATCCCACAAATATACACTTGACCGATCGTGTCTTGAGTTTGTCTGGATTCTGCTTTTTGACAAAAGCCGGACAACCCCAAATCTCAACTCGTTTAAGAGATGGTCTCTTCCCATACCATATCTTATATGGAGTGGTAGACACGGTCTTGGTTGGAACTTTGTTCGACAGAAACGCTGCAGTCTCCAATGCATGCCCCCAAAAGGAGAGAGGTAGCTCAACATCACTCATCATGGATCGTACCATATCTAATAGGGTACGATTCCGCCGCTCTGACACACCGTTGTGCGTTGGTGTGTAAGGGGGAGTGAGCTGAGAGAGAATCCCATTCTCTCTTAGGAAGTTCGAAAACTCTGTACTAAGATCCTCTCCACCTCGATCTGATCGAAGTATCTTGATGCTCATTCTTGTTTGTTTTTCTACTTCAAGTTTGTACTCCTTGAATTTCTCGAAAGCTTCAGACTTATGTTTTAATAAAAACACATGACCAAATCTCGAGAAATCATCAGTAAAAGTTATGAAGTAAGAAAAACCGCCTCTTGCATGTGTAGACATTGGCCCACATACATCACTATGTATGAGTCCCAAGAGCTCTGTAGCTCTTTCTCCGTGTCTAGTAAACGGAGTTTTGGTCATTGTCCCTTTGATACAAGACTGACAAGTCGCATAAGATTTATATTCAAAAGGATTTAAATATCCATCTTTATGAAGCTTGTTTAGTCTTGTTTCGTTAATATGACCAAGTCTACAATGCCAAAGAAAAGTGTCACGACTCGAAGGTACGGAACGTGATTGGCACTTAAATTACGCAACGTCTAAAGGCGTAACTCAATCTAAGTAAGACAAGCCCAGAAATCTATACCATTAAACAAAAAGAGTGAAGGAAAACTTAGCTTAAAATGGAGGTGTAGTATATTAAAGTCACATTTGAGCATTTAAAAACATCAAATTTTCCCGAAAATTTCGGCAGAGTCTCCTTTGTAAATACTGGCCCCCAAACGGGTACAACACATGAAAATACACATAAATAACGAAACAAGGCATCCCCAAGAGGGAGCTAGCTCTTCGCTAATGGCGGAATCACAACCACATGCAATATGTATATCAAAAGAGCGAGATAAGCATCTGAAAGCAAGAAATGAGAAACACAACGTCGGCTCAAGTGAGCATCGACACCAAAATACCACAAATACAAGTCTCACGAGTCTCACCGTCTAGTCCAATATACAAGGGTAGATGGAGTACACTAGATACAAATAATAATACAAGATGGAATAAAAGTATCTTCGCAACCCACCTATGAGCAAACTGCAAATCAATGCAATGAAGCAAAAAGAGGAAGTACGCCCGCCGCTACTGTGTTGACGGGTCAGACCTGCAAGATACTGTGGCACAACGGGGGTGAGTTGCCAACTCGTGAGTAGTAAGAAACATCTAATAAGGCTATCATAAGCATGCACACAAATGCGTCACAGCCTACATATACTAATATGATACGATGTACTAGCATGAATGCAACATAAATGCATAATCAAACACAAAACCTGAACATGTCTGGTATGAGAAAATCTTTATTCTTATCTTAGAAAAACCTCTGTGCAATAAACTGAAACATCACCAATGAAATCAACAGAAAATCCATGTCAAGCATCGACACAATATATACATATCCCAATATCTCAATGTCTCAATATCTCAATGTCTTAATATCTCAATATCTTGGGCTCCGTCAGTCCGGATCAGCCCATATCATCAAATCTCACGACTACGTCGGTATCCTCCAGATATCCGCCGCGTCAGACATCACTGGTAGGTTGTCCGCCCCTGCCAGGCTCATCGTCATCCCCATAAAAACACTCTCGCCCCGGGGTACCATACCGGGTCCACCATATACCCGAGACGGTTCATCCTACTCCTCGAATCGGGTCTCGAAAACCAACAGAAATCAGGAAAACTCATGGTGGACGACACATACATCATATCATGAGAAAACCGCAACTTGCATTTTTAAAATGATAATTAGCTCATAAAATCCTTGCGGTTTTTCCCAAAATCCAGGAATCTTATAAATTCCGAAATCTCCTAGAAAATCACAATATATGAACATGTCGGCGATGATGAATGGCTATGGTATCAATAATATGAAATACGGTGTGTGACTAGAAAACTATGCATGAACGATGGTGCAATGAGGTATATACATATGATTATCAATCCAACGTATCCAATCCTGATGAGATGAATATACAACTACAAGTCTACATATCATATATGATGCAAATGCACAGGTATCGATTTTAAGCAAGTTCTATGGTGTTCGTGACATAGCAATTACCAATGGCGTGTGTGTTCGCATGAATAGTGCACGTACGGCATGAACCAATGGTAATGGTGCAAGTGTCCTAAGGAATAACATCGTAATTAAGAATATGAATATGCCATAATATGGATGATTTGAGACTACGCATATAGATGCAAGAACTACTCATCATTGCTAATTATCGGGCACCCCGCGCCATCCTGACGATCCCCCCATAGATGTGTACATCTACTCACCGGGACGCCAAGGCTAATCTGATTTGATCTCAGCCTTTCCTTTCCGCACCACATCCGACGCCTCTGCACCCGATCCTAGGATCGGACACAAGTAAATAAGAGGATAGATATGTAAATAATCGCGAAAACAAACGATACAAGACAACCAACGCGCACTAACTGGACGCGCACGCACTTGGTGCACAAAACGCGCTCGTGACAACGCCACAAACCACAATTAGGGTCGCTATACGTGGCAACTACCAAGCCTAGAACCCAATCGCGCATTCATGACACATTAAATATTTTAGGGAATAGGTAGTAAATCATCAAAACCTCAAACTTAATTAAAATCGATTTATTCCAATTATTACATCTATTAAGTCATTTCATAATTATATTATATTATTTTATTTTATTTAACTTTCCCCCCTAGAATTCTCTAGAATTATGGAGACAAAATGAGAGACAGAGAATATGTTACACTCTTAGTATTAAGTGGTCATGGTTCACTAATATATGATTAACCCATTGTCATTTGTAATTAACACTAATTAAATGTATAAGTGAAATCTTAAAACAATATTTAAAAATAATTAATTTAGGAAAAATATTTAAGAAAACTAGAAATTTGTAAGTGACTAATTAAATACAAAATACTAGCAATTACATAGCTAGAATATGTATAATTAAATCTATGCGGAAAAATAATTATATCTTGGTTTTTACGGAAAACACGTATTATCAATAATTAATACACAATTAACCTAATCGAATTTTCAGAACGTTGCAAAAAGCTTCATTTATATCTGAAAATTTTCTTTTATTTGTGTGTTGTATGTTGAAAACTGTGTGTTGATTTAGGACGTATATCCCATTATTAAGTGTACCAAAACCAATCAACTCTTGATTCAATTTAATGTTCATAACATTATGCTGTAATACAAAATGATATCCTTCATTGTCTTATAAAGAAACGGATATTATATTATAAAGCATGCTAGGTACAAAATAACATGGGTTCAAAATCAATATACAACCCGACGGCAACCCTAGGTGATACTCTCCCACTGAAACTGCATGTACATTGGAACCATTCCCAACTCGGAGAGTTTGATTACCGGTATTCAAAACTCTGCTATTTCTCAAGCCCTGCACAGAATTGCAGATATGAGAACCTGAACCGGTATCCAATAACTAGGAGGCAGAGTTTATAGAAAAACAGTTTTCAGTCACGAACACACCTGAAGCAGAAGCATCACCATGCTTCTTTTTCTTGAGATCAAGGTAATCAGTACAATTCCGCTTCCAGTGCCCCGTCTTCTTGCAGTGGAAACATTCTCCTTTTCCCGACTTCTCAACCTTGGATTTGTCTCTCGCTTGTGCCTTTTTGATTCCACCTCTCGGTTTGGTGGGTTTCTTCTTATTCCTTCCCTTAGCCTTGGCCTTTGGGACGGAAGAGGAAAATTGCCCAACAATCAGAGAGGGAGACTTTGCCTTGAGCGTGCTCTCCGCACTTCTCAACATATTGAGAAGTTCGGGTAGTGACTTCTCCATGTTATGCATGTTGAAGTTCACTATGAATGGAGCAAAGGCAGGGGGAAGAGACTGTAGAACAATATCAATAAACTGTTCGTTCTCCATTGTCCATCCGAGGCCCTCACGATCTTCAATAAGAGATATCATCTTCAAAACGTGATCGCCTACTGGTGTGCCAGGAGCCATCCACATCTGAAACAACTTTCGAGATGCTTCGTATCGTAGGGTCCGAGATTGCTCCCCATACAAATCTTTTGTATGGAGAAAGATGGATTGAACATCCATCTGCTCATGCTGCTTTTGATGTGTATTATCCATCGATGCAAGCGTGAGGCATTTGGTAGTGGCACAGTCAATATCCTACGATTTACGGATCTCCCTATCCGCAACAGAAGATTCAGGGCCTTGGCTGGGAGGGGCTGAGGCAGTGAGGACATATGATACCTTATCATATGTGAGAGGAATGTTAATGTTTCTCATCCAGTCTTTATAGTTCGGTCCGGTTAGCTTATTTTTCTCTAACAAAAGCTTAAGTCCATTCATGGTTATCTGCCATTAGGAAAGTGAAACGAATACACTCAGCGAAAGCTCTTGCAAAGATCAGATTGGTTATTATCTTATCTAATCGATGTCTCCCACTGCTTTTATCAAATTTTCCTTCAAACCTTAAAAAGAAAATTAGCCAGGATTAATTACATTCTACAACTTCGCTAACCGTTCAGCCAGAACAGTGTTGGTATTTTGAGTGAGGTCCCCATGCTTTCGTACAAACCTAATTAAAATAAACCTCGTTTTCCCAGAGGCTTAGCCCCGTTGACACCTTTCTAGAAACCTAATGGGTTAGCTAATTGTAAAGTGCAAAACTCTCCTGGGAGCAACTCTTGATCAAAGTGGGATCGGGATCCTACTATCATATAGAAGGTATGCAATCTCATTACAAATTTCAACTCTTGAAACTCCCGATATGGTTTTTACCCCTAGCACTCACGACCTTGACTATGATCAACATATCATAAGCACTAGTTAAGTTCTACCCGTCATTTCATGATTAATTAGACCCACCTACATGACCCTTGGCTATGGTCAACATAATCATGTGACTGTCCCAATTAATCGTATCATATGATGTGTAGGAAGACATCACTTAGCTACCGTACACTACGCCTTGGCTATAGTCAACATACGTAGCACGAATACTAAGTACTCTACTTCTTAAAATGACGGAGGGCTGCGAATTGTTTTTAAGAAAACCTTTAAAGCTTTTAAACTTGATATCGTTGTAGAATCTAATGGTTTTAAAAGGAGTGGCTTAAGCTCCGCACTTTGAAAACTTGATTTTTCATAAAAAGCCGAGTAGGATTCAAATCCGATTCTACAACATCTTTTAGGTTTCTTTTTCTTTACATTAATCTCATTAATATAGTCCCATCATTTAAGTCCTTAAGCCATCACAGGAAAGAAACGAAAATAGAACGTACTCTTATGCTATCCGCATTCGCCACAGTGTCCCGTTATGTACCGTTAGGTTACATAACTAACGACATAGCGGGGAGGGACTAGCGCGGATGCAAAACATAAGCAATGTTTATTATATATCATATATATAATACACCATTCGTCTCAGCATATAAAGTGATCACATCACAGAATATCAATAGCAGAAGCACATATATGAAAATATAGGATATGCTAGGTGGTCCGTATTTTGTATTTAGCCAACAATAGAAAATACGGATTCCACGGTAGCGATGAATTGCCAAGCCCACACTGTCACGACCCAAATTTGGCCCGTAACCGGCACTTAAACTACGTAACGTCTAAAGGCGTACGCAACTTAAGTAAGCCGAAACCCAGAAATCTAAACCACCCAAAACTGGATCAACGGAGAAAACATTGTTTTAAACATTCGGAATTTTTTCAAGTAAAAATCTTTAAGTTTAGTTTTCGTTTCTTAAATATTTCGGCAGCACCTCCTTTGTAAAAACTAACCCCGAAAAAGGGTACAACATAGATAATAATAAAAGCATCCCAAACGGGAGCAAATCACGCCCAACGGCGGAGACAACCACCACAACATATATACGACGCCGAAGCGAAGAAATATAAAAGGAAACTGCATAAAGAAGTAAAACTTTTCAACAAAAACCGGCTCCCACGAGCACGGCACCCAAAGTCACCACAAAATATAACACTAAATCCTCACAAGTCGTCTCTAAGTCATATACAACATAGTGGTAGATGGAGAATACTAGATCCAACAAAAAAATATACAAAGTACAAACAGATAACCGCAACCCACCTAAAAGCAAGGCTTCATAGCCAACCGTAGCGGTATCCGCAAAAGTAGAGATGAAAAGATGCCCTGCCGCGACTACTCAGAGGGTAAGTCCTGCACAACACTGTGGCACAACGGGGGTGAGTTGCCAACTCATGAATAGTAACTAACATCATACAGTAATCGCAAGTATGCACGAACAGCGATCTATCTATCACAAGTAATCCGATAGCATAAGTATGATAGGTGAATATGCAACAATCATGTAAAGGTACATCATCAGGGAACTACAACTATATGAAAAAATGCATATCAAAATAATCCTGAGTGTGGGATGATATAATATAAAATCTCATGCAAAAATCATCAGCATGGAAAAACACCAGTGTCCCTCACTGACACATCAAATCCCAAATCCTCAGGCACCGCATCCTAAGATCGGCCCTCAAATCCTGTATGTCTCACGAAAACCTAAGTGTCAAACACCGACACTCGAACATCATGAAACCCGTGTCTAGCATCGACACGTAAATCCTCATAACTCAGGCGCTGTCACCATGACTAGCCCTGACGATATGTCATACCTCACTCCGGTCGGTATCCCCATGATAACCGCCGAGTCCAAATACAATCACCGGTAGGTAGTGGTCCTACCGTCAGGTTTATCGTCTACACCACGAAATCACCACTCACCCCGGGATACCATACCGGGTCCACCATGTTCCCGCAGACGGTGCATCCCGCTCCTCGAATCGGGTATCACAAGCCAAATCTCAGAACCGAGAAATCACATGGTGGACGCATCAAATATCATATCGAGAGAAACCGGGTTTTCAAACAATACAAAGTTTTCTTGAAAATATCCCCCACGGTTCTCAAATCCATAAATCATATGAAATCCATATCTCAATGCGTAAAATCCATATAAAACTGATATATGCAACATAAAACATCAATTTGAGCATATAAAGGGAAAACCGCTCTTTAAATTGAATCTAGCTTTAAAAACATATCATGCGGTTCCCAATTCCTTCGAAAATAAATGCAGTATCATATGAAGTGTACATGTAAGTGTAGCAGGGTTTAAGTATCCACATGTAATAAAGTACGAGGGTGTACATGTCAATATGTATGCATGATGTATAGGTAATTATAACAAGATATAAGTGAAGTGGAATAAGGTTCACTACCTTAACTATTCCTGCCCAATGCAATATCAAGTATGTATGTGTCCACAGCATTTCATATGCACAATAGAATATGAGTTACTACTCTAATCATTCCTATCCACTATCATATCACATATGTAGGTGTTTGTGCGTGTCATGGCAATTACAGACGGTGTGGGTGTAGCATACAATTTAGTGCTCGTGCAACATGAACCGTCAGTAATGTGTTATATCTAAAAGTACGAGTCAAGTACAACAGATAATGCTATGCAATGACATTCATATGAAAGTAACTAATATGCAAATACATGCAGCTATCATATCATATTCGCCCCGACGCATAACGCCATACGGGCGATTTCCCCGTAGATGTTAAATCTACTCACCGATGGTCTCGAGCTAAGAAAATCCGACCACCTGCTTCCCCTTGTCCGCAGCACCCGAAGTCCCTGCTTGCGAACCTAAAATTTCATAAATACAACACATAAGCTAAATATCCTATAATGACGGAAAGACAACGAAACACGACGAAAACGCCCGGAAAATTACACTGCGCGCTTAGCGCATCTATCGCGCACGATACCGGCCAAAACCCTAATTAGGGTCGCTAAACTATAAAACCCAAGTCTGGACCCCGATCGTCCCGATCGCGCAACACAACACAAAAATTACGAGGAATACACTGGATATAACCTCGCAACTACCAAACGAACCCTACGTCGGAAAACCCCGAAATCTAGTAAGCAACCTATCGCAATATATCGCACTAGATTCAAGATAACACAAATATAACAATTACAAATATCTTAAAATAGCTTAACTAAGCTATCTAAACCAATCCTATATTTTTTACACTCGCTAATTATGTTTTAGCAAAAATCTAGTAAGCAATTTTGCTTAATTAAACAAAATGCTTATTAGCAAATTTTAACACTTTCTACTAGCTTATTCTTTTCCAAAACACAATTTAACACTTGAATTAAACACTAATCACTTAATCAAAATTTAACCCTAACATGAATTTCTTAAACCAAATATAATGAATTAATCATGATTTAAATGCTAAACTAAGCACTTAACTAGTTAACTAAATTAGCTAGTTAAAGATTAAAGCAATTAATTATGGATTAAGCTAAGAAATTATACCTCCTCAAGAACACCAAAAAGAACTTAGATCCATCACTTTAGCCTCCAAAACTCAAGCTTTGAAGAAGATCCATGAAGGATTAGTGAAGGAAAAAGGTTTAATATTTATATAGGAATTTTTGGATTTATTTTTGGATATCTTTTTGTGTTTTTGAAAGGAAATGAGAGAGAAATGAGCTTGGAATTATTTTGGACAGAAATGGGTGAGTTAGGGTCGGCCAAGGTGAGTGGGGGGTATTTTTGTGAATTTTGGGTGAAGAAATTGCTAGGAAAATGAGTAATAAAAGCTAATAAATGAATTTTCCCACCTTTTCACCTTTTCTTTTATTTTTAAAATAATTCCTTTTGCACTCCAAAAATATCTAGATATTTAAAAAGAAGTTTCTAAAATAATTCTAGATGAAACCCCTCCTATCGCTCACTGCCTCCATGTGATTCGGGACTGTACCCAAAATCCACCTGTTTGCACGACTCAGTAGAGCCATGGTAGGGAGGAAATTAAAGCACAGCGGGAATCACACAAGACACTATGATGATCTCGGGTCTACAGACTAACCTGTACAAGTGTCACCAGAGAACTGCTATCTGACAATAGCTATATTTACCATCTAGGAGTTCTCAGCGAGTCATGTTTGCCGTACCCATTCTCCAATGAGCACCTGTGTACAATCTTTGATGTCAAACACTAATGGTTGTGGGATCAACCATCGTCCCCAGGGTCAAGAAACGTACACACTAGTATACTCTGGTAATATCGATGCCCTGTTTCGATATACCCTCGACTAGGAACTAAATAAGGAATATGCTTTTAGACTGCCCAGGCCCACTAGTATGATCTACATCATAATCCTGGTAGTCAAGCATAATACTAAGGGCTTCATCAACATGTATATAAGATATGAAATACAACACATCATACGTTAAGATGAATATAAACCAGATAGCATACTATTATTTCAAGCAAAGATTGTTTTTGTACATATGCTGTTAGGTTTGTCTAGCACCATGCCTAGGGTTTGGCTTGCATCAAACATGCTATAACAAAAATTTTAGGGGTGCTAAGAAAAACCGACCATGAATCGAACTAGAAAATTAGGGTAACAAGAACTAGTATCACATACTACCAAGTGACTAACACTAAGAGGAGAGAAATACAACCTTTGTAGACCTCCTCCTTGTGGATCCTTGGATCAACTTGGAGTTTCAACCGGTTCCCTTGAGTCCTTCGTAGTCCACGACGATCCACCACAGAGTCCCTTGGCTCAAGCTCCTTGCTTCACTTGATCTAAATGGAAGTGGAGCAAACAACCTACACTAGTGGGCTAGACTAATATAGATTGGTGATTTAGGTTGTGTTCTCACTTAAAAAAACCTTTCGTTTTGGTGTTCTTCACTGAATTGAAAAAAGCTAGAGAGCTTGAATGAGGAAGATTGAGGAGGAGATGGCTATGCTTAACTCTTGTGAGAATTATCAACATATTCAAGACAGAGAGAGAAAAAGGGTTATCTCATCACAAACCATGGTTACAAAATATCTAGATATTTTTATACTTGAGTTAAGAAAAACAATGGGCAACATAAAACCATGGGAGATAAAACCATGGTTTTGACTGTAGTCAACACAAAAGAAGAGTGTAGAAAATCAACCATGATTTTATTCCCATTTTGTTTTTCTCAATAATCAAAATATATAAATATATTACCATGTCAGTCTTGCATTGCCATCACCAATGTATCATCAACCATGACACATGTATGCATGCATGTGTGCATCCATGTCAATATATGCATACACCCATGCATGCATGATAAAGAAATAGGTTTTAATAAATGAGCTAATGGACTTAATATTAAATCAACACTTGATTTAATAACCCGATCATATCACATATGACCCGTCCAATAGTAAACCCTCGATTAGAATACGGTATCAAATACACGCATTTAATCGAACTCCCGCGCATATCCCATATGCACCCCCACATCATTTCTCCTGAGCTAGGAAACCCCTCTGTGGGACTCTAAGACTCGTCAATACGCTAGCAGTAGGCTGTAATCATATCACATACCCACAAACTGTCAGCGGCACTAGCTGTATGTAACGGCTCCCAGGTATTGAGCGATCAGAAGAAAAACAAGCGAACCTGTCAAAACTCCCGTCGAGCCAACTGGCAACACTTACCGTACAGTCCGGTCTCTTCGTCAGATATGCTGCATATCGAGTTTAGGGATGGTATCGTCGAACCAAATAACTCAATAAGTCATGCCGGTATATGGCCTATAACAGATAGAGAAACTATTGATAACACTTATCAGTAAATCTCATCAGCCCTGGCCAGGGACTTCCTGTTATAGCCAATCGAGCATGGCGCAACATCAACCCCCAATACCGGGAGAGACGAAACCCCTCTTATCGCTCATTGCTTCCATGTGCCTCAGGACTGTACCCAAAATCCACCTGTTTGCACGACTCAGTAGAGCCGTGGTAGGGTGGAGCTTAAAGTACAGTGGGAGGACACACAAGACTCTATGACGATCTCGGGTCTACATACTAACCTGTACCAGTGTTACCTGAGAACTGCTATCCGATGATAGATATAATACCACATAGGAGTTCTCGGCAAGTCCGTTCAGTGTACCCAGTCTCCACTGAGCACCCGTATACAATATTTGGTGTCACCACACAAATGGATATGGGATCATCCGTCACCCATCATATGGGTCAAGAAACGTATACTCTAGTCTACTCTGGAATATCGATACCCCATCTCGATACACCCACGACTAGGAACATTTCAAGGATATGCCTATAAACCACATATGTCCTACTAGTATGATCTGCATCATAATCCCAGTAGTCAAGCAAATAACCTAAGGGCTTTATCAACATGTACTGAATGAGTAATATGCATGATCAAGTGAACATGTCAAGATAAAGAACAACCAGATAGCATATTATCATGTCGAACAAGAATCTCATCTGAATATATATATATATATATATACATCCACTATCATATAATGGCTTCTACGGCATATATATATCCAACAATCTTCCACTTGCACTATGGCCAATTATTGGCGTATCTCATACCCAACATCTCTAAAAGTCGCTCATGCTACGGTAGAGGGAGGTCCTTGGTGAGTGGATCCGCGGTGTTATTCTTTGTATCTACTCTCCGAATCTCGATCTCGCAGCTGTAGGGTGTTTTTCGTCACCCCATTGGGATGGGAATACGCGCGCGCTTGTCAGGCGTACTACAGATTCCTCCTGTCTGGGGTAGGCCGGGGTTTATTGATTATGGGGATCCGAATCTCCGGCTGCCGCGGACTAAGCTGCCGTTAATTACCCCTCGCCTTTGGGGCGAGGGAACCTCCGATTAACGGGTTAAACTGGTCATGCGAACTCAATGTGCGGTGTGCGTGTGTTGAGTTTTTAAAAGGGTTTTGGATATATCGGGAGCCACAAAGAGTTTCTAAGGGGGTCCCGCTACCCGGATAGCGCGGTGGGGGTCAAGGGGGCTAGCAGCCACGTTGCGGGGTGCTGGGCAGCGCCCTGTTAGAAATTTTTTTTCTAACAGGGGCAGTGTCGTGGAGTATGTGTGTGTGTACATATGTATACATATGCATATATATATATATATATGTATATAAATATATAAAAAAAAAGGGGAAAAGGCATCCAAAGGATGCGTGGGGCCAGCGCCTTGGGCGCTATGCGCCTAGGTGGTATGCTCTCAGGCGCTAGAGTGCCACGTGTCGGCACGTGGGCGCTCTGTGCTTGAGTGCGGGGCGCTGTAGCGCAAGCGCGCCACGTGGGCGCTTTGCGCTTCAGCGCCTGACGCTCGAGCGCAAGTGCACCACGTGTCGGCACGGGGGCGACATGCGCTTGAGCGCTGGGTGCTTGAGCGCAAGCGCGCCACGTGTCGGCACGGGGGCGACTTGCGCCAGAGCGCTGTGCGCTTGAGCGTAAGCACGCCACGTGTCGGCACGGGGGCGACTTGCGCCACTGTGTGCTTGAGCGCAAGCGCGCCACGTGTCGGCACTGGGGAGACTTGCGCGCCATGTGTCAGCACTGGGGCGACTTACGCTCGAGCGCTTGCGCTTGAGCGCAAACACTCTACGTGTCGGCACGTGGGCGCTTTGAGCTCGAGCGCAAGGCGCTGTTGTGCAAGCGCCCCACGTGTCAGCACGTGGGCGCTTTGCGCTTGAGCGCTGAGCGCTAGAGCGCAAGCGTGCCACGTGTTGTCACGTGGGCGCTCTGCGCTTGAGCGCCGGCGAGGAAAAGAGGCTTTTAGCCTAAAAAGATTCTCGGAAGAGAAATCAGAGTGGAGTTGGACTCCTAAGTGTGTTTTTGGGGTTAATGGAAGGGGTTCTTCATCTTCCTCCTCTATTAGCTGGGTCTTGAAGATCAAGAGATGTGAGATCTCAAAATCTCTCCTTTTAGGGATATAAAGACAGATCCAAGTTCCCCTTTGTGGGTTTGGTGGTGAAAAACCATCTTGTTTTTGAAAAGGAAGAGTAAAACTCTTGATTTAATTCAAAAGAAAGAAGAAGATTTGAGACCTTCAGAAAAGGGAAAGAAATACAAACCCTAGGTTTTTTTTGATAGAATGAAAGTTATTCTTTTATTCATCAGCATGTTGCCTTTTATAGGCTTACATATTTATATATAGCCCCTTGGGCTTTGCAAAATGGCATTTTGCCAATTTCATGGCTCATGTGCCATTTCATTTTTGCACATAAGCCATGGGCTTACAAAATATTGGATTTATGCCCATTTTGCATACATTCATGTATAAAAAATTACATAAAAAATTATTTATTACATGATTTTGTTGTTGGCATGGGGAGGCTGGCCGCGGGCTCGGCTTGGGCATGGGCCCGCTTGACCTGGGCTTGGGCCCACCTGGCTTGGGGTTGACCTTGACTTTGACTTGGTCAACCGGGGTGTAAATTTTTATCCCAACAAATTGCCCCCCATCAATAAATGAACACCACATATGTGAGTCGTGTGCATGAAATTGATGGAGCTTGAAGTTGTACTTCGAGGTGGAACATCATTCCAGGGGCGGAGCATCATCCCGGGGAGCATGATTCCTAGGGATCTGAGCATCATTCTGATTTGCGGAGCATAATTCCGAGGTCGGAGCATCATTCCGAAGAGTTGAAGCATAATTCCGAAGAGTAGAGGCATGATTCCAAGGATCGGAGCATCATTCCGAAGAGCGGAGCATCATTCCTGGGATCGGAGCATCGTTCCGATGAACGGAGCATGATTCCAAGGATCGGAGCATCATTTCGATGAGCGGAGCATCATTCCAGGGACCAGAGCATAATTCCAATGAGCGGAGCATGATTCGAAGGATCGGAGCATCATTCCGAAGAGCGGAGCATGATTCCAAGGATCGGAGCATCATTCCGATGACCGGAGCATGATTCCAGGGATCAGAGCATCATTCCGAAGAGCGGAGCATGATTCCAGGGATCGGAGCATCATTCCGAAGAGCGGAGCATGATTCCAGGGATCGGAGCATCATTCCGTTGAGCGGAGCATGATTCCAGGGATCGGAGCATCATTCCGATGAGCGGAGCATCATTCCAGGGATCGGAGCATCATTCCGATGAGCGGAGCATGATTCCAAGGATCGGAGCATCATTCCGAAGAGCGGAGCATGATTCCGAGGATCGGAGCATCATTCCGAAGAGCGGAGCATGATTCCAAGGATCCGAGCATCATTCCGAAGAGCGGAGCATGATTCCAAGGATCGGAGCATCATTCCGAAGAGCGGAGCATGGTTCCAGGGATCGGAGCATCATTCCGAAGCGCGGAGCATGATTCCGAGGATCGGAGCATCATTCCGAAGAGCGGAGCATGATTCCAAGGATCGGAGCATCATTCCGAAGAGCGGAGCATCATTCCAGAGGGATCGGAGTATCATTCCGAAGAGTGGAGCATGGTTCCAGGGATCGGAGCATCATTCCGAAGAGCGGAGCATCATTCCAGAGGGATCGGAGCATCATTCCGAAGAGCGGAGCATCATTCCAGAGGGATCGGAGCATCATTCTGAAGATCGGAGCATCATTCCAGAGGGAGCGGAGCATCATTCCGAAGAGCGGAGCATCATTCCAGAGGGATCGGAGCATCATTCCGAAGAGCGGCAGACATCCTGACCGAAGCATAATTTTGATGCAGAGGTTGATTCCCATGTGAAGCATAATTCCGACGGGGAAGGCAAATACTCCGAGGCGAATCATGATTTCGACACGGGGTACATTCTGAGACGGAGTATGATTCCGGCGCAGAGCTTGTTGGCTGAGTTGATTCCGAGAAGAAGCATAATTTCGACAGGGAAGGTAGGTACACCGAGGCGAAGCATGATTTCGACACGGGGTGCACATCCTGAGACAAAGCTTGATTTCGACGCAGAGCTGGTTGGTTGATTTGATTCCGAGGTGGAGCATAATTCTGGCATGAAAGGTAGATATCCGGAGGCGAAGCATGATTTCGACACGGGGTAAATTCTGGGACGGAGCATGATTCCGCCGCAGAGGTTGTTGGTTTGATTTGATTTAGGTTGACATAAGCATCGCTACACTGGAATATGGTACCAGGAGCGAATCAACATTTGCCATGAGTGGATTTGAGGATTTGGCTTTGGTTTGGCATCTGCATTGCTGCACTGGAATAATGCCAGGAGCAACTCATCATTTGCCCCGGGAGGGCTTGGAAATTGGTTTTTGCTTGGCATCAGTATCGCTACGCTGGAATATGGTACCAGGAGCGAATCATCATTTGCGTTTGCTTATTAGGAAACGATAGCTTAGGATACAGGTTTAGATCCCTATCACCTAAGACTTTTCAATTTTGTGAACCGTAAGGGTCTCACAAAGCATTTTCTCCTTGCGGGTCGTAAGGATCCCGTAAGTGTATTTTCTCCTTACGGGTCGTAAGGATCCCGTAAGTGTATTTTCTCCTTGGGAGTCGTGGGGACTCCCAATTGTGTTTCTTCTTTGTGAGTCGTAAGGATCTCACGCGGGAATTTTCTCCTCACAAAGTCGAGAGGACTTTGTGAGTGCATTTCATCTCTTTCTTACGAGTTTGCGCCCTTTCGGGTTTTCACAAACTCGCCGACAGTCCTGCTGTTTTTACTCACGGAGCCCTTTTGGGTTTTCATCCGTGCCCATTTTGCTTGTGGACATACCTTTATTTTTATTTTTATTTTATTATTATTTTTGGAGAGATTGGGATTGTTTTACGCCCGTGGATTGTATACGGTTTTGCAGGATGTATGATCCAGACCGTAGTGCTATAAAATTTTTTGGGACTTTGTTGGCGTCTGCATCGCTGCACTGGAATATGGTACCAGGAGCGACTCATCATTCGCCGCTTGGGGTATGGGGCGTGGAATTTGGTTGGCGTCTGCATCGCTGCACTGGAATATGGTACCAGGAGCGACTCATCATTCGCCATTGGGGTATGGGATTTGGAATTTGGTTGGCGTCTGCATCGCTGCACTGGAATATGGTACCAGGAGCGGCTCATCATTCACCACTTGGGAATTGGGGAGCGATGGCTTAGGAGAAAGGTTTGGATCCCTATCGCCTAAGTCTTTTCAATTTTATGGGCCGTAAGGGTCCCATAAAGAATTTTCTCCCTACGAGTCGTAAGGATCCCGTAGGTACATTTTCTCCTTAGGAGTCGTGAGGACCCCCGAGTGTGTTCTTCCTTTGTGAGTCGTAAGGATCCCACAAAGGCTTCTTCTCCTCATGTATCGTGAGGACACATGAGTGGGTCTTCTCAATGGAGCTTAATTCCGAAGGCGGAGACCTGCCGCGTAACTGGTGGTTGCGGTGGGGAATGGGTATGCTGAGAATTATTTGAGCCCGTGGATTGTATACGGCAGTCAATTTGGGGACTAGCCGTAGGGCCGGAAGAATTTTGAGAAATTGGATTTTGGTTGGCGTCTGCATTGCTGCACTGGAATATGGTACCAGGAGCGACTCATCATTCGCCGTTTTTTTTTTCTTTTCTCCTTTTTTGTTGGTTTTTTTTACCGCCATTGCTCTATCATTTCAGCTTTTCTTATCGCGAAGATCGCGATTGCCCCATCATTTCGGCTATTTATTCGCGGTTGCCCTATCATTTTGGCTTTATTTTACTCGCTGATTTTTATTGCGAGTTGCCCCATCATTTCGGCTTTTCTTTATTTTTCTTTTATTTACACAATTTTTTTTTACACATATATATATTTTTTTACATTCCCGGTTTAACGACTTAGAGGTCGATGGTTCCCAGTTTAATGACATGGTGGTCAATTGTTCCCAGTTTAATGATGTGGTGGTCGATTGTTTTCAGAGAAAGGCAGATGTCTGAGAGAATCAGTTTCACGAAGAACTTCGGTCTCCGTTTGTATGAAATTGGCGGTCGCATCTTGACTGTTTACTAACACGCCTTTGGACAGTTCTAACTCTCCTGCCTTGTAATGCTTTTCAACCCAATCTTTGAAGACGAAGCAGTCTTCAATGGCATGACCTATCAATCTGTGATAGGGGCAGTATTTGGGGTCGTCGGTCATATTCGCATCCTGCGGTCTTTTTGACTCTAGCAGTTGTAGACTGTTCTTCAGGGCGTCTTTGAATATTTTACGGATCTTGTCCCTTCTGAAGGAATAGACCTTATCCAGATTCTCTTTTAGTGGAGATTATCCTCCCTCTCCGAACACTGGCTTCTGAGGCTGGTTGGCGCTACGCCTGCTCATCCCTTGCTTATTTCGGTTAGCCGAAATGTTGAAAGATCCAGAATCATCGGAGTTTCCTCTTTTGCGATTATCGTCCTTTCGGTTTCTCCAGGACCTATTGTTATTTTGGGAATCCGAGGAGGACTTCTGCTTTGAGCGCTCCAGCATCTGGACTTTCCTGGTCAGCTCTTGGAATGTTTTGAGACCCGCGGTGCATAGAAATGAGGCCATCCAATTTTTGAGATTTCCGATGAGGAGACCGACAGATTGGTCCTGCTCTATCGGCGGTTCACATTTGACGGAGAGATTGGGCCATCGGGTTATAAAATCCGTGCTGCTTTCGTTGTTCTTGGGCTTGGTCCTTACGAGCTCGGCAATGGTGATCTTATCGCTGACGCTCATGAATCTTTGTCGAAATAAAGATTCCATTTGGACGAAAGTAGTAACGGAGCCATCCGGTATGCTCGCGTACCAGTCGAAAGCAACATCGGTCAAGCTATTAACGAACTGGCGGAGGAGAAGCGCATCATTGCCCCCAGTATTCCCGCATGAGGCTTTGAAGTGGGAGATGTGTTGATTCGCATTTCCCGTCCCATCGAATCTTCCAAATTTAGGGATGACATAGCCGCTAGGAAACTCTACCAGATCATACTAAGCAGGATATGGTCTCCCACTACTGCTGATATCTTTTTGCGCTTCGGCTTCGGCCACCAATTTTTGACTTTGCTGGTAACCAAATCCATAATTTGATCTTGAGTTAGCGGGCTACTGTCATCGGTAGCCAAGACATTTCCCGAGATAGGATGCGATTGATTTTCATGTGGTTCGCCCACTTTTGGATTTGAGGGAATAGGCATCGGCTGCTTTGGGACACCATTTCCCGGTTCATGAGAGCCCTGCGCCGGATTGGGCGGCTGAGAGGCAAGTTGGGCCGTAAGCCGTAAGACGACATTTTTCAAGTCATCGATCTTTGAGTAGAGCTTGGCCATCTCCTTGTCTTTGCTTCTGAGCTTCTTTCGGAGCTCTTGGAGAAGTTGCTGCTCTGCGGCCTTAGGAAGGAAAGTTGGCCCACCTTCGCTTTCCGAGCCTAACTCCTCATGAATTGAGGGCTCTCTCTGCCTATCAGCCTCATCGAGAGGGTTTTCATCATCCAGCGGAGGCGGCTGTTCTTGGGAAGTGGCAACTACATTCAAGCCAGATTGGATTTGAGAAGTGGTGGCCCCGTCGTTGCTCTTGCTGCGCGTGCCCACCACGCAGACAGTGTGGATAACACATTCAGCCATCCCCTCATCTTTGGCGGGGTAACCCTGTTCCTCGAACCTCATGAGGTTCATCCTAGCATGAGTCCTAGCCCTTTTGTTGGCTCTATATCTGAGCCTTTTCTGTCTTAGCTTCTCAATTTTAAGGGCTTGGCGGGCATCCATTTCCTGGGAAGCCACCGTGAGTCGATTAGCAGGGAGCTTAGAGAAGACACCCGATCGAGTAGTTGTCGAGGGTACCGCTGGAGCTTGCCTGTGATGCCCCGCTGCCTTGTTGACGTTGATGGCCTTGCCCCCAGCTGGAATGATGGTGAGTCGTTCGGAAACAGATTTGCGTTAGGGTTGGGGCGCCCTCGAGACCACCACATTTGGCCTCTTGCCTTTCGGGGCAGGTTTGACTGTTACCGAAGCTTGAGGAGCTGGGATGGCGTTAGCTGACACGAACAGAATAGAGCCGAATGGTAGCAGCGGCTCTTCCCATTGTCGCCCGAGAGTGGCCGGGAGGACCGTCCGAGAGTCCATCTTCATCGTGTATGAGATGGGAGCTGAGTTCATCTTTGGAGACATCTTTGAGAAGTGATTTCTTGAAAACCTGCATGAAAAAGCATTATTTCAGTATAAATATAGGTATGCATATTGACTGAGTTCGCATGAATGCTTAACCCGAAATATGGGAGGAGAGATAGGTCCCACCGGACGTGCTAGAATCTGTAGGATGTTTTTCGTCACCCCATTGGGATAGGAATACGCGCGCGCTTGTCAGGCGTACTACAGATTCCCCCTTCCTGGGGTAGGCCGGGGTTTATTGATTGTGGGGATCCGAATCTCCGGCAGCCGCGGACTAAGCTGCCGTTAATTACCCCTCGCCTTTGGGGCGAGGGAACCTCCGATTAACGGGTTAAACTGGTCATGCGAACTCAATGTGCGGTGTGCGTGTGTTGTGTTTTTAAAAGGGGTTTTGGAAATATCGGGAGCCACGCAGAGTTTTTATGGGGGTCCCGCTACCCGGATAGCGGGCTGGGGGTCAAGGGGGCGAGCAGCCCCTTGCGGGGTGCGGGGCAGCGCCCCGTTAGAAAAATTTTTTCTAACAGGGGCAGTGTCGTGGAGTATGTGTGTGTGTGCATATGTATACATATGCATATATATATATATGTATATATATATATTAAAAAAGAGGGGGAAAAGGCATCCAAAGGATGCGTGGGGCCAGCGCCATGGGCGCTGTGCGCCCAGGTGCTATGCGCTCAGGCGCTAGCGTGCCACGTGTCGGCACGTGGGCGCTCTGCGCTTGAGTGCAAGGCGCTGTAGCGTAAGCGCGCCACGTGTCGGCATGTGGGCGCTTTGCGCTTCAGCGCCTGATGCTCGAGCGCAAGTGCGCCACGTGTCGGCACGCGAGCGACTTACCCTTGAGCGCAAGTGCGCCACGTGTCGGCACGCGGGCGACTTGCGCCAGAGCGCTGTACGCTTGAGTGCAAGAGCGCCACGTGTCGGCACTGGTGCGACTTGCGCTCGAGCGCTTGCTCTGGAGCGCAAGCGCGCCACGTGTTAGTACTGGGGCGACTTGCGCTCGAGCGCTTGCGTTTGAGCGCAAACGCGCCACGTGTCGGCACGTGGGCGCTTTGCGCTTGAGCGCAAACGCGCCACGTGTCGGCACGTGGGCGCTTTGCTCTCGAGTGCAGGGCGCTGTTGTGCAAGTGCGCCATATGTCGGCACGTGGGCGCTTTGTGCTTGAGCGCAAGCGCGCCATGTGTTGGCACGTGGGCGCTCTGCGCTTGAGCGCCAGCGAGGAAAAGAGGATTTTAGCCTAAAAAGATTCTCGGAAGAGAAATCAGAGTGGAGTTGGACTCCTAAGTTTGTTTTTGGTGTTAATGGAAGGGGTTCTTCTTCTTCCTCCTCTGTTAGCTGGGTCTTGAAGATCAAGAGATGTGAGATCTCAAAATCTCTCCTTTTGGGGATCTAAAGACAGATCCCAGTTCCCCTTTGTGGGTTTGGTGGTGAAAAACTATCTTATTTTTGAAATGGAAGAGTAAAACTCTTGATTTAATTCAAAAGAAACAAGAAGGTTTGAGACCTTCAGAAAAGGGAAAGAAATACAAACCCTAGGTTTTTTTGAGAGAATGAAAGTTATTCTTTTATTCATCATCATGTTGTCTTTTATAGGCTTACATATTTACATATAGCCCCTTGGGCTTTGTAAAATGGCATTTTGCCCATTCCATGCCTCATGTGCCATTTCATTTTTGCACATAAGCCATGGGCTTACAAAATATTGGCTTTATGCCCATTTTGCATACATTCATGTATAAAAATTACACAAAAAATTATTTATTACATGATTTTATTGTTGGCATGGGGAGGCTGGCCGCTGGCTCGGCTTGGGCATGGGCCTGCTTGACCTGGGCTTGGGCCCACCTGGCTTGGGGTTGACCTTGACTTTGACTTGGTCAACCGGGGTGTAAATTTTTACCCCAACAGCGGCCATCAACTATCTCCCGGATCAAACGATATCGCCTCAGGATGTGTCTGGATCGCTGATGGGACCTTGGCTCTTTGGCCAACGCCATAGCCCCATTATTATCATAATACAATGGTATTGGATCATGTAAGTCCACGTTGCCACCCCCGGTTCTTGCGGGGAGACGGAAACGGTATAAAAAACAAATTTTTAGCGCATGAGGCAATATGGACTAACAAAGTCGGGATCTTTTCTAAACTAAACTAGCAAGAAAGCTAAAGATAGTTAGCTACTCGGATAAAAGGTTATACCTAACTTGAACTCCTTCTTCTTGAAACCTTTGTAGGGTTTGATGGTGCTTTTCTCGTCGCCTTCTTCCATCAAAGATGGATCCACCTGAGGGTTCAACCTTCGGGCTCTTTCTCGAACTTTGAGAGAACTAGGATCTTCGGCTTGCTAAACCTCTAACCCTAGAGTGAGTAGAGAGTGGCTTTGGGGTGCTTTTATCTCAAGGAGAGGGATTCTCAATACATGAGAATGATTCTCCTTTGAACTAGAGAAGGAAGAAGAAAAAGAGAGGAGAGAGAAGAGATATGATAGAATGAGCTATTCTTTTCATTTTACAACCATAACTAGAAATGAAAAGAATTATCAAATTAACAATAATAATAAAAATGAAAATAGTTGATGGATGGTTTGGAATGACCATTATCATTACATTCATTAAATGAATTTTGCTAGAATCAAAGAGCATCTTTGATATGTAATGATAATGGTCAAACTTTCAACCATGGTCAACAAGTCAACCTTGGTCAACAAGTCAACAAACCCATCCATAACATAATTTCATTTAATTAATATTGTTAATTGATATATCACAAATTCATTAGGGTTTGGAAAAAGACGACTGTCAACTGTGCATGCGCACCCGTTCCGAAAACCTAATGAAAATCCTCTTCCTCCTCCTCAAACAACTGTGCTTACACACCCGCATTCTTGTTCCGAGGAACATGAACACAATGAGATAAAATCAACCCCAAAACATATACCAGTATCTGACTCAAACCAGAGCCAGCCAGTAATATCCGTCCGGACTCCAAACGTGCACAAGTGCGCGGATGAGAACGAACCCTGTCGCAAAACCATGCGACCTCTACTCTGTTTTGCCCAATGGAGAATAGCCCTCTGTGTGGGACTCTAAAGACTCGACACTACGCTGGCAGTGGGTTTAACCACAGACCGCAAGCGGCACTAGCTGTGCGTAACGGTCCCCAGGTAGATGCCGACAAGAAGACTGACGAGGTGAACCCCATCTGAACTCCTACTGAGTCTGAGTGTGACAGTCTCCGTACAGTCCGGTCTGTTCGTCTGATACATCGCATGGCGGGCCTAGAGGGCGGTAAATGTCAGTCCCCTAATAGCGGTACAAGTCGTGTCGGAGTGAAGCCCAAAACACCCTGAGATAACACTGGAAGCCTACCAGTATATCTCGCTTGCCCTGGCCAGAGACTACTCGTGTAATGGCTCTCCTAGACACAGCGCGATGTCAACCCCCAATATCGGGAGAGACGAATCCTGTCTAACCGTCACTGCCTCCAAGTGCTTCGGGACTGTACCCAACTACTACCTGTTTCCACGACTCCTTTGAGTCGTGGTAGGGTAGTAGTCAAAGTACAGTGGGAACACACTCGAGGCGAAGTGACAGTGCCAAGTCAGCGGACTAAGCTGTACTCATGTCACCTGGGAACTGATAACTGACGATAGGTATAATTCCAACCTGTCAGTTCCCGACGAGTCCTGTCCAGTGTACTCGTAACCCAACGAGCACCCGTATACTATCTCCAGTACGACGTACTGATGGCTGTGGGACAGACCATCTCCCACACTGGGATGAGAAGCGCATACGCTAGTCTACTCCGGAGTATCGATGCCCTGTCTCGATAGTCCTACGACTAGGGACCTGTATAAGGATGTGCTTATAGATTACCCAGCCCCCACTAGTGTGACTACCATCACAACGCTGGTAATCAAGCAAAGATCCCAAGGGCTCCACTAATGTGTATAGGTGATATACTAAAATAAACACAAGTACACATTGAAGTAGAAACAAACCAAGTAGCATACTACTATATTGAGCAAGATTGTTTATACAAGGTGAATATCCCAAGCTTCCATTAAGTAATATACAAACTAGTATGATACAGTAATGGCCTCTACGGCATATACACTAACAATCTTCCACTTGCACTAAGGCCATGTACTGGCGTATCGAAGACCTATCATCTCGATCAGCCGCTCGAACTGAGTCTGGGGTAAGGCCTTGGTGAATGGATCTGCAATGTTTTCTTCTGAAGCAACCCTCCGAACCTCGATCTCCCTGATCAGGTGATACCGCCTCAAGATGTCTCTGGATTTCTGATGGGACCTGGGTTCCTTCGCTAAATCTATAGCCCCGTTGTTGTCGCAATACAGAGGTATTGGATCAACAATGGACGGAACTACCTGAAGTTCTTTCAAGAACTTCCTTATCCAGACAGCTTCTTTTGCGGCAGCAGATGCAGCGATGTATTCCGCTTCCATCGTCGAGTCTGCAACGGTTTCCTGTTTGGAACTCTTCCAACACACCGCCCCTCCATTGAGGGTAAAGACAAAACCCGACATGGACATGGAATCATCCTTGTCACTCTGGAAGCTGGAGTCAGCAAAGGCCTCGATCTGGAGGTCTTTTCCGCCATACACCAAGAACATCTCCTTAGTCCTTCTCAGGTACTTGAGAATGTTCTTCACCGCTATCCAGTGTTTCTCCCCATGGTTTGACTGATACCGGTTTACCACACTCAGTGCATAAGCTACATCCGGTCCGGTACACAACATCGCATACATTATAGAGCCTACCGCAGAAGCGTAGGGTATAATAGACATGCGATCCCTCTCCAAATCAGTCTTGGGAGACATCTCTTTAGAGAGGGTGATCCCGTGACAAGCCGGTAGGTTACCGCGCTTGGAATCTTCCATACTGAATCTTTTCACTATGGTGTCGATGTACCTGGACTGAGAAAGTCCTAATATCCTCTTGGATCTATCACGATGGATCCGGATCCCCAGGATGTATGAGGCATCACCCAGGTCTTTCATGGAGAACCTGTGCGATAAGAACCCCTTGACAGATTGTAGCATAGGAATGTCATTTCCTATTAAGAGAATGTCATCCACGTATAAAACGAGGAATACTACAGTTCTCGCTACAAATCTACTATAGATGCAAGGTTCATCTGGATTTTTGATAAAGCTAAATTCCTTGACCGTCTCATCAAAACAGATGTTCCAACTCCGCGATGCCTGCTTTAGTCCATAGATGGACTTAAGCAACTTGCACACCTTTCCGCTGCTCCCACTCTGAATGAAACCCTCTGGCTGATCCATATAGACACACTCCTCTAAATTTCCATTTAGAAAAGCGGTCTTTACGTCCATCTGCCAAATCTCATAATCGTGGAAGGCAGCAATGGAAAGAAGGATCCGAATGGATTTCAGCATAGCCACTAGAGAAAAGGTTTCGTCATAGTCCAAACCAGGTCTTTGACGAAAACCCTTTGCAACAAGTCTAGTTTTATAGGGCTCAACCTGTCCATCTACACCAATCTTCCTTTTGAAGATCCACTTGCATCCTACGGGTTTTACCCCGTCTGGAGCAATGTCCAATGTCCATACTTTGTTGGTCTACATGGACTCCATTTCGGTCCGCATTGCATCCAGCCATTTTACCGAGTCAATGCTCTGAACGGCCTGCTGGAAGCTAGTAGGCTCATCATAATCTATGATGCAATCCTCTCTATCCCCGTCTATGAGAAAACCGTAGTATCTCTCGGGCGGATGAGACTGCCTACTACTTCTGCGGAGCGGCATAGGAATGTCCTGTTCTTTTGAACCTACTGGCTCTTCCAAGCTTTCAGTAATAGCTTGTGGTTCTGGAATTTCTTCCAGTTCTATTGCGCTCCCACTTATCTGGGTTTCTAAAAACTCAGTTTCCAAGAAGCGGGCATGTTGAGAAACAAGAACTTTTTGTTCCTCTGCGGAATAGAACATATACCCCCTGGAGTTCTTTGGGTATCCCACAAACTTACACTGTACTGAACGTGCCTCGAGCTTGTCCGCATGCTACTTTTTTACAAAAGCTGGACATCCCCATATCTTAAGATACTTAAGACAGGGTTTCTTCCCACTCCACATCTGATATGGGGTGGTAGGCACAGTCTTGGTTGGAGCCTTGTTCAAGAGATATGCAGCTGCTTCTAGTGCATAACCCCAGAAAGATCGCGGTAACTCAGCCTTGCTCATCATGGAACGAACCATATCCAATAGGGTTCGATTCCGTCTCTCCGATACACCGTTATGTTGCGGAGTGTATGGAGGAGTAAGCTGAGAGAGAATTCCATTCTCTTTTAAGTAATTCAGGAACTCGGCACTTAAGTATTCTCCACCTCGATCCGATCTTAGAATCTTGATACTTTTGCCTGTTTGTTTTTCAACTTCATTCTTGTAATCCCGAAATTTCTCAAAGGCCTCGGATTTGTGCTTCATTAAGAAGACATGTCCATACCTAGAGAAATCATCTGTGAAAGTAATGAAGTATGAATAACCGCTTCGCGCATGTGTAGACATCGGACCACACACGTCACTGTGTATGAGTCCTAAGAGCTCGCTCACTCTTTCTCTGTGTCCAGTGAACGGAGTCTTTGTCATCTTTCCCATGAGACAAGATTCACAAGTGGCATAAGACTGATACTCGAACGGATCCAAGTATCCTTCTTTATGTAACTTAGTCAACCGTGTCTCATTGATGTGACCCAGTCTACAATGCCATAAGAAAGCCTGATTTATATCTGGAGACTTTCTTTTGTGTGTATTCTGGACATTGAAAATCTGTGGTTGGTTTAACACGTATATACCATTGCTTAGTGTACCTGACCCAATCAGAACTTGATTAAGGTGAATGTTTACAACATTACTTACAAACGCAAATTCATAACCTTCTTTAGAAACCAAAGATACAGAAATGATACTACAAGTTGCGTTGGGTACAAAAAAGCAATTACGCAAAACCAAAACATGTCCATCTGACATTCCCAGGTGATAGTCCCCCACGGCTTTAGCATCCATGCTAGCTCCGTTTGCAACTCTGAGGGTCATGTCACCTGCCTTCAAAACCCTACGGTTTCTCAACGCCTGCAAAAAATTACAGATATGAGATCCTGATCCGGTATCCAATACCCAGGAAGTAGAGTTTATTGAAAGACAGTTTTCAATAACATACACACCTGAAGCTGAAGCCGCAACCTGCTTCAGTTCCTGTGTCCTGGCCTTCCAAGCCCTGCAATCTTTCTTCCAGTGTCCACTCTTATAACAATAGAAGCATTCTTCCTTTCCCACAAGCTTCCTCGCTACCATTGTTGCCTTTGCCTTTCCCTTCGTATCCACTTTACTAACACCGCCCCTTGGTTTGGCGGAGGCTTTCCTCTTCTCTCCCTTGGCTTTTGCCTTGGACCTAGAAGAAGAAGATCTTCCTATAAACAAAGTGGATGTTTCCCTATTTTTCTGTAGGGTGCCCTCTGCGCTCCTCGGCATGTTGAGGAGTTCTGAAAGTTCAACCTCTTTTTCTTGTAAGTTGAAGTTCAGTATAAACTGGGCGTAAGTGGAAGGAAGGGACTGGAGAATCAAGTCCGTATAGAGCTCATTCTCCAACGTGGTTCCAAGTTCCGCGAGCTCCTCAATGAAGCCAATCATCTTAAGCACGTGTTCCGCTACCGATGATCCGATGGACAACTTTGCCGAAAATAACTTCTTCGACACTTCGTATCTTGCGATACAAGATTGCTCTCCATACAGTTCTTTTGTATGGAGAAATATGGATTCAAGGTCCATATTCTCGTGCCTCCTCTGATGTTCATTGTCCATCGAGGCAAGTACGAGGCACTTGGCCTTCGCGCTATCAATCTCCCAGGTTTTACGGATTTCCTTATCCGCGACGCTGGAGGTGGGACTTGGGACGGGGGGAGCTTTGGTGGTAAGAAGATACCCCAGCTTGTCGTAAGTGATTGCCATCTTGACATTCCTGAGCCAATCTTTGTAGTTTGGCCCTGTCAGTATATTTTTATCTAGAAGTAACTTAAGTCCAGTCATGTTGATTGGTCGCTGCAATTAGAAGAGAGAGAAGAAACACTTAGCACGATCCTCTTGCAAGTTTAGAATGGTTTTTAGTTTTTCTAAACAGGATGGCTCCCACTGTCTCTCGAAGCCCTTCTCAAACCATAAAGGAAGAATTAGTCGGGATCAATCCCACCGTACAATACTTGCTTAACCGTTCAGCCAGGCCAGTGTCGGTACTTCGAGGGAGGTTTTCCAACGCTTTCGCGAAGTTCCTTAATTAAATAACCTCTTTTCTCTGGGGGCGTAGCCCCGCTAACACCTTTCTAGGCACCTACTAGGTTTATAGCATTGATCGTTTAGTGAGAAATTTCCCGAGGAGTAGCATATACTCACAGTAGGATCGGGATCCAAATATCATCGCGTGACGAAACTGAAGGAATCCTACCAGAATCACCACACTCCAAATGGTATGCAAATCAAGCAAGTTTCAGTACTTATGAAACTCCCGATGTGGATTTTTGCCCCATGCTCTTATGACCTTGACGAAGGTCAACAAATCATAAGTCACATGTCAAGTTCTGCCCGTCATTTTCCAGGTTAATTTGAACCCACCCGTATATACCCTTGACGAAGGTCAACAAGGCAATACGACTGTCCCAAACCAATGCATCTATCTATGCTACATATGAACGCTCAACAGCTACCAATCTCTATGCCTTGACGAAGGTCAACAAATATAGCTTGAATACTATTGAATATTCATACGAAACGACGGAGGGCTACGAATGGTTTTGGCGAAACCGTGAACGTAGTGAACTTGATATGATCGATGGAACGAGATAGCTTTTAGAAGGAGTGGCTCAAGCTCCGCATTTAAAAGTTATTTTTGAAAAGAACCGAGTGGTTTTTCGAAAGTGTTCCAACGACTTTTGCTTGGTTTATTATCTTGCATTAGTTCTTTTAATGCGTGATATTCTTGCATTAGTTCTTTTAATGCGTCCCATCATTTAATCCTACCATTGCAGAAAACAACCAAAATATGACGTACGCTTATGCCATTCGCATTCGCCACGGGGCCCCGTCATCACCCGTTAGGTTACTTAACTAACGACAGAGCGGGGGCTGGGCTAGCGCGGCTGTAAAACATAAGCAACGCCTAAATAGTTATAAATGTAAAGCAATGATAGACATTACAGATCACAGATGAATACATTGGATATACTAGGAATCCGCAATCCGTTCGAGCCTGCAACGAAAAGCGGATTACACGGTCGCGGTGAATAGCCAAAACCCCACCCAAGACCCCTACGGGTGCGGCAAACTACCCGCCAAGTATTCGAAGCGAAGCAACCTCCCTCACCACCGTGAGTAGGCCACTCGGCACTTCGAGATACCCGGTAGTTTGTGTAAGTCAACGCTAGCGCCCCGGCAGTCTACAGACGCCAAAATGCGGAACAAAAACTTTTAACTGGCGCTATCGTATACTTTAACCCGGATCTGCCATTATTGCTAAACTAACAAACTGTAAAGAGTGTAGAAAGGTTATACCGAACGATCCGAGTCCTTCGTTCTTCAACCATCATCCCACGCTCCGTTGCGGCTGCTCCGATCTCGTCGATCTCCGATATCCTCGTCGAGGTGGCACCACATCGACGATTCTTTAAACGGGCTCCCGCCTCTGACTTGAGGCAACTCGATCGTCAAGTTTGCTAAAAGAGACGACCAAGAATGATGTAGAGAATGAGTACATGACTTTGTCTCACTTCGTCCAAGTCCGTGGACGATCGGTAAATGAAGCTGACATTTTTATCGGGTGATGGAATGAAAGAGGTAATGAAATTTCCATGCACCCTTAACCATAGTGTTTTCTCTCCAAAAATGAAATCATTCTCTCTCACTCACACAAAGAATGGCCAGCCACTTTATATGGAGGAGGAGGGTGAGAGTAGGAGCAAACAAGGAGGTGACCATAAACAAATATCATGAAGAAATATCCTTAAGCAAACAAAACCTCATTAATGCAAATGGTGATTCATTAACCTAGTCACCATTGCATTAATGGATCCATTAAAGCACTAATGACTCACTAGCCTCATCACCACTTCTAGAAGCTTCTAGAATGATGACTCACCTCAACTGAAGAAAAGATAAAACCGTCTTTAACCGAATGTTAAAAGACGGCTGATAGAAAACTGGAAACCGGCAACTTCCAAAAGTGATCCTGAAACGAATTTCAGGACAACCCCGAAACTGTATAAATACACCCGTATTTGTATTACGACCGAATACAAATGCAACTGAGACAAAGATATTATACCTACTCAATATAATACTCGGATCCGGCTTAAACCAAAGCCGACCAGTATCAACTGCCCGAAAAATAACACGTGCGTAAACGCACGTGCATTTTCCGAACCCTGCCATAATACCATACGGCCTCTACAACGTTTCGCCCGAACTTGGGAAACTGTCTGTGGGGGAATCTAATGACTCGTCAGTACCCTGGCAGTGGGTTTAACCACAAACCGTCAGCGGCACTAGCAATGCGTAGCGGCTGCCCATGGACTGACCTCAAGGGATGCCGATGAGCGCACTCATCCGGAAAACCCTACTGATCCTAACAGTGACAATGTATATATAGTCCGGTCCGTTCGTCTATGAGTATCGCTTATCTTCCTAGGGGGCTAGTAACGTCAGACCCCCAATAGCAGTATAAGTCGTGTCGGAGTGAAGCCCAATCACACCCTGAGATACTACTGGAGTACCTACCAGTAAATCTCCTGCCATGGCCATGGACTTTGTGTAATGGCTCTCCTAGACACAGCACGACCTCGCCCCCAATATCGGGAGAGACGAATCCCCTGCCGATCCGCTCATGTGCCTCCATATGGCTCGGGACTGTACCCAAAAACTACCTGTTTGCACGACTCCTTTGAGCCGTGGTAGGGTAGAAATCAAAGCACAGTGGGAACTCACACGAGACAAATGACGACCTCAGGCCGATGAACTAACCTGTACACATGTCACCAGGGAACTGCTATCTGACGGTAGATATAATACTAACTAGCAGATTCCCGGCGAGTCCTTTCCGGTGTACTCATAACCCAATGAGCACCTGTATACATCTTAGGTGATCCAACTGACACCAGTGGCTTGTGAGACCGGCCACCGCCCCTCGTCGGGGTCTCGACTGTACACACTAGTCTACTCCGGAATATCGATGCCCTGTCTCGAAACTCCCACGACTAGGGACCACAATTAAGGATATGCATATAAACCACCCAACTCTCACGTATATGATCGTCATCATACTGTTGGTGGTAAAGCAAGATCCTAAGGGCTCTATCAAAGTGTAACATGTAATCAGTCACCTGAACATGTACACGACTGATAAAGGCAAACCAGATAGTATACTATCATCTTGAGTAAGACTGTCCTACCGGTATAGGTCCTCCGCAATCATTGCAATCACGTACCTGTGATCCAATAATTGACTATGAGGGCACTATCTCCAACAGTTTGTGCACCCCCTCCATGGGTCTATCCTAGGAGCAAAAACAGTAAAAAGAATTATACAATGACGGCTACAACCCCGACCCGGTTGTGCGGCCATACAAATAATAATATTACATCAATTTACATATTACAAATGAATGAAAGAAAAACAAAAGCTCATCTCACATCCACCCCGGCTATTCACCCGCGACAGTCCAACGCATTCATATACACAAACCATCATCAAACACAGATCACAGATATGTATAACCCCGACTAATCGACATATAGCGATTAGCCGACGTTCAATACATATAAACATCACGGATATAACCAATATAGTCAAAGTGTAGTGAAGTTCGATAAAAATAAGGATTTATAGGCCCCCAAAAACAAATTTCTTTTCTGGAAAACCTGGGCACAAATAAACCATCTGAAAAATCCCAAAACCCTACCATAAGAACACTGCACAAAACCCGATCACGAGAGGAGCCTAAACGGCGGCGGTTCCGCGGCAAATGCATACCTATTGCCGCGGAACCGCGGCGGTTTGAAGGAATCAGGGGATCGTTTTTCTTGGGTGTTCTCACAAAACCCTGAGCCGATTTTAGGAGTAAACCTTTTTCACTTTTGAGCACAAAAAATTTCAACAGAAATTTAGGGTTTTTAACTTTTAGGTTTTTATGATTTTTCCGATCGAACTTCCGTACACTTTACTACTAAGCTAGTTTAAGTTTAGTGAGGCTCTGATACCACTGTAAGTTCACGTTGCCACCCCCGGTTCTTGCAGGGAGACGGAAACGGTATAAAAAACAAATTTTTAGCACTTGAGGCAACATGGACTAACAAAGTCGGGATCTTTTCTAAACTAAACTAGCAAGAAAGCTAAAGATAGTTAGCTACTCGGATAAAAGGTTATACCTAACTTGAACTCCTTCTTCTTGAAACCTTTGTAGGGTTTGATGGTGCTTTTCTCGTCGCCTTCTTCCGTCAAAAATGGATCCACCTGAGGGTTCAACCATCGGGCTCTTTCTCGAACTTTGAGAGAAGTAGGATCTTCGTCTTGCTAAACCTCTAACCCTAGAGTGAGTAGAGAGTGGCATTGGGGTGCTTTTATCTCAAAGAGAGGGATTCTCAACACATGAGAAGGATTCTCCTTTGAACTAGAGAAGGAAAAAGAAGAAGTGAGGAGAGAGAAGAGATATGATAGAATGAGCTATTCTTTTCATTTTACAACCATAACGAGAAATGAAAAGAATTATCAAATTAACAATAATAATAAAAATGAAAATAGTTGATGGATGGTTTGGAATGACCATTATCATTACATTCATTAAATGAATTTTGCTAGAATCAAAGAGCATCTTTGATATGTAATGATAATGGTCAAACTTTCAACCATGGTCAACAAGTCAACCTTGGTCAACAAGTCAACAAACCCATCCATAACATAATTTCATTTAATTAATATTGTTAATTGATATATCACAAATTTATTAGGGTTTGGAAAAAGACGACTGTCAACTGTGCATGCGCACCCGTTCCGAAACCCTATAGAAAATCCTCTTCCTCCGCCTCAAACAACTGTGCATACACACCCGCATTCTTGTTCCGAGGAACATGAACACAATGAGATAAAATCAATCCCAAAACATATAACAGTATCTGACTCAAACCAGAGCCAGCCAGTAATATCCGTCCGGACTCCAAACATGCACAAGTGCGCGGATGAGAACGAACCCTGTCGCAAAACCATGCGACCTCTACTCTGTTTTGCCCAATGGCGAATAGCCCTCTGTGTGGGACTCTAAAGACTCGACACTACGCTGGCAGTGGGTTTAACCACAGACCGCAAGCGGCACTAGCTGTGCGTAACGGTCCCCAGGTAGATGCCGACAAGAAGACTGACGAGGTGAACCCATCTGAACTCCTACTGAGTCTGAGTGTGACAGTCTCCGTACAGTCCGGTCTGTTCGTCTGATACATCGCATGGCGGGCCTAGGGGGCGGTAAACGTCTGTCCCCTAATAGCGGTACAAGTCGTGTCGGAGTGAAGCCCAAAACACCCTGAGATAACACTGGAAGCCTACCAGTATATCTCGCTTGCCCTGGCCAGGGACTACTCGTGTAATGGCTCTCCTAGACACAGCGCGATGTCAACCCCCAATACCGGGAGAGACGAATCCTGTCTAACCGTCACTGCCTCCAAGTGCTTCGGGACTGTACCCAACTACTACCTGTTTGCACGACTCCTTTGAGCCGTGGTAGGGTAGTAGTCAAAGTACAGTGGGAACACACTCGAGGCGAAGTGACAGTGTCAAGTCAGCGGACTAAGCTGTACTCATGTCACCTGGGAACTGATAACTGACGATAGGTATAATACCAACCTGTCAGTTCCCGACGAGTCCTGTCCAGTGTACTCGTAACCCAATGAGCACCCGTATACTATCTCCAGTACGACGTACTGATGGCTGTGGGACAGACCATCTCCCACACTGGGATGAGAAGCGCATACGCTAGTCTACTCCGGAGTATCGATGCCCTGTCTCGATAGTCCTGCGACTAGGGACCTGTATAAGGATGTGTTTATAGATTACCCAGCCCCCACTAGTGTGACTGCCATCACAACGCTGGTAATCAAGCAAAGATCCCAAGGGCTCCACTAATGTGTATAGGTGATATACTAAAATAAACACAAGTACACATTGAAGTAGAAACAAACCAAGCAGCATACTACTATATTGAGCAAGATTGTTTATACAAGGTGAATATCCCAAGCTTCCATTAAGTAATATACAAACTAGTATGATACAGTAATGGCCTCTAGGGCATATACACTAACAGATCAATAATGGTTGAAACTACTCCTAGCTCCGAGATGAACTTCCTCATCCAGACGGGTTCCTTGGCAGCATCATTTGCAGCAATGTACTCAGCTTCCATCGTGGAGTTTGCAAAGGTATCCTGTTTGGAACTCTTCCAACATACCGCCTCTCCATTGAGGGTAAATACAAACCCTGAGATAGATTTGCTAACATCCTCATCACTCTGGAAGCTCGAATCGGTAAAGGCATCCATTTGGAGATCCCCGTTACAATACACCAAGAACATTTCTTTAGTTCTTCGCAAGTACTTAAGAATGTTCTTCACAGCTGTCCAGTGATTCTCCCCTGGGTTAAATTGAAACCTGCTTACTACACCCAGTGCATAAGCTACATCAGGGCATGTACATAACATCGCATACATTATAGATCCTATGGATGAAGCGTAGGGTATAATGCTCATGCGAGATTTCTCTTCATCAGTCTTTGGGCAAAAGTCCTTGGAGAGAGTGACTCCATGACAAGCGGGTAAGGTACCCCAGTTGGAGTCTTCCATACTAAACCTCTTTAGGATGGTGTTAATGTACCTGGTTTGGGACAATCCTAACAACCTTTTAGATCTATCCCTATAGATCTTCATGCCCAATATGTACGAGGCATCACCCCGGTCCTTCATGGAGAACCTTTGTGATAAGAACGGTTTGACCGATTGTAGCATAGGAACATCGTTTCCTATCAAAAGAATGTCATCCACGTACAATACGAGGAATGTGACAGTACTCCCTACAATTTTCTTATAAACACAAGGTTCATCTGGATTTTTGACGAAATCAAACTCTTTGACGACATCATCAAAACAGAAGTTCCAACTCCGTGATGCCTGCTTCAATCCATAAATGGATTTAAGCAACCTACATGCTTTCCCGCTGCTCCCACTATCAATGAAGCCCTATGGCTGATCCATATAAACGCATTCTTCTAAATCACAATTTAGAAAAGCAGTTTTAACATCCATCTGCCAGATTTCATAGTCGTAGTGAGAAGCAGTAGCAAGTAGGATCCGAATGGATTTAAGCATGGCTACAGGAGAAAAGGTTTCGTCATAGTCCAATCCTAGTCTTTGACGAAATCCTTTCGCTACAAGCCTTACCTTATAGGTCTCCACCTGCCCATCTACACCGATCTCTTTCTTAAAGATCCATTTGCATCCTACGGGTTTTACCCCAGAGGGTACAACTTCCAAAGTCCATACTTTGTTGGTATACATAGACTCCATTTCGGACCTCATGGCATACAGCCACTTCACAGAGTCACCACTCGTGATAGCTTGCTGAAAACTTGTAGGGCAATCATCATCCATGATACAATCTTCTCTATCACCATCAATGAGAAACCCATAGTATCTCTCCGGTGGGCGAGAAGTCCTACCAGATCTACGGAGTGGCTGAGGTTCATAAGATTCTCTTGCAACATCAGGTTCAACCAAGTCGTCATTTGTAACTTGTGTCTCTAGAACCTCTTCTAGATCTACCACATTGCCATCAGTATTATTTGGAAAAATCTCATTTTCTAAAAATGTGGCATGTTGAGAAACAAACACCTTTTGTTCCTCCTTGTGGTATAAAAGATATCCAAACGAATGTTTTGGATATCCCACAAATATACACTTGATCGATCGTGTCTCGAGTTTGTCTGGATTCTGCTTTTTGACAAAAGCCGGACAACCCCAAATCTTAACTCGTTTAAGAGATGGTCTCTTCCCATACCATATCACATATGGAGTGGTAGACACGGTCTTGGTTGGAACTTTGTTCGACATAAACGCTGCAGTCTCCAATGCATGCCCCCAAAAGGAGAGAGGTAGCTCAACATCACTCATCATGGATCGTACCATATCTAATAGGGTACGATTCCGCCGCTCTGACACACCGTTGTGCGTTGGTGTGTAAGGGGGAGTGAGCTGAGAGAGAATCCCATTCTCTCTTAGGAAGTTCGAAAACTCTGTACTAAGATCCTCTCCACCTCGATCTGATCGAAGTATCTTGATGCTCATTCCTATTTGTTTTTCTACTTCAAGTTTGTACTCCTTGAATTTCTCGAAAGCTTCAGACTTATGTTTTAATAAAAACACATGACCAAATCTCGAGAAATCATCAGTAAAAGTTATGAAGTAAGAAAAACCGCCTCTTGCATGTGTAGACATTGGCCCACATACATCACTATGTATGAGTCCCAAGAGCTCTGTAGCTCTTTCTCCGTATCCAGTAAACGGAGTTTTGGTCATTGTCCCTTTGATACAAGACTGACAAGTCACATAAGATTTATATTCAAAAGGATTTAAATATCCATCTTTATGAAGCTTGTTTAGTCTTGTTTCGTTAATATGACCAAGTCTACTATGCCAAAGAAAAGTGTCACGACTCGAAGGTACGGAACGTGATTGGCACTTAAATTACGCAACGTCTAAAGGCGTAACTCAATCTAAGTAAGCCAAGCCCAGAAATCTATACCATTAAACAAAAAGAGTCAAGGAAAACTTAGCTTAAAATGGAGGTGTAGTAAATTAAAGTCACATTTGAGCATTTAAAAACATCAAATTTTCCCGAAAATTTCGGCAGAGTCTCCTTTGTAAATACTGGCCCCCAAACGGGTACAACACATGAAAATACACATAAATAACGAAAAAAGGCATCCCCAAGCGGGAGCTAGCTCTTCGCTAATGGCGGAATCACAACCACATGCAATATTTATATCAAAAGAGCGAGATAAGCATCTGAAAGCAAGAAATGAGAAACACAACGTCGGCTCAAGTGAGCATCGACACCAAAATACCACAAATACAAGTCTCACGAGTCTCACCGTCTAGTCCAATATACAAGGGTAGACGGAGTACACTAGATACAAATAATAATACAAGATGGAATAAAAGTATCTTCGCAACCCACCTATGAGCAAACTGCAAATTAATGCAATGAAGCAAAAAGAGGAAGTACGCCCGCCGCTACTGTGTTGACGGGTCAGACCTGCAAGATAATGTGGCACAACGGGGGTGAGTTGCCAACTCGTGAGTAGTAAGAAACATCTAATAAGGCTATCATAAGCATGCACACAAATGCGTCACAGCCTACATATACTAATATGATACGATGTACTAGCATGAATGCAACATAAATGCATAATCAAACACAAAACCTGAACATGTCTGGTATGAGAAAATCTTTATACTTATCTTAGAAAAACCCCTGTGCAATAAACTGAAACATCACCAATGAAATCAACAGAAAATCCATGTCAAGCATCGACACAATATATACATATCCCAATATCTCAATGTCTCAATATCTCAATGTCTTAATATCTCAATATCTTGGGCTCCGTCAGTCCGGATCAGCCCATATCATCAAATCTCACAACTACGTCGGTATCCTCCAGATATCCGCCGCGTCAGACATCACTGGTAGGTAGTCCGCCCCTGCCAGGCTCATCGTCATCCCCATAAAAACACTCTCGCCCCGGGGTACCATACCGGGTCCACCATATTCCCGAGACGGTTCATCCTACTCCTCGAATCGGGTCTCGAAAACCAACAGAAATCAGGAAAACTCATGGTGGACGACACATACATCATATCATGAGAAAACCGCAACTTGCATTTTTAAAATGATAATTAGCTCATAAAATCCTTGCGGTTTTTCCCAAAATCCAGGAATCTCATGTTAGTTATATGTATGCCCTAGAGGCCATTACTGTACATAGGATGTATATTGTAGTGGATGCTGGGGCATATATAGGGAGGACTTTCTTGCTCGACATGATAGTATGCTATCTGGTTGCTCTTTACCTTAACGTGTACACTGATTGTCTCTCTGTTACATGTTGGTAAAGCCCTTAGGATGTGTACTTGACTACCTGGACTATGATGCGGATCATACTAGTGGGGACATGGTAGTCCATAAGTACATCCTTCAAAGTCCCTAGTCGTGGGTGTATCGAGATGGGGCATCGATATACCAGAGTAGACTAGCGTATACCTTCTCGACCCATACAGATGGGCGATGGATGATCCCATATCCATTGGTGTTTGACATCGGAGATGATATACGGGTGCTCAGTAGAGACTGGGTACACTGGACGGACTCGCCGAGAACTCCCAGATGGTATTATACCTCACGTCAGATGGCAGTTCTCTGGTGACACTGGTACAGAGTAGTCTGTTGACCCGAGATCGTCATAGAGTCTTGTGTGGTTCCCACTGTGCTTTGATTTCCATCTTACCACGTCCAAGAGGGCGTGCAAAACGGTGGTTTTTGGGTACAGTCCCGAGTCACATGGAGGCAATGAGCGATAGGAGGGGATTCGTCTCTCCCGGTATTGGGGGTTGATGTTGTGCTATGCTCGACTGGCCATAACAGGAAATCCCTGGCCAGGGTTGCAGTGATATACTGGTAAGAGTTATCAGTAGTTTCACGAATGTTATGGACCTCAAGTCGGCATGACTTATCGAGCTATTGGGGTCTGACGTTTACCACCCCTAGGCGAGATATGCGACATATCAGACGAACAGACCGGACTATACGGTAGTGTTACTGGTCGGATTCACTGGAGTGTGAGCGGGCTTGCTCGTCGATCTTCAGATCGCTCAATACCCGGGTGGCCGTTACGTTTAGCAGACCGCTTGCGGCTTGTGGATGCTTGATATGATCATCATCTGCTGCCGGCGTATTGACGAGTCTTTAGAGTCCTACACAGAGGTTTCCTGGCTCAAGCGAAACGAAATAGGAGCGCATATGAGATATGTGCAGGACCGAGAATAATGCGGGTATGTGATACCGTATTCCATTCTCGCGATGAATGTATCGATTAGGTTATATGCGATATACCCTAGTTATCGAATCAAAGGTTGATTCGATAAGCCGATACATAGGATACTAGTCGGTTATATGCGATATGACCGGATCGTTAAATCAAGTGTTGATTTAATGATTTAATGTATAATTATATATTTGATATATTACTTTGCATTAATTAGTATCGGTTCACTTTAAATGGATTTTCTCACTCGGGTGTGCACATTTCATATGCGATATGATTTGTGCACTTGCTTGTATCATGTTTGATGGTGCATGCCCTTTTTGTTTAGTGTATAGAATTAAACCTTGGTTAATGGAATGGTTAGGGTTTACTATTTGATTATTCATTTTATTCTTTTGTTTATTTCTTTTTGGAAAAGAATAAATTGCATGATAAAATGGTGGCATTTTTGTTTCATTCATGAAGCTTCATGAATACTTTGACCATTGCAACCATTTTGTCATCTTGTTGAAACCTAACCATTCACTAACCATGATCAATTCTCTACATTAAACCATGGTTACAATTATGATAAGGATTGGTTTTCTTTTTTTTTCTAATTTTTCTTATCATAATTTTTATCATCTTCTTGCTCTTCTTCTTCTTCATTCTTCAAGAAGAAAAGCTCTCCTCATCAATGGTGATTGATGATTAAGAGTGAGAAATCCATTTCCAAAGTTTACCCACATCCTATTTCTTCATCCTCTACCTCTTGCCAAGAAGTAGAGTGTGTTTCCTTCACAAGATTTTAGGGTTTGGTGAAGGTCGAGCTTGATTTAGCGATGCCTCGACGTAGATCATCTTCGGCATGGACATCGACGACCTATCTCGCTTTCTCTCGGACGAAGCCGACTTTAGAGCCCGGATTTCTTTTGGACAGCGGAGACGACTTCGTTGCGGAGCTATGGAGGTGGAGCACCGGATCTACAAAGGTTGTATTTCCGTATTCTCATTAGCTAAGTTGTTAGCTAGTTCGTTTTTCGCCTAGACATCTAGTTATAGATCCGTACACTAGGGTTTGTAGGCACCATAATTTTTGAAATTGCCATGGTTGATGGCTTGAGAGACCTCACTAGGGTGCCCAGGAACCCAGCATCTCATAAATTCCGAAATCTCCTAGAAAATCACAATATATGAACATGTCGGCGATGATGAATGGCTATGGTATCAATAATATGAAATACGGTGTGTGACTAGAAAACTATGCATGAACGATGGTGCAATGAGGTATATACATATGATTAGCAATCCAACGTATCCAATCCTGATGAGATGAATATACAACTACAAGTCTACATATCATATATGATGCAAATGCACAGGTATCGATTTTAAGCAAGTTCTATGGTGTTCGTGACATAGCAATTACCAATGGCGTGTGTGTTCGCATGAATAGTGCACGTGCGGCATGAACCAATGGTAATGGTGCAAGTGTCCTAAGGAATAACATCGTAATTAAGAATATGAATATGCCATAATATGGATGATTTGAGACTACGCATATAGATGCAAGAACTACTCATCATTGCTAATTATCGGGCACCCCGCGCCATCCTGACGATCCCCCCATAGATGTGTACATCTACTCACCGGGACGCCAAGGCTAATCTGATTTGATCTCAGCCTTTCCTTTCCGCACCACATCCGACGCCTCTGCACCCGATCCTAGGATCGGACACAAGTAAATAAGAGGATAGATATGTAAATAATCGCGAAAACAAACGATACAAGACAACCAACGCGCACTAACTGGACGCGCACGCACTTGGTGCACAAAACGCGCTCGTGACAACGCCACAAACCACAACTAGGGTCGCTATACGTGGCAACTACCAAGCCTAGAACCCAATCGCGCATTCATGACACATTAAATATTTTAGGGAATAGGTAGTAAATCATCAAAACCTTAAACTTAATTAAAATCGATTTATTCCAAAAACCCAGTAAGCATCACTTAACCATTTTAGTGCAAATCTAGTTGTTTTAACAAATCTAGTGGCCACAATGTTCACTTAATATCTTAATTAGGCTACACAATTATTAACTAGATTTTAATCTCACCTATTTACCTTAATCACAAAAATTAGTTTGCAAGATTATATAATTAAGACAAATTAAAAGTAACAATTGGCAAATTAACAACTAGTTTAGATTTTGCATGTCTTAAAATATTAAACTACTCATTGCAACCATGATCAAGTGATAAAAACCCTAACTTTAATTCAAATCCTTCTCTTTAAAACTAAATCTTGAAATTAAAACCATTTAAATACCTAATTAAGTTTGATTTAAAGTAATTAACCAACAAATTAACTATTGGGTTAAGATTATACCTCAACAATCATGAGATCTAACATGCAAACTTAGCCTCCCAACATGCCTTCTTACTCCTAGATCCAAGCTAGTTTAGGCCAAAAAATAAGGGTTGAAGGTTTAATTATGAGTTAGTGGGAATTTGTATGGATTTTTAATGGAATTTGATGATTTTTGAAGTGGGAAATGAGATGGAGAATTAGGGGTTTGCTGCAGAGGAGGCTCGGCCAGCAGCTAGGGAAAGAGAGAGAGAGAGAGTGAAGTGTGTGGATGTATGTAGAAACATCCCCAATTATTACATCTATTAAGTCATTTCATAATTATATTATATTATTTTATTTTATTTAACTTTCCCCCCTAGAATTCTCTAGAATTATGGAGACAAAATGAGAGACAGAGAATATGTTACACTCTTAGTATTAAGTGGTCATGGTTCACTAATATATGATTAACCCATTGTCATTTGTAATTAACACTAATTAAATGTATAAGTGAAATCTTAAAACAATATTTAAAAATAATTAATTTAGGAAAAATATTTAAGAAAACTAGAAATTTGTAAGTGACTAATTAAATACAAAATACTAGCAATTACATAGCTAGAATATGTATAATTAAATCTATGCGGAAAAATAATTATATCTTGGTTTTTACGGAAAACACGTATTATCAATAATTAATACACAATTAACCTAATCGAATTTTCAGAACGTTGCAAAAAGCTTCATTTATATCTGAAAATTTTCTTTTATTTGTGTGTTGTATGTTGAAAACTGTGTGTTGATTTAGGACGTATATCCCATTATTAAGTGTACCAAAACCAATCAACTCTTGATTCAATTTAATGTTCATAACATTATGCTGTAATACAAAATGATATCCTTCATTGTCTTACAAAGAAACGGATATTATATTATAAAGCATGCTAGGTACAAAATAACATGGGTTCAAAATCAATATACAACCCGACGGCAACCCTAGGTGATACTCTCCCACTGAAACTGCATGTACATTGGAACCATTTCCAACTCGGAGAGTTTGATTACCGGTATTCAAAACTCTGCTATTTCTCAAGCCCTGCACAGAATTGCAGATATGAGAACCTGAACCGGTATCCAATAACTAGGAAGCAGAGTTTATAGAAAAACAGTTTTCAGTCACGAACACACCTGAAGCAGAAGCATCACCATGCTTCTTTTTCTTGAGATCAAGGTAATCAGTACAATTCCGCTTCCAGTGCCCCGTCTTCTTGCAGTGGAAACATTCTCCTTTTCCCGACTTCTCAACCTTGGATTTGTCTCTCGCTTGTGTCTTTTTGATTCCACCTCTCGGTTTGGTGGGTTTCTTCTTATTCCTTCCCTTATCCTTGGCCTTTGGGACGGAAGAGGAAAATTGCCCAACAATCAGAGAGGGAGACTTTGCCTTGAGCGTGCTCTCCGCACTTCTCAACATATTGAGAAGTTCGGGTAGTGACTTCTCCATGTTATGCATGTTGAAGTTCACTATGAATGGAGCAAAGGCAGGGGGAAGAGACTGTAGAACAATATCAATAAACTGTTCGTTCTCCATTGTCCATCCGAGGCCCTCAAGATCTTCAATAAGAGATATCATCTTCAAAACGTGATCGCCTACTGGTGTGCCAGGAGCCATCCACATCTGAAACAACTTTCGAGATGCTTCGTATCGTAGGGTCCGAGATTGCTCCCCATACAAATCTTTTGTTTGGAGAAAGATGGATTGAACATCCATCTGCTCATGCTGCTTTTGATGTGTATTATCCATCGATGCAAGCGTGAGGCATTTGGCAGTGGCACAGTCAATATCCTACGTTTTACGGATCTCCCTATCCGCAACAGAAGATTCAGGGCCTTGGCTGGGAGGGGCTGAGGCAGTGAGGACATATGATACCTTATCATATGTGAGAGGAATGTTAATGTTTCTCATCCAGTCTTTATAGTTCGGTCCGGTTAGCTTATTTTTCTCTAACTAAAGCTTAAGTCCAGTCATGGTTATCTGCCATTAGGAGAGAGAAATGAATATACTCAGCGAAAGCTCTTGCAAAGATCAGATTGGTTATTATCTTATCTAATCGATGTCTCCCACTGCTTTTATCAAATTTTCCTTCAAACCTTAAAAAGAAAATTAGCCAGGATTAATTACATTCTACAACTTCGCTAACCGTTCAGCCAGAACAGTGTTGGTATTTTGAGTGAGGTCCCCATGCTTTCGTACAAACCTAATTAAAATAAACCTCGTTTTCCCAGAGGCTTAGCCCCGTTGACACCTTTCTAGAAACCTAATGGGTTAGCTAATTGTAAAGTGCAAAACTCTCCTGGGAGCAACTCTTGATCAAAGTGGGATCGGGATCCTACTATCATATAGAAGGTATGCAATCTCATTACAAATTTCAACTCTTGAAACTCCCGACATGGTTTTTACCCCTAGCACTCACGACCTTGACTATGATCAACATATCATAAGCACTAGTTAAGTTCTACCCGTCATTTCATGATTAATTAAACCCACCTACATGACCCTTGGCTATGGTCAACATAATCATGTGACTGTCCCAATTAATCGTATCATATGATGTGTAGGAAGACATCACTTAGCTACCGTACACTACGCCTTGGCTATAGTCAACATACGTAGCACGAATACTAAGTACTCTACTTCTTAAAATGACGGAGGGCTGCGAATTGTTTTTAAGAAAACCTTTAAATCTGTTAAACTTGATATCGTTGTAGAATCTAATGGTTTTAAAAGGAGTGGCTTAAGCTCCGCACTTTGAAAACTTGATTTTTCATAAAAAGCCGAGTAGGATTCAAATCCGATTCTACAACATCTTTTAGGTTTCTTTTTCTTTACATTAATCTCATTAATATTGTCCCATCATTTAAGTCCTTAAGCCATCACAGAAAAGAAACGAAAATAGAACGTAATCTTATGCCATCCGCATTCGCCACAGTGTCCCGTTATGTACCGTTAGGTTACATAACTAACGACATAGCGGGGAGGGACTAGCGCGGATGCAAAACATAAGCAATGTTTATTATATATCATATATATAATACACCATTCGTCTCAGCATATAAAGTGATCACATCACAGAATATCAATAGCAGAAGCACATATATGAAAATATAGGATATGCTAGGTGGTCCGTATTTTGTATTTAGCCAACAATAGAAAATACGGATTCCACGGTAGCGATGAATAGCCAAGCCCACACTGTCACGACCCAAATTTGGCCCGTAACCGGCACTTAAACTACGTAACGTCTAAAGGCGTACGCAACTTAAGTAAGCCGAAACCCAGAAATCTAAACCACCCAAAACTGGATCAACGGAGAAAACATTGTTTTAAACATTCGGAATTTTTTCAAGTAAAAATCTTTAAGTTTAGTTTTCGTTTCTTAAAAATTTCGGCAGCACCTCCTTTGTAAAAACTAACCCCGAAAAAGGGTACAACATAGATAATAATAAAAGCATCCCAAACGGGAGCAAATCACGCCCAACGGCGGAGACAACCACCACAACATATATACGACGCCGAAGCGAAGAAATATAAAAGGAAACTGCATAAAGAAGTAAAACTTTTCAACAAAAACCGGCTCCCACGAGCACGGCACCCAAAGTCACCACAAAATATAACACTAAATCCTCACAAGTCGTCTCTAAGTCATATACAACATAGTGGTAGATGGAGAATACTAGATCCAACAAAAAAATATACAAAGTACAAACAGATAACCGCAACCCACCTAAAAGCAAGGCTTCATAGCCAACCGTAGCGGTATCCGCAAAAGTAGAGATGAAAAGATGCCCTGCCGCGACTACTCAGAGGGTAAGTCCTGCACAACACTGTGGCACAACGGGGGTGAGTTGCCAACTCATGAATAGTAACTAACATCATACAGTAATCGCAAGTATGCACGAACAGCGATCTATCTATCACAAGTAATCCGATAGCATAAGTATGATAGGTGAATATGCAACAATCATGTAAAGGTACATCATCAGGGAACTACAACTATATGAAACAATGCATATCAAAATAATCCTGAGTGTGGGATGATATAATATAAAATCTCATGCAAAAATCATCAGCATAGAAAAACACCAGTGTCCCTCACTGACACATCAAATCCCAAATTCTCAGGCACCGCATCCTAAGATCGGCCCTCAAATCCTGTATGTCTCACGAAAACCTAAGTGTCAAACACCGACACTCGAACATCATGAAACCCGTGTCTAGCATCGACACGTAAATCCTCATAACTCAGGCGCTGTCACCATGACTAGCCCTGACGATATGTCATACCTCACTCCGGTCGGTATCCCCATGATAACCGCCGAGTCCAAATACAATCACCGGTAGGTAGTGGTCCTACCGTCAGGTTTATCGTCTACACCACGAAATCACCACTCACCCCGGGATACCATACCGGGTCCACCATGTTCCCGCAGACGGTGCATCCCGCTCCTCGAATCGGGTATCACAAGCCAAATCTCAGAACCGAGAAATCACCAGGTGGACGCATCAAATATCATATCAAGAGAAACCGGGTTTTCAAACAATACAAAGTTTTCTTGAAAATATCCCCCACGGTTCTCAAATCCATAAATCATATGAAATCCATATCTCAATGCGTAAAATCCATATAAAACTGATATATGCAACATAAAACATCAATATGAGCATATAAAGGGAAAACCGCTCTTTAAATTGAATCTAGCTTTAAAAACATATCATGCGGTTCCCAATTCCTTCGAAAATAAATGCAGTATCATATGAAGTGTACATGTAAGTGTAGCAGGGTTTAAGTATCCACATGTAATAAAGTACGAGGGTGTACATGTCAATATGTATGCATGATGTATAGGTAATTATAACAAGATATAAGTGAAGTGGAATAAGGTTCACTACCTTAACTATTCCTGCCCAATGCAATATCACGTATGTATGTGTCCACAGTATTTCATATGCACAATAGAATATGAGTTACTACTCTAATCATTCCTATCCACTATCATATCACATATGTAGGTGTTTGTGCGTGTCATGGCAATTACAGACGGTGTGGGTGTAGCATACAATTTAGTGCTCGTGCAACATGAACCGTCAGTAATGTGTTATATCTAAAGGTACGAGTCAAGTACAACAGATAATGCTATGCAATGACATTCATATGAAAGTAACTAATATGCAAATACATGCAGCTATCATATCATATTCGCCCCGACGCATAACGCTATACGGGCGATTTCCCCGTAGATGTTAAATCTACTCACCGATGGTCTCGAGCTAAGAAAATCCGACCACCTGCTTCCCCTTGTCCGCAGCACCCGAAGTCCCTTCTTGCGAACCTAAAATTTCATAAATACAACACATAAGCTAAATATCCTATAATGACGGAAAGACAACGAAACACGATGAAAACGCCCGGAAAATTACACTGCGCGCTTAGCGCATCTATCGCGCACGATACCGGCCAAAACCCTAATTAGGGTCGCTAAACTATAAAACCCAAGTCTGGACCCCGATCGTCCCGATCGCGCAACACAACACAAAAATTACGAGGAATACACTGGATATAACCTCGCAACTACCAAACGAACCCTACGTCGGAAAACCCCGAAATCTAGTAAGCAACCTATCGCAATATATCGCACTAGATTCAAGATAACACAAATCTAACAATTACAAATATCTTAAAATAGCTTAACTAAGCTATCTAAACCAATCCTATATTTTTTACACTCGCTAATTATGTTTTAGCAAAAATCTAGTAAGCAATTTTGCTTAATTAAACAAAATGCTTATTAGCAAATTTTAACACTTTCTACTAGCTTATTCTTTTCCAAAACACAATTTAACACTTGAATTAAACACTAATCACTTAATCAAAATTTAACCCTAACATGAATTTCTCAAACCAAATATAGTGAATTAATCATGATTTAAATGCTAAACTAAGCACTTAACTAGTTAACTAAATTAGCTAGTTAAAGATTAAAGCAATTAATTATGGATTAAGCTAAGAAATTATACCTCCTCAAGAACACCAAAAAGAACTTAGATCCATCACTTTAGCCTCCAAAACTCAAGCTTTGAAGAAGATCCATGAAGGTTTAGTGAAGGAAAAAGGTTTAATATTTATATAGGAATTTTTGGATTGATTTTTGGATATCTTTTTGTGTTTTTGAAAGGAAATGAGAGAGAAATGAGCTTGGAATTATTTTGGACAGAAATGGGGGAGTTAGGGTCGGCCAAGGTGAGTAGGGGGTATTTTTGTGAATTTTGGGTGAAGAAATTGCTAGGAAAATGAGTAATAAAAGCTAATAAATGCATTTTCCCACCTTTTCACCTTTTCTTTTATTTTTAAAATAATTCCTTTTGCACTCCAAAAATATCTACATATTTAAAAAGAAGTTTCTAAAATAATTCTAACGAGAAAATTAATTTATTCACAAAAGAAAATTTTTCCCGATTTACGTGCACAAAACACCGCTTAAAATAATATTTTTTTCGGGAAAAAATCTATCTGAACCAAAACCTCCCAAATACTCCCAAAGTTCGCGCACAAGCGTTATTTTGGCCAAATTAGGTGTCGGTAAGCTTATACGGTCGTTTGATCGAAATCGGGTTAAAACGGGAAAAACCGACAATTTTGCCCTAAAACGGGAAAATTCGCAAAACGATTTCTAAAACGTTACACACACCCTTAGACCCTTATGAGAGCGGCAAGTGACCCTACCAATTCTAGAGTTAGGAGACCCGGTCTCGACTCCTCGAGATGACCTCCCACTAGACCCAAGAACCTGGTCACTTGTGCTCTCCACCTTGGGTCTATCCTAATGCGGAAAAGTAAATAATATACAACATTGGTGACATCATCCTCAACCTGGAAGTGCCCCAATAAAAAAATATTACATACAATGAATTTTACATGAATGAAAAAAAACTCTCATCTCACATAAAACCCCCGGCCATTCAATCACGACGATCCTGTACATCATATCTCAGCAACACATAACATCACATGCCATCAACGTAAGTAAGTATGCGTACCCCAATTGTCGTTGATATATAGCAACGAAACCGGCAATATACCACATACTACACTTACGGTCGCAGAAAAGAAAGTGAAGAACTACAACAATTGGAATCATCACTGCCTTTAGACATCATAAACCCGGATTATCACATATTCTGGATTTCATGTCTAACGATGCAAATCTTACATTTGGGTCTCATCTATGAAAACACATTTTCAAAAGAAGTTGGGTAATTCAATAAGATTCCCGATTCCACCCGAGGCCAAAATGTTAGATTTACACGCAACTAATTACTTTTCACAAAACTAATTAATGTAGATTCCAATTATTGTATCACATTCACAAATATCTAGACGATGTTAAACTTTTTAAACGAATCAACAAACACCCACAATTCCCTGAAAGCTCAACACTTGAGCAAAGTTAAAATACCCAAAACATGCCACAGTGCCTATGGACCAACCGTAGAAGGGTCAAACCTTGCCTCACCTATGGCGCCACGGATCTACGGAAAACCCTATGGTTTGGCCGCGGTTCTGTGGTCATAGAATCGAGTTAGGGTTACGTTCTTCTAGAGGGTCCATAGAGTTACTTGCATGATCTTTCGAATATCTTTAACTTGGAAAATTCCAACACTTGGAAAATTCCAACACTTGGAAAATTTCCAACGAGAGTAATGAGGTGGTGTTTGATGTTCGTTCGAACTGTTAAACGTCGTCAAGGTTATCTAAAACAATGTTAAAATTACGGCTACGAAATACTCCGAATTAGCCCCTTAACAAAATTAACATCACATGAAATTTTGGGCTATACCTGAAACCCTAAAACTAACAGACCAGAGCACAAAAGAAAAACGAGGCGAATTGGAGGGGTTTGGGCCGGCCAGGCCGGAATTTTCTAGCGTTTCATCGGGTGAAAACCATTGGAATGGCCTCTTTTTTCTCCATTGTTCTCAGTGCATCAAACGCAAGCTTCTGTAGTTGTTAAAATATTTTTAGGAGATCATTTAAAAATCGACAGAGAGCAAATTTTAGGGTTTCAGTTTATCTAAGTTTCGAAGTTGTTTCGGTTTCGTAATATTTCTAATATCGTCTAAGTTTCTAGCTTGGCTTTGATACCACTGTAGGGTTTGTCTAGCACCATGCATAGGGTTTGGCTTGCATCAAACATGCTATAACAAAAATTTTAGGGGTGCTAAGCAAAACCGACCAAGAATCGAACTAGAAAATTAGGGTAACAAGAACTAGTATCACATACTATCAAGTGACTAACACTAAGAGGAGAGAAATAAAACCTTTGTATACCTCCTCCTTGTGGCTCCTTAGATCAACTTGGTGTTTCAACCGGTTCCCTTGAGTCCTTTATAGTCCACGATGATCCGCCACAGAGTCTCTTGGCTCAAGCTCCTTGCTTCACTTGATCTAAATGGAAGTGGAGCGAATAACCTACACTAGTGGGATAGACTAATATATATTGGTGATGTGGGTTGTGTTCTCACTTAAAAAACCTTTCCTTTTTGTGTTCTTCACTCACTTGAAAAAAGCAAGAGAGCTTGAATGAGGAAGGAGGAGGAGGAGATGGCAAAGCTTAACTCTTGTGAGAATTATTAACATAATCAAGAGAGAGAGAGATGGTTATCTCATCACAAACCATGGTTAAAAAATATCTAGATATTTTGATACTTGAGTTAACCAAAACAAAGGGCAACATAAAACCATGGGAGATAAAACTATGGTTTTGATTTTAGTCAACACAAAAGAAGAGTGTAGAAAATCAACCATGATTTTATTCCCATTTTGTTTTTCTCAATAATCAAAATATATAAATATATTACCATGTGAGTCTCGCATTGCCATCACCAATGTATCATCAACCATGACACGTGTATGCATGCATGTGTGCATCCATGTCCATATATACATACACTCATGCATGCATCATAAAGAAATAGGTTTTAATAAACGAGCTAATGGACTTAATATTAAATCAACACTTGATTTAATAACCCGGTCATATCACATACGACCCGTCCAATAGTAAACGCCCGATTAAAATACGGTATCAAATACACGCATTTAATCGAGCTCCCGCGCATATCCCATATGCACCCCACATCATTTCGCCTGAGCTAGGAAACCCTGTCTGTAGGACTCTAAGACTCGTCAATACGCTAGCAGTAGGCAGTGATCATATCACATACCGACAAACCGTCAGCGGCACTAGCTGTACGTAATGGCTACCAGGTATTGAGCGATCAGAAGAAAAAAAAAACGAACCTGTCAAAACTCCCGTCGATCCAACTAGCAACACTTACCGTACAGTCCAGTCTCTTCGTCAGATATGCTGCATATCGAGTCTAGGGATGGTATCGTCGACCCCAATAACTCAATAAGTCCTGCTGGTATATGGCCTATAACAGATCGAGAAACTACTGATAACACTTATCAGTAAATCTCATCAGCCCTGGCCAGGGACTTCCTGTTATAGCCAATCGAGCATGGCGCAACATCAACCCCCAATACAGGGAGAGGCGAAACCCCTCCGATCGCTAAATACCTCCTTGTGCCTCGGGACTATACCCAAAATCCACCTGATTGCACGACTCAGTAGAGCCATGTTAGGGTGGAGATCAAAGCACAGTGGGAGGACACACAAGACTCTATGACGATCTCGGGTCTACAGACTAACCTGTACGAGTTTCACCTGAGAACTGCTATTCGACGATAGATATAATACCACATAGGAGTTCTCGGCGAGTCCGTTCAGTGTACCCAGTCTCCACTGAGCACCCGTATAGAATCTTTGGTGTCACCACACCAATGGATATGGGATCATCCATCGCCCATCATATGAGTCAAGAAACGTATACGCTAGTCTACTCTGGAATATCGATGCCCCGTCTCGATACACCCACGACTAGGAACATTTCAAGGATATGCCTATAAACTACATATGTCCCACTAGTATGATCTGCATCATAATCCCAGTAGTCAAGCAAATATCCTAAGGGCTTTATCAACATGTACTAAATGAGTAATATGCATGATCAAGTGAACATGTCAAGATAAAGAACAACTAGATAGCATACTATCATGTCGAGCAAGAATGTTCTCTGGATATATATACACACATACCGATACATCCACTATCATATAATGGCCTCTATGGCATACATATATCCAACATATGCATGCCTAGTATCCTATACAATACAGGACTCTAGGGCATACATATCTAACAACTACCTACCGACGATATTTGGCACGGCGGATATCCGGTGGATACCGACCGTAGTTGTGAGATTGGATGATATGGGCCGATCCGGACTGACGGAGCCCGGGATTTAAGGATTTTGTGTCGTTGTTTGGCACGGATTTCTATCGATTTCATTGATGATACTCCAGTTTTTATACTAAAATCTTACTGAGATATGAACACAACTTTCTCGTACAGATATATTCTGACTTCATTCTTGATGCATTCATACATCATATATAGGACATGTTGCTACTTGAGGCACCGACACGAGTACTTGGTATTACACTTATGCTTAGATGATTACCCTTGCCACTGCTAGATGTTTCAGTGTTATATTTGAGTATGTTACTGTATGACTTAGGAGTTCTTCATACATTCGGTTTCTGCTCGGTGGTGTCTTCTACTCATGAGTTGGCAACTCATCCCCGTTGGGCCACAGTTTCTTACAGGTTTAGCCTTACAGGTTCTTCAGCGGCTTGCTGGCACTTCACTTTCTTCCGGGTGATTCTGGATAGGTGCGACACATTGCATCGTGACTGCCATCTGTTACTTGTATATTTATTTTGTTGTATCTAGTTAAGGCTCCATCAACCGGACTTGAATTTTTAGTAGACTTAGATAACCACAGTTTGTTTATTTTTTCGGCCTTAGAGTCGCGTTTATTTATTTGTTGTTGTTTCTTGCATTCTTTCTGTGTTTTGATTCTCGTCTTTTAGCGTTGTATATTTGCTTTACTTGCGTGGTTGTTTCCTCCTTTTCGCGAAGAGCTAGCTCCTGCTTGGGGATGCCTTATATTATATTGCTTGTACCGTTTTCGGGTTATAATTTACAAAGGAGGTGCTACCCAAATTTCAAACGACAAAAAGGGTTTTCAAGTTAGATACAAATATAGCGTTTTCATATATTACTACTTATGTATATATATAAGAATAAGTTTGATTTCAGTAAACCTTATTTCAAAACTGCACTTCCATTATTTTCCCCTAAAAAGGTTTAGATTTATGGGCTTTTGGATTACTTGAATTAGGTGGGGTCCTATAGAGTTCACGTGATTCAAGTGCCAGTCACGCGCCTTTTCCGGGTCGTGACAAAGTTGGTATCAGAGCATTAGGTTTAACCTTGGTTCGAGTATAGGTTTGACTATGCGAAGTATAGGGCGTATGAATATTCGGAACCTAGGCTTGACCTTACGGAACATAGACTTGCCCAAGGGGGTATTAGACCCAAACTTTCGTCGCGTAGGTTGACCTTGGTTGATGGAGTAGGTGACTTAAGTAGAGTGACGTATGGTGTGTATGGTCCGCGTCATACTTACGATACGCTACTCCGCTTAAGAAGCCTTAAGATGTACATTTCTTAGGCGCTGTATTTCTATTCATTCCTATGATCTATCCTCATCGATGTTGGATTGTGGTTTCTGTTACCACGGTTACACGAGCAGAGAGAGCTGCGGCTAGAGTTGCGGTCAGCACGAGCTCGTCAGGGACGAGGACTGACCAGGTTGTTTTCCGGTAGCATACGAAACATGTCGATATATTGTTAGTGGATTTTTCCGTTGACACGCATTCGAGATCTGCCCCAGATGATTAGGTTATTGCTAGAGGCCAGCCGTATTGTAAAGACTACTAGGGTACCGTTAACTCTAGATGGTTGAGGCGTTGTCTACCGTGTGGACAGAGGAGCCAGCTGTTGCTGAATTTGATAAGATATCGCCCGCAGACATTTGAAAGCTATTGCAGCATGCGGTAACACTCAGGAATGTGATGGAAGATCGCTAGTCACCCTTGGATAAGACTAGGACCTTTTATTCATTGGATGCTTCGATGCAAGATCATCAGATTGACTAACTTCAGCTAGAAGAGGCCCTTACACAGACGTGCTGTGAGTCGATCAGGAAAAGGCGTTATTCGATGGATACTCCGATATAAGATCAGTTAGTTGGCCAACTTTGGATGGAAGGACCTCACCCAGATGCAATGTGAGTCGATCGAAAATGGACGAATGAAGTATATTCTTCCGACGATTTGGAAGAGTTCCCGAAGACGAAATTGACCAGATGCCTTCTACACAGAATATTGGAGACATCGTGTTCGTAGCTTCGAAAGAGACTCTAGATATGACTATAGTCAATTGGAGCGCACTCCATACAGCTATGAGGAGATGATTCCGAATTGGTCTACATTGAAGAGAAGCGAAGTAAGAGGTTCGTGCGAGATCCTTACGAGTTGACGTTCCTTTCCGTTGATGTCAGAGACTTGTTACGCGCGCCGAGGCGTTGGATTCGAACGCACTTCCAGAGAGAGGTCATGATGAGTATGCAGCTGTTCCGGAACAAGAAATGGATTAAGTAAAGGGTGATAACTTCTGGGTAGTTCGGCAGAGATGAGATTTGGGAGAGACCCCGACAGGATCTTTCTGGAATACTACATGAGAAGACTTGGATCCAGGATCGGTCGTATCATGCACACTCAGTGGGCCAGAGTTTGCCATCATTGAAGAGATACGTTATGAGTGACCATGCTAATTGGTCAGGAGATCTTCAGAGAAAGCGCCAGAGCGGAACGGTTTCCGTCATTACTCCGTATCGAGCTGTTAAGCCGAGGAGTCATGTAACTAGTAAGCCGTAGAGAGAAACAAGACCTAAGGGCAGAAGGCGCCAGACCGTGAACAGGAGGCAAGTAGATGCTTGCTCTGCTAGCTTTGGATCCACTGACACCCTTCGACAGTGAAGGAGGAGCATATCGACGACAATATTTATGATTTGCAATTTGGTGATTCGAATATCACATTTCTGTTATTTTGGATTCTAGTATTTTGAGGATTCCGTTTTATGATTGATATTCCCTATGTGCACCACAGTTGCACATGATTCGTATTTCTATGTATCAGTTGTGCTGATTTTTGTTTTGTGCACATTCATTGCACTCGATTTCGATTTTATGCGGTCCGAGTGATTTCATACATATAGTGTACATATGATTAATTTATGCTTTCGGCATAGTTTGCACGAGCTTTCAGTACTTGATATGGTTTTGTGCACGCAGTTGCACATGTTTATGAATTATATACCGCGGTATACATGATTTTGAGTTGGTGTATGTCGTATACCATTGATTTCGATTTTTATTCTCGATATTCATTTTCGTGCTCCCTGTGCACTTGACTGGGATTCTTGCGCACACCTGGCGCGCTTGATGCGATTTTGTGCACGCCGGAAGCACTAAATCGAGTTTTTTTCATGCATATCAGATGCACCTGATATGGTTTTCGTGTACACCTATTGCACTTGACAGATGTTTTTGGTGCGCACCCGTTGCACTCGGTTTTTTTTTCTGTGCACATTCGTGGCACCTGTATTTAGTTGCGATTTCCGTGCGCACCAGACGCACGTGACACTTTTGTACACGCTATTTGAGTTGGATTTCTTTCGAGCATCATGTTTTCATGACTTATATGCTATATGGTTTAGTAACCCAGCGGAGCTGTTCTGAGAACAGTACCTAAGTGTTTTTTTGCATGCATCGATAATTGCCGAAGGGATTTCCAAAAAAGGAGATATAGTCTCAATATTTTCCTACGTGTCCGAGATGACACGAAAACTTTACAAAGGAGAACCTTCTAAATTATTTTCAAAAGGCGGGACATGTACGTTAAACAAAGGATATATCTATATAGCTATTTCTTATAAATGAACGTCCGCTACTTATTCCGTGAATACGCGCATCGCACGGCGATTTGAAAAAGGTTTTTCATGCATTTCCATTTGGATATTTTAACGATTTTACAACGATTCGTACTATGTACCTGTTATAGTTTTGATTATATCATGTTGGTTTTCGTATTGGGTTTGACACTCGTATTTTCGCCATAACTCCGATAATTACGTACTCCTTGACAAAGTTTTGATTTTGAGTTTTACACCCATTTTCATTGCGCATGCGTTGTGCTATGATGTGTTTTAAGTATTCATGATTTCGGAGTCCCGTTGATTTGAGTAATTGATTGAAATGTTTTAAGTATTTGGGGTGTTTAAATTTAAATTCGGGGACCGAATTTATTTAAGGGGGGAAGATTGTAACATTTCAGAAAATAAAATATTGTTTTTGGGAACTTAAATAATTACAATAATAAATTTCATGAATACTATTAAGGTATAGAAGTTAGTTTTAATGAAATGGTTCAATTTTATACCAATAGTTTGGAAAATAAATAAGAAGTACTGATTTTGAAAGGATTTAAGTGATTTAGATATTGTATAATTATTATACAACTAGTTATATTTAAATTAATATTAAACTCGATTAATATTTCACTAATTATGTAATTATCTTGCTTAAGTATGTGACATGCAACATGTTGCAAAACACTTGTTACATATTTGCAACCATAATTCATTTCATTAAAATTGGTTTTGTTTTAAAATGGAAAAGAGAAGATATTTTTGATGAGAGAGAGAGTGATGGGATGGGTGTCATGGCTAATGTGAGGAGAGAGAGAGTAGGAAGTTTCTACACCCTTCTAATTTTCTCTTCTCTTCATTTTCTTTCCTCCTCCCTCATTCTCCTTCATCTCTCCACCTCCACTATCACCATGGCCACCCCAAAATCCTCACAAAAACTACATACTCCCTTCACAAAAAATGTGCACAAGCTAACTACAAGCAAGATGGTATGAACAAGTTGAGGTTTTGAAGACTTAGGGCAACTCAAGAAAATTCTTGAGTTGCCAAATGAGCTATAAATCCACATCTTTAGTCAAGATTGTAGCTTTCCTTGTATTCTATTGTAGTTTTGAGCCAAAACGGTATAGTTTAGTGATGATAGGATTTTCCAAGTTGAGGTTAGGGTTTATTTTGAATTGATATGGTGAAATTGAGGCTTAGTAGTGACCTTAAGCCCATGTAGTGTCGATTTTATAGACCCAAAACAGATAATAAAACCCCAAGATTTAGTTTAGAATTTTCCCGTATCGGTTTTGTAAAATTGTGAGGTCTACAGGGAATCTGGAGCTACCTGGAGTGTTTTTAAGAAAATCAAACAAGTAGAATGACCTAGATAGACCACTATAAGACCTCCCCGAGAAGACGAGACCAATTATCCCCTCTTGAACTGATGACACTCGTAATTTTTATGTTCTCGCCGGGCCAATGTTTGCCTCTGGTAATGGGTTTTGGCCTATAACTCACACACTTTGTTAACTATCTCCTGTTTTGTTTGTTTAGTCTAAAATTTCGTGAGTCAAAATCTGGAGATAGTTTTCTAAGTTGTTGTTTTGAGTTTTGTGAATTTTAATAACTTGAATTTTGATGTTGTGTTTTATCTTGATCGATTGGTGTCCGTACGTCGATATCGAGGGTTATTTGTTTTTTCTGCCATACGTAGGACGTAGGTTCTAACCTATGTGTGTCTCGTGTGCCGTATCGGGTTTCTTTGTATTTGATTCTGGTTTTAGGATATAACGTATTGAAAACTGTAGGTACCCCGCGTGGACTTCGGGACGTCGAGGGAGAGCGTGGCGTCATTGACTTCGACAAGCAAGGATCAAGGTGAGTAGATGTATATCTATGGGGGAAGTCCGGTGGATGGCGTATAGCACCCCCGCAACAGTAGAATATGGTATTACTATATTAGTAAGTTTGTATGCGATATTTGGATACTTAGCGAATAGGGTATTTAGAAGACCTTAGGTTAGATTTGGTTGATCTAGGAAGACCTATCCATAGGATGATTACCTTGGTGGCGAATCGCAGGTTATATGTAGTCACACACACACACGCGCACACACACACTTGATTTAGTGTGTATATGTGTATATATATGTGTATGTGTATATATATATATATACATATACACGGGTGATGAGGATAGTATATGATATGTGGAGATGAGTCGATATGATAGGGCATGATGCCGTGAGATTTTGATATGTGATCGAGTCGTGATATGGTATATGATATGATATTATAATGGTTCGTTGGGCGATATGTATTCATACATACGGTAATATGCGTGTTGATAATATTTGAATGTACGAGACTTTAGAGCCGTACCCCTGATCATGATATTGTACGATGATGATACCGTATAAAGGATGATGTATATATGATATTTGAACCGTACCCTCGATTTTGGGGATGTCGTACGATGGATTTTACCGTACGAGGTATAAATATGATGATTGATCTGCACTCTTGACTCGAGAATGCCGTACTATGTATTATACAGTACGTAAATGCTATGAATCTGGATCGCCGACTACTAGTTATATCGACTCGAAATTGTAGGGTTCCTTGGCACCCATACAAGGGTTTATAAGGCATCAACCATGCCCAGATAAAATTTTAGACGTGCCGAACAGCCCAAAGCCGGGATCTTTGCTAGATTATTAGGGTTTCACATGCAAGTAAATATCTTTACAACTAAGAGTGGGGGATTACAACCTTTGTAGATCGGTCTTTCACTTCAAAAGATCCTTGTTGTAGTCCCTTCGCTGCGATCATGGTCCTCCCGGGCTCTTGCATGGCTTCACGAGGCAGAAGAATGTCCTTGCTTGAAGTTTTCGAAGCCGAAGATGATCTACGTCGAGGGAATACGAACTCAAGCTTCTTCTTCACTAACTACAGAATTAGTGAAGCAAACACCCAAAACTAAAGTGCTAGTCTAGTAGAGGATGCGGAAATAGGAAGTGGGTACACCTTAGAATTATTTATCTCACTTTTATTTATCACTTAATCAAAACTTAGAGAGCTTTTGAGCTCAAGGAAGAAGATGAACAAATAATGAGATTTGGATAATGATCAAGTGAGTGAGCTAACCATGGGTGAGTGAGTATCATATACTAACTCATGTAGAGACATAACCATGTCTAATCCAAATGGCTAGGTTAACAAAAAATTCTAAAGTAATGACAAAGTTAGTGGACTTTGTCAAAGCAAAGCAAGCTTCTACAAGCTTCATGCTCTTTCCAAATCTCCACTAATTTTGTAATTACCTTAAATAATTATAACCCACCATAATAAATAGAATGGTGTATGTCTTACACACCCATGAATGATGTATCAACAACCATGATACAAAAAGAAAACACGTTTTAATATATATCACATATATATTAAAGTTGGGCACATGTGAGAAAAATTCTTAAGTGAACAAATGTTAGTTAATGTAAATTAGTTTATCAAATATACAATTATACACTAAATTATTAAATCAACACTTGACTTTATAATCCGGTTATATCCCATATAACCGACTAACATCCAATGCATCGACTTATCGAATCAACACTTGATTCGATAACCCGGCTATATCACATATAACCGACCGATACAAAAAGTCGCGAGAATAGAATATGGTATCACATACATGTATTATTCTCGGTCCCGCACATATCACATATGCGCTCCTATTTCGTTTCGCCTGAGCCAGTAAAACCTCTATGTAGGACTCTAAAGACTCGTCAATACGCCGGCAGTAGGTGATGATCATATCAAGCACCCACAAGCCGTCAGCGGTACTAGCTGGACGTAACGGCTACCCGGGTATTGAGCGATCAGAAGATCAGCAAGAAAGCCCACTCCAACTCCTGTAAATGCCTAACGGTAACACTTGTCGTACAGTCCGGTCTCCTCGTCTGATATGTCGCATATCAAGTCTAGGGGTGGTAAACGTCAGACCCCAATAACCGATAAGTCGTGCCGATGTGAGGAACATAAAGGGTCGAGAAACTACCGGTAACACTTACCAGTAAATCTCTAAATCAGCCCTGGCCAGGGACTTCCCTGTTATGGCCAATCGAGCACAGCGCTACATCAACCCCCAATACCGGGAGAGACGAAACCCCTCTTATCACTCATTGCCTCCATGTGACTCGGGATTGTACCCAAAAACCACCGTTTTGCACGCCATCTTGGTCGTGGTAAGGTGGAAATCAAAGCACAGTGGGAATCACACAAGACTCTATGACGATCTCGGGTCTACAGACTAGCCTGCACAAGTGTCACCAGAGAATTGCCATCTGACGTGAGGTATAATACCATCTGGGAGTTCTCGGCGAGTCCGTCCAGTGTACCCATTGTTCACTAAGCACCCGAATACCATCTCTGATGTCAAACACCAATGGATATGGGATCATCCATCGCCCATCTCATGGGTCGAGAAGCATATACGCTAGTCTACTCTGGAATATCGATGCCCCGTCTCGATATACCCACGACTAGGGACACTAAAGGATGTACTTATGGACTACCATGGCCCCACTAGTATGATCTGCATCATAGTCCTGGTAGTCAAGTACACATCCTAAGGGCTTTACAAACATGTAACTATAAGACAATATCAAGAGACAAGTATACATGTTAAGATAAATAGCAACCAGATAGCATACTATCATATCGAGCAAGAAAGTCCTCTCTCTATATGTCCAAGCATGCAATATAATATACATCATCTGTACAATACCGGCCTCTAAGGCATACATACAACTAACAGAAATATATGTAGATTTTCTTATCCTTTCGACTAGTTCCTTAGTTTAGTCTCTTAGTTGTTAAACAGATGCTAGACTAGGATCGAGTCATACCTATTTTCAAAACTAACGAATCGTGAGTATTTTCAAAGGACAAACTAAGGGATGTTACGGATTTTTCAAAGGACATATCTTTTCTCAAAAACACCGTAGCCCTAACTTTTCTAAAAAACCATGATTCGTGCTATTTCAAAACACTAAAACTGTATTACTCGTATACAGATATGTATATTTTATAATGTTACATTTACTATTCGCTTTTCTGTTATATTTATGTTGTTCTCATTGCATTGCATATTTATTACATGTATTTCTTTAGCTATTATGAATCCCGTCTGTTAGGACACCAGCACCATTACTGATGATGCGTATGTTCCACGTACACTTGCTTGCCAGCTCACACACATCATCATCGGTAATTGCCATGTCACGTACACTTTAGAAAACGTTACTTCATTGGTATAACCTGCTAGCTGGTAGTTTCAATATATTATTAGTATGCTTGCTATCACATGCTAGTTTAGATATTGCATTCCTTACTTAGATACCCCATTCATTTATATATTCATTCTGTTATGCAATATTGTGGGCTTTATGCCGATATTCACTGCTATTGATTCTTGATTTTGGGATTTTGGATTTTCCATGAGATTTCTGGATTTAGGGGAAAACCGCAAGAATTTTATAAACTCATTATCATTTTACAAATTTGCAAGTTGCGGTTTTCTCGTGATATGATGTATATAGCGTCCACCATGAGTTTTCCTGATTGAGTTGGTTTTCGAGACCCGATTCTAGGAGTAGGATGAACTGTTTCGGGTACATGGTGGACCCGGTAAGGTACCCCAGGGCAAGAAGCTCGAGTTGTTGACGATGTGCCTGGCATGGGCAGACTACCTACCGGTGATATTTGGCGCGGCGGATATCCGGAGGATACCAACCGTAGTCGTGAGATTGGATGATATGGGCCGATCCACACTAATGGAGCCCGGGATTTGATGATTTTGTATCGATGTTTGGCACGGATTTCTGTCGATTTCATTGATGATACTCCAGTTTTTATACTAAAATATTACTGAGATAAGAACACAACTTTTTCGTACAAATATATTCCGATTTCATTCTTGATGCATTCATACATCATATATAGGACATGTTGCTACTTGAGGCACCGACACGAGTACTTGGTATTACACTTATGCTTAGATAATTACCCTTGCCACTGCTAGATGTTTTAGGGTTATATTTGAGTATGTTACTGTATGACCTAGGAGTTCGTCACACATTCGGTTTCTGCTCGGTGATGTCTTCTACTCACGAGTTGGCAACTCACCCCCGTTGTGTCATAGTTTCTTGCAGGTTTAGCCGTACAGGTTCCGTAGCGGCTTTCTGGCACTTCACTTTCTTTCTGGTGATTGCTGGATAGGTGGGACACATTGAATCGTGACCGCCATCATTTACTTGTATATTTATTTTGTTGTATCTAGTTAAGGCTCCATCAACCAGACTTGTATTTTTAGTAGACTTAGATAACCACAGTTTGTTTATTCTTTCGTCCTTAGAGTCGCGTTTATGTATTTGTTGTTGTTTCTTGCTTTCTTTCTGTGTTTTGATACTCGCCTTTTGGCATTGTATATTTTCTATACTTACATGGTTGTTTCCGCCATTTGGCGAAGAGCTAGCTCCCTCTTGGGGATGCCTTATATTATATTGCTTGTACCGTTTTTGGGTTAAAATTTACAAAGGAGTTGCTTCTCAAATTTGAAACGACAAAAAGGGTTTTCAAGTTAGATACAAATATAGCGTTTTCATATATTACTACTTATGTATATATATAAGAATAAGTTTGGTTTCAGTAAACCTTATTTCAAAACCGCACTTCCATTATTTTTCCCTTAAAATGGTTTAGATTTCTAGACTTTTGGCTTACTTGAATTAGGTGGGGTCCTATAGACTTCACGTGATTTAAGTGCCAGTCACGCTCCTTTTCAAGGTCGTGACAGTGATATTCCTATACTACGATCGGTTACACTGTTGTTGTCACAAGGCTTTTCTCCACATTGGATATGGATAAAATATTAGGGATTCTGGTGACTAGATCTATGGTTTTAGATCTAGATTTGGGAAGTGTCCCTACTCGAGTACTTTGACACTATTCTAAAGTATGTTAGAATGGATGACTCCTAGCGTGGTGGTGTACCCGCAGGTGAAACAGTCACCCTCTCTAAAGAGATGTCTTCTAGACTGACGAGGAGAGGGATTTGCATGATTGGCATATCACTTGATTAGGCAATTGAGTCAATCATGAGATGTCAAGTACAACACCAGATATTGATTTTTCATAGGTTGCAATGAGCATATATTAATCCAATTCTGGAGAAACGTTGGGAAGGTAGTTATGAACAAAAGTGGATGTTCTTGGTATATGGTAACGGCAGCCTCCTTCGGGAAGCGGTTATCATTTTAGGCTTCCAAGGTGACCTGGATGATAGAGTGGCTGTCAGAGTTATTGTTTTCCCTCTTCTTCAGGGGCAGTATGTTGGACAGGTGGTCCAAATGGATACTGTGGAAGGCATGGCGCAACATACTGATTAAATTCAGTGGATGATAAAGTCTAAGAAGTTTGTTGGATTTGAAGTTCATTAGTGAACTGGGTCCCATCAGATATCCAGACAAATTCTAAGACAGGTATTGCTCATTTCGGGAGATAGTCTTTCTCCACGAAGTCGAGATATAGAAAGAAACATTGGAGCGGATCCACTCACTGAGGCTATTTCTCGAACACAATAGTTTCACAAACGAGCTTTGCGAAACTGATTAGTAGAGAAGTTGGGTGTTCGGTATCACACAAGCTATGAGTATGCGACACCGCAATAATTATCCTTAAGTGCAAGTAGGAGATTGTTAGCTATAGTGCCCTCAAGTCAATTATTGAATCGCAGGCATGCGATTGCGATGATTGAGCCTATACGGATAGAACAGTCTTACTCAAAATGATAATATGCTATCTGGTTTGTCTTTATCATCATGTACATGCTTTATGTGGTATTACAGATCACTATTACATATTGATAGAGCCCATACGATTCTTGCTTGACTACCAGCAATTTGATGGCGATCATATACGTGGGAGTTAGGTGGTCTATAAGCACATCCTTAAATGTCCTTAGTCGTGGGAGTATCGAGACCGGGCATCGATACTCTAGAGTAGACTAGTGTATACTGATCGAGACCCTGATGAGGGGCGGTAGCTAGGTCTCACAAGCCATTGGTGTTAGTTTGTTCACCTAAGATAATAGACATGCGCTCATTGGATTATGAGTACACTGGACGGACTCGCCAGGAACATACTAGTTGGTATTATATCTACTGTCAGATAGTAGTCCCCATGTGACATGTGTATAGGTTAGTCTGTCGACCTAAGATCGTCATTTGTCTCGTGTGAGTTCTCACTATGCCTTGATTACTACCCTACCACGACTCAAAGGAGTCATGCAAACAGGTTTTAGTTGGGTACAGTCCCGAGCCACATGGAGGCAGTGAGCGGATCGTCGGGGATTCGTCCCTCCCGGTATTGGGGGTTGATGTCGCGTTGTGCACGGGTGGCCATCACCAAAAATCCTTGGCCAAGGTAGCCGAGAATTACTGATTTGGATCAGTAGTTTCTCAGTTGGTGATGGGTTTCATACCGACATGAAATGTAGCGTTATTAGGCGTCTAACTTTATCCACCCCCTAGACTCGATATGCGATACTCTTAGACGAACAGAATAGACTGTACGGATATTGTCATGGACAGGCTCAATAGGGGTTCAGATGAGTTTCCTCATCGGCCTTCCTTTCGCTCAATACCTGGGTAGTCGTTACGTACAGCTAGTGCTACTGACGTGCTTGTGGTTAAACCTACTGCCAGCGTATTGACGAGTCTTTAGAGCCCCATGATTGATAGAGTTTTCTTATGTTTAGTTTTAATTACCGCAATCAAGACGGTTTCTCTTGGTAGCTAGCCGGATGAGTACGGGTCGGTCCACAGAGAGATATGAATCTTTTTCTTAGTATTTTAACGAGTTAAGTCCAAATTGTCCAGGTTTGTTTAAGATTAACTATGTGCTAAATATGTATAAAAAGAGTTTATTAGGGTTAGGATTAGGTTAGTTTGAGTTAGGAGTTCTCTCACGTCTTCCGTTGCCACTCTTAATATCGATGTTACGGTAATCGGAAACAACGTGGATTAGCACGACTAGGAAGGAAACATGCGAGTATAAGCTAGGCTTTCCACCGCTTAGTTCTTTCCTTTTGGTCCTTGTCCATCCGTTCTTGGCTCTTAGCCATAACCTCCGATCAATTCAACCACAACCGGTCTCACTAGGGTGTCACCACTATCATGTAGGATATGGCGCCGTAGGGAGTGGATTGTGGTTGAATTGACGGGAGTTCGAATCAAGATATTGGGCAAAGGAAAGAGTGAGAGAGATTTCCTTCTCTCAAACACCCTTATCCTACCCTAACAAGTGAGAAACTACTCACCCATTATAAAAAAAAAAAGAAAATAAAACAAACAAAGATGGTAGAAAGAAATGAGGTTGAGAATCACAACTAGTTATTTGGGACCTCACTTAGGCAAGGATCACACTTAAGCATCATTGTTGTAAGGATAAAGGAAAAGAGAAAACAAAAACAAACAAACAAACAAATAAAAACAACTACTTTAACAAAGAGAATTACAAGCAAAATATAAGAACTCAATTATAAGACATGCATATGAAAAGAACTCTTCTTTATTCATCATTCACTAAAAAGCTCACTACAATATCAATGGAGAATAGATGAAGAGGAAGAGGAAGTTACAAACTACTATAGTAAATCCTAACACATGAAATAAGCATGCTATACTTGGCTTGAAACTGGGCTATTTATAGGCAGATAGATAAAACCCCAGGGCCAAAATTTGAGCCCTTACACAATTACAAAACTACCCTAAAAATATCTCCCGACTTTGAGTCAACTCGGCCGCAGAACCGTCGCATAAGTGCCACATCGGCCGCGGTTCCACGGCCCTTTGGGTGAGTTGTTGTGCCGTTTTTTCTGGGGTTTTCCTTGTTGCTGTTCTTCTCTGCTTAGTACACTTGGTTACTCAGAATCACTTCATTTTTCTCCCAGATTCTCAACAGTCCAAAAAGATGAAAGAATGTGGACTTTTACCTTGATCTTTTTGAGCTCCGCGTTATAAACTTGGTTCTTGTTCTACCTCCTTGTGCTTTGTGCATGAATGATCTTTGATTGCAATTTTGTCCTTCGAACTGGTAGGCGACATCTGACGGATGGTGAGCGGAGACCCGTATTTTTATCTGTTGTTGGCAGTTGTGCTGAATTTTTCGCGACTATTCTTTATTTTCATTGTTTAGAGCTGAGAACCTGTAACCTGTAATTATTTAGCAAACACGGATCAAGAGTACCTACCTATATGCAATGCGATCAAGAATGGGCAGTATAAAAGTGCAAATTCTGATATGAACAAATACCCCCATACTTATCTTTTGCTCGTCCCGAGCAAAGCCATTTTATTCACAAAATGTCCTAACCTCACTTTCGCAGGGAACACGATTGCACTGAGCTCGTGCAACAAGCCGTTAAACCCCTATGTTTCCCTAGAGGAGGAGTTTTGTCTCCTGAGGGTTTTCATCGGATACTACCCACAAAATCCGATCAAGTTGGCCGTCAACTCTAATCCTACAGTTCAGCATTCTAGCAAGAAACTCTATCATCCTAAGTTAGAAATCTTCATCCCTTATTCTTCACACTTCCTTTTCATTTAACTTAAGATCCTATATGTTTTGCCAGTTTATAAAGCTCTCAGCATCTCTTGAGTTTTCCTTCTAAAACGCAATCTCAAATCCGTATTTTTTATCCTTTTTACTGAAGATATAAGCCCTATTTTTCATTCCTATCTCTTCTCCAAACTCCGATCATATAGCCCTACGTGTGCGTAAATATCACCCCTACACTTGGAAATTCAATTCAAGTTATAATACCCTTGCCTTAATACCTAGCACTACTTCTTCTTTATTAATGGTGGACGGATTCGCTCACACATCTTTCATGCGATTATTACAGCTTCCTGAGCCATTAATCAGCCGATTACTGAATGTGTGAGCATTAAAGAGTAATTAGCAGTTTCAAGGTCTTGCACTTATTTTATTTTATTTTATTGTTTTTCAAGACCGGATATATTTTTCAATGATGCTCTTTTGGTGGTTAGCTTTAAATACCGTTTTTTCTTTCATACTAGGCTTTCAGGCAAGAGTATTTCTAGGTATCCTCTACTATCCCAAGTTTCAATATATGTGTATGTGCGATTTGTAGGGTGTATATTTTCAGAATTTGGACTTAAGGTTCGGAATTATTTTTCAGACTTACTCTTCAAATTGAGCTTTCAATACTCTTCCCTCATTTCAACTTAGTCCAAGAACTGAACTCAAAATTGCTTATTTCTAAACAAACTGCAAGGACGTATATTTTTTTACAGTTATACTTCAAGGAAGGTTATTTTTCAGGGTTTTCAATTACTAAGTTTAGGATTTAGTATTTTTCTTAACTAGTCAACCGTCATGTCGAACTTGAGTCTGAATGGCCAACATTGATTTTTTTAATATTAATTTTTTTATTTTTATGGGAAAATAATGCAATGTAAAAAAAACGATGCGGAATTTAAACATGCAAAGTAAAAGAACAAATATTTACATAAAAAAACGTGCAGATGCAGAATGCAAGGATAACTATTTACAACAAAACCCCGCCCCCAAACTTAGTCACAATAGTGCCCTCACTGCTACCTAAGGCGTCTCCTAGAACCAGACGCAGTATCACTTGTACCAGATTCAGTCCTGTCTGCACCACGACCACTCGATCTCGCTCCATCTTCTCGTGCCAACAGGGTAGACATCCCCTTCTCAAGACTCGTCAAACGCTAATCAAAATTTGTCAGCATCCCCAACACTCTCTCTACCCCCTATGAGTACGTCTCAGCAAGCATGCTTGCGCGGAGGGGGTCATCTCTTCATCGCTCGTTGTGGAGCTCGAGCTGGGCGTCTTCGCCATCACATCTTCGGCCGGCTCGGTGCGCGACCACAACCCATGAAGTTTCGTGTATGATGTGGAGACACCCTCAAGCAGGGGTTGAATGGGAACCCCACCATGCATAAAAGCATCGAATTCCTCAACAGAAAGGAAATAGCGACACAATTGTGTTACTAACATTGGGCATGGGTAATTGGCTGCCCCTTTGCTGGCACCAACCGAGTGTAAAAGCACAGTGCACATGTCATAGATAGGGTTCTTCATCATTAATGTGTGCACAATGTGTAGGGATGGGGTGAAAAAGATGGTGTTATGCGAACTTCCAAAGATGTTGTTTTGTGCCCAACGGCACACGGTTAAGATGTTCGCATACAGCGTATGTGCCTGAATTCCTTTCCTATGTTCCCTAGAACGATCATCGCCCATCAACGGCATGTAATTCTCAAAGCAGAGGGGTTGGTCGTGTGCGGGGATACATGGTATCAAAGTGACTTCATGAATGAAGTCCCTATCTATAACAATTTCCCAATCCCCCCACAACATGAGTATAAACCCATATTTAGCTAAACAACCCTCCTCAAAGCTCTCAAAGAAACGCGCAACGAGATCCGGAATCACGAACACGTTCGGATGGTTATACAACAGGAAATTCCATCCGCATTTCCGGATCTCATCACCAAAGTAGCTACCATAAATGTCATGGGCGAATAATTGTGAGAAATCCCGTTCAAATTGAAAATTAGGAGCCATGAACAAAAAATGCAGAACTATTAAATTTACAGAGAGGAGAAGAGAAAATCAAACCTCCTCTGAAAATTTCTGAGGGAGAAGATGCTGATCGGCGGTTGATAGGCGTCGGATAGGGCGTTCTGCGGCACTTCCGTGGTGGTGTGGGGAGATCGTCTGCGGAAATTTCAGCGGCGGCTAGGGTTTTGTGTGAGGGTTAGAATGGAGGCTCGGGAATTACAGAAAAAGAGAGAGGGTGTATTTAAAGGGGCGGTCAACCAAAAATGGGTCTATTTGTACAAAAGTCCTCCCAAAAGAAGAAATTATTTATTTATTTAAATTTTATTTTTTATTATTATTAATGGGAATTTCACCAGGCAAGAAATATCCCGACACACAAAAGAACAAAATGGATATGCACCGGACAAGAATATCCATTATATATATACAAGATGGTATATACATACACCGAAACTTATTTGAAATAGTGTTTCCACTGTTTATGGCTGGATAACCAAAGTTTGGTGGTAAACGGAGGAAGATTAGTCAATGTAAACCGGCTCCTACAACTTCAGGAGCTCCTCCGATGGTTCTGCGGTGAGGAACGGTTTTACTCTATGTTCGTTCACTTTGAATAGTGAACCGTCCTCTGGATTATCCAAATCCACTGCGTCGTGCGGGTATACACTCCACAAAAAAAATGGTCCTTTCCAGCGAGATCGAAGCTTACTGGGATGGAAATGGAGTCGGGTGTCGTAAAGAAGTACCTGTTGTCCAGGCGTGAAGGTTTTGCGCGTAAGGTGTTTATCATGAAACACCTTCATTCGGTTCTTTATAATAACAATGTGCTCATAAGCTTCATCCCGAATCTCGTTCAGTTCGTTAAGTTGCAGCTTCCGATAGCTGCCCGCATCTTCAAGGTTTAGATTCAGCTCTTTGATCGCCCAAAATGCGCGATGCTCGATTTCCACAGGAAGGTGGCAAGCCTTTCCATACACAAGCCGATAGGGAGACATTCTAAGATCAGTCTTGTACGCAGTTCGAAATGCCCAAAGGGCATTAGTTAGTTTTAAAGACCAATCTTTACGGTTCTTGGAAACCGTTTTCTCCAAAATCTTCTTGATTTGCCGACTTGAAACTTCGGCTTTCACACATGTTTGGGGGTGGCAGGGCGTGGATAGCTTATGATCAATTGAGTATTTCTGCATCAATGCCTCGAAAGACCTATTACAGAAATGTGTCCCATTGTCGCTAATGATCGCGTGGGGGTGCCCAAACCGGGAAAAGATGTTTTATTTAAGGAATCTAACGACAACCTTGTTGTCGTTCGTCCGGCTTGGTGTAGGGTTCCTAGGAACACTAATGAGGTCTCACAACAGATCAAACATGCCCAATTCATTTTTTTCATGTGCCTACAAACCCTAATACGGATCATTAACTAGATGATAAGGCGATGCAAGCAAGTAAACAACTTTATTGCTAAAGGAAAGTGACTACAACCTTTGTAGATCAGGTCCTCCACTTCCTAGGCTCCGTGATGACGTCCCTCCGCTGTACCTATCGGAATCCGGACTCTGGCGAAGGTTTCGTCGGAGAAATGATCGGGCTTTGTCGTCGACTTCGATGCCGAAGATGATCTACGTCGAGGCAACTCAAGATCAAGCTCCAACTTCACCATGTTATGAAACTTGTGAAGAAAACACACTATACTACTTGGCAAGTGGTAGAGGATGAAGAAATAGGAAGTGGGTTCACTTTAGAATTGGATTTCTCACTCTTTTTCTCATGTTGCCATTAATGGTAGCAAGCTTTCTTCTTGCTTTTGAAGAAGAAGAATATGATAAGTATATTAAAAATAGAAAATAAAAATGATACTTATCATATTTGCAACCATGGTTTAGTGTAGAGAATTAACTAGGGTTTAGTTGAATGGTTAGGGTTAGGAGATGAAGACAAAAATGGTCACTTAGTCAAAGATGCATGAAGCATCAAGAAGCTTCTTGTATGAAAGCAACCATTTTGTTTTCCTTTTTCTTCTAACCAAAATAAATAGATAAATAAATAAGTGAAATGAAACCCTAACCATTCACTAAACATGGTTTAAGTCTTACACAAACCCAAGTTTGTATGTATCATCAAACAAGATACAAACTAGTGCACAAAACTATATCATATATATACAATGTGCACTTCAAGTGAGAAAATCCATCTAAAGTGAACAAATACTAGTTAATGCAAAGTAATATATCAAATATATAATTATACATTAAATCATTAAATCAACACTTGATTTAACGATCCGGTCATATTGCATATGACCGACTAAAATCCGATGTATCGACTTATCGAATCAATTCTCGATTCGATAACTAGGTTATATCGCATACAACCAATCGATACATTCATCGCGAGAATAGAATACGGTATCACATACACGCATTATTCTCGGTCCCGCACATATCTCATATGCGCTCCTATTTCGTTTCGCTTGAGCCAGGAAACCTCTGTGTAGGACTCTAAAGACTCGTCAATACGCCGGCAGTAGGTGAAGATCATATCAAACACCCACAAGCCGCAAGCGGTCTGCTAAACGTAACGGCCACCAGGGTATTGAGCGATCAGAAGATCGACGAGCAAGCCCGCTCACACTCCTGTGAATCCAACCAGTAACACTTATCGTACAGTCCGGTCTGTTCGTCTGATATGTCGCATATCTCGCCGAGGGGTGGTAAACGTCAGACCCCAGTTGCTTGATAAGTCATGCCGACATAAGGTCCATAACAATCATGAAACTACTGATAACTCTTACCAGTATATCACTGCAATCCTGTCCAGGGATTTCCTGTTATGGTCAGTCGAGCATAGCGCAACATCAACCCCCAATACCGGGAGAGACGAATCCCCTCCTATCGCTCATTGCCTCCATGTGAATCGGGACTGTACCTAAAAACCACCTGTTTGCACGACTCAGTAGAGCCGTGGTAGGGTGGAAATCAAAGCACAGTGGGAGACACACAAGACTCTATGACGATCTCGGGTCAACAGACTAAGCTGTACCAGTGTCACCAGAGAACTTCCATCTGACGTGAGGTATAATACCATATGGGAGTTCTCTTCGAGTCTATTCAGTGTACCCAGTCTCCACTGAGCACCCGCATACCATCTCTGATTTCAAACACCAATGGATATGGGATCATCCATCGCCCATCACATGGGTCGAGAAGATATACGCTAGTCTACTCTGGAATATCGATGCCCCGTCTCGATATTCCCATGACTAGGAACATTGAAGGATGTACTCATGGACTACCCAGGCCCCACTAGTATGATCTACATCATAGTCCTGGAAGTCGAGTACACATCCTAAGGGCTTTATCAACATGTAACAGAGAGATAGAAAGTATACATGTTAAGATAAAGAGCAACCAGATAGCGTACTATCATGTCGAGCAAGAAAGTCCTACCTATATATGTCCCAGCATCCACTACAATATACATCCAATGTACAGTAATGGCCTCTAGGGCATACATATAACTAACAATCTCCCACTTGCACTAGGGCCATCTGTAGCAGTGGTTGTAGTATCTAATACTCAACCATCCCCTAAAAGTCTCTCTTTGGGAAAAGGCCTTCGTGAGTGGATCCGCCGTGTTGTCCTCTGAGTCTACTCTCCTAACCTCGATCACCCTGGAGATCAACTATCTCTAGGATCAGGTGATGCTGCCTCAGATTATGTCTGGGTCACTGATGGGACCATGGTTCCTTGGCCAAAACCACACTTCCATTGTCACACTATGGTGGGAACCTAGTTCATCTCATGAACCAATATACACCCAAACTTCCTCTTTGGTAGCATCTTTAATAGCGATGTTACCAGCCTTTATCGTCTAGTTTGCCACGGTATCTAGCTTGGAACTCTTCCAACAAACCGTCCCTTCACTGAGGGTAAAGACAATGCCTGCGACTGACATTCAGTCATCCTTATCACCATGGAACCTTTCTAGTGATTCTCCCCAGGATCGATTTATACAATCTCACTATACCTAGTGTGAACCCTAACATCCCTTTAGATCTATCTCATAGATCCAAATCTCAGGATTTAGGAGGTATCATCTTTATCCTATTAGAGAATCCATGTGATAAGAGGAGATCGACCGATCGTAGTATAGGAAACTCTTTTCCTATCAAGAGTATGTTGTCTACGTACAATACGAGGATGACCACCTTACTCTTTACTACCTTTTTTTACATACAAGGTTCATCTACCATTTTTATGAAGTCAAACACTTCGACTACCACATCAAAACAGACGTTCCAACTCCGCGATACCTGCTTTATTCTGTAAAGCAACTTGCACACGTTTCCGCTGCTCCCACAGTTACGAAGCTCTCTGGCTGTGTTCTTATAGACGTTCTCTTCTAAATCATAATTTTAGAAAAGCAGTCATGGCACCCAACCACCAGATATCGTAGTCATGGTATGTAGCAATGGCAAGTAGGATCTGGATGGACTTAAGCATAGTCCCTGGAAAAGGTTTCATCATTATCCATGCCTGCTTGATGAAAACCTTTAACAAGTCTAGATTTGAAAGTCTCAACTTTTCCATCTACACCAAGTAAACTTCTCAAGATATACTTGCTCCTGATGGGGATTTAAGCCTTCAGATATAGCAGCCAAAGTCCATACTTTGCTGTTGTACATGGATTCCATCTCAGATCGCTAAGCATCCAGCCATTCTTACAGAGTCCCTACTCTCGATGACCTGCTCGAATCTAGTTGGGTCATCATCTCATGATGCAATCCTCGCTCCCACTGTCATCGAGAAACCGAAGTATCTCTCAGGCAGGTGAGGAACCCTACCAGATCGGCGGAGAGGCTGAGGTTCGTCGGGGACTATTGAATCCTTTGGTTCTGTCAAATCATCAGCTGCAGTTTTGTATAGCTGGAACCTTTCCAGTTCTACAGAACTGACCTTGACTCGATCTTGTCCGGATTTTGCTTTTGACATAGGCCGGACAATCCCAAATCTTAACTTACTTAAGAGATAGGCTCTTCCCATACCATATCTTATATGGAGTGGTAGGCACTGATTTGATTCGAACCCTATTCAATAGGTATGCAGCTTCTCAAGCGCATAACTCCCAAAAGGAAATAGGTAACTCAGTAGTACTCATCATAGAGCACACCTTATCATATAGGGTGTGATTGCTCCGCCCTGATACACCGTTATGCTGTGGTGTATTCAGAGGAGTAATACTGAGAGAGAATCTCATTCTCCTTTAGAATAATCCAGGAATTCTATGCACAAGTATTCTCCTCCCTGATCTTATCATAGGACATAATACTTATACCCGGTTTTTGGTTCTCTATTTGTAACTTATATTCTGTGAATATCTCAAAAGGTTCGGAATTGTGTTTCAACAGGAACATATGTCTGAATCTTGAGAGATTATCAGAGAATGTAATGAAATACAAAGAACCGGTCTTGGCATGTGTAGACAGGGGATCTTACATACATCATCATGTATCAATTCCAAGGGTTTACAAACTCTTTCTCTGTTTCCAATAAACAGAGCTATGGTCATCTTATTTTTGTGACATGACTGGCAAGTTTCAGAAGATGTAAATTCAAATTGATTTAAATATGCATCTAAAATGTAATTTCAGCTAGTCGGGTCGCATTGATATGACCTAGTCTACAATGCCTCAAGAAGGATTCGTTAATTTCTGAACTCTTCCTCTTGTGTGTTATGTATACTAGGAACTGTAGTTTGATTTAGAGCGTCAATGCTTTTAGATAACGTGCCTGAACCGATCAACTTTTGATATATGAATTGTTCAAAATATTATCCAACAATACAAAATTATATCCTTCTTTACTAATAAAGAGGCTGATATGATTTTGTATATCAGGTTTGGTATCTAATAACATTCGTTCAAAATCAATGTATTGGTAATACAGGGTGACAGTGACCAACAGACTTGGCTGCAACACTTGCCCCGTTTTCTGTCTCATGAAACTTATCACCCGTTCTCGGTTTTCTACCTTTTTGTAGCCCTATGTACCAGATTACATATCTGGGATCCTGATCCGGTATCAAATACCCAGGATGCAGAGGATACTGAGAAACAGTTCTTTGTAAAGAACACACCCGAAGGAGATGCATCATATGCACTTTCTTCGTTTGGGTGGCATAGGAATCCTGGTATTCCCCTATTTCCTGCTCTGTCTTATAACAATTATAAGTTGGAGTGGGACCAACGTTCCCCAGCTCAGTATAGCAAGCAGGTTCGGTCAATACATCCATATTATTATCCTGATTAAGGCGTGATATGGTCGCTACCTGGAGAGAGAGAAAAGAAAACACTCTGCGTGCGCTCTTGCAAGATTTGATTGGTTATGTATTTTATCTAATCAGGATGGCTCCCACTGTTTTTATCAAATCTTCCTTCAAACCGTAAAAGGAATGACTAGCCGGGATTAATTACACTCTACAAGTTCGCCAATCTTTCAGCCAGGCCAGTTTCGGTACTTTGAGGGAGGTTCCCCGTGCTTTCGCACGGACCTAATTACTGTAAACCTTGTTTTCCCAGAGGCGTAACCCCGTTGACACCTTTCTAGACACCTACTTGATCGGCTAATTGTAAAGTGCAAAACTCTCCCAGGAGTAACAATTAATCGCAGTGGGTATCGGGATCCAACTATCAAATAGAAGGTATGCAATCTCATTGCAAATTTCAACACTTGAAACTCCCGATAATGGTTTTTCCCCTAGCACCTATGACCTTGGCTAAGGTCAAAAAATCATAGGTACTAGTCAAGTTCTACCCGTCATTTCGTGATTAATTAGACCCACCCACATGATCCTTGGGTAAGGTCAACAAAGCCACATGACTGTCCTAACTAATCGCATCATATGCTGTGTAGGAAGACATCACTTAGCTACCGCACACTACGCCTCGGCTATGGTCGACAAATGTAGCACGAATACTAAGTACTCTACTTCCTAAAATGACGGAGGGTTGCGAATGGTTTTTAAGAAAACCTTTAACGCTTTGAACTTGATCTCGTTGCGGAATCAAATTGTTTTTAAATGGAATGTTTTTAAGGCTTTTCTAGTTTTGCTAAAGGGGTCACTCCCGGTGAAGGGATCGTCGGCCCTTTCCTCGTCGAATGAGGTGTGGGATATATCATATATATCACTGTGCAAAGTAGAAACTATAGAAGCAATCAAAAGACAAACCGAGTGTGTAGCATCTTCCAGTTATTACTAAAGGAGTCACTCCCGGTGAAGGGATCTCGGTCCTTTCCTCATCGAATAAGGTGCAGGATGTTCTTCAAGGAACACCGCGATGCAAAGCAAGAACTATAGCTACCTGTTTTATTTTGAAATTCGATTCCACAACATCAATTAGGTTTATTTTCTTTCATTAATCTCATTAATGAATGTCCCATCATTTAAGTCGACCTAAACATCACAGATAAATATAACGTACGTTTATGCCATCCGCATTTGCCTCGATGTCCCGTCTGCACCGTTAGGTTAGGTAACCAACGCCGGAATGAGGCAGGGCTAGCGCGGGTGTAAAACATAAGCAACGTCTATATAATATATCATATATACTATATACTATATCTATCTGAACAAATCACATGATCACATCACAGATATCGCAGCAGAAAATATCATATGAAATATTGGATATACTAGGACGTCCGTGTTTTTAATACGAGCCAGTATAAAACACGGATTCCACGGTCGTGATGAATAGCCAATCCCACACCCCTAGACCCCTACGAGAGCGGCAAGCAACCCTACCAATTCTAGGGTCAGGAGACCCAGACTCGACTCCTCGAGATGGCCTCCCACTGGACCCTAGAACCCGGTTACTTGTGCTCCCCTCCTTGGGTCTATCCTAATGCGGAAAAGTAAATAATATACATCAACGGTGACATCTTCCGCAACATGGAAGTGCCCCAATAAAAGAATATTACATACAAGTTTTTACATGAAAGAAAATGAAAAAAACACTATGCTCACATAAAAAACCCCGGCTATTCAAACACGACGATCCAATATAACATATCCAACAACACATAACATCACATGTCATCAACGTAAGTAAATATGCGCATCCCAATTGTCGTTGACATATAGCAACAAAACCGGCGATATCACATATTACACTTACGGTCACAGAAAAGAAAGTGTAAAACTACAACAGTTGGAATCCGCAAACTCTTTAGACATCGCATGCCTAGCCAAATGAATTCCTTAGACATCGCATGCCTAACAATTATAAACCCCGCATTTTAGTCTCATTATCGAAAACACTTTTCAATATAAACTCGGGCAATTCAACAGGATTCCCGGCATCCAGAACGAATGTTCGTCGCAAACTTCACTAGACGGCCGCACCCCCGATACCGTCGACGAAGTGCACCAAGGCGGAAAACCGCTGCCGCGAGCATCCGAACAGATGCTTTTTGGCGACGGGGTTCTCCTACAGTCACTTGGTCGGGGCTATGGGGTGAGGCTGTCTATTAAGTTTACCCGGCGAGTATCCGCGTACACTACGTGATTGCGACGGACTTTTGATCACATCAAAATTTCGTGGCAACCGATCAAGTGAGACTAAACTGCTATGTTTATAACATTCATTCAGTTATCTCATAACTACTTGTGAATTCCAAGTATTGTATCACATTCCGGATAAATAGAAAATATTAAACTTTCCGATCGAACAATCGAACACCCAAGTTTTTCCGATACAGCTCAACACATGAAATAAGTTTAAAAACATTCAGTTCATGCCTCAGTACCAATGGTCCAGCCGTAGAAGGGTCAAGCCAACGCCTCACATGTGGCACGCCGTACTGCCCCAAACCCGAAGGTTCAAAGGGCAGTTCAAGACAGTCACATAATCGAGTTAAGGTTTGTTGTCTTCTAGAGGGACCATCGCATTACTTGCACTACTTAGAACGTTCTTAAACTACGGAAAGATCCAACACTTGGAAATTTCCCGACAGGGGAAAAAGTGGGTATTTATATTCGGTCGAACTTTTTAACAGTTTCTAAAATATCCGGAAAAACTTAAACGAAGATAAATTATCCAATCGAATCAACGAGTCCCTAATACAACCCTAGAAAACTCAACACTTGAGTGGAATTAAAATATTCATAGAAAAAATTAACAAGAAAGGACCTAAGAATAATTAAATGAAATTTCAGGGACTAAGTCACAATTGTGGCCGCGGAACGGCCGCGAAACCCCTGGTTTGGCCGCGGTTCCACGGTCATATTGTTGAATTAGGGGTCCGTACTTCACAGTAATTCTTAGGTTTTCCTGCATAATTTTCTGAGAATTTTTAATTTGGAAAAATCCACAGTTTGTAAAAATGTACAGAGAAGGCTATAATCTGGGAATTCCGGGTTCGATCGAACTTCTAACTTAGTCTACACTTCGCCTAAAGCTCTATCTAGGCTCTGATACCACTGTGGGGTTCCTAGGCACACTAATGAGGTCTCACAACAGATCAAACATGCCCAATTCAAATTTTTTCATGTGCCTACAAACCCTAATACGGATCATTGACTAGATGATAAGGCGATGCAAGCAAGTAAACAACTTTATTGCTAAAGGAAAGTGACTACAACCTTTGTAGATCCGGTCCTCCACTTCCTAGGCTCCGTGATGACGTCCCTCCGCTGTACCTATCGGAATCCGGACTCTGGCGAAGGTTTCGTCGGAGAAATGATCGGGCTAGGTCGTCGACTTCGATGCCGAAGATGATCTACGTCGAGGCAACTCAAGATCAAGCTCCAACTTCACCAAGTCATGAAACTTGTGAAGAAAACACCCTATACTACTTGGCAAGGGGTAGAGTATGAAGAAATAGGAAGTGGGTTCACTTTAGAATTGGATTTCTCACTCTTTTTCTCATGTTGCCATTAATGGTAGCAAGCTTTCTTCTTGTTTTTGAAGAAGAAGAAGAAGAATATGATAAGTATATTAAAAATAGAAAATAAAAATGATACTTATCATATTTGCAACCATAGTTTAGTGTAGACAATTAACTAGGGTTTAGTTGAATGGTTAGGGTTAGGAGATGAAGACAAAAATGGTCACTTAGTCAAAGATGCATGAAGCATCAAGAAGCTTCTTGTATGAAAGCAACCATTTTGTTTTCCTTTTTCTTTTAACCAAAATAAATAGATAAATAAATAAGTGAAATGAAACCCTAACCATTCACTAAACATGGTTTAAGTCTTACACAAACCCAAGTTTGCATGTATCATCAAACATGATACAAACTAGTGCACAAAACTATATCATATATATACAATGTGCACTTCAAGTGAGAAAATCCATCTAAAGTGAACAAATACTAGTTAATGCAAAGTAATATATCAAATATATAATTATACATTAAATCATTAAATCAACACTTGATTTAACGATCCGGTTATATTGCATATGACCGACTAATATCCGATGTATCGACTTATCGAATCAATTCTCGATTCGATAACTAGGTTATATCGCATACAACCAATCGATACATTCATCGCGAGAATAGAATACGGTATCACATACACGCATTATTCTCGGTCCCGCACATATCTCATATGCGCTCCTATTTCGTTTCGCTTGAGCCAGGAAACCTCTATGTAGGACTCTAAAGACTCGTCAATACGCCGGCAGTAGGTGAAGATCATATCAAACACCCACAAGCCGCAAGCGGTCTGCTAAACGTAACGGTCACCCGGGTATTGAGCGATCAGAAGATCGACGAGCAAGCCTGCTCACACTCCTGTGAATCCAACCAGTAACACTTACCGTACAGTCCGGTCTGTTTGTTTGATATGTCGCATATCTCGCCTAGGGGTGGTAAACGTCAGACCCCAGTAGTTTGATAAGTCATGCCGACGTAAGGTCCATAACAATCGTGAAACTACTGATAACTCTTACCGGTATATCACTGCAACCCTGGCCAGTGATTTCCTGTAATGGCCAGTCGAGCATAGCGCAACATCAACCCCCAAACCAGGAGAGACGAATCCCCTCCTATCGCTTATTGCCTCCATATGAATCGGGACTGTACCCAAAAACCACCTGTTTGCACGACTCAGTAGAGCCGTGGTAGGGTGGAAATCAAAGCACAGTGGGAGACACACAAGACTCTATGACGATCTCGGGTCAACAGACTAATCTGTACCAGTGTCACCAGAGAACTGCCACCTGACGTGAGGTATAATACCATCTGGGAGTTCTCTTCGAGTCCGTTCAGTGTACCCAGTCTCCACTGAGTACCCGCATACCATCTCTGATGTCAAACACCAATGGATATGGGATCATCCATCGCCCATCACATGGGTCGAGAAGATATACGCTAGTCTACTCTGGAATATCGATGCCCCGTCTCGATATTCCCACGACTAGGAACATTGAAGGATGTACTCATGGACTACCCAGGCCCCACTAGTATGATCTACATCATAGTCCTGGAAGTCGAGTACACATCCTAAGGGTTTTATCAACATGTAACAGAGAGACAGAAAGTATACATGTTAAGATAAAGAGCAACCAGATAGCGTACTATCATGTCGAGCAAGAAAGTCCTACCTATATATGTCCCGCCATCCACTACAATATACATCCAATGTACAATAATGGCCTCTAGAGCATACATATAACTAACACTTGGCACTGCCTCGACCCATTTAGAGACATAATCAACAGTTAAGAGAACATACAGCTTCCCAAAAGAGCTGGTAAACGGCCCCATGAAATCAATTCCCCAAACATCAAAAATCTCAACAACCCAGATTGGTTTGAGCTGCATCTCGTTTCTCCTGGAAATCCGGCCCAAGTGTTGGCACCGGGAGCAAGTCTTGCAGTAATCATGGGCATCTTTAAAGAGTTGTAGCCAGTAAAAGCCACATTGCAAGACTTTCTCAGCTGTCTATCTTGGGCCAAAATGCCCGCCACATGCTTGATCGTGGCAAAACGACAGCACACTCTTGAACTCATTATCAGGAACACACCGACGAATAATTTGGTCTGGACAGTACTTGAACAGGTAGGGTTCGTCCCAGTAAAAGTGTTTTACTTGGGATAAAAATCTATGTCTGTCCTGACTTAACCATTCATTTGGTATTAGTCCAGTCGCCAAATAGTTCACAATATCTGCGAATCTGGATTCACACGATACTGTCAAGAGTTGTTCATCAGGAAAAACATCATTAATTGGGAGAGAAAGCGTCGGCGAAGAAGGAAGTCATGAAAGATGGTCGGCCACTACGTTTTCACATCCTCTTTTGTCCTTAACGACAAGGTCAAATTCTTGAAGTAAGAGGATCCAACGTATTAACCGAGATTTTGCATCCTTTTTCGCAAAAAGATGTCGTAGAGCTTAATGATCGGTGTAGGCAATGACTGGGGAGCCGATCAAATAGGGCCTGAATTTCTCTAAAGCAAACACAACAGCCAAGAACTCTTTCTCGGTTGTTGTGTAATTCATTTGGGCATCATTCAGGGTCAGGCTCGCGCAGTAGATTACGTGCGGCATCTTATCGATGTGTTGTCCTAGGACCGCACCGATAGCAAAGTCGGATACATCGCACATAATCTCAAAAGGATGCGTCCAGTCAGGAGAAGAAAGAACGGGTGCAGTGGTGAGAGAGTTTTTTAGTGATTCAAAAGCATTCAAACAGCTTGAGTCGAAATTGAACGTGGTATCCTTTGCCAGAAGAAGAGTCAAGGGTCCAGCAATCTTGCTAAAGTCCTTGATAAACCGTCTGTAGAAACTGGCGTGGCCAAGAAAAGCTCAGATATCTCTGACGCATCTGGGAGGAGGGAGATTGGAAATGACTTCAATCTTTGCTTTGTCAACCTCAATGCCATTTCGCGAAATGATGTCTTAGGACAATACCTTCACGTACCATGAAGTGACATTTTTCCCAGTTTAAAGTGAGATTTTTATCCTTAAATCTGGTAAGGAAAGCGTCAAGATGTTGCAGACACTCGTCGAAATAATCGCCAAAGATGGAGAAATCATCCATGAATATCTCCAAAAATTTCTCAACCATGTCAAAGAAAATTCCCATCATACACCGCTGAAAAGTAGCGGGAGCATTGCATAGCCCAAAGGGCATGTAGTGAAATGCGAACGTGCCAAAAAGACAAGTGAACGTGGTTTTGTCCTAGTCTTTCTCGGCGATTGGAATCTGATTGTATCCTGAGTAGTCGTCTAGAAAACAGTAATACTCATGTCCAGCTAATCTTTCGAGAATTTTTTCAATGAATGGTAGTGGAAAGTGACCCTTCCGCGTTGCGGCATTGAGTTTTCGATAATCAATGCATACTCGCCACCCTGTCTGGGTGCGAGTAGGGATCAACTCATTCGCCTCATTTATGATGACCGTAATGCCCGACTTCTTAGGGACAACGTGTATAGGACTGACCCACTGGCTGTCTGAGATAGGGTAAATGATACCACTATCCAGACATTTGACGATTTCCTTTCACAGCCTCCTTCAAGACTGGATTTAATCGCCTCTGTGGATCCCTAGCTGGTTTGGCATCATTCATCATTTGAATGTGATGTTCAACGATTAGGGGACTAACCCCCTTGATGTCCGCCATTGTCCAGCCGAAAGCTTGCCGATTGGATTGCAAGTCCGTGAGAAGGGATTTCTCTTGCTCTGGAGCTAGAGAAGCCGAGATGATGACTGGGAAGGTCTCGTTCTCACCTAAGTAAGCATACTTGGGGTAAGGCGGCAGTGGCTTGAGTTCGAGTGTCCGAGGTGAGACGACTGAAGGCAAGATTGGAGAAAATGTGTCGAACTCAAAAGATTCCAACAGGGGCTCAAAGTGAGTGTATGCGACCGAGTCGGATGGTTCAACTAACGTATCCGAAAATTCAAAAGATTCAAACTCGGGCGGCGACAAGCCACGATCGTTCAAAAAAGTGAAGCACTCGTAATCTTTGTTGGAAGCAGAAGCAGCAGTAGGTTCAAAGAGGAACACACTAGTGGCGTCAAGATTTCTGTGATCAAACAAGAATTCCTCAAATTCATAGTCGTCTGGGGAGCTCTCCTGGAAGGAACAAACATCTAATATATGAGCACTTGGTTCGGATGACTGATTCCCTAACCTAAAAATGTTGAGTTCAATTGTAATGTTGCCAAAAGATAGGTTCATCGAACCATTTCGACATTTGATCATAGCATTTGAGGTTGCAAGGAATGGGCGACCGAGTATCACCGGAATTTGATTCCGGGGGTTAGCTACAGGTTGTGTATCTAAAACAATAAATTCAACGGGGAATATAAAGTCCCCAACCATTATTAACACATCCTCTAGCTCATCCCTAGGATGAGTGATAGATCGGTCGGCCATTTGAAGGGTACAGTGTGTGGCTTTCAGCTCTCCTACACCTAGTTGCTCATATACAGAATAAGGAAGTAGGTTAACACTGGCACCAAGATCCAAAAGAGTGCGGTTGATGTTCTTATCCCCAATGGTTATTGAAATCGTAGGATAGCCATGGTCCTTCCGTTTTGAGGTAAAGCTTGGGTAAGAGCATCACTCACGTTACTAGCCAAAAAATCTTTCTTTGGTACCTGAGATTTCCACTTCTTAGTGCACAAATCTTTCAAGATTTTTGCATAGGAGGAGACTTGTTGGATTGCATCTAAGAGGGGAATGTTTATGTTAACCTGCTTGAAAAACTCCAGGATCTTCTCTATTTGTGGATTTTGTTTATTGGACCTCAACCGGGTTGGAAATGGAACATTTCTGAAAATGGTTGAGTCCAATACTTATGGAGGAGATTGTGGAGTTGGAACGGAACCCAAAACTGGAATTTGAGTTGAGTGAGATGTGGATCCGTTCGGAGCAGCGTTTGAAGAAGAAGAGCCTTTTGAAGAATGGAGAATATGCTCAGAGGAAGAAGGAGTAGGAGTAGAGGAAGAAATGGCCGGGGTGTCTTCATCATCAATTGGTGTTTCGGTGTTGTTGTTCAGTATTCTTCCAGATCTCAATGTAGTCACGACACTCACATTATGGTTTTGTTGTTCAAAAGCAACATGTACATTATGTGTGTGACAAGGATTTTGGAGTGGTTGAGATGGAAGCCCTCCTTTTTCTCACTGGCTTAAAACCGCGTTCAGCTGTGCAATCTGGGCTTCGATGGTCATGATGCTTTGCCCGTGTGCAGCGGTGTGTTGCACCAAAGACTGAATAGAAGACTGGATGTAGGAGGTGGATTGAGTCGATTGCTTTACAAAAGTTTCTAGACTCCGTTCCAGCGAGAAAACCTTATCGTTATTTGACGGAACAAAATTGTTTTGAGGAAAAGAATTGTAGCAGGGTTAAAAGTTGTTCGTCGGATTCTGAAAAGTTTGGTGTTGGAAAGGCTGGTGAAATTGTTGTTGAGTTTTTTGTTGAGCTTGTTGTTGAGGAGGAGGAGGCCTCTGGAAGTTGTTGTGGCCTTGGAACTGATGCTGGTTCTGATTCGAGGTGAAATTGGGATGGTTCGTCCAACCGGGATTGTATGTAGAAGAGTATGGATCGTTTCTTGGTCTTTGCTGGAATGCAGCATTAACCTGATCCTGTCCTTGAGATGGTGGATTGTAAGGACACTCTTCGGTCGAATGAGATGGACCCGAACAACAAGCACAAATGGTACGAGGGGAAAGAGCAGGGGCAGGAGAAGGAGATGAGAATTTGCTCTCAATTTCTTCCAGTTTCCACGTGATTGCATCCATCTCGGCCTTCATTGCAATTGAGATGTCGAGTTGATGAACTCCTTCCCTAGAGAGACCTGAAGAAGAAGAAGAAGAAGAAGAAGAAGTTGAGTTGTTCAGTCGGGTGCTCTCCCACTACAGCGTTTGCTCCGCAAGATCGTCGAAGAATTTCCAAGCCTCCTCGTCAGATTTGGATAGGAAGTGGCATTGACAAATGGTTTCCAGCAACTGCTTAGTTGCTGGATTCAGACCCTCATATAAAGTTTGGCAAAGTTGCCATTTCTCTATACCGTGATGAGGACACTGAACAAGGAGGTCCTTGTACCGGTCAAAGCACTTCCAAAAAGTTTCGGTAGGAAGCTGGGTGAATTGGTTAATTTCGTTTCGAATCCGTGCGGTCTTATGATTTGGGTAGAATTTTTTCAAAAAAGCTTTTACAAACTCATCCCAACAGGTTATTGAATGAGTTGCGGTGCTATACAGCCACTTTTCAGAAAGGTCGCACAAAGTGAAAGGAATAACTCGTAGCCGTAGAGCATCATCAGACAGTTGGGTTGTCTTCATCATCGCACAAACGTTCTGGAATTTATTGATGAAGATGTAGGCATCTTCGGATTCAAGCCCGTGAAATTTGGCCAACATGTTGATGAAGTGGGGCTAAATTTCAAAATTATCCCCTTTGGCCGGTGGAAGTGAAAGACAGACAGGGAGTGCGACACGGGATGATAGAATCGATCTTAGAGCGCAATTCGCTGTGGCGCTTCAACAAGAGGTGGTTGTGGGTTATTCGCACCTAATGGAGGTGGAATTATTCCCGGGGGAGGTAAAGGGATGTTAGGAGGAAATCCTGATATCTCGGAAGAAGAATTTAGTGATGGTGAAGGTCAAGGTGAAGGTGAAGGTGAAGATGTATGAACAGAATCTCGGTCAACGTCGGAGTTGGCCGGCAAAGGTAAGGGTGAAAGAGGTGTGGAAGGAGTTTCGACATCGGAGTCGAACGTATAGTCGGTAGTGACTAACGTAACGCGGACTAGGCGGACACTACTGTCCCGAGTCCAACCGGACATACACTAAACGAGTTTAGTATAGTCAAAGCGTAGAATGTGAGGGTAAGAAAACGTTAATAGAGAAATGTTAGTGAAAGGGAAATTTGGTGACAAATGGCATGTTTTTATAAAAGTTTTTGTTTTGTTTTTGTTTTTTTAGAAAGTTTTGCAAAATATATACGGATTTATGACACAACTTCAAACAATCACATTCACAACATGCACAATCACACCTAAAGCTTTGGTCTTCAAAGTCTACTAGACTGCTCCTAACTGTTCCAAAGTGACAAGTTGTGAGATAACCCTCAAATTGTCTCTTCACTGCCAATTATGGCCAGGTAAGCACAAGTGAGGTAAAGAGGGTTCCGCTCACGAATCACCGTGAGACGGGCCTTTAAAATTACTTCCTCACTTGTCTAGCCTAAGCACCACAAAGTCAAGTTTAGATAAACGACCGAATGCCCACAACCATCCTCTGTCTTATTGAGCACGACAAGTCCTTAGTTGGCTGACTCTAGATATTTTTTAATTAAGCTTAAGGATAATGAGTATGCTTTTAGTGATTTTTGGGGTCTTAGGAAGGGTGATGAAATACCCACCCAATCTGAATTGGTGTTATAGCCCCTTAAAGTCCGTATTATTTATGCAAAACAGTAACAAACAAAAATCTAAAACACTTGAAAAAAAATTTATTTGGCGACGGCGCAAAGAATCCTGCACAAAAACAGTTATTGGAGAGGGGAAGAGAGTTTGCGCAAAGAATACTATAGGAAGAATAGTTCAGTGGAGTTCAGAGGGGGTGAAAAGAATATGGGAATACTCATAAAAGTTTTTGGATGCTGATGTCACTGGTTGACCGCGGTTCCACGGTCAAACCTACACTTTTGCCGCGGTTCCGCGGCTTGATAGACGATTGGGAGCTTCAAAATTCTTCACTGAGCTAACTGTAATCTTCTCTTCTTGGTTAGAGCCCCTGAATCTTGGATTGGTCACTGAATTTTCTCCAGAATTGTACAGTTAACCGTGGTTTTGTCTTGATCCACCGCGGTGTAGCCGCGAGATATGGGTCTAACTCCCCACGACTTTGGCACTGAACTTGATCTTCTCTGTCACGACCCAAAGTTTGGCCCGTGACCGGCACTTAACCACGTAACGTCTACAGGGGTAACGTGACTAAGTGAACCGAAAATCCAGAAATCAAACCAGTAAAAGTATAGAGTGTTTTAAGTTTTAAATGGAAGCATTTAAAAGTGATAAGAAATATTAAGTAAACAATCACCAAGATAGCGATATACGACGCCGTAGCGAAGATCAAGAGCAATAAGTGGGAACATCACATATAGAAATAACTGCATAAGTAAAGTCGGCTCACAACGAGCTCGACACCAGAATACAAATAATATACAACATCGTCCTCACACTTTCTCTAAGTCAAGTACATATAAGATAGATGGAGAATACTAGATACAAAAGTGTGTACAATAAAAGTAACCAGATACCACAACCCACCTAACAGCAAAATAGCTCACGCACCAACTGTAGTGGTATCTGTAGCCAAAAGATGTAAGAAAGCAGCCTGCCGCGACTACTCCGAGGGGCAACCTGCAAATACTGTGACACAACGGGGGTGAGTTGCCAACTCGTGAATAGAAATAACATATAAAGGTAATCGCGAGCATGCACGTACTGCGCTACTCTATCATATGCCAGCAGATGATATCAATGCGTGATAAGCAGTATGTGCAATAATCATGCAAGTGCTCTATCAAGTAATATAACTACAGGATTAGATACAACAATGAATGCTGAGCATGGGAAATATAACATCTACACGGAATGTCAACGTGGAATACATAATCGGTGTCCCTCAATGCACCCAGATCCCCCAAATAGCTCAGGCGCCGGCACTCTCATCGGCCCTCCAATCCTGTAAATCTCTGAGAATCACGAGTGCCCAACATCGGCACCCAAATATCATAAATACTCGTGTCCAGCATCGACACGCAAATCCTCATCCATCGGGCATCCGTCCGTCCGGATCAGCCCGCGGGCTCCGTCTACGGTATCGGCCCTCATCCCCGGCAGTACGGATCATCCTGTTAGTTATATGTATGCCCTAGAGGCCATTACTGTATATTGGATGTATATTGTAATGGATGCTGGGACATATATAGGTAGGACTTTCTTGCTCGACATGATAGTACGCTATCTGGTTGCTCTTTATCTTAACATGTATACTTTCTGTCTCTCTGATTACATGTTGATAAAGCCCTTAGGATGTGTACTCGACTTCCAGGACTGTGATGCAGATCATACTAGTGGGGCCTGGATAGTCCATGAGTACATCCTTGAAATGTTCCTAGTCGTGGGAATATCGAGACGGGGCATCGATATTCCAGAGTAGACTAGCGCATATCTTCTCGACCCATGCGATGGGCGATGGATGATCCCATATCTATTGGTGTTTGACATCGAAGATCGTATACGGGTGCTCAGTGGAGACTGGGTACACTGAACGGACTCGCCGAGAACTCCCAGATGGTATTATACCTCACGTCAGATGGCAGTTCTCTGGTGACAGTGGTACAGCTTAGTCTGTTGATCCGAGATCGTCATAGAGTCTTGTGTGTCTCCCACTGTGCTTTGATTTCCACCCTACCACGGCTCTACTGAGTTGTGCAAACAGGTGGTTTTTGGGTACAGTCCCGATTCACATGGAGGCAATAAGCGATAGGAGGGGATTCGTCTCTCCCGGTATTGGGGGTTGATGTTGTGCTATGCTCGACTGGCCATAACAGGAAATCCCTGGCCAGGGTTGCAGTGATATACTGGTAAGAGTTATCAGTAGTTTCACGAATGTTATGGACCTCAATTCGGCATGACTTATCGAGCTATTGGGGTCTGACGTTTACCACCCCTAGGGGAGATATGCGACATATCAGACGAACAGACCGGACTATACGGTAAGTGTTACTGGTTGGATTCGCAGGAGTGTGAGCGGGCTTGCTCGTCGATCTTCTGATTGCTCAATACCCGGGTGGCCTTTACGTTTAGCAGACCGCTTGCGGCTTGTGGGTGTTTGATATAATCATCATCTGCTGCCGGCGTTTTGACGAGTCTTTAGAGTCCTACACAGAGGTTTCCTAGCTCAAGCGAAATGAAATAGGAGCGCATATGAGATATGTGCGGGACCGAGAATAATACGTGTATGTGATACCGTATCCTATTCTCGCGATGAATGTATCGATTGGTTATATGCGATATAACCTAGTTGTCGAATCAAGGATTGATTCGATAAGCCGATACATTGAATACTAGTCGGTTGTGTGCGACATGACCGGATCATTGAATCAACTGTTGATTTAATGATTTAATGCATAATTATATATTTGATATATTACTTTGCGTTAACTAGTATTGGTTCACTTTAAATGGATTTTCTCACTCGGCTTGTACACATTGTATATGTGATATACTTTTGTGCACATGCTTGTATCATATATGATGATATATGATAGCTAGGATTTGTGTAAAGAATTAATACCTAGGTTAAATAAATGGTTAAGGTTTTTATTCATTTTATTCATTTATTCTTTTATTCTTTTAGAAAAAGAAAAAGAAATGAGATAAATGGTGGCATTCTTTTCATTCATGAAGCTTCATGAATACTTTGACCATGTCACCATTTTTGTCTTCTTTTTAAACCTAACCATTCTCATTAACTCAAGTTAGCTCTCTACACTTTACCATAGTCATTATTATGATAAGAATTATCATTCTTATTATAATATGATATAATCTTCTTCTTTCTTCTTCTTTTTTAATGGAGAAAGCTTGCTACTCCAATGGCAAGTCATGAAATCTAGTGAGAAATCCAAAACTAAAGTTTACCCACTTCCTATTTCTTCATCCTCTACCTCTTGCCAAGTAGTATAGGGTGTTTCCATCACAATTTTTTCCGACTTGGTGAAGTTGGAGCTTGTTCTAGCGATGCCTCGACGTAGATCATCTTTGGCATCGAACCGACGATCAAGCCCGCCCATTCTTCGACGAGGCCGACGTTGGAGTCCGGATTCTTTTTGGACAGCGGAGGGGACTTCGTTGCGGAGCCGTGGAGGTGGTGGACCGGATCTACAAAGGTTGTATGTCCATTCCCTTAGTTAAAATGTTAACTAGATTGTTTTTCGCCTATGTATATCTAGCAAACGATCCGTTCTAGGGTTTGTAGGCACCGTTTTTTTTAGAAATTTGCATGTTTGATCACTTGTGAGACATCACTAGGGTGCCTAGGAACTTAACAGTGGTATCAGAGCCTAGCTAGAGCCTTAGGCGAAGTCCTGACGGAGTTAGAAGTCCGAACGAATACAAAACCCCGACCGGAATATGCTCTCTGGACTTTTTCCGAAAATGCGGATTTTTGTGTATTAAAAATGCCTAAAAAATTCAATAAATAATTATAAGAATTACTGTGCAAACTCAGGCGAAAGATTCATCCAACATAGCGCGGAACCGCGGCAGAATCCCAGCTTCTGCGGCTGTTCCGCGGCTAGGTAGTGACGTCATCACATATTTTCTGCACAGTAATTCCTATTTAATTATTCTGGATTTTATGGGAATATTTAAAATTTATTCCAGAGTTGAATGTTCTGAGTTGTATTGGAAACTCGGTGTATTCGATCGGACTGTCTAAATTTTGTCGGTGTGCTTTTCCGGGTATTTTTAGAATATGTTAAAAAGTTCGACCGGATATAAATACCCACTTTTTCCCCTGCCGGGAAACTTCCAATTGTTGGATTTTTCCGTAGTTTAACGACGTTCTAAGTAGTGCAAGTAACGCGATGGACCCTCTAGAAGACAACAAACCTTAACTCGATTATGTGACCGTCTTGAACTGCCCTTTGAACCTTCGGGTTTGGGGCAGTACGGCGTGCTACATGTGAGGCGTTGGCTTGACCCTTCTACGGCTGGACCGTCGGTACTGAGGCACGAACTGAATGTTGTTAGACTTATTTCATGTGTTGAGCTGTATCGGGAAAACTTGGGTGTTCGATTGTTCGATCGAAAAGTTTAGCATTTTCTATTTATCCGGAATTTGATACAATAATTGGAATTCGCAAATAGTTATGAGATAACTGAATGAGTGTTATAAACATAGCAGTTTAGTCTCACTTGATCGGTTGCCACGGAATTTTGATGTGATCAAAAGTCCGTTGCAATCACGTAGCGTACGCGGATACTCGCCGGGTAAACTTAATAGACAGCCTCACTCCATAGCCCCGACCAAGTGACTGTAGGAGAACCCCGTCGCCGAAAGCATCCGTTCGGGTGCTCGCGGTAGCGGTGTTCCGCCTTGGTGCACTTTGTCGACGGTATCAGGGGTGCGGCCGTCTACTGAAGTTTGCGACGAGCATTCGATCAGAATGCCGGGAATCCTGTTGAATTGCCCGACTTGATATTGAAAAGAGTTTTCGATAATGAGACTAAAATGCGGGGTTTATAATTGTTAGGCATGCGATGTCTAAGTAATTCATTTGGTCAGGCATGCGATGTCTGAGGTGGTTGCGGATTCCAACTGTTGTAGTTTTACACTTTCTTTTCTGTGACCGTAAGTGTAATATATGATATCGCCGGTTTCGTTGCTATATGTCAATGACAATTGGGATGGACATATTTACTTACGTTGATGACATGTGATGTTATGTGTTGCTGGATATGTTATATTGGATCGTCGTATTTGAATAGCCGGGGGTTTTTATGTGAGATGAGTGTTTTTCATTTTCATTCATGTAAAAACTTCTATGTAATATTCTTTTATTGGGGCACTTCCAGGTTGCGGAAGTAGTCACCGTTTGTATATTATTTACTTTTCTGCACTAGGATAGACCCAAGGAGGGGAGCACTAGTAACCGGGTTCTAGGGTCCAGTGGGAGACCAACTCGAGGAGTCGAGTCCGGGTCTCCTAACCCTAGAATTGGTAGGGTTGCTTGCCGCTCTCGTAGGGGTCTAGGGGTGTGGGATTGGCTATTCATCACGACCGTGGAATCCGTGTTTTATACTGGCTCGTATTGAAAACACGGACGTCCTAGTATATCCAATATTTCATATGTTTCTTCTGCTGTGTTTTATCTGAGATCATGCGATGTTCTGTGGCAGATATTATATATAGTATATATGATATATTATATAGACGTTGCTTATGTTTTACACCCGCGCTAGCCCTGCCCCGCTCTGCCGTTAGTTACCTAACCTAACGGTGCACGAGGGGACATCGAGGCGAATGCGGATGGCATAAGTGTACGTCATATTTTTCTGTGATGTTTAGGTAATTTATATGATGGGATATTCATTAATGAGATTAAAGAAAGAAAATAAACCTAATAGATGTTGTGGAATCAAATTTCAAATTAAAACAGGTAGCTACAGTTCTTGCTTTGCATCGTGGTGTTCCTTGTAGAACATCCTGCACCTTATTCGATAGGGAAAGGACCGAGATCCCTTCACCGGGAGTGACTCCTTTAGCAATAACTGGCAGATGCTACAACCCTCGGTTTGTCATTTGATCGCTTCTATAGTTTCCGCTTTGCACAGTGATATATATGCTATATCCCGCACCTCATTCGACGAGGAAAGGGCTGACGATCCCTTCACCGGGAGTGACCCTCTTAGCAAAACTAGAAAAGCTTCGAAAAGCATTCCATTTAAAAACCGTTTGATTCCGCAACGAGATCAAGTTCAAAGCGTTAAAGGTTTTCACAAAAACCATACGCAACCCTCCGTCATTTTAGGAAGTAGAGTACTTAGTATTCGTGCGGTGTTTGTTGACCATAGTCAAGGCACAGTGTACGGTAGCTAAGTGATGTCTTCCTACACCGCATATGATGCGATTAGTTAGGACAGTCGCGTGACTTTGTTGACCTTAGTTAAGGGTCATGTGGGTGGGTCTAATTAATCACGAAATGACGGGTAGAACTTGACTAGTACTTATGATTTGTTGACCATAGTTAAGGTCATATGTACTAGGGGTAAAAACCATTATCGGGAGTTTCAAGTGTTGAAACTTGCAATGAGATTGCATACCTTCTATGTGATAGTTGGATCCCGATACCCACTGCGAGTAATTGTTACTCCTGGGAGAGTTTTGCACTTTGCAATTAGCCGATCAAGTAGGTGTCTAGAAAGGTGTCAACGGGGTTACGCCTCTGGGAAAACGAGGTTTACAGTAATTAGGTCCGTGCGAAAGCACGGGGAACCTCCCTCAAAGTACCAACACTGGCCTGGCTGAAAGATTGGCGAACTTGTAGAGTGTAATTAATCCCGGCTAGTCTTTCCTTTTAGGGTTTGAAGGAAGATTTGATAAAAACAGTGGGAGCCATCCTGATTAGATAAAATATATAACCAATCTGATCTTGCAAGAGCGCACGCAGAGTGTTTTCTTCTCTCTCTCTCCAGGTAGCAACCATATCACGCCTTAATCAAGATAATAAAATGGATGTATTGACCGAACCCGCTTGTTATACTAAACTGGGGAACGTTGGTCCCGCTCCAACTTATAATTGTTATAAGACAGAGCAGGAAATAGGGGAATACCAGAATTCCTATGCCGCCCAAACGAAGAAAGTGCATATGATGCATCTCCTTCGGGTGTGTTCATTACAAAGAACTGTTTCTCAGTATCCTCTGCATCCTTGGTATGTGATACCGGATCAGGATCCCAGATATGTAAGCTGTTACATAGGGCTACAAAAGGTAGAAAAACTGAGAACGGGTGATAAGTTTCATGAGACAGAAACCGGGGCAAGTGTTGCAGCCAAGTCTGTCGGTCACTGTCACCCTGTATTGTAATACATTGATTCTGAACGAATGTTATTAGATACCGAACCTGATATACAAAATCATATCAGTCTCTTTATCAGTAAAGAAATGATAAAATTTTGTATTGTTGGATAATGTTTTGAACATTTCCTATATCAAAAGTTTGTCGGTTCAGGCACGTTATCTAAAAGCATTGAAGTTCTAAATCAAATTACAATTCCTCGTATACAGAACACACACAAGAAGAAGAGTTCAGAAATGAAAGAATTCTTTTTGAGGCATTGTAGACTAGGTCACATCAATGCGACCCGACTGGCTAAAGTTACATTAAGATGTATATTTAAATCAGTTTGAATTTACATCTTGTGGAACTTGCCAGTCATGTCACAAAGATAAGATGACCATAGCTCTGTTTATTAGAGACAGAGAAAGAGTTAGTAAACTCTTGGGACTGATACATGATGATGTATGTAAAGTCTCCTGTCTACACATGTCAGGACTGGTTCTTTATACTTCATTATATTCTCTGATAATCTCTCAAGATTCTGTCATATGTTCCTGTTGAAACATAAGTCCGAACCTTTTGAGGTATTCACAGAATATAAGTTAGAAGTAGAGAACAAATAACCGGGTATAAGTATTATGTCCCATGATGAGATCAGGGAGGAGAATACCTGTGCATGGCATTCCTGGACCATTCTAAAGAAGAATGAGATTCTCTCTCCGTACTACTCCTCTAAATACACCACAGCACAACGGTGTATCAGGGCGGAGCAATTGCACAATATTAGATATGGTGTGCTTTATGATGAGTATTACTGAGTTACCTATTTCCTTTTTGGGTTATGCACTTGAGAAGCTGCATACCTATTGAATTAGGTTTGAATCAGATCACTGCCTACCACTCCATATGAGATAAGGTATGGGAAGAACCCATCTCTTAAGTGAGTTAAGATTTAGGGTTGTCCGGCCTATGTTTAAAGCAAAATCCGGACAAGATCGAGGCAGGATCAGTTCTGTAGAACTGGAAAGGTTCCAGCTATACAAAACTGCAGTTGATGATTTGACAGAACCATAAGATTCTATAGTCCCCGACGATCCTCAGCCTCTCCGCCGATCTAGTAGGGTTCCTCATCCGCCTGAGAGATACCTCGGTTTCTCGATGACAGTGGGAGCAAGGATTGCATCATGAGATGATGACCCAACTAGTTTCGAGCAGGCCATCGAGAGTAGGGACTCTGTAAGAATGGCTGGATGCTTAGCGATCTGAGATGGAATCCATGTACACCAGCAAAGTATGGACTTTTAGCTGCTATATCTGAAGGGTTAAATCTCCAGCAGGAGCAAGTATATCTTGAGAAGATTACTTGGTATAGATGGAAAAGTTGAGACTTTCAAAGCTAGACTTGTTAAAGGTTTTCGTCATCGACCAGGCGTGGATAATGATGAAATCTTTTTCCAGTAGCTATGCTTAAGTCTATCCAGATCCTACTTACCACGGCTACATACCATGACTACGATATCTGGCGGTTGGGTGCCATGACTACTTTTCTAAATACTGATTTAGAAGAGAACGTCTATAAGAACACAGCCAGAGGTCTTCGTAAACAGTGGGAGCAGCGGAAACGTGTGCAAGTTGCTTTACATAATGAAGCAGGCATCGCGGAGTTGGAACGTCTGTTTTGATGTGATAGTCAAAGTATTTGACTTCATCAAAATGGTAGACGAACCTTGAATTTTCAAAAGGGTAGTAGAGAGTAAGGTGGTCATCTTCGTATTGTACGTAGACAACATACTCTTGATAGGAAAAGAGTTTCCTATACTAAGATCGATCAATCTCCTGTTATCACTAGGATTCCCCAAACAGGATCAAAGTGATACCTCCTAAATCCTGAGTTTTCATCTATGAGATAGATATAATTGGATGCTAGGATTCTCACTAGATGTAGTGAGATGGTATCAATTGATCCTGGGGAGAATCACTGGAAACGTTCCAGGGTCATAGAGACGACTGAATGTCAGTCACAGGCACTGTCTTTACCCTTAGTAAAGGGACGGTATGTTGGAATAGTTCCAAGCTAGATACCGTGGCAAACTAGACGATAAAGGCTGGTGACATCGCTGTTAAAGATACTACCAAAAAAGAAGTTTGGGTGTATATTGGTTCATAAGATGAACTGGGTTCCTGCCATTGTATGACAATGGAAGTGTGGCTTCTGCCCTGGAACCTTGGTCCCATCAGTGACCCAGACAAATTCTGAGGCAGCATCACTTGATCATGGAGATAGTTGATCTCCAGGGTGATCGAGGTCAGGAGAGTAGACTCAGAGGACAACACGGTGGATCCACTCACGAAGGCCTTATCCTAGAGAGAGACTCATATGGGATAGTTGAGTATTAGATACTGCAACCACTGCTACAGATGGCCCTAGTGCAAGTGGGAGATTGTTAGTTATATGTATGCCCTAGAGGCCATTACTGTACATTGGATGTATATTGTAATGGATGCTGGGACATATATAGGTAGGACTTTCTTGCTCGACATGATAGTACGCTATCTGGTTGCTCTTTATCTTAACATGTATACTTTCTGTCTCTCTGATTACATGTTGATAAAGCCCTTAGGATGTGTACTCGACTTCCAGGACTGTGATGCAGATCATACTAGTGGGGCCTGGATAGTCCATGAGTACATCCTTGAAATGTTCCTAGTCGTGGGAATATCGAGACGGGGCATCGATATTCCAGAGTAGACTAGCGCATATCTTCTCGACCCATGCGATGGGCGATGGATGTTCCCATATCCATTGGTGTTTGACATCGAAGATCGTATGTGGGTGCTCAGTGGAGACTGGGTACACTGAACGGACTCGCCGAGAACTCCCAGATGGTATTATACCTTACGTCAGATGGCAGTTCTCTGGTGACACTGGTACAGCTTAGTCTGTTGACCCGAGATCGTCATAGAGTCTTGTGTGTCTCCCACTGTGCTTTGATTTCCACTCTACCACGGCTCTACTGAGTTGTGCAAACAGGTGGTTTTTGGGTACAGTCCCAATTCACATGGAGGCAATGAGCGATAGGAGGGGATTCGTCTCTCCCGGTATTGGGGGTTGATGTTGTGCTATGCTCGACTGGCCATAACAGGAAATCCCTGGCCAGGGTTGCAGTGATATACTGGTAAGAGTTATCAGTAGTTTCACGAATGTTATGGACCTCAAGTCGGCATGACTTATCGAGCTATTGGGGTCTGACGTTTAACACCCCTAGGCGAGATATGCGACATATCAGACGAACAGACCGGACTATACGGTAAGTGTTACTGGTTGGATTCGCAGGAGTGTGAGCGGGCTTGCTCGTCGATCTTATGATCGCTCAATACCCGGGTGGCCGTTACGTTTAGCAGACCGCTTGCGGCTTGTGGGTGTTTGATATGATCATCATCTGCTGCCGGCGTATTGACGAGTCTTTAGAGTCCTACACAGAGGTTTCCTAGCTCAAGCGAAACGAAATAGGAGCGCATATGAGATATGTGCGGGACCGAGAATAATACGTGTATGTGATACCGTATCCTATTCTCGCGATGAATGTATCGATTGGTTATATGCGATATAACCTAGTTGTCGAATCAAGGATTGATTCGATAAGCCGATACATTGAATACTAGTCAGTTGTGTGCGACATGACCGGATCATTGAATCAACTGTTGATTTAATGATTTAATGCATAATTATATATTTGATATATTACTTTGCGTTAACTAGTATTGGTTCACTCTAAATGGATTTTCTTACTCGGCTTGTACACATTGTATATGTGATATACTTTTGTGCACATGCTTGTATCATATATGATGATATATGATAGCTAGGATTTGTGTAAAGAGTTAATATCTTGGTTAAATAAATGGTTAAGGTTTTTAATCATTTTATTCATTTATTCTTTTATTCTTTTAGAAAAAGAAAAAGAAATGAGATAAATGGTGGCATTCTTTTCATTCATGAAGCTTCATGAATACTTTGACCATGTCACCATTTTTGTCTTCTTTTTAAACCTAACCATTCTCATTAACTCAAGTTAGCTCTCTACACTTTACCATAGTCATTATTATGATAAGAATTATCATTCTTATTATAATATGATATAATCTTCTTCTTTCTTCTTCTTCTTCTTTAAAGGAGAAAGCTTGCTACTCCAATGGCAAGTCATGAAATCTAGTGAGAAATCCAAAACTAAGGTTTATCCACTTCCTATTTCTTCATCCTCTACCTCTTGCCAAGTAGTATAGGGTGTTTCCATCACAAGTTTTTCCGACTTGGTGAAGTTGGAGCTTGTTCTAGCGATGCCTCGACGTAGATCATCTTCGGCATCGAACCGACGATCAAGCCCGCCCATTCTTCGACGAGGCCGACGTTGGAGTCCGGATTCTTTTTGGACAGCGGAGGGGACTTCGTTGCGGAGCCGTGGAGGTGGTGGACTATATCTACAAAGGTTGTATGTCCATTCCCTTAGTTAAAATGTTAACTAGATTGTTTTTCGCCTATGTATATCTAGCAAACGATCCGTTCTAGGGTTTGTAGGCACCGTTTTTTTTAGAAATTTGCATGTTTGATCACTTGTGAGACATCACTAGGGTTCCTAGGAACCTAACATATCCCGCATCCATCTATCGACTCTGGTCAGTATCCACCGGATAATCGCCAGGTCCAACCAATCACCGGTAGGTAGTAGTCCCTCTGCCAGGCTCACCGTCTAATACACAGCGAAACCGTTCTCGCCCCGGGGTACCATACCGGGTCCACCATGTACCCGTGATCGGCCTCATCCTATCTCCTCGATTCGGGTTCACATGTATCACACTAGCACCGAGAAAACACATGGTGGACGCACCGAAATATCATATCAAGGAAAACCGGGTTTTTAAATAATACATATTCTCTATGAAATAGCCACGGTTCCCAAACCCAGAAATCACATGTAATCCAAACCAATATGCAAGTCAATGCGATGTGATATATGCATCAAGTATGAATGTCATGTCAAGTCACATAAAAGATGAGCTACAACATAATGATCATGGAAATTCTATAGTGTGAGTGTCATGGAAATTACTAACGGTGTGTGTGTAACAAGCAGAATAGTGCTCCTGCAACATGAACCGTTAGTAATGGTGCAGTGTTCTATCAATTCTAGTTTATATACATATAGTAGGGAATGCGGTATGCACTAAATAGTAGCCATGAACAGTCAATGTATGTAAATGTAAAATGCTGCTACAAGGTCCTATCAGCCCTGACGCATAACGCCATGCGGGCGATTTTCCCCGTAGATGTTAATCTACTCACCGTATTCTCTCGCTAGGTATAGCCGACGACTTGTTTCCCATTCTGTGCGGTGTCCGTCGTACTCGTCCGCGAACCTAGAATTTCACAATATATCACACATAAGCTCGAAGTCACACAAACACGACATTAAAGCCAAACTAGTAACTCGCGTCGTGAATCAAGCGCGCGTGTGCGCGATACGCTAAAACGTGTGACTGTGCGCCTTAAGCCACTCCGACGCGTCGCGATACGCAGAAACCCCAAACCCACAAACATGTATCACGTGTGTCACGAAAGTTTAAAAATACGGGAAATAGGGTATTTGATCCCAGATTTTTATACAGGAAAGATATTACAAAACTATATATACCACAATACTACACATAGCAGTAGACTCCTGTGCCCTAAACCCCAACCCCCAACTCACTCATCTGGCCGCAATTTGCGGCCAGAATGCATTTTTCGGCGGCCGGTCTGGGAATTGGGCTCCCAGGTTTTGTGTGTGCACACTATACCCCCCTATATATGCTACAGTAATTACAATTTCATTCTGAAATAACTCGGGTAGCAGCAGATCCTACAGAGCCCTATTTCTAGTTAAAAACCACACTTTTGCACTAAAATGAAACTTTAGGGTATTTTTCTGAAATCTGAAGCAAACCCAAGTCTAAAATCACACTAATAACCCATTAATAAGCTAATTGAGCCATAAAAATGCTAATTTTAACATATCACCACAAAATCCCTTCAATATCACTAAAAAGCACATCAAAACTTGATTTTTGCTAAAGAATTCTACAAGTTTATGGAAAAGGAGTGCTAACATGAGTTAATACCTTCAAAAGACCTTATGAAACACCAAAAATCTCAGCCCTAGCCTCAAGTGTGCAGATTTGCCTCCAAACACCTCAAAAGGTCCCTTTTTCCATGGTTTTGTGATGAAAATGTGTTGATTTGTGTAGTGTTTTGTGTAGGGATCAAAGGGAAATGAAAAGAAGAAGAGGAGATGAAGAAAATGCCATGGTTTTTGCTGGGAATTTTGCATGAATTTCAGAATGAGAGAAAGAGAGAGTAGAGAGAAAGAAAAGGGTCAAAAAGTCAACTTTCTTACCTAACCCCCATACTTCATTTTCTATTTGAATTTTGAATAATAAAGAGGGTTTTGACTTGATTAAAAATGGTGGGGATAAAGGACCATGCAAGGAAATGTAAAAGGGTTAACATGTTACACTTTAAAACCTAAGTCACAACATGCGAAGTGTGCAACATTACATACGGTAAATTTTCCAAATAGGGTAACCCGACTAAAAATAACTAATAATCCTATGTACACATATATAATAACATGCACCATTGCTAATTAACACGAAAAACATTCTAACGAAATTTTAAAATGTTACAATCTACCCCCCTTAAAGAAATTCGGTCCCCGAATTTAAATGAAAATCTAACTACACGTACCTTCGAAAAGATGGGGATACCTCTTCCTCATCTCGCTCTCGGTCTCCCATGTGACCTTCTCGCTGCTCTGACATGCCAAAGTAACTTGACTGGAGGTATGCCCTTCGATCATAATTTCTTCACTTGTCGATCCAAAATGATCACCGGCTGCTCTGCACAGGAAAGGTCACGTTCAAGCTGGATCGTCGGGTGCTGAATCGCATGCGAAAGATCATGAAGATATCTGCGGAGCATCGAAACGTGAAAACGGGGTGCACATCTGGAAAACTGGGCGGAAGGGCTAACCGATACGCAACCGCACCAACACGCTCGAGGATCTCGAAGGGGCCCACATATCTGGGTTTAAGCTTCCCCTACTTCCCAAATCTCATCACACCTTTCATTGGGGAGACCCTCAAGAAAATATGATCACCAACAGAAAACTCAAGTCTGCGCCGCCGACGGTCCGCATAAGATCTCTGCCTACTCTGGGCTGCTCTCATCCTGTCGCGAATCAACTGGATCTTCGCGGTCGTCTCCTCAACAATCTGTGGCCCTAAGATACTGCTCTCACTGAGCTCTGTCCAACAGGCGGGCGATCTGCATCTCCTCCCATAAAGAGCCTCAAATGGTGCCATCTGAATGGTCTCCTGGTAGCTATTGTTGTAGGAGAACTCTACTAAGGGTAAATGATGATCCTAGCTACCTCCGAAGTCTAATACACACGCTCGGAGCATGTCCTCGAGAGTCTGAATAGTCCGCTCTGACTGTCCGTTGTTCATATCAGATTTTTTCATTTTCATACCGCCCAATTTTTATCACATTGCATATCGGTAGATACTCTTGAGCCATGTTTGCTAGTCAATTGCAGGATACAGGTTCCCGGTTCTCAAACGGAGAAATTCATGGAAAACACGACAAAATCCGGTTCCTGCCAACCACAGATAAAACACGGTCTCCGCTCTTCATCCGTATGTTGCCAGATACCGGTTTAGGAAGACAAAGTGTCAAATCAATGTCATTCTCAAGCACAAGGCTCAATGGTAGCACAAAATCCAAGAGATCTACGCGGAGCTCGAGGCAATCATCCACAAAAAGTCCACATTTCCTCAATAGAAATTCTGGAAGAAATGGGAAAGAATTTTCAGAAAATACATACTCCAGACAAGAGGGGACAGGAGACCAGGAAAGTACACAGAAGCCCACACCCTAACTCCATAGTAGGGGCACGGATCCGCGGCCAATAGGGGGCATAGGCGACGGATCCGCGGCCGTACAGAGGAGTCAGGGCACGAGCTTCCAGGGGTATTTTGGTCTTTTCAGATGTGTTCTGGTGGTTGCCCTAGGTTTTCATTTTTTGGCCTATAAATAGCCCAGAACTTTGTGAAGTGGAGGGTCCATTCTTGTATTTTCATTTTGCCTAGTTTTAGTGTTTCTCTTCTTCCTCTTCTCACCTCTTCTCCATTAAACTTGTAGTGAGCTTTTGAGTGAAGAGTGATGAATAAAGAAGACCATTTTATTATCATGCTTGTCTCCTTATCTTTATGCTTGTTGTAATTTTAATTTGTTAAGTAGTTGTTGTTATTTCCTTGTTGTTCTTTCTTCTCTCTTTTTCTTTATCATTCATACGACAATGATACTTACGCTCGATCCTCGCCAAGGTGAGGTCGCAAATAGTTAGTCGTATTCTTCTAATCTCCTTCTTTCTATCTTCCTCTTTTGCTTTGTTTTGTTTTTCCTTATCATGAAGTGTGAGTAGTTAATATTTGTTAGGGTAGGATAAGGGAAGTTTGAGAGAAGGAAATCTCTCTCACTCTTTCCTTGCCCAACAACTTAAATCGACTCCCGTTAATTGAACCACAATCCGCTCCTTACGGCACCCTATCCTACATGATAGCGGTGATTCCGTAGTGAGACCGGTTGTGGTTGAATTAACCGGAGGCTATGGATAAGAGCCAAGAACGGACGGACAAGCACCAAAAGGAAGGACTATGCGTTGGAAAGCCTAGCTTATACTCGCAAGTTCCTTCCTAGTCGTGGTAATCCCCGTTGTTGCCGATTACCGTAACACCGATATTAAGAGGGGCAACGAAAGATGTGGAGACTCCTAACTCAAACTAACCTAATCCTAACCCTAACAAGCTCTCTTTATATATCAACTCAACACTTAGATAATCCAACAAAATCTGAAAACAGGACTTAACTCGTTAAAACACTTTGAAAAAGACTCCCATCTCCCTGCGGACGTCCCGTACTCAACCGGCTAGCTACAAGCGAAACCGTCTTGATTGCGGTATTTAAAACTGAACTTGAACACGCACGTATCCTAACAATCAAATGGCGCCGTTGCCGGGGAGACGGTAGCTTATTTCCTTGTGTAATTTCGGGTTAATTTGTAAGTATAAATATAACCAAAAAAAACGAAAAAAAAATATAGACTTTGTAAAAAACCATCTTGTTGTTTTTTGATTAGCTTTTGTTCAAGTGTGCAGGAAAATACGAGGTTCAAGATCGACGCCAAAGACGTCGGATAATACGGAGTTCAAGTACAGTGCCAAAGACGTGGGAAGATAGACCCACATTTCGCGGCTACACCGCGACGGAAAAAAGAAAGTTAACGGTCTACTGTCAAGATCTGGAGCAGGTACAGTTAGCAAGTAAAAATTCAGTACATCAAGACAAGCAGAGGACACCCAAAGCAGCCCACAGAAGAAAAATGAAGAGCCAACTCCTCGTTTCCGCCGCTGATCCGCGTCATTAGGGCCTTATTGCCGCGGAACCGCGGTCACCTGGTTGGGTCAGTGGTCCAAACTCTCTCTGTAAGTCTCTCTCCTCTCTCCCACTCCTCTGAACTCCAATAAACTGTGTTTTCTGCAGCTTTCTTTGCGCAAATTCTTCTCCCCCTTCCAATAAACCGTTCTTGTGCAGGATTCTTTACGCCACAAATAAAAAAAATTTGTTTGCAGTTGATTTGTTACTGTTTTGCATTCTTTAATACGGACTTAAGGGGCTTGAAACCAATCCAGATTGGGTGGGGATTTCATCACCCTTCCCAGGACCCCAAAAATCACTAAAGCATATGCATTGTCCATTGTAAATTAAAAAAATACTAGGCTTCAGCCCTAAGGACTTCGCGCTCATTAGGACAGAGGACTAGTTACAGGCATCGGCCGTTTATCCTATCTGACTTTTGCGGTGCCTAGGCAAGTGTGACGAAGGCAAGTGGTTATTTAATTAAGGAACTTCGCGAAAGCGTTGGACAACCTCCCACTTACCTGGCACTTATCTGGCCGCATTAGACGGAGAAGAGGCGGTTTGAGGTCCTTTTTCTAGCCCTCTGGAACAGTTAGGAGCAGGTCTAGTAGACCTAGGCGACCGTAGATCTAGGTGAGATTGTGCATATCTTGGTTGTGATTACTTAAGCCGTATTTCCGTACATAACTCTGTAAAAATCTTTCTAAAAAAAAAAGAAAAAATCAAAAACTTTTATAAAAACTAGCCTTTTGTCGCCAAATCCATTTTCACCCACCACCATCGCCTTTCTCCATTGACGTTTTCTTACCCTCATCTTCTCCGCTTTGACTATACTAAACTCGTCTAGTGTATGTCCGCTTGGACTCGGGACACTAGCGCCCGTCTAGTCCGCGTTACGTTAGTCGCGACCGACTACGCGATCGACTCCGAAGTCGATACTCCGTCCACTCCTCTTTCACCTCTTCCTTTGCCGGCCAACTCCGACGTTGACCGGAATTCTGTTCATACATCTTCACCTTCACCTTCACCTTCACCAACCTCTTCTTCCGCGATGTCGGGATTTAATCCGAACATCTCTTTGACCACCGCTGGATTGGCTCCACCTCCTACGGAGACCAATATCCCACCACCTCCGCCTGTTGTAGCGCCGCAGCGAATCACGCTCCATGATCGTTTCTACCCCACCCGTTCTGCACTTCCCACCTGCCTTTCTCTTCCTCCGGCCAATGGGGACAACTTTGAAATTAAGCCCCATTTCATCAACATGCTTCCACGTTTTCATGGGCTTAAATCTGAAGATGTCTATATCTTCATCAATAAATTTCAAAACGTCTGTGCCATGATGAAAACAACCCAGCTGTCGGACGATGCTATACGTCTACGGGTCATTCCGTTCACTTTATGCGATCTCGCTGAAAAATGGCTGTATAGCACTGCTTCCCACTCAATCACCAGCTGGGACGAGTTTGTTAAAGCGTTTCTGAAAAAATTCTATCCAAATCATAAGACCGCAAGAATTCGAAATGAAATCAACCAATTCTCCCAGCTTCCTTCTGAACCCTTCTGGAAGTGCTTTGACCGGTACAAAGACCTTCTTGTTCAGTGTCCTCACCACGGTATAGAGAAATGGCAACTCTGCCAAACCTTATACGAGGGACTGAACCCAGCAACGAAGCAGTTGCTGGAAACCATCTGTCAGGGCCACTTCCTATCGAAATCTGACGAGGAAGCGTGCCAGTTCTTTGACGATCTTGCGGAGCAAACGCTACAGTGGGAGAGCACCAGACCGACTTCTTCTTCTACCTCTAGTTCTACCGGTCAGTCTAGGGTAGGAATCCACCAACTCGATGTCTCTATTGCGATGAAAGCTGAAATGGCTGCAATCACACGAAAGCTTGAAGCAATAGAGATCAAATTTTCTGCTCCTGCTCCTTCCCCTGTTCTCCCACTTCGTACCATCTGCGCTTGTTGTTCCGATCCTTCTCACTTGACCGAAGAGTGCCCTTACAATCCACCCTCGCAAGGACAGGATCAGGTTAATGCTGCCTTCCAGCAAAGACCGAGGAATGATCCATACTCTTCCACCTACAATCCCGGTTGGAGGAACCACCCCAATTTCGCCTCGAATCAGAATCAGAATCAGTTCCAGGGCAACAATTTCCAAAGGGCCCCTCCACCGCAACAACAAGCGCAACAACAAACTCAGTATCAGCAGCCCTTCCAACCCCAACCTTACCAAAACCAGACGAACAACTTTGCACCCAACAACTCTTTTCCACCAAACAACTTTGTTCCGTCAAACAATGATAAGTTTTCCTCGCTCGAACGATGTCTGGAGGTGTTTGTTAAACAATCGACTCAATCCACCGCCAACATCCAGTCTTCGATTCAATCTTTAGTGCAACACACTGCCGCACACGGGCAAAGCATCAAGACCATCGAGGCCCAGATTGCACAGCTGAACGCGGCCTTGAGCGAGCGAGAGAAGGGGAAGTTCCCGTCCCAGCCACTTCCAAATCCCGGTCACCCACATAATGCACATGTTGCTCTTGAACAACAAAACCATAATGTGAGTGCCGTGACCACACTGAGATCGGGAAGGACGCTGCAAAACAACACCGGCACACGAATCAACAATGACACCCCGGCCGCCGCTTCTTCTTCTTCTTCTTCTTCTTCTTCTTCTTCTTCTCCTTCTTCTTCGTCTTCCGAGCCTATTCTCCGTTCTTCAACAGGCTCTCCTTCCTCTTCTTCTGCTCTGAACGGACCCACTTCTCACTCCACGAAAACACCTAATCTGGGATCCGTTCCAACTCCAAAATCTCCTCCTCCAGCTGTCACGACCCGCAGGGTACGGAACGTGACTGGCACTTAAGTTTACGAAACGTCTAAAGACGTCCGTAAAGTAAGTAAGCCAAAGCCCAGAAAACAAAACCAATTAAGCAAAAGAGTGAAGAAAACCCAATCAGTTGAAAACGAGTTTATCAAATAAGTCATGTAAAACCCTTTTTAAAAACAATACCAATTTTTCCAAAAATTTCGGCAGAGTCTCTTTTGTAAATACTGGCCCCCAAAATGGGTACAACAAAAATATATATGAATCCAACAAAATATGGCATCCCCAAACGGGAGCTAGCTCTTCGCCACAAGGCGGTCACAAATCCCACACAATATAAAATGACAACAAGCAAAATAATCATAATGAAGCATAAGAAAACATCATGTCGACTCAAGTGAGCTCGACCCCAAAATACAGCATAAAAGTCCACAAACCTCAAAGTCTCATCTCTAGGTCAATATACAATAATACTGGAAGAAACAGTAGATGGAGTACACTAGATACAAAGAATATGCAAGGTGGTACAAAAAATGATAACATAACCCACCTATGAGCAAAAACCTCGAGTCCAGGCAAAGGAGGCAAAAGAACAAGTGCGCCCGCCGCTACTGAACTGACGGAGCGGACCTGCAAAAGACTGTGGCACAACGGGGGTGAGTTGCCAACTCGTGAGTAATAAATAACACCTACAAAGGCTATCGTAGCATGCACACAAGCATCCTAGCATCGAAAATACAGGTATGAATGGGTGCACTAGCAGGTGTGTATACAACATCAGTGTACGAATATGTATGCAACATGAATATTTGAGGTCTCAAAAGGTATTTATAAGAAACATTTATCTCCTTTTGTTTTTTAAACTCTTTTAGAATGCCAGCATAATACTCAAAGAATCGACGAGAACCGGTGTCCAGCAACGACACCCAAAAGCTGTCTCAAATCTCATAAATGTATCTCTGGCCTCAGCCGTCCGGCTGACCCATCTCAAATATCAATATCTCATCATCTAGCGGCCACGGTCGGTATCCTCTGGATATCCGCCGTCCCAAACAGTCACCGGTAGGTAATCCGTCCCCTGCCAGGCTCAACGTCAACACCACATTCCTCTTGTCCCGGGGTACCTTACCGGGCCCACCATGTACCCGTGCCGGTTTCCTCCACTCCTCGACACGGATTTCCAAAACCACAGCAAACTCATGGTGGACGACACTTACATCACTAGAAAACCGCAATTTACATATTTTAAAAATATAATAAGTTTAGAAATTTTGCGGCTTTCCCCCGAAATCCAGCAATATCATAAAATCTCAGGAAATCCTCATAAATGCATATATCAGTGATAATGAATGCATATGGTATAAATAATCAAGTTGCGATGTGTGATTAATGGATTAAGCAGGAACAATTAATATGATGAAGTACATGCACATGAATAGCAATCCTACGGTTTCATTTTTAAGGAATTAAAGGCAATAGCACAAGTTTAAGTATCAATTAGTAAAAGGTTTAAATTTAAAGGTTATCTAGTGTGGTGGCATGGCAATTACCAGGGTGTGTGTGTAAGCATGAATAGTGCTCGTGCAGCATATAAAAACCTGGCAATGGTGCAGGTGTCCTATAAAATGGTTTCGCATAGGTATGTCAATATAATGCATGGATGCAGCAAAAAATCAAATAAGTATTTCACCCCTAATTACTAACATCACTAAGGGTCTTGTAAGTTACTAAAACTATCGGGCGGCTCGCGCCATCCAACGATAGTCCCCCGTAGATATTACATCTACTCACCGGAATCCCTGGCTAGCTGTGTCCGATCACCGCTTTCCCCTTTCGCGCCGCGTCTGACGTCTCCGGGACCGAACCTGGAATTTACATCAATACCAAACATAAGGTTACTTATCAAGAACGACGCAAAACCCAAACGAAACTACTAACGTTCGCTAGCTAGGTACAACGTGCACAAGTGCGCGGAACACACGCGAAAATCGCAAAAACTGCCAAAAAACGCCGATTTGGTCGCCCGGAAAAACTAAAACCCGACTACCCAAAACTCCGCGCTCACGCATCCTAAACGTCATAGGAGATGCTAAAAACATCCCCAAGGTATCACAAATAATTCACCAATTAAATTTAAAAAAAACCTAGTAAGCATAAAACTAGCAAATTTGGTGCAAAAATCGAAACTTAGCGATCCGGTTATCACAATCCAACCACACAACAAGCAATCTACAAACACTATAATTACAACACATTAGCAAAGATTCAAAACCTATTTTCCATAAACAACCATTACTTGAATTATATAACCTAGCAATTCTTAATCCAAACTTTATATGAAAACCTTAAATTAACACTAATTTATAACTCAATTAGCAAGTTAACCTTCTAGATTAGGTTAGCAAAACAACTAGATAACAAATTAGATTTAATCAACTAGATAATGGTTTCTAAACCCTAATTTAACTCATTTATCATGCTTCACAACCCATTTCCATACACTAACCCCTTTCTAGATTTTCCTAAAACAACAATTTACAACCAAAATCAAACTTTTAAAATTAACTAAATTAGCATAATTTGAAGACCACATAAACAAGGTAACCATATAGATTAGTTAATTAACAACTAGATTAACTACAAAACAATTTAATTAACTATCATGGCTTCAAAAACCCTAGTTTAATACAAACTACTCTTTTATAAACTAGATTAGAAATTAGTTAAACTTTTAACACTAAAACCATATACTTAAAAGAATTTAGCCAAAAGAAATTAACTTGATGGAAATTATACCTCAATTTGAGATCTAGCAAGAATAAATTTGCTCCAAATGATGGCCTCAAGCATCAAGATCCAAGCTAGGGAGGTGAAGGAAAAGAAGGATGAAGGATGGGTTTAATTTGTAAGCTTTAATTTGCAATTTTGATGAATTAAACTTGAAGAATTTTGAAGAAAAGAGATGAAGAGGAGGGGTGTGCAGGTTTCGGCCATAGGGAGGTAAGGGGAGGGGTGTGGGTGAGTGGGAAAAGTCATTGGTCAACTCTCCAAAAGTCAAAGCACCATACCTTATCAACTATATTTAATATAAATCAATAAACCAACTAATTCAACTCAAGAAAGAAAACAAAAGAATGAGGCCAGAAATTTCTGGACTTGATCAAGGTGGGGCTGTACTAGGGCTGAGGGAAAAGAGAGAGGGGTTTTACAAAAGAAATTTTATGCAAAAAGACCCCCTACAAGTCAAAAATTGCAAGTTTTAGCTTAAAATTCAATAAATTCGTTTCCTATCATAAAAATTTGTTAAAAATCAAAATAAAATACTAAAAATTTATGTTACAACTAGATTTTAATTATCATAATTTTAAAGATTAAAATTAGCCCGGAAAAATTTGTATTTATCGCTAAATTAATGTATTTTCTTACCGGCTTAAAATAATATTAAAAAATTGAAAAATAGGGAAAAAATTTTAAATGACAAAAATTTCATAAGCAACTCATTAGCTACTAAAAACAAGCGATTACCTATCCATTTTAAGTATAATTAGTCCTAAACTGCAAAATAACGAGAAAGACGGTTTTCGGAAAAATACCGAATTTTCACCGATTTTCAGGAAAACACCAAAACGACTTTTCAAGACGCTACAATCTTCCCCCCTTAAAGAAATACGGTCCCCGAATTTAAAAATATAGCTATGCGTACCTTCAAAGAGATGGGGATATTTCTTCCTCATGTCGCCCTCGGTCTCCCAGGTAACCTCCTCGCTGCTCGGGCTACGCCATAGGACCTTGACGGTTGGTATAATATTCGACCTCAACTTCTTCACCTGCCGATCCAGGATGGCTACCGGCTGCTCTGCAAAAGAAAGGTCGCGCTCTAGCTGGACTGTCGGGTGCTGAATCGCATGCGAAGGGTCGTGAAGGTACTTGCGGAGCATCGAAACATGGAAGACGGGGTGAACATCGGGAAAGCTGGGAGGAAGAGCCAAACGATATGCAACAGCGCCGACACGCTCAAGGATCTCGAAGGGACCTACGAATCTAGGGCTAAGCTTCCCCTTTCGCCCAAAACGCATCACGCCCTTCATCGGAGAGACTTTCAGAAAAACATGGTCGCCAACTGCGAACTCTAATCTGCGACGGCGCCTGTCCGCATACGATTTCTGCCTGCTCTGAGCCGCTCTCATCCGGTCTCGGATCAACTGTATCTTTGATGTCGTCTCCTCAACAAGCTGCGGTCCCAAAATGCTGCTCTCGTTGAGCTCTGTCCAACAGACGGGCGATCTGCATCTCCTCCCATACAATGCCTCGAAAGGTGCCATCTGAATAGTATCCTGGAAGCTGTTGTTGTAGGAGAACTCCACTAGAGGTAAATGACGATCCCAGCTACCACCAAAGTCAAAAACGCACGCTCTGAGCATGTCTTCGAGATTCTGAATGGTCCGCTCTGACTGTCCGTCTGTCTGCGGATGAAACGCTGTGCTGAAGCTCAAACGAGTGCCCAAAGCCTCCTGAAGTCTCCGCCAAAGTCGGCTGGTGAACTGAGTGCCTCGATCTGACACGATACAAGTCGGTACGCCATGTAGTCGCACGATCTCGTCAATATAGAGCTGAGCATACTGAGCGAAGCTGAAAGCCGTCTTCACTGGCAGGAAGTTAGCCGCTTTCGTCAATCTATCCACGATCACCCAGATGGAGTCGTACCCTCGACTGGTCCTGGGTAGACCCACAACGAAGTCCATCGAAATCTGTTCCCATTTCCACTCTGGAATGGGTAGCGGCTGTAGCTCTCCTGCGGGCCTCTGGTGCTCGGCCTTTACTTGCTGACAAGTCAGGCATCTCGAAACGAACTCCGCAATGTCCCTCTTCATCCCGTCCCACCAGTAGGTCTCTCTCATATCATGGTACATCTTGGTGGAACCGGGGTGGACACTATACACTGATCGGTGTGCCTCCTCAAGAATGTCGCGCAGCAATCCATCAGCATCTGGTACGCACAGTCTAGATCCATATCGTAAAATCCCCTGATCGTCAACCACGAACTCGGAAAATCTGCCCTGTCCCATCTGTGCCATGATCTCTGAGCAACGGTCGTCACTGCGCTGTGCCTCATATATACGGTCAAGAAACTGTGGGCGTGCACGAACATGCGCGAGCTGTCCCCCTGTCTGAGTGAACTCGAACTCAACTCGGCTGTCGCATAACGTCTGCCAATCTGCTGACGACTGCCTCTGCACTGCCCGCAAAAAGGATAGACTACCCCCGGGCCTCCTTCTCAATGCATCTGCCACCACATTTGCCTTGCCGGGGTGATATAAGATCTCGCAGTCGTAGTCTTTCACCAACTCCATCCAACGACGCTGTCTGAGGTTCAGGTCTCGCTGCTGAAATATGTACTTTAAGCTCTTGTGATCGGTGAATATCTGACACGACTCGCCATACAGGTAATGTCGCCAAATCTTCTGTGCAAAGGCCACTGTAGCCATCTCCAAATCATGAGTGGGTTAGTTCTGTTCATGCTTCTTCAACTGCCGAGAAGCATAAGCGATCACCCGGCCATGCTGCATCAATACGCATCCTAATCCCACTCGCGAAGCATCACAGTAGACAACAAATCCGCCTGATCCCGAAGGCAAAGATAATACCGGCGCCGTAGTCAAACAAGTCCGTAGCTGCTGAAAACTGCGCTCGCACTCCTCTGTCCAAACGAAAGGAACTCCCTTCCGGGTCAAACCGGTCAACGGTGCAGCTATACGGGAGAAGTCCTGAACAAAACGCCTGTAGTAGCCCACCAAGCCTAGAAAACTACGGATCTCAGTAACCGATGTAGGTCGGGGCCACTGCTGAACAGCCTCAATCTTCTTCGGGTCCACACAAATGCCGTCTCTCGTAACCACGTGACCCAAGAATCCGACGCTGTCCAGCCAGAATGCACACTTGGAGAACTTCGCAAACAGCTGGTGCTCCCTCAGAGTCTGTAACGTAATCCGCAAGTGCTGCTCGTGCTCCTCTCTGCTCCGGGAGTACACCAAGATATCGTCGATAAACACGATGATGAACAAGTCAAGATACGGCCTGAATGTACGGTTCATCAAATCCATGAATGCTGCTGGGGCGTTGGTGAGTCCGAACGACATCACCAAAAACTCGTAGTGGCCGTAGCGCGTGCGGAAAGCTGTCCTCGGTATATCCTCCTGTCGAACTCGCAGCTGATGGTATCCTGATCGCAAGTCGATCCTCGAAAAATACCCCGCACCCTGAAGCTGGTTGAACAAATCATCAATGCACGGCAGCGGATATCTGTTCCGAACGGTAACTTTGTTCAGCTGGCGGTAGTCGATACATAAGCGCAAACTTCCATCCTTCTTCTTGACAAACAGGACCGGAGCACCCTACAGAGAAACACTCGGTCGAATAAGCCCCTTATCTAACAAATCTTGCAACTGATCCTTCAGCTCTCGAAGCTCTGCCGGGGCCATCCGATAAGGCGGTATAGAAATAGGCCCCGAGCCGGGAATCAAATCAATGCAGAACTCAACATCGCGCTCAGGCGGTAGCCCAGGCAGCTCATCAGGGAACTCACAAACTACCGGAACCCGGTCCAACAGAACCTCTGCAGCTCGAGTATCATAAATAAACGCTAAGAATCCCTGACATCCCTTCCGCAAGAGCTGACCAGCGCGAAGAGACGAAATTATGCTGGGAAGGGTGACACTGCGGTCTCCCTGAATAACAAGGACTGGCTCTCCCGGAAAGCTAAACCTGACTGCCTTCTCACGGCAGTCCACCGAAGCACAACAAGTGGCCAGCCAGTCCATGCCCAGAAGCACATCAAAGTCCAACATATCGAGGAGAATCAAATCTACCGATGAATCCCTCTCCCCGATACGAACGGAACACAAGCGAAATACAAACCGAGCGACAAACGACTCGCCTACCGGAGTAACAACAACAAGCGGAAGATCTAACGACGACGACTCACTGCCCAACATCGGTGCAAAGTGTGTAGAGACGTACGAATGTGTGGAACCTGGGTCGAATAATACCCGTGCGTCGAAAGAACAAACTGGCAAGGTACCTGTCACAACGGCATTGGATGCCTGCGCATCCTGCGGTGTCAAAGAAAAAACTCGGGCCTGTCTCCGCCGATAGCGGGCTGACCTCGACCTCGGCCTCTGCCTCCTCGTCCTCTCTGAACAGGACCGCCGCGTCCACGGCCTCTCGGTGCACCTAACTGGCGTGGAGCATCGCCTGGGGTAGGAAGTAGGGCTCTCTGAGGAGGGGGTGGTGATGGTGGTAGGGTCACGTGCGGAACTGTCGCTGCTCCCTGTCGTCTCACCGGACAGTCTCTGACAAGATGGTGCAAACTCCCGCACCCAAAACACCCTGGCGACGGCTGCTGCCCCTGGGGATAAGAACCATATAATTGTCCCCGCCCAAATCCTCTGCCAGGCCTATCTCTCGGAAAGAATCTGGCGCGCTGCCTCTGAGACGGTACCTCGGTGCGAATCCTCTTCGGCCCAGAAACGGCCGAAGTCCGTGATATGCGTGCCTCCATCCGCAATGCCGTATCCATAGCAGCTGAATAAGTGTCGTAGTGCTGGGCGCCAATGGCAAGATATAGCTGGGCATCAAGTCCCTGTACGAACCTCTTCACCATCTTCTCCTCGGTATCCACCAAATACTGAGCATATCGGGATAACTGTGTACACTGGATGTCATACTCAGACACCGTCATCCCAGGTGTCTTGACTAAGGCCTCGAAGCTACGAGTTCTGGCGTCACGAACGCTCTCTGGAAGGAAACGGGCTATAAAGATCGCTATAAACTCGACCCAAGTCATAGACGGCAGACCTGCAGCTCGACCTCTCAAGACTGACTCCTACCATGTCTGCGCGAGACCCTCTAGTCGGAAACTTGCAAGCTCTACCCATCGATCATCCGAACATCTCAGCGAACGGCAGATCCTGGTTAAACTGTCAAGGAACGTCTGTGGGTCCTCCGCTGCCTCGGTGCCGGTGAATACTGGAGGTCTCAGCCTCATGAAATCCTGTAGCGAAACCGGAATGGCCACGGTGGTAGTAGTAGGAGCAGGTATCATGGTCGTCTGTGATGTAGTAGGTACGTCATCCGGCCTCGGTGTACGACTGGCTGCAATTAGGGATCCTACCATCTGACGTAGCTCCTGCATGCCTCCCATCATCTGTCGCAACTCCTCCATACCAGTCTCGAGCCTATCCATACGGCCTGGGGAAGGTGGATCGGTCTGTCCCTGCGGCGTAGGCATACCACCCTGCTCAGTCCTAGTCTCGGACGAGCCAGCTCGAATCTCGTCTCTGGCGGCAGCCCTCTGTGCCCTCGTAGCCTTCGACGACATAGTGGCTGTTACAGGAAAACGGATAGTAAGGACAGTGCAAAAGGATCATAGGATACACGGAATTGAAGAAGGAATTTTTCAAGCAAGTATATCCTAAAGTCACTTAGGCGGAGTACCGTATCGTAAGTATGCCGCGGACATACGCACGCTACGTTACCCTGCTTAAGTCACTTACTCCATCTACCAAGGGTCATCCTATACTCACAAAGGTAAAACCTATCGCTCTGATACCAACTTTGTCACGACCCGCAGGGTACGGAACGTGACTGGCACTTAAGTTTACGAAACTTCTAAAGACGTCCGTAAAGAAAGTAAGCCAAAGCCCAGAAAACAAAACCAATTAAGCAAAAGAGTGAAGAAAACCCAATCAGTTGAAAACGAGTTTATCAAATAAGTCATGTAAAACCCTTTTTAAAAACAATACCAATTTTTCCAAAAATTTCGGCAGAGTCTCCTTTGTAAATACTGGCCCCCAAAATGGGTACAACAAAAATATATATGAATCCAACAAAATAGGGCATCCCCAAGCGGGAGCTAGCTCTTCTCCACAAGGCGGTCACAAATCCCACGCAATATAAAATGACAACAAGCAAAATAATCATAATGAAGCATAAGAAAACATCATGTGGACTCAAGTGAGCTCGACCCCAAAATACAGCATAAAAGTCCACAAACCTCACAGTCTCATCTCTAGGTCAATATACAATAATACTGGTAGAAACAGTAGATGGAGTACACTAGATACAAAGAATATGCAAGGTGGTACAAAAAATGATAACATAACCCACCTATGAGCAAAAACCTCGAGTCCAGGCAAAGGAGGCAAAAGAACAAGTGCGCCCGCCGCTACTGAACTGACGGAGCGGACCTGCAAAAGACTGTGGCACAAGGGGGGTGAGTTGCCAACTCGTGAGTAATAAATAACACCTACAAAGGCTATCGTAGCATGCACACAAGCATCATAGCATCTAAAATACAGGTATGAATGGGTGCACTAGCAGGTGTGTATACAACATCAGTGTACGAATATGTATGCAACATGAATATCTGAGGTCTCAAAAGGTATTTATAAGAAACATTTATCTCCTTTTGTTTTTGAAACTCTTTTAGAATGCCAGCATAATACTCAAAGAATCGACGAGAACCGGTGTCCAGCAATGACACCCAAAAGCTGTCTCAAATCTCATAAATGTATCTCTGGCCTCAGCCGTCCGGCCGACCCATCTCAAATATCAATATCTCATCATCTAGCGGCCACGGTCGGTATCCTCTGGATATCCGCCGTCCCAAACAGTCACCGGTAGGTAATCCGTCCCGTGCCAGGCTCAACGTCAACACCACATTCCTCTTGCCCCGGGGTACCTTACCGGGCCCACCATGTACCCGTGCCGGTTCCTCCACTGCTCGACACGGATTTCCAAAACCACAGCAAACTCATTGTGGACGACACTTACATCACTAGAAAACCGCAATTTACATATTTTAAAAATATAACAAGTTTAGAAATTTTGCGGCTTCCCCCCGAAATCCAGCAATATCATAAAATCTCAGTAAATCCTCATAAGTGCATATATCAGTGATAATGAATGCATATGGTATCAATAATCAAGTTGCGATGTGTGATTAATGGATTAAGCATGAACAATTAATATGATGAAGTACATGCACATGAATAGCAATCCTACGGTTTCATTTTTAAGGAATTAAAGGCAATAGCACAAGTTTAAGTATCAATTAGTAAAAGGTTTAAATTTAAAGGTTATCTAGTGTGGTGGCATGGCAATTACCAGGGTGTGTTTGTAAGAATGAATAGTGCTCGTGCTGCATATAAAAACCTGGCAATGGTGCAGGTGTCCTATAAAATGGTTTCGCATAGGTATGTCAATATAATGCATGGATGCAGCAAATAATCAAATAAGTATTTCACCCCTAATTACTAACATCACTAAGGGTCTTGTAAGTTACTAAAACTATCGGGCGGCTCGCGCCATCCAACGATAGTCCCCCGTAGATATTACATCTACTCACCGGAATCCCTGGCTAGCTGTGTCCAATCACCGCTTTCCCCTTTCGCGCCGCGTCTGACGTCTCCGCGACCGAACCTGGAATTTACATCAATACCAAACATAAGGTTACTTATCAAGAACGACGCAAAACCCAAACGGAACTACTAATGTTCGCTAGCTAGGTACAACGTGCACAAGTGCGCGGAACACACGCGAAAATCGCAAAAACTGCCAAAAAACGCCGATTTGGTCGCCCGGCAAAACTAAAACCCGACTACCCAAAACTCCACGCTCACGCATCCTAAACGTCATAGGAGATGCTAAAAACATCCCCAAGGTATCACAAATAATTCACCAATTAAATTTAATAAGAACCTAGTAAGCATAAAACTAGCAAATTTGGTGCAAAAATCGAAACTTAGCGATCCGGTTATCACAATCCAACCACACAACAAGCAATCTACAAACACTATAATTACAACACATTAGCAAAGATTCAAAACCTATTTTCCATAAACAACCATTACTTGAATTATATAACCTAGCAATTCTTAATCCAAACTTTATATGAAAACCTTAAATTAACACTAATTTATAACTCAATTAGCAAGTTAACCTTCTAGATTAGGTTAGCAAAACAACTAGATAACAAATTAGATTTAATCAACTAGATAATGGTTTCTAAACCCTAATTTAACTCATTTATCATGCTTCACAACCCATTTCCATACACTAACCCCTTTCTAGATTTTCTTAAAACAACAATTTACAACCAAAATCAAACTTTTAAAATTAACTAAATTAGCATAATTTAAAGACCACATAAACAAGGTAACCATATAGATTAGTTAATTAACAACTAGATTAACTACAAAACAATTTAATTAACTATCATGGCTTCAAAAACCCTAGTTTAATACAAACTACTCTTTTATAAACTAGATTAGAAATTAGTTAAACTTTTAACACTAAAACCATATACTTAAAAGAATTTAGCCAAAAGAAATTAACTTGATGGAAATTATACCTCAATTTGAGATCTAGCAAGAATAAATTTGCTCCAAATGATGGCCTCAAGCATCAAGATCCAAGCTAGGGAGGTGAAGGAAATGAAGGATGAAGGATGGGTTTAATTTGTAAGCTTTAATTTGCAATTTTGATGAATTAAACTTGAAGAATTTTGAAGAAATGAGAAGAAAAGAGCTGAAGAGGAGGGGTGTGCAGGTTTCGGCCAGAGGGAGGTAAGGGGAGGGGTGTGGGTGAGTGGGAAAATCATTGGTCAACTCTCCAAAAGTCAAAGCACCATACCTTATCAACTATATTTAATATAAATCAATAAACCAATTAATTCAGCTCAAGAAAGAAAACAAAAGAATGAGCCCAGAAATTTCTGGACTTGATCAAGGTGGGGCTGTCCTAGGGCTGAGGGAAAAGAGAGAGGGGTTTTACAAAAGAAATTTTATGCAAAAAGACCCCCTACAAGTCAAAAATTGCAAGTTTTAGCTTAAAATTCAATAAATTTGTTTCCTATCATAAAAATTTGTTAAAAATCAAAATAAAATACTAAAAATTTATGTTACAACTAGATTTTAATTATCATAATTTTAAAGATTAAAATTAGCCCGGAAAAATTTGTATTTATCGTTAAATTAATGTATTTTCTTACCGGCTTAAAATAATATTAAAAAATTGAAAAATAGGGAAATTTTTTTAAATGACCAAAATTTCATAAGCAACTAATTAGCTACTAAAAACAAGCAATTACCTATCCATTTTAAGTATAATTAGTCCTAAACTGCAAAATAACGAGAAAGACGGTTTTCGGAAAAATACCGAATTTTCACCGATTTTCAGGAAAACACCAATATGATTTTTCAAGACGCTACACCAGCATTAGACTCAACCAATTTTCAAAATGTTCCATTTCCAAACCGGTTGAGGTCTAACAAACAAAATCCTCAAATGGAGAAGATTCTGGAGTTATTCAAGCAGGTTAACATTAACATTCCTCTTTTAGATGCTGTCCAACAAGTCCCGTCCTACGCGAAAATCTTAAAGGACTTGTTCACGAAAAAGAGGAAGTCTCAGGTACCCAAGAAAGTTTTCTTGGCTAGTGCTGTGAGTGATGCCCTTACCCAATCTTTACCACAAAAACGGAAGGACCCTGGCTGTCCTACGATTTCAATTACTATTGGGGATAAGAACATCAACCGCGCACTATTAGATCTTGGTGCCAGTGTTAACCTGCTTCCATATTCAGTATACGAGCAATTAGGCATTGGAGAGCTGAAACCCACACACTGCACTCTCCAAACGGCCGACCGATCGATCACCCATCCTAGGGGTGAGCTAGAGGATGTGTTAATAAAAGTCGGGGACTTCATATTCCCCGTTGACTTCATTGTCTTAGATACACAGCCTGTAGCTAAACCCCGGAATCAAATTCCGGTGATACTCGGTCGCCCATTTCTCGCAACCTCAAATGCTGTGATCAATTGTCGCAACGGTTCGATGAACCTCTCTTTTGGAAACATGACGATTGAACTCAACATTTTTAGGTTGGGGAATCAGCCCGCTGAACCTAATGCTCATATACTGGATGTCTGCTCGATCCAGGAGATCACCCCCGAAGAGTGTGAATTCGAGGAGTTTCTGTTTGAACACGATAATCTTGACGCCACTAGTGCGTTTCTTTTCGAACCTGCTGCTGTTTCTGCGCCCGACAACAACTACGAGTGTTTCACGTTCACGAACGATCTTAGCCGCACACAACCCGAGTTTGAATCCTTCGACTTTCCGGATGAGTTACCTGAACCATCCAACTCGGTTGCCTACACTCGCTTTGAACCTTTGCTGGAGTCCTTTGTGTTCGAGACCTTTGCACCAATCTTGCCTTCTATCGTTTCACCTCCAACGCTCGAACTCAAGCCTTTGCCGTCTCACCTTAAGTATGCTTACTTAGGTGAGAACGAGACCCTTCCTGTCATCATCTCGGCTTCTCTAGCTCCCGAGCAAGAGAAAGCCCTTCTCGCGGTCTTGCACAGCAACAGGCAAGATTTTGGCTGGTCCATGGCGGACATCAAGGGGATTAGTCCCCTGATCGTTGAGCATCACATTCATCTGATGGATGATGCCAAACCAGCCCGGGATCCACAGAGACGTCTTAATCCAGTCATGAAGGAGGCTGTGAAGAAGGAGATCGTCAAATGTCTAGATAGTGGTATCATTTACCCTATCTCTGATAGCCATTGGGTTAGCCCCATTCATGTTGTCCCCAAGAAGTCGGGCATCACGGTCATAACCAACGAGGCGAACGAGTTAATCCCTACTCGCACCCAAACTGGGTGGCGAGTTTGCATTGATTACAGAAAACTCAACGCCGCAACGCGGAAAGACCACTTTCCGCTACCTTTCATTGACCAGATGCTGGAACGATTGGCCGGATATGAGTACTATTATTTTCTTGATGGCTACTCTGGCTATAATCAAATTCCCATCGCCGAAAAAGACCAGGACAAAACCACTTTCACTTGTCCTTTCGGTACGTTTGCATATCGTCGCATGCCCTTTGGGTTATGCAATGCGCCCGCTACCTTCCAGCGGTGTATGATGGGAATTTTTTCGGACATGGTGGAAAAATTTCTGGAGATTTTCATGGATGACTTCTCCATCTTCGGCGACTCCTTCGACGAGTGTTTGCTGCATCTTGACGCTGTCCTTACCCGTTGTAAGGACAAGAATCTCACTTTGAACTGGGAGAAATGCCACTTCATGGTGCGCGAGGGTATTGTCTTAGGACATATCATCTCGCAAAATGGCATAGAGGTCGACAAAGCAAAGATTGAGGTCATTTCCAATCTGCCTCCTCCCCGATGCGTCAGAGATATCCGAGCCTTCCTTGGCCATGCCGGTTTCTATAGACGGTTCATTAAGGACTTTAGCAAGATTGCTAGGCCCTTGACTCTTTTGCTGGCCAAGGACACGCCATTCGACTTCAGCTCGAGCTGTGTGACTGCATTCGAGTCACTGAAACGCTCACTCACTTCTGCTCCCGTTCTTTCTTCCCCTGACTGGACGCACCCATTCGAGATTATGTGCGATGCATCCGACTTTGCCATCGGTGCTGTCCTTGGACAGCACATCAACAAGATGCCGCACGTAATCTATTATGTGAGCCGGACCCTGAACGACGCCCAACTTAACTATAAAACAACTGAGAAGGAATTCTTAGCTGTTGTATTTGCTTTAGAAAAGTTCAGGCCCTACCTCATCGGCTCTCCAGTCATTGTCTACGCGGACCATTCAGCTCTGCGCCATCTTTTTGCGAAGAAAGATGCAAAATCTCGGTTAATACGTTGGATCCTCTTGCTTCAAGAGTTTGACCTTGTCATTAAGGACAAACGAGGATGTGAAAACGTTGTTGCCGACCATCTCTCACGACTTCCTTCTTCGCCTACGCTTCCAATTCCGATCAACGACGTTTTCCCGGATGAACAGCTCTTGACAATATCGTGCGAACCCTGGTTCGCAGATATTGTGAACTATTTGGCCACAGGATTACTACCGACTGAATGGTCGAGTCAGGACAGACTTCGCTTCTTATCCCAAGTAAAACACTTTTAATGGGACGAACCCTACTTGTTCAAGTACTGTCCTGACCAGATTATTCGTCGGTGTGTCCCTGATGAGGAATTCAAGAGTGTGCTGTCATTTTGCCACGATCAAGCGTGTGGCGGGCATTTTGGGCCCAAAAAGACAGCTGAGAAGATCTTGCAATGTGGTTTCTACTGGCCACAACTTTTCAAAGACGCTCACGACTATTGCAAGACTTGCTCCCGGTGCCAACACATGGGCCGGATATCCCGGAGGAATGAGATGCCGCTCCAACCGATCTTGGTTGTGGAGATTTTTGATGTTTGGGGGATAGATTTCATGGGGCCGTTTCCCAGCTCTTTTGGGAACTTGTACATCCTTCTAGCTGTTGATTACGTCTCTAAATGGGTCGAGGCTGTGCCCAGCCGAACTAACGATAACAAGGTTGTCGTTAGGTTCCTTAAAGAAAACATTTTCTCACGGTTTGGCCACCCCCGAGCGATCATTAGCGACAATGGAAGTCATTTCTGCAATAAAACTTTCGAAGACTTGATGCGGAAATACTCCATTAATCATAAGCTCTCTACGCCCTACCACCCCCAAACCTGCGGGCAGGCCGAAGTTTCAAATCGGCAAATCAAGCAGATACTGGAGAAGACGGTTTCCAAGAACTGTAAGGATTGGTCTCTGAAACTCACTGATTCCCTTTGGGCATTTAGAACCGCTTATAAGACCGACCTTGGCATGTCTCCCTATCGGCTTGTGTACGGAAAAGCCTGCCACCTTCCTGTCGAAATCGAGCATCGCGCATTTTGGGCGATAAAGGAGCTGAATCTGTCTCTGGAGGATGCGGGCAGCCATCGGAAGCTGCAGTTGAACGAACTATGCGAGCTTAGGGATGAGGCTTACGATAACGCGGTTGTCGTTAAGAATCGAACGAAGGTGTTTCACGATAAACACCTTTTGCGCAAAACCTTCGTACCTGGTCAGCAGGTACTGCTTTACGACACCCGACTTCACTTCCATCCTGGAAAGCTCAGATCTCGCTGGAAAGGGCCGTATTTTGTGCGGAATGTGTATCCGCAGGGCGCTGTGGATTTGGAAAATCCAAAGGACGGTTCAATTTTCAAAGTGAACAGACATTGATGCAAACCGTACCTTAGCGCCGAACCAACAGAGGAGCTCCTGTTCTTACAGGAGCCGGTTTACCCTGCATGATCTTCCTTTGCCTACCTCCAAACTTCGGTTATCCAGCCAAGAACAGCGGACACTGTTCCAAATAAGTTAGGGGGTATGTACAAACCATTTTTTTTATATTTGTGTATATTCTTTTTCTTTTCTTTAAAAACAAAAAAACAACAAATAAAAAAAAAATTTGTTTCGCTAACCGACAATTTTGAACCTTCCAACTTCTCTCTTCATGCAATGACAGTGAGGACACTGTCCAGCTTAAGTTTGGGGGTACGCTCGGTACGCATTTCTTACCTTCACATTCATATGTATATTTTGCATCTGCATACTAATATCCATAAAATCCATAAAAATTTGAAAATTTTCTAAAAATATAAAAACTTTTTTGTCAAGTTAGCTTATGGAAGAACTCTGATTCAACATTCGACGGTTTTTGTTTGAAAAAATAAGAATAACTAGATCTTATGTTTGGATTTTGAAAACCTGAAAGATAACTCTCCTTTGAAGTTAACTATAGCTGATATACGTCTTTACATCACACTACACGTGTCGTAAGATTTTGGGAATTAGATGACAAGTCTTTCATGTTTAAACTTTTAAACAGATAAATGATTTTCTGAGGATCAAATAGGTTTGTTCTGAAATAAGTAATGTCAAGAATAGTTTATGAAGTAAAGCGAATATGAAGGAATGTTATTGATGCCGTAATTGGAGCTAAGTCTGAAAAATAACCCATCTAAAACTTGATTGGAATGATTACACACCAAACCCACTAAACACGTCTTTTATCCAAAAAAAAATATTTGAACTGCCGGTTATATCTCCGTTCGTATCAAATCATCTGATTTTCACGACAAACTGTCTTTTGTTTTTGGACCTAGGTAACTTGAGTAATTAAGTCCGCTGGGGTGTTTCTACACCTAATGCCCTAAAACCAACTGGTTTGGGTGCATTGGCCCAAAGCTCGCTAAGAAGCCTAGAAAGTCCAATTTAAAACAAGGTCAAGCAAGTGTTCTCTCTGAGTTAAAATTCCTAACGGTTCTTTGTGTGAGAATAATCTTGATAGAAGATAGTCTTTTAAAAAAAAAATTTAACGGAGATATGAAGGTTTTACTCTTTGATAAAGACTATTGTACGTTCACAGAGGTGTGTATGAAATGAAAACAAGAAAAAGGTGGAGTGAAAAATACGACTTAGTTTCCTGTTATGGAAGATAGAAATTCTGAAGTTGAAACCTTACTGGAAAACGAAATTTGAAAAATGCTTAACTCTTTATAAAACTTATGTGATCCTTTTAAAATTGTTATCTGGGCTTTATTGTGCGACATGATGACTTTATTCGACCTTTCGGGAACTTAACGACACTATTTACACTACACGTAAAGACATATAAAATCTGTAGTTAAATAAGAAGCGAGGTGTGAAAAATAAAGGTTCGATAGTCTAGACTTAGGATTATAGAATTGTTATTTTCTAAAACAAAACTTTAGGGTTTGAAGCTTAGTTATTTTACAAAACCAACTTGACCGGATTTTGTGGGTAGTATCCGCTGAAAACCCTCAGGAGACAACACTCCTCCTACTAGGGACACTTAGAGGTTTAACGGCTTGTTGCACATGCTCAGTGCAATCGCGTTCCCTGCGAAAGTGAGGTTAGGAAATTTTTTGTGAATAAATAGGCTTTGCTCGGGACGAGCAAATGATAAGTTTGGGGGTATTTGTTCATATCAGATTTTTGCATTTTCATACCGCCCAATTTTTATCACATTGCATATCGGTAGATACTCTTGAGCCGTGTTTGCTAGTCAATTGCAGGATATAGGTTCCCGGTTCTCAAACGGAGAAATTCATGGAAAACACGACAAAATCCGGTTCCTGCCAACCACAGATAAAACACGGTCTCCGCTCTTCATCCGTATGTTGCCAGATACCAGTTTAGGAAGACAAAGTGTCAAATCAATGTCATTCTCATGCACAAGGCTCAATGTAGCATAAAATCCAAGAGATCTACGCGGAGCTCGAGGCAATCATCCACAAAAAGTCCACCTTTCCTCAATAGAAATTCTGGAAGAAATGGGAAAGAATTTTCAGAAAATACATACTCCAGACAAGAGGGGACAGGAGACCAGGAAAGTACACAGAAGCCCACACCCTAACTCCACAGTAGGGGCGCGGATCCACGGCCGATAGGGGGCAAAAACGGCGGATCCGCGGCCGTACAGAGGAGTCAGGGCACTGGCTTCCAGGGGTATTTTGGTCTTTTCAGATGTGTTCTGGTGGTTGCCCTAGGTTTTCATTTTTTGGCCTATAAATAGCCCAGAACTTTGTGAAGTGGAGGGTCCATTCTTGTATTTTCATTTTGCCTAGTTTTAGTGTTTCTCTTCTTCCTCTTCTCACCTCTTCTCCATTAAACTTGTAGTGAGCTTTTGAGTGAAGAGTGATGAATAAAGAAGACCATTTTATTATCATGCTTGTCTCCTTATCTTTATACTTGTTGTAATTTTAATTTGTTAAGTAGTTGTTGTTATTTCCTTGTTGTTCTTTTTTCTCTCTTTTTCTTTATCATTCATACGACAATGATACTTACTCTCGATCCTCGCCAAGGTGAGGTCGCAAATAGTTAGTCGTATTCTTCTAATCTCCTTCTTTCTATCTTCCTCTTTTGCTTTGTTTTGTTTTTCCTTATCATGAAGTGTGAGTAGTTAATACTTGTTAGGGTAGGATAAGGGAAGTTTGAGAGAAGGAAATCTCTCTCACTCTTTCCTTGCCCAACAACTTAAATCGACTCCCGTTAATTGAACCACAATCCTCTCCTTACGGCACCCTATCCTACATGATAGCGGTGATTCCGTAGTGAGACCGGTTGTGGTTGAATTAACCGGAGGTTATGGATAAGAGCCAAGAACGGACGGAAAAGCACCAAAAGGAAGGACTATGCGTTGGAAAGCCTAGCTTATACTCGCAAGTTCCTTCCTAGTCGTGCTAATCCCCGTTGTTGCCGATTATCGTAACACCGATATTAAGAGGGGCAACGAAAGATGTGGAGACTCCTAACTCAAACTTACCTAATCCTAACCCTAACAAGCTCTCTTTAAATATCAACTCAACACTTAGATAATCCAACAAACTCTCAAAACAGGACTTAACTCGTTAAAACACTTTGAAAAAGACTCCCATCTCCCTGCGGACGACCCGTACTCAACCGGCTAGCTACAAGCAAAACCGTCTTGATTGCGGTATTTAAAACTAAACTTGAACACGCACGTATCCTAACAATCATCCGTCGGTCTGCGGATGAAATGCTGTGCTGAAACTCAAGCGAGTGCCCAAAGCCTCCTGAAGCCTCTGCCATAGTCGGCTGGTAAACTGGGTGCCTCTGTCGGACATGATACATGTCGGAACTCCGTGCAGTCGTACAATCTCGTCAATGTATATCTAGGCATACTGAGCAAATCCGAAAGTCGTTTTCACCGGTAGGATGTGAGCCGCTTTCGTCAAACGATCCACGATCACCCAGATGGAGTCATACCCTCGACTAGTCCTGGGTAGACCCACAATGAAGTCCATAGAAATCTGCTCCCATTTCCACTCTGGAATGGGTAATGGTTGTAGCTCTCCTGCGGGCCTCTGGTGCTCAGCCTTGACTTGCTGACAAGTCAGGCATCTCGACACAAAATCTGCGATCTCTCTCTTCATTCCGTCCCACCAGTAAACACCTCTCATATCATGGTATATCTTGGTGGAACCGGGATGAACACTGTATACCGATCTATGTGCCTCCTTAAGAATCTCGCGCCGCAGTCCCTCAGCATCTGGTATGCACAGTCTAGTCCCAAATTGTAGTATCCCCTGATCATTGATCACGAACTCGGAAAATCTGCCCTGTCCAATCTGTGCCCTGATCTCTGAGCATCGGTCATCACTGTGTTGTGCCTCATGTATACGGTCACGCAACTGTGGGCGTGCACGAACATGCGCAATCTGTCCTCCGATCGGCGTGAAATCGAACTGTACCCGGATGTCGCTTAAAATCTGCTAATCTGCCGACGACTGCCTCTGTACTGCGCTCAAACAAGATAGACTACCCTCGGGACTCCTGCTCAAAGCATCCGCCACTACATTAGCCCTTCCCGGGTGGTACAAGATCTCGCAATTGTAATCCTTCACTAATCCATCCATCGGCGCTGTCTAAGGTTCAGGTCTCGCTGCTGAAATATATACTTTAAACTCTTGTGATCAGTGAATATCTGGCACGACTCGCCGTATAGGTAATGTCGCCAGATCTTAAGTGCAAAGACCACAGCAGCCATCTCCAAATCGTGAGTGGGGTAGTTCTGTTCATGTTTCTTTAATTGCTGCGAAGCATACGCGATCACCCTGTCATGCTGCATCAAAACGCACCCTAGCCCCACTCGTGAAGCATCACAGTAGACCATAAATCCGCCTGATCCTGAAGGCAATGATAGAACTGGTGTCGTAGTCAGTAGAGCCCGTAGCTGCTGAAAACTGTGCTCACACTCCTCCGTCCAAACGAAAGGAACTCCCTTCCGGGTCAACCCGGTCAAAGGTGTAGCAATACGGGAGAAGTCCTGCACGAATCGCCTATAGTAGCCTGCCAACCCTAGAAAACTGAGAACCTCCGTCACTGACGTGGGTCTAGGCCAACTCCGAACGGCCTCGATCTTCCTCGGGTCTACACATATACCATCTCGTGTAATCACGTGCCCCAAGAAGTCTACGCTATCCATCCAAAAAGCACACTTGGAGAATTTGGCGAAAATCTGATGCTCCCTCATGGTCTGCAGTGTGATCCATAGGTGTTGCTCGTGCTCCTCTCTACTCCGAGAATACACCAGAATATCGTCAATGAACACTATGCTGAACAGATCAAGATACGGCCGGAAAATATGGTTCATCAAGTCCATAAATGCTGTTGGCGCGTTGGTGAGTCCGAACGACATCACCAAAAACTCATAGTGGCCATAGCGCGTGCGGAAAGCTGTCCTAGGAATGTCCTCCTGTCGAACCCGCAGCTGATGGTAGCCTGATCGCAAATCGATCCTCCAAAAGTATCCTGCCCCCTGTAGCTGGTCGAATAAATCGTCGATGCGTGGCAAAGGATACCTGTTCTGCACTGTCACCCTGTTCAGCTTGCGGTAGTCGATACACAAATGCATACTGCCGTCCTCTTCTTGACAAACAGGACCGGAGCACCCCAAGGAGAAACACTGGGTCGAATAAGTCCCTTATCCAGCAAATCTTGCAACTGACCCTTCAATTCTCTAAGTTCCTCCAGGGCCATCCGATAAGGCGGTACAGAAATAGGCCCCGTGCCAGGAACCAAATCAATACAGAAATAAATATCATGCTCGGGCAGTATCCCAGGAAGCTCGTCAGGGAACACATCAGGGAACTCGCTAACAACCGGAACCTGATCCATCGGAACCTCTGTAGCTCTAGTATCGCAAACAAAGGCGAGAAATCCCTGACATCCCTTCCTCAAAAGCTATCCAGCGCGAAAAGAAGAAATCACACTGTGAGGGGTGTCACCACGGTCCCCCAACACAACAAAACCGACTAGCCGGGAAAAAAATCTAACTGTCTTCTCGCGGCAGTCAACAGAAGCATAGCACGTGGCTAACCAATCCATGCCTAAAAGAACGTCGAAGTCCAACATCTCAAGAAGGATCAAATCGACCGGCAACTCTCTCTCACCAATACGGACGATACAGGATCGGAACACGTGCCTAGCAACAAACGACTCTCCTACAAGAGTAGTCACAACAAGCGGCTGATCAAGCAAACCGCACTTTCTACCCAAACTCGGCACAAAGTGTGTGGATACGTACGAGTGCATGGATCCGGGATCGAATAACACGTGTGCATCAACAGAACATACTGGAAGGATACCTAAGACCACCGCATTGGACGCCTGCGCGTCCTAATGCGTCAAAGCAAAAACTCGCGCCTGTCCTCCACCTGAGACTGACTGTCCCCTGCCCGCAGCTGGCTGTCCTCTGCCTCGATCACCTCGTCCGCTATGAACAAATCCTCCGCGACCACGACCTCTCTGTGCATGAGTCTGACGCCGAGTAACAGTAGGTACAATAGGCAACGCCCTCTGGGGTGGTGAAGGTGGTAATGTGACATGCGGTGTTGTCGCCTCCCTCCGTGGTATCTCAGGACAATCTCGCACACGATGATAAGAACTCCTGCAATGGTAACATCCCGATGATGGTCACTTACCCTCCTGGGGATAGGAGCTAAACAACCTGCCTCGCCCCGAATCTCTGCCACCTGCAAGCTTCTTGTCACGGCGCCGAAAAGGCTGTATCTGCACTGATGTATCCGCACGAACTCTCTTCGGCTCTGGAACTACCGAAGTCTCAGCAAGGCGCTCCTCGACTAATAGGACTGCATCCACAGCTGCTGCATAGGTCTCGTAATGCTGCGTGCTGATTGCAAGGAACAGTGGTGTGAGCAAGCCTTGGACAAATCTCTTGACTCGCATCTCCTCGGTATTCACTAAATACGGAGCATACACTGATAGCTCGGTGAACAGGACATCATACTCTGCCACTGACATCTCCGGAGTCTGACGTAAGGACTCGAACCTGCGTGCTCTAGCATCTCTGACGCTCAGTGGTAGAAAACGGGCAAGGAATAGCGCCACGAACTCTGTCCAGGTCATAGGAGGAAGACCTGCTGCTCTACCCTTCTTGAATGATTCGCACCATTTTTGCGCAAGAACTTCCAGGCGAAAGCTCGCAAACTCAACCCATCTCGCATCTGCGCATCTGAGGGAACGACATATCCGAGCCATCCTATCAATGAAAGACTTTGGGTCCTCAGCTGCATCGGTGCTTGTGAAGACCGGAGGTTTCAGCCTCATAAACTCTGATAGCGATACCGAGATGGCCTCTGTAGCTGCAGTGGCAACTGCCCGTACTGTGGGTACCACCGTGGTTTCTGCAATGGGTGGAACTACCTTTGGATGCTGCGCTCGAAGTGTCTCAACTAGAGATCCCATCATCTGGTGCATCTCCTGCATACTGGATCCCACCGTCTGGCGCATCTCCTGCACACCAGCCCCTAACATGGCAATCTGATCTGTCACGGCAGGAACAGCCTGCTCGGGCACAACCGGTGTACTACCCGGATAAGTCCTCGTCTCGGACGAGTCAACTCGAATCTCGGCCCTCGCGGACACTCTCTGCGCCCTCGTAGTCTTTGGCGGCATAATGGCTGAAAAGAAAAATAGGATTCGATAAGGATACGGAAATCGAATCGCAAAAATGTATATACTCAAAAAGGAATTTAAATCAACGAGTCCTAAGGTCGCTTTGGCGGAGTACCGTGTCGTGAGCATGCCACGGAACATACGCACGCTACGCCACTCTGCTTCAGCTACCTACTCCATCATACCAGGGTCATCCTACACTCCAAAAGGTAAAAACCTACGCTCTGATACCAACTTTGTCACGACCCAATGTTTGGCCCGTGACCGGCACTTAACCACGTAACGTCTACAGGCGTAACGCGACTAAGTGAACCAAAAACCCAGAAATCAAACCAGTAAAAGTATAGAGTGTTTTAAGTCTTAAATGGAAGCATTTAAAAAGTGAGAAATCTTAAGTAAACAATCACCAAGATAGCGATATACGACGCCGTAGCGAAGATCAAGAGCAACAAGTGGGAACATCACAGATAGAAATCACTGCATAAGAAAAGTCGGCTCACAACGAGCTCGACCCCAGAATACAAATAATATACATCATCGTCCTCACACTGTCTCTAAGACAAGTACCTATAAGGTAGATGGAGAATACTAGATACAAAAGTGTGTACAATAACAGTAACCAGATACCACAACCCACCTAACAGCAAAAAAGCTCACGCACCAACTGTAGTGGTATCTGTAGCCAAAAGATGTAAGAAAGCAGCCTGCCGTGACTACTCCGAGGGGCAACCTGCAAATACTGTGGCACAACGGGGGTGAGTTGCCAACTCATGAATAGAAATAACTTATAAAGGTAATCGCGAGCATGCACGTACTGCGCTACTCTATCATATGCCAGTAGATGATATCAATGCGTGATAAGTAGTATGTGCAATAATCATGCAAGTGATCTATCAGGTAATATAACTACAGGATGAGATACAATAATTAATGCTGAGCATGGGAAATATAACATCTACACGGAATGTCAACATGGAATACACAATCAGTGTCCCTCAATGCACCTAGATCCCCCAAATAGCTCAGGCGCCGGCACTCTCATCGGCCCTCCAATCCTGTAAATCTCTGAGAATCATGAGTTCCCAACATCTTCACCCAAATATCATAAATACTCGTGTCCAGCATCGACACGCAAATCCTCATCAATCAGGCATCCGTCGGTCCAGATCAGCCCACGGGTTCTGTCTGCGGCATCGGCCCTCGGCCCCGGCAGTACGGATCATCCCGCATCCATCTATCGACTCTGGTCAGTATCCTCCGGATAACCGCCAGGTCCAACCAATCACCGGTAGGTAGTAGTCCCTCTGCCAGGCTCACCGTCTACTACACAGCGAAACCGTTCTCGCCCCGGGGTACCATACCGGGTCCACCATGTACCCGTGATTGGCCTCATCCTATCTCCTCGATTCAGGTTCACATGTATCACTCTAGCACCGAGAAAGCACATGGTGGACGCACCAAAATATCATATCAAGGGAAACCGGGTTTTTAAATAATTACATATTCTCTTTGAAATAGCCACGGTTCCCAAACCCAGAAATCACATGTAATCCAAACCAATATGCAAGTCAATGCGATGTGATATATGCATCAAGTATGAATGTCATGTCAAGTCACATAAAAGATGAGCTACAGCATAATGATCCTGGAAATTCTACAGTGTGAGTGTCATGGCAATTACTAACGGTGTGTGTAACATGCAGAATAGTGCTCGTGCAACATGAACCGTTGGTAATGGTGCGGTGTTCTATCAATTCTAGTTAATATACATATAGTAGGGAATGCGGTATGCACTAAATTGTAGCCATGAACAGTCAATGTATGTAAATGTAAAATGCTGCTACAAGGTCCTATCATCCCTGACGCAAAACGCCATGCAGGCGATTTTCCCCGTAGATGTTAATCTACTTACCGTAGTCTCTCGCTAGGTATAGCCGACGACTTATTTCCCCTTCTGTGCGGCGTCCGTCGTACTCGCCTGCGAACCTAGAATTTCACAATATATCACACATAAGCTCGAAGTCACACATACACGACATTGAAGCCAAACTAGTAACTCGCGTCGTGAACCAAGAGCGCGTGTGCGCGATACGCTAAAACGTGTGATTACGCGCCTGAAGCCACTCCGACGCGTCGCGATACGCAGAAACCCCAAACCCACACACACGTATCACGCGTGTCACGAAAGTTTAAAAATACGGTAAATAGGGTATTTGATCCCAGATTTTTATACAGGAAAGATATTACAAAACTATATATACCACAATACTACACATAGCAGCCGACTCCTGTGCCCCAACCCCCAACCCCTAACTCACTCATCTGGCCGCAATTTGCGGCCAGAATGCATTTTTCGGCGGCCGGTCTGGGGAATTGGGCTCCCAGGTTTTGTGTGTGCACTCTATACCCCCTATATATGCTACAGTAATTACAATTTCATTCTGAAATAACTCGGGTAGCAGCAGATCTTACAGAACCCTATTTCTAGTTAAAAACCACACTTTTGCACTAAAATGAAACTTTAGGGTATTTTTCTGAAATCTGAAGCAAACCCAAGTCTAAAATCACACTAATAACCCATTAATAAGCTAATTGAGCCATAAAAATGCTAATTTTAACATATCACCACAAAATCCCTTCAATATCACTAAAAAGCACATCAAAACATGATTTTTGCTAAAGAATTCTACAAGTTTATGGAAAAGGAGTGCTAACATGAGTTAATACCTTCAAAAGACCTTATGAAACACCAAAAATCTCAGCCCTAGCCTCAAGTGTGCAGATTTGCCTCCAAACACCTCAAAAGGTCCCTTTTTCCATGTTTTTGTGATGAAAATGTGTTGATTTGTGTAGGGTTTTGTGTAGGGATCAAAGGGAAATGAAAAGAAGAAGAGGAGATGAAGAAAATGCCATGGTTTTTGCTGGGAATTCTGCAGGAATTTTAGAATGAGAGAAAGAGAGAGAAGAGAGAAAGAAAAGGGTCAAAAAGTCAACTTTCTTACCTAACCCCCATACCTCATTTTCTATTTGAATTTTGAATAATAAAGAGGGTTTTGACTTGATTAAAAATGGTGGGGATAAAGGACCATGCAAGGAAATGTAATAGGGTTAACATGTTACACTTTAAAACCTAAGTCACAACATGCTAAGTGTGCAACACTACATAAGGAAAATTTTCCAATTAGGATAACCCGACTAAAAATAACTAATAATCCTATGTACACATATATAATAACACGCACCATTGCTAATTAACACGAAAAACAGTCTAACGAAATTTCAAAGTGTTACATTCTCCCTACACTCCACACTTGCACAAAAAAGAATAAAAAATACCAAGATGATTTTTACATTTTTTGTTGTTTTTGGTGTTATATATATATATATATATATATTCACAAATTAACCCGAAATGACACAAAGAAATAAACTACCGTCTCCCCGGCAACGGAGCCATTTGATTGATAGAGTTATCGTGTGTTTAGTTTTAATTACCGCAATCAAGACGGTTTCGCTTAGTAGCTAGCCGGATGAGTACGGGTCAGTCCACGGAGAGATGGGAATCTTTTTCTTAGTGTTTTAACGAGTTAAGTCCAAATTGTCCTGGTTTGTTTAAGATTAACTATGTGCTAAATATGTATAAAAAAGCCTTGTTAGGGTTAGGATTAGGTTACTTTGAGGTAGGAGTTCTCTCACTTCGTCCATTGCCACTCTTAATATCGATTTTACGGTAATCGGCAACAATGGGGATTAGCACGACTAGGAAGGAAACTTGCGAGTATAAGCTAGGCTTTCCACCGCTTAGTTCCTTTCCTTTTGGTCCTTGTCCGTCCGTTCTTGGCTCTTAGCCATAACCTCCGGTCAATTCAACTACAACCGGTCTCACTAGGGTGTCACCACTATCATTTAGGATAGGGCGCCGTAGGGAGCGTATTGTGGTTGAATTGACGGGAGTTCGAATCAAGATGTTGGGCAAAGGAAAGAGTGAGAGAGATTTCCTTCTCTCAAACTTCCCTTATCCTACCCTAACAAGTGAGAAACTACTCACCCATTATAAAAAAAAGAAAATAAAACAAACAAAGATGGTAGAAAGAAATGAGGTAGAGAATCACAAATAGCTATTTGGGACCTCACTTAGGCAAGGATCACACATAAGCATCATTGTTGTAAGGATAAAGGAAAAGAGAAAACGAAAACAAACAAACAAACAAACAAATAAAAACAACTACTTTAACAAAGAGAATTACAAGCAAAATATAAGAATTCAACTATAAGACATGTATATGAAAAGAACTCTTCTTTATTCATCATTCACTCAAAAGCTCACTACAATATCAATGGAGAATAGATGAAGAGGAAGAGGAAGTTACAAACTACTATAGTAAATCCTAACACAGGAAAGAAGCATGCTTTACATGGCTTGAAACTGGGCTATTTATAGGCAGATAGATAAAACCCCAGGGCCAAAATTTGAGCCCTTACACAATTACAAAACTACCCTAAAAATATCTCCCGACTCTAAGTCAACTCGGCCGTAGAACCGCCGCATAAGTGCCACATCAGCCACGGTTCCACGGCCCTTTGGGTGAGTTGTTGTGCCGTTTTTTCTGGGGTTTTCCATGTTGTTGTTCTTCTCTGTTTAGTACACTTGGTTTTTCAGAATCACTTCATTTTTCTCCCAGATTCTCAACAGTCCAAAAAGATGAAAGAATGTGGACTTTTGCCTTGATCTTCTTGAGCTCCGCGTTATAAACTTGGTTCTTGTGCTACCTCATTGTGCTTTGTACATGAATGACCTTTGATTGCCATTTTGTCCCTCGAACTGGTAGGCGACATCTGACGGATGGTGAGCGGAGACCCGTATTTTTATCTGTTGTTGGCAGATGTCCTGAATTTATCGCGACTATTCTTGAATTTCATTGTTTAGAGTTGAGAACCTATAACCTGCAATTATTTAGCAAACACGGATCAAGAGTACCTACCTATATGCAATGCGATGAAGAATGGGAATTATAAAAGTGCAAAATTCTGATATGAACATCCCACACAGAGGGTTTCCCTGCTTCGGGCGAAACGATGTAAAGGTCGTATGGTTTTACGGCAGGGTTCGATCATATACGTGCACTTGTGCATGTATCATGATTCGGACGGTTTATACTAGTAGGCTTTGGTTTAAGCTAGATTCTAGTATTGGATTGATGGACTATTTTCGTCTCTTTGTATTCGTATTCTTCGGAATGAGGATGCGGGTATGTATATACGGATGAGGGGTATTCTTGGAATTTCTTACAAGTTGCTTCTAGAAGATGCCACCTTATTTAGCTTTAACCATTTAGGATTAAACGGTTAATGAAGTGGAGGATGAGGTGTGTTTGGCATTAAATGAAGCATGACTCATGAAGTGACTCATGGTGGCACTGTTGAGGCATGCTTGATATTTTTAAGGGTTGTGAGATATTTTCTTGACTTGAGGCTTCATTATTGCTCACATGACTTAGCCTTTTTTCTTGAGTTTCCTCACACTCTCATCCTCAAGTTTCTTCTTCTACCTCCACCTTTCAAGTCTCATGTGTTGAGAATCCTAGGGTGTTTGGCGAAAAATTAATCCATCATTAGATTCTTCATCTTCTAGGACATCTAGTTTAGCGAATTAGGTACCCTTGTTACCTCGGCTATAAGGTTGGAGCTCAAAATACAAATCCTCAGGTGGATCATCTTTGATGGAGGGAGACCGGAGATCAAGCTTGATCATGGAGGCCTCTAGGAGCTTGGGATGATGGTTAAATACCGAAGGACACAAATCATTCAGTATAACCATTCTTGACTCACTTTACGTTTGCTAGCTTAGGGTTAATGGTCGATCCGTAGCATCGGGTTGTTCTAGCGCCAGTTTTATAAAAATTTTATTCCGCAATTGGCTACGGTTTGATGGGTAGGGCGCTGGCATAACCCAACACATGGAAACTTAGATGAGGCTTGGATGTCTTTTGAAAAAATGCAATCAACACTTCCACTATTAGTCTGTATACGTTCTCATCTCATCGATGGGATACGGATCGGATGTAGAAGTTACTATATTCATATAATGTGGTCGTTGGCAGATGCAAGTATTAATATGGATAGTTATAAAAAATGAAAATACGTATATTATAGATTGACTGCCAATAAGGCTAGAAAATATATATTAAAAGTTATGTACACTTTTAAAATATGTAATAAAAACAGTGAGTTGAATTATATAGTATGAAAATTAGCAAGGGAAGAGTCCATAGTGCAGTGAAGATAACCATCGTCTAGAGAAGGACAGAGGTCAAATGCAACAAGTGATGCTGGCGGGAAGATTTTGGAGAAAATCTTGTTTTTACTTCCTGGACACATGTGGGTGTAGAATTAGATGAAGCCTTTGATATCTTTTGAAAATTGCAATCAGGCATTCATTATTACTTGCATACTTACATGCATAGAAAATTAGATGAAGCTCAAATGTCTTTTGAAAAAGTGCAGTCATCAACACTTTCACTATTATTTTGTACACGTTCTCACTTATAAGATACACCCATCCACTATTACTTTGCATACGTACATGTATGGAAAATATGCTCAGATGTCTTTTGAAAAGGTGCAATCAACACTTTCACTATTAGTTTGTATATGTTCTCATCTCATCAATCCGATACAGATCGAATGTAGATATTACCATATTCGTATCATGTGATTGTTGACAAATGCAAGTATGAACAAGGATAGTCATAAAAAATGAAAATTAGTATATTATAGATCGACTGCCAATTAGGCTATAAAATACATATTAAAAGTTATATACACTTTTGAAATATGTATTAAAAGTTATGAGTTGAATTATATAGTATGAAAATTAGCAAGGGTAGAGCCCATGATGCTTTGAAGATAACCATCGTCATGATGACAGGAAAATTCCGGAGAAAATCTTTCCAAATTTCAAATACAATCAGTGATGATGGCAAGAATTTTCAAATGCAATTTTTCATCCATTGAATACATGCAATATATAGAAATGTAAAAAGACAACCACTTTTATAGAATGGTTTGGAGAGAAAATTAAGAAAATTTCTATATTATTTCAAGAGAATTTAGGTCTGTAGAGTGTTTTTTGTCATCTCATGGAGATGGATACGCTCACGTGTCAGACGCTGTACAGATTTCCTCTACCTGATAGTGAACGTGGGTTTATTAATTATGGAGATTTTAATCTCCGGCAGCCGCAGATGAACATGCCGTTAATTACACCTCGCTTTGACAGGAGAGAACCTCTAATTAACGGGTCGTGCGGATCATGCGGACTCAATATGAACGTGTGTATTTGAACATGAAAACATTTTGTTTTATCTCATTTTTTTATTTATTAGGTTTTATTTATTATATTTTTCTTAGTGAAAGAAAAGTTAGGACACCCTCGGGAAGGGGGAATTTAGGACCGAAGCCCCCAATGAGGGCAACGGGGTCGGGTCCCCCAATAGGGGGCACCCGTGGGTCAAGTCACTGTTAGCGATATATGCCCTAGATGCCATTATTGTATAGTACTAGTTTGTATATTACATTTTGGAAGCTTGGGATATACACGGATTTTATGACAGCCTTGCTCATTATGGTAGATGCTACTGAGTTTGTTTCTATCTTAATATGTGTATATGTTTCTTTTAGCATATTGCTAATACATATTAGTAGAGCGCTTAGGATCTTTTCATGACTACTAGCGTTGTGATGGCAGTCACACTAGTGGGGGCTGGGTAGTCTATAAGCACATCCTTATACAGGTCCCTAGTCGTAGGATTATCGAGACATGGCATCGATACTCCAGAGTATTCTCATCACAGCAGGGGGGATGGTCTGTCCCACAACCATTAGTATGTCGTACTGGAGATAGTATGCAGGTGCTCATTGGGTTATGAGTTGCACTGGACGGACTCATGGGGAACTGTTGGTTGGTACTATACCTATCGTCAGGTAGCAGTTCCAAAGTGACATGAATACAGCGTAGTCCGTTGACTTGACACTGCTACTTCGCCTCGAGTGTGTTCCTACTATTCATAGATTACCACCTACCACGACTCTGATGAGTCATGAAAACAGGTAGTAGTTGGGTGCAGTCCCGAAGCACTTGGAGGCAGTGGCAGTTAGATAGGATTCGTCTCTCCCGGTATTAGTGTCGATGTCGCGCTGTGTTCAGAAAGCCATTACACAAAGTCCCTGGCCAGGGAAAGCGAGATTTACTGGTAGGTACTCCAGTAGTTTCTCAGGGTGTTTTGGGCTCTACTCCGGCACGACTTATTGCGCTCTTAAGGGTCTGAAGGCTACCGCCCCTAGGCCCGATATGCTATACTCTCAGACAAACAGACCGGACTGTATGGAGATTGTCACAGATAGGTTCAGCAAGAGTTCGGATGAGTTTGCTCATCGGCCTTCTTATCGACAGATACCTGGGTAGCCGTTACGTGCAGCAAGTACCGCTGACGTGCTTGTGGTTAAACCCACTGCCAGCGTACTGTCGAGTCTTTAGAGTCCCCCACAGAGGGTTTCTCTGCTTCGGGTGAAACGATGTAGAGGTCATATAACTTTACGACACGGTTCGAACATATACATGTACTTGTACACGTATGTTGTTCGGGCAGATAATATTAGTGGGCTTTTGTTTAAGCCGGATCCTAGTATTAGAATATTGGATTAGTTTCGTCTCATTGTATTCATGTTTTTCGGAATACGGATACAAGTATGTATATACAGTGAGAGGTATTCTTGTAATTTACTAAAGAATTCTTCTTGAAGAAGACACCTCATTACTTGTATTACCATTTAGGTTAAATGGTTAATGAGGTGGAGGTATGAGGTGTTATTTTTGTGAGAAATGAAGCATGGCTACTTGGTGACTCATGGATGACTATTGAGGCAAGAGTGGACTTAGATATTTTGTGATATTTTGTTAGATATATTGGCATGTTTCATAGTCATCACAAGTAGCCATCTTCATTTCATTTATTATCTTAAACACTCTCTCTCCTTCTTCCTCAAACCCTAATTGGCTCATGTGTTGAGAAACCTAAGGTTATTGAGACTAATATATCCATAATCACTCTCTACATCCTCTAGGCTACTTAGATTAGCACACTAGGTACCCTAGTTATCTCATCTTAGAGATAGGAGCTCTTAGTAGACACTTTCGGGTGGATCTTCTTTGACCCGAGGAGGCCGAAGAGGAGGCGCAATCCGTACACTCTTCAAGGAGCACAAGAAGAGGAGGAGGAGTACAAGAAGAAGAAGGACTTGATACTTGAGGTATAACTTTCTTACATAGTAGTTAAACGTCTTAGTTGTTTAGTTAGCTAGGGTTTAGTATCGATCCTGGAGTTTAGTCGGTGTTGCGAAGCATATAAAAATCATTTTTTGCAAATTCTGCCTCCCCGCGAACCCGCGGGGTGCGTGACATTGACTTATAGTGGTATCAGAGCCAACTAACCCTTTAAATAACAGATTAAACGACAAGTAAAACTACGAAACCGAAATAACTCCGAAACATCGAAACATAGATCCAAGTTTCTGTTAAATTTTTCAGAGGCTCTAATTTTTTTTAAAATAATTGCAGAGTGCTCTTTTTGTTATGAAATGAACATAGAAGGAAGATGAGACCAAATGAACGACTTTTGGCCGTCCAGAAGCTGAAAAAAACCGGCCTGGCCGGCCAAAGAAGTTAGTTTGGTGTCGTGCTTCGATTAGTGTTCCAGTCACTTGGATTTAGGATTTCAGGATTTGTTTGATTTTGCCCAAGTTGAATATTTAGTTAACTTTCTGTTGGGGCTATTTCGGAGTGTTTCGAAGTCGTAGTTTTAACGTCGTTTACATGTTTCAGTTGATATATGTGTTCGTAAACTTTCGCTAATTGCTATACGTCGGTTAGTTGGGGGTTTCACATATCTGTGTTGCTGTTGTTGTTGGTTTATGTATATGGAATATTGGATCGTTGATGATGAATAGCCGGGGGATGTAAGAAGAGAGTTTTCTTTCTTTCATTCGATGTAAATTGTAATATTGATGTAATATTACTTTGCGGGGCACATCCGGGTTGAGGTTGTAGCCACCGTTATATTATTTCATTTTTTGTTTTTGATCCTAGGATAGACCTAAGGTGGGGTGCACAAACTACCGGGTACTTTGAAGTGCCGAGTGGCCTACTCATTTTACTGAGGGAGGTTGCTTCAATTCGGGAATTTGGCGGATAGTTTGCCGCACCCGTAGGGGTCTAGGGTGGGGTTTGTCTATTCATCACGACCATGGATTCCGTCTTTCGTTACAAGATTAAATGAAACGCGGAATTCCTAGTATATCCAATATATTCATCTGTGATCTGGAATGCCTATTATTGCATGAGACGAATGGATATATTATATATATGTTATATAATAGACGTTGTTTATGTTTTGCACCCGCGCTAGTCCAGCCCCCGCTCTGGTGTTAGTTATGTAACCTAACGGTATAAGACGGGGCCCAGTGGAGAATGCGGATGGCATAAGGGTACGTGGTATTTTCGTTTCTTTCTATAACGGTAGGTTAAATGAAGGGACTATATTGATTAATGAAAGGCAAACAAACCAAAGTTGAATCGTTGGAACAATTTCAAAAACCACTCGGTTTTTTTCAAACAACAAACTTTTAAATGTGGAGCCTAAACCACTCCTTTAAAAAGATATCATGGTTCCTTCGATCATATCAAGTTCATTACGTTAACGGTTTCGCCAAAACCATTCGTAGCCCTCCGTCATTTAAGATGGATATTTAGAAGTATTCAAGTTATGCATTTTGACCTTCGCCAAGGCATAATGATTGGTAGCTGTTGAATATTCATTTGTTGCATAGATAGATGTATTGGTTTGGGACAGTCGTACTACTATTTTGTCCTTCGTCAAGGGTATGTACGGGTGGGTTCAAATTAACCTGGACAATGACGGGTAGAACTTGACTTGCGATTTATGATATGTTAGCCTTCGTCAAGGTCATAAGAGCATGGGGCAAAAATCCACATCGGGAATTTCTAAAGAAACTGAAACTTGCTAGTGTTGTATACCATTTGGAGTGTGATAATTTTGGTAGGATTCCTTTAAGGTTATCACACAATGATATTTAGATCCCGATCCTACTGTGATTATCCGCTACTCCTCGGGAGATTTTTTCACTAAACGATCAAAGCTATAAACCAAGTAGGTGTCTAGAATAGTGATAGCGGGGCTACGCCTCCAGGTAAAAGTGGTTATGTAATTAAGGAACTTTGCGAAAGCGTTGGAAAACCTCCCTCGAAGTACCAACACTAGCCTGTTGGGCCACGGCAGCGCCCCGGCCGTCAATCCGACGCCAAATGCGGAACAAAAACTTTTTACAAAACTCGACGCTACCGCAACCAAATACCCGGATCGTTCCATTAACCGTTAACTAGAAAAACTGTAAAAGGAGTTAAAGAGATTATACCGATCGATCCGTGTCTTTCGGTCTTCAATCTCTGCTCCAAGCTCCTCGCTGTTGCGCCGACGAAGTCCGCTCCCCGATCTCACTCGTCAAAGTGGCACCACGTCATCGAATCTTTATACGGGCTCCCGCTTTGAACCGAAGCAACTCGGACATGAAGTTTTCTAGCCGACATGTCCAAGATTGATGTAGAGAGAGTGTAAAATATTTTGTCTCAAGGCACCCAATGAATTGGGTGAAGGTAAATGAAGTTGCCAAAATGAGATGTGATGAAGTGAGCAAAAGATTTGCAATGAAAAATTTCCTCACCCCAATCAAGAGGGCTCGGCCACACAAGAAAAGAGAAATGGTCACTCATGAGAAAAATAGAGGTCAAGGAATGCTCTCTGGGAATCTCTTAAGTGAAGTAGTGGTGTGTAAAAATTAAACCCCATTTATTTATCCCTTCACCAACTATGCGCCACAGAAAAAACCCCAAAAGAAAATTGCCGAAATTTCAAAAAGCCCCCTCAAAGCCAAAGCCTGGTGCAATGCTAAAAGTCTTGTGCTGGATAAGCAATAAATGAAAAGGGGACACCTCACAAGAATGGGGGGCCATGCAGCCCATGCCTCACCAAAAACCCAAGCAATACCCATGCCTTTCTAGAATGCACCCAGATGACTCATCAAGGACAGAAAAAACAAGCCCACTCCTCATCTTGAATTCGGCCATGACATGAACAAAGATATGTTGGCCCAAAAAGAAAACAAAATCTTAAACCTTTAATTAAACATTAAAACTAATGTTTAATCGGGAGAAGAAAAACTGGCAACTTCAAAAGTAATTCCGTAACGAATTACAAGATTACCCCACAACTGTATATACATACACGCATTTGTATTCCAACTGAATACGAATGCAACAAGACAAAATATCCCTACACAATATAATACTAGGATCCGGCTTAAACCAAAGCCCACTAGTATTATCCGTCCGATCATGATCCGTGCACGAGTGCTCGTATATGATCGAACCCTGCCATAAAACCATACGGCCTCTACAACGTTTTGCCCGAACTTGGGAAACTGTCAGTGGGGGACTCTAATGACTCTTCAATACACTGCCAGTGGGTTTAACCAAAAGTACGTCAGAAGTACTAGCTGTACGTAACGGTTGCCCATGTATTGAACGAAAGGGAAGCTGGCGAGCGAACTCATCCTGAAACGATACTAAGCCTGACAGTGACAATATCCGTACAGTCTGGTCTCTTTGTCTAAGAGAATTGCATATCGGGTCTAGGGGGTGGATAAAGTCAGACCCCTAACAACGCAATAATTCGTGTCGGTATGAAACCCATCACCACCTGAGAAACTGTCGATCCTAGATCGGTAATTCTCGACTACCTTGGCCAAGGTTTTCTGGTGATGGCCACCCGTGCACTGTGCGATATCAACCCCCAATACCGGGAGAGACGAATCCCCGACGATCCGCTCACTTCCTCCATGTGGATCGGGACTGTACCCAACTAAAACCTGTTTGCACGCTCCTTTGAGCCGTGGTAGGATAGTAATCAAAGCACAGTGGGAACTCACACGAGACAAATGACGATCTCAGGTCGACAGACTAACCTAGGAACTGCTATCTGACAATAGGTATAATACCAACTAGCAGGTTCCCGGCGAGTCCTGTCCGATGTACTCATAACCGAATGAGAACCTGTATACATCTTAGGTGAACTAACTGACACCAGCGGCTTATGAGACTGGCCACCGCCCCTCGTCGGGGTCTCGAACTGTATACACTAGTCTACTCTGGAGTATCGATGCCCAGTCTCAAAACTCCCACGACTTGGGACACATTAAGGATGTGCTTATAGACCCCAGCTCCCACGTATATGATCGCCATCATACTGCTGGCTGTCAATCAAGAATCCTATAGGCTCTATCAACATGCACATGATGATAAAGACAAACCAGATAGCATACTATCATCTCGAGTAAGACTGTCCTACCGGTATAGGTCCTCCCTCAATCATTGCAATCACGTACCCGCGATCCAATAATTGACTTCGAGGGCACTATATCCAGCACAACCCGACTGAAAGGTTAAGCAAATATTGTAGGGTGAGATTAATCCTGACTAATTCTTCTTTTATGGTTTGAGGAAGGATTCGAGAAACAATGGGAGCCATCTTGTTTAAATAAACTAAAAACCAATATAAACTTGCAAGATCATCATGCTAAAGTGTTCTTCTCTCTCCCTTAATAGCAGCGACCAAGATGACCGGCCTTAAGTTACTTTTAGATAAAAACATATTGACGGGGCCAAACTATGAAGATTGGATCAGGAATGTCCAGATGACCATCATATATGACAAACCGGGCTATCTTCTTACTACTAAAGCCCCCGCCGTCCCAGGTCCAGATTCCAGCTTCGCGTATAAAAAGATCCGTAAGACATGGGAAATGGACAGTGCGAAAGCCATGTGCCTCGTGCTGGCCTCTATGGATAATGAACACCAGAGGCGACACGAGAAGATGGATCTTAAATCCATCTTCCTCCATACCAAAGATTTATATAGAGAGCAATCTCGTATCGCAAGATACGAGAGCTCGAAGAAATTATTTCAAGCGAGGTTGGCTATCGGGTCATCTGTAGGGGACCACGTCCTTAAGATGATCAGCTTGATTGAAGAGCTCGCGGACCTGGGGACTACGTTGGAGAACGAGCTGTATACAGACTTAATTCTACAGTCCCTTCCCTCTACCTACGCCCAGTTTATCTTGAATTTCAACATTCAAGGGATGGAACATACACTTCCAGAACTCCTCAATATGTTGAGGAGCGCTGAGGGTACCCTGCAAAAGTCCAGGGAGACACCCGCTCTGCTCGTTGGGGGATCTTCTTCTTCTAGATCCAAGGCGAAAGCCAAGGGGAAGAAGAAGAAGGCCCTCACCAAGCCGAAAGACGGTGTTAGTAAGGTAGAGGGAAGGGGAAAGGCAAAAGTTGGGGGGCTGACGGTAGGGAAGGAAGAATGCTTCTACTGTCACAAGAAGGGCCATTGGAAGAAGGATTGTAGGGCCTGGAAAGTCCAGAACCCGGGTACGAAACTGGTTGTTGCTTCGGCTTCGGGTGTGTTTATGATTGAAAACTTTCTGTCAATCAACTCCACTTCCTGGGTATTGGATATCGAATCAGGATCTCATATCTGTAATTCTTTGCAGGCACTGAGAAGCCGTAGAGTTTTGAAGGCGGGTGATATGACCCTCAGGACTGCTAACGGAGCGAGCGTAGATGCTGTGTCCGTATGGGAATATCACTTAGGATTGACAAGTGGACATATTTTTGTTTTGCGCAACTGTTTTTGTGTACCTAGTTTGACTTGTAATATCATTTCTGTATCTTTGTTATCTAAAGAAAGTTATGATTTTACATTTGTAAGCGATGTTGTAAACATCCACCTTAATCATGGTTTGATTGGGTCGGGTACACTAAATAACGGTATATACGTATTGAACCAACTAAAAGTTTTCAATGTTCAGACCACACACAAAAGAAAGCCCCCAGATTTAAATCAAGCATTCTTATGGCATTGTAGACTGGGTCACATCAATGAAACACGGTTGACCAAGTTACATAAAGAGGGATATTTGGATCCGTTCAAATATCAGTCTTATGCAACTTGTCAATCATGTCTCAAAGGAAAGATGACAAAGACTCTGTTCACTAGACCCGGAATAAGAGCGAGCTCGCTCTTGGGACTCATACACAACGACGTGTGTGGTCCAATGTCTACACATGCAAGAAGTGGTTATTCCTATTTCATTACTTGTACGGATGATTTCTCTAGGTATGGACATATCTTCTTGATGAAACATAAATCCGAGGCCTTTGAGAAATTCCGAGAATATAAGAATGAAGTGGAAAAACAAACCGGAAAAAGTATCAAGACACTTAGATCTGATCGAGGTGGTGAATACTTAAGTGCCGAGTTTCTGGATTACTTAAAAGAGAATGGAATTCTCTCTCAGCTTACTCCTCCATACACACCACAACACAACGGTGTATCGGAAAGGCGGAACCGAACCTTATTAGATATGGTACGTTCCATGATAAGTAACGCTGAGTTACCGCAATCCTTCTGGGGCTATGCACTAGAATCAGCTGCAAATATTTTGAACAAGGTTTCTACCAAGACCGTGCCTACCACACCATATCAGATGTGGAGTGGGAAGAAACCCTATTTTTAGTATCTGAAGATATGGGGATGTCCAGCTTTTGTTAAAAAGCAGCATGTGGACAAGCTCGAGATACGCTTTGTACTGTGTAAGTTTGTGGGATACCGAAAGAACTTCAGTGGGTATCTTTTCTATTACGCAGAGGAACAAAAGGATTTTGTTTCTCGTCATGCCCACTTTTTGGAAAATCAATTTTTGGAAAAAGAAACTGGTGGGAGCGCAATAGAACTAGAAGAAATTCCAGAACCACAAGCTATTAATGAAAGCAATATAGAACCAAAGGTTTCAAAAGAACAGGATATCCCTGCGCCACTACGCAGGCGTAGTAGGCCGTCTTATCCGCCCGAGAGATACTACGGTTTTCTCATAGACGAGGATAGAGATGATTGCATCATTGACAATGATGAGCCAACTAGCTTCCAGCAAGCCATTCAGAGCGGAGACTCGGTAAAATGGTTGGACGCAATGTGGACCGAGATGGAGTCTATGTACACCAACAAAGTATGGACTTTGGACATTGCTACAGAAGGGGTAAAACCAGTAGGCTGCAAATGGATCTTCAGAAAGAAGATTGGTGTAGATGGACAGGTTGATACCTATAAAGCTAGACTTGTTGCAAAAGGTTTTCGTCAAAGACCTGGTTTGGGCTATGATGAAACCTTTTCTCCAGTGGCTATTCTCAAATGTAAGTCCATGCTACCCTTCCCCGGTTCTTACAGGGTTGCGGAAGTGGTGAAAAACGTTTTTCAAGAGGGCGGTAACATGGACTACCAATACGGATCTTTGTTAAACGACTAACTAACAACCTAACAAGAGTTTACCTACTCGGTTAGGGGGCTATACCTTTCTTGAACTCCTTCGTCTTCGACTCCTCCCGGTGTACGGATCAGCCTCACCTCGTCGTCTCCTTGCGCCGAAGATGGATCCACCCGAAAGCTTCTACCTTTGGCTTTTTCTTCGAACATTGAAGAAACTAGATCACTTGGCTTGCTAGGCCTTGTGAACTAGAATGAGTAGAGGAATGTTTTGGTGTCTTTTTATCTCTAAGGTAATGAGTCTCAACACATGAGAATGGTTTGCCTTGAGCTAGAGAGAGCAAGAGGAAGATGGAGAGCTTGAGAATGAGAGAGCTCAAGAGAGATAAAGCAAATGAAAGAATGAGCCAATCTTTTCTCATTCTCACCTCTCATAATCCAAAAGCCATCATAACAAAAATAATAATAAAGTATTGTGTGATGGTTTAAGTAAAAATGGCTATATCATTTCATGCACTCATTTTGCATAAATAAATAAGCAAGCAAAAGTCTTTGCCATGGAATGATAGCTATTGTCATGATGATGGTCAACTAGTCCAACCTAGTCAACCGGTCAACAAAGTCAACAAGTCAACAAAGTCAACCCCTCAACAACCATGTCACTATAATACTTAATTAATATTAATGTTAATAATATTTCTTATTCTCATTAGGGTTAAGCAAAAGTCTATCGTCAACGGTCAACAGTCAACAGTCAATAACCACAATGAGAATCCTCTGCCTCTGTCTCTCTGTCAACTGTGCATACACACCCGCATCCGCGTTCCGAGGAACACGAATACAAACGAGATAAAACCAATCCCAAAACGTACACTAGGATCTGGCTTAAACCAAAGCCCGCTAGAGTTAACTGTCCGGACACTGTATGCGCACAAGTGCACGGATGTGACCAAATCCTGTCGCAAAACAATGCGACCTGTCGCAAAACCATGCGACCCCTACTCTTTTACCTAAAGGCGAATAGCTTTCTGTGTGGGACTCTAAAGACTCGACACTACGCCGGCAGTGGGTTTAACCATAGACCGCAAGCGGCACTAGCTGTGCGTAACGGTCCCCAGGTAGATGCCGACAAGAAGACTGACGAGGTGAAACACATCTGAACTCCTACTGAGTCTGAATGTGACAATCTCTATACAGTCCGGTCTGTTCATCTGATACATCGCATGGCGGGCCTAGGAGGAGGTAAACGGCAGTCCCCCAACAGCGGTACAAGTCATGTCGGAGTGAAGCCCAGAACACCCTGAGATAACACTGGAAACCTACCAGTATTTCTTGCTTGCCCTGGCCAGGGACTACTTGTGTAATGGCTCTCCTAGACACAGCGCGATGTCAACCACCAATACCGTGAGAGACGAATCCTGTCTAACCGTCACTGCCTTCAAGTGCTTCGGGACTGCACCCAACTACTACCTGTTTGCACGACTCCTTTGAGCCGTGGTAGGGTAGTAATCTAAGTGCAGTGGGAACACACTCGAGGCGAAGTGACAGTGTCAAGTCAGCTGACTAAGCTGTACTCATGTCACCTGGGGACTGAGAACTGACGATAGGTATAGTACCAACCAGCAGTTCCCGACGAGTCCTGTCCAGTGTACACGTAACCCAACGAGCACCCGCATACTATCTCCAGTACGACGTACTAATGGCTGTGGGACAGACCGTCTCCCACACTGGGATGAGAAGCGCATACGCTAGTCTACTTCGGAGTATCGATGCCCTGTCTCGATAGTCCTGCGATTAGGGACCTGCATAAGGATGTGCTTATAGATTACCCTGCCCCCACTAGTGTGACTGCAATCACAACGCTGGTAATCAAGCAAAGATCCTAAGGGCTCCACTAATGTGTATCGGTGATATACTAAAATAAACACATGTACACATTGAAGTAGAAAAAAACCAAGTAGCATACTACTATATTGAGCAAGATTGTCTATACAAGGTGAATATCCCAAGCTTCCTTTAAGTAATATACAAACTAGTATGATACAGTAATGGCCTCTAGGGCATATACACTAACAATCTCCCACTTGCACTAAGGCCATGTACTGGCGTATCGAAGACCTATCATCTCGATCAGCCACTCGAGCTGAGTCTGGGGTAAGGCATTTGTGAGTGGATCAGCAGTGTTATCTTCCGTAGAAACTCTCCGAACCTCGATCTCCTGGCGACCTACGATCTCCCTGATCAGGTCATACCGCCTCAAGATGTGTCTGGACTTCTGATGGGACCTGGGTTCCTTCGCTAAAGCTATAGCCCCGTTGTTGTCGCAATACAGCGGTATTGGATCAACAATGGACGGAACCACCTGAAGTTCAGTTAAGAACTTCCTTACCCCGACAGCTTCTTTTGCGGCATCTGCAGCAGCGATATATTCCGCTTCCATCGTCGAGTCAGCAACGGTTTCCTGTTTGGAACTCTTCCAACACACTGCCCCTCCATTGAGCGTAAAGACATAACCCGACATGGACTTGGAATCATCCTTGTCACTCTGGAAGCTGGAGTCAGCAAAGGCCTCGATCTGGAGGTCTTTTCCGCTATACACCAAGAACATCTCCTTAGTCCTTCTCAGGTACTTGAGAATGTTCTTTACTGCTATCCAATGTTTCTCCCCAGGGTTTGACTGATACCGGCTTACCACACTCAGTGCATAATCTACATCTGGTCTGGTATATAACATCGCATACATTATAGAGCCTACCGTAGAAGCATAGGGTATAATAGACATGCGATCCCTTTCCAAATCAGTCTTGGGAGACATCTCTTTGGAAAGGGTGATCCCGTGACAAGCCGGTAGATTACCGTGCTTGGAATCTTCCATACTGAATCTTTTCAGTATGGTGTCGATGTACCTGGACTGTGAAAGTCCCAGTATCCTCTTGGATCTGTCACGATAGATCCGGATCCCCAGAATGTATGAGGCATCACCCAGGTCTTTCATGGAGAACCTGTGTGACAAGAACCCCTTGACAGATTGTAGCATAGGAATGTCATTTCCTATTAAGAGAATGTCATCCATGTATAAAACGAGGAATACTACAGTTCTCGCTACAAATCTACTATAGATGCATGGTTCATCTGGATTTTTGATAAAGCCAAATTCCTTGACCGTCTCATCAAAACAGATGTTCCAACTCCGCGATGCCTGCTTCAGTCCATAGATGGACTTAAGCAACTTGCACACCTTTCCGCTGCTCCCACTCTGAATGAAACCCTCTGGCTGGTCCATATAAACACACTCCTCTAAATTTCCATTTAGAAAAGCGGTCTTTACGTCCATCTGCCAAATCTCATAATCGTGGAAGGCAGCAATGGCAAGAAGGATCCGAATGGATTTCAGCATAGCTACTGGAGAAAAGGTCTCGTCATAGTCCAAACCAGGTCTTTGACGAAAACCCTTTGCAACCAGTCTAGCTTTATAGGTCTCAACCTGTCCATCTACACCAATCTTCCTTTTGAAGATCCACTTGCATCCTACGGGTTTTACCCCATCTGGAGCAACGTCCAACGTCCATACATTGTTGGTGTACATGGACTCCATTTCGGTCCGCATTGCATCCAGCCATTATACCGAGTCAACGCTCTGAATGGCCTGCTGGAAGCTAGTCGGCTCATCATAATCAATGATGCAATCCTCTCTATCCCCGTCTATTAGAAAACCGTAGTATCTCTCGGGCGGATGAGACTGCCTACTACTCCTGCGGAGCGGCGTAGGAATGTCATTTTCTTTTGAATCCTCTGGTTCTACTATGCTTTCAGTAATAGCTTGTGGTTCTGGAATTTCTTCCAGTTCTATTGCGCTCCCACTTATCTGATTTTCCAAAAAATCAGTTTCCAAGAAGTGGGCATGACGAGAAACATAAATCTTTTGTTCCTCTTCGCAATAGAAGAAATATCCCTTGGAGTTCTTTGGATATCGCACAAACTTGCACTGTACTGAGCGTGCCTCGAGCTTGTCCGCATGCTGCTTTTTGACAAAAGCTGGACATCCCCATGTCTTAATGTGATTAAGATATGGTCTCTTCCCACACCACATTTCATATGGTGTAGTAGGCACAGTCTTAGTTGGAACTCGGATCAAAAGGTATGCAGCTGATTCTAGTGCATATCCCCAGAATGATCGCGGTAACTCAGCGTTACTCATCATGGACCGTACCATATCCAATAGGGTTCGGTTCCGTCTCTCCGATACACCGTTATGTTGCGGAGTGTATGGAGGAGTAAGCTGAGAGAGAATTCCATTCTCTTTTAAATAGTCCAGGAACTCGGCACTCAAGTATTCAGCACCTCGATCCGATCTTAGTGTCTTGATACTTTTGCCGGTTTATTTTCTACTTCATTCTTATATTCCTGGAATTTTCCAAAGGCTTCGGACTTATGTTTCATTAAGAAGACATAACCGTACCTTGAAAAGTCATCCGTAAAGGCAATGAAGTAAGAATAACCGCTTCGCGCATGTGTAGACATTGGACCGCACACGTCGCTGTGTACGAGTGCCAAGAGCTCGCTCGCTCTTACTCCGTGTCCAGTGAACGGAGTCTTTGTCATCTTTCCTTTGAGACAGGATTGACAAGTGGCATAAGATTGATATTCGAACGGATTCAAATATCCTTCTGTATGTAACTTCGTCAACCTTCTCTCATTGATGTGACCCAGTCTACAATGCCATAAGAAAGTCTGATTTATTTCCTGAGACTTTCTTTTGTGTGTATTCTGGACATTGAAAATCTTTGGTTGGTTTAATACGTATATACCATTGCTTAATGTACCTGACCCAATCAGAACTTGATTAAGGTGAATGTTTACAACATTACTTACAAACGCAAATTCATAACCTTCTTTAGAAATCAAAGATACAGAAATGATATTACAAGTTGCGTTGGGTATAAAAAAGAAATTACGCAAAACCAAAACGTGTCCATCTGACAACCCCAGGTGATAGTCCCCCATGGCCTTAGCATCCATGCTAGCTCCGTTTGCAACTTTAAGGGTCATGTCACCTGCCTTCAAAACCCTATGGTTTCTCAACGCCTGCAAAGAATTACAGATATGAGATCCTGATCCGGTATCCAATACCCAGGAAGTAGAGTTTATTGATAGACAGTTTTCAATAATATACACACCTCAAGCTGAAGCCGCAACATGCTTCAGATCCTGTGTTCTGGCTTTCCAAGCCCTGCAATCTTTCTTCCAGCGACCACTCTTGTGACAGTAAAAGCATTCTTCCTTATCCACAAGCTTTCCCGCTATCATTGTTGCTTTTGTCTTTCCCTTCGTATCCACTTTACTAACACCGCCCCTTGGTTTGGCGGAGGCATTCTTTTTCTTTCCCTTGACTTTCGCCTTGGACCTAGAAGATGAAGATCCTCCTACAAACAAAGTGGATGTTTCCCTACCTTTCTGTAGGGTGCCCTCTGCACTCCTCAGCATGTTGAGGAGCTCTGAAAGTTCAACTTATTTTTCTTGCAAGTTGAAGTTCAGTATAAACTGGGCGTAAGTGGAAGGAAGGGACTGGAGAATCAAGTCCCTATAGAGTTCATTCTCCAACGTGGTCCCAAGGTCCGCGAGCTCCTCAATGAAGCCAATCATCTTAAGCACGTGTTCCGCTACCGATGATCCGATGGCCAACCTTGCCGAAAATAACTTTTTCGACACTTCGTATCTTCCGATACGAGATTGCTCTCCATACAGTTCTTTTGTATGGAGAAATATGGATTCGAGGTCCATATTCTCGTGCCTCCTCTGATGTTCGTTGTCCATAGAGGCAAGCACGAGGCACTTGGCCTTCGCGTTATCGATCTCCTAAGTCTTACGGATTTCCTTATCCGCGACGCTGGTGGTTGGTCCTGGGACAGGGGGAGCTTTGGTGGTAAGGAGATACCCCAACTTGTCATAAGTAATTTCCATTTTGACATTCCTGAACCAATCTTTGTAGTTTGGCCCTGTCAGTATGTTTTTATCTAGTAATAACTTAAGTCTGGTCATGATGATTGGTCGCTGCAATTAGGAGAGAGAGAAGAAACACTTTAGCATGATGCTCTTGCAAGTTTAGAGTGGTTTTTAATTTGTCTAAACAGGATGGCTCCCACTGTCTCTCGAATCCCTCCTCAACCAAAAAGGAAGAATTAGTCAGGATCAATCTCACCGTACAATACTTGCTTAACCGTTCGGCCAGGCTGGTGTCGGTACTTCGAGGGAGGTTTTCCAACGCTTTCGCAAAGTTCCTTAAATTAAGAACCTCTTTTCCCTGGGGACGTAGCCCAGCTAACACCTTTCTAGACACCTACTAGGTTTATAGCATTGATCGTTAAGTGAGAAATTTCCTGAGGAGTAGCATATACTCACAGTAGGATCGGGATCCAAATATCATTGCGTGACAAAACTGAAGGAATCCTACCAGAATCATCACACTCCAAATGGTATGCAGCGCTAGCATGTTTCAGTTCTTTTGAAACTCCCGATGTGGATTTTTGCCCCATGCTCTTATGACCTTGACTTTGGCCAACAAATCATAAGTCACATGTCAAGTTCTACCCGTCATTCTCCAGGTTAATTTGAGCCCACCCGCACATACCCTTGACTTTGGCCAACAAGCTAGAATGACTGCCCCAAACCAACACATCTATCTATGCTGCACATGAATACCCAATAGCACCAATCACTATGCCTTGACTTTGGCCAACAAACATAGCTTGAATACTATTGACCATCCATGTGAAACGACGGAGGGCTACGAATGGTTTTGGCGAAACCGTGAACGTAGTGAACTTAATATAATCGATGGAAGGAGATAGCTTTTAAAAGGAGTGGCTTAAGCTCCGCGTTTAAAAGTTATTTTGAAAAGAAACCGAGTGGTTTTGAAAGTGTTCCAACGACTTTTACTTGGTTTATTTTTTCTTGCATTAGTTCTTTTAATGCGTATTTTTCTTGCATGAGTTCTTTTAATGCGTCCTATCATTTAATCCTACCATTGCAGAAAACAACCAAAATATGACGTACGCTTATGCCATTCGCATTCGCCACGGGGCTCCGTCATTACCCGTTAGGTTACTTAACTAACGACAGAGCGGGGGCTGGGCTAGCGTGGCTGCAAAACATAAGCAACGCCTTAATAATATCATATATAGATATATTGCAATGATAGCCATTTCAGATCACAGATGGACACATTGGATATACTAGGAATCCGCAATTCGTACGAGCCTGTAACGAAGAGCGGATTATACGGTCGCGATGAATAGCCAATACCCCACCATAGACCCCTACGGGTGCGACAAACTACCCGCCAAATATCTGAAGTGGAGCAACCTCCCTCAACGACGTGAGTAGGCCACTCGACACTTCGAGATACCCGGTAGTTTGTGCACCCCACCTTGGGTCTATCCTAGGAGCAAAAACAGTAAAAAGAAATTATACAATGACGGCTACAACCCCGACCCGGTTGTGCGGCCAAAATAATATTACATCAATTTACATATTACATGAATTGAAAGATAAAAGGAAAAACTCTCATCTCACAACCCCCAGCTATTCATCCGCGACAATCCAAAGAATTCATATACACATACCATCAATCATTACAGATCACAGATATGTATAACCCCCACTAATTGACGTATAGCGATTAGCGGACGTTCAATTCATATAACACATCACAGATATATACCCATTAGCCTTAGTCTTTAGAAGTTCGATAAAAATACGGATTTTCAAGCCCTAAAAACTAATTTTTCTTTCTGGAAAATCTGGGCAGAAAACACATATCCCAAAAATCCCAAAACAACCCCAGAAGCACTCTGTAAGAAACTTTTTCCCCGACCGAGTCAACTCGGCCGCGGAACCGCGGCGGGAGCATGCTCCCGCCGCGTTTCCGCGGCGCTTTTACCGATTCAGTGGACGAAATTTCTTGGGTGCTTAACAAAAATCCTGAGCCGATTTTTAAGATAAGATTTATCATTTTTTGGACAGAATAAAAATTCGGCAGAAACTTCATTTTCCGGGTTCGTTTCGCAACCTTTTCTTTGATCGAACTTCTACTTACTCTGCTAACATGTTAGATAGTGTTTAACTAGGCTCTGATACCACTGTAAGTCTATGCTACCCTTCTCCGGTTCTTACGGGGTTGCGGAAGTGGTGAAAAACGATTTTCAAGAGGGTGGTAGCTTGGACTACCAATACGGATCTTTGTTAAACGACTAACTAACAACCTAACAAGAGTTTACCTACTCGGTTAGGGGGCTATACCTTTCTTGAACTCCTTCGTCTTCGACTCCTCCCGGTGTACGGATCGGCCTCACCTCGTCGTCTCCTTGCACCGAATATGGTTCCACCCGAAAGCTTCTACCTTTGGCTTCTTCTTCGAACTTTGAAGAAACTAGATCACTTGGCTTGCTAGGCCTTGTGAACTAGAATGAGTAGAGGAATGTTTTGGTGTCTTTTTATCTCTAAGGCAATGAGTCTCAACACATGAGAATGGTTTGCCTTGAGCTAGAGAGAGCAAGAGGAAGAGGGAGAGCTTGAGAATGAGAGAGCTCAAGAGAGAGAAAGAAATTGAAAGAATGAGCCATTCTTTTCTCATTCTCACCTCTCATAATCCAAAAGCCATCATAACAAAAACAATAATCAAGTATTGTGTGATGGTTTAAGTAAAAATGGCTATATCATTTCATGCACTCATTTTGCATAAATAAACAAGCAAGCAAAAGTCTTTGCCATGGAATGATAGCCATTGTCATGATGATGGTCAACTAGTCTAACCTAGTCCAACCGGTCAACAAAGTCAACAAGTCAACAAAGTCAACCCCTCAACAACCATGTCACTATAATACTTAATTAATATTAATGTTAATAATATTTCTCATACTCATTAGGGTTAAGCAAAAGTCAATGGTCAACGGTCAACGGTCAATAACCCCAATGAGAATCCTCTGCCTCTGTCTCTCTGTCAACAGTGCATACACACCCGCATCCGCGTTCTGAGGAACACGAATACAAACGAGATAAAACCAATCCCAAAACGTACACTAGTATCTGGCTTAAACCAAATCCCGCTAGTGTTAACTGTCCGGACACTGTACGTGCACAAGTGCACGGATGTGACCGAACCCTGTCGCAAAACCATGCGTCCCCTACTCTTTTGCCTAAAGGCGAATAGCTTTCTGTGTGGGACTCTAAAGACTCGACACTACGCTGGCAGTGGGTTTAACCACTGACTACAAGCGGCACTAGCTTTGCGTAACGGTCCCCAGGTAGATGCCTACAAGAAGACTGACGAGGTGAAACCCATCTGAACTGCTACTGAGTCTGAATGTGACAATCTCTATACAGTCCGGTCTGTTCGTCTGATATATTGCATGGCGGGCCTAGGGGGCGGTAAACGTCAGTCCCCCAACAGCGGTACAAGTCGTGTCGGAGTGAAGCCCGGAACACCCTGAGATAACACTGGAAACCTACCAGTATATCTCGCTTGCCCTGGCCAGGGACTACTTGTGTAATGGCTCTCCTAGACACATCGCGATGTCAACCCCCAATACCGGGAGAGACGAATCCTGTCTAACCGTCACTGCCTCCAAGTGCTTCGGGACTGCACCCAAATACTACCTGTTTGCATGACTCTTTTGAGCCGTGGTAGGGTAGTAATCTAAGTGCAGTGGGAACACACTCGAGGCGAAGTGGCAGTGTCAAGTCAGCGGACTAAGCTGTACTCATGTCACCTGGGGACTGATAACTGACGATAGGTATAGTACCAACCAACAGTTCCCGAGGAGTCCTGTCCAGTGTACTCATAACCCAACGAGCACCCGCATACTATCTCCAGTACGACGTACTGACGGCTGTGGGACAAACCGTCTCCCACACTGGGATGAGAAGCGCATACGCTAGTCTACTCCGGAGTATCGATGCCCTGTCTCGATAGTCCTGCGACTAGGGACCTACATAAGGATGTGCTTATAGATTACCAGCCCCCACTTGTGTGACTGCCATCACAACGCTGGTAATCAAGCAAAGATCCTAAGGGCTCCACTAATGTGTATCGGTGATATACTAAAATAAACACATGTACACATTGAAGTAGAAACAAACCAAGTAGCATACTATTATATTGAGCAAGATTGTCTATACAAGGTGAATATCCCAAGCTTCCATTAAGTAATATACAAACTAGTATGATACAGTAATGGCCTTAGGGCATATACACTAACATCAAATCCATTCGGATCCTTCTTTCCGTTGCTGCCTTCCACGATTATGAGATTTGGCAGATGGACGTAAAGACCGCTTTTCTAAATAGAAATTTGGAAGAGTGTGTCTATATGGATCAGCCAGAGGGTTTCATTCAGAGTGGGTGCAGCGAGAAAGTGAGCAAGTTGCTTAAATCAATTTATGGATTAAAGCAGGCATCGCGGAGTTGGAATATCTGTTTTGATGAGACGGTAAAAGAATTTGACTTTATCAAAAATCCAGATGAACCATGCATCTATAGTAAGATTGTAGCAAGAAATGTTGTATTCCTTGTCATGTACGTGGATGACATTCTCTTGATAGGAAATAACATTCCTATGCTACAATCAGTCAAAGGATTCTTGTCACAAAGGTTCTCCTTGAAAGACCTGGGTGATGCCTCCTACATTCTGGGGATCCTGATCTATCATGATTGATCTAAGAGGATGTTGGAACTTTCACAGTCCAGGTATATTGACACTATACTGAAAAGATTAAGTATGGAAGATTCAAAGCGCGGTAATCTACCGGCTTGTTACGGAAACACCCTCTATAAACAGATGTCTCCCAAGACTGATTTGGAAAGGGATCGCATGTCAACTATACCCTATGCTTCTGCGGTAGGCTCTATAATGTATGTGATGTTGTGTACCAGACCAGATGTTTCTTACGCACTAAATGTGGTAAGCCGGAATCAGTAAAATCCTGGGGAGAAGCACTGGATAGTAGTAAAGAACATTCTCAAGTACCTAAGAAGGACTAAAGAGATGTTCTTGGTGTACGGCGGAAAAGACCTCCAGATCGAGGCCTTTGCTGACTCCAGCTTCGAGAGTGACAAGGATGACTCCAAGTCCATTTCGGGTTATATCTTTACCCTCAATGGAGGGGAGGTCTTTTAGAAGAGCTCCAAGCAGAACACCATTGCTGACTTGACGATGGAAGCGGAGTATATCGCCCCATGTGACGCCGCAAAAGAAGCAGTCTGGATGAGGAAATTCTTAACAGAACTTCAGGTGGTTCCGTCTATCGTTGATCCAATACCTCTGTATTGTGACAACAACGGGTCTATAGCTTTAGCGAAGGAACCGAGGTCCCATCAGAAGTCCAGACATATCTTGAGGCGGTATCACCTGATCAGGGAGATCGTGGATCGCCGGGAGATCGAGGTACGGAGAGTTGATACGGAGAACAACACTGCAGATCCACTCACAAAGGCCATCCTTCAGACGCGGTTCGACAGGCTATTCGAGATGATAGGTCTGCGATTTTCTAACACATGGCCTTAGTGCAAGTGGGAGATTGTTAGCGATATATGCCCTAGAGACCATTATTGTATAGTACTAGTTTGTATATTACATTTTGGAAGCTTAGAATATACACGGATTTTATGACAGTCTTGCTCAATATGGTAGTATGCAACTTGGTTTGTTTCAATCTTAATATGTGTATATGTTTCTTTTGGCGTATCGCTAATACATATTGGTAGAGCCCTTAGGATCTTTGCTTGACTACCAGCGTTGTGATGGAAGTCACACTAGTGGGGCCTGGGTAGTCTATAAGCACATCCTTATACAGGTCCCTAGTCGTAGGATTATCGAGACAGGGCATCGATACTCCAGAGTAGACTAGTGTATACGCTTCTCATCCCAGCAGGGGAGATGGTCTGTCCCACAGCCATTAGTATGTCGTACTGAGATAGTATGCAGCCGCTCATTGGGTTATGAGTTACACTGGACGGACTCGTGGGGAACTGTTGGTTGGTACTATACCTATCGTCATCTAGCAGTTCCAAGGTGACATGAGTACAGCGTAGTCCGTTGACTTGACACTGCTACTTCGCCTCGAGTGTGTTCCCACTGTTCTTAGATTACTACCCTACCACGGCTCTGATGATTCGTGCAAACAGGTAGTATTTGGGTGCAGTCCAAAAGCACTTAGAGGCAATGGCGGCTAGTTAGGATTCTTCTCTCCCGGTATTGGGGTTGATGTCGCGCTGTGTTCGCAAAGCCATTGCACAAAGTCCCAGGCCAAGGCAAGTGAGATTTACTGGTGGGTACTCCAGTAGTTTCTTATTGTATTTTTGGGCTCTACTCCAGCACGACTTATTGCACTATTAGGGGTCTGACGGCTATCGCCCCGTAGGGCCAATATGCGATACTCTTAGACGAACAGACCGGACTGTACGGAGATTGTCACAGATAGGCTCAGTAGGAGTTCGGATGAGTTTGCTCATCGGCCTTCTTTTCGACAGATACCTGGATAGTCGTTACGTACAGCTAGTACTGCTGATGTGCTTATGGTTAAACCCACTAACAGCGTACTGTTGAGTCTTTAGAGTCCCACACAGAGGGTTTCTCTTCTTCGGGCGAAACGATGTAGAGGTCATATGATTTTACGACCGGGTTCGAACATATACGTGTACTTGTGCACGTATGTTGTTCGGGCGGATAATATTAATGGGCTTTGGTTTAAGCCGGATCCTAGTATTAGATTATTATATTAGTTTCGTCTCATTGTATTCGTGTTTTTCGGAATACGGATACTGGTATGTATATACGGTGAGAGGTATTCTTGTAATTTACTAAAGAATTCTTCTAGAAGAAGACACCTCATTACTTGTATTACCATTTATGTTAAATGGTTAATGAGGTGGAGGTATGAAGTGTTATTTTTGTGATAAATGAAGCATGGCTACTTGGTGACTCATGGATGACTATTGAGGCAAGGGTGTACTTAGATATTTTGTGAGATATTTTGGCATGTTTCATAGTCATCACAAGTAGCCATATTCATTTCATTTATTATCTTAAACACTCTCTCTCCTCAAGCTCTCTCTTCTTCTTCCTCAAACCCTAATTGTCTCATGTGTTGAGAAACCTAGGGTTATTGAGACTAATTTATCCATAATTACTCTCTACATCCTCTAGGCTACTTAGATTAGCACACTAGGTACCCTAGTTACCTCATATTAGAGGTAGGAGCTCTTAATAGACACTCTCGGGTGGATCTTCTTTGACTCGAGGAGGACGAAGAGGAGGCGTGATCCGTACACTCTTCAAGGAGCACAAGAAGAGGACGAGGAGTACAAGAAGAAGAAGGACTTGATACTTGAGGTATAACTTTCTTAGATAATAGTTAAACCTCTTAGTTGTTTTGTTAGCTAGGGTTTAGTATCGATCTTGGAGTTTAGTCGGTGTTGCGAAGCATATAAAAATCGTTTTTGCAAACTCCGCCTCCCGGTGAACCCGCATGGTGCGTGACAACGACTTACAATCACCTCTTAGGGGGCACCCGGGTTTCAGTCCCCGTATGGGACTCCCGGATCCGGTTCCCCTAATTGTTAGGAATATGTATGCTCTAGAGGCCATTATTGTATATTATAGTGGATGCTTGGACATATATATATAGAGGACTTTCTTTCTCGACATAATAGTATGCTATCTGGTTGCACTTTATCTTAACATGTCACTTGTATTATTATACTGCCTCTCTGATACATGTTGATAAAGCCCTTAGGATGTTAGCTTGACTACCAGGACTATGATGCAGATCATACTAGTGGGGCTTGTGTAGTCCACAAGCACATCCTTTAACTGTACCTAGTCGAGGGAATATCGAGATAGGGCATCGGTATTCCAGAGTAGACTAGTGTGTACGTTTCTTGACCCTGTATGGGGCGATGGTTGATCCTACATCCATTGGTGTTTGACATCAAAAATTGTACACGGGCGCTCATTAGAGAATAGGTACACCGAATAGGACTCGCCGAGAACTCCTATATGGTACCATACCTATTGTCAGATAGCAGTTCTCTGGTGACACTGGTACAAGTTGTTCTGTAGACCCAAGATCATCATAGTGTCTCGTGTGGTTCCCACTGTGCTTTGATTTCCTCCCTACCACGGCTCAAAGGAGGCGTGCAAACAGGTGGATTTTGGGTACAGTCCCGAGTCACACGGAGGCAGTGAGCGATAGGAGGGGTTTTGTCTCTCCTGGTATAGGGAGTTGATGTTGCGCTATGCTCGATTAGCTATAACAGCAAGTCCCTGGCCAGGGCTGATGAGATTTACTGGTAAGTCTTATCAGTAGTTTTTTGAACGGTTATAGGCCACACATCGACTTGACATATCAAATTACTGGGGTCTGACGATTCCACCCCTAGACTCGATATGCTACATATCGGACGAAGAGATTGGACTATACAGTAAGTGTTGCTTATAGGCTTTGCGGGAGTTTGGACAAGCTTTCTTGTTGATCGTCTATTCGCTCAATACCTGGGTAGCCGTTAAGTCCATCTAGTATCGCTGACGGCTTGTGGTTGACTGATGTGATCATTACCTACTGCTGGCGTATTGACGAGTCTTTAGAGTCACACACAGAGCTTTCCTAGCTCAAGCGAAATGAAGTAGAGCACATATGGTGATATGTGCAGGAGCTTGATTAAATACTCGTATGTGATACCGTATTCTAATCTCGCGATATTTGATATCGGTTAGGTTATATGTGATATAACCGGATTGTTGAATCAAGTGTTAATTCAATGATATGTTATATGTATATATATTTGATACTGGCCGGTTATATATGATATGACCGGATTATTGAATCAAGTGTTGATTTAATGTAATATTGAATATTTATCAGTTATATGTGATATGACCGGGTTATTAAATCAAGTGTTGATTTGATAATTTGATATACATATAAATGATATTAGTCAGTTATATATGATATAACCGGATTATTGAATCAAATGTTGATTTAATAATTTAATATATATTTATATATGATATATTTATATATAAACTAATATTTTGCTCACTAATGATTTTCTTCTCTTTCTATATATAATTGTATATATGTATATATGATTGAGATATATATATATATATATATATTTATATATAAAATACTATTGTGTCATGGTGGATGATACATAGAACATGGGTGTATGAGACTTACACCAAGATTAAAGATTATTTGTGTGATGATTTATTAAGAGGAAAATTAGAAATGAGTTGAAAATGAGCATGGCTTAGATGCTTGTAGAAGCCATGACTCATCCCACTTATTTTATTTTACTCTAGATATTTTTTCACCCAACCATTATCTTTATCCCATAGTTAACTCTCTCTACTTATCACTTGAGATATTTCTTCACCCAAGTTCATTTTCATCCTCTCTAAGTTTTCTTGAGTTGAAAAAGAAAAGGAGAAGAATTTCTAAAGTGAGCTAAATTCCTACTTCATCAACCTACTCTCATCTAGCCCATAAGATTAGGTTGTTTGCTTCACTAATTCTATATTAGTGAAGAGGTAGCTTGAGTTAGAGAGACTTCAAGGTGGATCTTCTTCGGCATCGAAGATCCATTAGAAAGGTTGTTCCTTTCACCAAGTTGAGCCAAGAAGAGTTCTAGGGACCACTACTGTCACGACCCGAAAAAAAGCACGTGACTGGCACTTGAATCATGTGAAGTCTATAGGACCCCACCTAATTCAAGTAAGCCAAAAAGCTTAGAAATCAAAACCTTTTTGGGGAAAATTGTGGTGGTGCAGTTTGAAATGAGGTTTTACTGAAATCAAGTTCCTTCCTTAAAATATGTAAGTAATAATATCTGAAAACAGAATCTTATATTTAACTTGAAAACGTTTCGTTATTTAAGATTAGGGCAGCACCACCTTTGTAATTTTTAACCCAAAACGAATACAAGCAATGATAAGTATAGGCATCCCCAAGCGGGAGCTAGCTCTTCGCCAATTGGCGGAAACAACCACACAATAATATGAATATACAACGCCGAAAGGCGAGGATCAAAACACAGAAAGAACGCACGAAAACTAAAGTACCACCAAGAAAATCCCATCAATAATGAATACAAGAGCGCGACTCTAAGGCCGAAAGAATATACAAACTGAGGTTATCTAAGTCTACTAAATATAGAAATCTGGTTGATGGAGCTTTTAACTAGATACAACTGAAATAAATAATAATACAACTGAAATATAAAGTATATGTACAACAGTGGTCACGATGCAAGTGAAACCACCTACCAAGCAATCACCCGAAAGAAATGATGTGCCAGCAAGCCGCAACGGAACCTGTACGGCTGAACCTGCAAAGAAACTGTGGCACAACGGGGGTGAGTTGCCAACTCGTGGTAGAAGACATCACCGAGTAAAAATCGAATGTATGACGATCTCCTAGGTCATACAATAATATACTCATAATGTAACACTGAAACATTGCAAGGGTAATAATCTAAGCATAAGTGTAATACCAAGTACTCATGTCAGTGTCACAAAGTAGCAACATGTCATATATATGATGTATGAATGCATCATGAATGAATAATTAACAGGAAATCAGGATATATCTGTATGAGAAAGCTGCGTTCTTATCTTAGTAAAATATTAATATAAAAACTGGAGTATCATCAATGAAATCGACAGAAATTCGTATCAAACATTGACACAAAATCCTCAAATCCCGGGCTCCGTCAGTCTGGATGGGCCCATATCATCAAATCTCACGACTACGGTCGGTATCCTCCGGATATCCGCCGCGCCAAATATCACCGGTAGGTATTCCTCCCCTACCAGGTTCATCGTCTACAACTCGAGCTTCATGCCCTGGGGTACCTTACCGGGTCCACGATGTACCTGAGACGGCTCATCCTACTCCTCAAATCGGGTCTCGAAAACCAACTCAATCAGGAAAACTCATGGTGGACGCCATATACATCATATCACGAGAAAACTACAACTTGCATTTTTAAAATGATAATAAATTTATAAAATTCTTGCGGTTTTCCCCCAAATCCAGAAATCTCATGGAAAATCCAAAATGTCAAAATCATGAGTCAATAAACAGTGAATATCGGCATAAAGCCCCACAATATTGCATAACAAAATGAATATATAAATGCATAGGGTATCTAGGTAAGGAATGCAATATCTAAATTAGCATATGAGAGAAAGCATACTAATAATGTGTTGAAACTACCAGCTAGCTTGTTATACCAATGATGTAACGTTTTCTAAAGTGTACGTGACATGGAAATTACCGATGATGATGTGTGTGAGCCGGCAAGCAAGTGTACGTGGAACATACACATCATCGGTAATGGTGCTGGTGTCCTAACAGACGGGATTCATAATAGCTAAAGAAACACATGTAATAAATATGCAATGCAATGAGAACAACATAAATATAACAGAAAAGTGAATAGTAAACGTAACATTATAAAATATACATATCAGTGTACGAGTCATACGGTTTTAGTGTTTTGAAATAGCAAGAATCGTGATTTTTAGAAAAGGAGGGGCTATGGTGTTTTTGAGAAAATATATGTCCTTTGAAAAATCCGTAGCATCCCTCGGGTTGTCTTTTGAAAATACTCACAATTCGTTAGTTTTGAAAATAGGTATGTCTCTAGCCAAGTCTAGCATCGACTTAAACAACTAAAATACTACACTAAGAACCTAGTCTGAAGGATAATAAAATCTACATATATTCTAAGTCGATATACCTAGTAGTCGGCGATCCAGTCTCATAGCGTCACGTGATGTATAAAACATAGTACGGCATCCTCGAGTCAAGAGTGCAGATCAATCATCAGATCTATATCTCGTACGGTAAAATCCATCGTACGACATTCCCAAAATCGAGGGCACAGGTCAAATATCATTTATACATCATCATTCGTACGGTATCATCCTCGTATGATATCATGATTAGGGGTACGGGTCTGTTGGATATATATGCCCTAGAGGCCTTCATTGTATAGGATGCTAGGGATATATATGTACATGACAATCTTGCTTGATATGATAGTACGCTATTTGGTTTGTCTTTATCTTAACGTGTGATATATTTTACTTTGTATTTATATACATGTTGATAAAGCCCACAGGGTGTTTGCTTGACTACCGGCGTTGTGATGGCAGTCATACTTGTGGGAGCTGGATAGTCAATAGAAACATCCTTAAATGTCCCTAGTCGCAGGAGTATCGAGACTGGGCATCGATGCTCCAGAGTAGACTAGTGTATACATATCTAGACCCTGACGAGGGGCGATGGATTGGTCCCGCAGCTATTGGTGATGTGCACCTAATATTGTATACAGATGCTCACTGAGTATGAGTACACCGGACATGACTCGCCGAGAACTGACTGGATGGTATTATACCTAACGTTTGATAGAAGTTCTCAGGTGACATGTGTGCAGATAGTCTGTGGACTTAAGTTCGTCATTTGTCTCGTGTGAGTTCCCACTGTGCTTTGATTACTACCCTACCACGGCTCAAAGGAGTCGTGAAACTAGGTTTTAGTTGGGTACAGTCCCGAGCTACATGGAGGCAATGACCGACTGTTAGGGATTCGTCTCTCCCGGTATAGAGAGTCGATATCGCACTGCGATCGGTTGGTCATTACCATAAGTCCCTGACCAGGGCTGATTGAGAATTACTGGTCAACTGATCAGTAGATTCTCGGATGGTCTTGAGCCATACCGGCACGACTTGTACGGTTGTTAGGGGTCTGACGTTCACTACCTCCCTAGACCATACATGTGATACTCTCAGACGAACAGACCGGACTGCGCGGATATTGTCACGGACAGGCTCGGTAGGGGTTATGAACGAGTTCGCTCGTCAGACTTCTTTTCGACACGTACCTGGGTTGCCGTTACGTACAGCTAGTGCCACTGACGGACTTGTGGTTAAACCCACTGCCAGCGTACTGTCGAGTCTTTAGAGTCCCACACAGAGGGTTTTCCTGGATTATGCGAGACGATGTAGATGTCGTATGGTCTTACGGCAAAGTTTCGGTCGCATTCGTGTACTGGCTACTCGATTGACGATCGGACGGATAATACCGGTAGGCTTTGGTTTAAGCCGGATACTAGTATTATAGTATTGGATTATACTGATCTCAGTGTATCCGTATTTTTCGGAATATGGATACGGGTATGAAAATACGGAAAAGGGCATTCTTGTAAATTCACAAGGTTGACCTTTTAGAAGGAGACACCTCATTATTGTTTTATTCTTTTTCATTAAAGAATTAATGAGGTGGAAATTAGGAGAGTTATGAAGCATGGGTTGAAAGCATGGCTAAGAATTTATTTATTCACTTTGGAATTACTATTCAAGTAAGGTTGCATTTTATTTGTTTAAATAATTCCATGGTTGAATTATTGTGAAAATACTTAGCCATTCTCATAACTCTTTTTCTCATGATTCTCACAAATGCTTTCTCTCTCCTAGGTTTTCTTCTCTCCTTCTTCATGAAACTCATACACTTGCATGTGTTGCAAATCAATAAGTTTTGAGATCAACTAGTTCAATACACACACTCTCTACATCCCCTTAGTAATCTCTCCTAGCAAGTAAGATCACTAAGGTATCTCATGGAGGTTGGAGCTTGATCGTAGGCCCCTCCGGTGGATCCATCTTTGAGGCAAAGGAGACCGGCAACCGAACTCTTCCAAAACCTAGAAGAAGCCAAAGAAAGGAGATCAAGAACAAGGAGCTTGAATAAAGGAGCAAGGAGCAACTTGAAGACCCGAAGGACTAGGAACGAAGGTATAACTCCTTTACATAGTAGTTAACTCTCTCTCTTAGTTTAGTTTTGTTAGATGAGGCTTAATAAAGAACCTAAAGTGGGAAAAAGTTCATGATGCTAAGCAAAAACTAATTTCTTTTGAAGTGAGAAAACCGTTTTTAAAGTATTCCACCTCCTCGCGACCCGTGGTGTGTGCATCATGGACTTACACTGGTATCAGAGACATATTAAACCTTATCTAACTTATTAGCAAAGTGTTAGAAATTTGATCGCTGAAAAAATCCCAAAAACACGCCCGAAAAACCAACTTTCTGTCGATTTTGAAATCTAGTCCTAAAATTTTTTCAGAGGGCTTAAAAATATAGGCAGGTTTTTTTAGGAAAACTGATGAAATTTGGGCTCCTGAATCGGTCAACTCACCGCGGAACCGCGGCAGAACTCAGCGTTCTGCAGCGGATCCGCGGCCGAGTTGGCTCCGACTCGGCCCAAATTTCCTCTGTTATTCTTATTTTCTGTTTTTATGATTTTTGGGATATTTTGATTCTTCCCAGATATTTTCTGTAATCTTTGGAACTGAGGTTAGATTCAAAATTGCTTAATCGATCGAAATTCTAATTGCTTTATCTACTCGGTTCTTCTGTAATGCTTTATGTGTTTTGAAACGTCTGCTAATCGCTATACGACGATTAGTGGGGGTTGCACATATTTGTAATGGTTGGTTTGTGTATATGAATGTTATTGGATTGTCGATGATGAATAGCCGGGGATGTGAGACAAGTGTTTTCTTTTCTTTCATTCAATGTAATTTGTGAAATTGATGTAATATTATTTTTGCGGGGCACATCCGGGATGAGGTTATAGCCACCGTTGTATTATTTCTTTTATTGTTTTTGCTCCTAGGATAGACCCTATGAGGGGTGCACAAACTACCGGGTATTTTGAAGTGCTTAGTGGCCTACTCACGTTGTTGAGGGAGACTGCTTCACTTCTGGTACTTGGCGGGTAGTTTGCCGCACCGGTAGGGGTTTAGGGTGGGGTTTGGCTATTCATCACGACCGTGGAACCCGTCCTTCGTTATGGGCGTAAACGAAGTGCGGTATTCCTAGTATATCCAATATGTTCATCTGTGATCTGGAATGCTTATTATTGCGTGTGACGAATGGATATATCTATATATGATATTTATTAGGCGTTGCTTTTGTTTTAGACCCGCGCTAGTCCAACCCCCGCTCTGTCGTTAGTTAAGTAACCTAACGGTTGATGACGGGGCCCAGTGGCGAATGCAGATAGCATAAGCGTACGTTGTATTTTCGTTGTTTTCTTCAATGGTAGGATTAAATGATGGGACAACATTAATTCATTAATGCAAAGAAAATAAACCTAAACTAAATCGTTGGAACAATTTCAAAACTACTCGGTTTTCTTCAAAAAGAAAATTTTAAATGTGGAGCTTAAACCACTCCTTTTAAAAAGCTATCTTGGTTCCTTCGATCATATCAAGTTCACTACGTTAACGGTTTTTTGCCAAAAACCAGCCGTAACCCTCCGTCGTTTCAAATAAATAGCACATCGTATTCATGCTATGTTTGTTGGACTACGTAAAGGCATAGTGTATGGTAGCAATGTGTTGCTTATTTGTTGCATAGATAGATGCATTAGTTTAGGACAGTCGTACAACCTTGTTGGCCTACGTCAAGGGCGAGTACGGATGGATCTAAATTAATCAGGAAAACGAAGGGTAGAACTTGACTTGCATCTTATGATTTGTTGGCCTATGTCAAGGTCATAAGAGCTTGGGGTAAAAATCGCATCGGGAGTTTCAAATATAAAGGAAACTTACAGATTTAGCATACCTTCTAGAGTGTGGTGACTAAAGTGGCTTCCATCTAGTGCATCATGCAATGATAGTTGGATCCCGATCCCACTGATGAGTAGGATTACTCTCGGGAAATTTTCTCACTTAACAATCAATGCTATAAACCAAGCAGGTGTCTAGAAAGGTGTTAGTGGGGCTATGCCTCCAGGGAAAAGTGGTTATTTAATTAAGGAACTTCGCGAAAGCGTTGGAAAACTGCCCTCGAAGTTCCAACACTGGCCTGGCTGAATGGTTAAGCAAGTATTGTGACGTGTGATTAAATCCTGACTAATTCTTCTTTTAGGGTTTGAAGAAGGATTTGAGGAAACAGTGGGAGCCATCCTGTTTAGATAAACTAATAAATCAATCTAAACTTGCAAGAGCATATGCTTAGTGTTTCTTTTCTCTTTCTCTGGCAGCTACCATGACAGGACTAAAACTATTACTTGAAAAAAATACACTGACCGGGCCAAACTATAAAGATTGGCTAAGGAACGTCAACATTGCACTGACTTATGACAAAGTGGCATATGTTACCACCGTTGTTCCTCCCCCTATCCCAGGACTACATTCCTCAGTTGCGGATAAGGAGGTTCGCAAAACCTGGGATCTAGACTGTGAGAGATCTAAGTGTGTCATGCTGGCGTCCATGAACAATGAACTCCAGAAACATCACGAGAGTATGGATATTATATCCATCTTTCTCTATTGCAAGGAATTGTATGGGGAGCACTCCCGTATCGTGAGGTACGAGACCTCAAGGAAACTCTTCCATATGAGGTTAGCTCCAGGATCACCTGTAGGAGAGCACGTCCTGAAAATGATCAGCCTCATTGAGGAACTCGCAAACCTGGGATGCGTGCTAGAGAATGAGTTGTACATCGACTTGATTTTGCAGTCCCTTCCCCACACCTACTCTCAGTTCGTGCTGAACTTCAATATGCACGAAATGGAAGCTGATCTTCCAAAGCTCCTCAACATGTTGAGGGTAGCAGAGTCCTCCTTGAAAAAGGAGAAGACCCCCGTTCTGCATGTTGGCCAATCATCTTCTTCTAAATCTAAAGCGAAAGCTAAAGGGAAGAAGAAGATGAAAGCCACCAAACCGAAAGGTAGGGTCAAGAAGGTGCAGGGAACGAACAAGGCAGGAAGGGTGAAGGCAGATAAGAACGAAAGCTACTATTGTCACAAGAAAGGGCACTGGAAGAAGGATTGCATGGCTTTCAAAGCCAAGGACATGAAGCAAGCTGCCGCTTCTGCTTCAGGTGTGTTTGTAATCGAAAATTGTCTTTCAGTAAACTCTACATCATGGGTACTTGATACCGGTTCTGGTTCTCACATCTGTAATTCTTGCAGGCTCTGAGAAACCGTAGAGCACTGAAGACAGGTGATATGACTCACCGGATGGGCAATGGAATGCACGTAGATGCTATTGCAATGGGGGAATATCACCTGGGGTTGACTAGTGGGCACATTTTGGTGTTGTACAGCTGTTTTTGTATTCCCAGTTTACTGTGTAATATTATATCAGTATCTTTGTTATCTAATGAAGGATATAATTTTGCGCTTGAAAGAAATGTCATGAACATTCTCCTAAATCAAGAAATGATTGGGTTTGGCACACTGGAAAACGGCATATACATACTTAATCAACCTCAAGTTTTCAATATTCAAAACACGCTTAAAAGAATGGCTCCAGATTCAATCCAAGCCTTCCTATGGCATTGTAGACTTGGTCATATAAACGAAACAAGGTTGACTAAGTTACATAAAGATGGATATTTAGATCCGTTTGAATATTCATCATATGCAACTTGTCAATCATGTATCAAAGGAAAAATGACCAAATCTCCGTTCACCAGACACGGAGAAAGAGCCACGGAACTCTTGGGACTTGTACACAGTGATGTATGTGGTCCAATATCTACACATGCACGAAGCGGTCACTCCTACTTCATCACTTTTACTGATGACTTCTCTAGGTATGTACATGTGTTCTTAATGAAGCATAAATCCGAGGCCTTTGAGAAGTTTAAGGAGTATAAAAATGAAGTGGAGAAACATACTGGTAAAAGCATCAAGACACTTCGATCTGATCGAGGTGGAGAATACTTAAGTACCAGTTTCCTTAAATGCTTAAAAGAGAATGGAATTCTCTCTCAGCTTACTCCGCCTTATACACCTCAGCATAATGGTGTATCAGAAAGGAGGAATCGCATGCTACTGGACATGGTGCGTTCAATGATGAGTAGTGCAGAGTTGCCACTTTCCTTCTGGGGTTTTGCACTAGAATCAGCAGCAAACCTATTGAATAGAGTTCCGACTAAGTCTGTGCTTATAACTACATATGAAATGTGGAGCGGGAAGAGACCATGTCCCAAGTATATCAAGATATGTGGGTCTCCGGCATATGTTAAAAAGCATAATCCGGACAAGCTCGAGGCACGATCGGTTTTGTGCAAGTTTGTAGGATACCCCAAGCATTCAAGGGGATATCTGGTCTACCACACTGAAGAACAAAAGGTATTTGTCGCTCGTTGTAAGTCCATGCTACCTCTGCCGGTACTTTCGGGCATGCGGAATTTGATAAAAAACGATTTTCTTAGAGGTGGTAACATGGACTTAAAACCCAGATCTTTGTTAAACATCTAACTAACAACCTAACTACGAGTTGCTAACTACTCGGTTAGGGGGTTATACCTTTCTTTTTCTCGAACTCCTTCGTCTTCAAGCTTTGATGGTCGTCCGAATCGGCTTCTCCCCGTCGTCTCCTTGCGCCGAAGATAGATCCACCTGAAAGCTTCAACCTTTGGCTCCTTCTTCGAACTTTGAAGAAACTAGTTCACTCGGTTTGCTAAACCTTGTGAACTAGAGTGAGTAGAGAAGAGTTTGTATGGGATTTTATCTATGGTTCTTGGTTCTCAACTCATGAGACAAGTGAACCATAGAGTCAAGAGAGGGAGAGCAAGAGGAGGAGATGAGAGCTCATGAACAAGAGAGAGAATGAGCATGAAAGAATGAGAGAAGACTTTTCTCATTTGGCTCTCATAATCCAAAACAATCATAACACATCATATCAATCAAGTATTATGTGATGGTTTAAGCAACCATAGCCATATCATTTCATGCACTCATTTTGCACAAAAGAGCAAGCAAGCAAAAGTCTTTGCCATGAAATGATAGCTATAGTTATCATGATGGTCAACTAGTCAAGCCTAGTCAACCGGTCAACAAAGTCAACAAGTCAACAAAAGTCAACAAGTCAACAAAGTCAACAACTCAACAACCACGTCACCATAATACCTAATTAATATAATTGTTAATCACATATGATATTCTCATTAGGGTTGAGCAAAAAGTCAATAGTCAACTGTCAACGGTCAACAACCATAATGAGAATCCTCCGCCTCTGTCTCTCCGTCAACTGTGCATACACACCCGCATCCGTGTTCCGAGGAACACGAATACATACTGGATAAATCCAATCCCAAAAGGTACACTAGGATCTGGCTTAAACCAAAGCCCGCTAGTGTAAACTGTCCGGACACTGTACGTGCACAAGTGCACGGATGTGACCGAACCCTGTCGCAAAACCATGCGACCTGCCGCAAAACCATGCGACCTCTACTCTTTTGCCTAAAAGCGAATAGCTTTCTATGTGGGACTCTAAAGACTCGACACTACGCTGGCAGTGGGTTTAACCACAGACCGCAAGCGGCACTAGCTGTGCGTAACGGTCCCCAGGTAGATGCCGACAAGAAGACTGACGAGGTGAAACCCATCTGAATTCCTACTGAGCCTGAATGTGACATTCTCGGTACAGTCCGGTCTGTTCGTCTGATACATCGCATGGCGGGCCTACGGGGCGGTAAACGTCAGTCCCCCAATAGCGGTACAAGTCGTGTCGGAGTGAAGCCCAAAACACCCTGAGATAACACTGGAAGCCTACCAGTATATCTCGTTTGCCCTGGCCAGGGACTACTCGTGTAATGGCTCTCCTAGACACAGCGCGATGTCAACCCCCAATACCAGGAGAGACGAATCCTGTCTAACCGTCACTGCCTCCAAGTGCTTCGGGACTGCACCCAACTACCACCTGTTTGCACGACTCCTTTGAGCCGTGGTAGGGTAGTAATCAAAGTACAGTGGGAACACACTCGAGGCGAAGTGACAGTGTCAAGTCAGCGGACTAAGCTGTACTCATGTCACCTGGGAACTGATAACTGACGATAGGCATAATACTGTAAGTCTACGCTAGCGCCCCGGCAGTCTACAGACGCCAAATGCGGAACAAAAAACTTTTAACTGGCGCTATCGTATACTTTAACCCGGATCTGCCATTATTGCTAAACTAACAAACTGTAAAGAGTGTAGGAAGGTTATACCGAACGATCCGAGTCCTTCGTTCTTCAACCATCATCCCACGGTCCGTTGTGGCTGCTCCGATCTCGTCGATCTCCGATCTCCTCCGTCGAGGTGGCACCACATGATCGATTCTTTAAACGGGCTCCCGCCTCTAACTCGAGGCAACTCGATCGTCAAGTTTGCTAAAAGAGACGACCAAGAATGATGTAGAGAATGAGTAGATGACTTTGTCTCACTTCGTCCAAATCCGTGGATGATCGGTTAATGAAGTTGCCGTGGAAATCGGGTGATGGAATGAAATGAATTGTAAAATTCCATACACCCCGAATACTATCATAATCTTTTCTAACCAAAATGAAACATCAAGTGAGAGAGTGAGAGAGAGAGGAGGCCTTCCACTCTTTATGAAGGAGGAGGGTGAGTGTAGGAGCAAGTGGTGACCTTAAGCAAAAAGCTTCTCACTAAATATCCTAAGGAAAACAAGAAGCTTTAATAACAAAGCATGAATCACTAATAACACCCCATCAAGTAATAAATGCATCCAATTAGAACACAACACCAATTAGCCTAGTCACCTCATCTAGAATCTTCTAGAACACTGACTCACCTCAACTGAAGAAAAGATAAATCCGTCTTTAACCGAATGTTAAAAGACGGCTGATAGAAAACTGGAAACTGGCAACTTCCAAAAGTGATCCTGAAACAACTTTCAGGATAACCCCGAAACTGTATAAATATACCCGCATTTGTATTACGACCGAATACAAATGCAACTGAGACAAAGATATTATACCTACTCAATATAATACTCGGATCCGGCTTAAACCAAAGCCGACCAGTATTATCTGCCCGAAAAATAACACGTGCGTAAACGCACGTGCATTTTCCGAACCCTGCCATAAAACCATACGGCCTCTACAACGTTTCGCCCGAACTTGGGAAACTGTCTGTGGGGGACTCTAATGACTCGTCAGTACCCTGGCAGTGGGTTTAACCACAAACCGTCAGCGGCAATAGCAATGCGTAACGGCTGCCCATGGACTGATCTCAAGGGAGGCTGATAAGCAAACTCAAGGGAGGCCGATTAGTGAACTCATCCAGAAACCCTACTGAGCCTAACAGTGACAATGTATATACAGTCCGGTCCGTTCGTCAATGAGTATCGCATATCTGCCTAGGGGGCTAGTAACGTCAGACCCCCAATAGCAGTATAAGTCGTGTCGGAGTGAAGCCCAATAACACCCTGAGATACTACTGGAGTACCTACCAGTAAATCTCCTACCATGGCCATGGATTTGTGTAATGGCTCTCCTAGACACAGCACGATCTCGCCCCCAATACCGTGAGAGACGAATCCCCTGCCGATCCGCTCACGTGCCTCCATATGGCTCAGGACTGTACCCAAAAACTACCTGTTTGCACGACTCCTTTGAGCCGTGGTAGGGTAGAAATCAAAGCACAGTGGGAACTCACACGAGACAAATGACGACCTCAGGTCGATGAACTAACCTGTACACATGTCACCAGGGAACTGCTATCTGACGGTAGATATAATACTAACTAGCAGATTCCCGGCGAGTCCTGTCCGGTGTACTCATAACCCAATGAGCACCTGTATACATCTTAGGTGATCCAACTGACACCAGTGGCTTGTGAGACCGGCCACCGCCCCTCGTCGGGGTCTCGACTGTATACACTAGTCTACTCCGGAGTATCGATGCCCTGTCTCGAAACTCCCACGACTAGGGACCACAATTAAGGATATGCGTATAAACTACCCAACTCTCACGTATATGATCGCCATCATACTGTTGGTAGTAAAGCAAGATCCTAAGGGCTCTATCAAAGTGTAACATGCAATCAGTCACCTGAACATGTACACGACTGATAAAGACAAACCAGATAGCATACTATCATCTCGAGTAAGACTGTCATACCGGTATAGGTCCTCCGCAATCATTGCAATCACGTACCTGCGATCCAATAATTGACTATGAGGGCACTATCTCCAACAATCTCCCACTTGCACTCAAGGCTAATATTGCGATGTCGACTACTCACAGCCCGTGTGAAACCGAACATCCAACTCCTCTACTAATCAGTTTCACAAAGCCCGTTTGTAAAACTATTGTGTTCGAGAAATAGCCTCAGTGAGTGGATCCGCCTAGAAGTATCTTTCTATATCTCTCTTAATCTCAAGTTCGCGGAGAAAACCATCTCCCGAATTGAGTAATACCTGTCTTAGAATATGTCTGGATATCTAATGGGACCTTGTTCATAAATGAACTCCAAATCCAAACTTCTTAGACTGTATCGATCACTGAACCTAATCAGTATCGGGCACCAAGACACCCACAGTATCCTCTTGGACCACCTGTCCATAATACTGTCCCTCTTCGTCAGAGGGTAAAACTATAACTCTGACAATCACTCTGTCATCCATGTCACCTTTGAAGCCTGGAATGATAACCGTCTCCCGAAGGAGGCTGCCGTCATCAAATCCGTAGAACATGTACTTATGTTCTAAAACTGCTTCCTTATATTCCTCCAGGATTGGATTAATACAAACTTATTGCATCTAGTGCAAAACCAACATTTGGTGTGGTACTTGACATCTCATGATTGACTCAATTGCCTAAGCAAGTGATCTGCCAATCATGCACATCCCTCTCCCCTTTAGCCTATACGACACCTTTAGAGAGGGTGACTCCATCACCTGCAGGTACACCACCATGCTAGGAGTCAACTATTCCAAAAACCATTAGAATATCTGTCATAGTACCCACATTGGGAAACTACCCAAATCCAGATCTAAAACCATAGATCTAGAAACCAGAATGTCTAATATTATATCCATGTCCTGTCTGGAGAAACAACTGTGTGACGACCACAGTACAACCGATCGTAGTATAGGAATTTTACTTCCTACTCTGTGTATGTCATCCAGATACCATGACATCACACCCTACTACCTTCTTAACTGATCCATCCCCTATTCTGACTGAAGTCAAACCCATGACTGTCACATCAAAATTAGATGATCTATCTCCGCTATAACTGCTCAAGTCTATAAATAGATATAAGCATCTTGCCCACTATGCTTCCGCTGCTCCCACTGACTACGACAACCCTCCTACCGGGTCTCATATCCTGGAACAACAGTAGTGTCAAGTCTTGGTAGATAAGAACCTCCCTGTCACCGTCTCTGAGGCTACCGAAGTACCTCTCGGGCGTCTGAGGTTACCTACCATATCTGCGGAGTGGCTATTGGAATGTCAAACTTGATTGAATGTATAGGTCCTATTAAATTTTCCGTAATCGTTCGCGGTTCTGGAATCACTTCCAGTTCTACCATACTTCCACTACTGTTTTCTGAAAAAGATCCATTTTTACTAAAACTGTGGCGAGTCAAGAACAATATCACTATTGATCTTCCAAATGGTAGAATATCAACCCTCGTCATAGCCAGGGTCAACCCACAAACAGCCATTACAGAAACGTGCCCTGAGTTATCCAGAGTCTGGTTTTAAGCATAAGCTGGACAACTCCCCGTACCTTAACATCTTTTAAGGTACGAACTATTCTATATCCAATACAGAAACTTTGGCACTTATTTAATTGGAACCAAGATTCAATCCATGCAGCTGTCTCCAGTGCATATCAACTTAATGGGAAGAGGCTAATCAGCATTACTCAACTTAGGAATCCATCTAATTATGAGTAACCTGAAAGAGAAACACGTTTCTCAAAACCATCACTATCATCTGAATACTAATCACAAGAATCTACATCTTTGATCTCTTTGAAGAATCCCGATACTTGTGACACCTGGTTCTCCACTTTATTCTTATACCCACAACTTCTCAAAACTTAGACCTTGTATTTCTACGAAACACTTGTCTAAATACTAGAGAAGTTATAAGTAAACAGAACAAAGTACGAGGACCTACCCCTTTGTCCTGATGGACACTTGGACAACATACAATACTCTGTATAAGTCCGCTGAGTTAAACAACTCAAAACCTGTGCGTCGTAGGTAGAAAACTGTACCCTGGCGATTTCCTCAAATATCACCAATTACAACGAATTCCGATATAATGAGGATGATCATCTAATTCCCAATATCTTACTCCCACTCATCAACTGTAAAACCATACAGATATGAGAATGAAACCTGGTAAATACATAACCTTGGAGTAAGTGTCTAATCGGGAAAACAGTTTTTCTTTAACAATGCACTGAAACATGAAAATGTTTCGTAGGGGTATCCTGGTATTCATAGCAATGCCTCTTCCATAATCCAATTCATGACTTCAACCGTATATTTTATTGCCGTCTCTCCAAATCCCTTTATTTGTCTTTAGTCGTTACCTTCTGTACACCACCGTTAGGCTAAATGGTTTTCTTCCTTCCCTACCGTTCGGCACCAGCCTATGGTTTGGAAGAAGACTATCCAGTAAGCATAATAGGTGTACCCTCCTAAACCAAGGAGTACTCGCAACTGAGAGAAGGTGATGATAAAAGACAACTGAATAATACCTTATTCTTTTAAAGGTGAAATAGGAGTGGCGATGAAGTACGCGGTTTTGGTCGTGAATGATATCAGTCGCAATTTACTTTGCCCTCTTTCTAATCCCTTTATTTTGTCTTTACATATTACCTTCTGCACACCCTACTTAGGCTAATTGGTTTTCTTCATTCCCTACCTTTCGGCACCAGCCTATGGTTTGGAATAAGACTATCCAATAAGCGTAATAGGTGTACTCTCCTAAACCAAGGAGCTCTCGCAACCTGAGAGAAGGTGATAATAAAAGACAACTGAATAAACCAATTCTATTTCTCCTGAACCTTGATCCATCCTCGAAGAAGTCCCTTCGAGTTCGTATATAACCATACGATGGATCTATCCAATGGAAGTGGATATCCGTAGTAATACGGGTGTTCTGAGAAATTCAAAGGGTAAAAGAAGGAGTGAAAATGACTTATGGAACACAGACAATCCAAAAGCTAGTATTTTAAGAAGGTTCGGTCAACCTGGTCACTGAGTCATAGTCTAGGGTCGGTCAAAGGTCGCTGCCAAAGAGGGAGAGAGAAAAGAAACACACTGCGTGCACTCTAACCTAGATCAGAATGGTCATCATTTTGTCTAATCCGGAAACCTCCCACTGTCCTGTCAAATTCTCCTCCAAACCTAAAGAAGAATCAATCGGGATCACCCGAAGAGTAAACCAACTCATCAGTGGGAATCGGGATCCAACTCTCATCGCATGATAACGTGATGGAATGCATCCACGTTATTCATACTCCAGAAGGTATGCGCATACTTGGCAAGTTTCAGTTTCTTTAGAAACTCCCGATATCATTTTCTTGCCCCATGCTCTTATGACCTTGGCGAAAGTCAACAAATCATAAGTCACATGTCAAGTTCTTCCCGTCATTATCTTGTTAATTTGAATCCACCCGTACATACCCTTGACGAAAGCCAACAAGGTAATACGACTGTCCCAAACCAACTCATCTATCTATGCAACAAATGAATACCCAGCAGCTACCAAACACTATGCCTTGACGAAAGCCAACAAACATAGCTTGAATACTACTGACCATCCATAAGAAACGACGGAGGGCTACGACTGGTTTTTGGCGAAAAACCTTTAACGTAGTGAACTTGATATCGCTGAAGGAACCTGATAGCTTTTTATAAAAATATAGTGGCGAAAACCTTTTGCTAAAGAGGTCATTCCCGGTGAAGGGATCTCGGCTCTTTCCTCATGGAATGAGGTGCAGGATATTCCACTGAATACCGCTATGCAAAGCAACATGTAATCGACTATAGTAAAGTTATTACCCAGACGCAAACTTCTGTCCAAGGGGTCTTTCCCGGTGAAGGGATATTAGCCCTTGCCTCGTCGAATGAGGTGCTGGATATTCACACCGAATACCGCTATGCATAACAAAAAGAAACGTCTTTGTAATAACAGCTTTTAAAAATTGTTCCAACAACTCAAACAGGTTTGTTTTACTTTGCATTGATCAGAATCAACGCAGTCCCATCAATTAATCACACCAGAAAAGAACGAAAATAAAATGTACGTATATGCCATCCGCATTCGTCACTGGATCCCGTCATCACTCGTTAGGTTACTTAACTAACGACAGAGCGGGGACTGGACTAGCGCGGGTGTAAAACATATACAACATCTAATAGTATATAAACCAATATACAATAATCGCTCCAGGCGTGATAGTATGCAACATTACAGAAAAGTAATAAGCATCACAGAACAATATAGATATCTGGGATCCCCGAGTTTCACAGAGCCGCTGCTGAAACCCGACGTTCCCCTGTCGTGTGGATAGCCTGTGCAATGAAACCTAGACCCCTACGGGTGCGGCAAGTTACCCGCCAAAACCTGAAGCGAGGCAGTCCCCCACAGCATAGTGAATGGAACACCCGGCACTTCACGGAATCCGGTAAATTGAGCACCCCTCCTTGGGTCAACCTGTACCCCCTACGAGTGCGGTGAATAGTCTGCCAATTTTAGAGTGGGGCCCCTCTGCCTCCCAAAGCCATGAGATGCGGACCCGTTGCCCTCCAGAACCCGGCTATCCGTGCACTCCGTCTCGAGGCAAAACCTAGTACAGTAATGAAAAATAGTACAATAGGTACATCGACCGCAACCTGGTCGTGCCCCAAAAGAATATTATACAACAGGAAGTGACGGCAGCCCACAAGTTGAACGCTCGCCCCGCAATATCAAATGTACAAATAAACACAAACTGTACTACCATTGCACACTGCTATCCACCATGACAAAGCCGCAACATCACAGCAAAACACAGAACATCAACGCGAATGTCACGTTCGCAAACCCGTCTAAAAGAACTATAGCAATCAGACGCGGTTTACCGATCAAATGACATTCCCGGTCGGAGATATAATGTAAGCACTGTAAACTAACGTGTTTAAATTTCGATCGACCAAAGACCAAATATCAAAAAGTGGGCCCCACTGCTTACTGGTGAACAGTAACAAAACCTGGGCCAAAACGATATTTACCAAAAACCCCAAAATCCAACACAGAACCTACTGACCAAATTTCGGAGCACGTGCTCCCCACGTGGCCGCGGATGCGCGGCCAAACCGTGGGTTTGGCCGCGTTTCCGCGGCAGCTTGGAGGAGTTACGACCCCAAATTTTGTCGTGGCTCTTAAAAAAGCCTGCACAGATTTTTAAGACATCCAGAAATAAATTTTGAGACCGTTTAAAATTAACAGAAACTGTCGGGCTTGGATTTTGCCGTTTTTGATTTTCGGTTCGATCGATATTTTGAACGCGTTACCACAAGTTAGTATAGCAAAATGGTGAGGCTCTGATACCACTGTAAGTCTACGCTAGCGCCCCGGCAGTCTACAGACGCCAATTGCGGAACAAAAAACTTTTAACTGGCGCTATCGTATACTTTAACCCGGATCTGCCATTATTGCTAAACTAACAAACTGTAAAGAGTGTAGGAAGGTTATACCGAACGATCTGAGTCCTTCGTTCTTCAACCATCATCCCACGCTCCGTTGCGGCTGCTCCGATCTCGTCGATCTCCGATCTCCTCCGTCGAGGTGGCACCACATGATCGATTCTTTAAACGGGCTCCCGCCTCTAACTCGAGGCAACTCGATCGTCAAGTTTGCTAAAAGAGACGACCAAGAATGATGTAGAGAATGAGTAGATGACTTTGTCTCACTTCGTCCAAATCCGTGGACGATCGGTTAATGAAGTTGCCGTGGAAATCGGGTGATGGAATGAAATGAACTGTAAAATTCCATACACCCCGAATACTATCATAATCTTTTCTAACCAAAATGAAACATCAAGTGAGAGAGTGAGAGAGAGAGGAGGCCGTCCACTCATTATGAAGGAGGAGGGTGAGTGTAGGAGCAAGTGGTGACCTTAAGCAAAAAGCTTCTCACTAAATATCCTAAGGAAAACAAGAAGCTTTAATAACAAAGCATGAATCACTAATAACACCTCATCAAATAATAAATGCATCCAATTAGAACACAACACCAATTAGCCTAGTCACCTCATCTAGAATCTTCTAGAACACTGACTCACCTCAACTGAAGAAAAGATAAATCCGTCTTTAACCGAATGTTAAAAGACGGCTGATAGAAAACTGGAAACTGGCAACTTCCAAAAGTGATCCTGAAACAACTTTCAGGATAACCCCGAAACTGTATAAATATACCCTCATTTGTATTACGACCGAATACAAATGCAACAGAGACAAAGATATTATACCTAATCAATATAATACTCGGATCCGGCTTAAACCAAAGCTGACCAGTATTATCTTCCCGAAAAATAACACGTGCGTAAACGCACGTGCATTTTCCGAACCCTGCCATAAAACCATACGGCCTCTACAACGTTTCGCCCGAACTTGGGAAACTGTCTGTGGGGGACTCTAATGACTCGTCAGTACCCTGGCAGTGGGTTTAACCACAAACCGTCAGCGGCACTAGCAATACGTAACGGCTGCCCATGGACTGATCTCAAGGGAGGCTGATGAGCAAACTCAAGGGAGGCCGATTAGTGAACTTATCCAGAAACCCTACTGAGCCTAACAGTGACAATGTATATACAGTCCGGTCCGTTCGTCAATGAGTATCGCATATCTGCCTAGGGGGCTAGTAACGTCAGACCCCCAATAGCAGTATAAGTCGTGTCGGAGTGAAGCCCAATAACACCCTGAGATACTACTGGAGTACCTACCAGTAAATCTCCTACCATGGCCATGGATTTGTGTAATGGCTCTCCTAGACACAGCACGATCACCCCCCCAATACCGTGAGAGACGAATCCCCTGCCGATCCGCTCACGTGCCTCCATATGGCTCGGGACTGTACCCAAAAACTACCTGTTTGCATGACTCCTTTGAGCCGTGGTAGGGTAGAAATCAAAGCACAGTGGGAACTCACACGAGACAAATGACGACCTCAGGTCGATGAACTAACCTGTAAACATGTCACCAGGGAACTGCTATCTGACGGTAGATATAATACTAACTAGCAGATTCCCGGCGAGTCCTGTCCGGTGTACTCATAACCCAATGAGCACCTGTATACATCTTAGGTGATCCAACTGACACCAGTGGCTTGTGAGACCGGCCACCGCCCCTCGTCGGGGTCTCGACTATATACACTAGTCTACTCCGGAGTATCGATGCCCTGTCTCGAAACTCCCAGGACTAGGGACCACAATTAAGGATATGCGTATAAACTACCCAACTCTCACGTATATGATCGCCATCATAATGTTGGTAGTAAAGCAAGATCCTAAGGGCTCTATCAAAGTGTAACAAGCAATCAGTCACCTGAACATGTACACGACTGATAAAGACAAACCAGATAGCATACTATCATCTCGAGTAAGACTGTCATACCGGTATAGGTCCTCCGCAATCATTGCAATCACGTACCTGCGATCCAATAATTGACTATGAGGGCACTATCTCCAATAAATACCAACTAGTTAGTTCCCGACGAGTCTTGTCCAGTGTACTCGTAACCCAACGAGCACCCGCATACTATCTCAAGTACGACGTACCGACGGCTGTGGGACAGACTGTCTCCCATACTGGGATGAGAAGAGCATGCGCTAGTCTACTCCGGAGTATCGATGCCCTGTCTCGATAGTCCTGCGACTAGGGACCTGCATAAGGATGTGCTTATAGATTACCCAGCCCCACTAGTGTCACTTCCATCACCATGCTGGTAATCAAGCAAAGATCCTAAGGGCTCCACTAATGTGTATAGGCGATATACTAAAATAAACACATGTACACATTGAAGTAGAAACAAATCAAGTAGCATACTACTATTTTGAGCAAGATTGTATATACAAGGTGAATATCCCAAGCTTCCATTAAGTAATATACAAACTAGTATGATACAGTAATGGCCTCTAGGGCATATACACTAACAATCTCCCACTTGAACTAGGGCCATGTACTGGCATATCGAAGACCTATCATCTCGATCAGCCGCTCGAACTGAGTCTGGGGAAAGGCCTTGGTGAATGGATCTGCAGTGTTATCTTCAGAAGCGACTCTCCGAACCTCGATCTCCTGGCGATCCACGATGTCCCTGATCAGGTGATACCGCCTCAAGATGTGTCTGGATCTCTGATGGGACCTGGGTTCCTTCGCTAAAGCTATAGCCCCGTTGTTGTCGCAATACAGAGGTATTGGATCAACAATGGACGGAACCTCCTGAAGCTCTTTCAAGAACTTCCTCATCCAGACATCTTCTTTTGCGGCATCAGATGCAGCGATGTATTCCGCTTCCATCGTCGAGTCTGCAACGGTTTCCTGTTTGGAACTCTTCCAACACACCGCCCCTCCATTGAGGGTAAAGACAAAACCCGACATGGACTTGGAATCATCCTTGTCACTCTGGAAGCTGGAGTCAGCAAAGGCCTTGATCTGGTGGTCTTTTCCTCCATACAGTAAGAACATCTCCTTAGTCCTTCTCAGGTACTTGAGAATGTTCTTTACCGCTATCCAGTGTTTCTCCACAGGGTTTGACTGATACCGGCTTACCACACTCAGTGCATAAGCTACATCCGGTCTGGTACACAACATCGCATACATTGTAGAGCCTACCGCAGAAGCGTAGGGTATAATAGACATTCGATCCCTCTCCAAATCAGTCTTGGGAGACATCTCTTTAGAGAGGATGATCCCGTGACAAGCCGGTATGTTACCGCGCTTGGAATCTTCCATACTGAATCTTTTCAGTATGGTGTCGATGTACCTGGACTGCGAAAGTCCAAATATCCTCTTGGATCTATCACGATGGATCCGGATCCCCAGGATGTATGAGGCATCACCCAGGTCTTTCATGGAGAACTTGTGTGACAAGAACCCCTTGACAGATTGTAGCATAGGAATGTCATTTCCTATTAAGAGAATGTCATCCACGTATAAAACGAGGAATACTACAGTTCTCGCTATAAATCTACTATAGATGCATGGTTCATCTGGATTTTTGATAAAGACAAATTCCTTGACCGTCTCATCAAAACAGATGTTCCAACTCCGCGATGCCTGCTTTAGTCCATAGATGGACTTAAGCAACTTGCACACCTTTTCGCTGCTCCCACTCTGAATGAAACCCTCTGGTTGGTCCATATAGACACACTCCTCTAAATTTCCATTTAGAAAAGTGGTCTTTACGTCCATCTGCCAGATCTCATAATCGTGGAAGGCAGCAATGGCAAGAAGGATCCGAATGGATTTCAGCATAGCTACTGGAGAAAAGGTCTCGTCATAGTCCAAACCAGGTCTTTGACGAAAACCCTTTGCAACCAGTCTAGTTTTATAGGTCTCAACCTGTCCATCTACACCAATCTTCCTTTTGAAGATCCACTTGCATCCTACGGGTTTTACCCCGTCTGGATCAATGTCCAACGTCCATACTTTGTTGGTGTACATGGACTCCATTTCGGTCCGCATTGCATCCAGCTATTTTACCGAGTCAACGCTCTGAACGGCCTGCTGGAAGCTAGTAGGCTCATCATAATCTATGATGCAATCCTCTCTATCCCCGTCTATGAGAAAACCATAGTATCTCTCGGGCGGATGAGACTGCCTACTACTCCTGCGGAGCGGCGCAGGAATGTCCTGTTCTTTTGAACCCTCTGGTTCCACTAAGCTTTCAATAATAGTCTGTGGTTCTGGAATTTCTTCCAGTTCTACTGTGCTCCCACTTATCTGGGTTTCCAAAAACTCAGTTTCCAAGAAGTAGGCATGACGAGAAACAAGAACTTTTTGTTCCTCTTCGCAGTAGAAGAAATATCCCTTGGAGTTCTTTGGATATCCCACGAACTTACACTATACTGAGCGTGCCTCGAGCTTGTCCGCATGCTGCTTTTTAACAAAAGCTGGACATCCCCATGTCTTAATGTGCTTAAGATAGGGTCTCTTCCCACACCACATCTCATATGGTGTAGTAGGCACAGTCTTAGTAGGAACTCGGTTCAAAAGGTTTGCAGCTGATTCTAGCGCATACCCCCAGAATGATCGCGGTAACTCAGCGTTACTCATCATGGACCGTACCATATCCAATAAGGTTCGTTTCCGTCTCTCCGATACACCGTTATGTTGCGGAGTGTATGGAGGAGTAAGCTGAGAGAGAATTCCGTTCTCTTTTAAATAGTCCAGGAACTCGGCACTCAAGTATTCTCCACCTCGATCCGATCTTAGAATCTTAATACTTTTGCCGGTTTGTTTTTCTACTTCATTCTTATATTCCTGGAATTTTCCAAAGGCTTCGGACTTATGTTTCATTAAGAAGACATAACCGTACCTCGAGAAGTCATCCGTAAAAGTAATGAAGTAAGAATAACCGCTTCGCGCAGGTGTAGACATTGGACTGCACACGTCGCTGTGTACGAGTCCCAAGAGCTCGCTCGCTCTTACTCCGTGTCCAGTGAACGGAGTCTTTGTCATCTTTCCTTTGAGACAGGATTGACAAGTGGCATACGACTGATATTCGAACGGATTCAAATATCCTTCTTTATGTAACTTCGACAACCTTCTCTCATTGATGTGACCCAGTCTACAATGCCATAAGAAAGTCTGATTTATTTCCGGAGACTTTCTTTTGTGTGTATTCTGGACATTGAAAATCTGTGGTTGGTTTAATACGTATATACCATTGCTCAATGTACCTGACCCAATCAAAACTTGATTAAGGTGAATGTTTACAACATTACTTACAAACGAAAATTCATAACCTTCTTTAGAAACTAAAGATACAGAAATGATATTACAAGTTGCGTTGGGTACAAAAAACCAATTACGCAAAACCAAAACATGTCCATCTGACATTCCCAGGTGATAGTCCCCCACGGCCTTAGCATCCATGCTAGCTCCGTTTGCAACTCTGAGGGTCATGTCACCTGCCTTCAAAACCCTACGGTTTCTCAACGCCTGCAAAGAATTATAGATATGAGATCCTGATCCGGTATCCAATACCCAGGAAGTAGAGTTTATTGAAAGACAGTTTTCAATAACATACACACCTGAAGCTGAAGCCGCAACCTGCTTCAATTCCTGTGTCCTGGCTTTCCAAGCCCTGCAATCATTCTTCCAGTGACCTTTCTTATGACAATAGAAGCATTCTTCTTTATCCACAAGCTGCCCCGCTTTCTTTGTTGTCTTTGCTTTTCCCTTCGTATCCACTTTACTAACACCGTCCCTTGGTTTGGCGAAGGTTTTCTTCTTCTTTCCCTTGGCTTTTGCCTTGGACCTAGAAGAGGAAGATCCTCCTACAAACAAAGTGGATGTTACCCTACCTTTCTGTAGGGTGCGTTCTGCACTCCTCAGCATGTTGAGGAGTTCTGAAAGTTCAACTTCTTTTTCTTGTAAGTTGAAGTTCAGTATAAACTGGGCGTAAGTGGAAGGAAGGGACTCGAGAATCAAGTACGTATAGAGCTCGTTCTCCAACGTGGTTCCAAGTTCCGCGAGCTCCTCAATGAAGCCAATCATCTTAAGCACGTGTTCCGCTACCGATGATCCGATGGCCAACCTTGCCGAAAATAACTTCTTCGACACTTCGTATCTTGCGATACGAGATTGCTCTCCATACAGTTCTTTTGTATGGAGAAATATGGATTCAAGGTCCATATTCTCGTGCCTCCTCTGATGTTCGTTGTCCATCGAGGCAAGTACGAGGCACTTGGCCTTCGCGCTATCAATCTCCCAAGTCTTACGGATTTCCTTATCCGCGACGCTGGAGGTAGGACTTGGGACAGGGGGAGCTTTGGTGGTAAGAAGATACCCCAGCTTTTCGTAAGTGATTGCCATTTTGACATTCCTGAGCCAATCTTTGTAGTTTGGCCCTGTCAGTATGTTTTTATCTAGAAGTAACTTAAGTCCAGTCATGTCGATTGGTCGTTGCAATTAGGAGAGAGTAGAAGAAACACTCAGCATGATGCTCTTGCAAGTTTAGAGTGGTTTTTAGTTTGTCTAAACAGGATGGCTCCCACTGTTTCTCGAATCCCTCCTCAAACCAAAAAGGAAGAATTAGTCAGGATCAATCTCACCGTACAATACTTGCTTAACCGTTCGGCCAGGCTGGTGTCGGTACTTCGAGGGATGTTTTCCACCGCTTTCGCGAAGTTCCTTAATTTATGAATCTCTTTTCCCTGGGGGCGTAGCCCCGCTAACACCTTTCTAGAAACCTACTTGGTTTATAGCATTGATTGTTAAATGAGAAATTTCCCGAGGAGTAGCATATACTCACAGTAGGATCGGGATCCAAATATCATCGCGTGACGAAACTGAAGGAATCCTACCAGAATCATCACACTCCAAATGGTATGCAATACTAGCAAGTTTCAATTCTTTTGAAACTCCCGATGTGGATTTTTGCCCCATGCTCTTATGACCTTGACTTTGGCCAACAAATCATAAGCCACATGTCAAGTTCTACCCGTCGTTCTCCAGGTTAATTTGAATCCACCCGCACCTACCCTTGACTTTGGCCAACAAGGCAGTACGACTGTTCCAAACCAACACATCTATCTATGCTGCACATGAATACCCAATAGCTACCAATCACTATGCCTTGACTTTGGCCAACAAACACAGCTTGAATACTATTGACTATTCATGTGGAACGACGGAGGGCTACGAATGGTTTTGGCGAAACCGTGAACGTAGAGAACTTGATATAATCGATGGAACGAGATAGCTTTTAAAAGGAGTGGCTCAAACTCCGTATTTTAAAAGTTTGTTTTGAAAAGAACCGAGTGGTTTTTCGAAAGTGTTCCAACGACTTTTACTTGGTTTTTTTTCTTGCATTAGTTCTTTTAATGCGTGATATTCTTGCATTAGTTCTTTTAATGCGTCCCATCATTTAATCCTACCATTGCAGAAAGCAACCAAAATATGACGTACGCTTATGCCATTCGCATTCACCACGGGGCCCCGTCATTACCCATTAGGTTACTTAACTAACGACAGAGCGGGGGCTGGGCTAGCGCGGCTGTAAAACATAAGAAACGCCTAAATAATATCATATATAGATATATTGCAATGATAGACATTTCAGATCACAGATGAACACATTGGATATACTAGGAACCCGCAATTCGTACGAGGCTGTAACGAAAAGCAGATTACACGGTCGCGGTGAATAGCCAAAACCCCACCCAAGACCCTTACGGGTGCGGCAAACTACCCGCCAAGTACCCGAAGCGAAGCAACCTCCCTCATCCCCGTGAGTAGGCCACTCGGCACTTCGGCATACCCGGTAGTTTGTGCACCCCCTCCATGGGTCTATCCTAGGAGCAAAAACAGTAAAAAGAAATTATACAATGACGGCTACAACCCCGACCCGGTTGTGCGGCCATCCAAATAATTATTACATCAATTTACAAATTTACATGAATTGAAAGAAAAGAAAACTCTCGTCTCACAACCCCCGGCTATTCACCCGCGACAATCCAATGAAATCATATACACATTCCAATGACATTACAGATCACAGATTTGTATAACCCCCACTAATCGACATATAGCGATTAGTAGACGTTCAATACAAATATCACATTACAGAAAAACCCGTCAGCATAAGTCTTTTAGAAGTTCGATCAAAAATACGGATTTATAGGCCCCCAATACAAAATTTTCGTTCTGGAAAATCTGGGCAGAAAATACATATTCCAAAAATCCCAAAACAACCCCAGAAATACACTGCACCAACTTTGGACCCCGACCGAGTCAACTCGGCCGCGGAACCGCGGTGGGAGCGTGCTCCCGCCGCGTTTCCGCGGCGCTTTGAATCGATCGTGGGACCAAATTTGGTGGTTGTTCTAATAAAAGCCTGAGCCGATTTTTAAGATGAAAATTATCAACTTTTGAACAGAATAAAATTCGGCAGAAACTTGACAGTTTTTGGTTCGTTTTGGGACTTTTCTTTGATCGATCTTCTAGCTACTTTGCTAACATGTTAGATAGAGTTTAACTAGGCTCTGATACCACTGTAAGTCCATTCTACCTCTCCCGGTACTTTCGGGCATGCGGAATTTGATAAAAACGATTTTCTTAGAGGTGGTAACATGGACTTTGTTGGGGTAAAAATTTACACCCCGGTTGACCAAGTCAAAATCCAAGTCAACCCCAAGCCAAGTGGGCCCAAGCCCAGACCCAGTGGGCCCATGTCCGGGTCGAGCCCGAACATGAAGCGGCCGGCCTCCCCCCATGCCAAGATAAAAATTTTGTAATAAATAATTTTGTTGCATTTTCTTTTATTTTATTTTCGGATAAATGTAAGAAAAATAGGCATAAAGCCAAATTTTTGTAAAGCCCATGGCTTATGTGCAAAAAGAAATGGCACATGAGCCATGGGATAGGCAAAATGCCATTTTGAGAAGCCCAAGGGGCTATGTGTAAAGTGTATAGCCTATAAAGGCAAAAGATAATGAAAATATCTCATAACTTTTTCTCTCTAAAAAAAAAAGTATTAGAGCTGAGCTCTTTTCTTCCATCTTCAAGGTTCTAAACCTTTTCATTTTCTTTTGAATTTAAATCAAGAGTTTTACTCTTTCTTTCCCAAAACTAAGTAGTTTTCCACCACAAAACCCACAAAGGGGAACTCAGATCTCCCATCAGATCTAAGAAAAAGGAGTGATTTTTAAAATCTCCTGCTTCTTGATCTTCAAGATCCGGCCAAGCGATAGGAGGAAGAAGAAGAACATCTTTCACTAAATCCCCTAAAAAAAAAAGAAGAAGAAGAAGAAGAACACTCAGGAGTTCAACTCCTTTTTGATTTCTCATCAGAGAAATCTTTTTAGGCTAAAAGCCTCTTTTTCTCGCCGGCGCTCAAGTGCAGAGCGCCCACGTGCCGACACGTGGCGCGCTTGCGCTCCAGCGCAAGCGCCCGAGCGCAAGTCGCCCTCGTGCCGACACGTGGCGCTCTTGCGCTCCAGCGCAAGCGCCCGAGCGTAAGTCGCCCTCGTGTCGACACGTGGCGCGCTTGCGCTCCAGCGCAAGCGCTCGAGCGCAAGTCGCCCTCGTGCCGACACGTGGCGCTCTTGCGCTCCAGCGCAAGCGCTCGAGAGCAAGTCGCCCTCATGCCGACACGTGGCGCGCTTGCGCTCAAGCGCAAGCGCTCGAGCGCAAGTCGCCTACGTGCCGACACGTGGCGCGTTGCGCTCCAGCACTCTGCGCTCGAGCGCAAAGCGCCCACGTACCGACACGTGGCGCGCTCACGCTCAAGCGCCTAGGCGCTGGCCCCACGCATCCTTTGGATGTCTTTTTCCTCTTTACTTATATATACATGTATATATATACATATGTATACAAATGTACACATACACATACTCCGCCACACTCTCCCCCTCAAAAAAATTTTCGGGCCGGGGCGCTGCCCCGAACCCCGCAAGGGGGCTGCTAGCCCCCTTGACCCCCAGCCCGCTATCCGGGTAGCGGGACCCCCGTAAAAACTCTGCGTGGCTCCCGATATATCCAACCCCCCCTTTCAAAACACAACACACGCACACCGCACATTGAGTTCGCATGACCAGTTTAACCCATTAATCGGAGGTTCCCTCGCCCCAAAGGCGAGGGGTAATTAACGGCAGCTTAGTCCGCGGCTGCCGGAGATTCGGATCCCCACAATCATTAAACCTCGGCCTACCCTAGGCAGGGGGAATCTGTAGTACGCCTCACAAGCGTACGCGTATTCCTATCTCAATGGGGTGACGAAAAACACCCTACAGACTTAAAACCCGGATCTTTGTTAAACATCTAACTAACAACCTAACTACGAGTTGCTAACTACTCGGTTAGGGGATTATACCTTTCTTTTTCTCGAACTCCTTCTTCTTCAAGCTTTGATGGTCGTCCGAATCGGCTTCTCCCCGTCGTCTCCTTGCGCCGAAGATAGATCCACCTGAAAGCTTCAACCTTTGGCTCCTTCTTCGAACTTTGAAGAAAATAGTTCACTCGGTTTGCTAAACCTTGTGAACTAGAGTGAGTAAAGAAGAGTTTGTATGGGATTTTATCTATGGTTCTTGGTTCTCAACTCATGAGACAAGTGAACCATAGAGTCAAGAGAGGGAGAGCAAGAGGAGGAGATGAGAGCTCAAGAACAAGAGAGAGAATGAGCATGAAAGAATGAGAGAAGACTTTTCTCATTTGGCTCTCATAATCCAAAACAATCATAACACATCATATCAATCAAGTTTTATGTGATGGTTTAAGCAACCATAGCCATATCATTTCATGCACTCATTTTGCACAAAAGAGCAAGCAAGCAAAAGTCTTTGCCATGAAATGATAGCTATAGTTATCATGATGGTCAACTAGTCAAGCCTAGTCAACCGGTCAACAAAGTCAACAAGTCAACAAAAGTCAACAAGTCAACAAAGTCAACAACTCAACAACCATGTCACCATAATACCTAATTAATATAATTGTCAATCACATATGATATTATCATTAGGGTTGAGCAAAAAGTCAATAGTCAACTGTCAACGGTCAACAACCCTAATGAGAATCCTCCGCCTCTGTCTCTCCGTCAACTGTGCATACACACCCGCATCCGCGTTCCGAGGAACACGAATACATGCTGGATAAATCCAATCCCAAAAGGTACACTAGGATCTGGCTTAAACCAAAGCCCGCTAGTGTAAACTGTCCGGACACTGTACGTGCACAAGTGCACGGATGTGACCGAACCCTGTCGCAAAACCATGCGACCTGCCGCAAAACCATGCGAGCTCTACTCTTTTGCCTAAAGGCGAATAGCTTTCTGTATGGGACTCTAAAGACTCGACACTACGCTGGCAGTGGGTTTAACCACAGACCGCAAGCGGCACTAGCTGTGCGTAACGGTCCCCAGGTAGATGCCGACAAGAAGACTGACGAGGTGAAACCCATCTGAACTCCTACTGAGCCTGAATGTGACATTCTCGGTACAGTCCGGTCTGTTCGTCTGATACATCGCATGGCGGGCCTAGGGGGCGGTAAACGTCAGTCCCCCAATAGCGGTACAAGTCGTGTCGGAGTGAAGCCCAAAACACCCTGAGATAACACTGGAAGCCTACCAGTATATCTCGTTTGCCCTGGCCAGGGACTACTCGTGTAATGGCTCTCCTAGACACAGCGCGATGTCAACCCCTAATACCGGGAGAGACGAATCCTGTCTAACCGTCACAGCCTCCAAGTGCTTCTGGACTGCACCCAACTACCACCTGTTTGCACGACTCCTTTGAGCCGTGGTAGGGTAGTAATCAAAGTACAGTGGGAACACACTCGAGGCGAAGTGACAGTGTCAAGTCAGCGGACTAAGCTATACTCATGTCACCTGGGAACTGATAACTGACGATAGGCATAATACCAACTAGTCAGTTCCCGACGAGTCCTGTCCAGTGTACTCGTAACCCAACGAGCACCCGCATACTATCTCAAGTATGACGTACCGACGGCTGTGGGACAGACTGTCTCCCACACTGGGATGAGAAGAGCATGCGCTAGTCTACTCCGGAGTATCGATGCCCTGTCTCGATAGTCCTGCGACTAGGGACCTACATAAGGATGTGCTTATAGATTACCCAGCCCCACTAGTGTGACTGCCATCACAACGCTGGTAATCAAGCAAAGATCCTAAGGGCTCCACTAATGTGTATAGGCGATATACTAAAATAAACACATGTACACATTGAAGTAGAAACAAACCAAGTAGCATACTACTATTTTGAGCAAGATTGTATATACAAGGTGAATATTCCAAGCTTCCATTAAGTAATATACAAACTAGTATGATACAGTAATGGCCTCTAGGTCATATACACTAACACTCGCCACATTGTCTTCTTAGAGAGCGAATTTCTTGCAAAAGAAATTAGTAGGAGCGCGGTAGAGCTGGAAGAAATTCTAGAACCTCAAACTACTGCCAATGATTTAGTAGAACCTTAGGTTTCAATGGAGACCGACGAACCAACGCCACTCCGCAGATCTAGTAGGCTTTCTTGTCCTCCTGAAAGATACTATGGGTTTCTTGTAGATGGGGTTCGAGAGGATTGCATCATCGATGATGATGAGCCTACTAATTTTCAGCAGGCAATCACGAGTAAAGACTCGGTGATGTGGCTGGATGCTATGAGATCCGAAATGCAATCCATGTACACCAATAAAGTATGGACTTTAGAAGTTGCTCCTCCTGGGGTGAAACCAGTTGGATGCAAATGGATCTTCAAAAAGAAGATTGGTGCATTTGGACAAGTGGAAACCTACAAAGCTAGACTCGTTGCAAAAGATTTTCGTCAAAGACCAGGATTGGACTATGATAAAACCTTTTCACCAGTAGCTATGCTTAAATCCATTCGGATCCTGCTTGCCATTGCTGCCTTCCATGACTATGAAATCTAGCAGATGGACGTAAAAACAGCTTTTCTAAATGGACATTTAGAAGAGAGTGTTTACATGGATCAACCAGAAGGTTTCTTAGACAATGGGAGCAGCGGAAAAGTGTGCAAGTTGCTTAAATCCATTTATGGATTAAAGCAAGCATCGCAGAGCTGGAACATCTGCTTTGATGAGACGGTCAAAGAATTTGACTTTATCAAAAATGTTGATGAACCGTGCATTTATAGGAAGATTGTAGAAGGAGAAGTAGTCTTCCTCGTTTTATACGTCGACGACATACTACTGATAGGTAATGATGTCCCTATGCTACAATCAGTAAAGCTCTTCTTGACACAGAAATTCTCCATGAAAGACTTGGGATATGCATCCTACATTCTGGGCATTAAGATCTATCGTGATAGATCCAAAAGGATGTTGGGACTTTCACAGTCCGGGTATATTGACACTATAATAAAGAGATTTAGTATGGAAGATTCCAAGCGCGGTAATTTACCCGCTTGTCACGGGACCGCCCTCTCCAAAGAGATGTCTCCAAAGACTGATGAAGAGAGGGCTCGCATGGGCATTATACCCTACGCTTCGGCATTAGGATCCATAATGTATGCGATGTTATGTACCAGACCAGATGTAGCTTACGCACTTAGTGTCGTAAGCAGGTATTAGTCTGACGACCTAGGTGAGAAGCATTGGATAGCGGTAAAGAACATTCTCAAGTACCTGAGAAGGACTAAGGAGATGTTCTTGGTTTACGGTAATGGGGACCTCCAGGTCGAGGCTTTTACCGACTCCAGCTTCCAAAGTGACAAAGATGACTATAAATCCGTTTCGGGTTTTGTGTTTACCCTCAATGGAGGGGCGGTATGTTGGAGGAGTTCCAAACAGGATACTATCGCAGACTCAACTATGGAGGCTGAGTATATAGCTGCTAACGATGCCGCGAAAGAAGCTGTCTGGATGATGAAGTTCATTTCTGAACTTCGGGTGGTTCCGTCCATTGCCAATCCAATACCTTTGTATTGTGATAACAATGGGGCTATAGCTTTAGCGAAGGAACCAAGGTCCCATCAGAAATCCAGGCATATCTTGAGGCGGTATCACCTGATCAGGGAGATCGTGGATCGTCGGGAGATCGAGGTGCGGAGAGTGGACACAAAAGACAACACGGCAGATCCATTCACCAAGGCCATCCCTCAAGTCCAGTTCGAGAGGCTGTTTGAGATGTTGGGCATGCGGTACGCCAGCAACTGGATCTAGTGCAGACAGTGGGTACTCATTGCGCCAATTATAGGCCTTAGTGCAAGTGGGAGATTATTGGATATATATGCCCTAGAGGCCTTCATTGTATAAGATGCTAGGGATATGTATGTACATGACAATATTGCTTGATATGATAGTACGCTATTTGGTTTGTCTTTATCTTAACGTGTGATATATTTTACTTAGTATTTATATACATGTTGATAAAGCCCACAGGGTGTTTGCCTGACTACCGGCGTTGTGATGGCAGTCATACTTGTGAGAGCTGGATAGTCAATAGGAACATCCTTAAATGTCCCTGGTTACAGGAGTATCGAGACTGGGCGTCGATGCTCCAGAGTAGACTAGTGTATACATATCTAGACCCTGACGAGGGGCGATAGAATGGTCCCGCAGCCATTGGTGATGTGCACCTAAGATTGTATACAGATGCTCACTGAGTGTGAGTACACCAGACGAGACTCACCGAGAACTGACTGGATGGTATTATACCTAACGTCAGATAGTAGTTCTCAGGTGACATGTGTGCGGATAGTCTGTTGACTTAAGGTCATCATTTATCTCGTGTGAGTTCCCACTGTGCTTTGATTACTACCCTACCACGGCTCAAAGGAGTCGTGCAAACAGGTTTTAGTTGGGTACAGTCCAGAGCCACATGGAGGCAGTGAGCGACTGTTAGGGATTCGTCTCTCCCGGTATAGGAAGTCGATATCGCATTATGATCGGTTGGTCATTACCATAAGTCCCTGGCCATGGCTGATTGAGAATTACTGGTGGACTGATCAGTAGATTCTCGGATGGTCTTGAGCCACACCGGCATGACTTGTACGGTTGTTAGGGGTCTGACGTTCACCACCTCCCTAGACCATACATGCTATACTCTCAGACGAACAGACCGGACTGCGCGGATATTGTCACGGACAGGCTCAGTAGGGGTTACCGACGAGTTCGCTCGTCGGCTTCCTTTTCGACACATACCTGGGTTGCCGTTACGTACAGCTAGTGCCACTGACGGACTTGTGGTTAAACCCACTACCAGCGTACTGTCGAGTCTTTAGAGTCCCACACAGAGGGTTTCCCTGCAGCAGGCGAGACGATGTAGATGTCGTATGGTCTTACGGTAGGGTTTCGGTCGCATTAGTGTACTGGGTACTCGAATGACGATCGGACGGATAATACTGGCAGGCTTTGGTTTAAGCCGGATACTAGTATTGTAGTATTGGATTATATTGATCTCAGTGTATCCGTATTTTTCGGAATACAGATACGGGTATGAAAATACGGAAAAGGGCATTCTTGTAAATTCACAAGGTTGACCTTCTAGAAGGAGACACCTCATTATTGTTTTATTCTTTTTCATTAAAGAATTAATGAGGTGGAAATTAGGAGAGTTATGAAGCATGGGTTGAAAGCATGGCTAAGCATTTATTTATTCACTTTGGAATTACTATTCAAGTAAGGTTGCATTTTATTTGATTAAGTAATTCCATGGTTGAATTATTATGAAAATAGTTAGCCATTCTCATAACTCTTTTTCTCATGATTCTCACAAATGCTTTCTCTCTCCTAGGTTTTCTTCTCACCTTCTTCATGAAACTCATACATTTGCATGTGTTGCAAATCAATGAGTTTTGAGATCAACTAGATCAATAGACTCTCTGTTAGTGTTTATGCCCTAGAAGGCCATTACTGTATCATACTAGTTTGTATATTACTTAATGGAAGCTTGGGATATTCACATGTATATAACAGTCTTGCTAAACATGGTAGTATGCTACTTGGTTTTTCTATCTTAATATGTGAGTGTACGTATTGATAGAGCTCTTAGGATCTTGCTTGTCTACCAGCGTTGTGATGGCAGTCACACTAGTGGGGGCTGGGTAGTCTACAAGCACATCCTTATTCAGGTCCCTGGTCGTTGGATTATCGAGACAGAGCATCGATACTCCGGAGTAGACTAGTGTGTACGCTTCTCATCCCAGTTGGGGAGATGGTCTGTCCCACAGCCGTCAGTATGTCGTACTGGAGATAGTATACAGGTGCTCGTTAGATTACGGGTACACCGGACAGGACTTACAGGGAACTGTTGGTTGGTTTGATATCAGTCGTCAGTAAACAGTTCCCAGGTGACATGAGTATAGCGTAGTCCGCAGACTTGACACTGCTACTTCGCCTCGAGTGTATCCCACTGTTCTTCGATTGCTACCCTACCACGGCTCAAAGGAGTCGTGCAAACAGGTAGCAGTTGGGTGCAGTCCCGAGCACTTGGAGGCAGTGGCGGTTAGACAGGATTCGTCCCTCCCGGTATTGGGAGTAGATATCGTGCTGTGTCAGAGAGCCATTACGCAAAGTCCCTGGCCAGGGCAAGCGAGATTTGCTGGTAGGTTCCAGTAGTTTCTCAGGGTGTAATGGGCTTCCCTCCGACACGACTTATACCGCTATTAGGGGACTGACGCTTGCCGCCCCCCTAGGCCCGATATGCGATAGTCTTGGACGAACGGACCGGACTGTATGGAGATTGTCACATCAGACTCAGTAGGAGTTCGGATGGGTTTCCTCATCGGCCTTCTTATCGACAACTACCTGGGGACCGTTACGTACAGCTAGTGCCGCTTGCGGTCTGTGGTTAAACCCACTGCCAGCGTAGTAGTCGAGTCTCTAGAGTCCCACACAGAGAGTTTCCTACTCCAGGCGAAACGATATAGAGGTCGTATGGTTTTACGACAAGGGTTCGGACACATACGTGCGTTTACGCGCGTACGACTTTCGGACAGTTTTTACCAGTCGGCTTTGGTTTAAGCCAGTTACTGGTATCCGGTTATTGGATTTTTGCAGTCTAAAGTTTTTCCGTATTTTTGCGGATTGGAGGGGCGTTCTCGTAATTGTACGAGAAGCTTCTAGAAGATGGTGACTAAGGAGGGTTATGTGTCATTTGCATTAAATGAGTTTAGTGAGTCATGAGGGTGATTCATGCATATCATTAATGCATGATAAATGCTTAATGAGTCATGCTAATGAATCACCATTAGATATTTGTGAAGCATGCTTATTCATCACTTATTTTCTTTTGTTGAAAAATTAGAATGCTTCATTTATATTATGATAACTTACTATTCTCATTTCATTATTATTATCATCTTCTCTCTCCTCAAGCTCTCATCTTCAAACCCTAATCCTTACACCTCATGAGTTGAGATCAAAGGATTAGTTAGACTAAACAATCCATAACCATCACTCTATTTCATCCTAGCTTCTTTGATTAGCAATCCAAGAAGGTTAGTTTCCTCAAGTTTAGAGGTTTAGCTTGGAGTTTTGCTCTCGGGTGGATCGTCTACTACCTAGAGAAGGCCGAGGACAACAAGGAGATCGTAAAGACGAAGGAGTTGGTTCATTAGGTATAATCCCTAAACACAGTAGTTTAGAAACACTTCGTGTTTGGTTATTTATAGTTTAGCTTCGATTCAAGCGGTTAGTCGATGTTCGTTCACTAAACAAGTTCGTTTTTGAAAATTCCGCCTCCCTACAAGTATTGGGGTGTACTACATCGACTTACAGTGGTATCAGAGCCTCGCTAAACAATAAATAACTTAATTGCAAATTTGTACGAATTTCGAACGGAAAAAACGAAACCGGAAAGTCCCGAAAAATTAAGTTTCTGTCGAATTTAAAACGATGTCTAAAAATTTTTCAGGTTCGTTCAGAAAGCTTGACAAGACCTTATAAGAACACCCAAGAAAAACAGTCGCCTGAATCGTCTAACTCGCCGCGGAACCGCGGCCTCACCCTACTGAGTCGCCGCGGTTCCGCCGCCGAGTTGCCGAGTCAGGAGCCAATTTTTCTTCTGTTGCTTCTGTGTAATATTTGGGATTTTCTGGAATATTTTAATTTTGCTCAGGTTTCAGTTTAACAGAGCAGTTTTTGGAGCAATATTAAAGATGTTTAATCGATCGAAATTGTACAGTATTTGCATATTGGATTATATCTGTGATTGTTTAATGTGTTCGTAAACCTCCCCTAACTGCTAGTATGTCAGTTGGCAGGGGGTTGCACATTTCTGAAATGGTTATATCTGTTTGTGCATATAAACTGTATTGGACTGTTGTGGTGTTTAGCCGGGGTTTAGCAATGGGTTATTGTTTAATTCATTTGTTGTAAATGTAATTTGTTGTAATATTATTTTTGCGGGGCACATCCAGGTTGCGGTTGTAGCCACCGTTGTATTATTTCATTTTACTATTTTTGCTCCTAGGACTGACCCAAGGTGGGGTACACAAACTGCCGGGTGGGTAGTTTGCCGTACCCGTAGGGGTCGAGGGTGGGGTAACGGCTATTCATCACAACTGTGTAATCTGTCTTTTCTTGCAGGCTCAAAAGAAATACAGATTGCTTGCAAATCCAATATTGTTTATCTGTGTTCTGGAATGAATATCATTGCGTCAGACGAATGTAAAATATCTATATATATTGTAGCTATTTAGACGTCACTTATGTTTTGCACCCGCGCTAGCCCAGCCCCCGCTCTGTCGTTAGTTAAGTAACCTAACGGGTAATGACGGGACCCCGTGGCGAATGCGGATGGCATAAGAGGACGTTGTATTTTCGTTGTTTTCTACAATGATAGGTTAATGATGGGACGCATTATCCATAATGCAAAGAAAATAAACCAAGTTTAAATCGTTGGAACAATTTAAAAGAAACCACTCGGTTATTTTTTAAAACAGATATTTTTAAATGCGGAGATTTAACCACTCCTTTTAAAAGCTATCAGGTTCCTTCGGTTATATCAAGTTCACTACGTTCACGGTTTCGCCAAAACCAGTCGTAGCCCTCCGTCATTTCTTATGAATGGTCAGTAGTATTCAAGCTATGTTTGTTTGGCCCTTAGTCAAGACATAGTGATTGGTAGCTGCTGGGGTATTCATTTGTTGCATAGATAGATGAGTTGGTTTGGGACAGTCGTATTACTTTGTTTGGCCCTTAGTCAAGAGTATACGGATGGGTTCAAATCAACAGGATAATGATGGGCAGAACTTGACATGTGACTTATGATTTGTTGACCCTTAGTCAAGATCATAAGAGCATGGGGCAAAAATCCATATCGGGAATTTCTAAAGAAACTGAAATTTGCAAAGAGATGCATACCATTTGGAGTTTGATGAATGTTGGTAGGATTCCTTCAACATTATCATACGATGATATTTGGATCCCGATCCTACTGTGAGTATATGCTACTTATCAGGATATTCGTCACTTAACGATCAATGCTATAAACCTAGTAGGTGTCCAGAAAAGTGTCAGCGGGGTTACGCCCCCAGAGAAAAGAGGTTATTTAATTAAGGAACTTCGCGAAAGCGTTGGAAAACCTCCCTCGAAGTATCGACACCAGCCTGGCTGAACGGTTAAGCAAGTATTGTACGGTGAGAATAGTCCTGGCTAATTCTTCTTTTATGGTTTGAGGAAGGATTCGAGAAACAGTGGGAGCCATACAGTTTAGATAAACTAAAAACCACTCTAAACTTGCAAGAGCATCATGCTAAAGAGTTTTCTTCTCTCTCTCCTAATTGCAGCGACCCTGAAAATGACTGGACTTAAGTTACTTTTAGAGAAAAATATACTGACGGGGCCAAACTATAAAGATTGGCTGCGGAATGTCAAAATGGCTTTGACCTATGACAAACTGGGGTACGTCCTCACCGCTACGGCACCTGCTGTCGCTGGTCCCAAATCCAGCAATGCGGATAAGGAAATCCGCAAAACCTGGGATTTAGATTGCGCGAGAGCCAAGTGCATCGTGCTTGCCTCGATGAACAATGAACATCAGAGGAGGCACGATGATATGTCCCTAGATGGCATATTTCTCCATACAAAGGAACTTTATGGAGAGCAATCTCGTATAGCAAGATACGAGACCTCTAAGAACTTGTTTCGAGCGAGGTTGGTTGTCGGGTCATCGGTAGGTGAACATGTCCTAAAGATGATCGGCTATATTGAAGAGCTCGCAGACCTTGGGACGACTTTGGATAATGAGCTCTATACAGACCTTATTCTCCAGTCCCTTCCTCCCACCTACGCCCAGTTTATCCTCAACTTCAATCTTCAAGGAAAAGAAGTTGAACTTGCGGAACTCCTGAACATGTTAAGGAGTGCAGAGGGCACCTTGCAGAAGGCAAGGGAAACACCCGCTATGTTTGTTGGCGGTACATCTTCTTCCGGGTCCAAGGCTAGGGCCAAAGGAAGGAAGAAGAAGGCCGCACCCAGACCTAGAGGAGGTGTTAGTAAGATGGGAGGGAAGGGAAAGAAAAAGAAAGCAGTACCGATAGTTGGTCAGGATGAGTGCTTCCATTGTCACAGGAAAGGGCACTGGAAGAAGGATTGCAAGGCGTGGAACGCCAAGAACCAGGAACCGAAGCAAGCTGTGGCTTCGACTTCAGGTGTGTTTGTAATTGAGAATTGTCTGTCGATCAACTCTACTTCCTGGGTATTGGATACCGGATCAGGATCTCATATTTGCAATTCATTGCAGGCACTAAGAAACCGTAGAGTGCTGAAGGAAGGTGATATGACCCTAAAGGTTGCTAACGGAGCTAGCGTGTGAGCTGCGTCCGTCGGGGACTATCACCTAGGATTGACGAGTGGACACATTTTGGTTTTACATAACTGTTATTTTGTGCCAAGCTTAACGTGTAATATCATATCAGTTTCCTTGTTATCAAATAAAGGTTATGATTTCACGTTTGTAAGAGATGTTGTCAACATCCACCTTAATCATGGTTTGATTGGGTCAGGTACATTAAATAACGGCATATATGTTTTAAACCAACTCCAAATTTTCAATGTCCAGAACACACTAAAAAGAAAGTCTCCAGATTTAAATAAAGCTTTCTTATGGCATTGTAGACAGGGTCACATCAATGAGAGAAGGCTGACTAAGTTGCATAGAGAAGGATATTTGGACACGTTCGAATATCAAACTTATGACACTTGTCAATCTTGTCTCAAAGGAAAGATGACAAAGACTCCATTCACTGGACAAGGAGTAAGAGCGAGCGAGCTCTTAGGACTCATACACAGCGATGTATGTGGTCCAATGTCTACACATGCGAGAGGTGGTTATTCCTACTTCAATACTTTTACAGATGATTTCTCTAGGTATGGATATGTTTTCTTAATGAAGCATAAATCAGAGGCCTTTGAGAAATTCCTGGAATACAAGAGTGAAGCGGAAAACCAAACAGGCAAAAGTATTAAGACACTGAGATCTGATCGAGGTGGAGAATACTTAAGTGCCGAGTTCCTAGGTTACATAAAAGAGAAAGGAATTCTCTCTCAGCTTACTCCTCCATACACTCCACAGCACAATGGTGTATCGGAGAGACGGAATCGAACCCTATTAGATATGGTACGATCCATGATGGGTAATGCTGTGTTACCGCGATCTTTCTGGGGTTATGCGCTAGAATCAGCGGCATATCTTTTGAACCAGGTTCCAACCAAGACTGTGCCTACCACACCATATCAGATGTGGAGTGGGAAGAAACTCTGTCTAAAACATTTTAGAACATGGGGGTGTCCAGCTTTTGTAAAAAAGCAGCATGTGGACAAGCTCGAGGAACGTTCAGTACAGTGTAAGCTTGTGGGATATCCAAAGAACTCCAAGGGTTATTATTTCTATTACGCAGAGGAACAAAAGGTTTTTGTTTCTCGTCATGCCCACTTCTTAGAAACTGAATTTTTAGAAAATCAGAAGAGTGGGAGCGAAATAGAACTGGAAGAAATTCCAGAACCACAAGCTACTATTGAAAGTCTGGTAGAACCAGAAGTTCAAGAAGAACAAAACATTCCCGTACCCCTCCGCAGGAGTAGTAGGCCGTCTCATCCGCCTGAGAGATACCACGGTTTTCTCATAGACGGGGATAGAGAGGATTGCATCATAGATGATGATGAACCTACTGACTTCCAACAGGCCATCCAGAGCGGCGACTCGGTACGATGGTTAGATGCAATGCGGACCGAAATGGAGTCCATGTACACCAACAAAGTATGGACTTTGGACTTTGCTCCAGATGGGGTAAAACCCATAGGATGCAAATGGATCTTCATGAAAAAGATTGGTGTAGATGGACAGGTGGAAACCTATAAGGCTAGACTTGTTGCAAAGGGTTTTCGTCAAAGACCTGGTTTGGACTATGACGAAACTTTTTCTCCAGTGGCTATGCTCAAATCCATTCGGGTCCTTCTTGCTATTGCTGCCTTCCATGATTATGAAATCTGGCAGATGGACGTAAAGACGGCTTTTCTGAATGGAAATTTAGAAGAGAGCGTCTATATGGATCAGCCAGAGGGTTTCAATCAGAGTGGGAGCAGCGGGAAAGTATGCAAGCTGCTTAAGTCTATTTATGGACTAAAGCAGGCATCGCGGAGTTGGAACATCTGTTTTGATGAGACAGTCAAAGAATATGACTTTATCAAAATTCCAGATGAGCCGTGCATATATAGTAAAGTTGTAGCCAGAAGTGTCGTATTCCTCGTCTTGTACGTGGATGACATTCTATTGATAGGAAATGACATTCCTATGCTACAATCTGTCAAAGGATTCTTGTCACACAGGTTCTCCATGAAAGACCTGGGTGATGCCTCTTACATTCTGGGGATCCGAATCTATCGTGATAGATCCAAGAGGATGTTGGGACTTTCGCAGTCCAGGTATATCGACACTGTACTGAAAAGATTCAGTATGGAAGATTCTAAGCGCGGTAATCTACCGGCTTGTCACGGAATCACCCTCTCCAAAGAGATGTCTCCCAAGACTGATTTGGAAAGGGAACGCATGTCTATTATACCCTACGCTTCTGCGGTAGGATCTATAATGTATGCGATGTTGTGTACCAGACCAGATGTAGCTTACGCACTGGGCGTGGTAAGCCGGTATCAGTCAGACCCAGGGGAGATGCACTGGAAAGCAGTTAAGAACATTCTCAAGTACCTGAGGAGGACTAAGGAGATGTTCTTGGTTTACGGCGGAAAAGACCTCAGGTTGGAGGCCTTTGCTGATTCCGGCTTCCAGAGTGATAAGGACGATTCCAAGTCCATGTCGGGTTATGTCTTTACCCTCAATGGAGGGGCGGTGTGCTGGAAGAGCTCCAAGCAGGACACCTTTGCTGCCTCGACGATGGAAGCGGAGTATATAGCTGCTTGCGATGCCACAAAAGAAGCAGTCTGGATGAAGAAGTTCCTAACAGAACATCAGGTGGTTCCTACCATAGTTGATCCAATACCTCTGTATTGCGACAACAACGGAGCTATAGCTTTAGCGAAGGAACCAAGGTCCCATCAGAAGTCCAGACACATCTTGAGGCGGTATCACCTGATCAGGGAGATCATAGGTCGTCAGGAGATCGAGGTTCGGAGAGTTGCTTCAGAAGAGAACATTGCTGATCCATTCACGAAGGCCCTTCCTCAGATTCAGTTCGAGAGGCTACTCGAGATCATTGGTCTACGATATGCCAGTACATGGCCCTAGTGCAAGTGGGAGATTGTTAGTGTTTATGCCCTAGAAGGCCATTACTGTATCATACTAGTTTGTATATTACTTAATGGAAGCTTGGAATATTCACATGTATATAACAGTCTTGCTAAACATGGTAGTATGCTACTTAGTTTTTCTATCTTAATATGTGAGTGTACGTATTGATAGAGCTCTTAGGATCTTGCTTGTCTACCAGCGTTGTGATGGCAGTCAAACTAGTGGGGGCTGGGTAGTCTACAAGCACATCCTTATTCAGGTCCGTGGTCGTTGGATTATCGAGACAGAGCATCGATACTCCGGAGTAGACTAGTGTGTACGCTTCTCATCCCAGTTGGGGAGATGGTCTGTCCCACAGCCGTCAGTACGTCGTACTGGAGATAGTATACAGGTGCTCATTAGATTACGGGTACACCGGACAGGACTCGCAGAGAACTGTTGGTTGGTTTGATACCAGTCGTCAGTAAACAGTTCCCAAGTGACATGAGTACAGCGTAGTCCGCAGACTTGACACTGCTACTTCGCCTCGAGTGTGTCCCACTGTTCTTCGATTTCTACCCTACCACGGCTCAAAGGAGTCGTGCAAACAGGTAGCAGTTGGGTGCAGTCCCGAGCACTTGGAGGCAGTGGCGGTTAGACAGGATTCGTCCCTCCCGGTATTGGGAGTAGATATCGTGCTGTGTCAGAGAGCCATTACGCAAAGTCCCTGGCCAGGGCAAGCGAGATTTGCTGGTAGGTTCCAGTAGTTTCTCAGGGTGTAATGGGCTTCCCTCCGACACGACTTATACCGCTATTAGGGGACTGACGCTTGCCGCCCCCCTAGGCCCGATATGCGATAGTTTTGGACGAACGGACCGGACTGTCTGGAGATTGTCACATCAGACTCAGTAGGAGTTCAGATAGGTTTCCTCATCGGCCTTCTTATCGACAACTACCTGGGGACCGTTACGTACAGCTAGTGCCGCTTGCGGTCTGTGGTTAAACCCACTGCCAGCGTAGTAGTCGAGTCTCTAGAGTCCCACACAGAGAGTTTCCTACTCCAGGCGAAACGATATAGAGGTCGTATGGTTTTACGACATGGGTTCGGACACATACGTGCGTTTACGCGCGTACGACTTTCGGACAGTTTTTACCAGTCGGCTTTGGTTTAAGCCAGTTACTGGTATCCGGTTATTGGATTTTTACAGTCTAAAGCTTTTCCGTATTTTTGCGGATTGGAGGGGCGTTCTCGTAATTGTACGAGAAGCTTCTAGAAGATGGTGACTAAGGAGGGTTATGTGTCATTTGCATTAAATGAGTTTAGTGAGTCATGAGGGTGATTCATGCATATCATTAATGCATGATAAATGCTTAATGAGTCATGCTAATGAATCACCATTAGATATTTGTGAAGCATGCTTATTCATCACTTATTTTCTTTTGTTGAAAAATTAGAATGCTTCATTTATATTATGATAACTTACTATTCTCATTTCATTATTATTATCATCTTCTCTCTCCTCAAGCTCTCATCTTCAAACCCTAATCCTTACACCTCATGAGTTGAGATCAAAGGATTAGTTAGACTAAACAATCCATAACCATCACTCTATTTCATCCTAGCTTCTTTGATTAGCAATCCAAGAAGGTTAGTTGCCTCAAGTTTAGAGGTTTAGCTTGGAGTTTTGCTCTCGGGTGGATCGTCTACTACCTAGAGAAGGCCGAGGAGAACAAGGAGATCGTAAAGACGAAGGAGTTGGTTCATTAGGTATAATCCCTAAACACAGTAGTTTAGAAACACTTCGTGTTTGGTTATTTATAGTTTAGCTTCGATTCAAGCGGTTAGTCGATGTTCGTTCACTAAACAAGTTCGTTTTTAAAAATTCCGCCTCCCTACAAGTATTGGGGTGTACTACATCGACTTACACTCTCAGTCTACATCCCCTTAGTAATCTCTCCTAGCAAGTAAGATCACTAAGGTATCTCATGGAGGTTCGAGCTTTGATCATATACCCCTCGGGTGGATCCATTTTTGACGCAAAGGAGACCGGCAACCGAACTCTTCCAAAACCTAGAAGAATCTAAAGAAAGGAGATCAAGAACAAGGAGCTTGAACAAAGGAGCAAGGAGCAACTTGAAGACCCGAAGGACTAGGAACGAGGGTATAACTCCTTTACATAGTAGTTAACTCTATCTCTTAGTTTAGTTTTGTTAGATGAGGCTTAATAAAGAACCTAAAGTGGGAAAAAGTTCATGATGCTAAGCAAAAACTAATTTCTTTTGAAGTGAGAAAACCGTTTTTAAAGTATTCCGCCTCCTCGCGACCCGTGGGGTATGCATCATGGACTTACAGGGTCTAAGGTCTCGTACATTTTAATATCATCAACTCACATTTTATCGTATGTATGAATACATGTCGCCCAACGATCCACTATAATATCATATCATATATCGTATCACGACTCAATCACATATCAAAATCTTACGGCATCATGCCCGATCATATTGACTCATCTCCACATATCATATGCAATTCTCATCACCCGTGTATATGTATATATATATATACACACCACACACAAACACACACAGACACACACACACACACACACACACACGTATACACACAAACTCAAGTGTGCATGTGTGCGCGTGTATGGGTGCAACAATATAACTAACGGATCTCGACTATAGAAAGTGGACTAAGAATAAGCATCTCCTACAAGTATACCTATTCTAACCTAGAGTCTCCTAAAGCCCTACTTTCTAAGTATCTGCATCTCAAAATAACACATATGTATATATATAATATACGCATCCTACCCTACGAAATTGCGGGGGTGCTATACGCCATCCACCCGACTTCCCCCGTAGATATACATCTACTCACCTTGATCCTCGCTTGCCGAAGTCAATGATGCCACACTCTCCCTTGTCGTCCTGAAGTCCACGCAGAGGTACCTACATACCACAACATACCTTATCGCATCAAATATCCGATTCGAAAACCGGCACGACACGCGAGGTGCCTATAGGTTAGAACCTATAGCCTACGCATGCGAAAACAATCCTAAAACCCTCGTCGTTGACGTACATACGTCCAACGATCAAATCCACAATTCAAATACCAAAACCAAGTTTTTGAAATCGAAAAACATAGTTAAAATCAACACTAAATGCTCCCGGATTTTTGGTCAAGTAAATTGGGGCTAAACAAACAGTACATGGGGCTATACTATAAGGTATGTGATCTACTGGCAAAGACACAACACCACCCCAACAAAAAGACCAGGCGAGAATGCCAAAATCCCCGGTCTCGCCGGCCCCCATGAAAAATCTTGGTCTCGTCTTCTTGTGGCAGTCTTCTAGTGGTCCTACTAGGTCTATGAAGTTCTTTGTTTTTCCTATAATCATCCCAGGTTGCTCCAGATTCCCTGTAGTCCAACCAAACTCCACAAAACCGACATTAGACGATCTAAACTCAAGTTTTATGGTCTAGTCTCTGGTTTGGTCCAAGTTTTGACACTAGAGGGATTTAAGGTCACTACTAAACCTCAATAACACCTTTCCAATTCATAAAATCACCTAGACCTCAACTTGGAAATTTCTAACGTCGCTAAACCTTATTTATTCATCTCTAAACTACTATAGGATATGAGGAAAACAAAATTCTAAACTAATGGTGTAGGATTATACCTCATTTGGCAACTCAATAAATTTCTTGAGTTGCTCAAAGTCTTCAAAATCTTGACTTGATATCACCATGGTCTTTATAATGGGGTTGATCATAATTTTTGTGAAGGGATACAATGGTTTTGGCTTGGTTTTGGGAGGTGGTGCATGTTGGAAGAGGAGGTGGAGAATGAGGAAGGAGGAGAAGAATAATTAAGGAGAGGAATTAGGTGAAGAAGAAATGAACCATGGAAAAGTGTAGAAGGTTCTCTCTCTCTCTCTCACCTCAACCATGCCTCCATGTCCCCATTTTGACTCCTCTCATATTTTATTTTCTTTTTTCTATTTCTAATTAAATCAAAACCAAAACCAATAAATGCAAATAAGGAATTTAAAACCATGTTTCATAAAATGTAACAAATCTTTGCAACATGTCATGTTGCATGCCATGCACATAAACATGGTTAATGCATAATTAGTAAATATTAATCAAGTTTAGCATTAAATATGTATATAATTAATTTTATATGATTTTATAAATTTTCCAAATCAACTTAACACCTTAAAAATTAATAATTATATCAATTTTCCAAATTATTGGTATATAGCTATAATATATTATTAAAACTAATCTCCATACATTAAAATATTCATAATATTTATTATTTTAATAATTTAAATTCCCCAAAATAATATTTTATTTTCCGAAATGTTACAATATCCCCTCCTAAATAAATTCGGTCCCCGAATTTAAATTTAAACCCCCAAATACTTAAAACATTTCAGTCAATAACTCAAATCAACGGGGCTCCGAGTATCATGAATACATAAAACATATCCTAGCGCAATGCATGCGCAATGAAAACAAGTGTAAAACTCAAAATCAAAACCCCGTCAAGCATCACGCAATCTTCGGAGTTATGGCGAAAGTATAAATGTCAAAATCCAATACGAAAACTAACATGATACAATCAAAACTATAACATGTATATAGTACGCATCATGGGGAAATCATTAAGACAACTGGAATAAAGTGCATGCAAAAATCCCTTTTCAAATTGTCGTGCGATGTGCGTATCACGGCATAAGTGGCGGACGTTTATTATAAGGAAAATATCTACATACATATCCTTTGTTTAACATATACATCCCGCCTTTTGAAAATGAATTTAGAATGGTTTTCATAAAGTTTCGTGTCATCATGGACACAAGGGAAAATATCGAGACTATAGCTCCTTTTTGAAAATCTCTTCGGTAAATATCAATGCATGCAAAAATACTCAGGTACTGTCCTCAGACCAGTCCTGCTCAGTTACTAAACCATATAGTAGATATCGCAAAAACATGATGCTCAAAATGAAATCAATCTCAAATATAGCATACAAAAATACCACGTGCATCTGGTGTGCATGGAAATCGAAACCAAATACAGGTGCCACGAATGTGCACAGAAACAAAACTGAGAGTAACGCGCGTGCAAAAAACTCTGTCAAGTGCAACGGGTGTGCATGACAACAATATCAGGTGCATCTGATATGCACTAAGAATATAGATTTAGTGCATCTGGTGTGCACAAAATCGCATCAAGTGCGCCTTGTGTCCGCAGGAATTCCAAAACGAGTGCACAAGGTGCACGAAAACAAATATCGAATATCAGAGTCAAAATCGACGATATACGATATACACCAAATCAAATCAAGTATACCGTGGCATATACACTCATAAACCTGTGCATCTGCATGCACGAAACCATATCAAGTACTGAAATCTTGTGTAAACTACGCCGAAAGCATAAATCAAATCATATGCCACTATATGTATGAAATCAAAACCAAACATCTCGGAAAGAACAAAAATCAAACTGTCATGACCCGAAAAGTACGGAACATGTCCGGCACTTAAATTACGAAACGTCTCGAGGCGTACATAATCTAAGCCAAAACCCAAAAATCAAAACCAAAGAAACAGTAAGGTGAAGGAAAATCCAATTGAAAGCAAGTAGTTTTAATCAACATAGGCCGAAATATGTATTTTTAAAATCTCAAGTATTTTCTGAAAATTTCGGCAAAGTCTCCTCTGTAAATACTGGCCCCAAACGGGATACAACAAGAATAGTATACTAAATGAATAAAAAGGCATCCCCAAGTGGGAGCTAGCTCTTCGTCAATCGACGGTCACAACCACGCAAGCAATATAATATACAACGCCAAGGGTGAGGATCAAAACTCAAAAGAAAACCCAAATCAGCATGAAAACCTTAATAATACAACGCACGACTCTAAGGTCGAAAAATATCAAGTCTGTTCTTCTTTTTAGGTCCACGTTACCCACCCCGGTTCTTTCGGGGAGGCGGAATAGGTAAAAATCAAAATTTTCTTACAAGGTGACATGGACCATCCATGATGGATCTTTGCTAAACAAAAACTAACACAAAAAACTACAAGTTCTAGCTACTATGTAGAATGGTTATACCTAGATCTTGAACTCCTTCCCTTCTTCTTGTGTTTCTCTTTCTTGCTTGCTCCTTGTAGTGGTTTGAACGGCTCCTCCTCGTTGTCTTCTCTTTGCCGAAGATAGATCCACCCGAGGGCCTCGAACTTGAGCTCCTGCCTCAACCGAGAGGTAACTAGAGTGCTAGGTTTGCTAGACAAAGAACCCTAGAAGGAGTAGAGAGATGCTTTGATGGTTTAGTCTCAAAGCTTATGATTTCTAACACATGGAACACTTAAGCTTTGAGAGGAAGAGGGAGAGCTCCAAACATGAGAGAGAAAGAGCAAGAGAGAATGTGAGAATAATAGCAACCATTATCTCATATGAGAGAATTATGAATTAAAAATAATAATTAAAGAAATTGTGATGGTTCATTTGGAATGAACATTATCAAATCAAATTAAATGAATTTTGCAAGAATCAAAGAGCATCTTTCATGTGAAATGATGATGGTCAATATGTCAACATAGGTCAACAAGTCAACCAAAGTCAAATGGTCAATAACCCTAACCATGACACAATTATCCTTAATTAATATCATTAATCATATTTCTCATTTTCATTAGGATTTGGAAAAAGCCAACAGTCAACAACCCTAATGAGAATCCTCTGCCTCTGCCTCTGTCAACGGTGCATACACACCCGCATCAGTGTTCCGAGGAACACGAATACAATGAGACAAAACCAATCCCAAAACAAATACTAGGATCTGGCTTAAACCAAAGCCCGCTAGTAATAACTGTCCGGACAACAAACATACACAAGTGCACGGATGTGAACGAACCCCGTCGCAAAACCATGTGACCTCTACTATGTTTTGACCAAAGGCGAATAACCCTATGTGTGGGACTCTAAAGGCTCTACACTACGCTGGCAGTGGGTTTAACCATAGTCCGCAAGCGGTATTAGATGTACGTAACGGTCCTCATGTAGAAGCCGACAAGAAGACCGATGAGGTGAACCCATCCGAACTCCTACTGAGCCTGAATGTGACAATCTCCGTACAGTCCGGTCTGTTCGTCTAAGAGAAACGCATGGAGGGCCTAGGGGGAGGTAAACGTCAGTCCTCTAATAGCGGTACAAGTTATGTCAGAGTGTAGCCCAGAACACCCTGAGAAACTGTTGGTAACACAACCAGAAAATCTCGCTTGCCCTGGCCAGGGACGACTATATGTAATGGCTCTCCTAGACACAGCGCGATATCAACTCCCAATACAGGGAGAGACGAATCCTGTATAACCGTCACTGCCTCCAAGTGCTTCGGGACTGCACCCAACTACTACCTGTTTGCACGACTCGATAGAGCCGTAGTAGGGTAGTAATCTAAGAACAATGGGAACACACTTGAGGCGAAGTGACAGTGTCAAGTCAACGGACTAAGCTGTACTCATGTCGTCTGGGAACTGTTAACTGACAATAGGTATAATACCAACCAAAAGTTCCCGACGAGTCCTGTCCAGTGTGCTCGTAACCTAACGAGCACCTGCATACTATCTCCAGTACGACGTACTGATGGCTGTAGGACAGACTATCTCCCCTGCTGGGACAAGAAGCGTATGCACCAGTCTACTCTGGAGTATCGATGCCCTGTCTCGATAATCCTACGAATAGTGATCAAAATAAGGATGTTCTTATAGACTACCCAGCCCCCACTAGTGTGATTGCCATCACAACGCCGGTAGTCAAGCAAAGATCCTAAGGGCTCCATCAATATGTATTAGCGATATGTTAAAAGAAACAAATACACATATTAAGATAGAAACAAACCATGTAGCATACTACTATATCGAGCAAGACTGTCGTAAACCCGTATATATATCCCAAGACTCTAAAATGTATTATAAAAACTAGTACTATACAATAATGGCCTCTAGGGCATACATATCCAACAATCTCCCACTTGCACTAAAGGCCAGTAATTGGTGTACCGCATACCCAACGTCTGCACTAAGGCCAGCTGCTGGCGTACCGCATACCCAATAGCTCAAAATGTCGCTCGAACTGTGTTTGAGGGAGGGCCTTTGTGAATGGATCCGCCGTGTTGTCTTTTGTGTCCACTCTCCGTACCTCGATCTCCTGGCCATCAATGATCTTCCCGATCAGGTGATACAGCTTTAAGATGTGTCTGGACTTCTGATGGGACCTTGGTTCCTTCGCTAAAGCTATAGCCGCATTGTTTTTGCAATATAAAGGTATTGGGTCAACAATGGACGGAACCACCTAAAGTTCACTAATGAACTTCTTCATCTAGACCGCCTCTTTTGCGGCATCGCTTGCAGCAATGTATTCAGCCTCCATCGTCGAGTCTGCGACGGTATCCTGTTTGGAACTCCTCCAACACACCGCCCCTCCGTTGAGGGTAAACACAAAACCCGAGACAGACTTGCTGTCATCCTTGTCACTCTGGAAGCTTGAATCGGTAAAGGACTCGACCCTGAGGTCTCCATTACCGTAAACCAGGAACATCTTCTTAGTCCTTCTCAGGTACTTGAGAATGTTCTTCTCTGCCGTCCAGTGGTTCTCACCCGGGTCTGACTGATACCGGCTTACCATGCTCAGCGCGTAAGCTACATCTTGTCTTGTACATAGCATCTCATACATTATAGATCCTACCGCCGAAGCGCAGGGTATAGTGCTCATGCGAACCCTCTCCTCGTCAGTCTTAGGAGACATCTTCTTGGAGAGGGTGATTCCGTGGAATGCGGGTATATTACCGCGCTTGGAATCTTCCATACTAAATCTCTTTAGTACGGTCTCTATGTACCTGGACTGTGAAAGTCCCAGTAATCTTTTGGATCTATCTCTGTAGATCTTGTTCCCAAGAATGTACGAGGCATCACCCAGGTCCTTCATGGAGAACCGTTGTGACATGAATAGCTTGACCAATTGTAGCATAGGAATGCCATTTCCTATCAAAAGAATGTCTTCCACATACAAGACTAGGAATACGACAGTTCGTCCTACAATCTTCTTATAAATACAAGGCTCATGCTCGTTCTTGATGAAATCAAATTCCTTGATTGCTTCATCAAAACAGATGTTCCAGCTCCGTGATGCCTGTTTTAATCCATAAATGGATTTAAGCAACTTGCACACCTTTCCGCTGCTCCCACTTGCTACGAAACCTTTTGGCTGATCCATGTAAACGCACTCTTCCAAACAGCAGTTTAGAAAAGCCGTTTTTACGTCCATATGCCAGATTTCATAGTCATGGAAGGCAGCAATGGCAAGGAGGATCCGAATGGATTTGAGCATAGCCACTGGAGAAAAAGTTTCGTCATAGTCCACACCAGGTCTTTGACGAAAACCTTTTGCAACGAGTCTAGCCTTATAGGTTTCCACCTGCCCATCTACACGAAGTTTTCTTTTGTAGATCCATTTGCATCCAACGGGTTTTACCCCAGGTGGAGCAATATCCAAGGTCTACACTTTATTGGTGTACATAGACTCCATTTCGGATTGCATAGCATCCAGCCACTTATCAGAGTCCCTACAGATAATGGCCTGCCTGAAACAGGTAGGGTCATCTTCTTCCAAGATGCAATCCTCTCGATCCCCGTCTATGAGAAAACCGTAGTATCTCTCGGGCGGATAAGAAATCCTACCAGATCTGCGGAGTGGCTGAGGTTCGTCTGGGTCTATTGAATTTTCTGGTTCTGCTAAATCCTCAGTTTGAGTTTGTGGAACAGATATTTCATCCAGTTCTACCGTGCTCCCACTTATTTCTTTTGCAAGAAATTGCCACTCTAAAAAGGTGGCGCGACGAGCAATGAACACCTTCTGTTCCTCAGTGTGGTAGAACAGATATCCCAGAGAATTTCTAGGATATCCCACAAACTTGCACAAAACTGATCGTGCTTTAAGCTTGTCCGGATTTTGTACCTTCACATAGGCCGGACAACCACATATCTTAATACGTTCAAGATACGGTCTTTTACCGCTCCATATTTCATATGGAGTCTTAGGCACAGATTTATACGGAACCTGATTCAGTAAGTATGCTGCTGTTACTAGCGCAAGTCTCCAGAATGAAAGAGGTAACTCAGCATTACTCATCATAGAGCGAACCATATCCAATAGGGTATGAATCCTCCTCTCCGATACACCGTTCTGCTGTGGTGTATAAGGAGGAGTAAGCTAAGAGAGAATACCATTCTCTTTTAATTAATCTAGGAATTCCGTGCTTAAGTACTCCCCTCCCCTATCCGATCGAAGGATCTTGATACTTTTGCTAGTCTTGTTCTCTACTTCGTTTCTGAATTCCTTGAATTTCTCAAAAGATTCAGATTTGTGTTTCATCAGATACACATATCCGGACCTAGAGAGATCGTCAGTGAATGTGATGAAGTACGAGAACCCACCCCTTGCATGTATAGACATTGGACCATATACATCACTGTGTATGAGTCCCAAGAGCTCTGCTGCCCTTTCTCCATGTCCGGTGAACGGAGATTTGGTCATCTTTCCTTTGAGACAAGACTGACAAGTTTCATAAGATGAAAAGTCGAACGTATTCAAGAGTCCATCTTTATGCAACTTACTTATTCTTTTCTCTCCGATATGACCAAGTCTATAATGCCACAAGTAGGATTCGTTCGTATCTGAACTCTTTCTCTTGCGTGTGTTTTGTACATTAAGAACTGTATTCTGATTTAGAACGTAGATACCGTTACACAGTGTACCTTTTGCAACCAGTACCTTATTAAGGTAGATGCTCATGATATTTCTATCAAGAACAAAGTTATATCCATCTTTATTGAGTAAAGAAACTGATATGATGTTGCAAACCATGGAAGGTACATAGTAGCAATCGTTCAAAATCATAGTATTGCCATTTGGCTACACATGGTGATATTCACCGACGGCTGCAGCATTAACTTGTGCTCCGTTCGCTACTCTGAGCGACATATCACCAGGTGCAACTTTCCTACTTTTTCTCAATCCCTGCAATAAATTACAGATATGAGATCCTGATCCGGTATCAAGTACCCAGGAGGTAGGGCTGACCGTAAAGCAGTTCTCAATTACAAGAACACCTGAAGTAGATGCAAAACTATGCTTCTTCTTCAACTGGGTATCCTTGAAATCCATACAATCCTCTTTCCCTTGCTCATACTTATGACTGTTGTCGTAAGTTAGAGCCAAACCAACATTCCCCAGCCCCGAATAAGAATTCAGATCGGTCAAGCGATATAATTTATTATCTTGATTAGGGCGTGAAATGGTTGCTACCTGGAGAGAGAGAAAAGAAACATTTAGCGTGCGCTCTTGCAAGATTAGATTGGTTAATTAATTTATCTAATCAGGATGGCTCCCACTGTTTCCTCAAATTCTTCTTCAAACCCAAAAAGAAGAACTAGTCAGGATTAATCGCACGTCACAATACGTGCAAAACCTTTCAGCCAGGCTAGTGTTGGTACTTCGAGGGAGGTTTTCCAATGCTTTCGCGAAGTTCCTTAATTAAATAACCTCTTTTTCCTGGAGGCGTAGCCCCGCTAACACCGTTCTAGACACCTACTTGGTTTATTGCATTGATTGTTAAGTGAAATAATCTCCCGAGAGTAATCCAACACATCAGTGGGATCGGGATCCAACTATCATTGTGCGATGACCTAGATGGAATCCACTCTAGTCACCACACTCCAGAAGGTATGCTAAATCTGCAAGTTTCAGTTTCTTTAGAAACCCCCGATATGGATTTTTTCGCCTAACGGTTTATGACCTTGACAATGCCAACATATCATGAACCGCTAGTCAAGTACGGCCAATCATTATCTTGATTAACTTAGACCCACCCGCATATCTCTTGACAATGCCAACATAGCTATGTGACTGTCCTAAATAATCTGAAAAATAAAGCTGCAAACAAGCAATACTTAGCTACCGATCATTACACCTTGACAATGCCAAAATACGTAGCTCGAATACTAAGTAGTACTTGTAGGAAATGACGGAGGGCTACGGCTGGGTTTTTGGCGAAAAACCCGTTAACGTAATGAACTTGATATCGTTGAAGGAACCTACTAACCCATTTTAAAAATATAGTGGCGAAAACTTTTGCTAAAGAGGTCACTCCCTGTGAAGGGATCTCGGCTCTTTCCTCGTCGAATGAGGTGCAGGATACTCCAAACTGAATACCTCGATGCAAAGCAAGAATAATCGACTATAGTGAAGTTATTACCCTGACGCAAACTTTTGTCCAAGGTGTCACTCCCGATGAAGGGATCTTGGCCCTTGCCTCGTCGAATGAGGTGCTGGGCATTCATAACCGAATACCTCTGTCCAAAACAAAAGAGAACGTCCTTACAATAACAACTTTTTGAAAATTGTTCCAACAACATCTTTTAGGTTTGTTTTTCTTTGCATTAATATAATGCGTCCCATCAATTAATCCTACCATTGCAAAAAACAACGAAAATATGGCGTACGCTTATGCCATCCGTATTCGCCACGGGGCCCCGTCATCACCCGTTAGGTTACTTAACTAACGACAGAGCGGGGGCTGGACTAGCGCGGATGAAAAATATAAGTAACGCCTCCTAGATATCATATATAGATATATACATTCGTCAGATGCAATGATATCCATTCCTGATCACAGATGAACACATTGGATATGCTAAGAATCCGCGTTTCGTTCGAGCCTGCAACGAAAGACGGATTACACGGTCGCGATGAATAGCCAAACCCCACCGTAGACTCCTACGGGTGCGGCAAACTACCCGGCAAATACCCGAAGTGAAGCAACCTCCCTCAACAACGTGAGTAGGCCACTCGGCACTTCAAAGTACCCGGTAGTTTGTGAACCCCACCTTGGGTCTCTCCTATGGAAAAATAGTAAAAGAAATAATATACAATGGCGGCTACAACCTCATCCCGGATGTGCGGCCATAAAAATAATATTACATCAATTTACATATTACATCAAATGAAAGATAAAGAAAATCTCATCTCACAAAACCCCGGCTATTCATCCGCGACAATCCAACAAGTTCATATACACAAACCAACAACATTACAGATCACAGATATGCACAACCCCCACTCATCGACGTATAGCGATTAGTCGACGTTCAGTGCATATATCACATCACAGATATAACCAAATAGCTAAAGTACATAGAACTTCGATCAAAAATACCAATTTGAAACTACCCCAAACATAACATTGTCCTCTGGATAACCTGGGCAGAAAAAAAATATCTCAAAAATCCCAAAACATCATACTGAAGAAACTGCAACAAACCCGAGTCGCGGTCGAGTCAACTCGGCCGCGGATCCACGGCGAAACGCGTGGTTTCGCCGCGGTTCCGCGGTGCGTTGACCGAGTCGTAGGCTCATTTTTGCTGTATGTTCCTAAAAAAACCTGCACCGAATTTAAAGGCATGTGGAATAATTTTTAGAGCAGTTTTAAAAATCGGCAAAAAGTATGGTTTTTGACATGTTTCGCGATTATTTCTCGGATCGAAGTTCTAAACACTTTGCTAACAGTTAGTTATTGATTAGCTAGGCTCTGATATCACTGTTAGGTCCACGTTACCCACCCTGTTCTTTCGGGGAGGCAGAATAGGTAAAAATCAAAATTTCCTTACAAGGTGACAAGGACCATCCATGATGGATCTTTGCTAAACAAAAACTAACACAAAAAACTACAAGTTCTAGCTACTATGTAGAATGGTTATACCTAGATCTTGAACTCCTTCCCTTCTTGTTGTGATTCTCCTTCTTGCTTGCTCCTTGTACTGGTTTGAACGGCTCCTCCTTATCGTCTTCTCTTTGCCGAAGATAGATCCACCCGAGGGCCTCGAACTCGAGCTCCTACCTCAACCGAGAGGTAACTAGAGTGATAGGTTTTCTAGACAAAGAACCTAGAAGGAGTAGAGAGATGCTTTGATGGTTTAGTCTCAAAGCTTATGATTTCCAACACATGGAACACTTAAGCTTTGAGAGGAAGAGGGAGAGCTCCAAACATGAGAGAGAAAGAGCAAGAGAGAATGAGAGAATAATAGCAACCATTCTCTCATATGAGAGAATTATGAATTAAAAATATAATTAAAGAAATTGTGATGGTTCATTTGGAATGACCATTATCATTTCACATTAAATGAATTTTGGAAGAATCAAATAGCATCTTTCATGTGAAATGATGATGGTCAATATGTCAACATAGGTCAATAAGTCAACCAAAATCAAATGGTCAACAACCCTAACCATGACACAATTATCTTTAATTAATATCATTAATCATATTTCTCATTTTCATTAGGGTTTGGGAAAAAGCCAACGGTTAACAACCCTAATGAGAATCCTCTGCCTTTGTCAACTGTGCATACACACCTGCATCCGTGTTCCGAGGAACACGAATACAATGAGACAAAACCAATCCCAAAACAAATACTAGGATCTGGCTTAATCCAAAGCCCGCTAGTAATAACTGTCCGGACAACAAACGTGCACAAGTGCGCGGATGTGAACGAACCCCGTCGCAAAACCATGCGACCTCTACTCTGTTTTGCCCAAAGGCGAATAACCCTCTGTGTGAGACTCTAAAGGCTCGACACTAAGCTGGAAGTGGGTTTAACCACATGCCGCAAGCAGTACTAGCTGTACGTAACGGTCCCCAGGTAGATGACGACAAGAAGACCGATGAGGTGAACCCATCAGAACTCCTACTGAGCCAAAATGTGACAATCTCCGTACAGTCCGGTCTGTTCGTCTAAGAGTATCGCATGGCGGGCCTAGGGGGCGGTAAACGTCAGTCCCCTAATAGCGGTACAAGTCGTGTCAGAGTGTAGCCCAGAACACCCTGAGAAACTGCAGGTAACACTACCAGCAAATCTCGCTTGCCCTGGCCAGGGACGACTATGTGTAATGGCTCTCCTAGACACAGCGCGATATCAACTCCAATTACCGGGAAAGACGAATCCTGTCTAACCGTCACTGCCTCCAAGTGCTTCGGGACTGCACCCAACTACTACCTGTTTGCACGACTCGATAGAGCCATGGTAGGGTAGTAATCTAAGAACAGTGGGAACACACTTGAAGAGAAGTGACAGTGTCAAGTCAACGGACTAAGCTGTACTCATGTCACCTGGGAACTGTTAACTGACGATAGGTATAATACCAACCAACAGTTCCCGACGAGTCATGTCCAGTATACTCGTAACCTAACAAGCACCTGCATACTATCTCCGGTACGACGTACTGATGGCTGTGGGATAGACCATCTCCCCTGCTGGGACAAGAAGCGTATTCACCAGTCTACTCTGGAGTATCGATGCCCTGTCTCGATAATCCTACGACTAGGGACCAAAATAAGGATGTGCTTATAGACTACCCAGCCCCCACTAGTTTGATCGCCATCACAACGCCGGTAGTCAAGCAAAGATCCTAAAGGCTCCATCAATATGTATTAGCGATATGTTAAAAGAAACACATACACATATTAAGATAGAAACAAACCAAGTAGCATACTACTATATCGAGCAAGACTGTCGTAAACCCGTATATATATCCCAAGCCTCCAAAATGTATTATACAAACTTGTACTATACAATAATGGCCTTTAGGGCATACATATCCAACACATCTAACTCTATCAAATATACAATCTGGTTGATGGAGTTTCTAGATACAACAAACATAATAAATAAATAATGGTGGTCCTGATGCAAAGAACCCACCTACCAAAGCAATCACCCGGAACGAACAGTGTGCCAGCAAAGCCGCAACGAAACTTGTACGGCAAAACCTGCAAGGAACTGTGGCACAATGGGGGTGAGTTGCCAACTAGTGAGTAGAAAACATCTACGAGTAGAAATCGCATGCATAACGCTATCCTCTGTCATATCAGGTAATATCCTCAATAAAAATCCTGGTCCAGCTATGTATAGTGTAATACTACAGGCTCGTGTCAGTGCTTCAGATAGCAACATATCAGATATATGATGTATGAATGCATTACGAATGGAAACAGAATATATCATGAATGAAACAACTGTTTTCTTTAATCAATTAGATTTCTATATGTATGTCAATTATGTATCATCAATGAATGCAACAGAGAAATAAGTGTCAAGCATCGACACAAAACATAAGTCAATATCAAATCTCAATATCTCAAATCTCAAATCTCAAATATCAATATCTCAGGCATCCGTATCATCTGCGGGATCGGCCCGTGGGCTCCGGCAGAACGGATCTGGCTGTATCCATCTCTAGACTCTGGCCGGTATCCTCCGGATAACCGACGAGTCCAAATAATATCACCGGTAGGTAGTACTCCCCTGCCAGGCTGATCGAATACAACTCGAGCTTCTTGCCCCGGGGTACCATACCGGGCCTACCATGTACCCGAGACGGTTCATCCAACTCCTCGAATCGGGTTTCCAAATCCAACAGCAATCATGAAAAATCATGGTGGACGACTCATACATCACGAGAAAACCGCAATTTGCATTTTAAAATGATGATACTAAGCTTTTATTAAATTCTTGCGGTTTTCCCCCAAATCAAAAAATCTCATGTAAATCCGAAATCATCAAAATCATGATACCAATATACAGTGAATACCGGCATAAGCAATGAATATATGGATGCATCTGATATCATGCAATGAATGTAATAATTAAACTAGCATATGGAAACTATAACATGTAGCAACTATCAGTTAGCAAGCTATGTCACTGAAATAGTATTTTCTAAAGTGTACGTGACATGGCAATTACCGATGATGGTGTGTGTGAGACGGCTAGTAAGTGTATGTGGAACATACGCATCATCGGTAATAGTGCTGGTGTCCTGACGGCATGGTTCATAATTACTGAGTACACAATAAACATGCAATGAGACGATAACCACATGATAAATGGCAATGAATAGTAATTGCAACAATAATATGCGGAACATGAATGATAACATAACAATATGGAATCTACGTCCCTACACCCATGTTATACTGTTTGGCCGTTTTGAAATAGTACGAATAGTGATGTTTTGGAAATAAGGGCTACGGTGTTTTTAAGAAAAGGTAAGTCTTTTGAAATATCCGTAGTATCCCTTGACATGTTTTAAAAAAATCCTCACGATTCGTTAGTTTTGGAAATAGGTATGACTCGGGTCCAGTCTATCATTTACAAGTAAACTACAGGTCTAACTAACAACCAATCGGAAGGGGTATGGAAACTACCTAAATTTGAGTCGATATATATCTAACTATATAATAGTCGGTGATCCCGCCTCAATAGTATCCAGTATGATACACCATCTGATATGACATGCTCGAGTCAAGAGTGCGGATCTATCATCAATATATAGCTCGTACGGTAAATCCATCGTACGACTTCCAAAACTGGGTACGGGTCAATATCTCTTTTATCTTATTATTCATCGGGTATTCGCATCATCACATATCGTGAGTCGGGGGTACTGATCTAAGTCTAGTACACTACTAATGTCATCAACATGCATATAAATACGTGTGTTTGAAACACATCGCCTACCGATCCTCTATAATCATAAGTCCCATCTCATAATACGATCCAAATCATATCACCGATCTCGTGGCATCAAGCCCAAACTCATCGACTCATCTCCAAATATCATCCAATATCCTCATTACCCATGCATGTGTATATGAATGTATATATGCATAGTCCCATACCCATGCGTATATACATATAGACACATCCTCATATACACACCAGGAAATAAATGTATGCAAGTGTGTATGTGTGCGTGTATGCAAATCCCTACACTAGGGTTCGCGACTAAGAACCCGCTAAAGTCCTTCCTTTAATTTTAGCTAACCCTAAACCCATGATCCCCTAAGGCTTTTCTTTCTAAGGTCCATATCACACACTAGCGTACAATTATACCCCGATATCGCATCACATCAATTCTTACGACTTTGCGGGGGTGCTATACGCCATCCACCCGACTTCCCCCGTAGATATAATCTACTCACCTCATCTTCGCTCGCCGGTGCCGACGCCACCACGCGCTTGCTTGTCGTCTCGAAGTCTTCATGAGGGTACCTACATATCATAATGCACCGTATCGCATCAAAGTCCAACTCATGACCAAATCGACACACGAATCTCACATAAGTCAAAACATACGGTCTGCTCTCTCAAATCAACCCAAAACACTCGACATCGGCGTACAAACGCCGAGTGACCGAGAAAAACTCAAACGTACAAATCGTAGTTCCCAAAACTCAGTAATTATAATATAAAATAGGGTTTAAATCAACAAAACATTAAAATAAATCAAATTGATTTATTTCCGAAAACCTAGAAAGCACTAAATTTTCGTTTTAATTCGAAACATGATGTTTTTGTTAGTTGTATGTATGCCAAGAGGCCAGTATTGTACAGATGATGTATATTATATTAGATGCTTGGATATATATAGAGAGGACTTTCTTGCTCGACATGATAGTATGCTATCTGGTTGCTCTTTATCTTAACATATATACTTGTCTGTTTATACTGTCTTATAGTTACATGTTGGTAAAGCCCTTAGGATGTGTACTTGACTACCTGGACTATGATGCGGATCATACTAGTGGGGACATGGTAGTCCATAATTACATCCTTCAAGGTCCCTAGTCGTGGGTGTATCGAGACGGGGCATCGATATACCAGTGTAGACTAGCGTATAGGCTTCTCAACCCATAAGATGGGCGATGGATGATCCCATATCCATTGGTGTTTGATATCTGAGAGGGTATACAGGTGCTCAGTGGAGACAAGGTACACTGGACGGACTCGCCGAGAACTCCCAGATGGTATTATACCTTACGTCAGATGGCAGTTCTCTGGTGACACTTGTGCAGGTTAGTCTGTAGACCCGAGATCGTCATAAAGTCTTGTGTGATTCCCACTGTGCTTTGATTTCCACCTTACCATGTCCATGAGGGCATGCAAAACGGTGGTTTTTGGGTACAGTCCCGAGTCACATGGAGGCAATGAGCGATAGGAGGGGTTTCGTCTCTCCCGGTATTGGAGGTTGATGTTGCGCTATGCTCGATTGGCCGTAACAGGGAAGTCCCTGGCCAGGGCTGATTTAGAGATTTACTGGTAAGTGTTACCAGTAGTTTCTCGACCAGTTATGAGCCTCACATCGGCACGACTTATCGGTTTTGGGGTCTGACGTTTACCACCCCTAGACTTGATATGCGACATATCAGATGAGGAGACCGGACTGTACAGGAAGTGTTACAGGAAGACTTTTACAGGAGTTGGTGCGGGCTTGCTTGCTGATCTTCTGATCGCTCAATACCCGGGTAGCCGTTACGTCCAGCTAGTACCGCTGACGGCTTGTGGGTGCTTGATGTGATCATCACCTACTGACAGTGTATTGACGAGTCTTTAGAGTCCTACACAGAGGTTTTACTGGCTCCGGCAAAATGAAATAGGAGCGCATATGTGATATGTGCGAGACCGAGAATAATGCGTGTATGTGATACCGTATTCTATTCTCCCGACTTTTTGTATCGGTCGGTTATATATGATATAGCCGGGTTATCGAATCAAGTGTTGATTCGATAAGTCGATACATTGGATGTTAGTCGGTTATATGTGATATGACCGGATTATTAAGTCAAGTGTTGATTTAATAATTTATTGTACAATTGTATATTTGATATACTAGTTTACATTAACTAACACTTGTTCACTTTAGGTTTTTTCTCACATGTATACAACTTTAATATATATGTGATATATATTAAAATTGTGTTTTTCTTTTTGTATCATGGTTGATGATACACATGACTTGGGTGTATGAGACTTACACCATGCTATATATTATCTTGGGTTTTTATATTTTAAGTAATTACAAAATTAGTGGAGGATTAGCACAATGCATGAAGCTTATGGAAGCTTGTGGATGCATTGACTAAGTCCACTAAGTTTGTTTTTACCATGGATATTTTTTAACCCAACCATAAGTATTAGCCATGGTTATGTCTCTACAAGAGTTAGTATATGATACTCACTCACCATGGTTAGACCTGTCACTTGATCATTATCCTCACCTCTTTCTTTGGTTCATCTTCTGCTTCATTTGTTAAAAAGGAAAAAGCTTGCTAGGGTTTGATCCAAAGTGAGAAAGATTGTGAGAAATAAAATTCTAAAGAGAACCCACTTCCTATTTCTCCATCCTCTACTAGACTAGCACTTTATTTTAGGGTGTTAGCTTCACTAATTCTCAAGTTAGTGAAGTAGAAGCTTGAGTTGGCATCCCCTCGACGTAGATCATCTTCGGCCTCGAAGACTTCAAGCAAGGACGTGTCTTTCGCCTCGTGAAGCCATGCAAGGGTCCGGGAGAACCACGATCGCAGGGAAGGGACATCAACAAGGAGCTATAGAAGTGAAGGACCGATCTACAAAGGTTGTATTTCGTATTCACTTACTTGTAAATTTAGTTCACTTGCATATGAAACCCCAATTTTCTAGCAACGATCTTGTTTAGGGTTATTCGGCACGGCTAAAATTTTAAACGGGCATGTTTGATGCTTCCTTAACCCTTGTTAGAGTGCCTAGTAACCCTACAGTGGTATCAGAGCCTAACTAGAGCATTAGGCGATGTGTTAACGAAGTTAAAATTCTGAACGAACCCGAATATGTCAAAATGAACCCCTCTCTGTACATTTTTTAAAATCTGTGGTTTTTCAGAATTAAAAATGCTCAAAAAAATCAGCAGGGAATTCTAAGGGTTACCATGAGAAACGAGCCCCCAAATCCCCCACGTGGCTGCGGAACCGCGACACTCAGCCACATGTTGCGGCGGTTCCGCTGCAGGAAATTGGTTTTGGGGACGGTTCTTTATGTAGTAACATCCGTAGATATTCCTTATATTTTCTGGGTATTTTTTTTTCTGACTCAAGTGTTGAGTATTTTGGGGTTTATTTTGTAATCGTCGATTCGATCGGAGAATTTAATTTTGTTTTGTTATTCCGAATAATTTAGAAAGTATTAAAATGTTCGAACGGATATCATTAACTCAATTTTTCCCGGCACGAAAAACATTCAATTGTTGAATTTTTCTCGGGTTTAAATCTTTCGGAAAAACGTGAAGTAATGCGATGGACCCTCTAGAAGAAAACAAACCTTAACTCGATTATGTGACCGTCTTGAACTGCCTTTTGAACCTTAGGGTTTGAGGCAGTACGGCGTGTCACATGTGAGGCGTTGGCTTGACCCTTCTACGGCTGGACCGTTGCTACTGTGACGTATTCTGGAATTTTTGAACTCCGCTCAAGTGTTGAGCTATTTAGGAAATGTTGGGTATTTGATTATTCGATCGGAAAGTTTAATACTGTCTATTTATCTAGAATGTGATACAATATGTGGAATTCACACAGTTAGGCATGAAATGCGAAATATGTGATATTTCAGATTTACGATGTCTAAAGAGATTATGGATTCCAATTGTTGTAGTTTTACACTTTCTTTTCTGCGACCGTAATGGTAATATGTGATATCGCCGGTTTCGTTGCTATATGTCAACGACAATTGGGATGCGCATATTTACTTACGTTGATGACATGTGATGTTATGGGTTGCTGGATATGTTATATTGGATCGTCGCGTTCTGAATAGCCGGTTTTTTTTGTGAGGTGAGAGTTTTTATTTTCATTCATGTAAAATAAAATATATGTAATATTCTTTTATTGGGGCACTTCCGGGATGAGGTCGATGTCACCATTTGTATATTATTTACTTTTCCGCACTAGGATAGACCCAAGGAGGAGAGCACAAGTAACCGAGTTCTAGAGTCCAGTGGGAGACCAACTCGAGGAGTCGAGTCCGGGTCTCCTAACTCTAGAATTGGTAGGGTTGCTTGCCGCTCTCGTAAGGGTCTAGGGGTGTGGGTTTGGCTATTCATCGCGATCCTGGAATCCGTGTTTTATAGAGGCTCAAAATCAAACACGGACGTCCTAGTATATCTAATGTTTCATATGTTTCTTCTACTGTGATATCTGTGATGTGATCATTTGATGTGCTGTGATAAATACTGTATATAGTATATATGATATATTATATAGGCGTTACTTATGTTTTACACCCGCGCTAGCCCTGCCCCGCTCTGCCGTTAGTTACCTAACCTAATGGTGCACGAGGGGACATCGAGGCGAATGCGGATGGCATAAGTGTACGTCGTATTTATCTGTGATGTTTAGGTGACTTAAATGATGGGACTTCAATAATGTGATTAATGAAAGAAAAGAAACCTAAAAGATGTTGTAGAATCAAATTTTTCAAAAAGGGTAGCTACAGTTTTGCTTTGCATAGCGATATATATGATATATCCCGCACCTTATTCGATGAGGAAAGAGCCGAGATCCCTTCACCGGGAGTGACCTCTTTAGAAAAACTGGCAGATGCTACAACACTCGGTTTGTTTTTGATTGCTTTTGGAGTTTTGCTTTGCATAGTGATATATATGATGTTAGTGTATATGCCCTAGAGGCCATTACTGTATCATACTAGTTTGTATATTACTTAATGGAAGCTTGGGATATTCACCTTGTATAAACAATCTTGCTCAATATAGTAGTATGCTACTTGGTTTGTTTCTACTTCAATGTGTACTTGTGTTTATTTCAGTATATCACCTATACACATTATTGGAGCCCTTAGGATCTTTGCTTGATTACCAGCGTTGTGATGGCAGTCACACTAGTGGGGGCTGGGTAATCTATAAGCACATCCTTATGCAGGTCCCTAGTCGCAGGACTATCGAGACAGGGCATCGATACTCCGGAGTAGACTAGCGCATGCGCTTCTCATCCCAGAGTGGGAGACGGTCTGTCCCACAGCCGTCAGTACGTCATACTGGAGATAGTATGCGGGTGCTCGTTGGGTTATGAGTACACTGGACAGGACTCGTCGGGAACTGACCGGTTGGTATTATACCTATCGTCAGTTATCAGTTCCCAGGTGACATGAGTATAGCTTAGTCCGCTGACTTGACACTGTCACTTAGTCTCGAGTGTGTTCCCACTGTACTTTGATTACTACCCTACCACGGCTCAAAGGAGTCGTGCAAACAGGTGGTAGTTGGGTGCAGTCCCGAAGCACTTGGAGGCAGTGACGGTTAGACAGGATTCGTCTCTCCCGGTATTGGGGGTTGACATCGCGCTGTGTCTAGGAGAGCCATTACACGAGTAGTCCCTGGCCAGGGCAATCGAGATATACTGGTAGGCTTCCAGTGTTATCTCAGGGTGTTTTGGGCTTCACTCCGACGCGACTTGTACCGCTATTAGGGGACTGACGTTTACCGCCCCCCTAGGCCCGCCATGCGATGTATCAGACGAACAGACCGGACTGTACGGAGATTGTCACATTCAGGCTCAGTAGGAGTTCAGATGGGTTTCACCTCGTCAGTCTTCTTGTCGGCTTCTACCTGGGGACCGTTACGCACAGCTAGTGCCGCTTGCGGTCTGTGGTTAAACCCACTGCCAGCGTGGTGTCGAGTCTTTAGAGTCCCACACAGAAAGCTATTCGCCTTTAGGCAAAAGAGTAGAGGTCGCATGGTTTTGCGGCAGGTCGCATGGTTTTGCGACAGGGTTCGGTTACATCCGTGCACTTGTGCACGTACAGTGTCCGGACAGTAAACACTAGCGGGCTTTGGTTTAAGCCAGATCCTAGTGTATGTATTGGGATTGGATTTATCCAGTTTGTATTCGTGTTCCTCGGAACGCGGATGCGGGTGTGTATGCACAGTTGACGGAGAGACAGAGGCAGAGCATACTCATTAGGGTTGTTGACCGTTGACTATTGACTTTTTGCTCAACCCTAATGAGAATATGATATGTGATTAACAATTATATTAATTAAGTATTATGGTGACATGGTTGTTGACTTGTTGACTTTGTGGACTTGTAGACTTGTTGACTTTGTTGACCGGTTGACTAGGCTTGACTAGTTGACCATCATGATAACCATAGCTATCATTTCATGGCAAAGACTTTTGCTTGCTTGCTCTTTTGTGCAAAATGAGTGCATGAAATGATATGGCTATGGTTGCTTAAACCATCACATAATACTTGATTGATATGATGTGTTATGATTGTTTTGGATTATGAGAGCCAAATGAGAAAAGTCTTCTCTCATTCTTTCATGCTCATTCTCTCTCTTGTTCTTGAGCTCTCATCTTCCTCCTCTTGCTCTCCCTCTCTTGACTCTATGGTTCACTTGTCTCATGAGTTGAGAATCAAGAACCATAGATAAAATCCCATACAAACTCTTCTCTACTCACTCTAGTTCATAAGGTTTAGCAAACCAAGTGAACTAGTTTCTTCAAAGACCGAAGAAGAAGCCAAAGGTAGAAGCTTTCGAGGTGGATCTATCTTCGGCGCAAGGAGACGACGGAGTGATGGCGATCCGGACGACCATCAAAGCTTGAAGACGAGGGAGTTCGAGAAATAGAAAGGTATAACCCCCTAACCGAGTAGTTAGCAACTCGTAGTTAGGTTGTTAGTTAGATGTTTAACAAAGATCCGGGTTTTAAGTCCATGTTACCACCTCTAAGAAAATCGTTTTTTATCAAATTCCGCATGCCCGAAAGTACCGGGAGAGGTAGCATGGACTTACAGTGGTATCAGAGCCTAGTTAAACTCTATCTAACTTGTTAGCAAAGTAGCTAGAAGATCGATCAAAGAAAAAGTCACGAAACGAACCCGAATCGCCAAGTTTCTGCCGATTTTTATTCTGCTCAAAAATTGATAATTTTCATCTTAAAAATTGGCTCAGGCTTTTGTGTGAACACCCACCAAAATTGGTCCAACGATCGAGTCAAAGCGCCGCGGAAACGCGGCGGGAGCACGCTCCCGCCGCGGATCCGCGGCCGAGTTGACTCTGCCGAGGTCCAAGTTTGGTGCAGTGTTTTACTGGGGTTGTTTTGGGATTTTTGGAATATATATTTTCTGCCCAGATTTTCCAGAACGAAAATTTTATTTTTGGGGTCCTGAAAATCCATATTTTTGATCGAACTTCTAAAAGACTTAAGCTGATGGGTTTTTCTGTAATGTGATATTTGTATTGAACGTCTGCTAATCGCTATATGTCGATTAGTGGGGGTTATACAAATCTGTGATATGTATTGTTGCTGGAATGTGTATATGAATATGTTGGATTGTCACGGGTGAATAGCCGGGGGTTGTGAGACAAGAGTTTTCTTTTCTTTCAATTCATGTAAATTTGTAAATTGATGTAATAATTATTTGTATGGCCGCACAACCGGGTCGGGGTTGTAGCCGTCATTGTATAATTTCTTTTTACTGTTTTTGCTCCTAGGATAGACCCATGGAGGGTGTGCACAAACTACCGGGTATTCCGAAGTGCCGAGTGGCCTACTCACGGGGATGAGGGAGGTTGCTTCGCTTCGGGTACTTGGCGGGTAGTTTGCCTCACCCGTAGGGGTCTTGGGTGGGGTTTTGGCTATTCACCGCGACCGTGTAATCTTCTTTTCGTTACAGGCTCGTACGAATTGCGGATTCCTAGTATATCCAATGTATTCATCTATGATCTAAAATGTTTATCATTGCAGTATATCTATATATGATATTATTTAGGCGTTGCTTATGTTTTACAGCCGCGCTAGCCCAGCCCCCGCTCTGTCGTTAGTTAAGTAACCTAACGGGTAATGACGGGCCCAGTGGCGAATGCGAATGGCATAAGCGTACGTCATATTTTGGTTGTTTTCTGCAATGGTAGGATTAAATGATGGGACGCATTAAAAGAACTAATGCAAGAATATCACGCATTAAAAGAACTAATGCAAGAAAATAAACCAAGTAAAAGTCGTTGGAACACTTTCGAAAAACCACTCGGTTCTTTTCAAAACAAACTTTTAAAATGCTGAGTTTGAGCCACTCTATTTAAAAGCTATCTCGTTCCATCGACTGAATCAAGTTCACTACGTTCACGGTTTTGCCAAAACCATTCGTAGCCTCCGTCGTTTCGCATAAATGGTCAATAGTATTCAAGCTATGTATGTTGGCCAAAGTCAAGGCATAGTGATTGGTAGCTATTGGGTATTCATGTGTAGCATAGATAGATGCGTTGGTTTGGGACAGTCGTACTGCCATTTTGGCCAAAGTCAAGGGTGGGTACGGGTGGATCCAAATTAACCTGGATAATGACGGGCAGAACTTGACATGTGACTTATGATATTTTGGCCAAAGTCAAGGTCATAAGAGCATGGGGCAAAAATCCACATCGGGAGTTTCAAAAGAACTGAAACTTGCTAGTGTTGCATACCATTTGGAGTGTGATGATTCAGTTTCGTCACGCGGTGATATTTGGATCCCGATCCGACTGTGAGTATATGCTACTCCTCGGGAAATTTCTCACTTAACGATCAATGCTATGAACCTAGTAGGTGTCTAGAAAGGTGTTAGCGGGGCTACGCCCCCAGGGAAAAGAGGTTCTTGAATTAAGGAACTTCGCGAAAGCGTTGGAAAACCTCCCTCGAAGTACCGACACCAGCCTGGCCGAACGGTTAAGCAAGTATTATACGGTGAGATTGATCCTGACTAATTCTTCCTTTTTGGTTTGAGGAGGGATTCGAGAAACAGTGGGAGCCATCCTGTTTAGACAAATTAAAAACCACTCTAAACTTGCAAGAGCATCGTGCTAAGTGTTTCTTCTTCTCTCTCCTAATTGCAGCGACCAATCGACATGACTGGACTTAAGTTACTCCTAGATAAAAACATACTGACAGGGCCAAACTACAAAGATTGGCTCAGGAATGTCAAAATGGCAATCACTTACGACAGGCTGGGGTATCTTCTTACCACCAAAGCTCCCCATGTCCCAAGTCCCACTTCCAGCGTCGCGGATAAGGAAATCCATAAGACCTGGGAGATTGATAGCGCGAAGGCCAAGTGCCTCGTACTTGCCTCGATGGACAACGAACATCAGAGGAGGCACGAGAATATGGACCTTGAATCCATATTTCTCCATACAAAAGAACTGTATGGAGAGCAATCTCGTATCGCAAGATACGAAGTGTCGAAAAAGTTATTTTCGGCAAGGTTGGCCATCGGATCATCGGTAGCGGAACACATGCTTAAGATGATTGGCTTCATTGAGGAGCTCGCGGAACTTGGAACCACGTTGGAGAATGAGCTCTATACGGACTTGATTCTCCAGTCCCTTCCTTCCACTTACGCCCAGTTCATACTGAACTTCAACTTACAAGAAAAAGAAGTTGAACTTTCAGAGCTCCTCAACATGCTGAAGAGCACAGAGGGCACCCTACAGAAAGGTAGGGAAACATCCACTTTGTTTGTAGGAGGATCATATTCTTCTAGGTCCAAGGTGAAAGCCAAGGGAAAGAAGAAGAAAGCCCCCGCCAAACCAAGAGGCGGTGTTAGTAAAGTGGATACGAAGGGAAAAGCCAAAGCAACAAAGATAGCGGGGAAGCTTGTGGATAAGGAAGAATGCTTCTATTGTCATAAGAAAGGTCACTGGAAGAATGATTGCAGGGCTTGGAAATCCAGGACACAGGAATTGAAGCAGGTTGCAGTTTCAGCTTCAGGTGTGTATGTTATTGAAAACTGTCTTTCAATAAACTCTACTTCCTGGGTATTGGATACCGGATCAGGATCTCATATCTATAATTCTTTGCAGGCATTGAGAAACCGTAGTGTTTTGAAAGCAGGTGACATGACCCTCAGAGTTGCGAACGGAGCTAGCATGGATGCTAAAGCCCTGGGGGACTATCACCTGGGAATGTCAGATGGACATGTTTTGGTTTTGCGTAATTGCTTTTTTGTACCCAACGCAACTTGTAATATCATTTCTGTATCTTTAGTTTCTAAAGAAAGTTATGAATTTGCGTTTGTAAGTAATGTTGTAAACATTCACCTTAATCAAGTTCTGATTGGGTCAGGTACATTGAGCAATGGTATATACGTATTAAACCAACCACAGATTTTCAATGTCCAGAATACACACAAAAGAAAGTCTCCGGAAATAAATCAGACTTTCTTATGGCATTGTAGACTGGGTCACATCAATGAGAGAAGGTTGACGAAGTTACATACAAAAGGATATTTGAATCCGTTCGAATATCAATCGTATGCCACTTGTCAATCCTGTCTCAAAGGAAAGATGACAAAGACTCCGTTTATTGGACACGGAGTAAGAGCGAGCGAGCTCTTGGGACTCGTACACAGCGACGTGTGCGGTCCAATGTCTACACATGCGCGAAGCGGTTATTCTTATTTCATTACTTTTACGGATGACTTCTCAAGGTACGGTTATGTCTTCTTAATGAAACATAAGTCCGAAGCCTTTGGAAAATTCCAGGAGTATAAGAAAGAAGTAGAAAAACAAACCGGCAAAAGTATTAAGATTCTAAGATCGGATCGAGGTGGAGAATACTTGAGTGCCGAGTTCCTGGACTATTTAAAAGAGAACGAAATTCTCTCTCAGCTTACTCCTCCATACACTCCGCAACATAACGGTGTATCGGAGAGACGGAACCGAACCCTATCGGATATGGTACGGTCCATGATGAGTAACGCTGAGTTACCGCGATCATTCTGGGGATATGCGCGAGAATCAGCTGCATACCTTTTGAACCGAGTTCCTACTAAAACTGTGCCTACTACACCATATGAGATGTGGTGTGGGAAGAGACCCTATCTTAAGCACATTAAGACATGGGGAAGTCCAGCTTTTGTTAAAAAGCAGCATGCGGACAAGCTCGAGGCACGCTCAGTACAGTGTAAGTTCGTGGGATATCCAAAAAACTCCAAGGGATATTTTTCTACTACGAAGAGGAACAAAAAGTCCTTGTTTCTCGTCATGCCCACTTTCTAGAACACCAGTTCTTAGAAAAGGAAATAAGTGGGAGCGTAGCAGAACTGGAAGAAATTCCAGAACCACAGACTATTACTGAAAGCTTAGTGGAACCAGAGGGTTCAAAAGAACAGGACATTCCTACGCCGCTCCGCAGAAGTAGTAGGCAGTCTCATCCGCCCCAGAGATACTACGGTTTTCTCATAGACGGGGATAGAGAGGATTGCATCATAGATTATGATGAGCCTACTAGCTTCCAGCAAGCCGTTCAGAGCGTCGACTCGGTAAAATGGCTGGATGCAATGCGGGCCGAAATGGAGTCCATGTACACCAACAAAGTATGGACGTTGGACGTTGCTCCAGACGGGGTAAAACCCGTAGGATGCAAGTGGATCTTCAAAAGGAAGATTGGTGTAGATGGACAGGTTGAGACCTATAAAGCTAGACTGGTAGCAAAGGGTTTTCATCAAAGACCTGGTTTGGACTATGACGAAACCTTTTCTCCAGTGGCTATGCTGAAATCCATTCGGATCCTTCTTGCCATTGCTGCCTTCCACGATTATGAGATCTGGCAGATGGACGTAAAGACCGCTTTTCTAAATGGAAATTTAGAGGAGTGTGTCTATATGGACCAAACAGAGGGTTTCATTCAGAGTGGGAGCAGCGGAAAGGTGTGCAAGTTGCTTAAGTCTATTTACGGACTAAAGCAGGCATCGCGGAGTTAGAACATCTGTTTTGATGAGACGGTCAAGGAATTTGGCTTTATCAAAAATCCAGATGAACCCTGCATCTATAGTAGATTTATGGCGAGAACTGTAGTATTCCTCGTTTTATACGTGGATGACATTCTCTTAATAGGAAATGACATTCCTATGCTACAATCTGTCAAGGGGTTCTTGTCACACAGGTTCTCCATGAAACACCTGGGTGATGCCTCGTACATTCTGGGTATCCGGATCTACCGTGACAGATCCAAGAGGATATTAGGACTTTCGCAGTCCAGGTACATCGACGCCATACTGAAGAGATTCAGTATGGAAGATTCCAAGCGCGGTAATCTACCGGCTTGTCACGGGATCACCCTCTCTAAAGAGATGTCTCCCAAGACTGATTTGGAGAGGGATCGCATGTCGATTATACCCTACGCTTCTGCGGTAGGCTCTATAATGTATGCGATGTTGTGTACAAGACCGGATGTAGCTTATGCACTCAGTGTGGTAAGCCGGTATCAGTCAGACCCAGGGGAGAAACACTGGATAGCGGTAAAGAACATTCTCAAGTACCTGAGAAGGACTAAAGAGATGTTCTTGGTGTATGGCGGAAAAGACCTCCAGATCGAGGCCTTTGCGGACTCCAGCTTCCAGAGTGACAAGGATGATTCCAAGTCCATGTCGGGTTTTGTCTTTACCCTCAATGGAGGGGCGGTATGTTGGAAGAGTTCCAAACAGGAAACCGTTGCAGACTCGACGATGGAAGCGGAATACATCGCTGCATCTGATGCCGCAAAAGAAGCTGTCTGGATGAGGAAGTTCTTGAAAGAGCTTCAGGTGGTTCCGTCCATTGTTGATCCAATACCTCTGTATTGCGACAACAACGGGGCTATAGCTTTAGCGAAGGAACCCAGGTCCCATCAGAGATCCAGACTCATCTTGAGGCGGTATCACCTGATCAGGAAGATCGTGGATCGCCAGGAGATCGAGGTTCGGAAAGTCGCTTCAGAAGATAACACTGCAGATCCATTCACCAAGGCCTTGCCCCAGACTCAGTTCGAGCGGCTGATCGAGATGATAGGTCTTCGATACGCCAGTACATGGCCTTAGTGCAAGTGGAAGATTATTAGTGTATATGCCCTAGAGGCCATTACTGTATCATACTAGTTTGTATATTACTTAATGGAAGCTTGGGATAATCACCTTGTATAAACAATCTTGCTCAATATAGTAGTATGCTACTTGGTTTGTTTCTACTTTAATGTGTACTTGTGTTTATTTCAGTATATCACATATACACATTAGTGGAGCCCTTAGGATCTTTGCTTGATTACCAGCGTTGTGATGGCAGTCACAATAGTGGGGGCTGGGTAATCTATAAGCACATCCTTATGCAGGTCCCTAGTCGCAGGACTATCGAGACAGGGCATCGATACTCCGGAGTAGACTAGCGCATGCGCTTCTCATCCCAGAGTGAGAGACGGTCTGTCCCACAGCCGTCAGTACGTCGTACTGGAGATAGTATGCGGGTGCTCATTGGGTTACGAGTACACTGGACAGGACTCGTCGGGAACTGACCGGTTGGTATTATACCTATCGTCAGTTATCAGTTCCCAGGTGACATGAGTACAACTTAGTCCGCTGACTTGACACTGTCACTTAGTCTCGAGTGTGTTCCCACTGTACTTTGATTACTACCCTACCACGGCTCAAAGGAGTCGTGCAAACAGGTGGTAGTTGGGTGCAGTCCCGAAGCACTTGGAGGCAGTGACGGTTAGACAGGATTCGTCTCTCCCGGTATTGGGGGTTGACATCGCGCTGTGTCTAGGAGAGCCATTACACGAGTAGTCCCTGGCCAGGGCAATCGAGATATACTGGTAGGCTTCCAGTGTTATCTCAGGGTGTTTTGGGCTTCACTCCGACACGACTTGTACCGCTATTAGGGAACTGACGTTTACCGCCCCCCTAGGCCCGCCATGCGATGTATCAGACGAACAGACCGGACTATACGGAGATTGTCACATTCAGGCTCAGTAGGAGTTCAGATGGGTTTCACCTCGTCAGTTTTCTTGTCGGCTTCTACCTGGGGACCGTTACGCACAGCTAGTGCCGCTTGCGGTCTGTGATTAAACCAACTGCCAGCGTGGTGTCGAGTCTTTAGAGTCCCACACAGAAAGCTATTCGCCTTTAAGCAAAAGAGTAGAGGTCACATGGTTTTGCGGCAGGTCGCATGGTTTTGCGACAGGGTTCAGTCACATCCATGCACTTGTGCACGTACAGTGTCCGGACAGTAAAAACTAGCGGGCTTTGGTTTAAGCCAGATCCTAGTGTATGTATTGGGATTGGATTTATCCAGTTTGTATTCGTGTTCCTCGGAACGCGGATGCGGGTGTGTATGCACAGTTGACGGAGAGACAGAGGCTGAAGATTCTCATTAGGGTTGTTGACCGTTGACCGTTGACTGTTGACTTTTTGCTCAACCCTAATGAGAATATGATATGTGATTAACAATTATATTAATTAAGTATTATGGTGACATGGTTGTTGACTTGTTGACTTTTGTTGACTTGTTGACTTTGTTGACCGGTTGACTAGGCTTGACTAGTTGACCATCATGATAACCATAGCTATCATTTCATGGCAAAGATTTTTGCTTGCTTGATCTTTTGTGCAAAATGAGTGAATGAAATGATATGGCTATGGTTGCTTAAACCATCACATAATACTTGATTGATATGATGTGTTATGATTGTTTTGGATTATGAGAGCCAAATGAGAAAAGTCTTCTCTCATTCTTTCATGCTCATTCTCTCTCTTGTTCTTGAGCTCTCATCTTCCTCCTCTTGCTCTCCCTCTCTTGACTCTATGGTTCACTTGTCTCATGAGTTGAGAATCAAGAACCATAGATAAAATCCCATACAAACTCTTCTCTACTCACTCTAGTTCACAAGGTTTAGCAAACCAAGTGAACTAGTTTCTTCAAAGACCGAAGAAGAAGCCAAAGGTAGAAGCTTTCGAGGTGGATCTATCTTCGGCGCAAGAAGACGACGGAGTGAAGGCGATCCGGACGACCATCAAAGCATGAAGACGAGGGAGTTCGAGAATTAGAAAGGTATAACCCCCTAACCGAGTAGTTAGCAACTCGTAGTTAGGTTGTTAGTTAGATGTTTAACAAAGATCCGGGTTTTAAGTCCATGTTACCACCTCTAAGAAAATCGTTTTTTATCAAATTCCGCATGCCCTAAAGTACCGGGAGAGGTAGCATGGACTTACATATGATATGTCCCGCACCTTATTCGATGAGGAAAGAGCCGAGATCCCTTCACCGGGAGTGACCTCTTTAGCAAAACTAAAGAAAGTCTCAAAATCACTCTATTTCAAAATTCACTCGATTCTACGACGATATCAAGTTCATTACGCAATAGCTTTTCAGAAAAACCTGTCGTAGCCCTCCGTCATTTCAGATAAGAACTATTTAGTATTCGTGCTGCGTTTGTTGGCCTTTGTCAAGGCGTAGTGTGCGGTAGCTGAATGGTGCTTATCTTCTTATGCATATGATGCAGATTGTTTTGGGGTAGTCGTACGACCTTGTTGGCCTTTGTCAAGGGTCGTGCGGGTGGGTTTGATTCAATCAAGAAATGACGGGTTGAACTTGACTAGCATCCTATGATTTGTTGGCCTTTGTCAAGGTCATAGGGGTTAGGGGCAAAATATTATCGTAAATTTCAAGTGTTGAAATTTATAATGAGATTGCATACCTTCTATGAGATAGTTGGATCCCGATACCCACTGCGAGTAATTGTTACTCCCGGGATGTTAGTTATGTATATGCCCTAGAGGCCATTGTTGTACATATGATGTATATTATGATGGATACTTGGATATATACAGAGAGGACTTTCTTGCTCATCATGATAGTATGCTATTTGGTTTCACTTTATCTCAACATGTTGACTTGTATTGGTTTACTGTCTTTCTCTCACATGTTTATAAAACCCTTAGGATCTGTACTCGACTACTAGGACTATGATGAGATCATACTAGTGGGGCTATAGTAGTCAATGAGTACATCCTATAAATGTTCCTAGTCGAGGGTATATCGAGACATGGTATCGATACACCAGAGTAGACTAGCGTATACGCATCTTGACCCATATGATGGGCGATGGATGATCCCATATCCATCGGTGTTTTCACATCAGAGATGGTGTACGGGTGCTCAGTGGAGACTGGGTACACTGGACGGACTCGCCGAGAACTCCCAGATGGTGATATACCACACGTCAGATGGCAGTTCTCTGGTGACACTGGTACAGGGTAGTCTGTAGAACCGAGATCGTCATAGAGTCTTGTGTGATTCCCACTGTGCTTTGATTTCCACCTTACCACGTCCAAGAAGGCATGCAAAACGGTGGCTTTTGGGTACAGTCCCGAATCATATGGAGGCAATGAGCGATAGGAGGGGATTCGTCTCTCCCGGTATAGGGAGTTGATGTTGTGCTGTGTTCGATTGGCTATAACTGGAAGTCTCTGGCCAGGGCTGATATAGAGATATACTGGTAAGTGTTACCAGTAGTTTCTCGACCTGTTATGAGCCTCATATCGACACGACTTATCGGTTACTGGGGTCTGACGTATACCACCCCTAGACTTGATATGCGACATATCAGATGAACATACCGGACTGTACGAGAGTGTTACTGATTGGATTCACAGCAGAACGGACATGCTAGCTTGTTGATCTTCTGATTGCTCAATACCTGGGTGGCTGTTACGTTTAGCTGACCGCTTGCAGCTTGTGGGTGTTTGATATGATCATCACCTGCTACCGGCGTATTGACGATTCTTTAGAGTCCTACACAGAGGTTACTTGGCTCAGGCAAAACGGAGTAACGGCACATATGTGATATGTGCAGGACCGAGGATAATGCGATATGAGATACCGTATTATATTCTCGCGATATTTAGATATGAATCGGGACATCGGATCAAGTGTTGATTCGATGAATCGGTACATGATATATTAGTCGGTTATATTCGATATAGCCGGATCGTTGGATCAAGTGTTGATTCGATGATTTAATGTATAATGATATATATGATATATTGTATTACATTATCTAATATTGGCTCGCTTTATTATTTCATTTTCTCACCGGATTAATACATTGATATATATGCGATATATGTTAATTGTATTATTTTCTTTTGTTGCAAATATATAATATATATGTGATATATATTATTGTGACTTGATATGATTTATTATGAAACATGATTAGGGATGATAAAAATGGATTAGGGTTTGATTAGGGTTAGCTCTTTCAAGTTCATTCTAGAAGGATTCTATTTTGTCTTGGTTAAGATATTATGGTTGATGCTTATCCTTAACCTAACCAAACCCTAACTCTAGTTTATTCTCTACAAGTTTTATCCTCTCATCCTTAACCATGGTTCTATAATCAATCATATACTCTTGACTACTATTCATCACAAAAGGATTATTCTTTTCTTCTTCATCTTCTTCTCTCTTGAGTTTGAGAGAAAGCTTACTAGTTAATCCTTTTATGATGATTTATTGTGAGAAAGTGAAATAAAAAGATAGCATAAATACTACTCCATCATCCTCGTCTAATCTAGCCCATTAGATTATGGTGTTCATCTCTTTAGAGTGAGAAAGCTTGGGTTATAGCAACTTCGACGTAGATCATCGGAGAATCGGAACACTTCAAGCTAGCATGGATCGTTCAATTCGTGGAGCCTCTCTTGAGTCCGGGAGATCGTGGATCGCGGCGAAGAGACTTCTACTCGGAGCTTGTGAAGCGAAGGAGCGGACTACAAAGGTTGTAATCCCTCACACTTAGCTTTAAAGATGTTATCTTGCATGCTAAACCCTAATAATCTAGCAAAGATCCCGTCTTTGGGTTGTTCGGCACATGTAAAATTTTATTCGGGCATGTTTGATGCATATGATCCTTCACAAGTGTGCTTAGGAACCCTACACGGGAGAGTTTTACACAGGACAATTAGCCGATCAAGTAGGTGTCTAGAAAGGTATCAACGGGGTTACGCCTCTGGGAGAACGAGGTTTACTTTAATTAGGTCCGTGCGAAAGAACGGGGAACCTCCCTCAAAGTACCGACACTGGCCTGGCTGAAAGATTGGCGAAATTGTAGGGTGTAATTAATCCCGGCTAGTCTTTCCTTTTAGGGTTTGAAGGAAGATTTGATAAAAACAGTGGGAGCCATCCTGATTAGATAAAATAATAACCAATCTGATCTTGCAAGAGCATACGCTAAAGTGTTTTCTTCTCTCTCTCTCCAGGTAGCGACCATATCATGCCTTAATCAAGATAATAATATGGATGTATTGACCGAACCCGCATGTTATACTGTGCTGGGGAACGTTGGTTCCGTTCTTTCTTATAAAAGTTTTAAGACTGAACAGGATATAGGGGAATACCAGGATTCCCATGCCACCCGAATGAAGAAAGTACATGTTGATGCATTTTCTTCGGGTGTGTTCGTTACAGAGAACGGTTTCTCCATTTGCTCTACGTCCTGGGTATTAGATACCGAGTCAGGATCCCATATATGTAATCAGTTACATGGGCTTAAGAAAGGTAGAGAACTTGGAGAAGGTGATAAAGACATAAGGGTTGGAAATGGTGCAATTGTTGCAGCTAAAACCGTCGGGGAATATCACCTTGTATTGCCAACTGGTAATACATTGATTCTGAACGAATGCTATTTCATGCCGAACCTGATATGCAACATTATATCGGTTTCTTTGTTGAGTAAAGAGGGATATAATTTTGTATTACAAGATAATGTTATGAACATTTACTTAACCAAAAGTTGGTTGGATCAGACACGTTGTGCAATGGCATTTTTGTTCTAAATCAATCAACAGTTCTGAGCATAACAAACACACACAAGAGGAAGAGTTCAGAAATGAACGAATCCTTCTTGTGGCATTGTAGATTGGGTCACATCAATGTGACACGACTAGAAAAGTTGCATAAGGATGGATATTTGAATCCGTTTGAATTTTCATCTTATGACACTTGCCAGTCATGTCTCAAAGGCAAGATGACCAAAACTCCGTTTACGGGACACGGAGAGAGAGTTACAGAACTCTTGGGACTGGTACATAGTGATGTATCCGGCCCCATGTCTACACATGCCAGGAATGATTCTACGTACTTCATTACATTCACTGACGATCTCTCTAGATTCGGATATGTGTTCCTGATGAAACACAAATCAGAAGCTTTTGAGAAATTTATAGAATATAAACAAGAAGTCGAGAACCAAACCGGGAAAAGTATTAAAATCCTTCGATCTGATCGAGGAGGTGAATACTTGAGCAATGAATTCCTGGACTTCCTAAAAGAGAATGGGATTCTCTCTCAGCTGACTCCTCCATATACACCACAGCACAACGGTGTATCTGAACGGAGGAACCGCACCCTATTAGATATGGTGCGCTCTATGATGAGCACAACTGAGTTACCTATTTCCTTCTGGGGGTATGCGCTGGAGACAGCAACATACCTATTGAATCAAGTTGCTAAGACCGCCTTTCTAAACGATGATTTAGAACAGTGCGTGTACATGACTCAGCCAAAGGGCTTCGTAGATAGTGGGAGCAGCGGGAAGGTGTGCAAGTTGCTTAAATCCATTTATGGATTAAAGCAAGCATCGCGGAGTTGGAACATCTGCTTTGACGTCGTTATCAAAGAGTTTGATTTCGTCAAAAACATAGATGAACCTTGTATCTACAAGAAGGTGGCAGAGAGTTAGGTTGTCTTCCTCGTATTGTACGTGGATGACATACTCTTGAAAGGAAATGACATTCCTATGCTGCAATCGGTCAAGCTCTTCTTATCACAAAGATTCTCAATGAAAGATCTAGGTGATGCCTCCTGCATACTGGGAATTATGATCTATAGAGATAGATCTAAAAGGATATTGGGATTGTCCCAATCCAGGTACATTGACACCATACTAAAGAGGTTTAGTATGGAAGAGTCCAAACGTGGGTTTTTACCCAAGATCTCAGGGCTCACTCTCTCCAAAGAGATGTCTCCCAAGACTGATTTGGAGAGAGCTCGCATACAAGGGATACCCTATGCTTCGGCTGTAGGCTCTATAATGTACGCGATGCTATGTACCAGACCTGATGTAGCATACTCGCTAAGTGTAGTGAGTAGGTATCAAGCTGATCCTGGAGAGAGTCACTGGACAGCTGTGAAGAGCATTCTCAAGTACTTGCGAAGGACTAAAGAGATGCTATTAGTGTATGGTAACGGAGAACTCAAAGTGGAGTCCTTTACCGATTCGAGCTTCCAGAGTGATAAGGACGACTCTAAGTCGCAGTCGGGATTTGTCTTTACCCTTTAAGGAGGGGCGGTTAGCTGGAAGAGTTCCAAGCAGGAAACCGTGGCAAACTCGACGATGGAGGCTGAATATATCGCTGCCAACGATGCTGCCAAAGAGGCTGTCTGTATTAAGAAATTCATTACTGAACTTGCAGTGGTTCCATCCATTGAGCATCCAATAACTTTGTATTGCGATAACAATGGAGCGGTGGCTTTGGCCATGGAACCCAGGTCCCAACAGCGATCCAGGCATATTCTGAGGCGGTATCACCTGATCCGGGAGATAGTTGATCGCCGGGAGATCGAGGTCAGGAGGGTTGACACGAAGAACAACACAGCGGATCAACTCACGAAGGCCATTCCCCAGATACAGTTTGAGAGACTCTTTGGGATGCTAGGTATGCGATACTATAGCAGCTGGCCCTAGTGCAAGTGGGAGATTGTTAGTTGTATGTATGCCCTAGAGGCCAGTATTGTACAGATGATGTATATTATATTGGATGCTTGGACAAATATAGAGAGGATTTTCTTGCTCGACATGATAGTATGCTATGTGGTTGCTTTTTATCTTAACATGTATACTTGTCTCTTTATACTGTCTTATCGTTACATGATGGTAAAGCCCTTAGGATGTGTACTTGACTACCTGGACTATGATGCGGATCATACTAGTGGGGACATGGTAGTCCATAAGTACATCCTTTAAGGTCCCTAGTCGTGGGTGTATCGAGACGGGGCATCGATATACTAGTGTAGACTAGCGTATACGCTTCTCGACCCATGAGATGGGCAATGGATGATCCCATATCCATTGGTGTTTGACATCTGAGATGGTATACGGGTGCTCAGTGGAGACTGGGTACACTGTACGGACTCGCCGAGAACTCCCAGATGGTATTATACCTTACGTCAGATGGCAGTTCTCTGGTGACACTTGTGCAGGTTAGTCTGTAGACCCGAGATCGTCATAGAGTCTTATGTGATTCCCACTGTGCTTTGATTTCCACCTTACCACGTCCATGTGGGCATGCAAAACGGTGGTTTTTGGGTACAGTCCCGAGTCACATGGAGGCAATGAGCGATAGGAGGGGTTTTGTCTCTCCCGGTATTGGGGTTTGATGTTGCGCTGTCCTCGATTGGCCGTAACAGGGAAGTCCCTGGCCAGGGCTGATTTAGAGATTTACTGGTAAGTGTTACCAGTAGTTTCTCGACCCGTTATGAGCCTCACATCGGCATGACTTATCGGTTATTGGGGTATGACGTTTACCACCCCTAGAATTGATATGCGACATATCAGACGAGGAGACCGGACTGTACGGGAAGTGTTACCGGCAGGCTTTTACAAGAGTTGGAGCGGGCTTGCTTGCCGATCTTCTGATCGCTCAATACCCGGGTAGCCGTTACGTCCAGCTAGTACCGCTGACGGCTTGTGGGTGCTTGATGTGATCATCACCTACTGACGGCGTATTAACGAGTCTTTAGAGTCCTACACAGAGGTTTTACTCGCTCAGGCAAAATGAAATAGGAGCGCATATGTGATATGTGCGAGACCGAGAATAATGCGTTTATTTGATACCGTATTCCATTCTCGCGACTTTTTGTATCGGTCGGTTATATATGATATAGCCGGGTTATCGAATCAAGTGTTGATTCGATAAGTCGATACATTGGATGTTAGTCGGTTATATGTGATATGACCGGATTATTAAGTCAAGTGTTGATTTAATAATTTATTGTATAATTGTATATTTGATATACTAGTTTACATTAACTAACACTTGTTCACTTTAGGTTTTTCTCACATGTACACAACTTTAATATATATGTGATATATATTAAAATTGTGTTTCTTTTTGTATCATGGTTGATGATACACATGACTTGGGTGTATGAGACTTACACCATGCTATATATTATGTGGGGTTTTTATATTTTAAGTAATTACAAAATTAGTGGAGGATTAGCACAATGCATGAAGCTTTTGGAAGCTTGTGGATGCATTGACTAAGTCCACTAAGTTTGTTTTTACCATGGATATTTATTAACCCAACCATAAGTATTAGCCATGGTTATGTGTCTATAAGAGTTAGTATATGATACTCACTCACTATGGTTAGACCTCTCACTTGATCATTATCCTCACCTCTTTATTTGGTTCATCTTCTTCTTCATTTGTTAAAAAGGAAAAAGCTTACTAGGGTTTGATCCAAAGTGAGAAAGATTGTGAGAAATAAAATTCTAAAGAGAACCCACTTCCTATTTCTCCATCCTTTACTAGACTAGCACTTTAGTTTAGCGTGTTAGCATCACTAATTCTCAAGTTCGTGAAGTAGAAGCTTGAGTTGGCATCCCCTCGACGTAGATCATCTTTGTCCTCGAAGACTTCAAGCAAGGACGCGTCTTTCGCCTCGTGAAGCCATGCAAGGGTCCGGGAGAACCACGATCGCAGCGAAGGGACTTCAACAAGGAGCTATAGAAGTGAAGGACCGATCTACAAATGTTGTATTTCGTATTCACTTATTTGTAAACGTTGTTTACTTGCATATGAAACCCTAATTTTGTAGCAACGATCTTGTTTAGGGATATTCGGCACGGCTAAAATTTTAAACGGGCATGTTTGATGCTTCCTTAACCCATGTTAGAGTGCCTAGTAACCCTACAGTTTTAACAAAACTAATGGCCATAATATCCATTAAACATCATAACTATGTCATAAAAACCATTACTAGATTTTATTCTTATCAATTTTCATTGAATCCAACATTCTAGTTTGCAAATTACCCAATTTTAACACTTTAAAAGCAACAATTTGTAAACTAGCAACTAGATTAGTTTTAGCATTCCATTAACGTGTTAATCTCCTCATTAAAACCATAATCAATTTATAAAAACCCTAACTAGATTTTAAATTTCACATTTTCAATAATTTCTAAAAACCTAGTTTATATATAAAAAAAAAGCTTAATTTGGACATTTTACATCTAACAATTTACATATTAGCAAATAGATTAGGTTTTCATTTCCTTAAGATGATAATCTACACATTGTAACCTGATGTAGTAAAACCCTAACTAGAATTTTTTGAAACCCTTCTCTTGAAGGTTAAACCTTGCAATAAAACCAAATTAAACATCTAAATAGTTAACATTGAAGCAATTAAACAACCATATAAGCAAAAGATTAAAATTATACCCAAACAATTTGAAGATCCCACAAGCACACATAGCCCTCCAAAATCCTCTCTTGTTCCCCTAGATCCATACTAGAATAGCCAAGGAATAATGGGTAGGGATTGGATTTTGAGTTTGCATTGATTTTTGAATGAATTTGGAGGTGAAGAAAGATGAAAAGTTGGAGAAAATGTGGGGGGGCTTCCAACAACACAGTTTCGGCCAGGAGAGGAGAGGAGTGAGGTGTGGTGTGGGGGGTAGGTGAAGTCAAGGGGTGAAAAGAAGACGAAGTCAACAAAAGACCATACTCTTTTTACTATTTCTCTCATTTCCTTTGTTTTCTTTTCTCTTGATTTCTTTTCTTCTATCAAGAAGTGGAGGGAAACTTGGAGAGGGCTGCTGAATATGGGGGTGTGTGAGTGTGGGTGTGTGTGTGGGGTGAGGGAAAATGATAAATATTATATCCCAATCTCTATTTACACTAATTTCACTATTTAAGCCATTTTTCTTCGATATTTTCTAAAACCGTTTGACAGCTTCATTTCATTTCAAAAACAACATGTTAAAATTTTGTTTAATGTGTTAGGATGCACAAAATTTGTATTAACCCATTCCAATTTCTAATTTTCCATAATTAAATGTATTAGTGACGGCTTAAAATAATATTAAAATAATTAATTTCGGAAAAAATTTCAGAAAATTAGAAATTTTACCAGTGGCTCGATAAACACCAAATACTAGCAATTATATAGCTAGAATATGTATATTTAATTTTATATTAAAAGTTATTTATATTTTCACTTTTTACGGATAACCCCCTTATTTTACCGATTTTTCCGAAATTTCACCGAAACGATTTTCAAAATGTTACAATCTTCCCCCCTTAAAGAAATTCGGTCCCCGAATTTAAATTAAAACTCACCCCAAATACTAAAACATATCAGCGATGCCATCAAGTCGTCAGGGATCCGATATAATAAAAACATAAAACAAATCGTAGCGCAGCGCATGCGCAAGAAAAATGAGCATATAACTCAAAATCAAAACTCCATCCAGCATCCCGCAATCATCGGAGTCAGGGGGAAGACATCAATGTCTAAATCCATAACGAAAATCAATATGATATAAATCAACTATACATGTAAACATCATTAAAACATATTGAAGCAATGCATGCCAAACATTTTTCAAATCGCTGTGCGATGTATGTATCACTGCACATTGGCGGACGTCCATTGTGAGAAAATAACTATATATATATATATATATATATATATATATATATATATATCCTTTGTTTACATACACGTCCCGCCATTCTGAAAATAATTTAGAAGGGTTTCCCTTTTAAACAGTTTCGTGTCATCATTGACACGTAGGTAAATACTTAGACTATAGCTCCTCCGTGGAAATCCCTTCGATAACTACCAATGCATGCAAAATATACTCAGGTACTGTCGTCTGACTAGTCCTGCTCGGTACTAAACCAAATAGCAAGTATCATAAAACAAACTGCTCCCAAAGAAATCAATCCCAAATATATATGAATGCCACGTGCGTCTGGTGCGCACGGAAATCGAAATCCATGAATATGCCATACATGTGCACATAAACAACATCTAAGTGCAACGGGTGTGCACAAAAACACCTGTCAATGACAACGTGTGTGCCTGCCAGAAAAACCAGGTGCATCTGATATGCACGAAGAATCTCGATTTAGTGCATCTAGTGTGCACCTAAATCGCATCAAGCGCCTTAAGTATGCGCAAAATCCAATTCAAGTGCACAAGGTGCACGGAAACAAATATCGAATATCAAAATCAAAATCGACGGTATACAACATATCTTAATCCAAATCCAAATCAGGTATACCGTGGTATATAATCTCACAACCATGTGCATCAGCGTGCATAAAATCGAATCGAAATACTAAAAGTGCATGAAAACTATGCTGAAAGCATAAGTCAATTCATATGCATGCCCTAGGCATGAAATCAAATATCATGAAACTCGGTCATCAAAACTCAATCATGAAATAAATCACCCAAAAATACCGAAATTCAATGTGACGGATACGTGATAGCCAATCATAAAATCACAAATCATAAATGTTGTCGTCGATATGTCCGTCCTTCAAAGTCGAGAAGGTGTCGGTGCACCCAATGCTAGAAGAGCAAGATATCTACATGCCTCCTGATCATGGCCTGTCGCCTGGTGCCCTTTGGCTCTCATCTCTCACTGCGAATTGCTAAGTACATAGCTCCTCGGCTCAACGGTCCAATATGGAACGATAACGAAAGCAGACCGCTCTGACAAATCCTCTAAAGATCTCTGGTCAACTATCATGGTTACTCATAACATGTCTCATCGACGATGCAGAACTCTGTCCTGCTAGGTGTGTGCAATATGACCGACCCTGGGTCTAAATCTTCTCGTATAGCATCCCACAAAGGTTCTGTCGAAATCTCTCCCAAATCTCATTTCTGCCGAACTGCCTGGAAGTCATCATCATTACTAAATCTATTCCTTGTTCCGGAATGGCTACATACTCGTCGCGACTATAGGGTTCCTTGGCACTCATACAAGGGTTTATAAGGCATCAACCATGCCCGGATAAAATTTTAGACGTGCCGAACAACCCAATGCCAGGATCTTTGCTAGATTATTAGGGTTTCACATGCAAGTAAACATCTTTACTATCTAAGTGAAGAAGAAAATACAACCTTTGTTGATCGGTCCTTCACTTTATAAGCTGCTTGTAGTAGTCCCTTCGCTGCGATCATCGAACTCCCGGACTCTCGAACGGCTCCATGAGAAGAGGGCAACGGTTTTGCTTGAAGCTTCGAGGCCGAAGATGATCTACGTCGAGGGAATACGAACTCAAGCTACCACTCCACCAAAGTGAAGAAAACACCCTATACTAAAGTGCTAGTCTATTAGAGGATGGTGAAATAGGAAATGGGTTCACTTTAGAATTTGTTTTCTCACATTATTTCTCTCTCTTTATCAAACCCTAGCAAGCATTTGAAGGAGGAAGAAGATGAGCTCAATAAAATGAGAATGAAAAACTAAATCAAGAGAGAGAGAGTGAACCATGGTTGAGTTTATATCATATATTAACTCACGTAGAGACATAACCATGGATACATTATAATGGTTAGGTTAATTAATATCTCAAGTAAAACAAAACTAGTAGACTATGTCAATGTAACCCTAAGCTTCATGAAGCTTCATCCATGTGAGCTCATCATCCGCTAATTTTAGAATTACTTTAAATATAAAAACCTAACACTATAATTTGTATGGTACAAGTCTTATACACCCATGTAAGTTGTATCAACAACCATGATACAAAATGAACACAAATAAATATATATCACATATATATTAAGTTGTGCACAAGTGAGAAAAACAATTGCTTAAGTGAACCAATGTTACTTAATGTAAATTAGTATATCACATATACAATTATACACTAAATTATTAAATCAACACTTGACTTAATATCCGATTATAACACATATAACTGACTAACATCCAATGCATCGACTTATCGAATCAACCCTTGATTCGATAACCTGGTTATTTCTCATATAATCGATCGATACAAACATCGAGAGAATAGAATACGATATCACATACTCGCATTATTCTCGCTCCCGCACATATCACATATGTGCTCCTATTTCTTTTTTCCTGAGCCAGTAAAACCTCTATGTAGGACTCTAAAGACTCGTCAATACGCCGGCAGTAGGTGATGATCACATCAAGCACCCACAAGCCGTCAGCGGTACTAGCTGGACGTAACGGCTACCCGGGTATTGAACGATCAGAAGATTAACAAGCAAGCCCGCTCCAACTCCTGCAAAAGCCTGACAGTGACACTACCGTACAGTCCGGTCTCCTCGTCTGATATGTCGCATATCAAGTCTAGGGGTGGTAAACGTCAGACTCCAATAACCGATAAGTCGTGCCGATATGAGGCTCATAACGGGTCGAGAAACTACGGGTAACGCTTACCAGTAAATCTCTAAACCAGCCCTAGCCAGGGACTTCCCTGTTATGGCCAATCGAGCATAGCGCAACATCAACCCCCAATACCGGGAGAGACGAAACCCCTCCTACGCTCATTGCCTCCATGCGACTCGGGACTGTACCCCAAAAGCACCGTTTTTCATGCCCTCTTGGACGTGGTAAGGTGGAAATCAAAGCACAGTAGGAATCACACAAGACTCTGTGACGATCTCGGGTCTACAGACCAACCTGTACCAGTGTCACCAGAGAACTGCCATCTGACGTGAGGTATAATACCATTTGGGAGTTCTCCGCGAGTCCGCCCAGTGTACCCAGTCTCTACTGAGCACCCGTATGTCATCTCTGATGTCAAACACCAATGGATATAGGATCATCCATCTCCCATCTATATGGATCGAGAAGGTATACGCTAGTCTACTCTGGTATATCGATGCCCTGTCTCGATACACCCATGACTAGGGACATTAAAGGATGTACTTATGGACTACCCTGTCCCCACTAGTATGATCTGCATCATAGTCCAGGTAGTCAAGTACACATCCTAAGGGCATTACCAACATGTAACAGAGAGACAATCAGTGTACACATTAAGCTAAAAAATAACCAGATAGCATACTATCATGTCGAGCAAGAAAGTCCTCCCTATATATGTCCAAGCATCCACTAGAATATACATCTCATGTATAGTAATGGCCTCTAGGGCATACATATAACTAACAATCTCCCACTTGCACTAGGGCCATCTGATATCAGTGGTTGTAGTATCTCATACTCAACCATCCCATAAAAGTCTCTTTATGGGAAAAAGCCTTTGTGAGTGGATCCGCCGTGTTGTCCTCCGAGTCTACTCTCCTGACCTCGATCCCCTGGAGATCAACCATATCCATGATCAGATGACACTGCCTTAGAATATCTCTGGATCACTGATGGGACGGGCGTTCTTAGGCATAAGCCACAACTCCTTTGTCACACAATGGCAGGAACGAAGTTCATCTCATGAACTAATACACACCCAGACTGCCTCTTTGGTAGCATCTTTGGTAGCGATGTATCCAGCCTTTATCGTCTCGTATGCCACGGTATCATGCTTGGAACTCTTCCAACATACCATCCCTTAACTGAGGGTAAAGACAATGTTTGTGACTGACATTCAATCGAACTTATCACCCTAGAAACTTTCCAGTGATTCTCCCCTGGATCGATTGATACCATCTCACTACACCTAGTGAGAATCCTAACATCCTTTTAGATCTATCACATAGATCTAAAACCCTGGATCTAGGAAGTATCACCTTGATACTTTATGGAGAATCTATGTGATAAGAGGAGATTGACCGAGCGTAGCATAGGAAACTCCTTTCCTATCAAGAGTATGTCATCTACGTACAATAAAAGGATGACCGCCTTACTCTCTACTACCCTTTTGTATATACAAGGTTCATCTACCATTTTGATGAAGTCAAACTCTTCGACTTTCACATCAAAATAGATGTTCTAACTCCGCGATGCCTACTTCATCCCATAAAGCAACTTGCACACGCTTCCGCTGCTCCCACTATCTACGAAGCCCTCTGGCTGTGTACTTATAGATGCTTTCTTCTAAATCACTATTTAGAACAGCAGTCATGACACCCAACCGCCAGATATCATAGTTATGGTATGTAGCAATGGAAAGTAGGATCTAGATGGACTTAAGCATAGGCCCCAGAAAAGGTTTCATCATTAGCCACAACTGGTGTATGATGAAAACCTTTAACATGTCTAACTTTGAAAGTCTCAACTTTTCCATGTACACCAAGTAATCTTCTCAAGATATACTTGCTCCTAATGGGGATTTAACCCTTCAGATAAAGCAACCAAAGTCCATACTTTGTTGGTGTATATGGATTCCATCTTAGATCGCTTAGCATCCAGCTATTCTTACAGAGTCCCCACTCTTGATGGCCTGCTCGAAACCAGATGGGTCATCATCTCATGATGCAATCCTCGCTCCCACTGTCATATAGAAACCAAAGTATCTCTCAGGTGGGTGAGGAACCCTACCAGATCGGCGGAGAGGCTGAGGTTCGTTGGGAGCTATTGAATCCTCCGATTCTACCAAATCGTCAGCTGTAGTTTGTATAGCTAGAACTCCTTCCAGTTCTACCTCATTACCACAAATTTGTTTCCAAAATAAATTCATTTTCTAAAAAGGTGGCATGCCGAGAAACAAAACACCTTTTGTTCCTCGGTGCGGTATAAGATGTTCCTTTGCGAATGCTAGGGATATCCAACAAACTTCCGCATAGCTAACCTTGCCTCGAGTTTGTCCGGATTTTTCTTTTAGACATAGGCCGGACAACCCCAAATCTTAACTAACTTAAGAGATGGGCTCTTCCCTTACCATATCACATATGGGGTGGTAGGCATCTGACTTGTTGGGAACGCCATTCAATGGGTATACAGCTTCTCAATTGTATAACCTCCAAAAGGAAATAGGCAACTCAGTAGTACTCATCATAGAGTGCACCATATCTTATAGGGTGCAATTGCTCCGCCCCGATACACCGACGTGCTATGGTGTATACGGAGGAGTAATGCTGAGAGAGAATCTCATTCTTCTTTAGAATAGTCCAGGAATTCCGCGCTCAAGTATTCTCCTCCTGATCTTATCAAAGGACATAATACTTATACCAGTTTTAGTTCTCTACTTCTAACTTATATTCATTGAATATCTCAAAAGGTCCAGACTTGTGTTTCAACAGGAACATATGTCCGAAACTTGAGAGATTATCAGTGAATGCAATGAAGTACAAAGAACCAATCTTGGCATGTGTAGACAGGGGACCTACATACATCATCATGTATCAATCCCAAGAGTTCACTAACTCTTTCTCTGTTTCCAGTAAACGGAGCTATGGTCATCTTATCTATGTGACATGACTGGCAAGTTTCACAAGATGTAAATTCAAACTGTTTTAAATTTGCATCTTTATGTAACTTCAGCTAGTCGTGCCGTATTGATATGACCTAGTCTACAATGCCTCAAGAAGGATTCGTTCGTTCCTGAACTCTTCATCTTGTGTGTGTTTTAAACGTGAAGAACTGTAGTTTGATTTAGAACGTTTATGCTTTTAGATAACGTGCCTGAACCGATCAACCTTTGATATAGGAAATGTTCAAAACATTATCCAACAATACAAAATAATATCCTTCTTTACTAAATAAAGATACTGATATGATATTGTATATCAGGTTCGGTATCTAATAACATTCGTTCAGAATCAATGTATTCGGTAATACAGGGTGATAACTGCCAACAAATTGGCTGCAACAATTGCATCGTTTCCAACTCTTGAAATTTTATCACCCGTTCTCAGTTCTCTACCTATCTATAGCCCATATAATAGATTACATATGTGGGATCCTGATCTGGTATCTCATACCGAGGACGTAGAGGATACTGAGAAACAGTTCTCGGTAATGAACATATCCGAAGAAGATGCATCATCTTGCACTTTCTTCGTATGGGCGGCACGGCAATCCTGGTAATCCCCTATTTCCTGCTCGGTCTTATAACAGTTATAAGTTGGAGCGGGACCAACGTTCCCCAGCGCAGTATCACAAGCGGGTTCGGTCAATTCATCCGTATTATTATCTTGATTAAGGCGTGACATGGTCGCTACCTAGAGAGAGAGAGAAGAAAACACTCTGCGTGCGCTCTTGTAAGATCAGATTGGTTATAATTTTATCTAATCAGGATGGCTCTTACTGTTTTTATCAAATCTTCCTTCAAACCCTAAAAGGAAAGACTAGCCGGGATTAATTACAACCTACAATTTCGCCAAGCTTTCAGCCAGGCCAGTGTCGGTACTTGAAGGGAGGTTCCCCGTGCTTTCGCACGGACCTAATTAAAATAAACCTCGTATTCCCAGGGGCGTAACCCCGTTGACACCTTTCTAGACACCTACTTGATCGGCTAATTGTAAAGTGCAAAACTCTCCCAGGAGTAACAATTACTCGCAGTGGGTATCGGGATCCAACTATCTCATAGAAGGTATGCAATCTCATTGCAAATTTCAACACTTGAAATTCCCGATAATATTTTGCCCCTAACCCCTATGACCTTGACAAAGGCCAACGAATCATAGGATGTTATTCAAGTTCAACCCGTCATTTCTTGATTGAATCAAAACACCCGCACGACCCTTGAGAAACGACAACAAGGTCGTACGACTACCCCAAAACAATCTGCATCATATGCATAAGCAGATAAGCACCATTCAGCTACCGCACACTACGCCTTGACAAAGGCCAACAAACGCAGCACGAATACTAAACAGTTCTTATCTGAAATGACGGAGGGCTACGACAGGTTTTTCGGAAAACCTATTGCGTAATGAACTTGATATCGTTGTAGAATCGAGTGAATTTTGAAAAAGGAGTGTTTTTGAGGCTTTCACTAGTTTTGCTAAAGTGGTCATTCCCGGTGAAGGGATCTCGGCTCTTTCCTCATCGAATAAGGTGCAGGACATATCAGATATATCACTATTCAAAGCAAAAAACTCTAAAAGCAATCAGAAGAAAAACCGAGTGTTGTAGCATCTGCCAGTTTTGCTAAAAAGGTCACTCTCGATGAAGGGATCTCGGCTCTTTCCTCATCGAATAAGGTGTAGGATATATCATATATATCACTATGCAAAGCAAAACTGTAGCTACCCTTTTTGAAAAATTTGATTCTACAACATCTTTTAGGTTTCTTTTCTTTCATTAATCACATTAATGAAGTCCCATCAATTAAGTCAGCTAAACATCACAGATAAATACGACGTACATTTATGCCATACGCATTCGCCTCGATGTCCCCTCATGCACCGTTAGGTTAGGTAACTAACGGCAGAGTGAGGCAAGGCTAGCGCGGGTGTAAAACATAAGTAACGTCTATATAATATATCATATATACTATATACGGTATCTATCACAACATATCAAATGATCACATCACATATATCGCAGCAGAAAAATCATATGAAATAATGGATATACTAGGAGGTCCGTGTTTTATTTTAAGTCTCTATAAAACACGGATTCCACGGTCGCGATGAATAGCCAAACCCACATCCCTATACCCCTACGAGAGCGAAAAGCAACCCTACCAATTCTAGAGTTAGGAGACCCGGACTCGACTCCTCGAGTTGGTCTCCCGCTGTACCCTAGAACCCGGTTACTTGTGCTCCCCTCCTTGGGTCTACCTAATGCGGAAAAGTAAATAATATACAATGGTAACATCATCCTCATCCCGGAAGTGCCCCAATAAAAGAATATTACATACAATGAATTTTACATGAATAAAAATAAAAACCCGCATCTCACATAAAACCCCCGGCTATTCAGAACACGACGATCCAATATAACATATCCAGCAACACATAACATAACATGTCATCAACGTAAGTAAATGTGCGCATCCCAATTGTCGTTGACATATAGCAACGAAACCGGCGATATCACATATTACACTTACGGTCGCAGGAAAGAAAGTGTAAAACTACAACATTTGGAATCCACAATCTCTTTAGACACCGTAAATCCGAAATATCACATACTTCGCATTTCATGCCTAACTATATGAATTCCACATATTGTATCACATTCCAGATGAATTGACAGTATTAAACTTTCCGATCGAATAATCAAATACCCAAGATTTCCTAAATAGCTCAACACTTGAGCGGAGTCCAAAAATCCTAGAATACGTCACAGTACCGATGGTCCAGCCGTAGAAGGGTCAAGCCAACGCCTCACATGTGGCACGCCATACTGCCCCAAACCCTAAGGTTTAGAGGCGGTTAACACGGTCACATAATCGAGTTAAGGTTTGTGTTCTTCTAGAGGGTCCATCGCGTTACTTGCACGTTTTTCCAAAAGACTTAAACTCAAGAAAAATTCAACACTTGAAAGTTTTTCGTGTCGGGAAAAAGTGAGTTAATCATATCCGTTCGAACATTTTAATACTTTCTAAATTATCCCGAAAAAGAACGAAATTAAATTTTCCGATCTAATCAACGAATACAAAATAATCCCCAGAACACTCAACACTTGAGTCAGATTAAAAATTCCCAGAAAAGTGTACTAACAGCTATGGATATTACTGTGCCAAAATCAAAGCGCAATTCAACTGTACGGCCGCGGATCCGCGGCGCACGCAAGGTATTGCCGCGGTTCCGCGGCGGTCCTTACGATTTACATGCTCGTTTTTCACAGTAATACTTATAATTCCCTGCTGATTTTTTTGAGTATTTTTAATGCAGAAAAAATCACATTTTTACAAAATTTCCAGAGAGGGGGTCTATTTCGTCGTATAAGGGTTCGATCGGAGTTTTATCTTCGTAAACACCTCGCCTAATGCTCTATCTAGGCTCTGATACCACTGCAGGGTTCCTTGCCACTCATACAAGGGTTTATAAGGCATCAACCATGCCCGGATAAAATTTTAGACGTGCCGAACAACCCAAAGCCGGGATCTTTGCTAGATTATTAGGGTTTCACATGCAAGTAAACATCTTTACTATCTAAGTGAAGAAGAAAATACAACCTTTGTAGATCGGTCCTTTACTTCATAAGCTCCTTGTTGTAGTCCCTTCGCTGCGATCATCGAACTCTCGGACGGCTCCATGAGAAGAGGGCAACGGTTTTGCTTGAAGTCTTCGAGGCCGAAGATGATCTACGTCGAGGGAATAGAACTCAAGCTAGAACTTCACCAAAGTGAAACAAACATCCTATACTAAAGTGCTAGTCTAGTAGAGGATGGTGAAATAGGAAATAGGTTCACTTTAGAATTTGTTTTCTCACATTATTTCTCTCTCTTTATCAAACCCTAGCAAGCATTTGAAAGAATAAGAAGATGAGCTCAATAAAATGAGAATGAAAAACTAAATCAAGAGGGAGAGTGAACCATGGGTGAGTTTATATCATATATTAACTCATGTAGAGACATAACCATGGCTACATTATAATGGTTAGGTTAATTAATATTTCAAGTAAAACAAAACTAGTAGACTAAGTCAATGCAACCCTAAGCATCATGAAGCTTCATGCATGTGAGCTCATCATCCACTAATTTACAATTACTTTAAATATAAAAACCTAACACTATAATTAGTATAGTACAAGTCTTATACACCCATGTAAGTTGTATCAACAACCATGATACAAAATGAACACAAATAAATATATATCACATATATATTAAGTTGTGCACAAGTGAGAAAAACAAATGCTTAATTGAACCAATGTTAGTTAATGTAAATTAGTATATCACATATACAATTATACACTGAATTATTAAATCAACACTTGACTTAATAATTCGGTTATAACACATATAACCGACTAACATCCAATGTATCGACTTATCGAATCAACCCTTGATTCGATAACCTGGTTATATCGCATATAACCGATCGATACAAACATCGCGAGAATAGAATACGGTATCACATACTCGCATTATTCTCGGTCTCGCACATATCACATATGTGCTCCTATTTCGTTTTACCTGAGCCAGTAAAACCTATGTAGGACTCTAAAGACTCGTCAATACGCCGGCAGTAGGTGATGATCACATCGTACTAGCTGGACGTAACGGATACCCGGGTATTGAACGATCAGAATATCAGCAAGAAATCCCGCTCCAACTCCTGCAAAAGCCTGACAGTGACACTACCGAACAGTCCGGTCTCCTCGTCTGATATGTCGCATATCAAGTCTAGGGGTGGTAAACGTCAGACCCCAATAACCGATAAGTCGTGCCGATATGAGGCTCATAACGGGTCGAGAAACTACTGGTAACGCTCACCAGTAAATCTTTAAACCAGCCCTGGCCAGGGACTACCCTGTTATGGCCAATCGAGCATAACGCAACATCAACCCCCAATACCGGGAGAGACGAAACCCCTCCTACGCTCATTGCCTCCATGCGATTCGGGACTGTACCCAAAAACCACCGTTTTGCATGCCTACTTGGACGTGGTAAGGTGGAAATCAAAGCACAGTGGGAATCACACAAGACTCTGTGACGATCTCGGCTCTACAGACCAACCTGTACCAGTGTCACCAGAGAACTGCCATATGACGTGAGTTATAATACCATCTGGGAGTTCTCGGCGATTCCGCCCAGTGTACCCAGTCTCTACTGGGCACCCGTATATCATCTCTTATGTCAAACACCAATGGATATGGGATCATCCATCGCCCATCTATATGTATCGAGAAGGTATACGCTAGTCTACTCTGGTATATCGATGCCCTGTCTCGATACACCCATGACTAGGGACATTAAAGGATGTACTTATGGACTACCCTATCCCCACTAGTATGATCTGCATCATAGTCCAGGTAGTCAAGTACACATCCTAAGGGCTTTACCAACATGTAACAGAGAGACAATCAGTGCACACGTTAAGGTAATGAGTAACCAGATAGAATACTATCATGTCGAGCAAGAAAGTCCTCCTATATATGTCCAAGCATCCACTAGAATATACATCTCATGTATAGTAATGGCCTCTAGGGCCTACATATAACTAACAGCGACTCCTCCTGGAAGATATATCCATAGTCAACGCATCTGCTTGCGTATCACATAAAATGATGTCGGCGGAGTGGAACGTCATCTCATCAAGATCTCGTACGAACCTCTTACTCCACTTTTCTCAAATATCGACTGCTTCGGACTCGTCTCTTCATGGCTGCATGGACTGCGCTCCAACGACTATACTCATATCTGGAGTCTTCCAAGCAATGCATCTCATCACCTGATATCTGAATGAAGTCGAATCATCCGATCGATTTGTCAAAACCTCATAATCCCCCAAGAGCTAAACATCTTGGGTACAATTTAAAAATATCGAATATATGCCACAGCACCTATGGACCAACCGTAGAAGGGCAGACCTAAGCCTCACTAATGGCAACGCTAAACTGCCGCAAACCCTAAAGTTCACCGGCGTTCCATGGTCATTAAATCGAGTTAGGGTTTCATTCTTCTAGAGTGTCTGTATAATTGCTTGCATTGTTTTCCGAATACTTTAAACTTGGAAAATGGGTTCCTGACATTCAATCGTCACTATCGACTCTCAACGTATCAGCGTGAAGTCGTCTCTAGCAGGAATCAATCTATCTGATGACCTCGCATCGGGGTAGGCAATGAATCACATGTCCTAGTCTTTCATCTCTGGTGACTATCGATCTTTTATCATATCTCGAGGTATAACTCGTGCGGCATTTGCTTCAAACATCTGGGGCGATATCTTTTCATTCGCCAAAATCACTGGCTCATTCGTCCGCACGCTGAACAGTGCCTCAATCATCAAAATAATCTGTGCTCTGACGGTCATCACAATCCGGCTGGCCACTTGAAGGGGCCCAATCCTATTGTGCTTTTTGGCACGTCCGAGAAATCTCGTAAAAGCGATCCATCAAATGCTCGTAGCGTGAAAACGCAATAAAACGACGCCTCCCTATGTAATCGTATGTCCCTAGAACCACGCCCTGGTCAGTCCTCGTTCGTGACGAGCTCGTGCTGACCGCAACTTTAGCCGTAGCTCTCTCTTCCCGTACAACCATGGTAACAAAACAATAACTGGTACTGATGAGGATAGATGATAGGAATGAATATAATACTATGCAAGGAAATTTACATCCTAAGGCTTCTTAAGAGGAGTATCGTATCGTAAATATGCCGCGGAACATACATACGGTACGTCACTCTACTCAAGCTACCTACTCCATCAACCAAGGGTCATCCTACACTCCGAAGATAAAACCTAACGCTCTGATACCAACTTTGTCACGACCCGAAAAGTACGGAACATGACCGGCACTTAAATTATGAAACGTCTCGAGGCATACGTAATCTAAGTAAGCCAAAACCCAGAAATCAAAACCAAAGAAACAGCATAGTGAAGGAAAAACCAATTGAAAGCAAGTAGTTTTAATCAACATACGCCGAAGTATGTATTTTTAAAATCTCAAGTAATTTCTGAAAATTTCGGCAGAGTCTCCTTTGTAAATACTGGCCCCAAACGGGATACAACAAGAATAGTATACGAAATGAACAAAAAGGCATCCCCAAGCAGGAGCTAGCTCTTCGTCAATCGACGGTCACAACCACGCAAGCAATATAATATACAACGCCAAGGGTGAGGATCAAAACTCAAAAGAAAACCCAAATCAGCAAGAAAACCATAATAATACAACGTGCGACTCTAAGGTCGAAAAATAACAAGTCTGGTCTTCTAACTCTATCAAATATACAATCTGGTTGATGGAGTTTCTAGATACAACAGAAATAATAAATAAACAATGGTGGTCCTGATGCAAAGAACCCAACTACCAAAGCAATCACCCGGAAGGAACAGTGTGCCAGCAAAGCCGCAACGAAACCTGTACGGCAAAACCTGCAAGGAACTGTGGCACAACGGAGGTGAGTTGCCAACTCATAAGTAGAAAACATCTACGAGTAGAAATCGCATGCATAACGCTATCCTAGGTCATATCAGGTAATATCCTCAATAAAAATCCTGGTTCAGCTATGTATAGTGTAATACTACAGGCTCGTGTCAGTGCTTCAGATAGCAACATATCAGATATATGATGTATGAATGCATTACGAATTGAAACAGAATATATCATGAATGAAACAACTGTTTTCTTTAATCAATGAGATTTCTATATGTATGTTAATCACGTATCATCAATGAATGCAACAGAGAAATCAGTGTCAAGCATCGACATAAAACATAAGTCTCAGTATCAAATCTCAATATCTTAAATCTCAAATCTGAAATATCAATATCTCAGGATTCCGTATCACCTACGGGATTGGACCGCGGGCTACGGCAGAACAGATCAGCCTGTATGCATCTCATGACTCCAGCCGGTATCCTCCAGATAACCGACGAGTCCAAATAATATCACCGGTAGGTAGTGCTCCCATGCCAGGCTCATCGAATACAACTCGAGCTTCTTGCCCCGGGGTACCATACCGGGCCTACCATGTACCCGAGACGGTTCATCCAACCGCTCGAATCGAGTTTCCAAATCCAACATCAATCATGAAAACTCATGGTGGACGACTCATACATCACTAGAAAACCGCAATTTGCATTTTAAAATGATGATACTAAGCTTTTATTAAATTCTTGCGGTTTTCCCCCAAATCAGAAAATCTCATGTAAATCTGAAATCTTCAAAATCATGATACCAATAAATAGTGAATACCGACATAAATCTCCATAATACTGCATAACCAATGAATATATGGATGCATCTGATATCATGCAATGAATGCAATAATTAAACTAGCATATGGAAACTATAACATGTAGCAACTATTAGTTAGCAAGCTATGTCATTGAAATAATATTTTCTAAAGTGTACGTGACATGGCAATTACCGATGATGATGTGTGTGAGCCGGCTAGTAAGTGTATGTGGAACATACGCATCATCGGTAATGGTGCTGGTGTCCTGCCAGCATGGTTCATAATCACTAAGTACACAATAAATATGAAATGAGGCGATAACAACATAATAAATGGAAATGAATAGTAATTGCAACAATAATATGCGGAACATGAATGATAACGTAACAATAAGGAATCTACGTCGCTACACCCGTGTTATACTGTTTGGCCGTTTTGATATAGTACGAATCGTGGTGTTTTGAAAATAAGGGCTGTGGTGTTTTTAAGAAAAGGTAAGTCTTTTGAAATATCCGTAGTATCCCTTGACATGTCTTTAAAAAATCCTCAGGATTCGTTAGTTTTGGAAATAGGTATGACTCGGGTCCAGTCTATCATGTACAAGTAAACTATATGTCTAACTAACAACCAATCGAAAGGGGTATGGAAACTACATAAATTTGAGTCGATATATATCTAACTATATAATAGTCGGTGATCCCGCCTCAATAGTATCCAGTATGATACACCATCTGATATGACATCCTCGAGTCAATAGTGTGGATCTATCATCAATATATAGCTCGTACGGTAAATCCATCGTAGGACTTCCCAAACTGGGTATGGGTCAATATCTCTTTTATCTTATAATTCATCTGGTATTCGTATCATCACATATCATGAGTAAGGGGTACTGATCTAAGTCTAGTACACTACTAATGTCATCAACATGCATATAAATGCGTGTGTATGAAACACATCGCCTACCGATCCGCTATAATCACAAGTCCCATCTCATAATACGATCCAAATCATATCACCGATCTCGTGGCATCAAGCCCAAACTCATCGACTCATTTCCAAATATCATCCAATATCCTCATTACCCATGCATGTGTATATGAATGTATATATGCATAGTACCATACCCATGCGTATATACATATAGACATATCCCCATATACGCACCAGGAAATAAATGTATGCAAGTGTGTTTGTGTGCGTGTATGCAAATCCCTACACTAGGGTTCGCGACTAAGAACCCGCTAATGTCCTTCCTTCAATTTTTGCTAATCCTAAACCCATAATCCCCTAAGGAATTTCTTGCTAAGGCCCATATCACATACTAGCGTACAATTATACCTCGCTATCGCATCACATCACATCAATTCTTACGACTTTGCGGGGGTGCTATACGCCATCCACCCGACTTCCCCCGTAGATATAATCTACTCACCTGATCTTCGCTCGCCGGTGCCGACGTCGCCACACGCTTTCTTGTCTTCTCGAATTCTTCATGAGGGTACCTACATATCATAACGCACCGTATCGGATCGAAGTCCGACTCATGACCAAATCGACACACGAATCTCACATAAGTAAAAACCTATGGTCTGTTCTCTCAAGTCAACCCAAAACACTCGACCTCGACGTACAAACGCTGAGTGACCGAGATAAACTCAAACGTACAAATCGTAGTTCCCAAAACTTACTAATTATAATATAAAATAGGGTTTAAATCATCAAAACATTAAAATAAATCAAATCGATTTATTTCCGAAAACCAAGAAAGCACGAAATTTTCGTTTTAATTCGAAACTTGATGTTTTAACAAAACTAATGGCCATAATATCCATTAAACATCATAACTAAGTCATATAAACAATTACTAGATTTTATTCTTATCAATTTTCATTGAATCGAACATTCTAGTTTGCAAATTACCTAATTTTAACACTTTAAAAGCAACAATTTGTAAATTATCAACTAGATTAGTTTTAGCATTCCATTAACATTTTGATCTCCTCATTAAAACCATAATCAATTTATAAAAACCTTAAATAGATTTTAAATTTCACATTTTCAATAATTTCTAAAAACCTAGTTTATATAAAAAAAAAAGCTTAATTTGGACATTTACATCTAACAATTTACATATTAGCAAATAGATTAGGTTTTCATTTCCTTAAGATGATAATCTACACATTGTAACCCTAATGATGTAGCAAAACCCTAACTAGAATTTTTTGAAACCCTTCTCTTGAATGTTAAACCTTGCAATAAAACCAAATTAAACATCTAAATAGTTAACATTGAAGCAATTAAACAACCATATAAGCATAAGGTTAAAATTATACCCAAACAATTTGAAGATCCCACAAGCACACATAGCCCTCAAAAATGCTCTCTTGTTCCCCTAGATCCATACTAGAATAGCCAAGGAATAATGGGTAGGGATTGGATTTTCAGTTTGCTTTGATTTGTGTTGATTTTTTAATGAATTTGAAGGTGAAGGAAGATGAAGACTTGGAGAAAATGGGGGGTTGCCAACAACACAGTTTCAGCCAGGAGAGGAGAGGAGTGAGGTGTAGTGTGGGGGTGGGTGAAGTCAAGGGGAGAAAAGAAGACCAAGTCAACAAAAGACCATACTCTTTTTACTATTTCTCTCATTTCCTTTGTTTTCTTTTCTCTTGATTTCTTTTCTTCAATCAAGAAGTGGGGGAAAACATGGAGAGGGCTACTGAATATGGGTGTGTGTGAGTGTGGGTGTGTGTGTGGGGTGAGGGAAAATGATAAATATTATATCCCAATCTCTATTTACACTAATTTCACTATTTAAGCCATTTTTCTTCGATAGTTTTCTAAAACCATTTGACAGCTTCATTTCATTTAAAAAACAACATGTTAACATTTTGTTTAATGTGTTATGATGCACAAAATTTGTATTAACTCATTCCAATTTGTAATTTTCCCTAATTAAATGTATTAGTGACAGCTTAAAATAATATTAAAATAATTAATTTCGGAAAAAATTTCTGAAAATTAGAAATTTTACCAGGGGCTCAATAAACACCAATACTAACAATTATATAGCTAGAATATGTATATTTAATTTTATATTAAAAGATATTTATATTTTGACTTTTTACGGAAAACACCCTTATTTTACCGATTTTTCCGAAATTTCACCGGAACGATTTTCAAAACGTTACAATCTTCCCCCCTTAAAGAAATTCGGTTCCCGAATTTAAATTAAAACTCACCCCAAATACTAAAACATTTCAGCGAAGCCATCAAGTCGTCGGGGCTCCGAAATCATAAATACATAAAACAAATCGTAGCGCAATGAATGCGCATGAAAAATGAGCATATAACTCAAAATCAAAACTCCATCCAGCATCCCGCAATCATCGGAGTTAGGGGGAAGACATCAATGTCTAAATTCAAAACAAAAATCAATATGATATAAATCGACTATACATGTAAACATCATTAAAACATCTTGAAGCAATGCATGCCAAACATTTTTGAAATCGCTGTGCGATGTGTATATCACTGCACAGTGGCGGACGTCCATTGTGAGAAAATAACTATATATATATATAACTATATATATATATATATATCCTTTGTTTAACATACACGTCCCGCCGTTTTGAAAATAATTTAGAAGGGTTTCCCTTTTAAACAGTTTCGTGTCATCATTGACACGTAGGTAAATACTGAGACTATAGCTCCTCTGTGGAAATCCCTTCGATAACTACCAATGCATGCAAAATATACTCAGGTACTGTCGTCTGACTAGTCCTTCTCGGTACTAAACCAAATAGCAAGTAACTTAAAATATACTGCTCCTAAAGAAATCAATCCCAAATATATATGAATGCCACGTGCGTCTGGTGCGCACGGAAATCGAAATCCATGAATATGCCATACATGTGCACAGAAACAACATCTAAGTGCAACGGGTGTGCACGAAAACACCTGTCAAAGACAACGTGTGTGCCTGACAGCAAAACCAGGTGCATCTGATATGCACCAAGAATCTCGATTTAGTGCATCTAGTGTGCACCTAAATCGCATCAAGCGCCTTAAGTATGCGCAAAATCCAATTCAAGTGCACAAGGTGCACGAAAACAAATATCGAATATCAAAATCAAAATCGACGGTATACAACATATCTTAATCCAAATCCAAATCAGGTATACCGTGGTATATAATCTCACAACCATGTGCATCAGCGTGCATAAAATCGAATCGAAATACTAAAAGTGCATGAAAACTATGCTGAAAGCATAAGTCAATTCATTTGCATGCCCTAGGCATGAAATCAAATATCATGAAACTCGGTCATCAAAACTGAATCATGAAATAAATCACCCAAAAATACTGAAATTCAATGTGACAGATACGTGATAGCCAATCACAAAATCGCAAATCATAAATGTTGTCGTCGATATGTCCGTCCTTCAAAGTCGAGAAGGTGTCGGTGCACCCAATGCTAGAAGAGCAAGATATCTACATGCCTCCTGATCATGGCCTGTCGCCTGGTGCCCTTAGGCTCTCGTCACTCACTGCGAATTGCTAAGTACATAGCTCCTCGGCTCAACGGTCCAATATGGAACGATAACGGAAGCAGACCGCTCTGACACATCCTCTAAAGATCTCTGGTCAACTATCATGGTTACTCATAACATGTCTCGTCGACGATGCTGAACTCTGGCCTGCTAGGTGTGTGCAATATGACCGACCCTGGGTCTAAATCTTCTCGTATAGCATCCCACAAAGGTTCCGTCGAAATCACTCCGAAATCTCATTTCTGCCGAACTGCCTGGAAGTCATCATCATTACTAAATCTATTCCTTGTTCCGGAATGGCTACATACTCGTCGCGACTCCTCCTAGAAGATATATCCATAGTCAACGCATCTGCTTGCGTATCACATCATATGATGTCGGCGGAGTGGAACGTCATCTCATCAAGATCTCGTACGAACCTCTTACTCCACTTTTCTCAAATGTCGACTGCTTAAGACTCGTCTCTTCGTGGCTGCATGGAATGCGCTCCAACGGCTATACTTATATCTAGAGTCTTCCAAGCAATGCATCTCATTACCTGATATCCGAATGAAGTCGAATCATCCGATCGATTTGTCAAAACCTCATAATCCTCTAAGAGCTCAACATTTTGGGTACAGTTCAATAATATCTAATATATGCCACAACACCTATGGACCAACCAGTCACGACCCGAGAATTCGACTCGTGACCGGCACTTAACCACGCAACGTCTACAGGCGCAACGCGGCTAAGTAAGCCGAACCCAGAAATCAAAACCAATAAATAGAGTGATTTAAAACATTTTGTAAAAGCAATAGTACATGTCTGAAAAACTTCCATTTATTTAGTAGAAATCCTTTTTAAGTTCAAAAGTTATGAGTTTTATAATTTTGGTAACATTTCCTTTTTAAAACATTAGCCCCGAAAGTCGGGTAAAAGTAAGGTGTAGCAGAAATAAGTGACATGAATAAGGCATCACAATATGATATACGACGCCGTAGCGAAGAATACACAGTAAAACACGGACAATATCATAAAAGATGAGACTGCATAAAGTAACGTCGGCTCACATGCGAGCTCGACATCAGAATATAAAATCATACATATCGTCCTCACCACTGTCTCTAAGTCAATACAGAAGGTAGATGGAGAGTACTAGATACATCAATATACAACTGAAAGATAACAGATACCATACAAAACCTACCTATCAGCAATGGCTAACTCTGCTCAAAAGGGTATCTGTGCCAAAAGATGCGGTAACAGCCAGCCGTGACTACTCCCAAGGGCAATCTGCAAACACTGTGGCACAACGGGGGTGAGTTGCCAACTCGTGAATAGAGATAACATATAAAGGTGATCGCAAGCATGCACATATAGCGTGGCTCTACTAATGCCAGCAGATGATATCAATGCATGTCAACAGTGGGTACAATAGTAATGCATGTACTCTAATCGGTAAATGCCACAGGATGAGATGTATAGTAATCAATACTGAGTATGGGATAAATAATATCTACATGGACCATGTCAACATGGAAAACAATGATCGGTGCCTCAAACTGCACCCAAATCCCACATATACTCAGGCGCCGGCACACCCATCGGCCCACAAATCCTGTATATCTCCGAGGAATCACGAGTGCCCAACATCGGCACCCAAAACATCATAAAATACTCGTGTCTAGCATCGACACGTAAATCCTCGAATATCGGGCGCCGTCAGTCCGGACCGGCCCCACGGGGTCCGTTTGCGGTGTCGGCCCTCGGCCCTGGCAGTACGGATCATCCCGCATCCATCACTCGACTCTGGTCAGTATCCTCCGGACAACTGCCAGGTCCAACCAATCACCGGTAGGTACTCGCCCGCCTCCAGGCTCAATCGGCAAATCCCATCGATCATCTCGCCGAGGGGAACCAAACCGGGCCCACCACGAACCCGCAAACGGAACATCCACTCCTCGAATCGGGTTTCAAGCACACGTCTCAGCACCGAGAAAACGCGTGGTGGACACACCAAAATATCATATCACGAGGTACCGGGTTTTCAAAATAATGCATCTTTTCTAAATATTTCCACGGTCCTCAAAACCAGAAATCACATGAAAATCCATCACCAATAAGTCAATCCAATGCGAGGTACAATGTAATCAATCCATGGCAGGTATATAAGGGAAAGTCGCTTTTAAAATAGTTTCCGTTTTTAAAGATGTCATGCGGCTCCCAAATTTCCAGGAAATCATAATCAATCACATGTAAGATGAACTACATCAATAATACAACAGTATAATCATGGCAGTTCTACAGTGAGTGTGGCATGGCAATTACTAACGGTGTGTGTGTAGCATGTAAATAGTGCCGTGCAACATAAACCGTTAGTTATAGTGCGGTGTTCTATCAGTTCTAAGCAATATATATATATATATATATATATATATATATATATCAACACAGCAGGGAATGCAATATGCGATGACAGTCTATGGGATGCATGCAACACATAATAATAAAGTCCTATCAGCCCTGACGCATAACGCCATGCGGGCGATATCCCCGTAGATGTGAAATCTACTCACCGTGTCTCGCGCTAAGTGTATCCAACCACTTGCTTGCCCTTCTTCGCAGCGTCCGTCTCACTGGCCTGCGAACCTAGAATCATATACACATATCACACATAAGCTTAATTCACAAAAACGCGACATTATAATCCAACAAGAAACCTGTGTCGCAAACCAATCGCGCGTGTGCGCGATACGCTAAAACGTGTGATCACGCGCCACGAAACTACCCCGACGCGCCGCGATACGCAGAAACCCAAACCTACTCACGTATCGCGCGTGTCGCGAAGGTTTAGAAAACGGCAAAACCGGTAATTGGTCCCAGATTTTCCTACAGAACTAATCTTACAAATATATATATATCAAAGGGCCCTACACACAAAAATACACCTACAGAACCCAAAAAAACCCAAAACCCCTCCCATCTGGCCGCAAATTGCGGCCAGAATGAGGATTTCGGCGGCCTACTGTAGCATTATGGGGGTCAAGTTTCACCTGTGGTATCAGTACTACTCCACTATACTACAGTCTTCCCAAAATCATTCTGAACTCACCGGGCCCATAGCAGTTCCAGAAAAGCTCAAATTGCACAAATACGACATTTGCATCAAATATGAAATCTGGTGGTATTTTAGTGTAATCGGGGTTCGACTAAGTTTACATGGTCACAACAAACCTCAAGCATCCTACTGAAACCAATCTACACCTCAATAGCACAAAGTTCTCACTAAACACCCCATAACACACTAAAACGCACTAAAACCCTTTAACCGATGCAAATCTACACAATCTAAGCTAACTAGGGGATCAAGTTAAGAATTATACCTCACTCTCGACCCTAGGGAGCTTCAGGAAGGTGGAGAAGAGAAGAGAAGAGGCTGCAGTTGCTGTTGTGAAGCTTGGTGCTCAGTGCTGCTCACTGTGCTGCTGTTGCTGAATGTTGCTGCTGCTGCTTTTGCTTCTGCTGCTGCTTCGGTTGCTTATGCTGCTGCTTCAGATGCTTCTGCTGCTGCTTCAAGAGGTAAGTGTGTGTATGTGTGAGTGTGTGTGAGGTTTGAGAGAACAAAGAAAAGAAATGAGAGGAAATAATTAGCTTCCAATTGTCAACCCTCTCTCTCTCTCTCATCATTAATGGCAAGCATGGGCTAAGCCTTGATGCCCTCTTTCTCTCTCCTTCTCACAAGTCAACACCCTCACCATTCAAACTAAAGCAACTTTTAATTAGCTAATAAAAACCCAATTAAGAATCCATAAGACTTAATCCTATAATTAACCCACCATGGTTAATAATTATGCTATTTACTTGATTTAAAAACCCTAGTTTACATGCACATGTGTGTGCAAGCCTAGGAAAATTTTGGAAAAATATTTATTAAATTAGGAAAAATATTTAAAACACAATTTGGTAAACTTTTTTATTAAAAATCATTATTTAATTATAATTATACACTAACCCTTATCCTAAGGTGTTACAATCTCTCCCCCTTAAAGAAATTCGTCCCCGAATTTCAAAAATCTAAATATGGTTACCTTCAAAAAGATGGGGATACGTCTTCATCATCTCGCTTTCGGTCTCCCAAGTGACCTCTTCACGGTTCTGACCACGCCAAAGTACCTTAACTGATGGAATCTCCTTCGATCTCAATTTCTTCACTTGTCGATCCAAGATCATCACCGGCTACTCTGCATAGGAAAGATCACGCTCAAGCTGGATCGTCGGATGCTGAATCGCATGCGAAGGATCATGTAGATATCTGCGGAGCATCGAGACATGGAATACAGGGTGCACGTCTGGAAAGCTGGGCGGAAGGGCTAACCGGTAAGCTACTGCACCGACACGCTCGAGGATCTCGAAGGGGCCCACATACCTGGGGCTGTGCTTCCCCTTCTTCCCAAACCTAATCACACCTTTCATTGGGGAGACCCTCAAGAAAACATGATCACCAACAGAAAACTCAAGTCTGCGTCGTCGACGGTCTGCATAAGCCCTCTGCCTACTCTGCGCTGCTCTCATCCTATCGCGAATCAACTGGATCTTCGCAGTCGTCTCCTCAACGATCTGTGGTCCTAAGATACTGCTCTCACTGAGTTCTGTCCAACAAGTAGGCAACCTGCATCTCCTCCCATAAAGAGCCTCAAACGGTGCCATCTGAATGGTCTCCTGGTAGCTGTTATTGTAGGAGAACTCTACTAAGGGCAAATGATGATCCCAGCTACCTCCGAAATATAGTACACAAGTTCTGAGCATGTCCTCGAGAGTCTGAATGGTCCGCTCTGACTGTCTGTCGGTCTGCGGATGAAACGCCGTGCTGAAACTCAAGCGAGTGCCCAAAGCCTCCTGAAGCCTCTGCCATAGTCTACTGGTAAACTGGGTGCCTCTGTCGGACACAATGCACATCGGGACTCCGTGTAGTCGCACTATCGCGTCAATATAGATCTGGGCATACTGAGTAAATCCGAAAGTCGTCTTCACCGGTAGGAAGTGAGCCGACTTCGTCAAACGATCCACAATCACCCAGATGGAGTCATACCCCCGACTAGTCTTGTGTAGACCCACCACGAAATCCATCGAAATCTGTTCCCATTTCCACTCCGGAATGGGTAACGGCTGTAGCTCTCCCGCGGGCCGCTGGTGCTCAGCCTTGACTTGCTGACAAGTCAGGCATCTCGATACAAAATCTGCAATGTCCCTCTTCATTCCGTCCCACCAGTAAACATCTGTAATATCATGATACATCTTGGTGGAACCGGGATGGACGCTAAATACCGATCGATGTGCCTCCTCAAGAATCTCGCGTCTCAGCCCTCCAGCATCTGGTACGCACAGTCTGACTCCAAATCGTAGTACTCCCTGACCAGCGATCACGAACTCAGAAAATCTACCCTGTCCAATCTGTGCCATGATCTCTGAACATCGGTCATCACTGAGCTGTGCCTCACGTATACGATCAATCAACTGTGGGCGTGCACGGACATGCGCTATCTGTCCTCCAATCGGCGTGAACTCGAACTGTACTCGACCGTCGCATAATATCTGCCAATCTGCGGATGAATGTCTCTGTGCTGCGCTCAAACAAGCTAGACTACCCCCGGGCCTCCTGCTCAAAGCATCCGCCACCACATTTGCCTTGCCCGGGTGATATAAGATCTCACAGTCGTAATCCTTCACTAACTCCATCCATCGACGCTGTCGAAGGTTCAGGTCCCGCTGCTGGAATATGTATTTCAAACTCTTGTGATCCGTGAATATCTGGCACGACTCGCCGTATAGGTAATGTCGCCAGATCTTAAGTGCGAAGACCACTGCTGCCATCTCCAAATCATGAGTGGGGTAGTTCTGCTCGTGCTTCTTCAATTGTCGTGAGGCATACGCGATCACCCTATCATGCTGCATCAGAACGCATCCCAATCCCACTCGAGAAGCATCACAAAAGACCACAAATCCGCCCGGTCCGGAAGGTAATGATAACACCGGTGCCGTCGTCAGCCGTGTCCGTAACATCTGAAAGCTGTGCTCGCACTCCTCCGTCCAAATGAAAGGAACTCCCTTCCGGGTCAACCCGGTCAACTGTGTAGCAATACGGGAGAAGTCCTGCACAAAACGCCTGTAGTAACCGGCCAATCCCAAAAACCTGCGAATCTCCGTCACCGATGTGGGTCTGGGCCAACGCTGAACGGCCTCGATCTTCCTCGGGTCTACACATATACCGTCTCGTGAAATCACGTGCCCCAAGAAATCTACGCTGTCCAGCCAAAAAGCACACTTGGAGAATTTCTTATAAAGCTGGTGCTCCCTCAATGTCTGCAATGTAATCCGCAGGTGCTGCTCGTGCTCCTCACTACTCCGGGAATACACCAAGATATCGTCAATGAAGACTATGATGAACAGATCCAAATAAGGCCGGAAAATACGGTTCATCAAATCCATGAAGGCTGCTGGCGCATTGGTGAGTCCGAACGACATCACCAAAAACTCGTAATGGCCGTAGCGCGTACGGAAGGCTGTCCGGGGAATGTCCTCCTGTCGAACCCGCAGCTGATGATAGCCCGATCGCAAATCGATCCTCTAAAAGTACCCTGCCCCCTGAAGCTGGTCGAACAAATCGTCGATACGCGGCAAAGGATACCTGTTCCGCACTGTCACCCTATTCAGCTGGCGGTAGTCGATACAAAGACGCAAACTGCCGTCCTTCTTCTTGACGAACAGGACTGGAGCACCCCAAGGAGAAACACTGGGTCGAATAAGTCCCTTGTCCAGCAAATCTTGCAACTGCTCCTTCAACTCACGAAGTTCCGCCGGGGCCATCCGATAGGGCGGTATAGAAATAGGCCCCGAACCAGGAACCAAATCAATACAGAAAGAAATGTCGCGCTCGGGCGGCAACCCAGGAAGCTCGTCAGGGAACACATCAGGAAACTCGCTAACAACCGGAACCTGATCCAATGGAACCTGTGTAGCACTAGCATCGCAAACATATGCGAGAAATCCCTGACATCCCTTCCTCATAAGCTGTCCAGCGCGAAAAGAAGAAATCACACTGTGAGGGGCGGCACTACGGTCTCCCAACACAACAAAAACCGACTCGCCGGGAAAGCAGAATCTAACTGTCTTCTCGCGGCAGTCCACAGAAGCATAGCACGTGGCTAACCAATCCATGCCCAAAAGAACGTCGAAGTCCAACATCTCCAGAAGGATCAAGTCGACAGGCAACTCTCTCTCGCCAATACAGACGATACAGGATCGGAACACGTGCCTAGCCACAAACGACTCTCCCACAGGAGTAGTCACCACAAGCGGCTGATCAAGTAAGCCGGACTCTCTACACAAACTCGGCACAAAGTGTGTGGATACGTACGAGTGTGTGGATCCGGGATCGAACAGTACATGTGCATCAACTGAACATACAGGGAGGATACCTGAAACCACTACATTGGACGCCTGCGCGTCCTGATGTGTCAAAGAAAAAACCCTCGCCTGTCCACCACCTGTAACTGACTGACCTCGGCCTCGGTCATCTCGTCCTCTCTGAGCAACTCCTCCACGCCCACGACCTCTCTGTGCATAGGTCTGGCGCGGAGCAACGGTAGGCGCAACGGGCAACGCCCTCTGGGGTGGTGAAGGTGGTAAGGTAACATGCGGTGCTGCCGCCTCCCTCCGGTGTGTCTCTGGACAATCTCGAACGAGGTGAAGTAGGCTGCCACATCTGTAGCAACCCCGCGGCGACTGCTGACCTTCCTGGGGATACGAACTAAACATCCGACCTCGTCCCGAATCTCTGCTACTCCTCGTACCGGAACGATACCTGTCGCGGCGTCTGAATGACTGCCTCCGTGCGGAAATACTGGTACGAACTCTCTTCGGCTCTGGAAGTACCGAAGTCTCAACAAGGTGCTCCTCGACCACTAGGGCTGCGTCTACAGCTGCTGCATAGGTCTCGTAGTGCTGCGCGCTGATCGCGAGGAACACTGGTGAAAGCAAGCCTCATACAAATCTCCGGACTCGCAGCTCCTCGGTGGCCACTAAATGTGGGGCGTAGACTGCTAGCTCTGTAAACAGTACGTCATACTCTGCCACTGTCATCCCTGGCGTCTGGCGCAAGGACTCAAACCTGCGTGCTTGGGCATCTCTAACACTCCGGGGAAGGAAACGGGCTAGAAATATGGTCACGAACTCCGTCCAGGTCATAGGAGGAAGACCTGCTGCTCTGCCCTTCTCAACGGAATCACACCACTTCTGCGCAAGACCCTCTAGGCGAAAGCTCGCGAACTCAACCCATCTCGCATCTGCGCATCTGAGGGAACGGCATATCCTGGCCATCTTGTCGATGAAAGACTGTGGGTCCTCGGCTGTATCGGTGCCTGTGAAAACCGGAGGCTTCAGCCTCATGAACTCTGATAGCGATACTGTAATCACCTCCGTGGCTGCAGGGGCAACTGGCTGTGCGGTAGGCACCATCGCGGTCTCTGGAACTGGTGGAGCTACCTCTGGTCGCTGCGCTCGAAGCGTCTCAACTAGCGATCCTATCATCTGGCGCATCTCCTGCATACCAGCCCCTAACGAGGCGATCTGCTCTGTCACGGCAGGAACAGCCTGCTCGGGTACAACCGGCGTACTGCCCGGATCAGTCCTCGTCTCGGACGAGTCAACACGAATCTCGGCTCTCGCGGCCGCTCTCTGTGCCCTCGTAGTCTTAGGCGGCATAATGGCTGAAAGAAAATTGGATTCGATAAGAACACGGAAATCGAATCACAAGAATATAAGGAGGGATCAAATCAATAAGTCCTAAGGTCGCGTAAGCGGAGTACCGTGTCGTGAGTATGCCGCGGAACATACACACGCTACGCTACCCTGCTGCAGCTACCTACTCCATCATACCAGGGTCATCCTACATTCCGAAGGTAAAACCTACGCTCTGATACCAACTTTGTCAGGACCCGAGAATTCGACTCGTGACCGGCACTTAACCACGCAACGTCTACAGGCGCAACGCGGCTAAGTAAGCCGAACCCAGAAATCAAAACCAATAAATAGAGTGATTTAAAACATTTAGTAAAAGCAATAGTACATGTCTGAAAAACTTCCATTTATTTAGTAGAAATCCTTTTTAAGTTCAAAAGTTATGAGTTTTATAATTTTGGTAACATTTCCTTTTTAAAACATTAGCCCCGAAAGTCGGGTAAAAGTAAGGTGTAGCAGAAATAACAAGTGACATGAATAAGGCATCACAATATGATATACGACGCCGTAGCGAAGAATACAAAGTAAAACACGGACAATATCATAAAAGATGAGACTGCATAAAGTAACGTCGGCTCACATGCGAGCTCGAAATCAGAATATAAAATCATACATATCGTCCTCACCACTGTCTCTAAGTCAATACAGAAGGTAGATGGAGAGTACTAGATACATCAATATACAACTGAAAGATAACAGATACCATACAAAACCCACCTATCAGCAAAGGCTAACTCTGCTCAAAAGGGTATCTGTGCCAAAAGATGCGGTAACAGCCAGCCGTGACTACTCCCAAGGGCAACATGCAAACACTGTGGCACAACGGGGGTGAGTTGCCAACTCGTGAATAGAGATAACATATAAAGGTGATCGCAAGCATGCACATATAGCGTGGCTCTACTAATGCCAGCAGATGATATCAATGCATGTCAACAGTGGGTACAATAGTAATGCATGTACTCTAATCGGTAAATGCCACAGGATGAGATGTATAGTAATCAATACTGAGTATGGGATAAATAATATCTACATGGACCATGTCAACATGGAAAACAATGATCGGTGCCTCAAACTGCACCCAAATACCACATATACTCAGGCGCCGGCACACCCATCGGCCCTCAAATTCTGTATATCTCGGAGGAATCACGAGTGCCCAACATCGGCACCCAAAACATCATAAAATACTCGTGTCTATCATCGACACGCAAATCCTCGAATATCGGGCGCCGTCAGTCCGGACCGGCCCCACGGGGTCCGTCTGCGGTATCGGCCCTCGGCCCTGGCAGTACGGATCATCCCGCATCCATCACTCGACTCTGGTCAGTATCCTCCGGACAACTGCCAGGTCCAACCAATCACCGGTAGGTACTCGCCCGCCTCCAGGCTCAATCGGCAAATCCCATCGATCATCTCGCCGAGGGGAACCATACCGGGCCCACCACGAACCCGCAAACGGAACATCCACTCCTCGAATCGGGTTTCAAGCACACGTCTCAGCACAGAGAAAACGCGTGGTGGACACACCAAAATATCATATCACGAGGTACCGGGTTTTCAAAATAATGCATCTTTTCTAAATATTTCCACGGTCCTCAAAACCAGAAATCACATGAAAATCCATCACCAATAAGTCAATCCAATGCGAGGTACAATGTAATCAATCCATGGCAGGTATATAAGGGAAAGCCGCTTTTAAAATAGTTTCCGTTTTTAAAGATGTCATGCGGCTCCCAAATTTCCAGGAAATCATAATCAATCACATGTAAGATGAACTACAGCAATAATACAACAGTATAATCATGGCAGTTCTACAGTGAGTGTGGCATGGCAATTACTAACGGTGTGTGTGTAGCATGTAAATAGTGCCGTGCAACATAAACCGTTAGTAATAGTGCGGTGTTCTATCAGTTCTAAGCAATATATATATATATATATCAACACAGCAGGGAATGCAATATGCGATGACAGTCTATGGGATGCATGCAACACATAATAATAAAGTCCTATCAGCCCTGACGCATAACGCCATGCGGGCGATATCCCCGTAGATGTGAAATCTACTCGCCGTGTCTCGCGCTAAGTGTATCCAACCACTTGCTTGCCCTTCTTCGCAACGACCGTCTCACTGGCCTGCGAACCTAGAATCACATACACATATCACACATAAGCTTAATTCACAAAAACGCGACATTATAATCCAACAAGAAACCCGTGTCGCAAACCAATCGCGCGTGTGCGCGATACGCTAAAACGTGTGATCACGCGCCACGAAACTACCCCGACGCGCCGCGATACGCAGAAACCCAAACCTACTCACGTATCGCGCGAGTCGCGAAGGTTTAGAAAACGGCAAAACAGGTAATTGGTCCCAGATTTTCCTACAGAACTAATCTTACAAATATATATATCAAAGGGCCCTACACACAAAAATACACCTACAGAACCCAAAAAAACCCAAAACCCTCCCATCTGGCCGCAAATTGCGGCCAGAATGAGGATTTCGGCGGCCTACTGTAGCATTATGGGGGTCGGGTTTCACCTGTGGTATCAGTACTACTCCACTATACTACAGTCTTCCCAAAATCATTCTGAACTCACCGGGCCCATAGCAGTTCCAGGAAAGCTCAAATTGCACAAATACGACATTTGCATCAAATATGAAATCTGGTGGTATTTTAGTGTAATCGTGGTTCGACTAAGTTTACATGGTCACAACAAACCTCAAGCATCCTACTGAAACCAATCTACACCTCAATAGCACAAAGTTCTCACTAAACACCCCATAACACACTAAAACGCACTAAAACCCTTTAACCGATGCAAATCTACACAATCTAAGCTAACTAGGGGATCAAGTTAGGAATTATACCTCACTCTCGACCCTAGGGAGCTGCAGGAAGGTGGAGAAGAGAAGAGAAGAGGCTGCAGTTGCTGTTGTGAAGCTTGGTGCTCACTGCTGCTCACTGTGCTGCTGTTGCTGATTGTTGCTGCTGCTGCTTTTGCTTCTGTTGCTGCTTCAGTTGCTTCTGCTGCTGCTTCAGTTGCTTCTGCTGCTGCTTCAAGAGGTAAGTGTGTGTCTGTGTGTGAGTGTGTGTGAGGTTTGAGAGAACAAAGAAAAGAAATGAGAGGAAATAATTAGCTTCCAATTGTCAACCCTCTCTCTCTCTCATCATTAATGGCAAGCATGGGCTAAGCCATGATGCCCTCTCTCTCTCTCCTTCTCACAAGTCAACACCCTCACCATTCAAACTAAAGCAACTTTTAATTAGCTAATAAAAACCCAATTAAGAATCCATAAGACTTAATCTTATAATTAACCCACCATGGTTAATAATTATGGTATTTACTTGATTTAAAAACCCTAGTTTACATGCACATGTGTGTGCAAGCCTAGGAAAATTTTGGAAAAATATTTATTAAATTAGGAAAAATATTTAAAACACAATTTGGTAAACTTTTTATTAAAAATCATTATTTAATTATAATTATACACTAACCCTTATCCTAAGGTGTTACACAACCGTAGAAGGGCAGACCCAAGCCTCACTAATGGCACCGCTAAACTGCCACAAACCTTAAGGTTCACCGGCGTTCCATGGTCATTAAATCGAGTTAGGGTTTCATTCTTCTTGAGTGTCCGTAGAATTGCATGCATTGTTTTCCGAATACTTTAAACTTGGAAAATGGGTTCCTGACATTCGATCGTCTTTATCGACTCTCCACGTATCAGCGTGAAGTCGTCTCTAGCTAGAATCAATCTATCTGATGGCCTCGCATCGGGGTACGAAATGAATCACATGTCCTAGTCTTTCATCTCTGGTGACAAGCGATCTTTTATGATATCTCGAGGTATAACTCGTGCGGCATTTGCTTCAAACATCTGGGGCGATATCTTTCCATTCGCCAAAATCACTGGCTCATTCGTCCAAACGCTGAACAGTGCCTCAATCATCAAAATAATATGTGCTATGACGGTCATCACAATCTAGCTGGCCTCTTGAAGGAGCCCAATCCTATGGTGCTTATCGGCACGTCCGAGTAATCTCGTAAAAGCGATCCATCAAACATTCGTAGTGTGAAAACACAATAAAACAACGCCTCCCTATGCAATTGTATGTCCCTGGAACCACGCCCTGGTCAGTCGTCGTTCGTGACGAGCTCGTGCTGACCGCAACTCTAGCCTTAGCTCTCTCTTCCCGTACAACCGTGGTAACAAAACAATAACTGGTACTAATGAGGATAGATCATAGGAATGAATATAATACTATGCAAGGAAATGTACATCCTAAGGCTTCTTAAGCGGAGTATCGTATCGTAAATATTCCACGGAACATACATACGGTACGTCACTCTACTCAAGCTACCTACTCCATCAACCAAGGGTCATCCTACACTCCGAAGATAAAACCTAACGCTCTGATACCAACTTTGTCACGACCCGAAAAGTACGGAACATGACCGACACTTAAATTACGAAACGTCTCGAGGCGTACGTAATCTAAGTAAGCCAAAACCCAGAAATCAAAAGCAAAGAAACAGTAGGGTGAAGGAAAAACCAATTGAAAGCAAGTAGTTTTAATCAACATAGGCTGAAGTATGTATTTTTAAAATCTCAAGTATTTTCAGAAAATTTCGGCAGAGTCTCCTTTGTAAATACTGGCCCCAAACGGGATACAACAAGCTTAGTATACGAAATGAACAAAAAGGAATCCCTAAGCGGGAGCTATCTCTTCGTCAATCGACGGTCACAACCACGCAAGCAATATAATATACAACGCAAAGGGTGAGGATCAAAAATCAAAAGAAAACCCAAATCAGCATGAAAACCATAATAATACGACGCGCGACTCTATGGTCGAAAAATAACAAGTCTGGTCTACTAACTGTATCAAATATACAATCTGGTTGATGAAGTTTCTAGATACAACAGAAATAATAAATAAACAATGGCGGTCCTGATGCAAAGAACCAACCTACCAAAGCAATCACCCGGAAGGAACAGTGTGCCAGCAAAGCCGCAACGAAACCTGTACGGGAAAACCTGCAAGGAACTGTGGCACAACGGGGGTGAGTTGCCAACTCATGAGTAGAAAACATCTACGAGTAGAAATCGCATGCATAACTCTATCCTTGGTCATATCAGGTTATATCCTCAATAAAAATCCTGGTCCAGTTATCTATAGTGTAATAGTACAGGCTCGTGTCAGTGCGTCAGATAGCAACATATCAGATATATGATGTATGAATGCATTACGAATTGAAACAGAATATATCATGAATGAAACAACTGTTTTCTTTAATCAATAAGATTTCTATATGTATGTCAATCACGTATCATCAATGAATGCAACAGAGAAATCAGTGTCAAGCATCGACACAAAACATAAGTCTCGGTATCAAATCTCAATATCTCAAATCTCAAATCTTAAATCTCAATATCTCAGGCATCCATATCATCTTCGGGATCGGCCCACGGACTCCGGCAGAACGGATCAGCCTATATCTATCTCATGACTCCTGCCGGTATCCTCCGGATAACCGACGAGTCCAAATAATATCACGGGTAGGTTGTGCTCCCCTGCCAGGCTCATCGAATACAACTCGAGCTTCTTGCCCCGGGGTACCATACCGGGCCCACCATGTACCCGAGACGGTTCATCCAACTCCTCGAATCGGGTTTCCAAATCCGACAACATTCATGAAAACTCATGGTGGACGACTCATACATCACGAGAAAACCGCAATTTGAATTTTAAAATAATGATACTAAGATTTTATTAAATTCTTGCGGTTTTCCCCCAAATCCAGAAATCTCATGTAAATCCGAAATCATCAAAATCATGATACCAATAAATTGTGAATACCGACATAAATCTCCATAATATTGCACAACCAATGAATATATGGATGCATCTGATATCATGCAATTAATGCAATAATTAAACTAGCATGGAAACTATAACATGTAGCAACTATCAGTTAGCAAGATATGTCACTGAAATAGTATTTTCTAAAGTGTACGTGACATGGCAATTACCGATGATGATGTGTGTGAGCCGGCTAGTAAGTGTATGTGGAACATACGCATCATCGGTAATGGTGCTGGTGTCCTGATAGCATGGTTCATAATCACTAAGTACACAATAAACATGCAATGAGACGATACCAACATGATAAATGGCAATGAATAGTAATTGCAACAATAATATGCGGAACATGAATGATAACGTAACAATAAGGAATCTACGTCGCTACACCCGTGTTATACTGTTTGGCAGTTTTGAAATAGTACGAATCGTGGTATTTTGAAAATAAGGGCTACGGTGTTTTTAAGAAAAGGTAAGTCTTTTGAAATATCCGTAGTATCCCTTGACATGTCTTAAAAAAATCCTCATGATTCGTTAGTTTTGGAAATAGGAATGACTCGGGTCCAGTCTATCTTTTACAAGTAAACTACAGGTCTAACTAACAACCAATCAGAAGGGTTATGGAAACTACCTAAATTTGAGTCGATATATATCTAACTATATAATAGTCGGTGATCCCGCCTCAATAGTATTCAGTATGATACACCATCTGATGTGACATTCTCGAGTTAAGAGTGCGGATCTATCATCAATATATAGCTCGTATGGTAAATCCATCTTACGGCTTCCCAAACTGGGTACGGGTCAATATCTCTTTTATCTTATTATTCATCTGGTATTCGCATCATCACATATCGTGAGTAGGGGGTACTGATCTAAGTCTAGTACACTACTAATGTCATCAACATGCATATAAATGCGTGTGTATGAAACACATCGCCTACCGATCCGCTATAATCACAAGTCCCATCTCATAATACGATCCAAATCATATCACCGATCTCGTGGCATCAAGCCCAAACTCATCGACTCATCTCCAAATATCATCCAATATCATCATTACCCATGCATGTGTATATGAATGTATATATGCATAGTCCCATACCCATTCGTATATACATATAGACACATCCCTATATACGCACCAGGAAATAAATGTATGCAAGTGTGTATGTGTGCGTGTATGCAAATCCCTACACTAGAGTTCGCGACTAAGAACCCTCTTTAGTCCTTCCTTCAATTTTCGCTAACCCTAAACCCATAATCCCCTAAGACTTTTCTTGCTAAGGTCCATATCACACACTAGCGTACAATTATACCTCGATATCGCATCACATCAATTCTCACGACTTTGCGGTGGTGCTATACGCCATCCACCCGACATCCCCGGTAGATATAATCTACTCACCTGATCTTCGCTCGCCGGTGCCGATGTCGCCACGCACTTTCTTGTTGTCTTGAAGTCTTTGTGAGGGTACCTACATATCATAACGCACCGTATCACATCAAAGTCCGACTCATGACCAAATCGATACACGAATCTCACATAAGTCAAAACCTATGGTCTGCTCTCTCAAATCAACCCAAAACACTCGACATCGGAATACAAACGCCAAGTGACCGAGAAAAACTCAAACGTACAAATCGTAGTTCCCAAAACTCACTAACCATAATATAAAATAGGGTTTAAATCATCAAAACATTAAAATAAATCAAATCGATTTATTTCCGAAAACCTAGAAAGCACTAAATTTTCGTTTTAATTTGAAACTTGATGTTTTAACAAAACTAATGGCCGTAATATCCATTAAACATCATAACTAAGTCATATAAAGCATTACTAGATTTTATTCTTATCAATTTTCATTGAATCCAACATTCTAGTTTGCAAATTACCTAATTTTAACACTTTAAAAGCAACAATTTGTAAACTAGCAACTAGATTAGTTTTAGCATTCCATTAACATGTTAATCTCCTCATTAAAACGATAATCAATTTATAAATACCCTAACTAGATTTTAAATTTCACATTTTCAATAATTTCTAAAAACCTAGTTTATATATAAAAAAAGCTTAATTTGGACATTTTACATCTAACAATTTACATATTAGCAAATAGATTAGGTTTTCATTTCCTTAAGATGATAATCTACACATTGTAACCCTAATGATGTAGTAAAACCCTAACTAGAATTTTTTGAAACCCTTCTCTTGAAGGTTAAACCGTGCAATAAAACCAAATTAAACATCTAAATAGTTAACATTGAAGCAATTAAACAACCATATAAGCATAAGGTTAAAATTATACACAAACAATTTAAAGATCCCACAAGCACACATAGCCCTCCAAAATGCTCTCTTGTTCCCCTAGATCCATACCAGAATAGCCAAGGAATAATGGGTAGGGATTGGATTTTGAGTTTGCTTTGATTTGTGTTGATTTCTAATGAATTTGGTGGTGAAGGATGATGAAGTCTTGGAGAAAATGGGGGGGCTGCCAACAGTACAGTTTCGGCCAGGAGAGGAGAGGAGTGAGGTGTGGTGTGGGGGTGGGTGAAGTGAAAGGGAGAAAAGAAGACCAAGTCAACAAAAGACCATACTCTTTTTACTATTTCTCTCATTTCCTTTGTTTTCTTTTCTCTTGATTTCTTTTCTTCTATCAAGAAGTTGGGGAAAACTTGGAGAGGGCTGCTGAGTATGGGGGTGTGTGAGTGTGTGTGTGGGGTGTGGGAAAATGATAAATATTATATCCCAATCTCTATTTATACTAATTTCACTATTTAAGCCCTTTTTCTTCGTTATTTTGTAAAACCGTTTGACAGCTTCATTTCATTTCAAAAACAACATGTTAAAATTTTGTTTAATATGTTATGATGCACAAAATTTGTATTAACCCATTCCAATTTGTAATTTTCCCTAATTAAATGTATTAGTGACGGCTTAAAATAATATTAAAATAATTAATTTCGGAAAAAATTTCAGAAAATTAGAAATTTTACCAGTGGCTCAATAAACACCAAATACTAGAAATTATATAGCTAGAATATGTATATTTAATTTTATATTAAAAGATATTTATATTTTGACTTTTTACGGAAAACCCCCTTATTTTACCGATTTTTCCGAAATTTCACCGAAACGATTTTCAAAACGTTACAATCTTTCCCCCTTAAAGAAATTCGGTCCCCGAATTTAAATTAAAACTCACCCCAAATAGTAAAACTTTTCAGAGAAGCCATCAAGTCATCGGGGCTCCGAAATCAAAAATACAAAAAACAAATCATAGCGCAACGCATGCGCATGAAAAATGAGCATATAACTCAAAATCAAAACTCCATCCAGCATCCCGCAATCATCGGAGTCAAGAGGAAGACATCAATGTCTAAATCTAAAAATAAAACCAATATGATATAAATCAACTATACATGTAAACATCATTAAAACATCTTGAAGCAATGCATGCCAAACCTTTTTCAAATCGCTGTGCGATGTGTGTGTATCACTGCAAAATGGAGGACGTCCATTGTGAGAAAATAACTATATATATATACATACATATATATATATATATATATATATATATATATATATATCCTTTGTTTAACATACACGTCCCGCCGTTTTGAAAACAATTTAGAAGGGTTTCCCTTTTAAACAGTTTCGTGTCATCATTGACACGTAGGTAAATACTGAGACTATAGCTCCTCCGTGGAAATCCCTTCGATAACTACCAATACATGAAAAATATACTCAGGTAGTGTCCTCTGACTAGTCCTGCTCGGTACTAAAGCAAATAGCAAGTATCATAAAATATACTGCTCCCAAAGAAATCAATCCCAAATATATATGAATGCCACGTGCGTCTGGTGAACGCACGCACGGAAATCGAAATCCATGAATGTGCCATACATGTGCACAGAAACAACATCTAAGTGCAACGGGTGTGCACGAAAACACCTGTCAAAGGAAACGTGTGTGCCTGACAGCAAAACCAGGTGCATCTGATATGCACGAAGAATCTCGATTTAGTTCATCTTGTGTGCACCTAAATCGCATCAAGCGCCTTAAGTATGCACAAAATCCAATTCAAGCGCACAAGGTGCACGAAAAAAAAATCGAATATCAAAATCAAAATCGATGGTATACAACATATCTTAATCCAAATCCAAATCAGGTATACCTTGGTATATAATCTCATAACCATATGCATCAGCGTGCACAAAATCGAATCGAAATACTAAAAGTGCATGAAAACTATGCCGAAAGCATAAGTCAAATCATATGCATGACCTAGCCATGAAATCAAATATCATGAAACTCGGTCATCAAAACTCAATCATGAAATAAATCACCCGAAAATACTGAAATCCAATGTGACGGATACGTGATAGTCAATCACAAAATCATAAATCATAAATACTGCCGTCGATATGTCCGTCATTCAAAGTCGAGAAGGTGTCGGTGCACCCAATGCTAGCAGAGCAAGATATCTACTTGCCTCCTGATCAAGGCATGTCGCCTGGTGCCCTTAGGCTCTCGTCTCTCACTGCGATTTGCTAAGTACATAGCTCCTCGGCTCAACGGTCCAATATGGAACGATAACGGAAGCAGTCCGCTCTGACACATCCTTTAAAGATCTCTGGTCAACTATTATGGTTACTCATAACATGTCTCGTCGACGATGCTGAACTCTGGCCTGCTAGGTGTGTGCAATATGACCGACCCTGGGTCCAAATCTTCTCTTAGCATCCCACAAAGGTTCCTTCGAAGTCTCTGGTGCCTTATTCCCTTAGGTTCTCATCTTTCTCTGTGGATTACAAGTTATATTCCCTCTTGGCTTAACAGCCAGATTCGGGGTACTGACTGAAATAGTCTCGTTCTGGCACTTCTCTAAAGATCTCCTGACCAATTACATGGCCACTGGTAACGTATCATGTCAACGATTGCAATCTCCGGCCTACTGAGTGTGCACGGTACTTACGATCCTGGTCCAAGTCTTACCGCGTAGTGTTCCAGAAGGATCCTGTCACGACCCGAAAGAGCACGTGACTGGCCCTTGAACCATATGAAGTCTATAGGACTCCATCTGATCCAAGTAAGCCAAAAGCCCAGAAATCTAAAAACATTTTTAAGAATAAGTAAAGAAACTGGTTTAAAGAAGTGAAGAAAAACATGTTTGAAATCAAGGTTTTTAAATAACTAAGCCGAATATGCATTTTTAAAAACAGTACAGTCTTTTCTAAAAATTTCGGCAGAGTTTCTTTTGTAAAACTGGCCCCGAATGGGGTATAACAAGGATAACAATATATGCAATGATAAAGGCATCCCCAAGCGGGAGCTAGCTCTTCGTCAATCGACGGTCACCACCACACATGCAACAATAATATACAACGCCAAGTGGCGAGGATCAAATCCAAAAGAAAGCTCAAAAGCAACAAGAAAACCGCAACACTACTAAGCGCGACTCTATGGTCGAATAATACATCACTAGTCTAGGTCTGAAACAATATACGAGTTTTGGTTGATGGATATTCTAGATACAATGAATAATATAAATACAACGGCGGTTCTGATACAAAAGAACCCACCTATCCAAGCAAATCACCCAAAAGGAAGCAGTGTGCCAGAAATGCCGCTATAGAACTGTACGGCAAACCTGCAAGAACTGGGACACAACGGGGGTGAGTTGCCAACTCGTGAATAGAAAGATATCTACAAGCAGAGATCGAATGCATGACCCAACCTAGGTCAATACGATCAGATATAAAGAAACCTCAATATGAATAAAGCTGAAGCATGCTAAACTGGCAATGTAATCTCTATACGTGAATGTAGTGCCAAGTGCTCGTGCTAGTGCCTCAGGTAATAGTATGTCATGAATATGAGGTATGAATGCATGAAAGCAGAATACATGTAAATGAAGAAACTGTTTTCATAATTTAGTGAGATTTCCCTTGTATTTTTAGTTGAGGTATCATAATGAAATCAGCATAAAACAGTGCCTAGCATCGGCACAAAACGTAATCCCAATATCTCGATATCTCTGTATCACAGTCTCTGTACCTCGAAATCTCGAAATCCCAATGTCTCAATCATAATATCTAGGGAGCCGTCAGTCCAGACCGGCCCCTACCATCCATCTCAAGACCACGACGGTATCCTCCGGATATCCGACGCGTCGGGTAAAATCACCGGTAGGTAGTGCTCCCCTGCTAGGCTCACATCGTCATCACCACGCGCTTCTTGCCCCGGGGTACCTTACCGGGTCCACCATGTACCCGAAACGGTTCATCCGTCTCCTCGAATCGGGTTTCCAAATCCATCAGCAAACTCATGGTGGACGACTCATACATCATGGGAAAACCGCACTTTTTATTTTAAAGAGAGAAAAGAAGTTTATATAAGTTTTGCGGTTTTCCCCCAAATCCAGAAAATCTCATGGAAATCCGAATCCAATCCTCAATAGCATGTAAACAGTGCATACAGGCATAAAAATCCAAGAATAATAACATGCATGATGTAACAACTAATAATTACAACGTCTAATCTAGCATATAAGGCAAGTACACTAATATCATGTCTAAATTATTAGCTAACAACCTATGTCGATGCAATAATATTTTCTAAGGTGTACGTGACATGGCAATTACCGATGAAGATGTGTGTGAGCCGGCAAGTAAGTGTACGTGGTACATACGCATCATCGGTAATGGTGCTGGTGTCCTAACAGCATAACATCAATAATGGAGTATGAAACATAATATAAGCATGCGATGCGATGCGAACCACAATAATGAGCGAAAGCTGAATACTAGACGCAACTATAACTAATCTGCATTAATCTAAAATAACCTCTACAATTGGTGCCTTTTGAAATAACACGAATCATGGGGTTTTGAAAATAGGGGCTACGGTGTTTTTATGAAAAGATACGTCTTTTGAAATATCCGTAGGATCCCTTGGGCTGTCTTTTAAAATACCCACGATTCGTTAGTTTTTGAAATAGGTAGGAGTCTAATCTAATCTAACAACCATCCTAAACTATACGGCTGAACTAACAAGTAGAGCTATGGGTGAGGAAACCGCCTAACATCTGAGTCGATACATATACATACATGTATATATATTAGTCGGTGATCACGCCTCAATAATATCATATCCGATACCCTATCTATAATCAGACATCCCAAGTCAAGAGTGCGGATCAATCATCAAAATATAGCTTGTACGTAAATCCGTCGTACGGCATCCCAAATCTGGGTACGGGTCAATATCACATTCATCATACTATTTATCTGGTATCCTCTTTATCAAATGTCATGATCGGGGTACTGATCTACGTCTAGTACAATATTGATACCCTCTATGTATGCATGCAGGTGTAAGAATCACTACGTCAAAAGACCCGCTAAAACATCGTGTCGTATCTCAATACGAACCAAATCACATCACCGATCTCCTGGCCTCAAGCCCAATCTCATCGACTCATCTCAAATCCCAAATACTATCCTCAAATCCAGTATATAAACACATAGTCCCATACCCATGTGTAGATATACGCACCATCATATGCACTCTAATAAATGAAAGAATGAATGCAAGTATGTGTGTAAATGTATGTGTGAGTGCAACCACTACTCTAGGGTTCGCACTAAACTAAACCAATATATTCTTATCATCAAAATATCATTATTACCATCAATAACCCTAAACAACACATAATAAATATTCGTGTGTATACGTATTCGTATACATCACCACGGACTGCGGGGGTGCTATACGCCATCCACCCGACTTCTCCCCACAGATATAAATCTACTCACATTGCTTCTCGTGTGCCAAAGCCGATGTCGCTATCTTCACCTCCTTTGCCTCAACATCACGCGGGGTACCTACAAGTATATCACAATGCTAAAGCACATGAAAATCACATCGGAAACCAAAATAGCACACGCTACCCGCATAGGTAAAAACCTATCGACTCGCATGTAAACACAATCAAAATCCACTTGTCGTTGACGTCCAAACGCCACCCGACAGGAATGAATCACCAAATACCAAAATCCATGCTAAAACAAGTCCCAAATTATACACCAACATAGGAAAATCAACCCAGATTTCACTCTAGATGGAATCAGTCAAAACTAGACATACTCAGGGTCAAAACTAGAGGAAATGGGGGCATGCACAGAAAACGAAGCAATTCCTTAAAATACCTTATTTTAGAATTTTCCATAATTTTTTCCCATTTATCTGTATTTAATTATACCAGAATATTAAAATATTCATTAAAATAATATTAAATTATAAAATTTCCCAAAAATCATATTTTATTATTTTGAAGACGTTACAATCTACCCCCCTTAAAGAAATTCGGTCCCCGAATTTAAATTTAAACCCCCAAATACTAAAATATTTCAATACAAATTCCAAGTCATCGGGGCTCCGAAATCATCTATACATAAAACATCATAGCGCAATGCATGCGCATGAGTACTGAGCAGATAACTCAAATGCAACACTCCATCAAGCATCCGCAATCATCGGAGTCATGGTAACGACACAATGTCAAATCCAATACAAAATCAATATGATATGGACCAAGACTATACATGTAGACATCCAATCTATACATGTAAATAGCTGATGCAAATGTATGCCAAATCTTTTTAAGTCGCTGTGCGATGCGCGTAACACTGCACAGTGGCGGACGTTTCTCATAAGAAAATAACTATATATGTGTATATATATCCTTTGTTTAATAGGTACGTTCCGCCGTTTTGAAAATAGTTTAGAAGGGTTTCCTTGTTTTTAAAACGTTTCGTGTCATATCGGACACGTAGGTATATACTGAGACTATAGCTCGCTTTTCGGAAATCCCTTCGATAACTATCGATGCATGCAAAATATATCCAGGTACTGCCCACTGACTAGTCCTGCTCAGTATGAAAGCAAATATCCAACATCATAAAAATGTACTGCTCCAAAAGGAATAAATCCCAAAAATCACATAACACCACCCTGTGCGTCTGGTGCGCACGGAAATCAAAATCCATATATGTGCTAAACATGTGCACAAAACAACATCTAGGTGCAACGGGTGTGCACGAAGCATCTGTCATAGGCAACGTGTGCCTGGCAGCCAAAACAGGTGCATCTGACATGCACGAAGAATCTCGATTTAGTGCATCTGGTGTGCCCCAAAATCGTATCTCAAAACATGCGCCCAACATGCGCGAAAATCCAAATCGGTGCATCCATCATGCACGAATGATAATCTAGACCCTGCGCACTCAATATGCACGGAATCACAAAATCCAATAGCAACGTCGAATATGCGTAAGTCCAGTCAAAAGCACGGAGTGCAAGAATCCACATCAATATCACAATCAAAATCGACATACCGAAAGGCATCAAATCGAAGTCAGGTGCAATCGTAATGCACAAAATATAAATCCGGTGCAACAAAAGCATGAAATATAAATCTGATGCGATAAACGTAAGAAACATAAAACTGGTGCGACAAATGCACGAAGTATAGAACTGGTGCATCCCATGCACAAATACCAAGCAATAACTCAAATACGTAAGCAGCAACACCAAGTGTATCCAGATATGAAGAAAATCATAAACGTGTGCAGCTGCGGGCACAAAACACATATCGATACACTACAAGCACATATAAGCTATACCGAGTGCAAAATCAAAACACTAAAATTACATGAAACTCTGCTGGAAGCGTAAATCAAATCACCAGCATAAAATAGGCATGAAATCGCAATCAACAGCTCAAGAGTAATAACTATGTACAAGGTATAAATACCCAGTAGGTGCAACCATGGTGCACAAAATCAAATATCATGAAACTCAGTCATCAAGACTAAATCATGTGAATAGATCGCCCAAAATACCGAAATCCAAAGCAACGGATACGTGATAATCAAATCACAAAATCACAAATCATAATTACCGTCGTCGGTATACCATCCTTCCGGGTCGAGAAGGTACCGGAACATCCGATGCTAGCTGCGCAAGATATCTACTTGCCTCTTGCTCGCGGCTGGCGTCCTCTGCCTCTGGTTCCTGATCTTTCCTGTAGATTACCAATCTCGCAATCCATCGGCTCATCGGCCCGGTCAGGAGTACTGACAGGAACGATTCCGTTCTGGCACTTTCCTGGTCACCTTTCGGTCAATCCTCACGACCGCTCGTAAGGCAGCGTATCACTGGCGTCGGCCTCTGGCTCTCTGAAAGCACGTCACACATCTGATCCTGGGTGCAAACATCATTGCAGCAATGTCCTGAAAGGAATCCTGCTCAAGGTCTCTTCCGATCATGCCTATGCCGATCTGTACAGAGGCTGGCTTCCTACACAACCTCTTCTCGCTCAAAAACACCTGTGTCCTCAGCACAATATTTTCTCGGAAACTGGTCACATTCCAACGTCTCTGTAAGCATATCAGGTCTCTAGTCTCGACGGGAAGCAATGACAGCTCATCAGTGTCTCACACGAACCTCTTGTTCCAACTGTCTCTATCGTCGTCCACTATGACGTCACGCCAAGCTACTACGCACTGCACTGTTCTCGGCCACGGTCAATCTGAAGTCTCTCGCACGGACTCGAAATCGCATATTCTGTAGCTTCATCATTCTGTAGAGGATGTCAGGCCGAACAGGTCCTCGGGAACACGTCCCAACCATCGGAGGAATACTCATCACTCGTCCGTCCCTGATCAATCTGCAACGCATCTGGGTAAGTTCCTTTATCCGAACATGGTCAACTACCTCGTCGACAATGCCGAACTCTGTCCTGCTGGGTGTGCGCAATACGACCACTCCTGGTCTAGGTCTTCTCGTAACGTACTCCAGAAAGGTCCTGTCGAGGTTCCATTCTCAAATCTCAATCCTGCCGAAATGCCCGGAAGTCATCATCCAATGCTGAAGCTAAAGCTTATTCCGGAACGGCTGCATACCTATCGCGCTTCTCTCTGGAAGATACATCCATATACCACGCCTCGGGATGCATATCACATCTCTAATGTCAGCGGAGTGGGACGTCATCTCGTCGAAATCTCGTACGAACTCTTTACTCCACCTTGCTCAATGTCGACTGATTCGGACTTAACTCATCGTGGCTACACGAACTGCGCTCCGACGGCTACGCTCGCATCTGGAGTCTCCCAAGCAGTGTCCCATCACGATATCCGAAAGATGTCGAACCATCCGATCGACTCGTCAGATCCTCATAATCCCCCAAGAGATCACATCATGGGTACAGTTTAATAGTATCGAGTACATGCCACAGCGTCGGTGGTCCAGCCGTAGAAGGGCAAACCCAAGCCTCACTAATGGCGCCGAGGAACCGCCGCAAACCCGAAGGTTCAAAGGCTTTCACACGGTCATTAAGTCGAGTTAGGGTTTCATTCTTCTAGAGAGTCCATAGAATCACCTGCATGTCTTTCCGTATACTTTAAACTTAGAAAATGGGCTCCTGACATTCGATCGTCTCTATCGACTCTCAACGAACCTGCGTGAAGTCGTCTCTAGCTGGAAACAATCTATCTGATGACCTCGCATCGGTAAACAAACGAACCACCTGTCCTAGTCATTCATCCTCAGGTGACTAGCGACTCGCTATCATCTCTCTAAGTATATGCTCACGCTGCAGTAGCTCCAACCATCTGGGCGACATCTCGTCATTTGCAGCAGCAACTGGCTTATTCGCCTGTACGTCGAGCAGCGCCTCAATCCTCCAGGAAAGGCAACACATAGGCGGTCATCTCTGAGTCGGTCTGCTCTAGATCTGAGTAAGACTCTCCACACTGGAAATCTTCAACTCATCAGGGCCCGCTCCGGCGCAAAATCGGACGAATCACCTTCGTCTCTCAAATCGGGTAGACTAGCTATCATCTGTCTCATATCTGCCTGAAAGCTACGGCAATCTCAGCTCGTAAGCTTCGGAAGCGACATCCTGTCAATCTCAGCAACAGCTGGTCCATCTGTCTGCACGGTAGGCGACATCACAATCTCTAAGGTATGCTGTACATCAACAGTCCTCTCTCAACCGGCAGCTCTAACAATGGCCCGATCATCCGGTGCAAGACCAAGCACTCGCCTCCACTAGAGGTCACAATCACCAACACTAACTCGAGACGTTCCCATGTCACCAGAAAACACAATGGTCGGCCCTCGTACCAAACGAGCTCACACCGGCCGTAACCCTAGCAGCAGCCCAAACTGCCCTCAAACATGGTGACAGGAACCTCAATCGAGTATCAAGGAGAGCACATCAATGGCAAGAAAGGAAACAACAGATCCAAAGTGGATACATGATCATGGGAAGGAACAGCATCAATAAAGGTATGATCATGAAACTAATAGAATCGGGGATCTCAAATGGATGTATAATCCTGGATATAAAGAGGATCACTGATCTCGAAAATATGTACATCCTAAGGTTCCTTAAGCGGAGTGGCGTGTCGTAAGTATGCCGCGGAACATACCAACGGTACGTCACTCTACTTTAGTTACATATTCCATCAACCAAGGATCATCCTACACGACGAAAGTTCGGGTCTAATACCCCCTCGACCAAGTCTAAGTTCCGTAAGGTCAAGCCTAAGTTCCGTATATATATAAACGCCCTAGGCTCCACATAGTCAAACTTAGACTCGAACCAAGGTCAACCTAGCGCTCTGATACCAACTTTGTCACGACCCGAAAGAGCACGTGACTGGCCCTTGAACCATATGAAGTCTATAGGACTCCATCTGATCCAAGTAAGCCAAAAGCCCAGAAATCTAAAAACATTTTTAAGAATAAGTAAAGAAACTGGTTTAAAGAAGTGAAGAAAAACATGTTTGAAATCAAGGTTTTTAAATAACTAAGCCGAATATGCATTTTTAAAAACAGTACAGTCTTTTCTAAAAATTTCGGCAGAGTTTCTTTTGTAAAACTGGCCCCGAATGGGGTATAACAAGGATAACAATATATGCAATGATAAAGGCATCCCCAAGCGGGAGCTAGCTCTTCGTCAATCGACGGTCACCACCACACATGCAACAATAATATACAACGCCAAGTGGCGAGGATCAAATCCAAAAGAAAGCTCAAAAGCAACAAGAAAACCGCAACACTACTAAGCGCGACTCTATGGTCGAATAATACATCACTAGTCTAGGTCTGAAACAATATACGAGTTTTGGTTGATGGATATTCTAGATACAATGAATAATATAAATACAACGGCGGTTCTGATACAAAAGAACCCACCTATCCAAGCAAATCACCCAAAAGGAAGCAGTGTGCCAGAAATGCCGCTATAGAACTGTACGGCAAACCTGCAAGAACTGGGACACAACGGGGGTGAGTTGCCAACTCGTGAATAGAAAGATATCTACAAGCAGAGATCGAATGCATGACCCAACCTAGGTCAATACGATCAGATATAAAGAAACCTCAATATGAATAAAGCTGAAGCATGCTAAACTGGCAATGTAATCTCTATACGTGAATGTAGTGCCAAGTGCTCGTGCTAGTGCCTCAGGTAATAGTATGTCATGAATATGAGGTATGAATGCATGAAAGCAGAATACATGTAAATGAAGAAACTGTTTTCATAATTTAGTGAGATTTCCCTTGTATTTTTAGTTGAGGTATCATAATGAAATCAGCATAAAACAGTGCCTAGCATCGGCACAAAACGTAATCCCAATATCTCGATATCTCTGTATCACAGTCTCTGTACCTCGAAATCTCGAAATCCCAATGTCTCAATCATAATATCTAGGGAGCCGTCAGTCCAGACCGGCCCCTACCATCCATCTCAAGACCACGACGGTATCCTCCGGATATCCGACGCGTCGGGTAAAATCACCGGTAGGTAGTGCTCCCCTGCCAGGCTCACATCGTCATCACCACGCGCTTCTTGCCCCGGGGTACCTTACCGGGTCCACCATGTACCCGAAACGGTTCATCCGTCTCCTCGAATCGGGTTTCCAAATCCATCAGCAAACTCATGGTGGACGACTCATACATCATGGGAAAACCGCACTTTTTATTTTAAAGAGAGAAAAGAAGTTTATATAAGTTTTGCGGTTTTCCCCCAAATCCAGAAAATCTCATGGAAATCCGAATCCAATCCTCAATAGCATGTAAACAGTGCATACAGGCATAAAAATCCAAGAATAATAACATGCATGATGTAACAACTAATAATTACAACGTCTAATCTAGCATATAAGGCAAGTACACTAATATCATGTCTAAATTATTAGCTAACAACCTATGTCGATGCAATAATATTTTCTAAGGTGTACGTGACATGGCAATTACCGATGAAGATGTGTGTGAGCCGGCAAGTAAGTGTACGTGGTACATACGCATCATCGGTAATGGTGCTGGTGTCCTAACAGCATAACATCAATAATGGAGTATGAAACATAATATAAGCATGCGATGCGATGCGAACCACAATAATGAGCGGAAGCTGAATACTAGACGCAACTATAACTAATCTGCATTAATCTAAAATAACCTCTACAATTGGTGCCTTTTGAAATAACACGAATCATGGGGTTTTGAAAATAGGGGCTACGGTGTTTTTATGAAAAGATACGTCTTTTGAAATATCCGTAGGATCCCTTGGGCTGTCTTTTAAAATACCCACGATTCGTTAGTTTTTGAAATAGGTAGGAGTCTAATCTAATCTAACAACCATCCTAAACTATACGGCTGAACTAACAAGTAGAGCTATGGGTGAGGAAACCGCCTAACATCTGAGTCGATACATATACATACATGTATATATATTAGTCGGTGATCACGCCTCAATAATATCATATCCGATACCCTATCTATAATCAGACATCCCAAGTCAAGAGTGCGGATCAATCATCAAAATATAGCTTGTACGTAAATCCGTCGTACGGCATCCCAAATCTGGGTACGGGTCAATATCACATTCATCATACTATTTATCTGGTATCCTCTTTATCAAATGTCATGATCGGGGTACTGATCTACGTCTAGTACAATATTGATACCCTCTATGTATGCATGCAGGTGTAAGAATCACTACGTCAAAAGACCCGCTAAAACATCGTGTCGTATCTCAATACGAACAAAATCACATCACCGATCTCCTGGCCTCAAGCCCAATCTCATCGACTCATCTCAAATCCCAAATACTATCCTCAAATCCAGTATATAAACACATAGTCCCATACCCATGTGTAGATATACGCACCATCATATGCACTCTAATAAATGAAAGAATGAATGCAAGTATGTGTGTAAATGTATGTGTGAGTGCAACCACTACTCTAGGGTTCGCACTAAACTAAACCAATATATTCTTATCATCAAAATATCATTATTACCATCAATAACCCTAAACAACACATAATAAATATTCGTGTGTATACGTATTCGTATACATCACCACGGACTGCGGGGGTGCTATACGCCATCCACCCGACTTCTCCCCACAGATATAAATCTACTCACATTGCTTCTCGTGTGCCAAAGCCGATGTCGCTATCTTCACCTCCTTTGCCTCAACATCACGCGGGGTACCTACAAGTATATCACAATGCTAAAGCACATGAAAATCACATCGGAAACCAAAATAGCACACGCTACCCGCATAGGTAAAAACCTATCGACTCGCATGTAAACACAATCAAAATCCACTTGTCGTTGACGTCCAAACGCCACCCGACAGGAATGAATCACCAAATACCAAAATCCATGCTAAAACAAGTCCCAAATTATACACCAACATAGGAAAATCAACCCAGATTTCACTCTAGATGGAATCAGTCAAAACTAGACATACTCAGGGTCAAAACTAGAGGAAATGGGGGCATGCACAGAAAACGAAGCAATTCCTTAAAATACCTTATTTTAGAATTTTCCATAATTTTTTCCCATTTATCTGTATTTAATTATACCAGAATATTAAAATATTCATTAAAATAATATTAAATTATAAAATTTCCCAAAAATCATATTTTATTATTTTGAAGACGTTACAGATCCTGTCAGGGTCTCCTTCCAATACCATCTCTGCCGGACTGCCCGGAAGTTAGTACTCCTTACTTAACCTGTTTCTTGTTCCGAAACAGCTGCATACTTATCATGACCTTTTCTCTGGAAGTATGTCTGTATCCAACGCCTCTGCACGCGTGAAAAGTCTCTGACATCAACGGAGTGGAACCTCATTTCGTCAAGATCTTGTACAAACCTCTTACTCCGCTTTTCTTCAATGTGGACCAATTTGGAATCATCACTTCGCATCTTTGTGGACTGCGCTACAAATGGCTGCACTCATATCTAGAGTATCTTTTCTGAAGCTACGAAAACGGCGTCTCCACTATCCTATAGAAGGCATCTGGCCAATTACGTCCCCGGGAATTCTTCCAATCATCGGAGGAATACACTTCATTCGTCCGTTCTCGATCGAATCACAACGCATCTGGGTGAGGTCCTTCTATCCAAAGTTGGCCAACTAACTGATCTTATATCGGAGTATCCAACGAATAACGCCTTTTCTTGATCGACTCACAGCACGTCTGTGTGAGGGCATCTTCTATCTGATGTAAATCAATTGATGACCTCACATCGAAGCATCCAAACAAAAAAAAGATCCTAGTCTTATCCAAGGGTGACTAGCGACCTTCTATCACATTCCTGAGTGTAACCTCATGTTACAATAGCTTTCAAACGTCCGGGGGCAATATCTTGTCAATCGCAGTAACTGCTGGCTCATCTGTCCGCACGGTAGAATACGCCTCAATCATCTGAAGTAGACGGTACATCAACCGTCTTCGCATTCAGGATGGCCTCTAGCAGTGGCCCGATCATATGGTGCAGATCTGCTCTTGCATCAGCGAGAAATCTTAGCAAAACAACACATCGAAACGCTCACGTCAATGGAAAACATAGTAAAACGATATATCAATGCAATCGTGTGTCACCGGAATACGCCCTTGTCAGTCCTCGTTCATGACGAGCTCGTGTTGACCGCACCTCTAGCCGCAGCTCTCTCTGCTCATGTAGCCGTGGTAACAAAAACCATAATCTGACATCGATGAGGGTAGATCATAGGAATGAATAGAAATACAGTGCCTAAGAAATTTACATCCTAAGGATTCTTAAGCGGAGTAGCGTATCGTAAGTATGCCGCGAAACATACACACGGTACGTCACTCTACTTAAGTCACCTACTCCATCAATCAAGGTCAACCTACATGACGAAAGTTCGGGTCTAATACCCCCTCGGCCAAGTCTAAGTTCCTTAAGGTCAAACCTAGGTACCGAATATATATACGTCCTAGACTCCGCATAGTCAAACCTAGACTCGAACCAAGCTTAAACCTAACGCTCTGATACCAACTTTGTCACGAGCCAGAAAAGGCACGTGACTGGCACTTGAATCATGTGAAGTCTATAGGACCCCACCAAATTCAAGTAAGCCAAAAAGCCCAGAAATCTAAACCTTTTAAAGGAAAATAGTGGAGGTGCAGTTTGAAATGAGGTTTTACTGAAATCAAGTTCCTTCCATAAATATGTAAGTAATAATATATGAAAACATAATCTTGTATTTAACTTGAAAACGTTTTCGTTATTTAAAATTTGGGCAGCACCTCCTTTGTAATTTTTAACCAAAAACAAATACAAGCAATGATAAGTATAGGAATCCCCAAGCGGGAGCTATGTAACGTTATAGAAATCGTTATGGGAAATTTTCCCGTTTTAGGGTCAAATTGTCGGTATTTTCCGTTTTAACCCGACTGTGTTCAAACGACCATATAGACTTGCCAGCACCTAGTTTAGCTAAAATAAAGCTAGTGCGCAAGCTTTGGGGGTATATGTGACGTTTTGGTTCAGATAGAATTTTTCCCAATTTTAATATTATTTTAATGCGGTATTCACATTTTGGGAAATTTCTCTAAAGCGATCTTTTCATCAAATTAAGTTTGAGTTAATAAAACCCTTCCCAAAATATCTAGATATTTGTTGTGCAAATGGATTTAAGTTTAAAGAAAAGCAAAAGAAAAGAAAATGAGGTGGCATGTGCATGCATGTGTGTGTGAATGCATTTATGTGCATTTATCACTTGAAATTGCTAGGAAATTCCACACAAACCCTCCCCTTTCTCCCTTGGCCGAGCTCCTCCCCTTTCCTACTGCCCTTAATCATTTCCTTTCCATTTTTGCATCAATGTTTGTGTGAATGCATTTATGTGCATTTATCACTTGAAATTGCTAGGAAATTCCACACAAACCCTCCCCTTTCTCCCTTGGCCGAGCTCCTCCCCTTTCCTACTACCCTTAATCATTTTCCTTTCCATTTTTGCATCAATTCAAAGCTTTTAAATCCCCAAAATCCCAAAATAAATCACAAATATACATCAAGTCTTGAGTTTTAGCATCTTGGATCACTTGGAGCTAGGAAAGCTTTGATCTTGTGAACAAAGTTGATAGGTATAACCCCTAATCTGATAATTAGAAGCTTTTATGTTGTTTAGCTCGTTTGTTGTAACTTAGAACACTTTTTATATCGATTTGTGAAATATCGTATTTTTAGTGTCTTTTAGAGCCTCTGTGAACTGCTGTGACCTGGGATTTTTACAGAAAAATCAAACAAAATTTGTAGTGATGTACTAGTGACCCTGGAGCACCACCTGAGACACGAGACCCACCCCACCAGCCTCAGCCGGCGATCCTAGGAAAAATTCCGGCGACGCCGGCGATGGAGGGAGGTGCTTGGGTTTGGCTTTCGTGGGTAGTTGTCTGCTGTTGGTTAGGGGTGTTTGGTACTGTTTACTTTTTTAGTAATTGTTGTATACAAAATCGGGATCGTTTAACTATAAGCTAGTGTTTTGAGTCCGCGTGTTACGTTTTGCGACACGAATCGTGATCTGGTGCAGCTGTTGTGCTTGGGTAGGTTTTGTGGTATCGTTACGGACGTTAGCCACTAGTCGGAGACTCGTGAGTTAGTTTAGTGTTTGTGCATCGTTTAAAACGTATTTTTACGTTATATTATTCGATTCTGAGATGTTTGCACTATTTGTGTGTTTGTAAAATTATAGCGTCGCAAGCAGGGACTTCGGACGCTGCGAACAAGGGGGAGCAGGTGCTCGGATTTTCATAGCTTGAGACCATCGGTGAGTAGATTTAACATCTACGGGGAAATCGCCCGTATGGCCCTAAGCGTCAGGGCTAGATATGATATGATATTAGCCGTATGTTTATGTGCTCATATAGAGATATTGCATGATTTTCATTGCAAATAGTTACTTGTTGTGCCTGATACTGTATCTATTGTACACTGCACTATTATTGACAGTCCATGTTGCACGAGCACCAATGATATGCTACACACATACTGTCGGTAATTGCCATGATACGCACAACACAAATATTCCTTTATATACCTTGCTATTGGTTAGCGACATTGAAACCGTTATTCTTGTGTGATAGCGCATATGACATATAGCATACATGATTACCTACATGCTCATACATATGCCATACTATACCTACATGCTCGCACATATACTTTGCTATTGTTACATGATCAGTTTTTATAACATATATATCGGTGGAATGGGACGTTGTATATATATGTATTTTGGATTTGGATTTTGGGAACCACGAGATATATTTAATGACTTGATGCATTTAAACAGCGGATTTTTCCCGTGATATGCTCATATTGATGTTTTATGTTGCATATGTTGTTTTACGTGGATTTATGCATTTGAGATATGTTTTCATGCGATATAGGAATTTCAAGTGTCGAAGTGGGATACTTGGGTTTTGAGGAACATATGGATATGAGTATTTACGTGTCGATGTTAAGCACTGGCTTTCATGATATTTTAGAGTGTCAATATTTGACACTCAGGTTCCATGAGACTTACAGGATTTGAGGGCCGATCTGAGTATTATTTTGGGATTTGGGTGTTGTTGAGTTACACCGTGTTTTTCCATTATTATGATTTGTGCATGAGATTATTTGTTATCCCGCACTCAGTACTCAGTTGATATGCACTTATTCATGTAGATATAGTACCTGGTGGTGTACCTTGAACATGATAGTCGCATATTCATATTGTCATACTTATGCTACCAGCTTACATGTTATTGATCATTGCTGTTAGTGCATACTTGCGATTTCAGTATGATGTTATTTACTATTCACGAGTTGGCAACTCACCCCCGTTGTGCCACAGTGTTTTGCAGGTCTTACCCTCTGAGTAGTCGCGGCAGGGCGTCTTATCATCTCTACTTTTGCGGATACCGCTACGTTTGGCTATGAGGCCGTTGCTTTTAGGTGGGTTTGCGGTTATCTGCTTGTACATTGTATATCTTTTTGTTGGATCTAGTATTCTCCATCTACCACTGTTTGTATATGACTTAGAGATGACTTGTGAGGATTCAGTATTGTATTATTTTGGTGACTTTGGGTGCCGTGCTCGTGGGAGCCGGCTATGTTGAAAGTTTTACTTCTTTATGCAGTTTTCTTTTATATTCTTCGCTTCGGCGTCGTATTTGTATCTTGTCGTGGTTGTCTCTGCCGTTGGGCGTGATTTGCTCCCGTATGGGATGCTTTATATATTATCCGTGTTGTACCCATTTTCGGGGCTAGTTTTTACAAAGGAGGTGCTGCCGAAATTTTTAAGAAAGAAAACTAGAGTTAGAGATTTTACTTGTGATTTTCTAAACGTTTAAAACTATGTTTTCTCCGTTGATCCAGTTTTGGGTGGTTTAGATTTATGGGTTTCGGCTTACTTACGCTGCGTACGCCTGTAGGCGTTATGTAGTTTAAGTGCCGGTTACGGGCCAAATTTTTTGGTCGTGACAAGCTAGCTCTTCGCCAATTGGCGGAAACAACCACACAATAATATGAATATGCAACGCCGAAAGGCGAGGATCAAAACACAGAAAGAACGCACAAAAACTAAAGTACCACCAAGAAAATCCCAACAATAATAAATACAAGAGCGCAACTCTAAGGCCGAAACAATATACAAACTGAGGTTATCTAAGTCTACTAAATATACAAATCTAGTTGATGGAGCATTTAACTAGATAGAACTGAAATAAATAATATTACAACTGAAATATAAAGTATATGTACAAATGTGGTCACGATGCAAGTGAAACCACCTACCAAGCAATCACCCGAAAGAAATGATGTGCCAGCAAGCCGCAACGGAACCTGTATGGCTGAACCTGCAAAGAAACTGTTGCACAACGGGGGTGAGTTGCCAACTCGTGAGTAGAAGACATCACCGAGTAGAAATCGAATGTATGACGATCTCCTAGGTCATACAATAATATACTCATAATGTAACACTGAAACATCTAGTAGTGGAAAGGGTAATAATCTAATCATAAGTGTAATACCAAGTATTCGTGTCAGTGTCACAAAGTAGCAACATGTCATATATATGATGTATGAATGCATCATGAATGAATAATTAACATGAAATCAGGATATATCTATATGAGAAAGCTATGTTCTTATCTTAGTAAAATTTTAGTATAAAAACTGGAGTATCATCAATGAAATCGATAGAAATCCGTGTCAAACATCGACACAAAATCCTCAAATCCCAGGCTCTGTCAGTCTGAATCGGCCCATATCATCAAATCTCACGACTACGGTCGGTATCCTCCAGATATCCGCCGAGCCAAATATCACCGGTAGGTAGTCCTCCCTTGCGAGGCTCATCATCTACAACTCGAGCTTCTTTCCCCGGGGTACCTTACCGGGTCTACCATTTACCTGAGACGGTTTATCCTACTCCTCGAATCGGGTCTCGAAAACCAACTCAATCAGGAAAACTCATGGTGGGCGTCATATACATCATATCACGAGAAAACCACAACTTGCATTTTTAAAATGATAATAAGTTTATAAAATTCTTGTGGTTCCCCCCCTCCCCAATCCAGAAATCTCATGGAAAATCCAAAATCTCAAAATCATGAGTCAATAAAAAGTGAATATCGGCATAAAGCCCCACGATATTGCATAATAGAATGAATATATAAATGCATGGGGTATCTAGGTAAGGAATGCAATATCTAAACTAGCATATGAGAGCAAGCATACTAATAATGTGTTGAAACTACCAGCTAGCAGGTTATACCAATGAAGTAATGTTTTCTAAAGTGTACGTGATATGAAAATTACCGATGATGATGTGTGTGAGCAGGCAGGCAAGTGTATGTGGAACATACACATCATCGGTAATGGTGTTGGTGTCCTAATAGAAGGGATTCATAATAGCTAAAGAAACACATGTAATAAATATGCAATGCAATGAGAACAATATAAATATAACAGAAAAGTGAATAGTAAACGTAACATTATAAAATATACATATCAGTGTACGAGTCATACGATTTTAGTGTTTTGAAATAGCACGAATCGTGGTTTGTAAAAAAGTAGGGGTTATAGTGTTTTTTAGAAAAGATATGTCCTTTGAAAAATCCGTAGCATCTCTCGGGTTATCTTTTGAAAATACCCACGATTCATTAGTTTTGATAATAGGTATGACTCCAGCCAAGTCTAGCATCTACCTAAAAAACTAAAAGACTAAACTAAGAATCTAGTAAGAAGGATAAGAAAATCTACATATGTTCCGAGTCGATATACCTAGTAGTCGGCGATCCAGCCTCATAGCGTCACGTACTGTATAATACATAGTACGGCATCATCGAGTCAAGAGTGCGGATCAATCTTCATATCTATACCTCGTACGGTAAAATCGATCGTACGACATTCCCAAAATCAAGGGTACGGGTTAAGTATCATATATACATCATCATTCATACGGTATCATCCTCGTACAATATCATGATTAGGAGTACGGATCTAAGGTCTCGTACATTCTAATATCATCAACTCACATATTATCGTATGTATGAATACATATCGCCCAACGATCCATTATAATATCAAATCATATATCGTATCACGACTCAATCACATATCAAAATCTCACGGCATCATGCATGATTATATCGAGTCATCTCCACATATCATATGCTATCCTCATCACCCGTGTATATGTATATATATATATACACACACACACACACAAACACACACACACACACATACACTATCACGACCAGTAATTAGCATGTGACCGGCACTTAAATCACGCAACGTCTAAAGGCGTAACGTAATTCAAGTAAGCCGAAGCCCAAAAAAAATCTAAACCTTTTTGCGGAAAATAGTGGAGGGGTGTAGTTTTGAAACATCTTTAGAAATTCAAGCCTTCCGTTTTAAAAGTATAAGTCATATAATGTAAAAGGCAATGAATATATTCTACCTTGAAAACATTTTCGTCCTTGAAATTTTTGGGCGGCACCTCTCTTGTATATTTTGATCCAAAACCATATACATAACAATATATAGGCATCTCCATGCGGGAGATAGCTCTTCGCCAATCGGCGGAAACACAACCACACAATAAACATATATACGATGCCCAACAACGAAGATCAACACTAGAAGAAAAGAAAATAAAGCAGGCTCAGTAGCTGATAAGTTTTCTCGTCGTCCTTCCTATCGCTCAATACATGGGTAGTCGTTACGTACAACTATTGCCGCTGACGTGCTTGTGGTTAAATCCACTGCTTGCTTATTGACGAGTCTTTAGAGTCCCACACAGAGGGTTTCCCTGCTTCGGGCGAAACGATATAGAGTCCGTATGGTTTTACAATCATATACATGCACTTGTGCACGTATCATGATTCAGACGGATAATACTAGTGGGCTTTGGTTTAAGACGGATTCTAGTATTATATTGTTGGATTATTTTTGTCTCATTGTATTCGTATTTTTTCGGAATACGGATACGTGTATGTATATACGGATGAGGGGTATTCTTGTAATTTATTACAAGTTGCTTCTAGAAGATGCCACCTCATTTATGCTTTAACCATTTAGGATTAAACGGTTAATGAAGTAGAGGATGATGTGTTGTGTGCATTTATTGTAGCATGGCTCACTTGGTGACTCATGGGGTGACTCATGGTTACTATTGTGGCATGCTTGATATTTCTGTTTGGGACTTGAGATATTTTGGAGACTTAAGATAGTTTGGAGTCTTGAGATATTATTGTATGCTTCATCTCTTTAGCTCACTAGACTTAGCTTTTTTTCTTGAGTTGCTTCATACTCTCATCCTCAAGCTTCTTCTTCTACCTCCACCATTTAAATCTCATGTGTTGATAAACCTATGGTGTTTGGAGACAAATTAATCCATCATTAGATTCTACATCCTCTAGACTATCTAGTTTAGCGAACTAGGTATCCTAGTTACCTCGGCTATGAGGTTGGAGCTCGAAATACAAATCCTCAGGTGGATCATCTTCGATGGAGGGAGACCAGATATCAAGCTTGATCACGGAGGCCTCTAGGAGCTTGGGATGATGGTCAAAGTGTTAGTGATATGTATGCCCTAGAGGCCAATATTATATGATATAGTGGATGCTTGGACATATATATGGAGGACTTTCTTGCTCGACATGATAGTATGCTATCCGGTTGCCTTTATCTTAACATGTTCACTGGTATTATTATACTGTCTCTCATATACATGTTGATAAATCCCTTAGGATGTACGCTTGACTATCAGGACTATGATACAAATCATACTACTGGGACCTGCGTATTCCACAAGCACATCCTTCAATTGTTCCTAGTCAAGGGAATATCGAGACAGGGCTTCGATATTCCAGAGTAGACTAGTGTGTACGTTTATTGACCCTGTATAGAGCGATGGTTGATCCCATATCCATTGGTGTTTGACATCAAAGATTGTACACAGGTGCACATTAGAGAATGGGTACACCGAACACGACTCGCCGAGAACTCCTAGATGGTACTATACCTATTGTCAGATAGAAGTTCTCTGGTGACACTGGTACAGGTTAGTCTATTAACCCGAGATCATCATAGAGTCTTGTGTGGTTCCTATTGTGCTTTGATTTCCTCCCTACCAAGGCTCAAAGGAGTCGTGAAAACAGGTGGATTTTGGGTTCAGTCCCAAGTCACATGAAGGAAATGAGCGATTGGAGGGGTTTCGTCTCTCCCGGTATAGGGAGTTGATGTTGCGCTATGTCTGATTGGCTATAACAGGAAGTCTCGGGTCAGGGCTGTTGATGAGATTTACTGGTGAGTGTTATCAGTAGTTTCTCGTACCGTTATGGGCCTTACATCGGCATGACTTATCAAATTATTGGGGTCTGACGATTTCACCCTCAGACTCGATATGCAACATATCAGAAGAAGAGACCGGACTGTACGTTAAGTGTTACCTAAAGGCTTCATGGGAGTTTGGACAAGCTTGCTTATTGATCTTCTATTCGCTCAATACCTGGGTTGCCGTTACGTCCAGCTAGTACCGTTGACGGCTTGTGGGTGACTGATGTGATCATCACCTACTGGTGGTGTATCGACGAGTCATTAGAGTCCCACATAGAAGTTTCCTGGTTCAAGAGAAACGAAGTAGGGCACATATGCTGATATGAGCGGGGGCCTTGATTAAATACGAGTATGAGATACCGTATTGTAATCTGGCAGCTATTTGTTATCAGTTAGGTTATATGTGATATAACCGGATTATTGAATCTTGTGTTGATTTGATAATGTGATATATAGATAAATGATATTAGTCGGTTATATGTGATATAACCGGATTATTGAATAAAGTGTTGATTTAATAATATTATATATATTTATATTTGATATAATTATATATTGACTAATATTATTAGCTCACTAATTATTTTCTTAATATATATATTTGATATATGTAAATATATATATATTAAGAAGCATGGTAAGATTTTTTCTATTTTTTGTGAAAAATAGAAATGAGGTGGAAAATGAGGAATGGGATGAAGCATGGCTTTTATATTTCTTTATTCATTTGCTTGCACTTTTGAAGCATGGTTCACTTTATTTTTTGAAATAAATTCCATGCTTCAATGAGTGAGGATATTATGTGAGCCATGGTTCATTTTTTTGAGAACCTTGTTCATTTTTCATTTTCTTGAGCTCATGTGATAAGTTTCTCTTTAGCTCTCTCCCTTTTCCTCACCTCCATCTCCAAGCTCAATCCCTCACATGGATTATGAAACCATGAGCTTGTGAGAACCCTAGTGAGCAAACGAAACTCCTACTTCACCATCCTACACTAGATTAGAAATTTGGTTTTGTTAGGAATATGTATGCCCTAGAGGCCATTATTGATGATATAGTGGATGCTTGGACATATATATAGAGGACTTTCTTTCTCAACATGATAGTATGCTATCAGGTTACCTTTATCTTAACATGTAGACTGGTATTTATATTGTCTGTCTCTTACATGTTGATAAAACCCTTAGGATATGTACTTGACTACCAGGACTATGATGAGATCATACTAATGGGGCCAGGGTGGTCCAAAAGTACATCCTTTAGTCAGTTCCTAGTCGTAGGAATATCGAGACTAGGGCATCGATATTTTAGAGTAGACTAGTGTGTACGTTTCTTGTACCTTAGAGAGCGATGGTTAATCCCACAACCATTGGTGTGTGACATCAAAGATTGTATACAGGTGTGTTGGGCTTCCCTTGCACCTAGTCTACGGTTTAGTAGCATCACACATGCCATTTTAAAATTTAGAGAGGTGCAAAGCAAACAAACCATGAATCTTTGCTAGATTTTTAGGGTAACAAAAATTTGTATCACATACAAAGAAGTATCTATCACATAGAGTTGGGATTACAACCTTTGTAGTCCGTTCCTTCGCTTCATAAGATCCGTGTTGAGGTCCCTTCGCTGCGATCATCAAGAACTCCGACTCTAGAGTGGCTCCATGAGGTGAATGAGGCATCTTTCTTGTCGTCTTCATGATCTAAGATGATCTACCTTGAAGAATCTCAAACCCATGCTTACACTTCACTAATGAAGTAATTAGAGAAGTGAACACCCTAATCTAAGTGGCTAGAATAGATGAGGATGAAGAAATAGGAATTTTGCTCTCTTTTGTTTTCAATTTCTCACTATTAATCACCACAACTCAAAAAGCTAGCAAGGTTTTTCAAAACGAGGAGGAAGAAGAAGAAATCCTTTTGTGATGAATAATGAATTATTGTTGTGGTTACAATTGCAACCATGGGTTAAGAATGAGATCTTTAACCCTTGTAGAGAATAAACCATGGGTTGAGGTTTTGGGTTGGGTTAACTAATATCTTCACAAAACAACAAAGAAAAGAGACAAAGTCAAAGCTTCATGAAGCAACCATGAACCTCATCCAAAAGCTAACCCTAATCCCAACCCTAACTAGGTTTAAACTCAACAACCATGTTTCATTTATAACCCTAACATGTTACAATATTATATATCACATATATAATATATAATGTAACAAAAGAAAATAATACTGTCACGACCTGAAAAAGGCACGTGACGGCCCTTAAACTACACAACGTCTACAGGCGTAAAGCAATTTAAGTAAGCCGAAAACCCAGCAATCTAAACCATCAAAAGTAGTAAGAAATAAGAACATTGTTAAAACTTTTGAAATCTCAAACCAAATTCTTTAAAGTCCAACTTTTCTTCCTTTAAAATTTTGACAACACCTCCTTTGTAAAACAAGCCCCTAAAAATGGGTACAACATAATATAAGTAAAAGCATCCCAAACGGGAGCATAATCCATGCCCAACGGCGGAAAACAACCACCAGAACAGATATACGACGCCGTAGCGAAGAAAGAGACGAAATAAATAAAACTGCATAAAAGACTTCCATGTCACAAAATGAAATACAATATCGTCCTCACACCAAGTCTCTAAATCATACATGAAAGTGGTAGATGGAGAGTACAGGATACAACGAATATACAACAAGCAACATCGGATAACCGCAAAACCTACCTAAGCAAAACTGCACACTGTCAGGCGAAGCGGTATCCGCAGTAAAAGATGATACGATGGATGAAAATAGCCTGCCTCGACTACTCTGAGGAACACCTGCAAACACTGTGGCACAACGGGGGTGAGTTGCCAACTCGGGAATAGTGGCGCCCCGACCGTCAATCCGATGCCGGAATGCGGAAACAAAAACTTTTATGAAACTTGTAAACCGGCACCACCGAGCACTAAAATCCCGGATCGGGCCATTAACCTACTCCTAGCTAACTAGAGAAGGGGTAGAGAGATATACCGAGCGATCTGTGTCCTTCGGTCTTCTTGTCATCATCCCGATCTCCTCGCGGAATCACCGGTCTTCATCTCCTCGTCGGAAGGGCACCACATCGCCGGGTTCTTTTACGGGCTCCCACCACTTGACCGAGGCAACTCGAGCACGAAGTTGGCGAGTCGACGTGCCCAAGAGTACTGTAGATGAAGTATAGAAAGCTATGTCTCATTGGGGTATGAAGTTGCCATGGTTTTGGTGGAGGAATGAGATGAAAGCATTTTGAGATGAACTTGGGGATTTTTTGCAAGCATGAAGAGAACAAAAATCCCCTCCCCCCCTAAATATTTTGGCAGCCCCCCCTTAAGAAAATGGTCGGCCTTTGCAATAGAGAGGAGGAGGGAATGTGAGTGTCATGCAAGAAAGAATGATAAGAGATGATGAGAAAAGTCATGATCACAAAAAGGTCCACACTCATAAACAACCATCCCATCACAAAGTCAAGCAATCATGAACTAATGGAGTCAACCTCAATCATGAAGCAGCAATGTACAAAGACCACCCTCCACAATGCTAATTTGCACATTTGCAAATAAGCCCCCCTCAACCAATTTTCAGCCAAGGAAAGAAACAAAGGAAAATGGCCGAAACGGAAAGCAAACTGGCAACTTCAGAAAAACTGATCTCGTAATAAATTACAGGAAAACCCCGCGACTGTATATACATACCCGCATTTGTATTCCGACCGAATACAAATGCAATGAGACAAAATCTACACTATACAATACTAGGATCCGGCTTAAACCAAAGCCCGCTAGTATTATCCGTCCGATCATGATCCGTGCAATACCGCACGTACATGATCGAACCCTCCCATATCTCCATATGGCCTCTACAGCGTTTCGCCTGAAACTTGAGTAACTGTCTGTGGGGGACTCTAAAGACTCATCAATACTTTTGGCTATGGATTTAACCACTAGCACGTCAGAGGTATTAGCCATACGTAACTGGCTACCAGGTATTGACCAAAAGGGAGGTCTGTAAGCGAACTCATGCTGACACCCTACTGAGCCTGTCAGTGACAATATCCGTACAGTCCGGTACGTTCGTCTATGAGCATCGCATGGCGGGCCTAGGGGGTTGGTAAAAGTCAGACCCCCAAAAGCGGTACAAGTCGTGTCGGAGTGTAGCCCAGAACACCCTGAGATACTACTGGAATACCTACCAGTAAATCTCCTGCCTTGGCCAAGGAATTCGTATAATGGCTCTCCTAGACACAGCGCGACCTAACCCCAATGCCGGGAGAGACGAACCCCTGCAGATCCGCTCACTGCCTCCATGTGGCTCGGGACTGTACCCGACTAAAACCTATTTGCACGGCTCCTTTGAGCCGTGGTAGGGTAGTAATCAAAGTACAGTGGGAACTCACACGAGACAAATGACGATCTCAGGTCGATGAACTAACCTGTACACATGTCACCAGGGAACTGCTATCTGACGTCAGGTATAAGACCAACTAGCATGTTCCCGGCGAGTCCTGTCCGGTGTACTCATAACACAATGAGCACCTGTATACATCTTAGGTGAACCAACTGACACCAGTGGCTTGTGAGACCAGCCACCTCCCCTCGTCCGGGTCTCGACTGTATACACTAGTCTACTCTGGAGTATCGATGCCCTGTCTCGAAACTCCCACGACTATAGACCCCAGCTCCCACGTATATGGTCGCCAACATACTGCTGGCCGTAAAGCAAGAATCCTAAAGGCTCTATAAACGCACAATAATGACCTGTAAGGTCACCTAAAGCAGTACACGATGATAAAGATAAACCATATAGCATACTATCATCTTAAGTAAGACTGTCCTACTGGTATAGGTCCTCTCTCAATCATTGCAATCACGTGCCTGTGATCCAATAAGCACTATCTCCAACAAATAACATATGCAGGTAATCCCAAGTAAGCACGTACAGCGCGAATCTAATGCATTCAAGCTGATAGAAATAAATGGCAATATGTATGCAATAGTCATGTAAGGTACTCTATCAGGTACTACTAATACATGAACAATAAATGGCAATATGTATGCAACAGTCATGTAAGACACTCTATCAGGTACTACTAATACATGAAGCAATGCATATAAAGTAAATGCGGAGTATGGGATAAAACATGTCATCCTCACGGAATCCTGACCTCGTGATAGGACCAAAGTCCATCAAGACAATCTAAATCCCAACTTTCCACAAATCAGCCCCCAAATTTGCCCTCATATCCTGTAAGTCTCATATATTCTGAATGTCCAATATCAAGTAAATCTCATATAACCAGTATCCAATATCGAGTATGTCTCATGAAACCTGAGTGTCCTACATCTACACCCGAAAACATCATGTAAACAAGTGTCTAGCATCAACACAAAATACTCAAATCTGAGGCGCCATCACCTGGGTCTGGCCCTCCTGTGTCATGTACGTACATCCTATGAACCTGGGTAAGCACCACCAGCAATCTGCAAGGCATGTGCGTACATAACCTCGATAGATATCCCCAGATATACGTCGAGTCCAATTACTATCACCCGTAGGTATGGTTCCCCTGTCAGGCGCATCGGCATGTACCGTTGACAGTCTTGTTCCGGGGTACCTCCAGGCCCCACCATGTCCCGCATGCGGCCTCGACTCCTCCTCGCATGGGGTATATATAAATCAGAACCGATAAATCTCATGGTGGATGCAGAAATATCATATCAAGAGGAACCGGGTTTTTCAAATAATGCATAATTTCATGAACTCCCACGGCCCTCAAATCTAGAAAACATCATGAAAAATCCATATCTCAATTCGAATATCCATGAATATAATATACACAACATAAAACTGAAATGCGAGCATATAAAGGAAAAGCCGCTATTTAACTGCAACAAGTTAATATAAATATCATGCGGTTCATAATTTCTCCAAGTCTATATAACATCAAAATAAAGGTAAACATGTAGCTATATCATTATGTGTGTATGTACCTATCGCTAATGGTACAATACCCTATAGGTTTACAGGTAACTTTATGTAAGCATGTCAAGGCATATGTGTAAGCATATAGGTATACAGGTATGCTAGATGTCATATGCATAATGGAATATAAATCAATGTCTCAATGTCCCTAACCAAATAATATCATATAAGTATGGGTGTTGTGCATGTCATGGCAATTATTGAGGGTGTGTGTGGAATACAATCAGTGCTCGTGCAATATAAACCGTCAATAATAGTGCAGTGTCTTAAGGGTACTAGTCTAAGCACAACAATAACTAAGCAAGAATGTGTATGCGCAACTCTATATATGAAATAGAATATGCGACAATAACATAACATCTCTAGCCCAGACGCATAACGCCATGCGGGCGATTCTTTAACATTTTAAAAATAAATAAATAAATAATTGAATAAATAAAATCCTTTAGGTGAATTTTCTGATAATCGGTAAAATAAACCGTATTTTCCGTAAAACTCAACTATAATTATTTTTCAATATAGATTTAAATATGCCTATTTTAACTATGTAATTGCTAGTATTTGGTATTTAATTGGTCACTTGTAAATTTCTAGTTTACTAAAATATTTTCAGTAATTAATTGTTTTTAAATAATATTTTAAGTTCTCATTTATACATTAAGTTGGTGCAAATTACAAATTGTAATGGGTTAATTGTGCAAATGTAAACCATTACACTCAATACTAAGATTGTAACATGCTCTCTCTCTCTCTCTCTCTCTGTCTCCATAATTCTAGAGATTTCTAGGGGGAAATGAATAAAAGGAAATAATAATTTTGAAGTGACTTAATAGAAGTATTAATGGGAGGTTTTCCTTTGAACTTTCTACACACTTTTCACACACACACACACACCTTCCTTTTTCTGGTCGAGAATCCTCCTGCAGCTCCCTCAAAGTCTCTCACCTCCATTCACTTCAAAAATTCCACAAAAAAATTGCTTCAAATCCATACAAATCCTTATTAATTCCTAAATTAAATCATAACCCATTATTCTTTGATCAATCTTGCTTGAATCCTTGGAGCAAAAAGATCATTTTGGAGACAAGTTTGCATGTTTGGATCTCAAGTTGGAGGTATAATCCTAAACCATGTTCAAATTGATGCTAAATTACTTTAGTCTAGCTTAATTAGAAGTTTAATTATGGTTTTAATTTTATGATTCAAAATTTCTAGAAAGTGGTTTGTGATCAAATTAGGGTTTTTATCATTAGGTTATGGTTTTAATGAGTAGTTTAACATGTTAATGGAATGCAAACCTAATTTAGTTACTAGTTTGCTAATTATTACTTTAAAATTGTTAAAATTTGATAATTTTGCAAACTAGGTTTTTAGAAATTGGTTAAATAATTGAGGCTAAAATCTAATTAGGGTTTTCATCACATCATTAACATTATAAATTGTAGTTTAACAATTTAAATCATGCAAAACCTAGTTTAGTTGTTGTTACTTTGAAATTGTTAAAATTAGATAATTTTGCAAACTAGAATTTTGGGTTTAATACAAATTGATGAGATTAAATTATAGAAATGGTTTATATGACCTAGTTATGATATTTAGTGAATATTGTGGCCACTAGATTTGTTTAAATATCATGTTTCGAACTAAAACGGTTATTTGATGCTTTCTAAGTTTTCGGAAATAAATCGATTTGAATTATTTTAAGGTTTTGATGATTTAAACCTTATTTCATATATAATTAGTGAGTTTTGAAACCACGATTTGTACGTTTTGGTTTTTATCTCGATCAATTGGCGTTTGTACGCCGATGTCGAGAGTTATTTGGTTCTTTTGCATGAGCGGGTCATAGGTTTTAACATATGCGCGTTTAGTGTGTCGTTTTGGGTTTTATCTGCGATTTCGGTTTACGATATATATATATATATATATATATATATATATATATATGTTTGCATATAGGTACCTCTCACGTGGAATTCGGACGATGAAGAAGAGGATAGCGGCATCGACTTCGGCAGACAAGAACCAGGTGAGTAGATGTATATCTACGGGGGAAGTCGGGTGGATGGCGTATAGTACCCCCGCAACTTCGTAGGATATGACGTGGTCTTAAGATAGTTATACATAGATATGTTATTGCGAGATGCGAATACTGGGCAAGAAAGGTTTTAGGAGACCACGGATCGGAATTTATGTAAGTTGGATGATAGTGCTTTTAGTCTAGTCCTTAGTCGCGAGACCCTTGAGTATAGGTTGACATACACAGACACGCACACACATACACTTGACTTGGGGTATATGTGTGTGCGTGTGTATATATGAATGTGTGTAGGTTTCTACACAGACTCACACACACACACAACATATACGCGTGATATGAGGATGTTATATGATACTTGGTGATGAGTCGATATGATCGGGCATGATGCCGTTAGATATTTGATATGTGACCGAGTTTTGATATTATAGCGGATCGTTGTGCGATAAGAAAATATATACATATACGATAAATGTGTGATGGCATTAGAATGTTTTGAGACTTAGATCAGTTATCAGATCATGATATTGTTTGACGATGATACCTTGTGAATGATGATCTATATATGACAGTTGATATATGATCGAGATATGATTTGAGATATGTTATGATAATTATAATGGATCGCTTGGGCAATGTGAATTCATATATGATAATATGTGTTGATGACATCGGATTGCATGAGACTTTAGATCAGTAACCAGATCATGATATTGTTTGATGATGATACCATAGGAATGATGATATATATTTGATAGTTGACCCGTACCCCAATTTTGGGATGTCGTACGATGGATTTTACCATACAAGGTATATATGTGATGATTGATCTGCACTCTTGACTTGAGGAAGTCGTACTTTGTACGTGACGCTATTGAGGCTGGATCGCCGACTACTAGAGATATCGACTCGGACTTTAGGTGGATTTTTCTTATCTTTCGACCAGTTCTTTAGTTTAGTGCTTAGTTGGTTAGGTAGATGTTAGTTTAGGCTCAAGACATACATATTTTAAAAACTAGAAAATCGTGGGCATCATTTTTAAAAATAGCCTGAGGTATACTACGGATTTTTCAAAGGTCGTATTTTTTTCTCAAAAACACCGCAGCCTCTATTTTTCTAAAAAACCACGATTCGTGTTTTTTTTTCAAACACCAAAACGGTATGACTCATATTGTAGAAATATATATTCGTTGGTATTGCGGTTATTGCTCTTTCTCTGTTATATTCATGTTATTCTCATTTCACTGCATGTCTTTACATATGTTTCCTTCACTGTTACGATTCCATCTGTTAAGACACCAGCACCATTACCGATGATGCGCATGTTCCACGTACAAATATTTTCCGGCTCACACACATCATCATCGGTAATTGCCATGTCACGTATTTTAGTTGTTTGTATGCCCTAGAGGCCAGTATTGTACAGATGATGTATATTATATTGGATGCTTGGACATATATAGAGAGGACTTTCTTGCTCGATATGATAGTATGCTATCTGGTTGCTCTTTATCTTAACATGTATACTTGTCTCTTGATACTGTCTTATAGTTACATGTTGGTAAAGCCCTTAGGATGTGTACTTGACTACCTGGACTATGATGCAGATCATACTAGTGGGGCCATGGTAGTCCATAAGTACATCCTTTAATGTTCCTAGTCGTAGGTGTATCGAGACATGGCATCGATATACCAGAGTAGACTAGCGTATACGCTTCTCGACCCATGTGATGGGCGATAGATGATCCCATATCCATTGGTGTTTGACATCAGAGATGGTATACGGGTGCTCAGTGGAGACTGGGTACACTGGACGGACTCGCCGAGAACTCCCAGATGGTATTATACTTCACGTCAGATGGCAGTTCTCTGGTGACACTTGTGCAGGTTAGTCTGTAGACCCAAGATCGTCATAGTGTCTTGTGTGATTCTCACTGTGCTTTGATTTCCACCTTACCACGTCCAAGAGGGCGTGCAAAATGGTGTTTTTTGGGTACAGTCCCGAGTCACATGGAGGCAATGAGCGATAGGAGGGGTTTCGTCTCTCCCAGTATTGGGGTTTGATGTTGCGCTGTGCACGATTGGCCGTAACAGGGAAGTCCCTGGCCAGGGATGATTTAGAGATTTACTGGTAAGTGTTACCGGTAGTTTCTCGACCCGTTATGAGCCTCACATCGGCATGACTTATCGGTTATTGGGGTCTGACGTTTACCACCCCTAGACTTGATATGCGACATATCAGACGAGAAGACCGGACTGTTCGGGAAGTGTTACCGTTTGGATTTTACAGGAGTTGGAGCTTGCTTTCTGGCTGATCTTCTGATCGCTCAATACCCGGGTAGCCGTTACGTCCAGCTAGTACCGCTGACGGCTTGTGGTTGCTTGATGTGACCATCACCTACTGCCGGCGTATTGACGAGTCTTTAGAGTCCTACATAGAGGTTTTACTGGCTCAGGCAAAACGAAATAGGAGCGCATATGTGATATGTGCGGGACCGAGAATGATGCGTGTATGTGATAACGTATTCTATTCTCGCGAATTTTTGTATCGGTCGGTTATATGTGATATATCCGTGTTATCGAATCAAGTGTTGATTCGATAAGTCGATACATTGGATGTTAGTTGGTTATATGAGATATAACCGGATTATTAAGTCAAGTGTTGATCTAATAATTTAGTGTATAATTGTATATATCATATACTAATTTACGTTAACTAACATTTGTTCACTTAAGGATTTTTCTCACATGTGCACAACTTTAGTATATATGAGATATATATTAAAATGTGTTTTTCATTTTTGTATCATGGTTGATGATACATCTTTCATGGGTGTTTGAGACTTACACCTTGCTATTTGTTATGTTTGGTTTAATATTTAAAAGTAATTACAAAACTAGTGGAAAATTAGAAAATGCATGAAGCTTGTGGAAGCTTGTGGATGAATTGACTAAAGTCCACTAAGTTTGTTTTTTCTTTGGATTTTTGTTAACCTAACCATCACACTTAACCATGATTAAGTCTCTACATGAGTTAGTATATGATACTCACTTACCCATGGTTAGCTCACTCACTTGATAATTATCCTCATCTTTTTCTTTTGTTCATCTTCTTCTTCTTTGAGCAAAAAGAAAAAGCAATCTAGGGTTTTGAAAAGAGAGTGATAGATTGTGAGAAATAAAATTCTAAAGAGAACCCACTTCCTATTTCTCCATCCTCTACTAGACTAGCACTTTAGTTTAGGGTGTTTGCTTCACTAGTTCTCTAGTTAGTGAAGTAGAACCTTGAGTTGGTATTCCCTCGGCGTAGATCATCTTCGGCTTCGAAGACTTCAAGCAAGGACGCTTCTTTCGCCTCGTGAAGCCATGCAGGAGCCCGGGAGAACCATGATCGCAACGAAGGGACTACAACAAGGAGCTATAGAAATGAAGGACCGATCTACAAAGGTTGTATTTCGTATTCACTTAGTAGTAAATTCTTTTTACTTGCATGTGATAGCCTAATAGTCTAGCCAAGATCTTGTTTAGGGTTGTTAGGCATGGCTAAAATTTTAATCGGGCATGGTTGATGCGTTGTAGAACCTTATTAGAGTTCCTAGTAACCCTACAGTGGTATCAGAGCCTAGCTAGAGCATTAGGCGACGTGTTTACGAAGTTAAAACTCCGATCGAACCCCGCTACGACAATATTGAACCCCTATCTGGAAATTTTTTCAAAACTGTGATTTTTCTGTATTAAAAATGCCTAAAAAAATAAGCAGGGAAATATAAGAATTGTAGTGAAAAACGAGAGCATGATCCGTACAAACCGCCGCGGAACCGCGTGTTAGCTATATGTATGCCGTAGAGGCCATTACTGTACATCCGATGTATATTGTAGTGGATGCTTGGACATATATAGGGAGGACTTTCTTGCTCGACATGATAGTATGTTATCTGGTTGTACTTTATCTTAACATGTACTCTGATTGTCTCTATGTTACATGTTGGTAAAGCCCTTAGGATATGTACTTGACTGCCTGGGCTATGATGCGGATCATACTAGTGGGGACATGGTAGTCCATAAGTACATCCTTCAAGGTCCCTAGTCATGGGTGTATCGAGATAGGGCATCGATGCACCAGAGTAGACTAGCGTATACGCATCTTGACCCATATGATGGGCGATGGATGATCCTATATCCATCGGTGTTTGACATCAAGGATGGTGTACGGGTCCTCAGTGGAGACTGGGTACACTGGACGGACTCGCCGAGAACTCCCAGATGGTATTATACCTTATGTCAGATGGCAGTTCTCCGGTGACACTGGTACAGAGTAGTCTGTTGACCCGAGATCGTCATAGAGTCTTGTGTGATTCCCACTGTGCTTTGATTTCCATCATACCACGTCCAAGAGGACGTGCAAAAAGGTGGCTTTTGGGTACAGTCCCGAATTACATGGAGGCAATGAGCGATAGGAGGGGATTCGTCTCTCCCGGTATAGGGAGTTGATGTTGCGCTGTGTTCGATTGGCTATAACCGGAAATCCCTGGCCAGGGTTGCTGAGATTTACTGGTAAGTGTTATCAGTAGTTTATCGAACTGTTATAGACCTCATATCGACACGAATTATCAAGCTACTGGGGTCTGACGTTTACCACCACTAGGCGAGATATGCGACATATCAGACGACGAGACCGGACTGTACGGTAGTGTTACTGATTGGATTCGCAGGAGTACTAGCGGGCTTGATTGTTGATCTTCTGATCGCTCAATACCCGGGTGGCCGTTACGTTTAGCAGACCGCTTGCGGCTTGTGGGTGTTTGATTTGATCATCACCTACTACCGGCGTATTGACGAGTCTTTAGAGTCCTACACAGGGGTTTCCAGGATCAAGCGAAATGGAGTAGGAGCACATATGTGATATGTGCAGGACCGAGATTGATACGATATGAGATACCGTATTCTATTCTCGCGATTTGTAACATTGATCGGTTGTATGCGATATAGCCGGGTTATCGGATCAAGTGTTGATTCGATTAGTTGTTACACATGATATTAGTCGGTTAAAGCCGGGTTAGTAAATCAAGAGTTGATTTAATAATTTAATGTATAATTATATATTTGATATATTACATTACATTAACTAGTATTAGCTCACTTATGATTTATTTTCTCACTAAATTGTGCACTTTGTTTATATGTGATATATGCAAGTGTACATGTTTGTATCATGTTTGATGATACATACTAGATGGGTGTAAGAGACTTATATCAAGTTTAGGTTAAAATAGGGTTTACTTATTTCCTTAAGAATAACAAAAGAGAGGAGACTTTAGTCAATGTTATCAAGCTTGTAGAAGCTTGTATGCAACATTGACAAAGTCAACTCTTTTGTCATTCCTTAGGATATTAGTTAACCCAACCCTTAACCTCATACTTTTGTTAATTCTCTACATGAGTTAAGCATGATGGCTTAACTAAATCATGGTGCAATAATTCATTGGATAAGCTTTCATTTGGATGAATTATTCACTTCATCTTGTTCTTCATCAAGCTCCATGAAAAGCTTGCTAGCTCTAATGGTGCCATGAGAAAAAGTGTGAGAAAATGAAATCTAAAGTGAGCTCACTTCCTAATACTTCATCCTCTACCACTTGCCATGTAGTAGAGTGTGTTCTCATCGCAAAGTTCATGACCTAGTGAAGGAATAGCTTGAGTTAGTGTCTCCCCGACGTAGATCATCTTCGGCCTCGGAGTCATCGTAGCAAGCACGTTCTTTCTTCTTGCGGAGCTTATATAGAGTCCGGAGTTCACGATTGCAGCGAATGGGATATCTACACGGAGCTTAAGAAGTGAAGGACCGGATCTACAAGGTTGTAATCCCTCTCACTTAGTGTTAAAGTGTTTAACATGTTAGTTTTCGCCTAAACCTTAGTTTAAAGATCCGGCTTCGGGTTGCTCGGCACGGCTAAAATTTTAATCGGGCATGGTTGATGCCTCGTAGAACCTTGTGAGCGTCCCTAACAACCCTATAGTGTTATCAGAGCCAAGCTAGAGCTTTAGGCGAAGTCTGAGCGAAATTTAGAGTCCGATCGAACCCGGAAACCCCGATGTTTACCCCTCTGTGGACAATTTTCAAAAAGTTGATTTTTTATGAATTAAAAATGCTCAGAAAAACAAGCAGGAAAAACTAAAAATAACTGTGAAGTACGGTCCACTAAGTCAATTATTTGACCGCGGAACCGCGGCCAAACCAAGTATTTGGCGGCGGTTCCGTGGCCAAAATTGTGACTTAGTCCCTAGAATTTCATATATTTATTCTTAGGTCCTTTCTTAGCAATTTTTTCTGGGAATGTTTTAATTCCACTCAAGTGTTGAGTTTTCTAGGGTTGTATTGGGGACTCGTTGATTCGATCAGATAACTTAACTTTGTTTAGTTCTTTCCGGGTAATTTTTAGAAACTGTTAAAAAGTTCGACCGGATATCAATAACTCACTTTTTCCCAGTCGGAAATTTTTTCAAAAGTTGGATTTTTTCTCGAGTTTAAGAACGTTCTAAGTCATGCAAGTAACGCGGTGGACCCTCTAGAAGACAACAATCCTTAACTCGATTATGTGACCGTCTTGAACTGCTTTTTGAACCTTGGGGTTTGGGGCATTACGGCGTGCCACATGTGAGGCATTGGCTTGACCCTTCTACGGCTGGACCATCGGTACTGTGGCATGTGATGGATGTTTTTAAACTAATTTCAAGTGTTGAGATATATTGGGGAAATGTTGGGTGTTTGATTATTCGATCGGAAAGTTTAACATTGTCTATTTATCTGGAATGTGATACAATATTTGGAATCCACAAATAGTTATGAGATAACTAATTTGAATGTTATAAATATAGCAGTTTAGTCTCAGATGATCGGTTGCCATGGAATTTTGATGTGATCAAAAGTCTGTCGCAATCACGCAGCGTACGCGGATACTCGCCGGGTAAACTTAATAGACAGCCACGCCCCATAGCCCCGACCAAGTGACTGTAGGAGAACCCCGTCGCCAAAAGCATCCGTTCGGGTGCTCGCGGCAGCGGTGTTCCGCCTTAGTGCACTTCGTCGACGGCATCAGGGGTGCGGCCGTCTACTAAAGTTTGCGACGAGCATTCGATCAGGTTGTCGGGAATCTTGTTGAATTGCCCAACTTGATATTGAAAAGAGTTTTCGATAAAGAGACTAAAATGCGGGGTTTATAATTGTTAGGCATGAGATGTCTAAGGAATTCATTTGGTTAGGCATGCGATGTCTAAGAAGGTTGCGGATTCCAACTGTTGTAGTTTTACACTTTCTTTTCTGTGACCGTAAGCGTAGTATGTGGTGTATTGCCGACTTCGTTGCTATACATCAACGACAATCGGGATACGCATACTTGCTTACATTGATGATATGAGATATTATGTGTTGCTGTGATATGTTATATTGGATCGTCACGTTTTGAATAGCCGGTTTTTTTTGTGAGATGAGAGTTTTTCTTTTTCATTAATGTAAAATTCATTTGTATGTAATATTCTTTTATTGGGGCACTTCAGGGCTGAGGATGATGTCACCGTTGTATATTATTTACTTTTCCGCATTAGGTAGACCCACGGCGGAGAGCACAAGTAGCCGGGTTCTAGGGACCAGTGGGAGACCATCTCGAGGAGTCGAGACCGGGTCCCCTAACCCTAGAATTGGCAGTGTTGCTTGCCGCTCTCGTAGGGGTCTAGGGATGTGGGTTTGGCTATTCATCGTGACCGTGGAATCCGTGTTTTATACAGGATCGTATTGAAAACACGGACATCCTAGTATATCCAATATTTCATATATGTTCTTCTGCTGCAATATTCTGTGATGAGATCATATTACTGCCTGAGACGAATGTTTATATTATATATATGAGATATATATTATATATTGTTGATTTTGTTTCATCTGATGCTTCTGAAGCATATTAAAATGGGACTTCATTAATGAGATTAATGAAATAAAAGAAACCTAAAGATGTTGTAGAAACTTGTTTAAAAACTGGTAGCTCTAGTTCTTGCTTTGCATAGCGGTGTTCCTTGTAGAACATCCAGCACCTTATTCGATAAGGAAAGAGCCGAGATCCCTTCACCGGGAGTGACCTCTTTAGCGAAACTAGCAGATGCTACAAACTCGGTTTGTCTTTTGATTGCTTCTATAGTTTTTGCTTTGCATAGTGATATTTGTGAAATATCCTGCACCTTATTCGATAAGGAAATGGCCGACGATCCCTTCACCGGGAGTGACCCCTTTAACAAAACTAGAAAAGCCTAAAAAAAATTCCATTTAAAATCACTCGATTCTACAACGATATCAAGTTCATTACGCAAAAGGTTTTCTTAAAAACCTGTCGTAGCCCTCCGTCATTTCAGATAAGTACTAGTTAGTATTCGTGCTACGTTTGTTGACTATGTTAAAGCGTAGTGTGCGGTAGCTGATTAGTGCTAATCTGTATAAGCATATGATGCGATTGGATTAGGGTAGTCGTGCGACTTTGTTGACTATGTTAAGGGTCATGCGGGTGGGTTTAATTCAATCGGGAAATGACGGGTTGAACTTGACTAGCACTTATGATTTGTTGACTATGTTAAGGTCATATAGCTGCTAGGGGTAAAATATTATTGGGAATTTCAAGTGTTGAAATTTGCAATTGGATTGCATACCTTCTATGAGATAATTGGATCCCGATACCCGCTGCGAGTAAGAGTTACTCCTGGGAGAGTTTTACACATTACAATTAGCCGATCAAGTAGGTGTCTAGAAAGGTGTTAACGGGGTTACGCCTCTGGGAAAACGAGGTTTACTTTAATTAGGTCCGTGAGAAAGCACGGGGAACCTCCCTCAAATTACCAACACTGGCCTGGCTGAAAGATTGGAGAACTTGTAGCGTGTAATTAATCCCGGCTAGTCTTTCCTTTTAGGGTTTGAAGAAAGATTTGATTAAAACAGTAGGAGACATCCTGATTAGATATATTAGATAACCAATCTAATCTTGCAAGAGCATACGCTGAGTGTTTTCTTCTCTCTCTCTCCAGGTAGCGACCATATCACGCCTTAATCAAGATAATAATACGGATGTATTGACCGAACCCTCTTGTTATACTGAGCTGGGGAACGTTGGTCCCGCTCCAACTTATAATTTCTATAAGACAGAGCAGGAAATTGGGGAATACCAGATTTCCCATGCCGCCCAAACGAAGAAAGTACATGTTGATGCATCATCTTCGGGTGTGTTCATTACAGAGAACAGTTTCTCAGTATCCTTTACGTCCTGGGTATGAGATACCGGATCAGGATCCCGCATATGTAATCTGTTACATGGGCTACAGATAGGTAGAGAACTGAGAACGGGTGATAAGTTTCATGAGACAGAAAACTGTGCAAGTGTTGCAACCAAGTCTGTTGGTCACTATCACCCTGTATTACCAGAATACATTGATTCTGAACAAATGTTATTATATACCGAACCTGATATACAACATCATATCAGTCTCTTTATTAGTAATGAAAGGATATAATTTTGTATTGTTGGATAATGTTTTGAACATTTCCTATATCAAGAGTTGATCGGTTCAGGCACGTTATCTAAAAGCATAGACGTTCTAAATCAAACTACAGTTCTTAGTATACAGAACACACACGAGAGGAAGAGTTCAGAAATGAACGAATCCTTCTTGAGGCATTGTAGACTAGGTCATATCAATGCGACCCGACTGGCTAAGTTACATTTAGATGCATATTTAAATCTGATTAAATTTACATCTTGTGAAACTTGCTGGTCATGTCATAAAGATAAGATGACCATAGCTCTGTTTATTGGAAACAGAGAAAGAGTTAGTGAACTCTTGGGATTGATACATGCTGATGTATGAAAGTCTCCTGTCTACACATGCCAAGACCGGTTCTTTGTACTTCATTACATTCTCTGATGATCTCTCAAGATTCAGACATATGTTCCTGTTGAAACACAAGTCCGGACCTTTTGAGATATTCACAGAATGTAAGTAAGAAGTAGAGAACCAAAATACGGGTATAAGTATTATGTCCTTTGATGAGATCAAGGAGGAGAATCCTTGAGCATGGAATTCCTGGACTATTCTAAAGGAGAATGCGATTCTCTCTCAGCATTACTCCTCCGTATACACCACAGTATGTCGGTGTTTCAAGGCGAAGCAATAGCACCCTATGTGATATGGTGTGCTCTATGATGAGTACTACTGAGTTTCCTATTTCCTTTTGGGTGTTATGCGCTTGAGAAGCTGCATACCTATTGAATAGGGTTCAAATCAAATCAGTTGCCTACCACTTCATATATGATATGGAAAGGGAAGAGCCCATATCTTAAGTTTGTTAAGATTTGGGGTTGTCCGGACTATGTCTAAAAGCAAAATCCGGAAAAGCTCGAGGCAAGGTCTGTTATGCAGAACTGGAAAGGTTCCAGCTATACAAACTGCAGTTGATGATTTGGTAGAACCAAAGGATTTAATGGTTTCCAACGAACCCCAGCCTCTCCGCCGATCTAGTAGGGTTTCTCACCCACCTGAGAGATACTTCAGTTTCTCTATGACAGTAGGAGCGAGGATTGCATCATGAGATGATGACCCAACTAGTTTCGAGCAGGCTATCAGGAGTGGGACTCTGTAAGAATGGCTGGATGCTTATCGGTCTGAGATGGAATCCTTATACACCAACAAAGTATGGACTTTGGTTGCTTTATCTGAAGGGTTAAATTCCCATCAGGAGCAAGTATATCTTGAGAAGATTACTTGGTGTACATGAAAAAGTTGAGACTTTCAAAGCTATGCTTAAGTCCATCCAGATCCTACTTGCCACGGCTACATACCATGACTACGATATCTGGTGGTTGGGTGTCATGACTGCTTGTCTAAATGTTGATTTAGAAAAGTGCGTCTATAAGTACATGGCCAGAGGGCTTCGTAGACAGTGGAAGCAGTGGAAACGTGTGCAAGATGTTTTATGTGATAAAACAGGCATCGCGGAGTTGGAACATCTGTTTCGATGTGGTAGTCAAAGAGTTTGACTTCATCAAAATGGTAGATGAACCTTGTATATACAAAAAGGTAGTAGGGAGTATGGTGGTGATCCTCGTAGAGTACGTGGATGACATACTCTTGATAGGGAAAGAGTTTCCTATGCTGCGCTCGGTCAATCTCCGCTTATCACAAGGATTCACCATATAGGATCATAGTGATACCTCCTGAATCCTAGATTTTGGATCTATGAGATAGATCTAAATGGATGTTAAGATACTCACTAGTTGTAGTGAGATGGTATAATTCGATCCTGGGGAGAATCACTAGAAAGGTACCAGGGTGATAAGGACGACTGAATGTTAGTCGCAGGCATTGTCTTTACCCTCAATGGAGGGACGATATGTTGGAAGAGTTCCAAGCTAGATACCGTGACTTACTAGACGATTAAAGGCAAGATACATCGTTACCAAGGATGCTACCAAAGAGGCAGTCTGGATATATATAAGTTCATGAGATGAACTTCGTTCCTACCATTGTTTGAAAATGGAGTTGTGGTTTTAGCCAAGGAACTACCGTCCCATCAGAAATCCAGAAATTCTTCTTAGGCAGTATCACCTGATCATGTAGATGGTTGATCTCCAGGGAGATCGAGGTTAGGAGAGTAGACACAGAGGACAACAGCGCGGATCCACTCACAAAGGAATTTTTTCCCATTAGAGACTTTTATGGGATGGTTGAGTATGAGATACTTCAACCACAACTAATTGTTGGGTATACGATACCACAACAGATGGCCCTAGTGCAAGTGGGAGATTGTTAGTTATATGTATGCCCTAGAGGCCATTACTGTACATGCGATGTATATTGTAGTGGATGCTTGGACATATATAGGGAGGACTTTCTTGCTCGACATGATAGTATGCTATCTGGTTGTACATTATCTTAACATGTACTCTGATTGTCTCTATGTTACATGTTGGTAAAGCCCTTAGGATATGTATTTGACTGCCTGGACTATGATGCGGATAATACTAGTGGGGACATGGTAGTCCATAAGTACATCCTTCAAGGTTCCTAGTCGTGGGTGTATCGAGATAGGGCATCGATGCACCAGAGTAGACTAGCGTATACGCATCTTGACCCATATGATGGACGATGGATGATCCTATATCCATCGGTGTTTGACATCAAGGATGGTGTACGGGTTCTCAGTAGAGACTGGGTACACTGGACGGACTCGCCGAGAACTCCCAGATGGTATTAAACCTTACGTCAGATGGCTGTTCTCCGGTGACACTGGTACAGAGTAGTCTGTTGACCCGAGATCGTCATAGAGTCTTGTGTGATTCCCACTGTGCTTTGATTTCCATCATACTACGTCCAAGAGGGCGTGCAAAAAGGTGGCTTTTGGGTACAGTCCCGAATCATATGGAGGCAATGAGCGATAGGAGGGGATTCGTCTCTCCCGGTATAGGGAGTTGATGTTGCGCTGTGTTCGATTGGCTATAACCGGAAATCCCTGGCCAGGGTTGCTGAGATTTACTGTTAAGTGTTATCAGTAATTTCTCGAACTGTTATAGACCTCATATCGACACGACTTACAAGCTACTAGGGTCTGACGTTTACCACCCCTAGACGAGATATGCGACATATCAGACGACGAGACCGTACTGTTCGGTAGTGTTACTGATTGGACTCGCAGGAGTACCAGCGGGCTTGCTTGTTGATCTTCTGATCGCTCAATACCCGGGAGGCCGTTACGTTTAGCAGACCGCTTGCGGCTTGTGGGTGTTTGATATGATCATCACCTACTACCGGCGTATTGACGAGTCTTTAGAGTCCTACACAGGGGTTTCCTGGCTCAAGCGAAACGGAGTAGGAGCACAAATGTGATATGTGCGGGACCGAGATTGATACGATATGAGATACCGTATTCTATTCTCGCGATTTGTAACATTGATCGGTTGTATGCGGTATAGCCGGGTTATCAGATCAAGTGTTGATTCGATAAGTTGTTACACATGATATTAGTCGGTTAAAGCCGGGTTATTAAATCAAGAGTTTATTTAATAATTTAATGTACAATTATATATTTGATATATTACATTACATTAACTAGTATTAGCTCACTTATGATTTATTTTCTCTCTAGATTGTGCACTTTGTTTATATGTGATATATGCAAGTGTACATGTTTGTATCATGTTTGATGATACATACTAGATGGGTGTAAGAGACTTATATCAAGTTTAGGGTTTACTTATTTCCTTAAGAATAACAAAAGAGAGGAGACTTTAGTCAATGTTATCAAGCTTGTAGAAGCTTGTATGCAACATTGACAAAGTCAACTCTTTTGTCATTCCTTAGGATATTAGTTAAGCCAACCCTTAACCTCATACTTTGGTTAATTCTCTACATGAGTTAAGCATGAGGGCTTAACTCAACCATGGTGCACTAATTCATTGGATAAGCTTTCATTTGGATGAATTATTCACTTCATCTTCTTCTTCATCAAGCTCCATGAAAAGCTTGCTAGCTCTAATGGTGCCATGAGAAAAAGTGTGAGAAAATCAAATCTAAAGTGAGCCCACTTCCTATTTCTTCATCATCTACCACTTGCCATGTAGTAGAGTGTGTTCTCTTCACAAAGTTCATGACCTAGTGAAGGAATAGATTGAGTTAGTGTCTCCCCGACGTAGATCCTCTTCGGCCTCGAAGTCATCGTAGCAAGCACGCTCTTTCTTCTTGCGGAGCTTATCTATTGTCCAGAGTTCACGATCGCAGCGAAGGGGACATCTACACGGAGCTTAAGAAGTGAAGGACCGGATCTACAAGGTTGTAATCCCTCTCACTTAGTGTTAAAGTGTTTAACATGTTAGTTTTCTCCTAAACCCTAGTTTAAAGATCCGGCTTCGGGTTGTTCGGCACGTCTAAAATTTTAATCGGTCATGGTTGATACCTCGTAGAACCTTGTGAGCATGCCTAGCAACCCTACACCGCCGCCGTAACGCGCTTGGGCCACGGATCCGCGGAAGTACAAAGGATATATGCCCTCATTTTTGCACTGTAATCTCTATTTCTGAGAGTTATATTTTCTAGGTATTTTTAAACTGACTCAAGTGTTGAGTGTTCTGGGGTTTATTTTGTATTCGTTGATTCGATCGGAAAATTTAATTTCGTTCTTTTTCCGGATAATTTAGAAAGTATTAAAATGTTCGAACGGATATCATTAACTCAATTTTTCCCGGCACGAAAAACTTTCAAGTGTTGAATTTTTTTTGAGTTTAAATCTTTCGGAAAAACCTGCATGTAACGCGATGGACCCTCTAGAAGAACTCAAACCTTAACTCGATTATGTGACCGTCTTGAACTGCCTCTAAACCTTAGGGTTTGGGGCAGTACGGCGTGCCACATGTGAGGCGTTGGCTTGACCCTTCTACGGCTGGACCGTTGGTACTGTGACGTATTCTTGAATTTTTGAACTCCGCTCAAGTGTTGAGCCATTAAGGAAATCTTGGGTATTTGATTATTCGATCGGAAAGTTTAATACTGTCTATTTATCTGGAATGTGATACAATATGTGGAATTCATATTGTTAGGCATGAAATGCGAAGTATGTAATATTTCAGATTTGTGATGTCTAAAGAGATTGTGAATTCCAAATGTTGTAGTTTTACACTTTCTTTTCTGCGACCGTAAGTGTAATATGTGATATCGCCGGTTTCATTGATATATGTCAACGACAATTGGGATGCGCATATTTACTTACGTTGATGACATGTGATGTTATGTGTTGCTGGATATGTTATATTGGATCGTCGTGTTTTTGAATAGCCGGGGTTTTATGTGAGATGAGGGTTTTTATTTTCATTCATGTAAAATTAAATGTATGTAATATTCTTTTATTGGAGCACTTCCGGGATGAGGTTGATGTCACCATTTGTATATTATTTACTTTTCCGCACTAGGGTAGACCCAAGGAGGAGAGCACAAGTAACCGGGTTCTAGAGTTCAGTGGGAGACCAACTCGAGGAGTCGAGTCCGGGTATCCTAACTCTAGAATTGGTAGGTTTGCTTGCCGCTCTCGTAGGGGTCTAGGGGTGTGGGTTTGGCTATTCATCGCGACCGTTGAATCCGTGTTTTATAGAGGCTCAAAATAAAACACGGACGTCCTAGTATATCCAATGTTTCATATGTTTCTTCTGCTGCGATATCTGTGATGTGATCATTTGATATGTTGTGATAAATATTGTATATAGTATATATGATATATTATATAGAAGTTACTTATGTTTTACACCCGTGCTAGCCCTGCCCCGCTCTGCCGTTAGTTACCTAACCTAACGGTGCACGAGGGGACATCGAGTCGAATGCGGATGGCAGAAGTGCACGTCGTATTTATCTGTGATGTTTAGCTGACTTAAATGATGGGACTTCATTAATGTGATTAATGAAAGAAAAGAAACCTAAAAGATGTTGTAGAATCAAAATTTTCAAAAAAGGGTAGCTACAGTTTTTGCTTTGCATAGCGATATATACGATATATCCTGCACCTTATTCGATGAGGAAAGAGCCGAGATCCGTTCACCGGGAGTGACCTCCTTAGCAAAAATGGAAGATTCTACAACACTCGGTTTGTCTTTTGATTTCTTTTTGGAGTTTTTGCTTTGCATAGTGATATATATGATATATCCTGCACCTTATTCCATAAGAAAAGAGCCGAGATCCCTTCACCGGGAGTGACCACTTTAGCAAAACTAATGAAAGCCTCAAAATCACTCCATTTCAAAATTCACTCGATTCTACAACTTTATCAAGTTCATTACGCAATAGGTTTTCAGAAAAACCTCTCATAGCCCTCCGTCATTTCAGATAAATTGTATATAGTATTCGTGCTGCATTTGTTGACTTTCGTCAAGGTGTAGTGTGCGGTAGCTATATGCTGCTTATCTCCTGCATATGATGCGATTGGATTAGGGTAGTCGTACGGCTTTGTTGGCTTTCGTCAAGGGTCGTACGGGTGGGTTTAATTCAGTCCAGAAATGTATGGGTTGAACTTGACTAGCGGGCTATGGTTTGTTGGCTTTCGTCAAGGTCATAGCACGTTAGGGGCAAAACATTATCGGGAATTTCAAGTGTTGAAATTTGCAATGAGATTGCATACCTTCTATGAGATAGTTGGATCCCGATACCCACTGCGAGTAATTGTTACTCTTGGGAGAGTTTTACACAGGACAATTAGCCGATCAAGTAGGTGTCTAGAAAGGTGTCAACGGGGTTACGCCTCTAGGAAAACGAGGTTTACTTTAATTAGGTCCGTGCGAAAGCACGGGGAACCTCCCTCAAAGTACCGACACTTGCCTGGCTGAAAGATTGGCGAAGTTGTAAGGTGTAATTAATCCCGGCTAGTCTTTCCTTTTTGGGTTTGAAGGAAGATTTGAAAAAAACAGTAGGAGCCATCCTGATTAGATAAAATAATAACCAATCTGATCTTGCAAGAGCATACGCTAAAGTGTTTTCTTCTCTCTCTCTCCAGGTAGAGACCATATCATGCTTTAATCAAGATAATAATATGGATGTATTGACCGAACCCGCATGTTATACTATGCTGGGGAACGTTGGTTCCGTTCTTTCTTATTAGAGTTATAGGACTAAACATGATATAGGGGAATACCAGGATTCCCATGCCACCCGAATGAAGAAAGTACATGTTGATGCATTTTCTTCGGGTGTGTTCGTTACAGAGAACTGTTTCTCAGTTCACTCTACGTCCTGGGTATTAGATACCGGATCGGGATCCCATATATGTAATATGTTACATGGGCTACGTAAAGGTAGGGAACTGGGAGAGGGTGATCATTCCGTAAGAGTAGGGAATGGTGCAAATGTTGCAGCCAAAGCAGTTGGCGAATATCACCTTGTGTTTCCAAATGGTAATACATTGGTTCTGAACGAATGCTATTACATTCCGACCCTGATATGCAATCATATATCAGTTTCTTTATTGAGCAAAGAAGGATATAATTTTGTTGTACAGGATGATGTTATGAACATATTCCTGAATCAAAAGTTGATTGGATTAGGTTTGTTATTTAATGGCATATACGTTCTCAATCAAACTATAGTCCTTAATGTACAAAACACACACAAGAGGATGAGTTCAGAAATGAACGAATCCTTTTTGTTGCATTGTAGACTTGGTCATATAAATGCGACACGGCTGGCTAAGTTGCATAAGGATGGATATTTGAAACCGTTCGAATTTTCATCTTATGACACTTGCCAGTCAGGTCTCAAAGGCAAGATAACCAAAAATCCGTTTACGGGACACGGAGAAAGAGTTACTGAACTCTTGGGACTGATACATAGCGATGTATGCGGTCCCATGTCTACACATGCCAGGGATGGTTCTTCGTACTTCATTACATTCACTGACGATCTCTCAAGATACGGACATGTGTTCTTGATAAAACACAAGTCTGAAGCTTTTGAGAAATTTAGAGAATATAAACAAGAAGTCGAGAACCAAACCGGGAAAAGTATTAAAATCCTTCGATCTGATCGAGGAGGTGAGTACTTGAGCAATGAATTCCTGGACTTCCTAAAAGAGAATGGGATTCTCTCAGCTGACTCCTCCATATACACCACAGCACAACGGTGTATCAGAACAGAGGAATCTCACCCTATTAGATATGGTGCGCTCTATGATGAGCACAGCTGAGTTACCTATTTCCTACTGTGGATATGCGCTAGAAACAGCCATACATCTATTGAATATGGCCCCCACCAAATCTGTGCCTACCACTCCATATGAGATATGGAAAGGGAAGAGACCATGTCTTAACTATTTAAAGATATGGGGTTGTCCAGCCTATGTCAAACGACAAAATCCGGACAAACTCGAGGCACGGTCTGTTCTATGTAAATTTATAGGATATCCCAAGAATTCACAAGGGTATATCTTCTACCACACTGAGGAACAAAGGGTGTTTGTTTCTCGGCATGCCACCTTTTTAGAAAAGGAATTTATTGCAAAAGAGATTAGTGGTCATGAGGTAGAACTGGAAGAGGTTCCAGCTACAAAAGCTGCAATAGAAGATCTGGTGGAACCAGAGGATTCCGTAGTTCCCGATGAACCCCAGCCACTCCGCCGATCTAGTAGGGTTCCTCACCCACCTGAGAGATACTACGGTTTTCTCATGGACGGTGGGAGTGAGGATTGCATCTTGGTTGATGATGACCCAACTAGCTTCGAGTAGGCCATCACGAGTGGGGACTCAATGAAATGGCTGGATGCAATGCGGTCCGAGATGGAATCCATGTACACCAACAAAGTATGGACTTTGGAAGATGCTCCTGAAGGGGTTAAACCCATTGGGAGCAAGTGGATCTTCAAGAAAAAACTTGGTGTAGATGGGAAAGTGGAGACTTTCAAAGCTAGACTTGTTGCAAAGGGTCAAAGACCAGGTGTGGACTATGACGAAACCTTTTCTCCAGTAGCTATGCTTAAATCCATCCGGATCATGCTTGCCATCGCTGCATATCATGACTACGAAATCTGGCAAATGGATATTAAGACCGCCTTTCTTAATGGTGATTTAGAAGAGTGCGTGTACATGACTCAGCCAGAGGGCTTCGTAGATAGTGAGAGCAGCGGGAAGGTGTGAAAGCTGCTTAAATCCATTTATGGATTAAAGCAAGCATCGCAGAGTTGGAATATCTCCTTTGACGTCGTTATCAAAGAGTTTGATTTCGTCAAAAACGTAGATGAACCTTGTATCTACAAGAAGGTGGTAGAGAGTAAGGTTGTCTTCCTTGTATTGTACGTGGACGACATACTCTTGATAGGAAATGACATTCCTATGTTGCAATCGGTCAAGCTCTTCTTATCACAAAGATTCTCAATGAAAGATCTAGGTGACGCCTCCTGCATACTGGGAATTATGATCTATAGAGATAGATATAAAAGGATATTGGGATTGTCCCAATCCAGGTATATTGACACCATACTAAAGAGGTTTAGTATGGAAGAATCCAAGCATGGGAACTTACCCACGATCTATGGACTCACTCTCTCCAAAAAGATGTCTCCCAAGACTGATTTGGAGAGCGCTCGCATGCAAGGGATACCCTATGCTTCGGCTGTAGGCTCTATCATGTACGCGATACTATGTACCAGACCCGATGTAGCACACTCACTAAGTGTAGTGAATAGGTATCAAGCTGATCCTGGAGAGAGTCACTGGACAGTTGTGAAGAGCATTCTCAAGTACTTACGAAGAACTAAAAAGATGCTCTTGGTGTATGGTAACGGAGAACTCCAATTGGAGTCCTTTACCGATTTGAGCTTCAATAGTGATAAGGACGACTCTAAGTCGCACTCGGGATTTGTCTTTACCCTTTACGGAGGGGCGGTTAGCTGGAAGAGTTCCAAGCAGGAAACTGTGGCAGACTCGACGATGCAGGCTGAATACATCGCTGCCAACGATGCTGCCAAAGAGGTTGTCTGGATCAAGAAGTTCATTACTGAACTTGGAGTGTTTCCATCCATTGAGCATCCAATACCTTTGTATTGTGATAACACTAGAGCGGTGGCTTTGGCCAAGGAACCCAGGTCCCATCAGCGATCCAGGCATATTCTGAGGCGGTATCACCAGATCCGGGAGATAGTAGATCGCCGGGAGATCGAGGTCAGGAGGGTTGACACGAAGAACAACTCATCGGATCCAGTCACGAAGGCCATTCCCTAGATACAGTTTGAGAGACTTTTCGGGATGCTTGGTATGCGATACTACAGCAGCTGGCCCTAGTGCAAGTGGGAGATTGTTAGTTGTATGTATGCCCTAGAGGCCAGTATTATACAGATGATGTATATTATATTGGATGCTTGGACATATACAGAGAGGACTTTCTTGCTCGATATGATAGTATGCTATCTGGTTGCTCTTTATCTTAACATGTATACTTGTCTCTTGATACTGTCTTATAGTTACTTGTTGGTAAAGCCCTTAGGATGTGTACTTGACTACGTGGACTATGATGTAGATCATACTAGTGGGGCCATGATAGTCCATAAGTACATCCATTAATGTTCCTAGTCGTAGGTGTATCGTGACAGGGCATCGATATACCAGAGTAGACTAGCGTATACGCATCTCGACCCATGTGATGGGCGATGGATGATCCCATATCCATTGGTGTTTGACATCAGAGTGCTCAGTGGAGACTGGGTACACTGGACGGACTCGCCGAGAACTCCCAGATGGTATTATACTTCACGTCAGATGGCAGTTCTCTGGTGACACTTGTGCAGGTTAGTCTGTAGACCCCAGATCGTCATAGTGTCTTGTGTGATTCCCACTGTGCTTTGATTTCCACCTTACCACGTCCAAGAGGGCGTGCAAAACGGTGGTTTTTGGGTACAGTCCCGAGTCACATGGAGGCAATGAGCGATAGGAGGGGTTTCGTCTCTCCCGGTTTTGGGGGTTGATGTTGCGCTGTGCTCGATTGGCCGTAACAAGGAAGTCCCTGGCCAGGGTCGATTTAAAGATTTACTGGTAAGTGTTACCAATAGTTTCTCGACCCATTTTGAGCCTCACATCGGCACAACTTATCGGTTATTGGGGTCTGACGTTTACCACCCCTAGACTTGATATGCGACATATCAGACGAGGAGACCGGACAGTACGGGAAGTGTTATCGTTTGGCTTTTACAGGAGTTGGAGCTTGCTTGCTTGCTGATCTTCTGATCGCTCAATACCCGGGTAGCCGTTACGTCCAGCTAGTACCGCTGACGTCTTGTGGGTGCTTGATGTGATCATCACCTACTGCCGGCGTATTGACGAGTCTTTAGAGTCCTACATAGAGGTTTTACTGGCTCAGGCAAAACGAAATAGGAGTGCATATGTGATATGTGCGGGACCGAGAATGATGCGTGTATGTGATACCGTATTCTATTCTCGCGACTTTTTGTATCGGTCGGTTATATGTGATATAGCCGGGTTATCGAATCAAGTGTTGATTCGATAAGTCGATACATTAGATGTTAGTCGGTTATATGAGATATAACCGGATTATTAAATCAAGTGTTGATTTAATAATTTAGTTTGTAATTCTATATATGATATACTAATTTACATTAACTAACATTTGTTCACTTAAGGATTTTTCTCACATGTGCACAACTTTAGTATATATGAGATATATATTAAAATGTGTTTTTCTTTTTTGTATCATGGTTGATGATACATCTTTCATGGGTGTATGAGACTTACACCATGCTATTTGTTATGTTGGGTTTAATATTTAAAAGTAATTAGAAAATTAGTGGAAAATTAGATAATGCATGAAGCTCGTGGAAGCTTGTGGATGCATTGACTAAAGTCCACTAAGTTTGTTTTTACTTTGGATTTTTGTTAACCTAACCATCACACTTAGCCATGATTAAGTCTCTACATTAGTTAGTATATGATACTCACTCACCCATGGTTAGCTCACTCACTTGATAATTATCCTCATCTTTTTCTTTTGTTCATCTTCTTCTTCTTTGAGCAAAAAGAAAAAGCAAGCTAGGGTTTTGAAAAGGGAGTGATAGATTGTGAGAAATAAAATTTTAAAGAGAACCAACTTCCTATTTCTCCATCCTCTACTAGACTAGAACTTTAGTTTAGGGTGTTTTCTTTACTAGTTCTCTATTTAGTGATGTAGAAGCTTGAGTTGGTATTCCCTCGACGTAGATCATCTTCGGCCACGAAGACTTCAAGAAAGGACGCTTCTTTCGCCTCGTGAAGCCATGCAAGAGCCCGGGAGAACCATGATCGCAGAGAAGGGACTACAACAAGGAGCTATAGAAGTGTAGGACCTATCTACAAAGGTTGTATTTCGTATTCACTTAGTAGTAAATGCTTTTTACTTGCATGTGATAGCCTAATAGTCTAGCCAAGATCTTATTTAGGCTTGTTAGGCACGGCTAAAATTTTAATCGGGCATGGTTGATGCGTTGTAGAACCTTATTAGAGTGCCTAGTAACCCTACAACGTACACTTTAGAAAATATTATCTCATTGATAGAATCAACTAAAGGCTAGTTACCACATAATATTTGTGTGATTGCTCTCATGTGTTAACTTAGAGATTGCATTCGTTACATAGATACTTCATGCATTCATATATTCATTCATATACTATTCTGGGGTTCTATGCCGATATTCACTGTTTACTTACTCTTGATTCTTGGATTTCGGATTTCCATGAGATTTCTGGATTTGGGGAAAAACCGCAAGGATATATATAAACTTCTCTCTCTCTCTCTCTTTCTTTTAAAATGCAAGTTACGGTTTTCTCGTGATGTATGGGTCATCCACCATGAGTTTTCATGTTTTCTGTTGGATTTCGAGACCCGATTCGAGGAGTGGAGGAACCGTCTCGGGTACATGGTGGGCTCGGTAGGTACCCCGGGGCAAGAAGATCGCAGAGGATGGCGTTGAGCCTGGCAGGGGCACGGACTATCTACCGGTGATTTCTGGCGCGGTGGATATCCGGAGGATACCGACTGTTGTCACTACCCGCAGGGTACGAAACATGACTGGCACTTAAGTTTACGAAATGTCTAAAGACGTCCGTAAAGTAAGTAAGCCAAAGCCCAGAAAACAAAACCAATTAAGCAAAAGAGTGAAGAAAACCCAATCAGTTGAAAGCGAGTTTATCGAATAAGTCATGTAAAACCCTTTTTAAAAACAATACCAATTTTTCCAAAAATTTCGGCAGAGTCTCCTTTGTAAATACTAGCCCCCAAAATGGGTACAATAAAATATATATGAATCCAACAAAATAGGGCATCCCCAAGTGGGAGCTAGCTCTTCGCCACAAGGCGGTCACAAATCCCACGCAATATAAAACGACAGCATGCAAAATAATCATAATGAAGCATAAGAAAACATCATGTCGACTCAAGTGAGCTCGACCCTAAAATACAGCATAAAAGTCCACAAACCTCACAGTCTCATCTCTAGGTCAATATACAATAATACTGGTAGAACCAGTAGATGGAGTACACTAGATACAAAGAATATACAAGGTGGTACAAAAATGATAACATAACCCACCTATGAGCAAAAACCTCGAGTCCAGGCAAAGGAGGCAAAAGAACAAGTGCGCCCGCCGCTACTGAACTGACGGAGCGGACCTGCAAAAGACTGTGGCACAACGGGGGTGAGTTGCCAACTCGTGAGTAATAAATAACACCTACAAAGGCTATCGTAGTATGCACACAAGCATCCTAGCATCTAAAATACAGGTATGAATGGGTGCACTAGCAGGTATGTATACAACATCAGTGTACGAATATGTATGCAACATGAATATCTGAGGTCTCAATAGGTATATATAAGAAACATTTATCTCTTTTTTTGTTTTTGAAACTCTTTTAGAATGCCAACATAATACTCAAAGAATCGACGAGAACCGGTGTCCAGCAACGACACCCAAAAGCTGTCTCAAATCTCATAAATGTATCTCTGGCCTCAGCCGTCCGGCTGACCCATCTCAAATATCAATATCTCATCATCTAGCGGCCACGGTCGGTATCCTCTGAATATCCGCCGTCCCGAACAGTCACCGGTAGGTAATCCGTCCCCTGCCAGGCTCAACGTCAACACCACATTCCTCTTGCCCCGGGATACCTTACCGGGCCCACCATGTACCCGTGCCGGTTCCTCCACTCCTCGACACGGATTTCCAAAACCACAGCAAACTCATGGTGGACGACACTTACATCACTAGAAAACCGCAATTTACATATTTAAAAAATATAATAAGTTTAGAAATTTTTCGGCTTTCCCCCGAAATCCAGCAATATCATAAAATCTCAAGAAATCCTCATAAGTTCATATATCAGTGATAACGAATGCATATGGTATCAATAATCAAGTTGCGATATGTGATTAATGGATTAAGCATGAACAATTAATATGATGAAGTACATGCACATGAATAGCAATCCTACGGTTTCATTTTAAGGAATTAAAGGCAATAGCACAAGTTTAAGTATCAATTAGTAAAAGGTTTAAATTTAAAGGTTATCTGGTGTGGTGGCATGGCAATTACCAGGGTGTGTGTGTAAGCATGAATAGTGCTCGTGCTGCATATAAAAACCCTGGCAATGGTGCAGGTGTCCTATAAAATGGTTTCGTATAGGTATGTCAATATAATGCATGGATGCAGCAATAGTCAAATAAGTATTTCACCCCTAATTACTAACATCACTAAGGATCTTGTAAGTTACTAAAACTATCGGGCGGCTTGCGCCATCCAACGATAGTCCCCCGTAGATGTTACATCTACTCACCGGAATTCCTGGCTAGCTGTGTCCAATCACCGCTTTCCCCTTTCGCGCCGCGTCTGACGTCTCCGCGACCGAACCTGGAATTTACTTCAATACCAAACATAAGGTTACTTATCAAGAACGATGCAAAACCCCAACGAAACTACTAAAGTTCACTAGCTAGGTACAACGTGCACAAAATGCGCGGAACACACGCGAAAACCGCAAAAACTGCCAAAAAACGCCGATTTGGTCGCCCGGCAAAACTAAAACCCGACTACCCAAAAATCCGCACTCACGCATCCTAAACGTCAAAGGAGATGCTAAAAACATCCCCAAGGTATCACAAATAATTCACCAAATAATTTTAATAAAAACCTAGTAAGCACAAACTAGCAATTTTGGTGCAAAAATCGAAACTTAGCGATACGGTTATCACAATCCAACCACACAACAAGCAATCTACAAACACTATAATTACAACACATTAGCAAAGATTCAAAACCTATTTTCCATAAACAACCATTACTTGAACTATATAACCTAGCAATTCTTAATCCAAACTATATATGAAAACCTTAAATTAACACTAATTTATAACTCAATTAGCAAGTTAACCTTCTAGATTAGGTTAGCAAAACAACTAGATAACAAATTAGATTTAATCAACTAGATAATGGTTTCTAAACCCTAATTCAACTCATTTATCATGCTTCACAACCCATTTTCTATGCATAAACCCTCTCTTGAATTTCCTAAAACAACAATTTACAACCAAAATCAAACTTTTAAAATTAACTAAATTAGCATAATTTGAAGACCACATAAACAAGGTAACTTCTTTGATTTGGTTGTGTAGGAACTAGCAAGCAAAATAAATTTAATTAACCACATAATGGTGTGCTAACAAACCCTAGTTTAAAACAAACTACTCTTTTATAAACTAGATTAGAAATTAACTAAACTTTTAACACTAAAACCATATAATTAAGGGAATTTAGCCAAAATAAATTAACTTGATGGAAATTATACCTCAATTTGAGATCTAGCAAGAATAAATTTGCTCCAAATGATGGCCTCAAGCATCAAGATCCAAGCTAGGGAGGTGAAGGAAAAGAAAGATGAAGGATGGGTTTAATTTGTAAGCTTTAATTTGCAAATTTTGATGAATTAAACATGAAGAATTTTGAAGAAATGAAAAGAAAAGAGATGAAGAGGAGGGGTGCAGGTTTCGGCCAGATAGGAGGTGAGGGGAGGGTGTGGGTGAGTGGGAAAAGTCATTGGTCAACTCTCCAAAAGTCAATGCACCATACCATATCAAACTATATTTAAAATAAATCAATAAACCAACTAATTCAACTCAAGAAGGAAAACAAAAAAAGAGGCCAGAAATTTCTGGACCTGAACAAGGTGGGGCTATCCTAGGGCTGAGGGAAGAGAGAGAGGGGTTTTACAAAAGAAATTTTATGCAAAAAGACCCCCTACAAGTCAAAAATTGCAAGTTTTAGCTTAAAATTCAATAAATTCGTTTTCTATCATAAAAATTTGTTAAAAATCAAAATAAAATACTAAAAATTTATGTTACAACTATATTTTAATTATCATAATTTTAAAGATTAAAATTAGCCCGGAAAAATTTGTATTTATCATTAAATTAATGTATTTTCCTACCGGCTTAAAATAAATAAAAAATTGAAAAATTAAGGAAAATTTTTAAACGACCAGAATTTCATAAGTAACTCATTAGCCACTAAAAACAAGCAATTTCCTATCCATTTTAGGTAAAATTAGCCCTAAACTGCAAAATAACGAGAAAGACGGTTTTCGGAAAAATACCGAATTTTCACCGAATTTCAGGAAAACACCAAAACGACTTTTCAAGACGCTACAGTTGTCGTGAGATTTGATGATTTGGGCCGATTCGGACTGACGGAGCCCGAGCTATTGAGACATTGAGCTTTTGAGATATTGAGATTTTGTGTCGATGCTTGACACGGACTTCTTTCTATTTCACTGATGATGTTTCAGTTTCATTATACGAGATTCATTGATGATTTTCTTATTCATGATGCATTCATACATCAGATATATGACTCGTTACTGTTGTGACACTGACACGAGCACTGAGTATTGCACTTATGCATAGGTTCTTACCATGTCACTACTAGATATCTAGTGTTATGTTAAGTATATATTATTATGACCTAGGAGATCGTCGTGCATGCGATTTCTACTCGCAAATGTCTTCTACTCATGAGTTAGCAACTCACCCCCGTTGCGCCAAATTTTCTTACAGGTTCAGATGTACAAGTTTCCTTGGCGGCTTGCTGGCACACCATTTCATTCAGGGTGATTGCTTGGTAGGTGGGTTCACTTGTATCATGAACGCCGTTGTACTTTTATTTATTTCAGTTGTATCTAGTAAGCTCCATCAACCGGACTTGTATTATTTGATAGTTTTAGAAAACCAGTTGTTTTTCTTTCGACCTTAGAGTCGCGCTTGTATTATTATGGTTTTCTGGTGGATTTTTTTTGTTTTCTTCTGAGTTTTGTTCTTCGCCCTTCGGCGTTGTATATTATTGCTTGTGGTTGTGTTCGCCAATTAGCGAAGAGCTAGCTCCCGCTTGGGGATGCCTTTTTTTTGCTTATGTATATATTACCCATTTGGGGCCAGTTTTTATAAAGGAGACTTTGCCGAAATTTTTGAGAAAATTTGATGTTGCTTTTAAACATGTTTTCCTACACTTCTTCTTTTAAATGGTTTAGATTTCTGGGCTTCGGCTTGCTTAGATTACGTTACGCCTCTAGACATTTCGTAATTTAAGTGCCGGTCACGTTCCGTACCATCGGGTCGTGACAGATTCCCCTGTAGATGTTAAATCTACTCACCAACGCTCCTGGCTAAGTAAAGCCTACCATTCGCCTTCCCCCGTTCGCAGCGCCCGAAGTCCCCGCCTGCGATCCTGAAAGCATATAACAATATAACAGGTATATATTTGCTATAGACCCAAAACACGTACAGACTACGCTGACCAACCCGACAACACAAAACTTACTCTCAAGTGTTTGTATTGTGGCTAACGCACGTTGCGACACTACGAAACCAACTCAAGAGCAAAAGCTACACAATTACCAAGCTTAGACCATGATCGTACCGATCACGCATTCACAATACAAGAAAATACGAGGAAGATAATAGATATCACCTTGAAACGACCAATTGAACCCACGTCGGAAAAACACCGAAACCTAGTAAGCAACTTATCGCAATATCTTGCACAAGTCAAAAACTAAAACCATTCTAGTGGTTGCAAACATCGCAAAGCGGCTCAACTATGTTATCCAAACTGCTTCCATAATTTTAAACCCACCCAAATAGGTTTTATTAAAACCTAGTAAGCAAAAACTTCATTAGTTAACTTAGGAATTATCAATAATCATCATTCATAAGATTAAGTTTCCAAAGTCCTCATTTTAACCATTATTCATCACAAACCCTAACTTGATTTTCTTTAAAATTATAAAGAATGAATTAAACATAAGTTTAAAGCTATAATAATCCAATTAATTAGCTATCTTAATGATTTAGCATAACAAAAGAGGATTAGGGTTAGAATTTATACCTCTTAAGAACAAATTCTAGCAACAAGATTCCATCAACTTTTGCCTCCAAAGATCAAGTTTTTCATGAAGAACTAAGTAAGTTTAGTGAAAGGAAATGATGGTTAAAGTTTTATTTAGGGTTTTGTGGATTTATTTTAGAATTTTTGATGAGTTTTTGAGTGAAATAAAATGGACAAATGAGCAATGAAATGTTTGGGGCAGAAATGGGGTAGGCTCGGCCAAGGTTGATGGGGGGGGGGGGTATTTGTGAAATTAAAATGAAGAAAGTTCTAGCTTAAAACAATAAAAGCAAATGCCACCATTTCATTCTTTTTCTTTTCTTTTTAAATCTTAAATCCTTCTGCACAAAAGAATCTAGATATTTGAAGAGAAGCTTCCAAACTAATTCTAGTGATAAGATTAAAATGATTCTCATTAGAAGTAATTTAACCCAAACCAAAAATGTAATTACCACTTAAAATAATATTTAATTAGGAAAAAATTCTATGTGAACCAAAACTTCCCATTGACCCCCAAAGTTTGCGCACTAGCTTTATTCTAGCTAAACTAGGTGCCGGCAAGTCTATACAGAAGTTTGACCACAATCGGGTTAAAATGGAAAACAACGACTATTTTACCCTAAAACGGAAAAATTCGCGAAACGATTTCTAAAACGTTACAATCTTCCCCCTTTAATGAAATTCGGTCCCCGAATTAAAATTCTCACTAAGCGTACCTTCAAAGAGATGAGTACAAAAACTCCCCAATCTCGCTCGCAGCCTCCCAAGTGATCACCTCACTATACGGCTACGCCAAGAACCTTCACATATAGAAAGACCCTTGACCGAAGTCTCTCCACCTGCCAATCCTCTAAAACTATCGGCTGCTGGTGAACAAAAGACCGCGTCCAAAAGAATGGTCTGGTGCTGAATCATGTGAGAAAGGTCATGAAGGTATTTGCGAAGTATCGACACAAAGAATACGGGGTGAATACTAAAAAAAATATGGGCGGAAGTGCAATATTACAGGCAACAGAACTAACTCGCAAAGGACCAACAATCTGGGACTAAGCTTCCCAAAACTCAACACGCCATTTCAGCGGAAAAACCCGTAGAAATACATGATCTCCCACTGCCAACTCAAGTCTGTGACCACCAGGGTAGGCATAAGACTCCTGTCTGCACTAGGCCGCTCTCATCCTGACCTGAATCAACTGGATCTTCTCCGTAGTCTCATGACTAGCTGGGGTCCAAAATCCTACTCCCGCAGAGTCAGAAAAACAGACTGGCGATCGACATGACCTACCAAACAAAACCTAAAGGTTGCCGATTGGAATGTCTCCTGATAACAGCTATCGAAGAAGAACCCTAACAATGGCAAGTGACGATCCCATCTGCCAACAAACACCTAGTACATACGCACAAGCATATCCTCCAGAGTCTGTATGGTCCGCTCTAACTGACCATCGCCCTACGGATGGGAAGCGGAGCTAAAGCTCAACCACTACCCAAGGCTTCCTGAAGCTCCTGCCAAGACGGCAAGCGAACTGGGTGCCTTTATTGGATACAACACATGAAGGAACTCCGTGAAAACGCACAAACTTACCGAAGAACAACTAAGTAATTTGAGCATAACCGGACAAGAAACATCCAAATGGAGTCACACCCTGTCTAACCCTGGGTAGACACCATAACGAAATTCATAGAGATCTGCTCCCATTCCCACTCCGGAACGGCTAAAGGTTGCAACTCTCCAGCCGATCTCAAATGCTCAACCTTAGATCGCAACAAGAAAGACACCTCAAAACGAAATTCAAAACTTCACTCTTCATACCTGCCCACCCGTAACTATCTCACAGGTCACGTCGTATATTGGTGGAACATGAATGAACACAGAAAGCTAACTGATGTGCCTGCTCTAGGATTTCGTGTCTCTACCCATCAGTTACAGGTACACACAACGCGTCCCTAAACGTAGCATACCCTGGTCACAAATCAAGGGCTCCGAATCTTTACCCTACCGAACATGCTCATGTATCATAGACAACGAGCATCGGTGGGCTATGCCTCACGAAAACGATTGAGTAAAAGTGGACGGGCGCGGACACGAGCAAGGTATCCCCTCAGTAGAGGCGAACTTAAGCTGTACTCAACAATCGCACAAGAACTATAAATCTGCAGAAGACTGTCTCAGAACTGCGCACAACTGGGACAAGCTAACCCCGGGCCTGCTACGCAAGCATCAGCAACCACAATCGCCTTGCAACGGGTAATGAGGATCTCACAAACATAATCCTACACAAGCTCCATCCAACGGCGCTGTCTCAACAATCAAAACCCGCTGCAGGAAGATGTACATTATGTAAGTCTACGCTAGCGCCCCGGCAGTCTACAGACGCCAAATGCGGAACAAAAACTTTTTACTGGCGCTATCGTATACTTTAACCTGGATCTGCCATTATTGCTAAACTAACAAACTGTAAAGAGTGTAGAAAGGTTATACCGAACGATCCGAGTCCTTCGTTCTTTAACCATCATCCCATGCTCCGTTGCGGCTGCTCCGATCTCGTCGATCTCCGATATCCTCGTCGAGGTGGCACCACGTCGACGGTTCTTTAAACGGGCTCCCGCCTCTGACTTGAGGCAACTCGATCGTCAAGTTTGCTAAAAGAGATGACCAAGAATGATGTATAGAATGAGTAGATGACTTTGTCTCACTTCGTCCAAGTCCGTGGACGATCGGTTAATGAAGTTGCCGAGGGAATCGGGTGATGGAATGAAATGAGCTGTGAATTCCATACACCGAAAACTATCATAATCTTTTGCAAATGAAAACTCAAGTGAGAGAGCGTGAGGAGAGAGAGAGGGGGCCGGCCTCTTATAGCAAAGAGGGAGGTGATCGTAGGAGAGGGGGGTGACCATAAGAAAAATATCATGTGTGAATACATGAAAATATCAAGCATAAAGATTTTAAGGAAAACAAGAATGTTTAGAAATCAAAGCATGAGTCACATGACACCTCTCCATTTCTAGAACCTTCTAGAAGCTTCTAGAAGCATGACTCACTCTCATCCAAGAAAAGATAAATCCGTCTTTAACCGAATGTTAAAAGACGGCTGATAGAAAACTGGAAACTGGCAACTTCCAAAAGTGATCCTGAAACGACTTTCAGGATAACCCCGAAACTGTATAAATATACCCGCATTTGTATTACGACCGAATACAAATGCAACTGAGACAAAGATATTATACCTACTCAATATAATACTCGGATCCGGCTTAAACCAAAGCCGACCAGTATCATCTGCCCGAAAAATAACACGTGCGTAAACGCACGTGCATTTTCCGAACCCTACCATAAAACCATACGGCCTCTACAACATTTCGCCCGAACTTGGGAAACTGTCTGTGGGGGACTCTAATGACTCGTCAGTACCCTGGCAGTGGGTTTAACCACAAACCGTCAGCGGCACTAGCAATGCGTAACGGCTGCCCATGGACTGACCTCAAGGGATGCCGATGAGTGCACTCATCCGGAAAACCCTACTGAGCCTAACAGTGACAATGTATATACAGTCCGGTCCGTTCGTCTATGAGTATCGCATATCTTCCTACGGGGCTAGTAACGTCAGACCCCCAATAGCAGTATAAGTCGTGTCGGAGTGAAGCCCAATAACACCCTGTGATACTACTGGAGTACCTACCAGTAAATCTCCTGCCATGGCCATGGACTTTGTGTAATGGCTCTCCTAGACACAGCACGACCTCGCCCCCAATACCGGGAGAGACGAATCCCCTGCCGATCCGCTCACGTGCCCCATATGGCTCGGGACTGTACCCAAAAACTACCTGTTTGCACGACTCCTTTGAGCCGTGGTAGGGTAGAAATCAAAGCACAGTGGGAACTCACACGAGACAAATGACGACCTCAGGTCGATGAACTAACCTGTACACATGTCACCAAGGAACTGCTATCTGACGGTAGATATAATACTAACTAGCAGATTCCCGGCGAGTCCTGTCCGGTGTACTCATAACCCAATGAGCACCTGTATACATCTTAGGTGATCCAACTGACACCAGTGGCTTGTGAGACCGGCCACCGCCCCTCGTCGGGGTCTCGACTGTACACACTAGTCTACTCCGGAGTATCGATGCCCTGTCTCGAAACTCCCACGACTAGAGACCACAATTAAGGATATGCGTATAAACCACCCAACTCTCACGTATATGATCGCCATCATACTGTTGGTGGTAAAGCAAGATCCTAAGGGCTCTATCAAAGTGTAACATGTAATCATTCACCTGATCATATACACGACTGATAAAGGCAAACCAGATAGCATACTATCATCTTAAGTAAGACTGTCCTACCGGTATAGGTCCTCCGCAATCATTGCAATCACGTACCTGCGATCCAATAATTGACTATGGGGGCACTATCTCCAACAATCTCCCACTTGCACTCAAGGCTAATTATTGCAATGTCGACTACTCACAGCCCGTGTGAAACGTAACATCCAACTCCTCTACTAATCAGTTTCACAAAGCCCGTTTGTAAAACTATTGTGTTCGAGAAATAGCCTTAGTGAGTGGATCTGCCTAGAAGTTTCTTTCTATATCTCTCTTAATCTCAAGTTCGCGGAGAAAGCCATCTCCCGAATCGAGTAATACCTGTCTTAGAATGTGTCTGGATATCTGATGGGACCAAGTTCATAAATGAACTCCAAATCCAAATTCTTAGACTGTATCGATCACTGAACCTAATCAGTATCCGGCACCATGCCACCCACAGTATCCTCTTGGACCACCTGTCCATAATTCTGTCCCTCTTCGTCAGAGGGAAAACTATAACTTTGACAATCACTCTGTCAACCATGTCACCTTTGAAGCTTGGAATGATAACCGTCTCCCGAAGGAGGCTGCCGTCATCAAATCCGTAGAACATATACTTATGTTCTAAAACTTCTTCCTTATATTTCTCCAGGATTGGATTAATATAAACTTATTGCATCTAGTGCAAAACCAACATTTGGGGTGGTACTTGACATCTCATGATTGACTCAATTGCCTAAGCAAGTGATCTGCCAATCATGCACATCCCTCTCCCCTTTAGTCTGTAAGACACCATTAGAGAGGGTGACTCCATCATCTGCAGTTACACCACCATGCTAGGAGTCAACTATTCCAAATACCATTAGAATATTTGTCAAAGTACCCACATTGGGAAACTACCCAAATCCAGATCTAAAACCATAGATCTAGAAACCAGAATGTCAAATATTATATCCATATCCTGTCTGGAGAAACAACTGTGTGACGACCACAGTACAACCGATCATAGTATAGGAATTTTACTTCCTACTCTGTGTATGTCATCCAAATACCATGACATCACACCCTACTACCTTCTTAACTGATCCATCCCCTATTCTGATTGAAGTCAAACCCATGACTGTCACATCAAAATTAGATGATCTATCTCCGCTATAACTGCTCAAGTCTATAAATAGGTATAAGCATCTTGCCCACTATGCTTCTGCTGCTCCCACAGACTACGACAACCCTCCTACCGGGTCTCATAGCCTGGAACAACAGTAGTGTCAAGTCTGGGTAGATAAGAACCTCCCTGTCACCGTCCTTGAGCCTACCGAAGTACCTCTCGGGTGTCTGAGGTTACCTACCATATCTGCGGAGTGGCTATTGGAATGTCAAACCTGATTGAATATATAGGTCCTATTAAATTTTCCGTAATCGTTCGCGGTTCTGGAATCACTTCCAGTTCTACCATACTCCCACTACTTTTTTCTGAAAAAGATCCATTTTTACTAAAATTGTGGCGGGTCAAGAACAATATCACTATTGATCTTCCAAATGGTAGAATATCAACCCTCGTAATAGCCAGGGTCAACCCACAAACAGCCATTACAGAAACGTGCCCTGAGTTATCCAGAGTCTGGTTTTAAGCATAAGCTGGAAAACTCCCCGTACCTTAATATCTTTTAAGGTATGAACTATTCTATATCCAATATAGAAACTTTGGCACTTATTTAATTGGAACTATATTCAAATCATGCAGCTGTCTCCAGTGCATTTCAACTTAATGGAAAGAGCCTAATCAGCATTACTCAACTTAGGAATCCATCCAATTATGAGTAACCTGAAAGAGAAACACGTTTCTCAAAACCATCACTATCATCTGAATACCAATCACAAGAATCAACATCTTCGATCTCTTTGAAGAATCCCGATACTTGTGATACCTGGTTCTCTACTTTATTCTTATACCCACAACTTCTCAAAACTTAGACCTTGTATTTCTACGAAGCACTTGTCTAAATACTAGAGAAGTTATAAGTAAACAGAACATAGTACGGGACCTACCCCTTTGTCCTGATGGACACTGGACAACATACAATACTCTGTATAAGTCCGCTGAGTTAAACAACTCAAAACCTATGCGTCGTAGGTTGAAAACTGTACCCTGGCGATTTCCTCAAATATCACCAATTACAACGAATTTCGATATAATGAGGATGATCACCTAATTCCCAATATCTTACTCCAACTCATCATCTGTAAAACCATACAGATATGAGAATGAAACCTGGTAAATACATACCCTTGGAGTAAGTGTCTAATCGGGAAAACTGTTTTTCTTTAACAATGCACTGAAACATGAAAATGTTTCGTAGGGGTATCCTGGTATTCATAGCAATGCCTCTTCCATAATCCAATTCATGACTTCAACCGTATATTTTATTGCCATCTCTCTAAATCCCTTTATTTGTCTTTAGTCATTACCTTCTGTACACCATCGTTAGGCTAAATGGTTTTCTTCCTTCCCTACCGTTCGGCACCAGCCTATGGTTTGGAAGAAGACTATCCAGTAAGCATAATAGGTGTACCCTCCTAAACCAAGGAGTACTCGCATCTCGAGAGAAGGTGATGATAAAAGACAACTGAATAATACCTTATTCCTTTAAAGGTGAAATAGGAGTGGTGATGAAGTACGCGGTTTTGGTCGTGAATGATATCAGTCGCAATTTACTTTGCTCTCTTTCTAATCCCTTTATTTTGTCTTTACATATTACCTTCTGCACACCCTACTTAGGCTAATTGGTTTTCTTCATTCCCTACCTTTCGGCACCAGCCTATGGTTTGGAATAAGACTATCCAATAAGCGTAATAGGTGTACTCTCCTAAACCAAGGAGCTCTCGCAACCTGAGAGAAGGTGATAATAAAAGACAACTGAATAAACTAATTCTATTTCTCCTGAACCTGGATCCATCCTCGAAGAAGTCCCTTCGAGTTCGTATATAACCATACGATGGATCTATCCAATGGAAGTGGATATCCGTAGTAATACGGGTGTTCTGAGAAATTCAAAGGGTAAAAGAAGGAGTGGCAATGACTTATGCAACTCAGACAATCCAAAAGCCAGTATTTTAAGAAGGTTCGGTCAACCTGGTCACTGAGTCATACTCTAGGGTCGGTCAAAGGTCGCTGCCAAAGAGAGAGAGAAAAGAAACACTCTGCGTGCACTCTAATCTAGATCAGAATGGTCATCACTTTATCTAATCCGGATACCTCCCACTGTCCTGTCAAATTCTCCTCCAAACCTAAAGAAGAATCAATCGGGATCACCCGAAGAGTAAACCAACTCATCAGTGGGAATCGGGATCCAACTCTCATCGCATGATAACGTGATGGAATGCATCCACGTTACTCATACTCCAGAAGGTATGCGCATACTTGGCAAGTTTCGGTTTCTTTAGAAACTCCCGATACAGTTTTTGCCCCATGCTCTTATAACCTTGGCGTTAGGTCAAAATGTCATAAGTCACATGCCAAGTTCTACCCATCACTATCTTGTTAATTTGAACCCACCCGCACATGCCCTTGGCGTTAGGTCAAAATGGCAGAACGGCTGTCCCAAACCAACTCATCTATCTATGCAACAATTGAATACCCAGCAGCTACCAAACACTATGCCTTGGCGTTAGGTCAAAATACATAGCTTGAATACTACTGAATACCCAAAAGAAGGGACGGAGGGCTACGGCTGGTTTTTGGCGAAAAACCTTTAACGTAGTGAACTTGATATCGCTGAAGGAACCTGATAGCTTTTTAAAATATAGTGGCGAAAACCTTTTGCTAAAGAGGTCATTCCCGGTAAAGGGATCTCGGCTCTTTCCTCGTGGAATGAGGTGCAGGATATTCCACTGAATACCGCTATGCAAAGCAACTTGTAATCGACTATAGTGAAGTTATTACTCTGACGCAATCTTCTGCCCAAGGGGTCAGTCCCGGTGAAGGGATATCGGCCCTTGCCCCGTCGAATGAGGTGCAGGATATTCCACTGAATACCGCTATGCATAACAAAAGAAAACGTCCTTGCAATAACACTTTTTAAATTTGTTCCAACAACTATAAACAGGTTTGCTTTACTTTGCATTGATCAGAATCAACGCAGTCCCATCAATTAATCACACCAGAAAAGAACGAAAATAAAATGTACGTATATGCCATCCGCATTCGTCACTAGGTCCCGTCATCACCCGTTAGGTTACTTAACTAACGACAGAGCGGGGACTGGACTAGCGCGGGTGTAAAACATATACAACATCTAATAGTATATAAACCAATATACAATAATCGCTCTAGGCGTGATAGTATGCAACATTACAGAAAAGTAATAAGCATCACAGAACAATACAGATATCTGGGATCCCCGAGTTTAACAGAGCCGCTGCTGAAACTCGACGTTCCCCTGTCGTGTGGATAGCCTGTGCAATGAAACCTAGACCCCTACGGGTGCGGCAAGTTACCCGCCAAAACCTGAAGCGAGGCAGCCCCCTACAGCATAATGAATGGACCACCCATCACTTCACGGAATCCGGTAATCTTGGGCACCCCTCCTTGGGTCAACCTGTAACCCCTACGAGTGCGGCGAATAGTCTGCCAATTCTACAGTGGGACCCCTCTGCCTCTCAAAGCCATGAGATGCGGACCCGTTGCCCCCCAGAACCCGGCTATCCGTGCACTCCGTCGCGGGGCAAAACCTAGTACAGTAATGAAAAATAGTACAATAGGTACATCGACCGCAACCTGGTCGTGCCCCAAAAGAATATTATACAACAGGCAGTGACGGCAGTCCACAAGTTGGACGCTCGCCCCGCAATATCAAATGTACAAATAAACTCAAACTGTACTATCATTGCACATTGCTATCCACCACGACAAATCCGCAACATCACAGCAAAACAAAGAACATCAACGCGAATGTCACGTTCGCAAACCCGTCTAAAAGAACTATAGCAATCAGACGCGGTTTACCGATCAAATTACATTCCCGGTCGGAGATATAATGTAAGCACTGTAAACTAACGTGTTTAAATTTCGATCGACCAAATATCAAAAAGTGGGCCCCACGACTTACTGGTGAACAGTAACAAAATCTGGGCCAAAACGATATTTACCAAAAACAACAAAATCCAACAGAGAACTCACTGTACAAATTTGGGAGCATGAGCTCACCAAGTGGCCGCGGATGCGCGGTCAAACCATGGGTTTGACCGCGTTTCCGCGGCGGTTTGGTGGGGTCACGAGCCCAAATTTTGTCGTCGTTCTTAGAAAAGCCTGCACAGTTTTCCGAGACATGTAGAAAAATTTTAGGAGGCCATTTAAAATCAACAGAAACTGTCAAGTTGGAATTTTGAAATTTTCGATTTCCGGTTCGATCGATGTTTTAAACTCGTTAGCACAAGTTAGGATAGCAAAATGGTTAGGCTCTGATACCACTGTAAGTCTACGCTAGCGCCCCGGCAGTCTACAGACGCCAAATGCGGAACAAAAACTTTTTACTGGCGCTATCGTATACTTTAACCCGGATCTGCCATTATTGCTAAACTAACAAACTGTAAAGAGTGTAGAAAGGTTATACCGAACGATCCGAGTCCTTCGTTCTTTAACCATCATCCCACGCTCCGTTGCGGCTGCTCCGATCTCGTCGATCTCCGATATCCTCGTCGAGGTGGCACCACGTCGACGATTCTTTAAACGGGCTCCCGCCTCTGACTTGAGGCAACTCGAACGTCAAGTTTGCTAAAAGAGACGACCAAGAATGATGTAGAGAATGAGTAGATGACTTTGTCTCACTTCGTCCAAGTCTGTGGACGATCGGTTAATGAAGTTGCCGAGGGAATCGGGTGATGGAATGAAATGAGCTGTGAATTCCATACACCGAAAACTATCATAATCTTTTGCAAATGAAAACTCAAGTGAGAGTGCGTGAGGAGAGAGAGAGGGGGCCGGCCTCTTATAGCAAAGAGGGAGGTGATCGTAGGAGAGGGGGGTGACCATAAGAAAAATATCATGTGTGAACACATGAAAATATCAAGCATAAAGATCTTAAGGAAAACAAGAATGTTTAGAAATCAAAGCATGAGTCACATGACACCTCTCCATTTCTAGAACCTTCTAGAAGCTTCTAGAAGCATGACTCACTCTCATCCAAGAAAAGATAAATCCGTCTTTAACCGAATGTTAAAAGACGGCTGATAGAAAACTGGAAACTGGCATCTTCCAAAAGTGATCCTGAAACGACTTTCAGGATAACCCCGAAACTGTATAAATATACCCGCATTTGTATTACGACCGAATACAAATGCAACTGAGACAAAGATATTATACCTACTCAATATAATACTCGGATCCGGCTTAAACCAAAGCCGACCAGTATCATCTTCCCGAAAAATAACACGTGCGTAAACGCACGTGCATTTTCCGAACCCTGCCATAAAACCATACGGCCTCTACAACGTTTCGCCCGAACTTGGGAAACTGTCTGTGGGGGACTCTAATGACTCGTCAGTACCCTGGCAGTGGGTTTAACCATAAACCGTCAGCGGCACTAGCAATGCGTAACGGCTGCCCATGGACTGACCTCAAGGGATGCCGATGAGCGCACTCATCCGGAAAACCCTACTGAGCCTAACAGTGACAATGTTTATACAGTCCGGTCCGTTCGTCTATGAATATCGCATATCTGCCTAGGGGGCTAGTAACGTCAGACCCCCAATAGCAGTATAAGTCGTGTCGGAGTGAATCCCAATAACACCTTGAGATACTACTGGAGTACCTACCAGTAAATCTCCTGCCATGGCCATGGACTTTGTGTAATGGCTCTCCTAGACACAGCACGACCTCGCCCCCAATACCGGGAGAGACGAATACCCTGCCGATCCGCTCACGTGCCTCCATATAGCTCGGGACTGTACCCAAAAACTACCTGTTTGCATGACTCCTTTGAGCCGTGGTAGGGTAGAAATCAAAGCACAGTGGGAACTCACACGAGACAAATGATGACCTCAGGTCGATGAACTAACCTGTACACATGTCACTAGGGAACTGCTATCTTATGGTAGATATAATACTAACTAGCAGATTCCCGGCGAGTCCTGTCCGGTGTACTCATAACCCAATGAGCACCTGTATACATCTTAGGTGATCCAACTGACACCAGTGGCTTGTGAGACCGGCCACCGCCCCTCGTCGGGGTCTCGACTGTATACACTAGTCTACTCCGGAGTATCGATGCCCTGTCTTGAAACTCCCACGACTAGGGACCACAATTAAGGATATGCGTCTAAACCACCCAACTCTCACGTATATGATCGCCATCATACTGTTGGTGGTAAAGCAAGATCCTAAGGGCTCTATCAAAGTGTAACATGTAATCAGTCACCTGATCATGTACACGACTGATAAAGGCAAACCAGATAGCATACTATCATCTTGAGTAAGACTGTCCTACCGGTATAGGTCCTCCGCAATCATTGCAATCACGTACCTGCGACCCAATAATTGACTATGAGGGCACTATCTCCAACACATTATGCTATGGTGGTCCGTGAAAATCTAACACAACTCTCCGCACAAGTAGTGTCCTCAGATCTTCAACGCACGACTTATTTGTTTGTGTCAAAGAATTAATTACCACAATCAAGAACGGCGTCTCTTGGTAGCTATCCGGTGAGTACGGGTCGGTCTACAGGGATATTGTGTATTCTCAAATTGTTTTAACGAGTTAATTCCAAACGGTGTTGGATTGATTATCACTAAAATCTAAGTTAATCTAGACTATAATTAAAACCTTGCTAGGGTTAGGTTTAGGTTAAGTTTGGAAAGTCAATATTCCTCACCGTTTTCTATGCCCTAATTAAGATCTATTAGGTGTTATGGTAATAATTAATAAAGTGGATTAGTACCATCGGGAAGAAACTAGGTTTCTTCCTCTTGGTTCTTGTCCTTCCTTTCTTAATTCTTGCCTAACCTCCATGGAAAACATACGCAACTGGTCTTTTATACTACGGTATCACCGCTACCTCGTGGGATAGGGTGCTGTAGGGAGCGGTGTGTGTATGTATGCATGGAGTTCTATAAAAAAGTGTGATGGGCAAGAAAGGGGTGAGAGATTTTCATCTCTCAAACCTTCCCTATTCCTAACCCTAACAAGTGAGGAACTACTCACTCATTAGGGAATTGATTAACATGTTCAAAACTAATTAACTGTAAGTCCATGCTACCTCTCCCGGTACTTTCGGGCATGCGGAATTTGGTGAAAAACAATTTTCATGGATTAGTACCATCGGGAAGAAACTAGGTTTCTTCCTCTTGGTTCTTGTCCTTCCTTTCTTAATTCTTACCTAACCTCCATGGAAAACATACGCAACTGGTCTTTTATACAACGGTATCACCGCTACCTCGTGGGATAGGGTGCTGTAGGGAGCGGTGTGTGTATGTATGCATGGAGTTCTATAAAAACGTGTGATGGGCAAGAAAGGGGTGAGAGATTTTCATCTCTCAAACCTTCCCTATTCCTAACCCTAACAAGTGAAAAACCACTCACTCATTAGGGAATTGATTAACATGTTCAAAACTAATTTACTGTAAGTCCATGCTACCTCTCCCGGTACTTTCGGGCATGCGGAATTTGGTGAAAAACAATTTTTTAGAGGCGGTAACATGGACTCAAAACCGGATCTTTGTTAAACATCTAACTAACAACCTAACTAAGAGTTGTTAACTACTCGGTTAGGGGGTTATACCTTTCTTTCTTGAACTCCTTCGTCTTCAAACCTCGATGGTTGTCCGGATCGGCTTCACCCCGTCGTCTCCTTGCGCCGAAGATCGATCCACCTGAAAGCTTCTACCTTTGCCTTCTTCTTCGAGCTTTGAAGAAACTAGTTCACTCGGTTTGCTAAACCTTGTGAACTAGAGTGAGTAGAGAAGAGTGTCTTGGGATTATACTCTATGGTTCTTGCTTCTCAACACATAAGACAAGTGAACCATAGACTAAAGAGAGGGAGAGCAAGAGGAAGAAGATGAGAGCTCAAGAACACAAGAGAGAGAAAGGAAATGAAAGAATGAGAAAGACTTTTCTCTCTTGGCTCTCATAATCCAAAGCCATCATAACCAATAATAGCAATCAAGTATTAGTGATGGTTTAAGCTACAATAGCCATATCATTTCATGCACTCATTTTGCACAAGAGAACAAGCAAGCAAAAGTCTTTGCCATGAAATGATAGCCATTATCATCATGATGGTCAACAAGTCCAACCTAGTCAACCGGTCAACAAAGTCAACAAGTCAACAAAGTCAACCCCTCAACAACCATGTCACTATAATACTTAATTAATATTATTGTTAATTACATACCATGTTCTCATTAGGGTTGAGCAAAAAGTCAATGGTCAACAATCAACAGCCAACAACCCTAATGAGAATCCTCTGCCTTTGTGTGTCTGTCAACTGTGCATACACACCAGCATCCGCGTTCCGAGGAACACGAATACATACAGGATAAAACCAATCCCAAAACGTACACTAGGATCTGGCTTAAACCAAAGCCCGCTAGTGTTAACTGTCCGGACACTGTACGTGCACAAGTGCACGGATGTGACCGATCCCTGTCGCAAAACCATGCGACCTGTCGCAAAGCTTTGCGACCTCTACTCTTTTGCCTAAAGGCGAATAGCTTTCTGTGTGGGACTCTAAAGACTCGACACTACGCTGGCAGTGTGTTTAACCACAGACCGCAAGCGGCACTAGCTGTGCGTAACGGTCCCCAAGTAGATGCCGACAAGAAAGCTAACGAGGTGAAACCCATCTGAACTCCTACTGAGCCTGAATGTGACAGTCTCCATATAGTCCGGTCTGTTCGACTGATACATCGTATGGCGGGCCTGGGGGGCGGTAAACGTCAGTCCCCTAATAGCGGTACAAGTCATGTCGGAGTGAAGCCCAAAACACCCTGAGATAACACTGGAAGCCTACCAGTATATCTCGATTGCCCTGGCCAGGGACTACTCATGTAATGGCTCTCCTAGACACAGCGCAATGTCAACCCCCAATACCGGGAGAGACGAACCTGTCTAACCGACACTGCCTCCAAGTGCTTCGGGACTGCACCCAACTACCACCTGTTTGCTCGACTCCTTTGAGCCGTGGTAGGGTAGTAATCAAAGTACAGTGGGAACACATTCGAGGCAAAGTGACAGTGTCAAGTCAGCGGACTAAGCTGTACTCATGTCACCTGGGAACTGATAATTAACGATAGGTATAATACCAACCGGTCAGTTCCCGACGAGTCCTGTCCAGAGTACTCGTAACCTAACGAGCACCCGTATACTATCTCCAGTACGACGTACTGATGGCTGTGGGACAGACCATCTCCCACACTGGGATGAGAAGCGCATACGCTAGTCTACTCCGGAGTATCGATGCCCTGTCTCGATAGTCCTGCGATTAGGGACCTGTATAAGGATGTGCTTATAGATTACCCAGCCCCCACTAGTGTGACTGCCATCACAACGCTGGTAATCAAGTAATGATCCTAAGGGCTCCACTAATGTGTATAGGTGATATACTAAAATAAACACATGTCCACATTGAAGTAGAAACAAACCAAGTAGCATACTACTATAATGAGAAAGATTATTTATACAAGGTGAATATCCCAAGCTTTCATTAAGTAATATACAAACTAGTATGATACAGTAATGGCCTCTAGGGTATATACACTAACAATCTCCCACTTGCACTAAGGCCATGTACTGGCGTATCGAAGACCTATCATCTCGATCAGCCGCTCAAACTGAGTCTGGGGCAAGACCTTGGTGAATGGATCTGCAGTGTTATCTTCTGAAGCAACCCTCCGGACCTCGATCTCCTGGGGATCCACGATCTCCCTGATCAGGTGATACCGCCTCAAGATGTGTCTGGATCTCTGATGGTACCTGGGTTCCTTCGCTAAAGCTATAGCCCCGTTGTAGTCGCAATACAGAGGTATTGGATCAACAATGGACGGAACCACCTGAAGTTCTTTCAAAAACTTCCTCATCCAGACAGCTTCTTTTGCGGCATCAGATGCAGCGATGTATTCCACTTCCATCGTAGAGTCTGCAACGGTTTCCTGTTTAGAACTCTTCCAACACACCGCCCCTCCATTGAGGGTAAAGACAAAACCCGACATGGACTTGGAATCATCCTTGTCACTCTGGAGGCTGGAGTCAGCAAAGGCCTCGATCTTGAGGTCTTTTCCGCCATACACCAAGAACATCTCCTTAGTCCTTCGCAGGTACTTGAGAATGTTCTTTACCGCTATCCGGTGTTTCTCCCCAGGGTTTGACTGATACCGGCTTACCACACTCAGTGCATAAGCTACATCCGGTCTGGTACACAACATCGCATACATTATAGAGCCTACCGCAGAACAGTAGGGTATAATAGACATGCGATCCCTCTCCAAATCAGTCTTGGGAGACATCTCTTTAGAGAGGGTGATCCCGTGACAAGCCGGTAGGTTACCGCGCTTGGAATATTCCATACTGAATCTTTTCAGTATGGTGTCGATGTACCTGGACTGTGAAAGTCCTAATATCCTCTTGGATCTATCACGATGGATCCGGATCCCCAGGATGTATGAGGCATCGCACAGGTCTTTCATGGAGAACCTGTGTGACAAGAACCCCTTGACAGATTGTAGCATAGGAATGTCATTTCCTATTAAGAGAATGTCATCCACGTATAAAACGAGGAATACTACAGTTCTCGCTACAAATCTACTATAGATGCATGGTTCATCTGGATTTTTGATAAAGCCAAATTCCTTGACCGTCTCATCAAAACAGATGTTCCAACTCCGCGATGCCTGCTTTAGTCCGTAAATGGACTTAAGCAACTTGCACACCTTTCCGCTGCTCCCACTCTAAATGAAACCTTCTGGCTGGTCCATATAGACACACTCCTCTAAATTTCCATTTAGAAAAGCGGTCTTTACGTCCATCTGCCAAATCTCATAATCTTGGAAGGCAGCAATGGCAAGAAGGATCCGAATGGATTTCAGCATAGCTACTGGAGAAAAAGTCTCGTCATAGTCCAAACCATGTCTTTGATGAAAACCCTTTGCAACCAGTCTAGCTTTATAGGTCTCAACCTGTCCATCTACACCAATCTTCCTTTTGAAGATCCACTTGCATCCTACGGGTTTTACCCCGTCTGGAGCAATGTCCAACGTCCATACTTTGTTGGTGTACATGGACTCCATTTCGGTCCACATTGCATCCATCCATTTTACCGAGTCGACGCTCTGAACGGCTTGCTGGAAGGTAGTAGGCTCATCATAATTTATGATGCAATCCTCTCTATCCCCGTCTATGAGAAAACCGTAGTATCTCTCGGGCGGATGAGACTGCCTACTACTCCTGCGGAGCGGTGTAGGAATGTCCTATTCTTTTGAACCCTCTGGTTCCACTAAGCTTTCCGTAATAGCTCGTGGTTCTGGAATTTCTTCCAGTTCTATCGCGCTCCCACTAATTTCCTTTTCTAAGAACTGGTGTACTAGAAAGTGGGCATGACGAGAAACAAAAACCTTTTGTTCCTCTTCGCAGTAGAAGAAATATTTCTTGGAATTCTTTGGATATCCCACGAACTTGCACTGTACTGAGCGTGCCTCGAGCTTGTCCGCATGCTGCTTTTTGACAAAAGCTGGACTTCCCCATGTCTTAATGTGATTAAGATAGGGTCCCTTCCCACACCACATCTCATATGGTGTAGTAGGTACAGTCTTAATGGGAACTCGGTTCAAAAGGTATGCAGCTGATTCTAGCGCATACCCCCAGAATGATCGCGGTAACTCAGCGTTACTCATCATGGACCGTACCATATCCAATAGGGTTCGGTTCCGTCTCTCCGATACACCGTTATGTTGCGGAGTGTATGGAGGAGTAAGCTAAGAGAGAATTCCGTTCTCTTTTAAATAGTCCAGGAACTCGGCACTCAAGTATTCACCACCTCGATCCGATCATAGAATCTCGATACTTTTGCCGGTTTGTTTTTCTACTTCATTCTTATATTCCTGGAATTTTCCAAAGGCTTCGGACTTATGTTTCATTAAGAAGACATAACCGTACCTTGAAAAATCATCCGTAAAAGTAATGAAGTAAGAATAACCGCTTCGCTCATCTGTAGACATTGGACCGCACACGTCGCTGTGTACGAGTCCCAAGAGCTCGCTCGCTCTTACTCCGTGTCCAGTGAACGAAGTCTTTGTCATCTTTCCTTTGAGACAGGATTGACAAGTGGCATACGATTGATATTCGAACAGATTCAAATATCCTTCTGTATGTAACTTCGTCAACCTTCTCTCATTGATGCGACCCAGTCTACAATGCCATAAGAAAGTCTGATTTATTTCCGGAGACTTTCTTTTGTGTGTATTCTGGACATTGAAAATCTGTGGTTGGTTTAATACGTATATACCATTGCTTAATGTACCCGACCCAATCAGAACTTGATTAAGGTGAATGTTTACAACATTACTTACAAACACAAATTCATAACCTTCTTTAGAAGTTAAAGATACAGAAATGATATTACAAGTTGTGTTGGGTACAAAATAGCAATTACGCAAAACCAAAACGTGTCCATCTGACAACCCCAGGTGATAGTCCCACACGGCTTTAGCAACCATGCTAGCTCCGCTTGTAACTTTGAGGGTCATGTCACCTGCCTTCAAAACCCTACGGTTTCTCAACGCCTGCAAAGAATTACAGATATGAGATCCTGATCCGGTATCCAATACCCAGGAAGTAGAGTTTATTGAAAGACAGTTTTCAATAACATACACACCTGAAGCTGAAGCCGCAACCTGCTTCAGATCCTGTGTTCTGGCCTTCCAAGCCCTGCAATCATTCTTCCAGTGTCCCTTCTTATGACAATAGAAGCATTCTTCTTTATCCACAAGCTGCCCCGCTTTCTTTGTTGCCTTTGTCTTTTCCTTCGTATCCACTTTACTAACACCGCCCCTTGGTTTGGCGAGGGCTTTCTTCTTCTTTCCCTTGGCTTTCTCCTTGGACCTAGAAGAGGAAGATCCTCCTACAAACAAAGTGGATGTTTCCCTACCTTTCTGTAGGGTGCCCTCTGCGCTCCTCAGCATGTTGAGGAGTTCTGAAAGTTCAACTTTCTTTTCTTGTAAGTTGAAATTCAGGATAAACTGGGCGTAAGTGGAAGGAAGGGACTGGTGAATTAAGTCTGTATAGAGCTCACTCTCCAACATGGTCCCAAGGTCCGCGAGCTCCTCTATGTAGCCAATCATCTTAAGCACGTGTTCCGCTACCGATGATCCGACGGCCAACCTTGCCGAAAATAACTTCTTCGACACTTCGTATCTTGCGATACGAGACTGCTCTCCATACAGTTCTTTTGTATGGAGAAATATGGATTCGAGTTCCATATTCTCGTGCCTCCTCTGATGTTCGTTGTCCATATAGGCAAGCACGAGGCACCTGGCCTTCGCGCAATCAATCTCCCAAGTCTTACGGATTTCCTTATCCGCGACGCTGGAGGTGGGACCTGGGACAGGGGGAGTTTTGGTGGTAAGACAATACCCCAGGTTGTCGTAAGTGATTGCCATTTTGACATTCCTGAGCCAATCTTTGTAGTTTGGCCCTGTCAGTATGTTTTTATCTAGAAGTAACTTAAGTCCAGTCATGTCGATTGGTCGCTGCAATTAGGAGAGAGAAGAAGAAACACTCAGCATGATGCTCTTGCATGTTTAGAGTGGTTTTTAGTTTGTCTAAACAGGATGGCTCCCACTGTTTCTTGAATCCCTCCTCAAACCAAAAAGGAAGAATTAGTCAGGATCAATCTCACCGTACAATACTTGCTTAACCGTTCGGCCAGGCTGGTGTCGGTACTTCGAGGGAGGTTTTCCAACGCTTTCGCGAAGTTCCTTAATTTAAGAACCTTCTTTCCCTGGGGGCGTAGCCCCGCTAACACCTTTCTAGACACCTACTTGGTTTATAGCATTGATCATTAAGTGAGAAATTTCCCGAGCAGTAGCATATACTCACAGTAGGATCGGGATCCAAATATCATTGCGTGACAAAACTGAAGGAATCCTACCAGAATCATCACACTCCAAATGGTATGCAGTGCTAGCAAGTTTCATTTCTTTTGAAACTCCCGATGCAGATTTTTGCCCCATGCTCTTATGACCTTGGCGTGAGGTCAAAATGTCATAAGTCACATGTCAAGTTCTTCTCATCATTATCCAGGTTAATTTGAACCCACCCGTACGTACCTTTGACGTAGGCCAAAATGGCAGTACGACTGTCTCAAACCAACGCATTCTATCTATGCAACAGATAAATATCCGGCAGCTACCAATCACTATGCCTTGGCGTGAGGTCAAAATACATAGCTTGAATACTACCGAATATTTAACTGAAATGATGGAGGGCTACGAATGGTTTTGGCGAAACCGTGAACGTAGTGAACTTGATATAATCGATGGAACGAGATAGCTTTTAAAAGGAGTGGCTCAAACTCCGCATTTTAAAAGTTGGTTTTGAAAAGAACCGAGTGGTTTTTCGAAAGTGTTCCAACGACTTTTACTTGGTTTATTTTCTTGCATTAGTTCTTTTAATGCGTGTTATTCTTGCATTAGTTCTTTTAATACGTCCCATCATTTAATCCTACCATCGCAGAAAACAACCAAAATATGACGTACGCTTATACCATTCGCATTCGCCACGGGGCCCCGTCACTACCCGTTAGGTTACTTAACTAACGACAGAGCGGGGGCTGGGCTAGCGCGGCTGTAAAACATAAGCAACGCCTAAATAATATCATATATAGATATATTGCAATGATAGCCATTTCAGATCACAGATGAACACATTGGATTTACTAGGAACCCGCAATTCGTACGAGCCTGTAACGAAAAGCAGATTACACGGTCACGGTGAATAGCCAATACCCCACCCAAGACCCCTACGGGTGCGGCAAACTACCCGCCAAGTACCCGAAGCGAAGCAACCTCCCTCAACCCCGTGAGTGGGCCACTCGGCACTTCGGCATACCTGGTAGTTTGTGCACCACCACCATGGGTCTATCCTAGGAGCAAAAAAAGTAAAAAGAAATTATACAATGACGGCTACAATCCCGACCCGGTTGTGCGGCCATATAAATAATTATTACATCAATTTACAAATTTACATGAATTGAAAGAAAAGAAAACTCTCGTCTCACAACCCCCGGCTATTCACCCGCGACAATCCAATGAATTCATATACACATTCCAATGACATTACAGATCACAGATTTGTATAACCCCCACTAATCGACATATAGCGATTAGCAGACGTTCAATACAAATATCACATCACAGATAAAAACCCGTCAGCTTAAGTCATAAGAAACTCGATCAAAATACGGTTTTTAAAGCCCCAAAAACTAAATTTTCTTTCTGGAAAATCTGGGCTGAAAAAACATATACCAAAATTCCCAAAATACCCCACTGAATATACTGTAGCGAAGAAGATCCAGAGAGGAGCCAATACGGCCGTGGAACCGCGGCAATAGCAAGCTATTGCCGCATTTCCGCGGCGCTTTGATGAGATCATAGGACCGTCTTTCTACAGTATACTCTAAAAACCCTGAGTCAATTTTTGAAGCATGATTTATTACTTTTACATTACTTTGAAAATCGACAGCAAGCATGAATTGTTGGTGTATTTCGTGACTTTTTCTTTGATCGATCTTCTAGTTACATGCTAACATGTTAGATAAAGTTTAACTAGGCTCTGATACCACTGTAAGTCCATGCTACCTCTCCCGGTACTTTCGGGAATGCGGAATTTGGTGAAAAACAATTTTCTAGAGGCGGTAACATGGACTCAAAACCGGATCTTTGTTAAACATCTAACTAACAACCTATCTAAGAGTTGTTAACTACTCGGTTAGGGGGTTATACCTTTCTTTCTTGAACTCCTTCGTCTTTAAACCTCGATGGTTTTCCGGATCGGCTTCACCCCGTCGTCACCTTGCGCCGAAGATCGATCCACCTGAAAGCTTCTACCTTTGGCTTCTTCTTCGAGCTTTGAAGAAACTAGTTCACTCGGTTTGCTAAACCTTGTGAACTAGAGTGAGTAGAGAAGAGTGTGTTGGGATTATACTCTATGGTTCTTGCTTCTCAACACATGAGACAAGTGAACCATAGACTAAAGAGAGGGAGAGCAAGAGGAAGAAGATGAGAGCTCAAGAACACAAGAGAGAGAAAGGAAATGAAAGAATGAGAAAGACTTTTCTCTCTTGGCTCTCATAATCCAAAGCCATCATAACCAATAATAGAAATCAAGTATTAGTGATGGTTTAAGCTACAATAGCCATATCATTTCATGCACTCATTTTGCATAAGAGAACAAGCAAGCAAAAGTCTTTGCCATGAAATGATAGCAATTGTCATCATGATGGTCAACTAGTCCAACCTAGTCAACCGGTCAACAAAGTCAACAAGTAAACAAAGTCAACCCCTCAACAACCATGTCACTATAATACTTAATTAATATTATTATTAATTACATACCATATTCTCATTAGGGTTGAGCAAAAAGTCAATAGTCAACAATCAACAGTCAACAACCCTAATGAGAATCCTCTGCCTCTGTCTCTCTGTCAACTGTGCATACACACCCGCATCCGCGTTCCGAGGAACACGAATACATACTGGATAAAACCAATCCCAAAATGTACATTAGGATCTGGCTTAAACCAAAGCCCGCTAGTGTTAACTGTCCGGACACTGTACGTGCACAAGTGCACGGATGTGACCGAACCCTGTCGCAAAACCATGCGACCTGTCGCAAAACTATGCGACTTCTACTCTTTTGCCTAAAGGTGAATAGCTTTCTGTGTGGGACTCTAAAGACTCGACACTACGCTGGCAGTGGGTTTAACCACAGACCGCAAGCGGCACTAGCTGTGCGTAACGGTCCCCAGGTAGATGCCGACAAGAAGACTGACGAGGTGAAATCCATCTGAACTCCTACTGAGCCTGAATGTGACAGTCTCCATACAGTCCGGTCTGTTCGTCTGATACATCGCATGGCGGGCCTAGGGGGCGGTAAACGTCAGTCCCCTAATAGCGGTACAAGTCGTGTCGGAGTGAAGCCCAAAACACCCTGAGATAACACTGGAAGCCTACCGGTATATCTCGATTGCCCTGGCCAGGGACTACTTGTGTAATGGCTCTCCTAGACACAGCGCGATGTCAACCCCCAATACCGGGAGAGACGAATCCTGTCTAACCGTCACTGCCTCCAAGTGCTTCGGGACTGCACCCAACTACCACCTGTTTGCACGACTCCTTTGAGCCGTGGTAGGGTAGTAATCAAAGTACAGTGGGAACACACTCGAGCAAAGTGACAGTGTCAAGTCAGCGGACTAAGCTGTACTCATGTCACCTGGGAACTGATAACTGACGATAGGTATAATACCAACCGGTCAGTTCCCGATGAGTCCTGTCCAGTGTACTCGTAACCTAACGATCACCCGTATACTATCTCCAGTACGACGTACTGATGGCTGTGAGACAGACCATATCCCACACTGCGATGAGAAGTGCATACGCTAGTCTACTCCGGAGTATCGATGCCCTGTCTCGATAGTCCTGCGACTAGGGACCTGTATAAGGATGTGCTTATAGATTACCCAGCCCCCACTAGTGTGACTGCCATCACAACGCTGGTAATCAAGCAAAGATCCTAAGGGCTCCACTAATGTGTATAGATGATATACTAAAATAAACACATGTACACATTGAAGTAGAAACAAACCAAGTAGCATACTACTATATTGAGCAAGATTGTTTATACAAGGTGAATATCGCAAGCTTCCATTAAGTAATATACAAACTAGTATGATACAGTAATGGCCTCTAGAGCATACACACTAACATTAACTAGGGCAGATAATAAAAGTTATACTAGGGCAGATAATAAAATTAACTAGGGCAATGAAAAGAAAACTTACTATAATTTTTATTTGATGCTCTCTTCCAACATTTACAGGAATTGAATTCTGAATTTTGATAGATATAATTAGGCACAAGAAGAGGCATACCTCCAAAAGTGGTTTAGGGTTTCTATTTATACAGCATAGAAACCCTAGGGTTATAATCGACTCATATCTGCATTTACAAATATACTCCAAGAAAAACCTAATCAATGCACCGTCGCACCGACACCACCGACACGCGCCACGCACGCGCAACACACGGCCGCGTATCAGCGGCCAAAAGCTTGGTTTGGCCGCGGCCGTCTTGAGGGATTGATGGCTAATTTTTCTTCTGTTGCTTCAAATTGCTTTTAACATCTGTTTTCTTCACTGTGTTCTTCAGAATGTCTTCTATTCTTCAATCAGATTTCTACAGTGAATAATGTAGTGGACTTTACCGTTCGCTTCGTGTCGAAGTCTGGAACGTTGCGTTGCCTTTGTACTTTGTAAACTTGTTTATTGATCTTCATTGTCCCTCAAAATGTAGGCATGATCAATATTCTTCCATTTGTCGGTCGTAGTCTCACTTTTGTATTGTCTTTTCATGATTTTCACTGTTTTTTCCGAGAACCTGTAACCTGCAATTATGTAGCAGACATAGATCAAACACACCTATTTATTTGTAAAATGAATAAGAATGAGGAATATAATAATGGAAAATTATGATCTGAACAAATACCCTCAAACTTATCTTTTGCTCGTCCTCGAGCAAACCTAGTTTTATTCTTGAAAAAAAAACCTAGCCTCACTTTCGCAGGGAAACGCGATTGCACTGAGCTCGTGCAACAAGACGTTAAACCTCTAGGTGTCCCTAGTAGGAGGAGTGTTGTTTCTTGAGGAATTTCAGCGGATACTACCCACAAAATCCTATCAATTTTTATTCTCTAATTAGGATTTCTAATTAAGAACTCTATTATCTTTGACTCAGAAATTTTCCACCCATATTTTTCACGCTTCCTTATCATTTAACTTAAGATTATATATGTTATGTAAATTTACTTAGCTTTTAGCAACTTTTAAGTTTTCTTTCTAGGGTTTTATCTAGCAATTTTTAGCATCTCTATTAAAGATATAAGTCCAATATTTCATTCCTATCTCTCATCTATACCCCAAACACATACCCCTACGTGTGTGTATATATCACCCTTACACTTGGAAATTCAATTCAAGCTCTTATACTCTTGTCCATCGTCCAAAGAACGTTTCAATTGGTGAATTTTTAGATGAAATTTGCTCACACATCCTTCATGTGACCGTTAATACTTCTTGAGGTACCAACGACCGATTACAAAATGTGTTTGCACATTAAAGCGTAATTCCTAGTCTTGTAACACCTAAGGCTTTTAGCAGTGACTCCCAAACCAGTTGGTCTAAGGCACTAGGTGATGAAGCACCCTCGCTATATATTTTTCTATTTATTCGCCTTAAGTAATTACAAAACCAGTGTTCATTTTTTTAATCTCTTATTCACAATTGTATTTTTATTTTATTTTCCTTTATACTAAGGACTTTAGACAAAAGCATTTCAAGGTCTCTTCTACTATTCCAAGTTTCAAGGTTCGTGTTTGTGCAATTTGTAGGGTAAATATTTTCATAATTTAGACTTAAGCTTAGGAATTATTTTTCAAACTTATATTTTAATAAAAATATCAATACTTTTCCCTTGTTTTAACTTAGCCCAAAAAGTGAACTCAAAATTTTCCTATTTCTAAATAAACTGCAAATACATATATTTTCTACCGTTAAATTTTAAGAAAGGTTATTTTTAGGGTTTTTAATTTATTAAGTGTAGGATCTAGTTTTTTCCTAGCTAGTTAACCGTCTTGTCAAACTTAAGTCAATTATGGCCAAAATTGAATCTTTCAATTTTTAAATTTTTTAAATTTTTATGGGTTTTAAAATAAGTATGCAAATGAAAAATATACATATGAATGCGAAGGAAGAAGGCTTACCGAGCATACCCCTAAACTTAAACTTGACAGTGTCCTCACTGTCAGGCTACACCAAGAGGGTCAAAATGTCGGCATTCCCCTGTTTATTTATATATATATATATATATATATATATATATATATTTAAAAGAAAAAACAAATTATATATACAAAAAGGTTTCCCCCAAACTTTAGTGAGACAGTGTTTCCACTGTTTAAGCGTTTAAAGTTCAGAGTTAGGAAGGAGAAAAATCAAACTATACAAGGCCTTACACAGGCCAAAGGTTAGCACCAACTATTCAAAATTTTTATCGTGATAATGGTAGGGTTGGTGGAAGAATGGAGTGTAGAGAAAAGAGTTGAGAAACACACGAGACCGTATGGGAAGAAGGGTGGAATATGGTCTTGGTATATTCGTAGAAGAATCACGGAAGAGAGAAAGAAGTGTAGCACAAACTTGAGGGCGTAATTTTAGTGAATAAATTAGCACAATTTGTTAAAACCGATTGTGCAAATCTATCAACCCGTCGAGAAATGAGGTCAAATCACTCAAGATTTGCAAGAAAACATGGGTATGTTGAACTTGGTAAACCATTCATTGAAAATGGAAGCGCGACGGATTCTTGCGCGGTCAAAACGATGGGAAGGACGAAGGGGAGTGATTTAGGGATAGTCTTATTCTCACCTAAGTAAACTGTCTCGAACTTGAAGGATTCCATCAATGGTTCGAAATGACTGTAAGCAACCGAGTCTGAAGGTTCAACTAACTCATCTGAAAATTCAAAGGATTCAAACTCGGGCGGTGAGTCTTCAAAATCGTCCGCAAAATTGAAACACTCGTAATCGTTATCCGCTGTGAGAACTGTGTCAGATTCAAAGAGGAACGCACTAGTGTCGTCCAAACTGCTGTGATCTAACAGAAATTTTTTAAGCTCACAGTCCTCCTGCGTGATCTTTTGCATGGTCGGAACGATGGAAAGGAGGTGGGGGGGGTGAATTAGGAAGTATAACAGTTAAAGGTTCAGGAGGATAAATTGGAAAATCCGACACATCAAACAAAACTGTTTTATCCTCAATACTATCCTCAATACTCTCCTCAATATTATCCTCATAATTCTCCACAAAAGTTATCTCATCCATGCAATTATCATCAAAATCAAGACGCATATGAAGTTCGGGAGAAACATTTAAGAACTCGGGATGATGAATTGGAGAGAAAAATTCAGTCAAATCTGCGGGTTCATCATCCGAAATATTCCCGGCGTCAATATCCTCAATCAAGTGAAAATCAATTTTTTCGGACACCTCATCAAAAGCATGGATATTCATCAATTCAGGTTCTAGATTGGAGGTGTAAAGTTCAAAAGGATTAGGTGTGGTTTCACTCGAAAGGGACCCTTCACAATCTGGCAAATCAAGCACTACAAAGTCGCACAACTTATTAAACGTTTTATTTTTAACTGGTGAATCATTTGGGACACTTGTTTGAAAACTGGAGTTGTGGAATTCAATTGGTGATGGGTAGGTTTGATTTGGAAGGGTGCATAGCTCACTCTCTACACTCAAATTCTCAATTTGTCCAACCGCCTCATCATACATTGGAATTTTTGGGGATAGTTGGAAACTAGCTACCGGTTCACTAGGTTGTCTTGATGAATTAAGAGCGGCAATGGACGCATCCAAATTCCTCATCTGTTTATTTGTTGCTAAAATATAAGCTTCCAACGACTGTTCCAGAGTAGACATGGGTTGTGAAGAGTCTCAGTAAAATATTCGAAGTTGTTTGGATACGTGAAACTCCCAATTGGTTGTGTAGAAGCAATGTCTAGGAAAGGTGTGAAAGTTGGGTAGGACTGATAGGAATTGAATGGTTGGACATGATTAGGATCAACATTTGGATAAAAAGGTGAATGGGCTTGTTGATCACAAGAACTAGAAGTGTTGAAAGGAGTGAAAGATCGGTTACGAGATTGTTCAATATGTTCAGCTATAGACATGGGTTTCGGAGTTACAACAGAACTCGAAAAAGTAGTATCAACGTAAGAAGGTGGTGAAGGTTGAAATGGTTGATACAAAGTGGATTGCAGAGTCGAACTGTTTCTCCTAGACGCTTCTATTCGATCTTTCAAAGAAATTTTGGGCATGGATGGATCGTCCGTAATTTGACCAAAACAATTCGCGTATGAAGCAAAGTTTGGTTCAGGGTACCAAAGTTCGGCAAGAGTTTTGGGAGGTGGGGTAACCATGATGTAAGAAGGAGAAGAAAAATAAAGTGGGTGCAAGTGGGGTGCAAAGGATTTCTTAGCGACAAAATTGCATGTTTTTGTAAAAAAAATTCCTTTTTTCTTTTTGTGTTTTTTTATAAGGGCTTTTTGCAAAAAAGATTTTTGATAAAAGGCTTAGACACACGTTCAATCACAAATGCACAATCAAGCCTAGATCTAGGGTCACCTAGGTCAGCTAGACAGCTCCGAACTGTTCCAAAGGGCAAGAATTTGGACCTCAAACCGCCTCTTCACCGCCAATTGTGGCCAAGGAAGCACAAGTAGAGAAAGGAGGGATCCGCTAACGAATCACCGTGAAACGGGACTTTTAAAGTTATCTTTCACAACCTGTCTATCCTAGGCACCAAAAAGTCAGGTTAGGATCAATGGTCAATCCTACAACTATTCCTTTGTCCTATTTTGCGCGAAGTCCTTAGGGCTGAGTCTAATCTTTTTTAATTACTTGATGGTCAATGCAATATGCTTTATGTGATTTTTGGGGTCCTGGAAAGGGTGATGAAATCCCCACCCAATCTGGATTGGTATTAAAGACCCTTAAAGTCAATTTAAAATATGCAAAGCAGTAAACTTAATCACTTGCAAACAATTTTTTAGCGCGGCTCAAAGAATCCTGCACAAGATCAATTATTGGAGAAGGGGAGAAATTTTTGGCGCAAAGAATCCCGCGGGAAAATTTTACAGAGGAGATACCAGGGGTTGCAGAGAAGGAGAAAGGAAGCTCACAGAAGAAAATTGGACAGGTGACGTCACCACCAAGCCGTGGATGCGCGGCCAAAATGCCCTTTCTGCGGCGGAAACGCAGTTTGGTGTGCAGTTCAGATCCCGAGATTTTTTCTACTCATTCGTTGTTGTAATCCTCTGTTGTTCAGATCTTCAGTTTTCTATTTCGATCTCTTGATTTTTCCAGATCTGAATTTGTTCTTCGATCCTGCACAATTCAAACGAAAATACCTTTCACAAAATAACATGATGATAAATTTTTTTATATTTTTTTATTTTTCAGTTTTTATGATTTTTCAATTTTATATTAACCCGAAATTACAAAAAGAAAATAACAACGCCATCCCCGGCAACAGCGCCATTTGATTTGTTTGTGTCATAGAATTAATTACCGTAATCAAGAACGGCGTCTCTTGGTAGCTAGCCGGTGAGTACGGGTCGGTCCACAGGGATTTTGTGTATTCTCAAATTGTTTTAACGAGTTAATTCCAAACAGTGTTGGATTGATTATCTCTAAAAACTAATTAATCTAGACTAGGATTAAAACCTTGCTAGGGTTAGGTTTAGGTTAAGTTTGGAAAGTCAATATTCCTCACCGCTTTCTATGCACTAATTAAGATATATTAGGTGTTATGCTAATAATTAATAAAGTGGATTAGTACCATCGGGAAGAAACTAGGTTTCTTCCTCTTGGTTCTTGTCCTTCCTTTCTGAATTCTTACCTAACCTCCATGGAAAACATACGCAACTGGTCTTTTATACTACGGTATCACCGCTACCTTATGGGATAGGGTGTCGTAGGGAGCGGTGTGTGTATGTATGCATGGAGTCCTATAAAAACGTGTGATGGGCAAGAAAGGGGTGAAAGATTTTCATCTCTCAAACCTTCCCTATTCCTAACCCTAACAAGTGAGGAACTACTCACTCATTAGGGAATTGATTAACATGTTCTAAACTAATTAACTAGGGCAGATAATAAAAGTTATACTAGGGCAGATTATAAAATTAACTAGGGCAATGAAAAGAAAACTTACTCTAATTTTTATTTGATGCTCTATTCCAACATTTACAGGAATTGAATTCTGAATTTTGATAGATACAATGAGGCACAAGAAGAGGCATACCTCCAAAAGAGGTTTAGGGTTTCTATTTATAGAGCATTGAAACCCTAGGGTTACAATCGACTCACATCTGCAATTACAAATATACCCCAAGAAAAACCTAATCAATGCACCGTCGCACCGACACCACCGACACGCGCCACGCACGGCAGCGGATCCGCGGCCATAAGCTTGGTTTGGCGGTGGTTCCGCGGCCGTCTTGATGGCTTGATGGCTAATTTTTCTTCTGTTGCTTCAGATTGCTTTTAACATCTGTTTTCTTCACTTTGTTCTTCAGAATGTCTTCTGGTCTTCTTCCAGATTTCCATAGTGAATAATGTAGTGGACTTTACCGTTAGCTTCGTGTCGAAGTCTGGAATGTTGCGCTGCCATTGTACATTGTGAACTTGTTTATTGATCTTCATTGTCCCACAAAATGTAGGCATGATCAAAATTCTTCCATTTGTCGGTCGTAGTCTCACTTTTGTATCGTCTTTTCATCATTTTCACTGTTTTGTTCTGAGAACCTGTAACCTGCAATTATGTAGCAGACATGGATCAAACGCACCTGTTTATTTGTAAAATGAATAAGAATGGGGAATATAATAAAGCAAAATTATGATCTGAACAACGACCACCACGGCCATCTCCAGATCATGAGTGGAAAATCCTGCTCGTACTTCCTCCAACTGTCGGGAAGAAGAAGTGATAACTCTATAATGCCACATCAACGTAAAATCGAGCCCCACTCATGAAACATCTCAGTTAAACAACAAAGTCGCCCGATCCAGAAAGCAAAGAAGAACTGGTGCAGTTGTCAACCGAGTCATCAACTGCTGAAAACTCCGCACGCATGCCTCAGTCCAAGAAAAAGAACTCCCTTCCTGGTCATCCCTGTCAACGGTGCAGCGCTACACAAGCTATAATGTACGAAACGGCGGTAAAAACCGGCTAAGCCCAAAAGCTGCGGACCTCCGTCCCTGCTACAAGTCTGGGCCAAAGCTGTACAACCTCGATCTTCTTCGGGTCCGTACGAAAACCTTCTCCCATAATCACATGACCTTAGGAAGTCAACACAATCAAGCCTGTAGGAACACTCCGAGAATTTAGCAAACAGCTGGTACTCTCCCAATGTCTGCAAACCAAATTCTCAAGTGTTGCACATGTTCCTCACGACTCTAGGAAAAAACCAGAATGTCATCAATAACACAACAATAAACTGGTCAAGAAACGGCATGAAGAAAACTGGTTCATCACATCCACGAGTGCTGCTAGGGCATTGGTGAGTCCAACGACACCACCAAAACACATGCTGCCCGTAGCACACACAAAGCAGTCTTTGGAATGCCATCACTTCGAAACCGCAACTAATGATGACCTGATCCCAAATAAACTTAGAAAATGTCTCGCACTCTGGAGCAAGTCGAACAAATCGTCAATGCGAGGAAAAGGGTACCTAACCTCACCGTAACTCGGTTCAATTGACGATCAATCAACACACAACCTCAAACTGCCGTCATTCTCTTAACGAATAGAATAGGAGCTCCTCAAAGCGAAACACTCAGACGCACAAGCCCCAACAAACAACTCTGCAGCTGATCCTTAAGATCCCTAAGCTTCGCCGGCTCATCTGGAACAACGTCGGAAAACTCTCGCACGATAGGAATCCGGTCCAACAAACCTACCGTGGCTCCGGTATCACGAATGGAAGTCAAGAATCCTCGACATCCAATCCTCAAAAGACGACTAGCGATAAAAGGATGAATTCAAGCTGTGAGAGGCGGCACCACTGTCCCCCTGCACAACGAGAACTGACTAGACGGGAAAATAAAACCTGACTGTTTCCTCGCGGTAGTCCACAGACGCCTAGCACGTAGCTAACCAGTCCGTGCCCAGGAGAACGTCAAATCCAACATATCTAGAAGGATCACAACGACGGACGAATCTCTATCTCCTATCCGATTGGCACACGACTGAAATACATGTCGCACAACAAAAGAATCGTTGACAGAAGTTAACACAACAAAAGGCTGATCTAGCTAACACGACTCTCGGCCCAACCACGGTACAAAGTGTGTAAAACAAACAAGTGCAACAAAAGAACATATGAATTAAGAATACCTGAAAACCCTGCACTGGACGTCCGCGCGTCCCGATGAGTAGAAGCAAACGCTCGTGTCTGCCCTCAACCAGCATATGGCTGAACTCCACCTCTGCCATCCTGTACACTCGGAACGAATCCTCCGCGACCACGACCTCTCTGCGGTACAGCTGCCCCGTACTCACGTGGCTCTGTACAATCTCGAACCCGATGACCAAAACTCCCGCACCGGTAGCATCCAGATAAAAACTGCTGGCCCTCCTGGGGATGAGAGTTGAACGACTGTCCTCGTCCCAAGCCTCTGTTACTCCCGCGACGGTCACGATATTTGTCTCGGCGACTAGCTACCACATCTTAGCATCAGCCTAGCAATAACATCAACATCAGCCTGTAGGCATCAGCATCAGCAGCTGAAGCTACACCCTATCATCTACATCAGCCTAACCAGCCCCCCTTACCACCATACTACAGCTACTTAACCCTCACATCAGCACCACAACATCATCAGCCACAAAACCAGCCTCTAATGCAACAGTAGTTGCTGATACAGCCATGCAAACACAATAAAACAGCAGCAGCTGCTGCACAACAGCCCCCCAACTTCAGCCACACTCACATAACATCACAACACCCCACACTCCACCACAAACACTTCAACATATTCTCCACCTGCTGCTACAACGGCACCACAAAATAACACAACACCACACCAAGCTAAAGCAACAGCAACATCAACATTTCAGCCCAAACAACTGCATCAGCTTCAGCAGCAGTGAAGCATTTCAGCTCATTTCCAGCCGAGTTTTGGCAGCCCAGGAGCTGTAGCAACAGCACGCAGTCTTCTACTTCCTCTCTTCTCTTTCATCTAGGGTCACAAGAGGTATAACCCCTTAAACCAACTCCTAATTACTAAATTTATGAATATCTAGCTTATTTTAGTGTTTATTGTGTGTTTAGTAGTAGTTTTGGGGTAAATTAGGGGAATTTTGTGAATGTAAGGGTTGTGATGGTTAGAGTAACCCAAGTAGGTGCTGTTGAGACCAGTTAACCAGAGAATTACCCCTGATTTAACAAGATACCCGATTTATCCGACTTGGCGTAAATTGGCAGTTTTAGCGAATTTTTAACCTTTCTGAAACCTGCTTTTGACCCGATCCACTCAGGTAAAAATTGAGAAGACTGTAGCTCAGTGACCTTAGCAGAAACACCCACACAAAACATGGGGACCCCTCTCCCTTTTATGGGCGCAGATATACTGTATCTGGTCATAATTTGCGGCCAGAATGGGGGTGGGGGTGTTGGGTTTTGGTGTGTGGGTTTACACTGGGTAGCTAGGGTTTTTGGATCTGTAACTCTTCAAGTTGGGTCCAGAGGCAAATTCTGGAGCTTGTATCGTGTTTTCGATGTTTTAAGTCTTGTGTGACGCGCGTGATACACGTGGTTCTGTGGCGCGCTGCGCGACACAGCGTGTCAGTTGGGTTCTGGTGGGTTTGTGCGCGTCGCGACGTGTCGTGCGCACGCGCGTTTTAGTTTCACGCTCACGTATCCTTTTATCGATATATCGTGTTTTGCAGGACCTTCCTGATATATTGTGACTGTTGTAAATTCTAGGTTCGCCGGCAGGGACTTCAAGCGTGGCAGAGAAAGGAAAGCAGGTGGTCGGACACATCTAGCGCGGGATCACGAGTGAGTAGATTTAACATCTACGGGGGATGATCGTATGGATGGCGCAAGTCGCCCGATAGATTAGTAAACTTGAAAATTGAACTTTAACACTTGCTTGTGACATTAGGAATGATAGTACTTGCATAATAATTGCTGCAGTTAAGATCTATATGTTGTACCCATAACTCATTATGTAGGACACATACATCATTACCAGGTTTTTATATGCAGCACGAGCACTACTCATGTATACACCCACACCCTGGTAATTGCCATGTCACGACACTAGATAACTATGAATCTGAACATGTTAATTGTTTAAACTTGTACTATAGCAATAAATAATAAAGATGAAATCATAAGAATTTCCATTCTCGTGCATATATATATCGTTACATCACTTGCTCATGCCTTGTATAAATTATACATTGCAACTTGAACATTGATACCATTTGCATTCATTATCATTGATATATGCACCCATGATGATTTCACGAGATTTATGATATTTCTTGATTTTAGGAAAAGCCGCAAGACTTTGAAACTTATGATCTTTTAAAAATAAAAGCTGCGGTTTTTTTCTAATGATGTAAAGTGTCGTCCACCATGAGTTTGCTGTGTTCTCGAGACCCGTTTTGAGGAGGTGGATGAACCGTCTCGTGTACCTGGTGGGCCCAGTAAGGTACCCCGGGGCAAGAAGATCGCAGGAGATGGCGTTGAGCCTGGCAGGGGACGGACTACCTACCGGTACTTCATTTGGCACGGCGGATATCCAGAGGATACCGACCGCGGCCGCTGGTTTGAGATATGGATATTTGGGTTAGATCAGCCGGGTGGCTGAGATCAGAGATATTTGACATGGATACATGAGTTTGAGCCAGTTTTGAGGTGTCGTTGCTAGACACGGATTTTTGTTGATTTCATGGATACTATGCTTGTACTAAAAAGAGTTTCAAAACAAAGAAAGGATAGTTCTTGTACTTACATATTGAGACCTTGAGTTGACTCATATAGCATACATTCATGTTAGTACATCCATGTGACATTTATACTTGTTAGCACACTGATGATGCATACATACTTGCTAGTGCCGTAGCTATACATGTTTAGAGATGCTAGTATACTTGCGTGCATACATGCGATAGCCTTTGTAGATGCTATTTATTACTCGCGAGCTGTCAACTCACCCCCGTTGTGCCACAGCTTTTCTGCAGGTCCATTCCGTCAGCACTGTAGCGGCGGACGCTTTTGCCTCTTTTGCTCTCTTTGGCTGGATTCGAGTACCACCTTATTATGATCATTGTATATAGAGTACTCCATCTACTACTACTATTTCAGCTGTACCAGTTTATTTGCATTACTGTATATTGACCTAGAGACGAGGTTGTGAGACTTATGGATTTATGTTATGTGGGGTCGAGCTCACTTGAGTCGACTTGTTATTTTATCTGTGCTTTCATCCTTATTTATCCACACTGTATTTATATTGCGTGGGATTTGTGACCGCCTTGAGGCGAAGAGTCAGCTCCCGCTTGGGGATGCCTTTTTCCTGTTTGCACTTGTTTGGGGGCTTGTTTTTACAAAAGAGGTTCTGCCGGAATTTTTGGGAAAAAGGGAAAGTTGTTTTTAAATGGAAACTTGATGTTGTTAATGGAGTTAAATGCTTTAAATAAATTGTCTTCTTTCACTCTAATTCTTAATTGGGTTTTGTATTCTGGGCTTCGGCTTACTTACCTTACGGGCGCCTTGAGACGCTTCATAACTTAAGTGCCGGTCGCGTTCCGTACCTTGCGGGTTATGACAAAGTTTGTATCAGAGAGATAGGTTTTACCTTTCTAAGTGTAGGATGACCCTTAGTAGATGGAGTAAGTGACTTAAGCAGGGTGACGTAGCGTACGTATGTCCGCGGCATACTTGCGATACGGTACTCCGCCTAAGTGACTTTAGGATTTTCTGGTTTGGAATTCCTTCTTCGATTCCATGTATCCTATGATTCTATTCCACTGTTCTTATTATCCAGTTTCCTGAACCAGTCACTATGCTACGGAGGGCTACCAGAGCGCAGAGGGCTGCCGCCCGAGACGAGATTCGAGCTGGCTCGTCCGAGACTAGGACTGAGCAGGGTGGTATGCCTACACCGCAGGGACAGACCGATCCTCCTTCCCCAGGCCGTGTGGATAGGCTTGAGACTGGTATGGAGGAGATATGACAGATGATGGGGAGTATGCAGGAGCTGCGCCAGATGGTGGGATCCTTAGTTGCGGCCAGTCGTGCACCGAGGCCGGAGGACGTACCCACTACATCCCAGACTACTATGGTACCTGCTCCTACTACTACCACCGTGACCATTCCGGTTTCCCTACAAGAGTTCATGAGGCTGAGACCTCCAGTCTTCACGAGTACCGATGCAGCAGAGGACCCGCAGACGTTCCTTGACAGTTTGGCCAGGATCTGCCGCTCGCTGAGGTGTTCTGATGACTGATGGGTAGAGTTGGCGAGTTTCCAACTAGAGGGCCTCGCGCAGATATGGTGGGAGTCAGTTCTGAGAGGTCGAGCCACAGGTCTACCGTCCATGACCAGGACCGAGTTTACAGCAGTCTTTCTGGCTCGTTTTCTTCCGGAGAGCATTCGTGACGCCCGAGCTCGTAGTTTTGAGGCCCTGATCAAGACACTAGGGATGACGGTGTTTGAGTATGACGTCCAGTTTACACAGTTGTCTCGATATGCTCCATATCTGGTGTATACCGAAGCGAAGAGGGTGAAGAGGTTCATACAGGGATTGGATGCCCAGCTATTTCTTGCCATTGGTGCCCAGCACTTCGATACCTATTCAGCGGCTATGGATACAGCGTTGCGGATGGAAGCACATATTTCAGCGACTTCGGCCGTTCCCACGCCGAAGAGGATTCGTACCGGCACGCCAGATCAGGATCAGCATGCCAGATTCTTTCCGAGAGATAGGGCCGACAGGGGGTTTGGACGAGGTCAGCTGTATGGTTCGTACCCTGTTCATACCAGAATACTGCATTTTGTACCGCCCATTCTTACGCTCGTGTGTTTATAGGTAGGTGCTTTTGATCAGTGTTTGCTACATAATTGCAGAATACAGGTTCTCGGCTCTGAACAGTGAATATCCATGAAAAGTACGACAAATTCCGGATTACTGCCAACAACTGATAAACACTGTCTTCGCTCTCTATCCGTGTGTTGCCACATACCGGTTTAAGAAGACAAAATGGCAAATCAATGTCATTTTCATGCACACGGCTCAATGGCAGCACAAGATCCGAGAAATCTACGCGGAGCTCGAGACAATCATGGCAAAAGATCCACATCACATCACCTTTTTGTTGTGCTAGAATTCTTGAAATATTGTGAAGAGATTCTGAGAAAAGAACCATACCAAACAGCAGACAACACAAAACCAGGGAATGCCACAAAAGCCCACAACCCAATTCCACTAAAGGGCCGCGAATCCGTGGCCATTATGACTCCTCTGGTTGTCGTGTTTTGGGGGTGTTTTGGGGACTTCATATAGTGTCAGAATTTGCCCCTAGGGTTTCATTTCCCTGCCTATAAATACAGCAGATCTGAGCCCAACTTTGGTCATTCTTTGGTTCATCTTTCTTTTGTAGTTTTACTTCTTTTTTCTTCTTCTTCTTCATTCTTGTTCCATGAAAATTGTAGTGAGAGCTTTTTGAGTGGGAGATTAATGAAGATGAGGGTTTTTTATCATTCTCTTTTGTTTCTTCTTCTCCTTGAGATTCTTGCTTTCTCTTGATCATTCAACCTCTTCATTGAGCTTGAATGGTTAAGGGTTAGTTATTGATCTCAAGGGTCGTATTTTCTCACGGGACTAGCACTTCATTTCACATGCGTTCACTACCCTTCCCTTGATCTTGCAACCTCTTGATTGAGCTTGCAAGTTTAAGGGTTGGCTCTTGATCACATGCTTGTCTTGAGTCCTAGTTCCTTGTTCTTTTTACTCGCTTTTTATTACTCGCTTTTTATTACTTGCAATTTATTTCATGCACTTAAATTCCATGCACTTATATTCTTGTAATCTTTTCTTTTCTTTGTTCTTTTCTTTTTGTTCTCTCTTTTTGGTTCTCTTTTGTGAATGAATGTAATTATTATTGTTAAGAAGAAATACGATATTATAAGTTAACATTTCTTTACCATTTCCTTTTCCCGTATTTTCCATTGAACTCCGCCCAAACGATACGCAAGCGCTCGATAGGCACCGTACCCTGACAAGGTAACGGTGATTCCTAACCACGACCGGTTGCGTTCGGTTTGGCCGGAGGCGAAAGCAAGAGACAAGAACGGAAGGACAAGGGTAAATAAGCCGGATTCCATGAATACCGCGCTTAAATCCCCTAATCCACGTTGTTGCCGATTGCTCTAGCTTCAATTGGTCAAGATTCGGCTCAAAGGTTTTGAGTACAGATTTCTTTAGCTTATAATCTCGTATCTTTTTCTTAACAACTTTATACTTGCAGATAATACACATAGGTTAGACTGAACAATCATACAAATTCTTTATTGACTCGTCTAAGACAAGGAAGGACATACAACCATCTCCCTGTGGATCGACCCGTGCTCAACCGGCTAGCTGCAAAGCGACACCGTCTTGATTGCGGTTAACATTAATTCTTTCAATCAAATGGCGCCGTTGCCGGGGAGACGGTAGTGTATTTTCTTTCTTGTTATTCGGGTTAATATTCTTTTTGTATATATAAAAAAAAAAAATCTTTTCGTTTTTTTTTTGATAATTCTTGTGGGCAAGTGTGCAGATTTTTGCGTATTTACAAACTGCAATTGTGGGGAGCAAAGTGTGCATTCAAGGCAAAGGTGATTACGAAGTACAGTGCCAAAGATCCGGGTAGTTTGACCCGCGCAAGCGAACCTTTCAAGCTTACCGGATTTGATTCAACGGGGGTTTCCTAACCCAAAACTTAAACGGTACGTAGTTTACTAACACCCTCTTCTCAAATCCGACGCTTCCAATATACTATTCTTTGCAGGATTCTTTGCAAGTTCGCTAGCAAACGCTAAAAATTGACTAACCCGTATTTGTTGCAGCGCCGCGCTTAAACTAAAAAACGATTGTTTGATTCTTTATAAGAATTTTTTTGAATTGCGCATTGCATCAATTAATACAGACTTAAGGGCAAGCGAACCCCACAACATACGGTAAAGGATTTCATCACCTTTTCCGTGGCCCACAAATCACGAACTTGAGCATAACGTATTACCTGCACAAATTCTAAAAGAAACTAGACTTTAAGCCTTAAGGACTTCGCGCTCACTAGGAGAAGTGGACTGTGTTTAGAACCTCGCTTAACGGTATATTGTTTACGGGGTGTCTCGGAAAGTGTTAAAGGCGAAACCGCCAAAAGAGAAAGGGTTATTTAATTAAGGATCTTCGTGAAAGCGTTGGAAAACCTCCCCTTATCTCTGCACTTACCTGGCTTCATGATCAGTGTATCTTGAGCTCGTTTCTCGACACAGTTTTACTTCGACAATCAAGTTCTGGAGCAGGTCTAGTTGACCTAGGTGAACCCTAGAACGATTATGTGTGTGGTATTTTTCTGTCGTGATTATTTTTTTCCATATTCTTTTTTGTGTGTATACTTCATTCTTTTGTTAATATAAAAAAAAAAATTATCACATTCCTTTTCCCCTCCTTTTCTCTGCCTTTCTTTCCTTCTCTCTTCATATCATGGGTACTCCACCTCGCAAAACTCTTGCCGAATTTTGGTACCCACAACCAGACATTACTTCATACGGTTCTTGCTTTGGCCGAACATCGAACGACCCATCCATGCCAAAAATTTCGTTGAGAGATCGGATAGATGCGTCTAGGACAAACAACTGGACCCCGCAATCCACTTCGTATCAACCGTTTCAAACATTCACCCGTTCTTGTGTTGATACCCCTTTTGAAAATCCAGTTGTAACCCCGAGACCAATGTCCATTGCTGAACATATTGCACAATCTCGTAGCCGATCTTTCACTCCTTTCACCACTACAAATTCTTGGGACCAACAAATCCATTCACCTTCTTATCCCAATGTTGATCCCACTCCTGTCCAGCCATTCAATTCCTACCAATCCTACCCTACTTTTGCACCTTCCCTAGACATTACTTCAGAACAGCCGTTTGGGAGTTTTCAGTATCCAAATAACTTTGAATCATTTACTGAAACCCCTTCACAACCCATGTCTAGTCTGGAACAGTCGTTGGAAGATTTTAGGGTAGCGTCAAGCCAACAGATGATGGATTTGAATGCGTCCATGGCCGCTCTCATGCAACCTAGTGACCCGGTAGCTAGTTTTCAACTAGCTCCAACTTTTTCAATGTATGATGAGGCGGCAGGACAGGCTGTGAATTTGAGTGGAGAGAGTGAGATGTACCCCCTTCCAAATCAAACCTACCCGTCCTAAATTGAATCCCACAACTCCTGTTTTGAATGTCTATCAAGTGTCCCAAATGAATTATCAGTTGAAGATAGAATGTTTAATGAGTTGTGCGACTTTGTAGTGTTTGATTTGCCCGATTGTGAAGGGACCTTGCCAAGTGAAACCACACCCAATCCTTTTGACCTCTACACCTCCATCTTAGAACCTGAATTGATTAATATCCATGCTTTGGTTGAGGTGTCAGAGAATTTTGATTTTCACTTGATTAAGGATATTGACGCTGGGAATATTTTGGATGATGAACACGTAGATTTGACTGAGTTTTTCTCTCCAATTCATCATCCCGAGTCATTAAATGTTTTTCCCGAACCCCATATGCGTCTGGACTTTGATGAAATATGCATGGATGAGCTTAACTTTGAGGAAAAATTTTGAGGATATTTTTGAGGACGAAACAGTTCTAGATGATGAGTCGGATTTTCCAATTCATCCCGTTCCTTTCACTGACTGTGTACACCTTCCAGAACCATTAACCGATAACCTTACTCAATCACCTACCTCCATCCTTTCCATCGTTCCGACCTTGCAAGAACCCGTCTCACCTTCATTTCATATATCTGGTTTACCAAGTTCGGCGTACCCATGGTTTCTTACGAACCTTGAGGGATTTGATCCCATTTCTCGACGAATAAGTATATTAGCACAATCGCTTTTCACACATCGGTCATCACAAATTGTGCTAATCTATTTACTCCATTTACACCCTCAAGTCCGTAATCCACTTCTTTTTCCCTTCCGCCATTCTTCTTCCTCTCATATACCGAGACCGTATCCCGCTTCTCTCCCCATACGGTCTCGCGTATTCTCCATTTCTTACCTCTTCACCTTCTTTCCCCAACCACTGCTTCACCATGATAAAATCTTTGAATGGTTGGTATTAACTTTTGGCCTGTGTAAGGCCTTGTATAGCTTGATACTGTTCTTTCCCCCCTAATCCGGAACTGTAACGCTTAACAGTGGAAACACTGTTTTACTTAAGTTTGGGGGGGACATTTTTTTTGTATATATTTTTGTTTTCCTTTTTGTTTTGTCTATAATTTTTTTAAGAAGCGCCGGCAATTTTGACCCTCTTGGTATAGCCTGACAGTGAGGGCACTGTCAAGTTTAAGTTTGGGGGTGTGCTCGGTAAGCTTTCTTCCTTCGCATTCATTTGTATATTTTGCATTTGCATACCTTATTAAAAATCCATAAAAATCAGAAAAATTTCTAAAAACATAAAAACTTTTTTCTCAAGTTAGCTAGTAAGAGGACTCTAATTCAACATCTCGACGGTTTTGTTTGATAAAATAAGAACAACTAAATCTTACTTCTAGATTTTAAAAACCTGAATGATAACTCTCCTTTGTAGTTAACTATGGCTGATATACGTATTTACATTACACTACACGTGTCGTGAGTTGTGGAAATTAGAAGACAAGTCTTTTATGTCTAAAAGAACTTTTAATGGATCAATGATTTTCTGAGGATCAAATAGGTTTGTTCTGAAATAAGTAATATCAAGAATAGTTTATGAAGTGAAGTGAATATGTAGGAATGTTATTGATGCCCTAATTGGAACTAAGTCTGAAAAATAACCCATCTGAAACTTGATTGGAATGATTACACACCAAACCCACTAAACACGTCTTTTATCCAAAAAAATAATTGAACTGCCGACTATATCTCCGTTCGTATTAAATCATCTGATTTTCACGCCAAACTGTCTTTTGTTTTTGGACCTGGGTAACTTGAGTAATTAAGTCCGCCGGGGTGTTTCTACACCTAATGCCCTAAAACCAACTGGTTTGGGTGCATTGGCCCAAAGCTCGCTAAGAAGCCTAGATTGTCCAGATAAAAATAAAGTCAAGCAAGTGTTCTCTCCGAGTTAAAATTCCTAACGGTTCTTTGTGTGAGAATAATCTTGATAAAAGACAGGCTTTTATAAAAAAATTTAACGGTGATATGAAGGTTTTATTCTATGATTAAGACTATTGCACGTTCACAGAGGTGTGTATGAAATGAAAACAAGAAAAAGGTGGAGTGAAGAATAAGACCTAGTTTTCTGTTAGGGAAGATAGAAATTCTGAAGTTGAAACCTTACTGGAAAACGAAACTTGAAAAATGCTTAACTCTTTATAAAACTTATGTGATCCTTTTAAAATTGTTATCTGGGCTTTATTGTGCGACATGATGAGTTTAATCGACCTTTCTGGAACTTAACGGCACTATTTGCACTATACGTAAAGACATATAAAATCTGTAGTTAAATAAGAAGCGAGGTGTGAAAACTAAAGGTTCGATAGTCTAGACTTAGGATTATAGAATTGTTATTTTCTGAAACAAAACTTTAGGGTTTGAATCTTAGTTATTTTATGACACTAGCTTGACGGGATCTTGTGGGTGTAATCCGCTGAAAACCCTCAGGAGACAACACTCCTCCTACTAGGGACACCTAGAGGTTTAACGGCTTGTTGCACGCGCTCAGTGCAATCGCTTTCCCTGCGAAAGTGCGGTTAGGATTTAATTTTTGTGAATAATTGGTTTTGCTCGGGACGAGCAAAAGTTAAGTTTGGGGGTATTTGTTCATACCAGAATACTGCATTTTATACCGCCCATTCTTACGCTCGTGTGTTTATAGGTAGGTGCTTTTGATCAGTGTTTGCTACATAATTGCAGAATACAGGTTCTCGGCTCTGAACAGTGAATATCCATGAAAAGTATGACAAATTCCGGATTACTGCCAACAACTGATAAACACGGTCTCCGCTCTCTATCCGTGTGTTGCCACATACCGGTTTAAGAAGACAAAATGGCAAATCAATGTCATTTTCATGCACAAGGCTCAATGGAAGCACAAGATCCGAGAAATCTACGCGGAGCTCGAGACAATCATGGCAAAAGATCCATATCACATCACCTTTTTGTTGTGCTAGAATTCTGGAAATATTGTGAAGAGATTCTGAGAAAAGAACCATACCAAACAGCAGACAACACAAAACCACGGAATGCCACAAAAGCCCACAACCCAATTCCACTAAAGGGTCGGGGATCCGCGGCCAATAGGGGGTATTGGCCGCGGATCTGCGGCCATTATGACTCCTCTGGTTGTCGTGTTTTGGGGGTATTTTGGGGACTTCATATAGTGTCAGAATTTGCCCCTAGTGTTTCATTTCCCTGCCTATAAATACAGCAGATCTGAGCCCAACCTTGGTCATTCTTTGGTTCATCTTTCTTTTGTAGTTTTAGTTCTTTCTTCTTCTTCTTCTTCATTCTTGTTCCATGAAAATTGTAGTGAGAGATTTTTGAGTGGGAGATTAATGAAGATGAGGGTTTTGTATCATTCTCTTTTGTTTCTTCTTCCCCTTGAGATTCTTGCTTTCTCTTGATCATTCAACCTCTTCATTGAGCTTGAATGGTTAAGGGTTAGTTATTGATCTCAAGGGTCGTATTTTCTTACGGGACTAGCACTTCATTTCACATGCGTTCACTACCCTTCCCTTGATCTTGCAACCTCTTGATTGAGCTTGCAAGTTTAAGGGTTGGCTATTGATCACATGCTTGTCTTGAGTCCTAGTTCATTGTTCTTTTTACTCGCTTTTTATTACTCGCTTTTTATTACTTGCAATTTATTTCATGCACTTAAATTCCATGCACTTATATTCTTGTAATCTTTTCTTTTCTTTGTTCTTTTCTTTTTGTTCTCTCTTTTTGGTTCTCTTTTGTGAATGAATGTAATTATTGTTAAGAAGAAATACGATATTATAAGTTAACATTTCTTTACCATTTCCTTTTCCCGTATTTTCCATTGAACTCCGCCTAAACGATACGCAAGCGCTCGATAGGCACCGTACCCTGACAAGGTAACGGTGATTCCTAACCACGACCGGTTGCGTTCGGTTTGGCCGGAGGCGAAAGCAAGAGACAAGAACGGAAGGACAAGGGTAAATAAGCCGGATTCCACGAATACCGCACTTAAATCCCCTAATCCACGTTGTTGCCGATTGCTCTAGCTTCAATTGGTCAAGATTCGGCTCAAAGGTTTTGAGTACGGATTTCTTTAGCTTATAATCTCGTATCTTTTTCTTAACGACTTTATACTTGCAGATAATACACATAGGTTAGACTGAACAATCATACAAATTCTTTATTGACTCGTCTAAGACAAGGAAGGACATACAACCATCTCCCTGTGGATCGACCCGTGCTCAACCGGCTAGCTGCAAAGCGACACCGTCTTGATTGCTGTTAACTTTAATTCTTTCAATCATACCCACAGAGACAGCAGTCGTCGCCAGGATGCTTTGCGTGCGGGAGCCTGCACCACCGTGTTAGAGATTGTCCAGCGAGACGACAGGGAGCGGCGACAGCCCCACATATGACGCTACCACAATCACCGCCCCTTCCTCAGAGAGCTCTACTTTCTGCCACAGGCGATGCTCCACGCTAGTTAGGTGCACCTAGAGGCCGTGGATGCGGCGGACCTATCCAGAGGGGACGAGGAGGTAGAGACCGAGGCCGAGGTCAGCCCGCTATGGGCGGAGGTCAGGCCTGAGTTTTTGCGTTGACACCCCAGGATGCACGGGCATCTAATGCCGTCGTGACAGGTACCCTATCTATTTGCTCTGTTGGTGAACACGTGTTGTTTGATCCCGGATCTACGCACTCTTATGTTGCCACACACTTCGTGCCGAGTTTGGGTAGAGAGTCCGGTTTTCTTGATCAGCTGCTTGTTGTGACCACTCTTATGGGAGAGTCATTTGTCGCTAGGCACGTGTTCCGATCCTGTACCGTCCGTATTGGCGAGCGAGTGCTGCCTATCGACTTGATCCTTCTTGAGATGTTGGACTTCGATGTTCTTTTGGGCATGGATTGGTTAGCCACGTGCTATGCGTCTGTGGACTGCCGCGAGAAAACAGTTAGATTTTGTTTTCCCGGCGAGTCGGCTTTTGTTGTGCATGGGGACCGTGGTGCCACCCCTCATATGTTGATTTCTTCTCTTCGCGCTGATCAGCTGTTGAGGAAGGGATGTCGGGGATTTCTAGCCAATGTATGCGATACTAGAGCTACAGATGTTCTATTGGACCGGGTTCCGATTGCATGCGAGTTCCCCGATGTTTTCCCTGATTAGCTGCCAGGACTACCGCCTGTGCGCGATGTCGAGTTCTGTATTGATTTGACTCCCGACTCGGGGCCTATTTCTATACCACCTTATCGGATGGCCCCGGTGGAGCTGAGAGAGTTGAAGGTTTAGCTGCAAGATCTCTTAGATAAGGGACTTATTCGACCCAGCGTTTCTTCATGGGATGCTCCGGTCCTGTTTGTCAAGAAGAAGGACGGAAGTTTGCGCTTATGTATCGACTACCGCCAGCTGAACAAGGTTATCGTGCGAAACGGATATCTGTTGCCGCGCATTGATGATTTGTTCGATCAGCTTCAGGGTGTGGGTTATTTTTCGAGGATCGATTTACGATTAGGATACCATTAGCTGCGAGTCCGAGGGGAGGATATACCGAAGACAGCTTTCCGTACACGCTATGGCCACTATGAGTTTCTGGTGATGTCGTTCGGACTCACCAATGCCCCAGCTGCATTCATGGACTTGATGAACCATGCATTCAGGCCGTATCTAGACTTGTTCATCATAGTATTCATCGACGATATTTTGGTGTATTCCCGGAGCCGAGAAGAGCACGAGCAGCACTTGCGGATTACGTTGCAGACTCTGAGGGAGCACCAACTCTTCGCAAAATTTTCCAAATGTACATTCTGGTTGGACAGCGTTGGTTTCTTGGGTCACGTGATTACGAGAGATGGCATATGTGTGGACCCAAAGAAGATTGAGGCCATTCAGCAGTGGCCCAGACCGACATCGGTTACGGAGATCCGTAGTTTTCTAGGCCTGGCGGGCTACTACAGGCGCTTCGTTCAGGACTTCTCCCGTATTGCTGCACCTTTGACCGGTTTGACCCGGAAGGGAGTTCCTTTCGTTTGGACGGAGGAGTGTGAGCACAGTTTTCAGCAGCTGCGGACTTGCCTGACTACGGCGCCGGTATTATCTTTGCCCTCAGGATCAGGCGGATTCGTGGTTTTTTGTGACGCTTCACGGGTGGGGTTAGGATGCGTGTTGATGCAGCATGATAGGGTGATCGCTTATGCTTTGCGACAATTGAAGAAACATGAACAGAACTACCCCACTCATGATTTGGAGATGGGTGTTGTGGTCTTTGCACTTAAGATTTGGCGACAATAACTATACGGCGAGTCGTGCCAAATATTCACTGACCACAAGAGCATAAAGTATATTTTCCAGCAGCGAGACCTGAATCTGAGACAGCGTCGTTGGATGGAGCTGGTGAAGGACTACGACTGTGAGATCTTGTACCACCCAGGCAATGCGAACGTAGTGGCGGATGCTTTGAGCAGGAGGCCCGGGGGTAGTCTATCTTGCTTGCGCGCAGTGCAGAGGCAGTCGTCAACAGACTGGAAGATTTTATGCGACAGCCGGGTGGAGTTTGAGTTCACTCCGACAGGGGGGCAGCTTGCCCACGTTCGAGCACGTACGCAGTTACTTGACCGCATCCGAGAGGCACAGCCCAGTGACGGCAGACTTTCAGAGATCATGGAGCAGATCAGGCAGGGCAGAGATTCCGAGTTCATGATCGACGATCAGGGAGTATTACGACTTGGAACTCGATTGTGCGTACCCGATTCGGAGGGGCTGCGACGTGAGATTCTAGAAGAGGCGCATAAATCTACGTACAGCATTCATCCAGGTTCCACCAAGATGTACCGCGACTTGAGAGATGTCTATTGGTGGGACGGAATGAAGAGGGAGGTCACCGATTTCGTATCCAGATGCCTGACTTGTCATCAAGTCAAGGCCGAGCACCAGAGGCCAGTAGGAGAGTTGCAGCCTTTGCCCATTCCGGAGTGGAAATGGGAGCAGATTTCGATGGACTTCGTTGTGGGTTTGCCCAGGACCAGTCGAGGGTGAGACTCCATTTTGGTGATCGTGGACCGATTGACGAAAGCGGCTCACTTCCTGCCAGTGAAGACCACTTTCAGTTTTGCTCAGTATGCCCAGATCTACATCGACGAGATCGTCCGGTTGCATGGCGTACCGATTTGCATCGTATCAGACCGAGGTACCCAGTTTACCAGCCGACTATGGCAAAGACTTCAGGAGGCTTTGGGCACTCGTTTGAGTTTCAGCACAGCATTTCATCCGCAGACCGACGGACAGTCAGAGCGGACTATTCAGAATCTCGAGGACATGCTCAAAGCGTCCGTTTTGGACTTTGGCGGTAGCTGGGATCGTCATTTACCATTAGTGGAGTTCTCCTACAATAACAGCTTCCAGGATACTATCCAGATGGCTCCTTTCGAGGCCTTGTATGGGAGGAGATGCAGATCGCCCATCTGTTGGGCTGAGCTGAGCGAGAGCAGTATTTTCGGGCCACAGGTTGTACAGGAGACGACCGAGAAAGTGCAGTTGATTCGAGACCGGATGAGAGCAGCGCAGTGCAGGCAGAAATCGTATGCAGACAAGCGCCGTCGCAGATTAGAGTTCACAGTTGGCGACCAAGTTTTTCTGAGGGTCTCTCCGATGAAGGGCGTGATGCGATTTGGGCGAAAGGGAAGCTTAGCCCTAGGTTCGTAGGTCCCTTCGAGATCCTCGAGCGCATCGGCGCTGTTGCATATCGTTTGTCTCTTCCACCAAGCTTTTCGGATGTTCATCCCGTCTTCCATGTGTCGATGCTACGCAGATATCTTCATGACCCTTCCGACACGATTCAGCATCAGGCCGTTTAGCTCGAGCCCGACCTTTCGTTCCCCGTACAGCCAGTTGAGATATTGGATCGGCAGGTGAAGAAACTTCGATCAATGGTCCTGCCGTCAGTGAAGGTTCTTTGGCGTAGCCCGAATGGTGAGGAGATCACATGGGAGGCCGAGGGAGAGATGCGGAAGAAATTCCCTCATCTTTTTGAAGGTACGCGTAGTTGCATATTTTAAATTCGGGGACGAATTTTCTTAAGGGGGGAAGACTGTAACACCTGAGGTTAGGGTTAGTGGTAATTGTGTGTTAATGTGGGGGTTTTGGTAAAAAGTTTACCAAAACAGGATTTTAATAATTTATCTGGTCTTTTGGTTATTTTTGTAGAATTTTATCTCGACCACACACACTTGTGCATGATAACTAGGGTTAAGCCTAGGGTTACCAAGTTTGGGTGTGCATGGTGGGTTAACCATGTTTAGCCAACCATGGTGGGTTAGGCCCTTGGTTAAGTTAATTGAGTTAATTGTGAGTTTTAGGTTTGGTTTAGGGTGATTAGGGTTATGGTTGACTTGTGATGAGAAGGTGAGATTGTGATGGGTGTCATGCAAGCATGGTGGCTATGGTTATGCCACACCCCACTTCATTTCTATACTTTTTGCATGTCTCTCTCACACTCCCTTTCATCTTACCTCTCTCATCCTTCTCACATACACCCGTCAGCCCAATCCCTGGTTCACTTCAGCCACCAAAATGACATCAGCTTCAGCCACAAGAACAGCACCAGCCCCAAACTTCAGCCATGCATCAGCATCAGCTGCAGCACATCAGCTCCCAACAACATCATTAGTATCAGCTACCTACCCCTTAGCTTCATCAGCCATCAAAACAACATCAGCTTAGCCACCAACAGCACACCATCAGCCATCAATAACCCGCATCATATCATCAGCCTAGCTATAACATCAACATCAGCCTGTAGGCATGAGCATCAGCAGCTGAAGCCAAACCCTATCATCTACATCAGCCTAACCAGCCCCCCTACCACAATTCTACAGCTACTTAACCCTCACATCAGCACCACAACATCATCAGCCACAAAACCAGCCTCCAATGCAACAGTATTTGCTGATACAGCCAAGCAAACACCATAAAACAGCAGCAGCAGCTGCACAACAGCCCCCCAACTTAAGCCACACTCACACAACATCACTACACCCCACACTCCACCACAAACACTTCGACATCTTCTCCACTTGCTGCTAAAATGGCACCACAAAATAACACAACACCACACCAAGCTAAAGCAACAGCAACAGCAACAGCAACATTTCATCCCAAACAACAGCATCAGCTTCAGCAGTAGTGAAGCATTTCAGCTCATTTCCAGCCGAGTTTTGGCAGCCCAGGAGCTGTAGCAACAGCACGCACTCTTCTACTTCCTCTCTTCTCTTTCATCTAGGGTCACTAGAGGTATAACCCCTTAATCCAACTCCTAATTACTAAAGTTATGAATATTTAGCTTATTTTAGTGTTTATTGTGTGTTTAGTAGTAGTTTTCGGGTAAATTAGGGGAATTTTGTGAATGTAAGGGTTGTGATGGTTAGAGTAACCCAAGTAGGTGCTGTTGAGACCAGTTAACCAGAGAATTGCCCCAGATTTAACAAGATACCCGATTTATCCGACATGGCGTAAATTGGCAGTTTTAGCGACTTTTTAACCTTTCTGAAACCTGCTTTTGACCCGATCCACTCAGGTAAAAATTAAGAAGACTGTAGCTCAGTGACCTTAGCAGAAAAACCCACACAAAACACGGGGACCCCTCTCCCTTTTATGGCCGCGGATATATTGTATCTGGCCGCAATTTACGGCCAGAATGGGGGTGGGGGTGTTGGGTTTTGGTGGGTGGGTTTAGTCTGGGTAGATAGGGTTTTTGGTATCTGTAACTTTTCAAGTTGGGTCCAGAGGTAAAATCAGGAGCTTGTATCGTGTTTTCGATGTTTTAAGTCTTGTGTGACGCGCGTGATACACGTGGTTCTATGGCGCGCTGCGCGACACAGCGTGTCAGTTGGGTTCTGGTGGGTTTGTAAGAGTCGCGACGTGTCGTGCGCACGTGTGTTCTAGTTTCACGCTCGCGTATCCTTTTATCGATATATCGTGTTTAGCAGGACCTTCCTGATATATTGTGACTGTTGTAAATTCTAGGTTCGCCGGCAGGGACTTCAAGCGCGGCAGAGAAAGGAAAGCAGGTGATCGGACACACCTAGCGCGGGATCACGGGTGAGTAGATTTAACATCTACGGGGAACGATCGTTTGGATGGCGCAAGTCGCCCGATAGATTAGTAAACTTTAAAATTGAACTTTAACACTTGCTTGTGACATTAGGAATGATAGTACTTGCATAATAATTGCTGCAGTTAAGATCTATATGTTGTACCCATAACTCATTATGGAGGACACATGCACCATTACCAGGTTTTTATATGCAGCACGAGCACTACTCATGTGTACACCCACACCCTGGTAATTGCCATGTCACGACACTAGATAACTATGAATCTGAACTTGTTAATTGTTTAAACCTGTACTATAGCAATGTAACATTTCGAAATAATAAAATATTAATTTTGGGGAATTTTTATAATTTAATATTATTTTATTGAATATTTTAATATTTAGGTATTTTAAATACAAATAAATAGGAAAAATATGAGAAAAATTGTGGAAAATTAAGAAAAATTCTAAAATAGGGTAAATTAGTGAATTATGACATTTTTAAGTTGTTGTGATCATTTTGACACTAATTTAGTGTTAATCGCGATTAAAATCGCTAATCGGGTTTTTAGCAAATTTTGAGCAAAACATGCACACACTACTTTTTCCACACTTGTGCACTTTTCTTGCCATGATTTATCATTTGGGATTACTATTGAGGTGAGAAGGTTTGAATTAGGGATTAAAAGAAAAGAAAAAGAGAAAAGGAAAAAAAAAAATTTAGAAATGAGAGTAGGTGAGAGAGAGGTATGGGGCATTCTTGACTTCAACCCTTAGCCATTTCTCCCTTCATTTTTTTTCCCTCCCTCTCTTCCTCCTACTGCTGCTGCTGCTCCTCCTTCCTCCCCTCTTCAATTCCTCTTTTTCATCTCAAAAACAACACCAAAACCCCAATCTCCTTTCATTAAAATTGTGCACAAACCCGAGATCTTCGCGATGGACTATGAAAGCATGGATTTTGGCCACTAGGGGCAACTCAAGAAAATTCTTGAGTTGCCAAATGAGGTAATTTCTGGACCATTACGTTTAATTCTAGCATTCTTTATACCCCAATGTGTTATTGAACCGATATTGTGCGATATTGTGGACTTGATGAAAACCTAGTTAGGGTTTGAGGGAAACTTGAGTTGTAATGTGGAATTGAGTTCAATTGAGGTTATATAAACACCCTAGTTCATGAATTGGAACCCTAAACCTGAAGCTAGAACCAGAAATACGGATTTTAGAAACCGATATCGGGGAAAATGTGAAATCTGTGCATGTTAACTTAAATCTGCTATTACCCCGAGAACCCTAAAATGATATTGAGTGGGAATTGAGATGTGCAGGCACAATAGAGGCAACACCCCAAACCCTAGCTCCCCACTCCATTTCCCGGCCGCCAATTTCCTCCTTTTGGCCGCCAATTGCGGCCTGGGTCCCACCTCCTTGGCTCGTATTGGTTCTGTAGCTCCTACATTGTTAGTTTAGGACCCTGGTATATATAGTTTTGTATAAAGTGACCTAGGGTGAAATCTGGGACATATTTCAAGAGTTGCTGTTTTGGATTTTAGTTTCCGTATTCCGTATTTTCATTTCTGCATTGGTTTGTTTCGTTTTACCTCGACTATTTGGCGTTTATACGACGATATAGAGGATTTATTGATGGTTTTGAAGGCGTGCCATAGGTTTTCACCTATAGGCCCCTTATCGTGTCGTTTTGGACTTCGTATGCCGTTTTAGCTTTGATTTGGTTTTGATGCGATGCGATACGTGTGTTATGTGTAGGTACACCGCGACAATCCGAGACAATGCGGAGGATGACAGTGACGTCGACACCGACACGCAGGACACAGGTGAGTAGATTATATCTACAGGGGGAAGTCGGGTGGATGGCGTATAGCACCCCCGCAGTCCGTGGTGTGGTATACGAATACGTATACCCACGTATATTTATTATGTGTTGTTAGGATCATTGACATGAATAATGGTTTTATTGATGATGAGATATATGGTTTGGGTATAGTACGAACCCTAGGTAGCGATTGCACATACTTACACACATACTTACATACCTACATTCACCCTTGCATACTACTCATACTTGCAGTGTTTGATGATTTGGGATGACTTTGGAGATGAGTCGATGATGTGGACTTTGCGCCGCGAGATCGGCGAGTTGATATTGATTCATATAAGGGATATGATTTGTGTTTCTTGCGGGCTTGGGATATGTGTTACCCCGCATGCTTACTTCATTGATGGTATCGATTGTACTAGGCATAGAGTAGTACCCCAGACTGTTTGATCTGATGATAGTGATACCTATTATGTGACGAGATAGTGAGATGTTGACCCTACCCAGCTATTGGGGATGCCGTACGATGATTTACCGTACGAGCCGATATTGATGATAGATCCGCACTCATAACTCGAGGATACCTTACGATATGACATTGAGGCGGGATCACCGACTATATATATATATATATCGACTCAGAGGTTAGACGGTTCCCTTACCTGTAGTTCAGCCGTATAGTTAGTATAGTTGTTAGAGTAGATGAGACTTCTTACCTATTTCAAAAACTAACGAATCGTGGGTATTTTTAAAGACAGCTCAAGGGAATCTACGGATATTTCAAAAACGACGTATTTTTTCATAAAAACACCGTAGCCCCTATCTTCAAAACCCCATGATTCGAGTTATTTCAAAAGGCACCAATTGTATGACTTATTTTAGAGTAGTGCAGATTAGTTTTAGTTACGTCTAGTTTCAGCTCCCACCTCCCTTTCTGTGGTTCGCTTTGCATCGCATTTTCATACTATATTTCATACTCCAGTATTAATATCATGCTGCTAGGACACCAGCACCATTATCGATGATGCATCTGTTCCACGTACACTTGTTGCCGGCTCACATACTCATCATCGATAATTGCCTTGTCACTACACTGTAGTACCATTACATTCATTATATGATTTTTACATGACATGATGATGTACATACCTTCTTTACATGTAGCATACATCATGGATTGATTGCATAACACATCGCATTGGATTTATTTCTTGATGTTGGATGTTCATGTGATTTCTGGATTTGGGAACCGAGGATGTCTTTAAAAGAGAATACATTATTGCTTTAAAAACCCGGTTACCCTTGATATGATATTTGGTGCGTCCACCATGTGTTTTCTCGGTGCTGAGAGCGACATGTGAAACCCGAATCGAGGAGGCGGATGAGGCCGATTGCGGGTACATGGTGGACCCGGTAAGGTACCCCGGGGCAAGAAGACGTGGTGTTGACGATGAGCCTGACAGGGGGAGATTGCCTACCGGTGACTTTACCCGACGCGTCGGATATCCGGAGGATACCGTCGTGGTCTGAGATTTATGGTAGGGGCCGGTCTGGACTGACGGCGCCCTAGATATTGTGGTTGAGACTTTGAGATATCAGGATATTGGGATTTCGTTTGTGCCGATGCTAGGCACAGTTTTATGCTGATTTCATGATGGTACCTCATCTTTTAAAATACAGGGAAATCTCACTAAAGTATGAAAACTGTTGCTTCATGTAGATGTATTCTGTTTTCTCACATTCATATCTCATTCATTGCTATATTGTTATCTGAGGCACTGACACAGACACATTGAGATTGCACTCGGGTTAGATATTTACCCTAGCCTTGCTATAGGCTGCATGCTTTATATTGAGGATTTTTATACCGATCGTTGACTTAGGATTATGTCTTGCATTCGGTTTCTGCTTGTAGATGTTTCTATTCACGAGTTGGCAACTCACCCCCGTTGTGCCACAGTTCTTGCAGGTTCTGCCGTACAGGTTCTTTTGCGGCATTTCTGGCACACTCCTTTCTTGCGGGTGACTTGCTTTTGGTAGGTGGATTCTTTCGCATCAAGAATCACCATTGTATTTATTTTATTCCATTGTATCTAGAAATTGTCCATCAACCAAAAAATGTATATTCTTTCAGACCTAGAGACAGTGTTGTATTATTTGACCTTAGAGTCGCGCTTAGTAGTATTGCGGTTTTCTGTTGCTTTTGAGCTTTCTTTGATTTTGATCCTCGCCACTTGGCGTTGTATATTATTATATCATTGCGTGGTTGTGACCGTCGATTGACGAAGAGCTAGCTCCCGCTTGGGGATGCCTTTATCATGTTATATCTTGTTATTATCGTTTTACCCCATTCGGGGCCAGTTTTACAAAAGAAACTCTGCCGAAATTTTTAGAAAAGACTGTACACTTTTAAAATGCATATTCGGCTTAGTTATTTAAAAACCTTGACTTCAAACACGTTTTTCTTCACTTCTTTAAAACCAGTTTCTTTACTTATTCTTCAAAATGGTTTTAGATTTCTGGGCTTTTGGCTTACTTGGATCAGATGGAGTCCTATAGGCTTCATATGGTTCAAGTGCCAGTCACGTGCTCTTTCGGGTCGTGACAAAGTTGGTATCAGAGCGCTAGGTTGACCTTGGTTCGAGTCTAAGTTTGACTATGTGGAGCCTAGGGCGTTGTTTATATATGGAACTTAGGCTTGACCTTACGGAACTTAGACTTGGTCGAGGGGGTGTAAACCCGAACTTTCGTCGTTTTAGGATGACCCTTGGTTGATGGATTAGGTGACTAAAGTAGAGTGACGTACCGTTGGTATGTTCCGCGGCATATTTACGACACGCCACTCCGCTTAAGAAACCTTAGGATGTGCATATTTTTCGAGATCAGTGATTCTTTTCATATCAAGGATTATTCATCCATTTGAGATCCCCGATTCTATTAGTTTCATGATCATACCTTCATTGATGCTGTTCCTTCCTATGATCATGTATCCACTTTGGATCTGTTGTTTTCCTTCTTGTCACTGATGTGCTCTCTTTGATACTCGATTGAGATTCCTGTCACCATGTTTGAGCTCAGTTTGGGCTGCTGCTAGGGTTACGGCCGGTGTGAGCTCGTTTGGTATGAGAGCCGACCCTTGTGTTTTCCGGTGACATGGGGATGTCTCGAGTTAGTGTTGGTGATTGTGACCTCTAGTGGAGGTGAGTGCTTGGTTTTGCACCGGAGGATCGGGCCATTGTTAGAGCTGCCAGTTGAGAGAGGACTGTTGATGTACAGCGTACCTCAGAGGTTGTGATGTCGCCTACCGTGCAGACAGATGGACCAGCTGTTGCTGAGATTGACAGGATGTTGCTTTCGGAGCTTACGAGCTGAGATTGCCGGAGCTGTTAGGCAGATGAGACAGATGATAGCTAGTCTACCCGATTTGAGAGACGAAGGTGATTCGTCCGATTTTGCGCCAGAGCGGGCCCAGTCGAGTTGAAGATTTCCAGTGTGGAGAGTCTTACTCAGATCTAGAGCAGACCGACGCAGAGATGACCGCCTATGTATTGCCCTTCCTGGAGGATTGAGGCATCGTTCGGCATACAGGCGTATGAACCAGTTGTTGCTGCAAATGATGAGATATCGCCCAGATGATTGGAGCTACTGCAGCATGAGCATGTACTTAGGGAGTTGATAGCAAGTTGCTAGTCACCGAGGATGAATGACTAGGACATATGGTTCGTTCGTTACCGATGCGAGGATATCAGATAGATTGTTTCCAGCTAGAGACGACTTCACGCAGGTTCGTTGAGAGTCGATAGAGACGATCGAATGTCAGGAACCCATTTTCCAAGTTTAAAGTATACGGAAAGACATGCAGGTGATTCTATGGACCCTCTAGAAGAATGAAACCCTAACTCGACTTAATGACCGTGTGACAGCCTTTGAACCTTAGGGTTTACGGCGGTTCCGCGGCGCCATTAGTGAGGCTTGGGTTTGCCCTTCTACGGCTGGACCACCGACGCTGTGGCATGTACTCGATACTATTAAACTGTACCCGAGATGTGAGCTCTTGGGGGATTATGAGGTTCTGACGAGTCGATCGGATGATTCGACATCTTTCGGATATCGTGATGGGATACTGCTTGGGAGACTCCAGAGACGAGGATAGCCGTCGGAGCGCAGTTCGTGTAGCCACGATGAGACGAGTCCGGATCAGTCGACATTTTTAGCAGAGTGGAGAAAAGAGTTCGCACGAGATTTCGATGGGATGACATTCCACTCCGCTGACATCAGAGATGTGATATGCACCCCGAGGCGTGGTATATGGATATATCTTTCGGAAAGAAGCGCGACAAGTATGCAGCCGTTCCGGAATAAGCTTTAGCTTCAGTAATGGATGACGACTTCCCGGCAATTCGGCAGGATTGAGATTTAAGAAAGGAACCTCGACAGGACTTTTCCGGAATACGACACGAGAAGACCTAGACCCAGGAGTGGTCATGATTGCGCACACCTAGCAGGCCAGAGTTCGGCATTGTCGACAAGGTAGTTGACCAGGATCGGATAAAGGAACTTACCCAGATGCGTTGCGAATTGAGCAAGGACAGTCGAGAGATGAGTATTCCTCCGATGGTTGAGACGTGTTCCCGAGGATCTGTTCGACCAGACAGCTTCTACAGGATGATGAAGCTACAGAGTACGCGATTTCGAGTCCGTGCGAAAGACTTCAGATTGACCGGTTTCCGAGAAATGTTGTGCTGAGGACACAGATGCCCTTTGAGCGAGAAGAGGTAGTACAAGAGAGCCAGCATCTGTACAGATCGGCATAGGCATGATTGGAAGAGACCTTGAGCTGGATTCCTTCCAGGACCTTGCTGCAATGATGTTTACACCCAGGATCAGATGTGTGACGTGCATTCAGAGAGTCAGAGGCCGACGCCAGTGATATGCTGCCTTACGAGTGGTCGTGAGGTTTGACCGAGAGGTGACCAGAGAAGTACCAGAACGGAATCGTCCCCGTTAGCACACCTGACAGGGCCGATGAGCCGACTGACCGCGAGATAGGAAATCCGCAAAGAAGATGAGGACCCAGAGTCAGAGGACGCCAGACCGTGAGCAAGAGGCAAGTAGATATCCTGCGCTGCTAGCAGTGGATTGCACCGACTCCTTCTCGACCTTGAAGGATGAATTTACCGACGACGGTACTTATGATTTGTGATTTTGTGATTCGATTATCACGTATCCGTCATTATTGGATTTCGGTATTTTGGGCGTTCTGTTTGCATGATTTAGTTTTGATGATTGAGTTTCCTGATATTTGTTTCATGCACCCACTGGATATTTATATATTTCACGCATAGTTATTACATTGAGATATTGATTGAGATTTCATGCCTATCGTATTCAGTGATTTGATTTGCACTTCCAGCGTAGCTTTCATGCACCTTTAGTGTTTTGACATACGATTCTAGTGCACACCAGATGCACTGATCGGGATTCTTCGTGCATGTTATATGCACCTGATTTGGTTGCTGTCAGGCATGCACGTTGCCTACGGCAGATGTTTCGTGCACACCCGTTGCACATAGTTGTTGTTCTATACACCTGTTTGACACATATTTGGATTTTGATTCCTTGCGCACCAGACGCATAGGATATTCCTATATATGCATTTTGAGGATGGATTTCTAGTATGGCAGTACATTTTATGATATTCTCTCTGTATTGATATTTTCGGAGCCCCGACAAAATTGGAGTTTTCTGAAATGTTTTGGAAATTGGGGGGGGGATTAAACTTAAATTTGGGAACCGAATTTCTTTAAGGGGGGTAGATTGTAACATTTCGAAATAATAAAATATTAATTTTGGGGAATTTTTATAATTTAATATTATTTTATTGAATATTTTAATATTTAGGTATTTTAAATACAAATAAATAGGAAAAATATGAGAAAAATTGTGGAAAATTAAGAAAAATTCTAAAATAGGGTAAATTAGTGAATTATGACATTTTTAAGTTGTTGTGATCATTTTGACACTAATTTAGTGCTAATCGCGATTAAAATCGCTAATCGGGTTTTTAGCAAATTTTGAGCAAAACATGCACACACTACTTTTTCCACACTTGTGCACTTTTCTTGCCATGATTTATCATTTGGGATTACTATTGAGGTGAGAAGGTTTGAATTAGGGATTAAAAGAAAAGAAAAAGAGAAAAGGAAAAAAAAAAATTTAGAAATGAGAGTAGGTGAGAGAGAGGTATGGGGCATTCTTGACTTCAACCCTTAGCCATTTCTCCCTTCATTTTTTTTCCCTCCCTCTCTTCCTCCTACTGCTGCTGCTGCTCCTCCTTCCTCCCCTCTTCAATTCCTCTTTTTCATCTCAAAAACAATACCAAAACCCCAATCTCCTTTCATTAAAATTGTGCACAAACCCGAGATCTTCGCGATGGACTATGAAAGCATGGATTTTGGCCACTAGGGGCAACTCAAGAAAATTCTTGAGTTGCCAAATGAGGTAATTTCTGGACCATTACGTTTAATTCTAGCATTCTTTATACCCCAATGTGTTATTGAACCGATATTGTGCGATATTGTGGACTTGATGAAAACCTAGTTAGGGTTTGAGGGAAACTTGAGTTGTAATGTGGAATTGAGTTCAATTGAGGTTATATAAACACCCTAGTTCATGAATTGGAACCCTAAACCTGAAGCTAGAACCAGAAATACGGATTTTAGAAACCGATATCGGGGAAAATGTGAAATCTGTGCATGTTAACTTGAATCTGCTATTACCCCGAGAACCCTAAAATGATATTGAGTGGGAATTGAGATGTGCAGGCACAATAGAGGCAACACCCCAAACCCTAGCTCCCCACTCCATTTCCCGGCCGCCAATTTCCTCCTTTTGGCCGCCAATTGCGGCCTGGGTCCCACCTCCTTGGCTCGTATTGGTTCTGTAGCTCCTACATTGTTAGTTTAGGCCCCTGGTATATATAGTTTTGTATAAAGTGACCTAGGGTGAAATCTGGGACATATTTCAAGAGTTGCTGTTTTGGATTTTAGTTTCCGTATTCCGTATTTTCATTTCTGCATTGGTTTGTTTCGTTTTACCTCGACTATTTGGCGTTTATACGACGATATAGAGGATTTATTGATGGTTTTGAAGGCGTGCCATAGGTTTTCACCTATAGGCCCCTTATCGTGTCGTTTTGGACTTCGTATGCCGTTTTAGCTTTGATTTGGTTTTGATGCGATGCGATACGTGTGTTATGTGTAGGTACACCGCGACGATCCGAGACGATGCGGAGGATGACAGTGACGTCGACACCGACACGCAGGACACAGGTGAGTAGATTATATCTACAGGGGGAAGTCGGGTGGATGGCGTATAGCACCCCCGCAGTCCGTGGTGTGGTATACGAATACGTATACCCACGTATATTTATTATGTGTTGTTAGGATCATTGACATGAATAATGGTTTTATTGATGATGAGATATATGGTTTGGGTATAGTACGAACCCTAGGTAGCGATTGCACATACTTACACACATACTTACATACCTACATTCACCCTTGCATACTACTCATACTTGCAGTGTTTGATGATTTGGGATGACTTTGGAGATGAGTCGATGATGTGGACTTTGCGCCGCGAGATCGGCGAGTTGATATTGATTCATATATGGGATATGATTTGTGTTTCTTGCGGGCTTGGGATATGTGTTACCCCGCATGCTTACTTCATTGATGGTATCGATTGTACTAGGCATAGAGTAGTACCCCAGACTGTTTGATCTGATGATAGTGATACCTATTATGTGACGAGATAGTGAGATGTTGACCCTACCCAGCTATTGGGGATGCCGTACGATGATTTACCGTACGAGCCGATATTGATGATAGATCCGCACTCATAACTCGAGGATACCTTACGATATGACATTGAGGCGGGATCACCGACTATATATATATATATATCGACTCAGAGGTTAGACGGTTCCCTTACCTGTAGTTCAGCCGTATAGTTAGTATAGTTGTTAGAGTAGATGAGACTTCTTACCTATTTCAAAAACTAACGAATCGTGGGTATTTTTAAAGACAGCTCAAGGGAATCTACGGATATTTCAAAAACGACGTATTTTTTCATAAAAACACCGTAGCCCCTATCTTCAAAACCCCATGATTCGAGTTATTTCAAAAGGCACCAATTGTATGACTTATTTTAGAGTAGTGCAGATTAGTTTTAGTTACGTCTAGTTTCAGCTCCCACCTCCCTTTCTGTGGTTCGCTTTGCATCGCATTTTCATACTATATTTCATACTCCAGTATTAATATCATGTGCTAGGACACCAGCACCATTATCGATGATGCATCTGTTCCACGTACACTTGTTGCCGGCTCACATACTCATCATCGATAATTGCCATGTCACTACACTGTAGTACCATTACATTCATTATATGATTTTTACATGACATGATGATGTACATACCTTCTTTACATGTAGCATACATCATGGATTGATTGCATAACACATCGCATTGGATTTATTTCTTGATGTTGGATGTTCATGTGATTTCTGGATTTGGGAACCGAGGATGTCTTTAAAAGAGAATACATTATTGCTTTAAAAACCCGGTTACCCTTGATATGATATTTGGTGCGTCCACCATGTGTTTTCTCGGTGCTGAGAGCGACATGTGAAACCCGAATCGAGGAGGCGGATGAGGCCGATTGCGGGTACATGGTGGACCCGGTAAGGTACCCCGGGGCAAGAAGACGTGGTGTTGACGATGAGCCTGACAGGGGGAGATTGCCTACCGGTGACTTTACCCGACGCGTCGGATATCCGGAGGATACCGTCGTGGTCTGAGATTTATGGTAGGGGCCGGTCTGGACTGACGGCGCCCTAGATATTGTGGTTGAGACTTTGAGATATCAGGATATTGGGATTTCGTTTGTGCCGATGCTAGGCACAGTTTTATGCTGATTTCATGATGGTACCTCATCTTTTAAAATACAGGGAAATCTCACTAAAGTATGAAAACTGTTGCTTCATGTAGATGTATTCTGTTTTCTCGCATTCATATCTCATTCATTGCTATATTGTTATCTGAGGCACTGACACAGACACATTGAGATTGCACTCGGGTTAGATATTTACCCTAGCCTTGCTATAGGCTGCATGCTTTATATTGAGGATTTTTATACCGATCGTTGACTTAGGATTATGTCTTGCATTCGGTTTCTGCTTGTAGATGTTTCTATTCACGAGTTGGCAACTCACCCCCGTTGTGCCACAGTTCTTGCAGGTTCTGCCGTACAGGTTCTTTTGCGGCATTTCTGGCACACTCCTTTCTTGCGGGTGACTTGCTTTTGGTAGGTGGATTCTTTCGCATCAAGAATCACCATTGTATTTATTTTATTCCATTGTATCTAGAAATTGTCCATCAACCAAAAAATGTATATTCTTTCAGACCTAGAGACAGTGTTGTATTATTTGACCTTAGAGTCGCGCTTAGTAGTATTGCGGTTTTCTGTTGCTTTTGAGCTTTCTTTGATTTTGATCCTCGCCACTTGGCGTTGTATATTATTATATCATTGCGTGGTTGTGACCGTCGATTGACGAAGAGCTAGCTCCCGCTTGGGGATGCCTTTATCATGTTATATCTTGTTATTATCGTTTTACCCCATTCGGGGCCAGTTTTACAAAAGAAACTCTGCCGAAATTTTTAGAAAAGACTGTACACTTTTAAAATGCATATTCGGCTTAGTTATTTAAAAACCTTGACTTCAAACACGTTTTTCTTCACTTCTTTAAAACCAGTTTCTTTACTTATTCTTCAAAATGGTTTTAGATTTCTGGGCTTTTGGCTTACTTGGATCAGATGGAGTCCTATAGGCTTCATATGGTTCAAGTGCCAGTCACGTGCTCTTTCGGGTCTTGACAAGCAATAAATAATAAAGATGAAATCATAAGAATTGCCATTCTCGTGCATATATATATCGTTACATCACTTGCTCATGCGTAGTATAAATTATACATTGCAACTTGAACATTGAAACCATTTGCATTCATTATCATTGATATATGCACCTATGATGATTTCACGAGATTTATGATATTTCTGGATTTGAGGAAAAGTCGCAAGACTTTGAAACTTATGATCTTTTAAAAATAAAAGTTGCGGTTTTTTTTTAATGATGTAAAGTGTCATCCACCATGAGTTTGCTGTGTTATTGAGACCCGTTTCGAGGAGGTGTATGAACCGTCTCGGGTACATGGTTGGCCTGGTAAGGTACCTCGGGGCAAGAAGATCGCAAGAGATGGCGTTGAGCCTGGCAGGGGACGGACTACCTACCGGTGACTTCATTTGGCACGGTGGATATCCAGAGGATACCGACCGCGGCCGCTAGTTTGAGATATGGATATTTGTGTTGGATCAGCCGGGTGGCTGAGATCAAAGATATTTGACATGGATACATGTGTTTTAGCCAGTTTTGAGGTGTCGGTGCTAGACACGGATTTTTGTTGATTTCATGGATACTATGCTGGTACTAAAAAGAGTTTCAAAACAAAGAAAGGATAGTTCTTGTACTTACATATTGAGACCTTAAGTTGACTCATATAGCATACATTCATGTTAGTACATCCATGTGACATTCATACTTGTTAGCACACTGATGATGCATACATACTTGCTAGTGCCGTAGCTATACCTGTTTAGAGATGGTAGTATACTTGTGTGCATACATGCGATAGCCTTTGTAGATGCTATTTATTACTCGCGAGCTGGCAACTCAACCCCGTTGTGCCACATCTTTTCTGCAGGTTCGTTCCGTCAGCACTGTAGCTGCGGACGCTTTTGCCTCTTTTGCTCTCTTTGCCTGGATTCGAAGCTTTTGCTCATAGGTGGGTTGTTATCATTTGTACCACCTTATTATGATCATTGTATCTAGAGTACTCCATCTACTACTACTATTTCAGCCGTACCAGTTTATTTGGATTACTGTATATTGACCTAGAGACGAGGTTGTGAGACTTATGGATTTATGTTATGTGGGGTCGAGCTCACTTGATTCGACATGTTATTTTATATGTGCTTTCATCCTTATTTATGCACACTGTATTTATATTGCGTGGGATTTGTGACCGCCTTGAGGCGAAGAGTTAGCTCCCGCTTGGGGATGCCTTTTTCCTGTTTGCACCTGTTTGGGGGCTTCTTTTTACAAAAGAGGTTCTGCCGGAATTTTTGGGAAAAAGGGAAAGTTGTTTTTAAAAGGAAACTTGATGTGTTTAATGGAGTTAAATGCTTTAAATAAATTGGCTTCTTTCACTCTAATTCTTAATTGGGTTTTGTATTCTGGGCTTCGGCTTACTTACCTTACGGGCGTCTTAAGACGCTTCGTAACTTAAGTGCCAGTCGCATTCCGTACCTTGCGGGTCGTGAAAACTCCATCCGGAGTTCTCCGTTACCATACACCAAGAACATCTCCTTAGTCATTCCTAAGTACTTGAGAATGCTCTTCACAGCTGTCCAGTGACTCTCTCCTGGATCTGCTTGATACCGACTCACTACACTTAGTAAGTATGCTACATCGGGTCTGGTACATAGCATCACATACATGATAGAGCCTACTGCCGAAGCATAGGGTATCCCTTACATGCGAGCTCTCTCCAAATCAGTCTTGGGAGACATCTCTTTAGAGAGAGTGAGTCCAGAGATCGTGGGTTGGATCCCACGCTTGGATTCTTCCATACTAAACCTCTTTAGTATGGTGTCAATGTACCTGGATTGGGATAATCCCAGTATCCGTTTAGATCTATCTCTATAGATCATGATTCCCAATATGCAGGAGGCATCACCTAGATCTTTCATTGAGAATCTTTGTGATAAGAAGAGCTTGACTGATTGCAGCATAGGAATATCATTTCCTATCAAGAGTATGTCATCCACGTACAATACGAGGACAACCATACCCTCTGCTACCTTTTTATAAGTACAAGGTTCATCTATATTTTTGATGAAGTCAAACTCTTTGACTACTACATCAAAACAGATGTTCCAACTCCGCGATGCTTGCTTTAACCCATAAATGGATTTAAGAAGCTTGCACACCTTTCCACTGCTCCCACTATCTACGAAGCCGTCTGGCTGAGTCATGTACACGCACACTTCTAAATCACCGTTTAGAAAGGCGGTCTTAACATCCATTTGCCAGATTTCGTAGTCATGGTATGCAGCAGTGGCAAGTAAGATCCGGATGGACTTAAGCATAGCCACTGGAGAAAAAGTTTCGTCATAATCCACACCTGGTTGTTGACGAAAACCCTTTTCTACCAGTCTAGCTTTGAAAGTCTCAACTTTTCCATCTACACCAAATTTCTTTTTAAAGATCCACTTGCTCCCAATGGGTTTTTCCCCTTCAGGAGCATTTTCCAAAGTCCATACTTTGTTGGTGTACATTGATTCCATCTCAGATCGCATTACATCCAGCCATTTGACAGAGTCACCACTCGTGATGGCTTGCTCGAAACTAGTCGGGTCATCATCTTGCATGATGCAATCCTCGCTTCCACCATCAATGAGAAAACCGTAGTATCTCTCAGGTGGACGAGAAACCCTACTAGATCGGCGGAGAGGCTGGGGTTCGTCGGGTACTACTGAATCATCTGGTTCTACCAAGTCTTCTGTTATAGTTTGTGTCGCTGGAACCACTTCCAGTTCTATCTCAATGCCACTAGTCTGTTTCATAAGAAAACCTTTTTCTAAGAAAGTGGCATCTCGAGAAACAAACACTTTTTGTTCCTCGGTGTGGTAGAAGATATACCCTTGTGAATTTTTGGGATATCCTACTAACTTACATAAGACAGATCTTTCCTCGAGTTTGACCGGATTTTGTCTTTTGACATAGGCTGGACAACCGCATATCTTAACATACTTAAGAGATGGTCTCTTCCTTTTCCATATCTCATATGGAGTGGTAGGCACTGATTTGGTAGGAACCATATTCAATAGGTGTATGGCCGTCTCAAGCGCATACCCCCAAAAGAAAATAGGTAACTTAGCAGTGCTCATCATAGAGCGCACCATATCTAATAGGGTGCGATTCCTCCGTTCCGATACACCGTTGTGCTGTGGTGTATAAGGAGGAGTAAGCTGAGAGAGAATCCCATTCTCTTTTAGATATTCTAGGAACTCATTGCTTAAGTATTCTCCTCCTCGATCAGATCGAAAGATCTTAATACTTTTGCCCGTTTGGTTCTCTACTTCGTGCTTATATTCTCTGAATTTCTCAAAAGCTTCAGACTTGTGTCTTATCAGGAACGCATGTCCGTATCTTGAGAGATCGTCAGTGAATGTAATGAAGTAAGAAGAACCGTTCCTGGTATGTGTAGACATAGGACCGCATACATCACTATGTATCAGTCCTAAGAGTTCCGTAACTATTTCTCTGTGTCCACTAAACGGAGCTTTGGTCATTTTGCCTTTGAGACATGAATAGTAAGTATCATAAGATGATAATTCGAACGGATTCAAATACCATCCTTATGTAACTTAGCTAGTCGTGTCGCATTGATATGACCAAGTCTACAATGCCACAAGAAGGATTCGTTCATTTCTGAACTCTTCCCCTTGTGTGTGTTTTGTATATTAAGGACTGTATTTTGATTGAGAATGAAAATGCCATTATGTAACGAGCCTGATCCAATCAACTTTTGATTCAGGAATATGTTCATAATATTATACTGTACTACAAAATTATATCCTTCTTTACTTAATAAAGAAACTGATATAATGTTGCACATCATGTTCGGTATATAATAGCATTCATTCAGAATTAGTGTATTACTACTTGGTAATACAAGGTGATATTCGCCAACTGCTTTGGCTGCAATCTTTGCACCATTCCCTACTTGAACGGAATGATCACCTTTTTCCAGTTCTCTACCTTTACGTAGCCCATGTAACAATTTACATATGTGGGATCCTGATCTGGTATCTAATACCTAGGACGTAGGGTGAACTGAGAAACAGTTCTCAATAACTAACACACCTGAAGAAGATGCATCAACATGCATGTTCTTTTGGGCGGCTTGAGAATCCAGATATTCTCCTATTCCCTGTTCAGTCTTATAAATCTTATAAGAAAGAATGGGTCCAACGTTCCCCTGCTCAGTATAATAAGCGGGTTCAGTCAATACATCCATATTATTATCTTGATTATGGCCTGACATGGTCGATACCTGGAGAGAGAGAGAAGAAAACACTTTAGCGTATGCTCTTGCAAGATTAGATTGGTTTATTATCTTATCTAATCAGGATATCTCCTACTGTTTTTATCAAATCTTCCTTCAAACCCTAAAAGGTAAGATTAGCCGGGATTAATTACACTCCACAATTTCGTCAATCTTTCAGCCAGATCAGTGTCGGTACTTTGAGGGAGGTTCCCCGTGCTTTCGCATGGACCTAATTAAAGTAAACCTCGTTTTCCCAAAGGCGTAACCCCGTTAACACTTTTCTAGACACCTACTTGATCAGCTAATTGTCCTGTGTAAAACTCTTCCAGGAGTAACACTTACTCGCAGTATGTATCGTGATCCAACTATCTCATATGAGGTATGCAATCTCATTGCAAATTTCAACACTTGAAATTCCCGATAATGCTTTTGCCCCTAACGTGCTATGACCTTGACGAATGCCTAACAACCCATAGTCCGCTAGTCAAGTTCAACCCGTACATTTCTTGATCGAATTAAACCCACCCGCGCGACCCTTGACGAATGCCAAACAACGCCGTACGAATACCCTAACCCAATCGCATCATATGCTACAGAAAAATAGTAAATAGCTACCGTACACTACGCCTTGACGAATGCCAAACTACCGTAGCACGAATACTAAGTAATATCTATCTGAAATGTCGGAGGGCTACGCAGGTTTTTCAGAAAACCATGAGCGTAATGAACTTGATATCGTCGTAGAATCTAGTAGTTTTTGAAAAGGAGTGTTTTTGAGGCTTTTAGTTTCGCTAAAGAGGTCACTCCCGGTGAAGGGATCTCGGCTCTTTCCCCATCGAATAAGGTGCAGGATATATCATATATACCACTATGCAAAGCAAGAACTATATATAAGCTGTCAAAAACTAAACCGCGAGTTTGTAGCATCTGCCAGTTTCGCTAAAGAGGTCACTCTCGGTGCAGGGATCTCGGCTCTTTCCTCAACGAATAAGGTGCATGGTATATCATATATACCGCTGTGCAAAGCAAAACTGTAGCTACCCTTTTTATAAAGTTTTGATTCTACAACATCTTTTAGGTTTCTTTTTCTTTTTATTAATCTTATTAATAAAAATCCCATCAGCTTATGTTTCCTAAGCATCACAGAAGAAACGAAAGCAGTAATATTTATATATCAGCATATATATATATATAGTATAAGCATTCGTCTCAGGCAGTAATATGATCTCATCACAGAACATTGCAGCAGAAGAACATATACGAAATATTGGATATACTAGGACGTCCGTGTTTTCAATACGAGTCTGTATAAAACACGGATTCCACGGTCGCGACGAATAGCCAAACCCACATCCCAAGACCCCTACGAGAGCGGCAAGTATAACTGCCAATTCTAGGGTTATGAGACCCGGTCTCGACTCCTCGAGATGGCCTCCCACTGGACCCTAGAACCCGGTTACTTGTGCTCCCTTCCTTGGGTCTACCTAATGCGGAAAAGTAAATAATATACACTGGTGACATCAACCTCAATCCGGAAGTGCCCCAATAAAAGAATATTACATACAAATGAATTTTACATGAATGAAAATAAAAACTCTCATCTCACATAAAAACCCCCGGCTATTCAAAACGCGACGATCCAATATAACATATCCAGCAACACATAACATCACATGTCATCAACGTAAGTAAATATGTGCATCCCAATTGTCGTTGACATATAGCAACGAAACCGGCGATATCACATATTACACTTACGGTCACAGAAAAGAAAGTGTAAAACTATAATATTTGGAATCCATAATCACTTTAGACATTGTAAATCCAAAATATCACATACTTCACATTTCATGCCTAACTATATGAATTCCACATATTGTATCACATTCCATATAAATAGACAGTATCAAACTATCCGAACAGATAATCAAATACCCAAAATTTCCTAAATAGCTCAACACTTGAGCGGAGTTCAAATAATCCCAGAATATGTCACAGTACCGGTGATCCAGCCGTAGAAGGGTCAAGCCAACGCCTCACATGTGGCACGCCGTACTGCCCCAAACCCTAAGGTTTAGAGGCAGTTCAAGACGGTCACATAATCGAGTTAAGGTTTGTGTTCTTCTAGAGGGTCCACCGCGTAACTTGTACAATTTTTCCGAAAGATTTAAACCCGATAAAAATTCAACACTTGAAAGGTTTACGTGCCGGGAAAAAGTGAGTTAATGATATCCGTTCGAACATTTTAACAGTTTCTAAATATCCGGAAAAAATAACAAAATTAAATATTCCGATCGAATCAACGATTACAAAATAAACCCTAGAACACTCAACACTTGAGTCAGATTAAAAATACCCAGAAAATATAACATGCAGAAATATAGATTACTGTGCAAAAAGATAGGACAATTTCCACGGTACGGCCGCGGATCCGCGACCCAAGCAAATACTGGCCGCGGAACCGCGGCGGTCCGTATGGTTTGTCCAGTCGTTTTTCACAGTATTTCTTATAATTCCCTGTTGGTATTTTAAAGCATTTTTAATTCAGAAAAAATCGCATTTTTGAAAAATATCCAGAGAGGGGTTCATTTCGTAGTTTCGGGGTTCGTTCAGAGTTTTAACTTCGTATAAAAGTCGCCTAATGCTCTAGCTAGGTTCTAATACCACTGTAGGGTTCCTAGGCACTCTTGTGAAGGTTCATAAGGCATCAAACATGCCCGGATAAAAATTTAGACGTGTCGAACAACCCAAAGCCGGGATCTTTGCTAGATTATTAGGGTTCAACATGCAAGTAAACATCTTCACTGTTGGATATAGTGCCCTCACAGTCAATTATTGGATCACAGGCACGTGATTGCAATGATTTAGGGAGGACCTATGGCGGTAGGACAGTCTTACTCAAGATGATAGTATACCATCTGGTTTATCTTTATCATCATGTACTAATTTAGGTGACCTTACGAGTCGCTATTACACGTTGATAGAGCCCCTAGGATTCTTGCTTGACTACCAACAGTATGAGGGCGATCATATACGTGAGAGCCGGAGTCTATAAGTACATCCTTAAAAGGTCCCAAGTCGTGGGAGTTTCGAGACAGGGCATCGATTCTCCAGAGTAGACTAGTGTATACAGTCGAGACCCCGATGAGGGGCGGTGGCCAGTCTCACAAGCCACTGGTGTCAGTTGGTTCACCTAAGATGTATAGAGGTGCTCATTGGGTTATCAGTACACCGGACAGGACTCGCCGGGGACCTGCTAGTTGGTATTATACCTGACGTCAGATAGCAGTTCCCTGGTGACATGTGTACAGTTTAGTTCATCGACCTAAGATTGTCATTTTTCTCGTGTGAGTTCCCACTGTGCTTTGATTACTACCCTACCGCGCTTAAAGGAGACGTGCAAACAGGTTTTAGTTGGGTACAGTCCCGAGCCACATGGAGGCAGTGAGTGGATCTGCAGGGGTTCGTCTCTCCCGGTATTGGGGGTGAGGTCGTGCTGTGTCTAGGAGAGCCAGAACATGAAAAGTCCTTGGCCAAGGCAGGAGATTTGCTGGTAGGTATTCCAGTAGTATCTCAGGGTGTTCTGGACTACACTCCGACACGACTTGTACCGCTTTTAGGGGTATGACTTTTACCAACCCCCTAGGCCCGCCATGCGATGCTCATAGACGAACGGACCGGACTGTATGGATATTGTCACTGACAGGCTTAGTAGGGTGTCAGGATGAGTTCGCTCATCGACGTCCATTTTGGTCAATAGCTGGTGGCCCGTCACGTATGGCTAATACCTCTGACGTGCTAGTAGTTAAATCCACAGCCATAGTATTGACGAGTCTTTCGAGTCCACCACACACAGTTACTCAGGTTTCGGGCGAAACGCTGTAGAGGCGGTATGGAGATATGGCAGGGTTCGATCAGATACGTGCGGTACTGCACGGATCGTGATCGGACGGTTTTTACTAGCCGGCTTTGGCTTAAGCCGCATCATAGTATTAGATAGTGTAGTTTTGTCTCTTTGCATTTGTGTTCAGTGGGAATACAAATGCGGGCATGTATATGCAGTCGCGGGGTTTTCCTGTAATTTATTACGGGATCGGTTTTCTGAAGTTGCCAGTTTGCATTCCGTTCCGGCCAGTTTTCCTTTGTTCTTTCCCGGCCGGACTTTTCCGATGGTGGGGGTTATTTGCAAGTTTGCAAATAACTTGTAGGGTTCCTAGGCACTCTCATGGGGTCTCACAAGGCATCGATCATGCCAATTTCAAAAATACGGTGCCGAGAAACCCTAGTGTACGGATCGTTGGCTAGAAATCTAGGCGAAACTAAAAACTAGTTAACACTTAACTACAAGAATACGGAAATACAACCTTTGTAGATCTGGTGCTCCACCTCCATAGATCCGCAACGAAGTCCCCTCGCTGTCCTAGTGAATTCCCGGGCTCTAGCGTCGGCTTCATCGGAGAATGGACGGGCTAGGTCATCGACGACGTGCCGAAGATGATCTACGTCGAGGCATCGCAAGATCAAGCTCCCACTTCACCAAGTCATGAAACTAGTGAAGAGAACACACTCTACTACTTGGCAAGAGGTAGAGAATGAAGAAATAGGAAGTGGGTTCTCTTTAGATTTGGATTTCTCACTCATTTGCTCAATTCACCATTGATGAAGAGAAGCTTTCTTCATGAAAGAAGATGAAGAAGAAGAAGCATAATATTATGATAAGTTAATTAGAATAGAAAAGAAAAAGAATCCTTATCATAATATTAACTATAGTTAGGTGTAGAGAAAAGACTAAGGTTAAAAGAATGGTTAGGGTTAAGCTAGAAGACAAAATGGTCATTTGGTCAAAGCTTCATGAAGCTTCATCAAGCTTCATGAAAGAATGATAACCATTTTGTTTTCTTTTGTCATTTCATTTTAATCTAAATAAATAGATAAATGAATGGACAAATAAAAAGAAACCTTAACCACTTACTTAACCTAGGTTTAATTCTTTACACTAACCAATTTTGCATGCATCATCAAACATGATACAATCAAGTGTACAAAAATATATCGCATATACAATGCGCACATCCAAGTGAGAAAATCCATTTAAAGTGAACCAATACTAGTTAATGCAAAGTAATATATCAAATATATAATTATGCATTAAATCATTAAATCAACACTTGATTCAATGATCCGGTCATGTCGCACACAACCGACTAGTATACTATGTATCGACTTATCGAATCAACCCTTGATTCGATAACTAGGTTATATCGCATACAACCATTCGATACATTCATCGCGAGAATGAAATACGGTATCACATACATGAATTATTCTCGGTCCCGTACATATCTCATATGTGCTCCTATTTCGTTTCGCTTGAGCCAGGAAACCTCTGTGTAGGACTCTAAAGACTCGTCAATACGCCGGCAGCAGATGATGATCATATCAAACACCCACAAGCCGCAAGCGATCTGCTAAACATAACGGCCACCCGGGTATTGAGCGATCAGAAGATCGACGAGCAAGCCCGCTCACACTCCAGTGAATCCAACCAGTAACACTACCGTACAGTCCGGTCTGATCGTCTGATATGTCGCATATCTCGCCTAGGGGTGGTAAACGTCAGACCCCAATAGCTCGATAAGTCGTGTCGATATGAGTTCTATAACAAGTCGAGAAACTACTGATAACACTTACCAGTATATCTCAGCAACCCTGGCCAGGGATTTCCTGTTATAGCCAATCGAACACAGCGCAACATCAACCCCCTATACCGGGAGAGACGAATCCCCTCCTATCGCTCATTGCCTCCATGTGACTCGGGACTGTACCCAAAAACCACCATTTTGCACGCCCTCTTGGACGTGGTAAGATGGAAATCAAAGCACAGTGGGAACCACACAAGACTCTATGACGATCTCGGGTCAACAGACTACTCTGTACCAGTGTCACCAGAGAACTGCCATCTGACGTGAGGTATAATACCATCTGGGAGTTCTCGGCGAATCCGTCCAGTGTACCCATTCTCTACTGAGCACCCGTATATCTCCTCTGATGTCAAACACCAATGGATATGGGATCATCCATCGCCCATTTGTATGGGTCGTGAAGGTACACGCTATTCTACTCTGGTATATCGATGCCCCGTCTCGATACACCCACGACTAGAGACTTTGAAGGATGTACTTATGGACTACCATGTCCCCACTAGTATGATCGGCATCATAGTCCAGGTAGTCAAGTTCACATCCTAAGGGCTTTACCAACATGTAATAGAGAGACAATCTTTGTACACGTTAAGGTAAAGAGCAACCAGATAGCATACTATCATGTCGAGCAAGAATGTTCTCCCTATATATGTCTCAGCATCCACTACAATATACATCCAATGTACAGTAATGGCCTCTAGGGCATACATATAACTAACAATCTCCCACTTGCACTAGGGCCATCTGTAGCAGTGGTTGTAGTATCTCATACTCAACCATCCCATAAAAGTCTCTCTCTGGGAACAGGCCTTCGTGAGTGGATCCGCCGTGTTGTCCTCTGAGTCTACTCTCCTAACCTCGATCACCCTGGATATCAACCAACTCCATGATCAGGTGATACTGCCTTAGATTATGTCAAGATCACTGATGGGACCAACGTTCCTTGGCATAAGCCACAACTCCATTGTCACACAATGGGAGGAACATAGTTCATCTCATGAACTAATATACACCCAAACAGCCTCTTTGGTAGCATCTTAAGTAGCGATGTATCCTGCCTTTATCGCCTAGTATGTCACGGTATCTAGCTTGGAACTCTTCCAACATACCGTCCCTTTACTAAGGGTAAAGGCAATGCCTGCGACTGACATTCAGTCGTCTTCATCACCCTGGAACACTTCCAATGATTCTCCCCAGGATCAACTGATACCATCTCACTACAACTAGTGAGAATCCTAACATCCAATTAAATCTATCCCATAGATCCAAAACTCAGGATTTAGGAGGTATCATTTTGATCCTATATGAAGAATCCTTGTGATAAGCGGAGATTGATCGAGCGTAGCATAGGAAACTCCTTCCCTATAAAGAGTATGTTATCCACGTACTCTACGAGAATCACTACCATACTCCCTACTACCTTTTTTTGTTTATACAAGGTTCATCTACCATTTTGATGATGTCAAACTCTTTGACTAACACATCAAAATAGACGTTCCAACTCCGCGATGCCTGCTTTATCAGATAAAGCATCTTGCTCACGTTTCCGCTGCTCCCACTGTCTGCGAGGCCCTCTGGCTGTGTACTTATAGACACACTCTTCTAAAACATCATTTAGAAAAGGAGTCATGGCACCCAACCGCCAGATATCGTAGTCATAGTATGTAGCCGTGGCAAATAGTATCTTGATGGACTTAAGCATAGGTACTGGAAAAGGTTTCATCATTATCCACGCCTGGTCAATGACGAAAACCTTTAACAAGTCTAGCTTTGAAAGTCTCAACTTTTCCATCTACACCAAGTTATCTTCTCAAGATATACTTGCTCCTGATGGGGATTTAACCCTTCAGATATAGCAGCCAAAGTCCATACTTTGCTGGTGTACATGGATTCAATCTCAGATTGCTAAGCATCCAGCCATTCTTACAGAGTCTTACTCCTGATGGCCAGCTCGAAATTAGTTGGGTCATCATCTCATGATGCAATCCTCGCTCCCACTGTCATAGTGAAACCGAAGTAACTCTCAGGTGGGTGAGGAACCCTACTAGATCGGCGGAGAGGCTGAGGTTCGTTGGATTCTACTGAATCCTTTGGTTCTATCAAATCATCTGCTGCAGTTTGTATAGCTGGAACATTTCCAGTTCTACATAACAGACCTTGCCTCGAGCTTGTCTGGATTTTGCTTTTAGACATAGGCCGGACAACCCCAAATCTTAACTAACTTAAGATATGGGTTCTTACCTTTCCATATCACATATGAAGTGGTAGGCAACTGATTTGATCGAAACCCTATTCAATAGGTATGCAACTTCATAAGTGCATAACTCCCAAAAGGAAATAGGTAACTCAGTAGTACTCATCATAGAGCACACCTTATCATATAGGGTGTAATTGCTCCGCCCCGATATACCATCGTGCTATGGTGTATACGGAGGAGTAATGCTGAGAGAGAATCTCATTCTCCTTTTGAATAGTCCAGGATTTCCTTGCTCAAGTATTCTCCTCCTTGATCTCATCAAAGGACGCAAAAGTTATACCCGTATTGGTTCTCTACTTCTAGCTTATATTCTGTGAATATCTCAAAAGGTTCGGACTCATGTTTCAACAGGAACATATGACTGAATCTTGAGAGATTATCAGAGAACGTAATGAAGTATAAAGAACCAGTCCTGGCATGTGTAGACAGGGGACCTACATACATCAACATGTATCATCTCAAGAGTTCACTAACTCTTTCTCTGTTTCCATTAAACGGAGCTATGGTCATCCTATCTTTGTGACATGACTGGCGAGTTCCACAAGATGTAAATTCAAACTAATTTAAATATGCATCTTTATGTAACTCTATCTAGTCGGGTCACAATGATCTGACCTAGTCTACAATACCTCAAGAAGGATTCGTTCATTTCTGAATTCTTCCTCTTGTGTGTGTTCCACATACTAAGAACTGTAGTTTGATTTAGAACATTAATGCTTTTAGATAACGTGTCTGAACCGATCAACTTTTGATATAGGAAATGTTCAAAACATTATCCATCTATACAAAATTTTATCATTTCTTTACTAATAAAGAGACTGATATGATTTTGTATATCAGGTTCGGTATCTAATAACATTCGTTCAGGATCAATGTATTACAATACAGGGTGACAGTGACCAACAGACTTGGCTGCAACACTTGCCCCGTTTTCTGCCTCATGAAACTTATCACCCGTTCTCAGTTTTTCTACCCTTTTGTAGCCCTATGTAACAGATTACATATCTGGGATCCTGATCCGGTATCATATACCAAGGATGCGGAGGATACAGAGAAACAGTTCTGTATAATGAACACACCCGAAGATGATGCATCAGCATGCACTCTCTTCGTTTGGGCGGCACGGGAATCTTGGTATTCTCCAATTTCCTGCTCTGTCTTATAACAATTATAAGTTGGAGCGGGACCAACGTTCCCCAGCTCAGTATAACAAGCGGGTTCGGTCAATTATCCGTATTATTATCTTGATTAAGGCGTGATATGGTCGCTACCAGGAGAGAGAGAGAAGAAAACACTCAGCGTGCGCTCTTGCAAGAATAGATTGGTTATTATTTTATCTAATCAGGATGGCTCCCACTGCTTTTTATCAAATCTTCCTTCAAACCCTAAAAGGAAAGACTAGCCGGGATTAATTACACACTACAAATTCGCCAATCTTTCAGCCAGGCCAGTGTCGGTACTTTGAGGGAGGTCCCCCGTGCTTTAGCACAAACCTAATTAATGTAAACCTCGTTTTTCCAGAGGCATAACCTCGTTGACACCTTTCTAGACACCTACTTGATCGGCTAATTGTAATGTGTAAAACTCTCCCAGGAGTAACAATTACTCGCAGCGGTTATCGGGATCCAACTATCTCATAGAAGGTAGGCAATCTTATTGCAAATTTCAACACTTGAAATTCCAGATAATATTTTGCCCCTAACCTCCTATTACCTTGACAAAGGCTAACAAACCATAGGATGCTAGTCAAGTTCAACCCGTCATTTCCTGATTGAATTAAACCCACCCGCACGGCCCTTGACAAAGGCCAACAAACGCAGCACGAATACTAACTACTACTTATCTGAAATGACGGAGGGCTATGACAGGTTTTTTCTGAAAACCTATTGCGTAATGAACTTGATATCGTTGTAGAATCAAATGATTTTGAAATGGAGTGTTTTTGAGGCTTTTCTAGTTTTGCTAAAGGAGTCACTCCCGGTGAAGGGATCGTCGGTCCTTTCCTCGTCGAATGAGGTGCGGGATATATCGTATATATCGCTGTGCAAAGAAAAAACACTTAAAAGCAATCAAAAGACAAACCGAGGTTGTAGCATCTGTCAGTTATTGCTAAAGGAGTCACTCCCGGTGAAGGGATCTCGGTCCTTTCCTTATCGAATAAGGTGCAGGATATATCATATATACCGCTGTGCAATGCAAGAACTGTAGCTACCTGTTTTATTTTGAAATTCGATTCTACAACATCTTTAGGTTTCTTTTAACTCATTAATCAAATTAATGAAGTCCCATCATTTAAGTACCTAAACATCACAGATAAATACGACGTACACTTATGCCATCCGCATTCGCCTCGATGTCCCCTCGTGCACCGTTAGGTTAGGTAACTAACGACAGAGCGGGGCAGGGCTAGCGCGGGTGTAAAACATAAGTAACGGCTATATAATATATCATATATACTATATACAATATCTATCACAGAACATCACATGATCACATCACAGATATCGCAGCAGAAGAATCATATGAAATATTGGATATACTAGGACGTCCGTGTTTTCAATACGAGCCAGTATAAAACACGGATTCCACAGTCGTGATGAATAGCCAAACCCACACCCCCAGACCCCTACGAGAGCGGCAAGCAACCCTACCAATTCTGGAGTTAGGAGACCCGGACTCGACTCCTCAAGTTGGTCTCCCACTGGACTCCAGAACCCGGTTACTTGTGCCCTCCTCCTTGGGTCTATCCTAGTGCGGAAAAGTAAATAATATACAAAGGGTGACAACTTCCGCAACCTGGAAGCGCCCCAATAAAAGAATATTACATACAAGTTTTTACATGAATGAAAATGAAAAACAATCATCTCACATAAATACCCCCGGCTATTCAAACACGACGATCCAATATAACATATCCAGCAACACATAACATCACATGTCATCAACGTAAGTAAATATGCGCATCCCAATTGTCGTTGACATATAGCAACGAAACCGGCGATATCACATATTACACTTACGGTCACAGAAAAGAAAGTGTAAAACTACAACAGTTGGAATCCGCAGCCTCCTCAGACATCGCATGACTGACCAAATGAATTACTTAGACATCGCATGCCTAACAATTATAAACCCCGCATTTTGGTCTCATTATTGAAAACACTTTTCAATGTCAAGTCGGGCAATTCAACAAGATTCCCGACATCCTGATCGGATACTCGTCGCAAACTTCAGTTGACGGCCGCACCCCCGACGCCGTCGACGAAGTGCACCAAGGCGGAACACCGCTGCCGCGAGCACCCGAACGGATGCTTTCGGCGACGGGGTTCTCCTACAGTCACTTGGTCGGGGCTTAGGGGGCGAGGCTGTCTATTAAGTTTATCCGGCGAGTATCCGCGTACGCTATGTGATTGCGACGGATTTTTGATCACATCAAAATTCCGTGGCAACCGATCAAGTGAGACTAAAGTGCTATGTTTATAACATTCATTCAGTTATCTCATAACTTATTGTGAATTCCAATTATTGTATCACATTCCGGATAAACAGAAAATGTTAAACTTTCCGATTGAATATTCAAACACCCAAGTTTTCCCGAAACAGGTCAACACATGAAATAAGTCTAACAACATTCAGTTCGTGCCTCAGTACCAACGGTCCAGCCGTAGAAGGGTCAAGCCAACGCCTAACATGTGGCACGCCGTACTGCCCCAAACCCGAAGGTTCAAAGGGCAGTTCAAGACGGTCACATAATCGAGTTAAGGTTTGTTGTCTTGTAGAAGGTCCATCGAGTTACTTGCACTACTTAGAACGTCGTTAAACTACGGAAAAATCCAACAATTGGAAATTTCCCGGCAGGGGAAAAAGTGGGTATTTATATCCGGTCGAACTTTTTAACATATTCTAAAAATACCCGGAAAAGCACACAGACAAAATTTGATAATCCGATCGAACATTTGAATCCCCAAAACAACTCTGAAAATTAAAACTCTGGAAAAAATATTAAAAATACCCAGGAAAACCAGCACTGTTAAATAGGAGTTACTGTGCAAACTTCAACTCATAACACGACAAACAGGCCGCGGTTCCGCCGCACGAGCCATGCTTGTGCCGCGGAAGCGCGGCGCTTTAATGGAATTAGGGTATCGAAATTTACAGTAACTCTTCGATATTCCTGCTGATATTTCTACATATTTTTAATACTGGAAAATCCCTATTTTTAGAAAAAGTCCAGAGAGCCATTTTGGGTTTAGGTTTTCGGTTCGTCCGGCTTTCAAACTCCGTCTAAACTTCGCCTAAGGCTCTAGCTTGGCTTTGATACCACTGTAGGGTTCCTAGGCACTCTCAAGGGGTCTCACAAGGCATCGATAATGCCAATTTCAAAAATACGGTGCCGAGAAACCCTAGTGTACGGATCGTTGGCTAGAAATCTAGGCGAAACTAAAAACTAGTTAACACTTAACTACAAGAATACGGAAATACAACCTTTGTAGATCCGGTGCTCCACCTCCATAGCTCCGCAACGAAGTCCCCTCGCTGTCCTAGTTAATTCCCGGGCTCTAGCGTCGGCTTCATCGGAGAATGGACGGGCTAGGTCATCGACGACGTGCCGAAGATGATCTACGTCGAGGCATCGCAAGATCAAGCTCCCACTTCACCAAGTCATGAAACTAGTGAAGAGAACACACTCTACTACTTGGCAAGAGGTAGAGAATGAAGAAATAGGAAGTGGGTTCTCTTTAGATTTGGATTTCTCACTCATTTGCTCAATTCACCATTGATGAAGAGAAGCTTTCTTCATGAAAGAAGATGAAGAAGAAGAAGCATAATATTATGATAAGTTAATTAGAATAGAAAAGAAAAAGAATCCTTATCATAATATTAACTATAGTTAGGTGTAGAGAAAAGACTAAGGTTAAAAGAATGGTTAGGGTTAAGCTAGAAGACAAAATGGTCATTTGGTCAAAGCTTCATGAAGCTTCATCAAGCTTCATGAAAGAAAGAAAGAATGATAACCATTTTGTTTTCTTTTGTCATTTCATTTTAATCCAAATAAAAAGATAAATGAATGGACAAATAAAAAGAAACCTTAACCATTTACTTAACCTAGGTTTAATTCTTTACACTAACCAATTTTGCATGCATCATCAAACATGATACAATCAAGTGCACAAAAATATATCGCATATACAATGCGCACATCCAAGTGAGAAAATCCATTTAAAGTGAACCAATACTAGTTAATGCAAAGTAATATATCAAATAAATAATTATGCATTAAATCATTAAATCAACACTTGATTCAATGATCCGGTCATGTCGCACACAACCGACTAGTATACTGTGTATCGACTTATCGAATCAACCCTTGATTCGATAACTAGGTTATATCGCATACAACCATTCGATACATTCATCGCGAGAATGAAATACGGTATCACATACACGCATTATTCTCGGTCCCGCTGTAACACCTTAGGATAAGGGTTAGTGGATAATTATAATTAAATAATGATTTTTAATAAAAAGTTTACCAAACTGTGTTTTAAATATTTTTCCTAATTTAATAAACATTTTTCCAAAATTTTCCTAGGCTTGCACACACATGTGCATGTAAACTAGGGTTTTTAAATCAAGGAAATACAATAATTATTAACCATGGTGGGTTAATTGTAGGATTATTTCTTTTGGGGTTTAAGTAAGTCTACTTAATTAGTTAAAAAAGTTGCTTTATTTTGAATTTTAGGGTTAAGTGTTGACTTGTGAGAGAGAGAGAGAGGGCATCATGGCTCAAGCCATGCTTCCCATTAATGAGGTGAGAGAGAGTGAGGGGTGACTTTTGTGTGTGATGATTGAGGTAGCCTCTCATTTCTTTTTGGGGTTTTTCTCACACACTCTCATATACACTCACAACACACCAACACACTCACACACACACTTACCTTCAGCAACTGCAGCAGCTCCAGAACCAGCAACAACAGCAGCACACTCCACAGCAACAACAGCAGCAGTAGCAAGCACAAACAGCAGCAGCAGAGGCAGTGAGCAGCAGCAGCAGCCCCAGATCCCTGTGCAGCGACTTCCCTTCACTTCTTCTCCTTCCTGCAGCTCCCTAGGGTCGAGAGTGAGGTATAATCCCTATCTTGCTTCACTAGTTTGCCTAGTTAGTGTAGTTTTGCATCGGTTATTGGATATTGGTGCGTTTTAGTGCGATATGGGTGTTTAGTGTGAACTTTGTGCTAGTGAGGTGTAGATTAGTTCCAGTAGGATGATTGTGGTCTGTTGAGGCCATTGTAACTTAGTCGAACCCCGATTACACTAAAATACCACCAGTTTCATGTTTGATGCAAATTTCGTATTTGGGCAAAATGTGAGTTTTCTGGAACTGCTATCAACTCGATGAGTGCAGATTGATTTTGGGAAGACTGTAGTGTAGTGGAGTAGAGATGATGCACCAGGTGAAACCCGACCCCCATACAGCTACAGTAGGCCGCCAATTTCCTCATTCTGGCCGCCAATTGCGGCCAGATGGGTAGGGTTTGGGTTGGGGTTTGGTCCAGTGGGTGTCTGCTACTGTGGGTAGTGTTTTGGTATATATATATTTTTAAGATCAATTCTGTAGGAAAATCTGGGACCAAATACCTATTTTGCCGTTTTTCTAAACCTTCGCGACACGCGCGATACGTGAGTAGGTTTGGGTTCTGCGTATCGCGGCGCGTCGGGGTAGTTTTGTGGGGCGTGAGTACACGTTTTAGCGTATCGCGCACACGCGCGATTGGTTTGCGACACAGGTTTCCTTGTTGGATTATAATGTCGCGTTTTGTGACTTAAGCTTATATGTGATATGTGTATGTGATTCTAGGTTCGCAGGCCAGTGAGACGGACGCTGCGAAGAAGGGCAAGCAAGTGGTTGGATACACTTAGCACGAGACACGGTGAGTAGATTTCACATCTACGGGGATATCGCCCGCATGGCGTTATGCGTCAGGGCTGATAGGATCTTAGTATTACATATTGCATTTACCTATGGACTGTCATCTCATATTGCATTTCCCTGCTATGTGTTATTGATATATGCTAGAACTGATAGAACACCACACTATTACTAACGGTTTATGTTGCACGAGCACTATTTACATGCTACACACACACCGTTAGTAATTGCCATGCCACACTCACTGTAGAACTGCCATGATTATACTGTTGTATTATTGCTGTAGTTCATCTTACATGTGATTGATACGATTTTCATGTATATTGGGAGCCGCATGACATCTTTTAAAACCGGAAATGAAACTACTTTAAAAAGCGGTTTTCCCCTTATACCCATACCATGGATTGATGTATATTGTACCTCGCATTGGATTTTACTATTGGTATTGGATTTTCATGTGATTTCTGTTTTGAGGACCGTGGAATTATTTAAGGAAAAGATATGTTATTTTGAAAAACCCGGTACCTCGTGATATGATATTTTGGTGTCCACCACGCGTTTTCTCGGTGCTGAGACGTGTGCTTGAAACCCGATTCGAGGAGTGGATGTTCCGTTTGCGGGTTCGTGGTGGGCCCGGTATGGTTCCCCTCGGCGAGATGATCGATGGGATTTGCCGATTGAGCCTGGAGGCGGGCGAGTACCTACCGGTGATTGGTTGGACCTGGCAGTTGTCCGGAGGATACTGACCAGAGTCGAGTGATGGATGCGGGATGACCGTGCTGCCGGGGCCGAGGGCCGATACCGCAGACGGACCCCGTGGGGCCGGTCCGGACTGACGGCGTCCGATGTTCGAGGATTTACGTGTCGATGCTGGACACGGGTATTTTATGATGTTTTGGGTGCCGATGTTGGGCACTCGTGATTCCTCCGAGATATACAGGATTTGAGGGCCGATGGGTGTGCCGGCGCCTGAGTATATGTGGGATTTGGGTGCAGTTTGAGGCACCGATCATTGCTTTCCATGTTGACATAGTCCATGTAGATATTATTTATCCCATACTCAGTATTGATTACTATACATCTCATCCTGTGGCATTTACCTGTTAGAGTACATGCATTACTACTGTATCCACTGTTGACATGCATTGATATCATCTGCTGGCATTAGTAGAGCCACGCTATATGTGCATGCCTGCGATCACCTTTATATGTTATCTCTATTCACGAGTTGGCAACTCACCCCCGTTGTGCCACAGTGTTTGCAGGTTGCCCTTGGGAGTAGTCACGGCTGGCTGTTACCTCATCTTTTGGCACAGATACCCCTTTTGAGCAGAGATAGCCCTTTTGCTGTTAGGTGGGTTTTGTACGGTATCTGTTATCCTTCAGTTGTATATTGATGTATCTAGTACTCTCCATCTACCTTATGTATTGACTTAGAGACAGTTGTGAGGACGATATGTATGACTTTATATTCTGGTGTCGAGCTCGCATGTGAGCCGACGTTACTTTATGCAGTCTTATCTTTTATGATATTGTCCTTGTTTTACTGTGTATTCTTCGCTACGGCGTCGTATATCATATTGTGATGTTTTATTCTCGTCACTTGTTATTTCCGCCACACCTTACTTTTACCCGACTTTCGGGGCTAATGTTTTAAAGAGGAAATGTTACCAAAATTATAAAACTCATAACTTGTGAACTTAAAAAGGGATTTCTACTAAATAAATGGAAGTTTTTCAGACCTTTACTATTGCTTTTACAAAACGTTTTAAATCACTCTATTTATTGGTTTTGATTTCTGGGTTCGGCTTACTTAGCCGCGTTACGCCTGTAGACGTTGCGTGGTTAAGTGCCGGTCACGAGTCGAATTTTCGGGTCGTGACAAAGTTGGTATCAGAGCGTAGGTTTTACCTTCGGAGTGTAGGATGACCCTGGTATGATGGAGTAGGTAGCTGCAGCAGGGTAGCGTAGCGTGCGTATGTTCCGCGGCATACTCACGACACGGTACTCCGCTTACGCGACCTTAGGACTTGTTGATTTGATTCCTCCTTATATTCTCGTGATTCGATTTCCGTGTTCTTATCGAATCCAAATTTTCTTTCAGCCAATATGCCGCCTAAGACTACGAGGGCACAGAGAGCGGCCGCGAGGGCCGAGATTCGTGTTGACTCGTCTGAGACGAGGACTGATCCGGGCAGTACGCCGGTCGTACCTGAGCAGGCTGTTCCTGCCGTGACAGAGCAGATCGCATCGTTAGGGGCTGGTATGCAGGAGATGCGCCAGATGATAGGATCGTTAGTTGAGACGCTTCGAGCGCAGCGACCAGAGGTAGCTCCACCAGTTCCAGAGACCGCGATGGTGCCTACCGCACAGCCAGTTGCCCCTGCAGCCACGGAGGTGATTACAGTATCGCTATTAGAGTTCATGAGGCTGAAGCCTCCGGTTTTCACAGGCACCGATACAGCCGAGGACCCACAGTCTTTCATAGACAGGATGGCCAGGATATGTCGTTCCCTCAGATGTGCAGATGCGAGATGGGTTGAGTTCGCGAGCTTTCGCCTGGAAGGTCTTGCGCAGAAATAGTGTGATTCAGTGGAGAAGGGCAGAGCAGCAGGTCTTCCTCCTATGACCTGGACGGAGTTCGTGACTATATTTCTAGCCCGTTTCCTTCCCCGGAGTGTTAGAGATGCCCGAGCACGCAGGTTTGAGTCTTTGCGCCAGACGCCAGGGATGACAGTGGCAGAGTATGACGTACTGTTTACAGAGCTAGCAGTCTACGCCCCACATCTAGTGGCCACCGAGGAGTTGCGAGTCCGGAGATTTGTTCGAGGCTTGATTTCACCAGTGTTCCTCGCGATCAGCGCGCAGCACTACGAGACCTATGCAGCAGCTGTAGACGCAGCCCTAGTGGTCGAGGAGCACCTTGTTGAGACTTCGGTATTTCCAGAGCCGAAGAGAGTTCGTACCAGTATTTCCGCACGGAGGCAGTCATTCAGACGCCGCGACAGGTATCGTTCCGGTACGAGGGGTAGCAGAGATTCAGGACGGGGTCGGATGTTTAGTTCGTATCCCCAGGACGGTCAGCAGTCGCCGCGGGGTTGCTACAGATGTGGCAGCCTACTTCACCTCGTTCGAGATTGTCCAGAGACACACCGGAGGGAGGCGGCAGCACCGCATGTTACCTTACCCCCTTCACCACCCCAGAGGGCGTTGCCCGCTGTGCCTACCGTTGCTCCGCGCCAGACTTATGCTCAGAGAGGTCGTGGGCGTGGAGGAATTGCTCAGAGAGGACGAGATGACCGAGGCAGAGGTCAGTCAGTTACAGGTGGTGGACAGGCGAGGGTCTTTGCTTTGACACATCAGGACGCGCAGGCGTCCAATGCAGTGGTTTCAGGTATCCTTCCTGTATGTTCAGTTGATGCACATGTATTGTTCGATCCCGGATCCACACACTCGTACGTATCCACACACTTCGTGCCGAGTTTGGGTAGAGAGTCTGGCTTACTTGATCAGCCGCTTGTGGTGACTACTCCTGTGGGAGAGTCGTTTGTTGCTAGGCACGTGTTCCGATCCTGTATCGTCTGTATTGGCGAGAGAGAGTTGCCTGTCGACTTGATCCTTCTGGAGATGTTGGACTTCGACGTTCTTTTGGGCATGGATTGGTTAGCCACGTGCTATGCTTCTTTGGACTGCCGTGAGAAGACAGTTAGATTCTGTTTCCCCGGTGAGTCGGTTTTTGTTGTGTTGGGGGACCGTAGTGCCGCCCCTCACAGTGTGATTTCTTCTTTTCGCGCTGGACAGCTTTTGAGGAAGGGATGTCAGGGATTTCTCGCATATGTTCGCGATGCTCGCGCTACGGAGGTTCCATTGGATCAGGTTCCGGTTGTTAGCGAGTTTCCTGATGTGTTCCCTGACGAGCTTCCTGGGTTGCCGCCCGAGCGCGACATTTCTTTCTGTATTGATTTGGTTCCTGGTTCGGGGCCTATTTCTATACCGCCCTATCGGATGGCCCCGGCAGAACTTCGTGAGCTGAAGGGTCAGTTGCAGGATTTGCTGGACAAGGGACTTATTCGACCCAGTGTTTCTCCTTGGGGTGCTCCAGTCCTGTTCGTCAGGAAGAAGGACGGCAGCTTGCGTCCTTGTATCGACTACCGCCAACTGAACAGGGTGACAGTGCGGAACAGGTATCCTTTGCCGCGTATCGACGATTTGTTCGACCAGCTTCAGGGGGCAGGGTACTTTTCGAGGATCGATTTACGATCGGGCTATCATCAGCTGCGAGTTCGACAGGAGGACATTCCCCGGACAGCCTTCCGTACGCGCTATGGCCATTACGAGTTTTTGGTGATGTCGTTCGGACTCACCAATGCGCCAGCAGCCTTCATGGACTTGATGAACCGCATTTTCCGGCCTTATTTGGATCTGTTCATCATAGTCTTCATTGACGATATCTTGGTGTATTCCCGGAGTAGTGACGAGCACGAGCAGCACCTGCGGATTACATTGCAGACATTGAGGGAGCACCAGCTTTATGCGAAATTCTCCAAGTGTGCTTTTTGGTTAGACAGCGTGGACTTCTTGGGTCACGTGATTTCACGAGACGGTATATGTGTTGACCCGAGGAAGATCGAGGCCGTTCAGCATTGGCCCAGACCCACATCGGTGACGGAGATTCGCAGCTTTTTGGGATTGGCCGGTTACTACAGGCGTTTTGTGCAGGACTTCTCACGTATTGCTACACCGTTGACCGGGTTAACCCGGAAGGGAGTTCCTTTCGTTTGGACGGAGGAGTGCGAGCACAGCTTTCAGCAGTTACGGACTCGGCTGACGACGGCACCGGTGTTATCTTTACCTTCCGGTCCGGGTGGATTTGTGGTCTTTTGTGATGCTTCTCGAGTGGGATTGGGATGCGTTCTGATGCAGCATGATAGGGTGATCGCGTATGCCTCGCGACAATTGAAGAAGCACGAGCAGAACTACCCCACTCATGATTTGGAGATGGCAGCAGTGGTCTTCGCACTTAAGATCTGGCGACACTACCTATACGGCAAGTCGTGCCAGATATTTACGGATCACAAGAGTTTAAAATACATATTCCAGCAGCGGGACCTGAACCTTCGACAGCGTCGATGGATGGAGTTAGTGAAGGATTATGACTGCGAGATCTTATATCACCCGGGCAAGGCAAATGTGGTTGCAGATGCTTTGAGCAGGAGGCCCGGGAGTAGTTTATCTTGTTTGAGCGCTGTACAGGAGCAGTCATCGGCGGATTGGCAGATATTATGCGACAGTCGAGTACAGTTCGAGTTCACGCCGATTGGAGGACAGATAGCGCACGTCCGTGCACGCCCACAGTTGATTGATCGTATACGTGAGGCACAGCTCAGTGATGACCGATGTTCAGAGATCATGGCACAGATGGGACAGGACCGATTTTCCGAGTTCGTGATCGATGATCAGGGGATACTACGGTTTGGAGTCAGACTGTGCGTACCTGATGCTGAGGGACTGAGGCGCGAGATTCTTGAGGAGGCACATCGATCGGTGTATAGCGTACATCCCGGTTCCACCAAGATGTATCATGATATGAGAGATGTTTACTGGTGGGACGGAATGAAAAGGGACATTGCAGATTTTGTATCGAGATGCCTGACTTGTCAGCAAGTCAAGGCTGAGCACCAGAGGCCCGCGGGAGAGCTACAGCCATTGCCCATTCCGGAGTGGAAATGGGAACAGATTTCGATGGATTTCGTGGTAGGTCTACCCAGGACTAGTAGGGGGTATGACTCCATCTGGGTGATTGTGGATCGTTTGACGAAGGCGGCTCACTTCCTACCGGTGAAGACGACTTTCGGATTTACTCAGTATGCCCAGATCTATATTGACGAGATAGTGCGACTACACGGAGTCCCGACGTGCATTGTGTCCGACAGAGGCACCCAGTTTACTAGTAGACTATGGCAGAGGCTTCAGGAGGCTTTGGGCACTCGTTTGAGTTTCAGCACGGCTTTTCATCCGCAGACCGACGGACAGTCAGAGCGGACCATCCAGACTCTCGAGGACATGCTCAGAGCTTGTGTACTAGATTTCGGAGGTAGCTGGGATCATCATTTGCCCTTGGTAGAGTTTTCCTACAATAACAGCTACCAGGAGACTATTCAGATGGCACCGTTTGAGGCTCTTTACGGGAGGAGATGCAGGTCACCTACTTGTTGGACAGAGCTCAGTGAGAGCAGTATCTTAGGGCCACAGATCGTTGAGGAGACGACAGCGAAGATCCAGCTGATTCGCGATAGGATGAGAGCAGCGCAGAGTAGGCAGAGATCTTATGCGGACCGTCGACGACGCAGACTTGAGTTTTCTGTTGGTGATCATGTTTTCTTGAGGGTCTCCCCAATGAAAGGTGTGATGAGGTTTGGGAAGAAGGGGAAGCTTAGCCCCAGGTATGTGGGCCCCTTCGAAATCCTCGAGCGTGTTGGTGCAGTGGCTTACCGGTTAGCCCTTCCGCCCAGCTTTCCAGACGTGCACCCCGTATTCCATGTTTCGATGCTCCGCAGATATCTACATGATCCTTCGCATGCGATTCAGCATCCGACGATCCAGCTTGAGCGTGATCTTTCCTATGCAGAGCAGCCGGTGATGACCTTGGATCGACAAGTGAAGAAATTGAGATCGAAGGAGATTCCATCAGTTAAAGTGCTTTGGCGTGGTCAGAACCGTGAAGAGGTCACTTGGGAGACTGAAAGCGAGATGATGAAGACGTATCCCCATCTTTTTGAAGGTAACCTTAGTTAGATTTTTGAAATTCGGGGACGAATTTCTTTAAGGGGGAGAGATTGTAACACCTTAGGATAAGGGTTAGTGGATAATTATAATTAAATAATGATTTTTAATAAAAAGTTTACCAAACTGTGTTTTAAATATTTTTCCTAATTTAATAAACATTTTTCCAAAATTTTCCTAGGCTTGCACACACATGTGCATGTAAACTAGGGTTTTTAAATCAAGGAAATACAATAATTATTAACCATGGTGGGTTAATTGTAGGATTATTTCTTTTGGGGTTTAAGTAAGTCTACTTAATTAGTTAAAAAAAGTTGCTTTATTTTGAATTTTAGGGTTAAGTGTTGACTTGTGAGAGAGAGAGAGAGGGCATCATGGCTCAAGCCATGCTTGCCATTAATGAGGTGAGAGAGAGTGAGGGGTGACTTTTGTGTGTGATGATTGAGGTAGCCTCTCATTTCTTTTTGGGGTTTTTCTCACACACTCTCATATACACTCACAACACACCAACACACTCACACACACACTTACCTTCAGCAACTGCAGCAGCTCCAGAACCAGCAACAACAGCAGCACACTCCACAGCAACAACAGCAGCAGTAGCAAGCACAAACAGCAGCAGCAGAGGCAGTGAGCAGCAGCAGCAGCCCCAGATCCCTGTGCAGCGACTTCCCTTCACTTCTTCTCCTTCCTGCAGCTCCCTAGGGTCGAGAGTGAGGTATAATCCCTATCTTGCTTCACTAGTTTGCCTAGTTAGTGTAGTTTTGCATCGGTTATTGGATATTGGTGCGTTTTAGTGCGATATGGGTGTTTAGTGTGAACTTTGTGCTAGTGAGGTGTAGATTAGTTCCAGTAGGATGATTGTGGTCTGTTGAGGCCATTGTTACTTAGTCGAACCCCGATTACACTAAAATACCACCAGTTTCATGTTTGATGCAAATTTCGTATTTGGGCAAAATGTGAGTTTTCTGGAACTGCTATCAACTCGATGAGTGCAGATTGATTTTGGGAAGACTGTAGTGTAGTGGAGTAGAGATGATGCACCATGTGAAACCCGACCCCCATACAGCTACAGTAGGCCGCCAATTTCCTCATTCTGGCCGCCAATTGCGGCCAGATGGGTAGGGTTTGGGTTGGGGTTTGGTCCAGTGGGTGTCTGCTACTGTGGGTAGTGTTTTGGTATATATATATTTTTAAGATCAATTCTGTAGGAAAATCTGGGACCAAATACCTATTTTGCCGTTTTTCTAAACCTTCGCGACACGCGCGATACGTGAGTAGGTTTGGGTTCTGCGTATCGCGGCGCGTCGGGGTAGTTTTGTGGCGCGTGAGTACACGTTTTAGCGTATCGCGCACACGCACGATTGGTTTGCGACACAGGTTTCCTTGTTGGATTATAATGTCGCGTTTTGTGACTTAAGCTTATATGTGATATGTGTATGTGATTCTAGGTTCGCAGGCCAGTGAGACGGACGCTGCGAAGAAGGGCAAGCAAGTGGTTGGATACACTTAGCGCGAGACACGGTGAGTAGATTTCACATCTACGGGGATATCGCCCGCATGGCGTTATGCGTCAGGGCTGATAGGATCTTAGTATTACATATTGCATTTACCTATGGACTGTCATCTCATATTGCATTTCCCTGCTATGTGTTATTGATATATGCTAGAACTGATAGAACACCACACTATTACTAACGGTTTATGTTGCACGAGCACTATTTACATGCTACACACACACCGTTAGTAATTGCCATGCCACACTCACTGTAGAACTGCCATGATTATACTGTTGTATTATTGCTGTAGTTCATCTTACATGTGATTGATACGATTTTCATGTATATTGGGAGCCGCATGACATCTTTTAAAACCGGAAATGAAACTACTTTAAAAAGCGGTTTTCCCCTTATACCCATACCATGGATTGATGTATATTGTACCTCGCATTGGATTTTACTATTGGTATTGGATTTTCATGTGATTTCTGTTTTGAGGACCGTGGAATTATTTAAGGAAAAGATATGTTATTTTGAAAAACCCGGTACCTCGTGATATGATATTTTGGTGTCCACCACGCGTTTTCTCGGTGCTGAGACGTGTGCTTGAAACCCGATTCGAGGAGTGGATGCTCCGTTTGCGGGTTCGTGGTGGGCCCGGTATGGTTCCCCTCGGCGAGATGATCGATGGGATTTGCCGATTGAGCCTGGAGGCGGGCGAGTACCTACCGGTGATTGGTTGGACCTGGCAGTTGTCCGGAGGATACTGACCAGAGTCGAGTGATGGATGCGGGATGACCGTGCTGCCGGGGCCGAGGGCCGATACCGCAGACGGACCCCGTGGGGCCGGTCCGGACTGACGGCGCCCGATGTTCGAGGATTTACGTGTCGATGCTGGACACGGGTATTTTATGATGTTTTGGGTGCCGATGTTGGGCACTCGTGATTCCTCCGAGATATACAGGATTTGAGGGCCGATGGGTGTGCCGGCGCCTGAGTATATGTGGGATTTGGGTGCAGTTTGAGGCACCGATCATTGCTTTCCATGTTGACATAGTCCATGTAGATATTATTTATCCCATACTCAGTATTGATTACTATACATCTCATCCTGTGGCATTTACCTGTTAGAGTACATGCATTACTACTGTATCCACTGTTGACATGCATTGATATCATCTGCTGGCATTAGTAGAGCCACGCTATATGTGCATGCCTGCGATCACCTTTATATGTTATCTCTATTCACGAGTTGGCAACTCACCCCCGTTGTGCCACAGTGTTTGCAGGTTGCCCTTGGGAGTAGTCACGGCTGGCTATTACCTCATCTTTTGGCATAGATACCCCTTTTGAGCAGAGATAGCCCTTTTGCTGTTAGGTGGGTTTTGTACGGTATCTGTTATCCTTCAGTTGTATATTGATGTATCTAGTACTCTCCATCTACCTTATGTATTGACTTAGAGACAGTTGTGAGGACGATATGTATGACTTTATATTCTGGTGTCGAGCTCGCATGTGAGCCGACGTTACTTTATGCAGTCTTATCTTTTATGATATTGTCCTTGTTTTACTGTGTATTCTTCGCTACGGCGTCGTATATCATATTGTGATGTTTTATTCTCGTCACTTGTTATTTCCGCCACACCTTACTTTTACCCGACTTTCGGGGCTAATGTTTTAAAGAGGAAATGTTACCAAAATTATAAAACTCATAACTTGTGAACTTAAAAAGGGATTTCTACTAAATAAATGGAAGTTTTTCAGACCTTTACTATTGCTTTTACAAAACGTTTTAAATCACTCTATTTATTGGTTTTGATTTCTGGGTTCGGCTTACTTAGCCGCGTTACGCCTGTAGACGTTGCGTGGTTAAGTGCCGGTCACGAGTCGAATTTTCGGGTCGTGACACCCGCACATATCTCATATGCGCTCCTATTTCGTTTCGCTTGAGCCAGGAAACCTCTGTGTTGGACTCTAAAGACTCGTCAATACACCGGCAGCAGATGATGATCATATCAAACACCCACAAGCCGCAAGCGGTCTGCTAAACGTAACGGCCACCCGGGTATTGAGCGATTAGAAGATCGACGAGCAAGCCCGCTCACACTCCAGTGAATCCAACCAGTAACACTAACGTACAGTCCGGTCTGATCGTCTGATATGTCGCATATCTCGCCTAGGGGTGGTAAACGTCAGACCCCAATAGCTCGATAAGTCATGTCGATATGAGGTCTATAACAATTCGAGAAACTACTGATAACACTTACCAGTATATCTCAGCAACCCTGGCCAGGGATTTCCTGCTTTAGCCAATCGAACACAGCGCAACATCAACCCACTATACCGGGAGAGACGAATCCCCTCCTATCGCTCATTGCCTCCATGTGACTCGGGACTGTACCCAAAAACCACCGTTTTGCACGCCCTCTTGGACGTGGTAAGATGGAAATCAAAGCACAGTGGGAACCACACAAGACTCTATGACGGTCTCGGGTCAACAGACTACTCTGTACCAGTGTCACCAGAGAACTGCCATCTGACGTGAGGTATAATACCATCCGGGAGTTCTCGGCGAGTCCGTCCAGTGTACCCAGTCTCTACTGAGCACCCGTATATCTCCTCTGATATGGGATCATCCATCTTCCATCTGTATGGGTCGAGAAGGTACACGCTAGTCTACTCTGGTATATCGATGCCCCATCTCGATACACCCACGACTAGGGACTTTGAAGGATGTACTTATGGACTACCATGTCCCCACTAGTATGATCCGCATCATAGTCCAGGTAGTCAAGTACACATCCTAAGGGCTTTACCAACATGTAATAGAGAGACAATCTTTGTACACGTTAAGGTAAAGAGCAACCAGATAGCATACTATCATGTCGAGCAAGAAAGTCCTCCCTATATATGTCTCAGCATCCACTACAATATACATCCAATGTACAGTAATGGCCTCTAGGGCATACATATAACTAACATAACTTTTTGTGGAGGGGTTTTCTTGCTTTTTTTGGAATATGATGGATAAAACATCTTTGCTTTATTCTTCATAATGGCTAGCATTAATTGAGATTGGATTTGTAAAAGATTGATTAAGTGTTTGATGTGAAGCTTGCTTTTGATGTGGTCACCACCCTTGATCTCCTACACTCCCCTCCCTTTGTTTTTGATTCCCTCCTCATTCCAAATAGGGGCCGGCCACATTTGAGAATGAGGGAGAGTTTTCATTTTGAAGGGGTGGCAAAATATGTTCATCTCATTTTTCATTCTCATTTTGCTTATACAAAATCCCTAAGCTTCATTTCAAAGTTCAACATCATTCCTCCATCAAGGCAACAAAACCCCAAGAGACAAGTTCATACACTTCATCTACAGCAACCCTTGGACGCGTCGGCTTGCCAACTTCGCGCTCGAGTTGCCTCGGTCCAGAGGTGGGAGCCCGTATACAAACCCGGCTACGTGGTGCCTTTCCGACGAGGACGTGATGGACGGAGATTCCGCGGGAGATCGGAGTGGAGACGAAGACCGAAGGACACAGATCGCTTGGTATAACTTCTCTACTCTTTTCTTGTTTGCTAGTAGCTAGGTTAATGGCCCGATCCGGGTGAAAAGTGCGCGGTGGTGCCGGTTTGCTAGTTTGCAAAGTTTTTGTTTCCGCGTTTCCGGCGTCGGATCTACTGCCGAGGCGCTGCCGCGGACATACATTGGTATCAGAGCCACGCCATTAACCATGCCTAGCTTGCTCTAGTATGTTTAGAACTCGATCGAACAAAAATCCCGAAAACCCGATTTCAAGTTGCACAGTTTCTGTCGAAATTTTTTTGGAGTCTAAAAATTTTTCAGGTTGTTTCAGAATGATGTGCAGGGAATTCTAAGTATTCTGTAAAAAGTTCTTCGCCTGAACTCACTATTCCACGGCGGAACCGCGGCCAAACCCATGCTTGGGCCACGGTTCCGCCGCGCTTTTGACTGCTCGTTTGACCAAATTTTTGCAGAAAGCTCCTGAGTTCAAAATGGGGTTTTTGGAATGATCTATTTGGGCCGAGATTTTCTTTCAGTGCTACAGTAGTGTTTGGGGCCCACTTTGGTATTTTTTGATCGATCGGATATTTTAAACATATTAGTTCACAGTATTTATATTATATCTACGACCGTGAATGTCACTCGATCGGTAAATCCAGTCTATCTGCTATAGCCCTTTTAGACGGATTTGCGAACGTGACATTCACGTTGATGTTCTGTGTTTTGCTGTGATATTGCGGATTGGTCGTGGGGGATAGCCTGTATGCAATATTAGTACAGTTTTGTTTTATATGTACATTTGATATTGCGGGGCGAGCGTCCGACATGTGGACTGCCGTCACTGCCTGTTTGTATTATTCTTTTGGGGCACGACCGGGTCGAGGTCGATGTACCCGTTGTATGTATATTTTACTTTCTGTACTAGGATTACCCCAAGGAGGGGTGCACGGATAGCCGGGTTCTAGAGGGCAACGAGCCCGCATCTCATGGCGTTGAGACGGAGGGGGCTTTACTCTAGAATTGACGGGCTATTCGCCGCACTCGTAGGGGGTATAGGTTGACCCAGGAGGGGTGCCCAAGTTACCGGATTCCGTGAAGTGCTGGGTGGTCCATTCACGTTGCTGAAGGGGATACCTCGCTTCAGGTTTTGGCGGGTAACTTGCCGCGCCCGTAGGGGTCTAGGATTTCATTGCACAGGCTATCCACACGACCAGGGGAACGTCGGGTTTCAATAGCGGCTCTATGAAACCCGGGGATCCCAGATATCTGTATTGTTCTGTGATGCTGTACATTTCTGTGATGTTGCATTTTATCACGCCCTGAGCGAAATATTATATATTGATATATATACTAGTAGATGTTCTATATGTTTTGCATCCGCTCTAGTCCAGTCCCCGCTCTGTCGTTAGTTAAGTAACCTAACGGGTGATGACGGGACCCAGTGGCGAATGCGGATGGCATATACGTACATCATTATTTTCGTTCTTTTGTGGTGTGATCAATTGATGGTACTGCGTTGATTCGGATCAATGCAAGATAAACAAACCTATTCTGATGTTGTTGGAACACTTTTTCAAAAAGCTGTTATTGCAAGGACGTTCACTTTTTTTTTAGATCGTGATATTCAGTTGGAATATCCTGCTCCTCAGTCGACAAGGCAAGGGCCGAGATCCCTTCACCGGGAGTGACCCCCTGGACAGAAGTTTGCGTCAGGGCAATAACTTCACTATAGCCGATTAATTTTGCTTTGCATCGTGGTATTCAGTTGGAATATCCTGCACCGCATTCTACGTGGAAAGAGCCGAGATCCCCTCACCGGGAGTGACCTCTTTAGCAAAGGTTTTCGTAACTATATTTTTAGAAAGCTATCAGTTCTTTCAACGATATCAAGTTCATTACGTTAAAGGTTTTCGCCAAAAACCATTCGTAGCCCTCCGTCATTTCAGAACGGTAGCACTTAGTATTCATGCTATTTATGTTGGCCTTCGTCAAGGCATAGTGTATGGTAGCTATTTGTTACTTTTCTGCAGCATAGATAGATGCGTAGGTTTGGGACAGTCGTACTACTATTTTGGCCTTCATCATGGGTATGTACGGGTGGGTTCAAATTAACCTGGATAACGACAGGTAGAACTTGACATGTGACTTATGATATGTTGGCCTTCGTCAAGGTCATAAGAGCATGGGGCAAAAATCCACATCGGGAGTTTCAAAAGAACTGAAACTTGCCAGATATGCGCATACCTTCTGGAGTGTGATAACGTGAGCGGATTCCGTCACGTTATCATGCGATGATAGTTAGATCCCGATTCCCACTGATGAGTTGGTTTACTCCTTGGGTGATCCCGGCTAATTCTTCTTTCAGGTTTGGGAAGAATTTGACGTTACAATGGGAGGTTTCCATATTAGATAAAGTGATAACCATTCTGATCTAGATTAGAGTGCACGCTGAGTGTTTCTTTTCTCTCTCTCTTTGGCAGCGACCATAGACCCGACCCTAGACTATGACTCAGTGACCAAGTTGACCGAACCTTCTTAACACTGGCTTTTGGATTGTCAGAGTTGCAGACCTCATTGCCACTCCTACTTTTACCCTTTTCTCCAGGACACCCCGTATTACTACGAACGCCCACTTCCATTGGACAAAACCATCGTATGGTTATATACGAAATCGAAGGAATTCGAGGATGGTTTCTGGTCCTGGAGAAAACGAATAGGACTATTCAGTTGTCATTTCCTTTTACCTTCTCTCAGGTTGCGAGCACTCCTTGGTTTAGGAGATAGTACACCTATTACTTAAATTGGATAGTCTTCTTCCAAACCTTAGGCTGGTGCCGAACGGTAGGGAATGATGAAAACCAATTTGCCTAAACGGTGTACAGAAGGTATTAAGTTAAGACAAAGAAAGGGATTAGTAAGAGGGCAAAGCAAATTGCGACTGCCATTCACGACCAAACCAAGTATTTCTTTGCCAATCCTAAATCACCTTTGTATTTCTCCAGGACACTCCGTATCACTACGAAGATCCCAAGTTTATTGGATAATCCATCGTATGGTTATATACGAACTCGAAAGAAACTTGTTCCAGTTCGGGGATGGATCCAGGTTCAGGAGAAATAGCAACAAGGTTCATTCGGTTGTCTTTTATCTTCACCTTCTCTCGCATTGCGAGTGTTCCTAGGATTAGGACAGTACACCCATTATGCTTTTTGGATAGTCTTCTTCCAAACCATAGGCTGGTGCCGAACGGTAGGGAAGGAAGAAAACCATTTGGCCTAAAGGGGTGTACAAAAGGTAATGACTAAAGACATATAAAGGGATTTGGAGAGATGGAAAAGAATTATACGGTTACAGTTGTGAATCTGGATAATGGAAGAGGCATTACTAGGAATACCAGGATACCCCATCGAAACATTTCAATGTTTCAGTTTCACCGTGTACTGTTAAAAGAAAACTGATTTCCCAATTAGACACTTGCTCCAGGGTATGTATTTACCAGGTTTGATTCTCATATCTGTATGGTTTTACAGATGATGAGTGGGAGTAAGTTATTGGGAATTAGGTGATCATCCTCATTATATCGGGATTCGTTGTAATTGGTGATATTTGAGGAAGTCACCTGGGTTGTTTGCAAGTCGGCAAATATTTGGTTTTGAATATCCGTTGTTATGCACCAATTTCAAATTGATATATCTGTACGTCTATTTTTATAGAGTGACATATACCTTTTTGAGATAATGTCTATGACATTTACCTATATCAGTGGATGGTAAGGTAAGGAGCATTGAACAGCGGTGTAATTCTTCTTAACCATAAGTACAGTTTTCAACCTACGACACACAGTGAATGAGTCACTAGACTCAAGGGACTTATACAGAGTATTGTATATTGTCCAGTATCCATCAGGACAGAGGGGTTGGTCCTCGTACTATATTCAGTTTACTTATGACTTCTCTAGTTTTAGACATGTGTTTCGTAGAAACACAGGGTCCAAGTTTTGAGAAGTTATAGGTATATGAATAAAGTAGAGAACAAGGTATTGCAAGTATCGGGATTCTTCAAGGTGATCGAAGATATAGATACTTGTATGTGGTATTCAGTTGATAGTAATGGTTAAGAGAACTAGCTTCTCTTTCAGGTTACTCATAATTGGAAGCACTCCTAAGTTGAGTAACGCTGATCGGCCTCCTTCCATTTAGTTGACAGGCACTGGTGACAGCTGCATGATTTCAATCTGGTTCAATTAAATCAGTGCCTCTGTTTCTGTATTGGATATAGAACAGTTCATATCTTGACGTTGTTAAGATACGGGGAGTTGTCCGGCTTATGCTTAAAACCAGACTCCGGATAACTCAAGGCACGTTTCTGTAATGGCTGTTTGTGGGTTGACCCGGGCTATGACGAGGGTTGATATTCTTGTTAGTGTATATGCCCTAGAGGCCATTACTGTATCATACTAGTTTGTATATTACTTAATGGAAGCTTGGGATATTCACCTTGTATAAACAATCTTGCTCAATATAGTAGTATGCTACTTGGTTTGTTTCTACTTCAATGTGTACTTGTGTTTATTTTAGTATATCACCTATACACATTAGTGGAGCCCTTAGGATCTTTTCTTGATTACCAGCGTTGTGATGGCAGTCACACTAGTGGGGGCTGGGTAATCTATAAGCACATCCTTATACAGGTCCCTAGTCGTAGGACTATCGAGACAGGGCATCGATACTCCGGAGTAGACTAGCGTATGCGCTTCTCATCCCAGTGTGGGAGATGGTCTGTCCCACAGCCATCAGTACGTCGTACTGGAGATAGTATACGGGTGCTCGTTGGGTTACGAGTACACTGGACAGGACTCGTCTGGAACTGACAGGTTGGTATTATAACTATCGTCAGTTATCAGTTCCCAGGTGACATGAGTACAGCTTAGTCCGCTGACTTAACACTGTCACTTCGTCTCGAGTGTGTTCCCACTGTACTTTGACTACTACCCTACCACGGCTCAAAGGAGTCGTGCCAACAGGTAGTGGTTGGGTGCAGTCCCGAAGCACTTGGAGGCAGTGACGGTTAGACAGGATTCGTCTCTCCCGGTATTGGGGGTTGACATCGCGCTGTGTCTAGGAGAGCCATTAAACGAGTAGTCTATGGCCAGGGAAATCGAGATATACTGGTAGGTTTCCAGTGTTATCTCAGGGTGTTTTGGGCTTCACTCCGACACGACTTGTACCGCTATTAGGGGACTGACGTTTACCGCCCCCTAGGCCCGCCATGCGATGTATCAGACGAACAGACCGGACTGTACGGAGATTGTCACATTCAGACTCAGTAGGAGTTCAGATGGGGTTCACCTCGTCAGTCTTCTTGTCGGCTTCTACCTGGGGACCATTACGCACAGCTAGTGCCGCTTGCGGTCTGTGGTTAAACCCACTGCCAGCGTAGTGTCGAGTCTTTAGAGTCCCACACAGAAGGCTATTCGCTTTTGGGCAAAACAGAGTTGAGGTCGCATGGTTTTGCGACAGGGTTCGTTCTCATCCGTGCACTTGTGCACGTTTGGAGTCCGGACAGATATTACTAGCCGGCTCTGGTTTGAGCCAGATACTAGTATATGTTTTGGGGTTAGTTTTATCTCATTGTGTTCATGTTCCTCGGAACAAGAATGCGGGTGTGTATGCACAGTTGTTTGAGGCAGAGGAAGAGGATTTTCATTAGGGTTTCGGATCGGGTCTGTATGCACAGTTGACAGTCGTCCTTTTCCAAACCCTAATGAATTTGTGATATATCAATTAATAATTTAATTAAATGAAATTTTGTTATGGATGGGTTTGTTGACTTGTTGACCAAGGTTGACTTGTTGACCATGGTTGAAAGTTTGACCTTTATCATTACATATAAAAGATGCTCTTTGATTCTAGCAAAACCATTTAATGAATGTAATGATAATAGTCATTCCAAACCATCCATCAACTATTTAATTTTTATTATTATTGTTAATTTGATATTCTTTTCATTTTGGTTATGGTTGCAAAATGAGAAGAATAATATTCATTCTATCATAACATTTCTCTCTCCTCTCTTCTTCTTCCTCCTCCTCTAGTAAAAGGAGAATCCTTCTCATGTGTTGAGAATCCCTCTCCTTGAGATAAAAGCACCCCAAAGGCACTCTCTACTCACTCTAGGGTTAGAGGTTTAGCAAGCCGAAGATCCTAGTTCACTCAAAGTCCGAGAAAGAGCCCGAAGGTCGAACCCTCAGGTGGATCCATCTTTGACGGAAGAAGGCGACGAGGAAAGCACCATTAAACCCTACAAAGGTTTCAAGAAGAAGGAGTTCAAGTTAGGTATAACCTTTTATCCGAGTAGCTAACTCTCTTTAGCTTTCTTGCTAGTTTAGTTTAGAAAAGATCCCGACTTTGTTAGTCCATGTTGCCCCATGCGCTAAAAAATTGATTTTTATACCATTTCCGCCTCCCCGCAAGAACCGGGGGTGGCAACGCGGACTTACAATTCTACCATCTGGAAGATCAATAGTGATATTGTTTTTGACTCGCCACATTTTAAATAAATTTTTTTTCCAGAAAACAATAGTGGGAGTATGGTAGAACTGGAAGTGATTCCAGAACCGCAAACGATTACTGAAGATTTGATAAGAACCTAAAGATTCAATCTGGTTTGACATTCCATTGGCCACTCCACAGATATGGTGGGTAACCTCAGGCACTCGAGAGGTACTTCGGTATGCTCATGGACGGTGGCAGGGAGGTTCTTGTTTACCCAAACTTGCCATTGCTGTTGTTCCAGACTGTGAGATCCGGCAGGAGGATGAGTATGGCGTCGTTCTAAACTAGCTTCAGAAGTGCACGTCTATATGACTCTGCCAGAGGGATGTCGTGGTCAGTGGGAGCAGCGAAAGCATAGTGGACAAGTGGCTTATGTCTATTTATAGACTAAAGCAGATATAGCGGAGATAGATCATTTATTTCTGATGTGACAATCATAGGATTGACTTCATCAGAATATGGGATGGATCTGTTAAGAAGGTAGTAGGGTGTGATGTCCTGGTATTTGATGACATACACAGAGTAGGAAGTGATATTCATATACTACGATCGGTTATACTTTGGTCGTCACACAGTGGTTTCTCCACATAGGACTTGGATATTATATCATACATTCTGGTCACTATATCTATGGTTTTAGATCTAGATTTGGGTGGCTTCCCAATCTGGGTACTTTGACCGCATTCTAAGAGTATTTAGAATGGACGACTCCTGGCATGGTGGTGTACCTGCAGGTAATGGAGTCACCCTCTCTAAAGGTGTCTTACAGACTAAAGGGGAGAGGGATGAGCATGATTGGCAGATCACTTGCTTAGGCAATTGAGTCAATCATGAGATGTCAAGTACCACACCAGATGTTGTTCTTGCAGTAGGTGCAATAAGTTGATATTGATCCAATCCTGGGGAAACATTAGGAAGCAGTTTTAGAACATAAGTAGATGTTCTAGGGATATGATAACAGCATTCTCCTTCGGGAGACAGTTATCATTTCAGGCTTCCAAGGTGACCTGGATGGCAGAGTGGCTGTCAGAGTTATAGTTTTCCCTCTGACGAGGGGCAGTATTTTGGACAGGTGGTCCAGGTGGATACTGAGGGAAGGCATGGCGTAGGATACTGATTAAGTTCAGTTGACGATACAGTCTAAGAAGTTTGGATTTGGAGTTCACTTATGAGCTAGGTCCCATCAGATATCCAGACACATTCTAAGACAGGTATTGCTCATTTCGGGAGATGTTTTTCTCCGCGAACTTGAGATAGAGAGAGACATAGAAAGAAACACCAGAGCGGATCCACTCACTGAGGCTACTCCTCGAACGCAATAGTTTCGCAAACAGGCTTTGTGAGACTGATTAGTAGAGGAGTTGGGTGTCCGGTATCACACGGGCTGTGAGTATGCGACATCGCAATAATTAGCCTTGAGTGCAAGTGGGAGATTGTTGGATATAGTACCCTCAGAGTCAATTATTGGATCACAGGCACATGATTGCAACGATTGAGGGAGGACCTATGCCAGCAGGACAGTCTTACTCAAGATGATAGTATGCTATCTGGTTTATCTTTATCATCGTGTACTGCTTTAGGTGACCTTACGAGTCGCTATTACACTTTGATAGAGCCCCTAGGATTCTTGCTTGTCTACCAGCAGTATGAGGGCGATCATATACGTGAGAGCTAGAGTCTATAAGCACATCCTTAAAAGGTCCCTAGTCATGGGAGTTTCGAGACAGGGCATCGATTCTCCAGAGTAGACTAGTGTATACAGTCGAGACCCCGACGAGGGGCGGTGGCCGGTCTCACAAGCCACTGCTGTCAGTTGGTTCACCTAAGATGTATACAGGTGCTCATTGGGTTATGAGTACACCGGACAGGACTCGCCGGGAACCTGCTAGTTGGTATTATACCTGACGTCAGATAGCAGTTCCCTGGTGACATGTGTACAGGTTAGTTCATCGACCTGAGATCGTCATTTGTCTCGTGTGAGTTCCCACTGTGCTTTGATTACTACCCAACCACGCTCAAAGGAGACGTGCAAACAGGTTTAGCTAGGTACAGTCCCGAGCCACATGGAGGTAGTGAACGGATCTGCAGGGGTTCGTCTCTCCCGGTATTGGGGGTGAGGTCACGCTGTGTCTAGGAGAGCCAGAACTTGAAAAGTCCATGGCCAAGGCAGGAGATTTGCTTGTAGGTATTCCAGTAGTATCTCATGGTGTTTTGGGCTACACTCCGACACCACTTGAACCGCTTTTGGGGGTCTGACTTTTACCAACCCCCTAGGCCCGCCATGCGATGCTCATAGACGAACGGACCGGACTGTACGGATATTGTCACTGACAGGCTCAGTAGGGTGTCAGGATGAGTTCGCTCATCGACGTCCCTTTTGGTCAATAGCTGGTGGCCCGTCACGTATGGCTAATACCTCTGACGTGCTAGTGGTTAAATCCACAGCCATACTATTGACGAGTCTTTAGAGTCCACTACACACAGTTACTCAGGTTTCGGGCGAAACGATGTAGAGGCCGTATGGAGATATGGCAGGGTTCGATCAGATACGTGCGGTACTGCACGGAGCGTGATCGGACGGTTTTTACTAACCGGCTTTGGCTTAAGTCGTATCCAAGTATTAGATAGTGTAGTTTTGTCTCTTTGCATTTGTGTTCAGTTGGAATACAAATGCGGGCATGTATATGCAATCGCGGGGTTTTCCTGTAATTTATTACGGGATCGGTTTTCTGAAGTTGCCCGTTTGCATTCCGTTTCGGCCGGTTTTCCTTTGTTCTTTCCCGGACGGACTTTTCCGATGGAGGGGGTTATTTGCAAGTTTGCAAATAACTTTTTGTGGAGGGGTTTTCTTGCTTTTGTTGGATTATGTTGAATAAAGCATCTTTGCTTTATTCTTCATAATGGCTAGCATTAATTGAGATTGGATTTGTAAAAGATTGATTAAGTGCTTGATGTGAAGCTTGCTTTTGATGTAGTCACCACACTTGATCTCCTACACTCCCCTCTCTTTGTTTTTGATTCCCTCCTCATTCCAAATAGGGGCCGGCCACACTTGAGAGTGAAGGAGAGTTTTCATTTTGAAGGGGTGGCAAAATATGTTCATCTCATTTTTCATTCTCATTTTGCTTATACAAAATCCCTAAGCTTCATTTCTAAGTTCAACCTCATTCCTCCATTAAGGCAACAAAACCCCAAGAGACAAGTTCATACACTTCATCTACAGCAACCCTTGGACGCGTCGGCTTGCCAACCTCACGCCCGAGTTGCCTCGGTCCAGAGGTGGGAGCCCGTATACGAACCCGGCTACGTGGTGCCTTTCCGACGAGGACGTGATGGACGGAGATTCCGCGAGAGATCGGAGTGGAGACGAAGACCGAAGGACACGGATCGCTTGGTATAACTTCTCTACTCTTTTCTTGTTTGCTAGTAGCTAGGTTAATGGCCAGATCCGGGTGAAAAGTGCGCAGTGGTGCCGGTTTGCAAAGTTTTTGTTTCCGCGTTTCCGGCGTCGGATCGACGGCCGGGGCGCCACCGCGGACTTACATTTACTACTAAGTGTGAGGGATTACAACCTTTGTAGTCCGCTCGTTCGCTTCATAAGCTCCGAGTAGAAGTCCCTTCGCCGCGATCCACGATCTCCGGACTAAAGAGAGGCTCCACGACTCGAACGATCCATGCTAGCTTGTAGTATTCCTTTTCTCCGATGATCTACGTCGAAGTTGCAATAACTTAGGCTCTCTCACTCTAATGAGGTGAACATCCTAATCTAATGGGCTAGATTAGATGAGGATGATGGAGTAGTATTTATGCTTTCCTTTTATGTCATAATCTCACATGAAATCTTCACAAAAGAAATAACTAGTAAGCTTTCTCAAAGCTAAGAGAGTAGAAGATGATGAATGAAAAAGATAATCCTTTTGTGATGAATAGTAGAAGTGAATATATGATTGATTATGGAACCATGGTCAAGGATGAGAAGCTTAACCTTTGTAGAGAATAAACTAGGGCTAAGGTTTGGTTGGGTTAAAACAATGAGTCATGAGAAAATATCTATCGTAATATCTTCTTTAAGACAAAAGGAAAAGTTCTAGAAGGTTCAAGAAAGAACTAACCCTAATCAAACCCTAACCTTGCTTTATCTCCACAAAACATGTTCCATATTTAATCATAACTTATTACTATAATATATATCACATATATATTATATATTTGTAACAAAAGAAAAATAATACAATTAACATATATATTATATATCAACGTATTATCCGGTGAGAAAATGAAATAATAAAGCGAGCCAATATTAGATAATGTAATACAATATATCATATATATTATTATACATTAAATCATCGAATCAACACTTGATTTGACAATCCGGCTATATCGAATATAACCGACTAATATATCATGTACCGATTCATCGAATCAACACTTGATCCGATGATCCGGTTCATATCTAAATATCGCGAGAATATAATACGGTATCTCATATCGCATTATCCTCGGTCCTGCACATATCACATATGTGCCTCTACTCCATTTTTCCTGAGCCAAGAAACCTCTGTGTAGGACTCTAACGAATCGTCAATACGCCGGTAGTAGGTGATGATCATATCAAACACCCACAAGCTGCCAGCGGTCAGCTAAACGTAACAGCCACCCAGGTATTGAGCGATCAGAAGATCAACAAGCTAGCCTGTACGTTCTCCTGTAAATCCAATCAGTAACACTCCCGTACAGTCCGGTCTCTTCGTCTGATATGTCGCATATCAAGTCTAGGGGTGGTATACGTCAGAACCCAGTAACCGATAAGTCGTGTCGATGTAAGGCTCATAACGGGTCGAGAAACTACTGGTAACGCTTACCAGTAAATCTCTATATCAGCCCTGGCCAGGGACTTCCATTTATAGCCAATCGAACACAACACAACATCAACTCCCTATAACGGGAGAGACGAATCGCCTCCTATCGCTTATTGCCTCCATGTTATTCGGGACTGCACCCAAAAGCCACCGTTTTGCATGCCCTCTTGGACGTGGTAAGGTGGAAATCAAAGCACAGTAGGAATCACACAAGGCTTTATGACGATCTCGGGTCTACAGACTGCCCTGTACCTATGTCACCGGAGAACTGCCATCTGACGTGTGGTATATCACCATCTGGGAGTTCTCGGCGAGTCCGTCCAGTGTACCCAGTCTCCACTGATCACCCGTACACCATCTCTGATGTCAAACACCGATGGATATAGGATCATCCATCGCCCATCATATGGGTCAAGATGCGTATACGCTAGTCTACTCTGGTGTATCTATGCCCTATCTCGATATACCCTCGACTAGGAACAGTTATAGGATGTACTCATCGACTACCATGGCCCCACTAGTATGATCTCATCATAGTCCCAGTAGTCGAGTACAGATCCTAAGGGATTTATCAACATGTGAGAGAAAAACAGTAAACCAATACAAGTCAACATGTTAAGATAAAGTGAAACCAAATAGCATACTATCGTGACGAGCAAGAAAGTCCTCTATATATATATCCAAGCATCCATTATAATATACATCATATGTACAACAATGGCCTCTAGGGCATATACATAACTAACACAAAGTTCATGTTTTCATTCCTCCATCAAAGGCAACTTCACCCCATTGAGACAAAGTGATTATACACTAGCCTACAACATTTCATGGGCACGTCGGCTTGCCAACTTCGTGCGCGAGTTGCCTCGGTCCAGAGGTGGGAGGCCGTAAAAGAACCCGGCGATGTGGTGCCCGTTCCGACGAGGATATGAAGACCGGAGATTCCGCGAGGAGATCGGAGTGGTGGCTGAAGACCGAAGGATACGGATCGCTCGGTATAGCTTTCTACCCATTCTCTTGTTTGCTAGTAGTAGGTTAATGGTTACGATCCAGGTTTTTAGGATGCGGTAGTGCCGGTTTTAAACTAAAGAAAAATTTTCGTTTCCGCATTTGGCCTCGGATAGACGGCCGGGGCGCTACCGTAGTCCTACATGGTATCAGAGCCACGCCATTAACCTTTACTAGCTTTCTCTAGCGTGTTTAGAACTTCGATCGAACAAAAATTCCGAAACCGCGTTTTCATTTCATCAGTTTCTGTCGAAATTTTTCTGTTGTCAAAAAATTATTGGTATACTGCAGAAAATCAGGCAGGGTTTTTGGAGACCACTGAAGAAAAATGGTTGCATGATGTCACTATAGCGCCGTGGAACCGCGGCCGTAACCCCCTTTGGGCCGCTGTTCCGCCGCCGAATAGTGACATCACTGGACCATTTTTCCTACAGTGATTCCTGACTTGAAAAAGTTGTTTCTGATTATTTTATTTTGGGCCCAGATTTATTTGAGTACTGGGTATTGTGCTTGGGGCCCACTTTGGGAATTTTAGTCGATCGAAAATTTTAACATGTTAGTTCACAGTATTTACATTATATCTGCGACCGTGAATGTCACTTGATCGGTAAATCCAGTCAATCTGCTATAGCCCTTTTAGACGGATTTGTGAACGTGACATTCACGTTGATGTTCTGTGTTGTGCTGTGTTATTATGGATTTGTTGTGATGGATAGCCTGGATGCAATGATAGTACAGTTTGGTTGTTTATGTACATTTGATATTGCGGGGCGAGCGTCCGACATGTGGACTGCCGTCACTGCCTGTTTGTATATTATTCTTTTGGGGCACGACCTGCTGAGGTCGATGTACCTATTGTATATTTTACTTTCTGTACTAGGATTGCCCTGCGGAGGGGTGCACGGATAGCCGGGTTCTAGAGGGCAACGGGCCCGCATCTCATGGCTTTGAGGCGGAAGGGGCTTCACTCTAGAATTGGCGGGCTATTCGCCGCACTCATAGGGCATACAGGTTGACCCAGGAGGGGTGCCCAAATTACCGGATTCCGTGAAGTGCTGGGTGGTCCATTCACGTTGCTGAAGGGGGCTGCCTCGCTTCATGTTTTGGCGGGTAACTTGCCGTGCCCGTAGGGGTCTCGGATTTCATTGCACAGGCTATCCACACGACCAGGGGAACGTCGGGTTTCAGCAGCGGCTCTGTGAAACCCGGGGCTTCCAGATTATCTGTATTGTTCTGTAATGCTTTTCACATTTCTGTGATGTTGCATTTTATCACGCCTTGAGCGAATATTATATATTGATATATACACTAGTAGATGTTGTATATGTTTTGCATCCGCGCTAGTCCAGTCCCCGCTCTGTCGTTAGTTAAGTAACCTAACGGGTGATGACGGAACCTAGTGGCGAATGCGGATGGCATATACGTACATCATTATTTTCGTTCTTTATTGGTGTGATCAATTGATGGGACCGCGCTGATTCGGATAAATGCAAGCTAAACAAACATATTCTGATGTTGTTGGAACATTTTTCAAAAAAAGCTGTTATTGCAAGGACATTCTCTTTTGTTTTGCACAGTGGTATTCGGTTATGAATATCCAACACCTCAGTCGACGAGGCAAGGGCCGAGATCCCGTCACCGGGAGTGACCCCTTGGACAGAAGTTTGCGTCAGGGCAATAACTTCACTATAGTCGTTTACTTTTGCTTTGCATCGTGGTATTCAGTTGGAATATCCTGCACCTCATTCTACGGGGAAAGAGCCGAGATCCCTTCACCGGGAGTGACCTCTTTAGCAAAGGTTTTCGTCACTATATTTTTATAAAAAGCTATGCAGTTCCTTCGACGATATCAAGTTCATTACGTAAAAGGTTTTTCGCCAAAAACCAGCCGTAGCCCCTCCGTCATTTCCTACAGGTATTATTTAGTATTCGTGCTGCGTTTGTTGACCTAGTCAAGACGTAGTGTTCGGTAGCTAAATGGTACTTGTTTGTTGCATAAGTGGGATTGGTTAGGACAGTCGTGCGGCCTTGTTAACCTAGTCAAGGGCAGGTACGGGTGGGTTTAATGCAATCTAGAATAATGACTGGTTAAACTTGACTAGCGGTTTATGGTTTGTTGACCTAGTCATGGTCATTAATTCACTTGGGGTAAAATTCACATCAGGAGTTTCTAAAGAAACTGAAACTTGCCAGGCATGCGCATACCTTCTGGAGTGTGGTAACGTGAGTGGATTCCGTCACATTATCATACGATGATAGTTGGATCCCGATTCCCACTGATCAGTAGGTTTACTCGTCGGGTGATCCCAACTAATTCTTCTTTAATGTTTGGAGGAGAATTTGACGTTACAGTGGGAGGTTTCTTTATTAGATAAATTGGTAACCTTTCTGATCTAGGTTAGAGTGCACGCTGAGTGTTTCTTTTCTCTCTCTCTTTAGCAGTGACCATAACCCGACCCTTGACTATGACTAAGTGACCAAGTTGACCGAACCTTCTTAAAACACTGGCTTTTGGATTGTCAGAGTTGCAAACCTCATTGCCACTCCTACTTTTACCCTTTTCTCCAAGACACCCCGTATTATTACGAACGTCCACTTCCATTGGACAAAACCATCGTATGGTTATATACGAACTCGAAGGAATTTATTCGAGGATAGTTTCTGGTTCTGGAGAAAACGAATAGGATTATTCAGTTGTCTTTTCATTTTACCTTCTCTCAGGTTGCGAGTGTTCCTTGGATTAGGACAGTACACCTATTACGCTAATTGGATAGTCTTCTTCTAGACCATAGGCAGGTGCCGACCGGTAGGGAATGAAGAAAACCATTTAGCCTAAAAGTTGTACAGAAGGTATTAAGTAAAGACATATCAAGGGATTAGTAAGAGGGCAAAGTAATATGCGACTGTTATTCACGACCGAACCAAGTATTTCATTACCACTCCCACTTCACGTTTGTATTTCTCCAGGACACTCCGTATCACTACGAAGATCCACAGTTTATTGGATACTCCATCGTATGGTTATATACGAACTCGAAAGGAACTTGTTCGAGTTCGGGGATGGATTCTGGTTCAGGAAAAATAGGAATAAGGTTTATTCGGTTGTCTTTTATCTTCACCTTCTCTTGCATTGCGAGTGCTCCTAGGATTAGGACAGTACACCCATTGTGCTTGTTGGATAGTCTTCTTCCAAACCATAGGCTGGTGCCGAACGGTAGGGAAGGAAGAAAACCATTTAGCCTAAGAGGGTGTACAGAAGGTAATGACTAAAGACATATAAAGGGATTTGGAGAGATGGCAAAGAATTATACGGTTACAGTTGTGAATCTGGATAATGGAAGAGGAATTACTAGGAATACCAGGATACACCATCGAAACATTTCATTGTTTCAGTATTCACTGTATACTGTTAAAAGAAAATTGATTTCCCAATTAGACACTTTCTCCAGCGTATGTATTTACCAGGTTTGATTCTCACATCTGTATGGTTTTACAGATGATGAGTGGGAGTAAGTTATTGGGAATTAGGTGATCATCCTCATTATATCGGGATTCGTTGTAATTAGTGATATTTGAGGAAGTCACCTGGGTTGTTTGCCGGACGACAAATAGTTGGTTTTGAATATCCGTTGTTTTGCACCAATTTCAAATTGATATATCTGTACGTCTATTTTTATAGAGTGAGATATACCTTTTTGAAATTATGTCTATGACATTTACCTATATCAGTGGATGGTTAGGTAAGGAGCATTGAACAGCGGTGTAATTCTTCTTAACCATAAGTACAGTTTTCAACCTACGACACACAGTGAATGAGTCACTAGACTCATGGGACTTATACAAAGTATTGTATATTGTCTAGTGTCCATTAGGACAGAGGGGTTGGTCCTCGTACTATATTCGGTTTACTTATGACTTCTCTAGTTTTTAGACAAGTGTTTCGTTGAAACACATGGTCCAAGTTTTGAGAAGTTATAGGTATAAGAGTAAAGTAGAGAACCAAGTATTGCAAGTATCGGGATTCTTTAAGGTGATCGAAGATGTAGATACTTGTGTATGGTATTCAGTTAATAGTAATGATTAAGAGAAGTTGCTTCTATTTCAGGTTACTCATAAGTGGAAGCACTCCTAAGTTGAGTAATGTTGATCGGCCTCTCCATTTTGTGGACATGCACTGGAGACAGCTGCATGATTTGAATCTGGTTCCAATTAAATCTGTGCCTCTGGTTCTATATTGGATATAGAACAGTTCATATCTTAACGATGTTAAGGTATGGGAAGTTGACCGGCTTATGCTTAAAACCAGACTCTGGATAACTCAAGGCACGTTTCTGTAATGGTTGTTTGTGGGTTGACCCAGGCTATGACGAGGGTTGACTTTCTACCATCTGGAAGATCAATAATGATATTGCTCTTGACTCGCCACAGTTTTAATAAAAATGAATTTTTCAGAAAACAGTAGTGGGAGTATGGTAGAACTGGAAGTGATTCCAGAACCGCAAACGATTACTGAAAATTTGATAACAACCTAAAGATTCAATCTGATTTGACATTCCATTGGCCACTCCGCAGATATGGTGGGTATCTCAGGCACCCGAGAGGTACTACAGTAGCCTCAAGGACGGTGGCAGGGAGGTTCTTGTTTACCTAGACTTGCCATTGCTGCTGTTCCAGACTTTGAGACCCGGCAGGAGGATGAGTATAGCGTCGTTCTAAACTAGCTTTAGAAGTGCACATGTATATGACTCTACAAGAGGGTTGTCGTAGTTAGTGGGAGCAGCGGAAGCATAGCGGACAAGACGCTTATGTCCATTTATGGACTAAAGCAGATATAGCGGAGATAGATCATCTATTTCTGATATGACGGTCATAGGTTTGACTTCGTCAGAATAGGGGATGGATCTGTTAAGAAGGTAGTAGGGAGTAATGTCCTGGTATTTGGATGACATACACAGAGTAGGAAGTGATATTCCTATACTACGATCGGTCATACTTTGGTTGTCACACAGTGGTTTCTCCATATAGGATATGGATATTATATCAGATATTCTGGTTACTAGATCTATGGTTTTAGATCTAGATTTAGGTAGTTTCCCAATCTGGGTACTTAGACAACATTCTGAAAGTGTTTTAGAATTGACGACTCTTGGCACGGTGGTGTACCTGCGGGTAATGGAGTCACCCTCTCTAAAGGTGTCTTATAGACTAAAGGGGAGAGGGATGTGCATGATTGGCAGATCACTTGCTTAGGCAATTGAGTCAATCATGAGATGTCAAGTACTACACCAGATGTTGTTTCTGCATGAGATGCAGTAAGATGATATTGATCCAATCCTGGAGAAACAATCGGAAGCAGTTTTAGAACATAAGTGGATGTTCTAGGGAAATGATAATGACAGCCTCCTTTGGGAGACAGTTATCATTCCAGGCTTCTAAGGTGACCTGGATGGCAGAGTGACTATCAGAGTTATAGTTTTTCCTCTGATGAGGGGTAGTATCTGGACAGGTGGTCCAGGTGGATACTAAGGGAAGGCATGGCGCATGATACTGATTAAGTTCTGTTGACAATATAGTCTAAGAAGTTTGGATTTTGAGTTCACTTATGAACTAGGTCCCATCAGATATCCAAACAGATTCTAAGACAAGTATTACTCATTTCGGGATATGGGTTTCTCCACGAACTTGAGATAAAGAGAGACATAGAAAGAAACATTATAGCGGATCCACTCACTGAGGCTATTCCTCGAACGCAATAGTTTTGCAAACGAGCTTTGTGAGTCTGACTAGTAGAGGAGTTGGGTGTTCGGTATCACACGGGCTGTGAGTATGCGACATCGCAATAATTAGCCTTGAGTGCAAGTGGGAGATTGTTGGAGATAGTGCCCACAGAGTCAATTATTGGATCACAGGCATGTGATTGCAATGATTGAGGGAGGATCTATACCGGGAGGACATTCTTACTCAAGATGATAATATGCTATCTGGTTTATCTTTATCATCGTGTACTGCTTTAGGTGACTTTACGGGTCACTATTGCACGTTGATAGAGCCCCTAGGATTCTTGCTTGACTGCCAGCAGTATGAGGGCGATCATATACGTGGGAGCTAGGGTCTATAAGCACATCCTTAAAAGGTCCCTAGTCGTGGGAGTTCCGAGACAGGGCATCGACACTCCAGAGTAGACTAGTGTATACAGTCGAGACCCCGACGAGGGGCGGTGCCCGGTCTCACAAGCCACTGGTGTCAGTTAGTTCACCTAAGATGTATACGGGTACTCATTGGGTTATGAGTACACCGGACAGGACTCGCCGGGAACATGCTAGTTGGTCTTATACCTGACGTCAGATAGCAGTTCCCTGGTGACATGTGTACAGGTTTGTTCATCGACCTGAGATCGTCATTTGTCTCGTGTGAGTTCCCACTTTACTTTTATTACTACCCTACCACGGCTCAAAGGACTCGTGCAAACAGGTTTTAGTTGGGTACAGTCCCGATCCACATGGAGGCAGTGAGCGGATCTGCAGGGGTTCGTCTCTCCCGGTATTGGGGGTGAGGTCGCGCTGTGTCTAGGAGAGCCATTACACAAAGCCCTCGGCCGAGGCAGGAGATTTACTGGTAGGTATTCCAGTAGTATCTCAGGGTGTTCTGGGATACACTACGACACGACTTGTACCGCTTTTCGGGGTCTGACTTTTACCAACCCCCTAGGCCTGCCATGCGATGCTCATAGACGAACGGACCGGACTGTACGAATATTGTCACTGACAGGCTCAGTAGGGTGTCAGGATGAGTTCGCTCATCGACGTCCCTTTTGGTCAATACCTGGTAGCCCGTCACGTATGGCTAATAACTCTGACGTGCTAGTGGTTAAATCCGCAGCCAAAGTATTGACGAGTCTTTAGCGTCCCCCAAAGACCAGTTTCTCAAGTTTCGGGCGAAACACTGTAGAGGCCGTATGGAGATATGGCAGGGTTCGATCAGATACGTGCGGTATTGCACGGATCATGATCGAACGGATAATACTAGCGGGCTTTGGTTTAAGCCGGATCCTAGTTTAGTACAGTGTAGATTTTGTCTCTTTGCATTTATATTCAATGGGAGTACAAATGCGGGCATGTATATGTAGTCACGGGGTTTTCCTGTAATTTATTACGGGATCAGTTTTCTGAAGTTGCCAGTTTGCATTCCGTTCCGGCCAGTTTTTCTTTGTTCCTTCCCTGCCAGACTTTTCTGATGGAGGGTTTTTTTGGCAGTTGTGCAAATTATCTTTTGTAGAGGTGTTATTTGCATATGTGGCTTCATGATAGTTCCAAGCATCATGAGATTCTTTTTCCATCACTTGATTTGCATTAAATTAGATTAGAAAGGATTAGAAATGGATATGACCTTGTTATCATCACTTTTGGATGTGGTCACCTCTTTTGATTCCTACACTCACCTCCCTTCATGTTTTATTCTTTTTCCCTCCACCATTTTGATTATAGGGGCCATCCACATTGAGGGGAGAGGAAAGAGAGGTTTTCTTTTGGGTGAGGGAAATTGATTCATCTCATTTTTGCTTGTTTGCTAAATTCCTAACACCTCTCCAAAGTTCATGTTTTCATTCCTCCATCAAAGGCAACTTCACCCCATTGAGACAAAGTGATTCTACACTAGCCTACAACATTTCTTGGGCACGTCGGCTTGCCAACTTCGTGCGCGAGTTGCCTCGGTCCAGAGGCAGGAGCCCGTAAAAGAACCCGGCGATGTGGTGCCCGTTCCGACGAGGATATGATGACCGGAGATTCCGCGAGGAGATCGGAGTGGAGGCTGAAGACCCAAGGACACGAATCACTCGGTATAGCTTTCTACCCATTCTCTTGTTTTCTAGTAGTAGGTTAATGGTTACGATCCGGGTTTTTAGGATGCGGTAGTGTCGGTTTTAAAGTAAAGAAAAATTTCCGTTTCCGCATTTGGCCTCGGATAGACGGCCGGTGCGCTACCGTTGTCCTACAGTAAAAGGATTCGATAAGAACATGGAAATCGAATCACAAGGATATGTATCATCAAGGGTGGAATTTCAAGCTATTAGTACTTAGGTCACTTTAGGCGGAGTACTGCGTCGTGAGTATGCCGCGAACATACACACATTACGTTACTCTGCTTAAGCTACCTACTCCATCAAACCAAGGTCATCCTACACTCCTAAATGTAAAACCTAGCGCTCTGATACCAACTTTGTCATGACCTGAAAAAGGAACATGACGGCCCTTAAACTACGCAACGTCTACAGGCGTAACGCAATTTAAGTAAGTCGAAAACCCAGCAATCTAAACCATCAAAAGTAGTAAGAAATAAGAACATTGTTAAAACTTTTGAAATCTCAAACCAAATTATTTAAAGTCCAACTTTTCTTCCTTTAAAATTTTGACAGCACCTCCTTTGTCAAACAAGCCCTAAAAATGGGTACAACATAATATAAGTAAAAGCATCCCAAACGGAAGCATAATCCACGCCCAATGGCAGAAAACAACCACCATAACAAATATACGACGCCGTAGCGATGAAAGAGAAGAAATAAATAAAACTGCATAAAAGACTTCCAAGTCACAAAATTAAATACAATATCGTCCTCACACCAAGTCTCTAAGTCATACATGAAAGTGGTAGATGGAGAGTACATGATACAACGAATATACAACAAGAAACATCGGATAACCGCAAAACCTACCTAAGAAAAACTGCACACTGTCAGGCGAAGCGGTACCCGCAGCAAAAGATGATACGATGGATGAAAATAGCCTGCCTCGAATACTCTGAGGAACACCGGCAAACACTGTGGCACAACGGGAGTGAGTTGCCAACTCGTGAATAGTAAATAACATATGCAGGTAATCGCAAGTATGCACGTACAACGCGAATCTAATGCATGCAAGCTGATAGCAATAAATGGCAATATGTATGCAACGGTCATGTAAGGTACTCTATCAGGTACTACTAATACATGAACAATAAATGGCAATATATATGCAACAGTCATGTAAGGCACTCTATCAGATACTACTAATACATGAAGCAATGCATATAAAGTAAATGCGGAGTATGGGATAAAACATGTCATCCTCACGGAATCATGACCTCGTGATAGGACCAAAGTCCATCAAGTCAATATAAATCCCAACTTTCAACAAATCAGCCCCCAAATTGGCCCTCATATCCTGTAAGTCTCATATATCCTGAATGTTCAATATCAAGTAAATCCCATATAACCAGTATCCAATATCGAGTATGTCTCGTGAAACCTGAGCGTCCTACATCTATACCCGAAAACATCATGAAAACAAGTGTCTAGCATCGACACAAAATACTCAAATCTGAGGCGCCATCACCTGGGTCTGGCCCTCCTGTGTCATGTACGTACATCCTATGAACCTGGGTAAGCACCACCCGCAATCTGCAAGGCATGTGCGTACATAACCTCGATCGATATCCTCCAGATATACGTCGAGTCCAATTACTATCACCGGTAGGTATGGTTCCCCTGTCAGGCGCATCGGCATGTACCGTCGATAGTCTTGCCGCGGGGTACCTCCGGGTCCCACCATGTCCCGCACGCGGCCTTGACTCCTCCTCGCATGGGGTATATATATATCAGAACCGATAAAACTCATGGTGGATGCAGAAATATCATATCAAAAGAAACCGGGTTTTTCAAATAATGCATAATTACATGAACTCCCACGGTCCTCAAATCAAGAAAACATCATGAAAATTCCATATCTCAATGCGAAAATCCATGAATATAATACACGCAACATAAAACTGAAATGCGACCATATAAAGGAAAAGCCGCTATTTAACCGCAACAAGTTAATATAAATATCATGCGGTTCCTAATTTCTCCAAGTCTATATAACATCAAAATAATGGTAAACATGTAGCTATATCATTATGTGTGTATGTACCTATCGCTAATGGTACAATACCCTATAGGTATACAGGTAACTAGCATGTAAGCATGTCAAGGCATATGTGTAAGCATGTAGGTATACAGGTATGCTAGATGTCATATGCATAAAGGAATACAAATCAATGTCTCAATGTCCCTAACCAAATAATATCATATAAGTATGGGTGTTGTGCGTGTCATGGCAATTATTGACGGTGTGTGTGGCATACAATCAATGCTCGTGCAACATAAGCCGTCAATAATAGTGCAGTGTCTTAAGGGTACTAGTCCAAGCACAACAATAACTAAGAAATAATGTGTATGCGCAACTCTATATATGAAATAGAATATGCGACAATAACATAACATCTCTACCCCAGACACATAACGCCATGCGGGCGATTCCCCTATAGATGTTAAATCTACTCACCAACGCTCCTGGCTAAGTAAAGCCTACCACTCGCTTTCCCCCGTTCGCATCGCCCGAAGTCCCCGCCTGCGATCCTGAAAGCATATAACAATATAACAAGTATATATTAGCAATAGACCCAAAACACGTACAAACTACGCTGACCAACGCAACAACACAAAACTTACTCTCAAGTGTTCGTATTATGGCTAACGCGCGTAGCGACACTACGAAACCAACTCAAGAGCAAAAGCTATACAACTACCAAGCCTAAACCCTGATCGTACCGATCGCGCATTCACAACACAAGAAAATAAGAGGAAGATAATAGATATTACCTCGCAACGACCAACTGAACCCACGTCGGAAAAACACCGAAACCTAGTAAGCAACTTATCGCAATATTTTGCACAAGTCAAAAACTAAAACCATTCTAGCGTTTCCAAACATCGCAAAGCGGCTCAACTATGGTATCCAAACCGCTTCCATAATTTTAAACCCACCCAATTAGGTTTTATTAAAACCTAGTAAGCAAAAACTTCATTAGTTAACTTAGGAATTATCAATAATCATCATTCACAAGATTAAGTTTCCAAAGTCCTCATTTTAACCATTATTCATCACAAACCCTAACTTGATTTTCTTTAAAATTATAAAGAATGAATTAAACATAAGTTTAAAGCTATAATAATCCAATTAATTAGCTATCTTAATGATTTAGCATAACAAAAGAGGATTAGGGTTCGAATTTATACCTCTTAAGAACAAATTCTAGCAACAAGATTCCATCAACTTTTGCCTCCAAAGATCAAGATTTTCATGATGAACTAAGCAAGTTTAGTTAAAGGAAATGATGGTTAAAGTTTTATTTAGGGTTTTGTGGATTTAGTTTGGAATTTTTGAGTGAAATAAAATGGAGAAATGAGCAAAGAAAAGTTTGGGGCAGAAATGGGGTAGGCTCGGCCAAGGTTGATTGGGGGGGGCGGGGGTTATTTTTGAAATTAAAATGAAGAAAGTTCTAGCTTAAAACATTAAATGCAACATTAAAAGCAAATGCCACCATTTCATTCTTTTTCTTTTCTTTTTAAATCTTAAATCCTTTTGAACAAAACAATCTATATATTTGAAGAGAAGCTTCCAAACTAATTCTAGTGATAAGATTAAAATGATTCTCATTAGAAGTAATTTAACCCAAACCAAATATGTAATTACTACTTAAAATAATATTTAATTAGGGAAAAATTCTATATGAACCAAAACTTCCCATTGACCCCCAAAGTTCGCGCACTAGCTTTATTCTAGCTAAACTAGGTGCCAGCAAGTCTATACAGAAGTTTGACCACAATCGGGTTAAAACGGAAAACACCGACTATTTTACCCTAAAACGGAAAAATTCGCAAAACGATTTCTAAAATGTTACAAATACAATTAACATATATCGCATATACATCAATGTATTATCCAGTGATAAAAAGAATCAATAAAACAAGTTTATATTAGTTAATATAACGTAATATATCACATATATAATTATACATTAAATTATCGAATCAACACTTGATCCGATAATCCGGCTATATTACATATAACCGACTAATATAACATGTACCATTTCATCGAATCAACACTTGATTTGATGACCCAGCTATATCACATATACCCGGCCGATATCACATATCGCGAGAATAGAATACGATATCTCATATCGTATTATTCTCGGTCCCGCACATATCACATATGTTCTCCTACTCCGTTTTTCCTGAGCCAGGAAACCTCTGTGTAGAACTCTAAAGAATCATCAATACGCCGGCAGTAGGTGATGATCATATCAAACACCCACAAGCTGCAAGCGGTCGCTAAACGCAACAGCCACCCGGGTATTGAGCGATCAGAAGATCAACAAGCAAGCCCGTACATTCTCCAGTGAATCCAATCAGTAACACTCCCATACAGTCCGGTCCCTTCGTCTGATATGTCGCATATCCAGTCTAGGGGTGGTAAACGTCAGACCCCAGTAACCGATAAGTCGTGTCGATGTGTGGCTCATAACGGGTCGAGAAACTACTGATAACTCTTACCAGTAAATCTCCATAACAGCCCTGGCCAGGGACTTCCAGTTATAGCCAATCAAACACAGCGCACTATCAACTCCCTATACCGGGAGAGACGAAACCCCTCCTATCGCTCATTGCCTCCATGTGATTCGGGACTGTTCCCAAAAGCCACCGTTTTGCACGTCCTCTTGGACTTGGTAAGGTGGAAATCAAAGCACAGTGGGAATCACACAAGACTCTATGACAATCTCGGGTCTACAGATTAACCTGTACTAGTGTCACCGGAGAAATGCTATCTGAAGATAGGTATAATACCATCTAGGAGTTCTCGGCGAGTCCGTTCAGTGTACCCAGTCTCCACTAAGCACCCGTACACCATCTTTGATGTCAAACACCGATGGATATGGGATCATCCATCGCCCATCATATGGGTCAAGATGCGTATATGCTAGTCTACTCTGGAGTATCGATACCCTGTCTCGATACTCCCTCGACTAGGAACAGTTATAGGATGTACTCGTTTACTATCATGGCCCCACTAGTATGATCTCATCATAGTCCTCGTAGTTAAGTACATATCCTAAGGGTTTTATCAACATGTGAGAGCAAGACAGTAAACCAATACAAGTCAACATGTTAAAAAAAAGTGAAACCAAATAGCATACTATCATGACGAGCAAGAAAGTCCTCTCTGTATATATCCAAGCATCCATCATAATATACATCATATGTACAACAATGGACTCTAGGGCATATACATAACAAACAATCTCCCACTTGCACTAAGGCCAGCAGTTGTAGTATCTCATACCCAACATCCCGAAGAGTCTCTCATATTGTATCTGGGGAATGGCTTTCGTGAGTGGATCCGCACTGTTGTCCTTCGTGTCAACTCTCCTGACCTCGATCTCACGGCGATCAACTATCTCCCGGATCAGGTGATACAGCCTCAGAATATGTCTGGACTTCTGATGGGACCTGGGTTCCTTGGCTAAAGCCACATCTCCATTGTTATCACAATACAAAGGTATTGGATGCTCAATGGACTGAACCACACTAAGTTCAGTAATGAACTTCTTCATCCAGACAACCTCTTTGGCAGCATCGTTGGCAGCGATGTATTCAGCCTCCATCGTCGAGTCTGCCACGGTTTCTTGCTTAGAACTCTTCCAACAAACCACCCCTCCATTTAGTGTAAAGACAAATCCCGAGTGCGACTTAGAGTCGTCCTTATCACTTTAGAAGCTCGAATCGGTAAAGGACTCCACTTAGAGTTCTCCGTTACCATAGACCAAGAACATCTCTTTAGACATTCTCAAGTGCTTGAGAATGTTCTTCACAGCTGTCCAGTGATTCTCTCCTGGATCTGCTTGATACCTACTCAATAAACTTAGTGAGTATGCTACATCGGGTGTGGTACATAGCATCACATACATGATAGAGCCTACTGCCGAAGCATAGGGTATCCCTTGCATGCGTGCTCTCTCCAAATCAGTCTTAAGAGACATCTCTTTGGAGAGAGTGAGTACATAGATCGTGGGTTGGTTATCACGCTTGGATTCTTCCATACTAAACCTCTTTAGTATGGTGTCAATGTACCTGATTGGGACAATCCCAGTATCCGTTTAGATCTATCTATATAGATCTTAATCCCCAAAATGCAGGAGGCATCACCTAGATCTTTCATCGAAAATCTATGTGATAAGAAAAGCTTGACCGAGTGTAGCATAGGAACATCATTTCCTATCAAGTGTATGTCATCCACGCACAATACGAGAAAGACAACCGTACTCTTTGCAACCTTCTTGTAGATACAAGGTTCATCTACATTCTTAATGAAGTCAAACTCTTTGACTACTACATCAAAACAGATGTTCTAACTCCGCGATGCCTGCTTTAACCCGTAGATGGATTTAAGCAGCTTGCATACCTTTCCGTTGCTCCCACTATCTACTAAGCCCTCTGGCTGAGTCATGTATACGCACTCCTCCAAATTACCATTTAGAATGGCGGTCTTAACATCCATTTGCCAGATTTCGTTGTTATGGTATGCAGCAATGGCAAGTAAGATCCAGATGGACTTAAGCATAGCCACTGGTGAAAAGGTTTCGTCATAATCCACACATGGTCGTTGACGAAAAAACACTTTGCAACAAGTCTAGATTTGAAAGTCTCAACTTTTCCATCTACACCAAGTTTCTTCTTAAAGATCCATTTTCTCCCAATAGGTTTTACCCCTTCAGGTGCAACTTCCAAAGTCCATACTTTGTTGGTGTACATGGATTCCATCTCAGATCGCATTGCATCTAGCCACTTCACAGAGTCACCACTCGTGATGGCCTGCTCGAAGCTAGTCGGGTCATCATCATCCATGATGCAATCTTCGCTTCCACCATCAATGAGAAAACCGTAGTATCTCTCAGGTGGATGAGGAATCCTACTAGTTCGATGGAGCGGCTGAGGTTCGTCGGGAACTACTGAATCCTCTGGTTCTACTAAATCTTCAGTTGCAGTTTGTGCTGCTGGAACTTCTTCCAGCTCTACCTCTTCGCCACTAATTTATTTTGCAAGAAATTTATTTTCCAAAAAGGTGGCATGTTGAGAAACAAACACCTTTTGCTCCTCACTGTGGTAGAAAAAATATCCATAAGAATTCTTTGGATATCCCACAAAATTGCAGAGAACTGATCGTGCAATGAGTTTGTCTGGATATTTCCTTTTGACATAAGCCGGACAACCCCATATCTTAACTCGTTTAAGATATGGTCTCTTCCCACTCCATATCTCATATGGTGTGGTAGGTACAGACTTAGACGGAACTTGATTCAATAGGTATACTGCTGTCTCATGCGCATAACCCCAAAAGGAAATAGGAAACTCAGCATTGATCATCATAGAGCGCACCATATCTAATAGGGTGCGATTCCTCCGCTCCGATACACCGTTGTGCTGTGGTGTATAAGGAGGAGTAAGCTGAGAGAGAATCCCATTCTCTTTTAGATAGTCCAGGAAATCATTGCTCAAGTATTCTCATCCTTGATCGGATCGAAGGATCTTGATACTTTTGCCCGTTTGGTTCTCCACTTCGTTCTTATATTCTCTGAATTTTTCAAAAGCTACAGACTTGTGTTTCAACAGGAACACATGTCCGTATCTTAAGAGATCGTCAGTGAATGTAATGAAGTACGAGGAACCATTCCTGGCATGGGTAGACATGGGACCACATACATCATTATGTATCAGTCCCAAGAGTTCTGTAACTCTTTCTCCATGTCAACTAAACGGAGTTTTGACCATCTTGCCTTTGAGAGATGACTAGCAAGTATCATAAGATGAAAATTCGAACGGATTTAAATATCCATCCTTATGTAACTTAGCTAGTCGTGTCGCATTGATATGACCTAGTCTATAATGCCACAAGAAGTATTCGTTCATTTCGGAACTCTTCCTCTTGTGTGTGTTTTGTACATTAAGTACTATAGTTTGATTGAGAACGTATATGCCATTAAATAACGAGCCTAATCCAATCAACTTTTGATTCAGGAAGATGTTCATAATATCATCTTGTACTCTAAGATTACATCCTTCTTTACTCAATAAAGAAACTGATATAATATTGCATATCATGCTCGGAATATAATAGCATTCATTCAGAATCAATGTATTACCATTTGGCAATACAAAGTGATATTTGCCAACAGCTTTGGCTGCAACATTTGCACCATTCCCCACTCTTACGGAATGATCACCTTCTCCCAGTTCCCTACCTTTTCGTAGCCCATGTAACATATTACATATATGGGATCCCGATCCAGTATCTAATACCCAGGACGTAGAGTGAAATGAGAAACAGTTCTCGATAACTAACACACCTGAAGAAGATGAATCAACATGCTTATTCTTCGTTTGGGTGGCGTGAGAATCTGGATATTTTCCCAATTCTTGCTCTGTCTTATAACAATTATATAAAAGAACGGTATAAACGTTCCCCTGCTCAGTATAATAAGCGGGTTCGGTCAATACATCCATATTATTATCTTGATTAAGGACTGATATGGTCGCTACCTGGAGAGAGAGAGAGAAGAAAACACTTTAGCGTATGCTCTTCCAAGGTTAGATTGTTTATTTTCATATCTAAACAGGATGGCTCCCACTGTTTTCATCAAATCATCCTTCAAACCCTAAAAGGTAAGACTAGCCGGGATTAATTACACCTTACAAGTTCGCTAATCTTTCAGCCAGGCCAGTGTTGGTACTTTGAGTGAGGTTCCCCGTGCTTTCGCATGGACCTAATTAGAATAAACCTCGTTTTCCCAGAGGCATAACCCCGCACCTTTCTAGTCACCTACTTGATCGGCTAATTGTCCTGTGTAAAACTTTCCCAGGAGTAACTGTTACTCACAGTGGGTATCGGAATCAAACTATCTCATAGGAGGTATGCAATCTCTTTGCAAATTTCAACACTTGAAATTCCCGATAATGCTTTTCCCCCTAGCGATCTATGACCTTGACAAGGTCAACAAACCATAAATCGCAAGTCAAGTTCAACCCGTCATTTCCCGATTAAATTAGACCCACCCGCACGACCCTTGACAAGGTCAACAAGGCCATACGACTACCCTAATCCAATCGCATCTCATGCTTTAGCAGATAAACACTAATTAGCTACCGTACACTACTCCTTGACAAGGTCAACAAATGCAGCACGAATACCAAGTAGGACTTATCTGAAATGACGGCTGGCTACGACAGGTTTTTCTGAAAACATATTGCGTAATGAACTTGATATCATTGTAGAAACAAGTGATTTTGAAAAAGAGTGTTTTTGAGGCTTTTCTAGTTTCGCTAAAGAGGTCACTCCCGGTGAAGGGATCTCGGCTCTTTCCTTATCGAATAAGGTGCAGGGTATATCACATATACCACTATGCAAAGCATGAACTATAGAAGCAATCAAAAACTAAACTGTGAGTTTCTAGCATCTGCCAGTTTTGCTAAAGAGGTCACTCCCGGTGAAGGGATCTCGGCTCTTTCCTCATCGAAGAAGGTGCAGGGTATATCACATATACCATTATGCAAAGCAAAAACTGTAGCTACCCTTTTTATGAATTTGATTCTACAACATCTTTTAGGTTTTTTTCTTTTATTAATCTCGTTAATAAATCCCATCATTTATGCTTCCTAAGCATCATAAAAGAAACGAAAATACAACGTACGCTTATGCCATCCGCATTCGCCACAATGTTCCGTTATGCACCGTTAGGTTACTTAACTAACAACATACCGGGAAGGGACTAGCGCGGGTGTAAAACATAAGCAACGTCTACTATATATCTTATATATAATAATAAAGCATTCGTCTCACGCATATAATATGATCACATCACAGTATATCAGCAGCAGAAGAAACATATGAAATATTTGATATACTAGGAGGTCCGTGTTTTATTGCGAGCCTGTATAAAACACGGATTCCACGATCGCGATGAATAGCCAAACCCACATCCCTAGACCCCTACGAGAGCAGCAAGTAACACTGCCAATTCTAGGGTTAGGAGACCCGGTCTCGACTCCTCGAGATGGCCTCCTTCTGGACCCTAGAACCCGGTTACTTGTGCTCCCCACCTTGGGTCTATCCGAATGCGGAAAAGTAAATAATATACAATGGTGACATCATCCTCAACCCGGAAGTGCCCCAATAAAAGAATATTACATACAATGAATTTTACATGAATGAAAATAAAAACTCTCATCTCACATAAAACCCCCGTCTATTCAGAACACGACAATCCAATATAACATATCACAGCAACACATAATATTTCATATCATCAACGTAAGCCAGTATTTGTTAGTGTATATGCCCTAGAGGCCATTACTGTATCATACTAGTTTGTATATTACTTAATGGAAGCTTGGGATATTCACCTTGTATAAACAATCTTGCTCAATATAGTAGTATGCTACTTGGTTTGTTTCTACTTCAATGTGTACATGTGTTTATTTTAGTATATCACCTATACACATTAGTGGAGCCGTTAGGATCTTTGCTTGATTACCAGCGTTGTGATGGCAGTCACACTAGTGGGGGCTGGGTAATCTATAAGCACATCCTTATGCAGGTCCCTAGTCACAGGACTATCGAGACAGGGCATCGATACTCCGGAGTAGACTGGCGTATGCGCTTCTCATCCCAGTGTGGGAGATGGTCTGTCCCACAGCCATCAGTACGTCGTACTGGAGATAGTATGCGGGTGCTCGTTGGGTTACGAGTACACTGGACAGGACTCGTCGGGAACTGTTGGTGGGTACTATACATATCGTCAGTTATCAGTTCCCAGGTGACATGAGTACAGCTTAGTCCGCTGACTTGACACTGTTATTTCGCTTCGAGTGTGTTCCCACTGTACTTAGATTACTACCCTACCACGGCTCAAAGGAGTCGTGCAAACAGGTAGTAGTTGGGTGCAGTCCCGAAGCACTTGGAGGCAGTGACGGTTAGACAGGATTCGTCTCTCCCGGTATTGGGGGTTGACATCGCGCTGTGTCTAGGAGAGCCATTACACGAGTAGTCCCTGGCCAGGGCAAGCGAGATATACTGGTAGGTTTCCAGTGTTATCTCAGGGTGTTCTGGGCTTCACTCCGACACGACTTGTACCGCTATTAGGGGACTGACGTTTACCGCCCCCTAGGCCCGCCATGTGATGTATCAGACGAACAGACCGGACTGTATGTAGACTGTCACATTCAGACTCAGTAGGAGTTCAGATGGGTTTCGCCTCGTCAGTCTTCTTGTCGGCATCTACCTGGGGGCCGTTACGCACAGCTAGTGCCGCTTGCGGTCTGTGGTTAAACCCACTGCCAGCGTAGTGTCGAGTCTTTAGAGTCCCACACAGAGAGCTATTCGCCTTTAGGCAAAAGAGTAGAGGTCGTATGGTTTTGCGACGGGTCGCATGGTTTTACGACAGGGTTCGGTCACACCCGTGCACTTGTGCACGTTTAGTGTCCGGACAGTTTACACTACCGAGCTTTGGTTTAAGCCAGATCCTAGTGTACGATTTGGGATTGGTTTTATCTCATCTGTGTAGGGTTCCTAGGCACACTAATGAGGTCTCACAAGGCATCAACCATTCCAATTTCAAATTTTACAAGTGCCGAGAAAGCCTAGACTAGATCGTTAACTAGAATTTTAGGCGATGCGATGCAAGTAAACAACTTTAACTTAAAGGAAAGAAGCTAAAACCTTTGTAGATCCGGTCCTCCACCTCCTAGGCTCCATGATGACGTCCCCTCGCTGTCCATATCGGATCCCGGACTCTAGCATCGGCTTCATCGGAGAAATGGGCAGGCTAGGTAGTCGACTTCAATGCCGAAGATGATCTACGTCGAGGCAACACAAGATCAAGCTCCCACTTCACCAAGAAAGGAAACTTGTGAAGAAAACACCCTATACTACTTGGCAAGAGGTAGAGGATGAAGAAATAGGAAGTGGGTTCACTTTAGAATTGGATTTCGCACTCATTTTCAAGAGTTGCCATTGTTGGTAGCAAGCTTCTTCATCTTTGAAGAAGAAGAAGAAGAAGAAAAAAAGAATTATGATAAGTTATTTTCCAAATGGAAAATAAATGAATAGATAACAAAATCAAAAACCCTAACCATTTAAATAACCATGGTTTAATTCTTTAGACAAACTCAAATTAGGATGTATCATCAAACATGATACAATCAAGTGCACACTAAAATATATCACATATACAATGTGCACATCAAGTGAGAAAATCCTATTAAAGTGAACCAATACTAGTTAATGCAAAGTAATATATCAAATATATAATTATACATTAAATCATTAAATCAACACTTGATTCAATGATCCGGTCATGTCGCATATAACCAACTAGTATCCAATGTATAGACTTATCGAATCAATCCTCGATTCGATAACTAGGTTATATCGCATACAACCAATCGATACATTCATCGCGAGAATAGAATACGGTATCACATACCGGCATTATTCTCGGTCCCGCACATATCTCATATGCGCTCCTATTTCGTTTCACTTGAGCCAGGAAACCTCTGTGTAGGACTCTAAAGACTCGTCAATACGCCGGCAGCAGATGATGATCATATCAAGCACCCACAAGCCGCAAGCGGTCTGCTAAACGTAACGGCCTCCCGGGTATTGAACGATCAGAAGATCGACGAGCAAGCCCGCTCACACTCCTGTGAATCCAACCAGTAACACTTACCATACAGTCCGGTCTGTTCGTCTGATATGTTGCATATCTCACCTATGGGTGGTAAACGTCAGACCCCAATAGCTCGATAAGTCATGCCGACGTAAGGTCCATAACATTCGTGAAACTACTGATAACTCTTACCAGTATATCACTGCAACCCTGGCCAGGGATTTCCTGTAATGGCCAGTCGAGCATAGCACAACATCAACCCCCAATACCGGGAGAGACGAATCCCCTCCTATCGCTCATTGCCTCCATGTGAATCGGGACTGTACCCAAAAACCACATGTTTCCACGACTCAGTAGAGCCGTGGTAGGGTGGAAATCAAAGCACAGTGGGAGACATACAAGACTCTATGACGATCTCGGGTCAACAGACTAAGTTGTACCAGTGTCACCAGAGAACTGGCATCTAACGTGAGGTATAATACCATCCGGGAGTTCTCGGCAAGTCCGTTCAGTGTACCCAGTCTCCACTGAGCACCCGCATACCATCTCTGATGTCAAACACCAATGGATATGGGATCATCCATCGGCCATCACATGGGTCGATAAGATATACGCTAGTCTACTCTGGAATATCGATGCCCCGTCTCGATATTCCCACGACTAGGAACAATGAAGGATGTACTCATTGACTACCCAGGCCCCACTAGTATGATCTTCATCACAGTCCTGGAAGTCGAGTACACATCCTAAGGGCTTTATCAACATGTAATCAGAGAGACAGAAAGTATACATGTTAAGATAAAGAGCAACAAGATAGCATAATATCATGTCGAGCAAGAAAGTCCTACCTATATATGTCCCAGCATCCACTAATATATACATCCAATGTACAGTAATGGCCTCTAGGGCATACATATAACTAACAATCTCCCACTTGCACTAGGGCCATCTGTAGCAGTGGTTGCAGTATCACATACTCAACCATCCCATAAAAGTCTCTCTTTGGGAAAAGGCCTTCGTGAGTGGATCCGCTGTGTTGTCCTCTGAGTCTACTCTCCTTACCTTGATCACCCTGGAGATCAACTATCTCCATGATCAGGTGATGCTGCCTCAGAATATGTTTGGATCACAGATGGGATAATGGTTCCTTGGCCAAAGCCACACTTCCGTTGTCTTACAATGGTAGGAACCTAGTTCATCTTATGAACCAATATACACCCAAACTTCCTTTTTGGTAGTATCTTTAATAGTGATGTTACCAGCCTTTATCGTCTAGTTTGCCACGGTATCTAGCTTGGAACTCTTCCAACATACCGTCCCTCCACTGAGGGTAAAGACAATGCCCGCGACTGACATTCAGTCATCCTTATCGCCCTGGAACCTTTCCTGTGATTCTCCCCAGGATCAACTGATATCATCTCACTACAATTAGTGAGAATCCTAACATCCATTTAGATCTATCTCATAAACCCAAATCACACGATTTAGGAGGTATCACTTTGATCCTATATGGAGAATCTATGTGATAAGAGGAGATCGACTGATCGTAGCATAGGAAACTCCTTTCCTATCAATAGTATGTCATCCACGTACTCTACGAGGATCATTACCATACTCCATACTACCCTTTTGTACATACAAGGTTCATCTACCATTTTTGATGAAGTCAAACTCTTTGACTACCACATCAAAACAGATGTTCCAACTCCGTGATGCCTGTTTTATCCTGTAAAGCAACTTGCACATGTTTCCGCTGCTCCCACTGTTTACGAAGTTCTCTGGCTGTGTTCTTATAGACGTTCTCTTCTAAATCACTATTTAGAAAAGTAGTCATGGCACCCAACCACCAGATATCGCAGTCATGGTATGTAGCAATGGTAAGTAGGATCTGGATGGACTTAAGCATAGTCCCTGGAAAAAGGTTTCAACATTATCCATGCTTGGTTGATGACGAAAACCTTTAACAAGTCCAGCTTTGAAAGTCTCAACTTTTCCATCTACACCAAGTAATCTTCTCAAGATATACTTTCTCCTGATGGGGATTTAACCTTTCAGATATAGCAGCTAAAGTCTATACTTTGCTGGTGTACATGGATTCCATCTCAGATCGCTAAGCATCCAGCCATTCTTATAGAGTCCCTACTCTTGATGACCTGCTCGAATCTAGTTGGGTCATCATCTCATGATGCATTCCTCGCTCCCACTGTCATCGAGAAACCGAAGTATCTTTCTGGCGGATGAGTAACCCTACTAGATCGGCGGAGAGGCTGAGGTTCGTCGGGAACTATTGAATACATTGGTTCTGTCAAATCATCAGCTGCAGTTTTGTATAGCTGGAACCTTTCCAGTTCTACAGAACTGACCTTGCCTCGATCTTGTCCGGATTTTGCTTTAGACATAAGCCGGACAACCCCAAATCTTAACTTACTTAAGAGATAGGCTCTTCCCATACCATATCTCATATGGAATGGTAGGCAGTGATCTGATTCGAACCTAATTCAATAGGTATGCAGCTTCTCAAGCGCATAACTCCCAAAAGGAAATAGGAAACTCAGTAGTACTCATCATAGAGCACACCATATCTAATATTGTGCGATTGCTCCACCCCGATACACCGTTGTGTTGTGGTGTATTCAGAGGAGTAACACTGAGAGAGAATCTCATTCTCCTTTAGAATAGTCCAGGAATTCTATGCACAAGTATTCTCCTCCCTGATCTCATCATAGGACATAATACTTATACCCGGTTATTGGTTCTCTACTTCTAAATTATATTCTGTGAATACCTCAAAAGCTTCGGACTTATGTTTCAACAGGAACATATGACTGAATCTTGAGAGATTATCAGAGAATATAATGAAGTATAAAGAACCAGTCCTGGCATTTGTAGACAGGAGACCTTACATACATCATCATGTGTCAGTCCCAAGAGTTCATTAACTCTTTCTCTATTTCCAATGAACAGGGCTATGGTCATCTAATCTTTGTGACATGACTGGCAAGTTTCACAAGATGTAAATTCAAACTGATTTAAATATGCATCTAAAATATAACTTCAGCCAGTCGGGTCGCATTGATGTGACCTAGTCTACAATGCCTCAAGAAGGATTCGTTCATTTCTGAACTCTTCCTCTTGTATGTGTTCTGTATACTAGGAACTGTAGTTTGATTTAGAACGTCAATGCTTTTAGATAACGTGCCTGAACCGATCAACTTTTGATATAGGAAATGTTCAAAACATTATTCATCAATACAAAATTTTATCATTTCATTACTAATAAAGAGACTGATATGATTTTGTATATCAGGTTCGGTATCTAATAGCATTTGTTCAGAATCAATGTATTGGTAATACAGGGTGACAGTGACCAACAGAATTGGCTGCAACACTTGCCCCATTTTCCGTCTCATGAAACTTATCACCCGTTCTCAGTCTTTCTACTTTTCGGTAGCCCTATGTAACAGATTACCTATCTGGGATCCTGATCCGGTATCAAATACTCAGGATGTAGAGAATACTGAGAAACAGTTCTTTATAATGAACATACCCGAAGGAGATGCATCATATGCACTTTCTTCGTTTGGGCGGCACGGGAATTCTGGTAATCCCCAATTTCCTGCTCTGTATTATAACAATTATAAGTTGGAGCGGGACCAACGTTCCCCAGCTCAGTATAACAAGCGGGTTCGGTCAATACATCCATATTATTATCTTGATTAAGGCGTGATATGGTCGCTACCTGGAGGGAGAGAGAAGAAAACACTCTGCGTGCGCTCTTGCAAGATCAGATTGGTTATTTATTTTATCTGATCAGGATGGCTCCCACTGTTTTTATCAAATCTTCCTTCAAACCCTAAAAGGAAAGACTAGCCGGGATTAATTATACTCTACAAGTTCGCCAATCTTTTATCCAGGCCAGTGTCGGTACTTTGAGGGAGGTTCCCCGTGCTTTCGCACGGTCCTAATTACTGTAAACCTCATTTTCCCGGAGGCGTAACCCCGTTGACACCTTTCTAGACACCTACTTGATTGGCTAATTGTAAAGTGCAAAACTCTCCCAGGAGTAACAATTACTCGCAGTGGGTATCGGGATCCAACTATCACATAGAAGGTATGCAATCTCATTGCAAATTTCAACGCTTGAAACTCCCGATAAAGGTTTCCACCCCTAGCACCTATGACTTTAACTATGGTCAACAAATCATAAGCACTAGTCAAGTTCTACCTGTCATTTCGTGATTAATTAGACCCACCCACATGACCCTTAACTAAGGTCAACAAAGTCACGCGACTGTCCTAACTAATCGCATCATATACAGTGTAGGAAGACATCACTTAGCTACAGTACACTGTGCCCTGACTATGGTCAACAAACACAGCACGAATACTAAGTACTCTACTTCCTAAAATGACGGAGGGTTGCGGCTGGTTTTTATGAAAACCTTTAACGCTTTGAACTTGATCTCGTTGCGGAATCAAATGGTTTTTAAATGGAATTTTTTTGAGGCTTTTCTAGTTTTGCTAAAGGGGTCACTCCCGGTGAAGGGATCGTCGGCCCTTTCCTCATCGAATGAGGTGCGGGATATATCATATATATCACTGTGCAAAGCAGAAACTATAGAAGCAATCAAAAGACAAACCGAGAGTTGTAGCATCTGCCAGTTATTGCTAAAGGAGTCACTCCCGGTGAAGGGATCTCGGTCCTTTCCTTATCGAATAAGGTGCAGGATGTTCTACAAGGAACACCGAGATGCAAAGCGAAACTGTAGCTACCTGTTTTAATTTGAAATTCGATTCCACAACATCTTTAGGTTTCTTTTCTTTCATTAATCACATTAATGAAGTCCCATCATTTAAGCTACCTAAACATCACAGATAAATACGACGTACACTTATGCCATCCGCATTCGCCTCGATGTCCCCTCGTGCACCGTTAGGTTAGGTAACTAACGGCAGAGCAGGGCAGGGCTAGCGCGGGTGTAAAACATAAGTAACGTCTACATAATATATCATATATACTATATACTGTATCTATCACAGAACATCACATGATCACATCACAGATATCGCAGCAGAAGAAACATATGAAACATTGGATATACTAGGACGTCCGTGTTTTTAATACGAGCCTGTCACGGCCCGAGAGTTTCGACTCGTGACCGGCACTTAACCACGCAACGTCTACAGGTGTAACGCGGCTAAGTAAGCCGAACCCAGAAATCAAAACCAATAAATATAGAGTGATTTAAAACATTTTCGTAAAAACAGTCATGCATGTCCGAAAAACATTTTTATTAATTTAGTAGAAATCCTTTTAAGTTCAAGAGTTATAACTTTTATAATTTTGGCAACATTTCCCTTTTTAAACATTTGCCCCGCAAGTCGGGTAAAAGCAAGGTGTAGCAGAAATGACAAGTAAAATGAATGAAGCATCACAATATGATATACGACGCCGTAGCGAAGAATACACTGGAAAGCAAGGACAAAATCACAAAAGGTAAGACTGCATAAAATAAAGTCGGCTCACATGCGAGCTCGACACCAGAATACAATATCATACATATCGTCCTCACAACTGTCTCTAAGTCAATACAGAAAGGTAGATGGAGAGTACTAGATACATCAATATACAACTGAAAGATAACAGATACCGTACAAAAACCCACCTAACAGCAAAAGGCTAATTTGCCTCAGCAATGGTATCTGTGCCAAAAGATGCGGTAAACAGCCAGCCGCGACTACTCCCAAGGGCAACCTGCAAATACTGTGGCACAACGGGGTTGAGTTGCCAACTCGTGAATAGAGATAACATATAAAGGTGATCGCGAGCATGCACATATAGCGTGGCTTTACTAATGCCAGCAGATGATATCAATGCATGCCAAACAGTGGATGCAATAGTAATACAAGTGCTCTATCAGGTAAATACTACAGGATGAGATACATAGCAATCAATACTGAGTATGGGATAAATAACATCTACATGGAATATGTCAACATGGAAAACAATAGGCGGTGCCTCAAGCTGCACCCAAATCCCAAATATACTCAGGCGCCGGCACACCCATCGGCCCTCAAATCCTGTAAACCTCTGAGAAATCACGAGTGCCCAACATCGGCACCCAAAACATCATCAAATACTCGTGTCCAACATTGACATGCAAATCCTCATATATCGGGCTCCGTCAGTCCGGATCAGCCCACGGGGTCCGTCTGCGGTGTCGGCCCTCGGCCCCGGCAGTACGGGTCATCCCGCATCCATCTCTCAACTCTGGTCAGTATCCTCCGGACAACTGCCAGGTCCAACCAATCACCGGTAGGTACTCGCCCACCTCCACGCTCAATCGGCAAAACCCATCGATCATCTCGCCGAGGGGAACCATACCGGGCCCACCACGAATCCGCAAACGGAACATCCACTCCTCGAATCGGGTTTCAAGCACACGTCTCAGCACCGAGAAAACGCGTGGTGGACACACCAAAATATCATATCACGAGGTACCGGGTTTTCAAAATAATGCATCTTTTCTTAAATATTTCCACGGTCCTCAAAACCAGAAATCACATGAAAATCCATCACCAATAAGTCAATCCAATGCAAGGTACAATGTAAATCAATCCATAGTATGAGTATAAGGGGAAAACCGCCTTAAAAATAGTTCTCGTTCTTAAAGATGTCATGCGGCTCCCAATTTCTAGAAAATCATAACCAATCATATGTAAGATGAACTACAGCAGTATAATCATGGCAGCTCTACAGTGAGTGTGGCATGGCAATTACTAACGGTGTGTGTGTAGCATACAGAATCGTGCCCGTGCAACATAAGTCGTTAGTAATAGTGCAGTGTTCTATCAGTTCTAAGCATATATATATATAAATATGGCAGGAAATGCAATATGCGATGACAATCCATGGTATGGTATATGCAATATATAACCATAAGGTCCTATCAGCCCTGACGCATAACGCCATGCGGGCGATATCCCCGTAGATGTGAAATCTACTCACCGAGTCTCGCGCTAAGTGTAGCCGACGACTTGCTTGCCCTTCTTCGCAGCGTCCGTCTCACTGGCCTGCGAACCTAGAATCACATATCATATATCACACATAAGCTCAATTTCACCAAAAACGCGACATTACAGTCCAACTAGAAACCCGTGTCGCAAACCAATCGCGCGTGTGCGCGATACGCTAAAACGTGTGATCACGCGCCTGAAACTACCCCAACGCGTCGCGATACGCAGGAACCCCAAACCTACTCACGTATCACGCGTGTCGCGAAGGTTTAGAAAAAACGGCAAAATAGGTATTTGGTCCCAGATTTCTATACAGAACTAAACTTACAAAAATATATATATCACAGAACCCTACACACCAGCAGACACCTATAGGACCAAACCCCAACCCAAACCCTACCCATCTGGCAGCAAATTGCGGCCAGAACGAAGAAATTGGCGGCCACAAGAAGGAGTTAGGGGGTCGGGTTAAAACTGGGGTATCAGCACCTACCCACTATATGCAGTCTTCTTAATATCAAACTGAACTCATCGGGTCAAAAGCAGTTCCAGAAAACCTCAATTTTGCACAATACGATAAATTGCATCAATTAGGGAAACTGGTGGTATTTTAGTGCAACTGGGGTTAAACTAGGTTAATATGGTCTCAACAACCCACTAACAACCTACTGAAACCAATCCACACCACATTAGCACAAGATTCCTACTAAACACCTCATATCGCACAAGAACGCACTAAAAACCACTAACCGAAGCAAAACGACACTAACCAAGCTAACTAGGGAATAAGTTTTGGAAATATACCTCATACTTAACCCTAGGGAGCTGGAGGAAGAAGGTGAAGTGCAGGGAAGAGGCTGTGGTTGCTGCTGCTGTGCTTGCTACTCACTGCTGCTGCTGCTACTGCTCTCTGCTGCTGCTGCTGCTGCTTCTTCTGGCTCCTGCTGCTGCTGCTTCAGTTGCTGCTGCTGGAGCTGAGGTAAGTGTGTGTGTGTGTGAGTGTGTGAGAGTTTTGAGAGAAAAACAAAGAAATGAGAGGCAACAATTATCACTCACTTGTCAACCCTCCTCTCTCTCTCTTCATGATTGCAAGCATGGCTTGAGCCATGATGCCCTCTCTCTCTCTCTCACAAGTCAACACCCATAACCATTCAAAATAAAGCAACTCATACTTAACTAATTAAGCTTAATTAAAACCCAAAAGGCTTAATCCTCAAGATTCACCCACCATGGTCACTTAACATGGTAAAAACTCATTTAAAACCCCTAGTTTACATGCACATGTGTGTTCAAGCCTAGGAAAATTTTAGAAAAATATTTATTAAATTAGGAAAAATATTTGAAACACAATTTGGTAAACTTTTTATTGAAACCCATTATTTAAATATATTTAGTCACTAAACAAATCCTAAGGTGTTATAGAGCCAGTATAAAACACGGATTCCACGGTCATGATGAATAGCCAAACCCACACCCCTAGACCCCTACGAGAGCGGCAAGCAACCCTACCAATTCTATAGTTAGGAGACCAGGACTCGACTCCTCGAGTTGGTCTCCCACTGGACTCCAGAACCCGGTTACTTGTGCCCTCCTCCCAGGGTCTACCTAGTGCGGAAAAGTAAATAATATACAAAAGGTAACATCTTCCGCAACCTGGAAGTGCCCCAATAAAAGAATATTACATACAAGCTTTTACATGAATGAAAATGAAAAACACTCATCTCACATAAAAAAACCCCGGCTATTCAAACACGACGATCCAATATAACATATCCAGCAACACATAACATCACATGTCATCAACGTAAGTAAACATGCGTATCCCAATTGTCGTTGACATATAGCAACGAAACCGGGGATATCACATATTACACTTACGGTCGCAGAAAAGAAAGTGTAAAACTACAACAATTGGAATCCGCAACCTGCATAGACATCACATGCCTAATCAAATGAATTCCTTAGACATCGCATGCCTAACAATTATAAACCCCGCATTTTAGTCTCATTATCGAAAACTCTTTTCAATATCAATTCGGGCAATTCAGCAAGATTCCCGACATCCTGATCGAATGCTCGTCGCAAACTTTAGTAGGCGGCCGCACCCCCGATACCGTCGACCAAGTCCACCAAGGCGGAAGACCGCTGTCGCGTGCACCCGAACGGATGCTTTCGGCGACGGGGTTCTCCTACAGTCACTTGGTCGGGGCTATGGGGTGAGGCTGTCTATTAAGATTACCCGGCGAGTATCCGCGTAGGCTACGTGATTGCGACAGACTTTTGATCACATCAAAATTCCTTGGCAACCGATCAAGTGAGACTAAACTACTGTGTTTATAACATTCATTCAGTTATCTCATAACTACCTGTGAATTCCAATTATTGTATCCCATTCCAGATAAGTAGAAAATGCTAAACTTTCCGATCGAACATTCAAACACCCAAGTTTTCCCGAAACTGCTCAACACATGAAACAAGTTTAAAAACCATCCAGTTCATGCCTCAGTACCAACGGTCCAGCCATAGAAGGGTCAAGCCAACGCCTCACATATAGCACGCCGTACTGCCCCAAACCTGAAGGTTCAAAGGGCAGTTCAAGATGGTCACATAATCGAGTTAAGGTTTGTTGTCTTCTAGAGGGACCATCGCGTTACTTTCACTACTTAGAACGTTATTAAACTACGGAAAAAATCCAACAATTGGAAATTTCCCGACAGGGGAAAAAGTGGGTATTTATATCCGGTCGAACTTTTTAACATATTCTAAAAATACCCGGAAAGCTACATAGATAAAATTTGATAATCCGATCGAATCTACGAACTCCTAATACAACCCAGAAAATTCTACTCTTGAGTAAGATTTAAAAATTCCCAGAAAACTCAGACATTCAAGAAAGAAGTTACTGTGCAAACAGTTTTGAAAAAGGTGACAATTTGGCCGCGGAACCGCCGCACGAGCCCTGCGCGTGCCGCGGTTCCGCCGCGCTTTGAACGATTCAGAAGCACGTGCTTCACAGTAACTCTTAAATATACCTGCTGAATTTCCTGGCAATTTTTAATTCACAAAAATCCAAATTTTCAGAAAATTTCCAGAGACCAATTTGAGTTAGGGTTTCGATGTTCGTTCGGATTTCAAACATCGTCTACACTTCGCCTAAGGCTCTAGCTAAGCTTTGATACCACTGTAGGGTTCCTAGGCACACTAATGAGGTCTCACAAGGCATCAACCATGCCAATTTCAAATTTTACAAGTGCCGAGAAACCCTAGACTAGATCGTTAACTAGAATTTTAGGCGATGCGATGCAAGTAAACAACTTTAACTTAAAGGAAAGAAGCTACAACCTTTGTAGATCTGGTCCTCCACCTCCTAGGCTCCATGATGACGTCCCCTCGCTGTCCATATCGGATCCCGGACTCTAGCATCGGCTTCATCGGAGAAATGGGCGGGCTAGGTCGTCGACTTCGATGCCGAAGATGATCTAAGTCGAGGCATCACAAGATCAAGCTCCCACTTCACCAAGCCATGAAACTTATGAAGAAAACACCCTATACTACTTGGAAAGAGGTAGAGGATGAAGAAATTGGAAGTGGGTTCACTTTAGAATTGGATTTCTCACTCATTTTCAAGAGTTGCCATTGTTGGTAGCAAGCTTCTTCATCTTTGAAGATGAAGAAGAAGAAGAAAAAAAGAATTATGATAAGTTATTTTCCAAATGGAAAATAAATGAATAGATAACAAAATCAAAAACCCTAACCATTTAAATAACCATGGTTTAATTCTTTACACAAACTCAAATTAGGATATATCATCAAACATGATACAATCAAGTGCACACTAAAATATATCACATATACAATGTGCATATCAAGTGAGAAAATCCTATTAAAGTGAACCAATACTAGTTAATGCAAAGTAATATATCAAATATATAATTATACATTAAATCATTAAATCAACACTTGATTCAATGATCCGGTCATGTCGCATATAACCAACTAGTATCCAATGTATCGACTTATCGAATCAATCCTCGATTCGATAACTAGGTTATATCGCATACAACCAATCGATACATTCATCGCGAGAATAGAATACGGTATCACATACCCGCATTATTCTCGGTCCCGCACATATCTCATATGCGCTCCTATTTCGTTTCGCTTGAGCCAGGAAACCTCTGTGTAGAACTCTAAAGACTCGTCAATACGCCGGCAGTAGATGATGATCATATCAAGCACCCACAAGCCGCAAGCGGTCTACTAAACGTAACGGCCACCCGGGTATTGAGCGATCAGAAGATCGACGAGCAAGCCCACTCACACTCCTATGAATCCAACCAGTAACACTTACCATACAGTCCGGTCTGTTCGTCTGATATGTTGCATATCTCGCCTAGGGGTGGTAAACGTCAGACCCTAATAGCTCGATAAGTCATGCCGACGTAAGGTCCATAACTTTCATGAAACTACTGATAACTCTTACCAGTATATCACTGCAACCCTGTCCAGGGATTTCCTGTTATGGCCAGTCGAGCATAGCACAACATCAACCCCCAATACCGGGAGAGACGAATCCCCTCTTATCGCTCATTGCCTCCATGTGAATCGGGACTGTACCCAAAAACCACCTGTTTGCACGACTCAGTAGAGCCATGGTAGGGTGGAAATCAAAGCACAGTGGGAGACACACAAGACTCTATGACGATCTCGGGTCAACAGACTAAGCTGTACCAGTGTCACCAGAGAACTGCCATCTGACATGAGGTATAATAACATCTGGGAGTTCTCGGCGAGTCCGTTCAGTGTACCCAGTCTCCACTGAGCACCCACATACTATCTCTGATGTCAAACACCAATGGATATGTGATCATCCATCGCCCATCACATGGGTCGAGAAGATATACGCTAGTCTACTCTGGAATATCGATGCCCCGTCTCGATATTCCCACGACTAGGAACAATGAAGGATGTACTCATTGACTACCCAGGCCCCACTAGTATGATCTTCATCACAGTCCTGGAAGTCGAGTACACATCCTAAGGGCTTTATCAACATGTAATCAGAGAGACAGAAAGTATACATATTAAGATAAAGAGCAACCAGATAGCATACTAACATGTCGAGCAAGAAAGTCCTACCTATATATGTCCCAGCATCCACTACTATATACATCCAATGTACAGTAATGGCCTCTAGCGCATACATATAACTAACAGTATGTATTCGTGTTCCTCGGAACGTGGATGCGGGTGTGTATGCACAGTTGACAGAGAGACAGAGGCAGGGGATTCTCATTAGGGTTGTTGACTGTTGACTGTTGACTTTTTGCTAAACCCTAATGAGAATATGAAATATAATTAACAATAATATTAATTAAGTATTATAGTGATATGGTTGTTGAGGGGTTGACTTTGTTGACTTGTTGACTTTGTGGACCAGTTGACTAGGTTGGACTAGTTGACCATCATCATGACAATAGCTATCATTTCATGGCAAAGACTTTTTCTTGCTTGTTTCTCTTGTGCAAAATGAGTGCATGAAATGATATGGCTATTTTGACTTAAACCATCACATAATACTTGATTGCTATTATTTGTTATGATGAATTTGGATTTTGAGAGCCAAGAGAGAAAAAGTCTTGCTTATTCTCTCATTTGCTTGAGCTCTCCCTCTTCCTCTTGCTCTCTCTCTAGTCTATGGTTCATTTGTCTCATGTGTTGAGAAGCAAGAACCATAGAGAAAAATCCCAACACACTCTCCTCTACTCACTCTAGTTCACAAGGTTTGGCAAACCAAGTGAACTAGTTTCTTCAAAGTTCGAAGAAGAAGCCAAAGGTAGAAGCTTTCTGGTGGATCGATGTTCGGCGCAAGGAGACGACGGGGTGAAGCCGATCCGTACACCATCAAGAGCTGAAGACGAAGGAGTTCAAGAAAGAAAGGTATAACCCCCTAACCGAGTAGTTAACAACTCCTAGTTAGGTTGTTAGGTACATAGTTTAACAAAGATCCGTTTTGAGTCCATGTTACCTCCTCTAGAAAAATCGTTTTTCGTCATTTCCGCAAGCCCATAAGTACCGGGAGCGGTAGCATGGACTTACAGTATCCGTATCCCGATTGTCGTTGATGTATAACAACGAAGCCGGCAATACCCCACATACTACGCTTACGGTCGCAGAAAAGAAAAAGTGAAAAACTACAACATTTGGAATCCACAATCACCTTAGACATCGTAAACCCGAAATATCACATATTACGGATTTCATGCCTAACTATATGAATTCCACATATTGTATCACAATCACAGTATATCAAGACGATGTTTAACATTTCGATCTAATCAACATACACTCACAAATTACCCCCGTGAGCTCAACACTTGAGCAAAGTCAAAACACTCAAAAACCGTACCACGGTGTCTATGGTCCAACCGGAGAAGGAGTTAACCAACGCCTCACCTATGACACCACGGAACTACATCAAACCCTAAGGTTCGATCGCGGTTCCGTGGGCAAATAATCGAGTCAAGGTTCATATGTTTTTCTAGAGGGTCCATAGGGGTACTTGCACGATTTTACGAATATAATCAACTTCGGAAAATTACAACACTTGGAAATTTCAGCGGGGTCCAAATGTGGTGCACGAAGTTCGATCAAACTGCTAAAAACAGTCAAGGTTACAAATACAGTGTTAAATAATACGACTACGATGCACTGCGAATTTGCCCCAGTTCAAACTAATCATCAAATGAAAATTGGGCCAGGCAAACAATACTAGAAACCCCATAAAGATGACACGAGAGCACAAGAGGAATACGGGGAGCAGAGGAGCATAGATGGCCGGCCAGGCCGGAATATTTTGCTTGGTGCTCGGCCAAATTCCAAGCACCCCCCCCCCCCGTATTTCACCCATGTTCATAGTTTGTCCCAGGCAACATTCTGCACCTGTCTGAAAAAATTTTAAAGGACTTTTTTGAAAATTTACAGAGAGCAAAATGAATGGTTTCAAATATCGTGTTTCAGAGTGGATTTCGTTTTCGTATTAGTTTTAACACCGTGTCTAAAATTCTAGCTTGGCTCTAATACCACTGTTGTGCTTCCCTTGCACCTAGTCTAGGGTTTAGAAGCATCACACATGCCATTTTAAAATTTAGAGAGGTGCAAAGCAAACAAACCATGAATCTTTGCTAGATTTTTAGGGTAACAAAAATTTGTATCACATACAAAGAAGTATCTATCACATAGAGTTGGGATTACAACCTTTGTAGTCCGTTCCTTCGCTTCATAAGATCCGTGTTGAGGTCCCTTCGCTGCGATCATCAAGAACTCCGACTCTAGAGTGGCTCCATAAGGTGAATGAGAAATCTTGCTTGTAGTCTTCATGATCTAAGATGATCTACCTTGAAGAATCTCAAACCCAAGCTTACACTTCACTAATGAAGTAATTAGAGAAGTGAACACCCAAATCTAAGTGGCTAGAATAGATGAGGTTGATGAAGTAGGAATTTTGCTCTCTTTTGTTTTCAATTTCTCACTATTAATCACCACAACTCAAAAAGCTAGCAAGCTTTTTGAAAAGGAGGAGGAAGAAGAAGAAATCCTTTTGTGATGAATAATGAATTATTGTTGTGGTTACAATTACAACCATGGGTTAAGAATGAGATCCTTAACCCTTGTAGAGAATAAACGATGGGTTGAGGGTTTGGGTTGGGTTAACTAATATCTTCACAAAACAACAAAGAAAAGGGACAAAGCCAAAGCTTCATGAAGCATCCATGAACCCCATAAAAAAGCTAACCCTAATCCAAACCCTAACTAGGTCTAAACTCAACAACCATGTTCATTTTGTAACCGTAACATGTTACAATATTATATATCACATATATAATATATAATGTAACAAAAGAAAATAATACAATTAATATATATCGCATATACATCAATGTATTATCCAGTGAGAAAAAGAATCAATAAAGCGAGCTTATATTAGTTAATGTAACGTAATATATCACATATATAATTATACATTAAATTATCGAATCAACACTTGATCCGATAATCCGGCTATATTACATATAACCGACTAATATAACATGTACCATTTCATCGAATCAACACTTGATCCGATGACCCGGCTATATCACATATACCCGGCCGATATCATATATCGCGAGAATAGAATACGGTATCTCATATCGTATTATTCTCGGTCCCGCACATATCACATATGTGCTCCTACTCCGTTTTGCCTGACCTAGGAAACCTCTGTGTAGGGCTCTAAAGAATCGTCAATACGCTGGCTGTATGTGATGTCATATCAAACACCCACAAGCTGCAAGCGGTCAGCTAAACGTAACAGCCACCCAGGTATTGAGCGATCAGAAGATCAACAAGCAAGCCCGTACATTCTCCTATGAATCTAATCAGTAACACTCCCGTACAATCCGGTCTCTTCGTCTGATATGTCGCATAACCAGTCTAGGGGTGGTAAATGTCAGACCCCGGTAACCGATAAGTCGTGTCGATGTGTGGCTCATAACGGGTCGAGAAACTACTGATAACTCTTACCAGTAAATCTCTGTTGGATATAGTGCCCTCGATGTCAATTATTGGATCGCAGGTACGTGATTGCAATGATTGAGGCAGGACCTATACCGATATGACATTCTTGCTTGACTTCCAGCAGTATGATGGCGATCATATATGCGGGAGCTGGGGTCTATAAGCACATCCTTAAAGTGTCCCTAGTGGTGGGAGTTTCGAGATAGGACATCAATACTCCAGAGTGGACTAGTGTATACAGTCGAGACCCCGACGAGGGGCGGTGGCCGGTATTACAAGCCATTGGTGTCAGTTGGTTCACCTAAGATGTATATAGGTGCTCATTGGGTTATGAGTACACCGGACAGGACTCGTCGGGAACCTGCTAGTTGGTATTATACCTAGCGTCAGATAGCAGTTCCCAGGTGACATGTGTATAGGTTAGTTCATCGACATGAGGTTGTCATTTGTCTCGTGTGAGTTCCCACTGTGCTTTGATTTCTACCCTACCATGGCTCAAAGGAGTCATGCAAACAGGTCTTTTTTGGGTACAGTCCCGAGCCACATGGAGGCAAGTGAGCGGATCGGCAGGGGATTCGTCTCTCCCGGTATTGGGGGTGAGATCACGCTGTGTCTAGGAGAGCCATTACACAAAGCCTTCGGCCGAGGCAGGAGATTTACTGGTAGGTACTCCAGTAGTATCTCAGGGTGTTCTGGGCTACTCTCTGACACGACTTATACCGCTATTGGGGGTCTGACGTTACCATCCCCCTAGGCCGATATGAGATACTCATAGACGAACGAACCGGACTGTATGTATATTGTCACTGTTAGGCTCAGTAGCGTTTTCTGGATGAGTTCGCTCGTCATCTTCCCTTCCGATCAATACATAGGCAAGCGTTACGTATAGCTTATACCTCTGACGTTCTAGTAGTTATACCCAGTGCCAGTGTGTTGATGAGTCATTAGAGTTCCCAACAGACAGTTTCCCAAGTTCGGGCGAAACGTTGTAGAGGCCGTATGGTTTTATGGAAGGGTTCGGAAAATGCACGTGCGTTTACGCACGTGTCATATTTCGGGCAGATAATACTGGTAGGCTTTGGTGTAAGCCGCATCCGAGTATTATACTGTGTAGATATAATATCTTTGTCTCAGTTGCATTTTTATTCGGTCGTAATACAAATGGGGGTATATTTATACTGATACGGGGTTATCCTGAAATTCGTTTCAGGATCACTTTTGGAAGTTGCCAATTTCCAGTTTTCTATCACCCGTCTTTAACATTCGTTTAAAAATGGATTTGTCATTTCTTGAGTGAGTCATGAGTGATGAGTGTGGAAGTTTCTAGAAGAGGTGACTAGGTTAGAGAGGTGTTCTTGTTTCATTGGATGCGTTAATTAGATGATGACTAGCTTAAAATGATTCATCATTTGCATTAATGTTTTGCAAGGTGTGCATTATGACTCATTCTCTTCATTAATGTTGTGGTCACTCTCCCTACCTCCTACACTCACCACCCTCCTCCTTAAAATGGCCGGCCCTTTTCTTTAATTGATATGCTTTCTTGAAAAAGGATTTTGATAGTTTTGGTTGATAGAAATTAGATGTGATCCATTTCTCATTTCCATTCGATCCAAAAGGCAACCTCATTAACCGTTCGTCCATGTCTTTGGACGTAGTGAGACAAAGTGTTCTACTCATTCTCTATATCATCTTGGTCATCTCTTTTAGCAAACTTGATGATCGAGTTGCCTCGGTTCAGAGGCGGGAGCCCGTTTAAAGATCCGTCGACGTGGTGCCACCTGGACGATATGACTGGAGTTTCAGAAGATCGGAGCAGCCGCAACAAAGCGTTGGATGATGATTGAAGACCGAAGGACTCGGATCGTTCGGTATAATATTTCTACCCACTTTGTAGTTTCTTAGTCTAGCTTTAATGGCAGATCTGGGTTATAGTACGCGATAGCGCCAGTCGAAAAAGTTTTTGTTCCGCATTTGGATTCTGTTAGATGGCCGGGGCACTACCGTGGACTTACAGTGGTATCAGAGCCACACCATTAAGCTTTACTAACTTGTGCTAACACGTTTAAAACATCGATCAAACGGATTTTCAAAAATCGCAATTTTTCTGTTCAATGTTTCTGTCGATTTTTAAAATGGTCTAAAAATTATTTTACATATCACAGAAAACAAAGCAGGCTTTTTTAAGCATTCTGGGAAAATTTGGGCACGTGATCCCACAGTACCGCCGCGGATCCGCGGTCAAAGCTAGGGTTTGACCGCGGAACCGCGGCCTGTATATGGGAACAGTGATCCAATTTTTTCCAGTACGTTAGTCTTGGGAAATTATGGTTTTTGGTATATTTCTTTTGGACCCAGATTTTCTTACTGTACAGCAGATGTTCGTGGGGCCAACTTTGGGAAATTTTGTTGATCGAAATTTAAACGTGTTAGTTTACAGTACTTACTTTATATCTCCGACCTTGAATGTCATTCGAGCGGTAAATCGCGTCTAATTGCTATAGTTCTTTTAGACGGGTTTGCGATAGTGACATTCGCGTTGATGTTCTGTGTTGTGCTGTGATATTGCGGATTTGTCGTGGTGGATAGCAGTGTGCAATGATAGCGCTGTTTGGATTTATTTGTGCATTTGATATTGCGGGGCGAGCGTCCAACATGTGGACTGTCGTCACTGCCAGTTTGTATAATATTCTTTTTGGGGCACGACCGTGTTGAGGTCGATGTACCCGTTGTACATATTTTTATTTCTGTACCAGGTTTACCCCGCGACGGAGTGCACGGATAGCCGGGTTCTGGAGGGCAATGGGTCCGTATCTCATGGCTTTGAGAGGCAGAGGGGCCTTACTCTAGAATTGGCAGACTATTCTCCGCACTCGTAGGGGGTACAGGTTGACCCAAGGTGGGGTGCTCAATTTACCGGATTCCGTGAAGTGCCGGGTGGTCCATTCATTTTGCTGTAGGGGCTGCTTCGCTTCAGGTTTTGGCGGGTAACTTGCCGCACCCGTAGGGTTCTAGGTTTCATTGCACCGGCTATCCGCACGACCAGAGGAATGTCGGGTTTCAGTAGCGGCTCTGTGAAACCCGGGGATCCCAGATTATCTGTATTGTTCTGTGACGCTTATTACTTTTCTGTAATGTTGCATATTTTCATGCCTGGAGCGATTAATGTATATTGGTATATATACTATTAGATGTTGTATATGTTTTACACCCGCACTAGTCCAGTCCCCGCTCTGTCGTTAGTTAAGTAACTTAACGGGACCCAGTGGCGAATGCGGATGGAATATACGTACATTATATTTTCGTTCTTTTCTGGTGTGATTGATTGATGGGACTGCATTGATTCTTATCAATGCAAGGAAAAAACAAACTTATATTTGATGTTGTTGGAACAAATTTTAAAAGGTGTTATTACAAAGATGTTTCCTTTTGCTTTGCATAGCGGTATTCAGTTAGAATATCCTGAACATCATTCGACGAGGCAAGGGCCGAGATCCCTTCACCGGGAATGACCCCTTGGGCAGAAGTTTACGTCAGGGTAATAACTTTACTATAGTTGATTACAAGTTGCTTTACATCGCGGTATTCAGTTGGAATATCCTGCACCTCATTCCACGAGGAAAGAGCCGAGATCCCTTCACCGGGAGTGACATCTTTAGCAAAAGGTTTTCGCCACTATATCTTTATAAAAAGCTAGCAGATTCCTTCAGTGATATCAAGTTCATTAAGTTAAAAGTTTTTCTCCAAAGACCAGCCGTAGCCCTCAGTCATTTCTTTTGGATATTCAGTAGTATTCAAGCTATGTATATTTGGCCCTTAGTCTAGACATAGTGATTGGTAGCTGCTGGGATATTCACATGTTGCATAGATAAATGCGTTGGTTTGGGACAGTCGTATTACTGTTTTTGGCCCTTAGTCAAGAGTATGTACGGGTGGGTTCAAATTGACCGGGATAATGATGGATAGAACTTGACATGTGACTTATGACATTTTGGCCCTTAGCCAAGGTTGTAAGAGCATGGGGCAAAAATCACATCCGGAGTTTCAAACATAAAGAAACTTGCCAAGTATGTGCATACCTTATGGAGTGTGATAACGTGAGTGGATTCCGTCACGTTATCATACGATGAGAGTTGGATCTCGATTCCCACTGATGAGTTGGTTTACTCTTCGGGTGATCCCGATTGATTCTTCTTTCAGGTTTGGAGGAGAATTTGACGGTACGGAGGGAGGTTTCCTGATTAGATAAATTGATAACCATTCTGATCTAGGTTAGAGTGCACGCAGAGTGTTTCTTTTCTCTCTCTCTTTTTGGCAGCGACTTTTGACCGACCCTAGACTATAACTTAGTGACCAAGTTGACCGAACCTTCTTAAAATACTGGCTTTTGGATTGTCCGAGTTGCATAAGTCATTGCCGTTCCTTCTTTTACCCTTTGGATTTCTCAGAACACCCCTTATTACTACGGACATCCACTTCAATTGGATAGATCCATCGTATGGTTATATACGAACTCGAAGGAACTTCTTCGAGGATGGATCAAGGTTTAGGAGAAATAGAATTGGTTTATTCAGTTGTCTTTTATTATCACCTTCTCTCAGGTTGTGAGGGCTCCTTGGTTTAGGAGAGTACACCTATTACGCTTATTGGATAGTCTTATTCCAAACCATAGGCTGGTGCCGAAATGTAGGGAATGAAGAAAACCAATTAGCCTAAGTAGGGTGTATTGAAGGTAATAACTAAAGACAAAATAAAGGGATTAGAAAGAGAGCAAAGTAAATTGCGACTGCTATCATTCACGACCAAACCGCGTACTTCATCGCCACTCCTATTTCACCTTTGCTTTTTTCCCCAGTTCGGGAGAAATAGAATAAGGTATTATTCAGTTGTCTTTTATCATCACCTTCTCTCAAGTTGCGAGTACTCCTAGGATTAGGATAGTACACCCATTATGCTTACTAGATAGTCTTCTTCCAAACCATAGGCTGGTGTCGAACGGTAGGGAAGGAAGAAAACAATTTAACCTAACGAAGGTGTACAGAAGGTAACGACTAAAGACAAATAAAGGGATTTGGAGAGATAGCAAAGAAATATACGGTTAAAGTCAAGAATTGGATTATCAAAGAGGCATTGCTAGGAATACCAGGATACCCTTACGAAACATTTTCATGTTTCAGTGCATTGTTAAAGGAAAACCGATTTCCCGATTAGATACTTACTCCAGGGTATGTATTTACCAGGTATGATTCTCACATCTGTATGGTTTTACAGATGATGAGAAGGAGTAGGTTATTGGGAATAAGGTGATCGTCCTCAATATATCGTAATTCATTGTAATTTGTGATATTTGAGGAAATCACCTAGGTACAGTTTTCAACCTACGATGCACAGGTTTTTGAGTTATTCAACTCAGTGGACTTATACAGAGTATTGTATGTTGTCTAGTGTCCATCAGGACAAAGGGGTTGGTCCTCGTACTCTGTTCTGTTTACTTGTAACTTCTATAGTTTTTAGACAAGTGTTTCGTAGAAATACAATGTCTAAGTTTTGAGAAATTGTGGGTATAAGAATAAAGTAGAGAACCAAGTATCGCAAGTATCGGGATTCTTCAAAGAGATCGAAGATGTAGATTCATGTGATTGGTATTCAAGTAATGGTTTTGAGAAACTTGTATCTCTTTCAGGTTACTCATAATTGGATGTATTCCTAACTTGAGTAATGCTGATTAGCCTCTCTCCATTAAGTTGATATGCACTGGAGACAGTTGCATTGTTTCAATCTGGTTCCAGTTAAATTAGTGCCTCTATTTCTATATTGTATATAGAATGGTTCATATCTTAACGATGTTAAGTTACGGGGAGTTGTCCGTCTTATGCTTAAAACCAGACACTGGATAACTCAATGCAAGTTTCTGTAACGGCAGTTTGTGGGTTGACCCTGGCTTTGACGAGGGTTGATATTTCTACCATCTGGAAGATCAATAGTGATATTTTTCTTGACTCGCCATAGTTTTAGTAAAATGGATTTTTTCAGAATACAGTAGTGGGAGTTTGGTAGAACTGGAAGTGATTCCAGAACCGCAAACGATTACGGAAAATTTAATAGGACCGATATATTCAATCAGGTTTGACATTCCATTAGCCACTCCGCAGATATGGTGGGTAACCTCAGACACCCGAGAGGTACTCCGGTAGCCTCAAGGACGGTGACAGGGAGGTTCTTGTTTACCCAGACTTGACACTACTGTTTTTCCAGACTATGAGACCCGTCAGGAGGATAAGTATAACGTCGTTCTAAACTAGCTTTAGAAGTATACGTAGATATTATTCTGCCAGAGGGTTGTCATAGTCAGTGGGAGCAGCGGAAGCATAGTGGACAAGTAGCTTATGTCTATTTATAGGCTTGAGCAGATATAACGGAGAGAAGATCATCTAATTTTGATGTAACAGTCATGGCTTTGACATCATCAGAATAGGGGATGGATCTGTTAAGAATGTAGTAGGGTGTGATGTCCTGGTATTTGGATGACATACACATAGTAGGAAGTAAAATTCCTATACTACGATCGGTTGTACCATGGTCGTCACACAATTGTTTCTCCACAAAGGACATGGATATAATATCAGACATTCTGGTTACTAGATCTATGGTTTTAGATCTAGAATTGGGTAGTTTCCCAATTTGGATATTTTGACAGTATTCTGATGGAATTTAGAATAGATGACTCCTGGCATGGTGGTGTACCTGCAGGTGATGGAGTCACCCTCTCTAAAGGTGTCTTACAGACTAAAGAGGAGACGGATGTGCATGATTGGCAGATCACTTGTAGGGTTCCTAGGCACACTAATGAGGTCTCACAAGGCATCAACCAAGCCAAATTTAAAAAATTCTGGTGCCGAGAAACCCTAATGCGATCGTTGACTAGAGTTTAAGAGAAACATGCAACTAGTTAACAACTTAACTAAAGGGTGAACGGAAAATACAACCTTTGTAGATCCGGTCCTCCACCTCCATAGCTCCGTGATGATGTCCCCTCGCTGCGATCATCGGATCCCGGGCTCTAGCATCGGCTTCATCGGAGAAATGGCCGGGCTAGGTCGTCGACTTCGATGCCGAAGATGATCTACGTCGAGGCAACTAAAGATCAAGCTCCAACTTCACCAAGTCATGAAACTTGTGAAGAAAACACCCTATACTACTTGGCAAGTGGTATAGGATGAAGAAATAGGAAGTGGGCTCACTTTAGAATTGGATTTCTCACTCTTTTTCTCAAGTCACCATTGAAGCTAGCAAGCTTCTTTCTTCTTGAAGAAGAAGAAGAAGAAGAAAAAGAATACGTTAAGAATATTGGAAAATAGAAAATAAGTCATTCTTATCATATTAGCAACCATGGTTAAGTGTAGAGAACAAACTAAGGTTAGGTGAATGGTTAGGTTTAGCATGAAACAAAAATGGTAGACTTTTTCAAAGCTTCATGAAGCTTCAACTATAAAACAAAGCAAGCCACCATTTCTCTTTTTGCCAAAAATGAATTAATAGAATAAATAAATAAGTAAATCAAAACCCTAACCATTAACATAACCATGGTTTAATCATACACACCCAAGTTTGCATGTATCATGAAACATGATACAAACTAGTGCACAAAACTATATCATATATACAATGTGCACATCTAGTGAGAAAATCCATCTTAAGTGAACAAATAGTAGTTAATGTAAAGTTATATATCAAATATATAATTATACATTAAATCATTAAATCAACACTTGATTTAACGATCCGGTCATATCGCATATAACCGACTAATATCAAGTGTATCAATGTATCGAATCAACACTTGATTCGGTAACCCGGCTATATCACATATAACCGACCAATGATACAAATCGTGAGAATAGAATACAGTATCGCATACTGGTATAATTCTCGGTCCCGCACATATCTCCTATTTCGTTTCGCTTGAGCCAGGAAACCTCTGTGTAGGACTCTAAAGACTCGTCAATACGCCGGCAGCAGGTGATGATCATATCAAACACACACAAGCCGCAAGCGGTCTGCTAAACGTAACGGCCACCCGGGTATTGAGCGATCAGAAGATCGACGAGCAAGCCCGCTCACACTCCTGTGAATCCAACTAGTAACACTTAACGTACAGTCCGGTCTGTTCGTCTGATATGTCGCATATCTCGCCTAGGGGTGGTAAACGTCAGACCCCAATAGCTCGATAAGTCGTGTCGATATGAGGTCTATAACAGTTCGAGAAACTACTGGTAACACTTACCAGTAAATCTCAGCAACCCTGGCCAGGGATTTCCGGTTATAGCTAATCGAACACAGTGCAACATCAACTCCCTATACCGGGAGAGACGAATCCCCTCCTATCGCTCATTGCCTCCATGTGATTCGGGACTGTACCCAAAAGCCACCGTTTTGCACACCCTCTTGGACGTGGTAAGGTGGAAATCAAAGCATAGTGGGAATCACACAAGACTCTATGACGATCTCGGGTCTACAGACTAACCTGTACCAGCGTCACCAGAGAACTGCCATCTGATGTAAGGTATAATACCATCTGGGAGTTCTCGGCGAGTCCGTCCAGTGTACCCAGTCTCCACTGAGCACCCGTATATCATCTATGATGTCAAACACCAATGGATATGGGATCATCCATCGCCCATCTGTATGGGTCGAGAAGGTATACGCTAGTCTACTCTGGTATATCGATGCCCCGTCTCGATACACCCACGACTAGGGACCTTGAAGGATGTACTTATGGACTACCATGTCCCCACTAGTATGATCTGCATCATAGTCCAGGTAGTCAAGTACACATCCTAAGGGCTTTACCAACATGTAACAGAGAGACAATCAGTGTACACGTTAAGGTAAAGAGCAACCAGATAGCATACTATCATGTCGAGCAAGAAAGTCCTCACTATATATGTCCAAGCATCCACTACAATATACATCCTATGTATAGTAATGGCCTCTAGGGCATACATATAACTAACAATCTCCCACTTGCACTAGGGCCATCTGTAGCAGTGGTTGCAGTATCTCATACTCAACCATCCCATATAAGTCTCTCTCTGGGAAAAAGCCTTTGTGAGTGGATCCGCCGTGTTGTCCTCTAAGTCTACTCTCCTTACCTCGATCCCCTGGAGATCAACCATCTCCACGATCAGGTGATACTGCCTAAGAATATGTCTGGATCACTGATGGGACGGGCGTTCCTTGGCATAAGCCACAACTCCATTGTCACACAATGGTAGGAACAAAGTTCATCTCATGAACAAATATACATCCAGACTGCCACTTTGGTAGATCTTAAGTAGCGATGTATCCATCCTTTATCGTCTAGTTTGCCACAGTATCTAGCTTGGAACTCTTCCAACATACCGTCCCTTTACTTAGGGTAAAGACAATGCCTACGACTGACATTCAGTCGTCTTTATCTCCCTGGAACTTTTCCAGTGATTCTCCCCAGGATCAATTGATACCACCTCACTACATCTAGTGAAACTCCTTGCATCCAATTACATCTATCTCATAGATGAAAACTCAGGATTTAGGAGGTATCACTTTGATCCTATTGGAGAATCCTTGTGATAAGCGGAGATTGACCGAGCGTAGCATAGGAAACTCCTTCCCCATCAAGATTATGTCATCCGTGTATTCTATGAGGATCACTAGCATACTCCCTACTACCGTTTTGCATATACAAGGTTCATCTACCATTTTGATGATGTCAAACACTTTGACTAATTCATCAATACAGACGTTCCAACTCCGCGATGCCTGCTTTATCACATAAAACATCTTGCACACGTTTCCGCTGCTCCCACTGTCTACGAAGCCCTCTGGCTGTGTACTTATAGACGTTCTCTTCTAAATCAGTATTTAGAAAAGCAGTCAAGACACCCAACCACCAGATATCGTATTCATGGTATGTAGCCGTGGCAAGTAGGATCTGGATGGACTTAAGCATAGCCACCGAAAAAGGTTTCATCATAATCCACGCCTGGTCGATGACGAAAATCTTTAACAGGTCTAGTTTTGAAAGTCTCAACTTTTTCATCTACACCAAGTAATCTTCTCAAGATATACTTGCTCTTGATGGGGATTTAACCCTTCAGATAAAGCAACTAAAGTCCATACTTTGTTGGTGTATAAGGATTCCATCTCAGATCGATAAACATCCAGCCATTCTTACAGAGTCTCACTCCTGATGGCCAGCTCGAAACTAGTTGGGTCATCATCTCATGATGCATTCCTCGCTCCCACTTTCATCGAGAAACAGAAGTATCTCTCAGGTGGGTGAGGAACCCTACTAGATCGGCGGAGAGGCTGAGGTTCGTTGGAAACTATTGAATCCTTTGGTTCTGTCAAATCATCAGCTGCAGTTTGTATAGCTGGAACATTTCCACTTCTACATAACAGACCTTGCCTCGAGCTTGTCCGGATTTTGCTTTTAGACATAGGCCGGAAAACCCCAAATCTTAACCAACTTAAGATATGGGCTCTTCCCTTTCCATATGACATATGAAGCGGTAGGCAACTGATTTGATTGGAACCCTATTCAATAGGTATGCAACTTCATAAGTGCATAACTCCCAAAAGGAAATAGGTAACTCAGTAGTACTCATCATAGAGCACACCTTATCATATAGGGTGTGATTGCTCCGCCCCGATATACCATCGTTCTATGGTGTATATGGAGGAGTAATGCTGAGAGTGAATCTCATTCTCCTTTAGAATAATCCAGGAATTCCGTGCTCAAGTATTCTCCCCCTTGATCACATCAAAGGACATAATTCTTTTACCCGTATTTTGGTTCTCTACTTCTAACTTATATTCTGTGAATATCTCAAAAGGTTCGGACTTGTGTTTCAATAGGAACATATGTCTGAATCTTCAGAGACTATCAGAGAATGTAATGAAATACAAAGAACCGGTCTTGGCATGTGTAGACAGGGGACCTTACATACATCAACATGTATCAATCCCAAGAGTTTACTAACTCTTTCTCTGTTTCCAGTAAACAGAGCTGTGGTCATCTTATCTTTGTGACATGACCGGCAAGTTTTCACAAGATATAAATTCAAACAGATTTAAATATGCATCTTTGTGCAACTTAGCTAGTCAGGTCCAATTGATATGACCTAGTCTACAATACCTCAAGAAGGATTCGTTCATTTCTAAACTCTTCCTTTTGTGTGTGTTCCGTATACTAAGAACTGTAGTTTAATTTAGAACATCAATGCTTTTAGATAACGTGCCTGAACTGATCAACTTTTGATATAGGAAATGTTCAAAACATTGTCCAACAATACAAAATTTTATCATTTCTTTACTAATAAAGAGACTGATATGATTTTGTACATCAGGTTCGGTATCTAATAGCATTTGTTCAGAATCAATGTATTGGTAATACAGGGTGACAGTGACCAACAGACTTGGCTGCAACACTTGCCCCGTTTTCTGCCTCATGAAACTTATCACCCGTTCTCAGTTCTCTACCTTTCTGTAGCCCTATGTAACAAATTACATATCTGGGATCCTGTTCCGGTATCAAATACCCAGGACACAGAGGATACTGAGAAACAGTTCTTTGTAATGAACACACCCGAAGAAGATGCATCATCATGTACTTTCTTCGTTTGGGCGGCACGGGAAATCTGGTATTCCTCAATTTCCTGCTCTGTCTTATAACATTTATAAGTTGGAGCGGGACCAACATTCCCCAGCTCAGTATAACAAGCGGGTTCGGTCAATATATCCGTTTTATTATCTTGATTAAGGCGTGACATGGTCGCTACCTGGAGAGAGAGAGAAGAAAACACTCAGCGTATGCTCTTGCAAGATCAGATTAGTTATTATTTTATCTAATCAGGATGGCTCCCACTGTTTTTATCAAATCTTCCTTCAAACCCTAAAAGGAAAGACTAGCTGGGATTAATTACATGCTATAAGTTCGCCAATCTTTCAGCCAGGCAAGTGTCGGTACTTTGAGGGAGGTCCCCCGTTCTTTCGCACGAACCTAATTAACGTAAACCTCGTTTTCCCAGAGGCGTAACCCCGTTGACACCTTTCTAGACACCTACTTGATCGGCTAATTGTAATGTGTAAAACTCTCCCCGGAGTAACTCTTACTCGCACCGGGTATCGGGATCCAACTATCTCATATAAGGTATGCAATCTCATTGCAAATTTCAAAACTTGAAATTCCCGATAATATTTTGCCCCAAACGATCTATGACCTTGACAAGGTCAACAAACCATAGACCGTAAGTCAAGTTCAACCCGTCATTTCTTGATTGAATCAAACCCACCCGCACGACCCTTGACAAGGTCAACAAGGCGGAATGAATACCCTAACCCAATCTGCATCATATGCATAAGCAGATAAATACTGGTTAGTTACCGCACACTGCGCCTTGACAAGGTCAACAAACGCAGCACGAATACTAAGCAGGGCTTATCTGAAATGACGGAGGGCTACGACAGATTTTTCTGAAAACCTATTTCGTAATGAACTTGATATCATTGTAGGATCGAATGAATTTTGAAATGGAGTGTTTTTTAGGCTTTTCTAGTTTTGCTAAAGGAGTCACTCCCGGTGAAGGGATCGTCGGTCCATTCCTCGTCGAATGAGGTGCGGGATATATCATATATATCACTGTGCAAAGCAGAAACTATAGAAGCAATCAAAAGACAAACCGAGAGTTGTAGCATCTGCCAGTTATTGCTAAAGGAGTCACTCACGGTGAAGGGATCTCGGTCCTTTCCTTATCGAATAAGGTGCAGGATGTTCTACAAGGAACACCGCGATGCAAAGCATGAACTGTAGCTGCCTGTTTTTGAAAATTCGATTCCACAACATCTTAGGTTTCTTTTATTTCATTAATCATATTAATGAAGTCCCATCATTTAATCACCTAAACATCACAGATAAATACGACTTACACTTATGCCATCTGCATTCGCCTCGATGTCCCCTCGCACACCGTTAGGTTAGGTAACTAACGGCAGAGCGGGGCAGGGCTGGCGCGGGTGTAAAACATATGTAACGCCTATATAATATATCATATATACTATATATTGTATCTATCACAGAACATCACATGATCACATCACAGATATCGCAGCAGAAGAAACATATATGAAGTATTGGATATACTAGGACGTCCGTGTTTTCAATACGAGCTAGTATAAAACACGGATTCCACGGTCGCGATGAATAGCCAAACCCACACCCCTAGACCCCTACGAGAGCGGCAAGCAACCCTACCAATTCTAGAGTTAGGAGACACGGAATCGACTCCTCGAGTTGGTCTCCCACTGGACTCCAGAACCCGGTTACTTGTGCCCTCCTCCTTGGGTCTATCCTAGTGCGGAAAAGTAAATAATATACAAAAGGTGACATCTTCTGCAACCTGGAAGTGCCCCAATAAAATAATATTACATACAAGTTTTTACATGAATGAAAATGATAAACACTCATCTCACATAAAACCCCCCCGGCTATTCAAACACGACGATCCAATATAACATATCCAGCAACACATAACATCACATCTCATCAACGTAAGTAAACATGCGTATCCCAATTGTCATTGGCATATAGCAACGAAACCGGCGATATCACATATTACACTTACGGTTGCAGAAAAGAAAGTGTAAAACTACAACAGTTGGAATCCGCAACCTCTTTAGACATCGCATGCCCAATCAAATGAATTCCTTAGACATCGCATGCCTAACAATTATAAACCCCACATTTTAGTCTCATTATCGAAAACTCTTTTCAATATCAAGTCGGGAAATTCAACAAGATTCCCGACATCCTGATCGAATGCTCGTCGCAAACTTCAGTAGACGGCCGTACCCCCGATGCCGTCGACGAAGTGCACCAAGGCGGAACACTGCTTCCGCGAGCACCCGAACGGATACTTTCGGCGACGGGGTTCTCCTACAGTCAGTTGGTCGGGCTATGGGGTGAGGATGTCTGTTAAGTTTACCCGGCGAGTATCCGCGTACGCTATGTGATTGCGACAGACTTTTGATCACATAAAAATTCCGTGGCAACCGATCAAGTGAGACTAAAGTGCTGTGTTTATAACATTCATTCAGTTATCTCATAACTACTTGTGAATTCCAATTATTGTATCACATTCCAGATAAATAGAAAATGTTAAAATTTCCGATCGAACAATCAAACACCCAAGTTTTCCCGAAACAGATCAACACATGATATAAGTTTAAAAACATTCACTTCATGCCTCAGTACCAACGGTCCAGCCGTAGAAGGGTCAAGCCAACGCCTCACATGTGGCACGCCGTACTGCCCCAAACCCTAAGGTTCAAAGGGCAGTTCAAGACGGTCACATAATCTAGTTAAGGTTTGTTGTCTTCTAGAGGGTCCATCGCGTTACTTGCACTACTTAGAACGTTCTTAAACCACGGAAAAATCCAACACTTGTAAATTTTCCGGCAGGGGAAAAATTTGGTATTTATATCCAGTCGAACTTTTTAACATATTCTAAATTATCCGGAAAAGCATAAATGAAGTTAAATTATCCGATCGAATTAACGAGTCCCCAATAAAACCCTAGAAAACTCAACACTTGAGTGGAATTAAAAAATCACCATAAAAAATTGCCAAGAAAGGACCTAAAAATAAATATATGAAATTTCAGGGACTAAGTCCAAATTTTGTCCGCGGAACCGCCGCAAAACCCCTGGTTTCGCCGCGGTTCCGCGGTCAAATTATTGACTTAGTGGACCGTACTTCACAGTAATTCTTAGTTTTTCCTGCTTGTTTTTCTGAGAATTTTTAATTCACAAAAATCCACTGTTTTGAAAAATGTACAGAGAAGGGTTTTGTCGGGGTTTACGGGTTCGATCGGACTTCAAACTTCGTCTACACTTCACCTAAAGCTCTAGCTAGGCTCTGATACCACTGTAGGGTTCCTAGGAACACTAATGAGCTCTCGCAAGGCATCAACCATGCAAAATTCAAAAAATTCTTGTGCCGAGAAACCCTAATGCGATCGTTGACTAGAGTTTAAGTGAAACATGCAACTAGTTAACAACTTAACTAAAGGGTGAATGGAAAATACAACCTTTGTAGATCCGGTCCTCCACCTCCATAGCTCTGTGATGATGTCCCCTCGCTGCGATCATCAGATCCCGGGCTCTAGCGTCGGCTTCATCGGAGAAATGGGCGGGCTAGGTCGTCGACTTCGATGCTGAAGATGATCTACGTCCAGCCAACTCAAGATCAAGCTCCAACTTCACCAAGTCATGAAACTTGTGAAGAAAAGACCCTATACTACTTGGCAAGTGGTAGAGGATGAAGAAATAGGAAGTGGGTTCATTTTAGAATTGGATTTCTCACTCTTTTTCTCAAGTCACCATTGAAGCTAGCAAGCTTCTTTCTTCTTGAAGAAGAAGAAAAAGAATAAGATAAGAATATTGGAAAATAGAAAATAAGTCATTCTTATCATATTAGCAACCATGGTTAAGTGTAGAGAACAAACTAAGGTTAGGTGAATGGTTAGGTTTAGCATGAAACAAAAATGGTAGACTTTTTCAAAGCTTCATGAACCTTCAACTATAAAACAAAGAAAGCCACCATTTCTCTTTTTGCCAAAAATGAATTAAGAGAATAAATAAATAAGTAAATCAAAACCCTAACCATGGTTTAATCATACACACCCAAGTTTGCATGTATCATCAAACATGATACAAACTAGTGCACAAAACTATATCATATATACAATGTGCACAACAAGTGAAAAAATCCATCTTAAGTGAACAAATACTAGTTAATGTAAAGTAATATATCAAATATATAATTATACATTAAATCATTAAATCAACACTTGATTTAACGATCCGGTCATATCGCATATAACCGACTAATATCAAGTGTATCAATGTATCGAATCAACACCTGATTCGGTAACCCTGCAATATCACATATAACCGACCAATGATACAAATCGCGAGAATAGAATATAGTATCATATACTGGTATAATTCTCGGTCCCGCACATATCTCATATGCGCTCCTATTTCGTTTCGCTTGAACCAGGAAACCTCTGTGTAGGACTCTAAAGACTCGTCAATACGCCGGCAGCAGGTGATGATCATATCAAACACCCACAAGCCGCAAGCGGTCTGCTAAACGAAACGGCCACCCGGGTATTGAGCGATCAGAAGATCGACGAGCAAGACCGCTCACACTTCTGTGAATCCAACCAGAAACACTTACCGTACAGTCCGGTCTGTTCGTCTGATATGTCGCATATCTCGCCTAGGGGTGGTAAACGTCAGACCCCAATAGCTCGATAAGTCGTGTCGATATGAGGTCTATAACAGTTCAAGAAACTACTGGTAACACTTACCAGTAAATCTCAGCAACCCTGGCCAGGGATTTCCGGTTATAGCCAATCGAACACAGTGCAACATCAACTCCCTATACCGGGAGAGACGAATCCCCTCCTATCGCTCATTGCCTCCATGTGATTCGGGACTGTACCCAAAAGCCACCGTTTTGCACGCTCTCTTGGACGTGGTACGGTGGAAATCAAAGCACAGTGGGAATCACATAAGACTCTATGACGTTCTCGGGTCTACAGACTAACCTGTACCAGCGTCACCAGAGAACTGCCATCTGACGTAAGGTATAATACCATCTGGGAGTTCTCGGCGAGTCCGTCCAGTGTACCCAGTCTCCACTGAGCACCCGTATATCATCTCTGATGTCAAACACCAATGGATATGGGATCATCCATCGCCCATCTGTATGGGTCGAGAAGGTATACGCTTGTCTACTCTGGTATATCGATGCCCCGTCTCGATACACCCACGACTATGGACCTTGAAGGATGTACTTATGGACTACCATGTCCCCACTAGTATGATCTGCATCATAGTCCAGGTAGTCAAGTACACATCCTAAGGGCTTTACCAACATGTAACAGAGAGACAATCAGTGTACACGTTATGGTAAAGAGCAACCAGATAGCATACTATCATGTCGAGCAAGAAAGTCCTCCCTATATATGTCCAAGCATCCACTACAATATACATCCTATGTATAGTAATGGCCTCTAGGGCATACATATAACTAACATCACTTGCTTAGGCAATTGAGTCAATCGTGAGAAGTCAAGTAACACACCAGATGTTGTTTTTGCACTAGATGCGATAAGTTTATATTAATCCAATCCTAAAGAAGCATAAGGAAGCAGTTTTAGAACATGAGTGTATGTTCTACGGATTTGATGACGGCATCCTCTTTCGGGAGACGATTATCATTCCAGGCTTCAAAGGTGACATGGATGACAGACTGATTGTCAGAGTTAAAGTTTTCCATCTGACAAGGGACAGTATTATGGACAAATGGTCCAAGAGGATACTGTGGGAGGCATGGTGCTGTATACTGATTAGGTTCAGTTATCGATACAGTCTAAGAAGTTTGGATTTGAAGTTCATTTATGAACTAGGTCCCATCAGATATCCAGACATATTCTAAGACACCTATTACTCAATTCGGGAGATGGCATTCTCCACGAACTTGAGATTAAGAGAGATATAGAAAGAAACATCAGGGCGGATCCACTGACTAAGGCTATTTCTCGAACACGATAGTTTTACAAATGGGATTTGTGAAACTGATTAGTAGAGAAGTTGGATGTTCGGTATCACACGGGCTGTGAGTATGCGACATCGCAATAATTAGCCTTAAGTGCAAGTGAGAGATTGTTGGATATAGTGCCCTCAAAGTCAATTATGGGATCGCAGGTACGTGATTGCAATGATTGAGGCAGGACCTATACCGATATGACAGTCTTGCTCGAGATGATAGTATGCTATCTTGTTTGTCTTTATCATCGTATACATGCTTTAGTTCGCTATTGCATGTTGATAGAGCCCATAGGATTCTTGCTTGACTGCCAGCAGTATGATGGCGATCATATACGTGGGAGCTGGGGTCTATAAGCACATCCTTAAAGTGTCCCTAGTCGTGGGAGTTTCGAGACAGGGCATCGATACTCCAAAGTAGACTAGTGTATACAGTCGAGACCCCGACGAGGGGCGGTGGCCGGTCTCACAAGCCATTGGTGTCAGTTGGTTCACCTAAGATGTATACAGGTGCTCATTGGGTTATGAGTACACCGGACAGGACTCGCCGGGAACCTGCTGGTTGGTATTATACCTAGCGTCAGATAGCAGTTCCCTGGTGACATGTGTACAGGTTAGTTCATCGACCTGAGGTCGTCATTTGTCTCCTGTGAGTTCCCACTGTGCTTTGATTTCTACCCTACCACGGCTCAAAGGAGTCGTGCAAACAGGGCTGTTTTGGGTACAGTCCCGAGCCACATGGAGGAAAGTGAGCGGATCGGCAGGGGATTCGTCCCTCCCGGTATTGGGGGTGAGATCGCGCTGTGTCTAGGAGAGCTATTACACAAAGCCCTCGGCCGAGGCAGGCGATTTCCTGGTAGGTACTGTAAGTCCACGTTGCTCACCCCGGTTCTTACGGGGAGGCGGAAACGGCGAAAAACAATGATTTGGTGCAAGGCAACATGGACTCAAAAGCGAAGATCTTGGGTAAACTAGAAACTAGCAAACAAGTAGAGGATTTAACTACTATGCTGTAGAAAATATACCTCACGAAACCGGTCCTTCGGGTCTTCTCTCCGCTGTCCGGCTCGTCCATCCAAGCTCCAAGGAACGATCCGGATCTAGGTCACCTCCGCGGCCTTCTTGAGTCGAAGACGATCCACCCGAGAGTTGTACACCGAGCTCCACCTCAAGCCGAGGCAACTAGGGTAAAGAGATCGCTGATCTAAATGCCTTAGGTTGTGTAGAAGAGGAAGATGGAAGTGTTTGTCAATGTGGATTCTTTTTCTCTCAACACATGAGATCAAAAGAATTTTCAAGAGGAGGAAGATGAAGGAGAAAACTTAGCAACCATGGAGCTTTTCTTTTCTTCTCATTTCAAGAGAGAGAATAATGAAAAGATTAACTCAAGGAAAATGAACCATGGTTTTAATAATACACTAAAACCATCATTACGAATCCTATCATGATAAAGTTGATGCTACATTGAATTGACCATTTTCATAACTCAAGAATTAAAAAGAAAATCAAAGAAGAGTGTAGACCTCTCTTGAAGGTCAATGGTCAACACGGTCAACGGGTCAACAAAGTCAAGTGAGGTCTAAGTGGTCAAGTGGTCAATGCAATTAGCCATCACTAATCTATCACTAAAAGGATTAGTAAACAATGTCTCCGGCTCATAATGGTTTTGACCAAACGAATTGTCAAAACCCTAATGAGTTTGCCACATTACGGTTTCGGCCGAACCAACTGCCAAAACCCTAATGGGGCACCTCCTCCTTTATCGCTCCTCAAAACTGTGCATACACACCCGCATCCGCATTCCGTAGAATGCGAATGCACAAAAGACAAAAATAAATCCATCTTTGCAATACTTGGATCTGGCTTAAACCAAAGCCCACTAGTATTGCCTGCCCGAACAGCATACGCACACAAGTGCACGTAGGTGATCGTAGCCCTGCCGTAAAACCATACGGCCTCTACACGTTTCGCTCAGTGCAGGGAAACTCTCTGTGTGGGACTCTAAAGACTCGACACTATGCTGGCAGTCGATTTAACCACAGACCGCAAGCGGCACTAGCTGTACGTAACGGTCCCCAGGTAGATGTCTGTTGGAGATAGTGCCCTCAAAGTAAATTATTGGATCGCAGGTACGTGATTGCAATGATTGAGGCAGGACCTATACCGATATGACAGTCTTGCTCAAGATGATAGTATGCTATCTGGTTTGTCTTTATCATCGTATTCATGCTATTGCATGATTGATAGAGCCCATAGGATTCTGCTTGACAGCCAGCAGTATGATGGTGATCATAAACGTGGGAGCTGGGGTCTATAAGCACATCCTTAAAGTGTCCCTAGTCGTGGGAGTTTTCGAGACAGGGCATCGATACTCCAGAGTAGAATAGTGTATACAGTCGAGACCCCGACGAGGGGCGATGGCCGGTCTCACAAGCCATTGGTGTCAGTTTGATCACCTAAGATGTATACAGGTGCTCATTGAGTTATGAGTACACCGGACAGAACTCGCCGGGAATCTGCTAGTTGGTATTATACATATCGTCAGATAGCAATTCCCTGGTGACATGTATACAGGTTAGTTCATCGACCTGAGATCGTCGTTTGTCTCATGTGAGTTCCCACTGTTCTTAGATTACTACACTACCACGCTCAAAGGAGTTGTGCAAACAGGTTTTAGTTGGGTACAGTCCCGAGCCACATTGGAGGCAAGTGAGCGGATCTCGGGGATTTGTCTCTCCCGGTATTGGGGGTTGATGTCGCACAGTGCACGGGTGGCCATCACTAGAAACCCTCGGCCGAGGTAGTGGAGAATTACTGATTTGGATCAGTAATTTTCAGGTGGTGATGGGCTTCATGCCGACACGATTTATCGCGTTATTAGGGGTCTGACTTTATCCACCCTCTAGACTCGATATGCGATACTCTTTAAACGAATGGACCGGACTGTATATACATTGTCACTGTCAGGCTCAGTAGGGTTTATTGATGAGTTCGCTCGTCAGCTTCCCTTCTAATCAATACATAGGCAAAACATTACGTGCAGCTTGTACCTCTGACGTGCTAGGGGTTATACCCAGTGCCAGTGTGTTGATGAGTCATTAGAGTCCCCCACAGACACTTTCCCAAGTTCGGGCGAAACGTTGTAGAGGCCATATGGTGATATGGCAATGTTCGGAAAAAGCACGTGCGTTTTCGCACGTGTCGTTTTTCGGGCAGATAATACTGGTATGCTTTGGTTTAAGCCGGAACCCAGTATTATACTGTGTAGATATAATATCTTTGTCTCTGATGCATTTGTATTCAGTCGTAATACAAATGCGGGTATGTATATACTAATACGGCGTTATCCTGAAATTCGTTTCAGGATCACTTTTTGATGTTGCCAGTTTCCATTTTTCTATCAGCCGTATTTTGACATTCGGTTAAATGCGGATTTATCTTTTCTTGATGAGGTGAGTCAGTGTTCTAGAAGGTTCTAGAGAGGGTGACAAGGCTAGTGAGTCATTAGGTCATTAATGGTGCAATTAATGACAAGGTGACTAGGTTAATTGTGATTGGTTTGCTTTAAATGCTTTCATACTAGATTTTTTGCTTATGGTCAGCCCCCTCTCCTACACTCACCCTCCTCCTCATCTATAAGTGGCCGACCTCCCCCCCTCTCATAGATCATGGTTGTTGTTCACTAGAAAAAGATTATGATAGATTCGGGTTCATGAAAATTAGACAGCCTCTTTCTCATTTCACCCAATCCAAAAGGCAACTTCCATAACAATTCGTCTGTGACTTTGGACATAACGAGACAAAGTGTTCTACTCATTCTCTACTTCATCTTGGTCGTCTCTTTTGGCAAACTTGACGATCGAGTTGCCTCGGTTCAGAGGCGAGAGCCCGTTTAAAGATCCGTCGACGTGGTGTCACCTGGACGACAAGATTGGAGATCGAGGAGATCGGAGCAGCCGCAACAAAGCGTGGGATGATGGTTAAAGACCGAAGGACTCGGATCATTCGGTATAACTTTTCAACCCCTTTGTAGTTTGTTAGTTTAGTTTTAATGGCAGATCCGGGTTACGGTACACGATAGCGCCAGTTTCTTTAAAAGTTTTTGTTCCGCATTTGGCGTCTGTAAGACGGCCGGGGCGCTACCGTGGACTTACAGTGGTATCAGAGCCTCACCATTAAGCTATACTAACTTGTGCCAACACGTTTAAAACATCGATCGAACGGATTTCACAAAACTACAATTTTCAAGCATAGCAGTTTCTGTCGATTTTAAATGATGTCTTAAAATTATTTTGCATATCACAGAATACAGAGCAGGCTTTTATTAGAAAACTGGTGAAATTTGGTGGCCCAATTCCACAGAACCGCCGTGGATCCGCGGCCCAAACCAGGGTTTGGCCGCGGATCCGCCGCAGATTTTTGAGATTGGTACTCCAATTTTCTACAGTGAGTTCTTCTTGGGAAATTGTGGCTTCTGAAATATTTCGTTTGGGCCCATATTTTGTTACTGTACAGCAGAAGTTTGTGGGGCCCACTTCGGGAAATTTAGTCGATCGAAATTTTAAATTTGTGAGTATGCAGTATTTACATTATATCTCCGACCGGGAAAGTCATTTGATCGGTAAACCGCGTCTGATTGCTATAGTTCTTTTAGACGGGTTTACGAACGTGACATTCGCGTTGATGTTCTGTGTTGTGCTGTGATGTTGCGGATATGTCGTGGTGGATAGCAGGGTGCAATGATAGTGCTGTTTGGATTTATTTGTACATTAAATATTGCGGGGCGAGCGTCCAACATGTGGACTGCCGTCACTGCCTGTTGTATAATATTCTGTTGGGGCACGACCGGGTCGAGGTCGATGTACCCGTTGTACATATTTTATTTTCTGTACTAGGTTTATCCCACGAAGGAGTGCACGGATAGCCGGGTTCTGGAGGGCAACGGGTCCGTATCTCATGGCATTGAGAGGCAAAGGGACCTCACTCTAGAATTGGCAGACTATTCGCCGCACTCGTAGGGGGTACAGGTTGACCCAAGGAGGGGTGCTCAATTTACCGGATTCCGTGAAGTGTCGGGTGTTCCATTCACTATGCTGTGGGGGACTACCTCGCATCAGGTTTGGGCGGGTAACTTGCCGCACCCGTAGGGGTCTAGGTTTCATTGCATAGGCTATCCACACGACCAGGGGAACGTCGAGTTTTCAGCAGCGACTCTGTGAAACCCGGGGATCCCAGATTATCTGTATTGTTCTGTGATGCTTATTACTTTTCTGTAATGTTGCATATTATCACGCCTGGAGCGATTATTGTATATTGGTATATATACTATTAGATGTTGTATATGTTTTACACTCGCGCTAGTCCAGTCCCCGCTCTGTCGTTAGTTAAGTAACCTAACGGGTGATGACGGGACCCAGTGGCGAATGCGGATGGCATATACGTACATTTTATTTTCTTTCTTTTCTGGTGTGATTGATTGATGGGACTGCATTGATTCTTATCAATGCAAGGATAAAACAAACCTATATTTGATGTTGTTGGAACAAATTTTTAAAAAAATTGTTATTAGAAAGACATTTCCTCTTCTTTTGCATAGTGATATTCAGCTGGAATATCCTGCACCTCATTCGACGAGGCAAGGGCTGATATCCCTTCACCGGGAAAAACCCCTTGGGCAGAAGTTTACGTCAGGGTAGTAACTTTAATATAGTTGATTACAAGTTGCTTTGCATCGCGGTATTCAGTTGGAATATCCTGCACCTCATTCCAAGAGGAAAGAACCGAGATCCCTTCACCGGGAGTGACATCTTTAGCAAAACGTTTTCGTCACTATATTTTATAAAAGGCTATCGGGTTCCTTCAGCGATATCAAGTTCATTGCGTTAAAGGTTTTTCGCCAAAAACCAGCCGCAGCCCTCCATCATTTCTTATGGATAGTCAGTAGTATTCAAGCTATGTTTGTTGGCCAAAGTCAAGGCATAGTGTTTGGTAGCTGCTGATTATTCATCTGTTGCATAGATAGATGCGTTGGTTTGGGACAGTCGTTCTGCCTTGTTGGCCAAAGTCAAGGGCATGTGCGGGTGGGTTCAAATTAACCTGGACAATGACGGGTTGAACTTGACATGTGACTTATGATTTGTTGGCCAAACTCAAGGTCATAAGAGCATGAGGTAAAAAAATTACATCGGGAGTTTCAAACATAAAGCAAACTTGCCAGATATGCGCATACCTTCTGGAGTGTGATAACTTGAGTGGCTTCTATCAAGTTATCATGCGATGATAGTTGTGTAACATTTTCAAAAATATAAAATATTAATTTTGGGAATTTTTATTATTTAATATTATTTTAATATTAAATCTATAATTAAATGCAATTAAATAGGAAAAATGTTAGAAAAATTATGAAAAATTATGGAAAATTCTAAAATAGGGTAAATTAGTGAATTTTGACATTTTTAAGTTTCTGTGATTAGTTTGACACTAATTTAGTGCTAATCGCGATTAAAATCGCTAATCGGGTTTTTTGGCAATTTTGTGCAAAACTTGCACATATCACATTTTCCTACACTTGTGCATTTTCTTGCCTTGGATTTTCTTTTGGGTTACTATTGATGTGAGAAGGTTGGATTAGGGATTTAAAAGAAAAGGGAAAAGAAGAAAAGAAAAGAAAATGAGATTGTGGTTGGTGAGAGAGGTATGGGTTGCATTTGACCAATAACCCTTAGCCATTTTCCTTCATCTTCCCTCCCTCATTCTTGAGCTGCTGCTGCCACTATTGCCCCCTTTCTCCCCTCCACTAAATCCTCACATTTCATCTCAAAAACATATTCAAAACCCTTGCCTCATTTCACAAAACATGCACACAAGATCATAAGCTAGAGGATGAACAAAGAAAGATGGTGTTTTGGTGCTGTTGAGGATCCATGGGTCTCTTGTGAGGTAATTTCTTGGCAATTAGAGTGTTAAATCTTGTGTTTAAGGTTTAATTCAAGTTTCATATCGATATCGGGTGAATTATGAATATTTGGACAAAACTTGAGAGGGTTAGGGTAATGTTGAGTTGTGGCTTGGCAATTGAGTTTAAAAAGTGACCTTAGACCCTATATTGACTAGAAACCCAGGCCAATCCCACTGGAAATCCAAAAATACGGAATTATGGAACTTTTCATGTCGGTTTGTGAAATTCTGTGAAGGTGTTCTGGAATCTGGAGCAACCCGGGGGCACCAAAAATAAAATTGAGCTGACAGTGAGTCGTTCAGGCACCTAGGAAGCTACCACCAAGACCCGAGCCCCTAACTATAAACCGTGGCCGCCAAATTCACCATTCTGGCCGCAATTTGCGGCCAGAGTAGAGGGGAATGGTTCCATTTTTGTTCCAGGGCTCATTTAGCACTAGATTAGACCCCTACTATATATAGTTTTGGCAAATGGTCATCTGGGGAAAATCTGGAGGCATTTTGGGGTGTTTTAGGCGATGTTTTCCGTATTTTTTAATGCACTTTCTTGGTGTTTGGATTTGTATTTGGTTGTCGGGTGTTCATACGTCGACAACAGGGGTTAAGTGTTGGATTTGCATGTTTGGGCCATAGGTTCCAACTTATGAGCACACCGTGCGCTGTATCGGTTTTCTGCTTTGATATTAATACGTATTGCGACTGTTTATTATTCTAGGTACCCTCGTAAGGATTCCGAGGTGAAGGAGCATGGCGTCATCGATTTCAGAAAGCGAAGACCAGGTGAGTAGATTATATCTACAGGGGGAAGTCGGGTGGATGGCGTATAGCACCCCCGCAGTCCGTAATTAGTACTATGTAGTATATTTTTTTATGTGTGATAGTTAATGTGTTATGGTTAGTTAGGGGTAGAAATAACTAGCATAGCTCCTAGTTGCGAACCATAGGATAGATTTGCACCCACACGTTTACACTTGTGTGTTTCTTGTACTTGCACTGTGTTTGATGATATAGGATGACTTTGGAGATGAGTCGATGATGTGGGCTTGGTGCCGAGAGATCGGTGTTTTGATACGATTCATATGTGGGACATGACTTGTGATTCTTGTGGGCTTGGGATTGTGTTTACCCCCCCCCCCCGCATGCATACTTCATTGATGGTATCGATTGTACTAGACATAGAGTAGTACCCCAGACTATTTGATCTGATGATAGTGATACCTACTATGTGATGATACAGTGAGATGTTGAACCCTACCCAGCTATTGGGGATGCCGTACGATGATTTACCGTACGAGCCGATATTGATGATAGATCCGCACTCATAACTCGAGGATACCTTATGATATGACATTGAGGCGGGATCACCGACTATATTTATATATATATCGACTCAGATGCTAGGCGGTTTCCTTACCTGTAGTCAGCTTGTTAGTTTAGCTGTTTAGTTTAGTGTAGATATTAGACTAGAGTAGACTCCTACCCTTTTTCAAAACTGACGAATCGTGGGTATTTTTAAAGACAGCTCAAGGGATCTACAGACATTTCAAAAGACGTATCTTTTCATAAAAACACTGTAGCCCCTATTTTCAAAACCCCATGATTTGTGTTATTTCAAAAGGCACCAATTGTGAGATTTATGTTAGATTAACGCAGATTAGTGTTGGTTACGTCTAGTTTCAGCTCCCACTCCCTTTTTGTGGTTCGGTTGCATCGCATTCTTATTTTATGCTTCATACTCCATTTTTAATATTATGCTGATAGGACACCAGCACCATTACCGATGATGCGTATGTACCACGTACACTTACTTGCCGGCTCACACACATCTTCATCGGTAATTGCCATGTCACGTACACCTTAGAATGTATATTGTTGCTTGACATAGCCTTTTAGCTAGTAGTTAGACATTGTAGTTATTACCTGCTACTTCCTGCATACTGTTATTCATTGTTATGCCGCATTCATGGATTCTCATGCATATATTCACTATTTTGCATGCTATTGAGGTTTGGATTTGGATTTCCATGAGATTTTCTGGATTTGGGGGAAAACCGCAAAACTTATATAAATTTCCTTTCTCTCTTTAAAATAAAAAGTGCGGTTTTCCCATGATGTATGAGTGGTCCACCATGATTTTGCTGATGGATTTGGAAACCCGATTCGAGGAGACGGATGAACCGTTTCGGGTACATGGTGGACCCGGTAAGGTACCCCGGGGCAAGAAGACGTGGTGATGACGATGAGCCTGGCAGGGGGAGATTGCCTACCGGTGACTTTACCCGACGCGTCGGATATCCGGAGGATACCGTCGTGGTCTGAGATTTATGGTAGGGGCCGGTCTGGACTGACGGCGCCCTAGATATGATGGTTGAGACTTTGAGATATCAGGATATTGGGATTTCGTTGGTGCCGATGCTAGGCACAGTTTTATGCTGATTTCATTATGGTACCTCATCTTTTAAAATACAGGTAAATCTCACTAAAGTATGAAAACTGTTGCTTCATGTAGATGTATTCTGTTTTCTCGCATTCATATCTCATTCATTTGCTATATTGTTATCTGAGGCACTGACACAGACACATTGAGATTGCACTCGGGTTAGATATTTACCCTAGCCTTGCTATAGGCTGCATGCTTTATTTTGAGGATTTTTATACTGATCGTATTGACCTAGGATTATGTCTTGCTTTCGGTTTCTGCTTGTAGATGTTCTATTCACGAGTTGGCAACTCACCCCCGTTGTGCCACAGTTCTTGCAGGTTTCGCCGTACAGGTTTCTTTGCGGCATTTCTGGCACACTACTTTCTTGCGGGTGGATTGCTTTTGGTAGGTGGATTCTTTCGTATCAAGAACCACCATTGTACCTTTTTATTTCATTGTATCTAGAATTTCCATCAACCAAAACTTGTATATTGTTTCAGACCTAGACTTTAGTGTTGTATATTTCGACCTTAGAGTCGCGCTTAGTAGTATTGCGGTTTCTTGTTGCTTTTGAGCTTCCTTTTGGATTTGATCCTCGCCACTTGGCGTTGTATATTATTGTTGCATGTGTGGTTGTGACCGTCTATTGACGAAGAGCTAGCTCCCGCTTGGGGATGCCTTTATCATTGCATATATATTGTTATTTTTGTTGTACCCCATTCGGGGCCAGTTTTACAAAAGAAACTCTGCCGAAATTTTTAGAAAAGACTTACTGTTTTTAAAACGCACCTCCGGCTTAGTTATTTCAAAACCTTGATTTCAAACATGTTTTCTTCACTTATTTAAATCAGATTTCTTTACTTATTCTTCAAAAATGGTTTCAGATTTCTGGGCTTTTGGCTTACTTGGATCAGATGGAGTCCTATAGGCTTCATATGGTTCAAGGGCCAGTCACGTGCTCTTTCGGGTCGTGACAAAGTTGGTATCAGAGCGCTAGGTTGACCTTGGTTCGAGTCTGAGTTTGACTATGTGGAGCCTAGGGCGTTAATTATATACGGAACTTAGGCTTGACCTTACGGAACTTAGACTTGGTCGAGGGGGTATTAGACCCGAACTTTCGTCGTATTAGGATGACCCTTGGTTGATGGAATAGGTGACTAAAGTAGAGTGACGTACCGTTGGTATGTTCCGCGGCATACTTACGACACGCCACTCCGCTTAAGGAGCCTTAGGATGTACATACTTTTGAGAGCAGTGATTCTCCTTATATCCAGGATTATACGTCCATTTGAGATTCCCGATTCTAATAGTTTCATGATCATATCTTCATTGATGCTGTTCCTTCCTATGATCATGTATCCACTCTGGATCCGTTGTTTCCCTTCTTGCCATTGGTGTGCTCTCTTGATACTCGATTGAGGTTCCTGTCACCATGTTTGAGTGCAGTTTGGGCTGCTGCTAGGGTTACGGCCGGTGTGAGCTCGTTTGGTACGAGGGCCGACCATTGTGTTTTCTGGTGACATGGGAACGTCTCGAGTTAGTGTTAGTGATTGTGACCTCTAGTGGAGGCGAGTGCTTGGTCTTGCACCGGATGATCGGGCCATTGTTAGAGTTGCCAGTTGAGAGAGGACTGTTGATGTACAGCATACCTCAGAGATTGTGATGTCGCCTACAGTGCAGACGGATGGACCAGCTGTTGCTGAGATTGTCAGGATGTTGCTTTTGGAGCTTACGACCTGAGATTGTCGGAGCTTTCAGGCAGATTTGCGACAGATGATAGCTAGTCTACCCGATTTGAGAGACGAAGGTGATTCGTCCGATTTTGCGCCAGAGCGTGCCCAGTTGAGTTGAAGATTTCCAAGGTTGAGAGTCTTACCCAGATCTAGAGCAGACCGATTCAGAGATGACCGCCTATGTATTGCCCTTCCTGGAGGATTGAGGCATTGTTCGGCGTACAGGCGTATGAGCCAGTTGCTGCTGTAAATGATGAGATATCGCCCAGATGGTTGGAGCTGTTGCAGCGTGAGCATATACTCAGAGAGAGGATAACGAGTCGCTAGTCACCTGAGGATGAATGACTAGGACATGTGGTTCGTTCGTTACCGATGCGAGGACATCAGATAGATTGTTTCCAGCTAGAGACGACTTCACGCAGGTTCGTTGAGAGTCGATTGAGACGATCGAATGTCAGGAGCCATTTTCCAAGTTTAAAGTATACGGAAAGACATGCAGGTGATTCTATGGACCCTCTAGAAGAATGAAACCCTAACTCGACTAATGACCGTGTGACAGCCTTTGAACCTTAGGGTTTACGGCGGTTCCGCGGCGCCATCAGTGAGGCCTGGGTTTGCCCTTCTACGGCTGGACCACCGACGCTGTGGCATGTACTCGATACTATTAAACTGTACCCGAGATGTGAGCTCTTGGGGGATTATGAGGATCTGACGAGTCGATCGGATGGTTCGACATCTTTCGGACATCGTGATGGGACACTGCTTGGGAGACTCCAGATGCGAGCATAGCCGTTGGAGCACAGTACATGCAGCCAGGATGAGACGAGTCCGAATCAGTCGACATTGACGCAGAGCGAAGAAAGGAGTTCGCAAGATAATTCGACGAGTTGGCGTCCCACTCCGCTGACATTAGAGATGTGATACGCACCCCGAGGCGTGGTATGTGGATAGATCTTCCAGAAAGAATGCGATGAGTATGCAGCCGTTCCGGAACAAGCTTTAGCTTCAGCATTGGATGACGACTTCCGGGAAATGCGGCAGGAAATGAGATTTGAGAAAGGGACCTCGACAGGACCTTTCTGGAGTACGATACGAGAAGACCTAGACCTAGGAGTGGTCATTTTGCGCACCACCAGCAGGACAGAGTTCGGCATTATCGACGAGGTAGTTGACTAGGATCGAATAGAGGAATTTACCCAGATGCGTTGCGAATTGATCAAGGGCGGACGAGTGACGAGTATTCCTCCGAGGGTTGAGACGTGTTTCCGAGGATCTGTTCGACCTGACATCTTCTACAAAATGGTGAAGCTACAGAGTACGCGATTTCGAGTCCGTGCGAGAGACTTCAGTTTGACCGTGGCTGAGAACAGTGCAGTGCATAGTAGCTTGGCATGACGTCATAGTGGGCGACGATGGAGACAGTAGGAACATGAGGTTCGTGTGAGATACAGGCGGGCTGTCATTGCTTCCCGTCGAGACTAGAGACCTGATATGCTTACAGAGATGTTGGGATGTGACCAGAGAAGTGCCAGAATGGAATCGTCCCCGTTAGCACACCTGACAGGGCCGATGAGCCGATTGACCGCGTGATAGGTAATCCGCAGAGAAGATAAGAATCCAGAGACAGAGGACGCCAGACCGTGAGCAAGAGACAGGCAGATATCCTGCGCTGCTAGCAGTGGGTGCACCGACTCCTTCTCGACCTCAAAGGAGGAACTACCGACGACGGTATTTATGACTTGTGATTTTGTGATTCGATTATCACGTATCCGTCACTTTGGATTTCGGTATTTTGGGCGTTCTGTATACATGATTTAGTTTTGATGACTGAGTTTCATGATATTGGTTTCATGAACCCACTGGATATTTATATATTTTGCGCTGAGTTTTTACATTTGAGATATTGATTGAGATTTCATGCCTATCGTATTCAGTGATTTGATTTGCACTTCCAGCGTAGTTTTCATACATCTTTAGTGTTTTGATATACGATTTTGGTGCGTACCAGATGCACTAAATCGGTATTCTTCGTGCATGTCACATGCACCTGATTTTTCTGTCAGGCACACACGTTGCCTACGACAGATGTTTCGTGCACACCCGTTGCACCTAGATGTTGGTTGTACACCTGTTTGACACATATATGGATTTTGATTCCTTGCGCACCAGACGCATAGGACATTCTTATATATATGCATTTTGGGGACTGATTTCTAGTAGAGCAGTATATTTTATGATCTTCTCTTTGTATTGATATTTTCGGAGCCCCGACAAAATGATTATACTGAAATTGTTTTGTATTGGGGGTTTAAATTTAAATTCGGGGACCGAATTTCTTTAAGGGGGGTAGATTGTAACATTTTCAAAAATATAAAATATTAATTTTGGGAATTTTTATTATTTAATATTATTTTATTGATTATTTTAATATTAAATCTATAATTAAATGCAATTAAATAGGAAAAATGTTAGAAAAATTATGAAAAATTATGGAAAATTCTAAAATAGGGTAAATTAGTGAATTTTGACATTTTTAAGTTTCTGTGATTAGTTTGACACTAATTTAGTGCTAATCGCGATTAAAATCGCTAATCGGGTTTTTTGGCAATTTTGTGCAAAACTTGCACATATCACATTTTCCTACACTTGTGCATTTTCTTGCCTTGGATTTTCTTTTGGGTTACTATTGATGTGAGAAGGTTGGATTAGGGATTTAAAAGAAAAGGGAAAAGAAGAAAAGAAAAGAAAATGAGATTGTGGTTGGTGAGAGAGGTATGGGTTGCATTTGACCAATAACCCTTAGCCATTTTCCTTCATCTTCCCTCCCTCATTCTTGAGCTGCTGCTGCCACTATTGCCCCCTTTCTCCCCTCCACTAAATCCTCACATTTCATCTCAAAAACATATTCAAAACCCTTGCCTCATTTCACAAAACATGCACACAAGATCATAAGCTAGAGGATGAACCAAGAAAGATGGTGTTTTGGTGCTGTTGAGGATCCATGGGTCTCTTGTGAGGTAATTTCTTAGCAATTAGAGTGTTAAATCTTGTGTTTAAGGTTTAATTCAAGTTTCATATCGATATCGGGTGAATTATGAATATTTGGACAAAACTTGAGAGGGTTAGGGTAATGTTGAGTTGTGGCTTGGCAATTGAGTTTAAAAAGTGACCTTAGACCCTATATTGACTAGAAACCCAGGCCAATCCCACTGGAAATCCAAAAATACGGAATTATGGAACTTTTCATGTCGGTTTGTGAAATTCTGTGAAGGTGTTCTGGAATCTGGAGCAACCCGGGGGCACCAAAAATAAAATTGAGCTGACAGTGAGTCGTTCAGGCACCTAGGAAGCTACCACCAAGACCCGAGCCCCTAACTATAAACCGTGGCCGCCAAATTCACCATTCTGGCCGCAATTTGCGGCCAGAGTAGAGGGGAATGGTTCCATTTTTGTTCCAGGGCTCATTTAGCACTAGATTAGACCCCTACTATATATAGTTTTGGCAAATGGTCATCTGGGGAAAATCTGGAGGCATTTTGGGGTGTTTTAGGCGATGTTTTCCGTATTTTTTAATGCACTTTCTTGGTGTTTGGATTTGTATTTGGTTGTCGGGTGTTCATACGTCGACAACAGGGGTTAAGTGTTGGATTTGCATGTTTGGGCCATAGGTTCCAACTTATGAGCACACCGTGCGCTGTATCGGTTTTCTGCTTTGATATTAATACGTATTGCGACTGTTTATTATTCTAGGTACCCTCGTAAGGATTCCGAGGTGAAGGAGCATAGCGTCATCGATTTCAGAAAGCGAAGACCAGGTGAGTATATTATATCTACAGGGGGAAGTCGGGTGGATGGCGTATAGCACCCCCGCAGTCCGTAATTAGTACTATGTAGTATATTTTTTTATGTGTGATAGTTAATGTGTTATGGTTAGTTAGGGGTAGAAATAACTAGCATAGCTCCTAGTTGCGAACCATAGGATAGATTTGCACCCACACGTTTACACTTGTGTGTTTCTTGTACTTGCACTGTGTTTGATGATATAGGATGACTTTGGAGATGAGTCGATGATGTGGGCTTGGTGCCGAGAGATCGGTGTTTTGATACGATTCATATGTGGGACATGACTTGTGATTCTTGTGGGCTTGGGATTGTGTTTACCCCCCCCCCCGCATGCATACTTCATTGATGGTATCGATTGTACTAGACATAGAGTAGTACCCCAGACTATTTGATCTGATGATAGTGATACCTACTATGTGATGATACAGTGAGATGTTGAACCCTACCCAGCTATTGGGGATGCCGTACGATGATTTACCGTACGAGCCGATATTGATGATAGATCCGCACTCATAACTCGAGGATACCTTATGATATGACATTGAGGCGGGATCACCGACTATATTTATATATATATCGACTCAGATGCTAGGCGGTTTCCTCACCTGTAGTCAGCTTGTTAGTTCAGCTGTTTAGTTTAGTGTAGATATTAGACTAGAGTAGACTCCTACCCTTTTTCAAAACTGACGAATCGTGGGTATTTTTAAAGACAGCTCAAGGGATCTACAGACATTTCAAAAGACGTATCTTTTCATAAAAACACTGTAGCCCCTATTTTCAAAACCCCATGATTTGTGTTATTTCAAAAGGCACCAATTGTGAGATTTATGTTAGATTAACGCAGATTAGTGTTGGTTACGTCTAGTTTCAGCTCCCACTCCCTTTTTGTGGTTCGGTTGCATCGCATTCTTATTTTATGCTTCGTACTCCATTTTTAATATTATGCTGATAGGACACCAGCACCATTACCGATGATGCGTATGTACCACGTACACTTACTTGCCGGCTCACACACATCTTCATCGGTAATTGCCATGTCACGTACACCTTAGAATGTATATTGTTGCTTGACATAGCCTTTTAGCTAGTAGTTAGACATTGTAGTTATTACCTGCTAGTTCCTGCATACTGTTATTCATTGTTATGCCGCATTCATGGATTCTCATGCATATATTCACTATTTTGCATGCTATTGAGGTTTGGATTTGGATTTCCATGAGATTTTCTGGATTTGGGGGAAAACCGCAAAACTTATATAAATTTCCTTTCTCTCTTTAAAATAAAAAGTGCGGTTTTCCCATGATGTATGAGTCGTCCACCATGATTTTGCTGATGGATTTGGAAACCCGATTCGAGGAGACGGATGAACCGTTTCGGGTACATGGTGGACCCGGTAAGGTACCCCGGGGCAAGAAGACGTGGTGATGACGATGAGCCTGGCAGGGGGAGATTGCCTACCGGTGACTTTACCCGACGCGTCGGATATCCGGAGGATACCGTCGTGGTCTGAGATTTATGGTAGGGGCCGGTCTGGACTGACGGCGCCCTAGATATGATGGTTGAGACTTTGAGATATCAGGATATTGGGATTTCGTTGGTGCCGATGCTAGGCACAGTTTTATGCTGATTTCATTATGGTACCTCATCTTTTAAAATACAGGTAAATCTCACTAAAGTATGAAAACTGTTGCTTCATGTAGATGTATTCTGTTTTCTCGCATTCATATCTCATTCATTTGCTATATTGTTATCTGAGGCACTGACACAGACACATTGAGATTGCACTCGGGTTAGATATTTACCCTAGCCTTGCTATAGGCTGCATGCTTTATTTTGAGGATTTTTATACTGATCGTATTGACCTAGGATTATGTCTTGCTTTCGGTTTCTGCTTGTAGATGTTCTATTCACGAGTTGGCAACTCACCCCCGTTGTGCCACAGTTCTTGCAGGTTTCGCCGTACAGGTTTCTTTGCGGCATTTCTGGCACACTACTTTCTTGCGGGTGGATTGCTTTTGGTAGGTGGATTCTTTCGTATCAAGAACCACCATTGTACCTTTTTATTTCATTGTATCTAGAATTTCCATCAACCAAAACTTGTATATTGTTTCAGACCTAGACTTTAGTGTTGTATATTTCGACCTTAGAGTCGCGCTTAGTAGTATTGCGGTTTCTTGTTGCTTTTGAGCTTCCTTTTGGATTTGATCCTCGCCACTTGGCGTTGTATATTATTGTTGCATGTGTGGTTGTGACCGTCTATTGACGAAGAGCTAGCTCCCGCTTGGGGATGCCTTTATCATTGCATATATATTGTTATTTTTGTTGTACCCCATTCGGGGCCAGTTTTACAAAAGAAACTCTGCCGAAATTTTTAGAAAAGACTTACTGTTTTTAAAACGCACCTCCGGCTTAGTTATTTCAAAACCTTGATTTCAAACATGTTTTCTTCACTTATTTAAATCAGATTTCTTTACTTATTCTTCAAAAATGGTTTTAGATTTCTGGGCTTTTGGCTTACTTGGATCAGATGGAGTCCTATAGGCTTCATATGGTTCAAGGGCCAGTCACGTGCTCTTTCGGGTCGTGACAAGTTGGATCCCGATTCTCACTGATGAGTTGGTTTACTCTTCGGGTGATCCCGGCTAATTCTTCTTTCTGGTTTGGAGGAGAATTTGAGATAACAGTGGGAGGTTTCCTGATTAGATAAAGTGATAACCATTCTGATCTAGGTTAGAGTGCACGTAGAGTGTTTCTTTTCTCTCTCTCTCTTTGACAGCGACCTTTGACCGACCCTAGACTATAACTCAGTGACCAAGTTGACCGAACTTTCTTAAAATACTGACTTTTGGATTGTCTAAAGTTGCATAAAGTCATTGCCGCTCCTTCTTTTACCCCTTTTATTTCTCAGAACACCCCGTATTACTACGGACATCCACTTCCATTGGATAGATCCATCGTATGGTTATATACGAACTCGGAGGGACTTCTTCAAGGATGGATCCAGGTTCAGGAGAAATAGAAATGGTTTATTCAGTTGTCTTTTATTATCACCTTCTCTCAGGTTGCGAGGGCTCCTTTGTTTAGGAGAGTACACCTATTACGCTTATTGGATAGTCTTATTCCAAACCATAGGCTGATGCCGAAAGGTAGGGGATGAAGAAAACCAATTAGCCTAAGTAGGGTGTACAGAAGGTAATAGCTAAAAACAAAATAAAGGGATTAGAATGAAGGCAAAGTAAATTGCGACTGTTATCATTCACGACCTAAACCACGTACTTCATCGCCACTTCTATTTCACCTTTGCTTTTTTCCCCAGTTCAGGAGAAATACAATAAGGTATTATTCAGTAGTCTTTTATCATCACCTTCTCTCAAATTGCGAGTACTCCTAGGTTTAGGAGGGTACACCTATTATGCTTACTGGATAGTCTTCTTCCAAACCATAGGCTGGTGCCGAACGGTAGGGAAGGAAGAAAACCATTTAGCCTAACGATGGTGTACAGAAGGTAACGACTAAAGACAAATAAAGGGATTTGGAGAGATGGCAAAGAAATATACGGTTATAGTCATGAATAGGATTATGGAAGAGGCATTACTAGAAATACCAGGATACCTCTACGAGACATTTTAATGTTTCAGTTTCGCTGCGCATTGTTAAAAGAAAAATGTTTTCCCGATTAGATACTTACTTCAGGGTATGTATTCACCAGGTTTCATTCTCATATCTGTATGGTTTTACAGATAATGAGTGGGAGTAAGTTATTGGGAATTAGGTGATCATCCTCATTATGTCGGAATTCGTTGTAATTGGTAATATTTGAGGAAATCGCCTGGGTACAGTTTTCAACCTACGATGCACAGGTTTTGAGTTATTCAAACTCAGCGGATTTATACAGAGTATTGTATGTTGTCCAGTGTCCGTAAGGACAATGGGGTAGGTCCTCGTACTATGTTCTGTTTACTTATCACTTCTCTAGTTTTTAGACAAGTGTTTCGTAGAAATACAATGTCTAAGTTTTGATAAGTTGTGAGTATAAGAATAAAGTAGAGAACCAGGTATCGCAAGTATCGGGATTCTTCAAAGAGATCGAAGATATAGATTCTTCTGATAGTATTCAGATGATAGTAATGGTTTTGAGAAACTTGTTTCTCTTTCAGGTTACTCATAATTGGATGGACTCCTAAGTTGAGTAATGCTGAGTAGCCACTTTCCATTAAGATGATTTGCACTGGAAACAGCTGCATGATTTGAATCTAGTTCCAATTAAATTAGTGCCTCTGTTTCTATATTAGATATAGAATGGTTCATATCTTAACGTTGTTAAGATACGGTGAATTGTCCAGCTTATGCTTAAAACCAGACACTGGATAACTCAAGGCACGTTTCTGTAATGGCTGTTTGTGGGTTGATCCTGGCTTTGACGAGGGTTGACATTTCTACCATCTGGAAGATCAATAGTGATATTGTTCTTAACTCGCCACAGTTTTTGTAAAATGTTTTTTTTCCAGAAAACAGTAGCGGGAGTATGGTAGAACTGGAAGTGATTCTAGAACCACAAACGATTACGGAAAATTTAATAGGACCTATATATATTCAATCAGGTTTGACATTCCAATAGCCACTCCGCAGATATGGTGGGTAACCTCAGACACCCGAGAGGTACTCTGGTAGCCTCAAGGACGGTGACAGGGAGGTTCTTGTTTACCCAGACTTGACACTACTGTTGTTCTAGACTTTGAGACCCGGCAAGAGGACAAGTATAACGTCGTTCTAAACATGCTTTAGAAGTGTACGTAGATATTATTCTGCCAGAGGGTTGTTGTGGTCAGTGGGAGCAGCGGAAGCATAGTGGGCAAGTAGCTTATGTCTATTTATAGACTCGAGCAGTTATAGCGGAGATAGATCATCTAATTTTGATGTGAAAGTCATGACTTTTGACTTCATCAGAATAGGGGATGGATCTGTTAAGAAGGTAGTAGGGTGTGATGTCCTGGTATTTGGATGACATACACAGAGTAGGAAGTAAAATTCCTATACTACGATCGGTTGTACTGTGGTTGTTACACAGTTGTTTCTTCAAAAAAGATAAGGATATAATATTAGACATTCTGGTTACTAGATCTATGGTTTTAGATCTAGATTTGGGTAGTTTCCCAATGTGGGTACTTTTGACATTATTCTAATAGTATTTTAGAATAGATGACTCCTGGCATGGTGGTGTACCTGCAGATGATGGAGTCACCCTCTCTAAAGGTGTCTTACAGACTAAAGAAGAGAGGGATGTGCATGATTGGCAGATCACTTGCTTAGGCAATTGAGTCAATCATGAGATGTCAAGTACCACACCAGATGTTATTTTTGCACTAGGTGCGATAAGTTTATATTAATCCAATCCTGAAGAAACAAAAGGAAGCAGTTATATAACATAAGTGCATGTTCTACGGATTTGATGACGGCAGCCTCCTTCGGAAGACGGTTATCATTCCAGTCCTCCAAGATGACATGGATGACAGAGTGATTGTCAGAGTTATAGTTTTTCCCTCTGACGGGGGACAGTATTATAGACAGGTGGTCCAAGAGGATACTATGGGAGGCATGGTGCTGGATACTGATTAGGTTCAGTTATCGATACAGTCTAAAAAGTTTGGATTTGGAGTTCATTTACGAACTAGGTCCCATCAGATATCCAGACATATTCTAAGACTGGTATTACTCGATTCGGAAGATGGCTTTCTCCGTGAATTTGAGATTTAGAGAGACATAGAAAGAAACATCAGGGCGGATCCACTCACTAAGGGTATTTCTCGAACACAAGAGTTTTACAAACTAGCTTTGTAAAACTGATTGGTAGAGGAGTTGGATGTTCGGTATCACACGGGCTCTGAGTATGCGACATCGGAATAATTAGCCTTGAGTGCAAGTGGGAGATTGTTGGAGATAGTGCCCTCAAAGTCAATTATTGGATCGCAGGTACGTGATTGCAATGATTGAGGCAGGACCTATACCGATATGACAGTCTTGCTCAAGATGATAGTATGCTATCTGGTTTGTCCATATCATCGTATACATGCTATTGCATGATTGATAGAGCCCATAGGATTCTGCTTGACAGCCAGCAGTATGATGGTGATCATATACGTGGGAGCTGTGGTCTATAAGCACATCCTTAAAGTGTCCCTAGTCGTGGGAGTTTTCGAGACAGGGCATCGATACTCCAGAGTATATTAGTGTATACAGTCGAGACCCCGACAAGGGGCGATGGCCGGTCTCACAAGCCATTGGTGTCAGTTTGATCACCTAAGATGTATACAGGTGCTCATTGAGTTATGAGTACACCGGACAGGACTCATCGGGAATCTGCTAATTGGTATTATACATATCGTCAGATAGCAATTTCCTGGTGACATGTATACAGGTTAGTTCATCGACCTGAGATCGTCGTTTGTCTCATGTGAGTTCCCACTGTGCTTAGATTACTACCCTACCACGCTCAAAGGAGTTGTGCAAGCAGGTTTTAGTTGGGTACAGTCCCGAGCCACATTGGAGGCAAGTGAGTGGATCTCGGGGATTCGTCTCTCCCGGTATTGGGGGTTGATGTCGCACAGTGCACGGGTGGCCATCACTAGAAACCCTCAGCCGAGGTAGTGGAGAATTACTGATTTGGATCAGTAGTTTCTCAGGTGGTTATGGGCTTCTTGCCGACACGATTTATCGCGTTATTAGGGGTCTGACTTTATCCACCCCCCTAGACTCGATATGCGATACTCTTTAGACGAATGGACTGGACTGTATATACATTGTCACAGTCAGGCTCAGTAGGGTTTATAGATGAGTTCGCTCGTCAGCTTCCCTTCCAATCAATACATAGGCAAAACGTTACGTGCAGCTTGTACCTCTGACGTGCTAGGGGTTATACCCTGTGCCAGTGTCTTGATGAGTCATTAGAGTCCCCCACAGACACTTTCCCAAGTTCGGGCGAAACGTTGTAGAGGCCGTATGGTGATATGGCAATGTTCGGAAAAAGCACGTGCGTTTTCGCACGTGTCGTTTTTCGGGCAGATAATACTGGTAGGCTTTGGTTTAAGCCGGAACCCAGTATTATACTGTGTAGATATAATATCTTTGTCTCTGATGCATTTGTATTCAGTCGTAATACAAATGCGGGTATGTTTATACTGATACGGGGTTATCCTGAAATTTGTTTCAGGATCACTTTTGGAAGTTGCCAGTTTCCAGTTTTCTATCAGTCGTATTTTGAAATTCGGTTAAATGCGGATTTATCTTTTCTTGATGAGGTGAGTCAGTGTTCTAGAAGGTTCTAGAGTGGGTGACAAGGCTAGTGAGTCATTAGGTCATTAATGGTGCAATTAATGACAAGGTGACTAGGTTAATTGTGATTGGTTTGCTTTAAATGCTTTCATACTTTGTGTTCACACTAGATTTTTTTCTTATGGTCACCCCCCTCTCCTACACTCACCCTCCTCCTCATCTATAAGTGGCCGGCCTCCCCCCTCTCATAGATCATGGTTGTTGTTCACTAGAAAAAGATTATGATAGATTCGGGTTCATGAAAATTAGACAGCCTCTTTCTCATTTCACCCAATCCAAAAGGCAACTTCCATAACCGTTCGTCCGTGACTTTGGACGTAACGAGACAAAGTGTTCTACTCATTCTCTACTTCATCTTGGTCGTCTCTTTTGGAAAACTTGACGATCGAGTTGCCTCGGTGCAGAGGCGGGAGCCCGTTTAAAGATCCGTCGACGTGGTGCCACCTGGACGACAAGATTGGAGATCGAGGAGATCGGAGCAGCCGCAAGAAAGCGTGGGATGATGGTTAAAGACCGAAGGACTCGGATCATTCGGTATAACGTTTCTACCCCTTTGTAGTTTGTTAGTTTAGCTTTAATGGCAGATCCGGGTTATGGTACACGATAGCGCCAGTTTCGTTAAAAGTTTTTGTTCCGCATTTGGCGTCTGTAAGACGGCCGGGGCGCTACCGTGGACTTACAATGTCGATAAGAAGGCCGATGAGGTAAACCCATCCGAACTCCTACTGAGCCTGTATGTAACAATCTCTGTACAGTCCGGTCTGTTCGTCTGATACATCGCATGGCGGGCCTAGGGGGTGGCGAACGTCAGTCCCCTAATAGCGGTACAAGTCGTATCGGAGTGTAGCCCAGAACACCCTGAGATAACACTGGAAACCTATCAGTATATCTCGCTTGCCCTGGCCAGGGACTACTTGTGTAATGGCTCTCCTAGACACAGCGCGATGTCAACCCCCAATACCGGGAGAGACGAATCCTGTCTAACCGTCACTTCCTCCAAAAGCTTCGGGACTACACCCAACTACTACCTGTTTGCACGCCTCCTTTGAGCCGTGGTAGGGTAGTAATCTAAGTACAGTGGGAACACACTCGAGGCGAAGTGACAGTGTCAAGTCAGCGGACTAAGCTGTACTCATGTCACCTGGGGACTGATAACTAACAATAAGTATAATACCAACCAACAGTTCCCGACGAGTCCTGTCTAGTGTACTCGTAACCTAACAAGCACCCGCATACTATCTCAAGTATGACGTACTGACGGCTGTGGGACAGACCGTCTCCCCCGCTGGGATGAGAAGCGCATACGCTAGTCTACTCCGGAGTATCGATGCCCTGTCTCGATAGTCCTACGACTAGGGACCTGTATAAGGATGTGCTTATGGATTACCCAGCCCCCACGAGTATGACTGCCATCACAACGCTGGTAATCAAGCAAAGATCCTAAGGGCTCTACTAATATGTATATAAGCGATATGCTAAAAGAAACACATGCACATATTGAAGTAGAGACAAACCAAGTAGCATACTACCATTTTGAGCAAGATTGTCTATACAACTGTGAATATCCCAAGCTTCCATTAAGTAATATACAAGCTAGTATGATATAGTAATGGCCTCTAGGGCATATACACTAACAGGTACTCCAGTAGTATCTCAGGGTGTTCTGGGCTACTCTCTGACACGACTTATACCGCTATTGGGGGTCTGACGTTACCAGCCCACTAGGCCGATATGCGATACTCATAGACGAACGGACCGGACTGTCTGTATATTGTCACTGTTAGGCTCAGTAGGGTTTTCTAGATGAGTTCGCTCGTCAGCTTCCCTTCCGATCAATACATAGGCAGCCATTACGTACAGCTTGTACCTCTGACGTGCTAGTGGTTATACCCAATTCCAGTGTGTTGATGAGTCATTAGAGTCCCCCACAGACCGTTTCCCAAGTTTGGGCGAAACGTTGTAGAGGCCGTATGGTTTTATGCCAGGGTTCGGAAAATGCACGTGCGTTTACGAACGTGTCGTATTTCGGGCAGATAATACTGGTAGGCTTTGGTGTAAGCCGGATCCGAGTATTATACTGTGTAGATATAATATCTGTCTCAGTTGCATTTGTATTCGGTCGTAATACAAATGCGGGTAAATTTATATGGATACGGGGTTATCCTGAAATTCGTTTCAGGATCATTTTTGGAAGTTGCCAGTTTCCAGTTTTCTATCACCCGTCTTTAACATTCGGTTAAAGACAGATTTATCTTTTCTTGAGTGAGTCATGAGTGATGAGTGTGGAAGTTTCTAGAAGAGGTGACTAGGTTAGTGAGGTGTTCTTGTTTCATTGGATGCATTAATTTGATGATGACTAGCTTAAAATGATTCAACATTTGCATTAATGTTTTGCAAGGTGTGCATTATGACTCATTCTCTTCATTAATGTTGTGGTCACTCTCCCTACCTCCTACACTCACCTCCCTCCTCAAAATGGCCGGCCATTCTCTTGAATTGATATGGTTGCTTGAAAAAAGATTTTGATAGTTTTGGTTGATAGAAATTAGATGTGATCCATTTCTCATTTCCATTCGATCAAAAGGCAACTTCATTAATCGTTCGTCGATGGCTTTGGACGTAGTGAGACAAAGTGTTCTACTCATTCTCTACATCATCTTGGTCATCTCTTTTAGCAAACTTGATGATCGAGTTGCCTCGGTTCAGAGGCGGGAGCCCGTTTAATGATCTGTCGACGTGGTGCCACCTGGACGAGAAGACTGGAGTTTTAGAAGATCGGAGCGGCCGCAACAAAACGTGGGATGATGGTTGAAGACCGAAGGACTCGGATCGTTCGGTATAACATTTCTACCCACATTGTAGTTTGTTGGTTTAGCTTCAATGGCAGATCAGGGTTATAGTACGCGATAGCGCCAGTCGAAAATGTTTTTGTTCCGCATTTGGCGTCTGTTAGACGGCCGGGGTGCTACCGTGGACTTACAATCTCCATAATAGCCCTGGCCAGGGACTTCCAGTTATAACCAATCGAACACAGCGCAACATCAACTCCCTATACCGGGAGAGACGAAACCCCTCCTATCGCTCATTGCCTCCATGTGATTCGAGACTGTACCCTAAAGCCACCGTTTTGCACGCCATCTTGGACGTGGTAAGGTGGAAATCAAAGCACAGTGGGAATCTCACAAGACTCTATGACGATCTCGGGTCTACAGACTAACCTGTACCAGTGTCACCGGAGAACTGCTATCTGACGATAGGTGAAATACCATCTAGGAGTTCTCGGCGAGTCCGTTCAGTGTACCCAGTCTCCACTGAGCACCCGTACACCATCTTTGATGTCAAACACCGATGGATATGGGATCATCCATCGCCCATCATATGGGTCAATATGCTTATACGCTAGTCTACTCTAGAGTATCGATGCCCTGTCTCGATACTCTCTCGACTAGGAACAGTTATAGGATGTACTCGTTGACTACCATGGCCCCACTAGTATGATCTCATCATAGTCCTCGTAGTCAAGTACATATCCTAAGGGATTTATCAACATGTGAGAGCAAGACAGTAAACCAATATAAGTCAACATGTTAAGACAAAGTGAAACCAAATAGCATATTATTATATCGAGCAAGAAAGTCCTCTCTATATGTATCCAAGCATCCACTATAATATACATTATATGTACAACAATGGCCTCTAGGGCATATATACAACTAACAAGGTGCTCATTGGAGTATGGGTACACCGAACGGACTCGCCGAGGACTCCTATGTGGTAGTATACCTATCGTCAGATAGCAGTCCTCTGGTGACACTGGTACAGGTTAGTTTATAGACCCGAGATCGTCATAGAGTCTTGTGCGGCTCCCACTGTGCTTTGATTTCCTCCTTACCACGCTCAAAGGAGACGTGCAAACAGGTGAATTTTGGGTACATTCTCGAGTCGCATGGAGGCAATGAGCGATAGGAGGGGTTTCGTCTCTCCCGTTATTGGGGGTTGATGTTGCGCTATGGTCGATTGGCTATAACTGGAAGTCTCTGGCCAGGGCTGCTGATGTGATTTACTAATAAGTGTCATCAGTAGTTTCTCGAACCGTTATAGGCCAGACGTCGGCATGACCTATCACGTTTCTGGGGTCTGATGTTTACCACCCTTAGACATGATATGTGACATATCAGACGAAGAGACCGGACTGTACGGTAGTGTTACTGATAGGCTTCATGGAGACTATGGACAAGCTTGCTTGTTGATCTTCATATCGATCAATACCCGGGAAGCCGTTACGTCCAGCTAGTACCACTGACGGCTTGTAGGTGACTGATATGATCATCATCTACTGCTGGCGTATTGACGAGTCTTTAGAGTCTGACACAGAAGTTCCCTGGTTCAAGCGAAATGAAGTAGGACACACATGTGATATGTGTGTGGGCCTGATTAAATATGTGTATGTGATACCGTATTGTAATCTGGCAGTTATCTGTTATCGGTTATATGTGATATATCCAGATTGTCGAATCAAGTGTTGGTTTGATAATGTGATATACAAATATATGATATTAGTCGGTCATATGTGATATAACCGGATTATTAAATAAAGTGTTGATTTAATAATGTGATATACATTATATGTGATATAATTATATCTTAACTAATATCATTAGCTCACTAATTATTCTTCATAATATATATATTAATATATATGATATATATATATATAATGATGAAGCATGGCTTGATTTTCTATTTTTGAGAAAAATAGAAATGAGGTGTAAATTGCGAGCATGGTTGCAATCATGGGAGTTATATTTGTTTATTCATCTTGACCCACTATTCAAGCATAGTTGCAATTTTATATTAAAAACTTCCAAGCTTGAATGTGTGGGGGTCAAGGGTTGCTATTCATTCTTTGCTCATTCTCAACACTTAGCCATTTTTGTTGAGTTGCTCCCATGGTTGCTCTCTAGCCTCTTCTTCTTCCTCAATTGCTATAGTTCAAGCTTCAACCCTCACATGTGTTGTGAACCATGAATCTTGAACACAAACTTGTGAGCTTTTAACATCCCCTACTTCACCATCCTATACTTGACTAGCAATCGAGTGCAGCGTGTTTCCTATACTAAAGAGTTTAGTGTAGAGGTAGCTTGAGTTGGAGGGACTTCGTGTGGATCATCTTTGGCATGAAGGTCATCGGAGGAAGCTCGTCCAAAGCCTCAAGTGGAGCCTAGTGGAGTCGCGGGACTACTACATGGTGCATGTGAAGTGAAGGACTTGATCCTAAAGGGTATAGCCTTCTTTCACTTTCTTTAGTTGTTCACATCATTAAACCATAACCCTTATTCTAGAAAAGATCTTGTATAGTCTAACTTAGCACCTAATAAAAATTAAAATTTGGCATGCTTGATGCTACTAAAACCTCATGGTGGTGCTAGGGTCGACTTTCATGGTATCAGAGCCATGCTAGTGTAAGTCGACGTTGTACACCCCACGAGTTGTGGGGAGGCGGAAATATGAAAAACAATCTTTTTCTTTAAACTAACATCGACTAACCTAAAGGATCTTTGCTAAACTATAACTAACACTATCATAGGAGTAGTTAGCTACTATGAAAGAAGATTATACCTAATGAACCAAGTCCTTCTTCTTCTTGTTAACCACCTCCTCGTCGGCCTCCTCTTTGTAATAGACGATCCACCCGAAAGCTACTACTCCAAGCTTTGCCTCTAACTTGAGGAAACTAGGTTACTCCAATTGCTAATCAAAGTCACCTTGGTAATATAGAGTGTGATTAGTGATTAACAGGTCTTACTAATCCTTGATCTCAACACATGATAGGTTAGGATTAGGGTTTGAAGAGAGAGAGAGCTTGAGGAGAGAGAAGGTGAGAGTGAGAATGAAATGAAATAATGTTTCATTTTGAATATATGAAGCACGATGATTTATTAAATGAATAAATCAAATGATTTATCAACCATGCTTCATTCATTCACCTTGTGTGATTCATCTCATGAGTTATTAGCCATTAAATGCATCATTAACTCCATGGATGAATCACACAAATGAGTCACTAAATCAATAAATGCAAATGCCACCTTAACCCCCAAGTCATAATCCTTCTAGAAGTTTCTCGCCAAATTACGAGAACGCCCCTCCAATCCGTGAAAACACGGAAAAACTTTAGACTGTATAAATCCAATAATCCGATACTAGAATCTGGCTTAAACCAAAGCCGGCTAGTAAAAACTGTCCGAACATCGTACGCGTGTAAAAACACGTATGCGTCCGAACCCTTGTCGTAAAACCATACGACCTCTATATTGTTTCACCCGGAGCAGGGAAACTCTCTGTGTGGGACTCTAAAGACTCAACAACTACGCTGGCAGCGGGTTTAACCACATACCGCAAGCGGCACTAGCTGTACGTAACGGTCCCCAGGTAGATCTCGATAAGAAGGCCGATGAGGAAAACCCATCCGAACTCCTACTGAGCCTGATGTGACAATCTCCGTACAGTCCGGTTTGTTCGTCTCGGACTATCGCATATCGGGCCTAGGGGGCGGCAAGCGTCAGTCCCCTAAAAGCGGTATAAGTCGTGTCGGAGCGTAGCCCATTACACCTTGAGAAACTACTGGAAAACCTACCGGTAAATCTTGCTTGCCCTGGCCAGGGACTTTGCGTAATGGCTCTCTGACACAGCGCGATATCAACTCCCAATACCGGGAGAGACGAATCCTGTCTAACCGCCACTGCCTCCAAATGCTTGGGACTGCACCCAACTGCTACCTGTTTGCACGACTCCTTTGAGCCGTGGTAGGGTGGTAATCTAAGAACAGTGGGACACACTCGAAGCGAAGCAGCAGTGTTAATTCTGCGGACTAAGCTGTACTCATGTCACCTGGGAACTGTTAACTGACGACGGGTATAATACCAACCAACAGTTCCCCGCGAGTCCTGTCCGGTGTACCCGTAACCCAACGAGCACCTGTATACTATCTCCAGTACGACGTACTGATGGCTGTGGGACAGACCATCTCCCCAACTGGGATGAGAAGCGTACACACTAGTCTACTCCGGAGTATCGATGCCCTGTCTCGATAATCCTACGACTAGGGACCTGAAAAAGGATGTGCTTGTAGACTACCCAGCCCCCACTAGTGTGACTGCCATCACAACGCTGGTAGTCAAGCAAGATCCTAAGGGCTCTATCAATACGTACACACATATTAAGATAGATATAACCAAGTAGCATACTACCATGTTTAGCAAGACTGTTAATATAACTGTGAATATCCCAAGCTTCCATTTAGAAAATATACAAGCTAATATGATACAATAATGGCTCCTAGGGCATATACACTAACAGCTAGAACATTAGGGTACCTTGTAGCGATGTTAGAAATCCGCCGTTTTTGTCGCTTAAAAACTGTCGTTAAAAACAATTTCCAAAAATGATGTTTTAAGTTGTTTGCACACCCCGCGGGCTCACGGTTTGAACCGAGAAGCCGTGGAGTGGAGCGTGCGCACCCCGGGGACACCCCGGGGGGGACCGAACGGCTGGGCCCACTCGCCAAGAGCACCACAAGGTGGTCTTGGCGGTGGGGACCGAACGGCTGGGCCCATTCCCCAAGAGCACCACAAGGTGGTCTTGGCGATGGGGACCCGAAATTACCCCACCTTAGGCAGTTTCGGGTCTGCCTCACCCCCTGGCCACCTCATGGTGGCCTCGGGTGTAGGGTACCCCCTCTAGGCCCCCCATTCGACAGCTAATTTTGGGATCTTCGCCTCCGCTAAGATGCGGGCGGGTTTCGAGTTCGTTTCGACTCCCGGATTGGCTTAAAACGATCGGTTTTGAAACTTTAGCTCACTGGATTTTTCAAGTCTTGGAAAAATTGGTTAAGTTTGCTAATTACGTGCGAGAAATCTAATGTCGTGGTTAATTCACAAGCTTGGTGATGTGTGATACAATTATTAGAATCCGGATTAATTAGTTTTATGAAAACTAGTTAGTATATTGTAAACCTAGCCGTTTAGTCTCAATTGATCGATTGCCACGAAGTTTCGATTCGTTTCAAAACTCCGTCGCAATTGCGTACTGTACGCGATCACTAAGTCGGGAATCTTGTTGAATTATCCGACAACCAATTTAAAAGTGTTTTCAATTTGAGACTAAAATGCAAGTTTTATAAGTTAGGCATGAAATCCGGAATATGAGATATTCCGGGTTTATGATATCTAAGGACATTGCGGATTCTAATTATTGTACTTTTCTTATTTCTTTTCTGCGACCGTAATTGTAATATGTGGGGTATCCCAATCTCGTTGCTATATGTCAACAAGTTTTAGGGATACACATATTTGCTTACGTTGATGATATGTGATATCTTGTGTTGTTGTTGATATGATTTATTGGATCGTCGTGAAAGAATAGCCGGGTTTTTTTTTTATGTGAGATGAGGTTTTTTATTTTCATTCATGTAAAATCTGTATGTAATATTCTTTTATTGGGGCACTTCCAGGTTGAGATTGATGTCACCATTGTTGTATATTATTTACTTTTTCGCATTAGGATAGACCCAAAGCGAGGAGCACAAGTAATCGGGTTCCAAAGTCCAGTGGGAGACCATCTCAAGGAGTTGAGACCGGGTCTCCTAACTCTAGAATTGGCACGGTTGTAGGGATGCTAGGCATACTCATAAGGGTCTACGAGGTATCAACCATGCCCGATTTAAAATTTAGCCGTGCCGAACAACCCAAAGCCGGATCTTTAAACTTGAGTTTATGCGAAAACAAGTATGTTAAACAGTTTAACACTAAGTGAGGGATTACAACCTTTTTAGATCCGGTCCTTTACTTCATAAACTCCGTGTTGTGGTCCTTTCGCTGCGATCATCGTGTTCCGGACTCTCGATAGGCTCCGTGAAGAGAAAGATGCAAGCTTGCTTCCGATATTCGATAACAAAGACAATCTACCTTGAAGTTTCATTAACACAAGCTAACACTTACAAAATGAAGTGAACACCCTCATCCAAATGGTAAGGATATATGAGGATGATGAAGTAGGATTTTTGCTCTCATTTATAATCTTATTCTCACTCAATTTCATCACTTGGAAAAAAGCTAGAAAGCTTTTTCCATGAAAGAAAGAAGGAAGAAGAAGATGAATCAATAATACAATCCTTTGTGATGAATAATGTAAAGAAGATAATGATGAATAATGCAACCTTGGTTGCTAAACCTTTATAGAGAATTAACCAAGGGCTAGGGTTTGGGTTGGGTTAAAGCATGAGTCATTTGAATATATCTTGCACAAAACAAAAAGAAACCATCTAGAATCATCAAGAAGGAACTAACCCAAAACAAACCCTAACCTTGTTTAATCTCCACTAAACATGTTGCATTAGTTATCATATCATGTTACAATATTATATATCACATATATAATATTTATCGTAACGATATAAAATAATACAATTAACATATATCACATATATATCAATGTATTACCCGAGTGAGAAAAAGAATCTTTTAGTGAGCAAACATTAGTTAATGTAATTTAATATATCATATATATTATTATACATTAAATTATCGAATCAACACTTGATCCGACAATCCGGCTATATCGCATATAACCGACTAATACGATGACCCGGCTATATCACATATACCCGGCCGATATCTCATATCGCGAAAATCCAATACGGTATCACATATCGCATTATCCTCAGTCCCGCACATATCACATATGTGCTCTTACTCCGTTTTGCCTGAGCCAAAAAACCTCTGTGTAGACTCTAAAGAATCGTCAATACGCCGGCAGTAGGTAATGATCATATCAAACACCCACAAGCTGCAAGTGGCCAGCTAAACGTAACAGCCAACCAGGTATTGAGCGATCAGAAGATCAACAAGCAAGCCTGTACATTCTCCTGTGAATCCAATCAGTAACACTCCCGTACAGTCCGGTCTCGTCGTATGATATGTCGCATATCTCGCCTAGGGGGTGGTATACGTCAGACCCCAGTAGCTCGATAAGTCGTGTCGATATGAGGTCTATAATAGTTAGAGAAACTACTCATAACACTTACCAGTAAATCTCAGCAACCCTGGCCCGGGATTTCCAGTTATAGCCAATCGAACACAGCTTAACATCAACTCCCTATACCGGGAGAGACGAATCCCCTCTTATCGCTCATTGCCTCCATGTGGTTCGGGACTGTACCCAAAAGACACCTTTTAGCACGCCCTCTTGGATGTGGTATGATGGAAATCAAAGCACAGTGGGAATCACACAAGACACTATGACGATCTCGGGTCAACAGACTACTCTGTACCAGTGTCACCGGAGAACTCCCATATGACGTGAGGTATAATACCATATGGGAGTTATCGGCGAGTCCGTCCAGTGTACCCAGTCTCTACTGAGCACCCGTACACCATCCTCGATGTCTAACACCGATGGATATGGGATCATCAATCGCCCATCATATGGGTCAAGATGCGTATACGCTAGTCTACTCTGGTGCATCGATGCCATGACTCGATACACCCTCGACTAGGAACAGTTATAGGATGTACTCATCGACTACCGTGGCCCCACTAGTATGATCTCATCATTGTCCCAGTAGTCGAGTACATATCCTAAGGGCTTTATCAACTTGTAACATAGAGACAATCAGAGTACATGTTAAGATAAAGTACAACCAGATAGCGTACTATCACGTCGAATAAGAAAGTTCTCCCTATATATGTCCAAGCATCCATTACAATATACATCATATGTGCAGTAATGGCCTCTAGGGCATACAAATAACTAACAATCTCCCACTTGCACTAGGGCCATCAGTTGTGGTATCACATACCTAACAATTAACTGTGGTTGAAGTATCTCATACTCAACCATCCCATAAAAGTCTCTACTGGGAAAAAGGCCTTTGTGAGTGGATCCGCGCTGTTGTCCTTTGTGTCCACTCTCCTAACCTCGATCTCCCTGGAGATCAACCATCTCCATGATCAGGTGATACTGCCTAAGAATTATATCTGGATTTTGATGGGACAGGGGGTTCCTTGGCAAAAGCCACAACTCCATTGTCACACAATGGTAGGAACGAAGTTCATCTCATGAACTCATAAATATCCAGACTGCCTCTTTGGTAGCATCCTTGGTAACGATGTATCTTGCCTTTAGCCGTCTAGTAAGTCACGGTATCTAGCTTGGAACTCTTCCAACATACCGTCCCTCTACTGAGAGTAAAGACAATGCCTGCGACTGACATTCAGTCGTCCTTATCACCCTGGAACCTTTCCAGTGATTCTCCCCAGGATCGATTGATACCATCTCACTACAACTAGTGAGTATCCTAACATCCAATTAGAACTATCTCATAGATCCAAAACCCAGGATTTAGGAGGTATCATTTTGATCCTATATGGAGAATCATTGTGATAAGCGGAGATTGACCGAGCATAGCATAGGAAACTCCTTCCCTATCAAGAGTATGTCATCCACGTACTCTACGAGGATCACCACCATACTCTCTACTACCTTTTTGTATATACAAGGTTCATCTACCATTTTGATGAAGTCAAACTCTTTGACTACCACATCAAAACAGAAGTTCCAACTCCGCGATGCCTGCATTATCGCATAAAAAAACTTGCACACGTTTCCCCTGCTCCCACTGTTTACGAAGCCCTCTGGCTGTGCACTTATAGACTCTCTCTTCCAAATCATCATTTAGAAAAGTAGTAATGACACCCAACCACCAGATATCGTAGTCATGGTATGTAGCAGTGGCAAGTAGGATCTGGATGGACTTAAGCATAGCTTTGAAAGTCTCAACTTCTCCATGTACACCAAGTAATCTTCTCAAGATATACTTGCTCCTGATGGGGATTTAACCCTTCAGATAAAGCAGCCAAAGTCCATACTTTGTTGGTGTATAAGGATTCCATCTCAGATCACTAAGCATCCAGCCATTCTTACAGAGTCCCACTCCTGATGGCCAGCTCGAAACTAGTTGGGTCATTATCTCATGATGCAATCCTCTCTCCCACTGTCATAGAGAAACCGAAGTATCTCTCAGGTGGGTGAAGAACCCTGCTAGATCGGCGAAGAGGCTGAGGTTCGTTGGAAACTATTGAATCCTTTGGTTCTACCAAATCATTTGCTGTAGTTTGTATAGCTGGAACTCCTTCCAGTTCTACCTCATGACCACTAATTTCTTCACAAGAAATTCCCTTTCACAAAGGTGGCATGTTGAGAAACAAAAACATCTTTTGTTCCTCGGTTAGGTAGAAGATATTCTCTTGAGAATGCTTGGGATATCCAACAAACTTCCACAGATCTGACTTTACCTCGAGCTTGTCCGGATTTTGCTTTTTAGACATAGGCCGGACAACCCCAAAACTTAACAAACTTAAGATATGGGCTCTTCCCTTTCCATATCACATATGAAGTGGTAGGCAACTGATTTGATTTGAACCCTATTCAATAGGTATGCAGCTTCTCAAGCGCATAACTCACAAAAGGAAATAGGAAACCCAGTAGTACTCATCATAGAGTACACTATATCACATAGGGTGCTATTGCTCCGCCCCGATATACCATCGTGCTATGGTGTATACAGAGGAGTAATGCCGAGAGAGAATCTCATTCTCCTTTAGAATAGTCCAGGAATTCCGTGCTCTAGTATTCTGCTCCTTGATCTCATCAAAGGACATAATACTTATACCCGTATTTTGGTTCTCTACTTCTAACTTATATTTTGTGAATATCTCAAAAGCTTCCGGCTTGTGTTTCAACAGGAACATATGTCTGAATCTTGAGAGATCATCAGAGAATGTAATGAAGTACAAAGAACCGGTCATGGCATGTGTAGACAGGGGACCTTACATACATCATCATGTATCAATCCCAAAAGTTCACTAACTCTTTCTCTATTTTCAATAAACAGAGTTGTGTTCATCTTATCTTTGTGACATGACCGGCAAGTTTCACAAGATGTAAATTCAAACAAATTTAAATATGCATCTCTATATAACTTAGCTAGTCGGGTTGCATTGATATGACCTAGTCTACAATGCCTCAAGAAGGATTCGTTCATTTCTGAACTCTTCCACTTGTGTGTGTTCCGTATACTAAGAACTGTAGTTTGATTTAGAACGTCAATTCTTTTAGATAACATGCCTGAAACGATCAACTCTTGATATAGGAAATGTTCAAAACATTATCCAACTATACACAATTATATCCTTTCTTTACTAATAAAGAGACTAATATGATGTTGTATATCAGGTTCGGTATCTAATAACATTCCTTCAGAATCAATGTATTCTGGTAATACAGGGTGATAGTGACCAACAGACTTGGTTGCAACACTTGCACCGTTTCTATCTCATGAAACTTATCACCCGTTCTTAGTTCTCTACCTATCTGTAGCCCATGCAACAAATTACATTTGTGGGATCCTGATCCGGTATCAAAAACCCAGGACGTAAAGGATACTGAGAAAAAGTTCTCTGTAATGAACACACCCGAAGAAGATGCATCAGCATGCACTTTTCTTCGTTTGGGAGGCACGGGAATTCTGGTAATCCCCTATTTCCTGCTCTGTCTTATAACAATTATAATTTGCAGCGGGACCAACGTTCCCCAGCTCAGTATAACAAGCGGGTCCGGTCAATATATTCGTATTATTATCTTGATTAAGGCGTGATATGGTCGCTACCTGGAGTGAGAGAGAAGAAAACACTCAGTGTATGCTCTTGCAAGATTAGATTGGTTATTTAATATATCTAATCAGGATGTCTCCCACTGTTTTTGTCAAATCTTCCTTCAAACCCTAAAAGGAAAGACTAGCCGGGATTAATTACACGCTACAAGTTCACCAATTTTTCAGCCAGGCCAGTGCCGGCACTTTGAGGGAGGTCCACCGTGCTTTCGCACGAACCTAATTAAAGTAAACCTCATTTTCCCAAGGGCGTAACCCCGTTGACACCTTTCTAGACACCTACTTGATCGGATAATTATATTGTGTAAAACTCTCCCAGGAGTAACTCTTACTCGCAGCGGGTATCGGGATCCAACTATCTCATAGAAGGTATGCAATCTCATTGCAAATTTCAACACTTGAAATTCCCAGTAATATTTTACCCCTATTAGCTATATGACCTTAACATAGTCAACATATCATAAGTGCTAGTCAAGTTCAACCCGTCATTTCCCGATTGAATTAAACCCATCCGCACGACCCTTAACAGAGTCAACAAAGTCGCACGACTACCCTAATCCAATCGCATCATATGCTTATACAGATAAGCACTAATCAGCTACCGCATACTACGCCTTAACATAGTCTACAAATGTAGCACGAATACTAACTAGTACTTATCTGAAATGACGGAGGGCTACGACAGCTTTTTAAGAAAACCTTTTGCGTAATGAACTTGATATCGTTGTAGAATCGAGTGATTTTAAATGGAATGTTTTTTAGGCTTTTCTAGTTTCGCTAAAGAGGTCACTCCCGGTGAAGGGATCGTCGGCTCTTTCCTCATCGAATAAGGTGCAAGGTATATCACATATACCGCTGTGCAAAGCAAGAACTATAGAAGCAATCAAAAGACAAACCGAGTTTGTAGCATCTGCTAGTTTCACTAAAGAGGTCACTCCCGATGAAGGGATCTCGGCTCTTTCTTTATCGAATAAGGTGCTGGATGTTGTACAAGGAACACCGCTATGCAACGCAAGAACTAGAGCTACCGGTTTTTAAACAAGTTTCTATAACATCTTTAGGTTTCTTTTATTTCATTAATCTCATTAATGAAGTCCCATTTTATTATGCTTCACAATAATCACATTTGAAACGAAATCTGCAATATAACATATATTTCATATATATAATATAAACATTCGTCTCAGGCAGTAATATGATCTCATCACAGAACATTGCAGTAGAAGAACATATATGAAATATTTGATATACTAGGACGTCCGTGTTTTAAATACGAGCCTGTATAAAAAACGGATTCCACGGTCGTATGAATAGCCAAACCCACATCCCTACACCCCTACGAAAGCGGCAAGTTACACTGCCAATTCTAGGGTTAGGAGACCCTGTCTCGACTCCTCGAGATGGTCTCCCATTGGACTCTAGAACTCGGTTACTTGTGATCCCCGCCTTGCGTCTACCTAATGCGGAAAAGTAAATAATATGCAATGGTGACATCATCCTCAGCCCGGAAGTGCCCCAAAAAAAGAATATTACATACAAATGAATTTTACATGAATGAAAATAAAAACCCTCATCTCACATAAAACCCCCGTCTATTCAAACACGACGATCCAATATAACATATCACAGCAACACATAACATCACATGTCATCAATGTAAGTAAGTATTCATACGCCGATTGTTGTCGATGTATAGCAACGAAAACCGGCGATACAACTACATACTACATTTACGGTCACAGAAAAGAAAGTGTAAAACTACAACAGTTGGAATCCGCAACCTCTTTGGACATCGCATGCCTAACCAAATGAATTCCTTAAACATGTCATGCCTAACAATTATAAACCCCGCATTTTAGTCTCATTATCGAAAACAATTTTCAATATCTAGTCGGGCAATTCAACAAGATTCCCGAAAACCTGATCGAATGCTCGTCGCAAACATTAGTAGACGGCCGCACCCCCGATACCGTCGAAGAAGTGCAGTAAGGCGGACCACCGCTGCCGCGAGCACCCGAATGGATGCTTTTGGCGACGGGGTTCTCCTACAGTCACTTGGTCTGGGCTATGGGGCGTGGTTGTCTATTAAGTTTACCCGCCGAGTATCCGCGTACTCTACGTGATTGCGACGGACTTTTTATCACATCCAAATTCCGTGGTAACCGATCATCTGAGACTGAACTGCTAGATTTATAACATTCAAATTAGTTATCTCATAACTACTTGTGGATTCCAAATATTGTATCACATTCCAGATAAATAGACAATATTAAGCTTTCCGATCGAATAATCAAACACCCAAGTTTTCCCAAATTGTTCTCAACACTTGAAATTAGTTTAAAAACATCCATCACATGCCACAGTACCAATAGTCTAGCCGTAGAAGGGTCAAGCCAACGCCTCACATGTAGCACGCCGTACTGCCACAAACCCTAAGGTTCAGAGGCAGTTCAAGACGGTCACATAATCGAGTTAAGGTTTGTTGTCTTCTAGAGGGTCCACCGCGTTACTTGCATGACTTAGAACGTTCTTAAACTACGAAAAAATCCAACGCTTGGAAATTTTCCGGTAGGGGAAAAAGTGAGTTATTGATATCCGTTCGAACTTTTTAACACGTTCTAAAAATTACCCGGACACTAAACGAATTAAATTATCCGATCGAATCAACGAGTCCCCAATACAACCCTAGAAAACTCAACACATGAGTGGAATTAAAAAAATTCCCAGAAAAAAATAGAAATTTTGGCCACGGAACCTCGGCCAAACCAAGGGTTTGGCGACGGTTCCGCGGCCAAATGAGCGAATTAGTAGGACGTACTTCACAGTAATTCTTAGTTTTTCCTGCTTGTTTTTCTGAGCATTTTTAATTCATAAAAAATCACATTTTTGAAAATTGTCTAGGGAAGGGTTCGTATCGGGGTATCCGGGTTCGATCGGACTTTAAACTTCGCTCAGCCTATGCCTAAAGCTCTAGCTTGGCTCTGATACAACTGTAGGGATGCTAGGCACACGCATAAGGGTCTATGAGGCATCAACCATAACCGATTTAAAATTTAGCCATGCCGAACAACCCAAAGACGGATCTTTAAACTAGAGTTTATGCGAAAACAAGTATGTTAAACACTTTAACACTAAGTGAGAGGGATTACAACCTTTCTAGATCCGGTCTTTCACTTCATAAGCTCTGTGTTGTGGTCCCTTCGCTGCGATCATCGTGTTCCGGACTCTCGAGAGGCTCCGCGAAGAGAAAGATGCAAGCTTGCTTCCGATCTTTGATAACAAAGACGATCTACCTTGAAGTTTCATTAACACAAGCTAACACTTACAAAATGAAGTGAACACCCTGATCTAAACGGCAAGGATAGATTAGGATGATGAAGTAGGATTTTTGCTCTCATTTATAATCTTATTCTCACCCTATTTCATCACTTGGAAAAAAGCTAGAAAGCTTTTTCCATAAAAGAAAGAAGGAAGAAGAAGATGAATCAATAATACAATCCTTTTGTGATGAATAATGTAAAGAAGATAATGATGAATAATGCAACCATGGTTGCTAAACCATTGTAGAGAATTAACCAAGGGCTAGGGTTTGGGTTGGGTTAAAGCATGAGTCATTTGGAAATATCTTGCACAAAACAAAAAGAAACTTTCTAGAATCATCAAGAAGGAACTAACCCAAAACAAACCCTAACCTTTTTTAATCTCCACTAAAAATGTTGCATTAGTTATCATATCAAGTTACAATATTATATATCACATATATAATGCTTATCGTAACGATATAAAATAATACAATTAACATATATCGCATATATATCAATGTATTACCCGAGTGAGAAAAAGAATCTTTTAGTGAGCTAATATTAGTTAATGTAATTTAATATATCATATATATTATTATACATTAAGTTATCGAATCAACAATTGATCCGACAATCCGTCTATATCGCATATAACCGACTAATACGATGACCTGGCTATATCACAAATACCCGGCCGATATCTCATATCGCGAGAATCCAATACGGTATCATATATCGCATTATCCTCTGTCCCGCACATATCACATATGTGGTCCTACTCCATTTTTCCTGAGCCAAGAAACCTCTGTGTAGGACTCTAAAGAATCGTTAATACGCCGGCAGTAGGTGATGATCATATCAAACACCCACAAGCTGCAAGCGGTCAGCTAAACGTAACAGCCACCCAGGTATTGAGCGCTCAGAAGATCAACAAGCAAGCCTGTACATTCTCCTATGAATCCAATCAGTAACACTCCCATACAGTTCGGTCTCGTCGTCTGATATGTCGCATATCTCGCCTAGAGGTGGTAAACATCAGACCCCAGTAGCTGGATAAGTCGTGTCGATATGAGGTCTATAACAGTTCGAGAAACTACTGATAACACTTACCAGTAAATATCAGCAACCTTGGCCAGGGATTTCCAGTTATAGCCAATCGAACACAGCACAACATCAACTCCCTATACCGGGAGAGACGAATCCCCTCCTATCGCTCATTGCCTCCATGTGATTCGGGACTGTACCCAAAAGACATACCTTTTTGCACGCACTCTTGGACATGGTATGATCGAAATCAAAGCACAGTGGGAATCACACAAGACTCTATGACGATCTCGGGTCAACAGACTACTCTGTACCAGTGTCACCGGAGAACGGCCATCTGTCGTGAGGTATAATACCATCTGGGAGTTCTCGGCAAGTCTGTCCAGTGTACCCAGTCTCTACTGAGCACCCATACACCATCCTTGATGTCTAACACCGATGGATATGGGATCATCCATGGCCCATCATATGGGTTAAGATGCGTATACGCTAGTCTACTCTGGTGCATTGATGCCCTGTCTCGATACACCCTAGACTAGGAACAGTTATAGGATATACTCGTCGACTACTGTGGACCAACTAGTATGATCTCATCATAGTCCCCGTAGTCGAGTACATATCCTAAGGGCTTTATCAAAATGTAACATAGAGACAATCAGAGTACATGTTAAGATAAAGTACAACCAGATAGCGTACTATCTTGTCGAGCAAGAAAGTCCTCCCTATATATGTCCAAGCATCCATTACAATATACATCATATGTACAGTAATGAACTCTAGGGCATACATATAACTAACAAGGGTTACTTTCCGCTCTCGTAGGGGTCTAGAGATGTGGGTTTTTCTATTCATCATGACCGTGGAATCCGTGTTTTAAATTACTGGCTAAATTTAAAACACGGACATCCTAGTATATCCAATATTTCATATATTGCTTCTGCTGCTTGATTCTGTTATGTTGATCATAAACTGCGTGAGACAAATGTACTATTATATATATGATATATAATAAGCGTTGCTTATGTTTTTCACCTGCCGGTAGTTAAGAAACCTAGCGGTGCATGACGTAGCCCAGTGGAGAATGCGGATGGCATACGCGTACGTTCTATTTTCGTTTCACTTTTCTGTAATGTTTAGGAAATATTAAATGATGGGACTTCATTAATGAGATTAATGAAAAGAAAGAAACCTAAGATGTTGTAGAATCAAATTTTCAAAAAGGGTAGCTCTAGTTTTTGCTTTGCATAATGGTATTCCTTGATGAATATCCAGCACCTCATTCGATGAGGAAAGAGCCGAGATCCCTTCACCGGGAGTGACCTCTTTAGCGAAACTAACAAATGCTACTACCCACTCGGTTTTGTTTTTTGACTGCTTCTTTAGTTCTTGCTTTGCATAGTGATATTCATGAATATCCAGCACCTCATTCGATGAGGAAAGAGCCGAGATCCCTTCACCGGGAGTGACCTCTTTAGCGAAGCTAGAAAAAGCCTCAAAAACACTCCTTTTCAAAATCACTAGATTCTACAACGATATCAAGTTCATTACGCTCATGGTTTTCTTAAAAACCTGCGTAGCCCCCCGTCATTTCAGATAAGTACTATTTAGTATTCGTGCTGCGTTTGTTGGCCTTTGTCAAGGCGTATTGTGCGGTAGCTGATTAGTGCTTATCTGCAACCATATGATGCTATCGGATTAGGGTAGTCGTCCGACCTTGTTGTCCTTTGTCAAGGGTCGTGCGGGTGGGTTTAATTCAATCAGGAAATAACGGTTTGAACTTGACTAGCGCCCTATGGTTTGTTGGCCTTTGTCAAGGTCATAGGACGTTAGGGGTAAAAAACATTATCAGGAATTTCAAGTGTTGAAATTTGCAATGAGATTGCATACCTTCTATATGATAGTTGGATCCCGATACCCACTGCGAGTAAAAGTTACTTCTGGGAGAGTTTTGCATTTTACAATCAGCTAATTAAGTAGGTGTCTAGAAATGTGTCAACAGGGTTAAGCCTCTACGGAAACAAGGTTTATTTCAATTAGGTCCGTGCAAAAGCACGGGGAACCTCCCTCGGAGTACCGATACCTGCCTGGCCAAACGATTGACGAACCTGTAGGGTGTAATTAATCCCGGCTAATCTTACCTTTTAGGGTTTGAAGGAAGATTTGATAAAAATAGTGGGAGCTATCCTGATTAGATAAAATAACCAATCTAATCTTGCAAAGAGCGTATGCAAAGTGATTATTCTTCTCTCTCTCCTGGTAGCGACCAATGAAATGCCTTAATCAAGATAATAATATGGATGTATTGACCAAACCTACTTATTATACTGGGCTAGGTTCCGCTCTATCTTATGATTGTCATAAGTCTGAGCAAGGAATAAGGGGAATATACAGATTCTCACGCCACCGAAACGAAGAATAAGCATGTTGATGCATTGTCTTCGGGTGTGTTCATAACCAAGAACTGTTTCTCAGTTACCTCTATATACTGGGTATTGGATACCGGATCAGGATCCCATACATGTAATTTGTTACATGGGCTATAGACAGGTGGAGAACTTGAAAAGGGTGATATGTTTCTAGTAGAAGAGATGGTGCAATTGTTTCAGCCAAAACAGTTGGCAGATATCACCTGGTGTTAACAACTAGTAATACATTGATTCTTAGCAACTGTAATTTCGTACCAATGAAATTGTGAATATTTTCCTAAATCAAGTGTTGATTGGGTAAGGTACGTTGTATAACAGTGTACATGTTCTGAATCAAACTACATTTCTTAACGTACAGAACACACACAAGAGGAACAGTTCAGAAAAGAACGAATTCTTCATGTGGCATTATAGACTGGGTTATATCGATGAAACAAGACTAGCTGAAGTTCCATAAGGATGCATATTTGAATCCGTTCGAATTTCCATCTTATGAAACTTGCCAGTCATGTCTCAAAGACAAGGTGAACAAATCTCCGTTTACTGGAAATGAAGAAAGAGCCACTGAACTCTTGGACAGATACATAGTGATGTATGTGGTCCTATTTCTACATATGCTAGGGATGTTCCGCGTACTTTATTACATTCACCAATGTTCTCTCAAGATACAGACATGTGTTCTTGTTGAAACACAAAACTAAATCTTTTGAGAATTTCAAGGAATATAAGTACGTAGTTGAGAACCAGATGGGTAAAGGTATTCTAATCCTTCTATATGATCGGGGAGAATAATACTGGAGCACGGAATTATGAAACTTTTTAAAAGAGAATGAGATTCTCTCTCAGCTTACTCCTCCGTACACACTACAACAAAACGGTATATCGGAATGGAGGAATCACACCCTATGAGATATGGTGTGCGCTATGATGAGTACTGTTGAGTTTCCTATTTCCTTTCAGGGACATGCACTTGAGAAGATGCATACCTATTGAATAGAGTTCCGATCAAATCCGTTGCCTACCACTGTTAGTTATATGTATGCCCTAGAGGCCATTACTATACATGAAATGTATATTGTAGTGGATGCTGGGACATATATAGGTAGGACTTTCTTGCTCGACATGATAGTACGCTATCTGGTTGCTCTTTATCTTAACATGTATACTTGCAGTCTCTCTATTACATGTTGATAAATCCCTTAGGATGTGTGCTCGACTTCCAGGACTATGATGCAGATCATACTAGTGGGTCCTGGGTAGTCAATGAGTATATCCTTCAATGTTTCTAGTCATGGGAATATCGAGACGGGGCATCGATATTCCAGAGTAGACTAGCGTACATCTTCTCGATCCATGTGATGGGCGATGGATGATCCCATATCCATTGGTGTTTGACATCAGAGATGGAATGCGGGTGCTCACTGGTGACTGGGTACACTAAACGGACTCGCCAAGAACTCCCAGATGGTATTATACCTCACGTCAGATGGCAGTACTCTTGTGACACTGGTACAACTTAGTCTGTTGACCCGAGATCATCATAGAGTCTTGTATGTCTCCCACTGTACTTTGATTTCCACCATACCACGGCTCTATTGAGTCGTGCAAACAGGTGGTTTTTGGGTACAGTCCCGATTCACATGGAGGCAATGAGCGATAGGAGGGGATTCGTCTCTCCCGGTATTGGGGGTTGATGTTGCGCTATGCTCGAATGGCCATAACTGGAAATCCCTGGCCAGGGTTGCACTGATTTAATGGTAAATCTTATCAGTAGTTTCATGCGTGTTATGGACCGTACATCGGCATGACTTATCAAGCTACGAGGGTCTGATGTTTACCACCCCTAGGCGAGATATGCGACATATCAGACGAACAGACCGGACTGTACGGTAAGTGTTGCTGGTTTGATTCACAGGAGTGTGAGCGGGCTTGCTCGTTGATCTTCTGATCGCTCAATACCCGGGTGGTCGTTACGTTTAGCTGACCGCTTGCGGCTTGTGAGTGTTTGATATGATCATCACCTGCTGCCGGCGTATTGACGAGTCTTTAGAGTCCTACACAGAGGTTTCCTGGCTCAAGCGAAACGAAATAGGAGCGCATATGAGATATGTGCGGGACCGAGAATAATACCAGTAAGTGATACTGAATTCTATTCTCGCGATTCGTATCATTGGAAGGTTATATAAGATATAGCCGGGTTACCGAATCAAGTGTTGATTCGATACATTGATACACTTGATATTAGTCGGTTATATGTGATATGACCGGATCATTAAATCAAGTATCGATTTAATGATTTAATGTATAATTATATATTTGATATATTACTTTACATTAACTGGTATTGGTTCACTTAATATTTGTTTTCTCAATAGTTTGTGCATAAGTGTATATATGATATATATCTGTGTACATATGTTTGTATCATGTTTGATGATACAAACAAGTTGTGTGTATGAGAATTATATCAAGATTAAGTTTAAGATTATGGTATTGTTTTATCAAGAGAATTAACAAAAGAAATGAACTTGGTCAAAGTTGTCAAGCTTGAAGAAGCTTGGAGAAACCTTGACAAAGTCCACTCTTTTGTCATTTCTTTTGATAATTCTTTAACCTAACCTTTAACCTAATACCTTGGTCAATTCTTTACATGAGTTAAGCATGAGGGCTTAACTCAACCATGGTACCATAATTAAAAGGATAAGTTTCATTCTTTATTCATTTTTATTCTCATCATTATTCTTTCTTCTTCTTCTTCTTCAAGAAGAAGAAAGCTTGCTACCTCAAATGGTGCCATGAGATTTAGAGTGAGAAATCCAAATCTAAAGTGAACCCACTTCCTATTTCTTCATCCTCTACCACTTGCCATGTAGTAGAGTGTGTTATCTTCACAAGTTTCATGACCTAGTGAAGATGGAGCTTGAGTTTGAGTCGCCTCGACGTAGATCATCTTCGGCATCGAAGTTAACGACCTAGCCCGATCATTTCTCCGATGAAACCAACGCTAGAGTCCAGGATCCCGATGATCGCAGTGGAGGGACGTCATCACGGAGCTAAAGAGGTGGAGGACCGGATCTACAAAGGTTGTAGTCACTTTCACTTGTTAGTAAAGTTGTTTGCTTGCATTTAGTTTCGCCTATCCTTTAGTTAACGATCTTTATTAGGGTTTCTCGGCACATGAAAAATTTGATTTTGGCATAGTTGATGCCTTGTGGAACCTCTTGAGTGTGCCTAGGAACCCTACAACCACTCCATATGAAATATGGAATGGGAAGAGACCATCTCTTAAACGAGTTAAGATATGGGTTTGTCCGGCCTATGTTGAAAAGCAAAATTCGGACAAGCTCGAGGCAAGGTCAGTTCTGTGCAAGTTTGTAGGATATCCCAACCATTCCCGAGGGTATATCTTCTACCACACCGAGGAACAAGTAGATGTTTTGTTTCTCGACATGACACCTTTTTGGAAAAGGAATTTCTTGTGGAAGAAATTAGTGGGCATGAGGAAGAACTGGAAGTAGTTCCAGCAAACACAAACTATAACTGACGATTTGGTGGAACCGGAGGATTCAATAGTACCTGACGAACCGAAACCACTCCGCAGATCTAGTTGGGTTCCTCATCCACCTGAGAGATACTACGGTTTTCTCGTAGACGGTGGGAGCAAGGATTGCATCATGTAGATGATGACCCAACTAGTTTCGAGCATGCCATTACAAATGGAGACTATATAAAATGGCTGGATTCTATGCGATCTGAGATGGAATCCATATACACCAGCAAAGTGTTGACTTTGCATGTTGCCCCTGAAGGGGTAAAACCCATCGGGAGCAAAAAGATCTTTGAGAAAGATAAATTGGTGTAGATGGAAATGTTGAGACTTTCAAAGCTATGGTTAAGTCCATCAGGATCCTACTTGCCATTGCTGCATACTATGACTACGATATCTGGCAGACTGGACGTCAAAACCGCTTTTCTAAATGGTGATTTAGAAGAGAGCATGTATATGACACTGCTAGAGGGCTTTGTAGACAATAGGAGCAGCGGAAGCATGTGCAAGCTGCTTAAATCTATCTACGGGTTAAAGCAGGTATCGCGAAGATGGAACATCTATTTTAATGAAGTTGTCAAAGAGTTTGACCTCATCAAAAGGGCAGATGAACCTGTAAGTCTACGCTAGCGCCCCGGCAGTCTACAGACGCCAAATGCGGAATAAAAACTTTTAAACTGGCGCTATCGTATACTTTAACCCGGATCTGCCATTATTGCTAAACTAACAAACTGTAAAGAGTGTAGGAATGTTATACCGAACGATCCGAGTCCTTCGTTCTTCAACCATCATCCCACGCTCCGTTGCGGCTGCTCCGATCTCGTCGATCTCCGATCTCCTCGTCGAGGTGGCACCACATGATCGGTTCTTTAAACGGGCTCCCGCCTCTGACTCGAGGCAACTCGATCGTCAAGTTTGCTAAAAGAGACGACCAAGATTGATGTAGAGAATGAGTAGATGACTTTGTCTCTCTTCGTCCAAATCCGTGGACGATCGGTTAATGAAGTTGCCGAATGAATCGGGTGATGGAATGAAATGGACTGTGAAATTCCATACACCGATAAAACCTATCATAATCTTTTCTCTCTAAAATGAAATCAACAAGTGACAGTGCGAAGGAGGAGAGAGAGAGGGCAAGCCATATATATGAAGGAGGGAGGTGACCGTAGGAGCAAGTGGTGACAATAAGAGAAAGCTTCTCACTCTAAAATATCTTAAGCAATCCAAGAAGCTTTAATAACAAAGCATGAATCACTAAATCTAGTCACCCTTTAATAAATGCAACCAATGAAAACCCTACACCAATAAGCCTAGTCACCTCATCTAGAATATTCTAGAACACTGACTCACCTCATCTGTAGAAAAGATAAATCCATCTTTAACCAAATGTTAAAAGACGGCTGATAGAAAACTGGAAACTAGCAACTTCCAAAAGTGATCCTGAAACGAATTTCAGGACAACCCCGAAACTGTATAAATATACCCGCATTTGTATTACGACCGAATACAAATGCAACTGAGACAAAGATATTATACCTACTCAATATAATACTCGGATCCGGCTTAAACCAAAGCCGACCAGTATCACCTGTCCGAAAATCGACACGTGCGTAAACGCACGTGCATTTTCCGAACCCTGCCATAAAACCATACGGCCTCTACAACGTTTCGCCCGAACTTGGGAAACTGTCTGTGGGGGACTCTAATGACTCGTCAGTACCCTGGCAGTGGGTTTAACCACAAACCGTCAGCGGCACTAGCTATGCGTAACGGCTGCCCATGGACTGACCTCAAGGGTGGCCGAGGAGCGAACTCAAGGGAGACCGATGAGCGAACTCCTCCGAAAACCCTACTGAGCCTAACAGTGACAATGTATAAACAGTCCGGTCCGTTCGTCAATGAGTATCGCATATCCGCCTAGGGGGCTAGAAACGTCAGACCCCCAATTGCAGTATAAGTCATGTCGGAGTGAAGCCCAATAACACCCTGAGATACTACTGGAGTACCTACCAGTAAATCTCCTGCCACGGCCGTGGGCTTTGTGTAATGGCTCTCCTAGACACAGCACGATCTCGCCCCCAATACCGGGAGAGACGAATCCCCTGCCGATCCTCTCACGTGCCTCCATATGGCTCGGGACTGTACCCAAAAGCTACCTGTTTGCACGACTCCTTTGAGCCGTGGTAGGGTAGAAATCAAAGCACAGTGGGAACTCACACGAGACAAATGACGACCTCAGGTCGATGAACTAACCTGTACACATGTCACCAGGGAACTGCTATCTGACGGTAGATATAATACTAACTAGCAGATTCCCGGCGAGTCCTGTCCGGTGTACTCATAACCCAATGAGCACCTGTATACATCTTAGGTGATCCAACTGACACCAGTGGCTTGTGAGACCGGCCACCGCCCCTCGTCGGGGTCTCGACTATATACACTAGTCTACTCCGGAGTATCGATGCCCTGTCTCGAAACTCCCACGACTAGGGACCACAATTAAGGATATGCATATAAACTACCCAACTCTCACGTATATGATCGCCATCATACTGTTGGTAGTAAAGCAAGATCCTAAGGGCTCTATCAAAGTGTAACATGCAATCAGTCACCTGAACATGTACACGACTGATAAAGGCAAACCAGATAGCATACTATCATCTCGAGTAAGACTGTCGTACCGGGATAGGTCCTCCGCAATCATTGCAATCACGTACCTGCGATCCAATAATTGACTATGAGGGCACTATCTCCAACAATCTCCCACTTGCACTCAAGGCTAATATTGCGATGTCGACTACTCACAGCCCGTGTGAAACCGAACATCCAACTCCTCTACTAATCAGTTTCACAAAGCCCGTTTGTAAAACTATTGTGTTCGAGAAATAGCCTCGGTGAGTGGATCCTCTTAGAAGTATCTTTCAATATCTCTCTTAATCTCAAGTTCGCGGAGAAAGCCATCTCCCGAATCGAGTAGTACCTGTCTTAGAATATGTCTGGATATCTGATGGGACCTTAGTTCATTAATGAACTCCATATCCAAACTTCTTAGACTGTATGGATCACTGAACCTAATCAGTATCTGGCACCATGCCACCCACAGGATCCTCTGGAACCACCTGTCCATAATACTGTCCCTCGTCAGAGGGAAAACTAAAAACTCTGACAATCACTCTGTCATGCATGTCACCTTTGAAGCCTGGAATGATAACCGTCTCCCGAAAGAGGCTGCCGTTATCAAATCCGTAGAACATGCACTTATGTTCTATAACTACTTCCTTATGTTTCTCCAGGATTGGATTAATACAAACTTATTGCATCTAGTGCAAAACCAACATTTGGTGTGGTACTTGACATCTCATGATTGACTCAATTGCCTAAGCACGTGATCTGCCAATCATGCACATCCCTCTCCCCTTTAGTCTATAAGACACCTTTAGAGAGGGTGACTCCATCACCTGCAGGTACACCACCATGCTAGGAGTCAACTATTCCAAAAACCATTAGAATATTTGTCAAAGTACATACATTGGGAAACTACCCAAATCCAGATCTAAAACCATAGATCTAGAAACCATAATGTCAAATATTATATCCATATCCTGTCTGGAGAAACAACTGTGTGACGACCACAGTACAACCGATCGTAGTATAGGAATTTTACTTCCTACTCTGTGTATGTCATCCAGATACCATGACATCACACCCTACTACCTTCTTAACTGATCCATCCCCTATTCTGATTGAAGTCAAACCCATGACTGTCACATCAAAATTAGATGATCTATCTCCGCTATAACTGCTCAAGTCTATAAATAGATATAAGCTACTTGCCCACTATGCTTCCGCTGCTCCCACTGACTACGACAACCCTCCTACCGGGTCTCATATCCTGGAACAACAGTAGTGTCAAGTCTTGGTAGATAAGAACCTCCCTGTCACCGTCCTTGAGGCTACCGAAGTACCTCTCGGGTGTCTGAGGTTACCTACCATACCTGCGGAGTGGCTATTGGAATGTCAAACCTGATCGAATATATAGGTCCTATTAAATTTTCCGTAATCGTTCGCGGTTCTGGAATCACTTCCAGTTCTACCATACTCCCACTACTGTTTTCTGAAAAAGATCCATTTTTACTAAAACTGTGGCGAGTCAAGAACAATATCACTATTGATCTTGCAAATGGTAGAATATCAACCCTCGTCATAGCCAGGGTCAATCCACAAACAGCCACTACAGAAACGTGCCCTGAGTTATCCAGTGTCTGGTTTTAAGCATAAGCTGGACAACTCCCCGTACCTTAATTTCTTTTAAGGTACGATCCATTCTATATCCAATACAGAAACTTTGGCACTTATTTAATTGGAACCAAGATTCAATCCATGCAGCTGTCTCCAGTGCATATCAACTTAATGGAAAGAGGCTAATCAGCATTACTCAACTCAGGAATCCATCCAATTATGAGTAACCTGAAAGAGAAACACGTTTCTCAAAACCATCACTATCATCTGAATATCAATCACAAGAATCTACATCTTCGATCTCTTTGAAGAATCCCGATACTTGTGATACCTGGTTCTCTACTTTGTTCTTATACCCACAACTCCTCAAAACTTAGACCTTGTATTTCTACGAAACACTTGTCTAAATACTAGAGAAGTTATAAGTAAACAGAACATAGTACGAGGACCTACCCCTTTGTCCTGATGGACACTTGGACAACATACAATACTCTGTATAAGTCCGCTGAGTTAAACAACTCAAAACCTGTGCGTTGTAGGTGGAAAACTGTACCCTGGCGATTTCCTTAAATATCACCAATTACAACGAATTCCGATATAATGAGGACGATCACCTAATTCCCAATATCTTACTCCCACTCATCATCTGTAAAACCATACAGATATGAGAATGAAACCTGGTAAATACATACCCTTGGAGTAAGTGTCTAATCGGGAAAACAGTTTTTCCTTAACAATGCACTGAAACATGAAAATGTTTCGTAGGGGTATCCTGGTATTCATAGCAATGCCTCTTCCATAATCCAATTCATGACTTCAACCGTATATTTTATTGCCATCTCTCCAAATCCCTTTATTTGTCTTTAGTCGTTATTTTCTGTACACCATCGTTAGGCTAAATGGTTTTCTTCCTTCCCTACCGTTCGGCACCAGCCTTTGGTTTGGAAGAAGACTATCCAGTAAGCATAATAGGTGTACCCTTCTAAACTAAGGAGTACTCGCATCTCGAGAGAAGGTGACGATAAAAGACAACTGAATAATACCTTATTCTTTTAAAGGTGAAATAGGAGTGGCGATGAAGTGCGCGGTTTTGGTCGTGAATGATATCAGTCGCAATTTACTTTGCCCTCTTTCTAATCCCTTTATTTTGTCTTTACATATTACCTTCTGCACACCCTACTTAGGCTAATTGGTTTTCTTCATTCCCTACCTTTCGGCACCAGCCTATGGTTTGGAATAAGACTATCCAATAAGCGTAATAGGTGTACTCTCCTAAACCAAGGAGTTCTCGCAACCTGAGAGAAGGTGATAATAAAAGACAACTGAATAAACCAATTCTATTTCTCCTGAACCTGGATCCATCCCCGAAGAAGTCCCTTCGAGTTCGTATATAACCAACGATGGATCTATCCAATGGAAGTGGATATCCGTAGTAATACGGGTGTTCTGAGAAATTCAAAGGGTAAAAGAAGGAGTGGCAATGACTTATGCAACTTAGACAATCCAAAAGCCAGTATTTTAAGAAGGTTCGGTCAACCTGGTCATTGAGTCATAGTCAAGGGTCGGTCAAAGGTCGCTGCCAAAGAGAGAGAGAGAAAAGAAACACTCTGCGTGCACTCTATCCTAAATCAGAATGGTCATCACTTTATCTAATCTGGAAACCTCCCACTGTCCTGTCAAATTCTCCTCCAAACCTAAAGAAGAATCAATCGGGATCACCCGAAGAGTAAACCAACTCATCAGTGGGAATCGGGATCCAACTCTCATCGCATGTTAACGTGATGGAATGCATCCACGTTATTCATACTCCAGAAGGTATGCGCATACTTGGCAAGTTTCAGTTTCTTTAGAAACTCCCGATATCATTTTCTTGCCCCATGCTCTTATGACCTTGGCGTATGTCAACAAATCATAAGTCACATGTCAAGTTCTGCCCGTCATTATCTTGTTAATTTGAACCCACCCGTACATACCCTTGACGTATGCCAACAAGGTAATACGACTGTCCCAAACCAACTCATCTATCTATGAAAAAAAATGAATACCCAGCAGCTACCAAACACTATGCCTTGACGTATGCCAACAAACATAGCTTGAATACTACTGACCATCCATAAGAAACGACGGAGGGCTACGACTGGTTTTTGGCGAAAAACCTTTAACGTAGTGAACTTGATATCGCTGAAGGAACCTGATAGCTTTTTATAAAAATATAGTGGCGAAAACCATTTGCTAAAGAGGTCATTCCCGGTGAAGGGATCTCGGCTCTTTCCTCATGGAATGAGGTGCAGGATATTCCACTGAATACCGCTATGCAAAGCAACTTGTAATCGACTATAGTGAAGTTATTACTCTGACGCAAATTTCTGTCCAAGGGGTCTTTCCCGGTGAAGGGATATCAGCCCTTGCCTCGTCGAATGAGGTGCTGGATATTCACACCGAATACCTCTATGCATAACAAAAAGAAACGTCTTTGTAATAACACCTTTTTAAAATTGTTCCAACAACTCAAACAGGTTTGTTTTACTTTGCATTGATCAGAATCAACGCAGTCCCATCAATCAATCACACCAGAAAAGAACGAAAATAAAATGTACGTATATGCCATCCGCATTCGTCACTGGGTCCCGTCATCACCCGTTAGGTTACTTAACTAACGACAGAGCAGGGGCTGGACTAGCGCGGGTGTAAAACATATACAACATCTAATAGTATATAAACCAATATACAATAATCGCTCCAGGCGTGATAATATGCAACATTACAGAAAAGTAATAAGCATCACAGAACAATACAGATATCTGGGATCCCCGAGTTTCACAGAGCCGCTGCTGAAACTCGACGTTCCCCTGTCGTGTGGATAGCCTGTGCAATGAAACCTAGACCCCTACGGGTGCGGCAAGTTACCCGCCAAAACCTGAAGCGAGGCAGTCCCCCACAGCATAGTGAATGGAACACCCGGCACTTCACGGAATCCGATAAATTGAGCACCCCTCCTTGGGTCAACCTGTACCCCCTACGAGTGCGGCGAATAGTCTGCCAATTCTAGAGTGGGGCCCCTCTGCCTCCCAAAGCCATGAGATACGGACCCGTTGCCCTCCAGAACCCGGCTATCCGTGCACTCTGTCTCGGGGCAAAACCTAGTACAGTAATGAAAAATAGTACAATAGGTACATCGACCGCAACCTGGTCGTGCCCCAAAAAAATATTATACAACAGGCAGTGACGGCAGTCCACAAGTTGGACGCTCGCCCCGCAATATCAAATGTACAAATAAACTCAAACTGTACTACCATTGCACACTGCTATCCACCACGACAAATCCGCAACAATACAGCACAACACAGAACATCAACGCGAATGTCACGTTCGCAAACCCGTCTAAAAGAACTATAGCAATCAGACGCGGTTTACCGATCAAATGACATTCCCGGTAGGAGATATAATGTAAGCACTGTAAACTAACGTGTTTAAATTTCGATCGACCAAAGACCAAATATCAAAAAGTGGGCCCCACTGCTTACTGGTGAACAGTAACAAAATCTGGGCCAAAACTTTATATATCAAAAACCCCAAAATCCCACAGAGAACCAACTGACAAAATATGGGAGCACGTGCTCCCCACGTGACCGCGGTTGCGCGGCCAAACCATGGGTTTGGCTGCGCTTCCGCGGCAACTTGGAGGGATCACGACCCCAAATTTCGTCGTAGTTCTTAGAAAACCCTGCTCTGATTTTTAAGACATCCAGAAATCATTTTTGAGACCGTTTAAAAACAACAGAAACTGTCAATTTAGGATTTTGTCGTTTTTGAGTTTCGGTTCGATCGATGTTTTGAACACGTTAGCACAAGTTAGTATAGCAAAATGGTTAGTCTCTGATACCACTGTAAGTCTACGCTAGCGCCCCGGCAGTCTACAGACGCCAAATGCGGAATAAAAACTTTTAAACTGGCGCTATCGTATACTTTAACCCGGATCTGCCATTATTGCTAAACTAACAAACTGTAAAGAGTGTAGGAATGTTATACCGAACGATCCGAGTCCTTCGTTCTTCAACCATCATCCCACGCTCCGTTGCGGCTGCTCCGATCTCGTCGATCTCCGATCTCCTCGTCGAGGTGGCACCACATGATCGGTTCTTTAAACGGGCTCCCGCCTCTGACTCGAGGCAACTCGATCGTCAAGTTTGCTAAAAGAGACGACCAAGATTGATGTAGAGAATGAGTAGATGACTTTGTCTCTCTTCGTCCAAATCCGTGGACGATCGGTTAATGAAGTTGCCGAAGGAATCGGGTGATGGAATGAAATGGACTGTGAAATTCCATACACCGATAAAACCTATCATAATCTTTTCTCTCTAAAATGAAATCAACAAGTGAGAGTGCGAAGGAGGAGAGAGAGAGGGCAAGCCATATATATGAAGGAGGGAGGTGACCGTAGGAGCAAGTGGTGACAATAAGAGAAAGCTTCTCACTCTAAAATATCTTAAGCAATCCAAGAAGCTTTAATAACAAAGCATGAATCACTAAACCTAGTCACCCTTTAATAAATGCAACCAATGAAAACCCTACACCAATAAGCCTAGTCACCTCATCTAGAATATTCTAGAACACTGACTCACCTCATCTGTAGAAAAGATAAATCCGTCTTTAACCAAATGTTAAAAGACGGCTGATAGAAAACTGGAAACTTGCAACTTCCAAAAGTGATCCTGAAACGAATTTCAGGACAACCCCGAAACTGTATAAATATACCCGCATTTGTATTACGACCGAATACAAATGCAACTGAGACAAAGATATTATACCTACTCAATATAAAACTCGGATCCGGCTTAAACCAAAGCCGACCAGTATCACCTGTCCGAAAATCGACACGTGCGTAAACGCACGTGCATTTTCCGAACCCTGCCATAAAACCATACGGCCTCTACAACGTTTCGCCCGAACTTGGGAAACTGTCTGTGGGGGACTCTAATGACTCGTCAGTACCCTGGCAGTGGGTTTAACCACAAACCGTCAGCGGCACTAGCTATGCGTAACGGCTGCCCATGGACTGACCTCAAGGGTGGCCGAGGAGCGAACTCAAGGGAGACCGATGAGCGAACTCCTCCGAAAACCCTACTGAGCCTAACAGTGACAATGTATATACAGTCCGGTCCGTTCGTCAATGAGTATCGCATATCCGCCTAGGGGGCTAGAAACGTCAGACCCCCAATAGCAGTATAAGTCATGTCGGAGTGAAGCCCAATAACACCCTGAGATACTACTGGAGTACCTACCAGAAAATCTCCTGCCACGGCCGTGGGCTTTGTGTAATGGCTCTCCTAGACACAGCACGATCTCGCCCCCAATACCGGGAGAGACGAATCCCCTGCCGATCCGCTCACGTGCCTCCATATGGCTCGGGACTGTACCCAAAAGCTACCTGTTTGCACGACTCCTTTGTGCCGTGGTAGGGTAGAAATCAAAGCACAGTGGGAACTCACACGAGACAAATGACGACCTCAGGTCGATGAACTAACCTGTACACATGTCACCAGGGAACTGCTATCTGACGGTAGATATAATACTAACTAGCAGATTCCCGGCGAGTCCTGTCCGGTGTAATCATAACCCAATGAGCACCTGTATACATCTTAGGTGATCCAACTGACACCAGTGGCTTGTGAGACCGGCCACCGCCCCTCGTCGGGGTCTCGACTGTATACACTAGTCTACTCCGGAGTATCGATGCCCTGTCTCGAAACTCCCACGACTAGGGACCACAATTAAGGATATGCATATAAACTACCCAACTCTCACGTATATGATCGCCATCATACTGTTGGTAGTAAAGCAAGATCCTAAGGGCTCTATCAAAGTGTAACATGCAATCAGTCACCTGAACATGTACACGACTGATAAAGGCAAACCAGATAGCATACTATCATCTCGAGTAAGACCGTCGTACCGGGATAGGTCCTCCGCAATCATTGCAATCACGTACCTGCGATCCAATAATTGACTATGAGGGCACTATCTCTAACAGAACCATGTATAAAAAAGAAGGTTGTAGAGAGTATGGTTTGTAGGGTTACTAGGCACTTTAAGAAGGTTCTACAAGGTATCAACCATGCCGTGCCGAATAACTCTAAACAAGATCTTTGCTAGATAATTAGGTTAACACATGCTAGTAAATCACATTTACACTAAGTGAATACGAAATACAACCTTTGTAGATCGGTCCTTCACTACTAAGGCAGCTTGTTGTAGTCCCTTCGGTGCGATCACGTGCTCCCGGACTCTCGGACGGCTCCATGAGAAAATTGCAACGGTATTGCTTGAAGTCTTGAAGGCCGAAGATGATCTACGTCGAGGGAATACGAACTCAAGCTTCTACTTCACTAACTAAAGAATTAGTGAAGCAAACACCCTAAACTAAAGTGCTAGTCTAGTAGTGGATGATGAAATAGGAAATGGGTACACTTTAGAATTTCTTTTCTCACTTTGTATCTCACTCTTTTTCAAACCCTAGCAAGAATTTCAAGGAGGAAGAAGATGAGCTCAAAAATGAGAATAGATAATGATCAAGAGAGTGAGTAAACTAACCATGGTGAGTGAGTATCATATACTAACTCATGTAGAGACATTACCATGGCTAATTATAGTGGTTAGGTTAGTTAATATCTTAAGTAAAACAAAACTAGTGGACTAAGTCAATGCAACATAAGCTTCATGAAGCTTCATGCATATGAACTCATTATCCACTAATTTTAGAATTACTTTAAATATAAAAACCTAATACTATAATTAGTATGGTATGAGTCTTATACACCCATGATATTTGTATAAACAACCATGATACAAAAAAGAACACAAATAAATATATATCACATATATATTAACTTGTGCATAAGTGAGAAAAACAAATGGTTAAGTGAACCAATGTTAGTTAATATAAATTAGTATATCACATATACAATTATACACTAAATTATTAAATCAACACTTGACTTAATAATCCGGTTATATCACATATAACCGACTAACATCCAATGTATCGACTTATCGAATCAACCCTTGATTCGTTAACCTGGTTATATTGCATATAACCGATCGACACAAACATCGCGAGAACATAATACAGTATCACATGCTCGTATTATTCTCGGTCCCGCACATATCACATATGCGCTCCTATTTCATTTTGCCTGAGCCAGTAAAAACCTCTATGTAGGACTCAAAAGACTCGTCAATACGCCGGCAGTAGGTGATGATCATATCAAGCACCCACAAGCCGTCAGCGGTACTAGCTGGACGTAACGGCTACCCGGGTATTGAGCGATCAGAAGATCAGCAAGCAAGCCCGCTCCAACTCCTGCAAAAAGCCTGACAGTGACACTACCGTACTGTTCGGTCTCCTCGTCTGATATGTCGCATATCAAGTATTGGGGTGGTAAAACGTCAGACCCCAATAACCGATAAGTCATGCCGATATGAGGCTCATAATGGGTCGAGAAACTACTGGTAACACTTACCAGTATATCTCTAAACCAGCCTTGGCCATGGACTTCCCTGTTATGGCCAATCGAGCATAGCGCAACATCAACCCCCAATACCGGGAGAGACGAAACCCCTCCTATCACTTTTTGCCTCCATGTTACTCGGGACTGTACCCAAAAACCACCGTTTTGCACGCCCTCTTGGACGTGGTAAGGTGGAAATCAAAGCACAGTGGGAATCACACAAGACTTTATGACGATCTCGGGTCTACAGACTAACCTGTACCAGTGTCACCAGAGAACTGCCATCTGACGTAAGGTATAATACCATCTGGGAGTTCTCGGCCAGTCCGTCCAGTGTACCCAGTCTCCACTGAGCACCCGTATATCATCTCTGATGTCAAACACCAATGGATATGGGATCATCCATCGCCCATCTACATGGGTCGAGAAGGTATACGCTAGTCTACTCTGGTATATCGATGCCCCGTCTCGATACACCTATGACTACGGACCTTAAAGGATGTACTTATGGAATACCATGTCCCCACTAGTATGATCCGCATCATTGTCCAGGTAGTCAAGTACACATCCTAAGGGCTTTTCCAACATGTAACAGAGAGACAATCAGTGTACACGTTATCGTAAAGAGTAACCAGATAGCATACTATCATGTCGAGCAAGAAAGTCCTCCATATATATGTCCAAGCATCCACTACAATATACATCTCTTGTATAGTAAGGGCCTCTAGGGCATACATATAACTAACAATCTCCCACTTGCACTAGGGCCATCTGATAACAGTGGTTAAAGTATCTCATACTCAACCATCCCATAATCGTCTCTCTCTAGGAAAAGATCTTTGTGAGTGGATCCGCCGTGTTGTCCTCTGAGTCTACTCTCCTAACCTCGATCCCCTGGAGATCAACCATCTCCAAGATCAGGTGACACTGCCTTAGAATATATCTTGAACACTGATGTGACGGGCGTTCCTAGGCATAAGCCACAACTCCATTGTCACACAATGGAAGGAACGAAGTTCATCTCATGAACTAATATACACCCAGACTGCCTCTTTGGTAGCATCTTTGGTAACGATGTATCTCGCCTTTATCGTCTAGTTTGCCACGGTATCTATCTTGGAACTCTTCCAACATACCGTCCCTTTACTGAGGGTAAAGAGAATACCTGTGACTGACATTCAGTCGTCCTTATCACCCTGGAACCCTTCCTGTGATTCTCCCCAGGATCAATTGATACCATCTCACTAAAACTAGTGAGTATCCTAACATCCAATTAGATCTCATAGATCCAAAAACCCAGGATTTAGTAGGTATCACTTTGATCCTATATGGAGAATCATTGTGATAAGCAGAGATTGACCAAGCGTAGCATAGGAAACTCCTTCCCCATCTAGAGTATGTCATCCACGTACTCTACGAGGATCTCCACCATACTCCCTACTACCTTTTTGTCTATACAAGGTTCATCTACCTTATTGATGATGTCAAACTCTTTAACTAACACATCAAAACAGATGTTCCAACTCCGCGATGCCTGCTTTATCACATAAAACTTCTTGCTCACGTTTCCGCAGCTCCCACTGTCTACGAAGCCCTCTGGCTGTGTACTTATAGACGCTCCCTTCCAAATCAACATTTAGAAAAGCAGTGATGACACCAAACCGCCAGATATCGTAGTCATGGTATGTAGCCGTGGCAAGTAGGATCTGGATGGACTTAAGCATAGCTACTTAGAAAAGATTTCATCATAATTCATTCCTGGTCAATGATGCAAACCTTTAACATGTCTAGCTTTGAAAGTCTCAACTTTTCCATGTACACCAAGTAATCTTCTCAAGATATACTTGCTCCTGATGGGGATTTAACCCTTCAGATAAAGCAACCAAAGTCCATACTTTCTTGGTGTATAAGGATTCCATCTCAGATCGCTAAGCATCCAACCATTCTTACAGAGTCCCACTCCTGATGGCCAGCTTGAAACTAGTTGGGGCATCATCTCATGATGCATTCCTCGCTCCCACTGTCATAGAGAAACTGAAGTATCTCTCAGGTGGGTGAGGAACCCTACTAGATCGGCGGAGAGGCTGAGATTCGTTGGAAACTATTGAATCCTTTGGTTCTATCAAATCATCAGCTACAGTTTGTATAGCTGGAACTCCATCCAGTTCTACCTCATGTCCACTAATTTCTTCACAAGAAATTCCCTTTTATAAAGGTGGCATGCTGAGAAACAAAACATCTTTTGTTCTTCGGTTTGGTAGAAGATATTCCCTTGCGAATGCTTGGGATATCCAACAAACTTCTACAGAACTGACTTTGCTTCGAGTTTGTCCGGATTTTGCTTTTAGACATAGGCCGGATTACCCCAAATCTTAACTGACTTAAGAGATTGGCTCTTCCCTTTCCATATCTCATATGAAGTGGTAGGCAACTGATTTGATTGGAACCCTATTCAATAGGTATGCAACTTCTCCAGTGCATAACTGCCAAAAAAAGGAAATAGGAAACTCTGTAGTACTCATCATAGAGCACACCTTATCACATAAGGTGTGATTGCTCCGCCCCGATACACCGACGTGCTGTGGTGTATACGGAGGATTAATGCTGAGAGAGAATCTCATTCTCCTTTAGAATACTCCAGGAATTTCGTGCTTAAGTATTCTCTTCCTTGATCACATTAAAGGATATAATACTTATACCCGTTTTGGTTCTCTACTTATAACTTATATTCTGTGAATATCTCAAAAGCTTCGAACTTGTGTTCCAACAGGAGCATATGTCTGAATCTTGAGAGATCATCAGAGAATGTAATGAAGTACAAAGAACCGGTCTTGGAATGTGTAGACAGGGGACCTTCATATATCAACATGTATCATCCCAAGAGTTCACTAACTCTTTCTCTCCTTCCAATAAACGGAGTTGTGGTCATCTTATCTCTGTGACATGACCGGAAAATTTCACAAGATGTAAATTCAAACTAATTTAAATATGCATCTATATGTAACTTTAGCTAGTCGAGTCGCATTGAAATGACCTAGTCTACAATACCTCAAGAAGGATTCGTTCATTTCCGAACTCTTCCTCTTGTGTGTGATCGGTATACTAAGAACTGTAGTTTGATTTAGAACGTCAATGCTTTTAGATAACGCGCCTGAACCGATCAACTCTTGATATAGGAAATGTTCAAAACATTATCCAACAATACAAAATTATATCCTTTCTTTACTAATAAAGAAACTGATATGATGTTGTATATCAGGTTCGGTATCTAATGACATTCGTTCAGAATCAATGTATTCTGGTAATACAGGGTGATAGTGACCAACAGACTTGGCTGCAACACTTGCACCGTTTTCTATCTCATGAAACTTATCACCCGTTCTCAGTTCTCTATCTATCTGTAGCCCATGTAACAGATTACATATGCGGGATCCCGATCCGGTATCTCATACTCAGGACGTAAAGGATACTGAGAAACAGTTCTTTGAAATGAACACACCCGAAGAAGATGCTTCATCATGTACTTTCTTCGTTTGGGCGGCACGGGAATTCTGGTAATCCTCAATTTCCTGCTCTGTCTTATAACAATTATAAGTTGGAGCGGGACCAACGTTCCCCAGCTCAGTATAACAAGCGGGTTCGGTCAATACATCCGTATTATTATCTTGATTAAGGCGTGACATGGTCACTACCTGGAGAGAGAGAGAGAGAAGAAAACACTCTGCGTGCGCTCTTGCAAGATCAGATTGGTTATTTTTTTATCTAATCAGGATGGCTCCCACTGTTTTTATGAAATCTTCCTTCAAACCCTAAAAGGAAAGACTAGCCGGGATTAATTACACCCTACAACTTCGCCAACCTTTCAGCCAGGCCAGTGTCGGTACTTTGAGGGAGGTTTCCCGTTCTTTCGCACGGACCTAATTAAAGTAAATCTCGTTTTTCCAGAGGCGTAACCCGTTGACACCTTTCTAGACACCTACTTGATTGGCTAATTGTCCTGTGTAAAACTCTCCCAGGAGTAACAATTACTCGCAGTGGGTATCGGGATCCAACTATCTCATAGAAGGTATGCAATCTCATTGCAAATTTCAACACTTGAAATTCCCGATAATATTTTGCCCCTAAACCCTATGACCTTGACAAAGGCCAACAAATCATAGGATTCTAGTCAAGTTCAACCCGTCATTTCTTGATTGAATCAAACCCACCCACACGACCCTTGACAAAGGCCAACAAGGTCGTACGACTACCCCAAAACAATCTGCATCATATGCATAAGCAGATAAGAACCATTCAGCTACCTCACACTACGCCTTGACAAAGGCCAACAAACGCAGCACGAATACTAAATATTTCTTATCTGAAATGACGGAGGGCTACGACAGGTTTTTCTGAAAACCTATTGCGTAATGAACTTGATATCGTCATAGAATCGAGTGAATTTTGAAATGGAGTGATTTTTAGGCTTTCATTAGTTTTGCTAAAGAGGTCACTCCCGGTGAAGGGATCTCGGCTCTTTCCTCATCGAATAAGGTGCAGGATATATCATATATATCGCTATGCAAAGCAAAACTCCAAAAGCAATCAAAAACCAAACCGAGTTTTGTAGCATCTGCCAGTTTTGCTAAAGAGGTCACTCCCGGTGAAGGGATCTCGGCTCTTTCCCCATCGAATAAGGTGCGGGATATATCATATATATCACTATGCAAAGCAAAACTGTAGCTACCATTTTTTTGAAAAATTTGATTCTACAACATCTTTTAGGTTTATTTTCTTTCATTAATCACATTAATGAAGTCCCATCATTTAAGTCACCTAAGCATCACAGATAAATACGACGTACACTTATGCCATCCGCATTCGCCACGATGTCCCCTCGTGCACCGTTAGGTTAGGTAACTAACGGCAGAGCGGGGCAGGGCTAGCGCGGTTGTAAAACATAAGTAACGCCTATATAATATATCATATATACTATATATAGTATCTATCACAACATATCAAATGATCACATCACAGATATCGCAGAAGAAGAAACATATGAAACATTGGATATACTAGGACGTCCGTGTTTTATTTTGAGCCTCTATAAAACACGGATTCCACGGTCGCAATGAATAGCCAAACCCACACCCCTAGACCCCTACGAGAGCGGCAAGCAACCCTTCCAATTCTAGAGTTAGGAGACCCGGACTCGACTCCTCGAGTTGGTCTCCCACTGGACTCAAGAACCCGGTTACTTGTGCTCTCATCCTTGGGTCTATCCTAGTGTGGAAAAGTAAATAATATACAAAAGGTGACATCAACCTCATCCCGGAAGTGCCCCAATAAAAGAATATTACATACATTTAATTTTACATGAATGAAAATAAAAACTCTCATCTCACATAAAAAACCCCGGCTATTCAGAACGCGACGATCCAATATAACATATCCAGCAACACATAACATCACATGTCATGTAAATAGTAATTACAGTGGAAAAATGAGTGCATGATTCCTCATTACTGCCGCGGATCCGCGGCCCAAGGGAGTTACGGCCGCGGTTCCGCGGTGGTGTGTACGGATTATGCGCTCAATTTTCACCGTAGTTTTTAGAAAACCCTGCTGAATTTTCTAAGTATTTTTAATTCTGAAAAAAAAAACAGTTTTGAAGAAATGTACAGAGAGGGGGTTAACTTTGACGTATTCGGGTTCGTTCGGAGTTTTAACTTCGTTAACACATCACCTAATGCTCTAGCTAGGCTCTGATACTACATTCGGGTTACAAGGCACTCTAAGAAGGTTCTACAAGGCATCAACCATGCCGGAATAAAAATTTAGCCGTGCCGAATAACTCTAAACAAGATCTTTGCTAGATAATTAGGTTAACACATGCTAGTAAATCACATTTACACTAAGTGAATACGAAATACAACCTTTGTAGATCGGTCCTTCTCTTCTAAAGCTCCTTGTTGTAGTCCCTTCGCTGCGATCATGTGCGCCCGGACTCTCGGACGGCTCCATGAGAAAATTGCAACGGTATTGCTTGAAGTCTTCGAGGCCGAAGATGATCTACGTCGAGGGAATACGAACTCAAGCTTCTACTTCACTAACTAAAGAATTAGTGAAGCAAACACCCTAAACTAAAGTGCTAGTCAAGTAGAGGATGATGAAATAGGAAATGGGTACACTTTAGAATTTCTTTTCTCACTTTGTATCTCACTCTTTTTCAAACCCTAGCAAGAATTTCAAGGAGGAAGAAGATGAGCACAAAAATGAGAATAGATAATGATCAAGAGAGTGAGTAAATTAACCATGGTGAGTGAGTATCATATACTAACTCATGTAGAGACATTACCATGGCTAATTATAGTTGTTAGGTTAGTTAATATCTTAAGTAAAACAAAACTAGTGGACTAAGTCAATGCAACATAAGCTTCATGAAGCTTCATGCATATGAACACATTATCCACTAATTTTAGAATTACTTTAAATATAAAAACCTAATACTATAATATGTATGGTATAAGTCTTATACACCCATGATATTTGTATCAACAACCATGATACAAAAAAGAACACAAATAAATATATATCACATATATATTAACTTGTGCATAAGTGAGAAAAACAAATGGTTAAGTGAACCAATGTTAGTTAATGTAAATTAGTATATCACATATACAATTATACACTAAATTATTAAATCAACACTTGACTTAAAAATCTGGTTATATCACATATAACCGACTAACATCCAATGTATCGACTTATCGAATCAACCCTTGATTCGATAACTTTGTTATATCGCATATAATCGATCGACACAGACATCGCGAGAATATAATACGGTATCACATGCTCATATTATTCTCGGTCCCGCACATATCACATATGCGCTCCTATTTCGTTTTTCCTGAGCCAGAAAAACCACTTTGTAGGACTCTAAAGACTCGTCAATACGCCGGCAGTAGGTGATGATCATATCAAGCACCCATAAGCCGTCAGCGGTACTAGCTGGACGTAACGGCTACCCGGGTATTGAGCGATCAGAAGATCATTAAGCAAGCCCGCTCCAACTCCTGCAAAAAGCCTGACAGTGACACTACCGTACTGTCCGGTCTCCTCGTCTGATATGTTCGCATATCAAGTCTAGGGGTGGTAAAACGTCAGACTCCAATAACCGATAAGTCATGCCGATATGAGGCTCATAACGGGTCGAGAAACTACTGGTAACACTTACCAGTATATCTCTAAACCAGCCCTGGCCACGGACTTCCCTGTTATGGCCAATCGAGCATAGTGCAACATCAACCCCCAATACCGGGAGAGACGAAACCCCTCCTATCGCTCATTGCCTCCATGTGAATCGGGACTGTACCCAAAAACCACCGTTTTGCACGCCCTCTTGGACATGGTAAGGTGGAAATCAAAGCACAGTGGGAATCACACAAGACTCTATGACGATCTCGGGTCTATAGACTAACCTGTACCAGTGTAAGTCCACGGTAGCGCCCCGGCCGTCTAACAGACGCCAAATGCGGAACAAAAACTTTTTACAACTGGCGCTATCGCGTACTATAACCCTGATCTGCCATTAAAGCTAAACTAACAAACTACAAAGTGTGTAGAAACGTTATACCGAATGATCCGAGTCCTTCGGTCTTTAACCATCATCCCGCGCTTCGTTGCGGCTGCTCCGATCTACTCAATCTCCAGTCTTGTCATCAAGGTTGCACCACGTCGATGGATGGATCTTTAAACGGGCTCCCGCCTCTGAATCGAGGCAACTCGATCGTCAAGTTTGTTAAAAGAGACGACCAAGATGAAGTAGAGAATGAGTAGAACACTTTCTCTCGTTTCGTACAAAGTCACGGACGAATGGTTATGGAAGTTGCCTTTTGGATCGGATGAAATGAGAAATGAGGCTGTCTAATTTCCGTGAATCCAATTCTATCATAATCTTTTTCCAATCACAACCCTTAGCATCAAGAGGAGGGGAGGGGGCCAGCCACTTATAGAGAGGGAGGGAGGTGAGTGTAGGAGGGGAAAGGTGACCACAAAGGTAAAAATCAAGAACAAATATCTTAGCACCAGGTATGAACACATTAATGGAACTAATGAATCATCACCCTTAGTCACCACCACCATTAATGATCATTAAATACAACCATGAGTCACTAACCTTGCCATCACTTCTAGAACCTTCTAGAAGCATGACTCACCCAAGAAGAGAAAAGATAAATCCGTATTTAACCGAATGTTAAATACGGCTGATAGAAAACTGGAAACTGGCAACTTCCAAAAGTGATCCTGAAACGAATTTCAGGATAACCCAGTATCAGTATAAATATATACCCGCATTTGTATTACGACCGAATATAAATGCAACTGAAACAAAGATATTATATCTACACAGTATAATACTGGGTTCCGGCTTAAACCAAAGCCTACCAGTATTATCTGCCCGAAAAAAACGACACGTGCGAAAACGCACGTGCTTTTTCCGAACATTGCCATAAACCCATACGGCCTCTACAACGCTTCGCCCGAACTTGGGAAAGTGTCTGTGGGGGACTCTAATGACTCATCAACACACTGGCACTGGGTATAACTACTAGCACGTCAGAGGTACAATCTGCACGTAACATTTTTCCTATGTATTGATTGGAAGGGAAGCTGACGAGCGAACTCATCTATAAACCCTACTGAGCCTGACAGTGACAATGTATATTCAGTCCGGTCCGTTCGTCTAAAGAGTATAGCATATCGAGTCTAGGGGGTGGATAAAGTCAGACCCCTAATAACGCGATAAATCGTGTCGGCATGAAGCCCATCACCACCTGAGAAACTACTGATCCAAATCAGTAATTCTCCGCTACCTCGACCGAGGATTCCTAGTGATGGCCACCCGTGCACTGCGCGACATCAACCCCCAATACCGGGAGAGACGAATCCCCGACGATCCGCTCACTTGCCTCCATTGTGGCTCGGGACTGTACCCAACTAAAACCTGTTTGCACAACTCCTTTGAGCGTGGTAGGGTTGTAATCTAAGCACAGTGGGAACTCACATGAGACAAATGACGATCTCAGGTCGATGAACTAACCTGTATACATGTCACCAGGGAATTGCTATCTGACGATATGTATAATACCAACTAGCAGATTCCCGGCGAGTCCTATCCGGTGTACTCATAACCCAATGAGCACCTGTATACATCTTAGGTGATCAAACTGACACCAGTGGCTTGTGAGACCGGCCACCGCCCCTCGTCGGGGTCTCGACTGTATACACTAGTCTACTTTGGAGTATCGATGCCCTGTCTCGAAACTCTCATGACTAGGGTCACTTTAAGGATGTGCTTATAGACCCCAGCTCCCACGTATATGATCGCCATCATACTGCTGGCAGTCAAGAAAGAATCCTATGGGCTCTATCATCATGTAATAGTGAACTAAAGCATGTATACGATGATAAAGACAAACCAGATAGCATACTATCATCTCGAGAAAGACTGTCTTATCGGTATAGGTCCTGCCTCAATCATTGCAATCACGTACCTGTGATCCAATAATTGACATTGAGGGCACTATCTCCAACAATCTCCCACTTGCACTCAAGGCTAATTATTGTGATGTCACATACTCACAGCCCGTATGATTCTGAACATCCAACTCCACTACTAATCAGTTTCACAAAGCTAGTTTGTAAAACTCTTGTGTTCGAGAAATAGCCTCAGTGAGTGGATCCTCCCTGATATTTCTTTCTATGTCTCTCTCAATCTCAAGTTCGCGGAGAAAGCCATCTCCCAAATTGAGCAATACATGTCTTAGAATATGTCTGGATATCTGATGGGGCCTAGTTCATAAATGAACTCCTAATCCAAACTTCTTAGACCGTTTTGATAACTGAACCTAATCAGTATCCAGCACCATGCCTCCCACAGTATCCTCTTGGACCACCTTTCCATAATATTGTCCCTCGTCAGAGGGAAAACTATAACTCTGAAAATCACTCTGTCATCTATGTCACCTTAGAAGCTTGGAATGATAACCGTCTCCCGAAGGAGGCTGCCGTCATTAAATCCGTAGAACAAGCACTTATGTTCTAAAACTGCTTCCTTATGTTTCTTCAGGATTGGATTAATATAAACTTATCGCATCAAGTGCAAAAACAATATCTGGTGTGGTACTTGACATCTCATGTTCGACTCAATTGCCTAAGCAAGTGATCTGCCAATCATGTACATCCCTCTCTCCTTTAGTCTGTAAGACACCTTTAGAGAGGGTGACTCCATCACACACTACCATGCCAAGAGTCATCTATTCTAAAATACTATTAGAATACTGTCAGAGTACCCACATTGGGAAACTACCCAAATCTAGATCTAATAACCATAGATCTAGTAACCAGAATGTCTGATATTATATCCATATCCTGTGCTGAGAAACAACTGTGTGACGACCAAAGTACAACCGATTGTAGTATAGGAATTTTACTTCCTACTCTGTGTATGTCATCTAAATATCAGGACATCACACCCTACTACCTTCTTAACAGATCCATCCCTTATTCTGATGAAGTCAAACCTATAACTGTCACATCAAAATTAGATGATCTTATCTCCGATATTTCTGCTCAAGTCTATAAATTGACATAAGCTACTTGCCCACTATGCCTCCGCTGCTCCCACTGACTACGACAACCCTCTGGCAGAATAATATCCACGTACACTTCTAAAGCTAGTTTAGAACGACGTTATACTTATCCTCTTGCCGGGTCTCATAGTCTTGAACAACAGTAGTGTCAAGTCTGGGTAAACAAGAACCTCGCTGTCACCGTCCTTGAGGCTACCTGAGTACCTCTCGGGTGTCTGAGGTTACCCACCATATCTGCGGAGTGGCTATTGGAATGTCAAAACTGATTGAATATATTGGTTCTATTAAATTCTCTGTAATCGTTTGCGGTTCTGGAATCACTTCCTGTTCTACCTTACTCCCACTACCGTTTTCTGAAAAAATTCATTTTACTAAAAACTGTGGCGAGTCAAGAACAATATCACTATTGATCTATTAGATGGTAGAAATGTCAACCCTCGTCGAAGCCAGGGTCAACCCATAAACTTCCATTACAGAAACGTGCCTGGAGTTATCCAGTGTCTGATTTTAAGCATAAGTTGGACAACTCTCCGTACCTTAACATCGTTAAGATATGAACCAATCTATATCTAATATAGAAATAGAGGCACTAATTTAATTGGAACCAGATTCAAATCATTCAGCCGTCTCCAGTGCATATCAACTTAATAGAAAGTGGCTACTCAGTATTTACTCAACTTAGGAATCTATCCAATTATGAGTAACCTGAAAGTGAAACGAGTTTCTCAAAACCATTACTATCAACTGAATACCTATCACAAGAATCTACATCTTCGATCTCTTCGAAGAATCCCAATACTTGTGATACCTGGTTCTCTACCTTATTCTTATACTCACAACTTCTCAAAACTTAGACATTGTATTTCTACGAAACACTTGTCTAAAAACTAGAGAAGTCACAAGTAAACAGAACATAGTACGAGGACCTACCCCTTTGTCCTGATGGACACTGGACAACATACAATACTCTGTATAAGTCCCCTGAGTTTGATTAACTCATAACTTGTGTATCGTAGGTTGAAAACTGTACCCAGGCGATTTCCTCAAATATCACCAATTACAACGAATTCCGATATAATGAGGATGATCACCTTAATTCCCAATAACTTACTCCCACTCATCATCTGTAAAAACCATACAGATATGAGAATGAAACCTGGTAAATACATAATCTGGAGTAAGTATCTAATCGGGAAAACAGTTTTCTTTTAACAATGCGTAGTGAAACTAAAACATTAAAATGTCTCGTAGGGGTATCCTGGTATTCATAGTAATGCCTCTTCCATAATCCAATTCATGACTATAACCGTATATTTCTTTGCCATCTCTCCAAATCCATTTATTTGTCTTTAGTCGTTATCTTCTGCACACCGTCGTTAGGCTAAATGGTTTTCTTCCTTCCCTACCGTTCGGCACCAGCCTATGGTTTGGAATAAGACTATCCAGTAAGCATAATAGGTGTACTCTCCTAATCCTAGGAGTACTCGTAACATGAGAGAAGGTGATGATAAAAGACAACTGAATAAAACCTTATTCTATTTCCCCCGAACTGAGGGAAAAACAAAGGTGAAATAGGAGTGGCGATGAAGTACGCGGTTTGGTCGTGAATGATAACAGTCGCAATTTACTTTGCCCTCTTTCTAATCTCTTTATTTTGTCTTTAGTTATTACCTTCTGCACACCTTACTTAGGCTAATTGGTTTTCTTCATTCTCTACCTTTCGGCACCTGCCTATGGTTTGGAATAAGACTATCCAATAAGCGTAATAGGTGTACTCTCCTAAACTAAGGAGCCCTCGCAACCTGAGAGAAGGTGATAATAAAAGACAACTGAATAAATCAATTCTATTTCTCCTGAACCTGGATCCATCCTCGAAGAAGTCCCTTCGAGTTCGTATATAACCATACGATGGATCTATCCAATGGAAGTGGATGTCCGTAGTAATACGGGGTGTTCTGAGAAATGCAAAGGGTAAAAGAAGGAGCGGCAATGACTTATGCAAATTTAGACAATCAAAAAGCCAGTATTTTAAGAAGGTTCGGTCAACTTTGGTCACTGAGTCATAGTCTAGGGTCGGTCAAAGGTCGCTGCCAGAGAGAGATAGAAAAGAAACACTCTACGTGCACTCTAACCTAGATCAGAATGGTTATCACTTTATCTAATCAGGAAACCTCCCACTGTAATCTCAAATTCTCCTCCAAACCTGAAAGAAGAATTAGTCGGGATCACCCGAAGAGTAAACCAACTCATCAGTGAGAATCGGGATCCAACTATCATCGTATGATAACTTGATGGAAGCCACTCAAGTTATCACACTCCAGAAGGTATGCGCATGCCTGGCAAGTTTCCTCTATGTTTGAAACTCCCAATGTTATTTTTGCCCCATGCTCTTATAACCTTGGCGAAGGTCAAAATGTCATAAGTCACATATCAAGTTCTATCCATCATTATCCAGGTTAATTTGAACCCACCCGCACATGCCCTTGGCGAAGGTCAAAATGGCAGAACGACTGTCCCAAACCAACTCATCTGTCTATGCAACAAATGAATACCCAGCAGCTACCAAACACTATGCCTTGGCGAAGGTCAAAATACATAGCTTGAATACTACTGAATACCCAAAAGAAATGACGGAGGGCTACGGCTAGTTTTTGGCGAAAAACCATTAACGTAATGAACTTGATCTCGTTGAAGGAACCTGATAGCTTTTTATAAAATATAGTGGCGAAAACATTTTGCTAAAGAGGTCACTCCCGGTGAAGGGATCTCGGCTCTTTCCTCGTGGAATGAGGTGCAGGATATTCACACTGAATACCGCGATGCGAAGCAAATTGTAATCGACTATATTGAAGTTACTACCCTGACGTAAACTTCTGCCTAAGGGGTCACTCCCGGTGAAGGGATCTTGGCCCTTGCCTCGTCGAATGAGGTGCGGGATATTCTAACTGAATATCACTTTGCAAAACAAAAGGAAACATCTTTGTAATAATACCTTTTAAAATTTGTTCCAAAAACATCAAATATATGTTTGCTTCATCTTGCATTGATAAGAATCAACGCAGTCCCATTAATCAATCACACCAGAAAAGAACGAAATTATAATGTACGTATATGCCATCCGCATTCGCCACTGGGTCCCGTCATCACCCATTAGGTTACTTAACAAACGACAGAGCGGGGGCTGGACTAGCGCTGGTGTAAAACATATACAACATCTAATAGTATATATACCAATATACAATAATCGCCCCAGGCGTGATAATATGCAACATTACAGAAAAGTAATAAGCATCACAGAACAATACAGATAATCTGGGATCCCCGGGTTTCACAGAGCCGCTGCTGAAAACCGACGTTCCCCTGGTCGTGTGGATAGCCTGTGCAATGAAACCTAGACCCCTACGGGTGCGGCAAGTTACCCGCCAAAACCTGAAGCGAGGTAGTCCCCACAACATAGTGAATGGAACACCCGGCACTTCACGGAATCCGGTAAATTGAGCACCCCTCCTTGAGTCAACCTGTACCCCCTACGAGTGCGGCGAATAGTCTGCCAATTCTAGAGTGAGGTCCCTCTGCTTCTCAAAGCCATGAGATATGGACCCGTTGCCCTCCAGAACCCGGCTATCCGTGCACTCCTTCGCGGGATAAACCTAGTACAGAAATAAAAATATGTACAACGGGTACATCGACCTCAACCTGGCCGTGTCCCAAAAGAATATTATACAACAGGCAGTGACGGCAATCCACATGTTGGACGCTCACCCCGCAATATCAAATGTACAAATAAATCCAAATTGCACTATCATTGCACCCTGCTATCCACCACGACAAATCCGAAACATCACAGCACAACACAGAACATCAACGCGAATGTCACATCCGCAAACCCGTCTAAAATAACTATAGCAATCAGACGTGGTTTACCGATCAAATGACATTCCCGGTCGGAGATATAAAGTAAGTACTGCAAACTAACAAGTTAAAAATTTCGATCAACAAAATTTCCGGAAGTGGGCCCCACGTACATCTGTTGTACAGAAACAAAATCTGGGCCAAAAAGAACTATTCCAAAACCCACAATTTCCCAAATTCAGCTCACTGTGAAAAATTGATGCACTGTTCCCACTAAAGTGCCGCGGTTCCGCGGTGCTCTTGTGGGATCACGTGCCCAATTTTCATCCTTATGCTTACAAAACCCTGCTTAATTTTCTGGGATGACCAAAATAATTTTTAGACATTGTTTAAAATCGACAAAACTTAAGCACTTGAAAATTGCGTTTTTCGAAATTTCGTTCGATCGATGTTTTAAACGTGTTAGCACAAGTTAGTATAGCTTAATGGTTAGGCTCTGATACCACTGTAAGTCCACGGTAGCGCCCCGGCCGTCTAACAGACGCCAAATGCGGAACAAAAACTTATTACAACTGGCGCTATCGCGTACTATAACACTGATCTGCTATTAAAGCTTAACTAACAAACTACAAAGTGGATAGAAACGTTATACCGAATGATCCGAGTCCTTCGGTCTTTAACCATCATCCCACGCTTCGTTGTTGCTGCTCCGATCTCCTCGATCTTCAGTCTTGTCGTCCAGGTGGCACCACGTCGACGGATCTTTAAACGGGCTCCCGCCTCTGAATCGAGGCAACTCGATCGTCAAGTTTGCTAAAAGAGACGACCAAGATTAAGTAGAGAATGAGTAGAACACTTTGTCTCGTTACGTCCAAAGTCACGGACGAATGGTTATGGAAGTTTCCTTTTGGATCGGATGAAATGAGAAATGAGGCTGTCTAATTTCCGTGAATCCAAATCTATCATAATCTTTTTTCCAATCACAACCCTTAGCATCAAGAGGAAGGGAGGGGGCCGACCACTTTTAGAGAGGGAGGGAGGTGAGTGTAGGAGGGGAAAGGTGACCACAAAGGGAAAGATCAACAACAAATATCTTAGCACCAAGTATGAACACATTAATGGAACTAATGAATCATCACCCGTAGTCACCACCACCATTAATGATCATTAAATACAACCATGAGTCACTAACCTTGTCGTCACTTCTAGAACCTTCTAGAAGCATGACTCACCCAAGAAGAGAAAAGATAAATCCATATTTAACCGAATGTTAAATACGGCTTATAGAAAACTGGAAACTGGCAACTTCCAAAAGTGATCCTGAAACGAATTTCAGGATTACCCCGTATCAGTATAAATATACCCGCATTTGTATTACGACCGAATATAAATGCATCTGAGACAAAGATATTATGTCTACACAGTATAATACTGGGTTCCGGCTTAAACCAAAGCCTACCAGTATTATCTGCCCGAAAAAAACGACACGTGCGAAAACGCACGTGCTTTTTCCGAACCTTGCCATAAACCCATACGGCCTCTACAACGTTTCGCCCGAACTTAGGAAAGTGTCTGTAGGGGACTCTAATGACTCATCAATACACTGGCACTGGGTATAACCACTAGCACGTCAATGGTACAATCTACACGTAACGTTTTGCCTATGTATTGATTGGAAGGGAAGCTGACGAGCGAACTCATCTATAAACCCTACTGAGCCTGACAGTGACAATGTATATACAGTCCGGTCCATTAGTTTAAAGAGTATCGCATATCGAGTCAAGGGGGGTGGATAAAGTCAGACCCCTTATAACGTGATAAATCTTGTCGTCATGAAGCCCATCACCACCTCAGAATCTACTGATCCAAATCAGTAATTCTCCACTACCTCGGCCGAGGATTCCTAGTGATGGCCACCCGTGCACTGCGCGACATCAACCCCTAATACCGGGAGAGACGAATCCCCGACAATCCGCTCACTTGCCTCCAATGTGGCTCGGGACTGTACCCAACTAAAACCTGTTTGCACAACTCCTTTGAGCGTGGTAGGGTAGTAATCTAAGCACAGTAGGAACTCACATGAGACAAATGACGATCTCAGGTCGATGAACTAACCTGTACACATGTCACCAGGGACTTGCTATCTGACGATATGTATAATACCAACTAGCAGATTCCCGGCGAGTCCTGTCCGGTGTACTCATAACCCAATGAGCACCTGTATACATCTTAGGTGATCAAACTGACACCAGTGGTTTGTGAGACCGGCCACCGCCCCTCGTCGGGGTCTCGACTGTATACACTAGTCTACTTTGGAGTATCGATGCCCTGTCTCGAAACTTCCACGACTAGGGACACTTTAAGGATTTGCTTATAGACCCCAGCTCCCACGTATATGATCGCCATCATACTGCTAGCAGTCAAGCAAGAATCCTATGGGCTCTATCGTCATGTAATAGTGAACTAAAGCATGTATACGATGATAAATACAAACCAGATAACTTACTATCATCTCGAGCAAGACTGTCATATCGGTATAGGTCCTGCCTCAATCATTGCAATCACGTACCTGCGGTCTAATAATTGACTTTGAGGGCACTATCTCCAACAACCAGTGTCACCAGAGAACTGCCAACTGACGTAAGGTATAATACCATCTGGGAGTTCTCGGCGAGTCCGTCCAGTGTACACAGTCTCTACTGAGCACCCGTATATCATCTCTGATGTCAAACACCAATGGATATGGGATCATCCATCGCCCATCTACATGGATCGAGAAGGTATACGCTAGTCTACTCTGGTATATCGATGCCCCGTCTCGATACACCCACGACTAGGGACCTTGAAGGATGTACTTATGGACTACCATATCCCCACTAATATGATCCGCATCATAGTCCAGGTAGTCAAGTACACATCCCAAGGGCTTTACCAACATGTAACAAAGAGACAATCAGTGTACACGTTAAGGTAAAGAGTAACCAGATAGCATACTATCATGTCGAGCAAGAAAGTCGTCCCTATATATGTCCAAGCATCCACCACAATATACATCTCATGTATAGTAATGGCCTCTAGGGCATACATATAACTAACATGGTTGTCTTCCTCGTATTGTACGTGGATGACATACTCTTGATAGAAAAGGGTGTTCCTATGCTACACTCGGTCAAGCTCCCCTTATCACACAGGTTCTCCATGAAAGATCTAACTGATGTCTCCTACATCCTCGGATATAGATCTATAGAGATAGATCTAAATGGATTTGGGATTGTCCCAATCCAGGTACATAGACACCATGCTAAAGGTGTTTAGTATGGATGATTCTAAGCGTGGTAATGTACCCGCTTGTTCAAGAATCACTCTCTCCAAAGAGATGTCTCTCGAGACTGATTTGGAGAGGGCTCACATGCAAGGAATGCCCTATGATTTGGAAGACAGGTCAATCATGTATGCGATGTTATGTTCCAGACCAGATGTAGCTTACTCACTTGGTGTAGTGAGTAAGTATCGGAATGATCTTTGGGAAAACCACTGGACAGCTGAAGAACATTATTAAATGCTTGAGAAGGACTAAAGAGATGTTCTTGGTGTATAGTAACGGTGAACTCCAGATGGAGTCCTTTACCGATTCGAGCTTCCAGAGTGATAAGGACGACTGAAAGACAGTCTAAGGTTTTGTCTTCACCCTTAGTGGAGGGACGGTATGTTGGAAGGGTTCCAATCTATATCCATAGCTGACTCGTTGATAGAGGCTAATTACATCGCTACCAACGATGCTACCAAATAGGTTGTCTGGATGAGTAGAGTTCATGAGATGAACTAGGTTCCTACCATTGATCATCCAATGCCTGTGTATTGGGATGAAAATGGAGCTGTGGCTTTGGCCTAGGAACCCCGGTCCCGTCAGCGATCCAGACATATTCTTAGACAGAATAACCTGATCAGGGAGATAGTTGATCTCCGGGAGATCGAGCTTAGAAGAGTTGACATAGAGGATAACACAGCGGATCCACTCACCGAGGCCATTCCCCAGATGCTATTCGAGAGACTTTTGGGACGTTGGGTATGACATACTACAACAACTGGCCTTAGTGCAAGTGGGAGATTGTCAGGAATATTTATGCCCTAGAGGCTATTATTGATGATATAGTGGATGCTTGGACATATATATAGAGGACTTTCTTGCTCGACATGATAGTATGCTATCAGGTTACCTTTATCTTAACATGTAGACTGGTATTTATACTGTCTGCCTCTTACATGTTGATAAAACCCTTAGGATATGTACTTGACTACCAGGACTATGATAAGATCATACTACTGGGGCCATGGTGGTCAAAAACTAAATCCTTTAATCAGTTCCTTGTCGTGGGAATATAGAGACTAGGGATCGATATTCCAGAGTAGACTAGTTTGTACGTTTCTTGTCCTTTAGAGGTGTTGGATATTGTGCCCTCAAAGTCAATTATTGGATCGTAGGCACGTGATTGCAATGATTAAGGGAGGACCTATACGGGTAGGATAGTCTTACTCGAGATGATAGTATGCTATCTGGTTTGTCTTTATCATCGTGTACATGCTTCAGGTGACATTACAGATCACTATTACATGTTGATAGAGCCCATAGGATTCTTGCTCGACTACCAGCAGTATGATGGCGATCATATACGTGAGAGTTGGGTAGTCTAGAAGCACATCCTTAAAGTGTACCTAGTCATAGGAGTTTCGAGACTAGGCATCGATACTCCGATTGTAGACTAGTGTATACGGATCGAGACCCCGACGAGGGGCGGTGGACGGTCTCATAAGCCATTGGTGTCAGTTGGTTCACCTAAGATAGTATACAGGTGCTCATTGGGTTATGAATACACTAGACGGACTCGCCGGGAACATGCTAGTTGGTATTATACCTATTGCCAGATCGCAGTTCCCAGGTGACATGTGTACAGGTTAGTCTATCGACCTGAGATCGTCATTTGTCTCATGTGAGTTCCCACCGTGCTTTGATTACTACCCTACCATGGCTTGAAGGAGTCGTGCAAATAGGTTTTAGTTGGGTATAGTCCCGAGCCACATGGAGGCAGTGAGCGGATCGGCAAGGTATTCGTCTCTCCCGGTATTGGGGGTGATATCGCACTGTGTCTGGAGAGCCATTAAACGAATTCCTTGGCCAAGGCAAGTGAGATTTACTTGTAGGTGTTCCAGTAGTTTCTGAGGGTGTTCTGGGCTACACTCCGACATGACTTTTACCGCAATTAGAGGTCTGACGTTTGCCATCTCCCTAGGCCCGATATGCGATACTCATAGACGAACGGACCGGACTGTACGGATATTGTCACTGTCAGGCTCAGTAGGGTTTCAGGATGAGTTCGTGTTAGTGTATATGCCCTAGAGGCCATTACTGTATCATACTAGTATGTATATTACTTGATGGAAGCTTGGGATATTCACAGTTGTACAGACAATCTTGCTCAATATAGTAGTATGATACTTGGTTTGTCTCTACTTTAATGTGTACATGTGTGTTTATTTATTATATCACCTATACGCATTAGTAGAGCCCTTAGGATCTTTGCTTGATTACCGGCGTTGTGATGGCGATCACACTCGTGGGGGCTGGGTAATCTACAAGCACATCCTTATACAAGTCCCTAGTCGTGGGAGTATCGAGATAGGGCATCGATGCTCCGGAGTAGACTAGCGTATGCGCTTCTCGTCCCAGCACGGGAGACGGTCTGTCCCACAGCCGTCGGTACGTCGTACTTGAGATAGTATGCGGGTGCTCGTTAGGTTACGAGTACACTCGACAGGACTCGTCGGGAACTGATGGTTGGTATTATACCTATCGTCAGTTATCAGTTCCCAGGTGACATGAGTACAGCTTAGTCCGCTGACTTGACACTGTCACTCCGCCTCGAGTGTGTTCCCACTGTTCTTTGATTACTACCCTACCACGGCTCTACTGAGTCGTGCAAACAGGTAGTAGTTGGGAGCAGTCCCGAAGCACTTGGAGGCAGTGACGGTTAGACAGGATTCGTCTCTCCCGGTATTGGGGGTTGACATCGCGCTGTGTCTAGGAGAGCCATTACACAAGTAGTCCCTGGCCAGGGCAAGCGAGATATACTGGTAGGTTCCAGTGTTATCTCAGGGTGTTCTGGGCTTCACTCCGACACGACTTGTACCGCTTTTAGGGGTCTGACGCTTGCCGCCCCCTAGGCCCGACATGCGATGTATCAGACGAACAGACCGGACTGTGCGGAGATTGTCACATACAGGCTCAGTTGGAGTTCGGATGGGTTTACATCATCGGCCTTCTTATCGACATCTACCTGGGGACCGTTACGTACAGCTAGTGCCGCTTGCGGTCTGTGGTTAAACCCACTGCCAGCGTAGTGTCGAGTCTTTAGAGTCCCACACAGAGAGTTTCCCTGCACTGAGCGAAACGTGTAGAGGCCGTATGGTTTTACGGCAGGGCTGCGATCACTTACGTACACTTGTGTGCGTATGGTGTTCGGGCAGGCAGTACTAGTAGGCTTTGGTTTAAGCCGGATCCTAGTATTGCACGGATGGATTTGTTTTGTCTTCTGTGCATCTGCATTCTACGGAATACGGATGCAGGTGTGTATGCACAGTTTTTCGGAGTGATGAAGGAGGAGGTGCCTCATTAGGGTTTTGACAGTTGATTCGGTCAAAACCATTTTGAGGCGGACTCATTAGGGTTTTTGATAGTTCGTTTGGTCAAAACCATTATGAGCCGCGAACATCATTTACTAATCCTATTAGTGATAATCTTATGATGGCTAATTGCATTGACCATTTGACCCCGTTGACCTCTCTTGACTTTGTTGACCGGTTGACCGGGTTGACCATTGACTTTTCAAGAGGGTTCAACACTCTTCTTTTCTTTTCCTTTTTCTTTTGGATTATGATAATGGTCATTTCAAAAGTAGCCATCAACTTTATCTTGATGGGATTAGTAATGATGTTGTTTTGCATTATTTGCAACCATGGTTGTTTTTCTTTTGATCATAATTTTATTCTCATTCTCTCTCTTGAAAATGAGAAGTTCCATGGTTGCTAACCTTCCTCCTTCTTCTTCCTCCTCTTGATTTCTCCTTTGATCTCATGTGTTGAGAGAAAAAGGATTTCACTTGACAAATACATCCATACATCTCCTCTACACATCCTAGGTCTTCTAGATTAGCAATCTCCTTGCCCTAGTTACCTCGGCTTGAGGTGGAGCTCGGTGTACATCTCTCGGGTGGATCGTCTTCGACTCAAGGAGGCCGCGGAGGTGACCAAAGTCCGGATAAACCATTGAGCAAGCAAAGAGAAGAGCAACAAGAAGTGAAGAACAACAAGGAGTGAAGAACAACAAGAAGAGAAGGAGTTCAAGTTGAGGTATAACCCCTAACCGAGTAGATAACATCTCAAGTTAGGTAGCTAGTGTATTGTTTAGCAAAGATCCGGCTTTTACGGTCCATGTTACAAAGTTTAGAAAAAATTATGTTTTACCGTTTCCGCAAGCCCGAAAGTACCGGGAGAGGTAACGTGGACCTAACAGTGGTATCAGAGCCTAACTAAACATAAACTAGCTTGGTAGTGAAGTGTATCGAAGTTCGATACGGAAAAATCGAAAAAACCGAGTTATAAAAACCTGAGTTTCTGTTAAAAAATTTTCTGGTCAAAACAAAATTTTTTATACTCCAAAAATCATCTCAGGGTTTTTAGAAGAAAGCCACCAAAAACGAGCCAGCAACTCGACCAAAGCGCCGCGTTTTCGCGGCAATAGCAAGCTATTGCCGCGGAACCGCGACCATCTTGGTGAGTCACTGAGTCGTTTTTGGTGCAGAGTGTTTCTGACTTGGTTTTTGGATTTTTAAGATGGTTTAAATGTGCCCAGATTTGCCAGAATAGAAATTTGTTTTTGGGGGCCTATAAATCCGTATTTTTCCGAACTTCAATATACTTTGACTATAAAGGTTATATCTGTGATGTTCATATGTATTGAACGTCGGCTAATCGCTATATGTCGATTAGTCGGGGTTAAACATATCTGTGATCTATGATTGTTGTTGATGGTTTGTGTATATGAACTCGTTGGATTGTCGCGGATGAATAGCCGGGGTGGATGTGAGATGAGGTTTTCTTTTTCTTTCATTCATGTAATAAATTTGTAAATTGATGTAATATTATTTGTATGGCCGCACAACCGGGTCGGGGTTGTAGCCGTCATTGTATAATTCTTTTTACTGTTTTTTCTCCTAGGATAGACCCATGGAGGGGGTGCACAAACTACCGGGTATCTCGAAGTGCCGAGTGGCCTACTCATGGCGTTGAGGGAGGTTGCTTCGCTTCGGGTACTTGGCGGGTAGTTTGCCGCACCCGTAGGGGTCTTGGGTGGGGTTTTGGCTATTCATCGCGACCGTGTAATCCGTTTTTCGTTGCAGGCTTGAACGAATCACGGGTTCCTAGTATATCCAAAGTGTTCATCTGTGATCTGGATTGGCTATCGTTGCAGTATATCTATATATAATAACTATTTAGGCGTTGCTTATGTTTTACAGCCGCGCTAGCCCAGCCCCCGCTCTGTCGTTAGTTAAGTAACCTAACGGGTGATGACGGGGCCCAATGGCGAATGCGAATGGCATAAGCGTACGTCATATTTTGGTTGTTTTCTGCAATGGTAGGATTTAAATGATGGGACGCATTAAAAGAACTAATGCAAGAAAATAAACCTAAAAGACGTTGTTGGAACAATTTTTCAAAAAGCTGTTATTGCAAGGTCGTTCATTTTTGTTTTCCATCGCGGTATTCGGTTGTGAATGCCCAGCACCTCAGTCGACGAGGAAAGGGCCGAGATCCCTTCATCGGGAGTGACCCCTTGGACAAAAGTTTGCGTCAGGGTAATAACTTCACTATAGTCGATTATTCTTGCTTTGCATCGAGGTATTCAGTTTGGAATATCCTGCACCTCATTCGACGAGGAAAGAGCCGAGATCCTTTTGCATGGAGTGACCTCTTTAGCAAAAGTTTTCGCCACTATATTTTCAAAAAGATTACCAGGTTCCTTCAACGATATCAAGTTCATTACGTTAACGGGTTTTTCGCCAAAAACCCAGCCGTAGCCCTCCGTCGTTTCGGATAATTAATACTTGGTATTCGTGCTGCGTTTGTTGATTATTCGTCAAGACACAGTGAACGGTAGATGAGTAATAATTCTCTGTTGCACTGATAGATGCGATTGGTTAGGACGGTCGCATGATTTTGTTGATTATTCGTCAAGGATCATGCGGGCGGGTCTAATGCAATCCTGGATAACGACGGGTTGAACTTGACTAGGACCTTTTGATTTGTTGATTATTCGTCAAGGTCACTTGGGTCCTAGGGGCAAAAACCACATCGGGAGTTTCAAAAGTACTGAAACTTGCAGATTTAGCATACCTTCTGGAGTGTGGTGACTAGAGTGGATTCCATCTAGGTCATCACACAATGATGGTTGGATCCCGATCCCACTGATGAGTTGGATTACTCTTGGGAGATTATTTCACTAAACGATCAATGCTATAAACCTAGTAGGTGTCTAGAAAGGTGTTAGCGGGGCTACGCCCCAAGGGAAAAGAGGTTCTTGAATTAAGGAACTTCGCGAAAGCGTTGGAAAACCTCCCTCGAAGTACCGACAATAGCCTGGCTGAAAGGTTAAGCAAGTATTGTGACGTGAATTAAAATCCTGACTAGTTCTTCTTTTAAAAGGTTTTAAGAAGAATTTGAGTAAACAGTGGGAGACATCCTGGTTATATAAATTAATAAACCAATCTAATCTTGCAAGAGCATACGCTGAGTGTTTCTTTTCTCTCTCTCCAGGCAGCAACCTTTTCACGCCCTATTCAAGATAATAAAATGTATCGCTTGACCGATCCGAATTCTTATTCGGGACTGGGGAAAGTTGGTTCAGCTCTAACTTGTGACAACAGTCATGAGTATGAGAATGGGAAAGGGGATTGTATAGATTTCCAGGATACCCAGTCGAAGAAGAAGCATGGTTTTGCATCTACTTCAGGTGTTCTTGTAATTGAGAACTGTTTTACGGTCAGCCCTACCTCCTGGGTACTTGATACCGGATCAGGATCTCATATCTGTAATTTATTACAGGGACTGAGAAAAAGTAGGAAAGTTGCACCGGGTGATATGTCGCTCAGAGTAGCGAACGGAGCACAAGTTAATGCGGCAACTGTCGGTGAATATCACCTAGTATTGCCAAATGGCAAGACTATGATTTTGAACGATTGCTACTATGTACCCTCCATGGTTTGCAACATCATATCAGTTTCTTTACTCGATAAAGATGGATATAACTTTGTTCTTGAAAAGAATATCATGAACATTTACCTTAATAAGGTACTGGTTGCAGAGGGTACACTGTGTAATGGTATCTACGTTCTAAATCAGAATACAGTTCTCAATATACAAAACACACGCAAGAGGAAGAATTCAGATACGAATGAATCCTACTTGTGGCATTGTAGACTTGGTCATGTCGGAGAGAAAAGACTGAGTAAGTTGCATAAAGATGGACTCTTGGATGCGTTCGAGTTTTCATCTTATGAAATTTGTCAGTCTTGTCTCAAAGGGAAGATGACCAAATCTCCGTTCACCGGACATGGAGAAAGAGCAGCAGAGCTCTTGGGACTCGTACATAGTGATGTATGTGGTCCGATGTCTATACATGCAAGGGGTGGGTTCTCGTACTTCATCACATTCACTGACGATCTCTCTAGGTTCGGATATGTGTATCTGATGAAACACAAATCTGAAGCTTTTGAGAGATTCAAGGAATTCAGAAACGAAGTAGAGAACCAGACAGGCAAAAGTATCAAGATCCTCCGGTCTGACAGGGGAGGGGAGTACTTAAGCACGGAATTCCTTGATTACTTAAAAGAGTATGGTATTCTCTCTCAGCTTACTCCTCCTTATACACCACAGCACAACGGTGTATCGGAGCGGAGGAATCGTACCCTATTGGATATGGTTCGCTCCATGATGAGTAGTGCTGAGTTACCTCTTTCATTCTGGGGACATGCGCTTCAGACAGCGGCATACCTTTTGAATCAAGTTCCGTCCAAATCTGTGCCTAAAACTCCGTATGAAATATGGAGCAGTAAGAAACCATGTCTGAAGTTTATTAAGATATGGGGTTGTCCGGCCTATGTGAAAACACAGAAACCGGAAAAGCTAGAGGCACGATCAGTTCTGTGTAAATTTGTGGGATATCCTAAAAACTCACTGGGATATCTGTTCTACCACACTGAGGAACAGAAGGTGTTTGTATCTCGCCACGCCACCTTCTTAGAAAGGGAGTTTCTTGCAAAAGAAACTAGTGGGAGTTCGGTAGAACTGGAAGAAATTCAGCGACCACAAAATGTAACTGAAAATTTGGAGGAACCGCTAGATTCTATAACCCCAGACGAACCTCAGCCACTCCGCAGATCTGGTAGGATTTCTCATCCGCCCGAGAGATACTACGGTTTTCTCATAGACGGGGATCGAGAGGATTGCATCTTGGATGAAGATGACCCTACCAGTTTCAGGCAGGCCATTATCAGTAGGGACTCTGATAAGTGGCAGGAAGCAATGCAATCCGAAATGGAGTCCATGTACGCCAATAAAGTGTGGACCTTGGATATTGCTCCACCTGGGGTAAAACCCGTTGGATGCAAATGGATCTACAAAAGGAAACTTGGTGTAGATGGGCAGGTGGAAACCTATAAAGCTAGACTCGTTGCAAAAGGTTTTCGTCAAAGACCTGGTTTGGACTAAGACGAGACTTTTTCTCCGGTGGCTATGCTCAAATCCATTCAGATCCTACTTGCCATTGCTGCCTTCCATGACTATGAAATCTGGCAGATGGATGTTAAGACGGCTTTCCTAAATGGTTGTTTGGAAGAGTGCGTTTACATGGATCAACCAGAAGGTTTCGTAGACAGTGGGAGCAGCGGAAGGGTGTGCAAGTTGCTTAAATCCATTTATAGATTAAAGCAGGCATCGCGGAGCTGGAACATCTGTTTTAATGAGGCAATCAAGGAATTTGATTTCATCAAGAACGAAGATGAACCCTGTGTATATAAGAAGATTGTAGGACGAACTGTCGTATTCCTAGTCTTGTACGTGGACGACATTCTTTTGATAGGAAATGATATTCCTATGCTACAATCGGTCAAGCTATTTTTTTCACAAAGGTTCTCCATGAAGGACCTGGGTGATGCCTCGTACATTCTGGGGATCAAGATCTATAGAGATAGATCGAAGAGACTATTGGGACTTTCGCAGTCCAGGTACATAGAGACCGTACTAAAGAGATTTAGTATGGAGGGTTCCAAACGCGGTAACATACCCGCATTGCACGGAATTACCCTCTCCAAGAAGATGTCTCCTAAGACTGACGAGGAGAGGGTTCGCATGAGCACTATACCCTACGCTTCGGCGGTAGGATCTATAATGTATGCGATGCTATGTACAAGACCAGATGTAGCTTACGCGTTGAGCACGGTAAGCCGGTATCAGTCAGACCCAGGGGAGGACCACTGGACAGCAGTGAAGAACATTCTCAAGTACCTAAGAAGGACTAACGAGATGTTCCTGGTTTACGGTAATGGAGACCTTAGGGTCAAGTCCTTTACCGATTCAAGCTTCCAGAGTGACAAAGATGACAGCAAGTCCGTCTCGGGTTTTGTGTTTACCCTCAACGGAGGGGCGGTATTGTCACGACCCGAAAGTACGGAACATGACCGGCACTTAAACTACGAACATCTCGAGGCGTACGTAATCTAAGTAAACCGAAAACCCAGAGATCCAAACCAAGAAAATAGTAGAGTGCAGGAAAAAGCAACTTAAAGCAAGTAGTTTCAATAGCATAAGCCGAATTATGCGGTTTTTAAAAACATCAAAAATTTACTGAAAATTTCGGCAGAGTCTCCTTTGTAAATACTGGCCCCCAAACGGGATACAACATGAATAGTATACGAAATCAAGAAAAGAGCATCCCCAAGCGGGGGCTAGCTCTTCGTCAATCGACGGTCACAACCACATAAACAATATAATATACAACGCCAACGGCGAGGATCAAAACACAAAAGGAAACTCAAAACCACCAGAAATATAACGAGCGACTCTAAGGTCGAAAGAATAACCAACACTGGTCTCTATCTAAAAAAAAACATGTTTGGTTGATGGAATTTACTAGATACAACTGAATAATATCATACAAGGTAAATAATGGGGGTATGAAACAAGTAAACCCACCTACTAGCAAATCACCCGAATGAAACTATGCCCGCAAAGCCGTAAGGAAACCTATACGGAAAACCTGCAAGAAACTGGGGCACAACGGGGGTGAGTTGCCAACTCGTGAATAGAAAAATATCTACGCACAGAAATCGCATAAATAACGCAATCCTAGGTCAAAGATCATAATATATCCTCAAATATCAGTATAACAGGCAGCTATAACAATGACTAGGGTAACATCTAACCCGAGTATAATCTCATGTGCCCGTGTCAGTGCCTCAGGTAGCAATATATCAATGAATGAGGTATGAATGCATGAAAACAGAATACGTGTAAATGAAGAAACTGTTTTCATAAATTAGTGAGATCTCCTTCGTGTTTTTAAACTGAGGTATCATAATGAAATCAGTATCAACAGTGTCTAGCATCGACACAAAACATAAATCTCACTGTCTCGAAATATCAATGTCTCAATCTCAGTATCTAGGGCGCCGTCAGTCCAGACCGGCCCCTACCATCCATCTCAAGACCACGACGGTATCCTCCGGATATCCGACGCGTCGGGTAAAAGTCACCGGTAGGTAGTCTCCCCCTGCCAGTCTCATCATCATCACCACGAGCTTCTTGCCCCGGGGTACCTTACCGGGTCCACCATGTACCCGAAACGGTTCATCCAACCCCTCGAATCGGGTCTCCAAATCTATCAGCAAACTCATGGTGGATGACTCATACATCATGGGAAAAACCGCGCTTTTTATTTAAAAAGAGAAAGAAGAAGTTTGTATATGTTTTGCGGTTTTCCCCAAATCCAGAAAATCTCATGGAAATCGAAATCCAAAACCTCAATAGCACGTAAAAAGTGAATATATGCATGAGAATCCATGAATGCGGCATAACAATGAATAACCGTATGCATGAGGTAGCAAGTAATAACTATAATGTCTAAACTAACATATAAGGCAAGTACACTAATATCATGTCTAAACTATTAGCTAACAGGCTATGTCAAGCAATAATATTTCCTAAGGTGTACGTGACATGGCAATTACCGATGAAGATGTGTGTGAGCCGGCAAGTAAGTGTACGTGGTACATACGCATCATCGGTAATGGTGCTGGTGTCCTAACCACAAGATATCAACAGTAGAATATGAAGCATAATATAAGCATGTAATGCGGAGCAAACAACAACAATGAGCGGGAGCTGAATACTAGACACAATGATAACTAATCTACAATAATCTAATATAATTCATACAAATGGTGCCTTTTGAAATAACACGAATCATGGGGTTTTGAAAATTGGGGCTACGGTGTTTTTAAGAAAAGATACGTCGTTTTTGAAATATCCGTAGATTCCCTTGAGCTGTCTTTAGAAATGCCCACGATTCGTTAGTTTTTGAAATAGGTAAGAAGTCTAATCTAATCTAACAACTACACTAAACTATACGGCTGAACTAACAAGCTGAACTACAGGTAAAGAAACCGCCTAACATCTGAGTCGATACATAAACCTACCTGTATATTTATAGTCGGTGATCCCGCCTCAATAATATCATAGCTGATACCATATCTATAATCAGGCATCCCAAGTCAAGAGTGCGGTTCAATCATCAATATAGCTCGTACGTAAATCCGTCGTACGGCATCCCAAATCTGGGTACGGGTCAATATCACATTCATCATACTATTCACCTGGTATCCTCTTTACCAATTATCATGATCGGGGTACTGATCTACGTCTAGTACCCTACTGATACCGCATACGCATGCATGGACGTGTGTGAAACACTACGTCAAGGACCCGCTACAACGTCATGTCGTATCTAAGATACGAACCCTGCTACATCACCGATCTCATGACCTCAAATCAAATCTCATCGACTCAGCTCAATCCCAAGTATCATCCTCAATCCGTAGGTGAACACATAGTCCCATACCCATGTGAACACATAACTATAAAAAATCCCATGAGCACATATCACTAGGAATGTATGCAAGTATGTATGTGTGTATGTGTAGTGCAACACTACCCTAGGGTTCGTAACGCTAAAATAATCTAACACACCAATATCCATCCTAAGTATCGCTAATAATCCCAAATAACATATAATAATTGTTGGTGTGAATACGCATCCGTATACACCACCACGGACTGCGGGGGTGCTATACGCCATCCACCCGACTTCTCCCCGTAGATATAAATCTACTCACCTGGTCCTCGCTAGCCGGTGCCGGCGTCGCCACGTGCTTGCTTGTTCTCTCGAAATCGACATGGGGGTACCTACATATCATAACGCACCATATCGCATTAAAACTAAATTCGAAATCGAAACGGCATACGAAAATCAAATCGGCACGCGTATCTCGCATAGGTCCAAACCTATCGCTTACGCATGCAAGAATAGTCAGACCGACCCTCGATGTCGATGTACGAACGTCAAACCATCGCGAAAAATCCAAACACACCAATCGTGATTTCAAAACTCACTAATTATATAAGAAATAGGGTTTAGTTCATCAAAACCATAAAATTAAACAATTCGTTTTATTTTCCAAAAACCTAGTTAGCATAAATTCCCATTTCGGTTCAAAACTTGATGTTTTACCCAGACTAAATATTTTGACGATTCTAATGGACAAAAAGCCTCACTTAATATCATAATTATGTCATACAAATCACCTCCATATTTTAATCTTACGAATTAGCATTAACTCCAATTTCAAGTTTGCAACAAATATCGATTTTAACACTTTTCAAGGTAAAATTCACAATTTAACAATTAAGCATGGTTTTGCACGATCAAAGTCGCTAAACAACAAATTAAAATACTAATAAAGTCATCAAAACCTTAATTACATTTTAAATCTCAATTTTATATGTATTTCACTAAAACCTAGTTTGCAAATTACATAATTAATACAAAATTTGAATTTAACAAAAATATAAACTTCCAACTAAATTAGTTTTGGCATAACAACAACATGTTAAACTACACAATTATCCCATGATCAATTACAAGAACCCCAACTTAAATTCACAACCCTAATCTAGAATTTTCCAAACCCCCACTTAATAATTCTCACTTGAAATTAGAACCCAAATTAACATTTAACTACTAAGCTTATGAAAACAATACCAACAAATTAACCATTAGATAAGATTATACCTCCAAGACTTGTAGATTTACATGCATCATAGCCTCCCAAATTAGCTTCTATGCCCCAAAATCCATGCTAGATGGGCTAAAGGATAATGGGTAAGTGTTGGATTTGAATTTAGCTTTGATTTTGTGTTAAATTTGAAGCAATTTGTGGATTTTTTTGTGATGAAATGAGAGGGAGAAGAGGGGGGAAAGCTGCTGCAGTGGGAGGAAGCAAGTTTCGGCCAAAATGGGGGGAATGAGGAGAGAGAGAGAGGTGTTGAATGAAAGGGTCAAAGAAAGCCATACTTCAAGTCAACACTTAACATCTTTTCCTTTATTTTTCCTTTTCTTTTCTTTGTTTGTTTTGACTTTTAAGTGGGGGGGATGAGTGGGGGGGCTGCTGAATTCAGCAAAGGGGTAGAGGAAATGGGTGTGTGTGGGTGTGGGTACGGGTGTGGGGTGATGAAAAATGATAAATACAGTACCCCAAACATCCATTTACGCTAAAAAAAAGCCTTTTTCCTTCAATAATTTCTAAACCGTTTTGGCAAATGATTTCGTTCTAAAAACCACATGATAAATTTTTACTTAATGTTTTATGATGCACAAAATTTGTTTCAACTCATGTCAATTTATAATTTTCCCTAATTAAATGTATTAGTGACGGCTTAAAATAATAATAAAATAATATTTTTTTCAGAAAATTTGAAATTTCACCAGCGGCTCAATAAACACCAAATAATAGCAATTACATATCTAAAATATGTATATTTAATTTTTATAATAAGATATTTGTATTTTGACTTTTTACCGAAAACACCCTTATTTTACCGATTTTTCGAAATTTCACCGAAAAGATTTTCAAAACGTTACAATCTTCCCCCCTTAAAGAAATTCGGTCCCCGAATTTAAATTCAAACTCCCCCAAATACTAAAACATCTAAGAAAAACCATCAAGTCGTCGGGGCTCCGAAATTGTAACTACATAAAACAAATCGTAGCGCAGCGCATGCGCTTGAAAAATGAGCATATACTCAAATCGAAACTCCGTCAAGCATCCTGCAATCATCGGAGTCATGGAGAAGACATCAATGCCAAATCCAAATCAAAACCAATATGCCATAACTCGAAACTATACATGTAAATATCGAATCTATATATGTAAGTATCTGAAGGAAATGCATGCCAAATCTCTTTAAGTCGCTGTGCACGCGTATAACACTGCACAGTGGCGGGCGTCTATCATAAGGAAATAACTATATACATATATACCTTTGTTTGAAATGTACTTTCCGCCGTTTTGGAAACAATTTAGAAGGGTCTCCTTGTTTTAAACATTTCGTGTCATATCAGACACGTAGGTAAATACTGAGGCTATAGCTCGCTTTTTGGAAATCCCCTCAACAACTATCAATGCATGCAAAATATATTCAGATACTATCCTCTGACTAGTCCTGCTCAGTACGAAAACATATAGCAATATCATAAAAACGTACTGCTAAAAAAAATCAATCCCAAAATACGCACATGAATACTACGTGCGTCTGGTGCGCACGGAAATCAAAATCCATGAATGTGCCATACATGCGCACAGAAACAACATCTAAGTGCATCGGGTGTGTACGAAACATCTGTCGTAGGCAACATGTGTGCCTGACAGCAAAATCAGGTGCATCTGACATACACGAAAAATCTCGATTTAGTGCATCTGGTGTGCACCAAAATCGCATCTCAAGACATGCGCGAAAATTCAAATCAGGTGCATCCATCGTGCATGAAATCATGAAATCCAATATCAAGCGCCGAACGTGCGCAAAATCAATCAGGTGCACAAGGTGCACAAAACAAATATCGAGTATCACATTCGAAATCGAAGTCCAGTGCATCTAAGTGCACAAAAGGCGTATCACTGCACTGCAAGCATATATATACTATACAGAGTGCATGAACGAAATCGTGTGCGTGCATACGCACAAAATCAACTCAAATGTCTAAAACCGTAAAATCACAAACATGTGAAACCCAAGCACGAAAACGATATCAAGTGCAACACTGTGTAAGAATCGTAAAATATCAATCATCAAAATCAAATCATGCGAATAAATCACCCAAAACATCGAAATCAGTAATGGCGGAATAGTACTGCTCCAGCGCATCCTCTAAGAATCCCGGCCAACTGTCGCGGTCACTAGTGGGACGTCTCGTCGATGATCATGAACTCTGTCCTGCTGGTGTGCGTAACCATGACCACTCCTGGGTCAAGGTCTTCACTGTGAATTACCAATCTTTCGGTCCATCGGCTCATCGGCCCTGTCAGGTGTGCTAACGGGGACGATTCCGTTCTGGCACTTCTCTGGTCATCTCTTGGTCAATCATCGCGACCACTCGTAAGACCGCATATCACTGGTGTCGGCCTCTGGCTCTCTGAATGTACGTGACACATCTGATCCTGGGTGCAAGTATCATTGCAGCAGTGTCCTGGAAGGAATCCTGCTCACGGTCTATTCCATGTCTCGTCTCTGCCAACTGTCCGGAAGTCATCGTCCTTTCCTATATCTGCATCTTGCTCTGGAACGACTGCATACTCATCGCGACTCCTTCTGGAAGGTATATCCAGTACTCTGCCTCGGCATGCGCGATGGGCTAAAGAATAATGGGTAAGTGTTGGATTTGAATTTAGCTTTGATTTTGTGTTAAATTTGAAGCAATTTGTGGATTTTTTTGTGATGAAATGAGAGGGAGAAGAGGGGGGAAAGCTTCTGCAGTGGGAGGAAGCAAGTTTCGGCCAAAATGGGGGGAATGAGGAGAGAGAGAGAGGTGTTGAATGAAAGGGTCAAAGAAAGCCATACTTCAAGTCAACACTTAACATCTTTTCCTTTATTTTTCCTTTTCTTTTCTTTGTTTGTTTTGACTTTTAAGTGGGGGGGATGAGTGGGGGGGGCTGCTGAATTCAGCAAAGGGGTAGAGGAAATGTGTGTGTGTGGGTGTGGGTACGGGTGTGGGGTGATGAAAAATGATAAATACAGTACCCCAAACATCCATTTACGCTAAAAAAAAGCCTTTTTTCTTCAATAATTTCTAAACCGTTTTGGCAAATGATTTCGTTCCAAAAACCACATGATAAATTTTTATTTAATGTTTTATGATGCACAAAATTTGTTTCAACTCATTCCAATTTGTAATTTTCCCTAATTAAATGTATTAGTGACGGCTTAAAATAATAATAAAATAATATTTTTTTCAGAAAATTTGAAATTTCACCAGCGGCTCAATAAACACCAAATAATAGCAATTACATAGCTAAAATATGTATATTTAATTTTTATAATAAGATATTTGTATTTTGACTTTTTACCGAAAACACCCTTATTTTACCGATTTTTCGAAATTTCACCGAAACGATTTTCAAAACGTTACAGGTATGTTGGAGGAGTTCCAAGCAGGATACCGTCGCAGACTCGACGATGGAGGCTGAATACATTGCTGCAAGCGATGCCGCAAAAGAGGCGGTCTGGATAAAGAAGTTCATTAGTGAACTTCAGGTGGTTCCGTCCATTGTTGACCCAATACCTTTGTATTGCGATAACAATGGGGCTATAGCTTTAGCGAAGGAACCAAGGTCCCATCAGAAATCCAGGCACATCTTAAGGCGGTATCACCTGATCAGGGAGATCATTGATCGCCAGGAGATCGAGGTACGGAGAGTGGACACAAAGGACAACACTGCGGACCCATTCACGAAGGCTTTACCCCAGACTCAGTTCGAGCGGCTGATCGAGATGATAGGTCTTCGATACGCCAGTACATGGCCTTAGTGCAAGTGGGAGATTGTTAGTGTATATGCCCTAGAGGCCATTACTGTATCATACTAGTATGTATATTACTTGATGGAAGCTTGGGATATTCACAGTTGTACAGACAATCTTGCTCAATATAGTAGTATGCTACTTGGTTTGTCTCTGCTTTAATGTGTACATGTGTGTTCATTTATTATATCACCTATACGCATTAGTAGAGCCCTTAGGATCTTTGCTTGATTACCGGCGTTGTGATGGCGATCACACTCGTGGGGGCTGGGTAATCTACAAGCACATCCTTATATAAGTCCCTAGTCGTGGGAGTATCGAGATAGCGCATCGATGCTCCGGAGTAGACTAGCGTATGCGCTTCTCGTCCCAGCACGGGAGACGGTCTGTCCCACAGCCGTCGGTACGTCGTACTTGAGATAGTATGCGGGTGCTCGTTAGGTTACGAGTACACTGGACAGGACTCGTCGGGAACTGATGGTTGGTATTATACCTATCGTCAGTTATCAGTTCCCAGGTGACATGAGTACAGCATAGTCCGCTGACTTGACACTGTCACTCCGCCTCGAGTGTGTTCCCACTGTTCTTTGATTACTACCCTACCACGGCTCTACTGAGTCGTGCAAACAGGTAGTAGTTGGGAGCAGTCCCGAAGCACTTGGAGGCAGTGACGGTTAGACAGGATTCGTCTCTCCCGGTATTGGGGGTTGACATCGCGCTGTGTCTAGGAGAGCCATTACATAAGTAGTCCCTGGCCAGGGCAAGCGAGATATACTGGTAGGTTCCAGTGTTATCTCAGGGTGTTCTGGGCTTCACTCCGACATGACTTGAACCGCTTTTAGGGGTCTGACGCTTGCCGCCCCCTAGGCCCGACATGCGATGTATCAGACGAACATACCAAATTGTACGGAGATTGTCACATACAGGCTCAGTAGGAGTTCGGATGGGTTTACCTCATCGGCCTTCTTATCGACATCTACCTGGGGACCGTTACGTACAGCTAGTGCCGCTTGCGGTCTGTGGTTAAACCCACTGCCAGCGTAGTATCGAGTCTTTAGAGTCCCACACAGAGAGTTTCCCTGCACTGAGCGAAACGTATAGAGGCCGTATGGTTTTACGGCAGGGCTGCGATCACTTACATACACTTGTGTGCGTATGGTGTTCGGGCAGGCAGTACTAGTAGGCTTTGGTTTAAGACGGATCCTAGTATTGCACGGATGGATTTGTTTTGTCTTCTGTGCATCCGCATTCTACGGAATACGGATGCAGGTGTGTATGCACAGTTTTTCGGAGTGATGAAGGAGGAGGTGCCTCATTAGGGTTTTGACAGTTGATTCGGTCAAAACCATTTTGAGGCGGACTCATTAGGGTTTTTGACAGTTCGTTTGGTCAAAACCATTATGAGCCGCGAACATCATTTACTAATCCTATTAGTGATAATCTTATGATGGCTAATTGCATTGACCATTTGACCCCATTGACCTCTCTTGACTTTGTTGACCAGTTGACCGGGTTGACCATTGACTTTTCAAGAGGGTTCCACACTCTTCTTTTCTTTTCCTTTTTCTTTTGGATTATGATAATGGTCATTTCAAAAGTAGCCACCAACTTTATCTTGATGGGATTAGTAATGATGTTGTTTTGCATTATTTGCAACCATGGTTGTTTTTCTTTTGATCATAATTTTATTCTCATTCTCTCTCTTGAAAATGAGAAGCTCCATGGTTGCTAACCTTCCTCCTTCTTCTTCCTCCTCTTGATTTCTCCTTTGATCTCATGTGTTGAGAGAAAAAGGATTTCACTTGACAAACACATCCATATATCTCCTCTACACATCCTAGGGCTTCTAGATTAGCAATCTCCTTGCCCTAGTTACCTCGGCTTGAGGTGGAGCTCGGTGTACATCTCTCGGGTGGATCGTCTTCGACTCAAGGAGGCCGCGGAGGTGACCAAAGTCCGGATCAACCATTGAGCAAGCGAAGAGAAGAGTAACAAGAAGTGAAGAACAACAAGGAGTGAAGAACAACAAGAAGAGAAGGAGTTCAAGTTGAGGTATAACCCCTAACCGAGTAGATAACATCTCAAGTTAGGTAGCTAGTGTATTGTTTAGCAAAGATCCGGCTTTTACGGTCCATGTCACAAAGTTTAGAAAATTTTTTGTTTTACCGTTTCCGCAACCCCGAAAGTACCGGGAGAGGTAACGTGGACCTAACAGTTTGCTCGTCGGTCTCCATTTCGCTCAATACCTGGGTAGCCGTTACGTACAGCTAGTGCCACTGACGTGCTTGTGGTTAAACCCACTGCCAGCGTATTGACGAGTCTTTAGAGTCCCACATAGAGGGTTTCCCTGGTTCGGGCGAAACGTTGTAGAGGCCGTATGGTTTTATGGCAGGGTTCGATCATATACGTGCACTCGTGCACGCATCATGATCGGACAGATCATACTAATGGGCATTGGTTTAAGCCGGATCCTAGTATTAGATTGTTGGATTACTTTCGTCTCGTAGTATTCGTATTCAGTCGGAATACGGATGCGGGTATGTATATACGGATGAGGGTTATTCTTGTAATTCGTTACAAGATAACTTTAGTTGATGCCATTTCTTTTTATTGTATTAAACATTTAGGGTTTTTAGTTAAATGTTTAATATTGATTATGTGTATAGTGTGAAGGCAAGTTTTGTCTTGTAGGCATTTAATGATAAAGTATGGACCATGCTTTATTGTTTATATTTTGTTGTGAGATATTTTTGATGGTATGGAGATAATTTGTGGCTATGTTTTTTTTTCCTTTGGCTTATCATCAAAAAATAACACACAACACAAATGAGAAGGCAGCCATCTCATTTTTTCTCAAGTGTTGCATTTCCTTTTGCATTACAAGTCTTGAGCTTCACACTTTCCTCATGGGCATCTTCTTCAACCTCCACTCTATCCCTGTCATATGTTGAGAACCCTAGAGTGTTTTGAGACAAAGTATTCACACACTATCTCTACATCATCTTGAGCACCTATGTTAGCAAACTAGTTGTTCGAGTTGCTTCGGTTTGAAGCGAGAACCCGTATTAAGAATCCTCGAGATGGATCGTCTTCGACGAGGGAGACCGGAGAGCGGATTGTTAGTGTATATGCCCTAGAGGCCATTACTGTATCATACTAGTTCGTATATTACTTAATGGAAGCTTGGGATATTCACCTTGTATAGACAATCTTGCTCAGTAGAGTAGTATGCTACTTGGTTTGTTTCTACTTTAATGTGTACCTGTGTTTATTTTAGTATATCACCTTTACACATTAGTGGAGCCCTTAGGATCTTTGCTTGATTACCAGCGTTGTGATGGCAGTCACACTAGTGGGGGCTGGGTAATCTATAAGCACATCCTTATGCAGGTCCCTAGTCGCAGGACTATCGAGACAGGGCATCGATACTCCGGAGTAGACTAGCGTATGTGCTTCTCATCCCAGTGTGGGAGACGGTCTGTCCCACAGCCGTCAGTACGTCATACTTGAGATAGTATGCGGGTGCTCGTTAGGTTACGAGTACACTGGACAGGACTCGTCGGGAACTGTTGGTTGGTACTATACCTATCGTCAGTTATCAGTTCGCAGGTGACCTGAGTACAGCTTAGTCCGCTGACCTGAAACTGTCACTTCGCCTCGAGTGTGTTCCCACTGTACTTAGATTACTACCCTACCACGGCTCAAAGGAGTCGTGCAAACAGGTAGTAGTTAGGTGCAGTCCAGGAGCACTTGGAGGCAGTGACGGTTAGACAGGATTCTTCTCTCCCGGTATTGGGGGTTGACATCGAGCTGTGTCTAGGAGAGCCATTACACGAGTAGTCCGTGGCAGGGCAAGCGAGATATACTGGTAGGATTCCAGTGTTATCTTTGGGTGTTCTGGGCTTCACTCCGACACGACTTGTACCGCTATTAGGGGACTGACGTTTACCGCCCCCAAGGCCCGCCATGCGATGTATCAGACGAACAGACCGGACTGTACAGAGATTGTCACATTCAGGCTCAGTAGGAGTTCAGATGGGTTTCATCTCGTCCGTCTTCTTATCGGCATCTACCTGGGGACCGTTATGCACAGCTAGTGTCGCTTGCGGTCTGTGGTTAAATCCACTGCCAGCGTAGTGTCGAGTCTTTAGAGTCCCACACAGAAAGCTATTCGCCTTTAGGCAAAAGAGTATAGGTCGCATGGTTTTGCGACAGGTCGCATGGTTTTGCGACAGGGTTCGGTCACATCCGTGCACTTGTGCACGTACAGTGTCCGGACAGTTAACACTAGCGGGCTTTGGTTTAAGCCAGATCCTAGTGTACGTTTTGGGATTGGTTTTATCTCGTTTGTATTCGTGTTCATCGGAACGCGGATGCGGGTGTGTATGCACAGTTGACAGAGAGACGGAGGCAGATGATTCTCATTGGGGTTGTTGACTGTTGACTTTTGGCTAAACCCTAATTAGAATAAGAAATATGATTAATGATAATATTAATTAAGTATTATTGTGTCATGGTTCAGATGAGGGGTTGACTTTGTTGACTTGTTGACTAGGTTGGACTAGTTGACCATCATCATTGCAATGGCTATAATTTCATGGCAAAGACTTTTGCTTGCTTGTTATGCTTTGCAATATGAGTGCATGAAATGATAATGCCACTTGATATGATATGAACCATCACATAATACTCAATTATTATTATTCTTTTTGGATTATGGGAGAGAGGTTGGCAAAAGACTTTCTCATTCTCTCATTTCATTTCTCTCTCTTGCCATCACTTGCTCAAGCTCTCTCTCTTCCTCTTGCTCTCTCTAGCTCATGGCAAACCATTCTCATGTGTTGAGACTCATTGCCTTAGAGATAAAAAGACACCAAAACAATCCTCTACTCATTCTAGTTCACAAGGCCTAGAAAGCCAAGTGTTCTAGTTTCTTCAAAGTTCGAAGAAGAATCCAAAGGTAGAAGTTTTCGGGTGGATCCATCTTCGGCGCAAGGAGACGACGAGGTGAGGCCGATCCGTACACCGGAAGGAGTTGAAGACGAAGGAGTTCAAGAAAGGTATAGACCCACTAACCGAGTAGGTAAAACTCTAATTAGGTTGTTAGTTAGTTGTTTAACAAAGATCCGTATTATGAATCCATGTTACCACCCTCTTGAAAATCGTTTTTCACCACTTCCGCAACCCAGTAAGCACCGGGAAAGGGTAGCATGGACTTACAGTGGTATCAGTGCCTAGTTAAACACTATTTAACATGTTAGCAAAGTAACTAGAAATTCGATCGGAGAAAAAGTCATGAAAAACACCCGGAAAATCAAGTTTCTGTCGATTCTGTATTCTGTTCAAAAAATGATGAATCATACTCCTAAAATCGACTCAGTCTTTTTATAAGACACTCAAGAAATTTGGTCCAGAGAACCGTTCAAAGCGCCGCGGAACCGCGGCGGGAGCACGCTCCAGCCGCGGATCCGCGGCCGAGTTGAGTCGGTCGTGGCTCAAATTTCTTGCAGTGTGTTTCTAGGGGTATTTTGGGATTTTTACAATATGTCTTTTCTGCCCAGATTTTCCAGAAAGAAAAATTAGTTTTTGGGGCTTGAAAATCCGTATTTTGATTGAACTTCTAAAGACTTAAGCTGACGGGTATATATCTGTGATGTGTTATATGTATTGAACGTCCGCTAATCGCTATACGTCGATTAGTGGGGGTTATACATATCTGTGATCTGTAATGTTGATGGTATGTGTATATGAATTCATTGGATTGTCGCGGATGAATAGCCGGGGGGTTGTGAGATGAGAGTTTTTGTAACAACCCTATTTTTCTACACCAAAAATTTTCAAATATTTTTTCAAAAAGCCACAAAGGGGTATTTTAGCATGAGCACAAGATATAGGTAATTATATTGTTTTTAATTACAAGCTACAAGAATTTAATAACTTCATTTTTAGTGTACAAGAATTTACTTTAAATTTAATGTATACAAGGAGCATTTATTCTTGCTGCTATCAGTTTAAGTAATTAAATACCACAATAATTACAAGAAGGAGCTTGTAGCTCATTGGTAATACCTTGCACTGCTGAACCAAACCACCAGAGTTCGAATCCCAGGTCCCACATTATTTTTATATTATTTTTTTTTAATTTTTTGGAAAGTTAACAGTCAAACCGTCATAACTCTCAACATTTATACTGCACAGAAAAAGTTAGATATACCTAAATTCCCCCCAAGTGAAGACCCACCCGATGGTACCCCGACTCGGCCCGACTCGGCCGAGTCGGACCGGCCGACTCGGGCCGGCGCCGCCGGCCGGACTCGGCCGGACGGCCGAGTCGTCAACACAGAATATTTCCGTGTTGACTTGGTCATACCCCCTGCATACTTTATTTTTTTTGGTTACCAGATTCTCAATAAATCACTTTCATTAAAAAATTTAATGATTTTTAATGTTTTTTTAATATTTTTTTAATTAAAAACCCTAACCCTAGCCTAGCCCTATATAAACACCCCTACCCTCTACCCTTTTACCCTACATTCCTAAGTCCACTCTCCCAAAATCTCAAGAGAACTCGGTACGTTAGAAAAAGAGCGAAAGGCGAAGCGCTGCCGAAATCGACGCCGAATTCCGGCGATCGTGCTAGGACTCCTCACGACGATTCGACGCCCGGCAAACCCTCTACCTCTTTCTCACTATCTAACGTGTCCAAAACCCATAAGTCCCCCTCTTTCTATCTTCCTTTTCTTTTAAGAAAAATACGACTTTTTAAAACCCGACGGAAATCGGAATAAACAGATTTCCGATTCGGTTTTCTATCAAAACTCACTTGTCAAAAATTACATAATGCTTAAACATATTCATGTAGACTATTAATCACTTAAAAATCAATTTGGATAAAGTTTTTCACATGAAATGATAACGTTTCCATTTATCGTATTTCTTTCACTTAAATACCACAATGTTTAGTTATCACATTTAACCCTTAACATTTGCTATACCTTAATGTAGATCACGAGGTAATGACCTATCTCCACACACACGCAAATACAACCATAATTGATATCATCAAAATTTAAAATACGATAATACAAGACTTTGTATTAAAATACCATTTTCTTTATAAACCTTTTCTAAAAGTTCTAAGTTGTTTACAATTTTAAAACAAAATCTTTTAATAGGAAAACACGATATGTCATGGATATCGATAGTTTATCCAAACTGACTTTGTGGTGTCTAGGCTAGGCAAGTGAGCTTGGGTAACTTTAAAGGGCCCGCCTCACGATTCGTGAGCGGATCCCTCCCTCCACACTTGTACTTACCTGGCAGCAATTGGCGGTGAAGAGGCGATTTGAGGCTTCTAATGACTTATCGTTTAGACCCTTTAGAAATATGCTAGTTGGCTTTGGAAACCCTAGAAACTAAAATACGGAAATTTACACCTTTTACAAATAAATACCTTATCTTTATAAAACCGTTTTCTAAATGATTAGTATTTATAAAATCTTTGCAAAGCGCCACTACAACCCACATTTGGGGAACCCGTTAGGGATTGTACGGTTTATCGTGCACCCTCAGGCTTAGTAGTGCGAGATTCAGACCTCCGCAAGGAGCATTCGGTCTCGAAATGTTTAAAATATGACATTTAAGAAAAATGAGATTTTGGAAAATAAAATATTTATTTAAAATTATTCTTGTATTAATATATATATATATAATTATCATTTAAACGCCTATTTTGTTATAAGATAAAGTTTCCACCTTTTCCTAAAAACTACAAGATTAAAAGTTACATGAATTTCAAATAATCAATATTATAAATTAATATTTTTATTAGGATATATTCACTAGAATAACACAAATAAAATTTACACTCATTATAACAATAAAGAAGAATAATAAATACTTGAGGTGTATCTTAAAAACTATACAAAAGTACTTTTTACATAAAACCCCCTCAAGTTTTATAATTTACAATAAGGACCCTAACAAATATAGAACATCGACTTGCATTTCTTTTAGTCTGACTCAGGTTTGAGTCTGACTATTTCTGAATTGAATATGATTCAACTCATTCTATATTCGTTAATATTCCAACTCAATATGAACATATGAATTCCAGAATCCAGTTATCAATCTATATTCTTTAATTTTCCATTTCAATATGAATACATGAATCCCAGAATCCTGTTAACAATCATTACAACTTGACTGAATCAAACCATATATATACATCCATTATTCCATGATTCCATTTACCTGATTATGCAGTTCCAACATGTTTACTGATATCATGGTTTTGATCAGTCATCCAACATATACAATACAATCATAACACTACGGGGTTTAAGGGGTAGACTGGTACGGAATATGTTAAAGGTGGCACGTGGTGGTCACTTAAGACGTAATTACATCCATGCCGTTGTTCCGTGGTATTATCGACGGAGCCTTGTACTACAGGTTACCAAGGTCCCCGGTGTAAGTGGGACTCCCCTCGTATACACTGGCATCTTCTGTACCAGGCTACAAACAACAACGTTAATACAATATCACAATATTATAATACAACATTAAAAGCTCTCTCTCTTTCTCTCTTACTTTCTGTCTACTTCTCGCTTATGTTTGGGACTTACCGAGCGACCTGTTCGCTGACGACATTCTATTTCTTTCTTCTTTGAATGTCGTCAGGTGCTTTGGACCCAGCAGAGATCGAGCCCACCGGTGAAGACTTGGAGCAGTTTCACGAAGACCCCAAGCTCTAGATATTGTACCTTGTTCTTTTCAGTATTTTCATTTCCTGTTATGCCACTGTTTAGGCATCGCTTTCCATTTCAGTTGTATTTACTTTTCATGAATTGTACAAAAGAATGTTATTAATAAAGTTGCTGTTATTTCTATATCTCTTGTCTCTTGTGATTTACTTTTATATTGCTTAGATACGCTTAGCGTATGTACTTCGGAGTATATACGTAGCGGGCCTCGTCGCGTCCCCTTTGCCGTACACTAGGAAGCGGGGCGTGACAGGTTTTGTTGGTGGCCCATGCAGGTCAGAGCTGTATGAATTCCAATCATGCAGTTCTCGTCTGCGTGAACAACCTAAGCAATATAATACAAGGACCAGCAACTAAAACATTCTTTACAATTCATGTTCCTTGAATCTTACAATTTCATATTCCTTGAATCTTATCGTTTCATTTGAATCCGTCCTAACCCAAATTTTTCTTCAGAATTATGGATTCCCCGAACAACAACAGCACCAACGTCAACAACACCCCTCCAGCACTACCTCTCGCACCAGCTGTTCCTGCACCACCCACAGAGCAAACAATACTATTTGAGGCGATCAGCAGCCTTTTCGAGGGACAACAACAACTCTTGAACCGACCTGAGACCGATGCACCGGGAGTAAAGCAATTCAGGGCTTTACATCCCAAGCAGTTCTCTGGAAAAGGAAGTCCTCTTGAAGCGGAATAATGGGCACAAGGCATCGAAGACGATCTGGCAGCAGCTCAAGTGCCAGACATCGCTTGGGTCCGTGTAGCAAAACTACAGCTCACGAATAATGCTCGCAACTGGTGGAAGGCGGAAGAAAGCCGTCTGGTACAGCCGATTGAATGGAAGACTTTTCTCGAGAAGTTCGACGCGAAATACTTTCCAGCGACTGCCAGGTTTGCAATGGAGCAGCAGTTCATTCATCTACAACAAGGATCGATGTGGGACAAATCAGTAGATGAATACGACGATGAATTCACCATGTTAAGCCGATTCGCAGCACACTTGATACCGACGGACGAGATCAGAGCCCGTCGCTTTCAACAAGGATTGGACACGGAGATTCAGGCTGCCCTAGCCACAGGAAAATTTCTGACTCATGAAGATGCTCTGGAAGCTGCCCGCAGTTATGAGGCAGTGATAAAGGCAAGGGGCAGACCTCAGTCAGCAGGAGTGAAACGTCCTGTCACTCAAATGGTAGGAGGGGCCTCTTCAAGGCCAGCTGTTGAACTCAGAAGACTGGAAGAAGTTAAGGATCGGTCAAGACCCGATTTTTGTTTTTATTGCAAGAGGGAAGGACACTTGTGGAAGGACTGTAGGCGCGCAAAATGCCTATGTTTGGTTTGTGGCGCGTCCAATCACGGAAATGGAAACTGTCCTTATAGACGCAACTCGGCACACACACCCACCAACTACCCGCAACAGCCTGCTATCCCAGCTCCTGCAACTCGTCCTGCACTCCCAGCACCACCTCCACGTAGATTCTCTGCTCAGCCAAATCGCCAATTCCATCAGGCACAGAGAAACATGCCTCGAGTACAGGGGAATATGCCTCGAGCCAGGAGGAACGTGCCACGGCGACAGGCTTTCACCTTAGAAGCCATAGAATCTGAAACTGTGAACCAAGGTAACCAAGGTAACTCTCTCACAACTTTGACCAAAACTTCTTTACAACCTTTAATTTTGGCACCAAACTGTTACACTTTCCTTTTACAAATTTCGAGGACGAAATTTCTATAAGGAGGGTAGAATGTAACAACCCTATTTTTCTACACCAAAAATTTTCAAATATTTTTTCAAAAATCCACAAAGGGGTATTTGAGCATGAGCACAAGATATAGGTAATTATTTTGTTTTTAATTATAAGCTACAAGAATATAATAACTCCATTTTTAGTGTACAAGAATTTACATTAAATTTAATGTATACAAGGAGCATTTATTCTTGCTGCTATCATTTTAAGTAATTAAATACCACAATGATTACAAGAAGGAGCTTGTAGCTCATTGGTAATACCTTGCACTGCTGAACCAAACCACCAGAGTTCGAATCCCACGCCCCACATAATTTTTATATTATTTTGTTTTAATTTTTTGGAAAGTCAACAGTCAAACCGTCATAACTCTCAACATTTATACTGCACAGAAAAAGTTAGATATACCAAAATTCCCCCCAAGTGAAGACCCACCCGATGGTACCCCGACTCGGCCCGACTCGGCCGAGTCGGCCGACGCGGACAGGCGCCGCCTGCCGGAATCGGCCGGACAGCCGAGTCGTCAACACGGAATATTTCCGTGTTGACTTGGTCATACCCCCTGCATACTTTATTTTCTTTTATCGGTTACCAGATTCTAAATAAATCACTTTCATTACAAAATTTAATGATTTTTTAAATATTTTTTTAATTAAAACCCTAACCCTAGCCTAGCCCTGTATAAACACCCCTACCCTCTACCCTTTCACCCTACATTCCTAAGTCCACTCTCCCAAAATCTCAAGAGAACTCGGTATGTTAGAAAAAGAGCGAAAGGCGAAGCGCTGCCGAAATCGACGGCGAATTCCGGCGATCGTGCTAGGACTCCTCACGACGATTCGACGCCCAGAAAACCCTCTACCTCCCTCTCACTCTCTAACGTGTCCAAAACCCGTAAGTCCCCCTCTTTCTATCTTCCTTTTCTTTTAAGAAAAATACGACTTTTTAAAACCCGACGGAAATCGGAATAAATCGATTTCCGATTCTGTTTTCAATCAAAACTCACTTGTCACAAATTACATAATGCTTAAACATATTCATGTTGACCATTAATCACTTAAAAATCAATTTGGATAAAATTTTTCACATGAAATGATAACGTTTCCATTTATCATATTTCATTCACTTAAATACCACAATGTTTAGTTATCACATTTAACCCTTAACATTTGCTATACCTTAAGGTAGATCACGAGGTAATGACCTACCTCCACACACACGCAAATACAACCCTAATTGATATCATCAAAACATAAAATACGATAATACAAGACTTTGCATTAAAATACCATTTTCTTTATAAACCTTTTCTAAAAGTTCTAAGTTGTTTACAATTTTAAAACAAAATCTTTTAATAGAAAAATACGATATGTCATGTACATCGATCGTTTATCTAAACTGACTTTGTGGTGTCTAGGCTGGGCAAGTGAGCTTGGGTAACTTTAAAAGGCCCGCATCACGATTCGTGAGCGGATCCCTCCCTCCTCACTCGTACTTACCTGGCCGCAATTGCCGGTGAAGAGGCGATTTGAGGCTTCTAATGACTTATCGTTTAGACCCTTTAGAAATAGGCTAGTTGGCTTTGGAAACCCTAGAAACTAAAATACGGAAATTTACACCATTTACAAATAAATACCTTATCTTTATAAAACCGTTTTCTAAATGATTAGTATTTATAAAATCTTTGCAAAGCTCCACTACAACCCACATTTGGGGAACCCGTTAGGGATTGTACGGTTTATCGTGCACCCTCGGGCTTAGTAGTGCGAGATTCAGACCTCCCCAAGGAGCATTCGGTCTCGAAAGGTTTAAAATACGATATTTAAGAAAAATGAGATTTTGGAAAACAAAATATTTATTTTAAATTATTCTTGTATTAATATATATATAATTATCATTTAAACGCCTATTTTGTTATAATATAAAGTTTCCACCTTTTCCTAAAAATTACAAGATTAAAAGTTACATGAATTTCAAATAAATCAATATTATAAATTTATATTTTTATTAGGATATATTCACTAGAATAACACAAATAAAATTTACACTCATTATAACAATAAAGACGAATAATAAATACTTGAGGTGTATCTTGAAAACTAAACAAAAGTACTTTTTACATAAAACCCCCTCATGTTTTATAATTTACAATAAGGACCCTAACAAATATAGAACTTTGACTTGGATTTCTTTTAGTCTGACTCGGGTTTGAGTCTGACTATTTCTGACTTGAATATGATTCAAGTCATTCTATATTCGTTAATATTCCAACTCAATATGAACACATGAATTCCAGAATCCAGTTATCAATCTATATTCTTTAATTTTCCAATTCAATATGAATACATGAATCCCAGAATCCTGTTAACAATCATTACAACTTGACTGAATCAAACCATGGATATACATCCATTATTCCGTTATTCCATTTACCTGATTATGCAGTTACAACATGTTTACTGATATCATGGTTTTGATCAGTCATCCAACTTATACAATACAATACTATAATACAATCATAACACTACGGGGTTTAAGGTGTAGACTGGTACGGAATATGTTAAAGGTGGCACGTGGTGGTCACTTAAGACGTAATTACATTCATGCCGTTGTTCTATGGTATTAACGACGGAGCCTTGTACTACAGGTTACCAAGGTCCCCGGTGTAAGTGGGACTCCCCTCGTATACTCTGGTATCTTCTATACCAGGCTAAAAACAACAACGCTAATACAATATTACAATATTATAATACAACATTAAAAGCTCTCTCTTTCTCTTACTTTCTATCTACTTCTCCCTTATCTTTGGGACTTACCGAGCGACCTGTTCGCTGACGACATTCTATTTCTTTCTTCTTTGAATGTCGTCAGGTGCTTTGGACCCAGCAGAGATCGAGCCCACCGGTGAAGACTTGGAGCAGTTTCACGAAGACCCCGAGCTCTAGATATTGTACCTTATTCTTTTCAGTATTTTCATTTCCTGTTATGCCACTGTTTAGGCATCTCTTTCCATTTCAGTTGTATTTACTTTTCATGCATTGTACAAAAGAATGTTATTAATAAAGTTGCTGTTATTTCTATATCTCTTGTCTCTTGTGATTTACTTTTATATTTCTTAGATACGCTTAGCGTATGTACTTCTGAGAATATACGTAGCGGGCCTCGTCGCGTCCCCTTCGCCGTACACTGGGAAGCGGGGCGTGACAGTTTTCTATTATCTTTCAATTCATATAATATGTAAATTGATATAATATTATTTTTGGCCGCACAACTGGGTCGGGGTTGTAGCCGTCATTGTATAATTTCTTTTTTCTGTTTTTGCTCCTAGGATAGACCACAGGTGGGGTGCACAAACTACTGGGTATCTCGAAGTGCCCAGTGGCCTACTCACGTCGTTGAGGGAGGTTGCTCCACTTCGGATATTTGGCGGGTAGTTTGCCGCACCCGTAGGGGTCTAGGGTGGGGTATTGGCTATTCATCGCGACCCTATAAACCGCTTTTCGTTACAGGCTCGTAAAAATTGCGGATTCCTAGTATATCCAATGTATTCATCTGTGATCTGAAATGGCTATCATTGCAATATATCTATGTATGATATTATTTAGGCGTTGCTTATGTTTTGCAGCCGCGCTAGCCCAGCCCCCGCTCCTTCGTTAGTTAAGTAACATAACGGGTAATGACGGGGCCCCGTGGCGAATGCGAATGGCATAAGCGTACGTCATATTTTGGTTGTTTTCTGCAATGGTAGGATTAAATGATGGGACACATTAAAAGAACCAATGCAAGAAAATAAACCAAATAAAAGTCGTTGGAACAATTTCAAAACCACTCGGTTTCTTTTCAAAATAACTTTTAAACGCGGAGCTTAAGCCACTCCTTTTAAAAGCTATCTCGTTCCTTCGATTATATCAAGTTCACTACGTTCACGGTTTCGCCAAAACCATTCGTAGCCCTCCGTCGTTTCACATGGATGGTCAATAGTATTCAAGCTATGTTTGTTGGCCAAAGTCAAGGCATAGTGATTGGTAGCTATTGGGTATTCATGTGCAGCATAGATAGATGTGTTGGTTTGGGGCAGTCGTTCTACCTTGTTGGCCAAAGTCAATGGTATGTGCGGGTGGGCTCAAATTAACCTGGAGAATGACGGGTAGAACTTGACATGTGACTTATGATTTGTTGGCCAAAGTCAAGGTCATAAGAGCATGGGGCAAAAAATCCACATCGGGAGTTTCAAAAGAATTGAAACTTGCTAGCGTTGCATACCATTTGGAGTGTGATGATTCTGGTAGGATTCCTTCAGTTTTGTCACGCAATGATATTTGGATCCCGATCTTACTGTGAGTGTATGCTACTCCTCGGGAAATTTCTCACTGAACGATCAATGCTATAAACCTAGTAGGTGTCTAGAAAGGTGTTAGCGGGGCTACGCCCCCAGGGAAAAGAGATTCTTAAATTAAGGAACTTCGCGAAAGCGTTGGAAAACCTCCCTCGAAGTACCGACACCGGCCTGGACGAACGGTTAAGCATGAATTGTACGGAGAGATTGATCCTGACTATTTCTTCCTTTTTGGTTTGAGGAGGGATTCGAGAGACAGTGGGAGCCATCCTGTTTAGACAAATTAAAAACCACTCTAAACTTGCAAGAGCATCATGCTAAAGTGTTTCTTCTCTCTCTTCTAATTGCATCGACCAATCATCATGACCGGACTTAAGTTATTACTAGATAAAAACATACTGATAGGGCCAAACTATAAAGATTGGCTCAGGAATATCAAAATGGAAATCACTTATGACAAGTTGGGGTATCTCCTTACCACCAAAGCTCCCCTATCCCAGGTCCCACCTCCAGCGTCGCGGATAAGGAAATCCGTAAGACTTGGGAGATCGATTGCGCGAAGTCCAGGTGCCTCGTGCTTGCCTCTATGGACAACGAACATCAGAGGAGGCACGAGAATATGGACCTCGAATCCATATTTCTCCATACAAAAGAACTGTATGGAGAGCAATCTCGTATCGTAAGATACGAAGTGTCGAAGAAGTTATTTTCGGCAAGGTTGGCCATCGGATCATCGGTAGCGGAACACGTGCTTAAGATGATTGGCTTCATAGAGGAGCTCGCGGACCTTGGGACCACGTTGGAGAATGAGCTCTATACGGACTTGATTCTTCAGTCCCTTCCTTCCACTTACGCCCAGTTCATCCTGAATTTCAACTTGCAAGAAAAGGAAGTTGAACTTTCAGAGCTTCTCAACATGCGGAGGAGTGCAGAGGGCACCCTACAGAAAGTTAGGGAAACATCCACTTTGTTTGTAGGAGGATCTTCCTCTTCTGGTCCAAGGCGAAAGCCAAGGGAAAGAAGAAGAAAAACCCCCGCCAAACGAAGGGGCGGTGTTAGTAAAGTGGATATGAAGGGAAAAGCAAAAGAAACAAAGATAGCGGGGAAGCTTATAGGGAAGGAAGAGTGCTTTTTCTGTCGTAAGAGTGGTCACTGGAAGAAAGATTGCAGGGCTTGGAAAGCCAGAACACAGGATCTGAAGAAAGTTGCAGCTTCAGCTTCAGCTTCAGGTGTGTATGTTATTGAAAACTGTCTATCAATACACTCTACTTCCTGGGTATTGGATACCGGATCAGGATCTCATATCTATAATTATTTGCAGGCGTTGAGAAATCTTAGGGTTTTGAAGGCAGGTGACATGACCCTCAATGTTGCAAACGGAGCTAGCATGGATGCTAGGGCCGTGGAGGACTATCACCTGGGGTTGTCAGATGGACACGTTTTGGTTTTGCGTAATTGCTATTTTGTACCCAATGCAACTTGTAATATCATTTCTGTATCTTTATTATCTAAAGAAGGTTATGAATTTGCATTTGTAAGTAATGTTGTAAACATTCACCTTAATCAAGTTCTGATTGGGTCAGGTACATTAAGCAATGGTATATACGTATTAAACCAACCACAGATTTTCAATGTCCAGAATACACACAAAAGAAAGTCTCCGGAAATAAATCAGACTTTCTTATGGCATTGTAGACTGGGTCACATCAATGAGAGAAGGTTGACGAAGTTACATGCAGAAGGATATTTGAATCCGTTCGAATATCAATCATATGCCACTTGTCAATCCTGTCTCAAAGGAAAGATGACAAAGACTCCGTTCACTGGACACGGAGTAAGAGCGAGCGAGCTCTTGGGACTCGTACACAGCGACGTGTGCGGTCCAATGTCTACACATGCGCGAAGCGGTTATTCTTACTTCATTACTTTTACGGATGACTTTTCAAGGTACGGCTATGTCTTCTTAATGGAACATAAGCCCGAAGCCTTTGGAAAATTCCAGGAATATAAGAATGAAGTAGAAAAACAAACCGGCAAAAATATCAAGACACTAAGATCGGATCGAGGTGGTGAATACTTGAGTGCCGAGTTCCTGGATTACTTAAAAGAGAATGGAATTCTCTCTCAGCTTAATCCTCCATAAACTCCGCAACATAACGGTGTATCGGAGAGACGGAACCGAACCTTATTGGATATGGTACGGTCCATGATGAGTAACGCTGAGTTACCGCGATCATTCTGGGGATATGCACTAGAATCAGCTGCATACCTTCTGAACCGCGTTCCAACTAAAACTGTGCCTACCACACCATATCAGATGTGGTGTGGGAAGATACCCTATCTTAATCACATTTAGACATGGGGATGTCCAGTTTTTGTCAAAAAGCAGCATGCGGACAAACTCGAGGCACGCTCAGTACAGTGCAAGTTTGTGGGATATCCAAAGAACTCCAAGGGATATTTCTTCTATTGCAAAGAGGAACAAAAGATTTATGTTTCTCGTCATGCCCACTTCTTGGAAACTGAGTTTTTGGAAAATCAGATAAGTGGGAGCGTAATAGAACTGGAAGAAATTCCAGAACCACGAGTTATTACTGAAAGCTTAGTAGAACCAGAGGGTTCGAAAGATCATGAAATTCCTGCGCCGCTCCGCAGGAGTAGTAGGCAGTCTCATCCGCCCGAGATACTACGGTTTTCTCATAGACGGGGATAGAGAGGATTGCATCATTGATTATGATAAGCCGACTAGCTTCCAGCATGCCATTCAGAGCGTTGACTCTGTAAAATGGCTGGATGCAATGCGGACCGAAATGGAGTCCATGTACACCAACAAAGTATGGACGTTGGACGTTGCTCCAGATGGGGAAAAACCCGTAGGATGCAAGTGGATCTTCAAAAGGAAGATTGGTGTAGATGGACAGGTTGAGACCTATAAAGCTAGACTGGTTGCAAAGGGTTTTCGTCAAAGACCTGGTCTGGACTATGACAAGACCTTTTCTCCAGTAGCTATGCTGAAATCCATTCGGATCATTCTTGCCATTGCTGCTTTCCACGATTATGAGATTTGGCAGATGGACGTAAAGACCACTTTTCTAAATGGAAATTTAGAGGAGTGTGTTTATATGGACCGGCCAGTGGGTTTCATTCAGAGTGGGAGCAGCGGAAAGGTGTGCAAGTTGCTTAAGTCCATCTACGGACTAACGCAGGCATCGCGGAGTTGGAACATCTATTTTGATGAGACGGTCAAAGAATTTGGCTTTATCAAAAATCCAGATGAACCATGCATCTATAGTAGATTTGTAGCGAGAATTGTAGTATTCCTCGTTTTATACGTGGATGACATTCTCTTAATAGATAATGACATTCCTATGCTACAATCTGTCAATGGGTTCTTGTCACACAGGTTCTCCATGAAAGACCTGGGTGATGCCCCATACATTCTGGGGTTCCGGATCTATCGTGACAGATCCAAGAGGATACTGGGACTTTCACTGTCCAGGTACATCGACACCATACTGAAAAGATTCAGTATGGAAGATTCCAAGCGCGGTAATCTACCGGCTTGTCACGGGATCACCCTTTCCAAAGAGATGTCTCCCATGACTGATTTGGAAATGGATCGCATGTCTATTATACCCTACGCTTCTGCGGTAGGCTCTATAATGTATGCGATGTTATGTACCAGACCAGATGTAGCTTATGCACTGAGTGTGGTAAGCCGGTATCAGTCAAACCCTGGGGAGAAACACTGGATAGCAGTAAAGAACATTCTCAAATACCTGAGAAGGACTAAGGAGACGTTCTTGGTGTATGGCGGAAAAGACCTCCAGATCGAGGCCTTTGCTGACTCCAGCTTCCAGAGTGACGAGGATGATTCCAAGTCCATGTCGGGTTATGTCTTTACCTCAATGGAGGGGCGGTGTGTTGGAAGAGTTCCAAACAGGAAACCGTTGCTGACTCGACGATGGAAGCGGAATATATCGCTGCTGCAGATGCCGCAAAAGAAGCTGTTTGGATAAGGAAGTTCTTAACTGAACATCAGGTGGTTCCGTCCATTGTTGATCCAATACCTCTGTATTGCGACAACAACGTGGCTATAGCTTTAGCAAAGGAACCCAGGTCCCATCAGAAGTCCAGACACATCTTGAGGCGGTATCACCTGATCAGGGAGATCGTGAGTCGCCAGGAGATCGAGGTTCGGAGAGTTTCTACGGAAGATAACTCTGCTGATCCACTCACAAAGGCCTTACCCCAGACTTAGTTCGAGCGGATGATCGAGATGATAGGTCTTTGATACGCCAGTACAAGGCCTTAGTGCAAGTAGGAGATTGTTAGTGTATATGCCCTAGAGGCCATTACTGTATCATACTAGTTTGTATATTACTTAATGGAAGCTTGGCATATTCACCTTGTATAGACAATCTTGCTCAATATAGTAGTATGCTAATTGGTTTGTTTCTACTTTAATGTGTACATGTGTTTATTTTAGTATATCACCTTTACACATTAGTGGAGCCCTTAGGATCTTTGCTTGATTACCAGCGTTGTGATGGCAGTCACACTAGTGGGGGCTAGGTAATCTATAAGCACATCCATATGCAGGTCCCTAGTCGCGGGACTATCGAGACAGGGCATCGATACTCCGTAGTAGACTAGCGTATGCGCTTCTTATCCCAGTGTGGGAGACGGTCTGTCCCGCAGCCGTCAGTACGTCGTACTTGAGATAGTATGCGGGTGCTCGTTAGGTTACGAGTACACTGGACAGGACTCGTCGGGAACTGTTGGTTGGTACTATACCTATCGTCAGTTATCAGTTCCCAGGTGACATGAGTACAGCTTAGTCCGCTGACTTGACACTGTCACTTCGCCTCGAGTGTGTTCCTACTGTACTTAGATTACTACCCTACCACGGCTCAAAGGAGTCGTGCAAACAGGTAGTAGTTAGGTGCAGTCCCGAAGCACTTGGAGGCAGTGACGGTTAGACAGGTTTCGTCTCTCCCGGTATTGGGGGTTGACATCGCGCTGTGTCTAGGAGAGCCATTACACGAGTCGTCCCTGGCCAGGGCAAGCGAGATATACTGGTAGGATTCCAGTGTTATCTCAGGGTGTTCTGGGCTTCACTCCGACACGACTTGTACCGCTATTAGGGGACTGACGCTTACCGCCCCCTAGGCCCGCCATTCGATGTATCAGACGAACAGACCGGACTGTACAGAGATTGTCACATTCAGGCTCAGTAGGAGTTCAGATGGGTTTCACCTCGTCCGTCTTCTTGTCGGCATCTACCTGGGGACCGTTACGCACAGCTAGTACCGCTTGCGGTCTGTGGTTAAACCCACTGCCAGCGTAGTGTCGAGTCTTTAGAGTCCCACACAGAAAGCTATTCGCCTTGAGGCAAAAGAGTAGAGGTCGCATGGTTTTGCGACAGGTCGCATGGTTTTGCGACAGGTCGCATGGTTTTGCCACTGGATTCGGTCACATCTGTGCACTTGTGCACGTACAGTGTCCGGACTGTTAACACTAGCGGGGTTTGGTTTAAGCCAGATCCTAGTGTACGTTTTGGGATTGGTTTTATCTCGTTTGTATTCGTGTTCCTCCGAACGCGGATGCGGGTGTGTATGCACAGTTGACAGAGAGACAGAGGAAGAGGATTCTCATTGGGGTTGTTGACTGTTGACTTTTGGCTAAACCCTAATGAGAATAAGAAATATGATTAATGATAATATTAATTAAGTATTATTGTGTCATGGTTGAGATGAGGGGTTGACTTTGTTGACTTGTTGACTTTGTTGACCGGTTGACTAGGTCGGACTAGTTGACCATCATCATTGCAATGGCTATCATTTCATGGCAAAGACTTTTGCTTGCTTGTTATGCTTTGCAATATGAGTGCATGAAATGATAATGCCACTTGATATGATATGAACCATCACATAATACTCAATTATTATTATTATTATTATTATTCTTTTTGGATTATGGGAGAGAGGTTGGCAAAAGACTTTCTCATTCTCTCATTTCATTTCTCTCTCTTGCCATCACTTGCTCAAGCTCTCCCTCTTCCTCTTGCTCTCTCTAGCTCAAGGTAAACCATTCTCATGTGTTGAGACTCATTGCCTTAGAAATAAAAAGACACCAAAACAATCCTCTACTCATTCTAGTTCACAAGGCCTAGCAAGACAAGTGTTCTAGTTTCTTCAAAGTTCGAAGAAGAAGCCAAAGGTAGAAGCTTTCCGGTGGATCCATCTTCGGCGCAAGGAGACGACGAGGTGAGGCCGATCCGTACACCAGAAGAAGTTGAAGACGAAGGAGTTCAAGAAAGGTATAGCCCCCCTAACCGAGTAGGTAAAACTCTAGTTAGGTTGTTAGTTAGTTGTTTAACAAAGATCCGTATTTTGAGTCCATGTTACCACCCTCTTGAAAATCGTTTTTCACCACTTCCGCAACCCCGTAGCACCGGGGAAGGGTAGCATGAACTTACACAGACTTGTTCGGGGCAGCCGGCAAGGAGCTTGGCGCAGAGATTGAAGATCGAAGGACATGGATCGATCGGTATAATCTCTGAACACTTTACAGTTAGCTTGTAAACGGTTAATAGTTCGATCCGGGTAATTGGTTGTGGTAGCGCTAAGTTTGACAAATTTTTGTTCCGCATTTGGCCACGGATTGATTGTCGGGGCGTTGCCGTAACCCAACATGGTATCAGAGCCAACCCATTAACCGTATACTAGTTAGTTTAGACAATGTTAAACTGTTGAAACCGAAACAACTCCAATTCACTGCACTGAAAACTCCAGTTTCTGTCGAATTTCATATGGTCTTCAAAAATTATTTTAACAACTGCAGAAGACTACTAACCTAACCACTTGACTACACCCCAAATACGAACGAATTCCACCACTTAAAACCGAGCAAATGGCTCAAAAATCCGGCCATGCCGGCCTATTTGATGAGTTAGGGTTTCATTTTTGGGCTATGGTCTTGTCTCTGGAATCTTGGTTCAGTGGTGTTGTTTGTTTAGCCCAGTTTGGATATGGTTTTATCTACTTGTTTGGGGGCAATTCGGGGTTATTTCGAACTCGATATTTTCTAGCATTGTTTAATGTTTACAGTACATACATTTTTATCCGCGACCGTAAATGTCATTTGATCGGTACAACTTGTCTAATTTCTATAGTTCTTTTAGACGGGTTTGCGAATGTGACATTCACGTTGATGTTCTGTGTTATTGCGGATTCGTCGTGGTGGATAGCTTGCGTACAATGTTAGTGAAGTTTGGATTTAATTGTTCATTTGATATCGCGGGGCGAGCGTACGACATGTGGACTGCCGTCACTGCCTGTTTGTATATTATTCTTTTGGGGCACGACTGGGTTGAGGACCGGGTTGAGGTCGATGTACCCGTTGTACATATTTTCTTTTCTGACATGGTCGCCATCCTGATTAGATAAGATAATAACCAATCTAATCTTGCAAGAGCGTACGCTAAAGTGTTTTCTTCTCTCTCTCTCTCTCCAGGTAGCGACCATGTCAGGCCTTAATCAAGATAATAATACGAATGTATTGTCCGAACCTGATTATTATACTGAGCAGGCAAACGTTGGTTCCATTCATTCTTATAATTGTTATAAGATAGAACAGGAAATAGGGGAATATCCGGATTCCCACGCCGCCCAAATGAAGAATAAGCATGATGATGCATCTTCTTCGGGTGTGTTAGTTATCGAGAACTGTTTCTCAGTTCGCTCTACGTCCTGGGTATTAGATACCGGATCGGGATCCCACATATGTAATATGTTACATGGGCTATGGAAAGGTAGAGAAATGGGAGAGGGTGATCATTCCATAAGAGAAGGGAATGGTGCAAATGTTGCAGCCAAAACAGTTGGCGAATATCACCTTGTATTGCCAAATGGTAATACATTGATTCTGAATGAATACTATTACATTCGGACCCTGATATGCAATCTTATATCAGTTTCTTTATTGAGTAAAGAAGGATATAATTTTGTAGTACAGGATAATTTTATGAACATCTTCATGAATCAAAAGTTGATTAGATCAGGCTCATTAAATAATGGCATATACGTTCTAAATCAACCTACAGTTCTTAATGTACAGAACACACACAAGAGGAAGAGTTCAGAAATGAACGAATCCTTCTTGTACCATTGTAGACTAGGTCATATCAATACGACACGACTAGCTAAGTTACATAAGGATGGATATTTGAATCCGTTCGATTTATCACCTTATGAAACATGCCATTCATGTCTCAAAGGCAAAATGACCAAAACTTCGTTTAGTGGACATGGAGATAGAGTTACGGAACTCTTGGGACTGATACATAGTGATGTATGTGGTCCCATGTCTATACATGCCAAGAATGGTTACTCGTACTTCATTACATTCACTGACGATCTTTCAAGATACGAACATGTGTTCCTGATGAAACACATGTTTGAAGCTTTTAAGAAATTCAGAGAATATAAGCACGAAGTAGAGAACCAAACGGGTAAAAGTATCAAGATCCTTCGATCTGATCGAGGAGAAGAATACTTGAGCACTGAGTTCATGGACTATTTAAAAGAGAATGGGATTCTCTCTCAGCTTACTCCTCCTTACACACCACAGCACAACGGTGTATCGGAGCGGAGGAATCACACCCTATTAGATATGGTGCGCTCTATGATGAGCACTGCTGAGTTGCCTATTTCCTTTTGGGGATATGCACTAGTGACAGCTGCAGACCTATTGAATATGGTTCCCACCAAATCTGTGCTAAACACTCCATATGAGATATGTAAAGGAAAGAGACCATATCTTAATTATGTTAATATATAGGGTTGTCCAGCATATGCGAAAACACAGAATCCGGACAAGCTCGGGGCAAGGTCTTTTTTGTGTAAGTTTATTGGATATCCCAAACATTCGTGAGGGTATATCTTCTACCACACCGAAGAACAAAAGGTGTTTGTTTCTCGACATGCCAACTTTTTAGAAAAGGAATTTCTTGAAAAAGAAATTAGTGGCAAGGAGGTAGAACTGGAAGAGGTTCCAGCTATACAAACTACGACAGAAGATATGGTAGAACCAGAGGATTCAGTAGTTCCCGACGAACCTCAGCCACTCCGCCGATCTAGTAGGGTTCCTCATCCACCAGAGAGATACTACTGTTTTCTCATTGATGGTGGGAGCGAGGATTGTATCATGGAAGATGATGACCCGACTAGCTTCGAGCAGGCCATCACGAGTGGGAACTCTATGAAGTGGCTGGATGCAATGCGATCTGAGATGGAATCCATGTACACCAACAAAGTATGGACTTTGGAAGTTGCTCCTGAAAGGGTAAAACCTATTGGGAGCAAATGGATCTTTAAGAAGAAACTTGGTGTAGATGGAAAAGTAGAGACTTTCAAAGCTAGACTTGTTGCAAAGGGTTTTCGCTAACGACCAGGTGTGGATTATGATGAAAAATTTTCTCCAGTGGCTATGCTTAAGTCCATCCGGATCCTACTCGACATTGCTGCATACCATGACTATGAAATCTGGCAGATGGATGTTAAGACCGCCTTTCTAAATGGTGATTTAGAGGAATGTGTGTACATGACTCAGCCAAACGGCTTCGTAGACAATGGGAGCAGCGGAAAGGTGTGCAAGCTTCTTAAATCCATCTACGGGTTAAAGCAGGCATCGCGGAGTTGGAACATCTTTTTTGATGTGGTAGTCAAAGAGTTTGATTTCATCAAAAACGTAGAAGAACCTTGTATATACAAGAAGGTGGCAGAGAGTAAGGTTGTCTTCCTCGTATTGTACGTGAATGACATACTCTTGATAGGAAATGATGTTCCTATGCTGCACTCGGTGAAGCTCTTCTTATCGCATAGATTCTCAATGAATGATCTAGGTAATGCCTCCTGCATTTTGGCGATTATGATCTATAGAGTCAGATCTAAACGGATACTGGGATTGTCCCAATCAAGGTACATTGACACCATACTAAAGAAGTTTAGTATGGAAGAATCCAAGCGTGGGAATTTACCCACGATATCTGAACTCACTCTCTCCAAAGAGATGTCTCCCAAGACTGATTTGGAGAGAACACGCATGGAAGGGATACCCTATGCTTCGGCAGTATGCTCTATCATGTACGCGATGCTATGTACCAGACCCAATGTAGCATACTCACTAAGTGTAGTGAGTAGGTATCAAGAAGATCCAAGAAAGAGTCACTGGACAGCTGTGAAGAACATTCTCAAGTACTTGAGAAGGACTAAGGTGATGTTTTTGGTGTATGGTAACGGTGAACTCCGGGTGGAGTCCTTTACCGATTTGAGCTTCCAAAGTGATAAGGACGACTCTAAGTCGCAATCGGGATTTGTCTTTACCCTCAATGGAGGGGCGGTTTGTTGGAAGAGTTCCAAGCAATAAACCGTGGCAGGCTCGACGATGGAGGCTGAATACATCGCTGCCAACGATGCTGCCAAAGTGGCTGTCTGGATGAAGAAGTTCATAACTGAACATGGAGTGGTTCCGTCCATTGAGCATCCAATACCTTTGTATTGTGATAACAATGGAGTTTTGGCTTTGACCAAGGAACCCAGGTCCCATCAGAGATCCAAGTATATTCTGAGGCGGTATCACCTGATTCGGGAGATAGTTGATCGCCGAGAGATCGAGGTTAGGAGAGTTGACACGAAGGACAACACTGCGGATCCACTCACGAAGGACATACCCCAGATACAATTTGAGAGACTCTTCGGGATGTTGGGTATGAGATACTACAACAGCTGGCCTCAGTGAAAGTGGGAGATTGTTAGTTATGTATATGCCCTAGAGGCCATTGTTGTAAATATGATGTATATTATAGTGGATGCTTGGATATATATAGATAGGACTTTCTTGCTCGACATGATAGTATGCTATCTGGTTTCAATTTGTCTTAACATGTTGACTTGTATTGGTTTACTGTCTTGCTCTCATATGTTGATAAAGCACTTAGGATATGTGCTCGACTACTAGGACTATGATACAGATCATACTAGTGGGGCCAGGATAGTCGCTAAGTACATCCTTCAAATGTTCCTAGTCGTGGGTGTATCGAGACAGGGCATCGATATACCAGAGTAGACTAGCGTATAGCTTCTCAACCCATGTAGATGGGCGATGGATGATCCCATATCCATTGGTGTTTGACATCAGAGAAGGTATACGGGTTCTCACTGGAGACTGGGTACACTGAACGTACTCGCCGAGAACTCCTAGATGGTATTATTCCTATCGTCAGATAGCAGTTCTCTGGTGACACTGGTACAGGTTAGTCTGTAGACCCGAGATCGTTATAGAGTCTTGTGTGATTCCCACTGTGCTTTGATTTCCACCTTACCACGTTCATGAGAATGTGCAAAGCGGCGGCTTTTCGGTACAGTCCCGAATCACATGGAGGCAATGAGCGATAAGAGGGGTTTTGTCTCTCCCGGTATTGGGGGTTGATGTTGCGCTGTGTTCGATTGGCTATAACTGGAAGTCCCTGGCCAGGGCTGATATGGAGATCTACTAGTAAGTGTTATCAGTAGTTTCCCGACCTGTTATGAACCTCACATCGACACGACTTATCGGTTACTGGGTCTGACGTTTACCACCCCTAGAATGGATATGCAACATATGAGACGAAGAGACCGGACTGTACGGTAGTGTTACTGATTGGATTCAAAGGAGTGTGTACAGGCTTTCTTGTTGATCTTCTGATCGTTCAATTCCCGGGTGGCCGTTTCGTTTAGCTGACCGCTTGTGGCTTGTGGTGGTTTGATATGATCATCACCTACTGCCGGCGTATTGACGAGTCTTTAGAGTCCTACACAGAGGTTTCCTGGCTCAGGCGAAACGGAGTAGGAGCACATATGTGATATGTGCGGGTCCGAGATTAATACGATATGTGATACCGTATTTTATTCTCGCGATATGTGATATCGGCTGGTTATATGTGATATAACCGGGTTATCGGATCAAGTGTTGATTCGATAAAATGATACATATTATATTAATCGGTTATATGTAATATAACCGGATTATCAAATCAAGTGTTGATTTAATAATTTAATGTAGAATTATATATTAAATTACATTAACTAAGATAATGCTCACTTAAGTATTTTATTTTCTCACATTTGGATACATTTAACACATATGTGATATATGTATAATGTATTCTTTTCTTATGTCATAAATTATATAAATGTGATATATATTATTATGATTTGCTAGGTTATACATGCAACTAGGGTGTATGAGACATACACCATGCTATTGATAATTGTGGGTTTATATTTATGTAAGGTAATTCAAAAATGTGGTGGATTTTGGACAAATGCATGAAGCTTGTGGAAGCTTGTGGATGCATTGAAAAAGTCCACCATTTTTGTTTTACCTATGATATTTATTAACCTAACCTTTATCAATTAACCTATGGCTTAGTCTCTACAAGAGTTAGTGAGACATACACTCACCCATGGTTGCATTTCTAACCTCAACACAATTCATTCTCACTTGATCTTTTTCTTCTTCTTCATTTGATTTTGCTCTCTTGATTTTCTTCATGTGATGAAAAATAGTGAGAATTAAAATACCAAAGTGAGAAAAATTCCTACTTCATCATCCACTTCTATACTAGCCATATAGATTAGTGTGTTAGCTTCACTAATCCATAATTAGTGAAGAGATAGCTTGGGTTTGTGATTCCTCAAGGTAGATCATCTTGGATTGTGAAGACTACAAGCAAGGATGCTTCATTCACCTCGTGGAGCCTCTCTAGAGTCCTGGAGCTTGATGATTGCTGCGAAGGGACCTCAACTCGGAGCTTATGAAGCGAAGGAACAGACTATAAAGGTTGTAATCCCTAATCACTTAGTAGTAAAGAGTTTACTTGTTGTTTCTAACCGTAATTCTCTAGTAAAAATCCTTGCTTAGGTTGTTTGGAACTTAAAAATTTTAAATACGGCATGTTTGATGCCTTGTAGAACCTTGTTCAAGTACATAAGAACCTTACAGTGGTATCAGAGCCTAGCTAGAGCATTAAGCGTTGTCTATACGAAGTTAGAATTCCGATCGAACCCCGAAAACCTGAATAATACCCCCTCTCTGGAAATTTTTCCAAAAGTTGGATTTTTTCATGTTAAAAATATTCAGAAAAACATGTAGGGAATTCTATGGACAGACCTGAAAAACGAAACCCTAACACGTCTAAGAGACCGCGGATCCACGGCTGAAACATGGTTTCGGCGGCGGATCCGCGGCGCCACTTAATAGGCTTGGGTTGGGCCCTTGAGCAGTAGGTCTGTAGGTGCTGTGGTATGTCTCTGGTTAACTTTAACAGTGCTCAAGCCTTGAGCTTTCTGGGAATTTTGGGAATTCGTTGATTCGAATGAATTGTTTAACGTCGTCTAGCTTTCTGAAATGTGATACAATAATTGGAATCTACAAATTTGTTTGTTGCGTCTAAATCTAAAATTTCGGTCTCGGGTGTAATCGGAAATTTTGTTGAATTATCCGACTAATTTTGAAAAACTGTTTCATGGGAGAGACCTAAATGCGAGCTTTACATTGTTAGGCATGAAATCTTGGATATGTGATGTCACGACCCGAAATATTAGCTTGTGACCAGCAGTTGAATCACGCAACGTCTAAAGGCATAACGGAATTCAAGTAAGATGAAACCCAGAAATCTAAACCTTTTAAAAAAAATAAAGGAGGTGAGGTTTTAAAATAAAGGCATAATGAAATCAAGTTTTCTTAATGCATAAAAAGAACATGAATGATGCAAGTGAAATTTAGTGGTTTGAAAACATGTTTCGTCTTTTAAAAATTTCGGCAGCACCTCCTTTGTATATTTTGATCCAAAACCACAAATACATAATAATGATAAAGGCATCCCAAAGCGGGAGCTAGCTCTTTGCCAAACGGCGGATCACAACCACGCAATACAGTATAAATAAGTATACGACGCCCAACGGCGAAGTTCACCACAGAAAGATAAATAAAAAGCAAGACAACAAAACCACAGGTAGCGAAAAACCCCTCGCTCTAAGTCTCGCAACCACAATTCCACTAAGTCTCATTACTTATACAATTTACTATATTTGATTGATGGAGTTCACTAGATACAATAATGAAATATAGATACAAGAGTGGGTACGATACAAATGTCCTACCTACCAATGCAAAACACCCGAATGCAACTGTGTGCCAGCGAAGCCGCTACTGATCCAAGCGGTCAACCTGCAAGAACTGTGGCACAACGTGGGTGGGTTGCCAACTCGTGAGTAGAAAAATATCAACAGATAGAAATCGAATAAACAACGTCTCCGAGGTCAACTATATCATAAAGGTAATACTATGATATCTACGGTGACCAGGTCTGTATATGTGCCAACAATATAGTCAATACCTATATGCATGTGGATAACATCCAATAGTAATAATCAATGCATGTATGCATGTGGATCTCGTCCACCCATATAATCAATGTATCTATGCACGCAAATATCATAACAGAGTGTGCATGAAAGTATGAGGATATATATCAACGGTGTCCCTCACGACACATCAAAATCATGGAATCTGAGTGCCCAGCATCAACACTTGAAAACATCATGAAAACCGTGCCCAGCATCTGCACGTAAATCCTCATATATCGGGCTCCGTCAGTCCGGATCGGCCTACGGGCTCCGTCAGTCCGGATCGGCCTACGGGCTCCGTCAGTCCGGATCGGCCTCTGTCATCTCTCGACTCCGGTCGGTATCCTCCGGATATCCGCCAAGCCTAAATACTATCACCGGTAGGTAGTAGTCCCTCTGCCAGGCTCACCGTCTACGGCACAGCGATCCGTTCTCGGCCCGGTGTACCATACCGGGTCTACCATGTACCCGCAATCGGCCTCATCCGCCTCCTCGAATCGGGTTTCACATGTCACTCTCAGTAACGAGAAAACACATGGTGGACGCACTGAAATATCATATCAAGAGAAACCAGTTTTTTTTAAAAATAACACATAATCTCCTTTGAAATGTCCACGGTTCTCAAATCCAGAAATCTCATGAAAACACCATATCTCAATGTGTAAAATAATAGAGCATGATGTATGCGACATATAAGAGAAATGCGAGCATATCCGTGTATCATGCAACATGGAACAATGATATGACATATTAAGGGAAAACTGCTCTTTTTTAAATGATTCCAGTTTTAAAATATATCCCGCGGTTCCCAATTTTCCAATAAAACCAGTTATCTGTGTAGGCACAATATGTATGTATATGCGCAAGTATAGAGGTACCGATGTGTATATGCGACAATATGGGTATGCAATGTGCATATGCGCAAGTATGGATGTATCAATGTATATGTGCACCAATATGAATATACAATATGTATGTGCGCAAATATGGATGTAATAATGTATATACGCAAGCAGGTTATGCGAAGAGTCATATCATGATGCAGCAATCCTACTATGTAGTGACATGGAAATTATCGATGATGAAGTGTGTGAGCCTACAATCAGTGTACGTGTAACATACGCATCATCGATAATGGTGCAGGTGTAGTAGCACAAGTATAAGTAATGCAATGCGAATAACTTGAATGCAGCATAAGGTAAATCATATGCAAATGCTAACGGGTATAAGTATCTAACATATGTCTGAGTCGGTGAATCTAACAATCGTCATCTAGCCTCACAGCATCACGTACGGTATAATCCATCGTACGAACATCCTCTAGTCAAGGGTATGGATCAATCAATCAAGTCAAACTCATCACACAAGGAAAATCATCGTACGACGGCTTTAAGCTAAAAGGGATCCTATCATCCTATAAGACAAATGAGGTTACGGCCTAATATCATGTACGGCCTATCATCCATGATTCACAACATTCTATATATGTATTTATATCTATGTACCTATGTCCCGGTTCACGTCCGCAATAATCTGATATCAGGGGATCGGCAGGGTATAAATCATCTCTATCGACTCGCATCCGTATACCAACAAATCATCAAATCATCATATCATATCGTATTCACTTTTTATCGCATTTATCCCTCATCAAGTCAATTTACCAATACTTCTACCATTACTACAAGCATAGGTATTTAATCTAACATACACACCCGAACCATACAAGCAGATTTTAAAAGAGACGAATCGTAGTTTTGATAATAGGGGTTACGGTGTTTTTAAGGAAAATATATCATTTGAAAATCCATAACATCCATCGAGGTATATATTTAAAAGATACATACGATTCTTCGGTTTAGAAAAAGGTATAGTTCGGATGACACATCTACATCGACTATCTAGTCCTATAGTACCCTAAACGGCAATATCGTCAAACATCATCCTCAAATCACGTCATCACATAATAGCCGTATTATATCATTTCTAACTTTCCTTAGTTTCTAATATAGCATCGCTAACTATCATTTATTTATAACCCTAGTTTCCTAATCTAGGTTTCCTTAACCATATTCTATAAATCAGTTTTCCATCAAACTTTGCGGGGGTGCTATACGCCATCCCCCCGACTTCCTCCGTGGATATAGATCCACTCACCTTACTTCTTGCTCGCTGAAGTCGTTGACGCCACGCTCCATCTCCTCGGAATCCATACGAAGGACCTACAATAAAAAGCTATCGCAATACGTATTAATATTAAGGCGCAAAAACCAAAACAGCACACGCATAGCTCCTAGGTTAGAACCTATAGCTTACACGTACAAAACACGACAATTAACCCTGGTCGTCGACGTCCAAATGCCGCACGACGGAAAAAAAATAAAAAATACCAAAATCAAGTCAAAACGAAGTCGTAAAACAATGCATCAACTCATGGAAATGGTCCCAGATTTTACCCTAAGCCAAATTGGTCAATTCTGCACATATGGAGGGTCTAATTTACATCTAAAGGGACCCCAGAACAAATATGAAACCATTCCAACCCAGCCTGGCCGCAATTTGCGGCCAGATTGAATTAATTTGCGGCCATAGTGCTGGGATTGGGGCTCAGGTCTCTGTGGTAGCTTCCTTGTGGCCTGCACGACTCCCTGTATTTGCAATTAAATTTTCAGGTCACCCAGGTTACTCCAGATTCCATAATACTCTCACAATTCACACATTTATCCGATATTGGGGTTTCTAAATCCGTGTTTTGGGTTTCTAAGCTCTGGTCCAGGTCATGAATCATCTCAAAAGACTTATTGACAGCCACCACATCATCAATTTCCCAAACCCTTCTCTTGGGATTTTCTAATGTCACTAAACATCACAATACCACCTCTAAACTTGCATGAAAGCTAATGTGAATGAAATACTATGCTAAGGGTGATGAAATTATCTCACTTAGGCAACCCAAGAAAAACCCTAGCTCTTCAAGGTTGTCGAAATCTCACTTTTCTTGGTCCAATGTGTAGAGGAGAAGGAGGTGATCAAATTTAGTGAAGGGGGTTTACGGTTTTGGTGGATATTTTTAGATGATCTATATGGGTGAAGTGGAGGTAGAAGAAGAAGAAGAGGAGAATATGAAATGAAATGGGGAGGGGCATGGGGCTGCTGCCCTCTCTCTCTCTCTTTTATTCTAACTCTCTCACTCTATTATTACCCTTTTGCCCCTTTTCACCCTTTTCTTTTAAACTTTAAAACCAAAACACAAATGAGATAACATGAAACCAAATGCAACATGACATGGTGCACTACCCATGAAAAGCTGTAAAAACACGATTTGGCTTAATCGCGATCAGCAGTGCACTAATCGGGTTTTTCATCAAAACTGCATATAATAAATTTTAAAATTGCCAAATCCTTTACATATATTTTTAAATGAATAAATCATTTTAATTTCCATTTATTTCACAATTATTGGTATATATTTATACCCTTTTTCGAAAACCCTAATTTCACAAATCGGCCAGTTTTCGGGAAATATATTATTTTAATATTAAATTCCAAAAATAATATTTTATATTTTCTGAAATGTTACAATCTTCCACCCTTAAATAAATTCGATCCCCAAATTTAAATTTAAACCCCCAAAATCTAAAACATTTCAGTAATCAGCTCAGATCAACGGGGCTCCGAAATCATGGAAAACGCAAAAATAACACAGTGCGTCAAGTGCGCATGAAAACGAGTACATAGCTCAAAATCGAACTCCGTCAAGCGTCACACACATCATCGGATTCACATGCATATCCTCGGAGTTACAATAGAGTTGCAGATCTCGAAATCTAATATACACTAGTCAAATACTATAATACATGTATAGTACACATCTTTGAAAACTCCAAAATCTGAATAAAATACATGCAAAATCTTTTCTAAATCGCCGCGGGAATGCGTAACTCACGGCATAACTGACGGACGCTCATTTTAAAATAATAATGTATGTCCATATATGTTTTCTTAAATACACGTTCCGTCGTTTTCAAAATATCCCAAAAGGATTTCCTTTATAACGTTCGCGTCGCTCACGGACACGTAGGAAATAGCGAGACTATAGCTCCTTTGGAAACCTCTTGGTAAGATTTTAATGCATGCGAGTACTCAGGTACTGTCCTCAGATCAGTCCTGCTCGGCTACTACATAACATAGTGCCCATCATGGAAACAAAGTGCTCAAATGCAAAATCAGCCTCAAAAGGCGTATCCAAAAATCATGTGCGTCTTGTTCACACAGAAATCAAACCCAAATATAGGTTCCACGATATGCACAAAGCAAAACTAATTGCAACGGATGTGCACAAAAGCATTTGTCCAGTGCAACGGGTGTGCATGACAATAATATCAAGTGCATCTAAAGTGCACTAAAATATGTATCCAGTGCATCCGGTGTGCACAGAATCACATCTCATATCATGCACCCAACATGCGCGAAAATCCAAATCAAGTGCATATGTCCCGTAAGAATGAAATCGTATCCAATATGCACGGAAGAAATCTAAATCAAGAGCATCCAACATGCATGAGTAAAATCTCACTCAAGTGCATCCGATGCGCACAAAAATCCAAAATCAAGCGCCTAATATGCGCAAAATCGAACCAAAGTGCGTCGTTCCGTAAAGCATAAAGTGCAGTAGCATGCAAGAAAATGAACAGCAAGTGCCAATGCGCACGAAAATTCAAATCTGGTAAAACGAATGCTCAAGGATATAAATCGGGTACAACCAAGGTACGGAGTATAAATCCAGTGCGACAAACGCATAAATACCCGTCCGGTGCAACAAATGCAAAAAAAATGCAAATCTTATGCAACGAATGTGCGAAATACGCATCTGGTGCAGCAAATGCACAATGGAAAATCTAGTGCCACAAATGCACGAGGTGCAAATTTGGTGCATCCAGTGCACGAAATACAAATACAATGCATCCAGTGCACGAAATACAAATACAGTACAACCAGGGTGTTTAAAATCGCAAACGCGTGCAACTGCGTGCACAAAACACGTCTCAATGCACTGCAAGCCCATGTAAGATATGTTGGAGATAGTGCCCTCAGAGTCAACTATTGGATCGCAGGTACGTGATTGCAATGATTGCGGAGGACCTATACCGGTAGGACAGTCTTACTCGAGATGATAGTATGCTATCTGGTTTGTCTTTATCAGTCGTGTACATGTTCAGGTGACTGATTACATGTTACACTTTGATAGAGCCCTTAGGATCTTGCTTTACTACCAACAGTATGATGGCGATCATATACGTGAGAGTTGGGTAGTTTATATGCATATCCTTAGTTGTGGTCCCTAGTCGTGGGAGTTTCGAGACAGGGCATCGATACTCCGGAGTAGACTAGTGTGTACAGTCGAGACCCCGACGAGGGGCGGTGGCCGGTCTCACAAGCCACTGGTGTCAGTTGGATCACCTAAGATGTATACAGGTTCTCATTGGGTTATGAATACACCGGTCAGGACTCGCCGAGAATCTACTGGTTGGTATTATACATATCGTCAGATAGCAGTTCCCTGTTGACATGTGTACAGGTTAGTTCATCGACCTGAGGTCGTCATTTGTCTCGTGTGAGTTCCCACCGTGCTTTGATTTCTACCCTACCATGGCTCAAAGGAGTCGTGCAAACAGGTAGTTTTTGGGGACAGTCCCGAGCCACATGGAGGCACGTGAGCGGATCGGCAGGGGATTCGTCTCTCCCGGTATTGGGGGCGAGATCGTGCTGTGTCTAGGAGAGCCATTACACAAAGCCCACGGCCGTGGCAGGAGATTTACTGGTAGGTACACAAGTAGTATCTCAGGGTTTTATTGGGCTATACTCCGACACGACTTATACTGCTATGGGGGGTCTGACGTTATTAGCCCCCTAGGCAGATATGCGATACTCATAGACGAACGGAACGGACTGTATATACATTGTTACTGTTAGGCTCAGTAGGGTTTCCGGATGAGCTCGCTCATCGGCCTCCCTTGAGGTCAGTCCATGGGCAGCCGTTACGCATAGCTAGTGCCGCTGACTGTTTGTGGTTAAACCCACTGCCAGGGTACTGACGAGTCATTAGAGTCCCCCACAGACAGTTTCCCAAGTTCGGGCGAAACGTTGTAGAGGCCGTATGGTTTTATGGCAGGGTACGGAAAATGCACGTGCGTTTACGCACGTGTCAGTTTTCGGGCAGATGATACTGGTCGGCTTTGGTTTAAGCCGGATCCGAGTATTATATTGAGCAGATATAATATCTTTGTCTCAGTGGCATTTGTATTCGGTTGTAATACAAATACGGGTATATTTATACAGTTACGGGGTTATCCTGAAAGTCGTTTCAGGATCACTTTTGGAAGTTGCCAGTTTCCAGTTTTCTATCAGCCGTCTTTTAACATTCGGTTAAAGACGGGTTTATCTTTTCTTGAGATGAGTGTGGGAGTTTCTAGAAGAGGTGACTAGGTTGGTGACTAGGCTTCATGACTTATTTGATTCATTCATTATGTTCACACTAGGTTTTAATGACTCATGCTTTAACATTAATGATTCTTGTTTGACCTTAGGATATTTGTTCATGATATTTATTCTTAAGGTCATCCTCTTTGCTCCTACCATCACCTCCCTCTTTGCATAAAAGTGGCCGGCCACCATTGTGAGAGAGAGAGAGAGATTAATTTTCATTCTTGAGAAAAAAGACTATGGTTTAGGGTGCAAGGAAATTTCATAGCCTTTTTCATTCCATCACCCGATCCGAGTGGCAACTTCATTAACCGATCGTCCACGGATTTGGGCGAAGTGATACAAAGTATTCTACTCATATTCTATATCATTCTTGGTCATCTCTTTTAGCAAACTTGACGACCGAGTTGCCTCGAGTCAGAGGAGGGAGCCCATTTAAAGAATCGTTGACGTGGTGCCACCTGGACGAGCAAATCGGAGATCGACGAGATCAAAGCAGCCGCAACGGAGCGTGGGATAATGGTTAAAGAACGAAGGACTCGGGTCATTCGGTATAACCTTTCTACACTCTTTACAGTTCGTTAGTTTAGCCATAATGGCAGATCCGGGTTAAAGTATACGATAGCACCATTTAAAAAGTTTTTGTTCCACATTTGGCGTTTGTAGACGGCCGGGGCGCTACCGTAGACTTACAGTGGTATCAGAGCCGCACCATCTTGCTATACTAACTTGTGCTAACGCGTTTAAAACAACGATCGAACCGGATATCGAAAAACACAATTTTCCAGCTTCACAGTTTCTTTCGATTTTAAATGATGTCCTAAAATTATTCTACATATCTCTGAAATCTTTGCAGGGTTTTCTAAGAACACTGTAAAAATTTGGGGGCATGATCACACCAAATGGCCGCGGAATCGCGGTCAAACCTAGGGTTTGACCGCGCATCCGCGGCCATTTGGTGTGATCATGCCCCCAAATTTGCACAGTATATTCTTCTCTGGAAATTAGGTTTTTTGGTATATATCTTTTGGGCCCAGATTTTGTTACTGCTCACCAGTTGTTCATGGGGCCCACTTTGTGATATTTAGTCGATCGAAATTTAAACATGTTAGTTTACAGTGCTTACATTATATCTCCGACCGGGAATGTCATTTGATCGGTAAACCGTGTCTGATTGCTATAGTTCTTTTAGACGGGTTTGCGAACGTGACATTCGCGTTGATGTTCTGTGTTGTGCTGTGATGTTGCGGCTTTGTCGTGGTGGATAGCAGTGTGCAATGATAGTACAGCTTGAATTTATTTGTACATTTGATATTTCGGGGCGAGCGTTCAACTTGTGGACTGCCGTCACTGCCTGTTGTATAATATTCTTATGGGGCACGACCAGGTTGCGGTCGATGTACCTGTTGTACTATTTTTCATTACTGTACTAGGTTTTGCCCCGCGACGGAGTGCACGGATAGCCGGGTTCTGGGGGGCAACGGGTCCACATCTCATGGCTTTGAGAGGCAGAGGGGCCTCACTCTAGAATTGGCAGACTATTCGCCGCACTCGTAAGGGTACAGGACTGACCCAAGGAGGGGTGCTCAAGTTACCGGATTTCGTGAAGTGCAAGGTGGTCCATTCACTTTGCTGTAAGGGGCTGCCTCTCTTCAGGTTTTGGTAGGGAACTTGCCTCACCCGTAGGGGTCTAGGTTTCATTGTACAGGCTATCCACACGACAGGGGAACGTCGGGTTTCAACAGCGGCTCTGTGAATCCCGGGGATCCCAGATTATCTGTATTGTTCTGTGATGCTTATTACTTTTCTGTAATGTTGCATATTATCACGCCTAAAGCGATTATTGTATATTGGTTTATATACTATTAGATGTTGTATATGTTTTACACCCGCGCTAGTCCAGTCCCCGCTCTGTCGTTAGTTAAGTAACCTAACGGGTGATGACAGGACCCAGTGACCAATGCGGATGGCATATACGTACATTTTATTTTCGTTCTTTTCTGGTGTGATTGATTGATGGGACTGCGTTGATTCTGATCAATGCAAAGTAAAACAAACCTGTTTGCAGTTGTTGGAACAAATTTAAAAAGTGTTATTGCAAAGACGTTTCCTTTTGTTATGCATAGCGGTATTCAGTGGAATATCCTGCACCTCATTCGACGGGGCAAGGGCCGATATCCCTTCACCGGGACTGACCCATTGGGCAGAAGTTTCGGTCAGCGTAATAACTTCACTATAGTCGATTACAAGTTTCTTTGCATCGCGGTATTCAGTGGAATATCCTGCACCTCATTCTACGAGGAAAGAGCCGAGATCCCTTTACCGGGAGTGACCTCTTTAGCAAAAGGTTTTCGCCACTATATTTTAAAAAGCTATCAGGTTCCTTCAGCGATATCAAGTTCACTACGTTAAAGGTTTTTCGCCAAAAACCAGCCGTAGCCCTCCGTCACTTCTTTTGGGTATTCAGTAGTATTCAAGCTATGCATTTTAGCCAAAGTTAAGGCATAGTGTTTGGTAGCTGCTGGGTATTCATTTGTTGCATAGATAGATGAGTTGGTTTGGGACAGTCGTTCTGCCATTTGGCCAAAGCCAGGGGCATGTGCGGGTGGGTTCAAATTGACAAGATAGTGACGAGTAGAACTTGGCATGTGACTTATGACATTTTGACCAAAGCCAAGGTTATAAGAGCATGGGGCAAAAAACATATCGGGAGTTTCTAAAGAAACTGTAACTTGCCAAGTATGCGCATACCTTCTGGAGTATGAGTAACGTGGATGCATTCTATCACGTTATCATGCGATGAGAGTTGGATCCCGATTCCCACTAATGAGTTGGTTTACTCTTCGGGTGATCCCGATTGATTCTTCTTTCAGGTTTGGAGGAGAATTTGACAGGACAGTGGGAGGTTTCCGGATTAGATAAAGTGATAACCATTCTGATCTAGGTTAGAGTGCACGCAGAGTATTTCTTTTCTCTCTCTTTGGTAGCGACCTTTGACCGACCCTAGACTATGACTCAGTGACCAGGATGACCGAACCTTCTTAAAATACTGGCTTTTGGATTGTCTATGTTGCATAAGTCATTGTCACCCCTTCTTTTACCATTTGCATTTCTCAGAACACCCGTTTTACTACGGACATCCACTTCCATTGGATAGATCCATCGTATGGTTATATACGAACTCGGAGGGATTTTTTCGAGGATGGATCAAGGTTCAGGAGAAATAGAATTGGTTTATTCAGTTGTCTTTTATTATCACCTTCTCTCAGGTTGCGAGGGCTCCTTGGTTTAGGAGAGTACACCTATTACGCTTATTGGATAGTCTTATTCCAAACCATAGGCAGGTGCCGAAAGGTAGGGAATGAAGAAAACCAATTAGCCTAAGTAGGGTGTGCAGAAGGTAATATGTAAAGACAAAATAAAGGGATTAGAAAGAGGGCAAAGTAAATTGCGACTGTTATCATTCACGACCAAACCGCGTACTTCATTCCCACTCCTATTTCACCTTTAAAAGAATAAGGTATTATTCAGTTGTCTTTTATCATCATCTTCTCTCATGTTGCGAGTACTCCATGGTTTAGGAGGGTACACCTATTATGCTTACTGGATAGTCTTCTTCCAAACCATAGGCTGGTGCCGAACGGTAGGGAAGGAAGAAAACCATTTAGCCTAATGATGGTGTGCAGGAGGTAACGACTAAAGACAAATAAAGGGACTTGGAGAGATGGCAGTGAAATATACGGTTAAAGTCATGAATTGGATTATGGAAGAGGCATTGCTATGAATACCAGGATACCCCTACGAAACATTTTCATGTTTCAGTGCATTGTTAAAAGAAAACTGTTTTTCCAATTAGATACTTACTCCAAGGGTATGTATTTACCAGGTTTCATTATCATATCTGTATGGTTTTACAGATGATGAGTGGGAGTAAGTTATTGGGAATTAGGTGATTATCCTCATTATGTCGGAATTCGTTGTAATTGGTAATATTTGAGGAAATCGCCAGGGTACAGTTTTTAACCTACGACACACAGGTTTTGAGTTGCTTAAACTCAGCGGACTTATATAGAGTATTGTATGTTGTCCAGTCTCCATCAGGACAAAGGGGTAGGTCCTCGTACTATGTTCTGTTAACTTATGACTTCTCTAGTATTTAGACAAGTGTTTCGTAGAAATACAAGGTCTAAGTTTTGAGAAGTTGTGGGTATAAAAATAAAGTAGAGAACCAGGTGTCACAAGTATCGGGATTCTTCAAAGAGATCGAAGATATAGATTTTTGTGATTGGTATTCAGATGATAGTGATGGTTTTGAGAAACGTGTTTCTCTTTCAGGTTACTCATAATTGGATGGATTCCTAAGTTGAGTAATGCTGATTAGCCTCTTTCCATTAAGATGATATGCACTGGAGACAGCTGCATGATTTGAATATGGTTCCAATTAAATAAGTGCCAAAGTTTCTATATTGGATATAGAATAGTTCGTACATTAAAAGATGAGAAGGTACGGGGAGTTGTCCAGCTTATGCTTAAAACCAGACTCTGGATAACTCAGGGCACGTTTCTGTAATGGCTGTTTGTGGGTTGACCCTGGCTATGACGTGGGTTGATATTCTACCATTTGGAAGATCAATAGTGATATTGTTCTTGACTCGCCACAGTTTTAGTAAAATGGATTTTTTTAGAAAACAGTAGTGGGAGTATGGTAGAACTGGAAGTGATTCCAGAACCGCGAACGATTACGGAAAATTTAATAGGACCTATATATTCAATCAGGTTTGACATTCCATTGGCCACTCCGCAGATATGGTGGGTAACCTCAGACACCCGAGAGGTACTCCGGTAGCCTCAAGGACGGTGACAGGGAGGTTCTTATCTACCCAGACTTGACACTACTGATGTTCCAGGCTTTGAGACCCGGTAGGAGGGTTGTCGTAGTCAGTGGGAGCAGCGGAAGTTTAGTGGGCAAGTAGCTTATGTCTATTTATAGACTTGAGAAGTTATAGCGGAGATAGATCATCTATTTTTGATGTGACAGTCATGGGTTTGACTTCAATCAGAATAGGGGATGGATCTGTTAAGAAGGTAGTAGGGTGTGATGTCATGTTATTTGGATGACATACACAGAGTAGGAAGTAGAATTCCTATACTAGGATCGGTTGTACTGTGGTCGTCACACAGCTGTTTCTTCAGACAGGATATGGATATAATATTTGACATTCTGGTTTCTAGATCTATAGTTTTAGATCTGGATATGGGTACTTTCCCAATGTGGGTACTTTGACAATATTCTAATGGATTTTAGAATAGATGACTCCTGGCATGGTGGTGTACCTGCAGATAACGGATTCACCCTCTCTATAGGTGTCTTATAGACTAAAGTGGAGAGAGATGTGCATGATTGGCAGATCACTTGCTTAGGCAATTGAGTCAATCGTGAGATGTCAAGTACCACACCAGATGTTGGTTTTGCACTAGATGCAATAAGTTTGTATTAATCCAATCCTGGAGAAACATAAAGAAGCAGTTTTAGAATATAAGTACATGTTCTACGGATTTGATAACGGCAGCCTCCTTCGGGAGACGGTTATCATTCCAGGCTTCAAAGGTGACATGGTTGACAGAGTGATTATCAGAGTTCTAGTTTTTCCTCTGACGAAGAGTGACAGTATTATAGACAGGTGGTCCAAAGGGATACTGTAGGAGGCATGGTGCCGGATTCTGATTAGGTCCAGTGATCGATACAGTCTAAGAAGTTTGGATTTGGAGTTCATTTATGAACTAGGTCCCATCAGATATCCAGACATAGAAAGAAACATCTAGGCGGATCCACTCACTGAGGCTATTTCTCGAACACAATAGTTTTACAAACAGGCTTTGTGAAACTGATTAGTAGAGGAGTAGGATGTTCGGTTTCACACGGGCTGTGAGTAGTTGACATCGCAATAATTAGCCTTAAGTGCAAGTGGGAGATTGTTGAAGATAGTGCCCTCAGAGTCAATTATTGGATCGCAGGTACGTGATTGCAATGATTGCGGAGGACCTATACCGGTAGGACAGTTTTACTCGAGATGATAGTTTGCTATCTGGTTTGTCTTTATCAGTCGTGTACATGTTCAGTTGACTGATTACATGTTACACTTTGATAGAGCCCTTAGGATCTTGCTTTACTACCAACAGTATGATGGCGATCATATACGTGAGAGTTGGATAGTTTATACCAATATCCTTAATTGTGGTCCTTAGTCGTGGGAGTTTCGAGACAGGGCATCGATACTCCGTAGTAGACTAGTGTGTACAGTCGAGACCCCGACGAGGGGCGGTGGCCGGTCTCACAAGCCACTGGTGTCAGTTGGATCACCTAAGATGTATACAAGTGCTCATTGGGTTATGAGTACACCGGACAGGACTCGCCAGGAATCTGCTAGTTGGTATTATATATATCGTCAGATAGCAGTTCCCTGGTGACATGTGTACAGGTTAGTTCATCGACCTGAGGTCGTCATTTGTTTCGTGTGAGTTCCCACCGTGCTTTGATTTCTACCCTACCATGGCTCAAAGGAGTCGTGCAAACAGGTAGTTTTTGGGTACAGTCCCGAGCCACATGGAGGCACGTGAGCGGATCGGCAGGGGATTCGTCTCTCCCGGTATTGGGGGCGAGATCGTGCTGCATCTAGGAGAGCCATTACACAAAGCCCACGGCCGTGGCAGGAGATTTACTGGTAGGTACTCCAGTAGTATCTCAGGGTGTTATTGGGCTATACTCCGACACGACTTATACTGCTATTGGGGGTCTTACGTTACTAGCCCCCTTGGCAGATATGCGATACTCATAGAAGAACGGACCGGACTGTATATACATTGTCACTGTTATGCTCAGTAGGGTTTCCGGATGAGTTCGCTCATCGGCCTCCCTTGAGGTCAGTCCATGGGCAGCCGTTACACATAGCTAGTGCCGCTGACGGTTTGTGGTTAAACCCACTGCCAGGGTACTGACGAGTCATTAGAGTCCCCCAAAGACAGTTTCCCAAGTTCGGGCGAAACGTTGTAGAGGACGTATGGTTTTATGGCAGGGTTCAGAAAATGCACATGCGTTTACGCACGTGTCAGTTTTTGGGCAGATGATACTGGTCGGTTTTGGTTTAAGCCGGATCCGAGTATTATATTGAGTAGATATAATATCTTTGTCTCAGTTGCATTTGTATTCGGTCGTAATACAAATGCCGGTATATTTATACAGTTACGGGGTTATCCTGAAAGTCGTTTCAGGATCACTTTTGGAAGTTTCCAGTTTCCAGTTTCCAGTTTTCTATCAGCCGTCTTTTAACATTCGGTTAAAGACGGGTTTATCTTTTCTTGAGATGAGTGTGGGAGGTTCTAGAAGTTTCTAGAAGAGGTGACTAGGATGGTTACTAGGCTTCATGACTCATTTGTTTCATTCATTATGTTCACACTAGGTTTTAATGACTCATGCTTTAACATTAATGATTCTTGTTTAACCTTAGGATATTTGTTCATGATATTTATTCTTAAGGTCACCCTCTTTGCTCCTACCATCACCTCCCTCTTTGCATAAAAGTGGCCGGCCACCATTGTGTGTGAGAGAGAGAGATTAATTTTCATTCTTGAGAGAATAGACTATGGTTTAGGGTGCATGGAAATTTCATAGCCTTTTTCATTCCATCACCCGATCCGAGTGGCAACTTCATTAACCGATCGTCCACGGTTTTGGACGAAGTGAGACAAAGTATTCTACTCATATTCTACATCATTCTTGGTCGTCTCTCTTAGCAAACTTGACGACCGAGTTGCCTCGAGTCAGAGGCGGGAGCCCGTTTAAAGAATCGTTGACGTGGTGCCACCCTGACGAGCAAATCGGAGATCGACGAGATCAAAGCAACCGCAACAGAGCGTGGGATGATGGTTAAAGAACGAAGGACTCGGATCGTTCGGTATAACCTTTCTACACTCTTTACAGTTCGTTAGTTTAGCAATAATGGCAGATCCGGGTTAAAGTATACGATAGCGCCAGTTAAAAAGTTTTTGTTCCGCATTTTGCGTCTGTAGACTGCCGGGGCGCTACCGTAGACTTACAAGATATACCGAGTGCAAAAATCAAATCGGGTGCGTACCACACGCACAAAATCAAATCAACCGTATGAAATCCACGAAATCATAAACACATGCTATGAAGGTAAAAAATCGACATCAGATGCAATGGATATGCAAAAATCGCAAATAACCACAATGGTGTATAAAATATATATCCAGTGCGATAACTATGCCCAAAAATGTAAATACCCAGCAGGTGCAGCCATGGTGCACGAAAACGGTATCATGAAACTCAATCCTCAAAACTCAAATCCAAGCGATATAAGTGTGATACTCGGATCACAACGCAAATCGCAACAAAGGACATCGAGATACACCTCCTACAATGTCGAAAAATAAATCGGTGCGCCTAAAAACCGGCAGAACAAGAACATTCACTTGCCTCCTGCTCATGACCTGGCGTCCTCTGTCTCTGGGTCCTTATCTTCTCTGTGGATTACCAATCCCGTAATCTATCGGCTCATCGGCCCTGTCAGGTGTGCTAACGGGGACTACTCCGTTTTGGCACTTCTCTGGTCATCTCTCGGTCAATCATCACGACCAATCGTAAGGAAGCACGTCACTGGTGTTGGCCTCTGGTTCCCTGAATAAACATGACACATCTGATCCTGGGTGCAAATATCATTGCAGCAGTGTCCCGGAAGGAATCCTGCTCAAGGTCTCTTCCGATCTCGCCTATGCCGAACTCTACGGAGGCTGGTACTCTTACATAATCTTTTCTCATTTTCTGGACATCTACATTTCAGCACAACGTTTCTTCGGGAATCGGTCGTATCCCAACGCCTCTGTGTGCATATCAGATCTCTAATCTCGACGGGGAGTAATAACGGCTCGTCAGCGTCTCGCACGAACCTCTGGTTCCATTCGTCTTTATCCTCGTCCACTATGACGTTACGCCATGCTATCTGCACACTGCAACTATTCTCGGCCACGATCAATCCGAAGTCTCTCACACGGACTCGAAGTCACGAACTCAGTATCTTCATCGCTCTGTAGAAGATATCTGGCCGAACATATCCTCGGGAACTCGTCCGAACCATCGGAGGAATACTCAATACTCGTCCGCCCTCGATCAACTACCAATGCATCAGGGTGAGGTCCTCTATCCGAAGCTGGTTAGCTTAATGATCTCTTATCACATGATATCTGGACGACGTCAAACTTTTCGATCGAGTCATCGAGGTCCCAAAATTTCCCGAATGCTCAACACCTGAGCTCAGTCAAAAAATATCTGGTACATACTACAGTACCTCTGGACCAACCGTAGAAGGGAAAACCCAAGCCTCACTGATGGCACCGCTAAACTGCCACAAACCCTAAGATTCAAAGCGGTTCCATGGTCATCATGTCGAGTTAGGGTTTCATTCTTCTAGAGGGTCCACAGAATTATTTGCATGTTCCTCAGAACACATTAAACTTGGGAAAAATGGGTTTCTGACACTCGTCCGAACTTTTTAGCTTCGCCTATACAATATGAGAATAATCTTCGCCAGCAAGCTAAACAATGCCTCAATCCTCCAGGACAGGCGATACATCGGCGGTCATCTCTGGATCGGTCTGCTCTAGGTCTGAGTAAGACTCTCCACGCTGGAAATTTTCAACTCAACTGGGCCTGTGTCGGCGTATCAATCTGCCGAATCACCTTCGTCTCTCAAATCGGGGTAGACTAGCGATCATCTGTCGCATTTCTGCCTGGAAGCTCCGGCGATCTTAGCTCGAAATCTCTGGAAGCGACATCCCATCATCTCAGCAACAGCTGGGTCATCTGTCTGGATGGTAGGCGACATCAAAATCTCTGAGGTATGTTGTACATCAACAGTCCTCTCGCAACTGGCAGCTCTAACAATGGCCTGATCATCCGGTGTAAAACCAAACACTCGCTTCAATAGGAGGTCACAACACAACACTACATCGAGACGTTCCCATGTCACCAGAAAACACAATGGTCGGCCCTCATACCAGACGAGCTCGCACTGACTGCAACACTAGCAGCAGCTCAAACTGCGCTCAAACTATGGTGGCAGGAACCTCAATCGAGTATCGAAGAGAGCAGATCAATGGCAAGAAAGGAAACGACGGATCCAGAATGGATACATGATCATAAGAAGGAACAACATCAATGAGAGTATGATCATGGAAACGAATAGAATCGAGTATCTCAAATAGATGTATAATCATGGGTATGAAGAGAATCATAAGTCTCAAAATATGTACATCCTAAGGTTTCTCAAGTGGAGTATCATATCGTAAATATGCCGCGGAACATACGTATGGTACGTCACTCTACTCAAGCTACCAACTCCATCAATCAGCGTCAGCCTATGAAACGAATGTTCGGGTCTAATACCCACCCGTTCAAGTCTACGTTCCGTAAGGTCAAGCCTAGGTTCCGAAATACATACCCGCCCTAGACTACGCATAGTCAAACATAGACTCGAACCAAGGTTAAACCTAGCGCTCTGATACCAACTTTGTCACGACCCGAAATATTAGCTCGTGACCAGCACTTGAATCACGCAACGTCTAAAGGCGTAATGGAATTCACGTAAGCTGAAACCCAGAAATTTAAACCTTTTAAGAAAAATAAAGGAGGTGAGGTTTTAAAATAAAGGCATAATGAAATCAAGTTTTCTTAATTCATAAAAAGAACATGAATGATGCAAGTGAAATTTACTAGTCTGAAAACATGTTTCGTCTTTTAAAAATATCGGCAGCACCTCCTTTGTAAATTTTGATCCAAAACCATAAATACATAATAATGATAAAGGCATCAACAAGAGGGAGCTAAATATTCGCCAAACGATGGATCACAACCACGCAATACAGTATAAATAAGTATACGACGCCCAACGGTGAATTTCACCACAGAAAGATAAATAAAAAGTAAGACAACAAAACCACATCTAGCGAAAAAACCCTCGCTCTAAGTCTCGCAACCACAATACCACTAAGTCTCATTACTTATACAAATTACTAAATTTAATTGATGTAGTTAACTAGATACAATAATGAAATATATATACAAGAGTGGGTACGATACAAATGTCCTACCTACCAATGCAAAACACCCAAATGCAACTGTGTGCCAGCGAAGCCGCTACTGATCCAAGCGGTCAACCTGCAAGAACTGTTGCACAACGGGGGTGAGTTGCCAACTCGTGAGTAGAAAAATATCAACAGATAGAAATCGAATAAACAACGACTCCTGGGTCAACTATATCATAAAGGTAATACTATGATATCTAGGGTGAACAGGTCTGTATATGTGCCAACAAGGTAGTCAATACCTATATGCATGTGGATAACATCCAACAGTAATAATCAATGTATGTGTGCATGTGGATCTCATCCACCCATATAATCAATGTATGTATGCACGTAAATATCATAATAGAGTGTGCATGAAAGTATGAGGATATATATCAACGGTGTCCCTCATGACACATCAAAATCATGGAAACTGAGTGCCTGGCATCGACACTCGAAAACATCATGAAAACCATGCCCAGCATCGGCACGTAAATCCTCATATATCGGGCTCCGTCAGTCCGGATCGGCTTACGGGCTCCGTCAGTCCGGATCGGCCCCTGTCATCTCTTGACTCCTGTCGGTATCCTTCGGATAGACGCCGAGCCCAAATACTATCACCGGTAGGTAGTAGTCCATCTGCCAGACTCACCGTCTACAGCACAGCGATCCGTTCTCTCCCCGGTGTACCATACCGGGTCCACCTTGTACCCGCAATCGGCATCATCCGCCTCCTCGAATCGGGTTTCACATGTCACTCTCAGCACCGAAAAAACACATGGTTGATGCACTGAAATACCATATCAAGAGAAACCAGTTTTTTTTAAAAATAACACATAATCAACTTTGAAATGTCAACGGTTCTCAAATCCAGAAATCTCATGAAAACAGCATATTTCAATGCGTGAAATAATAGAGCATGATGTATGCGACATATAAGAGAAATGCGAGCAAATCCGTGTATCATGCAACATGGAACATTGATATGACATATTAAGGGAAAACCGCTCTTTTTTAAATGATTCCAGTTTTAAAATATATCTCGCGGTTCCCAATTTTCTAACAAAACCAGTTATCTGTGTAGGCATAATATGTATATGCGCAAGTATAGAGGTACAGATGTGTATATGTGCCAATATGGGTATGCAATGTGCATATGCGCAAGTATGGATGTATCAATGTATATGTGCACCAATATGAATATACAATGTGTATGTGCGCAAATATGGATGTATCAATGTACATACGCAAGCAGGTTATCTGAAGAGTCATATCATGATGCAGCAATCCTACTGTGTTGTGACATGATAATTATCGATGAAGAAGTGTGTGAGCCTACAATCAGTGTACGTGTAACATACGCATCATCGACAATGGTGCAGGTGTAGAAGCACAAGTATAAGTAATTCGATACGAATAACTTGAATGCAGCATAAGGTAAATCATATGCAAATGCTGACGGGTATACGTATCTAACATATGTCTGAGTGGGTGAATCTAACAATCGACATCTTGCCTCACAACATCACGTACGGTATAATCCATCGTACGGCATCCTCTAGTCAAGAGTATGGATCAATCAATCAAGTCAAACTCATCACGCACGGAAAATCATCGTACGGCGGCTTTAAGCTAAAAGGGATCCTATCATCCTATAAGACAAATGAGGTTACGGCCTAATATCATGTACGTGTTGTTAGGTCCACGTTACCTCTCCCGGTACTTACGGGGTTGCGGAAACGGTAAATCAAAATTTTTCTAAACTTTGTAACATGGACCATAAAAGCCGGATCTTTGCTAAACTAAACTAGCATACTTGCAAAGAAGAGTTAACTACTCGGCAAAGTGGTTATACCTCAACTTGAACTCCTTCACTTCTAGTGGTTGTTCTTCTTTGATGTTTTTCTCTTCTTGTTGTTCTTCTCATTGCTTGCTCAATGGTTGATCCGGACTTCGGTCACCTCCGCGGCCTCCTTGAGTCGAAGACGATCCACCCGAGAGATGTACACCGAGCTCCACCTCAAGCCGAGGTAACTAGGGAAAGGAGATTGCTAATCTAGAAGCCCTAGGTAGTGTAGAGAGGATGTATGGATGTGTTTGTCAAGTAGAATCCTTTTTCCTTTCAACACATGAGATCAAAGGAGAGATCAAGAGGAGGAAGAAGAAGGAGATTTTCTTGCAACCATGGAGCTTCTCATTTCAAGAGAGAGAATGAGAATAAGCAAATGAAAAGCTTAACCAAGAGAAAAGCTAACCATGGTTGCAATAATGCATAAACATCATCATTACAAATCCAATCAAGATAAAGGTGATGGCTACAAATGACATGACCATTATCATAACTAAATAAAAAGAAAACCAAAGAATACTTTAGATCTTCTAAGAAGGTCCAAGTCAACTTTGGTCAAAAGGTCAACAAAGTCAAGATGGTCAAATGGTCAATGTAATTAGCCATAACAAAATTATCAATGAAAGGATTAGTAAATAATGTCCCCGGCTCATTATGGTTTTGCCCAAACGAACTGTCGAAACCCTAATGAGTCCGCCTCAAAATGGTTTTGACCGAATCAACTGTCAAAACCCTAATGTGCCTGCCACATAGTGGTTTTGGCCGAACCAACTGCCAAAACCCTAATGAGGCACCTCCTCCTTCTTTGCTCCAGAAAACTGTGCATACACACCCGCATCCGTATTCCATAGAATGCGGATGCGTAGAAGACAAAACAGATCCATCCGTGCAATACTAGGATCTGGCTTAAACCAAAGCCCACTAGTACTGCCTGCCCGAACATCATACGCACACAAGTGTACATAAGTGATCGCAGCCCTGCCGTAAAACCATACGGCCTCTACACGTTTCGCTCAGTGCAGGGAAACTCTCTGTGTGGGACTCTAAAGACTCGACACTACGCTGGCAGTGGGTTTAACCACAGACCGCAAGCGACACTAGCTGTACGTAACGGTCCCCAGGTAGATGTCGATAAGAAGGCCGATGAGGTAAACCCATCCGAACTCCTACTGAGTCTGTATGTGACAATCTCCGTACAGTCCGGTCTGTTCGTCTGATACATCGCATGTTGGGCCTAGGGGGGCGGCAAGCGTCAGACCCCTAATAGCGGTACAAGTCGTGTCAGAGTGAAGCCCAGAACACCCTGAGATAACACTGGAACCTACCAGTATATCTCGCTTGCCCTGGCCAGGGACTACTCGTGTAATGGCTCTCCTAGACACAGCGCGATGTCAACCCCCAATACCGGGAGAGACGAATCCTGTCTAACCGTCACTGCCTCCAAGCGCTTCGGGACTGCTCACAACTACTACCTGTTTGCACGACTCAGTTGAGCCGTGGTAGGGTAGTAATCAAAGAACAGAGGGAACACACTCGAGGCGAAGTGACAGTGTCAAGTCAGCGGACTAAGCTGTACTCATGTCACCTGGGAACTGATAACTGACGATAGGTATAATACCAACCATCAGTCCCCGACGAGTCCTGTCCAGTGTACTCGTAACCTAACGAGCACCCGCATACTATCTCAAGTACGACGTACCGACGGCTGTGGGACAGACCGTCTCCCGTGCTGGGATGAGAAGCGCATACGCTAGTCTACTCCGGAGTATCGATGCCCTATCTCGGTACTCCCACGACTATGGACGTGTATAAGGATGTGCTTGTAGATTACCCAGCCCCCACGAGTGTGATCGCCATCACAACGCCGGTAATCAAGCAAAGATCTTAAGGGCTCTACTAATGCGTATAGGTGATATAATAAATAAACACACATGTACACATTAAAGCAGAGACAAACCAAGTAGCATACTACTATATTGAGCAAGATTGTCTGTACAACTGTGAATATCCCAAGCTTCCATCAAGTAATATACATACTAGTATGATACAGTAATGGCCTCTAGGGCATATACACCAACAATCTCCCACTTGCACTAAGGCCATGTACTGGCGTATCGAAGACCTATCATCTCGATCAGCCGCTCGAACTGAGTCTGGGGTAAAGCCTTTGTGAATGGGTCCGCAGTGTTGTCCTTTGTGTCCACTCTCCGCACCTCGATCTCCTGTCGATCAATGATCTCCCTGATCAGGTGATACCGCCTTAAGATGTGCCTGGATTTCTGATGGGACCTTGGTTCCTTCGCTAAAGCTATAGCCCCATTGTTATCGCAATACACAGGTATTGGGTCAACAATGGACGGAACCACCTGAAGTTCACTAATGAACTTCTTTATCCAGACCGCCTCTTTTGCGGCATCGCTTGCAGCAATGTATTCAGCCTCCATCGTCGAGTCTGCGACGGTATCCTGCTTGGAACTCCTCCAACATACCGCCCCTCCGTTGAGGGTAAACACAAAACCCGAGACGGACTTGCTGTCATCTTTGTCACTCTGGAAGCTTGAATCGGTAAAGGACTCGACCCGGAGGTCTCCATTACCGTAAACCAGGAACATCTCCTTAGTCCTTCTTAGGTACTTGAGAATGTTCTTCACTGCTGTCCAGTGGTCCTCCCCTGGGTCTGACTGATACCGGCTTACCGCGCTCAACGCGTAAGCTACATCTGGTCTTGTACATAGCATCGCATACATTATAGATCCTACCGCCGAAGCGTAGGGTATAGTGCTCATGCGAACCCTCTCCTCGTCAGTCTTAGGAGACATCTTCTTGGAGAGGGTAATTCCGTGCAATGCGGGTATGTTACCGCGCTTGGAACCCTCCATACTAAATCTCTTTAGTACGGTCTATATGTACCTGGACTGCGAAAGTCCCAGTAGTCTCTTGGATCTATCTCTATAGATCTTGATCCCCAGAATGTACGAGGCATCACCCTGGTCCTTCATGGAGATCCTTTGTGACAAAAATAGCTTGACCGATTGTAGCATAGGAATATCATTTCCTATCAAAAGAATGTCGTCCACGTACAAGACTAGGAATACGACAGTTCGTCCTACAATCTTCTTATATACACAGGGTTCATCTTCGTTCTTGATGAAATCAAATTCCTTGATTGCCTCATCAAAACAGATGTTCCAGCTCCGCGATGCCTGCTTTAATCCATAAATGGATTTAAGCAACTTGCACACCTTTCCGCTGCTCCCACTGTCTACGAAACCTTCTGGTTGATCCATGTAAACGCACTCTTCCAAACAACCGTTTAGGAAAGCCGTCTTAACATCCATCTGCCAGATTTCATAGTCATGGAAGGCAGCAATGGAAAGTAGGATCCGAATAGATTTGAGCATAGCCACCGGAGAAAAAGTCTCGTCATAGTCCAAACCAGGCCTTTGACGAAAACCTTTTGCAACGAGTCTAGCTTTATAGGTTTCCACCTGCCCATCTACACCAAGTTTCCTTTTGTAGATCCATTTGCATCCAATGGGTTTTACCCCAGGTGGAGCAATATCCAAGGTCCACACTTTATTGGTGTACATGGACTCCATTTCGGATTGCATTGCTTCCTGCCACTTATCAGAGTCCCTACTGATAATGGCCTGCCTGAAACTGGTAGGGTCATCTTCTTCCAAGATGCAATCCTCTCGATCCCCGTCTATGAGAAAAACCGTAGTATCTCTCGGGCGGATGAGAAATCCTACCAGATCTGCGGAGTGGCTGAGGTTCGTTTGGGGTCACTGAACTTTCTGGTTCTCCTAAATCCTCAGTTTGATTTTGTGGATCAGATATTTCATCCAGTTCTACCGTGCTCCCACTTATTTCTTTTGCAAGAAATTGCCACTCTAAAAAAGTGGCGCGGCGAGCAACGAACACCTTCTGTTCCTCAGTGTGGTAGAACAGATATCGCAGACAATTTCTAGGATATCCCACAAACTTACATAAAACTGACCGTGCCTCAAGTTTGTCTGGTTTTTGTACTTTTACATAGGCCGGACAACCCCATATCTTAATTTTTTCTAGATATGGTTTCTTACCACTCCATATTTCATATGGAGTCTTAGGCACGGATTTAGATGGAACCTGATTCAGCAAGTATGCCGATGTCTCTAGCGCAAGTCCCCAGAATGAAAGAGGTAACTCAGCATCACTCATCATGGATCGAACCATATCCAATAGGGTACGATTCCTTCTCTCCGACACACCGTTGTGCTGTGGTGTATAAGGAGGAGTGAGCTGAGAGAGAATACCATTCTCTTTTAAGTAATCTCGGAATTCCGTGCTTAAGTACTCCCCTCCTCTATCAGACCGGAGGATCTTGATACTTTTGCCTGTCTGGTTCTCTACTTCGTTTCTGAATTCCTTGAATTTCTCAAAAGTTTCAGATTTGTGTTTCATCATATACACATATCCGAACCTAGAGAGATCGTCAGTGAATGTGATGAAGTACGAGAACCCACCCCTTGCAAGTATAGACATCGGACCACACACATCACTGTGTATGAGTCCCAAGAGCTCTCTTGCACTTTCTCCATGTCCGGTGAACGGAGATTTGGTCATCTTCCCTTTGAGACAAGACTGACAAGTTTCATAAGATGAAAACTCGAACGCATTCAAGAGTCCATCTTTGTGCAACTTACTCAGTCTTTTCTCTCCGATATGACCAAGTCTACAATGCCACAAGTAGGATTCATTCGTATCTGAATTCTTCCTCTTGCGTGTGTTTTGTATATTGAGAACTGTATTCTGATTTAGAACGTAGATACCATTAAACAGTGTACCCTCTGCAACCAGTACCTTATCAAGGTAAATGTTCATGATATTCTTTTCAAGAACAAACTTATATCTATCTTTATCGAGTAATGAAACTGATATGATGTTGCAAACCATGGAGGGTACATAGTAGCAATCGTTCAAAATCATAGTCTTGCCATTTGGCAATACTAGGTGATATTCTCCGACGGCTGCCGCATTAACTTGTGCTCCGTTCGCTACTCTGAGCGACATATCACCCGGTGCAACTTTCCTACTTTTTCTCAGTCCTTGCAATAAATTACAGATATGAGATCCTGATCCGGTATCAAGTACCCAGGAGGTAGGGCTGACCGTAAAACAGTTCTCAATTACAAGAACACCTGAAGTAGATGCAAAACCATGCTTCTTCTTCAACTGGGTATCCTGGAAATCCATACTTTCCTCTTTCCCATTCTCATACTCATGACTGTTGTCACAAGTAAGAGCTGAACCAACTTTCCCCAGTCCCAAATAAGAATTCGGATCGGTCAAGCGATACATTTTATTATCTTGATTAGGGCGTGAAAAGGTTGCTGCCTGGAGAGAGAGAAAAGAAACACTCAGCGTATGCTCTTGCAAGATTAGATTGGTTTATTAATTTATCTAACCAGGATGTCTCCTACTGTTTCCTCAAATTCTTCTTAAAACCTTTTTAAAAGAAGAACTAGCCGGGTTTTAATTCACGTCACAATACTTGCTTAACCTTTCAGCCAGGCTAGTGTCGGTACTTCGAGGGAGGTTTTCCAACGCTTTCGCGAAGTTCCTTAATTAAAGAACCTCTTTTCCCTGGGGGCGTAACCCCTCTAACACCTTTCTAGACACCTACTAGGTTTATAGCATTGATTGTTAAGTGAAATAATCTCCCGAGAGTAAACCAACTCATCAGTGGGATCGGGATCCAACTGTCATTGTGTGATAACCTAGATGGAATCCACTCTAGTCACCACACTCCAGAAGGTATGCTAAATCTGCAAGTTTCAGTTCTTTTGAAACTCCCGATGTGGTTTTTGCCCCTAACGATTCATGACCTTGACAATGCCAACATATCATGAACTGTTAGTCAAGTTCGGCCCGTCATTATCTTGATTAACTTAGACCCACCCGCATAACTCTTGACAATGCCAACATAGCTATGCGACTGTCCTAAATAATCTGAAAAATAAGGCTGCAAACAAGCAATACTTAGCTACCGATCACTATGCCTTGACAATGCCAAAATACGTAGCTCGAATACTGAGTAGTACTTGTAGGAAATGACGGAGGGCTACGACTGGGTTTTTGGCGAAAAACCCGTTAACGTAATGAACTTGATGTCGTTGAAGGAACATGATATAGTTTTTTTTGAAAATATAGTGGCGAAAACTTTTTGCTAAAGAGGTCACTCCCTATGAAGGGATCTCGGCTCTTTCCTCGTCGAATGAGGTGCAGGATATTCCAAATTGAATACCTCGATGCAAAGCAAGAATAATCGACTATAGTGAAGTTATTACTCTGACGAAAACTTTTGTCCAAGGGGTCACTCCCGATGAAGGGATCTCGGCCCTTGCCTCGTCGACTGAGGTGCTGGGCATTCACAACCGAATACCGCTATGCAAAACAAAAATGAACGTCCTTGCAATAACAGCTTTTTGAAAAATTGTTCCAACAACGTCTTTTAGGTTTATTTTCTTGCATTAGTTCTTTTAATGCGTGATATTCTTGCATTAGTACTTTTAATGCGTCCCATCATTTTAATCCTACCATTGCAAAAAACAACCAAAATATGACGTACGCTTATGCCATATGCATTGGCCACGGGGCCCCGTCATCACCCGTTAGGTTACTTAACTAACGACAGAGCGGGGGCTGGGCTAGCGCGGCTGTAAAACATAATCAACGCCTAAATAGAAAGCAATGGTAGACATTACAGATCACAGATGAATACATTGGATATACTAGCAATCCGCAATCCTTTCGAGCCTGCAACGAAAAGCGGATTACACGGTCGCGGTGAATAGCCAAATACCCAACCCAAGACCCCTACGGGTGCGGCAAACTACCCGCCAAGTACCCGAAGTGAAGCAACCTCCCTCAATGCCATGAGTAGGCCGCTCGGCACTTCGAGCTACCGGTAGTTTGTGCACCCCCTCCATGGGTCTATCCTAGGAGCAAAAACAGTAAAAAGAATTATACAATGACGGCTACAACCCCGACCCGGTTGTGCGGCCAAACAAATAATAATATTACATCAATTTACATTTACAATGAATGAAAGAAAAACAAAAGCTCATCTCACATCCACCCCGGCTATTCACCCGCGACAGTCCAACACATTCATATACACAAACCAATAACAATCACAGATCATGTATAACCCCGACCAATCGACTTATAGCAATTAGCCGACGTTCAATACATGCAAACATCACAGATATAACCAACATAGCCAAACTGCAGTGAAGTTCGGAAAAATACGGAATTATAGGACCCCAAAAGTAAACTTCTGTTCTGGAAAATCTGGGCACATATAATATATTTTAAAAATCCCAAAACCAACACAGACACACACTGCACGAAAAACGATGCAGAGAAGACGACAAACTGCGGCGCTTCCGCGGCACATGCCTACCTCGTGCGGCGGAAGCGCGGCGGTTTGAATGAATTAGTGCATCGTTTTTCTTGGGTGTTCACACAAAACCCTGAGCCGAATTTAGGTGTATAACAAATCTTGTTTTGACCCGAAAAATTTTTAATAGAAACTTGGATTTTGAAAAAGTTTGGATTTTGGATTTTTTCGGTTCCGAACTTCGTTACACTTCACTACCAAGCTAGTTTAAGTTTAGTTAGGCTCTGATACCACTGTTAGGTCCACGTTACCTCTCCCGGTACTTACGGGGTTGCGGAAACGGTAAATCAAAATTTTTCTAAACTTTGTAACATGGACCATAAAAGCCGGATCTTTGCTAAACTAAACTAGCATACTTGCAAAGAAGAGTTAACTACTCGGCAAAGTGGTTATACCTCAACTTGAACTCCTTCACTTCTAGTGGTTGTTCTTCTTTGATGTTTTTCTCTTCTTGTTGTTCTTCTCATTGCTTGCTCAATGGTTGATCCGGATTTCGGTCACCTCCGCGGCCTCCTTGAGTCGAAGACGATCCACCCGAGAGATGTACACCGAGCTCCACCTCAAGCCGAGGTAACTAGGGCAAGGAGATTGCTAATCTAGAAGCCCTAGGTAGTGTAGAGAGGATGTATGGATGTGTTTGTCAAGTAGAATCCTTTTCCTCTCAACACATTAGATCAAAGGAGAGATCAAGAGGAGGAAGAAGAAGGAGATTTTCTAGCAACCATGGAGCTTCTCATTTCAAGAGAGAGAATGAGAATAAGCAAATGAAAAGCTTAACCAAGAGAAAAGCTAACCATGGTTGCAATAATGCATAAACATCATCATTACAAATCCAATCAAGATAAAGGTGATGGCTACAAATGACATGACCATTATCATAACTAAATAAAAAGAAAACCAAAGAATACTTTAGATCTTCTAAGAAGGTCCAAGTCAACTTTGGTCAAAAGGTCAACAAAGTCAAGATGGTCAAATGGTCAATGTAATTAGCCATAACAAAATTATCAATTAAAGGATTAGTAAATAATGTCCCCGGCTCATTATGGTTTTGACCAAACGAACTGTCGAAACCCTAATGAGTCCGCCTCAAAATGGTTTTGACCGAATCAACTGTCAAAACCCTAATGAGCCTGCCACATAGTGGTTTTGGCCGAACCAACTGCCAAAACCCTAATGAGGCACCTCCTCCTTCTTCGCTCCAGAAAACTGTGCATACACACCCGCATCCGTATTCCATAGAATGCGGATGCGCAGAAGACAAAACAAATCCATCCGTGCAATACTAGGATCTGGCTTAAACCAAAGCCCACTAGTACTGCCTGCCCGAACATCATACGCACACAAGTGAACGTAAGTGATCGCAGCCCTGCCGTAAAACCATACGGCCTCTACACGTTTCGCTCAGTGCAGGGAAACTCTCTGTGTGGGACTCTAAAGACTCGACACTACGCTGGCAGTGGGTTTAACCACAGACCGCAAGCGGCACTAGCTGTACGTAACGGTCCCCAGGTAGATGTCGATAAGAAGGCCGATGAGGTAAACCCATCCGAACTCCTACTGAGTCTGTATGTGACAATCTCCGTACAGTCCGGTCTGTTCGTCTAATACATCGCATGTCGGGCCTAGGGGGGCGGAAAGCGTCAGACCCCTAATAGCGGTACAAGTCGTGTCGGAGTGAAGCCCAGAACACCCTGAGATAACACTAGAACCTACCAGTATATCTCGCTTGCCCTGGCCAGGGACTACTCGTGTAATGGCTCTCCTAGACACAGCGCGATGTCAACCCCGAATACCGGGAGAGACGAATCCTGTCTAACCATCACTGCCTCCAAGTGCTTCGGGACTGCTCCCAACTACTACCTGTTTGGACGACTCAGTAAAGCCGTGGTAGGGTAGTAATCAAAGAACAGTGGGAACACATTCGAGGCGAAGTGACAGTGTCAAGTCAGCGGACTAAGCTGTACTCATGTCACCTGGGAACTGATAACTGACGATATGTATAATACCAACCATCAGTTCCCGAAGAGTCCTGTCCAGTGTACTCGTAACCTAACGAGCACCCGCATACTATCTCAAGTACGACGTACCGACGGCTGTGGGACAGACCGTCTCCCGTGCTGGGATGAGAAGCGCATACGCTAGTCTACTCCGGAGTATCGATGCCCTATCTCGGTACTCCTACGACTAGGGACGTGTATAAGGATGTGCTTGTAGATTACCCAGCCCCCACGAGTGTGATCGCCATCACAATGCCGGTAATCAAGCAAAGATCCTAAGGGCTCTACTAATGCGTATAGGTGATATAATAAATAAACACACATGTACACATTAAAGCAGAGACAAACCAACTAGCATACTACTATATTGAGAAAGATTGTCTGTACAACTGTGAATATCCCAAGCTTCCATCAAGTAATATACATACTAGTATGATACAGTAATGGCCTCTAGGGCATATACACCAACACGTGTTGGAGATAGTTCCCTCAGATTCAATTATTCGATCACAGGCACGTGATTACAATGATTGATGGAGGACTTATCCCGATAGGACAGTCTTACTCATGATGATAGTATGCTATCTGGTTTACCTTTATCATCGTGTACTGCTTTAGGTGACCTGACAAGTCGCTATTACACGTTGATAGAGCCCCTAGGATTCTTGCTTGACCACCAGCAGTATGAGGGCGATCATATACGTGGGAGCTGGTAGTCTATAAGCACATCCTTAAATGGTCCCTAGTCGTGGGAGTTTCGAGATAGGGCATCGATACTCCAGAGTAGACTAGTGTATACAGTTGAGACCCCGACGAGGGGCGGTGGCCGGTCTCACAAGCCACTGGTGTCAGTTGGTTCACCTAAGATGTATACAGGTGCTCATTGGGTTATGAGTACACCGGACAGGACTCGCCGGGAACATGCCAGTTGGTCATATACCAGACGTCAGATGGCAGTTCCCTGGTGACATGTGTGCAGGTTAGTTCATCGACCCGGGGATCGTCATTTGTCTTATGTGAGTTCCCACTGTACTTTGATTACTACCCTACCACGGCTCAAAGGAGTCGTGCAAACAGGTTTTAGTTGGGTACAGTCCCGAGCCACATGGAGGCAGTGAGCGTATCATCAGGAATTCGTCTCTCCCGGTATTGGGGGTGAGGTCGTGCTGTGTCTAGGAGAGCCATTACACGAAGCCCTCGGCCGAGGTAAGGAGATTTACTGGTAGGTATTCCAGTAGTATCTCAGGGTGTTCTGGCTACACTCCGACACGACTTGTACCGCTTTTGGGGGTCTGACTTTTACCAACCCCCTAGGCCCGTCATGCGATGCTCATAGACAAACGGACCGGACTGTACGGATATTGTCACTGACAGGCTCAGTAGGGTTGTCAGGCTGAGTTCGCTCACAGACGTCCCTTTTATAGTCAATACCTGGTAGCCCGTTACGTATTGGCTTATACCTCTGACGTGCTAGTGGTTAAATCTACAACCAAGGTGTTGACGAGTCTTTAGAGTCCCCCACATTTAGTTACTCAGCTTTCGGGCTAAAAGTTGTAGAGGACGTATGGAGATATGGCAAGGTCCGATCAGATACGTGCGGTATTGCACGGATCAGGATCGGACAGTTTGTACTATAGGCCGTATGGATATATGGCAGCGTTCGTTCAGATACGTGCGGTATTGCACGGATCAGGATCGAACAGATATTACTAGCCGGTTTTGGTATAAGCCGGATTCTAGTATAGTACAGGGGAGATTTTGTCTCATTGCATTTGTATTTCGGTCGAAATACAAATGCGGGTGTGTATGCACAGTATCGGGGTTTTCCTGTAATTTATTACGGGACCAGTTTTTTGGAATTGCCAGTTTGCTTTCCGTTTCGGCCGATTTCCATTGTTCCGTTCATTGGCCGAAGATTGGTGGAGGAGGGCTTATTTGCATTGTTGCAAATAAGTGGTTGTGGAGGGGGTCTTCGCTTTTTGTTGCATCATGATTATAGCCCCATCCCTTGACCTTGACTTCTTGACTTTCTCATGATGGCTTGACTTTTAAAGTCATCATGGTTGTTGGTGATGGTGGTGTTGGAGTGAGGGTTTTCTTGTGATCATTGTTTTGTGATGATCACCCTTTCTCTCTCTTGCTTGATTGGATGGCTCTCTCTCTCATTTTCTATCATATGACACTTTCATTCTCCTCACTCACCCACTCTCTTTCCAAGGAGAAGAGGCCGGCCACTTGAGGTGGGGCTGTCCAAATTGGTGGGGGTTTTTTGGTTCATCATATATCATTTTTTGCTTCACCAAAATTCCCTAGTTCAACTCCATGGTTCAATCCCTCCACAAAAGGCAATTCCTACAACCCCAAAATGAGACTTGTACACTACATTCTACAGCAAATCTTGGGCACGTCGACAAGCCAGCTTCGTGCCCGAGTTGCCTCGGCATTGAGGTGGGAGCCCGTAAAAGAAGTAGGCGATGTGGTGCACTTCCGGCGACGAGGTGGAGACCGGAGCTTCCGCAGGAGATCGGGACGACGACAAGAAGACCGGAGGACTCGGATCTGTCGGTATATCTCTCTTCCCTTTCTTGTAGATAGCTAGGACTAGTTAGTGGTTCGATCCGGGTATTAGTGCGCGGCGGTTTGCTATGTCCGCAAAATTAAAGTTTATCACCGCTTCCGCATTCCGGCGTCGGATTGACGGCCGGGGCTCCGCCGTGCACTTACAGTGGTATCAGAGCCTCGCCATTAACTTAGTCTAGCTTGGTTTAATGTGTTTTGCATTTCCGATCGACCAAAACTCCAAAATATACATTTTTGTTAGCATCAGTTTCTGTTGAAATTTTGTGGTCTCGAAAAAATTTTCAGGTTGTAAAATATTGATGTACTGGAAAATCTAAGAGCTCTGTAAAAATTCGATGAAGTGACTCCACAGTGGGAGCGCGGAACCGCCGTAAACACCCCCTTCCCGCCGCTGTTTCGCCGCACACTGTGGGGATCCCTGCACCAACTTTTTACAGAGGCTTTCTGGGGTGAAAAGTAGGGTTTTGGAATAATAACATTGGGCCCAGAATTTCTTTATCTGCTACAGTAATGCTTGGGGGCCCACTTGTTAAAATTTGATTGATCGGATATTTTAAACACATTATTTCACAGTATTTACATTATATCTGCGACCATGAATGTCACTCGATCGGTAAATCCGGTCTAACTGCTATAGCCCGGTTAGACGGATTTGCGAACGTGACTTTCACGTTGATGTTCTGTTTTTGCTGTGATGTTGCGGATCGGTCGTGGGGGATAGCCTGGATGCAATGCTAGTACAGTTTTGTTGTATTATGTACATTTGATATTGCGAGGTGAGCGTCCGACATGTGGACTGCCGTCACTGCCTGTTTGTATTATTATTTTGGGGCACGACCAGGTTGCGGTCGATGTACCCGTTGTATGTATATTTTACTTTCTGTACTAGGATTACCCCGCGGCGGGGTGCACGGATAGCCGGGTTCTGGAGGGCAACAAGCCCGCATCTCATGGCATTGAGACGGAGGGGATTCACTCTAGGATTGGCAGGCTATTCGCCGCACTCGTAGGGGGTACAGGTTGACCCAGGAGGGGTGCCCAAGTTGCCGGATTCCGTGAAGTGCTGGGTGGTCCATTCACGGTACTGAAGGGGGCTGCCTCGCTTCAGGTTTTGGCGGGTGACTTGCCGCGCCCGTAGGGGTCTAGGATTTCATTGCACAGGCTATCCACACGACCAGGGGAACGTCGGGTTTCAGTAGTGGCTCTGTGAAACCCGGGGATCCCAGATATCTGTATTGTTTCTGTGATGCTGTACATTTTCTGTGATGTTGAATTTTTTATCACGCCTTGAGCAAAATATAATATATTGGTATATATATTAGTAGATGTTGTATATGTTTTGCATCCGCGCTAGTCCAGTCCCCGCTCTGTCGTTAGTAAGCTAACCTAACGGGTAATGACGGGACCCAGTGGCGAATGCGGATGGCATATACGTACATCAGTATATTTTCGTTCTTTGTGGTGTGATCAATTGATGGGACTGCGTTGATTCGGATCAATGCAAGTTAAAAACAAACCTAATCTGATGTTGTTGGAACACTTTTCAAAAAGCTGTTATTGCAAGGACGTTCGCTTTTGTTTTGCATCGTGGTATTCAGTTGGAATATCCTGCTCCTCAGTCGACGAGGCAAGGGCCGAGATCCCTTTACCGGGAGTGACCCCTTGGACAAAAAGTTTGCGTCAGGGCAATGACTTCACTATAGCCGATTACTTTTGCTTTGCAATGTGGTATTCATTTGGAATATCCTGCACCCCATTCTACGGGGAAAGAGCCGAGATCCCCTCACCGGGAGTGACCTATTTAGCGAAGATTTTCGTCACTATATTTTTAAAAAAAGCTATCCGTTCCTTCAACGATATCAAGTTCACTACGTTAAAGGTTTTCGCCAGAAACCATTCGTAGCCCTCCGTCGTTTCATATGGGTGGTCAATAGTATTCAAGTTGTGTTTGTTGGCCTTAGTCAAGGCACAGTGTTTGGTAGCCATTGGGTGTTCATATGCTGCATAGATAGATGCGTTGGTTTGGGACAGTTGTATAGCCTTGTTGGCCCTAGTCAAGGGCTTGTACGGGTGGGTTCAAATCAACCTGGATAATGACGGGTAGAACTTGACATGTGACTTATGATTTGTTGGCCTTAGTCAAGGTCATAAGAGCATGGGGTAAAAATCCACATCGGGAGTTTCAAAAGAACTGAAACTTGCCAGATATGCGCATACCTTCTGGAGTGTGACACCGTGAGCGGATTCCGTCACGTTATCATGCGATGATAGTTGGATCCCGATTCCCACTGATGAGTTAGTTTACTCCTCGGGTGATCCCGACTAATTCTTCTTTTAGGTTTGGAGGAGAATTTGACGGTACAGTGGGAGGTTTCCAGATTAGATAAATTGGTAACCATTCTGATCTTGGTTAGAGTGCACGCTGAGTGTTTCTTTTCTCTCTCTCTTTGGCAGCGACCATTGACCCGACCCTAAGACTTTGACTCAGTGACCAAGTTGACCGAACCTTCTTAAACACTAGCTTATGGATTATCAGAGTTGCAAACCTCATTGCCACTCCTACTTTTACCCTTTTCTCCAGGACACCCCGTATTACTACGAACGTCCACTTCCATTGGACAAAACCATCGTATGGTTAGATACGAACTCGAAGGGATTTATTCGAGGATGGTTTCCTGTTCTGGAGAAAACGGATAGGACTATTCGGTTGTCTTTTCTTTTCACCCTCTCTCAGGTTGCGAGTACTCCTTGGTTTAGGAGTAGTACACCTATTACGCAAATTGGATAGTCTTCTTCCAAACCATAGGCTGGTGCCGACCGGTAGGGAAGGAAGAAAGCCAATTAGCCTAAACGGTGTACAAAAGGTATTAAGTTCAGACAAAGCAAGGGATTGGTGAGAGGGCAAAGTAAATTGCAACAGATATTCACGACCAAACCAAGTATTCCTTCGCCAATCCTAAATCACCTTTGTATTTCTCCGGAACACTCCGTATCACTACGAAGATCCACAGTTTATTGGATACTCCATCGTATGGTTATATACGAACTCGAAAGGAACTTGTTCCAGTTCGGGGATGGATTCTGGTTCAGGAGAAATAGGAATATGATTTATTCAGGTGTCTTTTATCTTCACCTTCTCTCGCATTGCGAGTGTTCCTAGGATTAGGACAGTACACCCATTATGCTTATTGGATAGTCTTCTTCCAAATCATAGGCTGGTGCCGAACGGTAGGGAAGGAAGAAAACCATTTGGCCTAAAGGGGTGTGCAGAAGGTAATGACTAAAGACATATGAAGGGATTTGGAGAGGTGGCAAGGAATTACACGGTTACAGTTGTGAATCTGGATAATGGAAGAGGCATTACTAGGAATACCAGAATACCCCTACGAAACATTTCAATGTTTCAGTCTCACTGTGTACTGTTAAAGGAAAGCTGATTTCCCGACTAGATACTTACTCCAGGGTATGAATTTACCAGGTATGATTCTCACATCTGTATGGTTTTACAGATGATGAGTGGGAGTAAGTTGTTGGGAATTGGGTGACTATCCTCATTATATCGGGATTCGTTGCAATCGGTGATATTTGAGGAAATCACCTGGGTTGTTTGCCGGTCCGTAAAAATTTGGTTTTGAATATCCGCTGTTATGCACCAATTTCAAATCGATATATCTGTAAGTCTATTTTCATAGAGTGAGATATACTTTTTGAAATTATGTCGATGACATTTACCTAAACCAGTGGATGGTTAGGTAAGGAGCATTAAACAGCGGTGTAATTCTTCTTAACCATAAGTACAGTTTTCAACCTACGACACACAGTGAATGAGTTATCAAACTCAAGGGACTTATACAGAGTATTGTATGTTGTCCAGGGTCCATCAGGACAGAGGGGTTGGTCCTCGTACTATATTCGGTTTACTTATAACTTCTCTAGTTTTTAGACAGGTGTTTCGCGGAAACACAGTGTCTGAATTTTGAGAAGTTATAGGTATTTGAATAGAGTAGAGAACCAGGTGTAGCAAGTATCAGGATTCTTCAAAGTGATAGAAGATGTAGATACTTGTGTATGGTATTCAGTTGATAGTAATAATAAAGTGATCTTGCTTCTCTTTCAGGTTACTCATAATTGGAAGCATTCCTGAGTTGAGTAGCGCTGATCGGCCTCCTTCCATTTAGTTGACATGCACTGGAGACAGCTGCATGATTTGAATCTGGTTCAATTAAATCAGTGCCTCTGGTTCTATATTGGATATAGAACAGTTCATATCTTAATGTTGTTAAGGTACGGGGGGTTGTCCGGCTTATGCTTAAAACCAGACACTGGACAACTCAAAGCACGTTTCTGTAATGGCTGTTTGTGGGTTGACTCAGGCTATGACGAGGGTTGACTTTCTACCATCTGGATGAACAATAGCAATATTGTTCTAGACTCGCCACAGTTTTATTAAAAATGGATTTTTTCAGAAAACAGTAGTGGGAGTATGGTAGAACTGGAAGTGATTCCAGAACCACAAACGATTACTGAAGATTTGATAGGAACCTAAAGATTCAATCTGGTTTGACATTCCATTGGCCACTCCGCAGATAAGGTGGGTAACTTCAGGCACCCGAGAGGTACTCCGGTAGCCTCAAGGACGGTGACAGGGAAGTTCTTGTTTTACCCACACTTACCATTGCTGTTGTTCCAGGCTACGAGACCCGGCGGGAGGATGAGTATAGAGTCTATCTAAACTAGTTTTAGAAGTCTACGTCTATATGACTCTGCCAGAGGGTTGTCGTAGTCAGTGGGAGCAGCGGAAGCATTGGTGAACAGGTAGCTTATGTCTATTTATAGACTAAAGCAGATGTAGCGGAGATAGATCATCTATTTCTGACGTGACAGTCATAGGTTTGACTTCATCAGAATAGGGGATGGATCTGTTGAGAAGGTAGTAGGGTGTGATGTCATGGCATTTGGATGACATACACAGAATAGGAAAAGAAACTCCTATACTACAATCGGTTATACTTTGGTCGTCACACTGTGGTTTCTCCACAAAGGAAATGGATTTTGTATCAGACATATTGGTTACTAGATCTATGGCTTTAGATCTAGATTTGGGTGGTTTCCCAATCAGGGTACTTTGACAGCATTCTAAGAGTATTTAGAATGGACGACTCCTGGCACGGTAGTGTACCTGCAGGTGATGGAGTCACCCTCTCCAAAGGTGTCTTACAGACTAAAGGGGAGAGGGACGTGCATGATTGGCAGATCACTTGCTCAGGCAATTGAGTCAATCATGAGATGTCAAGTACCACACCAAATGTTGTTCTTGCACTAGATGCAATAAGTTGACATTAATCCAATCCTGGAGAAACAGTCGGAAGCAGTTTTAGAACATAAGTGGATGTTCTAGGGATATGATAACGACAGCCTCATTCGGGAGACAGTTATCATTGCAGGCTTCCAAGGTGACCTGGACGACAAGGAGGTTGTCAGAGTTTTAGTTTTTCCTTCTGATGAGGGGCAGTATTTTGGACAGTGGTCCAAGGCAATACTGAGGGTGGCATGGCACAGGATACTGATTAAGTTCAGTTGACGATACAGTCTAAGAATTTTGGATTTGGAGTTCATTTATGAACTAGGTCCCATCAGACATCCAGACATATTCTAAGACAGGTATTGCTCTTTTCGGGAGATGGGTTTCTCCGCGAACTTGAGATATAGAGAGACATAGAAAGAGACATCAAGGCGGATCCACTCACTAAGGCTATTCCTCGAACGCAGTAGTTTCGCAAGCGAGCTTTGTGAGACTGACTAGTAGAGGAGTTGGGTGTTCGGTATCACACGTGCTGTGAGTATGCGACATCGCAATAATTAGCCTTGAGTGCAAGTGGGAGATTGTTGGAGATAGTGCCCTCAGATTCAATTATTCGATCACAGGCACGTGATTACAATGATTGATGGAGGAACTATCCCGATAGGACAGTCTTACTCATGATGATAGTATGCTATCTGGTTTACCTTTATCATCGTGTACTGCTTTAGGTGACCTGACAAGTCGCTATTACACATTGATAGAGCCCCTAGGATTCTTGCTTGACCACCAGCAGTATGAGGGCGATCATATACGTGGGAGCTGGTAGTCTATAAGCACATCCTTAAATGGTCCCTAGTCGTGGGAGTTTCGAGATAGGGCATCGATACTCCAGAGTAGACTAGTGTATACAGTCGAGACCCCGACGAGGGGCGGTGGCCGGTCTCACAAGCCACTGGTGTCAGTTGGTTCACCTAAGATGTATACAGGTGCTCATTGGGTTATGAGTACACCGGACAGGACTCGCCGGGAACATGCCAGTTGGTCATATACCAGACGTCAGATGGCAGTTCCCTGGTGACATGTGTATAGGTTAGTTCATCGACCTGGGGATCGTCATTTGTCTTGTGTGAGTTCCCACTGTACTTTGATTACTACCCTACCACGGCTCAAAGGAGTCGTGCAAACAGGTTTTAGTTGGGTACAGTCCCGAGACACATGGAGGCAGTGAGCGTATCTTCAGGGGTTCGTCTCTCCTGGTATTGGGGGTGAGGTCGTGCAGTGTCTAGGAGAGCCATTACACGAAGCCCTCGGCCGAGGAAAGGAGATTTACTGGTAGGTATTCCAGTAGTATCTCAGGATGTTCTAGGCTACACTCCGACACGACTTGTACCGCTTTTGGGGGTCTGACTTTTACCAACCCCCTAGGCCCTCCATGCGATGCTCATAGATGAACGGACCGGACTGTACGGATATTGTCACTGACAGGCTCAGTAGGGTTGTCAGGCTGAGTTCGCTCACAGACGTCCCTTTTATAGTCATTACCTGGTAGCCCGTTACGTATTGGTTTATAGCTCTGACGTGCTAGAGGTTAAATCCACAACCAAGGTGTTGACGAGTCTTTAGAGTCCCCCACATTTAGTTACTCAGCTTTCGGGCGAAAAGTTGTAGAGGCCGTATGGAGATATGGCAAGGTCCGATCAGATACGTGCGGTATTGCACGGATCAGGATCAGACAGTTTGTACTATAGGCCATATGGATATATGGCAGCGTTCGATCAGATACGTGCGGTATTGCACGAATCAGGATCGAACAGATATTACTAGCCGTTTTTGGTATAAGACGGATTCTAGTATAGTACAGTGGAGATTTTGTCTCATTGCATTTGTATTTCGGTCGAAATACATATGCGGGTGTGTATGCACAGTATCGGGGTTTTCCTGTAATTTATTACGGGACCAGCTTTTTGGAATTGCCAGTTTGCTTTCCGTTTCAGCCGATTTCCATTGTTCCGTTCATTGGCCGAAGATTGGTGGAGGAGGGCTTATTTGCATTGTTGCAAATAAGTAGTTGTGGAGGGGGTCTTCGCTTTTTTTTGCATCATGATTATAGCCCCATCCCTTGACCTTGACTTCTTGACTTTCTCATGATGGCTTGACTTTTAAACTCATCATGGTTGTTGGTGATGGTGGTGTTGGAGTGAGGGTTTTCTTGTGATCATTGTTTTGTGATGATCACCCTTTCTCTCTCTTGCTTGATTGGATGGCTCTCTCTCTCATTTTCTATCATATGACACTTTCATTCTCCTCACTCACTCACTCTCTTTCCAAGGAGAAGAGGCCGGCCACTTGAGGTGGGGCTGTCCAAATTGGTGGGGGTCTTTTGGTTCATCATATATCATTTTTTGCTTCACCAAAATTCCCTAGTTCAACTCCATGGTTCAATCCCTCCACAAAAGGCAATTCCTACAACCCCAAAATGGGACTTGTACACTACATTCTACAGCAAACCTTGGGCACGTCGACTAGCCAGCTTCGTGCCCGAGTTGCCTCGGCATTGAGGTGGGAGCCCGTAAAAGAAGTAGGTGATGTGGTGCACTTCCGGCGACGAGGTGGAGACCGGAGCTTCCGCAGGAGATCGGGACGACGACGAGAAGATCGGAGGACTCGGATCTGTCGGTATATCTCTCTTCCCTTTCTTGTAGATAGCTAGGACTAGTTAGTGGTTCGATCCGGGTATTAGTGCGCGGCGGTTTGCCAAGTCCGCAAAATTAAAGTTTATCACCGCTTCCGCATTCCGGCGTCGGATTGACGGCCGGGGCGCCGCCGTGCACTTACAGTACGGCCTATCATCCATGATTCCAAACATTCTATATATGTATTTATATCTATGTACCTATGTCCCGGTTCACGTCCGCAATAATCTCATATCAGTGGACCAGCAAGGTATAAATCATCTCGATCGACTCGCTTCCGTATACCAACATATCATCAAATCATCATATCATATCGTATTCCCTTTTTATCGCATTTATCCCTCATCAAGTCAATTTACCAATACTTATACCTTTACTACAACCATAGGTATCTAATCTAACATACACACCCGAACCATACAAGCAGATTTTAAAAGAGACGAATCGTAGTTTTGAAAATAGGGGTTACGTTGTTTTTAAGGAAAAGATATCATTTGAAAATCCGTAACATCCCTCGAGGTATATATTTAAAAGATACATACGATTCTTTGGATTATAAAAAGGTATGGTTCGGATGACACACCTACATCGACTATCTGGTCTTATAGTACCCTAAACGGCAATATCATCAAACATTATCCTCAAATCCCGTCATCACATAATAGCCGTATTATATCATTTCTAACTATCCTTAGTTTCTAATATAGCATCGCTAACTATCCTTTATTTATAACCCTAGTTTCCTAATCTAGGTTTCCTTAACCATATTCTATAAATCAGTTTTCCATCAAACTTTGCGGTGGTGCTATACGCCATCCACCCGACTTCCCCCGTGGATATAGATCCACTCACCTTGATTCTTGCTCGCCGAAGTCGTTGACTCCATGCTCCGTCGCCTCGGAATCTATGCGAAGGTACCTACAATAATAAGCAATCGCAATACGTATTAAAATCAAGGCGCAAAATCCAAAACGGCACACGCATAGCTCCTAGGTTAGAACATATAGCTTACGCATACAAAACACGACAATTAACCCTGGTCGTCGACGTCCAAACGATACACGACAGAAACACAATACCAAATACCAAAATCAAGTCAACACGAAGTCGTAAAACAACGCATCAACTCATGGAAATTGTCCCAGATTTTACCCTAAGCCAAATTGGTCAATTCTGCACATATGGAGGGTCTAATTTACATCAAAAGGGACCCCAGAACAAATACGAAACCATTCCAACCCAGCCTGGCCGCAATTTACGGCCAGATTGAATTAATTTGCTGCTATATTGCAGGGGTTGGGGCTCAGGTCTCTGTGGTATCTTCCTGGGGGCCTGCATGACTCCCTGTATTTGCAATTAAATTTTCAGGTCACCCGGGTTACTCCAGATTCCATAATACCCTCACAATTCACACATTTATCCGATATCGGGGTTTCTAAATCCGTGTTTTGGGTTTCTAAGCTCTGTTCCTGGTCATGAATCATCTCAAAAGTCTTATTGACAGCCACCACATCATCAATTTCCCAAACCCTTCTCTTGGGATTTTCTAATCTCACTAAATATCACAATACCACCTATAAACTTGCTTGAAAGCTAAAGTTAATGAAATACTATGCTAAGGCGTAGGGTTCCTAGGCATGCTAATGAAGTCTCACAAGGCATCAACCATGCCAATTTCAAAAATTACAAGTGCCGAGAAACCCTAATACGGATAGTTAACTAGATTTTAGGCGAAACAAGCAACTAGTTAACAATTTAACTAGGTGAACGGAAATACAACCTTTGTAGATCCGGTCCTCCACCTCCATAGCTCCATGATGAAGTCTCCTTGCTGTCCAAATCGGATCCCGGGCTCTAGCGTCGGCTTCATCGGAGAAATGGGCGGGCTAGGTCATCGACTACGATGCCAAAGATGATCTACGTCGAGGCAACACAAGATCAAGCTCCCACTTCACCAAGTCATGAAAGTTGTGAAGAAAACACCCTATACTACTTGGCAAGAGGTAGAGGATGAAGAAATAGGAGGTGGGTTCACTTTAGAATTGGATTTCTCACTCTTTTCATCAAATCACCATTGATGGAAGCAAGGTTTTCTTCTTGATGAAGAAGAAGAAGATGATGATAATATGATAAGTATTTCAAATAGAAAAAAAAAATGAATACTTATCATAATATGAACCATGGTTAGGTATTAGAGAATTGACTAAGGTTAGATGAATGGTTAGGGTTAAGCATGAAGACAAAATGACCACTTTAGTCAAACCTTCATGAAGCTTCAACAAGCTTCATCTTTGAAAGCAACCATTTTCTCTTTTTCTTTTGTCAAAACAAAATAAATAAATGCATAAATAAATCAAATGAAACCCTAACCATTAACTAACCATGGTTTAATCATTCACTTAACCAAGTTAACATGTATCATCAAACATGATACAATCAAGTGCACAAAAGTATATCACATATACAACTTGTGCAAAGCAAGTGAGAAAATCCATTTAAAGTGAACCAATACTAGTTAATGCAAAGTAATATATCAAATATATAATTATATATTAAATCATTAAATCAACACTTGATTTAACGATCCGGTCATATCGCATATAACCGACTAATATCCAATGTATCGGCTTATCGAATCAATCCTTGATTCGATAACTAGGTTATATCGCACACAACCATTCGATACATTCATCGCGAGAATAGAATACGGTATCACATACACGCATTATTCTCGGTCCCGCACATATCTCATATGCGCTCCTATTTCGTTTCGCTTGAGCCAGGAAACCTCTGTTTAGGACTCTAAAGACTCGTCAATACGCCGGCAGCAGGTGATGATCATATCAAACACCCACAAGCCGCAAGCGGTCTGCTAAACGTAACAGACACCCGGGTATTGAGCGACGAGAAGATCGACGAGCAAGCCCGCTCACACTCCTGTGAATCCAACCAGTAACACTTACCGTACAGTCCGGTCTGATCGTCTGATATGTGGCATATCTCTCCTAGGGGTGGTAAACGTCAGACCCCAATAGCTCGATAAGTCGTATTGATATGAGGTCTATAACAGTTTGAGAAACTACTGGTAACACTTACCAGTAAATCTCAGCAACCCTGGCCAGGGATTTCCAGTTATAGCCAATCGAACACAGCGCAACATCAACTCCCTATAACGGGAGAGACGAATCCCCTCCTATCGCTCATTGCCTCCATGTGATTCGGGACTGTACCCAAAAACCACCGTTTTGCACGCCCACTTGGACGTGTTAAGGTGGAAATCAAAGAACAGTGGGAACCACATAAGACTCTATGACGATCTCGGGTCAACAGACTACTCTGTACCAGGGTCACCAGAGAACAGCCATCTGACGTGAGGTATAATACCATCTGGGAGTTCTCGGCGAGTCCGTCCAGTGTACCCAGTCTCCATTGAGCACCCGTATATCATCTCTGATGTCAAACACCAATGGATATGGGATCATCCATCGCCCATCTGTATGGGTCGAGAAGGTATACGCTAGTCTACTCTGGTATATCGATGCCCCGTCTCGATACACCCACGACTAGGGACCTTGAAGGATGTACTTATAGACTACCATGTCCCCACTAGTATGTCCGCATCATAGTCCAGGTAGTCAAGTACACATCCTAAGGGCTTTACCAACATGTAACAGAGAGACAATCAATATACACGTCAAGGTAAATAGTAACCAGATAGCATACTATCATGTCGAGCAAGAAAGTCCTCCCTATATATGTCCGAGCATCCACTACAATATACATCCTATGTACAGTAATGGTCTCTAGGGCATACATATAACTAACAATCTCCCACTTGCACTAGGGCCATCTGTAGCAGTGGTTGAAGTATCTCATACTCAACCATCCCATAAAAGTCTCTCTCTGGGAATAGGCCCTTCGTGAGTGGATCCGCCGTGTTATCCTCTGAGTCTGCTCTCCTAACCTCGATCACCCTGGAGATCAACTATCTCCTTGATCAGGTGATGCTGCCTCAGAATACGTCTGGGTCACTGATGGGAACGGGGTTCCTGGGCCAAAGCCACACGTCCACTGTCACACAATGGTAGGAACCAAGTTCATCTCATGAACAAACATACACCCAAACTGCCTCTTTGGTAGCATCTTAAGTAGCGATGTATCCAGCCTTTATCGTCTAGTATGCCACGGTATCTAGCTTGGAACTCTTCCAACATACCGTCCCTTTACTGAGGGTAAAGACAATGCCTGTGAATGACATTCAGTCGTCTTTATCACCCTAGAACCTTTCCAGTGATTCTCCCCAGGATCGATTGATACAATCTCACTACAACTAGTGAGTATCCTAATATCCAATTAGATCTATCTCATAGATCCAAATCCCAGGATTTAGGAGGTATCACTTTGATCCTATATGGATAATCAGTGTGATAAGTGGAGATTGACCGAGCGTAGCATAGGAAACTGCTTTCTTATCAAGAGTATGTCATCCACGTACTCTACGAGGATCACCACCATACTCCCTACTACCTTTTTGTATATACAAGGTTCATCTACCATTTTGATGAAGTCAAACTCTTTGACTACTACATCAAAACAGACGTTCCAACTCCGCGATGCCTGCTTTATCATATAAAACATCTTGCATACGTTTCCGCTGCTCCCACTGTCTACGAAGCCCTCTAGCTGTGTACTTATAGACACTTTCTTCCAAAACATCATTTAGAAAAGCAGTCATGGCACCCAACCGCCAGATATCGTAGTCATGGTATGTAGCCGTGGCAAGTAGGATCTGGATGGACTTAAGCATAGCCACTGGAAAAAGGTTTCATCATTATCCACGCCAGGTCGATGACGAAAACCTTTAACAAGTCTAGCTTCGAAAGTCTCAACTTTTCCATCTACACCAAGTAATCTTCTCAAGATATACTTGCTCCTGATGGGGATTTAACCCTTCAGATATAGCAACTAAAGTCCATACTTCGTTGGTGTATAAGGATTCCATCTCAGATCGCTAAGCATCCAGCCATTCTTACAGAGTCCCACTCCTGATGGCCAGCTCGAAACTAGTTGGGTAATCATCTCATGATGCAATCCTCGCTCCCACTATCATAGAGAAACCGAAGTATCTCTCAGGTGGGTGAGGAACCCTACTAGATCGGCGGAGAGGCCGAGGTTCGTTGGATTCTACTGAATCCTTTGGTTCTATCAAATCATCAGCTGTAGTTTGTATAGCTGGAACATTTCCAGTTCTACATAACAGACGTTGCCTCGAGCTTGTCCGGATTTTTCTTTTAGACACTGGTCGGACAACCCCAAATCTTAACTAACTTAAGATATGGGCCCTTCCCTTTCCATATCACATATTAAGTGGTAGGTAATTGATTTGATCGAAACCCTATTCAATAGGTATGCAACTTCATAAGTGCATAACTCCCAAAAAGGAAATAGATAACTCAGTAGTACTCATCATAGAGCACACCTTATCATATAGGGTGTATTTGCTCCACCCCGATATAGCATCGTGCTATGGTATATACGGAGGAGTAATTTTGAGAGAGAATCTCATTCTCCTTTAGAATAGTCCATGAATTCCATGCACAAGTATTCTCCTCCTCGATCACATCAAAGGACATAATACTTATACCCGTATTTTGGTTCTCTACTTCTATCTTATATTCTGTGAATATCTCAAAAGGTTCGGACTTGTTTTTGAACAGGAACATATGTCTGAATCTAAAGAGATCATCAGAGAATGTAATGAAGTACAAAGAACCGGTCTTGGCATGTGTAGATAGGGGACCTTCATACATCAACATGTATCATCCCAAGAGTTCAATAACTCTTTCTCTGCTTCCAATAAACAGAGCTGTGGTCATCTTGTCTTTGTGACATGACTGGCGAGTTTCATAAGATGTAAATTCAAACTAATTTAAATATGCATCTTTATGTAACTCCAGCTAGTCGGGTCGCATTGATATGACCTAGTCTACAATACCACAAGAAGGATCCGTTCATTTCTGAACTCTTCCTCTTGTGTGTGTTCTATATACTAAGAACTGTAGTTTGATTTAGAACATCAATGCTTTTAGATAACGTGCCTGAACCGATCAACTTTTGATATAGGAAATGTCAAAACATTATCCAACAATACAAAATTTTATCATTTCTTTACTAATAAAGAGACTGATATGATTTTGTATATCAGGTTCGGTATCTAATAACATTCATTCAGAATCAATGTATTGGTAATACAGGGTTACAGTGACCGACAGACTTGGCTGCAACTCTTGCCCCGTTTTCTGCCTCATAAAACTTATCACCCGTTCTCAGTTCTTTACCTATCTGTAGCCCATGTAACATATTACATATGCGGGATCCTGATCCGGTATCATATACCCAGGACGTAAAGGATTTAGAGAAACAGTTCTTTGTAATGAACACACCCGAAGATGATGCATCATATGCACTTTCTTCGTTTGGGCGGCACGGGAATTCTGGTAATCCCCAATTTCCTGCTCTGTCTTATAACAATTATAAGTTGGAGCGGGACCAACGTTCCCCAGCTCAGTATAACAAGCTGGTTCGGTCAATTTATCCGTTTTATTATCTTGATTAAGGCGTGATATGGTCGCTACCTGGAGAAAGAGAGAAGAAAACACTCAGCGTATGCTCTTGCAAGAATAGATTGGTTATTAATTTTATCTAATCAGGATGGCTCCCACTGTATTTATCAAATCTTCCTTCAAACCCTAAAAGGAAAGACTAGCCGGGATTAATTACACACTACAAGTTCGCCAATCTTTCAGCCAGGCCAGTGTCGGTACTTTGAGGGAGGCGCCCCGTGCTATCGCACGGACCTAATTAATGTAAACCTCGTTTTCCCAGAGGCGTAACCTCGTTAACACCTTTGTAGACACCTACTTAATCGGCTAATTGTAATGTGTAAAACTCTCCCAGGAGTAACAATTACTCGCAGCGGGTATCGGGATCCAACTATCTCATAGAAGGTATGCAATCTCATTGCAAATTTCAACACTTGAAATTCCCGATAATTTTGCCCCTAGCGTCCTATGACCTTGACGCAGGCCAACAAACCATAGTCCGCTAGTCAAGTTCAACCCGTCATTTCCTGATTGAATTAAACCCACCCGCACGACCCTTGACGCAGGCCAACAAAGTCGCACGACTAACCTAATCCAATCTGCATCATATGCATAAGCAGATAAATACTAGTTAGCTACCGCACACTACGCCTTGACGCAGGCCAACAAACGTAGCACGAATACTAACTACCACTTATCTGAAATGACGGAGGGCTACGACAGGTTTTTCTGAAAACCTATTGCGTAATGAACTTGATATCGTTGTAGGATCGAATGAATTTTAAAATGGAGTGTTTTTTAGGCTTTTCCAGTTTTGCTAAAGGAGTCACTCCCGGTGAAGGGATCGTCGGTCCTTTCCTCGTCGAATTAGGTGCGGGATATATCATGTATATCACTGTGCAAAGCAGAACTCTTAAAAGCAATCAAAAGACAAACCGAGTGTGTAGCATCTGCCAATTATTGCTAAAGGAGTCACTCCCGGTGAAGGGATCTCGATCCTTTCCTTATCGAATAAGGTGCAGGATATATCATATATACCGCTGTGCGAAGCAAGAACTGTAGCTACCTGTTTTATTTTGAAATTCGATTCCACAACATCTTAGGTTTCTTGTCTTTCATTAATCACATTAATGAAGTCCCATCATTTAAAATACCTAAACATCACAGATAAATACGACGTACACTTATGCCATCCGCATTCGCCTCGATGTCCCCTCATGCACCGTTAGGTTAGGTGACTAACGGCAGAGCGGGGCAGGGCTAGCGCGGGTGTAATTCATAAGTAACGGCTATATAATATATCATATATACTATATACTGTATCTATCACAGAACATCACAGATATCGCAGCAGAAGAAACATATGAAATATTGGATATACTAGGACGTCCGTGTTTTCAATACGAGCCAGTATAAAACACGGATTCCACGGTCGCGATGAATAGCCAAAACCCACACCCCTAGACCCCTACGAGAGCGGCAAGCAACCCTACCAAATCTAGAGTTAGGAGACCCGGACTCGACTCCTCGAGTTGGTCTCCCACTGGACTCCAGAACCCGGTTAATTGTGCCCTCCTCCTTGGGTCTATCCTAGTGCGGAAAAGTAAATAATATACATCAACGGTGACAACTTCCGCAACCTGGAAGTGCCCCAATAAAAGAATATTACATACAAGTTTTTACATGAATGAAAATGAAAAACACTCATCTCACATAAAAACCCCCGGCTATTCAAACACGACGATCCAATATAACATATCCAGCAACACATAACATCACATGTCATGAACGTAAGTAAACATGCGTATCCCAATTGTCGTTGACATATAGCAGCGAAACCGACGATATCACATATTACACTTACGGTCACAGAAAAGAAAGTGTAAAACTACAACAGTTGGAATCCGCAACCTCTTGAGACATCGCATGCCTAATCAAATGAATTCCTTAGACATCGCATGCCTAACAATTATAAACCCCGCATTTTAGTCTCAAAATCGAAAACACTTTTCAATATCAAGTCGGGCAATTCAACAAGATTCCCGACATTTTGATCGAATGCTCGTCGCAAACTTTAGTAGGCGGCTGCACCCCCGACGCCATCGACAAAGTGCACCAAGGCGGAACACCGCTGCCGCGAGCACCCGAACGGATGCTTTCGGCGACGGGGTTCTCCTATAGTCTCATGGTCGGGGCTATGGAGTGAAGTTGTCTATTAAGTTTACCCGGCGAGTATCCGCGTACGCTACGTGATTGCGACGGACTTTTGATCACATCAAAATTCCGTGGCAACCGATCAAGTGAGACTAAACCGCTAGATTTGTAACATTCATTTAGTTATCTCATAACTACTTGTGAATTCCAATTGTTGTATCACATTCCGGATAAATAAAAAATGTTAAACTTTCCGATCGAACAATCGAACACCCAAGTTTTCCCGAAACAGCTCAACACATGAAATAAGTTTAAAAACATTCACTTCGTGCCTCAGTACCAACGGTCCAGCCGTAGAAGGGTCAAGCCAACGCCTCACATGTGGCACGCCGTACTGCCCCAAACCCTAAGGTTCAAAGGGCAGTTCAAGACGGTCACATAATCGAGTTAAGGTATGTTGTCTTCTCGAGGGACTATCGCATTACTTGCACTACTTAGAACGTGATTAAACTACAGAAATATCCAACAATTGGAAATTTCCCGGCAGGGGAAAAATTGGGTATTTATATCCGGTCGAACTTTTTAACATATTCCAAAATTACCCGGAAAAACACATAGACAAAGTTTGATAATCCGATCGAAACACCGAGTCCCCAATACAATCCAGAAAACTCAACTCTTGAGTTCAGATTAAAAATTCCCAGGAAAACCAGAATTACAAAATAGGAGTTACTGTGCAAAACAAATTGGGCAAAGAGACCATACGGCCGCGGAACCACCGCACGAGCCATGCTCGTGCCGCGGAACCGCGGCGGTTTGATGAAATTGGTTCATCGAATTTCACAGTAACTCTTACAAATGCCTGCTGATTTTTCTGCATATTTTTAATATAGAAAAAACCCAGTTTTTGAAAAAAGTCCAGAGAGCATGGAAAAATTGGGGTTTCGGGTTCGATCGAGTTTCTAACATCGTCTACGCATCGCCTAAGGATCTAGCTAGGCTCTGATACCGCTGTAGGGTTCCTAGGCACGCTGATGAGGTCTCACAAGGCATCAACCATGCCAATTTCAAAAATTACAAGTGCCGAGAAACCCTAATACGGATCGTTGACTAGAGATTAGGCGAAACAAGCAACTAGTTAACAATTTAACTAGGTGAACGGAAATACAACCTTTGTAGATCCGGTCCTCCACCTCCATAGCTCCATGATGAAGTCTCCTTGCTGTCCAAATCGGATCCCGGGCTCTAGCGTCGGCTTCATCGGAGAAATGGGCGGGCTAGGTCATCGACTACGATGCCGAAGATGATCTACGTCGAGGCAACACAAGATCAAGCTCCCACTTCACCAAGTCATGAAACTTGTGAAGAAAACACCCTATACTACTTGGCAGGAGGTAGAGGATGAAGAAATAGGAGGTGGGTTCACTTTAGAATTGGATTTCTCACTCTTTTCATCAAATCACCATTGATGGAAGCAATGTTTTCTTCTTGAAAAAGAAGAAAAAGATGATGATAATATGATAAGTATTTCAAATAGAAAAGAAAAATGAATACTTATCATAATATGAACCATAGTTAGGTGTAGAGAATTGACTATGGTTAGATGAATGGTTAGGGTTAAGTATGAAGACAAAATGGTCACTTTAGTCAAACCTTCATGAAGCTTCAACAAGCTTCATCTTTGAAAGCAACCATTTTCTCTTTTTCTTTTGTCAAAAAAAAAATAAATAAACGCATAAATAAATCAAATGAAACCCTAACCATTAACTAACCATGGTTTAATCATACACTTAACCAAGTTAGCATGTATCATCAAACATGATACAATCAAGTGCACAAAAGTATATCACATATACAACTTGTGCAAAGCAAGTGAGAAAATCCATTTAAAGTGAACCAATACTAGTTAATGCAAAGTAATATATCAAATATATAATTATACATTAAATCATTAAATCAACACTTGATTTAACGATCCGGTCATATCGCATATAACCGACTAATATCCAATGTATCGGCTTATCGAATCAAACCTTGATTCGATAACTAGGTTATATCGCATACAACCATTCGATACATTCATCGTGAGAATAGAATACGGTATCACATACACGCATTATTCTCGGTCCCGCACATATCTCATATGCGCTCCTATTTCGTTTCGCTTGAGCCAGGAAACCTCTGTGTAGGACTCTAAAGACTCGTCAATACGCCGGCAGCAGGTGATGATCATATCAAACACCTACAAACTGCAAGCGGTCTGCTAAACGTAACGGCCACCCGGGTATTGAGCGACGAAAAGATCGACGAGCAAGCCAGCTCACACTCCTGTGAATCCAACCAGTAACACTTACCGTACAGTCCAGTCTGATCGTCTGATATGTCGCATATCTCGCCTAGGGGTGGTAAACGTCAGACCCTAATAGCTCGATAAGTCGTGTTGATATGAGGTCTATAACAGTTTGAGAAACTACTGGTAACACTTACCAGTAAATCTCAGCAACCCTGGCCAGGGATTTCCGGTTATAGCCAATCGAACACAGCGCAACATCAACTCCCTATACCGGGAGAGACGAATCCCCTCCTATCGCTCATTGCCTCCATGTGATTCGGGACTGTAACCAAAAACCACCGTTTTGCACGCCCTCTTGGACGTGGTAAGGTGGAAATCAAAGCACAGTGGGAACCACATAAGACTCTATGACGATCTCGGGTCAACAGACTACTCTGTACCAGTGTCACCAGAGAACTGCCATCTGACGTGAGGTATAATACCATCTGGGAGTTCTCGGCGAGTCCGTCCAGTGTACCCAGTCTCCACTGAGCACCCGTATATCATCTCTGATGTCAAACACCAACGGATATGGGATCATCCATCGCCCATCTGTATGGGTCGAGAAGGTATACGCTAGTCTACTCTGGTATATCGATGCCCCGTCTCGATACACCCACTGAAAGGTTCGTAGGCACTCTAGTAAGGTCTCACAAGGCATCGGACATGCCAATTTAAAATTTTTGTGCCGAGAAACCCTAGACTACGGATCTTTAGACTAGATGTTTAGGCGAAACGATAAAACTAGTTAACAAATTAACTATAGGTTAGATGCTACAACCTTTGTAGATCCGTATTTCCACCTCCTTAGCTCCACATGGCCATGCTCTCGCTGTCCATCATGAATCCTCGACTCACACGTCGGCTTCATCGGAAAATCGGGCGAGCAAGGTCGTCGGCTTCGTGTCAAAGACGATCTACGTCGAGGTTGCACTAGTTCAAGCTCCGACTTCACAAACTTGTAAAACTTGTGAAGAAAACACCCAAAACCACTTGGCAAGAGGTAGAGGATGAAGAAATAGGAGATGGGTTCACTTTAGATTTGGAATTCTCTCACTAGAACTCAAGTTGCCATTGGAGTAGCAAGCTTGAAGATGAAGAAGAAGATGAAGAAGATGATGATAATGTTATGATAAGTAATTGAAATAAAAAGGAAAATCAATACTTATCATAAAGTAAACCATGGTTATATGTAGAGAATTGACCAAGGTTAGATTAGTGGTTAGGGTTAAGGATGAAGACAAAAGGGATGACTTTGGTTAAAGTTTCATGAAGCTTCAAAAAGCTTCATGAAGAAAAGAAATCCTTTTTGTTTTCTTTCACCTAATTAAATGAATAAATAATGGATAAATAATTAAGTGAATAATCAAAAACCCTAACCCTTATCATAACCATGGTCCAATTCTTCACAAAAAGCTAAGTTATTATGCATCATCAATCATGATACAAACAAGTGTACACAAAACATATCACATATACAATGTGTACACCAAGTGAGAAAAATCCGTTTAAAGTGAACCAATACAAGTAATGCAAAGTAATATATCAAATATATAATTATACATTAAATCATTAAATCAACATTTGATTCAATGATCCGGTCATGTCGCACATATCTGACTAGTATTCAATGTATCGATTTATCGAATCAATGATTCGATAACTAGGTCAAATCGAATATAACCAATCGAAAACATATATCACGAGAATGAAATGCGATATCACATACACGCATTATTCTCGGTCCTGCACACATCTCATATGCGCTCCTATTTCGTTTCGCTTGAACCAGGAAACCTCTGTGTAGGACTCTAAAGACTCGTCAATACGCCGGTAGCAGATGATGATCATATCAAGCACTCACAAGCCGCAAGCGGTCTGCTAAACGTAACGGCCACCCGGGTATTGAGCGATCAGAAGATCGACGAGGTAGCCCGCTCACACTCCAGCGAATCCGACCAGTAACACTTACCGTACAGTCCGGTCTCTTCGTTTGATATGTCGCATATCAAGTCTAGGGGTGGTATACGTCAGACCCCAATAACGGGTCGAGAAAACCCCAATAACGGGTCTGATATGTCGCATATCAAGTCTAGGGGTGGTATACGTCTGATAAGTCGTGCCGATGTGAGGCTCATAACGGGTCGAGAAACTACTGGTAACACTTACCAGCAAATCTTTGATCAGCCCTGGCCAGGGACTTCCCTGCTACGGCCAATCGAGCACTGCGCAACATCAACCCCCAATACCGCGAGTGACGAAACCCCTCCTATCGCTCATTGCCTCCATGTGACTCGGGACTGTACCTAAAGACCACCGTTTTGCACGCCCTCATGGACGTGGTAAGGTGGAGATCAAAGCACAGTGGGAATCACACAAGACTCTATGACAATCTCGGGTCTACAGACTAACCTGTACAAGTGTCACCTGAGAACTGCCATCTGACGTGAGGTATAATACCATCTGGGAGTTCTCGGCGAGTCCGTCCAGTGTACCCAGTCTCTACTGAGCACCCGTATACCATCTCTGATGTCAAACACCAATGGATATGGGATCATCCATCGCCCATCACATGGGTCGAGAAGCGTATACGCTAGTCTACTCTGGTATATCGATGCCCCGTCTCGATACACCCACGACTAGGGACCTTGAAGGATGTACTTATGGACTACCATGTCCCCACTAGTATGATCTGCATCATAGTCCAGGTAGTCAAGTACACATCCTAAGGGCTTTACCAACATGTAACTTTAAGACAGTATAAAGAGACAAGTGTACATGTTAAGATAAAGGTCAACCAGATAGCATACTATCATGTCGAGCAAGAAAGTCATCTCTATATATGTCCAAGCATCCAATATAATATACATAATCTGTACAATACTGGCCTCTAGGGCATACATACAACTAACAATCTCCCACTTGCACTAAGGCCAGCTGCTGTAGTATCGCATACCGAGCATCCCGAAGAGTCTCTCAAACTGTATCTGGGGAATGGCCTTCGTGAGTGGATCCGCCGTGTTGTTCTTCGTGTCAACTCTCCTGACCTCGATCTCCCGGCGATCAACTATCTCCCGGATCAGGTGATACCGCCTCAGAATATGCCTGGATCGCTGATGGGACCTGGGTTCCTTGGCCAAAGCCACCGCTCCATTGTTATCGCAATACAAAGGTATTGGATGCTCAATGGATGGAACCACTCCAAGTTCAGTAATGAACTTCTTGATCCAGACAGCCTCTTTGGCAGCTTCGTTGGCAGCGATGTATTCAGCCTCCATCGTCGAGTCTGCCATGGTTTCCTGCTTGGAACTCTTCCAGCTAACCGCCCCTCCGTAAAGGGTAAAGACAAAGCCCGACTGCGACTTAGAGTCGTCCTTATCACTCTGGAAGCTCGAATCGGTAAAGGACTCCACTTGGAGTTCTCCGTTACCATACACCAAGAACATATCTCTAGTCCTTCGCAAGTACTTGAGAATGCTCTTCACAGCTGTCCAGTGACTCTCTCCAGGATCAGCTTGATACCTGCTCACTATACTTAGTGAGTATGCTACATCGGGTCTGGTACATAGCATCGCATACATGATAGAGCCTACTGCCGAGGCATAGGGTATCCCTTGCATGCGAGCTCTCTCCAAATCAGTCTTGGGAGACATCTCTTTGGAGAGAGTGACTCCAGAGATCGTGGGCATGTTTCCACGCTTGGACTCTTCCATACTAAACCTCTTTAGTATGGTGTTAATGTACCTGGATTGGGACAATCCCAAAATCCGTTTGGATCTATCTCTATAGATCCTAATTCCCAATATGCAGGAGGCATCACCAAGATCTTTCATTGAGAATCTTTGTGATAAGAAGAGCTTGACCGATTGCAGCATAGGAATATCATTTCCTATCAAGAGTATGTCGTCCACGTACAATACGAGGAAGACAACCTTACTCTCTGCCACCTTCTTGTAGATACAAGGTTCATCTGGGTTTTTGACGAAATCAAACTCTTTGATAACGACGTCAAAGCAGATGTTCCAACACCGCGATGCTTGCTTTAAACCATAAATGGATTTAAGCAGCTTGCACACCTTCCCGCTGCTCCCACTGTCTACGAAGTCCTCTGGCTGAGTCATGTACACGCACTCTTCTAAATCTCCATTTAGAAAGGCGGTCTTAACATCCATTTGCCAGATTTCATAATCATGATAAGCAGCGATGGCAAGCATGATCCGGATGGATTTAAGCATAGCCACTGGAGAAAAGGTCTCGTCATAGTCCACACCTGGTCTTTGACGAAAACCCTTTGCTACAAGTCTAGCTTTGAAAGTCTCCACTTTCCCATCTACACCAAGTTTCTTCTTGAAGATCCACTTGCTCCCAATGGGTTTTACCCCTTCAGGAGCAACTTCCAAAGTCCATACTTTGTTGGTGTACATGGAATCCATCTCAGACCGCATAGCATCCAGCCATTTCACTGAGTCACCACTCGTGATGGCCTGCTCGAAGCTAGTTGGGTCATCATCCTCCATGATGCAATCCTCGCTCCCACCGTCCATGAGAAAACCGTAGTATCTCTCAGGTTGGCGAGGATCCCTACTAGATCGGCGGAGTGGCTGGGGTTCATCGGGAACTATGGAATCCTCTGGTTCCACCAGGTCTTCTGTTGTAGCTTGTGCAGCTGCAACCTCTTCCAGTTCTACCTCATGACCATTAATCTCTTTTTCAAGAAATTCCTTTTCTAAAAAGGTGGCATGCCGAGAAACAAACACTCTTTGTTCCTCAGGGTGGTAGAAGATATACCCTCGCGAATGTTTGGGATATCCAATAAACTTACACAGAATGGACCTTGCCGCGAGTTTGTCCGGATTTTGCGTTTTTACATAGGCCGGACAACCCCATATCTTAACATAATTAAGATATGGTCTCTTTCCTTTCCATATCTCATATGGTGTGGTCGGCATGGTTTTGGTGGGAACCATATTCAATAGGTCTGCAGCTGTCTCCAGTGCATATCCCCAGAAGGAAATAGGTAACTCAGCTGTGCTCATCATAGAGCGCACCATATCTAATAGGGTGCGGTTTCTCCGTTCAGATACACCGTTGTGCTGTGGTGTATATGGAGGAGTCAGCTGAGAGAGAATCCCATTCTCTTTTAGGAAGTCCAGGAATTCATTGCTTAAGTATTCTCCTCCTCGATCAGATCGTAGGATTTTAATACTTTTTCCGGTTTGGTTCTCAACTTCTTGTTTATATTCTCTAAATTTCTCAAAAGCTTCTGATTTGTGTTTCATCAGGAACACATATCCGAATCTAGAGAGATCGTCAGTGAATGTAATGAAGTATGAAGAACCATCCCTGGCATGTGTAGACATGGGACCACATACATCACTATGTATAAGTCCCAAGAGTTCGGTAACTCTTTCTCCGTGTCCCGTAAACGGAGTTTTGGTCATCTTGCCTTTGAGACATGACTGGCAAGTGTCATAAGATGAAAATTCAAACGGATTTAAATATCCATCTTTATGCAACTTAGCTAGTCGTGTCTCATTGATGTGACCCAGTCTACAATGCCACAAGAAGGATTCATTTAGTTCTGAACTCTTCCTCTTGTGTGTGTTTGTTATGCTCAGAACTGTTGATTGATTTAGAACATAAATGCCATTGCATAACGTGCCTGATCCAACCAACTTTTGGTTAAGGAAAATGTTCATAACATTGTCCTGTAATAAAAAATTATATCCCTCTTTACTTAATAAAGAAACCGATATAATGTTGCATATCAGGTTCGGCATGTAATAGCATTCGTTCAGAACCAATGTATTACCAGTTGGTAATACAAGGTGATATTCCCCAACAGTCTTAGCTGCAACAATTGCACCATTTCCAACTCTAATGTCTTTATCACCTTCTCCAAGTTCTCTACCTTTCCTTAGCCCATGTAACTGATTACATATATGGGATCCCGACCTGGTATCCAATACCCAGGACGTAGAGCAAATAGAGAAGCAGTTCTCAGTAACGAACACACCCGAAGAAAATGCATCAACATGTACTTTCTTCATTCGGGTGGCATGGGAATCCTGGTATTCCCCTATATCCTTTTCATTCCTATAACTCTTATAGGAAAGAACGGAACCAACCTTCCCCAGCACAGTAAAACATGCGGGTTCGGTCAATACATCCATATTATTATCTTGATTAAGGCAGGAACTGGTCGCTACCTGGAGAGAGAGAGAGAAGGAAACACTTTAGCGTATGCTCGTGCAAGATCAGATTGGTTATTATCTTATCTAATCAGGATGGCTCCCACTGCTTTTTATCAAATCTTCCTTCAAACCCTAAAAGGAAAGACTAGCCGGGATTAATTACATACTACAGGTTCGCCAATCTTTCAGCCAGGCCAGTGTCGGTACTTTGAGGGAGGTCCCCCGTGCTTTCGCACGAACCTAATTAATGTAAACCTCGTTTTCCCAGAGGCGTAACCCCGTTGACACCTTTCTAGACACCTACTTGATCAGCTAATTGCAATGTGTAAAACTCTCCCAGGAGTAACTCTTACTCGCAGTGGGTATCGGGATCCAACTATCTCATAGAAGGTATGCAATCTCATTGCAAATTTCAACACTTGAAATTCCCGATAATGCTTTTGCCCCTAGCGTGCTATGACCTTGACGCAGGCCAACATACCATAGTGCGCTAGTCAAGTTCAACCCGTCATTTCCTGATTGAATTAAACCCACCCGTACGACCCTTGACGCAGGCCAACAAAGTCGCACGACTACCCTAATCCAATCTGCATCATATGCATAAGCAGATAAATACTAGTTAGCTACCGCACACTACGCCTTGACGCAGGCCAACAAACGTAGCACGAATACTAACTACTACTCATTTGAAATGACGGAGGGCTACGCCAGGTTTTTCTGAAAACCATGAGCGTAATGAACTTGATATCGTTGTAGAATCAAATGAAGTTTTTAAAATGGAGTGATTTTGAGGCTTTTCTAGTTTTGCTAAAGGAGTCACTCCCGGTGAAGGGATCTCGGTCCTTTACTCGTCGAATGAGGTGCGGGATATATCATATATATCACTGTGCAAAGCAAAAAACCAAAAGCAGTCAAAAGCAAACCGAGTCTGTAGCATCTTCCAGTTATTGCTAAAGGAGTCACTCCCGGTGAAGGGATCTCGGTCCTTTCCTCATCGAATAAGGTGCGGGGTATATCATATATACCGCTGTGAAAAGAAAGAACTGTAGCTACCTGTTTTATTTTAAAATTCGATTCTACAACATCTTACGTTTCTTATCTTTCATTAATCACATTAATGAGGTCCCATCATTTAAATACCTAAACATCACAGATAGATATGACGTACACTTATGCCATCCGCATTCGCCTCGATGTCCTCTCGTGCACCGTTAGGTTATGTAACTAACGACAGAGCAGGGCAGGGCTAGCGCGGGTGTAAAACATAAGTAACGTCTATATAATATATCATATATATCATATACTAAATCCATCACAGAATCGCATCACAGATATCGCAGCAGAATAATCATATGAAATATTGGACATATTAGGACGTCCGTGTTTTCAATACGAGCCAGTATAAAACACGGATTCCACGGTCGTAACGAATAGCCAATCCCACACCCCTAGACCCCTACGAGAGCGGCAAGCAACCCTGCCAATTCTAGGGTTAGGAGACCCGGACTCGACTCCTCGAGTTGGTCTCCCACTGGACCCCAGAACCCGGTTACTTGTGCTCCCCTCCTTGGGTCTATCCTAATGCGGAAAAGTAAATAATATACAAAGGGTGACATCTTCCGCTACCTGGAAGTGCCCCAAATAAAAGAATATTACATACAAGTTTTTACATGAATGAAAATGAAAAACACTCATCTCACATAAAAACCCCCGGCTATTCGAATACGACGATCCAATATAACATATCCAGCAACACATAACATCACATGTCATCAACGTAAGTAAGTATGCATACCCCAATTGTCGTTGACGTATAGCAACGAAACCGGCGATATGAACATACTACACTTACGGTCACAGAAAAGAAAGTGTAAAACTACAACAATTGGAATCCGCAACTCCTTTAGACATCGCATGCCTAATTGAATGAAACACTTAGACATCACATGCCTAACAGATATAAATCCCGCATTTTAGTCTCATTATCGAAAACTCTTTTCAATATCGTATGGGACTAAAGTGCTAGATTTATAACATTCATCCAGTTATCTCATAACTGTTTGTGAATTCCAATTATTGTATCACATTCCAGATAAACAGATAATGTTAAACTTTCCGATCGAACAGTCGAATACCCAAGTTTTCCCGATACAGTCCAACACATGAAATAAGTCTAACAACATTCAGTTCGTGCCTCAGTACCGACGGTCCAGCCGTAAAAGGGTCAAGCCAACGCCTCACATGTGGCACGCCGTACTGCCCCAAACCCGAAGGTTCAAAGGGCAGTTCAAGACGGTCACATAATCGAGTTAAGGTTTGTTGTCTTCTAGAGGGTCCATCGCGTTACTTGCACTACTTAGAACGTCGTTAAACTACGGAAAAATCCAACACTTGGAAATTTTCCGACAGGGGAAAAGTTGGGTATTTGTATCCGGTCGAACTTTTTAACATATTCTAAAAATTATCCGGAAAAACACAAAAGACGAAATTTGATAATCCGATCGAAATACCGAATCCCCAAAACAACCCCAGAAAATTCAACTCTTGAATGACTATTAAAAATCTCCAGGAAAACCACCACAGAAAAATTAGAGTTACTGTGAATTCTAAAGTGCACAAATGAACAGTAAGGCCGCGGAACCGCCGCACCATGTATAGCACGTGCCGCGGTTCCGTGCTGGAAATTTTGAATTAGGACCTCGGATTTCACAGTAATTCATATAAAATCCTGCTTGATTTTCTGAATATTTTTAATGCAGAAAAACTCACTGTTTTCAAAAATGTACAGAGAGCATGGAAATTTTGGACTTTCGGGTTCGATCGGACTTCAAAATCCGTCTAGACTTCGCCTAAAGATCTAGCTAGGCTCTGATACCAGTGAAAGGTTCCTAGGCATTCTAGTAAGGTCTCACAAGGCATCGGACATGCCAATTTAAAATTTTTGTGCCGAGAAACCCTAGACTACGGATCTTTAGACTAGATGTTTAAGCGAAACGATAAAGCTAGTTAACAAATTAACTATAGGTTAGATGCTACAACCTTTGTAGATCCGGATTTCCACCTCCTTAGCTCCACTTGGCCATGCTCTCGCTGTCCATCATGAATCCTCGACTCACACGTCGGCTTCATCGGAAAATCGGGCGAGCAAGGTCGTCGGCTTCGTGTCAAAGACGATCTACGTCGAGGTTGCACTAGTTCAAGCTCCGACTTCACAAACTTGTAAAACTTGTGAAGAAAACACCCAAAACCACTTGGCAAGAGGTAGAGGATGAAGAAATAGGAGATGGGTTCACTTTAGATTTGGAATTCTCTCACTAGAACTCAAGTTGCCATTGGAGTAGCAAGCTTGAAGATGAAGAAGAAGATGAAGAAGATGATGATAATGTTATGATAAGTAATTGAAATAAAACGGAAAATCAATACTTATCATAAAGTAAACCATGGTTATGTGTAGAGAATTGACCAAGGTTAGATTAGTGTTTAGGGTTAAGGATGAAGACAAAAGGGATGACTTTGGTCAAAGTTTCATGAAGCTTCAAAAAGCTTCATGAAGAAAAGAAATCCTTTTTGTTTTCTTTCACCTAATTAAATGAATAAATAATGGATAAATAATTAAGTGAATAATCAAAAACCCTAACCCTTATCATAACCATGGTCCAATTCTTCACACAAATCCAAGTTATTATGCATCATCAATCATGATACAAACAAGTGTACACAAAACATATCACATATACAATGTGTACACCAAGTGAGAAAAATCCGTTTAAAGTGAACCAATACTAGTTAATGCAAAGTAATATATCAAATATATAATTATACATTAAATCATTAAATCAACATTTGATTCAATGATCCGGTCATGTCGCACATAACCGACTAGTATTCAATGTATCGATTTATCGAATCAATGATTCGATAACTAGGTCATATCGAATATAACCAATCGAAAACATATATCACGAGAATGAAATGCGGTATCACATACACGCATTATTCTCGGTCCTGCACACATCTCATATGCGCTCCTATTTCGTTTCGCTTGAACCAGGAAACCTCTGTGTAGGACTCTAAAGACTCGTCAATACGCCGGTAGCAGATGATGATCATATCAAGCACCCACAAGCCGCAAGCGGTCTGCTAAACGTAACGGCCACCCGGGTATTGAGCGATCAGAAGATCGACGAGGTAGCCCGCTCACACTCCTGCGAATCTGACCAGTAACACTTACCGTACAGTCCGGTCTCTTCGTCTGATATGTCGCATATCAAGTCTAGGGGTGGTATACGTCAGACCCCAATAACCGATAAGTCGTGCCGATGTGAGGCTCATAACGGGTCGAGAAACTACTGGTAACACTTACCAGCAAATCTCTGATCAGCCCTGGCCAGGGACTTCCCTGCTACGGCCAATCGAGCACTGCGCAACATCAACCCCCAATACCGGGAGAGACGAAACCCCTCCTATCGCTCATTGCTTCCATTTGACTCGGGACTGTACCCAAAGACCACCGTTTTGCACGCCCTCATGGACGTGGTAAGGTGGAGATCAAAGCATAGTGGGAATCACACAAGACTCTATGACGATCTCGGGTCTACAGACTAACCTGTACAAGTGTCACCTGAGAACTGCCATCTGACGTGAGGTATAATACCATCTGGGAGTTCTCGGCGAGTCCATCCAGTGTACCCAGTCTCTACTGAGCACCCGTATACCATCTCTGATGTCAAACACCAATGGATATGGGATCATCCATCGCCCATCACATGGGTCGAGAAGCGTATACGCTAGTCTACTCTGGTATATCGATGCCCCGTCTCGATACACCCACGACTAGGGACCTTGAAGGATGTACTTATGGACTACCATGTCCCCACTAGTATGATCTGCATCATAGTCCAGGTAGTCAAGTACACATCCTAATGGCTTTACCAACATGTAACTTTAAGACAGTATAAAGAGACAAGTGTACATGTTAAGATAAAGGTCAACCAGATTGCATACTATCATGTCGAGCAAGAAAGTCATCTCTATATATGTCCAAGCATCCAATATAATATACATAATCTGTACAATACTGGCCTCTAGGGCATACATACAACTAACACCCACGACTAGGGATCTTGAAAGATGTACTTATAGACTACCATGTCCCCACTAGTATGATCCGCATCATAGTCCAGGTAGTCAAGTACACATCCTAAGGGCTTTACCGACATGTAACAGAGAGACAATCAGTATACACGTCAAGGTAAAGAGTAACCAGATAGCATACTATCATGTCGAACAAGAAAGTCCTCCCTATATATGTCCGAGCATCCACTACAATATACATCCTATGTACAGTAATGGCCTCTAGGGCATACATATAACTAACATAAGGGTGATGAAATTACCTCACTTGGGCAACCCAAGAAAACCCTAGCTCCTCAAGGTTGTCGAAATCTCACTTTTCTTGGTCCAATGTGTAGCGGAGAAGAAGGTGATCAAATTTAGTGAAGGGGGTTTAAGGTTTTGGTGGATATTTTTAGATGACCTCTAGGGGTGAAGTGGAGGGAGATGAAGATGAAGAGGAGAATAAAGAAATGAAATGGCGAGGGGCATGGGGCCGCTTCCCTCTCTCTCTCTCTCTTTTATTCTAACTCTCTCTCTCTCTATCATTACCCTTTTGCCCTTTTTCATCCTTTTTCTTTTAAACAATAAAACCAAAATACAAAATATCCATAAAACAACACAAATGAGATCACATGCAACCAAATGCAATATTACATGGTGCACTAACCATGAAAAGCGGTAGAAACACGGATTTGGCTTAATCGCGATTAGCAGTGCACTAATCGGGCTTTCATCAAAACTGCATATAATAAATTTTAAAATTGCCAAATCTTTTAAATATATTTTTAAATGAATAAATCATTTTAATTTCCATTTATTTCACAATTATTGGTATATATTTATACCCTTTTTCGAAATCCCCAATTTCGCAAATCGGGCAGTTTTCGGGAAATATATTATTTTAATATTAAATTCCAAAAATAATATTTTATATTTTCTGAAATGTTACATGTGATATCCCGGGTTTGTGTTGTCTAAGGCCAATTACGATTCCATTTATTTTAGTTTTTCATTTTTCTTTTCTGCGACCGTAAGTGTAATATGCGGAGTATCGCCAGTTTCGTTGCTATATGTCAACGACAATTGGGATACGCATATTTATTTACATTGATGACATGTGATGTTATGTGTTGCTGTGATATGTTATATTGGATCTTCGTGTTTTGAATAGCCGGGTTTTTTTTATGACTTGCGGGTTTTTATTTTCATTCATGTAAAATTCGATGTGTGTAATATTCTTTTATTGGGGCACTTCCGGGTTGAGGATGCTGTCACCATTGTATATTATTTACTTTTACGCATTAGTATAGAACCTAGGAGGGGAGCACATGTAACCGGGTTCTAGGGTCCAGTGGGAGGCCATCTCGAGGAGTCAAGACCAGGTCTCCTAACCCTAGAATTGGGAGGGTTGCTTGCCACTCTCGTAGGGGTCTAGGGATGTGGGTTTGGCTATTCATCGCGACCGTGGAATCCGAGTTTTATACAGGCTCAAAATAAAACACGGACCTCCTAGTATATCCAATATTTCATATGTTATCTTCTGCTGCTGATTATATGCGATGTGATCATATTATATGCGTGAGACGAATGCTTTATTATTGTATATATGATATATAATAAACGTTGCTTATGTTTTGCACCCGCGCTAGTCCCGCCCCGGTATGCCGTTAGTTAAGTAACCTAACGGTTCATAATGGGACACTGTGGCGAATGCGGATGGCATAAGCGTACGTTGTATTTTCGTTTCTTCTGTGATACTTAGGAAGCATAAATAATGGGAATTCATTAATGAGATTAATGAAAGAAAAAGAAACCTAAAAGATGTTATAGAATCATATTTTCAAAAAGGGTAGCTCTAGTTTTTGCTTTGCATAGAGGTATTCCTTGTAGAATATCCAGCACCTTATTCGATAAGGAAAGAGCCGAGATCCCTTCATCGGGAGTGACCTCTTTAGCGAAACTAGCAGATGCTGCAACTCACTCGGTTTTGTTTTTGACTGCTTCTATAGTTCTTGCTTTGCATAGAGGTATTTGAGAAATATCCTGCACCTTATTCGATAAAGAAAGAGCCGAGATCCCTTCATCGGGAGTGACCTCTTTAGCGAAACTAGCAAAAGCCTAAAAAACACTCCTTTTCAAAATCACTTGTTTCTACAACGATATCAAGTTCATTAAGCAAAAGGTTTTCTGAAAAACCTGCGTAGCCCTCCGTCATTTCAGATAGGTACTACTTAGTATTCGTGCTACGTTTGTAGGCCTGCGTCAAGGCGTAGTGTGCGGTAGCTAACTAGTGCTTATCTGCAACATAAGATGAGATTGGATTAGGGTAGTCGTACGACTTTGTTAGCCTGCGTCAAGGGTCGTGTGGGTGGGTTGAATTCAATCAGGAAATGACGGGTTGAACCCGACTAGCGGACTATGGTTTGTTGGCCTGCGTCAAGGTCATGGGACGCTAGGGGTAAAAGCATTATCGGGAATTTCAAGAGTTGAAATTTGCAATAAGATTACATACCTTCTATGAGATAGTTGGATCCCGATACCCACTGAGAGTAAGAGTTACTCCTGGGAGAGTTTTACACATGACAATTAACCGATCAAGTAGGTGTCTAGAAAGGTGTTAAGGGGGTTATGCCTATGGGAAAACGAGGTTTATTTTAATTAGGTCTGTGCGAAAGAACGGGGAACCTCCCTCAAAGTACCAACACTGGCCTGGCCGAAAGATTGGCGAACTTGTAAAGTGTAATTAATCCCGGCTAGTCTTTCCTTTTAGGGTTTGAAGGAAGATTTGATAAAAGCAGTGGGAGCCATCCTGATTAGATAAGATAATAACCAATATAATCTTGCACGAGCGTACGCTAAAGTGTTTTCTTCTCTCTCTCTCCAGGTAGCGACCATGTCAGGCCTTAATCAAGATAATAATATGTATTTATTGACCGAACCCGGTTATTATACTGAGCAGAGGAACGTTGGTTCCGTTCTTTCTTATAATTGTTATAAGACAGAACAGAAAATAGGGGAATATCCGGATTCCCACGCCGCCCAAATGATGAATAAGCATGATGATGTATCTTCTTCGGGTGGGTTAGTTATCGAGAACTGTTTCTCAGTTCACTCTACGTCCTGGGTATTAGATACCGGATCGGGATCCCACATATGTAATATGTTACATGGGCTATGGAAAGGTAGAGAACTGGAAGAGGGTGATCATTCCATAAGAGTAGGGAATGGTGCGAATGTTGCAGCCAAAGCAGTTAGAGAATATCACCTTGTATTGCCAAATGGTAATACATTGATTCTGAACGAATGCTATTACATTCCGACCCTGATATGCAATCTTATATCGGCTTCTTTATTGAGTAAAGAAAGATATAATTTTGTAGTACAGGATAATATTATGAACATCTTCCTGAATCAAAAGTTGATTGGATCAGGCTCGTTAAATAATGGCATATACGTTCTAAATCAAACTATAGTTCTTAATGTATAGAACACACACAAGAGGAAGAGTTCAGAAATGAACGAATCCTTCTTGTGGCATTGTAGACTAGGGCATATCAATGCGACACGACTAGCTAAGTTACATAAGGATGGATATTTGAATCCTTTCGAATTATCATCTTATGAAACTTGCCATTCACGTATCAAAGGCAAAATGACCAAAACTTCGTTTATTGGACATGGAAAAAGAGTTACGGAACTCTTGGGAGTGATACATAGTGATGTATGTATTCCCATGTCTACACATGCCAGGAATGGTTCCACGTACTTCATTACATTCACTGACGATCTCTCAAGATACGGACATGTGTTCCTGATGAAACACAAGTTTGAAGCTTTTGAGAAATTCAGAGAATATAAGCACGAAGTAGTGAACCAAATGGGTAATGTATCAAGATCCTTCGATCTGATCGAGAAGGAGAATACTTGAGCACTGAGTTCCTGGACTATTTAAAAGAGAATGGGATTCTCTCTCATCTTACTCCTCCTTATACACCACAGCACAACGGTGTATCGGAGTGAAGGAATCGCACCCTATTAGATATGGTGCGCTCTATGATGAGCACTACTGAGTTGCTTATTTCCTTTTGGGGATATGCACTGGAGACAGCTGCAGACCTATTGAATATGGTTCCCACCAAATCTGTGCCAACCACTCCATATGAGATATGGAAAGGAAAGAGACCATATATTAATTATGTTAAGATATGGGGTTGTCCGGCATATGTGAAAACACTGAATTCGGACAAGCTCGGGGCATGTTCTTTTCTGTGTAAGTTTATTGGATATCCCAAACATTCGCGAGGGTATATCTTCTACCACACCGAGGAACAAAAGGTGTTTGTTTCTCGACATGCCACCTTTTTAGAAAAGGAATTTCTTGAAAAAGAAATTAGTGGCAAGGAGGTAGCACTGGATGAGGTTCCAGCTATACAAACTACGACAGAAGATTGGGTAAAACCAGAGGATTCAGTAGTTCCCGACGAACCTCAGCCGCTCCGCCGATCTAGTAGGGTTCCTCATCCACCAGAGAGATACTACTATTTTCTCATTGATGGTGAGAGCGAGGATTGCATCATGGAAGATGATGACCTGACAAGCTTCGAGCAGGCATTCACGAGTGCGGACTCTGTGAAGTGGCTGGATGCAATGCGATCTGAGATGGAATCCATGTACACCAACAAAGTATGGACTTTGGAAGTTACTCCTGAAAGGGTAAAACCTATTGGGAGAAAATGGAGCTTTAAGAAGAAACTTGGTGTAGATGGAAAAGTTGAGATCTAGGTGATGCCTCCTATTGTATGTGGATGACATACTCTTGATAGGAAATGATGTTCCTATGCTGCACTCGGTCAAGATTTTCTTATCACATTGATTCTTAATGAAAGATCTCGGGGATACCTCCTACATTTTGGGGATTAAGATCTATAGAGATAGATCTATGAGGATACAGGGATTGTCCCAATCCAGGTACATTGACACCATACTAAAGAGGTTTAGTATGGAAGAATCTAAGAGTGGGAATTTACACACGATATCTGAACTCCCTCCCTCCAAAGAGATGTCACCCTAGACTGATTTGGAGAGAACTTTCAAGCAAGGGAAACCCTATGCTTCGGCAGTAGGCTCTATCATGTACGCGATGCAATGTACCACCCGATGTAGCATACTCACTAAGTGTAGTGAGTAGGTATCAAGCAGATCCAGGAGAATGTCACCGGACATCTGTGAAGAACATTCTCAAGTACTTGAGAAGGACTAAGGAGATGTTCTTGGTGTATGGTAAAGGTGAACTCCAGGTGGATTCCTCTACCGATTCGAGCTTCCAAAGTGATAAGGACGACTCGTAGTCGCAATCGGGATTTGTCTTTACCCTCAATGAAGGGGCGGTTTGTTGGAAGAGTTCCAAGAAAGAAACCGTGGCAGACTCGACGATGGAGGCTGAATACATAGCTGCCAACGATGCTGCCAAAGATGCTGTCTGGATGAAGAAGTTCATAACTGAACTTGGAGTGGTTCCATCCATTGAGCATCCAATACCTTTGTATTTTGATAACAATAGAGCTGTGGCTTTGGCCAAGGAACCCATGTCCCATCAGAGATCCAGGCATATTCCGAGGCAGTATCACTTGATCCGGGAGATAGTTGATCGCCGAGAGATCGAGGTCAGGAGAGTTGACACGAAGGACAACACCGCGAATCCACTCACGAAGGCCATACCCCAGATACAATTTGAGAGACTCTTCGGGATGTTGGGTATGAGATACTACAACAGCTGGCCTTGTGCAAGTGGGAGATTGTTAGTTATATATATGCCCTAGAGTCCATTATTGTACATATGATGTATATTATAGTGGATGCTTGGATATATATAAAGAGGACTTTCTTTCTCGACATGATAGTATGCTATCTGGTTTCACTTTGTCTTAACATGTTGACTTATATTGGTTTACTGTCTTGCTCTCACATGTTGATAAAGCCCTTAGGATATGTTCTCGACTACTAGGACTATGATGCAGATCATACTAGTGGGGCCAGGGTAGTCGCTAAGTACATCCTTCAAATGTTTCAAGTCATGGGTGTATCGAGACAGGGTATCGATATACCAGAGTAGACTAGCGTATATCTTCTCAACCCATATAGATTGGCGATGGATGATCCCATATCCATTGGTTTTTGACATTAGAGAAGGTATACGAGTTCTCAGTGGAGACTGGGTACATTGAACGGACTCGCCGGGAACTCCTAGATGGTATTATACCTATCGTCAGATAGCAATTCTCTGGTGACACTGGTACATGTTAGTCTATAGACCCGAGATTGTCATAGAGTCTTGTGTGATTCCCACTGTGCTTTGATTTCCACCTTACCACGTTCATGAGAACGTGCAAAACGGTGGCTTTTGGGTACAGTCCCGATTCACAGGGAGGCAATAAGAGATAGGAGGGGTTTCGTCTCTCACGGTATTGGGGGTTGATGTTGCGCTGTGTTCGATTGGCTATAACTGGAAGTCCCTGGCCAGGGCTGATATGGATATCTACTAGTAAGTGTTATCAGTAGTTTCTCAACCCGTTATGAGCCTCACATCGACACGACTTATCGGTTACTGGGGTCTGACGTTTACCCCCCTAGACTGGCTATGCAACATATGAGACGAAGAGACCGGACTGTACGGTAGTGTTACTGATTGGATTCACAGGAGTGTGTACAGGCTTGCTTGTTGATCTTCTGATCGTTTAATACCTGGGTGTCCGTTACGTTTAGCTGACCGCTTGTGGCTTGTGGGGGTTTGATATGATCATCACCTACTGCCGGCGTATTGACAGGTCTTTAAAGTCCTATACAGAGGTTTCCTGGCTTAGGAGAAATGGAGTAGGAGCACATATGTGATATGTGCGGGACCGAGATTAATACGATATGTGATACCATATTCTATTCTCGCGATATGTGATATCGGCCGGTTATATGTAATATAACCGGGTTATCGGATCAAGTGTTGATTCGATAAAATGATACATATTATATTAATCTGTTATATGTAATATAACCGGATTATTAAATCAAGTGTTGATTTAATAATTTAATGATGTATTATATATTAAATTACATTAACTAAGATAATGCTCACTTAAGTATTTCATTTTCTCACATTTGGATACATTTAACACAAATGTGATATATGTTTAATGTATTCTTTTCTTATGTCACAAATTATATATATGTGATATATATTATTATGACATGCTAGGTTATACATGCAACTAGGGTGTATGAGACATGCAACCATGCTATTGATAATTGTGGGTGTAAGTCTTCGGTAGAGCTCCGGCCGTCTGTCCGAGGCCAAAATGCGGAAACGAAAACTTTAAACTGGCGCTAACGTATACTATAAACCCGGATCGAACCATTAACCTATAACTAGCAACTAGAGAAAGGGTTGGAAAAGCTATACCGATCGATCTATGTCCTTCGGTCTTTGGCCACCATCCCAAGCTCCTCGCGGCATCTACGATCTCGATCTCCTCGTCGGAAAGGGTACTACATCATCGAGTCTTTTTACGGGCTCCCGCTTCATCCGAAGCAACTCGGGCACGAAGTTCGCTAGCCGACGTGTCCAAGCGATGTAGAGAATGTGTGTGATCACTTTGTCTTAAGCATCCATTGATTCTCATCACATGAGAGTGTATGGATGGAGGTTAGAGATGAAGCCATTGATGGAATTTGTGAGCTAGAGGAAGAAGAAGAAGAAGGATGTTTTTTCTTTCTTGTGTTAAAATGAGAGAGTGAGAAGAAATTATCAAACACAAGAGCAAACCCACAACCTTATGGCTGCCCTTCTCTCTCTTCCTCTCATTTCATCTCACAAATCAATCACATAAGGTGACATTTGCACAAGAAATGAGACCATGAGTCACCCATGAAGTACAAGTCTCATTTAATGCACAAAATGATGAAATAAGTTTGTAAACATTAATCCAAATGTTTACGACAATAAAATGATACGGCAACATCTAAAGTAAACTCGTGACGGATCACAAGGATACCCCTCACCTGTATATACATACCTGCATCCGCATTCCGACTGAATGCGAATGCGATGAGAGTAAAGTTATCTAACAAATCTAATACTAGGATCCGGCTTAAACCAAAGACCACTAGTATGATCCGTCCGTTCATGATCCGTGCACTACTGCATCTATATGATCGAACCCTGCCATATATCATACGGCCTCTACAACGTCAGTGGTACTAGCATCTATAAGACTCGTCAATACTCTGGCTGTGGATTTAACCACTAGCACGTCAGTGGTACTAGCTGTACGTAACGGGCCACCAGGTACTGACCAAAATGGAAGTCAATGAGTAAACTCATCCTGACAACCTACTGAGCCTGTCAGTGACAATATTCGTACAGTCCGGTCCGTTCGTTTATGAGCATCGCATGGCGGGCCAAGGGGGTTGGTAAAAGTCAGACCCCCAAAAGCGGTACAAATCGTGTCGGAGTGTAGCCCAGAACTGTAAGTCCACGTTGCTCACCCCGGTTCTTACGGGGAGGCAGAAACGGCGAAAAACAATTATTTGGCGCGAGGCAACATGGACTCAAAAGCAAGGATCTTGGCTAAACGAGAAACTAGCAAACAAGTAGAGGCTATAACTACTATGCTGTAGAAAATATACCTCACGGAACCGGTCCTTCGGGTCTTCTCTCCGCTGTCCGGCTCGTCCATCCAAGCTCCGAGGGTCGATCCGGATCTTGGTCACCTCCGTGGCCTTCTTGAGTCGAAGACGATCCACCCGAGAGTTGTACACCGAGCTCCACCTCAAGCCGAGGCAACTAGGGCAAAGAGATTGCTAATCAAAATGCCTTAGGATGTGTAGAAGAGATAGATGGAAGTGTTTCTCTATGTGGATTCTTTTTCTCTCAACACATGAGATCAAAAGAATTTTCAAGAGGAGGAAGATGAAGGAGAAAACCTAGCAACCATGGAGCTTTTCTTTTCTTCTCACTTCAAGAGAGAGAATGAGAAGAGAATAATGAATAGATTAACTAAAGCAAATGAACCATGGTTGCAATAATACACTAAAACCATCATTACTAATCTTATCATGATAAAGTTGATGGCACTAATGACTTGACCATTTTCATAACTCAAGAATTAAAAAGAAAATAAAAGAAGAGTGTAGATCTCTCTTGAAGGTCAATGGTCAACACGGTCAACGGGTCAACAAAGTCAAGAGAGGTCTAAGTGGTCAAATGGTCAATGCAATTAGCCATCACTAATCTATCACTAAAAGGATTAGTAAATAATGTCTCCGGCTCATAATGGTTTTGACCAAACGAATTTTCAAAACCCTAATGAGTGTGCCACATTACGGTTTTGGCCGAACCAACTGCCAAAACCCTAATGGGGCACTCCCTCCTTTATCGTTCCTCAAAACTGTGCATACACACCCGTATCCGCATTCCGTAGAATGCGAATGCACAGAAGAAAAATTAAATCCATCTGTGCAATACTAGGATCTGGCTTAAACCAAAGCCCACTAGTATTGCCTGCCCGAACAGCATACGCACACAAGTGCACGTAAGTGATCGTAGCCCTGCCGTAAAACATACGGCCTCTACACATTTCGCTCAATGCAGGGAAACTCTCTGTGTGGGACTCTAAAGACTCGACACTACGCTGGAAGTGGGTTTAACCACAGACAGCAAGCGGTACTAGCTGTACGTAACGGTCCTCAGGTAGATGTCGATAAGAAGGCCGATGAGGTAAACCCATCTGAACTCCTACAGATCCTGTATGTGACAATCTCCGTACAGTCCGGTCTGTTCGTCTGATACATCGCATGGCGGGCCTAGGGGGGCGGTGAACGTCAGTCCTCTAATAGCGGTACAAGTCGTGTCGGAGTGTAGCCCATAACACCCTGAGATAACACTGGAAACCTACCAGTATATCTCTCTTGCCCGGGCCAGGGACTACTTGTGTAATGGCTCTCCTAGACACAGCGCGATGTCAACCCCCAATACCAGGAGAGACGAATCCTGTCTAACCGTCACTGCCTCCAAGTGCTTCGGGACTGCACCCAACTACTACCTGTTTGCACGACTCCTTTGAGCCGTGGTAGGATAGTAATCTAAGTACAGTGGGAACACACTCGAGGCGAAGTGACAGTGTCAAGTCGGCGGACTAAGCTGTACTCATGTCACTTGGGAACTGATAACTGACGATAGGTATAATACCAACCAACAGTTCCCGACGAGTCCTGTCCAGTGTACTCGTAACCTAACGAGTACCCACATACTATCTCAAGTACGACGAACCGACGGCTGTGGGACAGACCGTCTCCCCCGCTGGGATGAGAAGCGCAAACGCTAGTCTACTCCGGAGTATCGATGCCCTGTCTCGATAGTCCTACGACTAGGGACCTGTATAAGGATGTGCTTATGGATTACCCAGCCCCTACGAGTGTGAGCACCATCACAACGCTGTTAATCAAGCAAAAATCCTAAGGGCTCTACTAATATGTATATAAGTGATATGCTGAAAGAAACACATGCACATATTGAAGTAGAGACAAACCAACTAGCATACTACCATTTTGAGCAAGATTGTCTATACAACTGTGAATATCCCAAGCTTCCATCAAGTAATATACAAACTAGTATGATACAGTAATGGCCTCTAGGGCATATACACTAACAATCTCCCACTTGCACTAAGGCCATGAACTGGCGTATCAAAGACCTATCATCTCGATCAGCCGCTCGAACTGAGTCTTGGGTAGGGCCTTCGTGAGTGGATCTGCAGTGTTGTTCTCCGTATTTACTCTCTTCACCTCGATCTCCCGGCGATCTACGTTCTTCCTGATCAGGTGGTACCGCCTCAAAATGTGCCTGGACTTCTGATGGGAACTGGGTTCCTTCGCTAAAGCTATAGCGCCGTTGTTGTCGCAATACAGCGGTATTGGATCAACAATGGTAAGAACCACCTGAAGCTCCGTGAGGAACTTCTTCATCCAGACAGCTTCCTTTGCGGCATCGTAAGCAGCTATGTACTCCGCTTCCATAGTTGAGTCAGCAACTGTCTCCTGCTTGGAACTCTTCCAGCAAACCGCCCCTCCATTGAGGGTAAAGACATAACCCGACATGGACTTGGAGTCATCCTTGTCACTCTGGAAGCTGGAGTCAGCAAAGGCCTCGAGCTGGAGGTCTTTTCCGCCATACACCAAGAACATCTCCTTAGTCCTTTTCAGGTACTTGAGAATGTTCTTTACCGCTATCCAGTGTTTCTCCCCTGGGTTTGACTGATACCGGCTTACAACGCTCAATGCGTATGCTACATCTGGTTTGGTACATAACATCGCATACATTATAGAGCCTACCGCAGAAGAGTAGGGTATAATAGACATGCGATCCCTCTCCAAATCAGTCTTGGGAGAGATCTCTTTGGAGAGGGTGATCCCGTGACAAGCCGGTAAATTACCGCGCTTGGAATCTTCCATACTGAATCTTTTCAGTATGGTGTCAATGTACCTTGACTGTGAAAGTCCCAACATCCTCTTAGATCTATCACGAAAGATCTGGATCCCCAGAATGTAGTTGGCATCGCCCAGGTCCTTCATGGAGAACCTCTGTGATAAGAATCCTTTGACTGACTGTAGCATAGGAATATCATTTCCTATTAGGAGAATGTCATCCACGTACAAGACGAGGAATACCACAGTTCTCCCTACAATCTTACTGTAAATGCATGGTTCATCTGGGTTTTTTATAAAGTCGAATTCCTTGACAGTATCATCAAAGCAGATGTTCCAACTCCGCGATGCCTGCTTAAGTCCATAAATGGACTTGAGCAACTTGCACACTCTACCGCTGCTCCTACTCTGAATGAATCCCTCCGGCCGATCCATATAGACGCACTCTTCTAAATTTCCAGTTAGCAAAGCCGTCTTTACGTCCATCTGCCAGATTTCATAATCGTGGAAGGCAGCAATGGCAAGAAGGATCCGAATGGATTTCAGCATAGCCACTAGAGAAAAGGTTTCGTCATAGTCCAAACCAGGTCTTTGACGAAAACCATTTGCAACAAGTCTAGCTTTATAAGTCTCAACCTGCCCATCTACACCAATCTTCTTTCTGAAGATCCATTTGCAGCCTACGGGTTTTACCCCTTCTGGAGCAAAGTCCAAAGTCCAAACTTTGTTGGTGTACATGGACTCCATTTCGGTCCACATTGCATCCAGCCATTTTACCGAGTCACCGCTCTGAATGGCTTGCTGGAAGCTAGTAGGCTCACCATAATCCATGGTGCAATCCTCTCTATCCCCGTCTATGAGAAAACCGTAGTATCTCTCGGGCGGATGAGACTGCCTACTACTCCTACGGAGTGGCGCTGGGATGTCCGGTTCTCTTGAAACTTCTGGTTCTTCCAAGCTTTCAGTAATAGCTTGTGGTTCTAGAATTTCTTCCAGTTCTATTGCGCTCCCACTTATCTGATTTTCTAAAAATTTAGTTTCCAAGAAGTGGGCATGCTGAGAAACAAAAGCCTTTTGTTCCTCTGCGGAATAGAAAAGATACGCCCTGGAGTTCTTTGGGTATCCCACAAACTTACACAGTACCGAGCGTGCCTCGAGCTTGTCCGCATGCTGCTTTTTTACAAAAGCTGGACATCCCCATGTCTTAAGGTACTTGAGACAGGGTTTCTTCCCACTCCACATCTGATATGGGGTGGAAGGCACAGTCTTGGTTGGAGCCTTGTTCAAGAGATATGCAGCTGTTTCTAGTGCATAACCACAGAAAGATCGCGGCAACTCAGCCTTAGTTATCATGGGACGAACCATATCCAATAGGGTTCGATTCCGCCTTTCCGATACACCGTTGTGTTGTGGTGTGTATGGAGGAGTAAGCTGAGAGAGAATTCCATTCTCTTTTAAGTAGCCCAGAAACTCGGCACTCAAGTATTCACCACCTCGATCAGATCTCAGTGTCTTGATACTTTTGCCTGTTTGTTTTTCAACTTCATTCTTGTATTCCTGAAATTTCTCAAAGGCCTCGGATTTGTGCTTCGTTAAGAAGAAATGCCCATACCTAGAGAAATCATCTGTGAAAGTAACGAAGTATGAATAACCACTTCGCGCATATGTAGACATTGGACCACACACATCACTGTGTATGAGTCCCAAAAGCTCGCTCGCTCTTTCTCCGTGTCCAGTGAACGGAGTCTTTGTCATCTTTCCCATGAGACAAGATTCACAAGTGGCATAAGACTGATACACGAACGGATTCAAGCATCCCTCTTTATGTAACTTTGTTAACCGTGTCTCATTAATGTGACCCAGTCTACAATGCCATAAGAAAGCCTGATTTGTTTCCGGAGACTTTCTTTTAAGTGTGTTCTGGACACTGAAGATCTGAGCTTGATTCAATACGTATATTTCGTTTTGTAATGTACCTGACACAATCAGAACTTGATTTAGGTGGATGTTGACTATATCGCTTACAAAAGTAAAATCATATCCTTCCTTAGAAATTAAGGATACAGATATGATATTACAAGTCGCACCTGGTACATAAAAACAATTACGTAGAATCAATATCTGCCCAGTTGTCAGTCCTAGATGATATTCCCCTACGGATTTAGCATACAAGCTCATTCCGTTAGCAACCCTGAAAGTCATTTCACCTTTCCTGATAACCCTACGGTTTCTTAGAGCCTGTAACGAATTACAGATATGAGATCCTGATCTGGTATCCAATACCCAGGAAGTAGGGTTAACTGACATACAGTTCTCTATTAAAAACACACCCAAAGCTGAAGCCACAACATGCTTCGAATTCTGGCTACTGGCTTTGCAAGCCCTGCAATCTTTCTGCCCATGTTCATTCCCGTAACAATAGGAACATCCCTCTTTTTCTACATCCATTCCCGAAACTTCTGCCCTTCCCTTTCCTTCTACTTCCCTGGTTTCCTTCAGGGTAGTAGGTAGAGACTGTTAAACTAAGTCAGCATCTGACCCGTTCTTCAACGTGGTCTTCAGGTCCGAGAGCTCAGAAGAGCTGGTCTCTGTAAGGACGTTGCCCCTTACAGATGACCCGATAGCCAACCTCGCTGGAAGCAATTCGTTCAAGGTCTCATATCTTGCGATACGAGATTGCTCTCCATATAAATCTTTGTTATGGAGGAAGATAGAAACTTAGTCCATCTTCTCGTGCTGCCTCTGGTATGTACCATCAACTGAGGCTAACACGAGGCACTTGGCTTTCGCACAGTCTTCTTCCGATGTCCTACGGATATCAATATCCGTGATAGGGGAAACTGGACCTGAGACGGCAGGGGTTGGATCAGTCAAGAGGTGTCCCAGCTTGTCATGGGCAATGGACATCTGGACAGACCTTTGCCAGTCATAACAGTCAGATTCAGTCATTTTATTATCTAGATGTAACCTAAGTGCGGTCATTGGGTCGCTGCAATTAAGAGAGAGAGAAGAAAACACTTAGCATGATGCCCTTGCAAGTTTAGATTGGTTTTTAATTTATCTAAACAGGATGGCTCCCACTGTCTCTCGAATCCCTCCTCAAACCATAAAGGAAGAATTAGTCGGGATCAATCTCACCGTACAATACTTGCTTAACCGTTCAGCCAGGCCAGTGTCTGTACTTCGAGGGAGGTTTTCCAACGCTTTCGCGAAGTTCCTTAATTAAGTAACCTCTTTTCCTTATGGGCGTAGCCCCGCTAACACCTTTCTAGACACCTACTTGGTTTATATCATTGATCGTTAAGTGAAAAAGTTCCCGAGGAGTAGCATATACTCACAGTAGGATCGAGATCCAAATATCATCGCGTGATAAAACTGAAGGAATCCTACCAGAATCATCACACTCCAAATGGTATGCAGCACCAGCAAGTTTTAGTACTTTTGAAACTCCCGATGTGGATTTTTGCCCCATGCTCTTATGACCTTGACGAAGGTCAACAAATCATAAGTCACATGTCAAGTTCTACCAGTCATTATCCAGGTTAATTTGAACCCACCCGCACATACCCTTGACGAAGGTCAACAAGGTAATACGACTATCCCAAGCCAACGCATCTATCTATGCTACATATGAACACCCAACAGCTACCAATCACTATGCCTTGACGAAGGTCAACAAACATAGCTTGAATACTATTGAATATCCATACGAAATGACGGAGGGCTACGAATGGTTTTGGCGAAACCGTGAACGTAGTGAACTTGATATAATCGATGGAACGGGATAGCTTTTAAAAGGAGTGGTTCAAGCTCCGCTTTTAAAATGCTGGTTTTTGAAAAGAACCGAGTGGTTTTCAAAGTGTTCCAACGACTTTTACTTGGTTTATTTTCTTGCATTAATTCCAATGCGTCCCATCATTTAAACATACCATTGCAGAAAACAACCAAAATATGGCGTACGCTTATGCCATTCGCATTCGCCACGGGGCCCCGTCATCACCCGTTAGGTTACTTAACTAACGACAGAGCGGGGGCTGGACTAGCGCGGATGCAAAACATAAGCAACACCTAAATAGATATCATATATAGATATATAGCAATGATAGCCATTACAGATCACAGATGAACACTTTGGATATACTAGGAATCCGCGATTCGTTCGAGCCTGCAACGAAAAGCGGATTACACGGTCGCGATGAATAGCCAAACCCCACCCTAGACCCCTACGGGTGCGGCAAACTACCCGCCAAGTACCCGAAGCGAAGCACCCCCCTCAACACCGTGAGTAGGCCACTCGGCACTTTGAGATACCCGGTAATTTGTGCACCACACCTTGGGTCTATCCTAGGAGCAAAAACAGTAAAAAGAAATTATACAATGACGGCTACAACCCCGAACCGGTTGTGCGGCCAAACAAATAATATTACATCAATTTACAAATTTTACAATGAATGAAAGAAAAAAGAAACTCCCATCTCACACCCATTCCCGGCTATTCATCCGCGACAATCCAACGAGTTCATATACACAAACCAACAACATTACAGATCACAGATATGTATAACCCCCACTAATCGACGTATAGCGATTAGCGGACGTTCAATACATATATCACATCACAGAAAATATTCATTAGCCAAAGAGTACGGAATATCGATCAAAATACGGATTTGTAACCACCCCAAAAGTCATTTTGTTCTCTGGAAAATCTGGGTAGAAACAACATGTATTAAAAAATCCCAAAACTACCAAATAAGAACACTGCAGCAAAACGAAGTCGCGGCCGAGTCAACTCGGCCGCGGATCCACGGCCAAACCCATGGTTTGGCCGCGTTTCCGCGGTGAGTTGGCCGAGTCAGAAGCTCAGTTTTGCTGTGTGTTCTACAAAAACCCTGAGACGAATTTTCATGTATGTTAAATTAATTTCTGAACAGTATAAAAATTCGACAGAAACATGGTTTTTCCCGTACTTTTTTTGCGACTTTTTCCGATCGATATTCTTAACACTTTGCTAACTTGCTAGTTTATGTTTAGCTAGGTTCTGATACCACTGTAAGTCCACGTTGCTCACCCCGGTTCTTACGGGGAGGCGGAAACGGCGAAAAACAATAATTTGGCACGAGGCAACATGGACTCAAAAGCAAGGATCTTGGCTAAACTAGAAACTAGCAAACAAGTAGAGCCTTTAACTACTATGCTGTAGAAAATATACCTCACGGAACCGGTCCTTCGGGTCTTCTCTCCGCTGTCCGGCTCGTCCATCCACGCTCCGAGGGTCGATCTGGATCTTGGTCACCTCCGCGGCCTTCTTGAGTCGAAGACGATCGACCCGAGAGTTGTACACCGAGCTCCACCTCAAGCCGAGGCAACTAGGGCAAAGAGATTGCTAATCTAAATGCCTTAGGATGTTTAGAAGAGATAGATGGAAGTGTTTGTCTATGTGGATTATTTTTCTCTCAACACATGAGATCAAAAGAATTTTCAAGAAGAGGAAGATGAAGGAGAAAACCTAGCAACCATGGAGCTTTACTTTTCTTCTCACTTCAAGAGAGAGAATGAGAAGAGAATAATGAATAGATTAACTAAAGCAAATGAACCATGGTTGCAATAATACAATAAAACCATCATTACTAATCCTATCATGATAAAGTTGATGGCACTAATGACTTGACCATTTTCATAACTCAAGAATTAAAAAGAAAATAAAAGATCAGTGTAGATCTCTCTTGAAGGTCAATGGTCAACACGGTCAACGGGTCAACAAAGTCAAGAGATGTCTAAGTGGTCAAATGGTCAATGCAATTAGCCATCACTAATCTATCACTATAAGGATTAGTAAATAATGTCTCCGGCTCATAATGGTTTTAACCAAACGAATTGTCAAAACCCTAATGAGTGTGCCACATTACGGTTTTGGCCGAACCAACTGTCAAAACCCGAATGGGGCACTCCCTCCTTTATCGCTCCTCAAAACTGTGCATACACACCCGCATCCGCATTCCGTAGAATGCGAATGCACAGAAGACAAATCAAATCCATCTGTACAATATTAGGATCTGGCGTAAACCGAAGCCCACTAGTATTGCCTGCCCGAACAGCATACGCACACAAGTGCACCTAAGTGATCGTAGCCCTGTCGTAAAACCATACGGCCTCTACACATTTCGCTGAATGCCAGGAAACTCTCTGTGTGGGACTCTAAAGACTCGACACTACGCTAGCAATGGGTTTAACCACAGACCGCAAGCGGTACTAGCTGTACGTAACGGTCCCCAGGTAGATGTCGATAAGAAGGCCGATGAGGTAAACCCATCTGAACTCCTACTGAGCCTGTATGTGACAATCTCCGTACAGTCCGGTCTGTTCATCTGATACATTGCATGGCGGGCCTAGGGGGGCGGGGAACGTCAGTCCCCTAATAGCGGTACGAGTTGTGTCGGAGTGTAGCCCAGAACACCCTGAGATAACACTGGAAACCTACCAATATATCTCGCTTTCCCTGGCCAGGGACTACTTGTGTAATGGCTCTCCTAGCCACAGCACGATGTCAACCCCCAATACCGGGAGAGACGAATCCTGTCTAACCGTCACTGCCTCCAAGTGCTTCGGGACTGCACCCAACTACTACCTGTTTGCACGACTCCTTTGAGCCGTGGTAGGGTAGTAATCTAAGTACAGTGGGAACACACTCGAGGCGAAGTGACAGTGTTAAGTCGGCGGACTAAGCTGTACTCATGTCACCCGGGAACTGATAACTGACGATAGGTATAATACGAATCAACAGTTCCCGACGAGTCCTGTCTAGTGTACTCGTAACCTAACGAGCACCCGCATACTATCTCAAGTACGACGTACTGACGGCTGTGGGACAGACCGTCTCCCCCGCTGGGATGAGAAGCGCATACGCTAGTCTACTCCGGAGTATCGATGCCCTGTCTCGATAGTCCTACGACTAGGGACCTGTATAAGGATGTGCTTATGGATTACCCATTCCCCACGAGTGTGAGCGCCATCACAACGCCGGTAATCAAGCAAAAAACCTAAGGGCTCTACTAATATGTATATAAGCGATATGCTGAAAGAAACACATGCACATGTTGAAGTAGAGACAAACCAAGTAGCATACTACCATTTGAGCAAGATTGTCTATACAACTGTGAATATCCTAAGCTTCCATCAAGTAATATACAAACTAGTATGATACAGTAATGGCCTCTAGGGCATATACACAAACAAGAACACCCTGAGAAACTAATGGAATACCTATCAGTAAATCTCCTGCCTTAGCCAAGGACTTCGTGTAATGGCTCTCCTAGACACAGCGTGATCTCACCCCCAATACCGGGAGAGACGAAACCCCTGCCGATCCGTTGACTGCCTCCATGTGGCTCGGGACTGTACCCAACTAAAACCTGTTTGCACGACTCCTTTGAGCTGTGGTTGGGTAGTAATCAAAGCACAGTGGGAACTCACATGAGACAAATGATGATCTCAGGTCGATGAACTAACATGTACCCATGTCACCAGGAAACTTTTATCTGACGTCGGGTATAACACCAACTAGCATGTTCCCGGCAAGTCATGTCCGGTGTACTCATAACCAAATGAGCACCTGTATACATCTTAGGTGAACCAACTGACACCAGTGGCTTGTGAGACCGGCCACCGCCCCTCGTTGGGGTCTCGACTGTATACACTGGTCTACTCCGGAGTATCGACGCCCTGTCTCGAAAACTCCCACGACTAGGGACCTTTTAAGGATGTGCTTATAGACCCTACCTCCCGCGTATATGATCGCCATCATACTGCTGGCAGTCAAGCAAGAATCCTAAGGGCTCTATCAACGTGTAATAGCGACCTGTACGGTCATCTAAAGAAGTACACGATGATAAAGAAAAACCAGATAGTATACTATCATCTTTGAGTAAGATTGTCCTACCGGCATAGGTCCTCCCTCAATCATTGCAATCACGTGCATGTGATCCAATAATTGACTCTGAGGTCACTATATCCAACAATCTCCCACTTTCACTCAAGGCTAATTATTGCGATGTCGCATACTCAGAGCCCGTGTGATACTGAACACCCAACTCCTATGCTAATCAGTCACACAAAGCCCGTTTGCGAAACTATTGTGTTCGATGAATAGCCTCAGTGAGTGGATCCGCCCTAATGTTTCTTTCTATGTCTCTCTTTATTTCAAGTTCGCGGAGAAAGCCATCTCCCGAAATGAGCAATACCTGTCTTAGAATATGTCACGATATCTGATGGGTCCTAGTTCATAAATGAACTCCAAATCCAAACTTCTTAGACTGTATCGTCAACTGAACTTAATCAGTATCCTGCACCACGCCTCCCTCAGTATCAGCTTGGACCACCTGTCCAAAATACCGCCCCTCATCAGAGGGAAAACTATAACTCTGACAGTCAATCTGTCATCCAGGTTACCTTGGAATCCTGGAATGATAACCGTCTCCCGAATGAGGCTATCGTTATCATATCCACTTATGTTCTAAAACTTCTTCCGAACGTTTCTCCAGGATTGGATCAATATCAACTTATTGCATCTCGTGCAAAAACAACATCTGGTGTGGTACTTGACATCTCATGATCAACTTATTTGCCTAAGCAAGTGATCTTCCAATCATGCATATCCCTCTCCCTTTTAGTCTGTAAGACACCTTTAGAGAGGGTGACTCCATCACCTGCAGGTACACCACCATGCCAGGAGTCGTCCATCCTAAAACACCTTTAGAATGCTGTCTAAGTATCCAGATTGGGAAACCACCCAAATTTAGATCTAAAAACCATAGATCTAGTAACCAGAATGTCTGATATTATATCTATATCCTATTTGGAGAAACCACTGTGTGACAACCAAAGTATAACCGATCGTAGTATAGGAATATCACTTCCTACTATGTGTATGTCATCCAAATACCAGGACATCACACCCTACTACCTTCTTAACAGATTCATCCCCTATTCTGATGAAGTCAAACCTATGACTGTCACATCAGAAATAGATGATCTATCTCCGCTATAATTGCTTTAGTCTATAAATAGACATAAGCCACTTGTCCACTATGCTTCCGCTTCTCCCACTGACTACGACAACCCTCTGGCAGAATAATATATACGTGCACTTCTAAAGATAATTTAGAACGACGCTATATTCATCCTCCTGCCGGGTCTCATATCCAGGAACAACAATAGTGTCAAGTCTGGGTAAACAAGAACCTCCCTATCACCGTCTTTGAGCATACCGAAGTACGTCTCGAGCGCTTGAGGTTACCCACAATATCTGCGAAGTGGCCAATGGAATGTCAATCCAGATTGAATCTTTAGGTTCTTATCAAATTTTCAGTAATCGTTTGCGGTTCTGGAATCACTTCCAGTTCTACCATACTCCTACTACTATTTTCTGAAAAAATCCATTTTGCTAAAACTGTGGCGAGTCAAGAATAATATCACTATTGATTTTCCAGATGGTAGAAAGTCAACCCTCGTCATAGCCCGGGTTAACCCATAAACAACCATTACAGAAACCTGCCTTGAGTTATCCAGAGTCTGGTTTTAAGCATAAGCCGGACAACTCCCCGTACGTTAACATTGTTAAGATATGAAATATTCTATATCCAATATAGAAACAGAGGCACTGATTTAATTGGAACCAGATTCAAATCATGCAGCTGTCTCCTGTGCATGTCAACTAAATGGAGAGAGGCCGATCAGCATTACTCAACTTAGGAATGCATCCAAATATGAGTAACCTGAAAGAGAAGCAAGTTCTCATAATCATTACTATCAACTGAATACCATACACAAGTATCTACATCTTCGATTACCTTGAAGAATCCTGATACTTGAAACACCTGGTTCTCTGCTTTATTCTTATACCTGTAACTTCTCAAAACTTAGACCTTGTATTTCTATAAAACACCTGTCTAAAAACTAGAGAAGTCATAAGTAAACAGAATATAGTAAGAGTACCAACCCCTCTGTCCAAATGGACACTGGACAACATACATTACTTTGTATAAGTCCCCTGAGTCTAATAACTCAATCCCTGTGTGTCGTAGGTTGAAAACTGTACTTATGGTTAAGAAGAATTACACCGCTGTTTAATGCTCCTTACTTAGCCATCCACTAATATAGGTAAATGTCATGGACATAATTTCAAAAGGTTATATCTAACTTTATAAAAATAAACGTACAGATATATCAATTTGAAATTGGTGCATAACAACGGATGTTCAAAACCTAATATTTGCCGTCCGGCAAACAACCCAGGCGATTTCCTCAAATATCACCAATTACAACGAATCCCGATATAATGAGGACAATCACCCAATTCCCAATAACTTACTCCCACTCATCATCTGTAAAACCATACAGATGTGAGAATCAAACCTGGTAAATACATACCTTGGAGTAAGTGTTAATTGGAAAATCAGTTTTCTTTTAACAATACACAGTGAAACTGAAATATGTAAATGTTTCGAAGGGGTATCCGGGTATTCTTAGTAATACCTCTTCCATTATCAGATTCACAACTGTAACCGTATATTTCTTTTCCATCTCTCCAAATGCCTTTATATGCCTTTAGTCGTTACCTTGTGTACACCCTTTTAGGCTAAATAGTTTTCTTCCTTCCCTACCGTTCGGCTCCAACCTATGGTCAGGAAGAAGACTATCCAATAAGCATAATAGGTGTACTTTCTTAATCCTAGGAGCACTCGCAACGCGAGAGAAGGTAAAGATAAAAGACAACTGAATAAACCTTATTCTTATTTCTCCTGAACCAGAATCCATCCCCGAACTGGAACAAGTCCCTTCAAGTTCGTATATAACCATACGATGGAGTATCTAATAAACTGTGGATCTTCGTAGTAATACGAAGTGTTCTGGAGAAATACAAAGGTGAAGTAGGAGTGGCGATGAAATACCTGGTTTGGTCGTGAATAGCAGTCGCAATTTACTTTGCCCTCTTTCTAATCCCATTATTTGTCTTAACTTATTACCTTCTGCACACCATCGTTAGGCTAATTGATTTTCTTCATTCCCCACCGTTCGGCACTCGCCTATTGTTTGGAAGAAGACTATCCAATTAGCGTAATAGGTGTACCGTCCTAATCCAAGGAGCACTCGCAACCTGAGAGAAGGTAAAAGGAAAAGACAACTGAATAGTCCTATTCGTTTTCTCCAGAACCGGAAACCATCCTCGAATAAGTTCCTTCGAGTTCGTATATAACCATACGATAGTTTTATCCAATGGAAGTGGATGTTCGTAGTGATACGAAGTTGTCATGACCCAAAATTTGGCCCGTAACCGGCACTTAAACTAAGTAACGTCTACAGGCGTACGTAACTCAAGTAAGCCGAAACCCAGAAATCTAAACCACCCAAATCTGGATCAACGGAGAAAAACACAGTTTTAACATTTGGAAATCACAAGTAATATCTCTAACTTTAGTTTTCTTTCTTGAAAATTTCGGCCGCACCTCCTTTGTAAAAACTAGCCCCGAAAACGGGTACAACACAGATAATATATAAAGCATCCCAAATGGGAGCAAAATCCCGCCCAACGGCGGAAACAACCACTAAAACAAATATACGACGCCGAAGCGAAGAAATATCAAAGAAACAACTATAATAAGAAGTAAACTTTTCAACACACCGGCTCCCACGAGCACGGCACCCCAAAGTCACCAAAATAATACAACAACGAATCATCACAAGTCGTCTCTAAGTCATATACAAACAGTGGTAGATGGAGAATACTAGATCCAACAAAAAGATATACAATGTACAGACAGATAACCGCAAACCCACCTAAAAGCAAAGGCCTCACTGCCTAAGGTAGCGGTATCCGCAAAAGTAGAGATGATAAGATGCCCTGCCGCGACTACTCTGAGGGAAAGTCCTGCAAAACCCTATGGCAAAACGAGGGTGAGTTGCCAACTCATGAATAGTAAATAACATCATACTGTAATCGCAGGTATGCACGAACAGCGATCTATCTATCACATGTAATCCGATAGCATAAGTATGATAAGTGAATATGCAACAATCATGTAAAGGTACATCATCAGGGTTCTACAACTACATGAAACAATGCATAACAACAATAATCCTGAGTGTGTGGGATGATACAATAAAATCTCATGCAAAATCATCAGCATGGAAAAACACCAGTGTCTCTCACTGACATATCAAATCCCAAATCCTCAGGCACCGCATCCTCAGATCGGCCCTCACATCCTGTAAGTCGCATGGAACCTGAGTGTCTATCATCGACACCCGAAACATCATGAAAACATATACCTGTAAGTATATATATATAAGGATATCAACCACGTATGTCCACCGACTATACGTAAAAATCATGGAAACCTGAGTGTCTAACACCCACACTCGAAACATCATGAAACCCGTGTCTAACATCGACACATATATCCTCATAACTCAGGCGCTGTCACCGTGACTGGCCCTGACGATATGTCATACCTCACTCTGGTCGGTATCCCCACGATAACCACCGAGTCCAAATACAATCACCGGTAGGTAGTGGTCCCACCGCCAGCCTTAACGTCTACACCACAAAATCACCACTCGCCCTGGGGTACCATACCGGGTCTACCATGTACCAGCAGAAGGTGCCACCTGCTCCTCGAATCGGGCATCACAAGCCAAATCTTAGAAACGAGAAATCACATGGTGGACGCACTGAAATATCATATCAAGAGAAACCGGGTTTTCAAAGAATACATAGTTTTCTTGAAATACCCCTACGGTTCTCAAATCCATAAATCATATGAAATCCATATCTCAATGCGTAAATCCATGAAAACCGATATATGCAACATAAGACAACAATATGAGCATATTAAGGGAAAACCGGTCTTTAAATTGAATCTAGCTTTAAAACATATCATGTGGTTCCCAAATCCTCCGAAAACAAATACATCATCATATAATGTGTACATGTAATTGTAGAAAGGTTTAAGTATCTACATATAAGCAAGTGGGTATGATGCATTTTCATAAGCGCAATGATCAACAACTCAATATCACATATAAAGACCGTTAGTTATATGTATGCCCTAGAGGCCATTACTGTATATAGGATGTATATTGTAGTGGATGCTGGGACATATATAGGGAGGACTTTCTTGCTCGACATGATAGTATGCTATCTGGTTACTCTTTACCTTAACGTGTACATTGATTGTCTCTCTGTTACATGTTGGTAAAGACCTTAGGATGTGTACTTGACTACCTGGACTATGATGCGGATCATACTAGTGGGGACATGGTAGTCCATAGGTACATCCTTGAAAGTCCCTAGTCGTGGGTGTATCGAGACGGGGCATCGATATACCAGAGTAGACTAGCGTATACCTTCTCGACCCATACAGATGGGCGATGGATGATCCTATATCCACTGGTGTTTGACATCGGAGATGATATACGAGTGCTCAGTGGAGACTGGGTACACTGGACGGACTCGCCGAGAACTCCCAGATGGTATTATACCTCACGTCAGATGGAAGTTCTCTGGTGACACTGGTACAGAGTAGTCTGTTGACCCGAGATCGTCATAGAGTCTTGTGTGGTTCCCACTGTGCTTTGATTTCCACCTTACCACGTCCAAGAGGGCGTGCAAAACGGTGGTTTTTGGGTACAGTCCCGAATCACATGGAGGCAATGAGCGATAGGAGGGGATTCGTCTCTCCCAGTATAGGGAGTTGATGTTGCGCTGTGTTCGATTGGCTATAACAGGAAATCCCTGGCCAGGGTTGCTGAGATTTACTGGTAAGTGTTACCAGTAGTTTCTCGAATTGTTATAGACCTCATATCGACACGACTTATCGAGCTATTGGGGTCTGACGTTTACCACCCCTAGGCAAGATATGCGACATATAAGACGGACAGACCGGACTGTACGGTAAGTGTTACTGGTTGGATTCACTGGAGTTTGAGCGGGCTTGCTCGTCGATCTTCTGATCGCTCAATACCCAGGTGGCCGTTACGTTTAGCAGACCGCTTGCGTCTTGCGGGTGTTTGATATGATCATCACCTGCTGCCGGCGTATTGACGAGTCTTTAGAGTCCTACACAGAGGTTTCCTGGCTCAAGCGAAACGAAATAGGAGCGCATATGAGATATGTGCGGGACCGAGAATAATGCGTGTATGTGATACCGTATTCTATTCTCGCGATGAATGTATCGAATGGTTGTAAGCGATATAACCTAGTTATCGAATCAAGGATTGATTCGATAAGCTGATACATTGGATACTAGTCGGTTATATGCGATATGACCGGATCGTTAAATCAAGTGTTGATTTAATGATTTAACGTATAATTATATATTTGATATATTACTTTGCATTAACTAGTATTGGTTCACTTTATATGGATTTTCTCACTTGAATGTACAAGTTGTATTTGTGATATACTTTTTGTGCAAATGTTTGTATCATGTTTGATGATACATGTTAACTTGGTTAAGTGTAAAGATTAAACCATGGTTAAATTGATGATTAGGGTTTTCTTTTTCTTAATCATTTATTTATTTATTTATTTAGAAAAGATTAGAAATGAAATGGTTGCAAGTTTTGTCTCTTTCTTTGAATCTTCATGAAGCTTTGACTTTGTGACCATTTTGTCTCATGCTTAACCCTAACCCTTGCAATTAACCATGGTCTATTCTCTACACCTAATCATGGTTATTATTATGATAAGTATCCTTTTTCTTTTCTTTTTAATTAACTATCATAATAATTCTTTCTTCATCTTCATCTTCTTCTTCCATGAAGAAGCTTGACTTCATCAATGGTGGATTGATGAAACAAGTGAGAAATCCAATTCTAAAGTCTACCCACTTCCTATTTATTCATCCTCTACCTCTTGCCAAGTAGTAGAGTGTGTTTCCTTCACAAGTTTTCATGGCTTGGTGAAGGTGGAGCTTGATCTAGTGATGCTTCGACGTAGATCATCTTCGGCACGTCGTCGATGACCTAGCCCGCTTCTTCTCCGATGAAGCCGACGCAAGAGCCCGGATTTCGATTTGGACAGCGAGGATACTTCGTTGCGGAGCTATGGAGGTGGAGAACCGGATCTACAAAGGTTGTATTTCCGTATTCTTATAGTTAAGTGTTAACTAGTTTAATGTTTCGCCTAGAATTCTAGCCAACGGTCCGTGTTAGGGTCTCTCGGCACCGTGATTTTTTGAAATTGGCATGGTTGATGCCTTGTGAGACCTCTTGAGAGTGCCTAGGAACCCTACAGTGGTATCAGAGCCTAGCTAGAGCCTTAGGCGATGCGTAGACGGAGTTAGAAGTCCGATCGACCCGAAACCCCGACTTTAAAATGCTCTCTGGACTTTTTTGTAAAATGTGGATTTTTGCAAATTAAAAATATGCAGAAAAATCAGCAGGTAAGTCTAAGAATTACGATGCAAAAATTACCTAATGATCTTTCTAAAGTGCGGCGGAACCGCGGCATTAGCGTGCTAATGCGGCCCTTCCGCGGCCCTTTTGTCTTATCTGCCATTGAATTTTGCACAGTAACTCCTATTTGTCAGTGCTGGTTTTCCTGGGAATTTTTAATCTGAAGTTAAGAGTTGAGTATTTTTGGTTGTATTGGGAGTTCATACATTCGATCGGATTGTCAAACTTTGTCTATGTGTCGTTCCGGATAATTTTTTTTTTTTGAATATGTTAAAAAGTTCGACCGGATATAAATACCCAATTTTTCCCCTGTCGGGAAATTTCCAAGTGTTGGATATTTCTGTAGTTTAATCATGTTCTAAGTAGTGCAAGTAACACGATGGTCCCTCTAGAAGACAACAAACCTTAACTAGATTATGTGACCGTCTTGAACTACCCTTTGAACCTTCGGGTTTGGGGCAGTACGGCGTGCCACATGTGAGGCGTTGGCTTGACCCTTCTACGGCTGGACCGTTAGTACTGAGGCACGAACTGAATGTTTTTAGACTTGTTTCATGTGTTGATCTGTATCGGGAAAACTTGGGTGTTCGATTGTTCGATAGGAAAGTTTGACATTTTCTATTTATCCGCAATGGGATACAATAATTGGAATTCACAAGAAGTTATGAGATAACTGAATGAATGTTATAAACGTAGCAGTTTAGTCTCACTTGATCGGTTACCACGGAATTTTGATGTGATCAAAAGTCCGTCGCGATCACGTAGCGTACGCGGATATTCGCCGGTAAACTTAATAGACAGCTACACCCCATAGCCTCAACCAAGTGACTGTAGGAGAACCCCGTCGCCGAAAGCATCCGTTCGGGTGCTCGCGGTAGCGGTGTTCCGCCTTGGTGCACTTCGTCGACGACATTAGGGGTGCGGCCGCCTACTAAAGTTTGCGACGAGCATTCGATCAGGTTGTCGGGAATCTTGTTGAATTGCCCGACTTGATATTGAAAAGAGTTTTCGATAATGAGACTAAAATGCGGGGTTTATAATTGTTAGGCATGCGATGTCTAAGTAATTCATTTGATTAGGCATGCGATGTCTATGCTGGTAGCGGATTCCAACTGTTGTAGTTTTACACTTTCTTTTCTGTGACCGTAAGTGTAATATGTGATATCGCCGGTTTCGTTGCTATATGTCAACGACAATTGGGATGGACATATTTACTTACGTTGATGACATGTGATGTTATGTGTTGCTGGATATGTTATAATGGATTGTCGTGTTTGAATAGCCGTGTTTGAATAGCCGGGGGTTTTTATGTGAGATGAGTGTTTTTCATTTTCATTCATGTAAAAACTTGTATGTAATATTCTTTTATTGGGGCACTTCCAGGTTGCGGAAGTTGTCACCTGTTGTATATTATTTACTTTTCCGCACTAGGATAGACCCAAGGAGGGGAGCACAAGTAACCGGGTTCTGGAGTCCAGTGGGAGACCAACTCGAGGAGTTGAGTCCGGGTCTCCTAACTCTAGAATTGGTAGGGTTGCTTGCCGCTCTCGTAGGGGTCTAGGGGTGTGGGTTTGGCTATTCATCACGACCGTGGAATCCGTGTTTTATACTGGCTCGTATTCAAAACACGGACGTCCTAGTATATCCAATATTTCATATGATTCTTCTGCTGCGATATCTGTGATGTGATCATGTGATGTTCTGTGATAGATACAGTATATAGTATATATGATATATTATATAGACGTTACTTATGTTTTACACCCGTGCTAGCCCTGCCCCGCTCTGCCGTTAGTTACCTAACCTAACGGTGCACGAGGGGACATCGAGGCGAATGCGGATGGCATAAGTGTACGTCGTATTTATCTGTGATGTTTAGGTACTTAAATGATGGGACTTCATTAATGTGATTAATGAAATAAAAGAAACCTAAGATGTTGTAGAATCGAATTTCAAAATAAAACAGGTAGCTACAGTTCTTGCTTTGCACAGCGGTATATGTGATATATCCTGCACCTTATTCGATGAGGAAAGGACCGAGATCCCTTCACCGGGAGTGACTCCTTTAGCAATGACTGGCAGATGCTACACATTCGGTTTTTCTTATGATTGCTTTTAAGTGTTTTTGCTTTGCACAGTGATATATATGATATATCCCGCACCTCATTCGACGAGGAAAGGACCGACGATCCCCTCACCGGGAGTGACTCCTTTAGCAAAACTAAAAAAGCCTCAAAAGCACTCCATTTAAAAATCATTTGATTCTACAACGATATCAAGTTCATTACGCAATAGGTTTTCAGAAAAACCTGTCGTAGCCCTCCGTCATTTCAGATAAGGCCTGTTTAGTATTCGTGCTGCGTTTGTTGACCTTGTCAAGGCGCAGTGTGCGGTAGCTAACCAGTATTTATCTGCTTATGCATATGATGCAGATTGGGTTAGGGTAGTCGTGCGGCCTTGTTGACCTTGTCAAGGGTCGTGCGGGTGGGTTTGATTCAATCAAGAAATGACGGGTTGAACTTGACTTGCGGTCTATGGTTTGTTGACCTTGTCAAGGTCATAGATCGTTCGGGGCAAAATATTATCGGGAATTTCAAGTGTTGAAATTTGCAATGAGATTGCATACCTTCTATGAGATAGTTGGATCCCGATACCCGCTGCGACTAAGAGTTACTCCTGGGAGAGTTTTACACATTACAATTAGCCGATCAAGTAGGTGTCTAGAAAGGTGTCAACGGGGTTACGCCTCTGGGAAAACGAGGTTTACATTAATTAGGTTCGTGCGAAAGCACGGGGGACCTCCCTCAAAGTACCGACACTGGCCTGGCTGAAAGATTGGCGAACCTGTAGTGTGTAATTAATCCCGGCTAGTCTTTCCTTTTAGGGTTTGAAGGAAGATTTGATAATAAGCAGTGGGAGCCATTCTGATTAGATAAAATAAGAACCAATCTATTCTTGACAGAGCGCACGCTGAGTGTTTTCTTCTCTCTCTCTCCTGGTAGCGACCATATCACGCCTTAATCAAGATAATAATACGGATTATTGACCGAACCTGCTTGTTATACTGAGCTGGGAAACGTTGGTCCCGCTCCCACTTATAAATGTTATAAGACAGAGCAGGAAATTGGGGAATACCAGATTTCCCGTGCCGCCCAAACGAAGAGAGTGCATGCTGATGCATCATCTTCGGGTATGTTCATTATACAGAACTGTTTCTCAGTATCCTCCGCATCCTTGGTAAATGATACCGGATCAGGATCCCAGATATGTAATCTGTTACATAGGGCTACAAAAAGGTAGAAAAACTGAGAACGGGTGATAAGTTTCATGAGACAGAAAACAGGGCAAGAGTTGCAGCCAAGTCTGTTGGTCACTGTCACCTTGTATTACCAGAATACATTGATTCTGAACGTATGTTATTAGATACCGAACCTGATATACAAAATCATATCACTCTCTTTATTAGTAAAGAAATGATAAAATTTTGTATCGTTGGATAATGTTTTGAACATTTCCTATATCAAAAGTTGATCGGTTCAGGAACGTTATCTAAAAGCATTGATGTTCTAAATCAAACTACAGTTCTTAGTATACTGACCACACACACAAGAGGAAGAGTTCAGAAATGAACGAATTCTTCCTGAGGTATTGTAGACTAGCTCATATCAATGCGACCCGACTAGCTGGAGTTACATGTAGATGCATATTCAAATCAGTTTGAATTTACATCTTGTGAAACTCGCCAGTCATGTCACAAAGATAAGATGACCTCAGCCCTGTTTATTGGAAACAGAGAAAGAGTTAGTGAACTCTTAGGACTGCTACATGATGATGTATGGAAGGTCCCCTGTCTACACATGCCAGGACTGATTCTTTATACTTCATTATATTCTCTGATAAATTCAGTCATATGTTCCTGTTGAAACATGAGTCCGAACCTTTTGAGATATTCACAGAATATAAGCGAGAAGTAGAGAACCAAAATACGGGTAAAAGTATTATGTCCTTTGATGAGATCAAGGAGGAGAATACTTGAGCACGGAAATCCTAGACTATTTTAAAGGAGAATGAGATTCTCTCTCAGAATCACTCCTCTGTATACACCATAGCACGATGGTATATCGGGGCGGAGCAGATACACCCTATTTGATATGGTGTGCTCTATGATGAGTACTACTGAGTTACCTATTTCCTTTTGGGGGTTATGCACTTATGAAGCTGCATACCTATTGAATAGGGTTCGAATCAAATCAGTTGCCTACCACTTCATATGTGATACGGAAAGGGAAGAGCCCATGTCTTAAGCTAGTTAAGATTTGGGGTTGTCCGGCCTATGTCTAAAAGCAAAATCCGGACAAGCTCGAGGCAAGGTCTGTTATGTACAACTGGAAAGGTTCCAGCTATACAAATGACAACAGATGATTTGATAGAACCAAAGGATTCAATAGATTCCAATGAACCTCAGCCTCTCCGCCGATCTAATAGGGTTCCTCACCCACCTGAGAGATACTTCGGTTTCTCTATGACAGTGGGAGCGAGGATTGCATCATCAGATGATGACCCAACTGGCTTCGAGCTGGCCATCAAGAGTGGGACTCTGTAAGAATGGCTGGATGCTTAGTGATCTGAGATGGAATCCTTAATACACCAACAAAGTATGGACTTTGGTTGCTATATCTGAAGGGTGAAATCCCCATCAGGAGTAAGTATATCTTGAGAAGATTACTTGGTGTACATAGAAAAGTTGAGACTTTCAAAGCTAGACTTGTTAAAGGTTTTCGTCTTCGACCAGGCTTGGATAGTGATGAAACCTTTTCAAGTAGCTAAGCTTAAGTCCATCCAGATCCTACTTGCCACGGCTACAAACCATGACTACGATATCTGGTGGTTGGGTGTCTTGACTGCTTTTCTAAATGATGTTTTAGAAGAGTGCGTCTATAAGTACACAGCCAGAGGTCCTCGTAGAAAGTGGGAGCAGCGGAAACGTGTGCAAGATGTTTTATATAATAAAGCAGGCATCGCGGAGTTGGAACGTCTGTTTTGATGTAGTAGTCAAAGAGTTTGACTTCATCAAAATGGTAGATGAACCTTGTATATACAAAAAGGTATTAGGGAGTATGGTGGTGATCCTCGTAGAGTACGTGTATGACATACTTATGATAGGGAAGGAGTTTCCTAAGCTACGCTCGGTCAATCTCCGCTTATCACAAGGATTCTCCAGATAGGAACAATGTGATACCTCCTCCATCCTGAGTTTTCATCTATGAGATAGATGTTATTTGGGTGTTAGTATACTCACTAGTTGTAGTGAGATGGTATCAATCGATCCTGGGGAGAATCACTGGAAGGGTTCCAGGGTGATAAAGACGACTGAATGTCAGTCGCAGGCATTGTCTTTACCCTTAGTAAAGCGACGGTATGTTGGAAGAGTTCCAAGCTAGATACCGTGGCATACTACACGTTAAAGGCTGGATACATCGCTACTTAAGATGCTACCAAAGAGGCTGTTTGGATGTATATTAGTTCATGAGATGAACTTAGTTCCTACCATTGTGTGACAATGGAGTTGTGGCTAATGCCAGGAACCCCTGTCCCATCAGTGATCCAGACATATTCTAAGGCAGTATCACTTGATCATGGAGATGGTTGATCTCCAGGGTGATCGAGGCAAGGAGAGCAGACTTAGAGGATAACGCAGCGGATCCACTCACGAAGGCCTATTCCCAGAGAGAGACTTTCATGGGATGGTTGAGTATGAGATACTACGACCACCGCTACAGATGGCCCTAGTGCAAGTGGGAGATTGTTAGTTATATGTATGCCCTAGAGGCCATTACTGTATATAGGATGTATATTGTAGTGGATGCTGGGACATATATAGGGAGGACTTTCTTGCTCGACATGATAGTATGCTATCTGGTTACTCTTTACCTTAACGTGTACATTGATTGTCTCTCTGTTACATGTTGGTAAAGCCCTTAGGATGTGTACTTGACTACCTGGACTATGATGCGGATCATACTAGTGGGGACATGGTAGTCCATAGGTACATCCTTGAAAGTCCCTAGTCGTGGGTGTATCGAGACGGGGCATCGATATACCAGAGTAGACTAGCGTATACCTTCTCGACCCATACAGATGGGCGATGGATGATCCCATATCCACTGGTGTTTGACATCGGAGATGATATACGAGTGCTCAGTGGAGACTGGGTACACTGGACGGACTCGCCGAGAACTCCCAGATGGTATTATACCTCACGTCAGATAGCAGTTCTCTGGTGACACTGGTACAGAGTAGTCTGTTGACCCGAGATCGTCATAGAGTCTTGTGTGGTTCCCACAGTGCTTTGATTTCCACCTTACCACGTCCAAGAGGGCGTGCAAAACGGTGGTTTTTGGGTACAGTCCCGAATCACATGGAGGCAATGAGCGATAGGAGGGGATTCGTCTCTCCCGGTATAGGGAGTTGATGTTGCGCTGTGTTCGATTGGCTATAACAGGAAATCCCTGGCCAGGGTTGCTGAGATTTACTGGTAAGTGTTACCAGTAGTTTCTCGAATTGTTATAGACCTCATATCGACACGACTTATCGAGCTATTGGGGTCTGACGTTTACCATCCCTAGGCAAGATATGCGACATATCAGACGAACAGACCGGACTGTACGGTAAGTGTTACTGGTTCGATTCACTGGAGTTTGAGCGGGCTTGCTCGTCGATCTTCTGATCGCTCAATACCCGGGTGGCCATTACGTTTAGCAGACCGCTTGCGTCCTGCGGGTGTTTGATATGATCATCACCTGCTGCCGGCGTATTGACGAGTCTTTAGAGTCCTACACAGAGGTTTCCTGGCTCAAGCGAAACGAAATAGGAGCGCATATGAGATATGTGCGGGACCGAGAATAATGCGTGTATGTGATACTGTATTCTATTCTCGTGATGAATGTTTCGAATGGTTGTATGCGATATAACCTAGTTATCGAATCAAGGATTGATTCGATAAGCCGATACATTGGATACTAGTCGGTTATATGCGATATGACCGGATCGTTAAATCAAGTGTTGATTTAATGATTTAACGTATAATTATATATTTGATATATTACTTTGCATTAACTAGTATTGGTTCACTTTATATGGATTTTCTCACTTGAATGTACAAGTTGTATATGTGATATACTTTTTGTGCAAATGTTTGTATCATGTTTGATGATACATGTTAACTTGGTTAAGTGTAAAGATTAAACCATGGTTAAATTGATGATTAGGGTTTTCTTTTTCTTAATCATTTATTTATTTATTTATTTAGAAAAGATTAGAAATGAAATGGTTGCAAGTTTTGTCTCTTTCTTTGAATCTTCATGAAGCTTTGACTTTGTGACCATTTTGTCTCGTGCTTAACCCTAACCCTTGCAATTAACCATGGTCTATTCTCTACACCTAATCATGGTTATTATTATGATAAGTATCCTTTTTCTTTTCTTTTTAATTAACTATCATAATAATTCTTTCTTCATCTTCATCTTCTTCTTCCATGAAGAAGCTTGACTTCATCAATGGTGGATTGATGAAACAAGTGTGAAATCCAATTCTAAAGTCTACCCACTTCATATTTCTTCATCCTCTACCTCTTGCCAAGTAGTAGAGTCTGTTTCCTTCACAAGTTTTCATGGCTTGGTGAAGGTGGAGCTTGATCTAGTGATGCTTCGACATAGATCATCTTCGGCACGTCGTCGATGACCTAGCCCGCTTCTTCTCCGATGAAGCCGACGCAAGAGCCCGGATTTCGATTTGGACAGCGAGGATACTTCGTTGCGGAGCTATGGAAGTGGAGAACCGGATCTACAAAGGTTGTATTTCCGTATTCTTATAGTTAAGTGTTAACTAGTTTAATGTTTCGCCTAGAATTCTAGCCAACGGTCCGTGTTAGGGTCTCTCGGCACCGTGATTTTTTGAAATTGGCATGGTTGATGCCTTGTGAGACCTCTTGAGAGTGCCTAGGAAACCTACAAAAACAATACCTCTTAGGGTATATACAACTATAGCAAGCATATGCGGTATACATGTCAGTATGTGTGCATGATGTACATGTAGCTGTAACAGACTATGTGGGTGTACATGTCAATATGTATGTAAGATGTACAAGTAACTGGAATCGAGTATATGGTGTACATGTCAATATGTATGAATGATGTACAAGTAACTATAGTAAGATCTACGTGATGTGGAATAAGGGTCACTACCTCAACTATTCCTGCCCAATGCAATATCACTTTCGTATGTGCCCACAATATTTCATATGCATAATGGAATAAGAGTTACTACTCCAATCATTCCTATCCACTACTATATCACGTATGTAGGTGTTTGTGCGTGTCATGGCAATTACTGACGATGTGGGTGTAGCATACAATCTAGTGCTCGTGCAACATGAATCGTCAGTAATGTGTTATATCTAAAGGTATGAGTCAAGTACAACAGATAATGCTATGCAATGACATTCATATGAAAGTAACTAATATGCAAATACATTCAGCTATCATATCATATTTGCCCCGATGCATAACGCCATACGGGCGATTTCCCCGTAGATATTAAATCTACTCACAAATGGTCTTCAGGTATGAAAATCCGACGACCTGCTTCCCCTTGTTCGCAGCGTCCGAAGTCCCCGCTTGCGACGCTATATATTCACAAACACAAGAAAAATGCGAACATCTCTGAATCGATCAATATAACGTAAAACTACGTATTAAATAACGCACCAACACTGAACTAACTCGCGAGTGCACGTCTGGTGGCTAACGCGCGTAACGATACTTCAAAACCTTACTGAGTACCAGCACAAGCTCACGACTCGTGTCGCAATACGTATCACGCGGACTCAAAACACTAGATTATAGGTAATCGATCCCAAATTTTGTATACTGACTTTACTAAAAAAGTAAACAGTACCAAACCCCCTTAACCAACCGCAGACAACTACCCACAGAAGACCAACTGCAGCCCATTCCTACCCAGCCGGCGTCGCCAGATCGCGCAATAGGGGTCGCCGGCCCCGGCCGATGAGGTGGTCCCCGTGTCTCAGGTGGTGTCTCAGGTTCACTAGTACATCTCTATAATGTTGTTTTGAAAAACACTAAAAACTCCAGGTCACAGCAGGTATAGAAGTTCTAAAAAGTCTTTAAAAACCCGATATTTCACTAATCGATATAAAAAACGTTCTACGCTACAAACAACGAGCAAAACAACATACCAACTCTTAATTAACAGTGTAGGGATTATACCTAACAATCTTGCTCACAAGATCAAAGCTTTCCTAGTTTCCAAGTGATCAAGAGCAAGAACCAATACTTGAAGTATGTTTTGTGATATATTTTGGAATTTTGGAGAAATTTTGAGTTTGAATTGATGAAAAATGAAAAGGAAATGAGTAAGGGCGGTAGGCAAAGAAGGGATCTCGGCCAAGAGAGGAGGTCGGGGGTTTTGGGTGAGGAATTACATAGCAATTTCCCATTAAATGCAAAGTTAATGCATTCATACACACCTAAGCACACATGCATGCATCTACATTCATTTCTTTCTTTTCTATAACACTTAAATCCCAGTCCACAAAATGAATCTAGATATTATGTGGGTTTGGTTACTCAAGAATAATTGAAGAAAAGATCGCCAAAGAAAAATTTCCCAAAATGTGAATACCGCATTAAAATACTATTAAAATTGGGAAAAATTCAAATTGAACCAAAACGTCCCATATACCCCCAAAGCTTGCGCACTAGCTTTATTTTAGGTAAACTAGGTGCTGGCATGTCTATATGGTCGTTTGAACATAATCGGGTTAAAACGGACAATACCGACAAACTTACCCTAAAGCGGAAAAATTCGCATAACGATTTCTAAAACGTTACAATCTCCCCCCTTATAGAAATTCGGTCCCCGAATTAAAATTAACTACTAAGAGTACCTTCAAAGAGATGAGCGAATTTCTTCCGCATCTCGCTCTCGGCCTCCCAAGTGATCCCTTCACTAGTAGGGCTACCCCAAAGAACCTTCACAGACGGCAAGACCCTTGACCGAATTTTCTTCACCTGCCGATCCAAAATAACTACCGGCTTCTCGGTGAACGAAAGATCGCGCTCAAGCTGAACGGTCTTGTGCTGAATCATGTGAGAAGGATCATGAAGGTATCTACGAACCATTGACACAAGGAAAACGGGGTGAACATCCGGAAAAATGGGGGGGAGCGCCAAACGATAAGCAACAGAACCCACTCGCTCAAGGATCTCGAAAGGACCTACAAATCTGGGACTGAGCTTCCCCCTCTTCCCAAATCGCATAACGCCCTTCATCGGAGAAATCCTGAGGAATACATGATCCCCCACTGCGAACGTAAGTCTGCGACGACGACGGTCGGTATAAGACTTTTGCTTGCACTGGGCTGCTCTCATCCTGTCCTGAATCAGCTGGATCTTCTCCATAGTCTCCTGAACTAGCTGGGGTCCCAAAACTCTACTCTCGCTAAGTTCGGTCCAGCAGACTGGCGATCGACACTTCCTACCATATAAAGCCTCAAAAGGTGCCATCTGAATAGTCTCCTGAAAGCTGTTGTTGTAGGAGAACTCAATCAACGCCAAGTGACGATCCTAACTGCCACCAAAATCAAGCACACATGCACAGAGCATATCCTCTAGAGTCTGAATAGTCAGCTCCGACTGACCATCGGTCTGCGGATGAAAAACGGTGCTAAAACTCAACCGGGTACCCAAAGCTTCCTGAAGCTTCTGGAAAAGACAGCTAGTAAACTGGGTGCCTCTGTCGGATACTATGCATGTAGGAACACCGTGCAAATGCACAATCTCATCTATATACAACTGCGCATACTGAGCATAACCGAAAGTGGTCTTCACTGGAAGGAAATGAGTCGCTTTCGTCAACCGGTCAACAATTACCCAAATGGAGTCATACTCTCTACTGGTCCTGGGTAGACCTACAATGAAGTCCAAGGAAATCTGCTCCCATTTCCACTCTGGAATGGGTAAAGGCTGCAACTCTCCAGCCGGTCTCTGATGCTCAGCCTTGACTTGCTGACAAGTCAGGCACCTCGAAACGAAGTCCGAAATATCGTGTTTCATCCCTTCCCACCAGTAAAAGTCTCTCAAATCACGGTACATCTTGGTGGAACCTGGATGAACGCTAAAGGCCGAATGATGTTCCTGCTCTAGGATCTCGCATCTCAACCCATCAGCATCTGGTACACACAAGCGAGTCCCACATCGTAGCACGCCCTGGTCATCAATCATGAACTCCGAAACTTTCCCTGTCGAACAAGCTCAAGAATCTCGTACAAACGGGCATCACTGGGTTGCGCCTCACAGATACGATCAAATAATAGTGGACGGGCGTGGACATGAGCAAGCTGTCCCCTAGCGGAAGTAAACTCGAACTTCACTCTACCATCACACAAGAGCTGGCAATCAGCAGACGACTGACGCAGAACTGCGCTCAACTGGGACAAGCTACCCCCGGGCCTACGACTCAAAGCATCAGCTACCACATTCTCCTTGCCCGGGTGATAAAGGATCTCACAATCATAATCCTTCACTAGCTCCATCCATCGGCGCTGTCTCAGGTTCAGATCTCGCTGCTGGAAAATTGTAACACTTTGAAATTTCGTTTTAATGTTTTTTCGTGTTAATTAGTAATTGTGCGTGTTATTATATATGTGTACATAGGATTATTAGTTATTTTAGTCGGCTTTACTAATTATATTTAGTTGTGTTAACAAATTGGAAAATTTTCCATTATATTGTACACTTGCACACTTAGCACAATTTTTGTGACCTAGGTAAAAAGTGTTAACATGTTAACCTTTTTCTTTCATTCATGGTTGTTATTTTCCTCACCCTTTTATCAAAATAAAACCCTTTTTTCAATAATTCAAATCCAATAGAAAATAAGGCATGGTGTTAGGTAAAGGACTTTGACTTTGGGCCCTTTTCTTCTCTCTTCATCCTCATTTCTGAATTCTACAGAATTTCCAGCAGAAAAACCCTAGCTTTCCTTCATCTTTCCCTCTCCTTTTCACTTCTCTTTGATCCCTACACAAAAACCCTACACAATCAACACATTTTCATCACAGAAACCATGGAAAAGTGAGCTTTTTGAGGTGTTTGGAGGCAAATCTGCACACTTGAAGCTAGAGCTGGAACTTTTGGTTTTTCTAGGGTCATTTGAAGGTATAAATCTCACTCCTAGCACCCTATCTCCATAACTTGCATGTTTAGTTTCAAAATATCACCTTTTTGTGCAACTTTAGTGCTATTGAAGGGATTTAGTGATGATATGTTAAAATTTATGTTGTTGTGGCTTGATTAGCTTGTTAATGAGTTATTAGTGTGGTTTTAGACCTGGGTTTGCTTCAAGTTCCACAAAAATACCCTAATGTATTGTTTTAGTGCTAAATTGGACTTTTTAACTAGATTTAGGGATCTGTTAGATCTGCTACTACCCGAGATGTTTCAGAGTGAAATTGGAATTACTGTAGCATACACAGGGGGTATAGAGTGCACACACAAAACCTGGGAGTCCCTCCCCATACCCATGCCGCCGAAATAAGCATTATGGCCGCAATTTGCGGCTAGATGGGCGTGTTTTGGGTTGGGGTTTGGGCCACTGGAGTCTGCTGCTATGTGGAGTGTTTTGGTATATCTATTTTTATAATATCTGTTCTGTAGCAAAATCTTGAGTAGAATACCCAATTTCCTGTATTTTTAATCTTTCGTGACATGCGTGATAACTGTGTGTGGGTTTGGGGTTTCTGCGTGTCGCGACGCGTCGGAGTGACTTCAGGCGCGTAATCATACGTTTTAGCGTATCGCGCACACGCGCGCTTGGTTTGCGACACAGGTTTCTAGTTGACCTTAAATGTCGTGTTTGTATGATTTTGAGCTTATGCGTGATATTCTATGGAATTCTAGGTTCGCAGGCAAGTGCGACGGATGCCGCGAAGAAGGGGAAATAAGTCATCGGCTATACCTAGCGAGAGACTATGGTGAGTAGATTTAACATCTGCGGGGATATCGCCCGCATGGCGTTTTACGTCAGGGCTGATAGGATCTTATAGCTACATTTCCATACATCGACTGTTCATGGCTACTATTTAGTGCATACCACATTCCCTGATATATGTATATAAACTAGAATTGATAGAACACCGCACCATTACTAATGGTTCATGTTGCACGAGCACTATCCGGCATGCTACACACACACCGTTAGTAATTTCCATGACACTCACACTGTAGAATTTCCATGATATTCATACTTGATGCATATATCACATCGGATAATTATGTTGTAGCTCATCTTTATGTGACTTGACATGATATTCATACTTTATGCATATATCACATCGGATCATTATGTTGTAGCTCATCTTTATGTGACTTGACATGATATCCATACTTGATGCACATATCACATCACATTGACTTGCATATTGGTTTGGATTACATGTGAATTCTAGATTTGGGAACCGTGGCTATTTCAAATATGTAATCATTTAAAAACCTGGTTCCTTTGATATGATATTTTGGTGCGTCTACCCTATGTTTTCTCGGTGCTAGAGTGAGATATATATGAGATAGAGGGGGGGATGACCCGGACTGACGGATGCCCGATATATATGAGAGAGAGGGCTGACCCGGACTGACGGAAGCCCGATAGACATGAGAGACAGGGCTGACCCGGACTGACGGATGCCCGATAGACATATGAGAGAGGGGGTTGACCCGGACTGACGGATGCCCGATATAGGAAGATTTGCGTGTCGATGCTAGACATGAGTATTTATGATATTTGGGTGCCGATGTTGGGCATTCGTGATTCTCAGTGATGTATAGGGTTTGAGGGCCGATGGGACTGCCGGCGTCTGGGTTGTTGGGATTTCGGGTGCATTGATGGACACCGATTACATATTCCACGTTGACATTCCGTGTAGATGTTATACTTCCCATGCTCATCATTCATTATTGTACATCATCCTGTAGTTATATTACCAGATAGAGTACTTGCATGATTATTGCACATACTGCTTATCAAACATTGATATCATCTGTTGGCATATGATAGAGTAGCGCAGTAAGTGCATGCTCGCGATTACATTTATATGTTATCTCTATTCACGAGTTGGAAACTCACCCCCGTTGTGCCACAGTGTTTGCAGGTTGCCCTTCGGAGTAGTCGCGGCAGGCTGCGTTTTGCATCTTTTGATACAGATACCCCCATAGTTGGTGTACTAGCTCTTTTGCTGATAGGTGGGTTTTGTGCGGTATCTGTTAATCTTTCGGTTATGTATATTTTTGTGTCTAGTATTCTCCATCTACCATGTATGTATTTGACTTAGAGACAGTGTGAGGACGATGATCTATATTATTTGTATTCTGGTGTCGAGCTCGTTGTGAGCCGACTGTACTTGCAGTTTGTTCTATCTGTGATGTTCCTACTTGTGGATCTTGATCTTTGCTACGGCGTCGTATATTGCTATCTTGGTGATTATCTACTTAAGAATTTTTGTCACTTTAATAAATACTTCCATTTAAAACTTAAACACTCTCTACTTTTACTGGTTTGGTTTCTGGGTTTTCGGTTCACTTAGCTGCGTTAGGCCTGTAGAAGTTACGTGGTTAAGTGCCGGTCACGGGCCAAACTTCGGGTCGTGACAAAGTTGGTATCAGAGCGTAGGTTTTACCTTCCGGAGTGTAGGATAACCTGGTATGATGGAGTAGGTAGCTGAAGCAGAGTGGCGTAGAGTGTGTATGTTCCGCGGCATACTCAAGACACGGTACTCCGCCAAAGCGACCTTATGACTTGTTGATTTAAATTCCTTCTTGAGTATATACATTCTTGCGATTCGATTTCCGTATCCTTATCGAATCCTATTGTTCCTTTAAGCCATTATGCCGCCGAAGACTACGAGGGCGTAGAGAGTGGCCGCGAGGGCCGAGATTCGAGTTGACTCGTCCGAGACGAGGACTGGTCCGGATAGTACCCCGGTTGTGCCCGAGCAGGCTGTTCCTGCCGTGACAGATCAGATTGCCATGTTAGGGGCTGGTGTGCAGGAGATGCGCCAGACGATGGGATCCAGTATGTAGGAGATGCGCCAAATGATGGGATCTCTAGTTGAGACACTTCGAGCGCAGCGACCAGAGGTAGTTCCACCCGTTGCAGAGACCGCGGTAGTACCCACAGTATAGGCAGTTGCCCCTGCAGCTATAGAGGTTATCACAGTATCGTTATCAGAGTTTATGAGGCTGAATCCTCCGGTCTTCACAGGCACCGATGTGGCCGAGGACCCACAGTCTTTCATTGATAGGATGGCGCGGATATGTCGTTCACTTAGATGCGCAGATGCGAGATGGGTTGAGTTCGCGAGCTTTCGCCTAGAAGGTCTCGCGCAGAAATGGTGTGAATCAGTCAAGAAGGGTAGAGCAACAGGTCTTCCTCCTATGACCTCGACAGATTTCGTGGCGCTATTCCTTGCCCGTTTTCTTCTACTGAGCGTCAGAGATGCTAGAGCACGCAGGTTCGAGTCCTTACGTCAGACTTCGGAGATGTCAGTGGCAGAGTATGATGTCCTGTTTACCGAGCTATCAGTGTATGCTCCGTACCTTGTGGCTACGGAGGAGTTGCGAGTTAAGAGATTTGTCCGAGGCTTGCTTACACCACTGTTTCTAGCGCACAGCTTTACGAGACATATGCAGCAGCTGTTGACGCAGCCCTATTAGTCGAGGAGTGCCTTGGTGAGACTTCGGTAGTTCCAGAGCCGAAGAGAGTTCGTGCGGATACATCAGCGCAGAGACGGCCTTTTTGGCACTGTGATAGACGTCTTGCAGGTAGCAGAGATTTGGGCGAGGCAGGTTGTTTAGCTCCTATCCCCAGGAGGGTCAGCGACCATCATCGGGATGTTTCCGTTGCGGGTGTTCTTATCATCGTGTACGAGATTGTCCTGAGATATCCCGGAGGGAGGCAGCAGCACCGCACGTCACACTACCACATTCACCATCCCAGACGGCGTTGCCTATTGTACCTATTGTTACTCCGCGCCAGACTCATGCACAGAGAGGTCACGGTCGCGGAGGATTTGTTCATAGAGGACGAGGTGATCGAAGCAGAGGACAGCCAATGGCCGGCAGGGGACAGTCAGTCGCAGGTGGAGGACAGGCGTGAGTTTTTGCTTTGACTCATCAGGACGCGCAGGCGTCCAATGCGGTGGTCTCAGGTATCCTTCCAGTATGTTCTGTTGGTGCACACGTGTTATTCGATCCCGGATCCACGCACTCGTACGTATCCACACACTTTGTGCCGAGTTTGGGTAGAGAGTCCGGTTTGCATGATCAGCCGCTTGTTGTGACTACTCCTGTGGGAGAGTAATTTGTTGCTAGACACGTGTTCCGATCATGTATCGTCCGTATCGGCAAGAGAGAGAGTTGCCGGTCGATTTGATCCTTCTTGAGATGTTGGACTTCGACGTTCTTTTGGGCATGGATTGGTTAGCCACGTCCTATGCTTCTGTTGACTGCCGTGAGAAGACAGTTAGATTTTGTTTTTCCGGCGAGTCGGTTTTCGTTGTGTTGGGGGACCGTGGTGCCACCCCTCACAGTGTGATTTCTTCTTTTCGCGCTGGACAGCTTTTGAGGAAGGGATGTCAGGGATTTCTCGCCTATGTTTGCGATACTAGAGCTACAGAGGTTCCGATGGATCAGGTTCCGGTTGTTAGCAAGTTCCCTGACTAGTTTCCTGGGCTACCACCCGAGCGTGATATTTCTTTCTATATTGATTTGGTTCCTGGCACGGGGCCTATTTCTATACCGCCTTATCGGATGGCCCCGGCGGAACTTAGAGAATTGAAGGGTCAGTTGCAAGATTTGCTGGATAAGGGACTCATTCGACCCAGTGTTTCTCTTTGGGGTGCTCCAGTGCTGTTTGTCAAGAAGAAGGACGGCAGTATGCGTTTGTGTATCGACTACCGTCAGCTGAACAGGATGACAGTGCGGAATAGGTATCCTTTGCCACGCATCGACGATTTATTCGACCAGCTTCAGGGGTAGGATACTTTTCGAGGATCGATTTGCGATCAGGCTACCATCAGCTGCGGGTTCGACAGGAGGACATTCCTAGGACAGCTTTCCGCACGCGTTACCGCTATTATAAGTTTTTGGTGATGTCGTTCGGACTCACCAACGCGCCAGCAGCATTTATGGACTTGATGAACCGCATTTTCCGGCCGTATCATGATCTGTTCATCATAGTATTAATTGACGATATCTTGGTGTACTCTCAGAGTAGAGAGGAGCACGAGCAGCACCTGCGGATTACACTGCAGACCTTGAGGGAGCATCAGCTTTTCGCCAAATTCTCAAAGTGTGCTTTCTGGCTGGATAGCGTAGACTTCTTGGGACACGTGATTACACGAGATGGTATATGTGTAGACCCGAGGAAGATTGAGGCCGTTTGGAGTTGGCCTAGACCCACGTCAGTGACGGAGGTTCGCAGCTTTCTAGGGCTGGCAGGCTATTACAGGCGATTCGTGCAGGACTTCTCTCGCATTGCTACACCTTTGACCGGGTTGACCCGGACGGGAGTTCGTTTCGATTGGACGGAGGAGTGTGAGCACAGTTTTCAGCAGCTACGGGCTCTACTGACTACGACACCAGTGCTATCATTGCCTTCTGTAGGGTTACTAGGCACACTCAAGAGGTTCCACAAGGCATCAACCATGCCAAACAAAAAATTTCCGGTGCCGAGAAACCCTAATATAGATCGTTAACTAGAAGTAAAGGCGAAAAGCAAGCAAGTAAACAACTTTATTGCTAAGTGAAAAAGGACTACAACCTTTGTAGATCCGCTCCACCATTTCTTTAGCTCCGTGTTGACGTCCCTCCACTTTGATCATCGGAATCCCGGACCCTTGCGTCGATTTCATCGGAGAAATGGGCGGGCTAGGTCGTTGACTTCGATGCCGAAGATGATCTATGTCGAGGCGACTCAAACTCAAGCTCCACCTTCACTAGGTCATGAAACTTGTGAAGATAACACACTCTACTACATGGCAAGTGGTAGAGGATGAAGAAATAGGAAGTGGGTTCACTTTGGATTCGGATCTCTCACTTGGATTCATCACTTGATAATTTTCAAGAATGGTTTCTTCACTTGAAGAAGAAGATGATGAAGAAGAAAGAATATCAATCAATTACTTGAAAGAAAAATCAAGTGAATACTTATCATAATGCAACCATGGGTGAAGCCAACACATGTAGAGAATAAACTAGGGTATAGGTTTAATGGTTAGGTTAAGGAAAGAAACAAAATGGTAGACTTATTCAAAGCTTCAAGAAGCTTCAAGAACAAAACAAAGTTAGCCACCATTTTATTCTTTCCAAAAATGAATAAAGAAAATGAATAAGTAAATCAAACCCTAACCATTAACCTAATCATAGTTTAAAGCATACTCACACCCAAGTTTTCATGTATCATCAAACATGATACAAACTAGTGCACAAAAATATATCATATATACAATGTGCACAATCAAGTGAGATAATCAATCTTAAGTGAACAATACTAGTCAATGTAAAGTAATATATCTAATATATAATTATACATTAAATCATTAAATCAATCACTTGATTTAATGATCCGGTCATATCGCATTTAACCGACTAATATCAAGTGTATCAATGTATCGAATCGACACTTGATTCGGTAACACGGCTATATCACATATAACCGACCGATGATACAAATCGCGAGAATGGAATACAGTATCACATACTGGTATTATTCTCGGTCCCGCACATATCTCATATGCGCTCCTATTTCGTTTCGCTTGAGCCAGGAAACCCCTGTGTAGGACTCTAAAGACTCGTCAATACGTCGGCAGTAGGTGATGATCATATCAAACACCCACCAGCCGCAAGCGGTCTGCTAAACATAACGGCCACCCGGGTATTGAGCGATCAGAAGATCAACGAGCAAGCCCGCTCACACTCCTGTGAATCCAACGAGTAACACTACCGTACAGTCCGGTCTGTTCGTCTGATATGTCGCATATCTCGTCTAGGGGTGGTAAACGTCAGACCCCAATAACTCGATAAGTCGTGTCGATATGAGGCTCATAACGGGTCAAGAAACTACTGGTAACACTTACCAGTAAATCCCTAAAGCAGCCTTTGCCAAGGACTTCCTGTTATAGCCAATCGAGCACTGCGCAACATCAACTCCCTATACCGGGAGAGACGAAACCACTCCTATCGCTCATTGCCTCCATGTGACTCGGGACTGTACCCAAAAGCCACCTTTTTGCACGCCCTCTTGGACGTGGTATGATGGAAATCAAAGCATAGTGGGAATCACACAAGACTCTATGACGATCTCGGGTCTACAGACTAACCTGTACCTGTGTCACCAGAGAACTTCCATCTGACGTAAGGTATAATACCATCTGGGAGTTCTCGGCGAGTCCGTCCAGTGTACCCAGTCTCCACTGAGCACCCGTATATCATCTCTGATGTCAAACACCAATGGATATGGGATCATCCATCGCCCATCTGTATAGGTCGAGAAGGTATACGCTAGTCTACTCTGGTATATCGATGCCCTGTCTCGATACACCCACGACTAGGGACTTTGAAGGATGTACTTATGGACTACTATGTCCCCACTAGTATGATCCGCATCATAGTCCAGGTAGTCAAGTACACATCCTAAGGGCTTTACCAACATGTAACAGAGAGAAAATTAGTGTGCACGTTAAGGTAAAGAGTAACCAGATAGCATACTATCATATCGAGCAAGAAAGTCAACCCTATATATGTCCAAGCATCCACTACAATATACATCCTATGTATAGTAATGGCCTCTAGGGCATACATATAACTAACAATCTCCTACTTGCACTAGGTCCATCTGTTAGCAGTGGTTGTAGTATCTCATACTCAACCATCCCATAAAAGTCTCTCTCTGGGAAAAGGCCTTTCGTGAGTGGATCTGCCGTGTTGTCCTCTAAATCTTCTCTCCTAACCTCGATCCTCTGGAGATCAACCATCTCCATGATCAGGTGATACTGCCTAAGAATATGTCTGGATCACTGATGGGACGGGCGTTCCTTGGCATAAGCCACAACTCCATTGTCGCACAATGGGAGGAACGAAGTTCATCTCATGAACTAATATACACCCAGACTGCCTCTTTGGTAGCATCTTTGGTAGCGATGTATCCAGCCTTTATCGTCTAGTATGTCACGGTATCTAGCTTGGAACTCTTCCAATATACCGTCCCTCCACTAAGGGTAAAGACAATGCCTGCGACTGACTTTCAGTCGTCCTTATCACCCTGGAACCTTTCCAGTGATTCTCCCCAGGATCAATTGATACCATCTCACTACAACTAGTGAGTATGCTAATATCCAATTAGATCTATCCCATAGATCCAAAACCTAGGATTTAGCAGGTATCACTTTGATCCTATATGGAGAATCCTTGTGATAAGCGGAGATTGACCGAGCGTAGCATAGGAAACTCCTTCCCCATCAAGAGTATGTCATCCATGTACTCTACGAGGATCACCACCATACTCCCTACTACCCGTATTGTATATACAAGGTTCATCTACCATTTTGATGATGTCAAACTCTTTGACTAACTCATCAAAACAGATGTTCCAACTCCGCGATGCCTGCTTTAATCTGTAAAGCAACATGCACACGTTTCCGCTGCTCCCACTGTTCACGAATCCCTCTGGCTGTGTACTTATAGACGTTCTCTTCTAAATCAGTATTCAGAAAAGCAGTCATGACACCCAACCACTAGATATCGTAGTCATGGTATGTAGAAATGTTAAGTAGGATCCGGATGGACTTAAGCATAGCCACTGGAAAAGGTTTCATCATTTTCCACGCCTGGTCGATGACGAAAACCACTAACAAGTCTAGCTTTGAAAGTCTCAACTTTTCAATCTACACCAAGTAATCTTCTTAAGATATACTTGCTCCTGATGGGGATTTAACCCTTCAGATAAAGCAACCAAAGTCCATACTTTGTTGGTGTATAAGGATTCCATCTCAGATCGATAAGCATCCAGCCATTCTTACAGAGTCCTACTCCTGATGGCCAGCCCGAAACTAGTTGGGTCATCATCTCATGATGCAATCCTTGCTCCCACTGTCATAGAGAAACCGAAGTATCTCTCATGTGGGTGAGGAACCCTACTAGATCGGCGGAGAGGCTGAAGTTCGTTGGTTGCTATTGAATCCTTTGGTTCTACCAAATCGATCGCAGCGGAGGGACATAAACACGGAGCTAAAGAAATGGTGGAGCGGATCTACAAAGGTTGTAGTCCCTTTTCACTTAGCAATAAAGCTGTTTACTTGCTTGCTTTTCGCCTTTACTTCTAGTTAACGATCTATATTAGGGTTTTTCGGCACCGGAAAATTTTTGTTTGGCATGGTTGATGCCTTGTGGAACCTTTTGAGTGTGTCTAGTAACCCTACAGTGGTATCAGAGCCTAGCAAGAGCCTTAGGTGAAGAGTAGACGATGGTAGAAATCCGATCGAGTCACGAAACCCTAACCAAGACCACTCTCTGTAAATTTTCTGAAAATATGGATTTTTCCAAATTAAAAATTGTCAAAAAATTCAGCAGGGTTTTATATGAGTTACTGTGAAACACGCGATCGTAAATCGACCATAGCGTCGCGGAACTGCGGCCCCACCCTTGCTTGGGCGGCGGTTCCGCGGCCATATTGATGAATATTGATACGTGGTTTGCATCGTAATCTTTATCTGAAGTTGCTGTATTTTATGGGAATTTTTAATCTATACTCTACAGCTGAGTTTTCTCGGTTGTTCTGGGAATCGATGATTCGATCGGATTGTTTAGCTTTGTCTATGTGTTTTTCCGGGTAATTTAAGAATATGTTAAAAAGTTCGACCGGATATAAATACCCAATTTTTCCCCAGCCGGGAAATTTCCAAGTGCTGGATTTTTTCGTCGTTTAAGAACGTTCTAAGTAGTGCATGTAACGCGATGGACCCTCTAGAAGACAACAAACCTTAACTCGATTCTGTGACCGTCTTGAACTGCCCTTTGAACCTTAGGGTTTGGGGCAGTACGGCGTGCTACATGTGAGGCGTTGGCTTGACTCTCCTACGGCTGAACCGTTGGTACTGTGGCATGAAATGGATGTTTTTGAACTTATTTCAAGAGTTGAGCTGTTCCGGGAAAACTTGGGTGTTTGAATGTTCGATCGGAAAATTTAACATTTTCTATTTATCTGGAATGTGTTACAATATTTTGAATCCACAAATAGATATGAGATAACTGATTTGAATGTTATAAACATAGCACTTTAGTCTCACTTGATTGGTTGCCAAGGAATTTTGATGCGATCAAAAGTCCGTCGCAATCACGTAGCGTACGCGGATACTCGCCGGGTAAACTTAATAGACAGCCATACCCCATAGCCCCGACCAAGTGACTGTAGGAGAACCCCGTCGCCGAAAGCATCCGTTCGGGTGCTCGCGGTAGCGGTGTTCCGCCTTGGTGCACTTCGCCGACGGTATCGGGGGTGCGGCCGTCTACTAAAGTTTGCGACGAGCATTCGATCAGTTTATCTGGAATCTTGTTGAATTGCCCGACTAGATATTGAAAAGTGTTTTCGATAATGAGACTAAAATGCGGGGTTTATAATTGTTAGGCATGTGATGTCTAAGGAATTCATTTGATTAGGCATGCGATGTCTAATGAGGTTGCGGATTCCAACTGTTGTAGTTTTGCACTTTCTTTTCTGTGACCGTAAGTGTAATATGTGATATCGCCGGTTTCGTTGCTATATGTCAACGACAATTGGGATGCGCATATTTACTTACGTTGATGACATGTGATGTTATGTGTTGCTGGATATGTTATATTGGATCGTCGCGTTATGAATAGCCAGGGGTTTTATGTGAGATGAGAGTTTTTTATTTTCATTCATGTAAAATTAATTGTATGTAATATTCTTTCATTGGGGCACTTCCAGGTTGTGGAAGATGTCACCCTTTGTATATTATTTACTTTTCCGCACTAGCATAGACCTAAGGTGGAGAGCACAAGTAACCGGGTTCTGGAGTCCAGTGGGAGACCAACTCGAGGAGTCAAGTCCGGGTCTCCTAACTCTAGAATTGGTAGGGTTGCTTGCCGCTCTCTTAGGGGTCTAGGGGTGTGGGTTTGGCTATTCATCGCGACCGTGGAATCCGTGTTTTATACAGGCTCGTATTGAAAACACGGACGTCCTAGTATATCCAATGTTTCATTTGTTTCTTCTGCTGCGATGTCTGTGATGTGATCACTTGATATGTTGTGAAAGATACTGTATATAGTATATACGATATATTATATAGACGTTACTTATGTTTTACACCCGCGCTAGCCCTGCCCCGCTCTGCCATTAGTTACCTAACCTAACGGTGCACGAGGGGACATCGTGGCGAATGCGGATGGCATAAGTGTACGTCGTATTTATCTGTGATGTTTAGGTGATTTAAATGATGGGACTTCATTAATATGATTAATGAAAGAAAAAGAAACCTAAGATGTTGTGGAATCGAATTTTCAAAAACAGGGAGCTACAGTTCTTGCTTTGCATCGCGGTGTTCCTTGTAGAACATCCTGCACCTTATTCGATAAGGAAAGGACCGAGATCCCTTCACCGGGAGTGACTCCTTTAGCAATAACTGGCAGATGCTACAACCCTCGGTTTGTCTTTTGATTGCTTCTATAGTTTTTGCTTTGCACAGCTTTATATATAATGTATCCTGCACCTTATTCGATGAGGAAAGGGCCGACGATCACTTCACCGGGAGTGACCCCTTTAGCAAAACTAGAAAAGCCTAAAAAAGACTCCATTTTAAAATTCATTCGATTCTACAACGATATCAAGTTCATTACGCAAAGGGTTTTCATAAAAACCTGTCGTAGCCCTCCGTCATTTCAGATAAGTTGTATATAGTATTCGTGCTACATTTGTTGGCTTTCGTCAAAGTGTAGTGTGCGGTAGCTATATGTTGCTTATCTGCTGCATCTGATGCGATTGGATTAGGGTAGTCGTGCGGCTTTGTTGGCTTTCGTCAAGGGTCGTGCGGGTGGCTTTAATTCAATCAGGAAATGACGGGTTGAACTTGACTAGCGGGCTATGGTTTGTTGGCTTTCGTCAAGGTCATAGCACGTTAGGGGAAAAATATTATCGGGAATTTCAAGTGTTGAAATTTGCAATGAGATTGCATACCTTCTATGAGATAGTTGGATCCCGATACCCGCTGCGAGTAAGAGTTACTCCTGGGAGAGTTTTACACATTACAATTAGCCGATCAAGTAGGTGTCTAGAAAGGTGTTAACGGGGTTACGGCTCTGGGAAAACGAGGTTTACTTTAATTAGGTCCGTGCGAAAGCACGGGGAACCTCCCTCAAAGTACCGACACTGGCCTGGCTGAAAGATTGGTGAACTTGTAGTATGTAATTAATCCCGGCTAGTCTTTCCTTTTATGGTTTGAAGGAAGATTTGATAAAAACAGTGGGAGCCATCCTGATTAGATAAAATAATAACCAATCTGATCTTGCAAGAGCGCACGCAGAGTGTTTTCTTCTCTCTCTCTCCAGGTAGCGACCATATCACGCCTTAATCAATATAATAAAATGGATATATTGACCGAACCCGCTTGTTATACTGAGCTGGGGAACGTTGGTCCCGCTCCAGCTTATAAATGTTATAAGATAGAGCAGGAATTAGGGGATTACCAGAATTCCCGTGCCGCCCAAACGAAGAAAGTGCATATGATGCATCTCCTTCGGGTGTGTTCATTACAAAGAACTGTTTCTCTGTATCCTCTACGTCCTGGGTATTTGATACCGGATCAGGATCCCAGATATGTAATCTGTTACATAGGGCTACAGAAAGGTAGAGAACTGAGAACGGGTGATAAGTTTCATGAGGCAGAAAACGGTGCAAGTGTTGCAGCCAAGTCTGTTGGTCACTGTCACCCTGTATTACCAATACATTGATTCTGAACAGATGTTATTAGATACCGAACCTGATATACAAAATCATATCAATCTCTTTATTTAGATAAAGAAGGATATAATTTTGTATTGTTGGATAATGTTTTGAACATTTCCTATATCAAGAGTTGATCGGTTCAGGCACGTTATCTAAAAGCATTAACGTTCTAAATCAAACCACAGTTCTTAGTATATAGAACACACACAAGAGGAAATGTTCAGAAATGAACGAATCCTTCTTGAGGTATTGTAGACTAGGTCATATCAATGCGACCCGACTGGCTGAAGTTACATTTTAGATGCATATTTAAATTAGTTTGAATTTACATCTTGTGAAATTTTCCAGTCATGTCACAGAGATATGATGACCACAGCTCTGTTTATTGGAAACAGAGAAAGAGTTAGTGAACTCTTGGGATTGATACATAGTGATGTATGAAAGGTCCCCTGTCTACACATGCTAAGACCGGTTCTTTGTACTTCATTACATTCTCTAATAATCTCTCAAGATTCAGACACATGTTCCTGTTGAAACACAAGTCTGAACCTTTTGAGATATTCATAGAATATAAGTTAGAAGTAGAGAACCAAAATACGGGTAAAAGTATTATGTCCTTTGATATGATCAAGGAGGAGAATACATGAGCACGGAATTCCTGGATTATTCTAGAGGAGAATGAGATTCTCTCTCAGCATTACTCCTCCGCATACACCATAGCACGATGGTATATCGGGGCGGAGCAATAACACCCTATGTGATATGGTGTGCTCTATGATGAGTACTACTGAGTTTCCTATTTCCTTTTAGGGAGTTATGCACTTATGAAGTTGCATACGTATTGAATAGGGTTCCGATCAAATCAGATGCCTACCATTTCATATGAGATATGGAAAGGGAAGAGCCCATCTCTTAAGTCAGTAAAGATTTGGGGTTGTCCGGCCTATGTCTAAAAGCAAAATCCGGACAAGCTCGAGGCAAAGTCAGATCTGTGGAAGTTTGTTGGATATCCCAAGCATTCGCAAGGGAATATCTTCTACCTAACCGAGCAACAAAAGATGTTTTGTTACTCAGCATGCCACCTTTGTGAAAGGGAATTTCTTATGAAGAAATTTGTGGACATAAGGTAGATTGGAAATAGTTCCAGCTATACAAACTGCAGCTGATGATTTGGTAGAACCAAAGGATTCAATAGCAACCAACGAACCTCAGCCTCTCCGCCGATCTAGTAGGGTTCCTCACCCACCTGAGAGATACTTCGGTTTCTCTATGACAGTGGGAGCAAGGATTGCATCATGAGATGATGACCCAACTAGTTTCGGGCTGGCCATCAGGAGTAGGACTCTGTAAAAATGACTGGATGCTTATCGATCTGAGATGGAATCCTTATACACCAACAAAGTATGGACTTTGGTTGCTTTATCTTAAGGGTTAAATCCCCATCAGGAGCAAGTATATCTTAAGAAGATTACTTGGTGTAGATTGAAAATTTGAGACTTTCAAAGCTAGACTTGTTAGTGGTTTTCGTCATCGACCAGGCGTGGAAAATGATGAAACCTTTTCCAGTGGCTATGCTTAAGTCCATCCGGATCATACTTAACATTTCTACTTACCATGACTACGATATCTGGTGGTTGGGTGTCATGACTGCTTTTCTGAATACTGATTTAGAAGAGAACGTCTATAAGTACACAGCCAGAGGGATTCGTGAACAGTGGGAGCAGCGGAAACGTGTGCAAGTTGCTTTACAGATTAAAGCAGGCATCGCGAAGTTGGAACATCTATTTTAATGAGTTAGTCAAAGAGTTTGACATCATCAAAATGTTAGATGAACCTTGTATATACAATACAGGTAGTAGGGAGTATGGTGGTGATCCTCGTAGAGGACATGGATGACATACTCTTGATGGGGAAGGAGTTTCCTATGCTACGCTCGGTCAATCTCCGCTTATCACAAGGATTCTCCATATAGGATCAAAGTGATACCTGCTAAATCCTAGGTTCTGGATCTATGAGATAGATCTAATTGGATATTAGCATACTCACTAGTTGTATTGCCGGCTCACACACATTTTTCATCGGTAATTACCATGCCACCTACACAGAAGGACTGCCACATCATGATATTATTCTTTACTGTGTAGTATATTCATTTTTCAGCACTATCATATGACACGTTTGCATGATATATTTGACACGCTTTTATTACTGTTCTATGTTGCACCTCGTACTGTATGGTTATATGAATTGAGATGCTGTTTTTATGAGATCTCTGGATTTGAGAACCGCGGTTTAATTTCAAAGGAAATTGTGTATTGTTTTAAAAATGCGGTTTCTCTTGATATGATATTTCGAGGTGTCCGCCATGAGTTTTCTCGGTTCTGAGCAGTGAGTATACCCAATTCGAGGAGCGGTACGCACTGTCTACGGGTACATGGTGGACCCGGTGAGGTACCCCGGGGGCAAGAAGACTCGTATTGTTGGGCGGTGAGCCTGGCAGGGGAGCACTACCTACCGGTGATTGTATAGAACTCGGCGGATATCCGGAGGATACCGTTTTGGAGTTATGATATGAGATGGATATGAGGGCCGATCTGAGTATGCGGTGCCTGAGATGAGATAGATATGAGGGCCGATCTGAGTATGCGGTGCCTGAGATGAGATAGATATGAGGGCCGATCTGAGTATGCGGCGCCTGAGATATCAGGGTTTACGTGTCGATGCTAAACACTGGTTACATGATGTTTCGAGTGTCGTTGTTGGACACTCAGGTTCCATGATTTTGATGTGTCGTTGATGGACACATGTGGTAGATATCCTCATACACACACACACACACACAGAGATGCATATGTTTTCATGATGTTCGAGTGTCGGTATGAGACACTCAGGTTCCATGATTTTTTTTATGCCGTTGATGGACACGTGGATGATATCTACATGCATATAGGCATATGATGTAGGATGTTTATTTATATATGGCATAGTATTAACTCAATTGTTGACATATATGCATACTTTGTCACCCAAGATATCATAGTATTACCTTCAGGATATAGTGACCTAGGAAATCGTTGTTTTATTCGATTTCTACTTGCTGATGTTTTCTACTCTCGAGTTGGCAACTCACCCCCGTTGTGACACAGTTCTTGCAGGTTTGACCGCTTGGGATTTGTTGCGGTATCGCTGGAACACAGCTTCATCCAGGGTGTTTTGCTTTGGTAGGTGGGACACATATTTGATCGTGCCCACTCTTGTACTGTTATATTCTGTTGTATTTAGATAAACTCCATCAGATCAAATAAGAGACAAGAATTTTATGTATTAGTAAACCTAGTCAGACTCGGGTATTATGGGAGACTTAGAGCGATGGGTTTATGATTACTTTCTTGAGTTTTGATGTCTTGCTTCTTTATTTGATCTTTCTGGGTTGATCTTCGCCGTTGGGCATCGTATATTTATTATTGCGTAGTTGTGATTCCGCCAGTTAGCGAAGAGCTGGCTCCCGCTTGGGGATGCCTATATATTGCTGTGTATATTGTTTTGGATCAAAATATATAATGTAGGTGCTGCCCAAATTTTTAAAAAGACGAAACATGATTCATTATACCTTTGTTTCAAAACAGCACCCCCACTATTTTCCGCAAAAAGGGTTTAGATTTTCTGGGCTTCGGCTTACTTGAATTACTTTACGCCTTTAGACGTTGCATGATTTAAGTGGCGGTCACGTGCTAAATTACGGGTCGTGACAAAGTTGGTATCAGAGCGTTAGGTTTAACCTTGGTTTGAGTCTGGGTTTGACTATGAGGAGTCTAGGGCTTATATATTTCGGAACCTAGGCTTGACCTTACGGAACGTAGACTTTATATGGGCGTATTAGACCCGAAATTTCGTTTCATTGGTTGACCTTGATTGATGGATTAGGTAGCTTGAGTAGAGTGACGTACCGGACGTATGTTCCACGACATACTTATGATATAATACTCCACTTAAGAAACCTTAGGATGTACTTATCTTGAGATCTGTGATACTATTCGTTACTATGATCATATATTCATTTGGGATCTGTTTATTTCTTTCATTCATTTGATCTATCTTCGTTGATACCTGCTTGAGGTTCCTTTCACCATTGTTTGAACGCAGATTGAGCTGCTGCTAGGGATGCGGTCAGAGCGAGCTCGTCACAGACGAGGACTGACCATGTTGTTTCTGGTAACATAGGGTCATGTAGGTATAGTATTGTGTTGTGATCTATCGTTTGAGGTGAGTGTTCGGTTTTTCTCTGGATGATCGGGCCATTAATAGAGGCTGCCAGATTGAGAGGACTGTTTATGTACAGCCTACCTCAGAGATCGTGATGTTGTCTACCGTGCAGACAGATGACACAACTGTTGCTGAGAATGATGGGATGTCATTTCCAGAGTCTAAAAGCTGAAACCGCTGGAGCTTTCAGACACAGATGTGACAGGAGATAGCCTGTCTATCTTGAGTTGAGCGACTGATATGATTCGCCAGATTTGATGTGCCGATGAAGGCTCAGTTTAATTGAAGAATTCCAGTTGAAGGATATTACTTGGATCTAGAGTAGATCGATCAAAAGAGGACGTTGCTCGTCAGATGCTCCAATGTGAGATCGGTAAGTTGACCAATTTCGGATAGAAGGACCTCACCCTGATGTGTTGTGAGTTGATCGTGAACGGACGAATAAAGTGTATTCCTCCGATGATTTGGACGAGTTGCCGAGGACGTGTTCGGCTAGATATCTTCTACAGAGTGATGAAGATACCGTAGCCGAGAATGAATTGCAATACGCAGACAGCAAGAGATGACGTCGAAGTGGACGATAATAAAGACTAGTGGAACAAGAGGTTTGTGCGAGATGTTAACGAGCGGTTGTTACTCTCCATTGATGCCAGAGGATTGATATGTGTGCAGATGCGTTAGATACAACCAAATTCATGATGAAATTCGTGCTAAGGACACAGCTGTCCGGTTATGAGAAAATAGTTAAGCAAGAGTGCCAATCGTCATATAGTTCGACATAGGTGAGATCGGAAGAAGCCAGGAGCAGGTTCTTTCCAGGACACCGCAGCGATAAATACTTGTATCCAGGATCGGCTATATCGTGCGTATTCAGAGGGCCAGATGCCGCCGTCAGTAATGTGCCATTTGTGAGTGGTCATGTTGATTGGGCAAACAGTGATCAGAGGAGTTCCAGAGCGGGACTGTTCCGTTTGTACACCTGACCAGGACGACGAGTAGTAGGATCGTGAGATTTGTAATCCATAAAGAAACGGGAACCCGGAGACCGAAGACGCCATATTGTGAGCATGAGATAAGTATATGATCTTTCTCTACCAGCTATGGGAGCACCGGCATATTTTTTCGACATTGTAGGAGGTGTACCTCAATTTCATTTATTGCGATTTGCATTTTATGATCCGAGTGTCACACTTTTATCGGTTGGACTTGAGTTTCGATGATTGGGTTTCGTGATTTATGTTTTTTTGCTCCATGGCTGCACCTACTGGAGATTTATATTTTGTGCACAGTTATTGCACTTGATTATGTTGTATATACTGCTACATTGGTTTATGATTTATGCAAATTTATTGCAATTGGTATCGATTTGTGCCTTCGTTGCACGTATTTATGGTTTCGTGGATTCGATAATGTCTATTTCGATTTCGTCCATGTCATACGCACTTGACTTGATTTTTGTACTCAGTATATGTAAGTCGATGTACAACACCCCACGACTTGCTGGGCGGCGGAATAATGAAAAACGATCTTGTTTTAGCCGTAAACATCGACTAACCGAGAATCTTTGCATAAAAAATAACTAACAAGAAACCATAGAAGAGTTAACTACTATGATAAGTGATTATACCTAAAGAACCGAGTCATTCGTCTTTTCGTTCTCCACGTCCTCTCCGGCCTTCATGATGTTCGAGTGTCGGTATGGGACACTCAGGTTCCATGATTTTTTTTGTGCCGTTGATGGACATGTGGATGATATCCACATGCATATAGGCATATGATGTAGGATGTTTATTTATATATGGCATAGTATTGACTCGATTGTTGACATATATGCATACTTTGTCACCCAAGATATCATAGTATTAAATACGAGTGGTATATCGATGCCCTGTCTCGATACACCCACGACTAGGGATTTTGAAGGATGTACTTATAGACTACCATGTCCCCACTTGTATGATCCACATCATAGTCCAGGTAGTCAAGTACACATCCTAAGGGCTTTACCAACATGTAACAGAGAGACAATTAGTGTGCACGTTAAGGTAAAGAGTAACCAGATAGCATACTATCATATCGAGCAAGAAAGTCATCCCTATATATGTCATCCACTACAATATACATCCTATGTATAGTAATGGCCTCTAGGGCATACATATAACTAAAACCTTCAGGATCAGGCGGATTTGTGGTCTACCGTGACGCTTCACGAGTGGGGCTAGGGTGCGTTTTGATGCAGCATGACATGGTGATCGCGTATGCTTCGCGGCAATTACAGAAACATGAACAGAATTACCCCACTCATGATCAGGAGATGGATGCAGTGGTCTTTGCACTTAAGATCTGGCGACATTACCTGTATGGAGAGTCGTGCCAGATATTCACTGATCACAAGAGCTTAAAGTATATATTCCAGCAGCAAGACCTGAACCTTAGACAGCGCCGATGGATGGAGTTAGTGAAGGACTACGATTATAAGATCTTGTATCACCCGGGCAGGGAGAATGTAGTGGCGGATGCTTTGAGCAGGAGGCCCGGTGGTAGTCCATCTTGTTTGAGCGCAGTATAGAGGCAGTCATCGGCAGATTGGCAGATCTTATACGACAGCCGGGTACAGTTCGAGTTTACGCCGATCGGAGGACAGATTGCGCATGTTCATGCACGCCCACAGTTGCTTGACCGTATACATGAGGCACAACACAGTGATGACCGATATTCAGAGATCATGACACAGTTGGGACAGGGTAGATTTTCCGAGTTCGTGATCGATGATCAAGGGTTACTATGATTCGGGACTAGACTATGCGTACCAGATGCTGAGGGATTGCGGCGCGAGATTCTTGAGGAGGCACATCGATCGGTATATAGTGTTCATCCCGGTTCCACCAAGATGTACCATGACATGAGAGGTGTTTACTGGTGGGAAGGAATGAAGAGAGACATCGCAGATTTGTGTTGAGATGCCTGACTTGTCATCAAGTCAAGGCTGAGCACCAGAGGCCCGCGGGAGAGCTACAGCCGTTACCCTTTCCGGAGTGGAAATGAGAGCAGATTTCTATGGACTTCATTGTGGGTCTACCCAGGACTAGTCGAGGGTATGACTCCATCTGGGTGATCGTGGATCGTTTGACGAAAGCGGCTCACTTCCTACCGGTGAAGGCGACTTTCGGATTTGCTCAGTATGCCCAGATTTACATTGACGAGATTGTACGACTGGATGGAGTTCCGACATGTTTCGTGTCCGACAGAGGCACCCAGTTTACCAGCCGGCTATGGCAGAACTTCAGGAGGCATTGGGCACTCGCTTGAGTTTCAGCACAACATTTCATCCGCAGAACGACGGACAGTTAGAGCGGACTATTCAGACTCTCGAGGACATGCTCAGAGCGTGCGTATTAGAATTCAGAGGTAGCTGGGATAATCATTTACCCTTAGTAGAGTTCTCCTACAACAACAGCTACCAGGAGACCATTCAGATGACACCGTTTGAGGCTCTTTATGGGAGGAGATGCAGATCGCCCACCTGTTGGACAGAGCTCAGTGAGAGCAGTATCTTAGGGCCGCAGATTGTGGAGGAGACGACCGTGAAGATCCAGTTGATTCGCGATAGGATGAGAGCAGCCCAGAGTAGGTAGAGATCTTATGCGGACCGTCGACGGCGCAGACTTGAGTTTTCTGTTGGTGACCATGTTTTCTTGAGGGTCTCCCCAATGAAACGTGTGATGAGATTTGGGAAGAAGGGGAAGCTTAGTCCCAGATTTGTGGCCCCCTTCGAGATCCTTGAGAGTGTTGTTGCAGTTGCGTATCGGTTAGCCCTTCCACCCAGTTTTCCATACGTGCACCCCGTATTTCACGTTTCGATGCTCCGCATATATCTTCATGATCCTTCACATGCGATTCAGCAACCGACGATCCAGCTTGAGCGCGACCTGTTCAGACCATAATATTGCATTTATCATTCCCCTATTCTTACCCTTTTTATAAATAAACAGGTACTCTTGACGCACGTGTGTTGCATATTACAGGTTACAGGTTTCTGGAGCAAATACAGTGAAAAAGACACAAAACAACAGAAAAAGGGACTTTTGACCAGCAAGTAGACGGATCCTAGTCAAGCCTAGTCGAAGAACAGTGCAAGGTCCAAAAAGTCAAATGAGAACGGTTGAAAGATCGCTATAAATATTCACTGAAATATCTGGAGAAGAACCAGAAGCCCAAAAGAGAAACTAAATGAATAAACAGAAGCCCAAAGAAGCCAGAAGAATAACCCAGAAATTTGGTAGCCCAAGCCCACCAAAGGGCCGCGGATCCGCGGCCCAAGCCAGCATATGCCGTGGATCCGCGGCCATTATATGCCCGTGTCGGCGCAGTTTTCTTGTGACGGTGCTTTGTTGTGGGTGTTGGGATTTTAAGTGGGCAAATCAGTAATTGCGCATGTGCGAGACTCTGAAACCCTAATTCTCCTGTTTGCTTATAAATTGTAATTTTAGATCTAAAAATTGTATGCCTCTTGATAATCAATAAAAAGTGAGATTTGTTGAAGAATTGGGAGCATCACTTTTACTTGTAAGTTTTTAGTTTTATTTCATTCTTGCCTTAGTATAATCTTTTACTTGCCCTAGTTAGTTAATTCTTGCTCTAGTGTAATCCTCCTTAATCTGCACCAAGTAGTTAACCTTTAAAACATAAACAAAAAAAAAATGTCTCTTTGCAACAATTCCCTAATGAGCGAATAAAATCCTCGCTCGTTAGGGTTAGGAACAAGGGAGTAAGTGAGAGATGGATGTCTCTCACCTCCTTCAACGCCAACCTATTTTTAAAACGAAATCTTCATGCATTCATATAAGATCCGCCCCCTACGGCACCCTACCTACAAGGTAACGGTGAACCTTAGTATAAAAGGCCGGACTTATATGACATCCATGAAGATCACATCAATTAATAGGAAAGGACGGACAAGGATCTAGAGGAAGAAACTTTGTTTCTTCCCGATCATCCTAATCCCCTTTGCTAATAATTGTTGTGACATTTCTAAAAAGCTTAAATCATGGCATTGAAAGAGGTGAAAACATAGATCTCAACACCCCTACCTTCGACCTAACCCTAACGAGTCCTTTCTTATCACATAAATTCATCTTGAACTCAATCGATAAAAAACCAACCACAATTTGAATCAACTCGTTATAAACACAAAATTAGAAATTAACACATCCCTGCGGATCGACCCGTACTCACCGGCTAGCTGCAAAGCGACGCCGTTTCTGATTACGGTAAACTACAATTTTTGGAATAATCAAATGGCGCCGTTGCCGGGGATGGCGTAATTTTCTCTTTTTGTATGATTTCGGGTTGATATAAAATTTGAAAATTATAAAAATCTGAAAATACAAAATACAAAAAAAAATATTCTTTTCATTATTTTTATCTGTTTGAAGGGTTTCTCGTTTGAATCTTGCAGGAACGACAAGAACTTTTGGATCTGGAATTTTACAGAGGGTCAAAACAGAAAAGAGAACATCAAAACAGGGAGGAATTGCTCGTACAGAACAGAACAAAAATTTCCAGAGGAAGAACCCACCACATTGCCGCGTTTCCGCCGCATAGGAAGGCCATTAGCCGCGGTTCCGCGCACATAGTGCCACGTCAGCACTGAAAAATTTTCTGGTTTGCTTCTTTTCTCTCCCCTCTGCAACCTCCCATATATCTCTCTGTAAAAATCTTTCTGCAGGAATTCTTTGCGTAAAGAGTCTTTCTCCCCCTTCTAAATAACAAATTTCTGCAGGTTTCTTTGCGCCGCGCTAAAATTGATTGCAAGTGATTTTATTTGTTTTGCATAATTTAATTGGACTTAAGGGGCTATTTGACCAAACTCAGATTGGGTGGGGATTTCATCACCCTTCCCAGGACCCCAGAAAACACCTAAAGCATTTTGCATGGACCACCTTTAATTAAAAAAAGATTAGACTCAGACCTAAGGACAGCGAGCTCAATAGGAAAAGGACTAGGGTAGGCATCGGCCGTTTATCCTAACCGACATTGCGGTGTCTAGGCTAGTGGTTATTAATTAGGCCCACTGTAGTGGTGGTTCCTTCCCACTTACCTGGCCGTATTTGTCTGTGAAGAGGCGGTTTGAGGTCTATTTCTAGCCCTAGTTAGGAGCTGTCTAGTAGACCTAGGCGACCCTAGATCTAGGCCTGATTGTGCATGTGTGGTTGATACAGTTGTGTCACGAGTCCGCTTTCAAAAAGCTCTTTGCAAAACTCACACACAAATAAAAAAAAAATAAAGAAAAAATCTTTTCAAAACTTGCAACTTGCCGCTAAGAAAACTTGCACCTCATTTCCACCATCTCTCCTTCATTGACGTTATCTTACCCCCACATTCTGTTTTTCTTTTCGACTGCACTATCCCTTTTAGTGTATGCCACTTTGGACTAGGGATACAGACGCCCGATTAGTCCGCGTTTCGTTGGTACCGACCAACGAACCCTTCGACACCGAAGTCGATAATCCGTCCACTTTCTTACCTTCACCTTTAATTTCTTCCACCGAAGGTATGTCGGGATTCAACCCCAATAATACCTTGCAGACGGGAATGATTCCACCTCCACCAGGTGCGAATAACCCGAACCAGCCGCCTGTTGAAGCGCCCGCACGAGTTGCGCTCCAGGACCTCTTCTACCCCATCCGCACTTCTTTACCCACTTGTCTTTCACCCCCACCGGCAAATGGGGACAATTTTGAGATTAAACCACATTTCATCAATATGCTGCCGAAATTTCACGGTTTGGAAACTGAAGACGCTTATATCTTTATTAATAAATTCCAAAATGTGTGCGCTATGATGAAAACAACCCAATTGAGTGATGACGCTATAAGGCTAAGGGTCATTCCTTTCACCTTATGTGACCTAGCCGAGAAGTGGCTATATAGCACCGCATCACATTCCATAAGAAATTGGGATGAGTTTGTGAAGGCTTTTCTGAAAAAATTCTATCCTCACCATAAAACTGCAAGAATTCGAAATGAAATAATTCAATTCTCACAACTGCCTTCCGAACCTTTCTGGAAGTGCTTCGAGAGATTCAAGGACCTATTAGTTCAATGCCCGCACCATGGGATAGAAAGTTGGCAACTTTGCCAAACATTATATGAGGGATTGAACTCAGCAACGAAGCAGTTGCTAGAAACCATCTGTCAAGGTCATTTTCTCTCTAAGTCTAATGATGAGGCATGGCAGTTTCTCGAGGATCTTAGTGAGCAGACAATACAGTGGGAGAGCACAAAGACCACATCAGCTTCTAGTGGTCAATCTAGGGGAGGCATACATCAAATAGAGATGTCGATTGCTATGAAGGCCGAGATGGCCGCTCTTACGAAAAAGCTAGAAGCGATCGAGACCAAAATCTCCTCGTCTTCTCCTGCCCCTGCTATGCCCCCACGTACTGTTTGTGCTTGTTGTGCGGATCCATCGCACCTGACTGAAGAATGTCCTTATAATGCATCTACACAAGGACAGGATCAAGTCAATGCTGCATTCCAGCAACGACAAAGGAACGATCCGTATTCTTCAACGTATAATCCGGGGTGGAGGAGTCACCCAAATTTCGCTTGGAACCAAAATCAACAATTCCAAGGAAATAATAATAATTTTCAAAGACCTCCTCCGCCACAACAACAACAAGCACCCTCGCAAACTCAATATCAACCGCAACAATTTCAACAACAACCTTACCCTAATCAGGTGAACAACTTTGTGCCGAACAATGCATACCAGCCAAATAATTATGTTCAACCTAATAATGATAAGGTTAGCTCGCTCGAAAGAAGTCTAGATGCGTTCCTTAAGCAATCTACACAGTCTACAGCAAGACTTGAGACTTCTATTCAAACTTTAGTGCAAAATAGTGCCTCCCATGATCAGAGTATCAAATCTATAGAGGCACAAATTGCACAACTCAATGCAGCTTTGAGCGAGCGCGAAAAAGGAAAACTCCCGTCTCAACCGTTGCCCAACCCCGGTCACGCACATGCTGCACACAATCAGCAAAATCATAATGTAAATGCAGTGACCACGTTGAGATCGGGAAAAGTGTTGCGGAACAATGTGGGCATTAACAATGACACCCCTGCCGGTGGGTCTTCTTCATCTTCTTCTCCATCTTCTTCTTTAGAGCCTATTCTCCACCCTTTACATGGCTCTACCTCTTCTAGCTTGAACGGACCTAATTCTCACGACATGAACACATCTACACGAGGTACCGTTCCAACTCGACAATCTGATCCACAAAAATTGGACTCAACCACCTTTCAAAATGTTCCTTTTCCTAATCGGTTGAGATCAAATAAACCAACTCCTCAAATGGAAAAGATTGTCGAGTTATTCAAACAGGTTAGCATAAACATCCCTCTTTTGGATGCAATTCAGCAAGTTCCTTCATATGCCAAAATTTTAAAGGACTTGTGCACCAAAAAGAGGAAGTCGCAAGTGCCAAAGAAAGTTTTTGTGGCCAGTGCTATTAGTGATGCTCTTGTAAATTCCCTTCCCCCAAAACAAAAGGACCCCGGGTGTCCTACCATTTCGATAACAATTGGGGACAAGAATATCAATAGAGCACTCTTAGATCTTGGCGCGAGCGTCAATTTGCTACCCTATTCTGTGTACGAGCAATTGGGCGTTGGAGAGCTTAAGCCCACTCACTGTACTCTCCAAATGGCCGACCGGTCAATAACCCATCCTAGGGGAGAGCTGGAGGATGTGTTAATAAGAGTAGGGGATTTCATTTTCCCCGTAGACTTTATAGTGATGGATACACAACCTGTCGCGAACCCCCGGAACCAAATTCCGGTTATATTAGGTCGACCATTTTTGGCTACTTCCAACGCAGTGATCAATTGTCGTAACGGTTCAATGAACTTATCTTTCGGCAATATGACAATTGAGCTCAATATTTTCAAGTTAGGAAGTCAGCCTGCTGAGCCCAACGCTAGCGTACTAGACGTTTGTTCGATCAATGAGATCGCGGAGGAGGACTGTGAGTTCGAGAATTTTTTATTCGACCACAGCGATGTCAACGCCACTAGTGCGTTCCTCCTAGAATCCGACTCAGTTTTCGCGGCGGATAATGATTTTGAATGTTTTACATTCGTCGACGACTTCGAAGACTCATCACCTGATTTGGAGTCTTTTGCTTTTGCGGATGAGTTAGTAGAACCATCCGACACTGTTGCGTACACTCGGTACGAACCTTTGATGGAATCATTCGAGTTTGAAACAATTACCCCTTTGCTACCATCTATTGTTTCACCTCCTAAACTCGAATTAAAGCTTTTGCCGACACACCTAAAATATGCATATCTAGGTGATAATGAGACCTTACCTGTCATTATATCAGCCTCTCTAGCTCTTGAGCAAGAGAAGGCTCTCTTGATGGTCTTACTTAATAATCGGCAAGCTTTCGGCTGGTCTATGGCGGACATTAAGGGGATTAGTCCCCTCATAGTCGAACATCATATACACTTAATGGATGATGCCAAGCCAGCACGAGATCCACAAAGGCGCCTCAACCCCATCATGAAAGAGGCTGTTAAGAAGGAAATTGTCAAATGTCTGGATAGCGGTATCATTTACCCTATCTCGGATAGCCAATGGGTTAGCCCAATCCACGTCGTGCCCAAGAAATCGGGCATTACGGTCATTACAAACGAGGCAAATGAGTTGATTCCCACTCGCACCCAAACTGGGTGGCGAGTCTGCATAGACTATAGGAAACTCAATGCCTCAACAAGGAAGGACCACTTTCCCTTACCTTTCATTGACCAAATGCTCGAGCGATTGGCAGGGCACGAGTTCTATTGTTTTCTTGATGGCTATTCCGGTTACAATCAAGTCCCCATCGCCAAAGAGGACCAAGACAAGACAACATTCACTTGTCCCTTTGGCACTTTTGCTTATCGTCGCATGCCCTTTGGGTTATGCAACGCACCCGCGACATTTCAGCGGTGTATGATGGGGATCTTTTCAGACATGGTCGAAAAGTTCTTGGAGATTTTTATGGACGATTTCTCCATCTTTGGCGACTCCTTCGACGAGTGTTTACGCCATCTTGACGCTGTTCTTACCCGCTGCAGGGATAAGAACCTAACATTAAATTGGGAGAAGTGCCATTTCATGGTGTAAGAGGGCATTGTTCTAGGACATGTCATTTCGCAAAACGGCATCGAGGTAGACAGGGCTAAAATCGAAGTGATTTCTAACCTACCTCCCCCAAAGTGCGTCAAAGATATCAGAGCCTTCCTTGGCCACGCCGGTTTTTACAGACGGTTTATCAAGGACTTTAGCAAGATTGCTAGACCCTTGACCCTCTTACTGGCCAAGGACACGACCTTCGCTTTTGACTCCACATGCACTGAAGCATTTGAGTCTTTAAAACATTCACTCATCACTGCACCCATCCTCTCATCTCCCGACTGGACGCACCCTTTTGAAATCATGTGCGACGCATCAGACTTTGCAATTGGAGCTGTTCTTGGACAGCACATTAATAAGATGCCGCACGTGATTTATTATGCTAGCCGAACACTAAATGAGGCCCAACTTAATTACACAACAACAGAGAAAGAGTTTTTAGCTGTTGTGTTCGCACTCGAAAAATTCCGGCCTTATTTAATCGGCTCTCCAGTCGTTGTTTATACTGATCACTCGGCTCTTCGCCACCTTTTTGCGAAGAAGGATGCTAAGTCAAGGCTAATACGTTGGATCCTTTTATTGCAAGAATTTGATCTTGTCATTAAGGACAAAAAGGGATGTGAAAACGTAGTAGCTGATCACCTATCACGACTTCCTTCTTCGCCCACGCTCGATCTTCCAATCTCTGACGTTTTTCCCGACGAGCAGCTCTTGACTGTTTCTTGCGAACCATAGTTCGCTGATATTGTAAATTATTTAGCCACCGGCTTGATTCCTAATGATTGGTCGAAACAGGATAAGCTTCGATTTTTGTCCCAAGTAAAGCATTTTTACTGGGATGAACCCTATCTTTTCAAATACTGTTCCGACCAAATCATTCGTCGGTGTGTGCCCGAGAGTGAGGTCAAGAGCGTGCTGTCTTTCTGCCACGATCAAGCATGTGGCGGGCACTTTGGCCCAAAGAAGACAGCCGAAAAGGTTTTGCAGTGTGGTTTCTATTGGCCACGACTCTTCAAGGATGCATTTGAATACTGCAAAACTTGCTCCCGGTGCCAACATTTGGGCCGGATTTCGCGGAGAAACGAAATGCCACTCCAACCCATTTTGGTGGTGGACATTTTTGATGTTTGGGGTATAGATTTTATGGGACCATTTCCTAACTCTTTTGGAAATGTGTATATTCTGTTAGCGGTTGACTACGTTTCTAAGTGGGTCGAGGCTGTGCCCAGTCGAACGAACGATAATAAAGTTGTCGTTCGATTCCTTAAAGAACACATATTTTCTCGATTCGGGCACCCTCGGGCAATTATAAGTGATAATGGTTCTCACTTCTGCAATAGGACTTTCGAGTCCTTGATGCGTAAATATTCTATCACCCACAAATTGTCAACGCTATATCACCCCCAAACATGTGGGCAAGCCGAGGTTTCGAATCGGCAAATAAAGCAAATTTTGGAGAAAACGGTTTCTAAAAACCGTAAGGATTGGTCGCTTAAATTGATAGATGCACTATGGGCTTTCCGTACTGCATATAAGACCGATCTGGGTATGTCTCCATACCGGCTTGTGTACGGGAAGGCTTGCCACCTCCCAGTGGAGATCGAGCACAAAGCTTTCTGGGCTATCAAAGAGCTAAATTTGTCTTTAGGAGATGCGGGCAGCAACAGAAAGCTGCAACTGAATGAGTTGGAGGAGCTAAGGGATGAGGCATATGACAATGCCATAACTGCTAAAAACCGAGCCAAGGTGTTCCACGATAAACACCTTTTACGAAAAACTTTTGAACCTGGTCAACAGGTTCTACTTTATGACACTCGGTTACACTTGCATCCTGGTAAGCTCAGGTCCAGATGGAGAGGACCTTTTGTGGTCCGCACCGTCTATCCGCACGGTGCGGTAGATCTTGAGAAACCTGAAGACGGTACCTTATTTAAGGTAAATGGGCATCGACTAAAACCGTTCTTTACTGCGGATCCCTCGGAGGAGCTCCTGTTTTTGCAGGAGCCGATTTACACTGATTGATCTTCCTCCGCTTTCACCCCCAAACTTTGTTTCCCAGTGACACTATTTCAAATAAGTTTGGGGGTGTGTATATCACCTGTATGTATATTTCCAAAATACCATAAAAAAAAAAAATACATAAAAATAAATAAAAATAAATAATAAAAATTTGGACCAAATAGCAAATTTGGAGATTACACAATGTTTTTACAAATAAAACCCTCACCCTTGAGGGTGTCTTTTGCAAATAACCCTTTCTAACCCCTATATAATGGAACCGAGCCCTTTCCTCTGTTTACCTAAATCATTTTCCCCTCATAAAAACCCTAGGCGCCGCCCCTGCCCCCTGAAAAAATCTCGAGACGCGCCGCCGCCAGAAGACCGCGGATCCGCCGCGTCTGCCGTCTGTTGCCGCCAACCCGCCGCGCATCAGAAGCTTCACCCCCTGAAATTTTCGGGGGAGGTACATCTGTTCCTTTCCTCTCTGTTATTACACACATTTTCCTGCACACATCTTTATGGCTCATAAATTCCAATTTGAAAGGGATTTTTCCCCTGTGTTTGCACATGAGATCTATGGATCATACTTCCCACAGGAAATTGCACAGAGGGGATGGAATTTCCTCCTATATAACCATGGATCTGCATTTGCTGTCCCTAGCTTAGTCACCCAATTTTATGAGTCAATGGAAGAGAATAGCCTAGAAAATTTAGGTTATATTAAATTGAATTGGGGAACTCAAGAAATTCGCATCGATAGGGACATGATACACGAGGTTACACTCATACCTCGTGTCCCCGCACACGAACAACCCCTTCGTTTTGAAGATTATCTTCCTTTAATGGGTAATGACTGTGCGCGAGAACCGCGCAAGGGGATCCAAGCACGGACCCTATTCGCAAATGTTTTAACTGTGTGCCGGTGGGCACAAAACAATATTTTTGGGAGTTCTCACAATACAACCTTTTTCACCCCTTCCTTACATGTCGTTCATACCTTAATGACGAAAAACCCTAGATTCGACATGTGCACAGTTTTGCTTTATTCCATAGGTTCGGGTAAACGAGGTCCTGTACACCCCTGCCCCATGCTAGTTACCCAGCTCTGCCGTTATTTCCTCCCAGCTGAGGAATTTGACTCATACTTGATAAACGATACCCCGGTCCGACCACTTTTAGAGGGCATCTCATCGTCCTACTCTAGACTAACAGATATTTGGACACGGACCGACCCGGCAGAACATGTACCTGCACGCACCCCGAGCTCAAGCTCAACTTCGAGCGGGGAAGAGCTAACACCCCAAGAGCATGCACGATTGATGCGGAGGGCAGTAAGAGGGATTGATTCTTTGAGGGATGAGTTTCGGGCAACGGCCCGAGAGCACGACCGTCGGTTGACGGAGATTGAGAGGGGGATACAGACACTATTGGCTAGGGGGGAGAGATCACGTTCACGCTCACGAGCGCGACGTGGGGCCGGGCAGTGAGGGCACTGCTTTGCTCAAGTTTGGGGGTATTAGAGGTGATGTATATAGTTATCCTTGCATTGCATATTGTATATATATCTTTGTTTTCCTTCTGCATAGTTATTTCTGCATTGCATTTTTATAAAAATCATAAAAATTTGAAAAAATTTGAAAAAATAAAAAAATTTAGAAAACTGAAAAACCCATAAAAATTGAAAATTTTCAAAAAGTATAAAAATTAATGTATTCAATTCTGGTTAATTGACTTGAGTTTGATAAATAGGTTAACTGGCTAGGAAAAACTAAATCTTAGACTTAGCAAATTAAAAACCCTAAAAATAACCTTCCTTAAAGTTTAACGGTAGAAAGTATATGTCTTTGTAGGTTATCTAGAAATAGGCAAATTTTGGGTTCAGTTCTTGGGCTAAGTCGAAACGAAGGAAAAGTATTAAAACTTTTATTAGAGTATAAGTTTGAAAAATAGTTCCTAGCTTAAGTCTAAATTCTGAAAACATGTACCCTACAAATTGCACAAACACGCACCTTGAAACTTGGATTAGTAGAAGATACCTTGAAATACTCTTGTCTAACGTCCTTAGCACAATGAAAAAGAAAAAAAAAAGAGTGAATAAAAAAAAAATGGACACTGGTTTTTGTGATTACTTAAGGCTAAAAAAAAAAAAAAAAAAAGGAAAAATAGAAAAATATTTAGCAAAGGTGCTACTGCTAAAAGCCTTGGGTGTTGCAAAACTAGGAAGTACGCCTTAAAGTGCTAACGCATCTGGTAATCGGTTGTTGGTACCTCAAGAAGTATTAACAATCGCATGAAGGATGTGAAAGCAAGTCTCACAAGTGCTTTGGACAATGGGCTGGAGTATGATTGCTTGATTTGAATTTCCAAGTGTAGGGGTGATATTTACACACACGTGGGGATATGTGATTAGAGTTTAGATAAGAGAAAGGAATGAAGAATAGAACTTGTGTCTTTAATAGAGTTGATAGAAATTCCTAAGTGGAGATGGAACTCTAGAAGGAAAACTTAAGAAATGCCGAAAGCTAGGTAATTCTACAGGATATATATAATCTTAAGTTAAATGATGAGGAAGCGTGAAGAATATGGGTGGATAATTTGCGGGTCGACGATAATAGAATTCCTTGTTAGAAAACCTAATTGGAGAACAAAAGTCTAAAAGCCGAATTGATAGGATTTTGTGGGTGTAATCCGCTGAAAACCCTCAGGAGACAACACTCCTCCTACTAGGGACACCTAGAGGTTTAACGGCTTGTTGCACGTGCTCAGTGCAATCGCGTTTCCCTGCGAAAGTGTGGCTAGGTCAGAATAAAATAATAAGTTTGCTCGAGGACGAGCAAAAGGTAAGTTTGGGGGTATTTGTTCAGACCATAATATTGCATTTATCATTCCCCTATTCTTACCCTTTTTATAAATAAACAGGTACTCTTGACGCATGTGTGTTGCATATTACAGGTTACAGGTTTCTGGAGCAAATACAGTGAAAAAGACACAAAACAACAGAAAAAGGGACTTTTGACCAGCAAGTAGACGGATCCTAGTCAAGCCTAGTCGAAGAACAGTGCAAGGTCCAAAAAGTCAAATGAGAACGGTTGAAAGATCGCTATAAATATTCACTGAAATATCTGGAGAAGAACCAGAAGCCCAAAAGAGAAACTAAATGAATAAACAGAAGCCCAAAGAAGCCAGAAGAATAACCCAGAAATTTGGTAGCCCAAGCCCACCAAAGGGCCGCGGATCCGCGGCCCAAGCCAGCATATGCCGTGGATCCGCGGCCATTATATGCCCGTGTCGGCGCAGTTTTCTTGTGACGGTGCTTTGTTGTGGGTGTTGGGATTTTAAGTGGGCAAATCAGTAATTGCGCATGTGCGAGACTCTGAAACCCTAATTCTCCTGTTTGCTTATAAATTGTAATTTTAGATCTAAAAATTGTATGCCTCTTGATAATCAATAAAAAGTAAGATTTGTTGAAGAATTGGGAGCATCACTTTTACTTGTAAGTTTTTAGTTTTATTTCATTCTTGCCTTAGTATAATCTTTTACTTGCCCTAGTTAGTTAATTCTTGCTCTAGTGTAATCCTCCTTAATCTGCACCAAGTAGTTAACCTTTAAAACATAAACAAAAAAAAATGTCTCTTTGCAACAATTCCCTAATGAGCGAATAAAATCCTCGCTCGTTAGGGTTAGGAACAAGGGAGTAAGTGAGAGATGGATGTCTCTCACCTCCTTCAACGCCAACCTATTTTTAAAACGAAATCTTCATGCATTCATATAAGATCCGCCCCCTACGGCACCCTACCTACAAGGTAACGGTGAACCTTAGTATAAAAGGCCGGACTTATATGACATCCATGAAGATCACATCAATTAATAGGAAAGGACGGACAAGGATCTAGAGGAAGAAACTTTGTTTCTTCCCGATCATCCTAATCCCCTTTGCTAATAATTGTTGTGACATTTCTAAAAAGCTTAAATCATGGCATTGAAAGAGGTGAAAACATAGATCTCAACACCCCTACCTTCGACCTAACCCTAACGAGTCCTTTCTTATCACATAAATTCATCTTGAACTCAATCGATAAAAAACCAACCACAATTTGAATCAACTCGTTATAAACACAAAATTAGAAATTAACACATCCCTGCGGATCGACCCGTACTCACCGGCTAGCTGCAAAGCGACGCCGTTTCTGATTACGGTAAACTACAATTTTTGGAATAATCACGACCTTTCCTATACAGAGTAGCTGGTGAAGATCTAGGATTGACAAGTGAAGAAATTGAGATCGAAGGACATACCGTCAATCAAGGTACTTTGGCATGGCCACAGCGGCAAGGAGGTCACTTGGGCGATCGAGAGCGAGATGAGGAAGAGGTATCCCCATCTTTTTAAAGGTGCGTGTAGTTAGATTTTTTTAATTCGGGGACCAAATTACTTTAAGGGGGGTAGATTGTAACACTTTGAAAGTTCGTTTTAATGTTTTTTCGTGTTAATTAGTAATTATGCGTGTTATTATATATGTGTACATATGATTATTAGTTATTTTAGTCGGGTTTACAAATTATTTTTAGTCGTGTTAACAAATTGGAAAATTTCCTTCGTAGTGTACACTTGCACACTTAGCACAATTTTTGTGACCTAGGCAAAAAGTGTTAACATGTTAATCTTTTTCTTTCATGCATGGTTGTTATTTTCCTCACCATTTTATCAAAATAAAACACTTTTTTCAATAATTCAAATCCAATAGAAAAATGAGGCATGGTGTTAGGTAATGGACTTTGCCTTTTGACCCTTTTCTTCTCTCTTCTCTCTCTTCCTCCTCATTTCTGAATTCTACAGAATTTCCAGCAGAAAAACCCTAGCTTTCCTTCATCTTTCCCTCTCATTTTCACTTCTCTTTGATCCCTACACAAAAACCCTATACAATCAACACATTTTCATCACAAAAACCATGGAAAAGTGAGCTTTTTGAGGTGATTGGAGGCAAATATGCACACTTGATGCTAGAGCTGGAACTTTTGGTTTTTCTAGGGTCATTTGAAGGTATAAATCTCACTCCTAGCACCCTATCTCCATAACTTGCATGTTTAGTTTCAAAATATCACCTTTTTGTGCAACTTTACTGCTATTGAAGGGATTTAGTGATGATATGTTAAAATTTATGTTGTTGTGGCTTGATTAGCTTGTTAATGAGTTATTAGTGTGGTTTTAGACCTGGGTTTGCTTCAGGTTCCACAAAAATACCCTAATGTATTGTTTTAGTGCTAAATTGGACTTTTTAACTAGATTTAGGGATTTGTTAGATCTGCTACTACCCGAGATGTTTCATAGTGAAATTGGAATTACTGCAGCATACACAGGGGGTATAGAGTGCACACACAAAACCTGGGAGTCCCTCCCCTACCCAGGCCGCCGAAATAAGCATTCTGGCCGCAATTTGCGGCTAGATGGGGGTGTTTTGGGTTGGGGTTTGGGCCACTGGAGTCTGCTGCTATGTGGAGCGTTTTGGTATATCTACTTTTATAATATCAGTTCTGTAGCAAAATCTAGAGTCGAATACCCTATTTCCCGTATTTTTAATCTTTCGCGACACGCGTGATACATGTGTGTGTGGGTTTGGAGTTTCTGCGTATCGCGACGCGTCGGAGTGACTTCAGGCAAGTAATCACACGTTTTAGCGTATCGCGCACACGCGCGCTTGGTTTGCGACACGGGTTTCTCGTTGACCTTAAATGTCGTGTTTGTATGATTTTGAGCTTATGCGTGATATTCTGTGGAATTCTAGGTTCGCAGGCAAGTGCGACGGACGCCGCGAAGAAGGGGAAACAAGTCATCGGCTATACCTAGCGAGAGACTACGGTGACTAGATTTAACATCTACGGGGATATCACCCGCAAGGCGTTCTACGTCAGGGCTGATAGGATCTTATAGCTACATTTCCATACATCGACTGTTCGCGGCTACTATTTAGTGCCCATATTCCCTGATATATGTATATAAACTAGAATTGATAGAACACCGCACCATTACTAACGGTTCATGTTGCACGAGCACTATCCTGCATGCTACACACACACCGTTTGTAATTGCAATGACACTCACACTGTAGAATTTCCATGATATTCATATTTGATGCATATATCACATCGGATCATTATGTTGTAGCTCATCTTTATGTGACTTGACATGATATTCATACTTGATGCATATATCACATAGGATCATTATGTTGTAGCTCATCTTTATGTGACTTGACATGATATTCATACTTGATGCACATATCACATCAAATTGACTTGCATATTGGTTTGGATTACATGTGATTTCTGGATTTGGGAACCGTGGCTATTTCAAATATGCAATCATTTAAAAACCCGGTTCCCTTGATATGATATTTCTGTGCGTCTACCCTATGTTTTCTCGGTGCTAGAGTGAGAAATATATGAGATAGAGGGGGGGCTGACCCGGACTGACGGATGCCCGATATATATGAGAGAGAGGGCTGACCCGGACTGACGGATGCCCGATAGACATGAGAGAGAGGGCTGATCCGGACTGGCAGATGCCCGATAGACATTTGAGTGTGGGGGCTGACCCGGACTGACGGATGCCCGATATAGGAAGATTTGCGTGTCGATGCTAGACACGAGTATTTATGATATTTGGGTGCCGATGTTGGCCACTCGTGATTCTCAGTGATGTACAGGATTTGAGGGCCGATGGGAGTGCCGGCGTCTGGGTTGTTGGGATTTGGGGTGCATTGATGGACACTAATTACATATTCCACGTTGACATTCCGCGTAGATGTTATACTTCCCATGCTCAGCATTCATTATTGTATCTCATCCTTTAGTTATATTACCTGATAGAGCACTTGCATGATTATTGCACATACTGCTTATCACACATTGATATCATCTGTTGGCATATGATAGAGTAGCGCAGTACGTGCATGCTCGCGATTATCTTTATATGTTATATCTATTCACGAGTTGGCAACTCACCCCCGTTGTGCCACAGTGTTTGCAGGTTGCCCTTCGGAGTAGTCGCGGCAGGCTGCGTTTTGCATCTTTTGACACAGATACCCCCATAGTTGGTGTACTAGCTCTTTTGCTGATAGATGGGTTTTGTACGGTATCTGTTTATCTTTCAGTTATGTATATTGTTGTATCTAGTATTCTCCATCTACCATGTATGTATTTGACTTAGAGACAGTGTGAGGACGATGATGTATATTATTTGTATTCTGGTGTCGAGCTCGTTGTGAGCCGACTGTACTTGCAGTTTATTCTATCTATGATGTTCCCACTTATGGATCTTGATCTTCACTACGGCGTCGTATATTGCTATCTTGGTGATTATCTACTTAAGAAATTTTGTCACTTTAATAAATACTTCCATTTAAAACTTAAACACTCTCTACTTTTACAGGTTTGGTTTCTGGGTTTCCGGTTCACTTAGCTGTGTTACACCTGTAGACGTTACGTGGTTAAGTGCCAGTCACGGGCCAAACTTCGGGTCGTGTCAAAAATATACTTCAAGCTCTTGTGATCCGTGAAGATCTGACATGACTCTCCGTACAAGTAGTGTCTCTAAATCTTCAACGCAAAGACTACCGCGGCCATCTCAAGATCGTGAGTGGGGTAATTCTACTCGTGCTTCCTCAGCTACCTAGAAGCATACACAATCACCCTATCATGCTGCATTAAAACACAGCCTAGCCCCACTCGAGAAGCATCAAAATACACAACATAGCCGCCGGATCCAGAAGGTAAAGAAAGCATTGGTGCTGTTGTCAACCGAGTCTTCAACTGCTGAAAACTCTGCTCGCACGCATCACTCCAAAGAATAGTAACTCCCTTCCGGGTCATTCCAGTCAACGGTGCAGCGATACTCGAGAAATCCTGCACAAAACGGCGATAATAACCAGCTAAGCCCAAAAAGCTGCGGACCTCAGTCACCGATACAGGTCTAGGCCAAAGCTGTACAATCTCGATCTTCCTCGGGTCCACAAGAATAGCATCACCAGTCACCACATGACCCAGGAAGTCAACTCTATCAAGCCAAAATGCACACTTTGAGAATTTAGCATACAGCTGGTGCTCTGTCAATATCTGCAAAGTAATCCTCAAGTGCTGCTCATGCTCCTCACTACTCCTAGAGTAGACCAGTATGTCATCAATAAACACTATAATAAACTGGTCGAGGAACGACCTGAAAATACGGTTCATCAGATCCATGAACGCTGCTAGCGCATTGGTGAGTCCGAACGACATCACCAAAAACTCATAATGCCCATAGCGCGTACGAAAAGCAGTCTTCGGAATGTCATCATTCCGAACCCGCAATTGATGATAACCCGAACGTAAGTCAATCTTAGAAAAATGTCTCGCACCCTGGAGCTGATCAAATAAATCGTCAATGCGGCGTAAAGGATACATGTTCCGCACCGTAACTTGGTTCTACTGACGATAATCCACACATAACCTCAAACTGCCGTCCTTCTTCTTGACGAACAGAACAGGAGCTCCCCACGGCGAAACACTCGGATGCACAAGTCCCAAATCAAGCAACTCTTGCAATTGATCTTTAAGCTCTCTAAGCTCTGCCGGAGCCATGTGATAAGGCGGTATTGAAATAGGCTCCGTGCCGGGAATCAGATCAATGCAGAACTCTATATTGCGCTCTAGCGGCAACCCGGGTAACTCATCGGGAAATTCTCGCATGGTAGAAACTTGGTCCAACGACTCCACTTTTTCCCCAGTATCATGAATGAAAGCCAAGAATCCCCGACATCCCCTCCTCAAAAGCCGACTAGCGCACAGAACACAAATCAAACTGTGAAGGGCGGCACCACGGTCCCCCTGCACAACAAACACTGACTCACCGGGAAAACAAAACCTAACTGTCTTCTCGCGGCAGTCCACGGACGCGTAGCAAGTAGCTAGCCAGTCCATGCCCAACAGAACGTCGAAGTCCAACATCTCAAGAAGGATCAAGTCGACGGACACATCTCTGTCTCCTAAACGGACAGCACACGATCGGAACACGTGTCGCGCAACAAACGACTCTCCCACAGGATTAGTCATGACAATCCAGCAAACACGACTCTCGGCATAACCTCGGCACGAAGTGCGTAGAAACATACGAATGCGTAGATCCTGGATCAAAAAGAACATGTGCATCAAAAGAACATACAGAAAGGGTACCTGAAACCACAGCATTGGACGCCTGAGCGTCCCGGTGAGTCAAGGAAAAAACCCGAGCCTGTCCTCTACCGGCTACTGGCTGTCCCCTTCCTCTGCCACCTCCTCCTCTCGGCACAAAACCACCGCGACCACGACCTCTCTGAGCAGGAGTCTGACGCGGCGCAACAACAGGAATAAGAGGCAACGCTCTCTGAGGAGGAGAAGGTGGTATGGTAACCTGAGGTACTACTGGCCCTCTTTGACGCACCACAGTACAATCCCGAACAAGGTTATGTAGACTGCCACACCCGAAGCATCCATAAGACGGTCGCTGGCCCTTCTGGGAATAAGAACTGAATAACTGGCCACGTCCCACGTCTCTGCTACTCCCCGAGTCTAAAGGAACTCTGCCTCGGCGTGCAAACCTCTGTCTCCGTGCTGGTGCATCCGTACGAGTCATCTTCGGTTCCGGAACAACATATGACTCAGCTAGACGCTCCTCCACCAATAGAGCTGCATCAACAGCTGCCGCATACGTGTCGCAATGCTGAATGCTGATGGCTAGGAAAAACTGTATAAGCAGGCATGGAACAAACCTCTTCACCCTCATCTCCTCAGTCGCCACCAGGTACGGAGCATACACAGACAGCTCGTTAAACAATACATCATACTCAGACACCGTCATCCCTGGAGTCTGACGTAACGACTCAAATTTGCGCAGTCGCGCATCCCTGACGCTCGGTGGAAGAAAACGGGTGAGAAACACCGTCACAAACTCAGCCCAGGTCATAGGAGCAAGACCCGCGGCTCAGCTCTTCTCCAAGGACTCACACCACTTCTGGGCCAGACCCTCCAGACGAAAACTGGCAAACTCCACCCATCTCTCATCGGAGCATCGGAGTGAAAGAAAAATCTTGGCCATCCGGTCGATGAGCGACTGCGGATCCTCAGAAACATCTGTGCCAGTAAACACCGGAGGCCTCAGCCTCATAAAATCTGTCAGCGACACACCAATAACCTCCGGAGCTGTAACTGCGACTACCGAAACGGTAGGTACCATCGTGGTCCCTGCAACGGGTTGAACAACTGCCTTCCCCTGTGCTCGGATGGTCTCCACTAAAGTCCCCACTATCCGGCGCAGATCCTGCATACCAGCTCCAATCATCGCAATGCGCTCAGGTACAACAGGCGTACCGCCCTGGTCAGTCCTCAACTCAAACGAGTCAACTCTGACCTCGGCCCTCACGGCCGCTCTCTGTGCCCTCGTAGTATTCGGCGGCATATGGGCTGGAAATTGAAACAAGATTCGATAAGGAAACAGGAATCGAATAACAAGGATGTATATCATCACGGAAGAATATCAATCAACAAGTCCTAAGGTCACTTAGGCGGAGTACCGTGTCGTAAGTATGCCGCGGAACATACACACGCTACGTCACTCTGCTTAAGCTATCTACTTCATCATACCAAGGTCATCATATACTCTGAAAGGTAAAACCTAACGCTCTGATACCAACTTTGTCACGACCCAAAATTTTGCCCGTAACCTGAACTTAAACTACGTAACGTCTACAGGCGTACGCAACTCAAGTAAGCCGAAACCCAGAAATCTAAACCACCCAAATCTGGATCAACGGAGAAAAACACAGTTTTAACATTTGGAAATCACAAGTAAAATCTATAACTTTAGTTTTCTTTCTTGAAAATTTCGGCAGCACCTCCTTTGTAAAAACTAGCCTCAAAAACGGGTACAACACAGATAATATATAAAGCATCCCAAATGGGAGCAAAATCATGCCCAACGGCGGAAACACCCACCACAACAAATATACCACGCCGAAGCGAAGAAATATCAAAGAAACGACTATAATAAGAAGTAAACTTTTCAACACACCGGCTCCCACGAGCACGGCACCCCAAAGTCACCAAAATAATACAACACTGAATCCTCACAAGTCGTCTCTAAGTTGTTAGTGTATATGCTTTAGGGGCCATTATTGTATCATACTAGTTTGTATATTACTTAATGGAAGCTTGGGATATTCACATGTATATTACAGTCTTGCTAAACATAGTAGTATGCTACTTGGTTTTTCTATCTTAATATGTTAGTATACGTATTGATAGAGCTCTTAGGATCTTGCTTGACTACCAGCGTTGTGATGGCAGTCACAATAATGGGAGCTGGGTAGTCTACAAGCACATCCTTATTCAGGTCCTTAGTCGTAGGATTGTCGAGACAGGGCCTCGATACTCTGGAGTAGACTAGTGTGTACGCTTCTCATCCCAGTTGGGGAGATAGTCAGTCCCACAGCCGTCAGTACGTCGTACTAGAGATAGTATGCAGGTGCTCATTAGGTTACGGGTACACCGGACAGGACTCACAGGGAACTGTTGGTTGGTTTTATACCAGTCGTCAGTTAACAGTTCCCAGGTGATATGAGTACAGCATAGTCCGCAGACTTGACACTGCTACCTCGTCTCGAGTGTGTCCCACTGTTCTTAGATTGCTACCCCTACCACGGCTCAAAGGAGTCGTGCAAACAGGTAGCAGTTGGGTGCAGTCCCGAGCACTTGGAGGCAGTGGCGGTTAGACAGGATTCGTCTCTCCCGGTATTAGGAGTTGATATCGCGCTGTGTCAGAGAGCCATTACGCAAATTCCCTGGCCAGGGCAAGCGAGATTTGCTGGTAGGTTCCAGTAGTTTCTCAGGGTGTAATGGGCTTCACTCCGACACGACTTATACCGCTATTAGGGGACTGACGCTTGCCGCCCCCTATGCCCGATATGCGATAGTCTTAGACGAACAGACCGGACTGTATGGAGATTGTCACATCAGACTCAGTAGGAGTTCGGATGGGTTTTCTCATCGGCCTTCTTATCGACATCTACCTGGGGACCGTAACGTAAAGCTAGTGCCGCTTGCGGTCTGTGGTTAAACCCACTGCCAGCGTAGTAGTCAAGTCTCTAGAGTCCCACACAGAGAGTTTCCCTACTCCAGGCGAAACGATATAGAGGTCGTATGGTTTTAAGACAAGGGTTCGTACGTATACGTGTGTTTACGCACATATGACATCCGGACGGTTTTTACTAGCCGGCTTTGGTTTAAGCCAGTTTCTAGTATCCGGTTATTGGATTTATACAGTCTAAAGTTTTTTGGTGTTTTCACGGATAGGAGGGGCGTTCTCGTAATTTCGCGAGAAGCTTCTAGAAGATGGTGACTTGAGGGTTAAGGTGGCATATGCATTAAATGAGATTATTGAGTCATTTGTATGATTCATCCATATCCCTAATGCATCATAAATGCTTAATGACTCATGGAGATGAATCACCCATTTGTAATTATGAAGCATGGTTGTTAAATCCTTTATTTTCTTTTATGGATAAATAATAATGTTTCATATATATTTTGATAGATCATTATCTCATTCTCATTCTCTTGCTCACCTTCTCTCTCATCAAACTCTCTCTCTTCAAACCCTAATCCTCCCCTCTCATATGATGAGACCAAGGATTAGAATAGACTACTTAATCCTTAACCATTCTCTATATCACCTAGGTTACTTAGATTAGCACTTTAAGAAACCTAGTTACCTCAAGTTAGAGGTGAAGCTTGAAGTAAAGCTCTCGGGTGGATCATCTACTACATAGAGAATGCCGGAGAGGACGTGGAGAACGGAAAGGCGAAGGACACGGTTCATTAGGTATAATCACTTATCATAGTAGTTAGCACTTTTATGGTTTCTTGTTAGTTATTGTTTTAGCAAAGATTCTCGGTTAGTCGATGTTTACGCTTTAAACAAGATCGTTTTTCATTATTCCGCCTCCCCACAAGTCGTGGGGTGTTGTACATCGACTTACAGTGGTATCAGAGCTTCGCTAAACAATAATTAACTAATTAGCAAAGTCGTAAGAATTTCGAACGCAAAACGAACCGAAAAAGACATCGATTTCACTAAGTTTCGGTCGATTTTAAAACAGGCTCTAAAAATTTTTCTGGGACCTGCAGAATAACCTACAGAGAAATATAAGAACACTGAAAAAAATTGGGTTCCTGAATCGGCCATACAGCCGCGGAACCGCGGCCGATCCCACCGATCCGTCTCGGATCCGCGGCCGAGTTAGAGCCGATTCAGCCTAAGTTTTTCCAGTGGCTCTACTGTGATGTTTTTGTCTATTCTGGATTGTTTATTTTTCTGCTCAAGTCTCAGGTGCACAGAGAAGTATTGGAGTAGAATCTAAAGTGTTTGCACGATCGAAATCTTGCGATGTTTGCTAATATGATTATATCTGTGATTGTTTAATGTGTTCGTAAACCTCCCCTAACTGCTAGTATGTCGGTTGGCAGGGGGTTGCACATTTCTGTAATGGTTTTTACTGTTTGTTGTTGTGAACTGTATTGGACTGTTGTGATGATTAGCCGGGGTTTGAGATGGGTTGTTATATTCATTTATTCGATGTAATTGTAATAAGTTGTAATATTATTTTGCGGGGCACATCAAGGTTACGGTTGTAGCCACCGTTGTATTATTTCATTTTACTGTTTTATCTCCTAGGATAGACCCAAGGTGGGGTGCACAAACTACCGGGTACTTTGAAGTGTTAAGTGGCCTACTCACGTTGCTGAGGGAGACCGCTTCATTTCGGGTATTAGGTGGGTAGTTTGTCGTACCCGTAGGGGTCTAGGGTGGGGTAATGGCTATTCATCACAACTGTGTAATCCGTCTTTTGTTGCTGGCTCTAAACAAACGTGGATTGCTTGCAAATCCAATAAAGTTCATATAAGATCTGGAATGCCTATTATTGCGTCTGATGAATGTACAATATCTATATATGATAGCTATTTAGACGTCACTTATGTTTTACATCCGCGCTAGCCCAGCCCCCGCTCTGCCGTTAGTTAAGTAACCTAACGGGTGATGACGGGACCCAGTGGCGAATGCGGATGGCATAAGAGGACGTTGTATTTTCGTTGTTTTCTGCAATGATAGGTTAATGATGGGACGCATTATTTATAATGCAAAGAAAATAAACCAAAAGATGAATCGTTGGAACAATTTAAAAGAAACCACTCGGTTATTTTAAAACAGATGATATTTTAAATAGCGGAGCTTTAAACACTCCTTTTAAAAGCTATCAGGTTCCTTCGGTCATATCAAGTTCACTACGTTCAGGGTTTCGCCAAAACCATTCGTAGCCCTCCGTCATTTCATTTAGGTATTCAGTAGTATTCAAGCTATGTATTTTGACCAACGCTAAGGCATAGTGTGTAAGTGTTATTGTATATGCCCCAGTGGCCATTACTGTATCATACTAGCTTGTATATTACTTGATGGAAGCTTGGGATATTCACAGTTGTATAGACAATCTTGCTCAAAATGGTAGTATGCTACTTGGTTTGTCTCTACTTCAATATGTGCATGTGTTTCTTTTAGCATATCGCTTATATACATATTAGTAGAGCCCTTAGGATCTTTGCTTGATTACCAGCGTTGTGATGGCGCTCACACTCGTGGGAGCTGGGTAATCCATAAGAACATCCTTATACAGGTCCCTAGTCGTTGGACTATCGAGACAGGGCATCGATACTCCGGAGTAGACTAGCGTATGCGCTTCTCATCCCAGCGGGGGAGACGGTCTGTCCCACAGCCGTCAGTACGTCGTACTTGAGATAGTATGCGGGTGCTCGTTAGGTTACGAGTACACTGCACATGACTCGTCGGGAACTATTGGTTGGTATTATACCTATCGTCAGTTATCAGTTCCCAGGTGACATGAGTACAGCTTAGTCCGCTGACTTGACACTGTCACTTCGCCTCGAGTGTGTTCCCACTGTACTTAGATTACTACCCTACCATGGCTCCAAGGAGTCGCGCAAACAGGTAGTAGTTGGGTGCAATCCCGAAGCACTTGGAGGCAGTGACGGTTAGACAGGATTCGTCTCTCCCGGTATTAGGGGTTGACATCGCGCTGTGTCTAGGAGAGCCATTACACAAGTAGTCCCTGGCCAGGGCAAGCGAGATATACTTATAGGTTTCCAGTGTTATCTCAGGGTGTTCTGGGCTACACTCCGACACGACTTGTACCGCTATTAGGGGACTGACGTTCACCGCCCCCGTAGGCCCGCCATGCGATGTATCAGACGAACAGACCGGACTGTACGGAGATTGTCATATACATGCTCAGTAGGAGTTCGGATGGGTTTATCTCATCAGCCTTCTTATCGACATCTACCTGGGGACCGTTACGTACAACTAGTGCCGCTTGCGGTCTGTAGTTAAACCCACTGCCAGCGTAGTTTCGAGTCTTTAGAGTCCCACACAGAGAGTTTCCCTGCACTGAGCGAAACGTGTAGAGGCCGTATGGTTTTACGGCAGGGCTACGATCACTTACGTGCACTTGTGTGCGTATGCTGTTTGGGCAGGCAATACTAGTGGGCTTTGGTTTAAGCCAGATCCTAGTATTGCACAGATGGATTTGATTTGTCTTCTGTGCATTCGCATTCTACGGAATGCGGATGCGGGTGTGTATGCACAGTTTTGAGGAGTGATGATGGAGGAGGTGCGCCATTAGGGTTTTGGCAGTTGGTTCGGCCAAAACCGTAATGTGGCACACTCATTAGGGTTTTGACAATTCGTTTGGTCAAAACCGTTATGAGTAGGGAGACATTGTTTACTAATCCTTTTAGTGATAGATTAGTGATGGCTAATTGCATTGACCATTTGACCTCTTAGACCCCTCTTGACTTTGTTGACCCGTTGACCGTGTTGACCATTGACCTTCAAGAGGGATCTACACTCTTCTTTTATTTTCTTTTTATTTTTTGTGTTATGATAATGGTCAATTCAATGTGCCATCAAGTCTTTCATGATAGGATTAGTAATGATGATTATTGTGTATTATTGCAACCATGGTTCATTTCATTTGGGCTTAATCTTTTTCATTATTCTCTTCTCATTCTCTCTCATGAAGTGAGAAGAAAAGAAAAGCTCCATGGCTGCAAACTTTCTCCTTTTTCTTCCTCCTCTTGATCTCTTCTTTTGATCTCATGTGTTGAGAGAAAAAGAATCCACAAAGACAAATACATCCATACATCTCCTCTACACATTCTAAGGCATTTAGATTAGCAATCTCCTTGCCCTAGTTGCCTTGGCTTGAGGCGAAGCTTAGTGTACAACTCTCGGGTGGATCGTCTTCGACTCAAGAAGGCCGCGGAGGTGCCCAAGGTCCGGATCGACGCTTGGAGCTTGGATGGACGAGTGGGACAGCGGGATGAAGACCTGAAGGACCGGTTCCGTGAGGTATACTTCCTCCAGCATAGTAGCTAAACCTCTAAGTGTTTACTAGTTTCTAGTTTAGCCAAGATCCGACTTTTAGTCCATGTTGCCTTGCGCCAAAATCATTGTTTTTCGCCGTTTCCGTCTCCCCGTAAGAACCGGGGTGAGCAACGTGGACTTACAGTGGTATCAGAGCCTAGCTAAACATAAACTAGTAAGTTAGCAAAGTGTTAAGAACATCGATCGGAAAAAAGTCGCAAAACACATCCGCAAAACCACAACTTTCTGTTGATTTTTTTTCTGCTCTAAAAACAAAAAAATCATACTTCAAAAATCGTCTCAGGGTTTTGTGAAAACACTGCAGAAAAACGATCCAGTGATTCGATCGAACGACCGCGGTTCCGCGGCAATGACATGCTCGTTGCCGCGGTTCCGTCGCCGTTCTGACTCGGCACTGGATCGGGTTTGGTGCTGTGTTTTAGTTTGGATGTTTTGGGATTTTTAATACATGTTTTTTCTACCCAGATTTTCCAGAGAGCAAATTGACTTTTAGGGTGGTTAAAAATCCGTATTTTGATCGATATTCCGTACTCTTTGGCTAATGTATATTATCTGTGATGTAATATATGTATTGAACGTCCGCTAATCGCTATACGTCGATTATTGGGGGTTATACATATCTGTGATCTGTAATGTTGATGGTTTGTGTATATGAACTCGGTGGATTGTCGCGGATGAATAGCCGAGAATGGGTGTGAGATGAGAGTTTCTTTTTCTTTCATTCATTGTAAAATATGTAAATTGATGTAATATTATTTGTTTGGCCGCACAACCGGGTCGGGGTTGTAGCCATCATTGTATAATTTCTTTTTACTGTTTTTGCTCCTAGGATAGACCCAAGGTGGGGTGCACAAACTACCGGGTATCTCGAAGTGCCGAGTGGCCTACTCACGGCGTTGAGGGCGGTTGCTTCGCTTCGGGTACTTGGCAGGTAGTTTGCCGCACCCATAGGGGTCTACGGTGGGGTTTGGCTATTCATCGCGACCTTGTAATCCGTTTTTCGTTGCAGGCTCGAACGAATCGCGGATTCCTAGTATATCCAAAGTGTTCATCTGAGATCTGTAATGTCTATCATTGCTATATATTTATATATGATAACTATTTAGGCGTTGCTTATGTTTTTCAGCCGCGCTAGCCCAGCCCCCGCTCTGTCGTTAGTTAAGTAACCTAACGGGTGATGACGGGGCCCCGTGGCGAATGCGAATGGCATAAGCGTACGTCATATTTTGGTTGTTTTCTGCAATGGTAGGATTAAATGATGGGACGCATTAAAAGAACTAATGCAAGAAAATAAACTAAGTAAAAGTCGTTGGAACACTTTGAAAACCACTCGATTCTTTTCAAAAATAAGCATTTTAAACGCGGAGCTTGAACCACTCCTTTTAAAAGGTATCTCGTTCCATCGACTATACCAAGTTCACTACGTTCATGGTTTCGCCAAAACCATCCGTAGCCCTCCGTCGTTTCATATGAATATTCAACATTATTCAAGCTGTGTTTGTTGGCCTTAGTCAAGGCACAGTGTTTTGGTAGCTGGTGGGTATTCATATGTTGCATAGATAGAATGCGTTGGTTTGGGACAGTAGTATTGCTTTTTTGGCCATAGTCAAGGGTATATACGGGTGGGTTCAAATTAATCTGGATAACGACGGGTAGAACTTGACATGTGACTTATGATTTGTTGGCCTTAGTCAAGGTCATAAGAGCATGGGGCAAAAATCCACATCGGGAGTTTCAAAAGTACTGAAACTTTCTAGCACTGCATACCATTTGGAGTGTGATGATTCTGGTAGGATTCCTTCGGTTTTATCACGCGATGATATTTGGATCCCGATCCTACTGTGAGTATATGCTACTCCTCGAGGACTTTCTCACTTAACGATCAATGCTATAAACCAAGTAGGTGTCTAGAAAGGTGTTAGCGGGGCTACGTCCACAGGGAAAAGAGGTTACTTAATTAAGGAACTTCGCGAAAGCGTTGGAAAACCTCCCTTGAAGTACCGACACTGGCCTGGCTGAACGGTTAAGCAAGTATTGTACGGTGAGAAATATCCCGACTAATTCTTCCTTTGTGGTTTGAGGAGTGATTCGAGAGACAGTGGGAGCCATCCTGTTTAGATAAATTAAAAACCAATCTAAACTTGCAAGAGTATCATGCTAAGTGTTTTCTTCTCTCTCTCTTAAATGCAGCGACCCAGTGACCGCACCTAGGTTACATCTAGATAATAAAATGACTGAATCTGACTGTTATGACTGGCAAAGGTCTGTCCAGATGTCCATTGCCCAGGACAAGCTGGAACACCTCTTGACTGATCCAACCCCTGCCGTCTCAGGTCCAGTTTCCCTGTCACGGATATTGATATCCGTAGGACATCGGAAGAAGACTGTGCGAAAGACAGGTGCCTCGTGTTAGCCTCAGTTGATGGTATATACCAGATGCAGCACGAGAAGATGGACTCAGCTTCTATCTTCCTCCATAACAAAGTTTTATATGGAGAGTAATCTCGTATCGCAAGATATGAGACCTCGAACGAAATGCTTCCAGCGAGGTTGGCTATCGGGTCATCTGTAGGGGGAAACGTCCTTACAGAGACCAGCTCTTTTGAGCTCTCGGACCTGAAGACCACGTTGAAGAATGGGTCAGACACTGACTTAGTTCAACAGTCTCTACCTACTACCCTGAAGGAAACCAGGGAAGTAGAAAGAAAGGGAAGGGAAGATGTTTCGGGACTGGATGTGGTAAAAGAGTGATGTTCCTATTGTAATGGGAATGAACATGGGCAGAAGGATTGCAGGGCTTGCAAAGCCAGTAGCCAGAATTCGAAGCATGTTGTGGCTTCGGCTTCGGGTGTGTTTGTTATAGAGAACTGTATGTCAGTTAACCCTACTTCCTGGGTATTGGATACCGGATCAGGATCTCATATCTGTAATTCGTTACAGGCTCTGAGAAACCGTAGGGTTATCAGGAAAGGTGATATGACTCTCAGGGTTGCTAACGGATTGAGCATGTATGTTGTATCCGTAGGGGAATATTATCTAAGACTGACAACTGGGCAGATATTGATTCTGCGTGAATGTTTTTATATACCAGGTGCGACTTGTAATATCATATCTGTATCCTTACTTTCTAAGGAAGGATATGATTTTACTTTTGTAAGCGATGTAGTGAACATCCACCTAAATCAAGTCCTGATTGGGTCAGGTACATTAAAATACGGTATATACGTTTTGAATCAAGCTCAGGTCTTCAGTTTCCAGAACACACTTAAAAGAATATCTCCGGAATTAAATCAGTCTTTCTTAAGGCATTTGTAGACTGGGTCACATTAATGAGACACGGTTGACAAAGTTCAATAAAGAAGGATACTTGGATCCGTTCGAGTACCAGTTTTATGCCACTTGTGAATCATGTCTCATGGGAAAGATGACAAAGACTCCGTTCACTGGACACGGAGAAAGAGCGAGCGAGCTCTTGGGACTCATACACAATGATGTGTGTGGTCCAATGTCTACACATGCGCGAAGTGGTTATTCATACTTCATTACTTTCACAGATGATTTCTCTAGGTATGGGCATGTCTTCTTAATGAAGCACAAATCCGAGGCCTTCGAGAAATTTCAGGAATACAAGAATGAAGTTGAAAAACAAACAGGCAAAAGTATCATGACACTGAGATCTGATCGAGGTGGCGAATACTTGGGTGCCGAGTTTCTGGGCTTCTTAAAAGAGAATGGAATTCTCTCTCAGCTTACTCCTCCATACACACCACAACACAACGGTGTATCGGAAAGGAGGAATCGAACCCTATTGGATATGGTTCGTTCCATGATGAGTAAGGCTGAGTTGCCGCGATCCTTCTGGAGTTATGCACTAGAAACAGCTGCATATCTTTTGAACCAAGTTCCTACTAAGTCAGTGCTTACCACACCATATCAGATGTGGAGTGGGAGAAACCCAGTCTTAAACACTTTAAGACATGGGGATGTCCAGCTTTTGTAAAAAAGCAGCATGCGGACAAGCTCGAGGCACGTTCAGTAGAGTGTAAGTTTGTGGGATACCCAAAGAACTCCAAGGGGTATCTTTTCTATTACGCAGAGGAACAAAAGGTTTTTTTTTCTCGTCATGCCCGCTTCTTGGAAACTGGGTTTTTGGAAAATCAGATAAGTGGGATCGCAATAGAACTGGAAGAAATTCCAGAACCACAAGCTATTACTGAAAGCTTTGTAGAACCAGACGGTTCGAAAGAACAGGACATCCCAACGCCACTCCGCAGAAGTAGTAGGCAGTCTCATCCGCCCGAGAGATACTACGGTTTTCTCATTGACGGGGATAGAGAGGACTGCACTATGGATTATGGTGAGCCTACTAGCTCCAGCAAGCCATTCAGAGCGGTGACTCGGTAAAATGGCTGGATGCAATGCGGGCCGAGATGGAGTCTATGTACACCAACAAAGTTTGTACTTTGGACTTTGCTCCAGAAGGGGTAAAACCCGTAGGCTGCAAATGGATCTTCAGAAAGAAGATTGGTGTAGATGGGCAGGTTGAAACCTATAAAGCTAGACTTGTCGTAAAGGGTTTTCGTGAAAGACCTGGTTTGGACTATGACGAGACCTTTTCTCCAGTGGCTATGCTGAAATCCATTCGGATCCTTCTTGCCATTGCTGCCATCCATGATTATGAAATCTGGCAGATGGACGTAAAGACGGCTTTCCTAAATGGAAATTTGTAAGAGTGCGTCTATATGGATCAGCCGGAGGGATTCAATCAGAGTGGGAGCAGCGGTAGAGTGTGCAAGTTGCTCAAGTCCATTTATGAACTTAAGCAGGCATCGCGGAGTTGGAACATCTGCTTTGATGATACTGGCAAAGAATTCAACTTTATCAAAAACCCAGATGAACAATGCATTTACAGTATGATTGTAGGGAGAACTGTGGTATTCCTCGTCTTGTATGTGGATGACATTCTCCTAATAGAAAATGATATTCCTATGCTACAGTCAGTCAAAGGATTCTTGTCGCAGATGTTCTCCATGAAGGACCTGGGCGATGCCAACTACATTCTGGGGATCCAGATCTATCGTAATAGATCTAAGAGGATGTTGGGACTTTCACAGTCAAGGTACATCGACACCATACTGAAAAGGTTCAGTATGGAAGATTCCAAGCGCGGTAATTTACCGGCTTGTCACGGGATCACCCTCTCCAAAGAGATGTCTCCCAAGACTGATTTGGAAAGTGATCGCATGTCAATTATACCCTACACTTCTGCGGTAGGCTATATAATGTATGCGATGTTGTGTACCAGACCAGATGTAGCATACGCATTGAGCGTTGTAAGCCGGTATCAGTCAAACCCAGGGGAGAAACACTGGATAGCGGTAGAGAACATTCTCAAGTACCTGAGAAGGACTAAGGAGATGTTCTTGGTGTACGGCGGAAAAGACCTCCAGCTTGAGGCCTTTGCTGACTCCAGCTTCCAGAGTGACAAGGATGACTCCAAGTCCATGTAGGGTTATGTCTTTACCCTCAATGGAGGGGCGGTTTGCTGGAAGAGTTCCAAGCAGGAGACCGTTGCAGACTCAACTATGGAAGCAGAGTACATAGCTGCTTGCGATGCCGCAAAGGAAGCTGTCTGGATGAAGAAGTTCCTCACGGAGCTTCAGTTGGCTCCTACCATTATTGATCCAATACCGCTGTATTGCGACAACAACGGCGCTATAACTTTAGCGAAGGAACCCAGGTCCCATCAGAAGTCCGGGCACATTTTGAGGCGTTACCACCTGATCAGGGAGATCGTAGATCGCAGGGAGATCGAGGTGAAGAGAGTAAATACAGAGAACAACACTGCAGATCCACTCACGAAAGCCCTACCCCAGACTCAGTTCGAGCGGCTGATCGAGATGATAGGTCTTCGATACGCCAGTTCATGGCCTTAGTGCAAGTGGGAGATTGTTAGTGTATATGCCCTAGAGGCCATTACTGTATCATACTAGCTTGTATATTACTTGATGGATGTTTGGGATATTCACAGTTGTATAGACAATCTTGCTCAAAATGGTAGTATGCTACTTGGTTTGGCTCTACTTCAATAAGTGCATGTGTTTCTTTTAGCATATCGCTTATATACGTATTAGTAGAGCAATTAGGATCTTTGCTTGATTACCAGCGTTGTGATGGCGCTCACACTCGTGGGAGCTGGGTAATCCATAAGCACATCCTTCTACAGGTCCCTAGTCATTGGACTATCGAGACAGGGCATCGATACTCTGGAGTAGACTAGCGTATGCGCTTCTCATCCCAGCGGGGGAGACGGTCTGTCCCACAGCCGTCAGTACGTCGTACTTGAGATAGTATGCGGGTGCTCGTTAGGTTACGAGTACACTGGACAGGACTCGTCGGGAACTGTTGGTTGGTATTATACCTATCGTCAGTTATCAGTTCCCATGTGACATGAGTACAGCTTAGTCCGCTGACTTGACACTGTCACTTCGCCTCGAGTGTGTTCCCACTGTACTTAGATTACTACCCTACCACGGCTCAAAGGAGTCGTGCAAACAGGTAGTAGTTGGGTGAAGTCCCGAAGCACTTGGAGGCAGTGATGGTTAGACAGGATTCGTCTCTCCCGGTATTGGGGGTTGACATCGCGCTGTGTCTACGAGAGCCATTACACAAGTAGTCCCTGGCCAGGGCAAGCGAGATATGCTTGTAGGTTTCCAGTCTTATCTCAGGGTGTTCTGGGCTACACTCCGACACGACTTGTACCGCTATTAGGGGACAGACGTTCACCGCCCCCTAGGCCCACCATGCGATGTATCAGACGAACAGACCGGACTGTACGGAGATTGTCACATACAGGCTCAGTAGGAGTTCGGATGGGTTTATCTCATCGGCCATCTTATCGAAATCTACCTAGGGACCGTTACGTACAGCTAGTGCCGCTTGCGGTCTGTGGTTAAACCCACTGCCAGCGTAGTGTCGAGTCTTTAGAGTCTCACACAGAGAGTTTCCCTGCACTGAGCGAAACGTGTAGAGGCCGTATGGTTTTACGGCAGGGCTACGATCACTTACGTGCACTTGTATGCGTATGCTGTTCGGGCAGGCATTACTAGTGGGCTTTGGTTTAATCCAGATCCTAGTATTGCACAGATGGATTTGATTTATCTTCTGTGCATTCACATTCTACGGAATGCGGATGCGGGTGTGTATGCACAGTTTTGAGGAGTGATGAAGGAGGAGGTGCCCCATTAGGGTTTTGGCAGTTGGTTCGGCCAAAACCGTAATGTGGCACACTCATTAGGGTTTTGACAATTCGTTTGGTCAAAACCGTTATGAGTAGGGAGACATTGTTTACTAATCCTTTTAGTGATAGATTAGTGATGGCTAATTGCATTGACCATTTGACCTCTTAGACCCCTCTTGACTTTGTTGAACCGTTGACCGTGTTGACCATTGACCTTCAAGAGGGATCTACACTCTTCTTTTATTTTCTTTTTATTTCTTGTGTTATGATAATGGTCAATTCAATGTGCCATCAAGTCTTTCATGATAGGATTAGTAATGATGATTATTGTGTATTATTGCAACCATGGTTCATTTCATTTGGGCTTAATCTTTTTCATTATTCTCTTCTCATTCTCTCTTATGAAGTGAGAAGAAAAGAAAAGCTCCATGGTTGCAAACTTTCTCCTTCTTCTTTCTCCTCTTGATCTCTTCTTTTGATCTCATGTGTTGAGAGAAGAAGAATCCACAAAGTCAAATACATCCATACATCTCCTCTACACATTCTAAGGCATTTAGATTAGCAATCTCCTTGCCCTAGTTGCCTTGGCTTGAGGCGAAGCCTAGTGTACAACTCTCGGGTGGATCGTCTTCGACTCAAGAAGGCCGCGGAGGTGCCCAAGGTCCGGATCGACGCTTGGAGCATGGATGGACGAGTGGGACAGCGGGATGAAGACCCGAAGGACCGGTTCCTTGAGGTATACTTCCTACAACATAGCAGCTAAACCTCTAAGTGTTTACTAGTTTCTAGTTTAGCAAAGATCTGACTTTTAGTCCATGTTGCCTTGCGCCAAAATCCTTGTTTTTCTCCGTTTGCGCCTCCCCGTAAGAACCGGGGTGAGCAACATGGACTTACAGTAAGTGCACGGCGGCGCCCCGGCCGTCAATCCGACGCCGGAATGCGGAAACGATAATTTACTTTAACTTTTGAACCGGCACCACCGCGCACTATAATCCCGGATCGGGCTATTAACCTAATCCTAGCTAACTAAAGAATGGATAGAGAGATATACCGAGCGATCCGTGTCCTTCGGTCTTCTCGTCGTCGTCCCGATCTACCCGCGGAATCTCCGGTCTTCGCCTCCTCGCCGGAAGGGCACCACATTGCCGGCTTCTTTTACGGGCTCCCACCTCTGGACTGAGGCAACTCGGGCACGAAGCTGGCGAGCCGACGTGCCCAAGGATTGATGTAGAATGTAGTGTAGAAAACTATGTGTCTCATGGGGTTTGAGGAAGTTGCCTTTGGTGGAGTATTGAGATGATAGCATTTTTGGAGATGAAGTTGGGGATTTTTTGCAAGCACAAGAGAACCAAAAATCCCCACAAAAAATGGGCAGCCCCTTCCCATATTGGCCGGCCCCTTATAAGGTGAAGAGAGAGGGAAAATAGTCCAAGGGGGGTGTGTATCTATCATGCATGAGAGAGAGAAAAATGATGATGTGAAGAAATGATCACAAGCAAATCCAACACTCCATCAACCATCATCACACCCAAAGTCAAGCAATGATGAAGTCAAGAAGTCAAATGATGGTGCAACCATCATGAAGCAACAATATGCAAAGACCACCCTCCACAATGCTAATTTGCATAATTGCAAATAAGCCCTCCTCCACCAAATTTCAGCCAAGGAAAGAAACAAAGGAAAATGGCCGAAACGGAAAACAAACTGGCAACCCCAATAACTGATCCCGTAATAAATTACAGGAAAACCCCGCTACTGTATATACATACCCGCATTTGTATTCCGACAGAAATACAAATGCAATGAGACAAGATCTACACTGTCCAATACTAGGATCCGGCTTAAACCAAAGCCCGCTAGTATTACCCGTCTGATCATGAACCGTGCAATATCGCACGTACAAGATCGAACCCTGCCATATCTCCATACGGCCTCTACAGCGTTTCGCCCGAAACTTGAGAAAACGGTCTGTGGGGGACTCTAAACACTCGTCAATACTTTGGTTGTGGATTTAACCACTAGCACGTCAGAGGTATTAGCCATACGTAACGGGCTACCATGTATTGACCAAAAGGGACGTCGATGAGCGAACTCATCCTGACACCCTACTGAGCCTGTCAGTGACAATATCCGTACAGTCCGGTCCGTTCGTCTATGAGCATCGCATGGCAGGCCTAGGGGGTTGGTAAAAGTCAGACCCCCCAAAGCGGTACAAGTCGTGTCGGAGTGTAGCCCAGAACACCCTAAGATACTACTGAAATACCTACCAGTAAATCTCCTGCCTTGGCCAAGGACTTCATGTAAGGGCTCTCCTAGACACAGCGCAACCTCACCCCCAATACCGGGAGAGACGAACCCCTGCAGATCCGCTCACTGCCTCCATGTGGCTCGGGACTGTAAACAACTAAAACCTGTTTGCACGTCTCCATTGAGCGTGGTAGGGTAGTAATCAAAGTACAGTGGGAACTCACACGAGACAAATGACGATCTCAGGTCGATGAACTAACCTGTACACATGTCACCAGGGAACTGCTATCTGACGTCAGGTATAAGACCAACTAGCATGTTCCCGGCGAGTCCTGTCCGGTGTACTCATAACACAATGAGCACCTGTATACATCTTAGGTGAACCAACTGACACCAGTGGCTTGTGAGACCGGCCACCGCCCCTCTTCGGGGTCTCGACTGTATACACTAGTCTACTCTGGAGTATCGATGCCCTGTCTCGAAACTCCCTCGACTAGGGACCTTTTAAGGATGTGCTTATAGACCCCAGCTCCCACGTATATGATCGCCCTCATACTGCTGGCAGTCAAGCAAGAATCCTTGGGGCTCTATCAACGCGCAATAGTGACCTGTAAGGTCACCTAAAGCAGTACACGATGATAAAGATAAACCAGATAGCATACTATCATCTTTAGTAAGACTGTCCTATCGGGATAGGTCCTCCATCAATCATTGCAATCACGTGCATGTGATCCAATAATTGACTCTGAGGGCACTATCTCCAACAATTTCCCACTTGCACTCAAGGCTAATTATTGCGATGTCGCATACTCACAGCCCGTGTGAGACCGAACACCCAACTCCTCTGCTAATCAGTCTCACAAAACCCGTTTCCGAAACTATTGCGTTCGAGGAATAGCCTCAGTGAGAGGATCCGCCTTGATGTTTCTTTCTATGTCTCTCTATATCTCAAGTTTCGCGGAGAAAACCATCTCCCGAAATGAGCAATACCTGTCTTAGAATGTGTCTGGATGTCTGACGGGACCTAGCTCATTAATGAACTCCAAATCCAAACTTCTTAGACGGTATCGTCAACTGAACTTATTCAGTATCCTGCGTCATGCCTCCCTCGGTATCCCCTTGGACCACCTGTCCAAAATACTGCCCCTCGTCAGAAGGAAAACTATAACTCTGACAACCTCTCTGTCATCCATGTCACCTTGGAAGCCTGGAATGATAACTGTCTCCTAAAAGAGGCTGTTGTTATCATATCCCTAGAACATTCACTTATGTTCTAAAACTGCTTCTGTTCATTTCTCCAGGATTGGATCAATATCAACATTTTGCATCTACTGCAAAAATCAACATCTGGTGCGGTGCTTGACATCTGATGATCGACTCAATTGCCTAAGCAAGTGATCTGCCAATCATGCACATCCCTCTCCCCTTTAGTCTGTAAGACACCTTTAGAGAGGGTGACTCCATCACCTGCAGGTACACCACCATGCCAGGAGTCGTCCATTCTAAAATACCTTTAGAATGCTGTCTAAGTACCCTGATTGGGACACATGCCAAATCTAGATCTAAAACCATAGATCTAGTGACCAGAATGTCTGATATAATACCCAATTCCTATGTGGAGAAATCACTGTGTGACAACCAAAGTATAACCGATCGTAGTATAGGAATATCACTTCCTACTCTGTGTATGTCATCCAAATACCAGGACATCACACCCTACTACCTTCTTAACAGATCCATCTCCTATTCTGATGAAGTCAAACCTATGACTGTCACATCAGAAATAGATGATCTATCTCCGCTATATCTGCTATAGTCTGTAAATAGACATAAGCCACTTGTCCACCAATGCTTCCGCTGCTCCTACTGACTACGACAACCCTCTGGCAGAGTCATATACACGAACACTTCTAAAGCTAGTTTAGAACGACGCTATACTCATCCTTCTGCCGGGTCTCGTAGTCTGGAACAACAGCAATGGCAAGTCTGGGTAAACAAGAACCTCCTTGCCACCGTCCTTGAGGCTACCGAGTACCTCTCGGTTGCCTGAGGTTACCCACCTTATCTGCGGAGTGGCCAATGGAATATCAAGACAGATTGAATCTTTATGTTCCTATCAAACTTTCAGTAATCGTTTGCGGTTCTGGAATCACATCCAGTTCTACCATACTCCCACTACTGTTTTCTGAAAAAATCCATTTTTATTAAAACTGTGGGGAGTCTAGAACAATATCACTATTGATCTTCCAGAGGGTAGAAAGTCAACCCTCGTCATAGCCTGGGTCTACCCACAAACAGCCATTACAGAAATGTGCCTTGAGTTATCCAGAGTCTGGTTTTAAGCATAAGCCGGACAACTCCCCGTACCTTAACATCGTTAAGAAATGAACTGTTCTATATCCAATACAGAAACAGAGGCACTGATTTAATTAAACCAGATTCAAATCATGCAGCTGTCTCCAGTGCAAGTCAACTAAATGGAGAGAGGCCGATCAGCATTACTCAACTTAGGAGTGCTTCCAATTTTGAGTAATCTAAACGAGAAGCAAGTTCTTTAATCATTAGTATCAACTGAATTACCATACACAAGTATCTACATCTTCGATCACCTTGAAGAATCCCGATACTTGCAACACCTGGTTCTCTACTTTATTCATATACCTATAACTTCTCAAAACTCAGACCTTGTGTTTCTACGAAACACTTGTTTAAGAACTAGAGAAGTCATAAGTAAACCGAATATAGTACGAGGACCAACCCCTCTGTCCTAATGTACAATGGACAACATACAATACTCTGTATAAGTCCTTTGAGTCTAATAACTCAAATCCTGTGTGTCGTAGGTTGAAAACTGTACTTATGGTTAAGAAGAATTACACCACTGTTTAATGCTCCTTACCTAACCATCTACTGATATAGGTAAATGTCATCGACATAATTTCAAAAAGGTATATCTCACTCTATAAAAATAGACGTACAGATATATCAATTTGAAATTGGTGCGTGACAGCGGATATTCAAAACCAAATATTTGTCGTCCGGCAAACAACCCAGATGACTTCCTCAAATATCACTGATTACAACGAATCCCGATATAATGAGGATGATCACCTAATTCCCAATAACTTACTCCCACTCATCATCTGTAAAATCATACAGATGTGAGAATCATACCTGGTAAATACATACCCTGGAGCAAGATCTGATTGGAAAATCAGTTTTCTTTTAACAGTACACAGCGAAACTGATACATTGAAATGTTTCGATGGGGTATCCCGGTATTCCTAGTAATGCATCTTCCATTATCCAGATTCACAACTGTAACCGTGTAATTCTTTGCCATCTTCCCAAATCCCTTTATATGTCTTTAGTCATTACCTTCTGCACACCCTCTTAGGATAAATGGTTTTCTTCCTTCCCTACCGTTCGGCACCAGCCTATGGTTTGGAAGAAGACTATCCAATAAGCATAATGGGTGTACTGTCCTAATCCTAGGAGCACTCGCAATGCGAGAGAAGGTGAAGATAAAAGACAACCGAATAAACCTTATTCCTATTTCTCCTGAACCAGAATCCATCCCCGAACTGGAACAATTTCCTTTCGAGTTCGTATATAACCATACGATGGAGTATACAATAAACTGTGGATCTTCGTAGTGATATGGAGTGTCCTGGAGAAATACAAAGGTGATTTTGGATTGGCGTAGAAATACTTGGTTTGGTCGTGAATAGCAGTCGCAATTTACTTTGCCCTCTTGCTAATCCCATGATATGTCTTTACTTAATACCTTCTGTACACCATCGTTAGGCTAATTGGTTTTCTTCATTCCCTACAGGTTGGCACCTGCTTATGGTTTGGAAGAAGACTATCCAATTTGTGCAATTGGTGTACTATCTCCTAAACCAAGGAGTACTCGCAACCTAAAAGAAGGTAAAAGGAAAAGACAACTGAATAGTCCTATTCCTTTTCTCCAGAACCAGAAACCATCCTCGAATAAATTCCTTCGAGTTCGTATATAACCATACGATGGTTTTGTCCAATGGAAGTGGACGTTCGTGTAAGTGCACGGCAGCGCCCCGGACGTCAATCCGACGCCGGAATGCGGAAGCGGTGATAAACTTTAATTTTGCGGACTTAGCAAACTGGCACCACCGCGCACTAAACTTCCGGATCGTAACCATTAACAAGTCTAAGCTACTAACAAGATAGGGAAGAGAAGTATACCGATAGATCCGAGTCCTCCGGTCTTCTCGTCGTCGTCCCGACCTCCTGCGGAATGTCCCGTCTCCTCCTCGTCGCCGGAAGTGCACCACATCGCCTACTTGTTTTACGGGCTCCCACCTCAATGCCGAGGCAACTCGGGCACGAAGCCGGCTACTCGACGTGCCCAAGATTTGCTGTAGAATGTATAGTAGAACTTGTGTCTCATTTGGGGTTCATGGAATTGCCTTTTGTGGAGGGATTGAACTTGGAGCTTTTGAGATGGAACTTGTGGGATTTTTGCAACATGAAATGAAGCAAAATCCCACCTCAAAATATTTGGACAGCCCCCCCCCCCATTGGAGTGGCCGGCCATATCAAGTATGGGGAGAGGGAGAATGAGAGGGGAGAGTGATAGAATGAGAGAGCCCCCTTATTATCCAAAAAAGAGAGAGAGAAGGCTATCATGCAAAAGGAAATGATCACCAAATCAAAACCCACACTCAACCACCTACCACCAACCTCATCATCAACAACCATGATGATATACAAAGTCAAGCAATCATGAGTTTATGAAGTCAAATGATGGGACAAGTATCATGACATGATAATATGCAAAGACCCCCTCCACAAATGCTTATTTGCAACAATGCAAATAAACCCTCCTCCACCAATCTTCGGCCAATGAACGGAACAATGGAAATCGGCCGAAACGGAAAGCAAACTGGCAACTCCATAAAACTGGTCCCGTAATAAATTACAGGAAAACCTCGATACTGTGCATACACACCCGCATCTGTATTTCGACCGAAATACAAATGCAATGAGACAAAATCTATACTGTACTATACTAGGATCCGGCTTATACCAAAACCGGCTAGTAATATGTGTTCGATCCTGATCCGTGCAATATCGCACGTATCTGATCGAACCCTTCCATATAACCATACGGCCTATAGTACAAACTGTCCGATCCTGATCCGTGCAATACCGCACGTATCTGATCGGACCTTGTCATATCTCCATACGGCCTCTACAACCTTTCGCCCGAAAGCTGAGTAACTGAAATGTGGGGGACTCTGAAGACTCGTCAATACCTTGGTTGTGGATTTAACCACTAGCACGTCAGAGGTATAAGCCAATACGTAACGGGCTACCAGGTACTGACTAAAAGGGATGTATGTGAGTGAACTCAGCCTGACAACCCTACTGAGCCTGTCAGTGACAATATCCGTACAGTCCGGTCCGTTCGTCTATGAACATCGCATGGCGGGCCTAGGGGGTTGGTAAAAGTCAGACCCCCAAAAGCGGTACAAGTCGTGTCGGAGTGTAGCCCAGAACACCCTGAGATACTACTGGAATACCTACTAGTAAATCTCCTTGCCTCGGCCGAGGGCTTTGTGTAATGGCTCTCCTAGACACAGCACGACCTCACCCCCAATACCGGGAGAGATGAACCCCTGAAGATACGCTCACTGCCTCCATGTGGCTCGGGACTGTACCCAACTAAAACCTGTTTGCACGACTCCTTTGAGCCGTGGTAGGGTAGTAATCAAAGTACAGTGGGAACTCACACGAGACAAATGACGATCCCCAGGTCGATGAACTAACCTGCACACATGTCACCAGGGAACTGCCATCTGACGTCTGGTATATGACCAACTAGCATGTTCCCGGCGAGTCCTGTCCGGTGTACTCATAACCCAATGAGCACCTGTATACATCTTAGGTGATCCAACTGACACCAGTGGCTTGTGAGACCGGCCACCGCCCCTCGTCGGGGTCTCGACTGTATACACTAGTCTACTATGGAGTATCGATGCCCTGTCTCGAAACTCACACGACTAGGGACCATTTAAGGATATGCTTATAGACCCCAGCTCCCACTTATATGATCGCCCTCATACTGCTGGTGGTCAAGCAAGAATCCTAGGGGCTCTATCAATGTGTAATAGCGACTTGTCAGGTCACCTAAAACAGTACACGATGATAAAGGTAAACCAGATAGCATACTATCATCTCGAGTAAGACTGTCCTACCGGGATAGGTCCTCCATCAATCATTGCAATCACGTACCTGTGATCCAATAATTGACTCTGAGGGCATTATCTCCAACAATCTCCCACTTGCACTCAAGGCTAATTATTGCGATGTCGCATACTCACAGCCCGTGTGATACCGAACACCCAACTCCTCTACTAGTCAGTCTCACAAAGCTCGTTTGCGAAACTATTGCGTTCGAGGAATAGCCTCAGTGAGTGGATCCGCCTTGATGTCTCTTTCTATGTCTCTCTATATCTCAAGTTCGCGGAGAAACCCATCTCCCGAAATGAGAAATACCTGTCTTAGAATGTGTCTGGATGTCTGATGGGACATAGCTCATAAATGAACTCCAAATCCAAACTTCTTAGACTGTATCGTCAACTGAACTTAATCAGTATCCTGCGCCATGCCTCCCTCAGTATTGCCTTGGACCACCTGTCCAAAATACTGCCCCTCGTCAGAGGGAAAACTATAACTCTGACAACCTCCTTGTCGTCCATGTCACCTTGGAAGCCTGGAATGATAATTGTCTCCTGAATAAGGCTGTCGTTATCATCTCCCTAGAACATCCACTTATGTTCTAAAACTGCTTCCGACTGCTTCTCCAGGATTGGATCAATGTCAACTTATTGCATCTAGTGCAAGAACAATATCTGGTGTGGTACTTGACATCTCATGATTGACTCAATTGCCTGAGCAAGTGATCTGCCAATCATGCACGTCCCTCTCCCCTTTAGTCTGTAAGACACCTTTGGAGAGGGTGACTCCATCACCTGCAGGTACACTACCGTGTCAGGAGTCGTCCATTCTAAATACTCTTAGAATGCTGTCAAAGTACCCTGATTGGGAAACCACCAAAATCTAGATCTAAAGCCATAGATCTAGTAACCAGTATGTCTGACATAATGTCCAAATCCCATATGGAGAAAACACTGTGTGACGACCAAAGGATAACCGATTGTAGTATAGGAGTTTCTTTTCCTACTCTGTGTATGTCATCCAGATACCAGGATATCATACCCTACTACCTTCTCAACAGATCCATCCCCTATTCTGATGTAGTCAAACCCATGACTGTCACGTCAGAAATAGATGATCTATCTCCGCTACATCTGCTTTAGTCTATAAATAGACATAAGCTACTTGTCCACCAATGCTTCCGCTGCTCCCACTGACTACGACAACCCTCTGGCAGAGTCATATAGACGTACACTTCTAAAACTAGTTTAGAACGACGCTATACTCATCCTCCCACCGGGTCTCGCAGCCTGGAACAGCAGCAATGGTAATTGTGGGTAAACAAGAACTTCCCTGTCATCGTCCTTGAGGCTACCGTAGTACCTCTCGGGTGCCTGAAGTTACCCACCTCATCTACGGAGTGGCCAATGGAATGTCAATCCAGATTGAATCTTTAGGTTCCTTATCAAATCTTCAGTAATCGTTTGTGGTTCTGGAATCACTTCCAGTTCTACCATACTCCCATTACTGTTTTCTGGAAAAAAATCCATTTTTAATAAAACTGTGGCGAGTCTAGAACAATATCTCTATTGTTCACCCAAATGGTAGAAAGTCAACCCTCGTCATAGCCTGGGTCAACCCACAAACAGCCATTACAGAAACGTGCCTTGAGTTGTCCAGTGTCTGGTTTTAATCATAAGCCGGACAACTCCCCGTACCTTAACATTGTTAAGATATGAACTGTTCTATATCCAATATAGAACCAGAGGCACTGATTTAAGTGAACCAGATTCAAATCATGCAGCTGTCTCCAGTGCTTGTCAACTAAATGGAAGGAGGCCGATCAGCGTTACTCAACTTAGGAATGCTTCAAATTATGAATAACCTGAAAGAGAAGCAATATCTCTTTATCATTACTATCAACTAAATACCATACACAAGTATCTACATCTTCGATCTCTTTGAAAAATCCCGATACTTGCTACACTTGGTTCTCTACTCTATTCAAATACTTATAACTTCTCAAAATTCGGACCCTGTGTTTCCACGAAACACCTGTCTAAAAACTAGAGAAGTCATAAGTAAACCGAATATAGTACGAGGACCAACCCCTCTGTCCTGATGGACCCTGGACAACATACAATACTCTGTATAAGTCCCTTGAGTCTGAAAACTCATTCACTGTGTGTCGTAGGTTGAAAACTGTACTTATGGTTAAGAAGAATTACACCGTTGTTTAATGCTCCTTACCTAACTATCCACTGATATAGGTAAATGTCATAGACATAATTTCAGAAAGGTATATCTCACTCTATGAAAATAGATGTACAGATATATCAATTTGAAATTGGTGCATAAAAGAGGATATTCAAAACCAAATATTTGCCGACCGGCAAACAGCCCAGGTGATTTCCTCAAATATCACCGATTACAACGAATCCCGATATAATGAGGATGATCACCCAATTCCCAATTACTTACTCCCACTCATCATCTGTAAAACCATACAGATGTGAGAATCATACCTGGTAATTACATACCCTGGAGTAAGTATCTAATCGGGAAATCAGTTTTCTTTTAACAGTACACAGTGAGACTGAAACAATGAAATGTCTCGATGGGGTATCCCGGTATTCCTAGTAATGCCAATTCCAGATTCACGACTGTAACCGTATAATCCTTTGCCACCTCTCCAAATCCCTTCATATGTCTTTAGTCATTACCTTCTGCACACCCCTTTAGGCCAAATGGTTTTCTTCCTTCCCTACCGTTCGGCACCAGCCTATGGTTTGGAAGAAGACTATCCAATAAGCATAATGGGTGTACTGTCCTAATCCTAGGAACACTCGCAATGCGAGAGAAGGTGAAGATAAAAGACACCTGAATAAATCTTATTCCTATTTCTCCTGAACCAGAATCTATCCCCGAACTGGAACAAGTTCCTTTCGAGTTCGTATATAACCATACGATGGAGTATCCAATAAACTGTGGATCTTCGTAGTGATACGGAGTGTCCTGGAGAAATACAAAGGTGATTTTAGGATTGGCGAAGAAAAACTTGGTTTGGTCGTGAGTATCTGTTGCAATTTACTTTGCCCTCTTACTAATCCCTTGCTTTGTCTTAACTTAATACCTTCTGCACACCATCGTTATGCTAATTGGTTTTCTTCATTCCTTACCGGTCGGCACCAGCCTAAGGTTTGGAAGAAGACTATCCAATTTGCGTAACAGGTGTACTACTCCTAAACCAAGGAGTACTCGCAACCTGAGAGAGGGTGAAAAGAAAAGACAACTGAATAGTCCTATCCGTTTTCTCCAGAACCTGAAACCATCCTCGAATAAATTCCTTTGAGTTCGTATCTTACCATACGATGGTTTTGTCCAATGGAAGTGGACGTCCGTAGTAATACGGGGTGTCCTGGAGAAAAGGGTAAAAGTAGGAGTGGCAATGAGGTTTGCAACTCTGACAATCCAAAAGCCAGTGTTTTAAGAAGGTTCGGTCAACTTGGTCACTGAGTCATAGTCTTAGGGTCGGGTCAATGGTTGCTGCCAAAGAGAGAGAGAAAAGAAACACTCAGCGTGCACTCTAACCTAGATCAGAATGGTTACCAATTTATCTAATCTGGAAACCTCCCACTGTACCGTCAAATTCTCCTCCAAACCTGAAAGAAGAATTAGTCGGGGTCACCCGAGGAGTAAACTAACTCATCAGTGGGAATCGGGATCCAACTATCATCGCATGATAACGTGACGGAATCCGCTCACGGTATCACACTCCAGAAGGTATGCGCATATCTGGCAAGTTTCAGTTCTTTTGAAACTCGCGATGTGATTTCTGCCCCATGCTCTTATGACCTTGACTAAGGCCAACAAATCATAAGTCACATGTCAAGTTCTACCCGTCATTATCCAGGTTGATTTGAACCCACCCGTACAAGCCCTTGACTAGGGCCAACAAGGCTATACGACTGTCCCAAACCAACGCATCTATCTATGCAGCATATGAACACCCAACAACTACAAAACACTGTGCCTTGACTAAGGCCAACAAACACAGCTTGAATACTATTGACTACCCATATGAAACGACGGAGGGCTACGAATGGTTTCTGGCGAAAACCTTTAACGTAATGAACTTGATATCGTTGAAGGAACGAATAGCTTTTTGAAAATATAGTGACGAAAACCGTTGCTAAAGAGGTCACTCCCGGTGAAGGGATCTCGGCTCTTTCCCCGTAGAATGGGGTGCAGGATATTCCAACTGAATACCACGGTGCAAAGCAAAAGTAATCGGCTATAGTGAAGTTAATGCCCTGATGCAAACTTTTTGTCCAAGGGGTCACTCCCGGTGAAGGGATCTCGGCCCTTGCCTCGTCGACTGAGGAGCAGGATATTCCAACTGAATATCACGATGCAAAACAAAAGTGAACGTCCTTGCAATAACAGCTTTTTGAAAAAGTGTTCCAACAACATCTGATTAGGTTTGTTTTTAACTTGCATTGATCCGAATCAATGCAGTCCCATCAATTGATCACACCAAAAAGAACGAAAATATACTGATGTACGTATATGCCATCCGCATTCGCCACTGGGTCCCGTCATTACCCGTTAGATTAGCTAACTAACGACAGAGCGGGGACTGGACTAGCGCGGATGTAAAACATATACAACATCTACTAATATATATACCAATATATTATATTTCGCTCAAGGCGTGAAAAGAAATGCAACATCACAGAAATGTACAGCATCACAGAAGAATACAGATATCTGGGATCCCCGGGTTTCACAGAGCCACTGCTGAAACCCGACGTTCCCCTGGTCGTATGGATAGCCTGCGCAATGAAATCCTAGACCCCTACGGGCGCGGCAAGTCACCCGCCAAAACCTGAAGCGAGGCAGCCCCCTTCAGTACCGTGAATGGACCACCCAGCACTTCACGGAATCCGGCAACTTGGGCACCCCTCCTGGGTCAACCTGTACCCCCTACGAGTGCGGCGAATAGCCTGCCAATCCTAGAGTGAAGCCCCCTCTATCTCAATGCCATGAGATGCGGGCTTGTTGCCTTCTAGAACCCGGCTATCCGTGCACCCCTCCTGGGGTAATCCTAGTACAGAAAGTAAAATATACATACACCGGGTACAACGACCGCAACCTGGCCGTGCCCCAAAATAATAATACAAACTGGCAGTGACGGCAGTCCACATGTCGGACGCTCGCCCCGCAATATCAAATGTACATAATACAACCACATCTGTACTAGCATTGCATCCAGGCTATCCCCCACGACCGATCCGCAACATCACAGCAAAAACAGAACATCAACGTGAAAGTCACGTTCGCAAATCCGTCTAACCGGGCTATAGCAGTTAGACCGGATTTACCGATCGAGTGACATTCACGGTCGCAGATATAATGTAAATACTGTGAAATAATGTGTTTAAAATATCCGATCAATTAAATTTTAACAAGTGGGCCCCCAAGAATTACTGTAGCAGATCAAGAAATTCTGGGCCCAATGTTATTATTCCAAAACCCAAATTTAAGGCCCATAAAGCTACTGAAGAAATTTCACACAGCAAGGACACTGTTCAGCGGCGGAACCGCGGCCCAAGTGGGGTTTTGGCCGCGGTTCCGCGCTCTGTTGGTCGACTGAATGTGTCGAATTTCTACAGTAATCTTATAACATCCAGTGCATCACTATTTTACAACCTGAAAAAATTTTCGAGACCAAAAATTTTCAACAGAAACTGATGCGAACTAAAATGCAGTTTTGGAACTTTTTGATCGATCGGAAATGCGTACACATCAAACGAAGCTAGACTAAGTTAATGGCGAGGCTCTGATACCACTGTAAGTGCACGGCGGTGCCCCGGCCGTCAATCCGACGCCGGAATGCGGAAGCGGTGATAAACTTTAATTTTGCGGACATAGCAAACTGGAACCACCGCGCACTAAACATCCGGATCGTAACCATTAACAATTCTAAGCTACTAACAAGATAGGGAAGAGAAGTATACCGACAGATCCGAGTCCTCCGGTCTTCTCGTCGTCGTCCCGACCTCCTGCGGAATGTCCCGTCTCCTCCTCGTCGCCGGAAGTGCACCACATCGCCTACTTGTTTTACGGGCTCCCACCTCAATGCCGAGGTAACTCAGGCACGAAGCCGGCTACTCGACGTGCCCAAGATTTGCTGTAGAATGTATAGTAGAACTTGTGTCTCATTTGGGGTTCATGGAATTGCCTTTTGTGGAGGGATTGAACTTGGAGCTTTTGAGATGGAACTTGTGGGATTTTTGCAACATGAAATGAAGCAAAATCCCACCTCAAAATATTTGGACAGCCCCCCCCATTGGAGTGGCCGGCCATATCAAGTATGGGGAGAGGGAGAATGAGAGGGGAGAGTGATAGAATGAGAGAGCCCCCTTATTATCCAAAAGAGAGAGAGAGAAGGCTATCATGCAAAAGGAAATGATCACCAAATCAAAACCCACACACAACCACCTACCACCAACCTCATCATCAACAACCATGATGATATACAAAGTCAAGCAATCATGAGTTTATGAAGTCAAATGATGGGACAAGTATCATGACATGATAATATGCAAAGACCCCCTCCACAAATGCTTATTTGCAACAATGCAAATAAACCCTCCTCCACCAATCTTCGGCCAATGAACGGAACAATGGAAATCGGCCGAAACGGAAAGCAAACTGGCAACTCCATAAAACTGGTCCCGTAATAAATTACAGGAAAACCCCGATACTGTGCATACACACCCGCATCTGTATTTCGACCGAAATACAAATGCAATGAGACAAAATCTACACTGTACTATACTAGGATCCGGCTTATACCAAAACCGGCTAGTAATATCTGTTCGATCCTGATCCGTGCAATATCGCACGTATCTGATCGAACCCTGCCATATAACCATACGGCCTATAGTACAAACTGTCCGATCCTGATCCGTGCAATACCACACGTATCTGATCGGACCTTGCCATATCTCCATACGGCCTCTACAACCTTTCGCCCGAAAGCTGAGTAACTGAAATGTGGGGGACTCTAAAGACTCGTCAATACCTTGGTTGTGGATTTAACCACTAGCACGTCAGAGGTATAAGCCAATACGTAACGGGCTACCAGGTACTGACTAAAAGGGATGTCTGTGAGTGAACTCAGCCTGACAACCCTACTGAGCCTGTCAGTGATAATATCCGAACAGTCCGGTCTGTTCGTCTATGAGCATCGCATGGCGGGCCTAGGGGGTTGGTAAAAGTCAGACCCCCAAAAGCGGTACAAGTCGTGTCGGAGTGTAGCCCAGAACACCCTGAGATACTACTGGAATACCTACCAGTAAATCTCCTTTCCTCGGCCGAGGGCTTTGTGTAATGGCTCTCCTAGACATAGCACGACCTCACCCCCAATACCGGGAGAGACGAACCCCTGAAGATACGCTCACTGCCTCCATGTGGCTCGGGACTGTACCCAACTAAAACCTGTTTGCACGACTCCTTTGAGCCGTGGTAGGGTAGTAATCAAAGTACAGTGGGAACTCACACGAGACTAATGACGATCCCCAGGTCGATGAACTAACCTGCACACATGTCACCAGGGAACTGCCATCTGACGTCTGGTATATGACCAACTAGCATGTTCCCGGCGAGTCCTGTCCGGTGTACTCATAACCCAATGAGCACCTGTATACATCTTAGGTGATCCAACTGACACCAGTGGCTTGTGAGACCGGCCACCGCCCCTCGTCGGGGTCTCGACTGTATACACTAGTCTACTATGGAGTATCGATGCCCTGTCTCGAAACTCACACGACTAGGGACCATTTAAGGATATGCTTATAGACCCCAGCTCCCACTTATATGATCGCCCTCATACTGCTGGTGGTCAAGCAAGAATCCTAGGGGCTCTATCAACGTGTAATAGCGACTTGTCAGGTCACCTAAAACAGTACACGATGATAAAGGTAAACCAGATAGCATACTATCATCTCGAGTAAGACTGTCCTACCGGGATAGGTCCTCCATCAATCATTGCAATCACGTACCTGTGATCCAATAATTGACTCTGAGGGCATTATCTCCAACAGTTCGTAGTAATATGGGGTGTCCTGGAGAAAAGGGTAAATGTAGGAGTGGCAATGAGGTCTGCAACTATGACAATCCAAAAGCTAGTGTTTTAGAAGGTTCGGTCAACTTGGTCACTGAGTCATAGTCTTTGGGTCGGATCAATGGTCGCTGCCAAAGAGAGAGAGAAAAGAAACACTCAGCGTGCACTCTTGTTAGTTATATGTATGCCCTAGAGGCCATTACTGTACATTGAATGTATATTGTAGTGGATGCTGGGACATATATAGGTAGGACTTTCTTGCTCAACATGATAGTACGCTATCTGGTTGCTCTTTATCTTAACATGTATACTTTCTGTCTCTCTGTTACATGTTGATAAAGCACTTAGGATGTGTACTCGACTTCCAGGACTATGATGTAGATCTTACTAGTGGGGCCCGGGTAGACCATGAGTACATCCTTCAATGTTCATAGTCGTGGGAATATCGAGACGGGGCATCGATATTCCAGAGTAGACTAGCGTATATCTTCTCGACCCATATGATGGGCGATGGATGATCCCATATCCATCGGTGTTTGACATCAGAGATGGTATGCGGGTGCTCAGTGGAGACTGGGTACACTGAACGGACTCGCCGAGAACTCCCAGATGGTATTATACCTCACGTCAGATGGCAGTTCTCTGGTGACACTGGTACAGCTTAGTCTGTTGACCCGAGATCGTCATAGAGTCTTGTGTGTCTCCCACTGTGCTTTGATTTCCACCCTACCATGGCTCTACTGAGTCGTGCAAACAGGTTGTTTTTGGGTACAGTCCTGATTCACATGGAGGCAATGAGCGATAGGAGGGGATTCGTCTCTCCCGGTATTGGGGGTTGATGTTGCGCTATGCACGACTGGCCATAACTGGAAATCCCTGGCCAGGGTTGCAGTGATATACTGGTAAGAGTTATCAGTAGTTTCACGAATGTTATGGATCTTACGTCGGCATGACTTATCAAGCTACTGGGGTCTGACGTTTACCACCCCTAGGCGAGATATGCGACATATCACACGAACAGACCGGACTGTACGGTAAGTGTTACTGGTTGGATTCACAGGAGTGTGAGCGGGCTTGCTCGTCGATCTTCTGATCGCTCAATACCCGGGTGGCCGTTACGTTTAGCAGACCGCTTGCGGCTTGTGGGTGTTTGATATGATCATCATCTGCTGCCGGCGTATTGACGAGTCTTTAGAGTCTTACACAGAGGTTTCCTGGCTTAAGCGAAACGAAATAGGAGCGCATATGAGATATGTGCGGGACCGAGAATAATGCGTGTATGTGATACTGTATTCTATTCTTGCGATGAATGTGTTGAATGGTTGTATGAAATATAACCTAGTTATCGAATCGAGGATTGATTCGATAAGTCGATACATTGGATATTAGTCGGTCATATGCGATATGACCGGATCGTTAAATCAAGTGTTGATTTAATGGTTTAATGCATAATTATATATTTGATATATTACCTTTCATTAACTAGTATTGGTTCACTTAAGATGGATTTTCTCACTTGATGTACACAAGTTATATATGTGATATATTTTTGTGCACTTGTTTGTATCATGTTTGATGATACATGCAAACTTGGGTTTGTATAAGACTTAAACCATGTTTAGTGAATGGTTAGGGTTTCATTTCACTTATTTATTTATCTATTTATTTTTGTTAAAAGAAAAAGGAAAACAAAATGGTTGCTTTCATACAAGAAGCTTCTTGATGCTTCAAGCATCTTTGACTAAGTGACCATTTTGTCTTCATCTCCTAAACCTAACCATTCAACTAACCCTAGTCCATTCTCTACACTTAACCAAGGTTGGATTATGATAAGAATGAAAGGGTTTTTTCTTTTTAACTTAATCCTTTTTATTCTTTCATACTTATCATATTCTTTTCTTCTTCTTCTTCTTCTTCAAGATGAAGAAAAAGCTTGCTACCAACAATGGTGCAAGATCAGTCGAAAATAATGTATTTTTAACACGTCAATTTCCCTATCTTTTGCACTCATTTAAAAGTGTTCGGTATTCATATTTCACATATTAGAAAAATAGTCCTGAAATATCAGATTGCATGTGTTAGACTCTAAAACCGACATTTCTGAGAAATTGTGTGTTTATCATGGCATCGCATCATCCCTGTATTGCGCAACACTTCTGTCGAGATTTGTGCAGGAAATTGCAGGAGCAAAGCCAAAAGAGCTGATCAAAAATACGCCAACTCAATGATTTCAGATCTGGTAGCAATTCAAAAGGAAATATAAAAATAAACTTATCAAATAAAGGCCCACAATTCATCCCAAAGCAGCACCAGAGATATGAAGCCCTAACTCAGCTATATGGCCGCGGTTCTGCGGCCTAAGCCAGCTATTGCAGCAGAACCGCGGCGGTTTAGACACATCAGCAAATAATTTTCAGTGCACAATTCATCTATCAGAGCCCACATTCATTTAAGATGCCTCAAATTCCAGAAGGACCTCGAAGCTTCTGCCAGATCAGCAAACTAGGGTTTCTAATGCTTAATTAATCCTAGCTTAAAACCTAAGCTAGCTCCTAACAAACTCTTTCTAGAAACTCCTCAACAAACTTTTGGAGGGGATTGTAATTTCAAACCTAGACCTAGGGTTTGGGAAGTCTATAAATAGAAGCTTAAACCTAGTGTTAAGATATACTTAGATACTTGATACTTGGATCCATTATCCAAGACTAAGATACTTCTTCATTTTACCCCCTTCATCATCTTCTTCCACAAGCCTAGTAACAAGGCTTGTGTGAAACCCTAACCCTAATTCCAATCAAAAGCTAAGATCCCGAGTACCCCATCAAGCAAGAAGCCTTGCAACCTTTTTTGAGCCGAGCCGATCTTCAACAGAGCAAGTGGTCCAAGCGATACGCGACTCACGGAGCCGAGCGATGCCAAATCGACAATTTAGTTCTTCCTCTTGTAGTTCTTGAGCGACTGTAATCAAATTGTTGATATAAATAAAAGGTGATATTCTTTTATCTTGTTTTCTTTAAATTCTTGCATCATGATTCGATTTAAATTTCTAGTTGTAATTCTTGTTGTGATGTTTGAGTAATACTCCGCTCGTCGAGGAGTCGAGACGATCAATAGAATGATGATATAATATATCTGAAAACGATTCTTGATTCCTACGAGTTTTGTAAACCCTAGCAAGTTCAAGAACCGACGACCCATTTTGTTGTGATGCTTTCTTGATTGATATCGCTCGAAATTGGGGAGTTACGATCGTTTCTTGAAATTACTAGAGGCTAGAATGTTAATGATATCGACGAAAGAACAAGGGTTAAATGATGAAACCCTAGTTTCACGAGGAAGCCCTAACTCTCGTCGATCATCATCGATCTAGTATCAATTCTTCGAAGGTCAAGAACACGATATCTTGAGATTATATCACATCTATAGATCCGATCGATTCCTACGATCCTCATTTAGATTCTTGACATTTGGTTGAAAATATCATCGAAACCCGATTCTCGATTGTTTATCATTTTCTTGATTCTTGATTAGATTAGTGACACTTGAATCAATCGATAAAATCTTGAATCATGTTTTCTTTTCTTTTAGATTAACTTTTCAATTCAAACAAATCAAACATAGAAACGAATCGCACAATCCCTGTGGACGATCCGCACTCACTTACAATCTACATCCGACACCGTAGTTGATTGCGGTCAAATAATTTTTGGTTGTGATTTCTTTACAATTTTCTCAAACATACACAACGAGAAATTCTCATTCAATCAAATGGTGCCGTTGCCGGGGATTACGCGCTAATTCGTTTCATATTAAAGTTTGAATTGAAAGATTTATTCCATTGTAATTTTTGTAATCAAAATTCGTGCAAACCCTAAACAATTTGTTGTGGTTCATTGCAAGGAGATTTGGAGCGTGCTGGGAAATTGGAAAATTCCAGAGAGCTGAGGAAGTATACATTAGCTTGCTGGTGAAATTTGGTGCAGTGTTCTTTTCATTCGACCGCGGAAGGGCGGCATTAAGAGGCAATTGCGGCGGAACCGCGGCCTCCTTGAGGTATCTGTGCACCAAAATTCTTCAGGTGATTTCTTACCTTCTCCTCTCTCCTCTTTTTAGCTCGAACTAACAATTTTCTGTAGGATTCTTTGCAAATAATCGCAGCTCGCAAATTGCAAAAGTAAATTTGTGCGTGATTTTGTTTCTTGGTTGTTTGCATTCTAAATACGGATATTAAGGGGCATGGCCAAATCCAAATTAGGTGGGGATTTCATTACCCTTCCTAGTCCCCGAAAATCGCAAAACTTGCATCCGCATTTACCCCAATTAACTAAAAAAATATCTAGAGATGACTCTAAGGACCGTCGCACTCACTTAGGACAGAAGAAGGCCGTGGGTAATTCATTGCTTATCCGTGTTTTCTTGTGGTGCCTAGGAAAGTGTGTCGCAGGCTAGTGGTTATTAATTAGGCCCACTACTTACGTAGTGGAGTACCTTCCCACTTACCTGGCACTTACCTGGCCACAGGGGAACAAAGAGGCAGTGGAGGATTCTATCCTGCGACTTGTCTTTTGGCAGTTAGGAGCGGTCTAGAGCCGGACCTAGGTGACCACTAGATTCTAGGGTTTTGTGTGCTGCATTTGTTGTGTCGCATCATTTTTATAAAAAAAAATCGTCCCTTTTTCAAAGCAAACACCGCATTCATTCATTTACCCCTAATTATAAGCCAACGCTGCCACTTGTACTAACCCTTTTTAGTACAAAATAGGCTGGACACGGGATTCTAGTGCCCGTTTAGTCCGCGTACCCTTTATCGACTCCGAGGTCGATATTTCTCCATTTACTTCTTCTTTACCCACTACTACACCCACATCGATGGATCCAGCCCCATCGAACTTCTTTAACCCTAATCTGCCGCCGTCCGTTGGTGCGCAGAATCCACCCCGCATTTCTCTCCAGGAGAGGTGCTATCCACTGCGAGGTCCTCTTTCGACCTGCTTATCCACACCACCAGCTAATGGGGATAACTTTGAGATTAAACCCCAATACATCAACCTTTTACCCAAATTCCACGGACTCGAGACTGAGGACGCTTACGTTTACATTACCAAATTTGAAAACGTATGCGCAATGATGGGTACGTCACAACTTTCAGTGGATGCAATGCGTCTCCGACTTCTTCTATTTACATCGTGCGATATAGCCGAGAAGTGGCTATATAACACTACCGCACACTCTATTACGAATTGGGAAGAACTCGTCGCTGCATTCCTTAAGAAATTTTACCCAATACAAAAGACAGCTCGAATCCGTAGCGAACTGAATCAATTTTCCTAGCTCCCTGCTGAACCATTCTCTAAATGCTTTGAACGTTTCAAGGATCTATTGGTTCAGTGTCCTCATCACGGCATCCCGAGATGGGAATTGTGCCGAATCATTTATGAGGGCAGTAACCCTAACACTAAACAGAGTCTTGAAAACATGTATCAAGGCACCTTCATGACCAAGGATGATGGGGAAGCTTGGCGATATTTAGAAGAGTTCGCTGAAAAGTCTTTACAGTGGGAAAGTCCATCATTTAGGAGTGGCAATAACCAATCGGATGTTTCCATAGGAGTTAGAGCTGACATTTCAGCTATACACAAGAAACTCGAGACTATGGAAAACAAATTTTTAGCTGCCTCCCTTAATCAAATGTCACTTTCCAAAACTGTATGTGGCTGCTATTCTGATCCGTCTCACTTGACGGAAGAATGTCCGTTACAAGGTCGTGAGCATACCAATGCCGCATTTCAAAGACCTAGAAACGATCCATTTTCTTCCACATATAATCAGGGTTGGAGGAATCACCCTAATTTTGCTTGGAACCAATCACAATCTCAAAACACGGTTCCAAACCAAAACAATTTCCAAAGGGTCCCTCCACCACAACAGCAACCACAACTTCAATTGAGTCAGCACCACTTTCAAGCACATAACTCTCAAAATTCGTTCAACACACCTGCACTGTCTAGTCCTTTACAGTTGAACGGAACTGATGAATCCTCTTCTTTTGCACAATACATGAATTTGGTCTTATCAAATATCATTCAAGTTTCGGCTGAAATGAAGTCTTCTGTCGATAAAATTGAGAAAAACTCTGCGTCCCAAAACGAGAGTATTAAATCGATGGAAGAAGAAATTGCACGATTAAAAGCCGAAATTAGTGCAAGAGAGAAAGGAAAACTTCCAGCTCAACCTTTATCCAATCCTGGCTATTCACATCATGTGAATGCAATCACCACGTTGAGATCTGGAAGAGTGCTTGACAATCATGTTGGGGAAGAAGTTGATGATATTGACAATCCTATCAACACCCCGGCTGAGACCTTTCCTCACACACACACTTCTAGTTCTGACCCCAGTTCTTCTACCCCACCACCTTCTTCCGAGCCTATTCTTCGTTTCCCAAAAGGCTCGCCACTTCAGCCCACCTCTTCTACTCCTCCACGGACGATCCCCACTTCTATTCTGGGATCGATTCCACACACACTTCCTTCCCCTATGATGGACCCAGCGCTTATTGCTAAAGCACCTTATCCTAATCGGTTAAGGGCTAACACACCAAGTCTACATATGGAGAAGATCACTGAGATGTTTAAACAGGTTAACATAAACATCCCTCTTCTAGATGCTATCCAACAAGTCCCTGCATATGCGAAAGTTCTTAAAGACTTGTGCACTAGAAAGAGGAAGAAACAAATGCCCAAGAAGGTATTCATGGCAAAAACAGTAGACACGGCTTTCCCCCAACAATTACCGAGGAAACGTAAGGATCCTGGATATCCTACTATATCCATCTCTATTGGGGAGAAACACATTAACCGTGCTCTACTAGATCTTGGGGCAAGTGTTAACCTGCTTCCTTTCTCAGTTTATGAGCAGTTAGGGATCAGAGAGTTGAAACCGTCTTCTTGCACTCTCCAGATGGCTGACCGATCAATCACCAGACCTAGGGGTGAACTAGAGGATGTGTTAATAAAAATCGGGGAATTTATATTCCCTGTGGACTTTATTGTAATTGTTACACAGCCTGTAGCGAACTCACGGAATCAAATTCCGGTGATTTTAGGTCGCCCCTTTTTAGCCACTTCCAACTCTATCATCAACTGTCGTAATGGTTCTATGACCCTATCCTTCGGGAGGAGGACAATTGAGATGAACATTTACAAGTTAGGAAGTGTACCCTCCGAACCTACTGCTCAGGTCTGTTCTGTCGACCTAATGGATGTCGACAGCAGCGAATTTGATGACCCTCATAATACTGATCTTGACTCTTTGCATACGTTATTGTTTGACCCAACTATGTATCATACACATACGGACTCTTCCACCGAGATGTCCTGGTCAACAATTAACACTGATTATGAACTGCTTTTAGAGTCTGAAGATCACCCCGCACTTTGTGATGACATTATTCTTCGGGGTATAGATGAAACTTTTGAGGAGATCTTCGCTGATGAACTCGAATTTTTAAATGACACGGGTGTTGAGATGAATCATCTCCCAAACAATGAAATCGAACCTCCACCCCTTCTTTTGAACTGTAAAAAGAATGCGAGCAATCCATCACACTCACTGCATCGTCTCTCCAAAATGAGACGCACACACATTCTATTCCACCACTTACCCTTTCCACACTTCTTCTTCCACCAACCAAAGCACTACATTGATAAAAATTTTGAATGGTTGGTGTTGACATTCGGTCTGTGCAAAGCTTCGCATCGACCAATGATTCTTGACCCCCTCATGTGATTTTCAAAAGATTAACATTGCATAACTCAAGTTTGGGGGGGTATATTTTTTCTGGCTCTTGAAAAGGAAATTTTTACAAAATTTTGAGCCAAAAATAAGTTTGGGGGAAGTTCTTCACTTATATATTTTGCCCCCACTAATAAATTGCCATGACCCGAAAGAGCACGTGACTGGCCCTTGAACCATATGAAGTCTATAGGACCCCATCTGATCCAAGTAAGCCAAAAGCCCAGCAATCTAAAACCATTTAAAGAGTAAATAAGGAAAACTGTTTTTGAAAAGTAAGGAAATCATGTTTGGAAATCAAAGTTTTTAAATAACTAAGCCGAATATGCATTTTTTTAAAATGTGTAACCTTTCCTGAAAATTTCGGCAGAGTTTCCTTTGTAAAAACTGGCCCCGAACGGGGTACAACAAGAATAATATATATGAAATCATAAAAGGCATCCCCAAGCGGGAGCTTGCTCTTCGTCCATCGACGGTCACAACCACACAAGCAATAATAATATACAACGCCAAAGGGCGAGGATCAAAACCCAAAAAAAAAAGAAACTCAAAACAGCCAGAAAACCGTAATACTACTAGCGCGACTCTAAGGTCGAAATAAAACAACACTGTTTTCTAAGTCTGAAACAATATTAAAGTTTTGGTTGATGGAAATTCTAGATACAATAAATGATACATGAACAATGGCGGTTCTGATACAAAAGAACCCACCTATCCAAGCAAGTCACCCATAAGGAAGTAGTGTGCCAGAAATGCCGCTATGGAATCTGTACGGCAAAAACCTGCAAGGACTGGGGCACAACGGGGGTGAGTTGCCAACTCGTGAATAGAAAATATCTACAAGCAGAGATCGAATGCATGACCCATCCTAGGTCAATACGATCAGATATAAATAAACCTCAATATGAATAAAGCTGAAGCATGCTAAACTGGCAATGTAATCTCTACATGAGTGTAATGCCAAGTGCTCGTGCTAGTGCCTCAGGTAATAGCATGTCATGAATATGAGGTATGATCAATGTAATCAAATCTGTACACACGTGGATCCCGTCCACTCGTCACCCAATGACAATAACCATCATGCAAGTAAATATCATGAAACCTGTGCATGGAAATATGAGGATATAACCCACCCGTGTCCCTCGCGACACGTCAAAATCATGGAACCGGAGTGCCCAGCATCGGCACTCGAAAACATCATGAAAACTGTGCCCAGCATCGGCACATAAATCCTCATATATCGTGCTCCGTCAGTCCGGATCGGCCCGCGGGCTCTGTCTGCGGTATCGGCCCTCGGCCCCGGCAGGACGCCCAAATCTATCCATCGACTCTGGTCAGTATCCTCCGGATAACCGTCAGGTCCAACCAATCACTGGTAGGTACTCGCCCGCCTCCAGGCTCAATCGGCAAAGCTCATCGATCATCTTGCCGAGGGGAACCATACCGGGTCCACCATGTACCCGCAATCGGCTCATCCACTCCTCGATTCGGGTTTCACATGTCGCTCTTAGCACTGAGAAAACACATGGTGGACGCACTGAAATATTATATCAAGGTTAACCGGGTTTTTAAAGCAATGACATATTCTCTTTTGAAACACTCTCGGTTCCCAAATCCAGAAATATCATAGAAACAACATATCTCAATGCGTATAGTCAAAAGCATGAAGTATGCGACATGTAAAGGAAGGTATGCACATCATCATGTCATGCAAGGATCATATACTGAATGCAATAGTACTACAGTGTAGTGACATGGCAATTATCGATGATGAGTGTGTGAGCCGGCAACAAGTGTACGTGGAACATATGCATCATCGATAATGGTGCTGGTGTCCTAGCAGCATGACTGAAATATATCCACTGTACAAGCGATGCAATGCAAATAGCATGAATATGCGGAATCGAATAATCAACGCAGAAGTAAAGAATCTACAACAATCTGTACAAGTCATGCAGGGGTGCCATTTGAAATAAGACGAATCAGGGCTTTTGGAAAAACAAGGGCTACGGTGTTTTAAGAAAAGATACATCATTTGAAAATATCCGTATGACCCTTCTGCCTATCTTTAAAATATCCCCGATTCGTTAGTTTGAAATAGGTATGACTCGGTCCAGTCTAATGTCTACTAAGTAATCTAGACAGGAGGGGTAAGAAACCACCTAATCTGAGTCAATATATATAGATATGATAGTCGGTGATCCCGCCTCAATAACATATCGTAAGATATCCTCGAGTCATGAGTGCGGATCTATCATCAATATCGGCTCGTACGGTAGATCTTCGTACGGCATCCCAATAGCTGGGTAGGGGTCAATATCACAGTACCTCATCACATATCAGGTATCACTATCATCAGATCGCATAATCTAGGGTACTACTCTAAGTCAAGTACAAATCGATACCATCTACAAAAATATGAATGCGGGTAAAGCACATGTCCAAAGGCCCGCTAAAACTATCATATCGCACCTCGAAGACAAGCTATGTCACATCGTCGATCTCATGGCCTCACATCAAGTATCATCTCAAACCACGTATCATCCTCAAATCCCGTATATAAACACATAGTCCCATACCCATGTGTAGATATACGCACCATCATATGCACTCTAATAAATAAAAGAATGAATGCAAGTATGTGTGTAAATGTATGTGTGAGTGCAACCACTACTTTAGGGTTCGCACTATACTAAACCAATATATTCTTATCATCAAAATATCATTATTACCATCAATAACCCTAAACAACCCATAATAAATATATGTGTGTATACGTATTCGTATACATCACCACGGACTGCGGGGGTGCTATACGCCATCCACCCGACTTCTCCCCGTAGATATAAATCTACTCACATTGCTTCTCGTGTGCCAAAGTCGATGTCGCTATCTTCACCTCCTTTGCCTCAACATCACGCGGGGTACCTACAAGTATATCACAATGCTAAAGCTCATGAAAATCACATCGGAAACCAAAATAGCACACGCTACCAGCATAGGTAAAAACCTATCGACTCGCATGTAAACACAATCAAAATCCACTTGTCGTTGAAGTCCAAACGCCACCCGACAGGAATGAATCACCAAATACCAAAATCCATGCTAAAACAAGTCCCAAATTGTACACCAACATAGGAAAATCAACCCAGATTTCACCCTAGATGGAATCAGTCAAAACTAGACATACTCAGGGTCAAAACTAGAGGAAATGGGGGCATGCACAGAAAACGAGGCAATTCCTTAAAATACCTTATTTTAGAATTTTCCATAATTTTTCCCCATTTATCTGTATTTAATTATACCAGAATATTAAAATATTCATTAAAATAATATTAAATTATAAAATTTCCCAAAAATCATATTTTATTATTTTGAAGACGTTACAATCTACCCCCTTAATGAAATTCGGTCCCCGAATTTAAATTTAAACCCCCAAATACTAAAATATTTCAATACAAATTCCAAGTCATCGGGGCTCCGAAATCATCAATACATAAAACATCATAGCGCAATGCATGCGCATGAGTACTGAGCAGATAACTCAAAAGCAACACTCCATCAAGCATCCGCAATCATCGGAGTCATGGTAACGACACAATGTAAAATCCAATACAAAATCAATATGATATGGACCAAGACTATACAATTAGACACCCAATCTATACATGTAATTAGCTGATGCAACTGTATGCCAAATCTTTTTAAGTCGCTGTGCGATGCGCGTAACACTGCACAGTGGCGGATGTTTCTCATAAGAAAATAACTATATATGTGTATATATATCCTTTGTTTAATAAGCACGTTCCACTATTTTGAAAATAATCAGAAGGGTTTCCTTGTTTTTAAAACGTTTTGTGTCATATCGGACACGTAGGTATATACTAAGACTATAGCTCGCTTTTCGGAAATCCCTTCGATAACTATCGATGCATGCAAAATATATCCAGGCACTGTCCACTGACTAGTCCTGCTCAGTATGAAAGCAAATATCCCACATCATAAAAATGTACTGCTCCAAAAGAAATAAATTCCAAAAATGCACATAACACCACCCTGTGCGTCTGACGCGCACGGAAATCAAAATCCATATATGCGCTAAACATGTGCACAAAACAACATCTAGGTGCAACGGGTGTGCACGGAGCATCTGTCATAGGCAACATGTGTGCCTGACAGCCAAAACAGGTGCATCTGACATGCACGAAGAATCTCGATTTAGTGCATCTGGTGTGCCCCAAAATCGTATCTCAAAACATGCGCCCAACATGCGCGAAAATCCAAATCGGTGCATCCATCATGCACGAATGAAAATCTAGACCCTGCGCACTCAATATGCACGGAATCACAAAATCCAATAGCAACGTCGAATATGCGTAAGTCCAGTCAAAAGCACGGAGTGCAAGAATCCACATCAATATCACAATCAAAATCGACATACCGAAAGGCATCAAATCGAAGTCAGGTGCAATCGTAATGCACAAAATATAAATCCGGTGCAACAAAGGCACGAAATATAAATCTGATGCGATAAACGCAAGAAACATAAAACTGGTGCGACAAATGCACGAAGTATAGAACAGGTGCATCCCATGCACAAATACCAAGCAATAACTCAAATACGTAAGCAGCAACACCAAGTGTATCCAGATATGAAGAAAATCATAAACGTGTGCAGCTGCGGGCACAAAACACACATCGATGCACTACAGGCACATATAAGCTATACCGAGTGCAAAATCAAAACACTAAAATTACATGAAACTCTGCTGGAAGCGTAAATCAAATCACCAGCATAAAATAGGCATGAAATCGCAGTCAACAGCTCAAGAGTAATAACTATGTACAAGGTATAAATACCCAATAGGTGCAACCATGGTGCACAAAATCAAATATCATGAAACCCAGTCATCAAGACTAATTCATGCGAATTGATCGCCCAAAATACCGAAATCCTAAGCAACGGATACGTGATAATCAAATCACAAAATCACAAATCATAATTACCGTCGTCGGTATACCCTCCTTCAGGGTCGAGAAGGTACCGGTATCCGATGCTAGCGGCGCAAGATATCTACTTGCCTCTTGCTCACGGCTGGCGTCCTCTGCCTCTGGTTCCTGATCTTTCCTATAGATTATCAACTCGCAATCCATCGGCTCATCGGCCCGGTCAGGTGTGCTGACAGGAACGATTCCGTTCTTGCACTTCCATGGTCATCTCTCGGTCAATCCTCACGACCGTTCGTAAAGCAGCACATCTCTGGCGCCGACCTCGGGTCCTCTGAATGCATATCACACATCCGATCCTGGGTGCAACTCTTATTGCAGCAGTGTACTGGAAGGAATCCTACTTAAGGTCTCTTCTGATCTTGCCTAAGCCAAACTGCAAGGAGGCTGGTACTCTGGAGTAATCTTTTCTCGCTCTCTGGACCTCTGCGTCCCTAGTACAACATCTCCACGGAAGCTGGTCGCATCTCTGCGCCTCTGTATGCATGTCCGGCCTTTAATCTTAACCGGGTGTAGTAACAGCTCGTCTGCCTCTCGCACGAACTTCTTGTCCCGCTTGTCTGTATCATCGACCATTCGACGTCGCGTCTTTACCTCCACACTGCAATGTCCTCGGCTACGGTCCACCCGAAGTCTCTAACACGGACTCGAAATCACGAACTCAGTATCTTCATCACTCAGTAGAAGATATCTAGCCGAACACGTCCTCAGCGTGCATATCGCATCTCTGATGTCAGCGGAGTGGAACGTCATCTCGTCGAAATCTCGTGCAAACTCTTTACTCTACCTTGCTCCACTATCGACTGATTCGGACTCATCTCATCATGGCTACACAGACTGCGCTCCGACGGCTATGCTCGTATCTGGAGTCTCCCAAGCAGTGTCCCATCACATGATATCCGAATGATGTCGAATCATCCGATCGACTCGTCAGAACCTCACAATCCCCCAAGAGCTCAACATCTCGGGTACAGTTTAATAGTATCGAGTACATGCCACAGCGTCGGTGGTCCAGCCGTAGAAGGGCAAACCCAAGCCTCACTAATGGCGCCGAGGAACTGCCGTAAACCCTAAGGTTCAAAGGCTTTCACACGGTCATTAAGTCGAGTTAGGGTTTCATTCTTCTAGAGGGTCCATAGAATCACCTGCATGTCTTTCCGTATACTTTAAACTTGGAAAATGGGTTCCTGACCTTCGATCGTCTCAATCGACTCTCAACGAATCTGCGTGAAGTCGCCTCTAGCTGAAATCAATCTATCTGATGACCTCGCATCGGGGTAAGCGAATGAACCACATGTCCTAGTCATTAATCCTCGGTGACTAGCGACTCACTATCACATCTCTAAGAATATGCTCATGCTGCAGTAGCTCCAATCATCTGGGCGATATCTCATCACTCGCAGCAACAACTGGCTCATTCGTCGGTACGCTAAGTAGCGCCTCAACCATCATGAATAAGTGATACATCAACGGTCATCACATCCTGGCTGGCCTCTATCAGTGGCTCAATCCTCTGGTACCGTCCGGTACATCCTAGAAATCTCACAGCAGCGATCTGTCAAACACCCATAGTGCGGAAACACAAAATACGAAGCCTCAATGCAACCGTATGTCTCTGGAATCACGCCCCGGTCAGTCCTCGTCCGCGACGAGCTCATGCTGACAACTCGAGCCGTAGCTCACTCTGCCCGTGCAATCGCGGCAGCAAAACCATAACCAGTATCGATGAAGATAGATCATAGGAAGGAATATGACACAATGCAAGGAAATGTACAACCTAAGGTTTCTTAAGCGGAGTGGCGTGTCGTAAGTATGCCGTGGAACATACCCACGGTACGTCACTCTACTTTAGTCACCTATTCCATCAACCAAAGGTCATCCTACACGACGAAAGTTCGGGTCTAATACCCCCTCGACCAAGTCTAAGTTCCGTAAGGTAAAGCCTAAGTTCCTTATATAGATAACGCCCTAGGCTCCACATAGTCAAACATAGACTCGAACCAAGGCCAACCTAGCGCTCTGATACCAACTTTGTCACGACCCGAAAGAGCACGTGACTGGCCCTTGAACCATATGAAGTCTATAGGACCCCATCTGATCCAAGTAAGCCAATAGCCCAGCAATCCAAAACCATTTAAAGATTAAATAAGGAAAACTGTTTTTGAAAAGTAAGGAAATCATGTTTGGAAATCAAAGTTTTTAAATAACTAAGCCGAATATGCATTTTTTTAAAATGTGTAACCTTTCCTGAAAATTTCGGCAGAGTTTCCTTTGTAAAAACTGGCCCCGAACGGGGTACAACAATTATAATATATACGAAATGATAAAAGGCATCCCCAAGCGGGAGCTAGCTCTTCGTCCATCGACGGTCACAACCACGCAAGCAATAATAATATACAACGCCAAAGGGCGAGGATCAAAACCCAAAAAAAAGAAACTCAAAACAGCCAGAAAACCGTAATACTACTAGCGCGACTCTAAGGTCGAAATAAAACAACACTGTTTTCGAAGTCTGAAACAATATACAAGTTTTGGTTGATGGAAATTCTAGATACAATAAATGATACATGAACAATGGCGGTTCTGATACAACAGAACCCGCCTATCCAAGCAAGTCACCCATAAGGAAGCAGTGTGCCAGAAATGCCGCTATGGAATCTGTACGGCAAAAACCTGCAAGGACTGGGGCACAACGGGGGTGAGTTGCCAACTCGTGAATAGAAAATATCTACAAGCAGAGATCGAATGCATGACCCATCCTAGGTCAATACGATCAGATATAAATAAACCTCAATATGAATAAAGCTGAAGCATGCAAAACTGGCAATGTAATCTCTACATGAGTGAAATGCCAAGTGCTCGTGCTAGTGCCTCAGGTAATAGCATGTCATGAATATGAGGTATGATCAATGTAATCAAATCTGCACACACGTGGATCCCGTCCACTCGTCACCCAATGACAATAACCATCATGCAAGTAAATATCATGAAACCTGTGCATGGAAATATGAGGATATAACCCACCCGTGTCCCTCGCGACACGTCAAAATCATGGAACCGGAGTGCCCAGCATCGACACTCGAAAACATCATGAAAACTGTGCCCAGCATCGGCACATAAATCCTCATATATCGGGCTCCGTCAGTCCGGATCGGCCCGCGGGCTCTGTCTGCGGTATCGGCCCTCGGCCCCGGCAGGACGCCCAAATCTATCCATCGACTCTGGTCAGTATCCTCCGGATAACCGCCAGGTCCAACCAATCACCGGTTGGTACTCGCCCACCTCCAGGCTCAATCGGCAAAGCTCATCGATCATCTTGCCGAGGGGAACCATACCGGGTCCACCACGTACCCGCAATCGGCTCATCCACTCCTCGATTCGGGTTTCACATGTCGCTCTTAGCACCGAGAAATCACATGGTGGACGCACTGAAATATCATATCAAGGGTAACCGGGTTTTTAAAGCAATGACATATTCTCTTTTGAAACACTCTCGGTTCCCAAATCCAGAAATATCATAGAAACAACATATCTCAATGCGTATAGTCAAAAGCATGAAGTATGCGACATGTAAAGGAAGGTATGCACATCATCATGTCATGCAAGGATCATATACTGAATGCAATAGTACTACAGTGTAGTGACATGGCAATTATCGATGATGAGTGTGTGAGCCGGCAACAAGTGTACGTGGAACATATGCATCATCGATAATGGTGCTGGTGTCCTAGCAGCATGACTGAAATATAACCACAGTACAAGCGATGCAATGCAAATAGCATGAATATGCGGAATCGAATAATCAACACAGAAGTAAAGAATCTACACCAATCTGTACAAGTCATGCAGGGGTGCCATTTGAAATAAGACGAATCAGGGCTTTTGGAAAAACAAGGGCTACGGTGTTTTAAGAAAAGATACATCATTTGAAAATATCTGTATGACCCTTCTGCCTATCTTTAAAATATCCCCGATTCGTTAGTTTGAAATAGGTATGACTCGGTCCAGTCTAATGTCTACTAAGTAATCTAGACAGGAGGGGTAAGAAACCACCTAATCTGAGTCAATATATATAGATATGATAGTCGGTGATCCCGCCTCAATAACATATCGTAAGATATCCTCGAGTCATGAGTGCGGATCTATCATCAATATCGGCTCGTACGGTAGATCTTCGTACGGCATCCCAATAGCTGGGTAGGGGTCAATATCACGGTACCTCATCACATATCAGGTATCACTATAATCAGATCGCATAATCTGGGGTACTACTCTAAGTCTAGTACAAATCGATACCATCTATAAAAATATGAATGCCGGTAAAGCACATGTCCAAAGGCCCGCTAAAACTATCATATCGCACCTCGAAGACAAGCTATGTCACATCGCCGATCTCACGGCCTCACATCAAGTATCATCTCAAACCACGTATCATCCTCAAATCCCGTATATAAACACATAGTCCCATACCCATGTGTAGATATACGCACCATCATATGCACTCTAATAAATAAAAGAATGAATGCAAGTATGTGTGTAAATGTATGTGTGAGTGCAACCACTACTCTAGGATTCGCACTATACTAAACCAATATATTCTTATCATCAAAATATCATTATTACCATCAATAACCCTAAACAACACATAATAAATATATGTGTGTATACGTATTCGTATACATCACCACGGACTGCGGGGGTGCTATACGCCATCCACCCGACTTCTCCCCATAGATATAAATCTACTCACATTGCTTCTCGTGTGCCAAAGCCGATGTCGCTATCTTCACCTCCTTTGCCTCAACATCACGCGGGGTACCTACAAGTATATCACAATGCTAAAGCACATGAAAATCACATCGGAAACCAAAATAGCACACGCTATCCGCATAGGTAAAAACCTATCGACTCACATGTAAACACAATCAAAATCCACTTGTCGTTGAAGTCCAAACGCCACCCGATAGGAATGAATCACCAAATACCAAAATCCATGCTAAAACAAGTCCCAAATTATACACCAACATAGGAAAATCAACCCAGATTTCACCCTAGATGGAATCAGTCAAAACTAGACATACTCAGGGTCAAAACTAGAGGAAATGGGGGCATGCACAGAAAACGAGGCAATTCCTTAAAATACCTTATTTTAGAATTTTCCATAATTTTTCCCCATTTATCTGTATTTAATTATACCAGAATATTAAAATATTCATTAAAATAATATTAAATTATAAAATTTCCCAAAAATCATATTTTATTATTTTGAAGACGTTACATAAATTCCTCCCAAGCTTATAAGTTTTTCGAGATTTAGCAGATAGCAACAATGAGTACACTGTTGAAAACAAGTTTGGGGGAGGTTTGTGCTTATTTTCGCATCATTTGCATATCATTTGCATAAGCACAAAACATTTTTGAAAACCTATAAAAATTTAAAAAAAATTTCAGAAAAATAAAAATAGTTTGTACATAAATAAGATAATGAAAGTTTAGATAAAGAAAAATTACATCCATGAAATTAGAAAAATTTAAGAAAACCAAGAAAATTAGAAGTTTTCTTATACGAACTAGTAATAAGTAGTTATGAGCCGTTGTCCCAAGGGTTAGTAAGATGAAAGACATCACTAATCTGAGGATAAAAATAAGTCTGAAAAATAGTTTCTATTCTGGAAGCCAAACATTTTGAACGTTGATACCCTGCTATTCGCACATACACACGTCTTGAAGCCTGGGATAGTAGAGAATACCTTGAAATGCTCTTGTCTTAAAGACAAAAGTATGAAGGAAATAAAAAAATGAAGAAAATATAGAGTGGTGAGAAAAATGAACACTGGTTTTGTTATCGCCAAGGCAGCAATAAAAAAATATAGCGAGGGTGCCTCTTCACCTAGTGCCCTAAGGCCAACTGGTCTAGGAGTCACTGCTAAGCCTTAGGTGGTGCAAGACGAGAAAAATACACCAAGTAAGCAAGCACGGGAGTAATCGGTCGGTTAGTACCTCAAGAAGTATTAACGGTCGCATGAAAGTGTGTGAGCAATCTCATCTAAATATTCATTAATTAAAAAATACTAAGGCAGATGGGCAAGGGTATGATAGCTTGAATTGAATTCTCCGGGTGTAGGGATGTCTTTACACACACGCAGGGTGATATGATCAATGTTTGGAAGAAAGATAGGAATGAAGAATAAGATGATGTTTTATTGAGGGAGGACGTGATTTCTAACATCTTTTCATGACCATTAAGATAGGGCTCATGACAACCGAAAAGCTAGCTTAGTTGGAAACCCTAATTTTCGAAGCTTTTCTTTTACAATTCTTTTCTTTAAATGTAATATTCATGATCTGTCTTTTATTATTGGATTTTGTGGGTGCAATCCGCTGAAAACCCTCAAGAGACAACACTCCTCCTACTAGGGACACCTAGAGGTTTAAAAGCTTGTAGCACGTGCTCAGTGCAATCTTGTTGCCTACGAAAGTGTGCTAGTTAGTTTTTTCTCTTTCTTTATTTTCTCCTTCTCTTTTTAATAAAACAGTTCGCTCGAGACGATCGAAATTAAGTTTGGGGGAATTTGATCAGTCGAAAATAATGTATTTTTAACACGGCAATTTCCCTATCTTTTGCACTCATTTAGAAGTGTTCTGTATTCATATTTCACATATTAGCAAAACAGTCCTGAAACATCAGATTGCATGTGTTAGACTCTAAAACCGACATTTCGGAGGAAATTGTGTGTTTATCATGGCATCGCATCATCCCTGTATTGCGCAACACTTGTGTCGAGATTTGTGCAGGAAATTGCAGGAGCAAAGCCAAAAGAGCTGATCAAAAATACGCCAACTCAATGATTTCAGATCTGGTAGCAATTCAAAAGGAAATATAAAAATCAACATATCAAATAAAGGCCCACAATTCAGCCCAAAGCAGCACCAGAGATATGAAGCCCTAACTCAGCTATATGGCCGCAGTTCCGCGGCCTAAGCCAGCTATTGCCGTGGAACCGCGGTGGTTTAGACACATCAGCAAATAATTTTCAGTGCACAATTCATCTATCAGGGCCCACATTCATTTAAGATGCCTCAAATTCCAGAAGGACCTCGAAGCTTCTGCCAGATCAGCAAACTAGGGTTTCTAATTCTTAATTAATCCTAGCTTAAAACCTAAGCTAGCTCCTAACAAACTCTTTCTAGAAACTCCTCAACAAACTTTTGGAGGGAATTGTAATTTCAAACCTAGACCTAGGGTTTGGAAGTCTATAAATAGAAGCCTAAACGTAGGGTTAAGATATACTTAGATACTTGATACTTGGAACCATTATCCAAGACTTAGATACTTCTTCATTTTACCCCCTTCATCATCTTCTTCCACAAGTCTAGTGACAAGGCTTGTGTGAAACCCTAACCCTAAGTCCAATCAAAAGCCAAGATCCCGAGTACCCCATCAAGCAAGAAGCCTTGCAACCTTTTATGAGCCGAGCCGATCTTCAACAGAGCAAGTGGTCCAAGCGATCCGCGACTCACGGAGCCGAGCGACGCCAAATCGACAATTTAGTTCTTCCTCTTGTAGTTCTTGAGCGACTGTAATCAAATTGTTGATATAAATAAAAGTTGATATTCTTTTATCTTGTTTTCTTTAAATTCTTGCATCATGATTCGATCTAAATTTCTATTTGTAATTCTTGTTGTGATGTTTGAGTAATACTCCGCTCGTCGAGGAGTCGAGACGATCAATAGAATGATGATATAATATATCTGAAAACGATTCTTGATTCCTACGATTTTTGTAAACCCTAGCAAGTTCAAGAACCGACGACCCATTTTGTTGCGATGCTTTCTTGATTGATATCGCTCGAAATTGGGGAGTTACGATCGTTTCTTGAAATTACTAGAGGCTAGAATGTGAATGATATCGACGAAAGAACAAGGGTTAAATGATGAAACCCTAGTTTCACGAGGAAGCCCTAACTCTCGTCGATCATCATCGATCTAGTATCAATTCTTCGAAGGACAAGAACACGATATCTTGAGATTATATCACATCTATAGATCCGATCGATTCCTACGAGCCTCATTTAGATTCTTGACATTTGGTTGGAAATATCATCGAAACCCGATTCTCGATTGTTTATCATTTTCTTGATTCTTGATTAGATTAGTGACACTTGAATCAATCGATAAAATCTTGAATCATGTTTTCTTTTCTTTTCGATTAACTTTTCAATTCAAACAAATCAAACATAGAAACGAATCGCACAATCCCTGTGGACGATCCGCACTCACTTACAATCTACATCCGACACCGTAGTTGATTGCGGTCAAATAATTTTTGGTTGTGATTTCTTTACAATTTTCATACTACACAATCCGAAGTTCTTATCAATCAGTGCCTTAAGAAAAAGAGTGAGAAATCCAATTCTAAAGTGAACCAACTTCATATTTCTTCATCCTCTACCACTTGCCAAGTAGTATATGGTGTTTTCTTCACAAGTTTCATGACTTGGTGAAGTTGGAGCTTGATCTTGAGTTGCCTCGACGTAGATCATCTTCGGCATCGAAGTCGACGACCTAGCCCGATCATTTCTCCGACGAAACCTTCGCCCGAGTCCGGATTCCGATAGGTACAGCGGAGGGACGTCATCACGGAGCATAAGAAGTGGAGGACCGGATCTATAAAGGTTGTAGTCACTTTCCTTTAGCAATAAAGTCGTTTACTTGCTTGCATCGCCTTATCATCTAGTTAACGATCCGTATTAGGGTTTGTAGGCACATGAAAAAATTTTAATTGGGCATGTTTGATCTGTTGTGAGACCACATTAGTGTGCCTAGGAACCCTACAGTGGTATGAGAGCCTAGCTAGAGCCTTAGGCGATGCGTAGACGGAGTTAGAAGTCCGATCGAACCGAAACCCTAATCTCAAATTGCTCTCTGTACATTTTTTGAAATCGTGGTTTTTTCCAGATTAAAAATGCTTAAAAAATTCTGCAGGAAGTTTTAAGAATTACAGTGCAAAACGAGAACCTGATTCCATCAAAGCGCGGCGGAACCACGACATTAGCATGGCTAATGCGGCAGTTCCGCGGCCACTTAGTCTCTTCAGTCAGTTCTTTTTGCACAGTAACTTCTATATTTCATTTCTGAGTTTTCTGGGAATTTTTAATATTTACTCAAGTGTTGAGTTTTCTGGGTTGTATTGGGAGTTCGTCGATTCGATCGGATTATCAAACTTTGTCTATGTGTTTTTCCGGGTAATTTTAGAATATGTTAAAAAGTTCGACCGGATATAAATACCCACTTTTTCCCCTGCCGGGAAATTTCCAATTGTTGAATTTTTTCCGTAGTTTAAAGACGTTCTAAGTAGTGCAAGTAACGCGATGGACCCTCTAGAAGACAACAAACCTTAACTCGATTATGTAACCGTCTTGAACTGCACTTTGAAACTTAGGGTTTGGGGCAGTACGGCGTGCTACATGTGAGGCGTTGGCTTGACCCTTCTATGGCTGGACCGTCGGTACTGAGGCACGAAGTGAATGTTTTAAAACTTATTTCCTGTGTTGAGCTGTTAAGGGAAAACTTGGGTGTTCGATTGTTCGATCGGAAAGTTTAACATTTTCTATTTATCTGGAATGTGATACAATAATTGGAATTCACAAGTAGTTATGAGATAACTGAATGAATGTTATAAACATAGCACTTTAGTCTCACTTGATCGGTTGCCACGAAATTTTGATGTGATCAAAAGTCCGTCGCAATCACGTAGCGTACGCGGATACTCGCCGGGTAAACTTAATAGACAGCCTCACTCCATAGCCCTGACCAAGTGACTGTAGGAGAACCCCGTCGCCGAAAGCATCCGTTCGGGTGCTCGCGGCAGCGGTGTTCCGCCTTAGTGCACTTCGTCGACGGTGTCGGGGGTGCGGCCATCCACTAAAGTTTGCGACGAGCATTCGTTATGGATGCCGGGAATCTTGTTGAATTGCCCGACTCTATATTGAAAAGTGTTTTCGATATTGAGACTAAAATGCGGGGTTTATAATTGTTAGGCATGTGATGTCTAAGGAATTCAGATGGTTAGGCATGCGATGTCTAATTAGGTTGCGGATTCCAACTGTTGTAGTTTTACACTTTCTTTTCTGTGACCGTAAGTGTAATATGTGATATCGCCGGTTTCGTTGCTATATGTCAACGACAATTGGGATGCGCATATTTACTTACGTTGATGACATGTGATGTTATGTGTTATATTGCATTGTCGTGTTTGAATAGCTGGGTTTTTTTTATGTGAGATGAGTGTTTTTCATTTTCATTCATGTAAAAACTTGCATGTAATATTCTTTTATTGGGGCACTTCCAGGTCGCGGATGATGTCACCATTTGTATATTATTTACTTTTCCGCATTAGCATAGACCCAAGGAGGGGAGCATAAGTAACCAGGTTCTGGGGTCCAGTGGGAGACCATCTCGAGGAGTCGAGTCCGGGTCTCCTAACCCTAGAATTGGTAGGGTTTCTTGCCGCTCTCGTAGGGGTCTAGGGGTGTGGGATTGGCTATTCATCACGACCGTGGAATCCGTGTTTTATACTGGCTCGTATTGAAAACACGGACGTCCTAGTATATATCCAATATTTCATATGATACTTTGTGCTGCGTTATCTGTGATGTGATCATGTGATTTGTTCAGATAGATATTGTATATAGTATATATGATATATTATATAGAAGTTTCTTATGTTTTACACCCGCGCTAGCCCTGCCCCGCTCTGCCGTTAGTTACCTAACCTAACGGTGCAGACGGGACATCGAGGCGAATGCGGATGGCATAAGCGTACGTTATAATTATCTGTGATGTTTAGGTAGACTTAAATGAAGGGATATTCATTAATGAGATTAATGAAAGAAAATAAACCTAATTGATGTTGTGGAATCGAATTTCAAAATAAAACAGGTAGCTACAGTTCTTGTTTTGCATCGCAGTGTTCCTTGAAGAACATCCTGCACCTTATTCGATAAGGAAAGGACCGAGATCCCTTGACCGGGAGTGACTCCTTTAGCAATAACTGGCAGATGCTACAACCCTCGATTTGTCTTTTGATTGCTTCTATAGTTTCAGCTTTGCACAGTGATATATATGATATATCCCGCACCTCATTCGACGAGGAAAAGGCCGACGATCCCTTCACCGGGAGTGACCCCTTTAGCAAAAATAGAAAAGCCTCAAAAACATTCCATTTAAAACCATTTGATTCCGAAACGAGATCAAGTTCAAAGCGTTAAAGGTTTTCATAAAAACCATTCGCAACCCTCCGTCATTTTAGGATGTAGAGTACTTAGTATTCGTGCTGTGTTTGTTGACCATAGTCAAGGCACAGTGTACGGTAACTAAGTGATGTCTTCCTACACCGCATATGATGCGATTAGTTAGGACAGTCGCATGACTTTGTTGACCTTAGTTAAGGGTCATGTGGGTGGGTCTAATTAATCATGAAATGACGGGTAGAACTTGACTAGTACTTATGATTTGTTGACCATAGTTAAGGTCATAGGTGCTAGGGGTAAAAATCATTATCGGGAGTTTCAAGTGTTGAAATTTGCAATGAGATTGCATACCTTCTATGTGATAGTTGGATCCTGATACCCACTGCGAGTAATTGTTACTCCTGAGAGAGTTTTGCACTTTGCAATTAGCCGATCACGTAGGTGTCTAGAAAGGTGTCAACGGGGTTACGCCTCTGGGAAAACGAGGTTTACTGTAATTAGGTCCGTGCGAAAGCACGGGGAACCTCCCTCAAAGTACCGACACTAGCCTGGCTGAAAGATTGGCGAACATGTAGAGTGTAATTAATTCCGGCTAGTCTTTCCTTTTAGGGTTTGAAGGAAGATTTGATAAAAACAGTGGGAGCCATCCTGATTTGATAAAATAAATAACCAATCTAATCTTGCAAGAGCGCACGCAGAGTGTTTTCTTTTCTCTCTCTCCAGGTAGCGACCATATCACGCCTTAATCAAGTTAATAATATGGATGTATTGACCGAACCCGTTTGTTATACTGAGCTGGGGTAAGTTGGTCCCGCTCCAACTTATAATTGTTATAAGATAGAGCAGGAGATTGGGGAATACCAGATTTCCCGTGCCGCCCAAACGAAGAAAGTGCATGAGATGCATCTCCTTCGGGTGAGTTCATTATAAAGAACTGTTTCTCAGTATCCTCTGCATCCTGGGTTTTTGATACCGGATCAGGATCTCAGATATGTAATATGTTACATAGGGCTACAAAAAGGTAGAAAACTGAGAACGGGTGATAAGTTTCATGAGACAAAAAACGGGGCAAGTGTTGCAGCCAAGTCTGTTGGTCACTGTCACCCTGTGTTACCAGTACATTGATTCTGAACGAATGTTATAAGATACCGAACCTGATATACAAAATCATATCAGTCTCTTTACAAGTAAAGAAATGATAAAATTTTGTATTGTTGGATAAAGTTTTGAACATTTCCTATATCAAAAGTTGATCGGTTCAGGCACGTTATCTAAAAGCATTGATGTTCTAAATCAAACTACAGTTCCTCGTATACAGAACACATACAAGAGGAAGAGTTCAGATATGAACGAATCCTTCTTGAGGCATTGTAGACTAGGTCATATCACTGTAACCTGACTAGCTTAAGTTACAATCTAGATGCATATTTAAATCAGTTTGAATTTACATCTTGTGAAACTTGCCAGTCATGTCACAAAGATTAGATGAACATAGCTCCGTTTAGGGGAAACAGAGAAAGAGTTAGTAAACTCTTGGGACTGATACATGATGATGTATGTAAGGTCCCCTGTCTACACATGCCAGAACCGTTCATTGTACTACATTATATTCTCTGATAATCTCTCAAGATTCAGTCATATGTTCCTGTTGAAACATAAGTCCGAAGCTTTTGAGGTATTCGCAGAATATAAGTTAGAAATAGAGAATCAAAAACTTGGTATAAGTATTATGTCCTATGATAAGATCAGGGAGGAGAATACTTGTGCCTAGAATTCCTGGATTATTCTAAAGGAGAATGAGATTCTCTTTCGGCATTACTCCTCCGTATATACCACAGCACAACGGTGTATCGGGGTGGAGCAAACGCACCATATAAGATATGGTGTGCTCTATGATGAGTATTACTGAGTTACCTATTTCTTTTAAGGGGTTGTGCACTTGTGAAGTTGCATACCTATTGACAGGGTTCGATTCAAATCAGTGCCTACCACTCCATATAAGATATGGTATGGGAAGAACCCATCTCTTAAGCAAGTTAAGATTTGGGATTGTCCGGCCTATGTAAAAAGCAAAATCCGGACAAGATCGAGGCAAGGTCAGTTCTTTAGAACTGGAAAGGTTCCAGCTATACAAAACTGCAGCTGATGATTTGACAGAACCAAAGGATTCAATAGTCCCCGACGAACCTCAGCCTCTCCGCCGATCTGGTAGGGTTCCTCACCTGCCTGAGAGATACTTCGGTTTCTCGATGACAGTGGGAGCAAGGAATGCATCATGAGATGATGAGCCAACTAGATTCGAGCAGGTCATCGAGAGTAGGGACTCTGTAAGAATGGCTGGATGCTTAGCGATCTGAGATGGAATCCATATACACCAACAAAGTATGGACTTTGGTTGCGATATCTGAAGGGTTAAATCCTTATCAGGAGCAAGTATATCTTGAGAAGATTACTTGGTGTAGATGGAAAAGTTGAGACTTTCAAAGCTAGACTCGTTAAAGGTTTTCGTCATCGACCAGGCGTGGATAATGATGAAACCTTTTCCAGTAGCTGTGCTTAAGTCCATCCAGATCCTACTTGCCATTGCTACATACCATGACTACGATATCTGGCGGTTGGGTGCCATGACTACTTTTCTAAATACTAATTTAGAAGAGAACGTCTATAAGTACACAGCCAGAGGGTTTCGTAAATAGTGGGAGCAGCGGAAACATGTGCAAGTTTCTTTACAGGATAAAGCAGGCATCGCGGAGTTGGAACGTCTGTTTTGATGTGGTAGTCAAAGAGTTTGACTTCATCAAAATGGTAGACGAACCTTGTATATACAAAAAGGTAGTAGAGAGTAAGGTGGTCATCCTCGTATTGTACGTGGACAACATACTCTTGATAAGAAAAGAGTTTCCTATGCTACGCACGGTCAATCTCCTCTTATCACATGGATTCTCCATATAGGATAAAGTTGATACCTCCTAAATCCTGGGATTTGGGTCTATGAGATAGATCTAAATGGATGTTAGGATTTTCACTAGCTGTAGTAAGATAGTATCAATCGATCCTGGGAGAATCACTAGAAAGGTTCCAGGGTGATAAGGACGACCGAATGTCAGTCGCAGGCATTGTCTATACCCTCAGTGAAGGGACAGTATGTTGGAAGAGTTCCAAGCTAGATACCGTGGCAAACTAGACGATAAAGGCTGGTAACATCGCTATTAAAGATACTATCAAAGAGGAAGTTTGGGTGTATAATTGGTTCATAAGATGAACCAGGTTCCTACCATTGTATGACAATGGAAGTGTGGCTTTGGCCAAGGAACCATGGTCCCATCAGTGACCCAGACATATTCTGAGGCAGCATCACCTGATCATGGAGATAGTTAATCTCCAGGGTGATCGAGGTTAGGAGAGTAGACTCAAAGGAAAACACGGCGGATCCACTCACAAAGGCCTTTTCCCAGAGAGTGACTTATATGTGATGGTTGAGAATGTAATACTGCAACCACTGCTACAGATGGCCCTAGTGCAAGTAGGAGATTGTTAGTTATATCTATGCCCTAGAGGCCATTACTGTACATTGGATGTATATTGTAGTGGATGCTGGGACATATATAGGTACGACTTTCTTGCTCGACATGATAGTACGCTATCTGGTTGCTCTTTATCTTAACATGTATACTTTCTGTCTCTCTGTTACATGTTGATAAAGCCCTTAGGATGTGTACTCGACTTCCAGGACTATGATGTAGATCATACTAGTGGGGCCTGGGTAGTCCATGAGTACTTCCTTCAATGTTCCTAGTCGTGGGTATATCGAGACGGGGCATCGATATTCCAGAGTAGACTAGCGTATATCTTCTCGACCCATGTGATGGGCGATGGATGATCCCATATCCATTGGTGTTTGACATCAGAGATGGTATGCGGGTGCTCAGTGGAGACTGGGTACACTGAACAGACTCGCTGAGAACTCCCAGATGGTATTATACCTCACGTCAGATGGCAGCTCTCTGGTGACACTGGTACAGCTTAGTCTGTTGACCCGAGATCGTCATAGAGTCTTGTGTGTCTCCCACTGTGCTTAGATTTCCACCCTACCACGGCTCTACTGAGTTGTGCAAACAGGTGGTTTTTGGGTACAGTCCCGATTCACATGGAGGCAATGAGCGACAGGAGGGGATTCGTCTCTCCCGGTATTGGGGGTTGATGTTGCGCTATGCACGACTGGCCATAACAGGAAATCCCTGGCCAGGGTTGCAGTGATATACTGGTAAGAGTTATCAGTAGTTTCACCAATGTTATGGACCTTACGTCGGCATGACTTATCAAGCTACTGGGGTCTGACGTTTACCACCCCTAGGCGAGATTTGCGACATATCACACGAAAAGACCGGACTGTACAGTAAGTGTTACTGGTTGGATTCACAGGAGTGTGAGCGGGCTTTCTCGTCAATCTTCTGATCACTCAATACCCGGGTGGCCGTTACGTTTAGCAGACCGCTTGCGGCTTGTGGGTGTTTGATATGATCATCATCTGCTGCCGGCGTATTGACGAGTCTTTAGAGTCCTACACAGAGGTTTCCTGGCTCAAGCGAAACAAAATAGGAGCGCATATGAGATATGTGCGGGACCGAGAATAATGCGTGTATGTGATACCGTATTCTATTATCGCGATGAATGTGTTGAATGGTTGTATGCGATATAACCTAGTTGTCGAATCGAGGATTGATTCGATAAGTCGATACATTGGATATTTGTCGGTCATATGCAATATGACCGGATCGTTAAATCAAGTGTTGATTTAATGATTTAATGCATAATTATATATTTGATATATTACCATGCATTAACTAGTATTGGTTCACTTAAGATGGATATTCTCACTTGATGTGCTCAAGTTATATATGTGATATATTTTTGTGCACTTGTTTGTATCATGTTTGATGATACATGCAAACTTGGGTTTGTGTAAGACTTAAACCATGTTTAGTGAATGGTTAGGGTTTCATTTCACTTATTTATTTATCTATTTATTTTTGTTAAAAGAAAAAGGAAAACAAAATGGTTGCTTTCATACAAGAAGCTTCTTGATGCTTCAAGCATCTTTGACTAGGTGACCATTTTGTCTTCATCTCCTAAACCTAACCATTCAACCAACCCTAGTCCATTCTCTACACTTAACCAAGGTTGGATTATGATAAGAATGAAAGGGTTTTTTCTTTTTAACTTAATCCTTTTTATTCTTTCATACTTATCATATTCTTTTCTTCTTCTTCTTCTTCTTCAAGATGAAGAAAAAGCTTGCTACCAACAATGGTGCCTTAAGAAAAAGAGTGAGAAATCCAATTCTAAAGTGAACCCACTTCCTATTTCTTCATCCTCTACCACTTGCCAAGTAGTATAGGGTGTTTTCTTCACAAGTTTCATGACTTGGTGAAGTTGGAGCTTGATCTTGAGTTGCCTCGACGTAGATCATCTTCGGCATCGAAGTCGACGACCTAGCCCGATCATTTCTCCGACGAAACCTTCGCCCGAGTCCGGATTCCGATAGGTACAGCGGAGGGACGTCATCACGGAGCATAAGAAGTGGAGGACCGGATCTACAAAGGTTGTAGTCACTTTCCTTTAGCAATAAAGTCGTTTACTTGCTTACATCGCCTTATCATCTAGTTAACGATCCGTATTAGGGTTTGTAGGCACATGAAAAAATTTGATTTGGGCATGTTTGATCTATTGTGAGACCTCATTAGTGTGCCTATGAACCCTACAACTCTAACCTAGATCAGAATGGTTATCACTTTATCTAATCTGGAAACCTCCCTCTGTACCGTCAAATTCTCCTTCAAACCTGAAAGAAGAATTAGTCGGGATCACCCGAGGAGTAAACAAACTCATCAGTGGGAATCGGGATCCAACTATCATCGCATGATAACGTGACGGAATCCGCTCACGTTATCACACTCCAGAAGGTATGCGCATATCTAGCAAGTTTCAGTTTCTTTAGAAACTCCCGATGTGATTTTTACCCCATGCTCTTATGACCTTGGCGTGAGGTCAAAATGTCATAAGTCACATGTCAAGTTCTACCCATCATTATCCAGGTTAATTTTAACCGACCCGTACATACCCTTGACGTAGGCCAAAATAGTAGTACGACTATCCCAAACCAACGCATTCTATCTATGCAACAGATAAATATCCGGCAGCTACCAATCACTATGCCTTGGCGTGAGGTCAAAATACATAGCTTGAATACTACCGAATATTTAACTGAAATGATGGAGGGCTACGAATGGTTTCTGGCGAAAACCTTTAACGTAATGAACTTGATATCGTTGAAGGAACTGGATAGCTTTATAAAAAAAATAGTGGTTAAAGCCTTTGCTAAAGAGGTCACTCCCGGTGAAGGGATCTCGGATCTTTCCCCGTAGAATGAGGTGCAGGATATTCCAACTGAATACGACGATGCAAAGAAAAAGTAATCGGCTATAGTGAAGTTATTGCCCTGACGCAAACTTCTGTCCAAGGGGTCACTCCCGGTGAAGGGATCTCGGCCCTTGCCTCGTCGACTGAGGTGCTGGATATTCATAACCGAATACCACTGTGCAAAGCAAAAGAGAACGCCCTTGCAATAACAGCTTTTTGAAAAAAATGTTCCAGCAACATCAGAATAGGTTTGTTTAGCTTGCATTGATCCGAATCAACGCAGTCCCATCAATTGATCACACCAGTAAAGAACGAAAATTATGATGTACGTATATGCCATCCGCATTCGCCACTGCATCCCGTCATTACCCGTTAGGTTACTTAACTAACGACAGAGCGGGACTGGACTAGCGCGGATGCAAAACATATACAACATCTACTAGTATATATATCAATATATAATATTTCGCTCAAGGCGTGATAAAATGCAATATCACAGAAATGTAATAAGCATCACAGAACATTACAGATATCTGGGATCCCCGGGTTTCATAGAGCCGCTACTGAAACCCGACGTTCCCCTGGTCGTGTGGATAGCCTGTGCAATGAAATCCTAGACCCCTACGGGTGCGGCAAGTTACCCGCCAAAACCTGAAGCGAGGCAGCCCCCTTCAACAACGTGAATGGACCACCCAGCAATTCACGGAATCCGGTAACTTGGGCACCCCTCCTGGGTCAACCTGTACCCCCTACGAGTGCGGCGAATAGCCCGCCAATTCTAGAGTGAGGCCCCCTCCGTCTCAATGCCATGAGATGCGGGCCCGTTGCCCTCTAGAACCCGACTATCCGTGCACCCCTCCGCGGGTTAATCCTAGTACAGAAAGTAAAATATACTACAACGGGTACATCGACCTCAGCCCGGTCTGCCGCAAAAGAATAATATACAAACAGGTAGTGACGGCAGTCCACATGTCGGACGCTCGCCCCGCAATATCAAATGTACATATATAAACCAAACTATACTAACATTGCATCCAGGCTATCCTCCACGACCAATCCGCAACAACACAGCACAACACAGAACATCAACGTGAATGTCACGTTCGCAAATCTGTCTAAAAGGGCTATAGCAGATAGACTGGATTTACCGATCGAGTGACATTCACGGGCGCAGATATAATGTAAATACTGTGAACTAATATGTTTAAAATTTTCGATCGACTGAATTTTCCGAAGTGGGCCCCCAAGCACAACTGCAGCACTCAAAAACATCTGGGCCCAAAACGAATATACCAGAAACCCTATTTCCATGTCAGAATCCTACTGTGAAATTTGGTACGGTTTGGCCACAAAACGGTGGCGGTTCTGCGGCCAAAACGTGGTTTTGGCCGCTGAACCGCCGCCCTACAGTAACATCAGCGTACCAAATTTTCCCAGAATTCATAAAAAACCCTGCACGTAATTTTCCAATATACCAAATAATTTTTAGAGCACAGAAAAATTTGACAGAAAGTACGACATGGAAATACGGTTTTTGAAAATCCGTTCGATTGAATTTGTAAACACGTTAGAGCAAGCTAGACTAGGTTAATGGCGTGGCTCTGATACCATGTAAGTGCACGGCGGCGCCCAGGCCGTCAATCCGACGCCGGAATGCGGAAACGATAATTTACTTTAACTTTTGAACCGGCACCACCGCGCACTATAATCCCGAATGGGGCCATTAACGTAATCCTAGCTAACTAAAGAACGGGTAGAGAGATATACCGAGCGATCCCTGTCCTTCGGTCTTCTCGTCGTCGTCCCGATCTCCCCACGGAATCTCCGGTCTTCGCCTCCTCGCCGGAAGGGCACCACGTCGCCGGCTTCTTTTACGGGCTCCTACCTCTGGACCGAGGCAACTCGGGCACGAAGTTGGTGAGCCGACGTGCCCAAGAATTGCTGTAGAATGTAGTGTAGAAAACTATATGTCTCATAGGGTTTGAGGAAGTTGCCTTTGGTGGAGGATTGAGATGATAGCATTTTTGGACATGAAGTTGGGGATTTTTTTGCAAGCACAAGAGAACCAAAAATCCCAACAAAAAATGGGCAGCCCCTTCCCATATTGGTCGGCCCCTCATAAGGTGAAGAGAGAGGGAAAAAAGTCCAAGGGGTGTGTGTATCTATCATGCATCAGAGAGAGAGAAAAATGATGATGTGAAGAAATGATCACAAGCAAATCCAACACTCCATCAACCATCATCACACCCAAAGTCAAGCAATGATGATGTCAAGAAGTCAAATGATGGTGCAACCATCATGAAGCAACAATATGCAAAGACCACCCTCCACAATGCTAATTTGCACAATTGAAACTAAGCCCTCTTCCACCAAATTTCAGCTAAGGAAAGAAACAAAGGAAAATGGCCGAAACGGAAAACAAACTGGCAACCCCAAAAACCGATCCCGTAATAAATTACAGGAAAACCCCGCTACTGTATATACATACCCGCATTTGTATTCCAACCGAAATACAAATGCAATGAGACAAGATCTACACTGTCCAATACTAGGATCCGGCTTAAACCAAAGCCCGCTAGTATTACCCGTCCGATCATGAACCATGCAATACCGCACGTACAAGATCGAACCCTGCCATATCTCCATACGGCCTCCACAGCGTTCCGCCCGAAACTTGAGAAAACGGTCTGTGGAGGACTCTAAAGACTCGTCAATAATTTGGTTGTGGATTTAACCACTAGCACGTCAGAGGTATTAACCATACGTAACGGGCTACTAGGTATTGACCAAAAGGGACGTAGATGAGCGAACTCATCCTGACACCCTACTGAGCATGTCAGTGACAATATCCGTACAGTCAGGTCCGTTCGTCTATGAGCATCGCATGGTGGGCCTAGGGGGTTGGTAAAAGTCAGACCCCCAAAAGCGGTACAAGTCGTGTCGGAGTGTAGCCCAGAACACCCTGAGATACTACTGGAATACCTACCAGTAAATCTCCTTCCTTGGCCAAGGACTTTGTGTAAGGGCTCTCCTAGACACAGAGCGACCTCACCCCCAATACCGGGAGAGACGAACCCCTGCAGATCCGCTCACTGCCTCCATGTGTCTCGGGACTGTACCCAACTAAAACCTATTTGCACGCCTCCTTTGAGCGTGGTAGGGTAGTAATCAAAGTACAGTGGGAACTCACACGAGACAAATGACGATCTCAGGTCGATGAACTAACCTGTACACATGTCACCAGGGAACTGCTATCTGACGCCAGGTATAAGACCAACTAGCATGTTCCCGGCGAGTCCTGTCCGGTGTACTCATAACCCAATGAGCACCTGTATACATCTTAGGTGAACCAACTGACACCAGTGGCTTGTGAGACCGGCCACCGCCCCTCGTCGGGGTCTCGACTGTATACACTAGTCTACTCTGGAGTATCGATGCCCTGTCTCGAAACTCCCTCGACTAGGGACCTTTCAAGGATGTGCTTATAGACCCCAGCTCCCACGTATATGATCGCCGTCATACAGCTGGCAGTCAAGCAAGAATCCTATGGGCTCTATCAACGCACAATAGTGACCTGTAAGGTCACCTAAAGCAGTACACGATGATAAAGATAAACCAGATAGCATACTATCATCTTGAGTATGACTGTCCTATCGGGATAGGTCCTCCATCAATCATTGCAATCACGTGCCTGTGATCCAATAATTGACTCTGAGGGCACTATCTCCAACATAGTGTTTGGTAGCTTCTGGGTATTCATTTGTTGCATAGATAGATGAGTTAGTTTGGGACAGTCGTATTATCATTTGGGCCAACGTCAAGGATATGTACGGATGGGTTCAAATTAACAAGATAATGATGGGTAGAACTTGACATGTGACTTATGACATTTTGACCAACGCCAAGGTCATAAGAACATGGGGCAAAAATATATATCGGGAATTTCTATAAAACTGAAATTTGCTAAGAAATGCATACCATTTGGAGTTTGATGAATGTTGGTAGGATTCATTCAACATTATCATACGATGATATTTGGATCCCGATCCTACTGTGAGTATATGCTACTCATCAGGATATTCGTCACTTAACGATCAATGCTATAAACCAAGTAGGTGTCAAGAAAGGTGCCAGCGGGGTTATGCCCCCAGAGAAAAGAGGTTATTTAATTAAGGAACTTCGCGAAAGCGTTGGAAAACCTCCCTCGAAGTACCGACACCAGCCTGGCTGAATGGTTAAGCAAGTATTGTACAGTGAGAATAGTCCTGGCTAATTCTTCTTTTATGGTTTGAGGAGGATTCGAGAAACAATGGAAGCCATCCAGTTTAGATAAATTAAAAACCATTCTAAACTTGCAAGAGCATCATGCTAAAGAGTTTTCTTCTCTCTCTCCTAATTGCAGCGACCCTGAAAATGACTGGACTTATGTTACTTTTAGAGAAAAATATACTAACAGGGCCAAACTATAAAGATTGGCTGCGGAATGTCAAAATGGCTTTGACCTATGACAAATTGGGGTACGTCCTCACCGCTAAGGCACCTGCAGTCCCAGGACCCAAATCTAGTAATGCGGATAAGGAAATCCGCAAAACCTGGGAGTATGATTGCGCGAAGGCCAAGTGCATCGTGCTTGCCTCGATGAACAATGAACATCAGAGGAGGCACGAGGATATTTATCTTGATGCCATATTTCTCCATACAAAAGAACTTTGTGGAGAGCAATCTCGTATAGCAAGATACGAGACCTCTAAGAACTTGTTTCGAGTGAGGTTGGCCGTCGGATCATCGGTAGGAGAACATGTCCTAAAGATGATTGGCTACATAGAAGTGCTCGCAGACCTTGGGACGACTTTGGATAATGAGCTCTATACAAACCTTATTCTCCAGTCCCTTCATTCCACCTACGCCCAGTTTATTCTGAACTTCAACATTCAAAGAAAAGAAGTTGAACTTTCGGAACTCCTTAACATGTTGAGGAGTGCAGAGGGCACCTTGCAGAAGGCAAGGGAAACACCCGCTATGTTTGTTAGCGGTGCTTCTTCTTCCGGGTCCAAGGCTAGGGCCAAAGGAAGGAAATAGAAGGCCGCCACTAAACCTAGAGGAGGTGTAAGTAAGGTGGGAGGGAAGGGAAAGAAAAAGTTTGCGGTAACGGTAGTGGCCCAGGATGAGTGCTTTGTAGGGTTCCTAGGCACACTAGTGAAGGTTTATAGAGCATCAAACATGCCCGAATAAAATTCTACATGTGCCGAACAACCCAAAGACGGGATCTTTGCTAGATTATTAGGGTTTAGCATGCAAGATAACAACTTTTTATCTAAGTGTGAGGGATTACAACCTTTGTAGTCCGCTCCTTCGCTTCATAAGATCCAAGTAGAAGTCCCATCGCCGCGATCCACGATCTCCCGGACTCAAGAGAGGCTCCACGACTCGAACGATCCATGCTAGCTTGAAGTGTTCCGAATCTCCGATGATCTAAGTCGAAGTTGCAAAAACCCAAGCTTTCTCACTCTAAAGAGATGGACACCCTAATCTCATGGGTTAGATGAGATGAGGATGAGGGAGTAGTATTTATGCTTTCTTTTTATTCACTTTCTCACTTGAAATCATCACACAAGAATTAACTAGTAAGCTTTTTCTTTTAGAACTCAAGAGAGAAGAAGATGATCATGGAAAAGATAATCCTTTTGTGATGAATAGAAAAGAAATCTATATGATTGATATATCAACCATGGTCAAGGATGATAGGCTAAGAGTTTGTAGAGAATAAACTAGGGTTAGGGTTTGGTTAGGTTAGAAATGAGTCATGGAAAAATATCAACCATAATATCTTAACCAAGACAAAAGCAAAGCTTCTAGAATGAACAAGAAGAAGCTAACCCTATGCAAACCCTAATCCCATTTAATCATCCTTAAACATGTTTAATAATAAATCATATCATGTCACAATAATATATATCACATATATATTATATATTTGCAACAAAAGAAAATAATACAATTAACATATATCGCATATATATAAATGTATCATCTAGTGAGAAAATGAAATAACAAAGCGAGCCAATATTAGATAATGTAATACAATATATCATATATATTATTATACATTAAATCATCAAATCAACACTTGATCCAACGATCCGGCTATATCGAATATAACCAGCTAATATATCATGTACCGATTCGTCGAATCAACACTTGATCCGATGTCCCGATTCATATTAAAAGATCTCGGGAATATGATACGGTATCTCATATCGCATTATCCTCGGTCCTGCACATATTACATATGTGCCTCTACTCCGATTCGCCTGAGCCAAGAAACCTCTGTGTAGGACTCTAAAGAATCGTCAATACGCCGGTAGCAGGTGATGATCATATCAATCACCCACAAGCTGCAAGCGGTCAGCTAAATGTAACAGCCACCCAGGTATTGAGCGATCAGAAGATCAACAAGCTAGCCTGTGCGTTCTCCTGTGAATCCAATCAGTAACACTCCCGTACAGTCCGGTGTGTTCGTCTGATATGTCGCATATCAAGTCTAGGGGGGGTATATGTCAGACCCCAGTAACCGATAAGTCGTGTCGATGTGAGGCTCATAACAGGTCGAGAAACTACTAGTAACACTTACCAGTAAATCTCTATATCAGCCCTGGCCAGGGACTTCCAGTTATAGCCAATCGAACACAGCACAACATCAACTCCCTATACCGGGAGAGACGAATCCCCTCCTATCGCTCATTGCCTCCATGTGATTCGGGACTGTACCCAAAAGCCACCATTTCGCACGCCCTCTTGGACGTGGTAGGGTGGAAATCAAAGCACAGTGGGAATCACACAAGACTTTATGACGATCTCGGGTCTACAAACTACCCTGTACCAGTGTCACCGGAGAACTGCCATCTGACGTGTGGTATATCACCTACTGGGAGTTCTCGGCGAGTCCGTCCAGTGTACCCGGTCTCCACTGAGCACCTGTACATCATCCTTGATGTCAAACACCGATGGATATGGGATCATCCATCGCCCATCATATGGGTCAAGATGCATATACGCTAGTCTACTCTGGTGTATCGATGTCCTGTCTCGATATACCCTCGACTAGGAACATTTATAGGATGTACTCATCGACTACCGTGACCCCACTAGTATGATCTCATCATAATCCCAGTAGTCATGTACAGATCCTAAGGGCTTTATCAACATGTGAGAGAAAGACAGTAAACCAAAACAAGTCAACATGTTAAGATAAAGTGAAACCAAATAGCATACTATCATGACGAGCAAGAAAGTCCTCTCTGTATATATCTAAGCATCCATCATAATATACATCAAATGTACAACAATGGCCTCTAGGGCATATACATAACTAACAATCTCCCACTTGCACTAAGGCCAGCTGTTGTAGTATCTCATACTTAGCATCCCGAATAATCTCTCAAACTGTATCTGGGGAATGGCCTTCGTGAGTGGATCCGCAGTTTTGTCCTTCGTATCTACTCTCCTGACCTCGATCTCCCGGCGATCAACTATCTCCCTGATCAGGTGATACCGCCTCAGAATATGTCTGGATTTCTGAAGGGATCTGGGTTCCTTGGCCAAAGCCACAGCTCCATTGTTATCGCAATAAATAGGTATTGGATGTTCAATGGATGGAACCACACCAAGTTCACTAATGAACTTCTTCATCCAGACAGCCTCTTTGGCAGCATCGTTGGCAGCGATGTATTCAGCCTCCATCGTCGAGTCTGCAACGGTATCCTGTTTGGAACTCTTCCAACATACCGCCCCTCCATTGAGGGTAAAGACAAAACCCGAATGCAACTTAGAGTCGACCTTATCACTTTGGAAGCTGGAATCGGTAAAGGACTCCACCCGGAGTTCTCCGTTACCATACACCAAGAACATGTCTCTAGTCCTTCGCAAGTACTTGAAAATGTTCTTCACAGCTGTCCAATGACTCTCTCCAGGATCTGCTTGATACCGACTCACTACACGTAGTGAGTATGCTACATCGGGTCTGGTACATAGCATCGCATACATGATAGAGCCTACTGCCGAAGAATAGGGTATCCCTTGCATGCGAGCTCTCTCCAAATCAGTCTTTGGAGACATCTCTTTGGAGAGAGTGAGTCCAAAGATCGTGGGTTGGTTCCCACGCTTGGATTCTTCCACACTAAACCTCTTTAGGATGGTGTCAATATACCTGGATTAGGACAATCCCAGTATCCATTTAGATCTATCTCTATAGATCATGATTCCCAATATGCAGGAGGCATCACCAAGATCTTTCATTGAGAATCTCTGTGATAAGAAGAGCTTGACTGATTGCAGCATAGGAATATCATTTCCTATCAAGAGTATGTCATCTACGTACAATACGAGGAAGACAACCTTACCCTCTGCTACCTTCTTATAGATACAAGGTTCATCTATATTTTTGATGAAGTCAAACTCTTTGACTACAACATCAAAACAGATGTTCCAACTCCGCGATGCTTGCTTTAACCCATAAATGGATTTAAGCAGTTTGCACACCTTTGCGCTGCTCCCACTATCTACGAAGCCCTCTGGCTGAGTCATGTACACGCTCTCTTCTAAATCACCGTTTAGAAAGGCGGTCTTAACATCCATTTGCCAGATTTCGTAGTCATGGTATGCAGCAATGGCAAGTAAGATCCGGATGGACTTAAGCATAGCCACTGGAGAAAAGGTTTCGTCATAATCCACACCTGGTCGTTGACGAAAACCCTTTGCTACAAGTCTAGCATTGAAAGTCTCAACTTTTCCATCTACACCAAATTTCTTTTTAAAAATCCACTTGCTCCCAATGGGTTTTACCCCTTCAGGAGAATTTTCCAAAATCCATACTTTATTGGTATACATGGATTCCATCTCAGATCGCATTGCATCCAGCCATTTCACAGAGTCACCACTCGTGATGGCCTGCTCGAAACTAGTCGGGTCATCATCTTCCATGATGCAATCCTCACTTCCACCATCAATGAGAAAACCGTAGTATCTCTCAGGTGGATGAGAAACCCTGCTAGATCGGCGGAGAGGCTGGGGTTCGTCGGGTACTACTGAATCCTCTGGTTCTAATAAATCTTGAGTTGCAATTTGTGTTTCTGGAACCTCTTCCAGCTCTACCTCTTTGCCACTAATTTCTTTTGCAAGAAATTCCATTTCTAAAAAGGTGGCATATTGAGAAACAAACACTTTTTGTTCCTCAGCGTGATAGAAAATATATCCTTGAGAATTCTTAGGATATCCCACAAATTTGCAAAGAACTGATCGTGCCTCGAGTTTGTCTGGATTTTGTCTTTTGACATAGGTCGGACAACCCCATATCTTAACTCGTTTAAAATATGGTCTCTTCCCACTCCATATCTCATATGGTGTGGTAGGTACAGATTTAGACGGAACTAGATTCAATATGTATATGGCTGTCTCAAGCGCATACCTCCAAAAGGTAATAGGTAACTCAGCATCGCTCATCATAGATCGCACCATATCTAATAGGGTCCGATTCCTTCGTTCTGATACACCGTTGTGCTGTGGTGTATAAGGAGGAGTAAGCTGAGAGAGAATCCCATTCTCTTTTACATAATCGAGGAACTCGCTGCTTAAGTATTCACCTCCTCGATCAGATCGAAGAATCATAATACTTTTTCCCGTTTGATTCTCTACTTCGTGCTTATATTCTCTGAATTTCTCAAAAGCTTCAGACTTGTGTCTCATCAGGAACACATATCCGAATCTTGAGAGATCGTCAGTGAATGTAATGAAGTAGGAAGAACCGTTCCTGGCATGCGTAGACATGGGACTACATACATCACTATGTACCAGTCCTAAGAGTTCGGTAACTCTTTCTCCGTGTCCACTAAACGGAGCTTTGGTCATTTTTCCTTTGAGACATGAATGGCAAGTATCATAAGATGATAATTCGAACGGATTCAAATATCCATCTTTATGTAACTTAGCCAGTCGTGTCGCATTGATATGACCAAGTCTACAATGCCTTAAGAAGGATTCGTTCATTTCTGAACTCTTCCTCTTGTGTGTGTTTTGTATATTGAGGACTGTATTCTGATTTAGAATGAATATGCCATTATGTAACGATCTTGATGCAATCAACTTTTGATCTAGGAATATGTTCATAACATTATCCTTTACTATAAAATTATATCCTTCTTTAGTTAATAAAGAAACTGATATAATGTTGCACATCATGTTCGGTATATAATAGCACTCATTTAGAATCAGTGTATTACGACTTGGCAATACAAGGTGATATTCGCCAACTGCTTTGGCTGCAATACTTGCACCGTTCCCTACTTGAACGGAATGATCACCTTTTCCCAGTTCTCCACCTTTACGTAGCCCATGTAACTGTTTACATATGTGGGATCCTGATCCGGTATCTAATACCCAGGACGTAGGGTGAACTGAGAAACAGTTCTCAATAACTAACACACCCGAAGAAGATGCATCAACATGCATGTTCTTTTGGGCGGCTTGAGAATCTAGATATTCTTCTATTCCCTGTTCAGTCTTATAACTCTTATAAGAAAGAACGGGTCCAACGTTCCCCTGCTCAGTATAATAAGCGGGTTCAGTCAATACATCCATATTATTATCTTGATTATGGCCTGACACGGTCGCTACCTAGAGAGAGAGAGAAGAAAACACTTTAGCGTATGCACTTGCAAGATTAGATTGGTTATTATCTTATCTAATCAGGATGTCTCCCACTGTTTTTATCAAATCTACCTTCAAACCCTAAAAGGTAAGATTAGCCGGGATTAATTACACGCTACAATTTCGTCAATTTTTCAGCCAGATCAGTATCGGTACTTTGAGGGAGGTTCCCCGTGCTTTCGCACGGACCTAATTAAAGTAAACCTCGTTTTCCCAGAGGCGTAACCCCGTTAACACTTTTCTAGACACCTACTTGATCGACTAATTGTCTTGTGTAAAACTCTCCCAGGAGTAACTATTACTCGCAGTGGGTTTCGGGATCCAACTATCTCATAGAAGGTATGCAATCTCATTGCAAATTTCAACACTTGAAATTCCCGATAATATTTTGCCCCTAGCGATCTATGACCTTAACTAAGTCAACAAACCATAAATCGCATGTCAAGTTCAACCCGTACATTTCCCGATTGAATTAAACCCACCCGTACGACCCTTAACTGAGTCAACAAGGCCGTACGAATACCCTAATCCAATCACATCTCATGTTTTAGCAGATAAACATTACTTAGCTACCGTAAACTATGCCTTAACTAAGTCAACAAACATAGCACGAATACTAAATAATATCTATCTGAAATGACGGAGGGCTACGCAGGTTTTTCAGAAAACCCTGAGTGTAATGAACTTGATATCGTCGTAGAATCGAGTAGTTTTTGAAAAAGGTGTGTTTTTTAGGCTTTTCTTAGTTTCGCTAAAGGGGTTACTCCCGGTGAAGGGATCGTCGGCCCTTTCCTCATCGAATAAGGTGCAGGATATATCATATATATCGCTGTGCAAAGCAAAACACTAAAAGCATTCAAAAGACAAACCGCGTTTTGTAGCATCTGCCAGTTTCGCTAAAGAGGTCACTCCCGGTGAAGGGATCTCGGCTCTTTCCTCATCGAATAAGGTGCAGGGTATATCATATATACCACTATGCAAAGCAAAACTGTAGCTACCCTTTTTATAAAGTTTTGATTCTACAACATCTTTTAGGTTTCTTTTCTTTTTATTAATCTCATTAATAAAAATCCCATCATCTTATGCTTCCTAAGCATCACAGATAAATACGACGTACACTTATGCCATCCGCATTCGCCTCGATGTCCCCTCGTGCACCGTTAGGTTAGATAACTAACGACAGAGCAAGGCAGGGCTAGTGCGGGTGTAAAACATAAGTAACATCTATATAATATATCATATATACTATATACTGTATCCATCACAATATATCAAATGATCACATCACAGATATCGCAGCAGAAACATAAATATAATATGGGATATACTAGGACGTACGTATTTAGTATTTTGCCGACAATAGAAAATACGGATTCCACAGTCGTGATGAATAGCCAAGCCCACACCCTGGACCCCTACGAGAGCGTCAAGCGACCCTACCAATTCTGGAGTTTAGGAGACCGGGTCTCGACTCCTCGAGATAGCCTCCTACTGAACCCCTAAACCCGGTCACCTGTGCTCCCCTCCTTGGGTCCATCCTAATGCGGAAAAGTAAATAATATACAACACTGGTGGCATCAACCTCAACCTGGAAGTGCCCCAAATAAAAGAATATTACATTACAATTGAATTTACATGAATGAAAATATAAAACTCTCATCTCACATAAAACCCCCGGCTATTCAATCGCGACAATCCTGCACATCATATCTCAGCAACACATAATATCACATATCATCAACGTAAGTAAGTATGCATACACCGATCGTCGCCGATGTATAGCAACGAAGACCGGCAATACAACTACATACTACACTTACGGTCACAGAAAAGAAAGTGTAAAACTACAATATTTGGAATCCACAATCACTTTAGACATCGTAAATCCGAAATATCACATACTTCGCATTTCATGCCTAACTCTATGAATTCCACATATTGTATCACATTCCAGATAAATAGACAGTATTAAACTTTTCGAACAGATAATCAAATACCCAAAATTTCCCAAAGTGCTCAACACTTGAGCGGAGTTCAAATAATCCCAGAATATGTCATAGTACCAGTGATCCAGCCGTAGAAGGGTCAAGCCAACGCCTCACATGTGGCACGCCGTACTGCCCCAAACCCGAAGGTTCAAAAGGCAGTTCAAGACGGTCACATAATCGAGTTAACGTTTGTTGTCTTCTAGAGGGTCCACCGCTTAACTTGTACAATTTTTCCGAAATATTTAAACCAAAAAAAAAATAATTCAACACTTGAAAGTTTGCCGTTCCGGGATAAAATGGGTTAATGATATCCGTTCAAATAGTTTAACAGTTTCTAAATATCCGGAAATAAAAACGAATTTAAATATTCCGATCGAATGTACGATTACAAAACAAACCCCTGAATACTCAACACTTGAGTCAGAATAAAAATACCCATTAAATATATATAAAAAAATTAGGAATTACTGTGAAAAAATTACTCCTTGATCTCCTCATACTGCCGCGGTTCCGCGGCCCAAGCAAGGTACGGCCGCGGTTCCGTGGCGGTTTGTACGGATCAGGGGATAATTTTTCCAACGAATTTCTTATTTTTCTTTGCTGTATTTTTCAGGTATTTTTAAATCAGAAAAATCCCAGAATTTGAAAAATTTCCAGAGAGGGGGTAAATTTTGTCGGTTCGGGTTCGATAGGAGTTTTAACTTCGTAAACACGTCGCCTAATGCTCTAGCTAGGCTCTGATATCACTGTAGGGTTCCTAGGCACACTAGTGAAGGTTCATAGAGCATCAAACATGCCCGAATAAAATTCTACATGTGCCGAACAACCCAAAGACGGGATCTTTTCTAGATTATTAGGGTTTAGCATGCAAGATAACAACTTTTTATCTAAGTGTGAGGGATTACAACCTTTGTAGTCCGCTCCTTCGCTTCACAGGCTCCGAGTAGAAGTCCCTTTGCCGCGATCCACGATCTCCCGGACTCAAGAGAGGCTCCACGACTCGAACGATCCATGCTAGCTTGAAGTGTTCCGAATCTCCGATGATATACGTCGAAGTTGCAAAAACCCAAGCTTTCTCACTCTAAAGAGATGGACACCCTAATCTCATGGGCTAAATGAGATGAGGATGAGAGAGTAGTATTTATGCTTTCTTTTTATTCACTTTCTCACTTGAAATCATCACACAAGAATTAACTAGTAAGCTTTTTCTTTTAGAACTCAAGAGAGAAGAAGATGATCATGTAAAAGATAATCCTTTTGTGATGAATAGAAAAGAAATCTATATGATTGATATATCAACCATGGTCAAGGATGATAGGCTAAGAGTTTGTAGAGAATAAACTAGGGTTAGGGTTTGGTTAGGTTAGAAATGAGTCATGGAAAAATATCAACCATAATATCTTAACCAAGACAAAAGCAAAGCTTCTAGAATGAACAAGTAGAAGCTAACCCTAATCAAACCCTAAACCCATTTAATCATCCTTAAACATGTTTAATAATAAATCATATCATGTCACAATAATATATATCACATATATATTATATATTTGCAACAAAAGAAAATAATACAATTAACATATACCGCATATATATCAATGTATCATCTAGTGAGAAAATGAAATATTAAAGCGAGCCAATATTAGATAATGTAATACAATATATCATATATATTATTATACATTAAATCATCGAATCAACACTTGATCCAAAGATCCGGCTATATCGAATATAACCAGCTAATATATCATGTACCGATTCGTTGAATCAACACTTGATCCGATGTCCCGATTCATATCAAAATATCTCAAGAATATAATACGGTATCTCATATCGCATTATCCTCGGTCCTGCACATATCACATATGTGCCTCTACTCCGTTTCGCCTGAGCCAAGAAACCACTGTGTAGGACTCTAAAGAATCGTCAATATGCCGGTAGCAGGTGATGATCATATCAATCACCCACAAGCTGCAAGCGGTCAGCTAAACGTAACAGCCACCCAGGTATTGAGCGATCAGAAGATCAACAAGCTAGCCTATGCGTTCTCCTATGAATCCAATCAGTAACACTCCCGTACAGTCCGGTCTGTTCGTCTGATATGTCGCATATCAAGTCTAGGGGTGGTATATGTCAGACCCCAGTAACCGATAAGTCGTGTCGATGTGAGGCTCATAACAGGTCGAGAAACTATTAGTAACACTTACCAGTAAATCTCTATATCAGCCCTGGCCAGGGACTTCCAGTTATAGCCAATCGAACACAGCATAACTTCAACTCCCTATACCGGGAGAGACGAATCCCCTCCTATCGCTTATTGCCTCCATGTGATTCGGGACTGTACCCAAAATCCACCGTTTTGCACGCCCTCTTGGACATGGTATGGTGGAAATCAAAGCACAGTGGGAATCACACAAGACTCTATGACGATCTCGGGTCTACAGACTACCCTGTACCAGTGTCACCGGAGAACTGCCATCTGACGTGTGGTATATCACCAACTGGGAGTTCTCGGCGAGTCCGTCCAGTGTACCCAGTCTCCACTGAGCACCCGCACATCATCCTTGATGTCAAACACCGATGGATATGGGATCATCCATCGCCCATCATATGGGTCAAGATGAGTATATGCTAGTCTACTCTGGTGTATCGATGCCCTGTCTGGATATACCCTCGACTAGGAACATTTATAGGATGTACTCATCGACTACCATGGCCCCACTAGTATGATCTCATCATAATCCCTGTAGTCGAGTACAGATCCTAAGGGCTTTATCAACATGTGAGAGAAAGACAGTAAACCAATACAAGTCAACATGTTAAGATAAAGTGAAACCAAATAGCATACTATCATGACGAGCAAGAAAGTCCTCTCTGTATATATCTAAGCATCCATCATAATATACATCAAATGTACAACAATGGCCTCTAGGGAAAATACATAACTAACATGCTTCCATTGTCACAGGAAAGGGCACTGGAAAAAGGATTGCAAGGTGTGGAACGCCAAGAACGAGGAACCGAAGCAAGCTATGGCTTCGACTTCAGGTGTGTTTGTAATTGAGAATTGTCTGTCAATCAACTCTACTTCTTGGGTATTGGATACAGGATCAGGATCTCATATTTGCATTTCATTGCAGGCTCTGAGAAACCGTAGGTGCTGAAGGATGGTGATATGACCCTGATGGTTGCTAACGGAGCTAGCGTTGGAGCTGTGTCCGTATGGGATTATCACCTGGGATTGACGAGTGGACACATTTTGGTTTTACATAACTGTTTTTGTGTACCCATCTTAACGTGTAATATCATATCTGTTTCCTTGTTATCAAATAAAGGTTATGATTTCACGTTTGTAAGTGATGTTGTTAACATCCACCTTAATCATAGTTTGATTGTGTCCGGTACATTGGATAACGGTATATATGTCTTAAACCAACTCTAAATTTTCAATGTCCAGAACACACTAAAAAGAAAGTCTCCAGATTTAAATAAAGATTTCTTATGGCATTGTAGACTGGGTCACATCAATGAGAGAAGGTTGACTAAGTTACATAGAGAAGGATATTTGGACTCGTTCGAATATCAAACTTATGCCACTTGTCAATCTTGTCTCAAAGGAAAGATGACAAAGACTCCATTTACTGGACATGGAGTAAGAGCGAGCGAGCTCTTAGGACTCATACACAGCGATTTATGTGGTCCAATGTCAACACATGCAAGAGGTGGTTTTTCCTATTTCATTACTTTTACGGATGATTACTCAAGGTACGGATTCATTTATCTGATGAAACATAAATCCGAGGCTTTTGAGAAATTCCAAGAGTACAAGAATGAAGTAGAAAACCAAACCGGCAAAAGTATCAAGACACTAAGATCTGATCGAGGTGGTGAATACTTGAGTGCCGAGTTCTTAGGTTACCTAAAAGAGAAAGGAATTCTCTCTCAGCTTACTCCTCCATACACTCCACAGCATAACAGTGTATCGGAGAGACGGAATCGAACCCTATTGGATATGGTACGTTCCATGATGAGTAATGCTGAGTTACCGCGATCTTTTTGGGGTTATGCGCTAGAATCAGCGGCATATCTTTTGAACATGGTTCCTACCAAGACTGTGCCTACCATGCCATATCAGATGTGGAGTGGGAAGAAACCCTATCTTTAGTATCTGAAAATATGGGGATGTCCAGCTTTTGTTAAAAAGCAGCATGTGGACAAGCTCGAGGCACGATTAGTAAAGTGTAAGTTTGTGGGATATCCAAAGAACTCCAAGGGGTATCTATTCTATTACGCAGAGGAAGAAAAGGTGTTTGTTTCTCGTAATGCCCATTTTCTAGAATATCAGTTTTTAGAAAAAGAAATAAATGGGAGCGAAATAGAACTGGAAGAAATTCCAGAACCGCAAACTACTACTGAAAGTTTGGTAGAACCGGTAGTTCAAGAAGAACGGGACATTCCCGTACCCCTCCGCAAGAGTAGTAGGCCGTATCATCCGCCTGAAAGATACTACGGTTTTCTCATAGATGGGGATAGAGAGGATTGCATCATAGATGTTGATGAACCTACTAGCTTCCAGCAGGCCATCCAGAGCGGCGACTCGGTACGATGGCTAGATGCAATGCGGACCGAAATGGAGTCCATGTACACCAAAAAAGTATGGACTTTGGAGTTTGCTCCAGATGGGGTAAAACCCATAGGATGCAAATGGATCTTCAAGAAAAAGATTGGTGTAGATGGACAGGTGGAAACCTATAAGGCCGGACTTGTTGCAAAGGGTTTTCGTCAAAGACCTGGTTTGGACTATAATGAAACTTTTTCTCCAGTGGCTATGCTCAAATCCATTCGGGTCCTTCTTGCTATCGCTGCCTTCCATGATTATGAAATCTGGCAGATGGACGTAAAGACGGCTTTTCTGAATGGAAATTTAGAAGAGTGCGTCTATATGGATCAGCCAGAGGGTTTCAATCAGAGTGGGAGCAGCGGGAAAGTATGCAAGTTGCTTAAATCCATTTATGGATTAAAGCAAGCATCGCGGAGTTGGAACATCTGTTTTGATGAAACGGTCAAAGAATATGACTTTATCAAAAATCCAGATGAACCATGTATATATAGTAAAGTTGTAGCTAGAACTGTTGTATTCCTCGTCTTATACGTGGATGACATTCTATTAATAGGCAATGATATTCCTATGCTACAATCCGTCAAAGGATTCTTATCACACAGGTTCTCCATGAAAGACCTGGGTGATGCCTCTTACATTCTGGGGATCTGGATCTATCGTGATAGATCCAAGAGGATGTTGGGACTTTCGCAGTCCAGGTATATCGACACGGTACTGAAAAGATTCAGTATGGAAGATTCTAAGCGCGGTAATCTGCCGGATTGTCACGGAATCACCCGATCCAAGGAGATGTCTCCCAAGACTGATTTGGAAAGGGAACGCATGTCTATTATACCCTACACTTCTGCGGTAGGCTCTATAATGTATGCGATGTTGTGCACCAGACCAGATGTAGCTTACGCACTTAGCGTGGTGAGCCGGTATCAGTCAGACCCAGGGGAGAAGCACTGGATAGCAGTAAAGAACATTCTCAAGTACCGAGGAGGACTAAGGAGATGTTCTTGGTTTATGGCCGAAAAGACCTCAAGATGGAGGCCTTTGCTGATTCCGGGTTCCAGAGTGATAGGGACGATTCCAAGTCCATGTCAGGTTATGTCTTTACCCTCAATGGAGGGGCGGTGTGCTGGAAGAGTTCCAAGTAGGACACCGTTGCTGACTCGACGATAGAAGCGGAGTATATTGCTGCTTGCGATGCCGCAAAAGAAGCGGTCTGGATGAAGAAGTTCCTAACAGAACTTCAGGTGGTTCCTACCATTGTTGATCCAATACCTCTGTATTGCGACAACAACGGAGCTATAGCTTTAGTGAAGGAACCAAGGTCCCATCAGAAGTCCAGACACATCTTAAGGCGGTATCACCTGATCAGGGAGATCATTGATCGTCAGGAGATCGAGGTTCGGAGAGTTGCTACTGAAGAGAACATTGCTGATCCATTCACGAAGGCCCTACCTCAGATTCAGTTCGAGAGGCTACTCGAGATCATCGGTCTTCGATATGCCAGTACATGGCCTTAGTACAAGTGGGAGATTGTTAGTGTATATGCCATAGGAGCCATTATTGTATCATACTAGTTTGTATATTACTTAATGGAAGCTTGGGATATTCACATGTATATAACAGTCTTGCTAAACATAGTAGTATGCTACTTGGTTTTTCTATCTTAATATGTTAGTATACGTATTTATAGAGCTCTTAGGATTTTTCTTGACTACCAGCGTTGTGATGGCAGTCACACTAGTGGGGGCTGGGTAGTCTACAAGCATATCCTTATTCAGGTCCCTAGTCGTAGGATTATCGAGACAGGGCATCGATACTCCGGAGTAGCCTAGTGTGTACGCTTCTCATCCCAGTTGGGGAGATAGTCTATCCCACGGCCGTCAGTACGTTGTACTGGAGATAGTATGCTGGTGCTCGTTAGGTTACGGGTACACCGGATAGGACCACAAGGAACTGTTGGTTGGTTTTATACCAGTCGTGAGTTAACAGTTCCCAGGTGACATGAGTACAGCACAGTCCGCAGACTTGACACTGCTACTTCGCTTCGAGTGTGTCCCACTGTTCTTAGATTGCTACCCTACCACGGCTTAAAGGAGTCGTGCAAACAGGTAGCAGATGGGTGCAGTCTCGAGCACTTGGAGACAATGGCGGTTAGACAGGATTCGTCTCTCCCGGTATTGGGAGTTGATATCGCGCTGTATCAGAGAGCCATTACGCAAAGTTCCTGGCCAGGGCAAGCGAGATTTGCCGGTAGGTTCCAGTAGTTTCTCAGGGTGTAATCGGCTTCACTCCGACACGACTTATACCGCTATTAGGGGACTGACGCTTGCCGCCCCCTAGTCCTGATATGCGATAGTCTTAGACGAACAGACCGGACTGTACGGAGATTGTCACATCAGACTCAGTAGGAGTTCAGATGGGTTTTCTCATCGGGCTTCTTATCGATATCTACCTGGGGACCGTTACGTACAGCTAGTGCCGCTTGCGGTCTGTGGTTAAACCCACTTCCAGCGTAGTAGTCGAGTCTCTAGAGTCCCACACAGAGAGTTTCCCTACTCCAGGCGAAACGATATAGAGGTCGTTTGGTTTTACGACAAGGGTTCGGACGCATACGTGTGTTTACGCACGTACGACATCCGGACAGTATTTACTAGCCGACTTTGGTTTATACCAGTTTCTAGTATCCGGTTATTGGATTTATACAGCCTAAAGTTTTTCTGTGTTTTCAAGGATAGGAGGGGCGTTCTCTTAATTTCGCGAGAAGCTTCTAGAAGATGGTGACTTGAGGGTTAAGGTGGCATATGCATTAAATGAGATTAGTCAGTCATTTGTGTGATTCATCCATGTCATTAATGCATCATAAATGCTTAATGAATCATGAAGATGAATCACTCATTTGTATTTATGAAGCATGGTTTTTAAATCCTTTATTTTCTTTTATGGATAAATAATAATGCTTCATATATATTATGATAGATCATTATCTCATTCTCATTCTCTTGCTCACCTTCTCTCTCCTCAAGCTCTCTCTCTTCAAACCCTAATCCTCCCCTCTCATGTGATGAGACCAAGGATTAGAATAGACTACATAATCCTTAACCATTCCCTATATCACCTAGGTTACTTAGATTAGCACTTTAAGAAACCTAGTTATCTCAAGTTAGAGGTGAAACTAGAATTAAAGCTCTCGGGTGGATCATCTACTATATAGAGAAGGCCGGAGAGGACGTGGAGAACGGAAAGACGAAGGACATGGTTCATTAGGTATAATCACTTATCATAGTTGTTAACACTTCTTTGGTTTCTTGTTAGTTATTGTTTTAGCAAAGATTCTCGGTTAGTCGATGTTTACGCTTTAAACAAGATCGTTTTTCATTATTCCGCCTCCCCGCAAGTCGTGAGGTGTTGTACATCGACTCATAAAAGTCATATAAAAACAGTGGTAAATGGAGAATAGTAGATCCAACAAATAGATATACAATGTACAGACAGATAGCCGCAAACCCACCTAAAAGCAAAGGCCTCACTTCCTAAGGTAGCGGTATCCGCAAAAGTAGAGATGATAAGATGCCCTGCCGCGACTACTCTAAGGGAAAGTCCTGCAAAACCCTGTGGCACTACGGGGGTGAGTTGCCAACTCGTGAATAGTAAATAACATCATATTGTAATCGCAGGTATGCACGAACAACGATCTATCTATCATATGTAATCCGATAGCATAAGTATGATAAGTGAATATGCAACAATCATGTAAAGGTACATCATCAGGGTACTACAACTACATGAAACAATGCATATCAACAATAATCCTGAGTGTGTGGGATGATACAATAAAATCTCATGCAAAATCATCAGCATGGAAAAACACCAGTGTCCCTCACTGACACATCAAATCCCAAATCCTCAGGCACCGCATCCTCAGATCGGCCCTCGAATCCTGTAAGTCTCATGGTGTTAGGTTTACCTAGCACCCTATGAAAGGTTTGGAAGCATCACATGTACCAAAGATTATATTTTTATGGTGCTAAGTAAGCATACAAAGGATCTATCCTAGAAAAATTAGGGTTTCATAACAATACAAGTAACAAAGGCTAGGGTTTTGAGAGTACAACCTTTGTAGCTCCCCATTCTTGACTCCTTGGCCACTTGAGAGTTGGAAAACGGTTAGCTAGAGGTCTTCTAGCGTCCACGACGATCCACCCGAAGCTCCTTTGTCCAAGCTTGCAACTTCACTTTATCAAGAGAATGAAATGAATATAACACTCTAAACAAGTGGGCAAGACTTGTGTAGAATGATGTTGTGGTGGCTTTTCTCACTTCAAAAACCTAACTTGATGAGTATTTTGCTCACTACAAAAGTCTAGAGAGAAAAAGAAGAAGGAGGAAGAAGATGATGGCCTTTTAGAACAAGAGTGAAAGAATAACTCTTGTGAAGAAAATGGAAAATATATGTATATATATTTTTCACCCTTCATCTCAAACCATGGTTAAAATGATAAAGATATTAATGCATTTGAGTTTAAAACACAAAAGAAAGATTAACCCATGGTTAATAAGCAGGTGAATATGGTTAGGTGAAGAGGAGTGTAGAAACCATGTGTTAATCTTTATCTTTTCTTTTGTTTTTAAAACAAATACAAATGTAATAATAATCCATATATAAAACCATGGTGTGAGTTTTATATTGCCACCATTTTCAATGTATATACAACCAAGAAAGATGATGTATGTATGTATGTGTGCATGCACATCCATATGTGCATGAATCATGAGAGAATGCATACATGCATGCATACATAAAAAATACAAGAAAGGATTTCTAGTGAGAAAATAATGGTTAAATGATAAATCAACACTTGATTTATCAATCAGGCCATATCACATACGACCCAACCAAAAGCAAGCTGCCCGATTAATGTACGGTATCTCATACGCGCATTTTAAATTGGTCCATGCGCATATCGCATACGCGCACCACAACGTTTCGCCTGGACTAGGTAACTCCTTTGTGGGACTCTAAGACTCGTCAATACGCCGGCATTGGGTGATGATCATATCAAGCACCCCCAAGCCGCAAGCGGTCAGTTAAACGTAACGTCCACCCGGGTATTGAGCGATCAGAAGAAAACAAGCGAACCTGCTATAAATCACGTCGAGCCAAACGGCAACACTACCGTACAGTCCGGTCTCTTCGTCAGATATGCTGCATATCGAGTTTAGGGATGGTCACGTCGACCCCAATAAGTCAATAAGTCGTGCCGGTGAATGGTCTATAATAGATCGAGAAACTACTGATAACACTTATCAGTAAATCTCAGGAGCCCTGGACAGGGACATACTGATATAACCAGTCGAGCACAGCACAGCATCAACTCCTAATACCGGGAGAGACGAAAACCCTCCTATCGCTCATCGCCTTCATGTGTCTCGGGAATGTACCCAACGGCCACCTGTTTGCATGACCCAGTAGAGCCGTGGTAGGGTGGTAATCAAAGTACAGTGGGAGAGCACACAAGACTCTATGACGATCTCGGGTCTACAGACTAACCTGTACCAGTGTCACCTGAGAACTGCTATCCGACGATGGATATAATTCCATATAGGAGTTCTCGGTGAGTCCGTCCAGTGTACCCAGTCACCACTGAGCACCCGTATATGATCTTGATGTCAAACATCGATGAATGTGGGAACATCCATCGCCCATCATATGGGTCTAGTATCATATACGCTAGTCTACTCTGGTATATCGATGCCCCGTCTCGATACACCTACGACTAGGGATATTTCAGGATATGCTTATAAACTACAGATGTCCCACTAGTATGATCTCTATCATAATCACTGTAGTCAAGCCAATATCCTCAGGGCTTTATCAACATGTATGAATGAGTAAATAGCATGATCAAATCAACATGTCAGAGAAAGAAGAACCAGATAGCATACTATCATGTCGAGCAAGAATGTACACTGAATATATATATATATATACTTGTATAAATACATCCACTATCACATAATGGCCTCTAGGGCATACATATATCCAACAATCTCCTACTTGCACTAAGGCCAGTTATTGGCGTATCTCATACCCAACGTCTCAAAAAGTCGCTCCTGCTGCGGCTGAGGGAGGGCCTTGGTGAGTGGATCCGCGGCGTTATTCTTTGTGTCTACTCTATTAATCTCGATCTCGCGGCGATCTACAATCTCCCGGATCAAATGAAATCGCCTCAGGATGTGTCTGGACCGCTGATGGGACCTGGGCTCCTTGGCTAACGCCATAGCCCAATTATTATCACAATACAATGGTATTGGATCAATAATGGTTGGAACTACTCCTAGCTCCGAGATGAACTTCTTCATCCAGACGGCTTCCTTGGCGGCATCATTTGCAGCAATGTACTCAGCCTCCATCGTAGAGTCTGCAACGGTATCCTGTTTGGAACTCTTCCAACTTACCGCCCCTCCATTGAGGGTAAATACAAACCCTGAGATAGATTTGCTGTCGTCCTTATCGCTCTGGAAGCTCGAATCGGTAAAGGACTCCATTTGGAGATCTCCATTACCATACACCAAGAACAATTCTTTAGTTCTTCGTAAGTACTTAAGAATGTTCTTCACAGCTGTCCAGTGATTCTCCCCAGGGTTGGATTGATACCTGCTTACAACACAAAGTGCATAAGCTACATCTGGGCGTGTACATAACATCGCATACATTATAGATCCTACTGCCGAAGCATAGGGTATAATGCTCATGCGAGCTCTCTCTTCATCGGTCTTTGGACAAGAATCCTTGGAGAGAGTGACTCTGTTGGAGACAATTATTGGATCACAGGCACGTGATTGCAATGATTGAGGGAGGACCTGTCCCAGTAGGACAGTCCTACTCGAGATGATAGTATGCTATCTGGTTTATCTTTATCATCGTGTACTCCTTTAGGTGACCTGACAGGTCACTATTGCACGTTGATAGAGCCTCTAGGATTCTTGCTTGACTACCAGCAGTATGAGGGCGATCATATACGTGGGAGCTGGTAGTCTATAAGCACATCCTTAAAAGGTCCCTAGTCGTGGGAGTTTCGAGATAGGGCATCGATACTCCAGAGTAGACTAGTGTATACAGTCGAGACCCCGACGAGGGGCGGTGGCCGGTCTCACAAGCCACTGGTGTCAGTTGGTTCACCTAAGATGTATACAGGTGCTCATTGGGTTATGAGTACACCGGACAGGCCTCGCCGAGAACATGCTAGTTGGTCTTATACCTGACATCAGATAGCAGTTCCCTGGTGACATGTGTACAGGTTAGTTCATCGACCTGGGGATTGTCATTTGTCTCGTGTGAGTTCCCACTGTACTTTGATTACTACCCTACCACGCTCAAAGGAGACATGCAAACAGGTTTTAGTTGGGTACAGTCCCGAGCCACATGGAGGCAGTGAGCGGATCTTCAGGGGTTCGTCTCTCCCGGTATTGCGGGTGAGGTCGCGCTGTGTCTAGGAGAGCCATTACACGAAGCCCTCGTCCGAGGCAGGAGATTTACTGGTAGGTATTCCAGTAGTATCTCAGGGTGTTCTGGGCTACACTCCGACACGACTTGTACCACTTTTCGGGGTCTGACTTTTACCAACCCCCTAGGCCCGCCATGCGATGCTCATAGACGAACGAACCGGACTGTGTGGATATTGTCACTGACAGGCTCAGTAGGGTGTTAGGATGAGTTCGCTCATCGACGTCCCTTTTGGTCAATAGCTGGTGGCCCGTCACGTATGGCTAATACCTCTGACGTGCTAGTTGTTAAATCCACTGCCATAGTATTGACGAGTGTTTAGAGTCCACCACACATTCAGTTACTCAAGATTTCGGGCGAAACGCTGTAGAGGACGAATGGAGATATGGCACGGTTCGATCAGATACGTGTGGTATTGCACGGATCAGGATCGGACGGTTAGTACTAGAGGCCGTATAGGTATATGGCAGGGTTCGATCAGATACGTGCGGTATTGCGCGGATCAGGATCGGACGGATAATACTAGCCGGCTTTGGTTTATGCTGGATCCTAGTATAGTACAGTGTAGATTTTGTCTCATTGCATTTGTATTCGGTTGGAATACAGATGCGGGTGTGTATACACAGTATCGGGGTTTTCTTGTAATTTATTACAGGACCAGTTTTCTGGAGTTGCCAGTTTGCTTTCCGTTTCGGCCATTTTCATTTGTATCTTTCAATGGCCGAAGATTGGTGGAGGAGGGCTTATTTGCATTTGTGCAAATAAGCAATTTGGAAGGGGGTCTTTGCATATTTTTGTATCATGATACTTGCACCATCATTGCTTGACTTTCTTTAGTCATCATGGTTAGTCTTGTAGTGTCATGATGGCATGACCTTTTGGTGATGATGATGGATTATGATGGTTGATTTGGAGTGTTGGTTTTGTGTGATGATTATTCATCATGATGAGCTTTTCTCTTTCTTGCATGATCACATACCATTCCTCTCACTCACTCTCTTTCTCATTCTCTCCACTCCCATGAGAAGGCCGGCCACATTAGAGGGGGCTGTCCAAAAAAATTGGGTGATCCATTTTTGGTCTCTTGATGCTTGCAAAATCCCATTATTCATCTCAAAGAGCTTACATCTCATTACCTCCACCATAAGGCAACATCCTCTACCCCAAATGAGACTTGAGCACTACACATTCTACAGCAAACCTTGGGCACGTCGGTTCGCCAACTTCATGCCCGAGTTGCCTCGGTATAGAGGTGGGAGCCCGTAAAAGATGCAGGCGACGTGGTGCCCTTCCGGCGAGGCGGTGGAGACCGGATATTCCGCGGGAGATCAGGACGATGGCGAGAAGACCGGAGGACTCGGATCATTCGGATCACTCGGTATATCTCTCTTTCCCATCTTGTAGTTAGCTAGGACTAGTTAATGGCCCGATCCGGGTTTTTGTGCACGGTGGTGCCTGTCAATAAAAATTAAAGCTAACCATCGCTTCCGTATTTGGCCTCGGGATGGAGGCCGGGGCGCCGCCGTGCACTTACAGTGGTATCAGAGCCTCGCCATTAACATAGTCTAGCTTTGTCTAATGTGTTTTACATTTCCGATCGAACAATTTTCCAAAAACCGTATTTTTCTTCACATCTGTTTCTGTCGAAATTTTTTGAAGTCCAAAAATTTTTCAGGTTGTCTCAGAATGATGTGCAGGGTTTTTTTAAGAGTTCTGTGAAAATTTGGGCTCGTGAACAGTCCAAACCACCACAGAACCGCGGCCAAACCCATTCTTGGGCCGCAGTTCCGCCGCGACTTTAACTGTTCAGTCCCCCAAACTTTTGCAGAATGCTCCTGAGTTCAAAATATGGTTTCTGGAATGTTATTTTTGGGCCCAGAATTTTTTGATGTGCTACAGTAGTACTTGGGGGCCCACTTGATAAAATTTAATCGATCGGATATTTTAAACACATTATTTCACAGTATTTACATTATATCTGCGACCGTGAATGTCACTTGATCGGTAAATCCTGTCCGACTGCTATATCCCGGTTAGACGGATTTGCGAACGTGACTTTCACGTTGATGTTCTGTGTATTGCTGTGATGTTGCGGAACGGTCGGTGGGGATAGCCTGGATGCAATGCTAGTACAGTTTTTGTTGTATTATGTACATTTGATATTGCGGGGCGAGCGTCCGACATGTGGACTGCCGTCACTGCCTGATTGTATTATTATTTTGGGGCCCGACCAGGTTGCGGTCGATGTACCCGTTGTATGTATATTTTACTTTCTGTACTAGGATTACCCCAAGGTGGGGTGCACGGATAGCCGGGTTCTAGAGGGCAACGGGCCCGCAACTCATGGCATTGAGACGGAGGAGGCTTCACTCTAGGATTGGCAGGCTATTTGCCGCACTCGTAGGCGGTACAGGTTGACCCAAGAGGGGTGCCCAAGTTACCGGATTCCGTGAAGTGCTGGGTGGTCCATTCACGGTGCTGAAGGGGGCTGCCGCGCTTCAGGTTTTGGCGGGTAACTTGCCGCGCCCGTAGGGGTCTAGGATTTCATTGCACAGGCTATCCACACGACCAGGGGAACGTCGGGTTTCATTAGTGGCTCTGCGAAACCCGGAGATCCCAGATATCTGTATTGTTCTGTGATGCTGTACATTTCTGTGATGTTGCATTTTATCACGCCTTGAGCGAAATATAATATATTGGTATATATATTAGTAGATGTTGTATATGTTTTACATCCACGCTAGTCCAGTCCCCGCTCTGTCGTTAGTTAGCTAACCTAACGGGTAATGACGGGATCCAGTGGCGAATGCAGATGACATATACGTACGTCATATTATTTTCGTTCTTTGTGGTGTGATCAATTGATGGGACTGCGTTGATTCGGATCAATGCAAGTTAAAAACAAACCAAATCTGATGTTGTTGGAACACTTTTCAAAAAGTTTTTATTGCAAGGACGTTCTCTTTTGTTTTGCATCGTGGTATTCAGTTGGAATATCCTGCTCCTCAGTCGACGAGGCAAGGGCCGAGATCCCTTCACCGGGAGTGACCCCTTGGACAGAAGTTTGCGTCAGGGCAATAACTTCACTATAGCCGATTACTTTTGCTTTGCACCGTGGTATTCAATTGGAATATCCTGCACCTCATTCTACGGGGAAAGAGCCGAGATCCCTTCACTGGGAGTGACCTCTTTAGCAACGGTTTTCGTCACTATATTTTTAAAAAGCTATCCGTTCCTTCAACGATATCAAGTTCATTACGTTAAAGGTTTTCGCCAGAAACCATTCGTAGCCCTCCGTCGTTTCAGACGGGTAGCACGTAGTATTCATGCTATGTTTGTTGACCTTCATCAAGGCATAGTGAATGGTAGCTGCTTGTTACCTTTCTGCTGCATAGATAGATGCGTTGGTTTGGGACAGTCGTATAGCCTTGTTGACCTTCATCAAGGGCTTGTACGGGTGGATTCAAATTAACCTGGACAATGACGGGTAGAACTTGACATGTGACTTATGATTTGTTGACCTTCGTCAAGATCAAAAGAGCATGGGGCAGAAATCACATCGGGAGTTTCTAAAGAAACTGAAACTTGCCAGATATGCGCATACCTTCTGGAGTGTGATAGCATGAGCGGATTCCATCACGTTATCATGCGATGATAGTTGGATCCCGATTCCCACTGATGAGTTGGTTTACTTCTCGGGTGATCCCGACTAATTCTTCTTTCAGGTTTGGAGGAGAATTTGACATTACAGTGGGAGGTTTCCAGATTAGAAAAATTGGAAAACATTCTGATCTAGGTTAGAGTGCACGCTGAGTGTTTCTTTTCTCTCTCTCTCTGGCAGCGACCATTGACCCGACCCTAAGACTATAACTCAGTGACCAAGTTGACCGAACCTTCTTAAACACTGGCTTTTGGATTGTCAGAGTTGCAAACCTCATTGCCACTCCTACTTTTACCCTTTTCTCCAGGACACCCCGTATTACTACGAACGTCCACTTCCATTGGACAAAACCATCGTATGGTTAGATACGAACTCGAAGGAATTTATTCGAGGATGGTTTCCGGTTCTGGAGAAAACGGATAGGATTATTCAGTTGTCTTTTCCTTTTTCCTTCTCTCACGTTGCGAGTGCTCCTTGGTTTAGGAAACAGTACACCTATTACGCAAATTTGATAGTCTTCTTCCAAACCATAGGTAGGTGCCGACCGGTAGGGAATGAAGAAAACCAATTAGCATAACGATGGTGTGCAGAAGGTATTAAGTTAAGACAATGCAAGGGATTAGTAAGAGGGCAAAGTATACTGCGACTGATATTCACGACAAAACCAGGTATTTCATTACCACTCCCACTTCACCTTTGTATTTCTGCAGGACACTCTGTATCACTACGAAGATCCACAGTTTATTGGATACTCCATCGTATGGTTATATACGAACTCGAAAGGAACTTGTTCCAGTTCGGGGATGGATTCTGGTTCAGGAGAAATAGGAATAAGGTTTATTCACTTGTCTTTTATCATCACCTTCTCTCGCATTGCGAGTGCTCCTAGGATTAGGATAGTACACCCATTATGCTTATTGGATAGTCTTCTTCCAAACCATAGTCTGGTGCCGAACAGTAGGGAAGGAAGAAAACCATTTGGCCTAAGGGGTGTCCAGAAGGTAATGAGTAAAGACATATAAAGGGATTTGGAGAGATGGCAAAGAATTATACGGTTACAGTCGTGAATCTGGAAGAGGCATTACTAGGAATACCGGGATACCCTATCGAAACGTTTCAATGTTTCAGTTTCACTGTGTACTGTTAAAGGAAAACTGATTTCCCAATTAGTCCTTACTCCACGGTATGTATTTACCAGGTTTGAGTCTCACATCTGTATGGTTTACAAATGATGAGTAGGAGTAGGTTAGTGGGAATTAGGTGATCATCCTCATTATATCGGGATTCGTTGTAATCGGTGATATTTGAGGAAATCACCTAGGCTGTTTGCCGGTCGGCAAATATTTGGTTTTGAATATCCGCTGTTATGCTCCAATTTCAAATTGATATATCTGTACGTCTATTTTCATAGAGTGAGATATACCTTTTTAAAATTATGTCCATGACATTTACCTATATCAGTGGATGGTTAGGTAAGGAGCATTAAACAGCGGTGTAATTCTTCTTAACCATAAGTACAGTTTTCAACATACGACACACAGGGAATGAGTCATCAGACTCAAGGGACTTATACAGAGTATTGTATGTTGTCCAGGGTCCATCAGGACAGAGGGGTTGGTCCTCGTACTATATTCGGTTTACTTATGACTTCTCTAGTTTTTAGACAGGTGTTTCGTGGAAACACAGGGTCCGAATTTTGAGAAGTTATAGGTATTTGTATAAAGTAGAGAACCAGGTGTTGCAAGTATCGGGATTCTTCAAAGTGATCGAAGATGTAGATACTTGTGTATGGTATTCAGTTGATAGTAATGATTAAGAGAACTTGCTTCTCTTTCAGGTTACTCATAATTGGAAGCATTTCTAAGTTGAGTAACGTTGATCGGCCTCCTTCCATTTAGTTGACATGCAATGGAGATAGCTGCATGATTTGAATCTGGTTCAATTAAATCAGTGCCTCTGGTTCTATATTGGATATAGAACAGTTCATATCTTAACGATGTTAAGGTACGGGGAGTTGTCCGGCCTATGCTTAAAAACAGACTCTGGATAACTCAAGGCACGTTTCTGTAATGGCTGTTTGTGGGTTGACCCAGGGTATGACGAGGGTTGACTTTCTACCATCTGGAAGATCAATATTGATATTGTTCTAGACTCGCCACAGTTTTATTAAAAATGGATTTTTTCAGAAAAACAGTAGTGGGAGTATGGTAGAACTGGAAGTGATTCCAGAACCACAAACGATTACTGAAGATTTGATAGGAACCTAAAGATTCAATCTGGCTTGACATTCCATTGGCCACTCCGCAGATTTGGTGGGTAACTTCAGGCACCCGAGAGGTACTCCGATAGCCTCAAGGACGGTGACAGGGAAGTTCTTGTTTACCCACACTTGCCATTGCTGTTGTTCCAGGCTACGAGTCCCGGCAGGAGGATGAGTATAGCGTCGTTCTAAACTAGCTTTAGAAGTGTACGTGTATATGACTCTGCCAGAGGGTTGTCGTAGTCAGTGGGAGCAGCGGAAGCATTGGTGGACAGGTGGCTTATGTCTATTTATAGACTAAACCAGATGTAGCAGAGATAGATCATCAATTCTGATGTGACAGTCATAGGTTTGACTTCATCAGAATAGGTGATGGATCTGTTGAGAAGGTAGTAGGGTGTGATGTCATGGTATTTGGATAACATACACAGAATAGGAAAAGAAACTCCTATACTACGATCGGTTATACTTTGGTCGTCACACAGTGGTTTCTCCACATGGGACTTGGACATTATATCAGACATACTGGTTACTAGATCTATGGTTTTAGATCTAGATTTGGGAGGTTTCCCAATATGGGTACTTAGACAGCATTCTAAGAGTATTTAGAATGGACGACTCCTGGCACGGTAGTGTACCTACAGGTAATGGAGTCACCCTCTCTAAAGGTGTCTTATAGACTAAAGGGGAGAGGGATGTGCATGATTGGCAGATCACTTGCTCTAGCAATTGAGTCAATCATGAGATGTGAAGTACCACACCAGATGTTGTTCTTGCACTAGATGCAATAAGTTGACATTGATCCAATCCTGGAGAAACAGTCGGAAGAAGCTTTAGAGCATAAGTGGATGTTCTAGGGATATGATAACGACAGCCTCATTCGGGAGACAGTTATCATTCCAGGCTTCTAAGGTGACCTGGACGACAAGGAGGTTGTTAGAGTTGTATTTTTCCTTCTGACGAGGGGCAGTATTTTGGACAGGTGATCCAGGCAGATACTGAGGGAGGCATGGTGCAGGATACTGATTAAGTTCAGTTGACGATACAGTCTAAGAAGTTTGGATTTGGAGTTCATTTATGAGCCGGGTCCCATCAGACATCCAGACACATTCTAAGACAGGTATTGCTGATTTCGTGAGATGGGTTTCTCCGCGAACTTGAGATATAGAGAGACATAGAAAGAAACATCAAAGCGGATCCACTCACTGAGGCTATTCCTCGAACGCAATAGTTTTGCAAGCGAGCTTTGTGAGACTGACTAGTAGAGGAGTTGGGTGTTCCGTATCACACGGGCTGTGAGTATGCGACATCGCAATAATTAGCCTTGAGTGCAAGTGGGAGATTGTTGGAGATAGTGCCCTCAGAGTCAATTATTGGATCACAGGCACATGATTGCAATGATTGAGGGAGGACCTGTCCCAGTAGGACAGTCTTACTCGAGATGATAGTATGCTATCTGGTTTATCTTTATCATCGTGTACTGCTTTAGGTGACCTGACAGGTCACTATTGCACGTTGATAGAGCCCCTAGGATTCTTGCTTGACCACCAGCAGTATGAGGGCGATCATATACGTTGGAGCTGGTAGTCTATAAGCACATCCTTAAAAGGTCCCTAGTCGTGGTAGTTTCGAGATAGGGCATCGATACTCCAGAGTAGACTAGGGTATACAGTCGAGACCCCGACGAAGGGCGTTGGCCGGTCTCACAAGCCACTGGTGTCAGTTGGTTCACCTAAGATGTATACAGGTGCTCATTGGGTTATGAGTACACCGGACAGGACTCGCCGGGAATATGCTAGTTGGTCTTATACCTGACGTCAGATAGATGTTCCCTGGTGACATGTGTACAGGTTAGTTCATCGACCTGGGGATCGTCATTTGTCTCGTGTGAGTTCCCACTGTACTTTGATTACTACCCTACCACGCTCAAAGGAGACGTGCAAACAGGTTTTAGTTGGGTACAGTCCCGAGCCACATGGAGGCAGTGAGCGGATCTTCAGGGGTTCGTCTACCCCGGTATTGGGGGTGAGGTCGCGCTGTGTCTAGGAGAGCCATTACACGAAGCCCTCGGCCGAGGCAGGAGATTTACTAGTAGGTATTCCTGTAGTATCTCAGGTTGTTCAGGGCTACACTCCGACACGACTTGTACCGCTTTTGGCGGTCTGACTTTTACCAACCCCCTAGGCCCGCCATGCGATGCTCATAGACGAACGGACCGGACTGTACGGATATTGTCACTGACAGGCTCAGTAGGGTGTTAGGATGAGTTCGCTCATCGACGTCCCTTTTGGTCAATACCTGGTGTCCCGTCACGTATGGCTAATACCTCTGACGTGCTAGTGGTTAAATCCACAGCCATAGTATTGACGAGTCTTTAGAGTCCACCACACATTCAGTTACTCAAGCTTTCGGGCGAAACGTTGTAGAGGCCGTATGGAGATATGGCACGGTTCGACCAGATACGTGCTGTATTGCATGGATCAGAATCGGACGGTTAGTACTAGAGGCCGTATGGGTATATGGCAGGGTTCGATCAGATACGTACGGTATTGCGCGGATCAGGATCGGACGGATAATACTAGCCGGCTTTGGTTTAAGCCGGATCCTAGTATAGTACAGTGTAGATTTTGTCTCATTGCATTTGTATTCGGTTGGAATACAGATGTGGGTGTGTATACACAGTATCGGGGTTTTCCTGTAATTTATTACGGGATCAGTTTTCTGGAGTTGCCAGTTTGCTTTCCGTTTCGGCCATTTTCATTTGTATCTTTCAATGGCCGAAGATTGGTGGAGGAGGGCTTATTTGCATTTGTGCAAATAAGCAATTTGGAAGGGGGTCTTTGCATATTTTTGTATCATGATACTTGCACCATCATTGCTTGACTTTCTTTAGTCATCATGGCTAGTCTTGTAGTGTCATGATGGCATGACCTTTTGGTGATGATGATGGATTATGATGGTTGATTTGGAGTGTTGGTTTTGTGTGATGATTATTCATCATGATGAGCTTTTCTCTTTCTTGCATGATCACATACCATTCCTCTCACTCACTCTCTCTCTCATTCTCTCCACTCCCATGAGAAGGCCGGCCACATTAGAGGGGGCTGTCCAAAAAAATTGGGTGATGCATTTTTGGTCTCTTGATGCTTGCAAAATCCCATTATTCATCTGAAAGAGCTTACATCTCATTACCTCCACCATAAGGCAACATCCTCTACCCCAAATGAGACTTGAGCACTAAACATTCTACAGCAAACCTTGGGTACGTCGGCTCGCCAACTTCGTGCCCGAGTTGCCTCGGTATAGAGGTGGGGGCGCGTAAAAGATGCAGGCGACGTGGTGCCCTTCCGGTGAGGAGGTGGAGACCGGACATTCCGCGGGAGATCAGGACGATGGCGAGAAGACCGGAGGACTCGGATCACTCGGTATATCTCTCTTCACCATCTTGTAGTTAGCTAGGACTAGTTAATGGCCCGATCCGGGTTTTAGTGCGCGGTGGTGCCGGTCAAGAAAAATTAAAGCTAACCATCGCTTCCGCATTTGGCCTCGGGATGGAGGCCGGGGCGCCGCCGTGCACTTACAGACTCCATGGCAAGCGGGTAAGGTACCCCGCTTGGAGTCTTCCATACTAAACCTTTTTAGGATGGTGTTGATGTACCTGGTTTGGGACAATCCCAATAACTTTTTGGATCTATCCCTATAGATCCTTATGTCCAGGATGTATAAGGCATCACCCAGGTCCTTCATGGAGAACCTTAGTGATAAGAAAGATTTGACGGACTGTAGCATAAGAATATCATTTCCTATCAGAATAATGTCATCCACGTACAATACGAGGAATGTGACAGCTCTTCCTACAGCCTTCTTATAAACACAAGGTTCATCTGGATTTTTGATGAAACCAACCTCTTTGATAACATCATCGAAACAGATGTTCTAACTCCGTGATGCCTGCTTTAACCCATATATGGATTTAAGCAATCTACATGGTTTCCCGCTGCTCCCACTGTCAGTGAAGCCCTCCGGCTGATCCATATAAACGCATTCTTCGAATTCTCCATTTAGAAATGCCGTTTTAACGTCCATCTGCCAGATTTCATAGTCATAGTGAGCAGCAATAGCAAGTAGGATGCGAATGGATTTAAGCATGGCTACAGGAGAAAAAGTCTCGTCAAAGTCCAAACCTGGTCTTTGACGAAAACCCTTCGCCTCAAGTCTTGCCTTATAGGTCTCTACCTACCCATCTACACCAATCTTTCTTTTAAAGATCCATTTGCATCCCACAGGTTTTACCCCATGGAGTACAACATCCAAAGTCCAAACTTTGTTGGTGTACATAGACTCCATTTCGGATCTCATGGCATCCAGCCACTTCACAGAGTTACCACTCGTGATAGCTTGCTGAAAACTGGTAGGATCATCATCCTCCATGATGCAGTCTTCTCTGTCACAATCAATGATGAAACCGTAGTACCTCTCCGGTGGGCGAGAAGTCCTACCAGACCTACGGAGTGGCCTAGGTTCCTCAGTTTCTATTGCAACAGCCGGTTCAACCAAGTCGTCATTTGTAGTTTGTGTCTCTAGAACCTCTTCTAGATCCACCGCATTGCCATCATCTTTATTTGTGAAAAACTCTTTTTCCAAGAATGTGGCATGCTGAGAAACAAACACCTTTTGTTCCTCCTTGTGGTAGAATAGATATCCATATGAGTTCTTTTGATATCCTACAAAGTTACACGTGACCGACCGTGTCTCGAGTTTGTCCGGATTCTGCTTTTTAACATAGGCCGGGCAACCCCAAATCTTAATTCTCTTAAGAGATGGTCTCTTCCCATGCCATATCTCATATGGCGTGGTAGACACGGTTTTGGTTCGAACCCTGTTTTGTAGAAACGCTGCAGTCTCCAATGCATTCCCCCAAAATGAGACGGGTAACTCAGCATCACTCATCATGGATCGGACCATATCTAATAGGGTCCTATTCCGTCGTTCAGACACACCGTTGTGCTGTGGTGTGTAAGGAGGAGTGAGCTGAGAGAGAATCCCATTCTCTTTTAGGAAGTTTGCAAATTCTGTACTAAGGTATTCCCCACCTCTATCTGATCGAAGCATCTTGATACTCAAGCCGATTTGTTTTTCTATTTCTTGTTTATATTCAATGAATTTCTCGAAAGCTTCGGACTTGTGCTTTAACAAAAATACATGACCGAATCTTGAGAAATCTTCAGTGAACGTAATGAAGTATGAAAAACCGCCTCTTGCCTGTGTAGACATTGGACCACATACATCACTATGTATGAGTCGTAGGAGCTCGGTTCTCCGTGTCTGGTAAACGGAGTTTTGGTCATTTTACCCTTGATACAAGACTGGCAAGTCGCATAAGATTTATATTCAAAAGGGTTTAAATATCCATCTTTGTGTAACTTGTTTAGTCTTGTTTCGTTAATATGACCAAGTCTACAGTGCCAAAGAAAAGCGTCATTTAATTCTGAAAGTTTTCTTTTCTTAGTGTGTTGTATACTGAAAACTGTGTGTTGATTTAGGACGTATATCCCGTTATTAAGTGTACCATACCCAACCAACATTTGATTTAGGTGAATGTTCATAACATTATTCTGCAATACAAAATTATATCCTTCATTGCCTGACAATGAAACAGATATTATATTACATAGCATACTTGGTACAAAATAACATGGGTTCAAAACCAATATATACCCAGTTGGCAACCCCAAGTGATACTCTCCCACTGCGACTGTATGTACATTTGAACCATTTCCAACGCGGAGAGTATGGTCACCTGTCTTCAAAACTCTGCTATTTCTCAGCCCCTGCATAGAATTGCAAATGTGAGAAACTGAACCGGTATCTAATACCCAGGAAGCAGAGTTTATTGAAAACAATTTTCTGTCACAAACACACCTGAAGCGGAAGCATCCCCATGCTTCTTCTTGAGGTTCAAGTACTCCGTACAGTTGCGCTTCCAATGTCCTGTCTTGTGGCAATGAAAACATTCACCTTTCTTCGAGTCTCCAGCTTTGGACTTTTCCTTTCCCTTCACCTTTTTAACTCCACCCTTAGGATTGGTGGGCTTCTTCTTTTTCTTTCCTTTGGCCTTAGCCTTTGGGCGAGAAGAGGAAGATTGTCCAATAGTCATAACAGGAGTTTTTACTGATTTCATAGTGCTCTCTGCACTCCTTAACATATTAAGGAGTTCAGGTAGCTCCTTCTCCATGCCGTGCATGTTGAAATTAACTATGAACTAAGCAAAGGTGGAGGGGAGGGACTGCAGAATAATATCCGTATATTGTTCATTGTTCATTGTCCATCCTAGGTCCTCAAGCTTTTCTATAAGAGCTATCATCTTCAGAACATGGTCTCCTACCGGTGTGCCTGGGGCCATTCGCATCTGAAACAATTTCTTTGATGCTTCGTATCGTAATACGCGGGATTGCTCTCTATACAACTCCTTTGTATGGAGGAATATGGTTTGAATGTCCATATTCTCGTGCTACTTTTGATGTGTATTATCCATCGATGCAAGCGCGAGGCATTTGGCCGTGGCACAGTCAGCATCCCATGTCTTGCGGACTTCAATATCTGCAACTGAGGATTTTGGGCCTGGGACGGGTGTGGCTGGAGCCGTGAGGACATATGATACATTATCATAAGTCAAGGCTATTTTCAGATTCCTCAGCCAGTCTTTATAATTGGTCCCATTCAGTTTGTTTTTATCTAGTAGAAACTTGAGTCCAGTCATTGGTATCTGCCATTAAGAGAGAGAAAAGAATACACTCAGCGAAATCTCTTGCATAGATCAGATTGGTTATTATCTTGTTTAATCGATGTCTCCCATGGCTTTAATCAAGTTTTTCTTTCAAACCTTAAAAAGAAAACTAGCCAGGATTAATTACAGTCCACAACTTCGCTAACCGTTCAGCCAGGCCAGTGTAGGTACTTGAGGGAGGTTCCCCGTGCTTTCGCACAGACCGAATTAAAGCAAACCTCGTTTTCCCAGAGGCGTAGCCCCGTTAACACCTTTCTAGACACGTAATGAGTTAGCTAATTGTAAACTGCAAAACTCTCCTAGGAGCAACTATTGCCCACATTGGGATCGGGATCCAACCATCATATGGAAGGTATGCAATCTCATTGCAAATCTCAACACTTGAAATTCCCTATATGATTTTTACCCCCAGTACCTATGACCTTGGCTATGGTCAAAAAATCACAAGTACTAGTCAAGTTCAGCCCGTCATTTCTTGATTAATCAGACCCGTTTACATGACCCTTGGCTAAGGTCAACAAAGTCATATACCCGTCCTAGTTAATCTACATCATATGCATTGTAGGAAAACATCACTTAGCTACCGTACACTACGCCTTGGCTAAGGTCAACAAACGTAGCACGAATACTAAGTACTCTACTTCCTAAAATGACGGAGGGTTGCGAATGATTTTTAAGAAAATCTTTAACGCTTTGAACTTGATATCGTCGTAGAATCAAATGGTTTTCAAAAGGAGTGGCTTGTGCTCCGCAGTTTTGAAATATAGCTTTTTCATAAAGAGCCGAGTGGTTTTCAAATCTGATTCTACAACATCTATTTAGGTTTATTTTCTTTACATTAATCATAGTAATGTAATCCCATCATTTAAGTCCTTAAGCCAATCACAGAAAAAGAAACGAAAATAACACGTACGCTTATGCCATCTGCATTCGCCGCAATGTTCCGTTATGCACCGTTAGGTTACTTAACTAACGGCAAACCGGGACGAGACTAGACCAGGTGTAAAACATAAGCAACGTCTACTATATATCTCATATATAATATATCATTCGTCTGAGATATCACAGAACACAGGCAGCAGAAACATATATATAATGTGGGATATACTAGGACATCCGTATTTAGTATTTAGCCAATAATAGAAAATACGGATTCCACAGTCGTGATGAATAGCCAAGCCCACACCCCTAGACCCCTACGAGAGCGGCAAGCGACCCTAGCAATCCTGGAGTTTAGGAGACCTGGTCTCGACTCCTCAAGATGGCCTCCCACTGAACCCCAGAACCCGGTCACTTGTGCTCCCCTCCTTGGGTCTATCCTAATGCGGAAAAGTAAATAATATACAACTCTGGTGACATCAACCTCAACCCGGAAGTGCCCCAAATAAAAAAATATTACATTACATTTGAATTTACATGAATGAAAATATAAAACTCTCATCTCACATAAAACCCCCCGGCTATTCGATCGCGACAATCATGCACATCATATCTTAGCAACACATAATATCATATATCATCAACGTAAGTAAGTATGCGTACCCCGATTGTCGTTGATGTATAGCAACTAAACCGGCGATATCGAACATACTACACTTACTGTCACAAAAAAGAAATTGTAAAACTACAATATTTGGAGTCCGCATTCTCTTTAGACATCATAAATGCGAAATATCACATACTTCGTATTTCATGCCTAAACTATATGAATTTCACATATTGTATCACATTCCAGATAAATAGACAGTATTAATGTTTTCGACCGAATGTTCAAATACCCAAAATTCCCTAAAGCTCAACACTTGAGCGGAGTTCAAAAAATCCGGAGTGTGTCACAGTAGTAGCGGTTCAGCCGTAGAAGGGTCAAGCCAACGCCTCACATGTGGCACGTCGTACTGCCCCAAACCCTAAGGTTCAAAGGACAGTTCAAGACAGTCACATAATCGAGTTAAGGTTTGTTGTCTTCTAGAGGGTCCACCACAAAACTTGCACATATATCCGAAAGATTTAAACCCCGTGAAAAGTGAGCAAACGACACTCGTTCGAACAATTCAATACTTTCTAGTTATCCGGAAAGATAAGAAGTTAAAATTCCGATCGAATCATTGAACTCAAAATCACCCCCAAAACATTCAATAGTAGATTCAGATTAAACATACTCAAAATATATACAAGCAGGTAGGGAAAAACACTGTACAAAAATTTGGGAATGAGCCATCTGTACGGCCGCGGAGCCGCGGCCTAAGCAAGCTTGGGCCGCGGTTCCGCAGTCAGGTATACTGTTCATAGCTTCGAATTTTACTGTTTGTCTTAGATTTACCTGCTATATTTTTTAAGTATTTTTAATTCTGGAAAATAACAGATTTGAAAAAATATCCAGAGAGTGCCCCAAAAAACCGTATTTCGGTTCGATCGGAGTTTTTACTTCGCTAAAGTGTCGCGTAATGTTCTAGGTCGGCTCTGATACCAATGTTAGGTTTCCCTAGCACCCTATGAAAGGTTTGGAAGTATCACATGTACCAAAGATTAGATTTTTATGGTGCTAAGTAAGCATACAAAGGATCTATCCTAGAAAAATTAGGGTTTTATAACAATACAAGTAACAAAGGCTAGGGTTTTGAGAGTACAACCTTTGTAGCTCCCTATTCTTGACTCCTTGGCCACTTGAGAGTTGGAAAACGGTTAGCTTGAGGTCTTCTAGCGTCCACGACGATCCACCCGAAGCTCCTTTGTCCAAGCTTGCAACTTCACTTTATCTAGAGAATGAAATGAAGATAACACTCTAAACAAGTGGGCAAGACTTGTGTAGAATGATGTTGTAGTGGCTTTTCTCACTTCAAAAACCTAACTTGATGAGTATTTTGCTCACTTCAAAAGTCTAGAGAGCAAAAGAAGAAGGAGGAAGAAGATGATGGCCTTTTAGAACAAGAGTGAAAGAATAACTCTTGTGAAGAAAATGGAAAATATATGTATATATATTTTTCACCCTTCATCTCAAATCATGGTTAAAATAATAAATATATTATTGTATTTGAGTTTAAAACACAAAAGAAAGATTAACCCATGGTTAATAAGTAGGTGAACATGGTTAGGTGAAGAAGAGTGTAAAAACCATGTGTTAATCTTTATCTTTTCTTTTGTTTTTAAAGCAAATACAAATGTAATAATAATCCATATATAAAACTATGGTGTGAGTCTTATATTGCCACCATTTTCAATGTATATACAACCATGAAAGATGATGTATGTATGTATGTATGTGTGCATGCACATCCATATGTGCATGAATCAAGAGAGAATGCATACATGCATGCATACATCAAAAATACAAGAAAGGATTTCTAGTGAGAAAATAATGGTTAAATGATAAATCAACACTTGATTTATCAATCCGGCCATATCACATACGACCCAACCAAAAGCAAGCCGCCCGATTAATGTACGGTATCTCATACGCGCATTTTAACCGGGTCCATGCGTATATCGCATACGCGCACCACAACGTTTCGCCTGGACTAGGTAACTCCTTTGTGGGACTCTATGACTCGTCAATACGCCAGCAGTGAGTGATGATCATATCAAGCACCCCCAAGCCGCAAGCGGTCAGCTAAACGTAACGGCCACCTGGGTTTTGAGCGATCAGAAGAAAACAAGCGAACCTGCTACAACTCCCGTCGAGCCAACCGGCAACACTACCGTACAGTCCGGTCTCTTCGCCAGATATGCTGCATATCGAGTCTAGGGATGGTCACGTCGACCCTAATAACTCAATAAGTCGTTCCGGTGAATGGTCTATAACAGATCGAGAAACTACTGATAACACTTATCAGTAAATCTCAGCAGCCCTGGACCGGGACTTACTGACATAACCAGTCGATCACAGTACAGCATCAACTCCCAAAACCGGGAGAGGCGAAACCCCTCCTATCGCTCATCGCCTTCGTGTGTCTCGGGACTGTACCCAACGGCCACCTGTTTGCACGACCCAATAAAGCCGTGGTAGGGTGGTAATCAAAGTACAGTGGGAGAGCACACATATAGGAGTGTCACCTGAGAACTAACCTGTACCAGTGTCACCTGAGAACTGCTATCCGACGATAGATATAATTCCATATAGGAGTTCTCGGTGAGTCCGTCCAGTGTACCCAGTCACCACTGAGCACCCGTATATGATGTTGATGTCAAACATCGATGAATGTGGGAACATCCATCGCCCATTATATGGGTCTAGTATCATATACGCTAGTCTACTCTGGTATATCGATGCCCCGTCTCGATACACCTACGGCTAGGGATATTTCAGGATATGCTTATAAACTACAGATGTCCCACTAGTATGATCTCTATCATAATCACTGTAGCCAAGACAATATCCTCAGGGCTTTATCAACATGTATGAATGAGTAAAAATCATGATTAAATCAACATGTCAGATAAAGAAGAACCAGATAGCATACTATCATGTCGAGCAAGAATGTACACTGAATGTATATATATACATATATACATGTATAAATACATCCACTATCACATAATGGCCTCTACGGCATACATATATCCAACACATGGAACCTGAGTGTCTATCATCGACAGCCGAAACATCATGAAAACATATACCTGTAAGTATATATATAAGGATATCAACCACGTATGTCCATCGACCATACGTAAAAATCATGGAAACCTGAGTGTCTAACACCGACACTCGAAACATCATGAAACCAGTGTCTAACTTCGACACGTAAATCCTCATAACTCAGACGCTGTCACCATGACTGGCCATGATGATATGTCATACCTCACTCCGGTCGGTATCCCCACGATAACCGCCAAGTCCAAATACAATCACCGGTAGGCGGTGGTCCCACCTCCAGGCTTATCGTCTACACCACGAAATCAACACTCGCCCCGGGGTACCACACAGGGTCCACCATTTAACCGCCTCCTGCTCCTCGAATCGGGCATCACAAGCCAAATCTCAGAACCGAGAAATCACATGGTCGACGCACTGAAATATCATACCAAGAGAAACCGAGTTTTCAAACATTACGTAGTTTTCTTGAAATACCCCCCACGGTTCTCAAATCCATAAATCATATGAAATCAATATCTCAATGCGTAAATCCATGAAAACCGATATATGCAATATAAGACAACAATATGAGCATATCAAGGGAAAACCGCTCTTTAAATTGAATCTATCTTTAAAACATATTATGCGGTTCCCAAATCCTCCAAAAACAAATGCAGCATCATATAATGTGTACATGTAATTGTAGCAAGGTTTAAGTATCTACATGTAAGCAAGTGGGTATGATGCATTTCATAAGCGCAATGATCAACAACTCAATATCACATATAAATACAATATCTCTTAGGGTTTATACAACTATAGCAAGCATATGTGGTATACATGTCGGTATGTGTGCATGATGTACATGTAGCTGTAATAGACTATGTGGGTGTACATGTCAATATGTATGTAATATGTACAAGTAACTGGAATCGAGTATATGGTGTACATGTCAATATGTATGCATGATGTACAAGTAACTATAGTAAGATCTACGTGAAGTGGAATAAGGGTCACTACCTCAACTATTCCTGCCCAATGCAATATCACGCACATATGTGCCCACAATATTTCATATGCACAATGGAATAAGAGTTATTACTCCAATCATTCCTATCCACTACCATATCACGTATGTAGGTGTTTGTGCGTGTCATGGCAATTACTGACGATGTGGGTGTAGCATACAATCTAGTGCTCGTGCAACATGAACCGTCAGTAATATGTTATATCTAAAGGTACGAGTCAAGTACAACAGATAATGCTATGCAATGACATTCATATGAAAGTAACTAATATGCAAATACATGTAGCTATCATATCATATTCTCCCCAACGCATAACGCCATACGGGAGATTTCCCTGTAGATGTTAAATCTACTCACAAATGGTCTTCAGATATGAAAATCCGACCACCTGCTTCCCCTTGTTCGCAGCGTCCGAAGTCCCCGCTTGCGACGCTGTATTTTCACAAACACAAGAAAAATGCGAACATCTCAGAATTGATCAATATAACGGAAAACTACGTATTAAATAACGCACCAACACTGAACTAACTCGCGAGTGCACGTCTAGTGGCTAACGCGCGTAACGATACTTCGAAACCTAACTGAGTACAACAGCAGCACAAGCTCACGACTCGTGTCGCAATACGTATCACGCGGACTCAAAACACTAGATTATAGATAATCGATCCCAGATTTTGTATATTGAATTTACTAAAAAAGTAAACAGTACCAAACACCCCTAACCAACAGAAGACCAACCCCAACCCATTCCTACCCAGCCGGCGTCGCCGAATCGCGCAATAGGGGTCGCCGGCCCCGGCCGATGAGGTGGTCCCCATGACTCAGGTGGTGTCTCAGGTACACTAGTACATCTCTATAATTTTGTTTTGACAAACACTAAAAACTCCAGGTCACAGCAGGTATAGAAGTTATAAAAAGACTTTAAAAACACGATATTGCACTAATTGATATAAAAAACGTTCTACGCTACAACCAACTAGCAAAACAATATACCAACTCCTAATTAACAGTATAGGGATTATACCTAACAATCTTGCTCACAAGATCCAAGCTTTCCTAGTTTCCAAGTGATCAAGAGCAAGAACCAATACTTGAAGTATGTTTTGTGATATATTTTGGAATTTTGGAGAAATTTTGAGTTTGAATTGATGAAAAATGAAAAGGAAATGAGCAAGGGCAGTAGGCAAAGAAGGGATCTCGGCCAAGAGAGGAGGTGGGTGGTTTTGGTGAGCAATTACCTAGCAATTTCCCATTAAATGCAAAGTTAATGCATTCATACACACCTAAGCACACATGCATGCATCTACATTCATTTCTTTCTTTTCTTTAACACTTAAATCCTAGTCCACACAATGAATCTAGATATTATGTGGGTTTGGTTACTCAAGAATAATTGAAGAAAAGATCGCTAAAGAGAAATTTCCCAAAATGTGAATACCGCATTAAAATAATATTAAAATTGGGAAAAATTCAAATTGAACCAAAACGTCCCATATAACCCCAAAGCTTGCGCACTAGCTTTATTTTAGCTAAACTAGGTGATGGCAAGTCTATATGGTCGTTTGAACACAGTCGGGTTAAAACGGACAATACCGACAAACTTACCTTAAAACGAACAAATTCGCATAACGATTTCTAAAACGTTATAGAGGTGTTATGGAGAAAAGGGTAAAAGAAGGAGTGGAAATGAGGTATGCAACTCTGACAATCCAAAAGCCAGTGTTATAAGAAGGTTCGGTTAACTTAGTCACTGAGTCACAGTCTAGGGTTAAGCTATGGTCGCTGCCAAAGAGAGAGAGAAAAGAAACACTCTGCATGCACTCTAACCTAGATCAGAATGGTTATCAATTTATCTAATCAGGAAACCTCCCACTGTAACCTCAAATTCTCCTTCAAACCTGAAAGAAGAATTATTCGGGATCACCCAAGGAGTAAACCAACTCATCAGTGGGAATCGAGATCCAACTATCATCGCATGATAACGTGATGGAATCGACTCACGTTATCACACTCCAGAAGGTATGCGCATGCCTGGCATGTTTCGGTTTCTTTAGAAACCCCCGATATGATTTTTACCCCATGCTCTTATGACCTTGACGAAGGTCAACAAATCATAAGTCACATGTCAAGTTCTACCCGTCATTGTCAAGGTTAATTTGAAGCCACCCATACAAGCCCTTGACGAAGGTCAACAAGGTTGTACGACTGTCCTAAACCAACGCATTTATCTATGCAACAGAAAGGTAACAAGCAGCTACCATTCACTATGCCTTGACGAAGGTCAAGAAACATAGCATGAATACTAAGCGCTACCCGTCTGAAATGACTGAGGGCTACGGATGGTTTTTGGCGAAAAACCATTAACGTAATGAACTTGATATCGTTGAAGGAACCGGATAGCTTTTTATAAAAATATAGTGGTGAAAACCTTTGCTAAAGAGGTCACTCCCGGTGAAGGGATCTTGGCTCTTTACCCGTAGAATGAGGTGCAGGATATTCCAACTGAATACCACAATGCAAAGCAAAAAGTAATCGACTATAGTGAAGTTATTACCCTGACGCAAACTTCTGTCCAAGGGGTCACTCCCGGTGAAGGGATCTCGGCCCTTGCCTCGTCAATTGAGTTGCTGGATATTCATAACCGAATACCACTGTGCAAAACAAAAGAGAACGTCCTTGTAATAACAGCTTTTTGAAAAATGTTCCAACAACATCAAACAGGTTTTTTTAGTTTGCATTGATCCGAATCAACGCAGTCCCATCAATTGATCACACCAATAAAGAACGAAAATATGATGTACGTATATGCCATCCGCATTCGCCACTGGGTCCCGTCATCACCCGTTAGGTTACTTAACTAACGACAGAGCGGGGACTGGACTAGCGCGGGTGTAAAACATATACAACATCTACTAGTATATATATCAATATATAATAATCGCTCAAGGCGTGATAAAATGCAAGATCACATAAATGTAATAAGCATCACAGAACAATACAGATAATCTGGGATCCCCGGGTTTCATAGAGCCGCTACTGCAACCCGACGTTCCCCTGCTCGTGTGGATAGCCTGTGCAGTGAAATCCTAGACCCCTACGGGCGCGGCAAGTTACCCTCCAAAACCTGAAGTGAGGTAGCCCCCTTCAACAAAGTGAATGGACCACCCAGCACTTCACGAAATCCGGTAACTTGAGCACCCCTCCTTGGGTCAACATATACCTACTACGAGTGCGGCGAATAGCCCGCCAATTCTAGAGTAAAGCCCCCTCCGTCACAAAGCCATGACATGCGGGCCCGTTGCCCTCTAGAACCCGGCTATCCGTGCACCCCACCGCGGGGTAATCCTAGTATAGAAAGTAAAAATATATACAACGGGTACATCGACCTCAGCCCGTTCGTGCCCTAAAAGAATAATATACAGACAGACAGTGACGGCAGTCTACATGTCGGACGCTCGCCCCGCAATATCAAATGTATAAATAATACCAAACTGTACTAACATTGTATCCAGGCTATCCACCACGACAAATCCGCAACATCACAGAACATCAACGTGAAAATCACGTTCGCAAATCCGTCTAAAAGAGCAATAATAATTAGACAAGATTTACCAATCAAATGACATTCACGGTCGCAGATATAAAGTAAGCACTGTGAATTAACGTATTTAAAATTTCGATCGACAAAACTTCTCGAAGTGGGCCCCAAGTGCAAATCCAGCACTCAAATGAATCTGGGACAAAACTATATATCACAAAAATCATATTTCCATGAACTAAACCTTCAGAAAAAATTTGGGGCACTGTAGCACAAAAAGGGCCGCGGAAGGGCCGCCAAATGCGACATTTCGCTGCGGTTCCGCGGTGGAATTTTGAACTTAGGTCTCCAAATTTTTTATGTGGCTTTAGAAATGCCTGCATGTATTTTTAAGATGCCTAAAATAATTTATTGAACAACTTTGAAAATCGACAGCAAGCATACTGAAATGGAAATACAAATCGGAAATTTCGATCGATCGATGTTTTAAACACGTTAGAAAAAGCTAGTAAAGGTTAATGGCGTGGCTCTGATACCATGTAAGTCTACGGTAGCGCCCCGGCCGTCTGTCCGAGGCCAAAATGTGGAAACGAAAACTTTAAACTGGCGCTAACGTATATATAAACCCGGATCGAACCATTAACGTATAACTAGCAACTAGAGAAAGTGTTGGAAAAGCTATACCGATCGATCCGTGTCCTTCGGTCTTTGGCCACCATACCAAGCTCCTCGCAGCATCTCCAATCTCGATCTCCTTGTCGGAAAGGGCACCACATCATCGAGTCTTTTTACGGGCTTTCGCATCATCCGAAGCAACTCGGGCACGAAGTTCGCTAGCCGACGTGTCCAAGGCGATGTTGAGAATGTGTGTGATCACTTTGTCTCAAGCATCCATTGATTCTCATCACATGAGAGTGTATGGATGGAGGTTAGAGATGAAGCCATTGATGGAATTTGTGAGCTAGAGGAAGAAGAAGAAGAAAGATCTTTTTTCTTTCTTGTGTTAAAATGAGAGGGTGAGAAGAAATTATCAAACACAAGAGCAAACCCACAACTTTATGGCTGCCCTTCTCTCTCTTCCTCTCATTTCATCTAACAAATCAATCACATAAGATGACATTTGCACAAGAAATAAGACCATGAGTCACCCATCAAGTACATGTCTCATTTAATGCACAAAATGATTAAATAAGCTCACAATTTACTTTTGTAAACATTAATCCAAATGTTTACAACAATAAAAAGATACGGCAACATCTAAAGTAAACTCGTGACGGATGACAAGGATACCCCTCACCTGTATATACATACCTGCATCCGCATTCTGACTAAATGTGAATGCGATGAGACTAAAGTAATGCAACAAATCTAATACTAGGATCCGGCTTAAACCAAAGCCCACTAGTATGATCCGTCCAATAATGATCCGTGCACTACTGCACGTATATGATCGAACCCTGCCATATATCATACGGCCTCTACAACGTTTCGCCCGAAACTTGAGAAACTGTCTGTGGGGGACTCCAAAGACTCATCAATACTCTGGCTGTGGATTTAACCACTAGCACGTCAGTGGTACTAGCTATACGTAACGGGCCACCATGTACTGACCAAAAGGGAAGTCGATGAGTAAACTCATCCTGACACCCTACTGTGTCTGTCAGTGACAATATCCGTACAGTCCGGTCTGTTCATCTTTGAGCATCGCATGGCGGGCCTAGGGGGTTGGTAAAAGTCAGAAAAAGCGGTACAAGTCGTGTCGGAGTGTAGCCCAGAACACCCTGAGATACTACTGGAATACCTACCAGTAAATCTCCTGCCTTGGCCAAGGACTTCGTGTAATGGCTCTCCTAGACACAGCGCGATCTCACCCCCAATACCGGGAGAGACAAAACCCCTGCCGATCCGCTTACTGACTCCATGTGCCTCGGGACTGTACCCAACTAAAACCTGTTTGCACGAATCCTTTGAGCCGTGGTAGGGTAGTAATCAAAGCACACTAGGAACTCACACGAGATAAATGACGATCTCAGGTCGATGAACTAACCTGTACACATGTCACCAGGGAACTGCTTTCTGACGTCAGGTATAATACCAACTAGCATGTTCCCGGCGACTCATGTCCGGTGTACTCATAACCCAATGAGCACCTGTATACATCTTAGGTGAACCAACTGACACCAGTGGCTTGTGAGACCGGCCACCGCCCCTCGTCGGGGTCTTGACTGTATACACTAGTCTACTTCGGAGTATCGATGCCCTGTCTCGAAAACTCCCACGACTAGGGACCTTTTAAGAATGTGCATATAGACCCCAGCTCCCACGTATATGATCACCATCATACTGCTGACAGTCAAGCAAGAATCCTAAGGGCTCTATCAACGTGTAATAGCGACCTGTAAGGTCACCTAAAGCAGTACACGATGATAAAGAAAAACCAGATAGTATACTATCATCTTTGAATAAGATTGTCCTACTGGCATAGGTCCTCCCTCAATCATTGCAATCACGTGCATGTGATCCAATAATTGACTCTGAAGGCACTATATCCAACAGTGGGTTTATATTTATTTAAGGTAATTCAAAAATGAGGTGGATTTTGGACAAATGCATGAAGCTTGTGGAAGCTTGTGGATGCATTGACAAAGCCCACCATTTTTGTTTTACCTAAGATATTTATTAAGCTAACCCTTATCATTTAACCTATGGTTTAGACTCTACAAGTGTTAGTGAGACATACACTCACCCATGGTTGCATTTTTAACCTCAATACATTTCATTCTCACTTGAGCTTCTTCTTCTTCTTCATTTGATTTTGCTCTCTTGATTTTCTTCATGTGATGAAAAATAGTGAGAATTAAAATACTAAAGTGAGAAAAATTCCTACTTCATCATCCTCTTCTATACCAACCATATAGATTAGTGTGTTAGATTCACTAATCCATAATTAGTGAAGAGATAGCTTGGGTTTGTGATTCCTCAAGGTAGATCATCTTGGATTTTGAAGACTACATGCAAGGATGCTTCATTCACCTCGTAGAGCCTCTCTAGAGTCCGGGAGCTTGATGATTGCAGTGAAGGGACCTCAACTCGGAGCTTATGAAGTGAAGGAACGGACTACAAAGGTTGTAATCCCTAATCACTTAGTAGTAAAGAGTTTACTTTTTGTTTCTAACCCTAATTCTCTAGTAAAGATCCTTGCTTAGGTTGTTTGGCACTTGAAAATTTTAAATACGACTTGTTTGATGCCTTGTAGAACCTTGTTCTAGTGCCTAAGAACATTACAGAATATCCAGCACCTCATTCGACGAGGAAAGAGCCGAGATCTCTTCACCTGGAGTGACCTCTTTAGCAAAAGTTTTCGCCACTATATATTTGTAAAAACCACTTGGATTCCTTCAACGATATCAAGTTCATTACGTTAAAGGTTTTTCACCAAAAACCAGTCGTAGCCCTCCATCATTTCTTACGAGTATTATTTAGTATTCATGCTGCGTTTGTTGACCGAGTCAAGACGTAGTGTTCAATATCTAAGTGGTGCTTGTTTGTTGCATTTTAAATGCGATTGGTTAGGACAGTCGTGCGGCCTTGTTGACCTAGTCAAAGGCACGTGCGGGTGGGTTTAATGCAATCCAGAATAATGACGGGTTGAACTTGACTAGCGGTTTATGGTTTGTTGACCTAGTCAAGGTCATAAATCGTTAGTGGTAAAAATCACATCGGGAGTTTCTAAAGATACTAAAACTTGCCAGGCATGCGCTGTAGGGGTTACTAGGCACTCTAATAAGGTTCTACAAGGCATCAATCATGCCCGATTAAAATTTTAGCCGTGCCGAATAACCCTAAACAAGATCTTGGCTAGATAAATAGGGTTACAAATGCAAGTAAATAACATTTACTACTAAGTGAATACGAAATACAAACTTTGTAGATCGGTCCATCACTTCTAAAGCTCCTTGTCGTAGTCCCTTCGCTGCGATCATGGTTCTCCCTGGCTCTTGCATGGCTTCACGAGGCGAAAGAAGCGTCCTTGCTTGAAGTCTTCGAGGCCCAAGATGATCTACGTCGAGGGAATACCAACTCAAACTACTACTTCACTAACTAGAGAATTAGTGAAGCAAACACCCTAAACTAAAGTGCTAGTCTAGTAGAGGATGGAGAAATAGGAAGTGGGTTCTCTTTAGAATTTTATTTCTCACAATCTTTCACTCTCTTTTTAAAACCCTAGCAAGCTTTTTCTTTTGCTCGAAGAAGAAGAAGATGAACAAAAGAAAAGGATGAGGATAATGATCAAGTGAGTGAGCTAACCATGGTGAGTGAGTATCATATACTAACTCATGTAGAGACATTACCATGGCTAATCCTAAATGGTTAGGTTAATAAAAATTTAAAGTAGAACAAAGTTAGTTGACTTTGTCAAAGCATCCACAAGTTTCTACAAGCTTCATGCTTGTGACAAAACGTCCACTAATTTGTAATTAACTTAAATAATTATTAACCACCATTTAAAATAGAATGGTGTATGTCTTGCACACCCATGCATGATGTATCAACAACCATGATACAAAAAGAAAACACATTTTAATATATATCACATACATATTAAAGTTGTGCATATGTGAGAAAAATCCTTAAGTGAACAAATCTTAGTTAATGTAAATTAATATAACAAATATACAATTATACACTAAATTATTAACTCAACATTTGATTTAATAATCCGGTTATATCTCATATAACCGACTAACATCCAATGTATCGTTTTATCGAATCAACACTTAATTCGATAACCCGGCTATATCATATATAACCGACCGATACAAAAAGTCGCGAGAATAGAATACGTTATCACATACACGCATTATTCTCGGTCCCGCAGATATCATATACGTGCTCCTATTTCGTTTTGCCTGAGCCAGTAAAACCTCTATGTTGGACTCTAAAGACTCGTCAATACGCCGGCAGTCGGTGATGATCACATCAAGCACCCACAAGCCGTCAACGGTACTAGATGGACGTAACGGCTACCCGGGTATTAAGCGATCAGAAGATCAGCAAGCAAGCCCGCTCCAACTCCTGTAAAAGCCTAACGGTAACACTTCCCGTACAGTCCGGTCTCCTCGTCTGATATGTCGCATATCAAGTCTAGGTGTGGTAAACGTCAGACCCCAATAACCGATAAGTCGTGCCAATTTGAGGCTTATAACGGATCGAGAAACTACTGGTAACTCTTACCAGTAAATCTCTAAATCAGCCCTGGCCAGGGACTTCCCTGTTATGGCCAATCAAGCACAGCGCAACATCAACCCCCAATACTGGGAGAGAAGAAACCCCTCCTATCGCTCATTGCCTCTATGTGACTCGGGACTGTACCCAAAAACCACCATTTTGCACGCCCTCTTGGACGTGGTAAGGTGGAAATCAAAGCACAGTGGGAATCACACAAGACTCTATGACGATCTCGAGTCTACAGACTAACCTGCACAAGTGTCACCAGAGAACTGCCATCTGACGTGAGGTATAATACCATCTGGGAGTTCTCGGCGAGTCCGTCCAGTGTACCCAATCTCCACTGAGCACCCGTATACCATCTCTTATGTCAAACACCAATGGATATGAGATCATCCATCGCCCATCTCATGGGTCGAGAAGCGTATACGCTAGTCTACTCTGGTATATCGATGCCTTGTCTCGATACACCCACGACTAGGAACATTAAAGGATCAACTTATGGACTACCATGGCCCCATTGGTATGATCTGCATCATAGTCCTGGTAGTCAAGTACACATCCTAAGGGCTTTACCAACATGTAACTATAAGACAGTATCAAGAGACAAGTATACATGTTAACATAAAGAGCAACCAGATAGCATACTATCATATCGAGCAAGAAAGTCCTCTCTATATATGTCCAAGCATCCAATATAATATACATCATCTGTACAATACTGGCCTCTAGGGCATACATACAACTAACAGTCTCCCACTTGCACTAGGGCCAGCTGCTGTAGTATCGCATACCGAGCATCCCGAAGAGTCTCTCAAACTGTATCTGGGGAATGGCCTTCGTTAGTGGATCCGCTGTGTTGTTCTTCGTGTCAACCCTCCTTACCTCGATCTCCCGGCGATCAACTATCTCCCGGATCAGGTGATACCGCCTCAGAATATGCCTGGATCACTGATGGGACCTGGGTTCCATGGCCAAAGCCACCGCTCCATTGTTATCAAAATACAAAGGTATTGGATCCTCAATGGATGAAACCACTCCAAGTTCAGTAATGAACTTCTTGATCTAGACAGCCTTTTTGGCAGCATCGTTGGCAGCGATGTATTCAACCTGCATCGTCGAGTCTGCCATGGTTTCCTGCTTGGAACTCTTCCAGCTAACCGCCCCTCCGTAAAGGGTAAAGACAAATCCCGAGTGCGACTTAGAGTCGTCCTTATCACTCTGGAAGCTCGAATCGGTAAAGGACTCCACTTGGAGTTCTCCGTTACCATACACCAAGAGCATCTCTTAAGTCCTTCGCAAGTACTTGAGAATGCTCTTTACAGCTGTCCAGTGACTCTCTCCAGGATTAGCTTGATACCTACTCACTACACTTATTGAGTGTGCTACATCAGGTCTGGTACATAGAATCGCGTACATGATAGAGCTTACAGCCGAAGCATAGGGTATCCCTTGCATGCGAGCTCTGTCCAAATCAGTCTTGGGAGACATTTCTTTGGAGAGAGTGAGTCCAGAGATCGTGGGTAAGTTCCCACGCTTGGATTCTTCCGTACTAAACCACTTTAGTATAGTATCAATGTACCTGGATTGAGACAATCCAAATATCCATTTAGATCTATCTCTATAGATCATAATTCCCATTATGCAGGAGGCATCACCTAGATCTTTCACTGAGAATCTTTGTGATAAGAAGAGCTTAACCGATTGCAACATAGGAATGTCATTTCTATCAAGACTATGTCATCCACGCACAATACGAGAAAGACAACCTTACTCTCTGCCACCTTCTTGTAGATACAAGGTTCATCTACGTTTTGGACGAAATCAAACTCTTTGATAACGACGTCAAAGCAGATGTTTCAACTCCGCGATGCTTGCTTCAATCCATAAATGGATTTAAGCAGCTTGCACACCTTCCCGCTGCTCCCACTAGCTACGAAGCCCTCTGGCTGAGTCATGTACATGCTCTCTTCTAAATCACCGTTTAGAAAGGCGGACTTAACATCCATTTGCCAGATTTCGTAGTCATGATATGCAGCGATGGCAAGCATGATCCGGATGGATTGAAGCATAGCCACTGGAGAAAATGTTTCGTCATAGTCCACACCTGGTCTTTAACGAAAACCCTTTGCAACGAGTCTAGCTTTGAAAGTCTCCACTTTCCTATCTACACTAAGTTTTTTCTTGAAGATTCACTTGCTCCCAATGGGTTTTACCCCTTCAGGAGCATCTTCCAAAGTCCATACTTTGTTGGTGTACATGGATTCCATCTCGGACCACATTGCATCCAGCCATTTCACTGAGTCCCCACTCGTGATGGCCTGCTCGAAGCTAGTTGGGTCATCATCAACCATGATGCAATCATCTCTCCCACCATACATGAGAAAATTGTAGTATCTCTCAGGTGGGTGAGGAACCCTACTAGATCGGCGGAGAGGCTGAGGTTCGTTGGGAACTACCGAATCCTCTGGTTCCACTAAATCTTCAGTTGCAGTTTGTGTGTCTGGAACCTCTTCCAGTTCTACCACTTTGCCACTAATTTCTTTTACAAGAAATTCCTTTTCTAAAAAGGTGGCATGTTGAGCAACAAACACCTTTTGTTCCTCACTGTGGTAGAAAAAATATCCATATGAATTCTTTGGATATCCCACAAACTTGCAAAGAACTGACCGTGCCTCGAGTTTGTCCGGATTTTGTCTTTTGATATAGGCCGGACAACCCCACATCTTAACTCGTTTAAGATATGGCCTCTTCCCACTCAATATCTCATATGGTGTGGTAGGTACATATTTAGATGGAACTTGATTCAATAGGTATGCTGCTGTCTCCAGCGCATACTGCCAGAATGAAATTGGTAACTCAGCTGTGCTCATCATAGAGCGCACCATATATAATAGGGTGTGGTTCCTCCGTTCTGATACAACGTTGTGCTGTGGTGTATATGGAGGAGTCAGCTGAGAGAGAATCCCATTCTCTTTTAGTAAGTCCAGGAATTCATTGCTCAAGTATTTTCCTCCTCGATCAGATCGAAGGATTTTAATACTTTTCCCGGTTTGGTTCTCGACTTCTTGTTTATATTCTCTAAATTTCTAAAAAGCTTCTGATTTGTGTTTCATCAGGAATACATACCTGAATCTAGATAGATCGTCAGTGAATGTAATGAAGTACGAAGAACCATCCCTGGCATATATAGACATGGGACCGCATACATCACTATGTAACTGTCCTAAGAGCTCCGTAACTCCTTCTCCGTGTCCCGTAAACGGAGTTTTGGTCATCTTTCCTTTGAGACATGACTGGCAAGTATCATAAGATGAAAATTCAAAGAGATTCAAATATCCATCCTTATGCAACTTAGCTAGCCGTGTCGCATTGATGTGACCTAGTCTACAATGCCACAAGAAGAATTCGTTCATTTCTGAACTCTTCCTGTTGTGTGTGTTTTGTACATTAAGGACTGTAGTTTGATTGAGAATGTATATGCCATTAAATAACGAACCTGATCCAATCAACTTTTGATTCAGGAATATGTTCATAACATCATCCTGTACTACAAAATTATATCCTTCTTTGCTCAATAAAGAAACTGATATAAGATTGCATATCAGGGTCGGAATGTAATAGCATTCGTTCAGAACCAATGTATTACCATTTGGTAACACAAGGTGATATTCGCCAACTGTTTTGGCTGCAACATTTGCACCATTTCCTACCCTTACGGAATGATCACCCTCTCCCAGTTCCCTACCTTTACGTAGCCCATGTAACATATTACATATATGGGATCCCGATCCGGTATCTAATACCCAAGACGTAGAGTGAACTGAGAAACAGTTCTCTGTAACCAACACACCCGAAGAAAATGCATCAACATGTAATTTCTTCATTCAGGTGGCATGGGAATCCTGGTATTCCCCTATATCTTGTTCAGTCTTATAACTTTTATAAGAAAGAACGAAACCAACGTTCCCCAGCACAGTATAACATGCGGGTTCGGTCAATACATCCATATTATTATCTTGATTAAGGCATGATATGGTCGCTACCTGGAGAGAGAGAGAAGAAAAACACTTTAGTGTATGCTCTTGCAAGATCAGATTGGTTATTATTTTATCCAATCAGGATGACTCCCACTGTTTTTATCAAATCTTCCTTCAAACCCTAAAAGGAAAGACTAGCCGGGATTAATTACACCTTACAACTTCGCCAATCTTTCAGCCAGGCCAGTGTCGGTACTTTGAGGGAGGTTCCCCGTGCTTTCGCAAGGATCTAATTAAAGTAAACCTCGTTTTCCCAGAAGCATAACCCCGTTGACACCTTTCTAGGCACCTACTTGATTGGCTAATTGTCCTGTATAAAACTCTACCAGGAGTAACAATTACTCGCAGTGGGTATCGGGATCCAACTATCTCATAGAAGGTATGCAATCTCATTGCAAATTTCAACACTTGAAATTCCCGATAATATTTTGCCCAAATCTATCTATGACCTTTACAAGGTCAACAAATCATAGACCGCAAGTCAAGTTCAACCCTTCATTTCTTGATTGAATTAAACCCACCCGCATGACCCTTGACAAGGTCAACAAGGCCGTACGACTACCCTAATCCAATCTTCATCATATTCATAAACAGATCAATACTGGTCAGCTACCGCTCACTACGCCTTGACTGTAGGGTTCCCAGGCACTCTTGTGAGGGTTCATAAGGCATCAACCATGCCCGAATAAAATTTTAGACGTGCCGAACAACCCAAAGCCAGGATCTTTGCTAGATTATTAGGGTTTAACATGCAAGTAAACATCTTTACAACTAAGTGTGAGGGATTACAACCTTTGTAGTCCCCTCCTTCACTTCATAATCACCGAGTAGAAGTCCCTTCGCCGCGATCCACGATCTCCCGGACTCAAGAGAGGCTCCACGACTCGAACGATCCATGTTATCTTGTAGTATTCCTTTTCTCCGATGATTTACGTCGAATTTGCTATAACTCAAGCTCTCTCACTCTAATGAGATGAACACCCTAATCTAATGGGCTATATTAGATGAGGATGATGGAGTAGTATTTATACTTTCTTTTTTATATCAAATTCTCACAAGAAATCATCACAAAAGGAAAAACTAGCAAGCTTTCTCAAAGCTCAAGAGAGAAGAAGATGATGAATAATGAGATAATCCTTTTGTGATGAATAATAGAAATGAATATATGATTAATCATGGAACCATGGTCAAGGATGACTAGGATAACCTTTGTAGAGAATAAACTAGGGCTAGGGTTTGGTTGGGTTAAAACAATGAGTCATGAGATAATATCTATCATAATATCTTCTTCATGACAAAAGGAAAAGTTCTAGTAGGTACAAGAAAGAACTAACCCTAATCAAACCCTAACCTTGCTTAATCTCCACTAAACATGTTCCATTATTAATCATATCATGTCACAATAATATATATCACATATATATTATATATTTGCAACAAAAAAAATAATACAATTAACATATATCGCATATATATCAATGTATTATCCGGTGAGAAAATGAAATAATAAAGCGAGCCAATATTAGATAATTTAATACAATATATCATATATATTATTATACATTAAATCATCGAATCAACACTTGATCCGACAATCCGGCTATATCGAATATAACCGACTAGTATATCATGTACCGATTCATCGAATCAACACTTGATCCGATGACCCGGTACATATCTAAATATCGCGAGAATATAATACGGTATCTCATATCGCATTATCCTCGGTCCTGCACATATCACATATGTGCCTCTACTCCGTTTTGCCCGATCTAAGAAACCTCTGTGTATAACTCTAAAGAATCATCAATACGCCGGTAGTAGGTGATGATCATATCAAACACCCACAAGCTGCAAGCGGTCAGCTAAACGTAACAGCCAACCAGGTATTGAGTGATCAGAAGATCAACAAGCTCGCCTGTACGTTCTCCTGTGAATCCAATCAGTAACACTCCCGTACAGTCCGGTCTGTTCATCTGATATGTCGCATATCAAGTCTAGGGGTGGTATACGTCAGACCCCAGTAAACGATAAGTCGTGTCGATGAGAGGCTCATAACGGGTCGAGTAACTACTGGTAACACTTACCAGTAAATCTTTATATCAGCCCTGGCCAGGGACTTCCAGTTATAGCCAATCGAACACAGCACACCATCAACTCCCTATACCTGGAGAGACGAATCCCCTCCTATCGTTCATTGCCTCCATGTGATTCGGGACTGCACCCAAAAGCCACCGTTTTGCATGCCCTCTTGGACGTGGTAAGGTGGAAATCAAAGCACAGTGGGAATCATACAAGACTCTATAACGATCTCGGGTCTACAGACTACCCTGTACCAGTATCACCGGAGAACTGCCATCTGACGTGTGGTATATCACCATCTGGGAGTTCTCTGTGAGTCCGTCCAGTGTACCCAGTCTCCACTGAGCACCCGTACACCATCCTTGATGTCAAACACCAATGGATATGGGATCATCTATCGCCCATCAAATGGGTCAAGATGTGTATACGCTAGTCTACTCTTATGTATCGTTGCCCTGTCGTGATATACCCTCGACTAGGAACAGTTATAGGATGTACTCATCGACTACCGTGGCCCCACTAGTATGATCTCATCATAGTCCCAGTAGTCGAGTACAGATCCTAAGGGCTTTATCAACATGTGAGAGAAAGACAGTAAACCAATACAAGTCAACATGTTAAGATAAAGTGAAACCAAATAGCATACTATCATGTCGAGCAAGAAAGTCTTCTCTATATATATCCAAGCATCCATTATAATTTACATCACATGTACAACAATGGCCTCTAGCGCATATATATAACTAACAATCTCCCACTTGCAAGCTGCTGTAGTATCTCATACCTAGCATCCCGAATAATCTCTCAAACTGTATCTAGGGAATGGCCTTCGTGAGTGGATCCGCAGTGTTGTCTTTCGTATCTACTCTCCTTACCTCGATCTCCCGGCGATCAACTATCTCCCTGATCAGGTGATACCACCTCAGAATATGTCTGGAATTTTGATGGGACCTGTGTTCCTTGGCCAAAGCCACAGCTCCATTGTTATCGCAATACAGAGGTATTGGATGCTCAATGGATGGAACCACACCAAGTTCACTAATGAACTTCTTTATCCAGACAGCCTCCTTGGCAGCATCATTGGCAGCGATGTATTCAGCCTCCATCGTCGAGTCTGCAACGGTATCCTGTTTGGAACTCTTCCAACATACCGCCCCTCCATGGAGGGTAAAGAAAAATCCCGTGTGCGACTTAGAGTCGTCCTTATCACTCTGGAAGCTGGAATCGGTAAAGGACTCCACCCGGATTTCTCCGTTACCATACACCAAGAACATCTCTTTAGTCCTTCGTAAGTACTTGAGAATGTTCTTCACAGCTGTCCAGTGACTCTCTCCAGGATCTGCTTGATATCGACTCACTACACATAGTGAGTATGCTACATCGGGTCTGGTACATAACATCGCATACATGATAGAGCCTACTGCCGAAGCATAGGGTATCCCTTGCATGTGAGCTCTCTCCAAATCAGTCTTGGGAGGCATCTCTTTGGAGAGAGTGAGTCCAGAGATCGTGGGTTGGTTCACACGCTTGGATTCTTCCATACTAAACCTCTTTAGTATGGTGTCAATGTACCTGGATTGGAACAATCCCAGTATCCGTTTAGATCTATCTCTATAGATCATGATTCCCAATATGCAGGAGGCATCACCTAGATCTTTCATTGAGAATCTTTTTGATAAGAAGAGCTTGACTGATTGCAGCATAGGAATATCATTTCCTATCAAGAATAGGTCATCCACGTACAATACAAGGATGACAACTTTTCTCTCTGCAACCTTCTTATATATACAAGGTTCATCTATATTTTTTATGATGTCAAACTCTTTGACTACAACATAAAAACAGATGTTCCAACTCCGCGATGCTTGCTTAACCCATAAATGGATTTAAGCAGCTTGCACACCTTTCCGCTGCTCCCACTATCTACGAAGCCCTCTGGCTGAGTCATGTACATGCACTCTTCTAAATCAACGTTTAGAAAGGCGGTCTTAATATCCATTTGCGAGATTTCGTAGTCATGGTATGCAACAATGGCAAGTACGATCTGGATGGACTTAAGCATAGCCACTGGTGAAAAGGTTTCATCATAATCCACACCTGGTCTTTGACGAAAACCCATTGCAACAAGTCTAGCTTTGAAAGCCTCAACTTTTCCATCTACACCAAATTTCTTTTTAAAGATCCACGTACTCCCAATGAGTTTTTCCCTTTTAGGAGCATTTTCCAAAGTCCATACTTTGTTGGTGTGCATGGATTCCATCTTAGATCGCATTGCATCCAGCCATTACACAGAGTTACTACTTATGATGGCCTGCTCGAAACTAGTCGGGTCATCATCTTCCATGATGCAATCCTCGCTTCCACCATCAATGAGAAAACCGTAGTATCTCTCAGGTGGATGAGAAACCCTGCTAGATCGGCGGAGAGGCCGGGGTTCGTCGGGTACTACTGAATCCTCTGGTTCCAACAAATCATCAGTTGTAGTTTTTGCTGGAACCTCTTCCAGCTCTGTCTCTTCGCCACTAATTTCTTTGGCAAGAAATTCCTTTTCTAAAAAGGTGGCATATTGAGAAACAAAGACCTTTTGTTCCTCACCGTGGTAGAAGATATATCCATAGGAATCTTTTGGATATCTTACAAAATTACATAGACCTGATCTTGCCTCGAGTTTGTCCGGATTTTGCTTTTTAACATAAGCCGGACAGCCCCATATCTTAACTCGTTTAAAAGATGGTCTCTTCCTATTCCAAATCTCATATGGAGTGGTAGGCACCGATTTAGTTGGAACTCTATTCAATAGATATGCGGTTGTCTCCAGCGTATAACCCCAAAAGGAGATAGGTAACTCGGCAGTGCTCATCATAGAGCGCACCATATCCAATATGGTGCGATTCCTCCGCTCCGACACACCGTTGTGCTGCGGTGTATAAGGAGGAGTAAGCTGAGAGAGAATCCCATTCAATTTTAGATAATCTTGGAACTCATTTCTCAAGTATTCTCCTCCTCGATCAGATCGAAGGATCTTAATACTTTTGCCCGTTTGGTTCTCTACTTCGTGATTATATTCTCTGAATTTCTCAAAAGCTCCAGACTTGTGTTTCAATAGGAATACATGCCCGAGTCTTGAGAGATAGTCAGTGAATGTAATGAAGTAGGAAGAACGTTCCTGGCATGCGTAGACATTGTTAGTGTATATGCCCTAGAGGCCATTACTGTATCATACTAGTTTGTATATTACTTAATGGATGCTTGGGATATTCACAGTTGTATAAACAATCTTGCTCAATATAGTAGTATGCTACTTGGTTTGTTTCTACTTCAATGTGTACATGTGTTTATTTTAGTATATCACCTGTACACATTAGTGGAGCCTTAAGGATCTTTGCTTGATTACCAGCGTTGTGATGGCAGTCACACTAGTGGGGGCTGGGTAATCTATAAGCACATCCTTATACAGGCCCCTAGTCGCAGGACTATCGAGACAGGGCATCGATACTCCGGAGTAGACTAGCGTATGCGCTTCTCATCCCAGTGTGGGAGATGGTCTGTCCCACAGCCATCAGTATGTCGTACTGGAGATAGTATACGGGTGCTCGTTAGGTTACGAGTACACTGGACAGGACTCGTCGGGAACTGACCGGTTGGTATTATACCTATCGTCAGTTATCAGTTCCCACGTGACATGAGTACAGCTTAGTCCGCTGACTTGACACTGTCACTTCGCCTCGAGTGTGTTCCCACTGTACTTTGATTACTACCCTACCATGGCTCAAAGGAGTCGTGCAAACAGGTAGTAGTTGGGTACAGTCCCGAAGCACTTGGAGGCAGTGACGGTTAGACAGGATTCGTCTCTTCCGGTATTGGGGGTTGACATCGCGCTGTGTCTAGGAGAGCCATTACACAAGTAGTCCCTGGCCAGGGCAATCGAGATATACTGGTAGGTTTCCAGTGTTATCTCAGGGTGTTTTGGGCTTCACTCCGACACGACTTGTAGCCCTATTAGGGGACTGACATTTACCGCCCCCCTAGGCCCGCCATGCGATGTATCAGACGAACAGACCGGACTGTACGGAGACTGTCACAGTCAGACTCAGTAGGAGTTCAGATGGGTTTCACCTCGTCAGTTTTCTTGTCGGCATCTACCTGGGGACCGTTACGTACAGCTAGTGCCGCTAGCGGTCTGTGGTTAAACCCACTGCCAGCGTAGTGTCGAGTCTTTAGAGTCCTACACAGAAAGCTATTAGCCTTTAGGCAAAAGAGTAGAGGTCGCTTGGTTTTGCGACAGGTCGCATGGTTTTGCGACAGGGTTCGGTCACATCCGTGCACTTATGCACGCACAGTGTCCGGACAGTTAGCACTAGCGGGCTTTGGTTTAAGCCAGATCCTAGTGTACGTTTTGGGATTGGTTTTATCCAGTATGTATTCGTGTTCCTCGGAACACGGATGCGGGTGTATATGCACAGTTGACAGAGAGACAGAGGCAGAGGATTCTCATTAGGGTTGTTGACTGTTGACCATTGACTTTTTGCTCAACCCTAATGAGAATATGATATGTAATTAACAATAATATTAATTTAGTATTATAGTGACATGGTTGTTGAGGGGTTGACTCTGTTGACTTGTTGACTTTGTTGACCGGTTGACTAGGTTGGACTAGTTGACCATTATGATGACAATGGCTATCATTTCATGGCAAAGACTTTTGCTTGCTTGTTCTCTTGTGCAAAATGAGTGCATGAAATGATATGGCTATTATAGCTTAAACCATCACTAATACTTGATTGCTATTATTGGTTATGATGTTTTTTGGATTATGAGAGCCAAGAGAGAAAAGTCTTGCTCATTCTTTCATTTCCTTTCTCTCTCTTATGTTCTTAAGCTCTCATCATCTTTCTCTTGCTCTCCCTCTCTTTAGTATATGGTTCACTTGTCTCATGTGTTGAGAACCAAGAACCATAGAGAAAAATCCCAACACACTCTCCTATACACACTCTAGTTCACAAGGTTTGGCAAACCGAGTGAACTAGTTTCTTCAAAGCTCAAAGAAGAAGCCAAAGGTAGAAGCTTTCAGGTGGATCGATCTTCGGCGCCAGGAGACGACGGGGTGAAGCCGATTCGGAAAACCATCGAGGTTTGAAGACGAAGGAGTTCAAGAAAGAAAGGTATAACCCCCTAACCGAGTAGTTAACAACTCCTATTTAGATAGTTAGTTAGATGTTTAACAAAGATCCGGTTTTGAGTCCTTGTTACCGCCTCTAGAAAATTGTTTTTCATCAAATTCCGCATGCCCGAAAGTACCGGGTGAGGTAGCATGGACTTACAGTGGTATCAGAGCCTAGTTAAACTCTATCTAACATGTTAGCAAAGTAACTAGAAGATCGATCAAAGAAAAAGTCATGAAATACACCAAAAATTCATGCTTGCTGTCGATTTTCAAAGTACTGTAAAGTAATAAATCATGCTTCAAAAATCGACTCAGGGTTTTTAGAGTAAACTGTAGAAAGACGGTCCTCTGATCTCATCAAAGTGCTGCGGAAACGCGGCAATAGCTTGCTATTGCCGCGGTTCCACGGCCGTATTGGCTCCTCTCTGGATCTTCTTTGCAACAGTATATTCAGTGGGGTATTTTGGGAATTTTGGTATATGTTTTTTCAGCCCAGATTTTCCAGACAGAAAATTTAGTTTTTGGGGCTTTAAAAACCGTATTTTGATCGAGTTTCTTATGACTTAAGCTGACGGGTTTTTATCTGTGATGTGATATTTGTATTGAACGTCTGCTAATCGCTATATGTCGATTAGTGGGGGTTATACAAATCTGTGATCTGTAATGTCATTGGAATGTGTATATGAATTCATTGGATTGTCGCGGGTGAATAGCCGGGGGTTGTGAGATGAGAGTTTTCTTTTCTTTCAATTCATGTAAATTTGTAAATTGATGTAATAATTTTTTATATGGCCGCACAACCGGGTCGGGGTTGTAGCCGTCATTGTATAATTTCTTTTTACTGTTTTTGCTCCTAGGATAGACCCATGGAGGGGTGCACAAACTACCGGGTATGCCGAAGTGCCGAGTGGCCTACTCACGGAGTTGAGGGAGGTTGCTTCGCTTCGGGTACTTGGCGGGTAGTTTGCCGCACCCGTAGGGGTCTTGGGTGGGGTATTGGGTATTCACCGCGACCGTGTAATCTGCTTTTTGTTACAGGCTCGTACGAATTGCGGGTTCCTAGTATATCCAATGTGTTCATATGTGATCTGAATTGGCTATCATTGCAATATATATCTATATATGATATTATTTAGGCGTTGCTTATGTTTTACAGCTGCGCTAGCCCAGCCCCCGCTCTGTCGTTAGTTAAGTAACCTAACGGGTAATGACGGGGCCCCGTAGCGAATGCGAATGGCATAAGCGTACGTCATATTTTTGTTGTTTTCTGCAATGGTAGGATTAAATGATGGGACGCATTAAAAGAACTAATGCAAGAATATGACGCATTAAAAGAACTAATGCAAGAAAATAAACCAAGTAAAAGTTGTTGGAACACTTTCGAAAAACCACTCGGTTCTTTTCAAAACCAACTTTTAAATGCGGAGCTTGAGCCACTCCTTTTAAAAGCTATCTCGTTCCATCGATTATATCAAGTTCACTACGTTCACGGTTTCGCCAAAACCATCTGTAGCCCTCCGTCGTTTCACATGAATAGTCAATAAGTATTCAAGCTATGTTTGTTGGCCAAAGTCAAAGCATAGTGATTGGTAGCTATTGGGTATTCATGTGCAGCATAGATAGATGCGTTGATTTGGAACAGTCGTACTGCCTTGTTGGCCAAAGTCAAGGGTAGGTACGGGTGGATTCAAATTAACCTGGAGAACGACGGGCAGAACTTGACATGTGAGTTATGATTTGTTGGCCAAAGTCAAGGTTATAAGAGCATGGGGCAAAAATCCACATCGGGAGTTTCAAAACAACTGAAACTTGCTAGTGTTGCATACCATTTGGAGTGTGATGATTCTGGTAGGATTCCATCAGTTTCGTCACGCGATGATATTTGGATCCCGATCCTACTGAGAGTATATGCTACTCCTCGGGAAATTTCTCACTTAACGATCAATGCTATAAACCTAGTAGGTGTCTAGAAAGTTGTTAGCTGGGCTACGCCCCCAGGGAAAAGTGGTTCTTAAATTAAGGAACTTCGCGAAAGCGTTGGAAAACCTCCCTCGAAGTACCGACACTAGCCTGGCTGAACGGTTAAGCAAGTATTGTACGGTGAGATTGATCCTGACAAATTCTTCCTTTTTGGTTTGAGGAGGGATTCGAGAAACAGTGGGAGCCATCCTGTTTAGACAAACTAAAAACCACTCTAAACTTGCAAGAGCATCATGCTGAGTGTTTCTTCTTCTCTCTCCTAATTGCAGCGACCAATCGAAATGACTGGACTTAAGTTACTTCTAGATAAAAACATACTGACAGGGCCAAACTACAAAGATTGGCTCAGGAATGTCAAAATGGCAATCACTTACGACAAGCTGGGGTATCTTCTTACCACCAAAGCTCCCCCCGTCCCAGGTCCCACCTCCAGCGTCGCGGATAAGGAAATCCGTAAGACTTGGGAGATTGATTGCGCGAAGGCCCGGTGCCTCGTGCTTGCCTTTATGGACAACGAACATCAGAGGAGGCACGAGAATATAGACCTCGAATCCATATTTCTCCATACAAAAGAACTGTATGGAGAGCAGTCTCGTATCGCAAGATACGAAGTGTCGAAGAAGTAATTTTCGGCGAGGTTGGCCGTCGGATCATCGGTAGAGGAACACGTGCTTAAGATGATTGGCTACATAGAAGAGCTCGCGGACCTTGGGACCACGTTAGAGAATGAGCTCTATACGGACTTGATTCTCCAGTCCCTTCCTTCCACTTATGCCCAGTTTATCCTGAACATCAACTTACAAGAAAAGGAAGTTGAACTTTCAGAACTCCTCAACATGCTGAGGAGCGCAGAGGGCACCCTACAGAAAGGTAGGGAAACATCCACTTTGTTTGTAGGAGAATCTTCCTCTTTTAGGTCCAAGGCGAAAGCCAAGGGAAAGAAGAAGAAAGCCCCCGCCAAACCAAGGGGCGGTGTTAGTAAAGTGGATACGAAGGGAAAAGCAAAAGCAAAAGAAACAAAGAAAGCGGGGCAGCTTGTGGATAAAGAAGAATGCTTCTATTGTCATAAGAAGGGACACTGGAAGAATGATTGCAGGGCTTAGAAGGCCAGAATACAGGAACTGAAGCAGGTTGCGGCTTCAGCTTCAGGTTTGTATGTTATTGATAACTGTCTTTCAATAAACTCTACTTCCTGGGTATTGGATACCGGATCAGGATCTCATATCTGTAGTTCTTTGTAGGCGTTGAGAAACCGTAGGTTTTTGAAGGCAGGTGACATGACCCTCAAAGTTGCAAACGGAGCTAGCATGGATGCTAAGGCCGTGGGGGACTATCACCTTAGAATGTCAGATGGACATGTTTTGGTTTTGCGTAATTGTTTTTTTGTACGGAACTTGTAATATCATTTCTGTATCTTTAACTTCTAAAGAAGGTTATGAATTTGCGTTTGTAAGTAATGTTGTAAACATTCACCTTAATCAAGTTCTGATTGGGTCAGGTACATTAAGCAATGGTATATACGTATTAAACCAACCACAGATTTTCAATGTCCAGAATACACACAAAAGAAGGTCTCCGGAAATAAATCAGACTTTCTTATGGCATTGTAGACTGGGTCACATCAATGAGAGAAGGTTGACGAAGTTACATACAGATGGATATTTGAATCCGTTCGAATATCAATCATATGCCACTTGTCAATCCTGTCTCAAAGGAAAGATGACAAAGACTCCGTTCTCTGGACACGGAGTAAGAGCAAGCGAGCTCTTGGGACTTGTACACAGCGGCGTGTGCGGTCCAATGTCTACACATGCGCGAAGCGGTTATTCTTACTTCATTACTTTTACGGATGACTTTTCAAGGTACGGTTATTTCTTCTTAATGAAACATAAGTCCGAAGCCTTTGGAATATTCTAGGAATATAAGAATGAAGTAGAAAAACAAACTGGCAAAAGTATCAAGACACTAAGATCGGATCGAGGTGGTGAATACTTGAGTGCCGAGTTCCTGGGCTATTTAAAAGAGAACAGAATTCTCTCTCAGCTTACTCCTCCATACACTCCGCAACATAACGGTGTATCGGAGAGACGGAACCGAACCCTATTGGATATGGTACGGTCCATGATGAGTAACGCTGAGTTACCGCGATCATTCTGGGGGTATGTGCTAGAATCGGCTGCATACCTTTTGAACCGAGTTCCAACTAAGACTGTGCCTACTACACCATATGAGATGTGGTGTGGGAAGAGAACCTATCTTAATCACATTAAGACATGGGGATGTCCAGCTTTTGTCAAAAAGCAGCATGCGGACAAGCTCGAGGCACGCTCAGTACAGTGCAAGTTCGTGGGTATCCAAAGAACTCCAAGGGATATTTCTTCTACTACGAAGAGGAACAAAAGGTTTTTGTTTCTCGTCATGCCTACTTCTTGGAAACTGAGTTATTGGAAAACCAGATAAGTGGGAATACAGTAGAACTGGAAGAAATTCCAGAACCACGAGCTATTACTGAAAGCTTAGTGGAACCAGAGGGTTCAAAAGAACAGGACATTCCTACGACGCTCCGCAGGAGTAGTAGGCAGTCTCATCCACCCGAGAGATACTACGGTTTTCTCATAGACGGGGATAGAGAGGATTGCATCATAGATTATGATGAGCTTACTAGCTTCCAGCAAGCCGTTCAGAGCGTTGACTCGGTAAAATGGCTGGATGCAATGCGGACCGAAATGGAGTCCATGTACACCAACAAAGTATGGACGTTGGACGTTGCTCCAGACGGGGTAAAACCCGTAGGATGCAAGTGGATCTTCAAAAGGAAGATTGGTGTAGATGGACAGGTTGAGACCTATAAAGCTAGACTGGTTGCAAAGGGTTTTCGTCAAAGACCTGGTTTGGACTATGACGAGACCTTTTCTCCAGTAGCTATGCGGAAATCCATTCGGATCCTTCTTTCCATTGCTGCCTTCCACGATTATGAGATTTGGCAGATGGACGTAAAGACCGCTTTTCTAAATGGAAATTTAGAGGAGTGTGTCTATATGGACCAACCAGAGGGTTTCATTCAGAGTGGGAGCAGCGGAAAGGTGTGCAAGTTGCTTAAGTCCATTTACGAACTAAAGCAGGCATCGCGGAGTTGGAACATCTGTTTTGATGAGACGGTCAAGGAATTTGGCTTTATCAAAAATCCAGATGAACCATGCATCTATAGTAGATTTGTAGCGAGAACTGTAGTATTCCTCGTTTTATACGTGGATGACATTCTCTTAATAGGAAATGCCATTCCTATGCTACAATTTGTCAAGGGGTTCTTGTCACACAGGTTCTCCATGAAAGACCTGGGTGATGCCTCATACATCCTGGGGATCCGGATCCATCGTGATAGGTCCAAGAGGATATTAGGGCTTTCACAGTCCAGGTACATCGACACCATACTGAAAAGATTCAGTATGGAAGATTCCAAGCACGGTAACCTACCGGCTTGTCACGGGATCACCCTCTCTTAAGAGTTGTCTCCCAAGACTGGTTTGGAGAGGGATCGCATGTCTATTATACCCTACGCTTCTGCGGTAGGCTCTATAATGTATGCGATGTTGTGTACCACACCGGATGTAGCTTATGCACTGAGTGTGGTAAGCCGGTATCAGTTAAACCCTGGGGAGAAACACTCGATAGCGGTAAAGAACATTCTCAAGTACCTGAGAAGGACTAAGGAGATGTTCTTGGTGTATAGCGGAAAAGACCTCCAGATCGAGGCCTTTGCTGACTCCAGCTTCCAGTGTGACAAGGATGATTCCAAGTCCATGTCGGGTTTTGTCTTTACCCTCAATGGAGGGGCGGTGTGTTGGAAGAGTTCCAAACAGGAAACCGTTGCAGACTCGACGATGGAAGAGGAATACATCGCTGCATCTGATGCCGCAAAAGAAGCTGTCTGGATGAAGAAGTTCTTGAAAGAACTTAAGGTGGTTCCGTCCATTGTTGATCCAATACCTCTGTATTGCGACAACAACGGGGATATAGCTTTAACGAAGGAACCCAGGTCCCATCAGAGATCCAGACACATCTTGAGGCGGTATCACCTGATCAGGGAGATCGTGGATCGCCAGGAGATCGAGGTTCGGAGAGTCGCTTCAAAAGATAACACTGCAGATCCATTCACCAAGGACTTGCCCCAGACTCAGTTCGAGCGGCTGATCGAGATGATAGGTCTTCGATACGTCAGTACATGGCCTTAGTGCAAGTGGGAGATTGTTAGTGTATATGCCCTAGAGGCCATTACTGTATCATACTAGTTTGTATATTACTTAATGGAAGCTTGGGATATTCACAGTTGTATAAACAATCTTTCTTAATAAAGTAGTATGCTACTTGGTTTGTTTCTACTTCAATGTGTACATGTGTTTATTTTAGTATATCACCTATACACATTAGTGGAGCCCTTAGGATCTTTTCTTGATTACCAGCGTTGTGATGGCAGTCACACTAGTGGGGGCTGGGTAATCTATAAGCAGATCCTTATACAGGTCCCTAGTCGCAGGACTATCGAGACAGGGCATCGGTACTCCGGAGTAGACTAGAGTATGCGCTTCTCATCCCAGTGTGGGAGATGGTCTATCCCACAGCCATCAGTACGTCGTACTGGAGATAGTATACGGGTGGTCGTTAGGTTACGAGTACACTGGACAGGACTCGTCGGGAACTGACCGGTTGGTATTATACCTATCGTCAGTTATCAGTTCTCAGGTGACATTAGTACAGCTTAGTCTGCTGACTTGACACTGTCACTTCGCCTCGAGTGTGTTCCCACTGTACTTTGAATACTATCCTACCACGTCTCAAAGGAGTCGTGCAAACAGGTAGTAGTTGGGTACAGTCCCGAAGCACTAGGAGGCAATGACGGTTAGACAGGATTCGTCTCTCCTGGTATTGGGGGTTGACATCGCGCAGTGTCTAGGAGAGCCATTACACGAGTAGTCCCTGGCCAGGGCAATCGAGATATACTGGTAGGTTTCCAGTGTTATCTCAGGGTGTTTTGGGCTTCACTCCGACACGACTTGTACCGCTATTAGGGGACTGACGTTTACCGCCCCCCTAGGCCCGCCATGCGATGTATCAGACGAACAGACCGGACTGTACGGAGACTGTCACAGTCAGACTCAGTAGGAGTTCAGATGGGTTTCACTTCGTCAGTCTTCTTGTCGGCATCTACCTGGGGACCGTTACGCACAGCTAGTGCCGCTTGCGGTCTGTAGTTAAACCCACTGCCAGCGTAGTGTCGAGTCTTTAGAGTCCCACACAGAAAGCTATTCGCCTTTAGGCAAAAGAGTAGAGGTCGCATGGTTTTGCGACAGGTCGCATGGTTTTGCGACAGGGTCCGGTCACATCCGTGCACTTGTGCACGCACAGTGTCCGGACAGTTAGCACTAGCGGGCTTTGGTTTAAGCCAGATCCTAGTGTACGTTTTGGGATTGGTTTTATCCAGTATGTATTCGTGTTCCTCGGAACGCGGATGCGGGTGTGTATGCACAGTTGACAGAGAGACAGAGGCAGAGGATTCTCATTAGGGTTGTTGACTGTTGACTGTTGACCATTGACTTTTTGCTCAACCCTGATGAGAATATGATATGTAATTAACAATAATATTAATTAAGTATTATAGTGACATGGTTGTTGAGGGGTTGACTTTGTTGACTTGTTGACTTTGTTGACCGGTTGACTAGGTTGGACTAGTTGACCATCATGATGACAATGGCTATCATTTCATGGCAAAGACTTTTGCTTGCTTGTTCTCTTGTGCAAAATGAGTGCATGAAATGATATGGCTATTGTAGCTTAAACCATCACTAATACTTGATTGCTATTATTGGTTATGATGTTTTTTGGATTATGAGAGCCAAGAGAGAAAAGTCTTGCTCATTCTTTCATTTCCTTTCTCTCTCTTGTGTTCTTAAGCTCTCATCATCTTCCTCTTGCTCTCCCTCTTTTTAGTCTATGGTTCACTTGTCTCATGTGTTGAGAACCAAGAACCATAGAGAAAAATCCCAAAACACTCTCCTCTACTCACTCTAGTTCACAAGGTTTGGCAAACCGAGTGAACTAGTTTCTTCAAAGCTCGTAGAAGAAGCCAAAGGTAGAAGCTTTCAGGTGGATCGATCTTCGGCGCAAGGAGATGACGGGGTGAAGCCGATCTGGACAACCATTGAGGTTTGAAGACGAAGGAGTTCAAGAAAGAAAGGTATAACCCCCACACCGAGTAGTTAACAACTCCTAGTTAGGTTGTTAGTTAGATGTTTAACAAAGATCCGGTTTTGAGTCCATGTTACCGCCTCTAGAAAATTGTTTTTCATCAAATTCCGCATGCCCGAAAGTACCGGGAGAGGTAGCATGGACTTACAGACATAGGACCGCATACATCACTATGTACCAGTCTTAAAAGTTTCGTAACTCTTTCTCCGTGTCCACTAAACGGAGCTTTGGTCATTTTACCTTTGAGACATGAATGGAAATTATCATAAGATGATAATTCGAACGGATTCAAATATCCAATCTTATGTAACTTAGCCAGTCGTGTCCAATTGATATGACCAAGTCTACAATGCCATAAGAAAGATTCGTTCATTTCTGAACTCTTTCTCTTGTGTGTGTTTTGTATATTGAGGACTGCATTTTGATTTAGAATGAATATGCCATTATGTAACGAGCCAGATGCAATCAACTTTTGATCTAGGAATATGTTCATAACATTATCCTTTACTACAAAATTATATCCTTCTTTACTTAATAAGGAAACTGATATAATGTTGCACATCATGTTCGTTATATAATAGCACTCATTTAGAATCAGTGTATTACGACTTGGTAATACTAGGTGATATTCGCCAACTGCTTTGGCTGCAATATTTGCACCATTCCCTACTTGAACGGAATGATCACCTCTTCCCAGTTCTCTACCTTTCCGTAGCCCATGTAACAATTTACATATGTGGAATCCTGATCAGGTATCTAATACCCAGGACGTAGGGTGAACTGAGAAACAGTTCTCAATAACTAACACACCCGAAGAAGATGCATCAGCATGCATGTTCTTTTGGGCAGCTTGAGAATCCAGATATTCTCCTGTTTCCTGTTCAGTCTTATAACTCTTATAAGAAAGAACGGGTCCAACGTTCCCTTGCACAGTATAATAATCGGGTTCTGTCAGTACATCCATATTATTATCTTGATTATGGCGTGACATGGTCGCTACCTGGAGAGAGAGTGAAGAAAACACTTTAGCGTATGCTCTTGCAAGATTAGATTGGTTATTATCTTATCTAATCAGGATGTCTCCCACTGTTTTTATCAAATCTTCCTTCAAACCCTAAAAGGTAAGATTAGCCGGGATTAATTACACCCTACAATTTCGTCAATCTTTCTGCCAAATCAGTGTCGGTACTTGAGGGAGGTTCCCTGTGCTATCGCACAGACCTAATTAAACTAAGCCTCGTTTTCCCAGAGACGTAACCCCGTTAACAATTTTCTAGACACCTACTTGATCGGCTAATTGTCTTGTGTAAAACTCTCCCTGGAGTAACACTTACTCGCAGTGGGTATCGGGATCCAACTATCTCATAGGAGGTATGCAATCTCATTGCAAATTTCAACACTTGAAATTCCCGATAATTCTTTTACCCCTAGTGACTTATGACCATAACTATGGTCAACAAATCATAAGCACTAGTCAAGTTCTACCTTTCATTTCTTGATTAATTTAGACCCACCCATATGAACCTTAACTATGGTCAACAAAATCATATGACTATCCTAATTAATCACATCTTATGTTATATAGGAAAACATCACTTAGCTACCGTACACTGCGCCTTAACTATGGTCAACAAACGCAGCACGAATACTAAGTACTCTATTTTCCTAAAATGACGGAGGGTTACGCAGGTTTTTCAGAAAACCATGAGAGTAATGAACTTGATATCGTCGTAGAATCGAGTATTTTTGAAAAGGAGTGTTTTTTAGGCTTTTCTAGTTTCGCTGAAGAGGTCACTCCCGGTGAAGGGATCTCGGCTCTTTCCTCATCGAATAAGGTGCAGGGTATATCATATAAACCGCTATGCAAAGCAAGAACTATATAAGCTGTCAAAAACTAAACCGCGAGTTTGTAGTATCTGCCAGTTTCGCTAAAGAGGTCACTCCCGGTGAAAGGATCTCGGCTCTTTCCTCATCGAATAAGGTGCAGGGTATATCATATATACCGCTATGCAAAGCAAAACTATAGCTACCCTTTTTATAAAGTTTTGATTCTACAACATCTTTTAGGTTTCTTTTCCTTTTATTAATCTCATTAATAAATCCCATCAGCTTATGCTTCCTAAGCATCACAGAAGAAACGAAAGCAGTAATATTTATATATCAGCATATATATATAGTATAAGCATTCGTCTCAGGCAGTAATATGATCTCATCACAGAACATTGCAGCAGAAGAATATATATGAAATATTTGATATACTAGGATGTCCATGTTTTCAATACGAGACGGTATAAAACACGGATTCCACGGTCGCGATGAATAGCCAAACCCACATCCCTAGACCTCTACGAGCGCAGCAAGTAACACTGCCATTTTTAGGGTTAGGAGACCCGGTCTCGACTCCTCGAGATGGCCTCCCACTGGACCCTAGAAGCCGGTTACTTGTGCTCCCCTCCTTGGGTCTACCTAATGCGGAAAAGTAAATAATATAAACTGGTGACATCAACCTCATCCCGGAAGTGCCCCAATAAAAGAATATTACATAGAAATGAATTTTACATGAATGAAAATAAAATCCCTCATCTCACATAAAACCCCCGGCTATTCAGAACACGACGATCCAATATAACATATCACCGCAACACATAATATCACATATCATCAACGTAAGTAATTATGCATACACCGATCGTCGTTGATGTATAGCAACGAAGACCGACAATACAACTACATACTACACTTACGGTCACAGAAAAGAAATTGTAAAACTACAATATTTGGAATCCACAATCACTTTAGACATCATAAATCTGAAATATCACATACTTCGCATTTCATGCCTAACTATATGAATTCCACATATTGTATCACATTCCAGATAAATAGACAGTATTAAACTTTCCGATCGGATAATCAAATACCCAAGATTTCCTAAATAGCTCAACACTTGAGCGGAGTTCAAATAATCCCAGAATCAGTTACAGTACCGATGGTCCAGCCGTAGAAGGGTCAAGCGAACGCCTCACATGTGGCACGCCGTACTGTCCCAAACCCTAAGGTTTAGAGGCGGTTCAGACGGTGACATAATCGAGTTAAGGTTTGTTTTCTACTAGAGGGACCACCGCGTTACTTGTACGTTTTTCCGAAAGATTTAAACCTGATAAAAATTCAACACTTGAAAGTTTTTCGTGCCGGGAAAAAGTGAGTTAATGATATCCGTTCGAACATTTTAACAGTTTCTAAATATCCGGAAAACATAACGAAATTAAATATTCTGATCGAATCAACGATTACAAAATAAACCCCAGAACACTCAACACTTGAGTCAGATTAAAAATACCCAGAAAATAGAACTTACAAAAATAGAAATAACAGTTCAAAAACGAGTGCATAGTCTTTCAGTAATGTCGCGGATCCGCGGCCCAAGCGTGGTACGGCCACGGTTCCGTGGTGGGTTGTACGGATTCTGACCTCGTTTTTCACAGTAATGTTTAAATTCCCCTGCTGAATTTTTTAGGCATTTTTAATACACAAAAATCACAGTTTTTAAAAAATGTCCAGAGAGGGGTTCGTTTTGACGTTTCGCGGTTCGTTCGGAGTTTTAACTTCATATACACGTCGCCTAATGCTCTAGCTGGGCTCTGATACCACTGTAGGGTTCCTAGGCACTCTTGTGAGGGTTCATAAGGCATCAACCATGCCCGAATAAAATTTTAGACGTGCCGAACAACCCAAAGCTGGGATCTTTGCTAGATTATTAGGGTTTAACATGCAAGTAAACATCTTTACAACTAAGTGTGAGGGATTACAACCTTTGTAGTCCGCTCCTTCGCTTCATAAGCTCCGAGTAGAAGTCCCTTTGCCGTGATCCACGATCTCCCGGACTCAAGAGAGGCTCCACGACTAGAACGATCCATGCTAGCTTGTAGTATTCCTTTTCTCCGATGATCTACGTCGAAGTTGCTATAACTCAAGCTCTCTCACTCTAATGAGGTGAACAACCTAATCTAATGGGCTAGATTAGATGAGGATGATGGAGTAGTTTTATGCTTTCTTTTTTTATATCAAATTCTAACAAGAAATCATCACAAAAGGAAAAACTAGCAAGCTTTCTCAAAGTTCAAGAGAGAAGAAGATGAATAATGAGATAATCCTTTTATGATGAATATATGATTAATCATGGAACCATAGTCGAGGATGACTAGGATAACCTTTGTAGAGAATAAACTAGGGCAAGGGTTTGGTTGGGTTAAAACAATGAGTCATGAGAAAATATCAATCATAATATCTTCTTCATGACAAAAGGAAAAGTTCTAGAAGGTGAAAGAAAGAACTAACCCTAATCAAACCCTAACCTTGCTTAATCTCCACCAAACATGTTCCATTATTAATCATATCATGTCACAATAATATATATCACATATATATTATATATTTGCAACAAAAGAAAATAATACAATTAACATATATCGCATATATATCAATGTATTATCCGATGAGAAAATGAAATAATAAAGCGAGCCAATATTAGATAATGTAATACAATATATCACATATATTATTATACATTAAATCATCGAATCAACACTTGATCCGACAATCCGGCTATATCGAATATAACCGACTAATATATCACGTACCGATTCATCGCATCAACACTTGATCCGATGACCCGGTTCATATCTAAATATCGCGAGAATATAATACGGTATCTCATATCGCATTATCCTCGGTCCTGCACATATCACATATGTGCCTCTACTCCGTTTTGCCTGAGCCAAGAAACCTCTGTGTAGGACTCTAAAGAATCGTCAATACGCCGGTAGTAGGTGATGATCATATCAAACGCCCACAAGCTGCAAGCGGTCAGCTAAACGTAACAGCCACCCAGGTATTGAGCGATCATAAGATCAACAAGCTAGCCTGTACGTTCTCCTGTGAATCCAATCAGTAACACTCCCGTACAGTCCGGTCTGTTCGTCGGATATGTCGCATATCAAGTCTAGGGTTGGTATACGTCAGACCCCAGTAACCGATAAGTCGTTTCGATTTGAGGCTCATAACGGGTCGAGAAACTACTGGTAACACTTACCAGTAAATCTCTATATCAGCCCTGGCCAGGGACTTCCAGTTATAGCCAATCGAACACAGCACAACATCAACTCCCTATACCGGGAGAGAAGAATCCCCTCCTATCGCTCATTGCCTCGATGTGATTCGGGACTGCACCCAAAAGCCACCGTTTTGCACGCCCTCTTGGACGTAGTAAGGTGGAAATCAAAGCACAGTGGGAATCACACAAGACACTATGAAGATCTCGGGTCTACAGACTACCATGTACCAGTGTCACCGGAGAACTGCCATCTGACGTGTGGTATATCACCATCTGGGAGTTCTCGGCGAGTCCGTCCAGTGTACCCAGTCTCCACTGAGCACCCGTACACCATCCTTGATGTCAAACACCGATGGATATGGGATCATCCATCGCCCATCAAATGGGTCAAGATGTGTATATGCTAGTCTACTCTGGTGTATCGATGCCCTGTCTCGATATACGCTCGACTAGGAACAGTTATAGGATGTACTCATCGTCTACCGTAGCCCCACTAGTATGATCTCATCATAGTCCTAGTAGTCGAGTACATATCCTAAGGGCTTTATCAACATGTGAGAGAAAGCCAGTAAACCAATACAAGTCAACATGTTAAAATAAAGTGAAACCAAATAGCATACTATCATGTCGATCAAGAATGTCCTCTCTATGTATATCCAAGCATCCATTATAATATACATCACATGTACAACAATGGCCTCTAGGGCATATATATAACTAACATTGACAAGGTCAACAAACACAACACGAATACTAAGCAGGACTTATCTGAAATGACGGAGGGCTACGACCGGTTTTTCTGAAAACCTATTGCGTAATGAACTTGATATCGTTGTAGAATCGAGTGAATTTTGAAAAGGTGTGATTTTGAGGATTTCATTAGTTTTGCTAAAGAGGTCAGTCGTGGTGAAGGGATCTCGGCTCTTTCCTTATGGAATAAGGTGCAGGATATATTATATACATCGCTAGGAAACGCAAAAACTCCAAAAGCCTTCAAAAAACAAACCGAGTGTTGTAGCATCTGCCTGTTTTGCTAAAGAGGTCACTCCCGGTGAAGGGGTCTCGGCTCTTTCCTCATCGAATAAGGTGCAGGATATATCATATATATCGCTATGCAAAATAAAAACAGTAGCTACCCATTTTGGAAATTTGATTCTACAACATCTTTTAGTTTTCTTTTCTTTTCAATAATCACATTAATGAAGTCCCATCATTTAAGTCACCTAAACATCACAGATAAATACGACGTACACTTATGCCATCCGCATTCGCCTCGATGTCCCCTCGTGCACCGTTAGGTTAGGTAACTAACGGCAGAGCGGGGCAGGGCTAGCGCCGGTGTAAAACATAAGTAACGTCTATATAATATATCATATATGCTATATACAGTATCTATCACAACATATAAAATGATCGCATCACAGATATCACAGCAGAAGAAACATATGAAACATTGGATATACTAGGACGTCCGTGTTTTATTTTGAGCCTCTATAAAACACGGATTCCACGGTCGTGATGAAGAGCCAAACCCACATCCCTAAACCACTACGAGAGCGGCAAGCAACCCTACCAATTCTAGAGTTAGAAGACCCGAACTCGACTCCTCGAGTTGGTCTCCCGCTGGAATCTAGAACCCGGTTACTTGTGCTCTCCTCCTTGGGTCTATCCTAGTGCGGAAAAGTAAATAATATACAAATGGTGACAACAAACTCATCCCGGAAGTGCCCCAATAAAAGAATATTACGTACATTTAATTTTACTTGAATGAAAATAAAAACCCTCATCTCACATAAAAACCCCTGCTATTCAGAAACGCGACGATCCAATATAACATATCCAGCAACACATAACATCACATGTCATCAACGTAAGTAAATATGCGCATCCCAATTGTCGTTGAGATATAGCAATGAAACCGGCGATAACACATATTACACTTACTGTCGCAGAAAAGAAAGTATAAAACTACAACATTTGGAATCCACAATCTCTTTAGACATCATAAATCCGAAATATCACATACTTCGCATTTCATGCTTAACTATATGAATTCCACATATTGTATCACATTCGAGATAAATAGACAGTATTAAACTTTCCGATCGAATAATCAAATACCCAAGATTTCCTAAATCGCTCAACTCTTGAATTAGTTTAAAAACATCCATCACATGCCACAGTACCAATGCTCCGGCCGTAGAAGGGTCAAGCCAACGCCTCACATGTGGCAAAGCCGTACTGCCCCAAACCCTAAGGTTCAAAAGGCAGTTCAAGACGGTCACATAATCGAGTTAAGGTTTGTTGTCTTTTAGAGGGTCCATTGCATAACTTGCACGATTTAGAACGTTCTTACACTACGGAAAAATACAGCACTTGGAAATTTTCCGGCAGGGGAAAAAGTGAGTTATTGATATCCGTTCGAACTTTTTAATACTTTCTAAATTATCCGAAAAACAAAACGAAATTAAATATTCCGATCGAATCAACGAATACAAAATAATCCCCAGAACACTCAACACTTGAGTTAGATAAAAAATACCCAGAAAATATAAGGAATAGCTACGGATGTTACTGCACATAATTTTGTCCACAGTTCACTATTACTGCAGAGGAACCGCCGCTAATTGTGGGGTGAGACCGCGGTTCCGCGGTGGATGTACGGAATTTTGGGCTCGAATTTTTTAGTAATTCATATAATTCCCTGGTGATTTTTTTAGGTATTTTTACTTCAGAAAAATCACAATTTTTAAAAAATGACCAGAGAGGGGTTGATTTTGAAGTTTCGGGGTTCGTTCGGAGTTTTAACTTCGTATACACGTCTCCTAATGCTCTAGCTAGGCTCTGATACCACTGTAGGGTTACTACGCACTCTAATAAGGTTCTACAAGGCATCAACCATGCCCGATTAAAAATTTAGCCGCGCCGAATAACCCTAAACAAGATCTTGGCTAGATAATTAGGGTTACAAATGCAAGTAAATAACATTTACTACTAAGTGAATACGAAATACAACCTTTGTAAATCGGTCCTTCACTTCTAAAGCTCCTTTTCGTAGTCCCTTCGCTACGATCATGTTTCTCCCGGGCTTTTCCATGGCAACACGAGGCGAAAGAAGCGTCCTTGCTTGAAGTCTTCGAGGCCGAAGATGATCTACGTCGAGGAATACCAACTCAAGCTACTACTTCACTAACAAGAGAATTAGTGAAGTAAACACCCTAAACTAAAGTGCTAGTATAGTAGAGGATGGAGAAATAGGAAGTGGGTTCTCTTTATAATTTTATTTCTCACAATCTTTCACTCCCTTTTTAAAACCTTAGCAAGCTTTTTCTTTTGCTCAAAGAAGAAGAAGAAGATGAACAAAAGAAAAGGATGAGGATAATGATCAAGTGAGCGAGCTAACCATGGTGAGTGGGTATCATATACTAACTCATGTAGAGACATTACCATGGCTAATCCTAAATGGTTAGGTTAATAAAAATCTAAAGTAAAACAAAGTTTGTGGACTTTGTCAAAGCATCCACAAGCTTTTACAAACTTCATGCTTGTGACAAAAGGTCCACTAATTTGTAATTACCATAAATAATTATTAACCACCATTTAAAATAGAATGGTGTATGTCTTGCACACCCATGCATGATGTATCAACAACAATGATACAAAAAGAAAACACATTTTAATATATATCACATACATATTAAAGTTGTGCACATGTGAGAAAAATCCTTAAGTGAACAAATGTTAGTTAATGTAAATTAGTATATCAAATATACAATTATACACTAAATTATTAAATCAACATTTGACTTAATAATCCGGTTATATCTCATATAACCGACTAACATCCAATGTATCGTTTTATCGAATCAACACTTATTCGATAACCCGGCTATATCATATATAACCGACCGATACAAAAAGTCACGAGAATAGAATACAGTATCACATACACGCATTATTCTCGGTCCCGCACATATCATATACGTGCTCCTATTTCGTTTTTCCCAAGCCAGTAAAACCTCTATGTAGGAGTCTATAGACTCGTCAATACGCCGGCGGTAGGTGATGATCACATCAAGCACCCACAAGCCGTCAGCGGTACTAGCTGGACGTAACGGCTACCCGGGTATTGAGCGATCAGAAGATCAGCAAGCAAGCTCGCTCCAACTCCTGTAAAAGCCTAACGGTAACACTTCCCGTACAGTCCGGTCTCCTCGTCTAATATGTCGCATATCAAGTCTAGGGGTGGTAAACGTCAAATCCCAATAACCGATAAGTCGTGCCGATTTGAGGCTCATAACGGGTCGAGAAACTACTGGTAACTCTTACCAGTAAATCTCTAAATCAGCCCTGGCGAGGGACTTCCCTGTTATGGCTAATCGAGCACGGCGCAACATTAACCCCCAATACCGGGAGAGAAAAACCCTTCCTATCGCTCATTGCCTCCATGTGACTCGGGACTGTACCCAAAAACCACCGTTTTGCACGCCCTTTTGGACGTGGTATGGTGGAAATCTAAGCACAGTGGGAATCACGCAAGACTCTATGACGATCTCGGGTCTACAGACTAACCTGCACAAGTGTCACCAGAGAACTGCCATCTGACGTGAGGTATAATACCATCTGGGAGTTCTCGGCGAGTCCGTCCAGTATACCCAGTCTCCACTGAGCACCCGTATACCATCTCTGATGTCAAACACCAATGGATATGGGATCATCCATCGCCATCTCATAGGTCGAGAAGCATATACGCTAGTCTACTCTGGTATATCGATGCCCTGTCTCGATACACCAACGACTAGGAACATTAAAGGATGAACTTATGGACTACCATGGCCCCGCTAGTATGATCTGCATCATAGTCCCGGTAGTCAAGTACACATCCTAAGGGCTTTACCAACATTCAACTATAAGACAGTATCAAGAGACAAGTATACATGTTAAGATAAAGAGCAACCAGATAGCATACTATCATATCGAGCAAGAAAGTCCTCTCTATATATGTCCAGGCATCCAATATAATATACATCATCTGTACAATACTGGCCTCTAGGGCATACATACAACTAACATGCGCATACCTTCTGGAGTGTGGTGACTTGAGCGGATTCCATCAAGTTATCATGCGATGATAGTTGGATCCCAATACCCACTGATGAGTTGGTTTACTCCTCGGGTGATCCCGACTAATCTTCTTTTAGGTTTGGAGGGGAATTTGAGGATACAGTGGGAGACATCCTGATTAGATAAAGTGATTAACCATTCTGATCTAGGTTGGAGTGCACGCAGTGTGTTTTTTTTTGCTCTCTCTTTGGCAGCGACTATGGCCCGACCCTAAACTATGACTCAGTGACCAAGTTAACCGAACTTTCTTAAAACACTGGATTTTGGATTATCAGAGTTGCATACTTCAGTGCCACTCCTACTTTTTCCCTTTGCTTTTCTCCGGAACATTCCTTATCACTACGAAGATCCCATTTTCATTGGATATGACCATCGTATAGTTACACACGAACTCGAAGAAACTTGTTTCAAATTCAAGGATGGTTTTCGGTTCTGGAGAAAATGAATAGGACTGTTCAGTTGTCTTTTCCTTTTACCTTCTCTCAGGTTGTGAGGGCTCCTAGGACTAGGAGGGTACACCTATTACGCTTATTGGATAGTCTTCTTCCAAACCATAGGCAGGTGTCGAAAGGCGGGGAAGGAAGAAAACCAATTAGCCTAAGTGTGGTGTACAGAAGGTAATAAGTAAAGACAAATAAAGAGATTAGAAAGAGGGCAAAGTAAATTGCGACTGCTATCATTCACGACCAAACCACGTATTTCATCGCCATTCCTATTTAACCTTTGTATTTCTCCAGATTACCCCGTATCACTATGAAGATCCGCATTTATTGGATAATCCATCGTATGGTTTTATACGAACTCGAGGGAACTTGTTCCAGTTCGGGGATAGATTCTGGTTCAGGAGAAACGGAATAAGCTTTATTCAGTTGTCTCTTATCTTTACCTTCTCTCGGGTTGCGAGGGCTCCTAGGATTAGGAGAGTACACCTATTACGCTTATTGGATAGTCTTCTTCCAAACCATAGGCTGGTGCCGAACGGTAGGGAAGGAAGAAAACCATTTAGCCTAAGGGTAGTATATAGAAGGTAACGAGTAAAGACAAATAAAGGGATTTGGAGAGATGGCAAAGAAATATACGGTTACAGTCATGAATCTGGATAATGGAAGTAGCATTAATAGGAATACCCGGTTACCCCTTCGAAACATTTTCATGTTTCGGTTTCACTGTGCATTATTAATAGAAAACTGATTTCCCAATTAGACCTTGCTCCAGGGTATGTATTTACCCGGTTTGATTCTCACATCTGTATAGTTTTACAGATGATGAGTGGGAGTAAGTTATTGGGAATTAGGTGATCATCCTCATTATATCGGGATTCGTTGTAATTGGTGATATTTGAGGAAATCGCCTGGGTTTTTGCCGGACGGCAAATATTTGGTTTTGAATATCCGTTGTTCTGCACCAATTTCAAACGGATATATCTGTATGTATAATTTATAAAGTGAGATATAACTTTTTGAAATTATGTCCATGACATTTACCTATATCATTTGATGGTTAGGTAAGGAGCATTAAACAGCAGTGTAATTCTTCTTAACTATAAGTACAGTTTTCAACCTACACGCACAGGGTTTGAGTTAATCAACTCAGGGGACTTATACAAAGTATTTTATATTGTCCAGTGTCCATTAGGACAGAGGGGTTGGTCTTCGTATTATATTCTGTTTGCTTGTGACTGTAAGTCGACGTTAGACACCCTACAAGATGCGGAGAGGCGGAATAGGTAAAACAATCATTTTGTTTAAACTAACATCGACTAACTTTACGGATCTTTGCCAAACCCTAAATAACAACAAAATAGAAGTCATTAGATACTATGAAAGATTATTATACATAATGAATCAAGTCCTTCTTGTTCTCTTTGATCACCTCCTCGTCGGCCTCCTCGTTGTGATAGAAGATCCGCCCGAGAGCTACTTCTCCAAGCTTAACCTCTCACTTGAGGTAACTAGGTTTCTATGAGTGCTAATCAAAGTAACCTAGAGGATATAGAATAGGATTAGGGATCTATTAGTCTTGCTAACCATTGGATCTGAACACATGAGAGGTTAGGGTTAGTTCGTTGAAGAGAGAGAGCTTGAGGAGAGAGAAGGTGAGAGTGAGAATGATCTGAAATAATATCTCATTTAGAATATATGAAGCATAATAATTATTAAATGAATAATCAAAAGATAATATCAACCATGCTTCATTAATTCACTTTGTGTGATTCATCTCATGAGTCATTAAGCAATAAATGCATCATTAACTCCTTTGGATGAATCACACCATGAGTCATTAATCCATTTAATACAAATTCCACCTAATCCTCAACTCAAAAATCTTCTAGAAGCTTCTCGACATATTACGAGAATGCCCCTCCCATCCGTGAAAACACGGAAAAACTGAGACTGTATAAATCCAATAATCCAATACTAGAATCTGGCTTAAACCAAAGCCTGCTAGTATAAACTGTCCGAACATCGTACGTGCGTAAAAACACGTATGTGTCCGAACCCTGTCATAAAACCATACGACCTCTATATCGTTTCGCCCGAAGTAGGGAAACTCTCTGTGTGGGACTCTAAAGACTCGACTACTACGCTGGCAGTGGGTTTAACCACAGTCCGCTAGCGGTACTAGCTGTACGTAACGGTCCCCTGATAAATGTCGATAAGAAGGACGATGAGGAAACCCATCCGAACTCCTACTGAGCCTGATGTGACAATCTTCGTACAGTCCGGTCTGTTCGTCTAGGAGTATCGCATATCTGGCCTAGGGGCGGCAAGCGTCAGTCCCTTAAAAGCGGTATAAGTAATGTCGGAGTGAAGCCCATTACACCTTGAGAAGCTAATGGAAATCCTACCAGTAAATCTCGTTTGCCCTGGCCAGGGAATTTGCGTAATGGCTCTCCAAACAAAGCGCGATATCAACTCCCAATACCGGGAGAGACGAATCATGTCTAACCGCCACTGCCTCCAAATGCTTCGGGACTGCACCCAAATGCTACCTGTTTGCACGACTCCTTTTGTTAGTTATATGTATGTCCTAGAGGCCATTACTATACATGAGATGTATATTGTAGTGGATGCTTGGACATATATAGGGACTTTCTTGCTCGACATAATAGTATGCTATCTGGTTACTCTTTACCTTAACGTGTATACTGATTGTCTCTCTGTTACATGTTGGTAAAGCCCTTAGGATATGTACTTGACTACCTGGACTATGATGCGGATCATACTAGTAGGGACATGGTAGTCCATAAGTACATCCTTCAAGGTCCTTAGTCGTGGGTGTATCGAAACAGGGCATCGATATACCAGAGTAGACTAGCGTATACCTTCTCGACCCATACAGATGGGCTATGGATGATCCCATATCCATTGGTGTTTGACATCAGAGATGATATACGGGTGCTCAGTGGAGACCGGGTACACTGGACGGACTCGCCGAGAACTCCCAGATTGTATTATACCTTACGTCAGATGGCAGTTCTCTGGTGACACTGGTACATGTTAGTCTGTAGATCCGAGATCGTCATAGAGTCTTGTGTGATTCCCACTGTGCTTTGATTTCCACCTCACCACGTCCAAGAGGGCGTGCAAAACGGTGGTTTTTGGGTACAGTCCCGAGTCACATGGAGGCAATGAGCGATAGGAGGGGTTTCGTCTCTCCCGGTATTGGGGGTTGATGTTGCGCTATACTCGATTGGCCATAACAGGGAAGTCCCTGGCCAGGGCTGGTTTAGAGATATACTGGTAAGTGTTACCAGTAGTTTCTCGACCCGTTATGTGCCTCATATCGGCAAGACCTATCGATTATTGGGGTCTGACGTTTTACTACCCCTAGACTTGATATGCGACATATCAGACGAGGAGACCGGACTGTACGGTACTGTCACTGTCAGGCTTTTACAGGAGTTACAGCGGGCTTGATTGCTGATCTTCTGATCGATCAATACCCGGGTAGCCGTTACGTCCAGCTAGTACCGCTGACGGCTTGCGTGTGCTTGATACGATCATCACCTACTGTTGGCGTATTGACGAGTCTTTAGAGTCCTACATAGAGGTTTTCCTGACTCAGGCAAAACGAAATAGGAGCGCATATATGATATGTGCGGGACCGAGAATAATGCGTGTATGTGATACCGTATTCTATTCTCGCGACTTTATGTATCAATCGATTATATATAATATAGCCGGGTTATCGAATCAAGTGTTGATTCGATAAGTTGATACATTGGATGTTAGTCGGTTATATGTGATATGACCGGATTATTAAGTCAAGTGATTGATTTAATAATTTATTGTGTAATTGTATATTTGATATACTAGTTTAAATTAACTAACACATGTACACATTTTTACTATATATATGATATATATTAAAATGTATTATATAATTGTATCATGGTTGTTGATACACTAGACATGGGAGTGTAAGACATACACCATTCTATATTTAAATGGTGGTTAATAATTATTTAAGGTAATTACAAATTTGTGTACATTTTGTCATAAGCATGAAGCTTGTGGAAGCTTGTGGATACTTTGACAAAGTCCACTAAATTTGTTTTACCTTAGATTTTTATTAACCTAACCATTTAAACTTAGCCATGGTAATGTCTCTACATGAATTAGTATATGATACTCACTCACCATGGTTAGCTCACTTACTTGATCATTATCCTCTTCATTTTCTTTGGTTCATCTTTTTCTTGGTTCAAAAGAAAAAGCTTGCTAGGGTTTGATCCAAAGTGAGAATCATTGTGAGAAAAGAAATTCTGAAGTGTACCCATTTCCTATCTCACCATCCTCTACTACACTAGCACTTTAGTTTAGGGTGTTTGCTTCACTAATTCTTTGGTTATTGAAGTAGAAGCTTGTGTTCGTATTCCCTCGACGTAGATCATCTTCGGCCTTGAAGACTTCAAGCAATTCCGTTGCCTCTTCTCATGGAGCCATCCGAGAGTCCGGGAGTTAGATGATCGCAGCGAAGGGACTACTACAAGGAGCTTAAGAAGAGAAGGACTGATCTACAAAGGTTTTATTTCTTATTTACTTAGTGTAAAAGAGTTTAACTTGCATGTGTTAACCTAATTTTCTAGCAACGATCTTGTTTAGAGTTATTCGGCACGGCTAAAATATTAATCCGTCATGGTTGATGCCTTATAGATCCTTATTAGAGTGCCTAGTAAACCTACAGTGGTATCAGAGCCTAGCTAGAGCATTAGGCGATGTGTTAACGAAGTTAAAACCCCGATCGAACCCGAAAACGTCAAAACGATCCCCTCTATGGACTTCTTAGAAAACCCTGCTGAATTTTTTAGATTGATCCTTATTAGAGTGCCTAGTAACCCTACAGTGGTATCAGAGCCTAGCTAGAGCATTAGGCGATGTGTTAACGAAGTTAAAACCCCGATCGAACCCGAAAACGTCAAAACGACCCTTCTCTGGACTTTTTTCAAAATCTGTGATTTTTTCAGTATTAAAAATATCTAAAAAAATCAGCAGGGTTTTCTATGCATTAGTGTGAAAAACGAGTGCCTGAATCGTACGGACGACCGCTGTTCTGCGGCAAATCCCTCCTTGGGCTGCGGAACCGCGGCAGTATAGTGACATTGGGATAATGGTTTTGTACAGTAATGTTCAATTCTGCTGTTGGATTTTTTTTGGGTATTTTAAATTTGACTCAAGTGTTGAGTATTCAGGGGTTTATTTTGTAATCGTCGATTCGATCGGGAATTTTGAATTCGTTATTGTTTTCCGGATAATTTAGAAAGTATTAAAATGTTCGAACGGATATCATTAACTCAATTTTTCCCGGCACGAAAAACATTCAAGTGTTGAATTTTACTCGGGTTTAAATATTTCGGAAATACGTGCATGTGACGCGATGGACCCTCTAGAAGACAACAAACCTTAACTCGATTATGTGACCGTCTTGAACTGCCCTTTGAACCTTAGGGTTTTGGGCCAGTACGGCGTGCCACATGTGAGGCGTTGGCTTGAGCCTTCTACGGCTGGACCGTAGCTACTTTGACGTATTCTGGAATTTTTTTTAACTCCGCTCAAGTGTAGAGCTATTATGGAAATCTCGGGTATTTGATTATTCGATCGGAAAGTTTAATACTGTCTATTTATCTAGAATGTGATATAATACGTGGAATTCATATAGTTAGGCATGAAATGCGAAATATGTGATATTTCGTATTTACGATGTCTAAAGAGATTGTGGATTCCAAATGTTGTAGTTTTACAATTTCTTTTCTGCGACCGTAAGTGTAATATATGATATCGCCGGTTTCGTTGCTATATGTCAACGATAATTGGGATGCGCATATTTACTTACGTTGATGACTTGTGATGTTATGTGTTGCTGGATATGTTATATTGGATCGTCGCGTTCTGAATAGCCGGGTTTTTTTATGTGAGATGAGAGTTTTTATTCTCATTCATGTAAAATTAAATGTATGTAATATTCTTTTATTAGGGCACTTCCGGGATGAGGTTGATGTCACCTTTTGTATATTATTTACTTTTCCGCACTAGGATAGACCCAAGGAGGAGAGCACAAGTAACCGGGTTCTGGAGTCCAGTAGGAGACCAACTCGAGGAGTCGAGTCTGGGTCTCCTAACTCTAGAATTGGTAGGGTTGCTTGCCGCTCTCGTAGGGGTCTAAGGGTGTGGGTTTGGCTATTCATCGTGACCGTGGAATCCGTGTTTTATACAGGCTCAAAATAAAACACGGTCGTCCTAGTATATCCAATGTTTCATATGTTTCTTCTGCTGCGATATCTGTGATGTGATCATTTGATGTTCTGTGATAAATAATGTATATAGTATATATGATATATTATATAGGCGTTACTTATGTTTTACACCCGCGCTAGCCCTGCCCTGCTCTGCCGTTAGTTACCTAACCTAACGGTGCACGAGGGGACATCGAGGCGAATGCAGATGGCATAAGTGTACGTCATATTTATCTGTGATGTTTAGGTGACTTAAATGATGGGACTTCATTAATGTGATTAATGAAAGAAAAGAAACCTAAAAGATGTTGTAGAATCAAATTAACATAAAAAAGGGTAGCTACAGTTTTTCTTTGCATAGCGATATATATGATATATCCCGCACCTTATTCGATGAGGAAAGAGCCGAGATCCCTTCACCGGGAGTGACCTCTTTAGCAAAACTGGCAGATGCTACAACACTCGGTTTTCTTTTGACTGCTTTTGGAGTTTTGCTTTGCATAGTGATGTATATGATATATCCTGCACCTTATTCCATAAGGAAAGAGCCGAGATCCCTTCACCGGGAGTGACCTCTTTAGCAAAATTAATAAAAGCCTAAAAATCACTCCATTTCAAAATTCACTCGATTCTACAACGATATCAAGTTCATTACGTAATAGGTTTTCAGAAAAACCTGTCTTAGCCCTCCGTCATTTCAGATAAGTCCTACTTAGTATTCGTGTTACGTTTGTTGACCTCCGTCAAGGCGTAGTGTGCGGTAACTAACTAGTATTTAGCTGCTTATGCATATGATGCAGATTGAATTAGGGTAGTCGTACGACCTTGTTGACCTCCGTCAAGGGTCGTGCGGGTCGGTTTGATTCAATCAAGAAATGACGGGTAGAAGTTCACTTGCACCCTATGGTTTGTTGACCTCCGTCAAGATCATGGGATGCTTGGGGCAAAATATTATCGGGAATTTCAAGTGTTGAGATTTGCAATGAGATTGCATACCTTATATGAAATAGTTGGATCCCGATACCCACTGCGAGTAATTGTTACTCCTGGGAGAATTTTACACAGGACAATTAGCCGATCAAGTAGGTGTCTAGAAAGGTGTCAACGGGGTTACGCCTCTGGGAAAACGAGGTTTACTTTAATTAGGACCGTGCGAAAGCACGGGGAACCTCCCTCAGAGTACCGACACTGGCCTGGCTGAAAGATTGGCGAAGTTGTAGGGTGTAATTAATCCCGGCTAGTCTTTCCTTTTAGGGTTTGAAGGAAGATTTGATAAAAACATTAGGATCCATCCTGATTAGATAAAATAATATCCAATCTGATCTTGCAAGAGCGCACGCAGAGTGTTTTCTTCTCTCTCTCCAGATAGCAACCATGTCATGACTTAATCAAGATAATAATACGGATGTATTGACCGAACCCGCTTGTTATACTGTGCTAGGGAACGTTGGTCCCGCTCCAACTTATAATTGTTATAAGACAGAGTAGGAAATTGGGGAATACCAGAATTCCCGCGCCGCCCAAACCAAGAAAGTGCATGATGATGGATCTTCTTCGGGTGTGTTAGTTACATAGAACTATTTCTCAGTATCCTTTACGTCATGGGTATGTGATACCGGATCAGGATCACACATATGTAATCTGTTACATGGGCTACAGATAGGTAGAGAACTGAGAACGGGTGATACGTTTCATGTGATAGAAAACGGTGCAAGTGTTGCAACCAATTCTTTTCGTCACTATCACCCTGTATTACCAGAATTCATTGATTCTGAACGAATGTTATTAGATACTGAAACTGATATACAACATCATATATGTCTCTTTATTAGTAAAGAAAGGATATAATTTTGTATTGTTGGATAATGTTTTGATCATTTTCTATATCAAAAGTTGATCGGTTCAGGCACATTATCTAAAAGTATTGACGTTCTAAATCAAACTACCGTTCTTAGTATACAGAACACACACAAGCGGAAGAGTTCAGAAATGAACGAATCCTTCTTGAGGTATTGTAGACTAGGTCATATCAATGTGACCCGACTAGCTGAAGTTACATATAGATGCATATTTAAATTAGTTTGAATTTACATCTTGTGAAACTTGCCAGTCATGTCACAAAGATAAGATGACCATAGCTCTGTTAATAAGAAACAGAGAAAGAGTTACCGAACTCTTGGGATGATACATGTTGATGTATGAAGGTCCCCTGTCTACACATGCCAAAACCGGTTCTTTGTACTTCATTACATTCTCTGATGATCTCTCAAGATTCATACATATGTTCCTGTTGAAACACAAGTCCGAAGCTTTTGATATTCACAGAATATAAGTTAGAAGTAGAGAACCAAAATACGGGTATAAGTATTATGTCCTTTGATGCGATCAAGGAGGAGAATACTTGAGCACGGAATTCCTGGATTATTCTAAAGGAGAATGAGATTCTCTCTTAGCATTATTCTTCCGCATACACCACAGCACGTCGGTGTATCGGGGCGGAGCAATCACACCCTATATGATAAGGTGTGCTCTATGATGAGTACTACTGAGTTACCTATTTCCTTTTGGCAGTTATGCACTTATGAAGTTGCATACCTATTGAATAGGGTTCCGATCAAATCAGTTGCCTACAACTTCATATGAGATATGGAAAGGGAAGAGCCGATATCTTAATTTTGTTAAGATTTGGGGTTGTCCGGCCTATGTCTAAAAGCAAAATCCGGAAAAGCTCGAGGCAAAGTCAATTCTTTAGAATTTTGTTGGATATCCCAAGCATTCGCAAGGGAATATCTTGTACCAAACAGAGGATTAAAAGATTTTTTGTTTCTCAGCATGCCACCTTTATGAAAGGGAATTTCTTGTGAAGAAATTAGTGGACATGAGGTAGAACTGGAAAGAGTTCCAGCTATACAAACTGTAGCTGATGATTTGGTAGAACCAAAGGATTCAATAGTTTCCAACGAACCTCAGCCTCTCCGCCGATCTAGCAGGGTTCCTCACCCACCTGAGAGATACTTTGGTTTCTCTATGACAATGGGAGTGAGGATTGCATCATGAGATGATGACCCAACTAGTTTCGAGCTGGCCATCAGGACTGGGACTCTTTAAGAATGGCTGGATGCTTAGCGATCTGAGATGGAATCCTTACACACCAACAAAGTATGGAATTTAGTTGTTTATCTGAAAGGTTAAATCCCCATCAGGAGCAAGTATATCTTGAGAAGATTACTTGGTGTACATGGAAAAGTTGAGACTTTCAAAGCTATGCTTAAGTCCATCCAGATCCTACTTACCACGGCTACATACCATGACTACTATATCTGGCGGTTGGGTGTCATGACTGCTTTTCTAAATCATGTTTTAGAAGATAGAGTCTATAAGTACACAGACAGAGGGCCTCGTAGACAGTGGGAGCAGCGGAAACGTGTGCAAGATGTTTTATGAGATAAAGCAGGCATCGCGGAGTTGGAACGTCTGTTTTGATGTATTAGTCAAAGAGTTTGACATCATCAAAATGGTAGATGAACCTTGTATATTCAAAAAGGTAGTAGGGAGTATGGTGGTGATCCTCGTAGAGTACGTGGATAACATGCTCTTGATGGGGAAGGAGTTTCCTATGCTACGCTCAATCAATCTCCGCTTATCACACTGATTCTCCATATAGGATCAAAATGATACCTCCTAAATCCTGAGTATTGATCTATGAGATAGATGTAATTGGATGTTAGGATTCTCACTAGTTGTAGTGAGATCGTATTAATCGATCCTGGGGAGAATCACTGGAAAGGTTCCAGGGTGATAAGGATGACTGAATGTCAGTCGCAGGCATTATCTTTACCCTCAGTAAAGGGACGGTATGTTGGAAGAGTTCCAAGACAGATACCGTGGCATACTAGACGATAAAGGCTAGATACATCGCTACCAACGATGCTACCAAAGAGGAAGTCTGGGTGTTTATTAGTTCATGAGATGAACTTCGTTCCTACCATTGTATGACAATGGAGTTGTGGCCTATGCCTAGGAACGCCCGTCCCATCAGTGATCCAGACATATTCTAAGGCAGTGTCACCTGATCATGGAGATGGTTGATCTCCAGGGTATCAAGGTTAGGAGAGTAGACTCTGAGGACAACACGGAGGATCCACTCACGAAGGCCTTTTCCCAGAGAGAGGCTTTTATGGGATGGTTGAGTATGAGATACTACAACCACTGTTATCAGTAGCCTTAGTGCAAGTGGGAGATTGTTAGTTATATGTATGCCCTAGAGGCTATTACTATAGATGAGATGTATATTGTAGTGGATGCGTGGACATATATAGGGAGGACTTTCTTGCTCGACATGATAGTATGCTATCTGGTTACTCTTTACCTTAACGTGTATACTGATTGTCTCTCTGTTACATGTTGGTAAAGCCCTTAGGATATGTACTTGACTACCTGGACTATGATGCGGATCATACTAGTGGGGACATGGTAGTCCATAAGTACATCCTTCAAGGTCCCTAGTCGTGGGTGTATCGAGATAGGCCATCGATATACCAGAGTAGACTAGCGTATACCTTCTCGACCGATACAGATGGGCGATGAATGATCCCATATCCACTGGTGTTTGACATTAGAGATGATTTACGGGTGCTCAGTGGAGACTGGGTACACTGGACGAACTCGCCGAGAACTCCCAGATGGTATTATACCTTACGTCAGATGGCAGTTCTCTGGTGACACTGGTACAAGTTAGTCTGTAGACCCGAGATCGTCATAGAGTCTTGTGTGATTCCCACTGTGCTTTGATTTCCACCTTACCACGTCCAAGAGGGCGTGCAAAACGGTGGTTTTTGGATACAGTCCCGAGTCACATGGAGGCAACGAGCGATAGGAGGGGTTTCGTCTCTCCCGGTATTGGGGGTTGATATTGCGCTATGCTCGATTGGCCAAAACAGGGAAGTCCCTGGCCAGGGCTGGCTTAGAGATATACTGGTAAGTGTTACCAGTAGTTTCTCGACCCGTTATGTGCCTCATATCGGCATGACTTATCGGTTATTGGGGTCTGACGTTTTACCACCCCTAGACTTGATATGTGACATATAAGACGAGGAGACTAGACTGTACGGTAGTGTCACTTTCAGGATTTTACAGGAGTTGGAGCGGGCTTGCTTGCTGATCTTCTGATCTCTCAATACCCGGGTAGCCGTTACGTCCAGCTAATACCGCTGACGGCTTGTGGGTGCTTGATATGATCATCACCTACTGCCGGCGTATTGACGAGTCTTTATAGTCCTACATAGAGGTTTTACTGGCTCAGGCAAAACGAAATAGGAGCGCATATATGATATGTGCGGGACCGAGAATAATGCGTGTATGTGATACCGTATTCTATTCTCGCGACTTTATGGATCAATCGGTTATATATGATATAGCCGGGTTATCGAATCAAGTGTTGATTCGATAAGTCGATACATTGGATGTTAGTCGGTTATATGTGATATGACCGGATTATTAAGTCAAGTGATTGATTTAGTAATTTATTGTATAATTTTATATTTGATATGCTAGTTTAAAAGTTGAGCTGTGGTAGGGTAGCAATCTACGAACAGTGGGAACACATTCGAGATGAAGCAGTAATGTCAAGTCTGCGGACTATGCTGTACTCATGTCACCTTGGAACTGGTAACTGACGATGGGTATAATACCAACCAACAGTTCCCTGCGAGTCATGTTCGGTGTACCCGTAACCCAACGAGCACCTGAATACTATCTCCAGTACGACGTACTGATGGCTGTGGGACAGACCATCTCTCCTGCTGGGATGAGACGCGTACACACTAGTCTACTCCACAGTATCGATGCCTTGTCTCGATAATCCTATGACTTGGGACCTGAAAAAGGATGTGCTTGTAGACTATCCAGCCCCCACTAGTGTGACTGCCATCACAACGCTGGTAGTCAAGCAAGATCCTAAGGGCTCTATCAATATGTATTCTCCATATGCTAACATATACACACATTAAGATAGATACAAACCAAGTAGCGTGCTACCGTGTTTAGCAAGACTGTTAATATAACTGTGAATATCCCAAGCTTCCATTAAGTAATATACAAGCTAGTATGATACGATAATGGCCCCTAGGGCATATACAGTAACAATCTCCCAATTGCACTAGGGCCATGTACTGGCGTATCGAAGACATATCATCTCGAACAGCCTCTCGAACTGAATCTGAGGTAAGGCCTTAGTGAATGGATCTGCAGTGTTCTCCTCTATAGGAACTCTCCGGACCTCGATCTCCTGGCGATCTATGATCTCCTTGATCAGGTGATACCTCCTTAAGATGTGTCTGGACTTCTGATTGGACCTGGGTTCCTTTGATAAAGCTATAGCCCCGTTGTTTTCACAATACACAGGTACTGGATCAACAATGGATGGAACCACCTGACGTTCTGTCAGGAACTTCTTCATCCAGACCGCTTCTTTTGCGGCATTGCAAGCAGCGATATACTCCGCTTCCATCGTCGAGTCAGCAACGGTGTACTTCTTGGAACTCTTCCAGCATACCGCCCCTCCATTGAGGGTAAAGACATAACCAGACATGGACTTGGAGTCATCCTTCTCACTCTGGAACCTGGAATCAGCAAAGGCTTCGATCTTGTGGTCTTTTCCGCCGTAAACCAAGAACATCTCTTTTGTCCTTCTCAGGTACTTGAGAATGTTCATTACTGCTATCCAGTGCTTCTCCCCTGGGTCCGACTGATACCTGCTTACTACGCTCAGTGCGTAAGCTACACCTGGTCTGGTGCACAACATCGCATACATTATAGAGCCTACCGCAGAAGCGTAGGGTATAATAGACATGCGATCTCTTTCCAAATCAGTCTTGGGACACAACTCTTTGGAGAGGGTGATTCCGTGACAAGCCGGTAAACTACCGCGCTTAGAATCTTCCATACTGAATCTTTTTAGTATAGTGTTGATATACCTGGACTGTGAAAGTCCCAACATCCTCTTAGATCTATCACGATAGATCCGGATCCCCAGAATGTAAGATGCATCACCCAGGTCTTTCATGGAGAACCTGTGTGACAAGAATCCTTTGACAGATTGTAGCATAGGAATGTCATTTTCTATCAAGAGAATGTCATCCACGTACAAGACGAGGAATACGACAGTTCGTGCTACAATTTTACTATATATACATGGTTCATCTGGATTTTTGATAAAGTCATATTCTTTGACCGTTTCATCAAAACAGATGTTCCAACTCCGCGATGCCTGCTTCAGTCCATAAATGGACTTAAGCAACTTGCACACTTTCCCGCTGCTTCCACTCTGATTGAAACCTTCTGGCTGATCCATATAGACGCACTCTTCTAAATTACCATTTAGAAAAGTTGTCTTTACGTCCATCTGCCAGATCTCATAATAATGGAAGGAAGCAATGGAAAGAAGGATCCGAATGGATTTGAGCATAGCCACTGGAGAAAAAGTTTCGTCATAGTCCAAACCAGGTCTTCGACGAAAATCCTTTTGCAACAAGTCTAGCCTTATATGTTTCCACATGTCCATCTACACCAATCTTTTTCTTGAAGATCCATTTGCATCCTATGGGTTTTACCCTATCTGGAGAAAAGTCCAAAGTCCATACTTTGTTGGTGTACATGAACTCCATTTCGGTCCGCATTGCATCCAGCCATCTTACTGAGTCGCCGCTCTGGATGGCCTGCTGGAAGTTAGTAGGTTCATCATTATCAATGATGCAATCTTCTCTATCCCCGTCTATGACAAAACCGTAGTATCTCTCAGGCGGATGAGACGGCTGTAACGCTTCGAAATTCGTTTAGGTTAATTTCGCGTTAGTTAGTAATGATGCGTGTTTTTCATAAAAACCCGAAAGTTTTAATTTTCCTTTTTAAACTCGAATAAACTAATTTTAATTGTGATGAGAAGTGTTTTTATATATAAATGGGGTTTATTAATTATAATTTAGCTTGTGTACACCTTGATTAGAATTTTTCCTTAATTACTTTCCTAAGCTATGTTTAGTGTAACAACTTGCACACTTATCTTTTTTTTTGGTTAAGTGTAACCATTTTCATTTTCTTGCATGGTTCTATTATCCCCACCATTTACCAAGTCAAAACCCTCTTTATTTAAAATAATTTTGAAGGAATGGGATGTATGGGGGTGAGGTGAAGCGGGCTTGAATTTTTGACCAATTTTTTTCACTCATTTTCCCTCACTCCCTCTCATTTTCTGCTCTTCCAGCAGAGAAGTAGCAGCAGCTGCATCATCATCATCATCATTCTCTTCTTCTCTTGCTTCTCTTTTGATTCATATTCAAACCCTATACAAAAATCTCATATTCCTTCACTAAAACCTTGGAAAAATAGCTCTTTTGGGGATTTTGGGGTCAAGTCAGTGGCTTTGAGGGCAAGGGGCTGGAAGTGAGGTTTCCCTAGGATCTTTTTGAGGTATTAAACTCAGCCTTAGCACCTTAGTTCATAACTTGTAGTTTTTTTTGCTAAAAATCGTATTTTGTGCATTTTTAGTGCTAATGAAGGGGAATTAGTGAAGTTTGTGTTAGATTAACATTTTGATGGCTTGTTTAGCTTAATTAAATGGTTATAGTGTTGTTTTAACCTAGGGTTTGTTTCAGGTTTCACTAAAAGACCCTAATGTTTTGATTTAGTGTTAAAATAGCTTTATAACTAGGTTTTAGGCTCTGCTGTAATCTGCTTGTACCCCATTTGCTTCAGGCAAAAATTGTATTTACTTGAGCATGTACACTAGGTTTAGAGAACACACAAAGCACGAGAGCACATTTTCGTTGGTGGGCCGCCGGAATATTCATTCTGGCCGCAAATTTGCAGCCAGATGGGGGACCTGGTGATCAGTCGAAAATACTGCATTTTTAACACGGCAATTTCCCTATCTTTTGCATTCATCTACAAGTGTTCGGTATTCATATTGCACATATTAGTAAAACATCCCTGAAATACCAGATTACATGTGTTATACTCTAAAACCGGCATTTTTAGGGAAATTGACTGTTTATCATGGCATTTGCATCATCCCTGTATTGCGCAACACTTGTTTCGGAGTCTGTCAGGAAATTCCAGGATCAGAGCCAAAATTGTCAAAGTGCTGATCAAAATTACACCAAGTCTAAGATGTTTGATCTGGCATTAATACAGAGGGAATTATACAATTCAACATATCACAAAAAGACCCAAATGTCAGCCCAAGAAATACCAGAAAAGATCAAGCACCAAGGCCCATAAATGGCCGCGGATCCGCGGCCCAAACCCCCATGGCACCGCGGATCCGCGGCCCAAACCCCCTTGGCGCCGCGGATCCGCGGCTTGGTGACGTCATCAAGGCTTCCAATTTCCTCCATGTGTTTCCAATAACGGCTAAAGCTTCCAGAACACTGCAGAAACTCCATGTGGCGTCATCTAGAAGGCTCGGCCTAACAAACCATTTCTAGAAGCATCCCTCCAACTAACTCCTTCTAGAAGCCTCTCCCTATAACAAACTTTTGGAGGGAAATTCAAATTTAAAATCCTAGATCTAGGGTTATGAATGTCTATAAAAGGGAGCCTAGATCTAAGGTTGAAAGTTGTTCATTACTTCATTCTCATCTCCCCCATTTATAACACAAGTTGAGTGACACAACTTGTGCCTCAAAACCCTAACCCTAAATCCAAAATCCAAAGCTAAATTCAAGATCCCGAGTACCATTCAAAAGAGAAGCCTTCAACCTTTTAGGAGCGGAGCCGATCTTCAATCGAGCAAGTGATCCAAGCCGATCCGCGACTCAAGGAGACGAGCGAAGCCAAATCGACGATCGAGTTCTTCCTCTTGTAGTTCTTGAGCGATTTATAACGGAATTGTTCATAAATGAAAGGTGAAATTCTTTAATCTTGCTTTCTTTAAATTCTTGCATCATGATATAAATCATGAATTGTTGTTTGTTTTTCTTGTCTTTAAAGTTTCAACTCATCTAAATCGAAACACGAATGATTACACTTTTCCTGTGGACGATCCGCACTTACTAACGCGCTACATTCGACACCGTTATTGATTGCGGTCAAAATATTTTTGGTTATGATTTCTATACAATTTTCTACATACACAACGAGAAAATCATTCAATCAAATGGCGTCGTTGCCGGAGATAGTGCGCTAATTGTTCATATTTTTTAAATTTGAGTTGAAAAGTTTATTCCATCTATATTTTTAAATCAAAATTCGCGCAAATCACTAAACGATTCGTTGTGATTTGTTGCGAGGAAATCTGGAATCATTGGAGCTTGGATAAAAATTTTCATAACATTCCAGAGAGCTGTGTAAGTGAACAGAAGCCTCTGTAGAAAATTGTGTGCAGTGATATGTCTTTGAGACCTCGTTTCTGCGGCATTAGTGGTCTCTTGCGGCGGTTCCGCGGTCGGACAAGTGGTTTGCTGTGCTAATTTTCTCAGGTGATCTCTAACTTTCTTATCTTCTTCCTAAATCTGCTTCAATTATCAATTTGCTGCAGGTTTCTTTGCAAATAATTCGCAGCGCCGCAAATGCAAAATAAATTGTCCGTGCTTTGTTTTTGGTTATTTGCGTATTAATACGGAAATTAAGGGGAAAAGACCAAATCCAGATTAGGTGGGGAGTTCATTACCCTTCCTAAGCCCCAAAAATCACAAACTTGCATCCGCATAACCCTCATTAACTAAAACATATCTAGAGATGACTCTAAGGACCGTCGCGCTCACTTAGGACAAGAGAAGGCCGTGGGTAATTCATTGCTTATCCGTGTTTCTTTTGTGGTGTCTAAGGAAAGTGTGTCGAAGGCTAGTGGTTACTTAATTAGGCCCACTACTTACGTAGTGGAGAACCTCCCACTTACCTGGCACTTACCTGGCCACAGGAGAGATAAAGAGGCAGTGGAGGATTTATCCCGCGACTTGTCTTTTGGCAGTTAGGAGCGGCCTAGAGCTTTGACCTAGGTGTCCACTAGATTTTAGGGTTGCTTGTTGCATTTGTTGTGATCGCATCATATTTTCAAAAATCCGTATATTTTTCAAAACAAACACCGCATTCATCATTTCCCCTAATTATAAGTCACGCTGCCACTTGTACTAACCCTTTTTAGTGCAAGATAGGCTGGACACGGAATTCTAGTGCCCGTTTAGTCCGCGTTCCTCCCATCGACCCTAAAGTCGGTATTTCTACGTTTACCTCTTCTTTACCCACCACCACACCCACATCGATGGATCCGTCTCCATCGAATTTCTTTACCACTACTCTGCCACCGTACGTTGGTGCGCAGAATCCACCCCGCATCTCTCTCCAAGAGAGGTGCTATCCTACACGAGGTCCTCTTTCGACCTGCCTTTCCATTCCACCAGCCAACGGGGAAAATTTTGAAATTAAACCCCAATACATCAACCTTCTACAAAAATTTCACGGTCTCGAGTCTGAAGACGCATATGCCTTTATCACCAAATTTGAAAATGTATGCGCAATGATGGGTACCTCACAGCTTTCTATGGATGTTATGCATCTACGTCTTCTCCCATTCATCTTGTGCGATATAGCCGAGAAGTGGCTTTACAACACAACCGCACATTCCATCTCAAACTGGGGAGAATTCGTCAAAGCATTCCTTAAGAAATTCTACCCATATCATAAGACGACTCGAGTCCTTAGCGAAATAAATCAATTCACCCAGCTTCCAAATGAACCATTTTCAAAATGTCTTCAACGCTTCAAGGATCTGTTAGTCCAATGTCCACATCACGGAATCCATAGATGGGAACTTTGCTGAATCATATATGAGGGCTTTAATCCTAACGCAAGACAGACCCTTGAATCCATGTATCAAGGCAACTTCATGACCAAAGATGATGGGGAAGCCTGAAAATTCCTAGAAGATTTCGCTGAAAAATCTTTACAGTGGGAGGGTGTGAGTCAATCGTCTAGGGATGGCAATGATATTTCCATAGGAGTTAGAGATGAAATTTCAGCTTTACACAAGAAATTCGACGCTATGGAAAATAAATTTTTAGCCGCCGCCCTAAATCGAATGTCACTCTCCAAAACTGTATGTGGATGCTGTTCTGATCCTTCTCATTTGACGGAAGAATGTCAACGAAATTCTCCGTTTCAAGGTCATGAGCATACCAATGCCGCATTTCAAAGACCTAGGAACGATCCATTTTCTTCCACTTATAATCAGGGATGGAGGAATCACCCAAATTTTGCTTGGAACCAATCACAAAATTAAAATACGGTTCCAAACCAACACAATTCCAAAGGATCCCTCCACCACAACAGCAACCACAATTGAGTCAGCACCCCTTCTAAGCACAAAACTTTCAAAATCCGGTCAACACACCCGCACCATCTAGTCCTTTACAGTTGACCGAGACCGATGAATCCTCTTCATTCATAAACTTGCTTCTAACAAATCTCATGCAAGTATCGGCTGAAATAAAGACTTATGTCGATGATATAAAGAAAAACTCAGCGTCCCAAGCTGAGAGTATTAAATCGATGGAAGCAAAAATTGCAAGATTAAAAGCCGAAATGAGTACAAGAGAAAAAGGGAAACTTCCAGATCAACCTTTGCCAAATCCTGCCTATTCACATCATGTGAATGCAATCACGTTGAGATCTGGAAGAGTGATTGACAATCACGTTGGGGAAGAGATTGATGACACTGAAAAATCTATCGATGATACCCCGGCTGAGACCTTTCCTTCCACTTCTGCTTCTAATTCTAACCCCAGTTCTTCTACCCCACCACCTTCTTGCGAGCCTATTCTTCTTTTCCCACAAGGCTCGCCACCTCAGCCCACCTCTTCTAGTTCTCCACGGACGATCCCCACTTCTATTCTGGGATCGGGTCCACACACACTTCCTTCTCCTATGATGGACCCAGCGCTTATTGCTAAAGCACCTTATCCTAATCGGTTAAGGGCTAACAAATCAAGTCCACGTATGGAGAAGATTATGGACATGTTTGAGCAAGTTAACATCAACATCCCTCTCCCAGATGCCATTCAACAAGTTCCGTCCTATGCGAAAACCCTTAAGAACTTGTGCACTAGGAAGAGAAAGACTCAAGTGCCCAATAAGATATTCATGGCAAAGACTGTAGACACGGCTTTTCCCCAACAAGTACCGAGGAAACGTAAGGATCCTGGCTGTCCTACTATTTCTATTTCTATTGGGGGAAAACACATCAACCGTGCTCTACTAGACCTTGGCGCTAGTGTTAACTTGCTTCCATACTCGGTTTATGAGCAACTAGGTATCGGAGTGTTAAAGCCCTCGAGCATAACTCTCCAAATGGCTGACCGATCAATCACCAGACCTAAGGGTGAACTGGAGGATGTGTTAATAAAAATCGGGGAATTTGTATTCCCTTTGGACTTTATTGTAATTGATACACGGCCTGTACCGAACCCACGGAATCAAATTCCAGTGATTTTAGGTGGCCCCTTTTTGGCCACATCCAATGCTATCATCAACTGTCGTAATGGTTCTATGACTCTATCCTTCGGGAATATGTCAATTGAGCTGAACATTTACAAGTTGGGAAGTGTACCCTCCGAACATACTGCTCAGGCTTGTTCTGTCGACTTAATGGATGTCGACAGCAGCGAAATTGACGATCCTCATGATACTGATCTTGACTCTTTTCATACGTTATTGTTTGACCCAACTATGTATCATACACATACGGACTCTTCCACTGAGTTGTCCGAGTCAACAATTAACAATGATTATGAACTGTTTTTAGAGTCTGAAGATCACCCCGCGCTTTGTGATGACATTATTCTTCGGGTGTATTAATGGGACTTTTGAGGAGATCTTCGCTGATGAACTCGCATTTTTGAAAGAAACGGGTGTTGAGATGAATCATCTCCCAATCAATGAAATTGAACCTCCACCCCTTCTTCTGAACTGTAAAAAGAATGCGAGTAATCCATCACATTCCCTGCATCGTCTCTCCAAAATAAGACGCACACACATTCTATTCCACCACATACCCTTTCCCCACTTCTTCTTCCACCAACCAGAGCACTACATTGATAAAATCTTCGAATGGTTGGTGTTGACCTTCGGTCTTTGCAAAGCTTGGCATCGACAAATGATTTTTGACCCCCTCATGTGATTTTCAAAGATTAACATTGCTTAACTCCAGTTTGGGGGGGTATAATCTGGCTCTTGAAAAAAAAATTACACAAATTTATGAGCCAAAAATAAGTTTGGGGGAGGATCTTCACTTAAATATTTTGCCCCCACTAATAAATTCCTTACAAGATTACAGGTTTTTCAAGATTTAGCAGATGGCAACAGTGAGAACACTGTTGAAAACAAGTTTGGGGGAGGTATGTGCTTATTTTCGCATCATTTGCATCATACTTTGCATAAGCACAAAACATTTAAAAACCTATAAAAATTTAAAAAAATTCAAATTAAAAATATTTTTTGTACATAAATAAGATAATAAAAGATTAGATAGTGAAAAATTACATCCATGTGATTAGAAAAATGTAAGAAAACCAAGAAAATTAGAAGTTTTCTTAAACGAACTAGTAATAAGTAGTTATGAGCCATTGTCCCAAGGGTTAGTAAGATGAAGGATATCACTAATCTGAGGATAAAAATAAGTCTGAAAAATAGTTCCTATTCTGAAAGCCAAACATTTTGAATGTTGATACCCTACTATACGCACTTACACACGTCTTGAAGCTCGGGATAGTAGAGGATACCTTGAAATGCTCTTGTCTAAAAGCTAAAGTATGAAGGAAATAAAAAAAATGAAGAAAATATAAAATGGTGAGAAAAATGGACACTGGTTTTGTTATCGCCAAGGCAGCAATAAAAATATAGCGAGGGTGCCTCTTCACCTAGTACCCTAAGGCCAACTGGTCTGGGAGTCACTGCTAAGCCTTAGGTGGTGCAAGATGAGGAAAAACACCAAATAAGAAAGCACATGAGTAATCGGTCGGTTAGTATCTCAAGAAGTATTAGCGGTCGCATGAAAGTGTGTGAGCAAATTCATCTAAATATTCATTAATTAAAAAGTACTGAGGCAGATGGACAATAGTATGATAGCTTGAATTAAATCCTCCGGGTGTAGGGATGTTTATTACACATACGTAGGGTTATATGATCGATGTTTGGAAGAAAGATAGGAATGAAGAATAAAGACGATGTTTTATTGAGGGATGATGTGATTTCTGACATCTTTTCATGACTATTAAGATAGGGCTCATGACAACCGAAAAGCTAGCATAGTTGGAAACCCTAATTTTCAAAGTCTTTCTTTTACAATTCTTATCTTTAAATGTAATATTCACGGTCATCCTTTTATTATTGAATTTTGTGGGTGCAATCCGCTGAAAACCCTCAGGAGACAACACTTCTCCTACTAGGAACACCTAGAGCATTAAAGGCTTGTTGCACATACTCAGTGCAATCGTGTTGCCTACGAAAGTGTGCTAGTTAGTTTTTCTTTTTCTTTATTTTCTCCTTCTCTTTTTAATAAAACAGTTCGCTCGAGACGACCGAAAATAAGTTTGGGGGAATTTGATCAGTCAAAAATACTGCATTTTTAACACGGCAATTTCCCTATCTTTTGCATTCAACTAGAAGTGTTCGGTATTCATTTTGCACATATTAGCAAAACATCCCTGAAATACCAGATTACATGTGTTATACTCTAAAACCGGCATTTTTAGGGAAATTGACTGTTTATCATGGTATTGCATCATCCCTGTATTGCGCAACACTTGTTTCGGAGTCTGTGCAGGAAATTCCAGGAACAGAGCCAAAATTGTCAAAGTGCTGATCAAAATTACGCCAAGTCTAAAATGTTTGATCTGGCATTAATACAGAGGGAATTATACAATTCAACATATCACAAAAAGGCACAAATGTCAGCCTAAGAAATACTAGAAAAGACCAAGCACCAAGGCCCATAAATGGCCGCAGATCCGCGGCCCGAACCCCCTTGGCGCCGCGGATCCGCGGCTTGGTGACATCATCAAGGCTTCCAATTTCCTCCACGTGTTTCCAATAACGGCTAAAGCTTCCAGAACACTGCAGAAACTCAACGTGGGTTCATCTAGAAGGCTCGGCCTAACAAACCATTTCTAGAAGCATCCCTCCAACTAACTCCTTCTAGAAGCCACTCCCTATAACAAACTTTTGGAGGGAAATTAAAATTTTAAATCCTAGATCTAGGGTTATGAAAGTCTATAAAAGGGAGCCTAGATCTAAGGTTGAAGGTTGTTCATTAGTTCATTCTCATCTCCCCCATTTCTAACACAAGTTGAGTGACACAACTTGTGCCTCAAACCCTAACCCTAAATCCAAAATCCAAAGCCAAATTCAAGATCCCGAGTACCATTCAAGCGAGAAGCCTTCAACCTTTTAGGTGCGGAGCCGATCTTCAATCGAGCAAGTGATCCAAGACGATCCGTAACACAAGGAGACGAGCGAAGCCAAATCGACGATCGAGTTCTTCCTCTTGTAGTTCTTGAGCGATTTGTAACGGAATTGTTGATAAATAAAAGGTGAAATTCTTTAATCTTGCTTTCTTTAAATTCTTGCATCATGAATCGATCTTAATTTGTGATTGTGGTTCTTGTTGTGATGTTTGAGTAAAAATCCGCTCGTAAAGGAGTCGAGACGATCAATAGAATGATGATGTAACAAATCTTAAAACGATTCTTAAGTCCTACGAGTTTGTAAACTCTTGTAAATTGAAGAATCGACGACCTAGTTTCGGTGCGATGCTTTCTTGATTGTGATCGCTCGAAATTAGGGATCCACGATCGATTCTTGAATTTACTAGAGGCTAGGATGTGAATGATATCGACGAAGGAACAAGGGATAAATGATGAAACCCTAGTTTCACAAGAAATTCCTAATTCTCGTTGATCATCATCGATCTAGTATCAATTCATCGATGGATAAGAATACATAATCGCTAGATTTCATCACATCTATAGATCCGATCGATTCCTACGAGCCTCACTTGGACTCTTGATATTTGGATTGGAAATCATCAATTGACATTCTTGACTTTAATGTTTTCTTGTTATTAGATCTAGATTTTTCTAATTCTTGAACTTCATTTTATAAATCATGAATTTTTGTTTGTTTTTCTTGTCTTTAAAGTTTCAACTCATCTAAATCGAAACACGAACGATTACACTTTCCCTGTGGACGATCCACACTTACTAATGCGCTACATTCGACACCGTTATTGATTGCGGTCAAAATATTTTTGGTTGTGATTTCTATACAATTTTCTACATACACAATGAGAAATTCATTCAATCACCTGGGTTTTCGGATTTGTTCTGTTGGTGTCTGCTACATTTCTAAGACCTTTGGTATATGCAATTTTGTAAAATTATCTCTGTAGAAAAATCTGGAACCGAATACCCTATTTCCTACAATTTTAACTTTCGCGACACGTGTGATACGTGTGTGGGTTTGGTGATTTTCTGCGTATCGCGACGTGTCGGGATAGCTACAGGCGCATAATTACACGTTTTAGCGTATCGGACTCACACGCATTTGGTTCGCTACACGGGTTTCTCTTTTGGCTTTAATGTCGCGTTTTTGTAGATTTGAGCTTTTGTGTATTTCTTGTGAAATTCTAGGTTCGCAGGCGAGTACGACGGACGCCGTGAAGAAGGGGAAACAAGTCGTCGGCTACACTTAGCACGAGACTACAGTGAGTGGATTTAACATCTACGGGGAAATCGCCCGTATGGCGTTAAGCGTCAGGGCTTGATAGGATATAGTAGTTGCGTATTTGCATCCATATATCTTAATTGCATACTATAGTTCCTGCTATTTATATATGTATATGAACTTAGAATTAATAACACGCCGCACTGTTACTAAAGGTTCATGTTACACGAGCACTAATCTCCATGTTACACACACACCGTTAGTAATTGCCATGCCACTCACATTATAGAATTGCCATGAACAATATAATTTAGCTCACCTGATATATGATGTGACATGATTATGCTACTTGTGCAAATACTAATTTGCATATCTAGACTTATGCATATTCAAACTGTACGTACCTAGATAAGCTAATTTTGGTTAAAAAATAACTTGGTACCGCATGATACCTTCTAAAAACTGAATTTACATAAAGGGCGGTTTCTCCCTTTTTCTCATAGTACGCATTATGATGCATATATTACATCGCATAGATTTACGCATTGGCTTTGTATTTCATGTGATTTCTGGATTTGAGGACCGTGGGGTTATTTAAGAAAATATGCACTGTTTTGAAAACCCGGTTCCTCTTGATATGATATTTCAATGCGTCCACCATGCGTTTTCTCGGTTCTGAGACGTGTGACATGTGAACCCGAATCGAGGAGCTAGACGAAGCCGATTGCGGGTAGATGGTGGACCCGGTATAGTACCGCGGGGCAAGAAAGGGATGCTGTGTATACAGACGGTGAGCCTGGCAGAGGGACTACTACCTACCGGTGATTGGTTGGACCTGGAGGTTATCCGGAGGATACTGACCAGAGTCGATAGATGGATACGGGATGTCCCGTACTGCCGGGGCCGAGGGCCGATGTTCATAACAGAATACTGCATTTTATACCGACCATTCTTATGCTCGTGTGTTTATAGGTAGGTGCTTTTAATCCGTGTTTGTTACATATTTACAGAGTACAGGTTTCCAGTACAAATATTGTAAATCAAGACAAAATCTCTACAGTTACGCCAAATACAGAACATCTGTTGACAGCAGATAAAAGCCGGGTTCCGGTCATCCATATCCGTCCGGTGCCGAGTACCAGTTCCTGAGACAAGACATATGACAGTGGTCATTCGTGTCTGGGACAAGCACAGAGCACGAGGGGGGTTGCACAAGAATCAATGGGTGCACGGAGCTCGAGAGAGATAGAGTTCAAAAGTGAAGAAAAGATAGCAATCTTGGACTAAGAATTCTGAAGATATTCTGGAAGATTTTGTGCAGTTTGAAGTTTTCAAACACGAGGAAAAAGTAAACCAGGAAAACACCCAAAAACCGAAGACCCAAATCCCCTATACGGCCGCGGATCCGCGGCCAATAGGGGGTATTGGACGCGGAAACGCGGCCGTACTGTGGCTTCAGCGTGTCATCTGTCAGGGGATTTTTTGTAACTTCCCATAGGTCCAGATTATTGCCCTAGTTTTCCCATTCCTATCCTATAAATACCCCAGATCTGAACCATTGTAAGGTGTTAAATTCTTTAGCCTCTTTTTGTTAGGTTTTAGTTTTCTTCTTCTTCTTCTTCATTCTTTCCTCCATGAAAATTGTAGTGGGAGCTTTTTGAGTGGAAGATCAATGAAGATGAGGGTTGTTTGTATTATTCTTTTTGCTTAGCTTCCCCCTTGAGCTCTCTACCTTAACTTGATCTTGCAACCTCTTAAGTGAGCTTGCAAGTTTAAGCTTTGGTCATTGGTCTCAAGGGGTTGTAACATTTTGTTCTCTCCTTAGTGCTTCATTTCACATGAGTTCTTTACCCTTCTCTTGATCTTGCAACCTCTTGATTAAGCTTGCAAGTTTAAGGGTTGGCTATTGATCCCATGCTTGTTTTGAGTTCTATGGTTCTTGTAATTACTTTCTTGCATTTTTCATTCTTGTCTTTAATTACTTGCAATTTATTACCATGCACTTTAATTACTTGCTTGTAATCTTTTCTTTTCTTTGTTCTTTTTGTTCTCTCTTTTTGGTTCTTTTTGTGAATGAATGTAATTACCGTTGTTAAGAATAAATACGGTATTGTAAGTTAATATCTCCTTGCTCATTTCCTTTTCCCGTTATTTTCCATTGAACTCCGCCCAAACGATACACAAGCGCTCCGTTAGGCACCCTACCCTACCAAGGTAACGGGGATTCCTAACCGCGACCGGTTGCGTTCGGTTTAGCCGGTGGCGAAAGCAAGAGACAAGAACGGAGGACAAGGGTAAATAAGCCGTATTCCACGAATACCGCGCTTAAATGCCCTAATCCACATTGTTGCCGATTGCTCTAGCTTCAATTGGTCAAGACTCGGCTCAAAGGTTTTGAGTACGGATTTCTTTAGCTTACAATTTCGTATCTTTTTCTTAACAACTTTATACTTGCAAATAATACACATAGGTTAGATTGAACAAACATATACTCATTCTTTATTGACTCGTCTAAGACAAGAACGGAAATACAACCATCTCCCTGTGGATCGACCCGTGCTCAACCGGCTAGCTGCATTGCGACACCGTCTTGATTGCGGTTAACTCAAATTCTTTCAATCAAATGGCGTCGTTGCCGGGGAGACGGTAGCGTATTTTCTTTCTTGTTATTCGGGTTAATATTCTTTTTGTATATATTTATAAATAAATAAATAAAAAAAATCTTTTTGTTATTTTTGATCATTTTTTTGGGCAAGAGTGCAGATTTTTGCGGATTTGCAAACTGCGATTGTGGGAGCAAAGTGTATGTTCAAAGTTAAGGTGATTACGAAGTATAGTGCCAAAGATCCGGGTAGTTTGACCCGCGCAAGCGAACTTTCCAAGCTTACCGGATTAGATTCAACGGGGGTTTCCTAACCCAAAAACTTAACGGTACGTACTTTACTAACACCTTCTTCTCAAATCCGACGCATCCAATATACTATTCTTTGCGGGATTCTTTGCAAGTTCGCTAGCAAACGCTAAAAATCGACTAACCCGTATTTTTTGCAGTGCCGTGCTTAAAATAAAAAAAACAATTGTTTGATTCTTTATAGAATTTTTATTGAATTGCGCATTGCATACATTAATACGGACTTAAGGGCAAGCGAACCCCACAACATACGGTAAAGGATTTCATCACCTTTTCCGTGGCCCACAAATCACGAACTTGAGCATAACGTTTACCCGCACAAATTTTAAAAGAAACTAGACTTTAAGCCTTAAGGACTTCGCGCTCACTAAGAGAAGTTAACTGTGTTTAGAACCCCGCTTAACGGTATATTGTTTACAGGGTGTCTAGGAAAGTGTAAACGGCGAAACCGCCAAAAGAGAAAGGGTTATTTAATTAAGGAACTTCGCGAAAGCGTTGGAAAACCACCCCTTATCTCTGCACTTACCTGGCCTCGTGATCAGTGTATCTTGAGCCCGTTTCTCGACACAGTTTTACTTCGACAATCAAGTTCTGGAGCAAGTCTAGTTGACCTAGGTGAACCCTAGAATGATTAGGTGTGTGGTATTTTTGTGTCGTGATTGTTTTTGTTCATATTCTTTTTGTGTGTATACTTCATTCTTTTGTTAATATAAAAAAAAATTAATCACTTTCTTTTTCCTTCCTTTTCTCTACCTTTCTTTCTCTCTCTTCATATCATGGGTACCCCACCTCGAAAAACCCTTGCCGAACTTTGGTACCCACAACCAGACATTACTTGTTACGGTTCTTGCTTTGGCCGAACTTCGAACGATCCATCCATGCCAAAAATTTCATTGAGAGATCGGATAGACGCGTCTAGGACAAACAATTTGACTCCGCAATCCACTTCGTATCAACCATTTCAAACATTCACCCCTTATTACGTTGATACCCCTTCTTCGAGTCATGTTCCAACTCCAAGACCTATGTCTATTGCAGAACGTATTGAACAATCTCGTAGCCGATCTTTCACTCCTTTCACCACTACAGATTCTTGGGATCAACAATTCCATTCACCTTCTTATCCAAATGTTGATCCTGCTCCGTCCAGCCATTCAATTCTTACCAGTCCTACCCGACCTTTGCACCTTCCCTAGACATTGCTTTTGAACCGCCATTTGGGAGTTTTCAGTATCCAAACAACTTTGAATCTTTTACTAAAACCCCTTCCCAACCCATGTCTAGTCTGGAACAGTCGTTGGAAGACTTTAGGGTAGCGTCAAGCCAACAGATGATGGATTTGCATGCGTCCATGGCCGCTCTCATACAACCTACTGACCTGGTAGCTAGTTTCCAGCTAGCTCCAAATTTTCCAATGTATGATGAGGCGGTAGGACAGGCTGAGAATTTGAGTGGAGAAAGTGAGCTGTATACCCTTCCAAATCAAACCTACCCGTATCAAATTGAATCCCACAACTCCTGTGTTGAAAGTCTATCAAGTGTCCCAAATGAATTATCAGTTGATGATAGAATGTTTAATGAGTTGTGCGACTTTGTAGTGTTTGATTTGCCAGATTGTGAAGAGACCATGCCAAGTGAAACCACACCCAATCCTTTTGACCTCTACACCTCCATCTTAGAACCTGAATTGATTGAAATCCATGCTTTTGATGAGGTGTCTGAGAATTTTGATTTTTCACTTGATTGAGGATATTGACGCTGGGAATATTTTGGATGATGAACCCATAGATTTAGCTGAATTTTTCTCTCCAACTCATCATCCCGAGTCATTAACTGTTTTTCCCGAACCTTATATGCGTCTGGACATTGATGAAATATGCATGGATGAGCTTAATTTTGAGGAGAATACTGAGGATAGTACTGAGGCTGTAACAGTTTTAATTGATGAGTCGGATTTTCCAATTCATCATGTTCCTTCCACTGACTGTGTACACCATCCAGAACCTTTAACCGATAACCTTCCTCAACCACTTCCCACCACCCTTTCCATCGTTCCGACCATGCAAGAAACCGTATCATTTTCACTTCCTGTGTCTGGTTTACCAAGTTCGGCGTACCCATGGTTTCTTACGAATCTTGAGGGATTTGACCCCATTTCTCGACAGGTTAATAGATTAGCACAATCGCTTTTCACACATCGGTCATCACAAATTGTGCTAATCTATTCACACCATTTCCTCCCTCAAGTTCATATTCCACTTCTTTCTCCCTTCCGCCATTCTTCTTCTTATATACCGAGACCGTATACCACTTCTATCAACATACGGTCTCGCGTAATCTCCATTTCTTTCCTCTTCACCTTCTTTCACCAGCCACTGCTTTATCATGATAAGATCTTTGAATGGTTGGTGCTCACTTTTGGCCTGTGTAAGGCCTTGTATAGCTTGATACTGTTCTTTCCCCCCAAATCCTGAACTTCAACGCTTAACAGTGGAAACACTGTTTTACTTAAATTTGGGGGGAACACCTTTTTTGTATTTATTTTTTGTTTTCCTTTTTGTATATAATTTGTTTTTAGGGGGAGCGCCGACAATTTTGACCCTCTTGGTATAGCCTGACAGTGAGGGCACTGTCAAGTTTAAGTTTGGGGGTGTGCTCGGTAAGCTTTCTTCCTTCGCATTCATTTGTATATTTTGCATTTGCATACCTTATTAAAAACCCACAAAAATCGAAAATTTTCCAAAAATATAAAAACTTTGTCGTCAAGTTAGCTAATAGGGTAACTTAGATCTTTATTCCGAAAGATTAGTTGATATGATAGAAATAACTAAATTCTAGGCTTAGGAATTGAAAACCCTAAAAATAACCCTCATTCTGTTTAAACTTGGTAAGTATACGTCCTTACAGTTTTTTTTGAGAAATAAGTAATCTTGAGTTCAGTTCTTTAGTTAAGTCAAGATGAAGGGAAAGTATTAATGCTTTACTGAAGGATAAGTCTGAAAAATAGTTTCTTCTCTTGAGTTCAAATTTAGAAAGTATATACCTTACAAACTGCACATACACGCTCCTTGAAACTTGGGATAGTAGAGGATACCTAGAAATTCTCTTGCCTGAAAGCCTAGTATGAAAGAAAAAACGGTATTTAAAGCTAAACACCAAAAGAGCATGTTGAAAAATATATCCGGTCTTGAAAAAGAAAAAGAAAAATAGAATAAAGTCAAGACCTGGAAACTGCTATTTACGCTTTAATGTTCACACATTCAGTAATCGGTCGTTAGTGCCTCAAGAAGCATTAATAGTCGAATGAAAGGTGTGTGAGCAAATCCGTCCATCCTTAACGAAAAGAAGTAGTATTAGGTATTAGGGCAAGGGTATTATAGCTTAAATTGAATTCTTGAGTGTAGGGGTGCAAATATACACACACGTAGGGGTATACAATCGATGTTTGAATAAAAGATAGAAATAAAGAATAAGACTTGTGTTTTCTGTAAAGTTGATAAAAATCCCTGATTTGAGGCCGCACTTTAGAAGGAAAACTCAGGAGAACCAACATCTTTCTAAACTTTTTTGGAACGTATAGGACCTAAGGTTAAATAGATAGGAGGTGTGAAAAATAAGGGTTGGATATTTCTAACTTAGGATGATAGAATTTCTAACATAAATACTGAACTGTAGGAGTAGAATCAATGTTAACTTATGACACTAGCTTGACAGGATTTTAAGGGTAGTATCCGCTGAAAACCCTCAGGAGACAACACTCCTCCTACTAGGGACACCTAGAGGTTTAAAGACTTGTTACACGTGCTCAGTGCAATCGCGTTCCCTGCGAAAGTGCGGTTAGGATTTTATTATTTGAATAATTGGTTTTGCTCGGGACGAGCAAAAGTTAAGTTTGGGGGTATTTGTTCATAACAGAATACTGCATTTTATACCGCCCATTCTTATGCTCGTGTGTTTATAGGTTGGTGCTTTTAATCCGTGTTTGTTACATATTTACAGAGTACAGGTTTCCAGTACAAATATTGCAAATCAAGACAAAATCTCCACAGTTACGCCAAATACAGAACATCTGTTGACAGCAGATAAAAGCCGGGTTCCGGTCATCCATATCCGTCCGGTGCTGAGTACCAGTTCCTGAGACAAGACATATGACAGTGGTCATTCGTGTCTGGGACAAGCACAGAGCACGAGGGAGGCTGCACAAGAATCAATGGGTGCGCGGAGCTCGAGAGAGATAGAAGTCAAAAGTGAAGAAAAGATAGCAATCTTGGACTAAGAATTCTGAAGATATTCTGGAAGATTTTGTGCAGTTTGAAGTTTTCAAACACGAGGAAAAAGTAAACCAGGAAAACACCCAAAAACCGAGGACCCAAATCCCCTATACGGCCGCGGATCCGCTGCCAATAGGGGGTATTGGCCGCGGAAACGCGGCCGTACTGTGGCTTCAGCGTGTCAACTTTTAGGGGCTTTTTTGTAACTTCCCATAGGTCCAGATTATTGCCCTAGGTTTCCCATTCCTATCCTATAAATACCCCAGATCTGAACCATTGTAAGCTGTTAAATTCTTTAGCCTCTTTTTGTTAGGTTTTAGTTTTCTTCTTCTTCTTCATTCTTTCCTCCATGAAAGTTGTAGTGGGAGCTTTTTGAGTAGAAGATCAATGAAGATGAGGGTTGTTTGTATTATTCTTTTTGCTTAGCTTCCCCCTTGAGCCCTTTACCTTAACTTGATCTTGCAACCTCTTAAGTGAGCTTGCAAGTTTAAGCTTTGGTCATTGGTCTCAAGGGGTTGTATCATTTTGTTCTCTCCTTAGTGCTTCATTTCACATGAGTTCTTTACCCTTCTCTTGATCTTGCAACCTCTTGATTGAGCTTGCAAGTTTAAGGGTTGGCTATTGATCCCATGCTTGTTTTGAGTTCTATGGTTCTTGTAATTACTTTCTTGCATTTTTCATTCTTGTGTTTAATTACTTGCAATTTATTACCATGCACTTTAATTACTTGATTGTAATCTTTTCTTTTCTTTGTTCTTTTTGTTCTCTCTTTTTGGCTCTTTTTGTGAAAGAATGTAATTACCGTTGTTAAGAATAAATACGGTATTGTAAGTAAATATCTCCTTGCTCATTTTCTTTTCCCGTTATTTTCCATTGAACTCTGCCCAAACGATACGCAAGCGCTCCGTTAGGCACCCTACCCTACCAAGGTAACGGTGATTCCTAACCGCGACCGGTTGCGTTCGGTTTAGCCGGAGGCGAAAGCAAGAGACAAGAACGGAAGGACAAGGGTAAATAAGCCGTATTCCATGAATACCGCGCTTAAATCCCCTAATCCACGTTGTTGCCGATTGCTCTAGCTTCAATTGGTCAAGACTCGACTCAAAGGTTTTGAGTACGGATTTCTTTAGCTTACAATTTCGTATCTTTTTCTTAACAACTTTATACTTGCAAATAATACACATAGGTTACTTTGAACAAACATATACTCATTCTTTATTGACTCGTCTAAGACAAGAATGGAAATACAACCATCTCCCTATGGATCGACCCGTGCTCAACCCGCTAGCTGCGTTGCGACACCGTCTTGATCGCGGTTAACTCAAATTCTTTCAATCAGCCGATTCCGCAAACAGAGACCGATATATGAGGATTTGCGTGTCGATGCTGGACACGATTATTTCAAGATATTTTGAGTGCCGATGTTGGGCATTCGCGATTCTCAGCGATTTACAGGATTTGAGGGCCGATGAGGATGACGGCGCCTGAGTTTTATTGGGATTTGGGTGCAATGATGGACACCGATTATATTTTCCACCTTGACATTCCATGTAGATGTTATTTTATCCCATGCTCAGCATTCATTATCTTGCATCTCATCCTATAGTCATATTACCTGATAGAGTAATTATGCATGATTATTGCACGTCATGCTCATCGCATATTGATATTATCTGCTGGCATATGTTAGAGTAGCGCAGTACGTGCATACTCGTAATTACCTTTATATGTTATCTCTATTCACGAGTTGGCAACTCTCCCCCATTGTGCCACAGTGTTTGCAGGTTGCCCTTCAGAGTAGTCGCGGCAGGCTGCTTTCTTGTATCTTTTTGGCTACGGATACCACTTCAGTTGGTGCGTGAGCTGTTTTGCTGTTAGGTAGGTTGTGGTATCCAGTTATTTTCCATTGTACATACTTTTGTATCTAGTATTCTCCATCTACCTTTATATGTATTTGACTTAGAGACCAGTGTGAGGACGATGATGTATATTATTTGTATTCTGGTGTCGAGCTCGTGTGATCCGACTTTGCTTATGCAGTTTTTATCATTTGTGATGTTTTTCACATATTGCTCATTTCTTCTCTACGGCGTCGTATATTACTCTTGTGGTGATTGTTTCCGTCGTTGGGCGTGATTGCTCCCGTTTATGATGCCTTATATTATTGTTATCATTTTACTCATATCATGTCTTGTACCCGATTTCGGGGTTTGTTTTACAAAGGAAATGCTGCCAAAATTTTTAAAAAAATAAATTGAACTTTAAAGAGGTTTACTAAATTACTTATGGTTTTCTAAACGTTTTAACAAAATGTTCTAATAAATGTTTTAAGCACTCGCTTCTTTTAATGGTTTTGATTTCTGGGTTTCGGCTTACTTAGTCGCGTCACGCCTGTAGAGGTTACGTGGTTAAGTGTCGGTCACGGGTTGAACTTCGGATCGTGACAAAGTTGGTTTCAGTGCGTAGGTTTTACCTTTCGGAGTGTAGGATGACCCTGGTATGATGGAGTAGGTAGCTGAAGCAGAGTGGCGTAGCGTGTGAATGTTCCGCGACATACTCACGACACGGTACTTCGCCTAAGTGACCTCAGGACTTTTTGATTAAATTCCTTCATGAGTATATACATTCTTGCGATTCGATTTCCGTATCCTTATCGAATCCAATTTTCTTTTCAGCCATTATGCCACCAAAGACTACGAGGAGGCAGAGAGCGGCCGCGAGAGCCGAGATTCGAGTTGAATCGTCCGAGACGAGAACTGATCCGGGTAGTACACCGGTTGTACCCGAGCAGGCTGTTCTCCTATGACAGATCAGATCGCCATGCTAGGGGCTGGTATGCAGGAGATGAGCCAGACGATGGGATCCAGTATGCAGGAGATGCGCATGATGATGGGATCGCTAGTTGAGACACTTCGAGCGCACCGACCAGAGGTAGTTCCACCCGTTGCAGGGACCGTGATGGTACCCACAGTACAGGTAGTTGACCCTGCAGCTACAGAGGTCATTACGGTCTCGCTATCAGAGTTTATGAGGCAGAAGCCTCCGGTCTTCACAGGCACCGATGCAGCTGAGGACCCACAGTCTTTCATTGATAGGATGGCCCGGATATGTCGCACACTCAGATGCTTAGATGCGAGATGGGTAGAGTTCGCATTCTTTCGCCTGGAAGGTCTTGCACAGAAATGGTATGAATCGGTCGAGAGGGGCAAAGCAGCAGGTCTTCCTCCAATGACTTGGGCCGAGTTTGTGACGGTATTTCTAGTCCGTTTCCTTCCCCATAGTGTCAGGGATGCCCGAGCGCACAGATTCGAGTCCTCACGTCAGACTCCGGAGATGACAGTGGCAGAGTATGACGTGTTGTTCACTGAGTTATTGGTCTATTCCCCATATCTAGTGGTTACTGAGGAGATGCGAGTCAAGAGAATTGTCCGAGGCTTGCTTACACCACTGTTCCTTGCGATCAGCGCCCAGCATTGCGAGACTTATGCAGCAGCTGTAGACGCAGCCTTATTACTCGAGGAGCGCCTTGCTGAGACTTCGGTAGTTCGAGAGCCGAAGAGAGTTCTTGCGGATACTCCGGCACAGAGACATCCGTTTAGGCGCCGCAACAGGTTCCCTTCAGGTATGGGGGTTAGCGGAGGATCGGGACGAGGTCAGCTATTCAGCACTTATCCCCAGGAGGGTCAGCCGACACCATCTAGATGTTTCCGCTGCGGGAGTTCTTATCGTCGTGTTCGAGATTGTCCAGAGATACCCCGGAGGGAAGCAGCAGTACCACATGTCACATTACCACCTTCACCACCCCAGAGGGCGTTGCCTATTGTACCTACTGTTGCTCCGCGCCAGTTTCATGCACAGAGAGGTCGTGGTCACGGAGGATTTGCTCATAGAGGACGAGGTGACCGAGGCAAAGGACAACCAGCTGCCGGCAGGGGACAGTCATTCGTAGGTGGAGGACATGCGCGGGTTTTTGCTTTGACGCATCAGGACGCACAGGAGTCCAATGCGGTGGTCTCAGGTATCCTTTCAGTATGTTCTGTTGATGCACACGTGTTGTTTGATCCGAGATCCATGCACTCGTACGTCTCCACACAATTCGTGCCGAGTTTGGGTAGAGAGTCCGGTTTGCTTGATCAGCCGCTAGTTGTGACCACTTCTGTAGGAGAGTCGTTTGTTGTTAGGCACATGTTCCGATCCTCTGTTGTCCGTATTGGCGAGAGAGAGTTGCCTGTCGACTTGATCCTTCTTGAGATGTTGGACTTAGACGTTCTTTTGGGCACGGATTGGTTAGCCACGTGCTATGCGTTTGTGGACTGCCGCGAGAAGACAGTTAGATTTTGTTTACCCGGCGAGTCGGCTTTTGTTGTGCATGGGGACCATGGTGCCGCCCCTCACAGTTTGATTTCTTCTTTTCTCGCTGGACAGCTTTTGAGGAAAGGATGTCAGGGATTTCTCGCCTATGTTTGCGATACTAGAGCTACAGAGGTTCCGTTGGATCAGGTTCCGATTTTTAGCAAGTTCCCTGATGTGTTCCCTGACGAGCTTTCTGGGCTACCGCCTGAGCGCGACATTGCCTTCTGTATTGATTTGATTCCCGGCACGGGGCCTATTTCTATACCGCCTTAATGGATGGCCCCGACGGAACTTAGAGTGTTGAAGGGTCAGTTGCAAGATTTGCTGGATAAGGGAATTATTCGACCCAGTGTTTCTCCTTGGGGTGCTCCGGTCCTGTTTGTCAAGAAGAAGGACGGCAGTTTGCGTTTGTGTATCGACTACCGCCAGCTGAACAGGGTTTCCGTGCGGAACACATATCCTTTGCCACGCATCGACGACTTGTTCGACCATCTTCAAGGGGCAGGATATTTTTCGAGGATCGATTTGCGATCAGGCTACAATCAGCTGCGGGTTCGACAAGAGGACATTCTGAGGACAGCTTTCCGCACGCGCTATGGCCATTATGAGTTTTTGGTGATGTCGTTCGGACTCACCAATGCCCCAGCAGCAATCATGGACTTGATGAACCATATTTTCCATCCGTATCTAGATCTGTTCATCATCGTATTCAATGACGATATCTTGGTGTATTCCCGGAGCAGAGAAGAGCACGAGCAGCACCTGCGGATCACACAGTAAACTTTGAGGGAGCACCAGCTTTTCGCAAAATTCTCCAAGTGTGCATTCTGGCTTGATAGCGTAGACTTCTTGGGTCACGTGAATACACGATATGGTATATGTGTGGACCCGAAGAAGATGGAGGCCGTTCAGCGTTGGCCTAGACCCACATCAGTTACGGAGATCCTCAGCTTTCTAGGGTTGGCCGGTTACTACAGGCGATTTATGCAGGACTTCTCCCGTATTGCTGTATCTTTGACCGGGTTGACCCGGAAGGGTGTTCCTTTCGATTGGACGGAGGAGTGCGAGCACAGTTTTCAGCAGCTACGGACTCGACTGACTACGGCGCCGGTGTTATCATTGCTTTCAGGATCGGGCGGATTTATGGTCTTTTGTGATGCTTCTCGAGTGGGGTTAGGGTGCATATTGATGCAGCATGACAGGGTGATCGCGTATGCTTCACGGCAGTTGAAGAAACATGAACAGAACTACCTCACTCACGATTTGGAGATGGCTGCAGTGGTCTTTGCACTCAAGATCTGGCGACATTACCTATACGGCGAGTCGTGCCAGATATTCACTGACCACAAGAGCTTAAAGTATATATTTCAGCAGCGGGACCTGAATCTTAGACAGTGCCGTTGGATGGAACTAGTAAAGGACTATGATTGTGAGATCTTGTATCACCCGGGAAAGGCGAATGTAGTGGCGGATGCTTTGAGCAGGAGGCCCGAGGGTAGTGTATCTTGTTTAAGCACAGTGCAGAGGAAGTCGTCTGCAGATTGGCAGATTTTATGCGACATCCGAATGCAGTTCGATTTTACGGCGATTGGGGGACAGATTGCGCATGTTCGTGCACGCCCACAGTTGCTTGACCGTATACATGAGGCACAGTATAGTGATAAACGTTGTTCAGAGATCATGGCACAGATCGGACAGGGCAGATTTTCCGAGTTTGTGATCGATGATCAGGGGATACTGCGATTTGGGACTAGACTGTGCGTACCAGATGCCGAGGGACTGCGGCGCGAGATTCTTGAGGAGGTACATCGATCGGTGTACATTGTTCATCTGGGTTTCACCAGGATGTACCATGATATGTGAGGGTTGCTAGGCACACGCACAAGGGTCTACGAGGCATCAACCATGCCCGATTAAAAATTTAGCCGTGCCGAACAACCCGAATACGGAACTTTAAACTAGAGATTAGGCGAAAACAAGCATGCTAAACATTTTAACACTAAGTGAGAGGGATTACAACCTTTGTAGATCCGGTCCTTCACTTCATATGCTCCGTGTTGTGGTCCCTTCGTTGCGATCATCGGGTTCCGGGCTCTCGAGAGGTTCCACGAAGAGAAAGACGCAACCTTTGCTTCCGATCTTCGATACTAAGATGATCTACCTCAAAGTTTCTTTAACACAAGCTAATACTCATGAAATGATGTGAACACCCTCATCTAAATGGCAACGGAAGATGAGGATGATGAAGTAGGATTTTTGCTCTCTTTATTTATATTTTTCTCACATTTATCCATCACAAAATCAAAGCAAGAAACCATTTTCAAGCAAAGAAGAAGAAGGAAGAAGATGACGAATAATGAATATCCTTTTGTGATGAATAGGAAAAATAATAATATGATAGAATTATGCAACCATGGTTCAAACTAACCCTTGTAGAGATTTTACTAGGGTTAAAGGTTTGGTTAGGGTTTTGGAAATATCTAGCATAATATCTTAACAAAGACAAAGAAAGAAAACATCTAGAATCTTCTAGAAAGCCTTAACCCTAATCAAACCCTAACCATGTTTAATCTCTACTAAACAAGTTGCATTATTTATCATATCATGTTACAATATTATATATCACATATACAATATTTATTGCAACAAAATAAAATAATACAATTAACATATATCGCATATATATCAATGTATTACCCGAGTGAGAAAAGAATCTTTTAGTGAGCTAATATTAGTTAATGCAATTTAATATATCAAATATATTATTGTACATTAAATTATCGAATCAACACTTGATCCGACAATCCGGCTATATCGCATATAACCGACTAATATTTATCCGTACCGATTCATCGAATCAACACTTGATCCGATGACCCGGCAGATATCAAATATCGCGAGAATACAATAGGATATCACATACCGCATTATCCTCGGTCCCGCACATATCACATATGTGCTCCTACTCCGTTTTGCCTGAGTCAAGAAACCTCTGTGTAGGACTCTAAAGAATCGTCAATACGCCGGCAGTAGGTGATGATCATATCAAACACCCACAAGCTGCAAGCGGTCAGCTAAACGTAACAGCTACCCAGGTATTGAGCGCTCAGAAGATCAACAAGCAAGCCTGTAACTTCTCCTGTGAATCCAAACAGTAACACTCCCGTACAGTCCGGTCTCATCGTCTGATATGTCGCATATCTCGCCTAGGGGTGGTAAACGTCAGACCCCAGTAGCTCGATAAGTCGTGTCGATATGAGGTCTATAACAGTTCGAGAAACTACTGATAACACTTACCAGTAAATCTCAGCAACCCTGGCCAGGGATTTCCGGTTATAGCCAATCGAACACAGCACAACATCAACTCCCTATACCGGGAGAGACGAATCCCCTCCTATCGCTCATTGCCTCCATGTGATTCGGGACTGTACCCAAAAGCCACCTTTTTGCACGCCCTATTGGACGTGGTATGATGGAAATCAAAGCACAGTGGGAACCACACAAGACTCTATGACGATCTCGGGTCAACAGACTACTCTGTACCAGTGTCACCGGAGAACTGCCATCTGACGTATGGTATAATACAATCTGGGAGTTCTCAGCGAGTCCGTCCAGTGTACCCAGTCTCCACTGAGCACCCGTACACCATCCTTGATGTCAAACACCGATGGATATGGGATCATCCATCGCCCATCATATGGGTCAAGATGCGTATACGCTAGTCTACTCTGGTGCATCGATGCCCTGTCTCGATACACCCTCGACTAGGAACAGTTATAGGATGTACTCATCGACTACCGTGGCCCCACTAGTATGATCTCATCATAGTCCCAGTAGTCGAGTACATATCCTAAGGGCTTTATCAACATGTAATATAGAGACAATCAGAGTACATGTTTAGATAAAGTACAACCAGATAGCATACTATCATGTCGAGCAAGAAAGTCCTCCCTATATATGTCCTAGCATCCACTACAATATACATCGTATGTACAGTAATGGTCTCTAGGGCATACATATGACTAACAATCTCCCACTTGCACTAGGTCCATCTGTTATGGTATCGCATACCCAACAATTAGCTGCGGTTGAAGTATCTCATACTCAACCATCCCGTAAAAGTCTCTTCTGGGAAAAAAGGCCTTCGTGAGTGGATTCGCGCTTTTGTCCTCTGTGTAGGCTCTCCTAACCTCGATCTCCCTGGAGATCAACCATCTCCATGATCAGGTGACACTGCCTAAGAATTATATCTGGATTTCTGATGGGACGGAAGTTCCTTGGCTAAAGCCACAACTCAATTGTCACACAATGGTAGGAACGAAGTTCATCTTATGAACTTAAATATATCCAGACTGCCTCTTTGGTAGCATCCTTTGTAACGATGTATCTTGCCTTTAATCGCCTAGTATGTCACGGTATCTAGCTTGGAACTCTTCCAACATACCGTCCCTCCACTGAGGGTATAGACAATGCATGTGACTGACATTCAGTCGTCCTTATCACTCTGGAACCTTTCCAGTGATTCTCCCCAGGATCGATTGATACCATCTCACTACAACTAGTGAGTGTCCTAACATTCAATTAGATCTATCTCATAGACCCTAAACCTAGGATTTAGTAGGTATCACTTTGATCCTATATGGAGAATCCTTGTGATAAGCGGAGATTGACCGAGCGTAGCATAGGAAACACCTTCCTTATCAAGAGTATGTCATCCACGTACTCTACGAGGATCACCACCATACTCCCTACTACCTTTTTGTATATACAAGGTTCATCTACCATTTTGATGAAGTCAAACTCTTTGACTACCACATCAAAACAGATGTTCCAACTTCGCGATGCCTGTTTTATCATATAAAACATCTTGCACACGTTTCCGCTGCTCCCACTGTCTACGAAGCCCTCTGGCTGTGTACTTATAGACGCTCTTTTCTAAAACATCATTTAGAAAAGCAGTCATGACACCCATCCACCAGATATCGTAGTCATGGTATGTAGCCGTGGCAAGCAGGATCTGGATGGACTTAAGCATAGATCCTTAGAAAAGGTTTCAACATAATCCATACCTGGTCTATGATGCAAACCTTTAACAAGTCTAGCTTTGAAAGTCTCAACTTTTCAATGTACACCAAGTAATCTTCTCAAGATATACTTGCTCCTGATGGGGATTTAACCCTTCAGATAAAGCAACCAAAGTCCATACTTTGTTGGTGTATAAGGATTCCATCTCAGATCGATAAGCATCCAGCCATTCTTACAGAGTCCCACTCCTGATGGCCAGCTCGAAACTAGTTAGGTCATAATCTCATGATGAAATCCTCGCTCCCACTGTCATAGAGAAACCGAAGTATCTCTTAGGTGGGTGAGAAACCGTACTAGATCGGCGGAGAGGCTGAGGTTCGTTGGAAACTATTGAATCTTTTGGTTCTACCAAATCATCAGCTGCATTTTGTATAGCTGGAACCATTCCAGTTCTACATAACAGACCTTGCCTCGAGCTTGTCCGGATTTTGCTTTTAGACATAGGCCGGACAACCCCAAATCTTAACAAACTTAAGATATGGGCTCTTCCCATTCCATATCACATATGAAGTGGTAGGTTACTGATTTGATTTGAACCCTATTCAATAGGTATGCAGCTTCTCAAGTGCATAACTCCCAAAAGGAAATAGGCAACTCAGTAGTACTCATCATAGAGCACACCATATCACATAGGGTGCTATTTCTCCGCCCCGATACACCATCGTGCTATGGTGTATACGGAGGAGTAATGCTGAGAGAGAATCTCATTCTTCTTTAGAACAGTCCAGGAATTCCGTGCTCAAGTATTCTCCTCCTTGATCACATCAAAGGACATAATACTTATACCCATTTTTTGTTCTCTACTTCTAACTTATATTCTGTGAATATCTCAAAAGGTTCGGACTTGTGTTTCAACAGGAACATATGTCTGAATCTTGAGAGATTATCAGAGAATGTAATGAAGTACAAAGAACCGATCTTGGCATGTGTAGACAGGGGACTTTCATACATCAGCATGTATCAATCCCAAAAGTTCACTAACTCTTTCTCTGTTTCCAATAAACAGAGCTGTGGTCATCTTATCTCTGTGACATGACTGGCAAGTTTCACAAGATGTAAATTCAAACTAATTTAAATATGCATCTATATGTAACTTCATCTAGTCGGGTCGCATTGATATGACCTAGTCTACAATACCTCAAGAAGGATTCATTCATTTCTGAACTCTTCCTCTTGTGTGTGTTCCATATACTAAGAACTGTAGTTTGATTTAGAACGACAATGCTTTTAGATAACGTGCCTGAACCGATCAACTCTTGATATAGGAAATGTTCAAAACATTATCCAACAATACAAAATTATATCCTTTCTTTACTAATAAAAAATACAAAATTATATCCTTTCTTTACTAATAAAGAGACTGATATGATTTTTTATATCAGGTTCGGTATCTAATAACATTTGTTCAGAATCAATGTATTCTGGTAATACAGGGTGATAGTGACCAACAGACTTGGCTGCAACACTTGCACCGTTTTCTGTCTCATGAAACTTATCACCCGTTCTCAGTTCTCTACCTATCTGTAGCCCATGTAACAGATTACATATACGGGATCCTGATCCGGTATCACATACCCAGGACGTAAAGGATACTGAGAAACAGTTCTGTGTAATGAACGCACCCGAAGACGATGCATTAGCATGCACTTTCTTCGTTTGGGCGGTACGGGAAATCTGGTATTCCCCAATTTCCTGCTCTGTCTTATAACAATTATAAGTTGGAGCGGGACCAACGTTCCCCAGCTCAGTATAACAAGCGGGTTCAGTCAATATATCCGTTTTATTATCTTGATTAAGGCGTGATATGGTCGCTATCTGGAGAGAGAGAGAAGAAAACACTCAGCGTATGCTCTTGCAAGATTAGATTGGTTATCTAATATATCTAATCAGGATGTCTCCCACTGTTTTAGTCAAATCTTCCTTCAAACCCTAAAAGGAAAGACTAGCCGGGATTAATTACACGCTACAAGTTCGCCAATCTTTCAGCCAGGCCAGTGTCGGTACTTTGAGGAAGGTCCCCCGTGCTTTCGCACGAACCTAATTACAGTAAACCTCGTTTTCCCAGAGGCGTAACCCCGTTAACACCTTTCTAGACACCTACTTGATCGGCTAATTGTAGTGTGTAAAACTCTCCCAGGAGTAACTTTTACGCGTAGCGGGTTTCGGGATCCAACTATCTCATAGAAGGTATGCAATCTCATTGCAAATTTCAACACTTGAAATTCCCAATAGAATTTTGCCCCAAGCAATCTATGACCTTGACTGAGTCAACAAACCATAGACCGCAAGTAAAGTTCAACCCGTACATTTCTTGATTGAATTAAACCCACCCGCACGACCCTTGACTGAGTCAACAAGGCCGCACGACTACCCTAATCCAATCGCATCATATGCTTTGCAGATAAGCACTAATCAGCTACCGCACACTACGCCTTGACTTAGTCAACAAACGCAACACGAATTCTAACTATTACTTATCTGAAATGACGGTGGGCTACGACAGGTTTTTAAGAAAACCCTTTGCGTAATGAACTTTATATCGTTGTAGAATCGAGTGATTTTAAATGGAATGTTTTTGAGGCTTTTCTAGTTTTGCTAAAGGGGTCACTCCCGGTGAAGGGATCGTCGGCCCTTTCCTCATCGAATAAGGTGCAGGATATATCATATATACCACTGTGCAAAGCAGAAACTATAGAAGCAATCAAAAGACAAACCGAGGGTTGTAGTATCTGCCAATTATTGCTAAAGGAGTCACTCCCTGTGAAGGGATCTCGGTCCTTTCCTTATCGAATAAGGTGCTGGATGTTCTACAAGGAACACCGCTATGCAAAGCAACAATTAGAGCTACCAGTTTTTAATTTAAACAAGTTTCTACAACATCTTTGGTTTCTTTTAATTCATTAATCTCATTAATGAAGTCCCATTTTAATTATGCTTCATAAGCATCTCTTTTGAAACGAAATCTGCAATATAACATATATCTCATATATATAATATAAACATTCGTCTCAGGCAGTAATATGATCTCATCACAAAACATTGCAGCAGAAGAACATATATGGAATATTGGATATACTAGGACGTCCGTGTTTTCAATACGAGCCTGTATAAAACACGGATTCCACGGTCGCGATGAATAGCCAAACCCACATCCCTAGACCCCTACGAGAGCGGCAAGCAACACAGCCAATTCTAGGGTTAGGAGACCCGGTCTCGACTCCTCGAGATGGTCTCCCTCTGGACCCTAGAACCCGGTTACTTGTGTTCCCCGCCTTGGGTCTACCTAATGCGGAAAAGTAAATAATATACAACGGTGACATCTTCCGCTACCTGGAAGTGCCCCAATAAAAGAATATTACATACAAATGAATTTTACATGAATGAAAAAGAAAAACTCTCATCTCACATAAAACCCCCGGCTATTCAAACGCGACGATCCAATACAACATATCACAGCAACACATAATATCTCATATCATCAACGTAAGCAAGTATGCGTATCCCGATTGTCGTTGATGTATAGCAACGAAGCCGGCGATACACCACATACTACGCTTACGGTCACAGAAAAGAAAGTGTAAAACTACAACAGTTGGAATCCGCAACCTTCTTAGACATCGCATGCCTAACCAAATGAATTCCTTAGACATCGCATGCCTAACAATTATAAACTCCGCATTTTAGTCTCATTATCGAAAACTCTTTTCAATATCAAGTCGGGCAATTCAACAAGATTCCTGACGTCCAGATCGAATGCTCGTCGCAAACTTTAGTAGACGGCCGCACCCCTAGATGCCGTCGACGAAGTGCACTAAGGCGGAACACCGCTGCCGCGAGCACCCGAACGGATGCTTTCGGCGACGGGGTTCTCCTACAGTCACTTGGTCGGGGCTATGGAGTGAGGCTGTCTATTAAGTTTACCCGGCGAGTATCCACGTACCCTACGTGATTGCGACGGACTTTTGATCACATCAAAATTCCATGGCAACCGATCATCTGAGACTAAAATGCTATGTTTATAATATTCAAATTAGTTATCACATAACTACCTGTGGATTCCAATTATTGTATCACATTCCAGATAAATAGAAAAAGTTAAACTTTCCGATCGAATCATCAAACACCCAAGATTTCCCCAATATATCTCAACACTTGAAATCAGTTTAAAAAACGTCCATCACATGCCACAGTACCAATGGTCCAGCCGTAGAAGGGTCAAGCCAACGCCTCACATGTGGCACGCCGTACTGCCCCAAACCCTAAGGTTCAAAGAGCAGTTCAAGACGATCACATAATCGAGTTAAGGTTTGTTGTCTTCTAGAGGGTCCACCGAGTTACTTGCATGACTTAGAACATTCTTAAACACGAGAAAAAATCCAACTTTTGAAAAATTTTCCGACAGGGGAAAAATTGAGTTATTGATATCCGTTCGAACTTTTTAACAATTTCTAAAAGTTATCCGGAAAACCACATAGACAAAATCTGATACTCCGATCGAAACATCGAATCCCCAAAACAACCCCAGAAAATTCAACTCTTCAATAAATATTAAAAATTCCCAGAAAATCAAGCATAATTAAATAGAAGTTACTGTACAAATACGAGTTGATGACGTCACCTTTTCGCCGCGGAACCGCCGCAGAAGGCATGCTTCTGCCGCGGTTCCGCCGCGAGATTTACTGTTCATCAAAAAAAATTTGTACCGTAATTCTTAGAATTCCTTGCTGAATTTTTTACGAATTTTTAATTTGGAAAAATCCACGTTTTTAGAAAAAGTCCAGAGAGCTATTTTGGGTTCGGGTTTTGATTCGATCGGACTTCAAATTCCGTCTACGCTTCGCCTAAAGCTCTAGCTTGGCTCTGATACCACTGAGGGTTGCTAGGCACGCGCACAAGGGTCTACGAGGCATCAACCATGCCCGATTATAAATTTAGCCGTGCCGAACAACCCGAATACGAAACTTTAAACTAGAGATTAGGCGAAAACAAGCATGCTAAACATTTTAACACTTAGTGAGAGGGATTACAAGCTTTGTAGATCCGGTCCATCACTTCATATGCTCCATGTTGTGGTCCCTTCGCTGCGATCATCGGGTTCCGGGCTTTCGAGAGGTTCCACGAAGAGAAAGACGCAACCTTTGCTTCCGATCTTCGATACTAAGATGATCTACCTCGAAGTTTCTTTAACACAAGCTAATACTCATGAAATGATGTGAACACCCTCATCTAAATGGCAACGGAAGATGAGGATGATGAAGTAGGATTTTTGCTCTCTTTATTTATATTTTTCTCACATTTATCCATCACAAAATCAAAGCAAGAAACCATTTTCAAGCAAAGAAGAAGAAGGAAGAAGATGATGAATGATGAATATCCTTTTGTGATGAATAGGAAAAATAATAATATGATAGAATTATGCAACCATGGTTCGAACTAACCCTTGTAGAGATTTTACTAGGGTTAAAGGTTTGGTTAGGGTTTTGGAAATATCTAGCATAATATCTTAACAAAGACAAAGAAAGAAAACATCTAGAATCTTCTAGAAAGCCTTAACCCTAATCAAACCCTAACCATGTTTAATCTCTACTAAACAAGTTGCATTATTTATTATATCATGTTACAATATTATATATCACATATACAATATTTATTGCAACAAAATAAAATAATACAATTAACATATATCGCATATATATCAATGAATTACCCGAGTGAGAAAAGAATCTTTTAGTGAGCTAATATTAGTTAATGCAATTTAATATATCAAATATATTATTGTACATTAAATTATCGAATCAACACTTGATCCGACAATCCGGCTATATCGCATATAACCGACTAATATTTATCCGTACCGATTCATCGAATCAACACTTGATCCGATGACCCGGCAGATATCAAATATAGCAAGAATACAATACGATATCACATACCGCATTATCCTCGGTCCCGCACATATCACATATGTGCTCCTACTCCGTTTTGCCTGAGTCAAGAAACCTCTGTGTAGGACTCTAAAGAATCGTCAATACACCGGCAGTAGGTGATGATCATATCAAACACCCACAAGCTGCAAGCGGTCAGCTAAACGTAACAGCTACCCAGGTATTGAGCGCTCAGAAGATCAACAAGCAAGCCTGTAACTTCTCCTGTGAATCCAAACAGTAACACTCCCGTACAGTCCGGTCTCGTAGTCTGATATGTCGCATATCTCGCCTAGGGGTGGTAAACGTCAGACCCCAGTAGCTCGATAAGTCGTGTCGATATGAGGTCTATAATAGTTCGAGAAACTACTGATAACACTTACCAGTAAATCTCAGCAACCCTGGCCAGGGATTTCCGGTTATAGCCAATCGAACACAGCACAACATCAACTCCCTATACCGGGAGAGACGAATCCCCTCCTATCGCTCATTGCCTCCATGTGATTCGGGACTGTACCCAAAAGCCACCTTTTTGCACGCCCTCTTGGACGTGGTATGATGGAAATCAAACCACAGTGGGAACCACACAAGACTCTATGACGATCTCGGGTCAACAGACTACTCTGTACCAGTGTCACCGGAGAACTGCCATCTGACGTATGGTATAATACCATCTGGGAGTTCTCAGCGAGTCCGTCCAGTTTACCCAGTCTCCACTGAGCACCCGTACACCATCCTTGATGTCAAACACCGATGGATATGGGATCATCCATCGCCCATCATATGGGTCAAGATACGTATACGCTAGTCTACTCTGGTGCATCGATGCCCTGTCTCGATACATCCTCGACTAGGAACAGTTATAGGATGTACTCGTCGACTACCGTGGCCCCACTAGTGTGATCTCATCATAGTCCTAGTAGTCGAGTACATATCCTAAGGTCTTTATCAACATGTAATATAGATACAATCAGAGTACATGTTTAGATAAAGTACAACCAGATAGCATATTATCATGTCGAGCAAGAAAGTCCTCCCTATATATGTCCTAGCATCCACTACAATATACATCGTATGTACAGTAATGGCCTCTAGGGAATACATATGACTAACAATATGAGAGATGTTTACTGGTGGGACGGAATGAAGAGGGACATCGCAGATTTCGTGTCGAGATGCCTAACCTGTCAGCAAATCAAGGCCGAGCACAAGAGGCCCGCGGGAGAGCTACAGCCATTACCCATTCCGGAGTGGAAATGGGAGCATATTTCTATGGACTTCTTTATGGGTCTACCCAGGACTAGTCGAGGGTATGACTCCATTTGGGTGATCGTGGATCGACTGACGAAGGCGGCTCACTTCCTGCCGGTGAAGACGACGTACGGATTTGCTCAGTATGCCCAGATGTACATCGACGAGATTGTACGACTGCATGGTGTCCCGACGTGTATCTTTTCCGACAGAGGCACCCACTTTACCAGCCGACTATGGCAGAGGCTTCAGGAGGTTTTGGGCACTCGCTTGAGTTTCAGCACAGCGTTTCATCCGCAGACTGATGGCCAGTCAGAGAAGACTATTCAGAATCTCGAGGACATGCTCCGAGCGTGCGTCTTATACTTCGGAGGTAGCTGGGTTCATCATTTACCCTTGGTAGTGTTCTCCTACAACAATAGTTTCCAGGAGACTATTCATATGGCACCATTCGAAGCTCTTTATGGGAGGAGATGCAGATCGCCCGTCTGTTGGACAGAGCTCAACGAGAGCAGTTGTTAGTTATATGTATGCCCTAGAGTCCATTACTTTACATAGGATGTATATTGTAGTGGATGCTTGGACATATATAGGGATGACTTTCTTGCTCGATATGATAATATGCTATATGGTTACTCTTTACTTTAACGTGTACACTGATTGTCTCTCTGTTACATGTTGGTAAAGCCCTTAGGGTGTGTACTTGACTACCTGGACTATGATGTGGATCATACTAGTGGGGACGTGGTAGTCCATAAGTACATCCTTAGAAAGTCCCTAGTCGTGGGAGTATCGAGACGGGGCGTCGATATACCAGAGTAGACTAGCGTATACCTTCTCGACCCATACAGATGGGCGATGGATGATCCCATATCCATTGGTGTTTGACATCAGAGATGATATACGGGTGCTCAGTGGAGACTGGCTACACTGGACGGACTCGCCGAGAACTCCCAGCTGGTATTATACCTTACGTCAGATGGCAGTTCTCTGGTGACACTGGTGCAGGTTAGTCTGTAGACCCGAGATCGTCATAGAGTCTTGTGTGATTCCCACTGTGCTTTGATTTCCAACTTACCACGTCCAAGAGGGCGTGCAAAACGGTGGTTTTTGGGTACAGTCCCGAATCACATGGAGGCAATGAGCGATAGGAGGGGTTTCATCTCTCCCGGTATAGCGAGTTGATGTTGCGCTGTGCTCGATTGGCTATAACAGGAAGTCCTTAGCCAAGGCTGCTTTAGGGATTTACTGGTAAGTGTTACCAGTAGTTTCTCGACCCGTTATGAGCCTAATATCGACACGACTTATCGAGTTATTGGGGTCTGACGTTTACCACCCCTAGACGAGATATGCGACATATCAGACGGACAGACCGGACTGTACGGTTGTGTTACTGGTTGGATTCACAGGAGTGTGAGCGGGCTTGCTCGTTGATCTTCTGATCGCTCAATACCCGGGTGGCCGTTACGTTTAGCAGACCGCTTGTGGCTTGCGGGTGTTTGATATGATTATCACCTACTGCCGGCGTATTGACGAGACTTTAGAGTCCTACACAGGGGTTTCCTGGCTCAAGCGAAACGAAATAGGAGCGCATATGAGATATGTGAGGGACCGAGAATAATACCAGTATGTGATACTATATTCTATTCTCGTGATTTGTGACATTGATCGCTTGTATGCGATATAGCCGGGTTATCGGATCAAGTGTTGATTCGATAAGTTGTTACTATATGATATTAGTCGGTTATATACAATTTGACCGGATCGTTAAATCAAGTGTTGATTTAATGATTTAATGTATAATTATATATTTGATATATTACTTTACATTAACTAGTATTTGTTCACTTAAGATTGATTTTCTCGCTTTAATGTGCACATTGTTTATATGTGATATATGCAAGTGTACATGTTTGTATCATGCTTGATGATACAAACAAGTTGTGTGTATGAGACTTGAACCAACTCAAGGTTAAATTAGGGTTTACTATTTTCCTAACAAATAACAAAAGAGTGAGACTTTGGTCAAAGTTATCAAGCTTCATGAAGCTTGATAAACATTGACAAAGTCAACTCTTTTGTCATTTGTTCAAGATATTAGTTAACCAAACCCTTAACCTAATGCTTTGGTTAATTCTCTACATGAGTTAAGCATTAGGGCTTAACTCAACCATGGTGCCATTATTTATTGGATAAGTTTCATTTAGATATTGATGCTAATAATTCTTTTCTTCTTCTTTTCCTTCATCAAGCTCACAAAAGCTTGCTAGCTCCAATGGTGCCATGAGAAAAAGAGTGAAAAATCCAATTCTAAAGTGAACCCACTTCCTATTTCTTCATCCTCTAATACTTACCATGTAGTATAGGGTGTTCTCTTCGCAAAGTTTTTGACCAAGTGAAGGAATAGCTTGAGTTTGAGTTTCCCCGACGTAGATCATCTTCGGCCTCGAAGTCAATGACCTAGCCCGATCATTTCTCCGACGAAACCATCACTAGAGTCCGGGATCCGATGATCGCAGCGGAGGGACGTCAATACGGAGCTTTAGAAGTGGAGGACCGGATCTACAAAGGTCGTAGTTCCATTCACTTAGTAGCAAACTAGTTTGCTTGCTTGTTGTTTCGCCTAATCTCTAGTTAACGATCTAGTTTAGGGTTTCTCGGCACCGGAAAATTTAAATTTGGCATGGTTGATGCCTTGTGGAACCTTTTGTGTGTGCCCAGTAACCCTACAGTGGTATCAGTGCCTAGCTAGAGCCTTAGGCGATGTGTAGACGATATTAGAAATCCGATCGAGTCACGAAACCCTAAACATTAACCCTCTCTGTACATTTTCTGTAACTGTGGAATTTTGTGAATTAAAAATCTGCTGAAAAATCAGCAACGTTTTATATGAATTACTGTGCAGCACGTGACCCCATCTCTTCCAAGTCGCCGCGGAACCGCTGCCGTACCCTAGGTCACGCGGCGGTTCCGCGGCCATATAGTGCCCTCTTTGTTCACTGTTTGCACAGTAATGTCACTAATTTAATCCTGAGTTTTCTGGGAATTTTTAATTTGCACTCAAGAGTTGAGTTTTCTAGGGTGTTTTGGGGGTTCGATGATTCGATCAGAATCTTTGACTTTGTCTATGTGTTTTTCCGGGTATTTTAGAACATGTTAAAAAGTTTGACTGGATATAAATACCCAATTTTTCCCCTGCCGGGAAATTTCCAAGTGTTGGATTTTTCCGTAGTTTAAGAACGTTCTAAGTAGTGCAAGTAACGCGATGGACCCTCTAGAAGACAACAAACCTTGACTCGATTATGTAACCGTCTTGAACTGCCCTTTGAACCTTAGGGTTTGGGGCAGTATGGCGTGCCACATGTGAGGCGTTGGCTTGACCCTTCTACGGATGGATCGTTGGTACTGTGGCATGAAATGGATGTTTTTAAACTTATTTCAAGTGTTGAGCTGTTTCGGGAAAACTTGGGTGTTTTATTGTTCGATCGGAACGTTTAAATTTGTCTATTTATCTGGAATGTGATACAATATTTGGAATCTACAAGTAGTTATGAGATAACTGATTTGGATGTTATAAACATAGCAGTTTAGTCTAACTTGATCGGTTTCCACGGAATTTTGATGTGATCAAAAGTCCGTCGCAATCACGTAGCGTACGCGGATATTCGTTGGGTAAACTTAATAGACAGCCACACCCCATAGCCCCGACCAAGTGACTGTAGGAGAACCCCGTCGCCGAAAGCATCCGTTCGGGTGCTCGTGGCAGCGGTGTTCCGCCTTCGTGCACTTCGTCGAAGGCACAAGGGGTGCGGCCGCCTACTAAAGTTTGCGACGAGCATTCGATCAAAATGTCAGGAATCTTGTTGAATTGCCCGACTTGATATTGAAAAGAGTTTTCGATAATGAGACTAAAATGCGGGGTTTATAATTGTTAGGCATGTGATGTCTAAGGAATTCAGATGGTTAGGCATGCGATGTCTAAAGAGTTTGCGGATTCCAACTGTTCTAGTTTTACACTTTCTTTTCTGCGACCGTAAGTGTAATATGTGATATCGCCGGTTTCGTTGCTATATGTCAACGAGAATTGGGATGCGCACATTTACTTACGTTGATGACATGTGATGTTATGTGTTGCTGAATATGTTATATTGAATCGTCGCGTTTTGAGTAGACGGGGTTTTTTATGTGAGATGAGAGCTTTTATTTTCATTCATGTAAAATTTGTTGTATGTAATATTCTTTTATTGGGGCACTTCCAGGTTGCGAAAGATGTCACCGTTGATGTATATTATTTACTTTTCCGCACTAGGATAGACCCAAGGAGGAGAGCACAAGTAACCGGGTTCTGGAGTCCAGTGGGAGACCAACTCGAGTAGTCGAGTCCGGGTCTCCTAACTTTAGAATTGGTAGGGTTGCTTGCCGCTCTCGTAGGGGTCTAGGGGTGTGGGTTTGGCTATTCATCGCGACCGTGGAATCCGTGTTTATACAGGCTCGTATTGAAAACACGGACGTCCTAGTATATCCAATGTTTCATATGTTTCTTCTACTGCGATATCTGTGATGTGTTCATTTGATATGTTATGATAGATACTATATATAGTATATTTGATATATTATATAGACGTTACTTATGTTTTACACCCGCGCTAGTCCTGCCCCGCTCTGCCGTTAATTACCTAACCTAACGGTGCATGAGGGGACATCGAGGCGAATGCGGATGGCATAAGTGTACGACGTATTTATCTGTGATGTTTAAGTGATTTAAATGATGGGACTTCATTAATATGATTAATGAAAGAAAAGAAACCTAAAAGATGTTGTGGAATCGAATTTTCAAAAACAGCTAGCTACAGTTCTTGCTTTGCATCGCGGTGTTCCTTGTAGAACATCCTGCACCTTATTCGATAAGGAAAGGGTCGAGATCCCTTCACCGGGACTGACCCCTTTAGCAATGACTGGCAGATGCTACAACCCTCGGTTTGTCTTTTGATTGCTCCTATAGTTCTTTCTTTACACAGCGGTATATATGATATATCCTGCACCTTATTCGATGAGGAAAGGGCCGACGATCCCTTCACCGGGAGTGACCCCTTTAGCAAAACTAGAAAAGCCTCAAAAACACTCCATTTTAAAATCATTTGATTCTACAACGATATCAAGTTCATTACGCAATAGGTTTTCAGAAAAAACCTGTCGTAGCCCTCCGTCATTTCAGATAAGTTGTATATAGTATTCGTGCTACATTTGTTGGCTTTCGTTAAGGTGTAGTGTGCGGTAGCTATATGCTCCTTATCTGCTGCATACGATGCGATTGGATTAGGGTAGTCGTACGGCTTTGTTGGCTTTCGTCAAGGGTCGTGCGGGTGGGTTTAATTCAATCAAGAAATGTACGGGTTGAACTTGACTAGCGGGCTATGGTTTGTTGGCTTTCGTCAAGGTCATAGCACGTTAGGGGCAAAACTATCGGGAATTTCAAGTGTTGAAATTTGCAATGAGATTGCATACCTTCTATGTGATAGTTGGATCCCGATACCCGCTACGAGTAAGAGTTACTCCTAGGAGAGTTTTACACATTACAATTAGCCGATCAAGTAGTTGTCTAGAATGGTGTCAACGGGGTTACGCCTCTGGAAAAACGAGTTTTACTTTAATTTGGTCCGTGCGAAAGCACGGGGAACCTCCCTCAAAGTACCGACACTGGCCTGGCTGAAAGATTGGCGAACTTGTAGCGTGTAATTAATCCCGGCTAGTTTTTCATTTTAGGGTTTGAAGGAAGATTTGATAAAAACAGTGGGAGCCATCCTGATTAGATAAAATAATAACCAATCTGATCTTGCAAGAGCGCACGCAGAGTGTTTTCTTCTCTCTCTCTCCAGGTAGCGACCATGTCACGCCTTAATCAAGATAATAAAACAGATATATTAACCGAACCCGCTTGTTATACTGAGCTGGGGAACGTTGGTCCCGCTCCAACTTATAATTGTTATAAGACAGAGCAGGAAATTGGGGAATACAGAATTTCCCGTGCCACCCAAACGAAGAAAGTGCATGTTGATGCATCATCTTCGGGTGTGTTCGTTATATAGAACTGTTTCTCAGTATCCTTTACGTCCTGAATATGTGATACCGGATCAGGATCCCGCATATGTAATCTGTTACATGGGCTACAGATAGGTAAAGAACTGAGAACGGTTGATAAGTTTCATGAGGCAGAAAACGATGCAAGTGTTGCAACCAGGTCTGTTGGTCACTGTCACCCTGTATTACCAGAACACATTGATTCTGAACAAATGTCATTAAATACCGAACCTGATATACAACATCATATCAGTTTCTTTATTAGTAAAGAAAGGATATAATTTTGTATTGTTGGATAATGTTTTGAATATTTCCTAAATCAAAAGTTGATCGGTTCAGGCACGTTATCTAAAAGCATTGACGTTCTAAATCAAACTACAGTTCTTAGTATACAGAACACACAGAAGAGGAAGAGTTCAGATATGAACGAATCCTTCTTGAGGTATTGTAGACTAGGTCATATCAATCCAACCCGACTAGTGATGTTACATTAAGATGCATATTTAAAACAGTTTGAATTTACATCTTGTGAAACTTGCCAGTCATGTCACAAAGATAAGATGACCATAGCTCTGTTTATTGGAAACAGAGAAAGAGTTAGTAAACTCTTAGGATGATACATATTGATGTATGAAGGTCCCCTGTCTACACATGCCAAGACCGGTTCTTTGTACTTCATTACATTCTCTGATGATCTCTCGAGATTCAGACATATGTTACTGTTGAAACACAAGTCCGAACCTTTTGAGATATTCATAGAATATAAGTTAGAAATAGAGAACCAACAACGGGTATAAGTATTATGTCCTTTGATGTGATCAAGGAGGAGAATACTTGAGCACGGGATTCGTGGACTATTCTAAGAATGAGATTCTCTCTCAGCATTACTCCTCCGTATACACCACAGCACGTCGGTGTATCGGGGCGGAGCAACCACACCCTATTTGATATGGTGCGTTCTATGATGAGTACTACTGAGTTTCCTATTTCCTTTTAGGGAGTTATGCACTTATGAAGTTGCATACCTATTGAATAGGGTTCCGATCAAATCAGTTGCCTACCATTTCTTATCAGATATAGAAAGGGAAGAGCCCATATCTTAAGTTTGTTAAGATTTGGGGTTGTCCGGCCTATGTCTAAAAAGCATAATCCGGACAAGCTCGAGGAAAAGTCAGTTCTGTGGAAGTTTGTTGGATATCCCAAGCATTCGCAAGGGAATATCTTCTACCTAACCGAGGAACAAAAATGTTTTTTTTCTCAACATGCCACCTTTGTGAAATGGAATTTCTTGTGAAGAAATAAGTGGACATGAGGTAGAACTGGAAAGAGTTCCAGCTATACAAACTGCAGCTGCTGATTTGGTAGAACCAAAAGATTCAATATCAACCAACGAACCTCAGCCTCTCCGCCGATCTAGTAGGGTTCCTCACCCACCTGAGAGATACTTCGGTTTCTCTATTACAGTGGGAACGAGGATTGCATCATGAGATGATGACCCAACTAGTTTCGAGCTGGCCATCAGGAGTGGGACTCTGTAAGAATGGCTGAATGCTTATCGATCTGAGATGGAATCCTTATACACCAACAAAGTATGGACTTTGGTTGCTTGATCTGAAGGGTTAAATCCCCATCAGGAGCAAGTATATCTTGAGAAGATTACTTGGTGTACATGGAAAAGTTAAGACTTTAAAAGATAGACTTGTTAAAGGTTTGCATCATTGACCAGGTATGGATTATAATGAAATCTTTTCTAAGTAACTATGCTTAAGTCCTTCCAGATCCTACTTGCCACGGCTACATACCATGACTACGATATACGGCGGTTGGGTGTCATGACTGCTTTTCTAAATGATGTTTTAGAAGAGAGAGTCTGTAAGTACACAGTCAGAGGGCTTCGTAGACAGTGGGAGCAGCGAAAACGTGTGCAAGATGTTTTATGTGATAAAGCAGGCATCGCGGAGAAAGAACGTCTGTTTTGATGTGTTAGTCAAAGAGTTTGACATCATCAAAATGGTAGATGAACCTTGTATATACAAAAAGGTAGTAGGGAGTATGGTGGTGATCCTCGTAGAGTACGTGGATAACATACTCATGATAGGGAAGAAGTTTCCTATGCTACGCTCGGTCAATCTCCGCTTATCACAAGGATTCTCCATAAAGGATCAAAGTGATACCTCCTAAATCCTGGGTTTTGGATCAATAAGATAGATCTAATTGGATGTTAGGATACTCACTAGTTGTAATGAGATGGTATAAATTGATCCTGGGGAGAATCACTGGAAAGGTTCCAGGGTGATAAGGACGACTGAATGTCCGTCGCAGGCATTGTCTTTACTCACAGTAAAGGGACGGTATGTTGGAAGAGTTCCAAGCTAGATACCATGGCATACTAGACGATAAAGGCTGGATACATCGCTACCAAAGATGCTACCAAAGAGGCAGTCTGGGTGTATATAAGTTCATTAGATGAACTTCGTTCCTCCCATTGTGTTACAATGGAGTTGTGGCTTAGGCCAAGGACCGCCCGTCCCATCAGTGATCCAGACATATTCTAAGGCATTGGCACCTGATCGTGGAGATGGTTGATCTCCAGGGGATCGAGGTTAGGAGAGCAGACTCAGAGGACAACACGGCGGATCCACTCACAAAGGCCTTTTTCCAGAGAGAGACTTTTATGGGATGGTTGAGTATGAGATACTACAACCACTGCTATTATATGGCCCTAGTGCAAGTGGGAGATTGTTAGTTATATGTATGCCCTAGAGGCCATTACTATACATAGGATGTATATTGTAGTGGATGCTTGGACATATATAGGGATGACTTTCTTTCTCGATATGATAGTATGCTATCTGGTTACTCTTTACTTTAACGTGTACACTGATTGTCTCTCTGTTACATGTTGGTAAAGCCCTTAGGATGTGTACTTGACTACCTGGACTATGAAGAGGATCATACTAGTGGGGACGTGGTAGTCCATAAGTACATCCTTAGAAAGTCCCTAGTCGTGGGAGTATCGAGACGGGGCGTCGATATACCAGAGTAGACTAGCGTATACCTTCTCGACCCATACAGATGGGCGATGGATGATCCCATATCCATTGGTGTTTGACATCAAAGATGATATACGGGTGCTCAGTGGAGACTGGGTACACAGGACGGACTCTCCGAGAACTCCCAGCTGGTATTATACCTTACGTCAGATGGCGGTTCTCTGGTGACACTGGTGCAGGTTAGTCTGTAGACCCGAGATCGTCATAGAGTCTTGTGTGATTCCCACTGTGCTTTGATTTCCACCTTACCACGTCCAAGAGGGCGTGCAAAACGGTGGTTTTTGGGTACAGTCCCGAATCACATGGAGGCAATGAGCGATAGGAGGGGTTTCGTCTCTCCCGGTATAGCGAGTTGATGTTGCGCTGTGCTCGATTGGCTATAACAGGAAGTCCTTAGCCAAGGCTGCTTTAGGGATTTACTGGTAAGTGTTACCAGTAGTTTCTCGACCCGTTATGAGCCTAATATCGACACGACTTATCGAGTTATTGGGGTCTGACGTTTACCTCCCCTAGACGAGATATGCGACATATCAGACCAACAGACCGGACTGAACGGTAGTGTTACTGGTTGGGTTCACAGGAGTGTGAGCAGGCTTGCTCGTTGACCTTCTGATCGCTCAATACCCAGGTGGCCGTTACGTTTAGTAGACCGCTTGCGGCTTGCGGGTGTTTGATATGATTATCACCTACTGCCGGCGTATTGACGAGACTTTAGAGTCCTATACAGGGGTTTCCTGGCTCAAGCAAAACGAAATAGGAGCGCATATGAGATTTGTGCGGGACCGAGAATAATACCAGTATGTGATACTATATTCTATTCTCGTGATTTGTGACATTGATCGGTTGTATGCGATATAGCCGGGTTATCGGATCAAGTGTTGATTCGATAAGTTGTTACTATATGATATTAGTCGGTTATATACAATATGACCGGATCGTTAAATCAAGTGTTGATTTAATGTATAATTATATATTTGATATATTACTTTACATTAACTAGTATTGGTTCACTTAAGATTGATTTTCTCACTTGAATGTGCCCATTGTTTATATGTGATATATGCAAGTGTAAATGTTTGTATCATGCTTGATGATACAAACAAGTTGTGTGTATGAGACTTGAACCAACTCAAGGTTCAATTAGGGTTTACTATTTTCCAAACAAATAAAAAAAGAGTGAGACTTTGGTCAAAGTTATCAAGCTTCATGAAGCTTGATAAACATTGACAAAGTCAACTCTTTTGTTATTTGTTCAAGATGTTAGTTAACCCAACCCCTAACCTAATGCTTTGGTTAATTCTCTACATGAGTTAAGCATGAGGGCTTAACTCAACCATGGTGCCATTATTTATTGGATAAGTTCCATTTGGATATTGATGCTAATAATTCTTTTCTTCTTCTTCTCCTTCATCTAGCTCATAAAAGCTTGCTAGCTCCAATGGTGCCATGAGAAAAAGAGTGAGAAATCCAATTCTAAAGTGAACCCACTTCCTATTTCATCATCCTCTACTACTTGCCATGTAGTATATAGTGTTCTCTTCACAAAGTTTTTGACCAAGTGAAGGAATAGCTTGAGTTTGAGTCTCCCCGACGTAGATCATCTTCGGCCTCGAAGTCAATGACCTAGCCCGATCATTTCTCCGACGAAACCATCGCTAGAGTCCGGGATCCGATGATCGCAGTGGAGGGAAGTCAACACGGAGCTTTAGAAGTGGAGGACCGGATCTACAAAGGTCGTATTTCTATTCACTTATTAGCAAAGTTGTTTGCTTGCTTGTTGTTTCGCCTAATCTCTAGTTAACGATCTAGTTTAGGGTTTCTCAGCACCGGAAAATTTAAATTTGGCATGGTCGATGCCTTGTGGAACCTCTTGGGTGTGCCCAGTAACCCTACAGTAGTATCTTAGGGCTGCAGATTGTTGAGGAGACGACCGTGAAGATCCAGTTGATTCGCGATAGGATGAGAGCAGCCTAGAGTAGGCAGAGATCTTAAGCGGACCGTCGTCGGCGCAGACTTGAGTTTTCTGTTGGCGATCATGTTTTCTTGAGGGTCTCCCCGTTGAAAGGTGTGATGAGATTTAGGAAGAAGGGGATGCATAGTCCCAGGTACGTGGGCCCCTTCGAGATCCTCAAATGTGTTGCTGCAGTTGCGTATCGGTTAGCCCTTCCGCCCAGTTTCCCAGATGTGCACCCTGTGTTTCATGTTTCGATGCTCCGCAAGTATCTTCATGATCCTTCGCATGCGATTCAGCACCCTACGATCCAGCTGGAGCGCGACCTTTCTTTTGCAAAGCAGCTGGTGGTCATCTTGGATCGACAGGTGAAGAAATTAAGAGCGAAGAATATACTGTCCGTCAAGGTCCTTTGGCGTGGCGCAGGCAGCGAGGAGGTCACTTAGGAGATCGAGAGCGAGATGAGGAAGAAGTATCCCCATCTTTTTGAAGGTATGCGTAGCTAGATTTTTAAATTCGGGGACTGAATTTCTTTAAGGGGGGTAGATTGTAACGCTTCGAAATTCGTTTAGGTTAATTTCGCGTTAGTTAGTAATGATGAGTGTTTTTCATAAAAACCCGAAAGTTTTAATTTTCCTTTTGAAACTCGAATAAACTAATTTTAAATGTGATGAGAAGTGTTTTTATATACAAATGGGGTTTATTAATTATAATTTAGCTTGTGTTCACCTTGATTAGAATTTTTCTTAATTACTTTCCTAAGCTAGGTTTAGTGTAACAACTTGCACACTTATCTTTTTTTTTAGGTTAAGTGTAACCATTTTCATTTTCTTTCATGGTTCTATTATCCCCACCATTTTCCAAGTCAAAACCCTTTTTATTTAAAATAATTTTGAAGGAATGGGAAGTATGGGGGTTCGGTGAAGTGGGCTTGACTTTTTGACCAATTTTTTTCACTCATTTTCTGCTCTTCCAGCAGAGAAGCAGCAGCTGCATCATCATCATCATCATCATTGTCTTCTTCTCTTGCTTCTCTTTTGATTCATATTCAAACCCTACACAAAAATCTCATATTCCTTCACTAAATCCTTGGAAAAATAGCTGTTTTGGGGATTTTGGGGTCAAGTCAGTGGCTTTGAGGGCAAGTGGCTGGAAGTGAGGTTTCCCTTGGATATTTTGGAGGTATTAAACTCAACCTTAGCACCTTTGTTCATAACTTGTAGTTTTGTTTGCTAAAAATCGTATTTTGTGCATTTTTAGAGCTAATGAAGGGGAATTAGTGAAGTTTGTGTTAGATTAACATTTTTATGGCTTGTTTAGCTTAATTAAGTGCTTATACTGTTGTTTAAACCCATGGTTTGTTTCAGGTTGCACTAAAATACCCTAATGTATTGATTTAGTGTTAAAATAGCTTTATAACTAGGTTTTGGGCTTTGCTGTAATCTGCTTGTACCCCGTTTGCTTCAGGCAAAAATTGTATTTACTGGAGCATGTACACTAGGTTTAGAGAACACACACAAAGCACGAGAGCACATTTCCTTAGGTGGGCCGCCGGAATATTCATTCCGGACACACACGCGTTTGGTTCGCGACGCGGGTTTCTCGTTTGGCTTTAATGTCGCGTTTTTGTAGATTTGAGCTTATGTGTATTTCTTGTGAAATTCTAGTTTCGTAGGAGAGTACGACGGACGCCGCGAAGAAGAGGAAACCAGTCTTCGGCTACACTTAGCACGAGACTACGGTGAGTAGATTTAACATCTACGGCGAAATCGCCCGTATAGCGTTAAGCGTCAGGGCTTGATAGGATATAGTAGTTGCATATTTGCATCCATATACCTTAATTGCATACTGTAGTTCCTACTATTTATATATGTATATGAACTTAGAATTAAGAACACACCGCACTGTTACTAACGGTTCATGTTGCGCGGGCACTAATCTGCATGTTACATACACACCGTTAGTAATTGCCATGCCACTCACATTATAGAATTGCCATGAAAAATATATTGTAGCTCACCTGATATATGATGTGACATGATTATGCTACTTATGCACATACTCATTTGCATATCTAGACTTATGCATATTGAAACAGTACATACCTAGATAAGCTGATTTTGGTAAAAAAAACTGGGGACCGCATGATACCTTTTAAAAACTGAATTTACTTAAAGTGCGGTTTCTCCTTTTTTCTCATAGTACGACTTATGATGCATATATTACATCGCATGGATTTACGCATTGGCTTTGGATTTCATGTGATTTCTGGATTTGAGGACCGTGGGGTTATTTAAGAAAATATGCACTGTTTTGAAAACCCGGTTCCTTTTGATATGATATTTCAGTGCGTCCACCATGCGTTTTCTCGGTTCTAAGACGTGTGACATGTGAACCCGAATCGAGGATCTAGACGAAGCCGATTGTGGGTACATGGTGGACCCGGTATGGTATCCCGGGGAAAGAAAGGGATGTTGTGTATACAGACGGTGAGCCTGGCAGAGGACTACTACCTACCGGTGATTGGTTGGACCTGGCGGTTATCCGGAGGAAACAGACCAGAGTCGATAGATGGATACGGGATGACCCGTACTGTAGGGACCGAGGGCCGATTCCGCAGACGGAGCCCGTGGGCCGATCCGGACTGACGGAGCCCGATATATGAGGATTTGCGTGTCGATGCTGGACACGATTATTTCATGATATTTTGAGTTCCGATGTTGGGCATTCGCGATTCTCAGAGATTTACAGCATTTGAGAGCCGATGAGGATGACGGCGCCTTAGTTTTATTGGGATTTGGGTGCATTTATGGACACCGATTATATTTTCCGTGTAGATGTTATTTTATCCCATGCTCAGCATTCATTATTTTGCATCTCATCCTGTAGTCATATTACCCGATAGAGTACTTATGCATGATTATTGCACGTCCTGCTCATCGTATATAGATATTATCTGCTGGCATATGTTAGAGTAGTGCAGTACGTGCATACTCGTGATTACCTTTATATGTTATATCTATTCACGAGTTGGCAACTCACCCCCGTTGTGCCACAGTGTTTGCAGGTTGCCCCTCTGAGTAGTCGCGGCAGGCTGCTTTCTTGTATCTATTTGGCTACGGATACCACTTCAGTTGGTGCCAGAGCTGTTTTGCTGTTAGGTGGGTTGTGGTATCCGGTTATTTTCCATTGTACATATTTTTGAATCTAGTATTCTCCATCTACCTTTATATGTATTTGACTTAGTGATCAGTGTGAGGATGATGATGTATATTATTTGTATTCTGGTGTCGAGCTCGTGTGAGCCGACTTTGCTTATGCAGTTTTTATCATTTGTGATGTTTTTCACTTATTGCTCATTTCTTCGCTACGGCGTCGTATATTACTCTTGTGGTGATTGTTTCCGCCGTTGGGCGTGATTTCTCCCATTTGGGATGCCTTATATTATTGTTATCATTTTACTCATATCATGTCTTGTACCCGATTTCGGGGTTAGTTTTACAAAGAAATGCTACCAAAATTTTTAAGAAAATAAATTGAACTTTAAAGACGTTTACGAAATTAATTAAGGTTTTCTAAACGTTTTAACAAAATGTTCTAATAAATGTTTTAAGCACTCTCTTCTTTTAATGGTTTTGATTTCTGGGTTTCGGCTTACATAGTCGCGTTACGCCTGTACACGTTACGTGGTTAAGTGCCGGTCACGAGTCGAACTTCTGGTCGTGACAACGGCCTACTACTCCTGCAGAGGGGTGCGGGAATGTCCTGTTCTTCTTGAACTTCTGGTTCTACTAAACTTTCAGTAGTAGTTTGTGGTTCTGGAATTTCTTCCAGTTCTATTTCGCTCCCACTTGTTTCCTTTTCTAAAAACTGCTGTTCTAGAAAATGGGCATTACGAGAAACAAAAACCTTTTGTTCCTCTGCGTAATAAAAGAAATACCCCTTGGAGTTCTTTGGATATCGTACAAACTGACACTGCACTGATCGTGCCTCGAGTTTATCCGCATGCTGCTTTTTAACAAAAGCTGGACATCCACATATCTTCAGATACTGAAGATAGGGTTTCTTCTTACTCCACATCTGATATGGCGTGGTAGGCACAGTCTTGGTAGGAGCCCTGTTCAAAAGATATGCTGCTGATTCTAGCGCATAACCCCAGAAAGATCGCGGTAACTCAGCATTACTTATCATGGAACATACCATATCCAGTAGGGTTCGGTTCCGTCTTTCCGATGCACCGTTATGCTGTGGAGTGTATGGAGAAGTAAGCTGAGAGAAAATTCCTTTCTCTTTTAGGTAACCTAGGAACTCGGCACTTAAGTATTCACCACCTCGATCAGATCTTAGTGTCTTGATACTTTTGCCTGTTTGGTTTTCTACTTCATTATTATATTCTTGGAATTTCTCAAAGGCCTCGGATTTATGTTTCATCAAGAAAATGAATCCGTACCTAGAGTAATCATCCGTAAAAGTAATGAAATATGAAAAACCACCTCTTGCATCTGTAGACATTGGACCACATACATCGCTGTCTATGAGTCCTAAGAGCTCACTCGCCCTAACTCCATGTCTAGTGAATGGAGTCTTTGTCATCTTTTCTTTGAGACATGATTGACAAGTGGCATAAGATTGATATTCGAACGGATCCAAATATCCTTCTCTATGTAACTTAGTAAACCTTGTCTCATTGATATGACCTGGTCTACAATGCCATAAGAAAACCTTATTTAAATCTGGAGACTTTCTTTTTAGTGTGTTCTGGACATAGAAAATCTATAATTGGTTTAACACATATATACCGTTATCTAGTGTACCGGACCCAATCAAACCATGATTCAGGTGGATGTTAACAACATCGCTTACAAATGTGAAATCATAACCTTCTTTTGATAACAACGATACTGATATGATATTACACGTTAAACTGGGTGCACAAAAACAGTTATGCAAAACAAAAATATGTCCACTCGTCAATCCAATGTGATAATCCCCTACGGACACAGCACCTACGCTAGCTCTGTTAGCAACCTGGAGGGTCATATCAACAACTTTCAGCGCTCTACGGTTTCTCAGTGCCTGCAATGAATTGCATATATGAGATCCTGATCCGATATCAAATACCCAGGAAGTAGAGTTGATTGACAGACAATTTTCAATTACAAACACACCTGAAGTCGAAACCACAGCTTGCTTCGGTTCCTGGTTCTTGGCAATCCAAGCTTTCCAATCTTTCTTCCTATAGCCTTTCCTACGACAGTGGAAGCACTCGTCCTTTGCCACTACTGGCACTGCAACCTTTGCTTTTCCCTTGACTCCCACCTTACTAACACCACCTCTTGGTTTGGTAGCGGCCTTCATCTTCCTTCCTTTGGCCCTTGCCTTGGATATGGAAGAGGAAGCACCGCGAACAAACATAGTGGGTGTTTCCCTTGCTTTCTGCAAGGTGCCCTCTGCACTCCTCAACATGTTAAGGAGTTCTGGAAGTTCAACTTCTTTTCCTTGAATGTTGAAATTCAGAATAAACTAGGCGTAGGTGGAAGGAAGGGACAGAAGAACCAACTCTGTATAGAGCTCGTTCTCTAAAGTTGTCCCGCGGTCCGCGAGCTTTTCTATATAGCCAATCATCTTTAGGACATGTTCTCCTACAGATGATCCGACGGCCAGCCTCGACTGAAACAAGTTCTTCGTGGTCTCGTATCTAGCTATATGAGATTGCTCTCCATACAGATCCTTTGTGTGGAGAAATATGGATTCAAGATCCATATCCTCGTGCCTCCTCTGATGTTCATTATTCATAGAGGCAAGCACGATGCATTTGGCCTTCGCGCAATCTAACTCCCAGGTCTTGTGGATTTCTTTATCCGCAATACTGGATTCTGGACCAGGGACAGCATGTGCCTTAGCAGTAAGGACATACCCCAATTTGTCATAAGTTAAAGCCATCTTGACATTCTGGGACCAATCTTTATAGTTTGGCCCTATCAGAATATTTTTCTCTAATAGTAACTTAAGGCCTGTCATGTTCCGGGTCGCTGCAATTGAGAGAGAGAGGGAACACTTTAGCATGATTCCCTTGCAAGTTTAGAGTCGGTTTTAGTTTATCTAAACTGGATGGCTCCCACTGTTTCTCGAATCCCTCCTCAAACCAAAAAGGATGAACTAGTCAGAACTATTCTTACCGTACAATACTTGCTTAACCGTTCAGCCAGGCCGGTGTCGATACTTCGAGGGAGGTTTTACGACGCTTTCGCGAAGTTTCTTAATTAAATAACCTCTTTTCTCTGGGGGCGTAGCCCCGCTGACACCTTTCTCGACACATACTTGGTTTATAGAATTGATCGTTAAGTGACGAATCTCCCGATGAGTAGCGGATACTTACAGTAGGATCGGGATCCAAATATCATCGTGTGATAAAGCTGAAGGAATCCTACCAAAATTATCACACTCCAAATGGTATGCATCTCTTTGCAAATTTCTGTTTCTTTAGAAATTCCCGATATAAATTTCTGCCTCATGCTCTTATGACCATGGCGTTGGTCAAAATGTCATAAGTCACATGTCAAGTTCTAGCCATCATTATCTTGTTAATTTGAACCCATCCGTACATACCCCTGATGTTGGCCAAATGATAATACGACTGTCCCAAACTAACTCATCTATCTATGCAACAAATGAATACCCAGCAGCTACCAAACACTATGCCTTGGCGTTGGTCAAAATACATAGCTTGAATACTACTGAATACCAAAATGAAATGACGGAGGGCTACGAATGGTTTTGGCGAAACCGTGAACGTAGTGAACTTGATATGATCGAAGGAACCTGATAGCTTTTAAAAGGAGTGGTTAAGCTCCGCAATTAAAAATATCTTCTGTTTTAAAAATAACCGAGTGGTTTCTTTTAAACTGTTCCAACGATTCAACTTTGGTTTATTTTCTTTGCATTAATATAATGCGTCCCATCAATTAACCTATCATTGCAGAAAAAAACGAAAATACAACGTCCTCTTATGCCATCAGCATTCGCCACTGGGCCCCGTCATTCACCAGTTAGGTTACTTAACTAACGACAGAGCGGGGGCTGGGCTAGCGCGGGTGAAAAACATAAGTGACGTCTAATAGCTATCATATATAGATATTGTACATTCGTCAGACGCAATAATAGACATTCCAGATCACAGATGAACATATTGGATTTTCTAAGAATCCGCATTCCTTTTGAGCCTGCAAAGAAAGACGGATTACACAGTCGTGATGAATTGCCAAAACCCCACCCAATACCCTACGGGTACGGCAGACTACCCTCCAAGTACCCGAAGTGAAGCGGTCTCCCTCATCAACATGAGTAGGCCACTAAACACTTCAAAGTACCCGGTAGTTTGTGCACCCCACCTTGGGTCTATCCTAGCAGCAGAAAACAGTAAATGAAATAATACAACGTTGGCTACAACCTCAACCCGGATGTGCCCCGCAAAAGAATATTAAAACAATTTACAAATTACATTTGAATGAATGAAACACTCGTCTCACATCCCCGGCTATCCATTCACGACAATCCAACAAGTCCATAAACACAAACAGGTAAAAACCATTACAGAAATGTGTAATCCCCTGCTAACCGACATACTAGAAGTTAGGGGAGGTTTACGAACACATTAAACACATCACAGATATAACCAAGTTAGCAAAACATCTTAGAATTTCGATCAAGCAAAAACAAATGAGTCTACTCCAAATAATTCTCTGTGCACCAGAAACCTGAGCAGAAACAAAACATCCCAGAAAATACAACATCAACACAGAAGAGTTACCGGGCAAATTTGGGCTGACTCGGCTTCAACTCGGCCGCGGATCCGCGGCGCAGCGCTTGGATCGGCCGCGATTTCGCGGCGGTTTGGCCGAGTCACAATCCCAAATTTCTCCAGTAATCTTATAATTCCTTGCTCGTATTTTTAAGGGTCCATTAAAAATTTTAGACCCTGTTTTAAAATCGGCAGAAACTTGGTTAAAATGATGTTTTTTCGGGTTCGTTTTGCGATCGAATTTCTAACGACTTTGCTAACAAGTTAGTTATGGTTTAGCGAGGCTCTGATACCAGTGTAAGTCGACGTTAGACACCCCACAAGATGCGAAGAGACAGAATAGGTAAAACAATCATTTTGTTTAAACTAACATCGACTAACTTTACGGATCTTTGCCAAACCCTAACTAACAACAACATAGAAGTCATTAGCTACTATGAAAGTTGATTATACCTAATGAATCAAGTCCTTCTTGTTCTCTTTGATCACCTCCTCGTCGGCCTCCTCGTTGTGATAGAAGATCCACCCGAGAGCTACTTCTCCACGCTTAACCTCTCACTTCAGGTAACTAGGTTGCTATGAGTGCTAATCAAAGTAACCTAGAGGATATAGAATTGGATTAGGGATCTATTAGTCTTGCTAACCCTTGGATCTCAACACATGAGAGGTTAGGGTTAGTTATTCGAAGAGAGAGCTTGAGGAGAGAGAAGGTGAGAGTGAGAATGATCTGAAATAATATCTCATTTAGAATATATGAAGCATAATAATTATTAAATGAATAATCAAATGATAATATCAACCATGCTTCATTAATTCACTTTGTGTGATTCATCTCATGAGTCATTAAACAATAAATGCATCATTAACTACTTTGGATGAATCACACCATGAGTCATTAATCCATTTAATGCAAATTCCACCTAAGCCTCCAACTCATCAATCTTCTAGAAGCTTCTCGACAAATTACGAGAATGCCCCTCCCATCCGTTAAAACACGGAAATACTGAGACTGTATAAATCCAATAATCCAATACTAGAATCTGGCTTAAACTAAAGCCTGCTAGTATAAACTATCCGAACATCGTACGTGCATAAAAACATGTATGTGTCCGAACCCTGTCGTAAAACCATACGACCTCTATATCGTTTCGCTAGAAGCAGGGAAACTCTCTGTGTGGGACTCTAAAGACTCGACTACTACGCTGGCAGTGGGTTTAACCACAGGCCGCAAGCGGTACTAGCTGTACGTAACGGTCCCCAAGTAGATGTCGATAAGAAGGCCAATGAGGAAACCCATCCGAACTCCTAGTTAGCTTGATGTGACAATCTCCGTACTGTCCGGTCTGTTCGTCTAGGACTATCGCATATCGGGCCTAGGGGGCGGCAAGCGTCAGTCTCCTAAAAGCGGTATAAGTCGTGTCGGAGTGATGCCCATTACACCTTAAGAAGCTACTGGAAATCCTACCAGTAAATCTCGTTTTCCCTGGCCAGGGACTTTGCGTAAGGGCTCTCCAAACACAGCGCGATATCAACTCCCAATACCGGGAGAGGCGAATCTTGTCTAACCTGTTGGGTTTACATAGCACCTCATCAAGGGTTTAGAAGCATCACATATGCCAAAATCAAATTTTGAAGGTGCTAAGTGAACTTGACAAGAATCATAACTAGAAATTTAGGGTTTCATTTAACTAAGCATCACATGCAAAAGAAAAATTATCACTAAGGGTAGAGATTACGACCTTTGTAGACCTCCTTTGGTGACTACTTGGCACTATGAGGTTTTGGAACAGATCGATGGAAGCCTTCTTAGTCCACGAAGATCCACCCGAAGTCCCTTTGCCCAAACCTCCTTGCTTTACTTGATTTGTGAATGAAGTAGAGCAAACACCCTACACTAATGGGCTAGATGTGTGTAGTATGATGATGTGGTTTGTATTCTATAATCAAAACCGTTTCTTTTTATCAACATCACTCAAAGAAAATTTCAAGAGAGGAAGAAGAAGATGGTGGTTAAGCATTAGCTCAAAAGATAATGATATGAAATGAATAATTCAGATGACAAAGAATAATCATTATTAATCCTTCTCACTTCAACCATGGTTAGTAATTATTTAGATATTTACTTATTGAGTTAACTTCCAAAGAAGAATTAACTCATGGTTAAAAGTTAGGTAAGGTTTACTCAAACGTGATAAACATTAACCATGAGTGAATTATCCTTTCAATTAACTCAAAATGATAAATATATATAATTACTACAATATGAGTCTTGCATTGCCACCAAATATGTATCAACAACCATGATACAATGAATGTATGTATGTATGTGTCCATGCACATCATCATGTGCATACATGCATGCATACAAAAATAGAAAAAGGGTTTAATTAAAGAATTAATCTAAAAGTCATTTGTTAAATCAACACTTGATTTTGCAAACCAGTCATAAGACATACGACCCGACCAATAGAAAATTCCCGATTAATATACGGTATCACATATCCGAATTTAATCGGGACCCCGCGCATATCTCATATGCACACCAAATCTTTTCGCGTGATCCAAAAAACTTCATTGTGGGACTCTAAGACTCGTCAATACGCCGGCAGTAGGTGATGATCATATCAAACACCTATAAGCCGCAAGCGGTCAGCTAAACGTAACGGCCACCCGGGTATTGAGCGATCAGAAGAAAACCAGCGAAGCTGTCAAAACTCCCGTCGAGCCAACTGGCAACACTTACCGTACAGTCCGATCTCCTCGTAAGATATTTTGGATATCGAGTCTAGGGATGGAATCGTCGACCCCAATAACTCAATAAGTCATGCTGGTGTAAGGCTTATAACAGATCGAGAAACTACTGATAACGCTTATCAGTAAATCTCGGTAGCACTGGCCAGGGACTTCCTGTTATAGAAAATCGAGCATAGCACAACATCAACTCCCAATACCGGTAGAGACGAAACCCCTCCTATCGCTCATCGCCTCCATGTGCCTCGGGACTGCACCCAAAGTCCACCTGTTTGCACGACTCAGTAGAGCCGTGGTAGGTTGGATATCAAAGTACAATGGGAGAACACACAAGACTCTATGACGATCTTGGGTCTACAGACTAAACTGTACCGGTGTCACTTGAGAACTGCTATCCGAAGATAGATATAATACCACATAGTAGTTCTCTGTGAGTCCGTTCAGTGTACCTAGTCTACACTGAGCACCCGCATACAATCTTTGGTGTCACATCACCAGATGGATTTGGGATCATCCATCGCCCATCATACGGGACATGAATAGTATAAGCTAGTCTACTCTGGAATATCGATGCCCCGTCTCAATACACCCACGACTAGGAACAATTCAAGGATATGCTTATAAACTACACATGCCCCACTAGTATGATCCGCATCATAGTCACAGTAGTCAAGCAAATATCCTGAGGGCTTTATCAACATGTGCAAATGAATAAAAGCATGATCAAATCAACATGTCAAGATAAAGTAAACCAGATAGCATACTATCATGTTGAGCGAGAAAGTGATCTAAAATCATATATACATGTCCAAGCATCCACTATACCTATAATGGCCTCTGGGGCATACATATATCTACTAATCTCCCACTTACACTAAGGCCAGTAATTAGAGTATCTCATACCCAACATCTCAAAAAGTCGCTCATGCTACGGCTGTGGAAGGGCCTTGGTGAGTGGATTCGCTGTGTTATCCTTTTTATCTACTCTCCGAATCTCAATCTCCTGGCGATCTACTATCTCCCGGACAAATGATATCGCCTCAGGATGTGTCTGGATTTCTGATAGGACGTTGGCTCTTTGGCTAACGCCATATCTCCATTATTATCATAATACAATGGTATTGGATCAACAATAGTTTGAACTACTCCTAGTTCTGCGATGAACTTCCTCATCCAGACGGCTTCCTTGGCAGCATCATTTGCAGCAATATACTCAACTTCCATCGTAGAGTCTGCAACGGTATCCTGTTTGGAACTCTTCCAACTAACCGCCCCTCCATTGAGGGTAATTAGAAACCCTGAGATAGATTTGCTGCCATCCTTATCTTTTTGGAAGCTGGAATCGGTAAAGGCTTCCATCTGGAGATCCCCATTACCATACACCAAGAACAATTCTTTAGTCTTTCGCAAGTATTTAAGAATGTTCTTCACTGCTATCCAATGTTTCTCCCCTGGGTTGGATTGATACCTGCTTACTACAGCTAGTGCATAAGCTACATCCGGGCGAGTACATAACATCGCATACATTATAAATCCTACGGCTGAAGCGTAGTGTATAACGCTCATGCGAGCTCTCTCTTCATCAGTCTTCGAACAGAAGTCCTTGGAGAAAGTGATTCCATGACAAGCAGGCAAGGCACCACGCTTGGAATCTTCCATACTAAACCTTTTTAGGATGGTGTCTATGTACTTTGATTGGGATAATCCCAATAACGTCTTGGATCTATCTCTATAGATCCTTATGCCCAAAATGCATGAGGCATCACCCAGGTCCTTAATGGACAACCTTTGTGATAAGAATAGTTTGACCGATTGTAGCATAGGAATATCATTTCCTATCAGGAGAATGCCATCTACGTACAATACGAGAAATGTGACAGTACTCCCTACAATCTTCTTATAAATGTATGGTTCATCTATATTTTTGATAAAATCAAACTCTTTGATTGTATCATCAAAGCAGATGTTCCAGCTCCGTGAGGCCTGCTTTAATCAATAAATGGATTTAAGCAATCTACATGCTTTCCCGCTGCTCCCACTGTCAATGAAGCCCTCTGGATGATCAATAAAAACGCATTCTTCTAAATCACCATATAGAAATGCAGTTTTAACGTCTATCTGCCAGATTTCATAATCATAGTGAGCAGCAATAGAAAAATAGATCTTAATGGATTTAAACATTGCTACTGGAGAGAAAGTTTCATCATATTCCAATCCTGGTCTTTGACGAAAACCTTTCGCTATTAGCCTTGCTTTAAAGGTCTCTACCTGTCCATCTATACCAATTTTTCTTTTAAAGATCCATTTGCACCCAACGGGTTTTATCCCAGGAGGCGCAACGTCCAAAGTCCATACTTTGTTGGTATACATGGACTCCATTTCGGATCTCATGGCTTCCAGCCACTTCACTGAGTCACCACTCGTGATAGCTTGCTGAAAACTAGTAGGGTCATCATCAACCATGATGCAATCTTCTCTATCACCATCAATGAGAAACCCATAGTATCTCTATGGTGGGCGAGAAGTTCTACCAGATCTCCGGAGCGGCTGAGGTTCTTGAAGTTCTACTGCAACATCAGTTTCAACCAATTCGTCTTGAGTAATTTGTGTCTCTAGAACCTCTTCTAGTTCTACCGCATTGCCAACAGTACTGTCTGTAAAGATTTCATTTTCCAAAAATGTGGTATGCTGAGCAACAAACATCTTTTGTTCCTCCTTGTGGTAGAATAGATATCCATACGAATGTTTTGGATACCCCACAAATTTACACATGACCGATCGTGTCTCGAGTTTGTCTGGATTCTGCTTTTTAACAAAAGCCGGACAACCCCAAATCCTAACTCTTTTAAGAGATGGTCTCTTTCCACTCCATATCTCATATGGAGTGGTAGACACGGTCTTGGTTGGAACCATGTTTAACAGATACATCGTTGTCTCTAATGCATGCCCCCAAAAGGAAAGCGGTAACTCAGCATCACACATCATGGATCGTACCATATCTAATAGGGTACGATTCCTCCGTTCTGACACACCATTGTGCTGTGGTGTGTAAGGAGGAGTGAGCTGAGAGAGAATCCCACTCTCTTTTAAGAAGTCTAAAAACTCTGTACTTAAATATTCTCCACCTCGATCTGATCGAAGTTTCTTGATGCTCAAGCCTGTTTGTTTTTCTACTTCAAGTTTGTACTCCTTGAATTTCTCGAAAGCTTCGGATTTGTGCTTTATCAAAAACACGTGTCCGGATCTTGAGAAATCATCAGTAAAAGTAATGAAGTATGAAAAACCATCTCTAGCATGTGTAGACATTGGTCCGCATACATCACTATGAATGAAGCTTAAGAGTTCCACAGCTCTTTCTCCCTGTCCAGTAAATGGAGTTTTGGTCCTTTTACCTTTAATACAAGACCGGCAAGTTGCATAAGATTTATATTTAAAAGAATTTAAATATCCATCTTTATGTAGTTTGTTTAGTCTTGTTTCATTAATATGACCAAGTCTACAATGCCAAAGAAAAGTTTAATTTATATCTGAAAATTTTCTTTTATTAGTATGTTGTATATTGAAAACTGTGTGTTGGTTCAGGACGTAAATACCGTTATTTTGTGTACCATGCCCAATCTACTCTTGATTCAAGTTAATTTTCATAATATTATTTTGCAATAAAAAATGATATCCTTCATTGTCCAACAAAGAAACGTATATTATATTATATAGCATACTAGGTACAAAATAACACGGGTTCAAAACAAAAATGCAACCCAAAGGTAACCCAAGATGATACTCTCCTACTGATACAGCATGTACATTGGAACCATTTCCAACCCGCTGAGTATGGTCACCTGTCTTCAAAACTCTACTATTTCTCAATCCCTCAAATACAATTGCAGATATGAGAACCAGAACCGGTATCTAATACCCAAGATGCAGAGTTTAAAGAAAAATTGTTTTCACTTACAAACACACCTGAAGTGGAAGCATCAGCATGCTTCTTCTTCTTGAGATCAGCAAGATACACAGCACAGTTGCGTTTCCAATGGCCCGACTTGTGGCAGTAAAAACATTCTCCTTTCCCGCTTCCCGCAGCCCCGGATTTGTCTTTCCCCTTTGCCTTTTTAACTCCACCTTTCTGTTTGATGGACTTCTTCTTTTTCTTTCCCTTGGCCTTGGCTTTTGGGACTGAAGAGGAAGATGGCCCAGCAGGCAGAGCGGGAGTCCTCGTTGTTTTCAACGTGCTTTCTGCACTTCTCAACATATTGAAAAGTTCAGGCAATGATTTCTCCAAATCGTTCATATTGAAATTCACTATGAACGGAGCAAAGGCAGGGGGGGAGACTGTAGAACAATATCCGTATATTGCTCATTGTCCATGGTCCATCCCAGTTCCTCAAGTTCTTCTATAAGACCAATCATTTTCAAAACATGGTCTCCTACTGATGTACCAGGGGCCATTCGCATCTAAAACAGCCTTCGAGATGCCTCGTATCTCAAAGTACGAGATTGCTCTTCATACAAATCCTTTGTGTGAAGAAAGATGGATTGTACATCCATATTCTCGTGTTACTTCTGATGGATATTGTCCATAGAAGCAAGCACGAGGCACTTGGCCGTGTTACAATCTGTATCCAAAGTTTTTCAGATCTCCCTATCCAAGACAGTTGATTCAGGTCCGGGGACGGGTGGGGCTTGGGTTGTAAGGACATATAATAGTTTATCATATGTAAGTGCAATGTTGAAGTTCATCAACCATTCTTTATAGTTCGGTCCAGTCAGTTTATTTTTCTCTAGTAGAAGCTTAAGTCCCGTCATCGGTATCTGCCATTAGGAGAGAGAAAAGAATACACTCAGCGAAATGCTCTTGCAAAGAATTAGATTGGTTATTATCTTATCTAATCGATGTCTCCCAATGCTTTTATCAAATTTTCTTTCAAAACCTGAAAAGAAAACTAGCCAGGATTAATTACATTCTACAGTTTCGCTAACCGGTCAGCCAGGCCAGTGTCTGTACTTTGAGGGAGGTTCCCCGTGCTTTCACACGGACCTAAATAAAATAAACCTCGTTTTTCCAGAGGTCAAACCCCGTTAACACCTTTCTAGACACCTACCGGATTAGCTAATTGTAAAGTGTAAAATTATCCTGGAAGTAACACTTACTCTCAGTGGGATCGGGATCCAACAATCATATAGATGGTATGCAATCTCATTACAAATTTCAACTCTTCAAACTCCCGATATGGTTTTTACCCCTAGTTACTTATGACCTTGGCTATGGTCAAAATATCATAAGTACTAGTCATGTTCTACCCGTCATTTCGAGATCAACTAGACCCACCCATATGACCATTGACTATGATCAACACAATCACATGAATGTCCTAACTGATCGCATCATATGCTTTGTAGGAAGACATCACTTAGCTACCATACACTACGCCTTGACTATGATCAAAATACGCAGCACGAATACTAAGTACTCTGCTTTCTAAAATGACGGAGGGTTGCGGATGGTTTTTACGAAAACTATTAACGCTTTGAGGTTGATCTCGTTGTAGAATCAAAACAGCTTAGAAAAGGAATGGCTTAAGCTCCGCATCTTTTGAAACTTGCATTTTTCATAAAAAGGCCGAGTGGGTTTCAAATCTGACTCTACAACATCTTTTAGGTTTCTTTTACATCTCATTAATGTAATCCCATCATTTATGTTCTTAAGCTATCACAGAAAAGAAACAAAAATAGAACATACACTTATGCCATCCGCATTCGCCACAGTGTCCTGTTATGCACCGTTAGGTTACTTAACTAAAGGCATAGCGGGGCGGGACTAGTGCGGGTGTAAAACATAGGCAACGTTTATTATATATCATATATATAATAATAATCCATTCGTCTCAGATACTAAGTAATTACATTACAGAATATCAACAGCAGAAGCACATATGAAAATAAAAGGATATCAAGGATGTCCGTATTTTGTATTTAGCCGACAATAGAAAATACGGATTCCACGGTCGCGATGAATAGCCAAGCCCACACCCCTAGACCCCTACGAGAGCGGCAAGTGATCCTGCCAATTCTAGAGTTTAGGAGACCCGGTCTCGACTCCTCGATATGGCCTCCCACTGAACCCTAGAACCCAATCATTTGTGCTCCCCTCCTTGGGTCTATCCTAATGCGGAAAAGTAAATAATATACAATGATGGAAACATCTTCCTCATCCCGAAAGTGCCCCAAATAAAAGAATATTACATACAATTGATTTATACATGAATGAAAATAAAACTCTCATCTCACATAAAACCCCTGGCTATTCAATCGCGACAATCCTGCACATCATATCTCAGCAACACATAATATTTCATATCATCAACATAAGCAAGTATGCATATCCTGATTGTCGTTGATGTATAGCAACGAAGCTGGCGATACCCCACATACTACGCTTACGGTCAAAGAAAAGAAAGTGTAAAACTACAACATTTGGAATCCACAATCTCTTTAGACATCGTAAATCCGATATATCACATACTTCTTATTTCATGCCTAACTTTATGAATTCCACATATTGTATCACATTCCAGATAAATAGACAGTATTAAACTTTCTGATCGAATAATCAAATACCCAAGATTTCCTAAATAGCTCAACACTTGAGCGGAGTTCAAAAATCCCAAAACATGTCACAGTACTAGTGGTCCAGCCGTAGAAGGGTCAAGCCAACGCCTCACATGTGGCACGCCGTACTGCCCCAAACCCTAAGGTTTAGAGGCGGTTCAGATGGTCACATAATCGAGTTAAGGTTTGTGTTCTTCTAGAGGGTCCACCACGTTACTTGCAAGTTTTTCCGAAAGATTTAAACTCAAGAAAAATTCAACACTTGAAATTTTTTCATGCCGGGAAAAAGTGAGTTAATGATATCCGTTCGAACATTTTAATAGTTTCTAAATTATCCGGAAAACAGAAAGAAATTAAACATTCCGATCGAATCAACGAATTCAAAATAATCCCCAGAACACTCAACACATGAGTCAGATTAAAAATACCCAGAAATATGCAGGAATGGCTAGGAATATTACTGTACCAACACGTGTCCCCAATGCACTCTTTTGGCCGCGGAACCGCCGTGGCAAGCATGTTCTTGCCGCGGTTCCAAGGCTCTTTAAGAGTCTTGTGGGATCGTGTTTCAGGGTTATCCTTAGAATTGCCGGCTGATTTTTTGAGTATTTTTAATGCAGAAAAAATCAATTTTTTAGAAAATTTCCAGAGAAGGGTCTAATATGATGTTTCGTATTTCGATCGGAGTTTCAACTTCGCCTACGCATCGTCTAAAACTCTAGCTTGGCTCTGATACCATTTTTCGGTTTACCTAGCACCTCATCAAGGGTTTAGAAGTATCACATATACCAAAATCAAATTTTGAAGGTGCTAAGTGAACTTGACAAGAATCATAACTAGAAATTTAGGGTTTCATTTAACTAAGCATCACATGCAAAAGAAAAATTATCACTAAGGGTAGAGATTACAACCTTTGTAGACCTCCCTTGGTGACTCCTGGGCACTATGAGGGTTTGGAACAGATCGACGGAAGCCTTCATAGTCCACGAAGATCCAACCGAAGTCCCTTTGCCCAAAGCTCATTGCTTTACTTGATTTGTGAATGAAGTAGAGCAATCACCCTACACAAATGGGCTAGATGTGTGTAGTATGATGATGTGGTTTGTATTGTATAATCGAAACCCTTTTTTATCAACTTCACTCAAAGAAAATTTCAAGAAAGGAAGAAGAAGATGGTGGCTAAGCTTTAGCTCAAAAGATAATGATATGAAATGAATAATTGAGATGATAAAGAATAATCAATATTAATCCTTCTCAGTTCAACCATGGTTAGTAATTTTTTAGATATTTACTTATTGAGTTAACTTCCAAAGGAGAATTAACTCATGGTTAAAAGTTAGATAAGGTTTAGTCAAAGATGATAAACATTAACCATGAGTGAATTATCCTTTCAATTAACTATGAATGATAAATATATATATATATAATTACTACTATATGAGTCTTGCATCGCCACCAAATATGTATCAACAACCATGATACAATGTATGTATGTATGTATGTGTCCATGCACATCATCATGTGCATACATGCATGCATACAAAAATAGAAAAAGGGTTTAATTAAAGAATTAATCTAAAAGTCATTTGTTAAATCAACACTTGATTTTGCAAACCGGTCATATCACATACGACCCGACTAATAGAAAATGGCCGATTAATATACGGTATCACATATCCGTATTTAATCGGGTCCCCGCGCATATCTCATATACACACCACATCTTTTCGCCTGAGCCAGGAAACTTCATTGTGGGACTTTAAGACTCGTCAATATGCCGGCAGTAGGTGATGATCATATAAAACACCTACAAGACGCAAGCGGTCAGCTAAACGTAACGGCCACCCGGGTATTGAGCGATCAGAAGAAAACCCGCGAAGCAGTCAAAACTCCCGTCGAGCCAACTGGAAACACTTACCGTACAGTCCGGTCTCCTCGTCAGATATGTTGCATATCGAGTCTATGGATGTAATCGTCGACCCCAATAACTCAATAAGTCATGTTGGTGTATGGCTCATAATAGATCGAGAAACTACTGATGACGCTTATCAGTAAATCTCAGTAGCCCTGGCCAGGGACTTCCTGTTATAGCCAATCGAGCATAGCACAACATCAACTCCCAATACCGGGAGAGACAAAACCCCTCCTATCGCTCATCGCCACCATGTGCCTCGGGCCTGCAACCAAAGTCCACCTGTTTGCACGACTCAGTAGAGCCGTGGAAGGGTGGATATCAAAGTACAGTGGGAGGACACACAAGACTCTATGATGATCTTGGGTCTGCAGACTAACCTGTACCAGTGTCACTTGAGAACTGCTATCCGACGATAGATATAATACCACATAGGAGTTCTCTGTGAGTCCGTTCAGTGTACCCAGTCTGTAGCGTTCCTAGGCACACTCAAGAGGTTCAACAAGGCATCAAACATGTCCATTTCAAATTTTATGTGCCGAGAAACCCTAATATAGATCGTTAACTAGAGGATAGGCGAAAGAAACAAGCAAGCAAACTACTTTGCTACTAAGTGAATGGAAATACAACCTTTGTAGATCCGGTCCTCCACTTCTTTAGCTCCGTGATGACGTCCCTCCGCTGCGATCACCGGGATCCCGGACTCTAGCGATGGTTTCGTCGGAGAAAAGAGCGGGCTAGGTCATTGATTTCGATGCCGAAGATGATCTACGTCGAGGCAACTCTAACTCAAGCTCCATCTTCAGTTGGTCATGAAACTTGTGAAGAAAACACCCTATACAACATGGCAAGTGGTAGAGAATGAAGAAATAGGATGTGGGTTCACTTTGGATTTGGATTTCTCACTTGATTTCAACACTTGAAATTTTTCAAGAAAGTTTTCTTCTTTTCTTCCTAAAGATGAAGAAGAAGAAGAAAAGAATAAATCAATTATCTTCAAAAATAAATTCAAGTGAAGTCTATCATTTAGCAACCATGGGTGAGTTAACTTGTGTAGAGAATAAAATAGGGTTTAGGTTGATGGTTAGGTTAAGGCATAAAACAAAATGGTTAGAATTTTCTAAGATGCTTAAAAGAAACTTCATGAAGCTTCAAGCAAGAAAACAAATAAAGCCACCATTTTGGTTTTTGCCAAATTAAATAAATAAATAAATAAATAAATAATACCATAACCATTAACTTAAACTATGGTTTAAAGCATACACACCCAAGTTTGCATGTATCATCAAACATGATACAAACTAGTGCACAAACATATATAATATATACAATGTGCACAATCAAGTGAGAAAATCAATCTTAAGTGAACAAATACTAGTTAATGTAAAGTAATATATCAAATATATAATTATACATTAAATCATTAAATTAACACTTGATTTAATGATCCAGTCATACTGCATATAACCGACTAATATCAAGTGTATCAATGTATCGAATCAACACTTGATTCGGTAACCCGGCTATATCTCATATAACTGTCCAATGATACAGATCGCGAGAATAGAATACAGTATCACATACTGGTATTATTCTCGGTCCCGCACATATCTCATATGCGCTCCTATTTCGTTTCGCTTGAGCCAGGAAACCTCTGTGTAGGACTCTAAAAACTCGTCAATACGCCGGCAGTAGGTGATGATCATATCAAACACCCACAAGCCGCAAGCGGTCTGCTAATCGTAACGGCCATCCGGATATTGAGCGATCAGAAGATCAACGAGCAAGCCCGCTCAAACTCCTGTGAATCCAACCAGAAACACTTACCGTAAAGTCCGGTCTCGTCGTCTGATATGTCGCATATCTCGCCTAGGGGTGGTAAACGTCAGACCCCAGTAGCTCGATAAGTCGTGTCGATATGAGGTCTATAACAGTTCGGGATACTTCTGGTAACACTTACCTGTAAATCTCAGCAACCCTGGCTAGGGATTTCCGGTTATAGCCATTCGAACACAGCGCAACATCAACTCCTTATACCGAGAGAGACGAATCCTCTCCTATCGCTCATTGCCTCCATGTGATTCGGGACTGTACCCAAAAACCACTGTTGTGCATACCCTCTTGGATGTGGTAAGGTGGAAATCAAAGCACAGTGGGAATCACACAAGACTCTATGACGATCTCGGGTCTACAGACTAACCTGTCCCAGTGTCACCAGAGAACTGCCATCTGACGTAAGGTATAATACCATCTGGGAGTTCTCGACGAGTCCGTCCAGTGCACCCAGTCTCCACTCAGCACCCGTATATCATCTCTGATGTCAAACACCAATGGATATGGGATCATCCATCGCCCATCTGTATGGGTCGAGAAGGTATACGCTAGTCTACTCTGGTATATCGATGCTCCGTCTCGATACACCCACGACTAGGGACCTTGAAGGATGTACTTATGGACTACCATGTCCCCACTAGTATGATCCGCATCATAGTCCAGGTAGTCAAGTACACATCCTACGGGCTTTACCAACATGTAACAGAGAGACAATCAGTGTACACGTTAAGGTAAAGAGCAACCAGATAGCATACTATCATGTCGAGCAAGAAAGTCCTCCCTATATATGTTCAAGCATCCACTACAATATACATCTTATGTATTGTAATGTTCTCTAGGGCATACATATAACTAACAATCTCCCACTTGCACTAGGGCCATCTGTAGCAGTGGTTGTAGTATCTCATACTCAACCATCTCATAAAAGTCTCTCTATGGGAAAAGGCCTTTGTGAGTGGATCCGCCTTGTTGTCCTTTGAGTCTTCTCTCCTAACCTCGATCCCCTGGAGATCAACCATCTCCATGATCAGGTGATACTGCCATAGAATATGTCTGGATCACTGACGGGACGGACGTTCCTTGGCATAAGCCACAACTCCCTTGTCACACAATGGGAGGAACGAAGTTCATCTCATGAACTAATATACACCCAGACTGCCTCTTTGGTAGCATCTTAAGTAGCGATGTATCCAACCTTTATCGTCTAGTATGCCACGGTATCTAGCTTGGAACTCTTCCAACATACCGTCCCTTTACTGAGGGTAAAGACAATGCCCGTGACTGACATTCAGTCGTCCTTATCACCCTGGAACCTTTCCAGTGATTCTCCCCAGGATCCATTGATACCATCTCACCACAACTAGTGAGTATCCTAACATCCAATTATATCTATCTCATAGATCCATAACTTAGGATTTAGGAGGTATCACTTTAATCCTGGATGGACAATCCTTGTTATAAGCGGAGATTGACTGAGCGTAGCATAGGAAACTCCTTCCCTATCAAGAGTATGTCATCCACGTACTCTACGAGGATCACCAACATACTCCCTACTACCTTTTTGTATATACAAGGTTCATCTACCATTTTGATGATGTCAAACTCTTTGACTAACACATCAAAACAGACGTTCCAACTCCGCGATGCCTGCTTTAATCTGTAAAGCAACTTGCACACGTTTCCGCTGCTCCCACTGTTTATGAAGCCCTCTGGCTGTGTACTTATAGACGCTCTTTTCTAAAACATCATTTAGAAAAGCAGTCTTGACACCCAACCGACAGATATCGTAGTCATGGTATGTAGCCGTGGCAAGTAGGATCTGGATGGACTTAAGATTAGCTACTTGAAAAGGTTTCATCATTTTCCACGCCTGGTCGATGACGTAAACCTTAACAAGTCTAGTCTTTGAAAGTCTCAACTTTTCCATCTATACCAAGTAATCTTCTCAAGATATACTTGCTCCTGATGGGGATTTAACCCTTCAGATAAAGCAACCAAAGTCCATACTTTGTTGGTGTATAAGGATTCCATCTCAGATCCCTAAGCATCCAGCCATTCTTATAGAGTCCCACTCCTGATGGCCTGCTCGAAACTAGTTGGGTCATCATCTCATGATGCAATCCTCGCTCCCACTGTCATCGAGAAACAGAAGTATCTCTCAGGTGGGTGAGAAACCCTACTAGATCGGCGGAGAGGCTGAGGTTCGTTGGTAACTATTGAATCCTTTGGTTCTTCCAAATCATCAGCTGCAGTTTGTATAGCTGGAACATTTCCAGTTCTACATAACAGATATTACCTCGAGCTTGTCCGGATTTTGCTTTTTAGACATAGGCTTGACAACCCCAAATCTTAACAAACTTAAAAATATGGGCTCTTCCCTTTCCATATCACATATGAAGCGGTAGGCTACTGTTTTGATTTGAATCCTATTCAATAGGTATGCAGCTTCTCAAGCGCATAACTCCCAAAAGGAAATAGGAAACTCAGTAGTACTCATCATAGAGTGCACCATATCACATAGGGTGCTATTGCTCCGCCCCGATACACCGACATGATGTGGTGTATACGGAGGAGTAATGCTGAGAGAGAATCTCATTCTCTTTTAGAATAATCCAGGAATTTCGTGCTCAAGTATTCTCCTCCTTGATCACATCAAAGGACAAAATACTTATACCCGTTTGGTTCTCTACTTCTAACTTATATTCTGTGAATATCTCAAAAGGTTCGCACATGTGTTTCAACAGGAACATATGTCTGAATCTAAAGAGATCATCAGAGAATGTAATGAAGCACAAAGAACAGGTCTTGGCATGTGTAGACAGGGGACCTTCATACATCAACATGTATCATCCCAAGAGTTGTCACGACCCGAAAGAGCACGTGACTGGCCCTTGAACCATATGAAGTCTATAGGACCCCATCTGATCCAAGTAAGCCAAAAGCCCAGAAATCTAAAACCATTTTAAGAGTAATTAAAGAAACTGGTTTAAAGAAGGGAAGGTTTTTAAATAACTAAGCCAAATGTGCATTTTTAAAAGGTAAAGTCTTTTCTAAAAATTTCGGCAGAGTTTCTTTTGTAAATACTGGCCCTGAACGGGGTACAACAAGCATAACATATATACAATGATAAAAGGCATCCCCAAGAGGGAGCTAGCTCTTCGTCAAACGACGGTCACAACCACACAAACAATAATAATATACAACGCCGAACGGCGAGGGTCAAACCAAAAGAACTCAATAAGCAAGAAAACCGCAATACTACTAAGAGCGACTCTAAGGTCGAATAATACATCACTAATGTCTAAGTCTGAAACAATATACAAGTTTGGTTGATGGAAATTCTAGATATAATGAATAATATAAGTACAATGGTGGTTCTTGATGCAAAAGAAACCACCTACCAAATGCAATTCACCCGCAAGGAAGCAATGTGCCAGAAATGCCGCAATGAAACCTGTACGGCAAAACCTGCAAGAACTGTGGCACAACGGGGGTGAGTTGCCAACTCGTGAATAGAGAATATCTACAATCAGAAACCGAATGCAAGACATGATCCTAAGTCAATACGATCAGTATATAAACCTCAAAGAATAATCCTGATACATGATAAGGTGGCAAACCAACATCTAAACCGGTATGTAGTGCCAAGTACTCAGGTAATAGCATGTCATAGATGTAGGGTACGTCTGCATGAAGTAAAGATGATGAAGTATCAATACACATATATTAGCGTCCCATACCACTAATATTGTTGTAAGGGTATATATAACAGCGCCCTCATACCCTGTTATATATACAAATGAAGGATGATCAATGTAAATCCAGTCTGTATATGATCCATGTCTGTATATACGTGGAACCCGTCCACCCGTCACCCAATGACAATAAACGTGGAACCCGTCCACCCGTCACCCAATGACAATAAACGTGGAACCCGTCCACCCGTCACCCAATGACAATAAACGTGGAACCCGTCCACCCGTCACCCAATGACAATAAGCATCATGTATGCAAATATGAGGATATAAACAAAATCATGGAAAAACATCATGAAACCCGTGCCTAGCATCGACACGTAAATCCTCGACCATATGGGGCTCCGTCTGCGGTATCGGCCCCCGGCAGTACGGGTCAACCCATGTCCATCTCTGGGCATCGTCTGCAGTATCGGCCCTAGGCCCCGGCAGTACGAGTCAGCCCATGTCCATCTCTCAACTCTGGTCGGTATCCTCCAGATATCCGCTGAGCTCAAATACAATCACCGGTAGGTAGTAGTCCCTCTGCCAGGCTCACCGTCTACGACACAGCGAAACCGTTCTCGCCCCGGGGTACCATACCGGGTCTACCATGTACCCGCAATCGGCCTCATCCGCCTCCTCGAATCGGGTTTTACATGTCGCTCTCAGCACCGAGAAAACACTTGGTGGACGCACTGAAATATCATATCAAGGGTAACCGGGTTTTTAACACAATTATATATTCTCTTTTGAAATACCCACGGATCCCAAATCCAGAAATATCATGGAAACAACATATCTCAATGCGTATAATAAAAACATGATGTATTCGACATGTAAGAAAGGTAAGCATATCATAAGTCATGCAACATGGAATAGTAATGTGCACATGTCGAGGGAAACCGCTCTTTTAAAACGAATCAGTTTTGAAGAACATCTTGCGGTTCCCAAATCTCTAATCAAGTCATAATCATCTATGTTTGTGTACATGTATAAGTGTACAATATGCCATGCAAGAATCATATCATGAACGCAACAGTACTACAGTGTAGTGGCATGGCAATTATCGATGATGAAGTGTGTGAGCCGGCAAATAGTGTACGTGGAACATACGCATCATCGATAATGGTGCTGGTGTCCTAACAGCATGATAATAATATAGCAATAATCATATGCAAAGCAATGTGAATAGCATGAATATGCGGAATTCAAATAATCAACACCACTGTGAAGAATCTACATCAATATGTATATATCATGCAGTTATGTCGTTTGAAGTAAGACGAATCCGGATTTTTAGTAAAATATGGGTTACCGTATATTTTAAGAAAGATACGTCCTTTGAAAAATACCCGTAGAATCTCTTTACTTATCTTTTAAGATATTCCTGATTCGTAGTTTTTGAAATAGGTATGACTCGGGTCTAATCCAACATCTGCTATGCAGACTACAGATCTAAGTATCAAGTAAATCAGGAGGGGTATGGAAACCGCCTAAATCTGAGTCGATATATAGATATAATAGTCGGTGATCCCGCCTCTTTAGTATCGCGTACGATATAGTATATCATATGACATCCTCAAGTCATGAGCGCGGATCTATCATCAATATAGGCTCGTACGGTAAATCGTCGTACGGCATCCCAATAGCTGGGTATGGGTCAATATCATACTATCTCATCACGTCTCAGGTATCACTATCATCGTATCACATAATCTGGGGCACTGATCTAAGTCTAGTACAATCGATACCGTCTATATAAATGCATGTGTAAACACACGTCCCAAGGCCCGCTAGAGATCACGTATCGTTTCCCAAATACGAATCACATCAAAACACCGATCTCGCGACACAAGGCCCAACATCATCGACTCAACTCCAATGTCATCCAATATCATCAACACAGTGCAAGTATAAGTAATATGCAAGGGTGTGCGTGTAGGTGTAATTCTATTTTAGGGTTCGCGACTATGAACTACACTAGTCACTTCTAACCCTACATTATCCATAATACACCTAACTATCATATATATAATATAACAACTACGAACTGCGTGGGTGCTAAACGCCATCCACCCGACTTCCCCCAGTAGATATAATCTACTCACCTTGCGTCTTCATTTGTGGACGTCGCCACGCGCTTGCTTGTCGTCCCGAAGTCTTCATGGGGTACCTACACATCAAAGTATCGTATATGCGCATTAAAACCAAATCAAAGCTAACACGGCACACGAAACCCAAAACGATACGATAAGAGGCCTATAGGTTAGAACCTATGGCACGCCTTCAAAACCATCAATAAATCCTCTATATCGTCGTATAAACGCCAAATAGTCGAGGTAAAACACAAGACACAAATTCAGACTTAAAAATACGGAATACGGAAACACGAATCCAAAACAGCAACTTAGGAAATATGTTCCAGATTTCATCCTAGGTCCAATTAGACAAATCTATACATACCAAAGGCCTAATCTACAGATAAGGGAACACCAAAACCAAAACGAGCAAGTTTGGTGGGGTCCAGGCCGCAAATTGCGGCCAAACGGGATAAATTTGCTGCCAAGGTTGGGAGTTAGGGGCTGAGGTCTTGGTGGTATCTTTCTGGGTGCCTGCACATACCACTGTCCAATCAATTTTAATTTAGGATGTCTCGGGTGATAGCAGATTCAATACAACCTTCACAGATTTCATAAATTCTCCGATATCGGTTTCTAAATCCGTATTTCGGGTTTCAATTCACAGGTTAGGGTCTCAATTCAAACACTAGGGTGTTTATATAACCTCAACTGAGCTCAATTTCACAATACAACACAAGTTTCCCTCAAACCCTAACTTGGTTATCCTCAAATCCACAATATCAAACAATATCGGTTCTATCACAACATGGGGGTGAAAGTAATGCTAAAACTAAGCTAAGGGTTCAGTAAATACCTCATCTGGCAACTCAAGAATTTTCTTGAGTTGCCCCAAGTGGCCAAAATCCTTGCTTTCTTGGTCCAAGGTGTAGATCTTGAGCTTGTGCACACTTTTAATGAAATGGAGATTGGGTTTTGGAGTTTTTTTTGAGGTGAAATGGGCATTGAAGTTGGAGGAAGGGGGAGGAAGCAGGAGCTGCAGCAGCAACTTGAAGGAGAGGGAGGGAAAATGAGTGAGGAATGAAGGAAATGGCCAAGTCTTGGTCAACACATCTCACCCTCTCATTCTCTCACTTGCCCATACCCAATATTATAATCCTTTCCCATTTCTTTTCTTTCTCTTTTCTTATCCTCAAAATTCCTTTCTCACATAAATAGTAACCCCAAAACAACTCATGGTGAAAATGCACAAGTGTGAAAAAGAATGATATGTGCATGTTTTGCACAAAAATGCTAAAAAACCGATTATCGATTTTTAATCGCGATTAGCACTAATTTAGCATATAACTAATCAATTAAACTTAGAAATGGCATAATTCTCTAATTTACCCAATTTTAGAATTTTCCATAATTTTTCACCATTTATTTGTATTTAATAATTCTAAAATATTAAAATATTCAATAAAATAATATTAAATTATAAAAATTCCCAAAATTAATATTTTATCTTTTTGAAATGTTACAATCTACCCCCCTTAAAGAAATTCGGTCCCCGAATTTAAATTTAACCCCCAATACTAAAACATTTCAGTAAAAATCCAATTTGTCGGGGCTCCGAAAACATCCATACATAGCGAATATCATAAAAATGTACTGCTCTACTAGAAATCAATCCCCAAAATGCATATATAAGAATATCCTGTGCGTCTGGTGCGCAAGGAATCAAAATCCATATATGTGTCAAACAGGTGTACAAAACAACATCTAGGTGCAACTGGTGTGCACGAAACATCTGTCGTAGGCAACGTGTGTGCCTGACAGTAACAAATCAGGTGCATGTGACATGCACGAAGAATCCCAATTTAGTGCATCTGGCGTGCACCAAAATCGTATATCAAAACACTAAAGGTGCATGAAAACTATGCTGGAAGTGTAAATCAAATCACTGTATAAGATAGGCGTGAAATCACAATCAATACCTCGAATGTAATAACTATGCGCAAAATATAAATATCCAGTCGGTGCATGAAACAATATCATGAAACTCAGTCATCAAACTAAATCATGCAATAGAACGCCCAAAATACCAAAATCCAAGATGACGGATACGTGATAATCGAATCACAAAATCATAAATACCGTCGTCGGTAGTTCCTCCTTCAAGGTCGAGAAGGAGTCGGTGCATCCAATGCTAGCAGCGCAAGATATCTACTTGCCTCTTGCTCATGGTCTGGCGTCCTCTGACTCTGGGTCCTTATCTTCTCTGCGGATTACCTATCTCGCAGTCAATCGGCTCATCGGCCCTTCAGGTGTGCTAACGGGGACGATTCCGTTTTGGCACTTCTCTGGTCATCTCTCGGTCGATCCTCACGACCACTCGTAAGGCAGCATGTCACTGGCGTCGGCCTCTGGCTCTCTGAATGCATATCACACATCTCATCCTGGGTGCAAACATCATTGCAGCAATGTCGTGGAAGGAATCCTGCTCAAGGTCTCTTCCGATCTTGCCTATGCCGAACTGTACGGAGGCTGGCTCTCTTACATAATCTCTCCTCACTCGATACACATCTGTGTCCTCAGCACAATATTTTCTCGGAAATTGGTCGCATCCCAACGCCTCTGTAAGCATATCAGGTCTCTAGTCTCGACGGGAAGTAATGACAGCTCGTCAGCGTCTCGCCCGAACCTCTGGTTCCACCTGTCTCTATCGTCGTCCACTATGACGTCATGCCATGCTATCTACGCACTGCACTGTTCTCGGCCACGGTCAATCTGAAGTCTCTTGCACGGACTCGAAATCGCGTACTTTGTAGCTTCATCATTCTGTAGAAGATGTCAGGCCGAACAGGTCCTCGGGAACACGTCCCAACCATCGGAGGAATACTCAATACTCGTCCGTCCTTGATCAATTCGCAACGCATCTGGGTAAGTTCCTTTATCCAAATCTGGTCAACTACCTCGTCGACAATGCCAGGGTGTGCGCAATATGACCACTCCTGGGTCTAGGTCTTCTCGTATAGTATTTCAGAAAGGTCCTGTCGAGATTTCTCTCTCAAATCTCATTCCTGCTTGATTGCCCGGAAGTCATCATCCATCGCTGAAGCAAATTCTTATTCCGGAATGGCTGCATACTTATCGCGCCTCTTTCTGGAAGATATATCCATATACAACACCTATTGGTGCGTATCACATCTCTGATGTCAGCGGAGTGGGACTTCATCTCGTCGAAATCTCTTGCGAACTCTTTTATTCACTCTGCTTCAATGTCGACTGATTCGGACTCGTCTCATCGTGGCTGCATGGACTGTGCTCCAACGGCTATACTCGTATCTGGAGTCTCCCAAGCAAAGCATCCCATCACGTGATATCCGAATGATGTCGAACATTCGATCGACTCGTCAGAACCTTATAATCCCCCAAGAGATCAACATCTTGAGTACAGTTTAATAGTATCGAGTACATGCCACAGCGTCGGTGGTCCAGCCGTAGAAGGGCAAACCCAAGCCTCACTAATGGCGCCGCGGAACTGCCGCAAACCCTGAGGTTCAAAGGCTTTCACACGGTCATTAAGTCGAGTTAGGGTTTCATTCTTCTAGAGGTCCATAAAATCACCTGCATGTCTTTCCTTATACTTTAAACTTGGAAAATGGGCTCCTGACATTCGATCGTCTCTATCGACTCTCAACGAACCTGCGTGAAGTCGTCTCTAGATGGAAACAATCTATCTGATGACCTCGCATCGGTAACGAACGAACCACATGTCCTAGTCATTCATCCTCAGGTGACTAGCAACCGTCCATTATATCTCTAAGTATATGCTCATGCTGCAGTAGCTCCAACCATCTGGGCAATATCTCGTCAATTGCAGCAACAACTGGCTCATTCGCTTGGATGCCGAAAAGCGCCTCAATCCTCCAGGAAATGCGACACATTGGCGGTCATCTCTGAATTGGTCTGCTCTAGATCTGAGTAAGACTCTCCACACTGGAAATCTTCAACTCAACTGGGCCCGCTTCGGCGCATAAATCGGACGAATCACCTTCGTCTCTCAAATCGGGTAGACTAGCTATCATCTGTCTCATATCCACCTGGAAGCTCCGGCAATCTCAGCTCGTAAGCTCCGGAAGCGACATCCTGTCAATCTCAGCAACAACTGGTCCATCTGTCTGCACGGTAGGCGACATCATAATTTCTGAGGTATGCCGTACATCAACAGTCCTCTCTCAACTGGCAGTTCTAACAATGGCCCGATCATCCGGAGCAAAACCAAGCACTCGCCTCTACTAGAGGTCACCATCTCCAATACTAACTCGAGACGTTCCTATGTCACCAGAAAACACAATGGTCGGCCCTCGTTCCAGATGAGCTCGCCCTGACCGTAACCCTAGCAGCAGCCCAAACTGCGCTCAAACATGGCGACAGGAACCTCAATCGAGTATCGAAGAGAGCAGATCAATGGCAAGAAAGAGAACCACAGATCCAGAGCGGATACATGATCATAAGAAGGAACATCATCAATAAAGGTATGATCATGAACTAATAGAATCGGGGATCTCAAATGGATGTATAATCATGGATATGAAAAGAATCACTGATCTCGAAAATATGTACATCCTAAGGTTCCTTAAGCGGAGTGGCGTGTCGTAAGTATGCCGCGGAACATACCCACGGTACGTCACTCTACTTTAGTAACCTATTCCATCAACCAAGGGTCATCCTATACGACGAAAGTTCGGGTCTAATACCCCCTCGACTAAGTCTAAGTTCTGTAAGGTCAAGCCTAAGTTCTGAATATATATAAACGCCCTAGGCTCCACATAGTCAAACTTTGACTCGAACCAAGGTCAACCTAGCGCTCTGATACCAACTTTGTCACGTTCCGAAAGAGCACGTGACTGGCCCTTGAACCATATGAAGTCTATAGGACCCCATCTGATCCAAGTAATCTAAAAGCCCAGAAATCTAAAACCATTTTAAGAGTAATTAAAGAAACTGGTTTAAAGAAGGGAAGGTTTTTAAATAACTAAGCCAAATGTGCATTTTTAAAAGGTAAAGTCTTTTCTAAAAATTTCGGCAGAGTTTCTTTTGTAAATACTGGCCTCGAACGGGGCACAACAAGCACAACATATATACAATGATAAAAGACATCCCCAAGCGGGAGCTAGCTCTTCATCAAACGACGGTCACAACCACACAAACAATAATAATATACAACGCCGAACGGCGAAGGTCAAACCAAAAGAACTCAATAAGCAAGAAAACCGCAATATACTACTAAGCGCGACTCTAAGGTCGAATAATACATCATTAATGTCTAAGTCTGAAACAATATACATGTTTGGTTGATGGAAATTCTAGATACAATGAATAATATAAGTACAATGGTGGTTCTTGATGCAAAAGAAACCACCTACCAAATGCAATTCACCCGCAAGGAAGCAATGTGCCAGAAATGCCGCAATGAAACCTGTACGGCAAAACCTGCAAGAACTGTGGCACAACGGGGGTGAGTTGCCAACTCGTGAATAGAGAATATCTACAAGCAGAAACCGAATGCAAGACATTATACTAAGTCAATACGATCAGTATATAAACCTCAAAGAATAAGCCTGATACATGATAAGGTGGCAAAGCAACATCTAAACCGGTATGTAGTGCCAAGTACTCAGGTAATAGCATGTCATAGATGTAACGTATGTCTGCATGAAGTAAAGATGATGAAGTATCAATACACATATATTAGCGTCCCATACCACTAATATTGGTGTAAGGGTATATATAACAGCACCCTCATACCCTGTTATATATACAAATGAAGTATGATCAATGTAAATCCAGTCTGTATATGATCCATGTCTGTATATACGTGGAACCCGTCCACCCGTCATCCAATGACAATAAACGTGGAACCCGTCCACCCGTCACCCAATGACAATAAGCATAATGTATGTAAATATGAGGATATAAACAAAATCATGGAAAAACATCATGAAACCCGTGCCTAGCATCGACACATAAATCCTCGTCCATATGGGGCTCCGTTTGCGGTATCGGCCCTCGGCCCCCAGCAGTACGGGTCAACCCATGTCCATCTCTGGGCTCCGTCTGCGGTATCGGCCCTCGGCCCCGGAAGTACGAGTCAGCCCATGTCCATCTCTCAACTCTGGTCGGTTTCCTCCAGATATCCGCCGAGCTCAAATACAATCACCGGTAGGTAGTAGTCCCTCTGCCAGGCTCACCGTCTACTATACAGCGAAACCGTTCTCGTCCCGGGGTACCATACCGGGTCCACCATGTACCCGCAATCGGCCTCATCCGCCTCCTCGAATCGGGTTTTACATGTCGCTCTCAGTACCGAGAAAACACATGGTGGACGCTCTGAAATATCATATCAAGGGTAACCGGGTTTTTAACACAATTATATATTCTCTTTTGAAATACCCACGGCTCCCAAATCCAGAAATATCATGGAAACAACATATCTCAATGCGTATAATCAAAACATGATGTATACGACATGTAAGAAAGGTAAGCATATCATAAGTCGTGCAACATAGAATAGTAATGTGCACATGTCGAGGGAAACCGCTCTTTTAAAACAAATCAGTTTTGAAGAACATCTTGCGGTTCCCAAATCTCTAATCAAGTCATAATCATCTATGTTTGTGTACAGGTATTAGTGTACAATATGCCATGCAAGAATCATATCATGAACGCAACAGTACTACAGTGTAGTGGCATGGCAATTATCGATGATGAAGTGTGTGAGCCGGAAAATAGTGTACGTGGAACATACACATCATCGATAATAGTGCTGGTGTCCTAACAGCATGATAATAATATAGCAATAATCATATGCAAAGCAACGTGAATAGCATGAATATGCGGAATTCAAAGAATCAACACCACTGTGAAGAATCTACATCAATATGTATATATCATGCAGTTATGTCGTTTGAAGTAAGACGAATCAGGATTTTTAGTAAAATAAGGGTTACCGTATATTTTAAGAAAGATACGTCCTTTGAAAAATACCCGTAGAATCTCTTTACTTGTCTTTTAAGATATTCCTGATTCGTAGTTTTTGAAATAGGTATGACTCGGGTCTAATCCAACATCTGCTATGCAAACTACAGATCTAAGTATCAAGTAAATCAGGAGGGATATGGAAACCGCCTAAATCTGAGTCGATATATAGATATAATAGTCGGTGATCCCGCCTCTATAGTATCGCGTACGATATAGTATATCATATGACATCCTCAAGTCATGAGCGCGGATCTATCATCAATATAGGCTCGTACGGTAAATCGTCGTACGGCATCCCAATAGCTGGGTACGGGTCAATATCACACTATCTCATCACGTCTCAGGTATCACTATCATCGTATCACATAATCTGGGGCACTGATCTAAGTCTAGTACATTCGATACCGTCTATATAAATGCATGTGTAAGCACACGTCCCAAGGCCCGCTAGAGATCACGTATCGTATCCCAAATACGAATCACATCAAAACACCGATCTCACGACACAAGGCCCAACATCATCGACTCATCTCCAATGTCATCCAATATCATCAACACAGTGCAAGTATAAGTAATATGCAAGGGTGTGCGTGTAGGTGTAATTCTATTCTAGGGTTCGCGACTATGAACTACACTAGTCACTTCTAACCCTACACTATCCATAATACACCTAACTATCATATATATAATATAACAACTACGGACTGCGGGGGTGCTATACGCCATCCACCCGACTTCCCCCAGTAGATATAATCTACTCACCTTGCGTCTTCATTTGTGGACGTCGCCACGCGCTTGCTTGTCGTCCCGAAGTCTTCATGGGGTACCTACACATCAAAGTATCGTATATGCGCATTAAAACCAAATCAAAGCTAACACGGCACACGAAACCCAAAGCGATACGATAAGAGGCCTATAGGTTAGAACCTATGGCACGCCTTCAAAACCATCAATAAATCCTCTATATCGTCGTATAAACGCCAAATAGTCGAAGTAAAACACAAGACACAAATTCAGACTTAAAAATACGGAATACGGAAACACGAATCCAAAACAGCAACTTAGGAAATATGTTCCAGATTTCACCCTAGGTCCAATTAGACAAATCTATACATACCAAGGGCCTAATCTACAGATAAGGGAACACCAAAACCAAAACGAGCAAGTTTGGTGGGGTCCAGGCCGCAAATTCCGGCCAAACGGGATAAATTTGCGGCCAAGGTTGGGAGTTAGGGGCTGGGGACTTGGTGGTATCTTTCTGGGTGCCTGCACATACCACTGTCCAATCAATTTTAATTAAGGATGTCTCGGTTGATAGCAGATTCAATACAACCTTCACAGATTTCATAAATTCTCCGATATCGGTTTCTAAATCCGTATTTCTGGTTTCAATTCACAGGTTAGGGTCTCAATTCATACACTAGGGTGTTTATATAACCTCAACTGAGCTCAATTTCACAATACAACAAAAGTTTCCCTCAAACCCTAACTTGGTTATCCTCAAATCCACAATATCAAACAATATCGGTTCTATCACAACATGAGGATGAAAGTAATGCTAAAACTAAGCTAAGGGTTCAGTAAATACCTCATTTAGCAACTCAAGAATTTTCTTGAGTTGCCCCAAGTGGCCAAAATCCTTGCTTTCTTGGTCCAAGGTGTAGATCTTGAGCTTGTGCACACTTTTAATGAAATGGAGATTGGGTTTTGGAGTTGTTTTTGAGGTGAAATGGGCATTGAAGTTGGAGGAAGGGGGAGGAAGAAGGAGCTGCAGCAGCAACTTGAAGGAGTGGGAGGCAAAATGAGTGAGGAATGAAGGGAATAGCCAAGTCTTGGTCAACACATCTCACCCTCTCATTCTCTCACTTGCCCATACCCAATATTATAATCCTTTCCCATTTCTTTTCTTTCTCTTTTCTTATCCTCAAAATTCCTTTCTCACATAAATAGTAACCCCAAAACAACTCATGGTGAAAATGCCCAAGTGTGAAAAAGAATGATATGTGCATGTTTTGCACAAAAATGCTAAAAAACCGATTAGCGATTTTTAATCGCGATTAGCACTAATTTAGCATATAACTAATCAATTAAAATTAGAAATAGCATAATTTTCTAATTTACCCTATTTTAGAATTTTCCATAATTTTCCCCCAGTTATTTGTATTTAATAATTCCAAAATATTAAAATATTCAATAAAATAATATTAAATTATAAAAATTCCCAAAATTAATAATTTATCTTTTTGAAATGTTACAAGTGTACGCTAACTCTTTCTATGCTTCCAATAAACAGAGTTGTGGTCATCTTATCTTTGTGACATGACCGGCAAGTTTTCACAAGATGTAAATTCAAACAGATTTAAATATGCATCTATGTGCAACTTAGCTAGTCGGGTCGCATTGATATGACCTAGTCTACAATACCTCAAGAAGGATCCGTTCATTTCTGAACTATTCCTCTTGTGTGTGTTCCGTATTCTAAGAACTGTAGTTTGATTTAGAACATCAATGCTTTTAGATAACGTGCCTGAACCGATCAACTTTTGATATAGGAAATGTTCAAAACATTATCCACCAATACAAAATTTTATCATTTCTTTACTAATAAAGAGACCGATATGATTTTGTATATCATGTTCGGTATCTAATAACATTCGTTCAGAATCAATGTACTGGTCATACAGGGTGACAGTAACCAACAGACTTGGCTGCAACACTTGCACCGTTTTCTGTCTCATGAAACTTATCACCCGTTCTCAGTTCTCTACCTTTCTGTAGCCCTATGTAACATATTACATATCAGGGATCCTGATTCGGTATCAAATACCCAGGACGTAGAGGATACAGAGAAACAGTTCTTTGTAATGAACACACCCGAAGGAGATGCATCATATGCACTTTCTTCGTTTGGGCGGCATAGGAATTCTGGTATTCCCCAATTTCCTGCTCGGTCTTATAACAATTATAAGTTGGAGCGGGACCAACGTTCCCCAGCTCAGTATAACAAGCGGGTTCGGTCAATACATCCGTATTATTATCTTGATTAAGGCGTAACATGGTCGCTACCAGGAGAGAGAGAGAGAAGAAAACACTATGCGTGCGCTCTTGCAAGATCAGATTGGTTATTATTTTATATAATCAGGATGGCTCCCACTTTTTTTATCAAATCTTCCTTCAAACCTTAAAAGGAAAGACTGGCCGGGATTAATTACACGCTACAAGTTCGCCAATCTTTCAGCCAGGCCAGTGTCGGTACTTTGAGGGAGGTTCCCCGTCCTTTCGCACGGACCTAATTACAGTAAACCTCGTTTTCCCAGAGGCGTAACCCCGTTGACACCTTTCTATACACCTACTAGATCGGCTAATTGTAATGTGTAAAACACTCCCAGGAGTAACAATTACTCGCAGTGGGTATCGGGATCCAACTATCTCATAGAAGGTATGCAATCTCATTGAAAATTCCAACACTTGAAATTCCCGATAATTTTTCCCCTAACGTGCTATGACCCTGACGAAAGCCAACAAACCATAGCCCGCTAGTCAAGTTCAACCCGTACATTTCTTGATTGAATTAAACCCACCCGCTCGACCCTTGACGAAAGCCAACAAAGCCGTACGACTACCCTAATCTAATCGCTTCATATGCAGCAGATAAGCAGCATGTAGCTACGGCACACTGCACCTTGACGAAAGCCAACAAATGCAGCACGAATACTATATACAACTTACCTGAAATGACGAAGAGCTACGACAGGTTTTTCTGAAAACCAATTGCGTAATGAACTTGATATCGTTGTAGAATCAAATGATTTTAAAATGGAGTGCTTTTGAGGCTTTTCTAGTTTTGCTAAAGGGGTCACTCCCGGTGAAGGGATCGTCGGCCCTTTCCTCATCGAATAAGGTGCAGGATATATCATATATACCGCTGTGCAAAGAAATAACTATAGAAGCAATCAAAAGACAAACCGAGGGGTGTAGCATCTGCCAGTTATTGCTAAAGGGGTCACTCCCGGTGAAGGGATCTCGGCCCTTTCCTTATCGAATAAGGTGCAGGATGTTCTACAAGGAACACCGCAATGCAAAGCAAGAACTATAGCTACCTGTTTTTGAAAATTCGATTCCACAACATCTTTTAGGTTTCTTTCTTTCATTAATCATATTAATGAATTCCCATCATTTAAGTCACCTAAACATCACAGATAAATACGACGTACACTTTTGCCATCCGCATTCGCCTCGATGTCCCCTCGTGCACCGTTAGGTTAGGTAACTAACGGCAGAGCGGGGTAGGGCTAGCGCGGGTGTAAAACATAAGTAACGTCTATATAATATATCATATATACTATATACAGCATCTATCACAACATATCAAATGATCACATCACAGATATCACAGTAGAAGAAACATATGAAACATTGGATATACCAGGACGTCCGTGTTTTCAATACGAGCCAGTATAAAACACGGATTCCACGGTTGCGATGAATAGCCAAACCCACACCCAAGACCCCTACGAGAGCGGCATGCAACCCTACCAATTCTAGAGTTAGGAGACCCGGACTCGACTCCTCGAGTTGGTCTCCCATTAGACTCTAGAACTCGGTTACTTGTGCTCCCCTCCTTGGGTCTATCCTAGTGCGGAAAAGTAAATAATATACATCAACGGTGACAGCTTCCGCAACCTGGAAATGCCCCAATAAAAGAATATTACATACAAGTTTTTACATGAATGAAAATGAAAAACACTCATCTCACATAAAAAACCCCGGCTATTCAAACACGACGATCCAATATAACATATCCAACAACACATAACATCACATGTCATCAACGTAAGTAAATATGCCCATCCTAATTGTCGTTGACATATAGCAACAAAACCGGCGATATCACATATTACACTTACGGTCACAGAAAAGAAAGTGTAAAACTACAACAGTTGGAATCCGCAACCTGCATAGACATCGCATGCCTAACGAAATGAATTCCTTAGACATCGCATGCCTAACAATTATAAACCCCGCATTTTAGTCTCATTATCGAAAACACTTTTCAATATAAAGTCGGGCAATTCAACAAGATTCCCGACATCCTGAACGAATGCTCGTCGCAAACTTTAGTAGACGGCCGCACCCCGGGATGCCGTCGACGAAGTGCACTAAGGCGGAACACCGCTGCCGCGAGCACCCGAACGGATGCATTCGGCGACGGGGTTCTCGTACAATCACTTGGTCGGGGCTATGGGGTGTGGCTGTCTATTATGTTTACCGATGAGTATCCGTGTACGCTACGCGATTGTGACGGACTTTTGATCACATCAAAATCCCGTGGCAACCGATCAAGTGAGACTAAACTGCTATGTTTATAACATCCATATTAGTTATCTCATAACTAGTTGTGAATTCCAAATATTGTATCACATTCCACATAAACAGAAAATGTTCAACTTTCCGATGGAACAATCAAACACCCATGTTTTCCCGAAACAGCTCAACACATAAAATAAGTTCAAAAACATCCATTTCATGCCACAGTACCAACGGTCCAGCCGTAGAAGGGTCAAAACAACGCCTCACATGTGGCACTCCGTACTTCCCCAAACCCTAAGGTTCAAAGGGCAGTTCAAGACGGTCACATAATCGAGTTAAGATTTGTTGTCTTCTACAGGGTCCATCGCGTTAATTGCACTATTTAGACGTTCTTAAACTACGGAAAAATCCAACACTTGGAAATTTCCCGGGTCGGGAAAAATGAGTATTTATATCCGGTCAAACTTTTCAACATGTTCTAAACTTACTCGGAAAACACATAAACAAAGTTAAAATATCCGATCAAATCAACGAGTCCCCAATACACCCTAGATAACTTAACTCTTGAGTATAATTAAAAATTTCCAAAAGAATCAGGAATAACTTAGTGACATTACTATGCAAAATTTGATGAATGAAGTGACCGTACTGCCGCGGAACCGCCGCACGAGCCATGCTCGTACCACGGTTCCGCGGCGCCTTGATCGATTTAGGCACACGTTTTGCACAGTAACTCCTAAAAAAGCCTGCTCATTTTTCTGCATATTTTTAACTCACAAAATTCACAATTTTGAAAAAATTTACAGAGAAGGGTGTCCGATTAGGGTTTCGGGTTCGATCGGATTTCTAACTTCGTCTACACTTCGCCTAAGGCTCTAGCTGGGCTCTTATACCACTGTAGCGTTCCTAGGCACACTCAAGAGGTTCAACAAGGCATCAAACATGTCAATTTCAAATTTTATGTGCCGAGAAACCCTAATATAGATCGTTAACTAGAGGATAGGTGAAAGAAACAAGCAAGAAAACTACTTTGCTACTAAGTGAATGGAAATACAACCTTTGTAGATTCGGTCCTCCACTTCTTTAGCTCCGTGATGACGTCCCTCCGCTGCGATCACCGGGATCCCGGACTCTAGCGATGGTTTCGTCGGAGAAAAGAGCGGGCTAGGTCGTTGACTTCGATGCCGAAGATGATCTACGTCGAGGAAACTCTAACTCAAGCTCCATCTTCACTTGGTCATGAAACTTGTGAAGAAAACACCCTATACAACATGTCAAGTGGTAGAGGATGAAGAAATAGGAAGTGGGTTCACTTTGGGTTTGGATTTCTCACTTGATTTCAACACTTGAAATTTTTCAAGAAAGCTTTCTTCTTTTCTTCATGAAGAAGAAGAAGAAGAAAAGAATAAATCAATTATCTTCAAAAAGAAATTCAAGTGAAGTCTATCATTTAGCAACCATGGGTGAGTTAACTTGTGTAGAGAATAAACTAGGGTTTAGGTTGATGGTTAGGTTAAGGCATAAAACAAAATGGTTAGAATTTTCAAAGATGCTTAAAAGAAACTTCATGAAGCTTCAAGCAAGAAAACAAATAAAGCCACCATTTTGGTTTTTGCCAAATTAAATAAATAAATAAATAATACCATAACCATTAACCTAAACTATGGTTTAAAGCATACACACCCAAGTTTACATGTATCATCAAACATGATACAAACTAGTGCACAAACATATATCATATATACAATGTGCACAATCAAGTGAGAAAATCAATCTTAAGTGAACAAATACTAGTTAATGTAAAGTAATATATCAAATATATAATTATACATTAAATCATTAAATCAACACTTGATTTAATGATCCGGTCATACTGCATATAACCGACTAATATCAAGTGTATCAATGTATCGAATCAACACTTGATTCGGTAACCCGGCTATATCTCATATAACCGTCCAATGATACAGATCGCGAGAATAGAATACAGTATCACATACTGGTATTATTTTCGGTCCCGCACATATCTCATATGCGCTCCTATTTTGTTTCGCTTGAGCCAGGAAACCTCTGTGTAGGACTCTAAAGACTCGTCAATACGCCTGCAGTAGGTGATGATCATATCAAACACCCACAAGCCGCAAGCGGTCTGCTAAACGTAACGGCCACCCGGGTATTGAGCGATCAGAAGATCAACGAGCAAGCCCGCTCACACTCCTGTGAATCCAACCAGTAACACTTACCGTACAATCCGGTCTCGTCGTCTGATATGTCGCATATCTCGCCTAGGGGTGGTAAACGTCAGACCCTAGTAGCTCGATAAGTCATGTCGATATGAGGTCTATAACAGTTCGAGAAACTACTGGTAACACTTACCAGTAAATCTCAGCAACCCTGGCAAGGGATTTCCGGTTATAGGCAATCGAACACAGCGCAACATCAACTCCCTATACCGGGAGAGAAAAATCCCCTCCTATCGCTCATTGCCTCCATGTGATTCGGGACTGTACCCAAAAATCACCGTTTTGCACGCCCTCTTGGACGTGGTAAGATGGAAATCAAAGCATAGTGGGAATCACACAAGACTCTATGACAATCTCGGGTCTACAGACTAACCTGTACTAGTGTCACCAGAGAACTGCCATCTGACGTAAGGTATAATACCATCTGGGAGTACTCGGCGAGTCCGTCCAGTGTACCCAGTCTCCACTGAGCACCCGTATATCATATCTGATGTCAAACACCAATGGATATGGGATCATCCATCGCCTATCTGTATGGGTCGAGAAGGTATATGCTAGTCTACTCTGTTATATCGATGCCCCGTCTCGATACACCCACGACTAGGGACCTTGAAGGATGTACTTATGGACTACCATGTCCCCACTAGTATGATCCGCATCATAGTCCAGGTAGTCAAATACACATCCTAAGGGCTTTACCAACATGTAACAGAGAGACAATCAGTGTACACGTTAAGGTAAAGAGCAACCAGATAGCATATTATCATGTCGAGCAAGAAAGTCCTCCCTATATATGTCCAAGCATCCACTACAATATACATCATATGTATAGTAATGGCCTCTATGGCATACATATAACTAACATAGTCTACACTGAGCACCCGCATACAATCTTTAGTGTTACCTCGCCAGATGGATATGGGATCATCCATCGCCCATCATATGGGACAAGAATAGTATACGCTAGTATACTCTGGAATATCGATGCCCCGTCTCGATACACCAACGACTAGGAACAATTCAAGGATATGCTTATAAACTACACATGCCCCACTAGTATGATCCGCATCATAGTCACAGTAGTCAAGCAAATATCCTGAGGGCTTTATCAACATGTGCAAATGAATAAAAGCATGATCAAATCAACATGTCAAGATAAAGTAAACCAGATAGCATACTATCATGTTGAGCGAGAAAGACATCTAAAATCATATATACATGTCCATGCATCCACTATACATATAATGGCCTCTAGGGCATACATATATCTAACATAACCGCCACTTCCTCCAAGTGCTTCGGGATTGCACCCAACTACTACCTGTTTGCACGACTCCTTTGAGCCATGGTAGGATAGCAATCTAAGAACATTGGGAACACACTCGAGACGAAGCAGTAGTGTCAAGTCTACGAACTATGCTGTACTCATGTCACCTGGGAACTGTTAACTGACGACGGGTATAATACCAACCAACAGTTCCCTACGAGTCCTGTCCGGTGTACCCGTAACCCAACGAGCACCTGTATACTATCTCCAGTACGACGTACTGATGGCTGTTCGACAAACCATCTCCCCTGCTGGGATGAGAAGTGTACACACTAGTCTACTCCGGAGTATCGATGCCCTATCTCGATAATCCTACGACTAGGGACCTGAAAAAGGATGTGCTTGTAGACTACCCAGCCCTCACTAGTGTGACTACCATCACAACGCTAGTAGTCAAGCAAGATCCTAAGGGCTCTATCAATATGTATTCTCGATATGCTAACATATACACACATTAAGATATATACAAACCAAGTAGCGTACTACCATGTTTAGCAAGACTGTTAATATAACTGTGAATATCCCATGCTTCCATTAAGTAATATACAAGCTAGTATGATACAATAATGGCCCCTAGGGCATATACACTAACAGTGACTTCTAAAGTTTTAGACACGTGTTTCGTAGAAATACAAGGTCCAAATTTTGAGAAGTTATAGGTACAAGAATAAAGTAGAGAACCATGTGTTCGGAGTATCAGGATTCTTCAAGGTGATCGAGGATGTAGATACTTGTGTATGGTATTCAGTTGATAGTATTGGTTTTGAGAACTTGCTTCTCTTTCGGGTTACTCATATCTGGATGCACTCCTAAGTTGAGTATTGTCGATCGGCCTCTCTCCATTTAGTTGACATGCTATGGAGACAGTAACATGATTTGAATCTGGTTCCAATTAAATCAGTGCCATTGTTTCTATATTGTATATAGAATGGTTCGTATCTTAACGATGTTAAGGTATATGGAGTTGTCCGGCTTTTGCTTAAAATCAGACTCTGGATAACTCAAGGCACGTTTCTGTAATGGCAGTTTGTGGGTTAACCCGGGCTATGACGAGGGTTAACTTTCTACCATCTGGAAGATCAATAGTGATATTGTTCTTGACTCGCCACAGTTTTTGTAAAATGCACTTTTTCAGAAAACAGTAGTGGGAGTATGGTAGAACTGGAAGTGATTCCAGAACCACAAATGATTACTGAAAATTTAATAGAACCTAAAAATTCAATCAGGATTGACATTCCATTAGCCACTCCGCAGATATGGTGGGTAACCGTAGGCGCCCGAGAGGTACTTCGGTATTCTAAAGGACGGTGACAGGGAGGTTCTTGTTTACCCAGACTTGCCATTACTGTTGTTCTGAACTATGAGACCGGGCAGGAGGATGAGTATAGTGTCGTTCTAAACTAGCTTTAGAAGTGCACGTTTATATGACTCAGCCAGAGGGTTGTTGTAGTTAGTGGGAGCAGCAGAAGCATGGTGGACAAGTAGCTTGTGTCTATTTATAGACTAAAGCAAATATGGAGGAGATAGATCATCTATTTTTGATGTGACAGTCATAGGTTCTGACTTCATCAGAATAGGAGATGGATCTGTTAAGAAGGTAGTAGGGTGTGATGTCCTGGTATTTGGATGACATACACTTTATAGGAAGTAAAATTCCTATCCTACAATCGGTTATACTGTGGTTGTCACACAGAGGTTTCTCCGCATAGGATATAGATATTATATTAGGCATTCTGGTTACTAGATCTATGGTTTTAGATCTATATTTGGGTAGTTTCCCAATCTGGGTACTTAGACAGTATTCTAAAGGTGTTTTAGAATAGATGACTCTTGGCATGGTAGTGTACCTGCAAGTGATGGAGTCACCCTCTCTAAAGCTGTCTTACAGACTAAAGGGGAGAGGGATGTGCATGATTGGCATATCACTTACTTAGGCAATTGAGTCAATCATGAGATGTCTAGTACCACACAGATGTTGTTTTTGCACTAGATGCAATAAGTTTATGTATTAATCCAATCCTGGAGAAACGTTCGGAAGCAATTTTTGAACATAAGTGGATGCTCTAGGGATATGGTAACGGCATCCTCCTTAGGGAGACGGTTATCATTCCAGGAATCCAAGGTGACTTGGATGACAGAGTGACAGTGAGAGTTATAGTTTTCCATCTGACGAGGGGCAGTAGTTTGGACAGGTGGTCCAAGCGGATACTGAGGGAGGCATGGCACAGGATACTGATTAAATTCAGTTGACAATACAGTCTAAGATGTTTGCTGGATTTGGAGTTCATTTGTGAACTGGGTCCCATCAGATATCCAGACATATTCTGAGACACGTATTGCTCATTTTGGGAGATGGCTTTCTCCGCGAACTTGAGATAAAGAGAGACATAAAAAGAAACATCAGAGTGGATCCACTCACTGAGGCTATTTCTCGAACGTAATAGTTTTACAAACGAGCTTAGTGGAACTGATTAGTAGAGAAGTTAGGTGTTCGGTATCACACGGGCTGTGAGTATGCGACATCGCAATAATTGGCCTTAAGTGCAAGTCGGAGATTGTTGGCTATAGTGCCCTCAAAGTCAATTATTGGATCACAGGCACGTGATTTCAATGATTGAGGGAGGACCTATACCGGTAGGACAGTCTTACTCGAGATGATAGTATGCTATCTGGTTTGTCTTTATCATCGTGTACATGCTTCAGGTGACATTACAGATCACTATTACATGTTGATAGAGCCCATAGGATTCTTTCTTGACTACCAGCAGTATGATGGAGATTTGCAGGGTTCCCTAGCACGGCAGCAAGGTTTCAGGAGGCATCGTCCATGCCAAATTCAAAAATTTGCCGTTCTAGCTAACCCTAACCCAAGAATCGTATACTAGAAATCGGACGGAATGAAATGCAAACACTTTGCAAGTAAAGAGAGCAAGGAATACAACCTTTGTAGACCGGTCCATCACTTCAATAGCTCCATGTAGTAGTCCCTTCGCTGCGATCGTGAACTCCAGAATCTAGAGAGGCTCCACAAGATGTACAGATCAAGCTATCTAGAAGACTTCGAGACCGAAGATGATCTACGTCGAGGAGACGCTAACCAAATCCATCTCTTCACTAATTATGGAATTAGTGAAGCAAACACCCTATACTAAATGGCAAGCAGTAGAGGATCATGAAGTAGGAAGTGGGCTTACTTTAGATTTGATTTTCTCACTCATTTTCTCACATCTCCATTGAAGCTAGAAAGATTTGAGGAAGAAGAAGAAGATAACTCTCATGATAATTATCAAGTGAATGAAAGAAAAATCATAAGGTTTGAAAATAAACCCTGGTGACTATATGACATCCCTTAACCCTTATAGAGAGTTAACTATGGCTAGGATAAAGGGTTGGGTTTATAAATATCTTTAGTAAAACAAAATGAGTAGACTAAGTCAATGAACAATACATGCTTCTACAAGCTTTGTGTCATGACAAATTGAACCATTTTGTAATTACCAAACTTAAGTAAAAACCCTAGTATTATCCCTAGCATGGTGTAAGTCATACAAACACCCAAGTTGCATGTATCATCAAGCATGACACATAACATGTACACTTATATTTATCTCATATATACAATGTGCACATCAAGTGAGAAAAGAAATCATAAGTGAGCTAATACTAGTTAATGTAATGTAATATATCAAATATATAATTATACATTAGATTATCAAATCAACTATTGATTTAATAATCCGGCTATATCAAATATAACCGACTAGTATCATGTGAATCAACTTATCGAATCAACACTTGTTCCGAAAACCCGGCTATATCATATATAATTGACCGATATCACATATCGCGAGAATAGAATACGGTATCTCATATCGTATTAATCTCGGTCCCGCACATATCACATATGTGCTCCTACTCCGTTTCGCTTGAGCCTGGAAACCCCTATGTAGGACTCTATAGACTCGTCAATACGCCGGCAGCAGGTGATGATCATATTAAACACCCACAAGCCACAAGTGGTCTGCTAAACGTAACGGCCACCCAGGTATTGAGCGATCAGAAAATCAACAAGCAACCCTGCTCATACTCCTGCGAATCCAATCGGTAACACTACCATACAGTCCGGTCTCTTCGTCTGATATGTCGCATATCGCGTCTAGGGGTGGTAAACTTCAGACCCAGTAACTCGATAAGTCGTGCCGATGTGAGGCTCTTAACGGGTCGAGAAACTACTGATAACACTTACCAGTATATCTCTGAAGCAGCCCTGGCGAGGGACTTCCTGTTATAACCAATCGAGCACAGCGCAGCATCAACTCCAAATACCGGGAGATACGAAACCCCTCTTATCGCTCATTGCCTCCATGTGACTCGGGACTGTACCCAAAAGCCACCGTTTCACACGTTCTCTTGAACGTGGTATGGTGGAAATCAAAGCACAGTGGGAATCACACAAGTCTCTTTGACAATCTCGGGTCTACAGACTAACCTGTACCGGTGTCACCAGAGAACTGCTATCTGATGATAGGTATAATGCTCGGAGAGTCCGTTTAGTGTACCCAGTCTCCACTGAGCACCCGTATACTATCTCTGATGTTAAACACCAATGGATATGGGATCATCCATCGCCTATCTACATGGGTCGAGAAGCTATACGCTAGTCTACTCTGGTATATCGATTCCATGTCTCTATACACCCATGACTAGGAACATTTGAAGGATGTACTTAGCGACTACACTGTCCCCACTAGTATGATCTGCGTCATAATCCTGGTAGTCAAGTACTCATTCTAAGGGCTTTATCAACATGTAACATAAAGACAATCAGTGTACATGTTAAGATAAAGAGCAACCAGATAGCATACTATCCTGTCGAGCAAGAATGTCCTCCATGTATATGTCCAAGCATCCACTACAATATACATCGTATGTACAGTAATGGCCTCTAGAGCACACATATAACTAACAATCTCCTACTTGCACTAGGGCCATCTATTGTAGTATCACATACCCAACAATCAGCAGTGGTTGAAGTATCTCATACTCAACCATCCCATAAAAGTCACTCCTTGGAATAGGCCTTTGTGAGTGGATCCGCCATGTTCTCCTCTGTGTATACTCTCCAAACCTCGATCTCCCTGGAGATCAACCATCTCCATGATCAGGTGATACTGCCTAAGAATATGTCTGGATCACTGATCGGACGGGGGTTCCTAGGCCTAAGCCACAACTCCATTGTCACACAAAGGTAAGAACGAAGTTCATCTCATGAACTTATATACATCCAGAATACCTCTTTGGTAGTATCCTTGGTAGGGATGTATCTAGCCTTTTATCGTCTAGTATGCCACGGTATCTAGCTTGGAACTCTTCCAACATACCGTCCCTCCACTGAGGGTAAAGACAATGCCTGTGACTGACATTGAGTCGTCCTTACCACCCTGGAAGCTATCCAGTGATTCTTCCCAGGATCGATTGATACTAACTCACTACACCTAGTGAGAATCCTAACATCCTATTAGATCTATCTCATAGATCCAAAACCCAGGATTTAGGAGGTATCACCTTGATCCCATATGGAGAATCCTTGTGATAAGAGGAGATTGACCGAGTGTAGCTTAGGAAACTCCTTTCCTATCAAGAATATATCTTCCACGTACAATACGAGGAACACCACCATACTCCCTACTACCTTTTTGTATATACAAGGTTCATCTTCTATTTTGATGAAGTCAAACGCTTTGACTACCACATCAAAACAGATGTTCCAACTCCGCGATGCCTGCTTTAACCCATAAAGCAACTTGCACACGTTTTCCGTTGCTCCCACTGTCTACGAAGCCCACTCGTTGTGTACTTATAGACGCTCTCTTCTAAATCACTATCTAGAACAGCAGTCATGACACTCAACCGCCATATATCGTAGTCATGGTATGTAGCAATGGCAAGTAGGATCCAGATGGACTTAAGCATAGCTACTGGAGAAAAAGTTTTCATTATAAACCACACCTGATTGATGACGAGAACCTTTTGCAACAAGTCTTAGCTTTGAATGTCTCAACTTTTCCATGTACACCTAGTAATCTTCTGAAGATATTCTTTCTCCTGATGGTGATTTAACCCTTCAGATAAAGCAACCAAAGTCCAAACTTTGTTGGTGTAAATGGATTCTATCTCAGATCGCTTAGCATCTAACCATTCTTATAGAGTCCACACTCCTGATGGCCTGCTCGAAACTAGTTGGGTCATCATCTCATGATGCAACCCTCACTCCCACATTCATAGAGAAAACCGAAGTATCTCTCAGGTGGGTGAGGAACCCTACCTGATCGGCGGAGAGGCTGAGGTTCGTCGGGAGCTATTGAATCCTCCGGTTCTACCAAATCATCAGCTGCAGTTTGTATAGCTGGAACTTCTTCCAGTTCTACCTCATGACCACAAATTTATTTCCAAAATAAATTCCTTTTTCTGAAAAGGTGGTATGCCGAGAAATAAAACACCTTTTTTTCCTCGGTGCGGATGAAGATATTCCCTTGCGCATGCTTAGGATATCCAACAAACTTCCACAGATCTGACCATGTCTCGAGCTTGTCCGGATTTTGCTTTTAGACATAGTCCGGACAACCCTAAATCTTAACTTACTTAAGACATGGGCTCTTCTCAAACCATATCTCATATGGAGTGGTAGGCACCTGATTTGGTTGGAACCCTATTCAATAGGTATGCAGCTTCTCAAGTGCATAACCCCAAAAAGGAAATAGGCAACTCAGTATTACTCATCATAGAGCACAGAATATCTCATAGGGTGCGATTGCTCCGCCCCGATACACCGACCTGTTGTGGTGTATACGGAGGAGTAATGCTGAGAGAGAATCTCATTCTCCTTTAGAATAGTCCAGGAATTCCGTGCTCAAGTATTCTCCTCCCTGATCAAATCAAAAGACATAATCCTTATACCCGTTTTGGTTCTCTACTTCTAACTTATATTCTTTGAATTTCTCAAAAGCTTCAGACTTGTGTTTCAACAGGAACATATGTCCGAATCTTGAGAGATCATCAGTGAATGTAATGAAGTACAAAGAACCAGTCCTGGCATGTGTCGACAGGGGACCTACATACATCATCATGTATCAATCCTAAGAGTTCACCAACTCTTTCTCAGTTTCCAATAAACGGAGCTATGGTCATCTTATCTTTGTGACATGACTGGAAAGATTCACAAGATGTAAATTCAAACTGATTTAAATATGCATCTTAATGTAACTTAGCTAGTCGGGTCGCATTGATATGACCCAGTCTACAATGCCTCAAGAAGGATTCGTTCATTTCTGAACTCTTCCTCTTGTGTGTGTTCTGCACGTTAAGAACTGTAGTTTTATTTAGAACGTATATGCTTTTAGATAACGTGGCTGAACCGATCAACTCTTGATATAGGAAATATTCAAAACATGATCCAACAATACAAATTTATATCCTTCTTTACTAAATAAAGAGACTGATATGATGTTGTATATCAGGTTCGGTATCTAATAACATTCGTTCGGAATCAATGTATTTGGTAATACAAGGTGATATCTGCCAATACCTTGGCTGCAATTGCACCGTTTCTAACTCTTGAAACTTTATCACCCATTCTCAGTTCTCTACCTTTCTGTAGCCCATGTAACAGATTACATTTGCGGGATCCTGATCCGGTATCTCATACCCAGGACATAGAGGATACTGAGAAACAGTTCTCGGTAATGAAAACACCCGAAGAAGATGCATCATCATGCACTTTCTTTATTTCGGCGGCACGGGAATTCTGGTAATCCCGTATTTCCTGGTCGGTCTTATAACAATTATAAGTTGGAGCGGGACCAACGTTCCGCTAGCTCAGAATAACAAGCGGGTTCGTCAATACTTCCATATTATTATCTTGATTAAGGCGTGACATAGTCGCTACCTGGAGAGAGAGAGAAGAAAACACTCAGCGTATGCTCTAGCAAGATTAGATTGGTTATAAATTTATCTAATCAGGATGGCTCCCACTGTTTTAATCAAATCTTCCTTCAAACCCTAAAAGGAAAGACTAGCCGGGATTAATTACACCTTACAAGTTCGTCAATCTTTCAGCCAGGCCAGTGTTGGTACTTTAAGGGAGGTTCCCCGTGCTTTCGCACGGACCTAATTAAAATAAACCTCGTTTTCTCAGGGTCATAACCCCGTTAACACCTTTCTAGACACCTACTTGATCGGCTATTTGTAATGTGTAAAACTTTCCCAGGAGTAACTCTTACTCGCAGTGGGTATCGGGATCCAACTATCTCATAGAAGGTATGCTATCTCATTGCAAATTTCAACACTTGAAATTCGCGATAATGTTTTACCCCTAACCTCCTACGATCTTGAAGGAGGCCAACAAACCATAGGCTTCTATTCAAATTCAACCCGTCATTTCCTGATTGAATTAAACCCACCCGCACGACCTTGACGGGGGCCAATAAAGTCGCACGACTACCCGAACTCAATCGCATCATATGCTTAAGCAGATAATCATAAATAGCTACCGCACACTACGCCTTGACGAAGGCCAACAAACGTAGCACGAATACTATGAAATACTTATCTGAAATTACGGAGGGCTACGACAGGTTTTTAAGAAAACCTTTTGCGTAATGAACTTGATATCGCTGTAGAATCGAGTGATTTTGAAAATGAGTGTTTTTGAGGCTTTTACTAGTTTTGCTAAAGAGGTCACTCCCAGTGAAGGGATCTCGGCTCTTTCCTTATCGAATAAGGTGCAGGATATTTCACAAATACCACTATGCAAAGCAAAAACTATAAAAGTAATCAAAAGACAAACTGAGTTTGTAGCATTTGCTAGTTTCGCTAAAGAGGCCACCCCCGGTGAAGAGATCTCGGCTCTTTCCTTATCGAATAAGGTGCTGGATATTCTACAAGGAATACCGCGAAGTAAAAAATAGAGCAACCATTTTTCGAAAATTCGATTCCACAACATCTTTAGGTTTATGTTATTTAATTAATCTCATTAATGAAGTCCCATCATTGAAGTTACATAAGCATCACAGATAAATACAACGTACGCTTTGTAGGGTTACTAGGCACTCTCACAAGGTTCTACAAGGCATCAACCATGCCCGATTAAAATTTTAGCCGTGCCGAATAACATTAAACAAGATCTTTGCTAGACTATTAGGGTAACACATTCTAGTAAATAACAATTATCACTAAGTGAATACGAAATACAACCATTGTAGATCGGTCCTTCACTTCTAAAGCTCATTGTTGTAGTCCCTTCGCTGCGATCATCGAACTCCCGGTCTCTCGGACGGCTCCATGAGAAGATTGCAACAGTATTGCTTAAAGTCTTCGAGGCCGAAGATGATCTACGTCGAGGGAATACGAACTCAAGCATCTACATCACTAACTAGAGAATTAGTGAAGCAAACACCCTAAACTAAAGTGCTAGTCTAGTAGAAGATGATGAAATAGGAAATGGGTACACTTTAGAATTTCTTTTCTCACAATGTTTCTTTCTGTTTATCAAACCCTAGCAAGAATTTGATGGAGGAAGAAGATGAGCTCAAAATGAGAATGAAAACTAATCAAGAGAGAGAGCTAACCATGGGTGAGTGGGTATCATATACTAACTCATGTAGAGACATAACCATGGCTAATTATAGTGGTTAGGTTTATAAAAAATGCTAAGTAAAACAAAACTAGTGGACTTTGGTCAATGCACTCACAAGCTTCATGAATCTTCAAGCACTTGAACAATTATCCACTATTTTTGTATTTAGTTTGTATATTAAAACCCTACCAAAATAATTATAATGGTGTATGTCTCATACACCCATGTACTGTGTTTCAACAACCATGATACAAAACGAACACAAATAAATATATATCACATATATATTAAGTTGTGCACAAGTGAGAAAAACAAATGCTTAACCGAACCAATGTTAGTTAATGTAAATTAGTATATCACATATACAATTATACACTAAATTATTAAATCAACACTTGACTTAATAATCCGGTTATATCACATATAACCGACTAAGACAAAATGTACCAACTTATCGAATCAACACTTGATTCGATAACCCGGCTATATCACATATAAACGGCCGATACAATAGTCGCGAGAATAGAATACGGTATCTCATACATGGATTATTCTCGGCCCCGCACATATCACATATGCACTCCTATTTCGTTTTTCCTGAGCCAGTAAAACCTCTATGTAGGACTCTAAAGACTCGTCAATACGCCGGCTGTAGGTGATGATCATATCAAGCACCCACAAGCCATCAGCGGTACTAGCTGGACGTAACGGCTACCCGGGTATTGAGCGATCAGAAGATCAGCAAGCCTGCCCGCTCCAACTCTTGCAAAAAGCCTGACAGTGACACTACCGTACAGTCCGGTCTCCTCGTCTTATATGTCGCATATCAAGTCTTGGGTTGGTAAACGTCAGACCCCAATAACCGATAAGTCATGCCGATATGAGGCTCATAACGGGTCGAGAAACTACTGGTAACATTTACCAGTAAATCTCTAAACCGTCCCTGGCCAGGGACTTCCCTGTTATGGCCAATCGAGCATAGCGCAACATCAACCCCAAATACCGGGAGAGACGAAACCCCTCCTATCGCTCATTGCCTCCATGTGACTCGGGACTGTACCCAAAAAACCACTGTTTTGCACGCCCTCTTGGATGTGGTAAGATGGAAATCAAAGCACAGTGGGAATCACACAAGACTCTATGACGATCTTGTTGGAGATAGTGCCCTCAGAGTCAATTATTGGATCGCAGGCACGGGATTGCAATGATTGAGGGAGGACCTATCCCAGGAGGACAGTCTTACTCAAGATGATAGTATGCTATCTGGTTTAGCTTTATCATCGTGTACTGCTTTAGGTTACCTGACAGGTCACTATTGCACGTTGATAGAGCCCCTAGGATTCTTGCTTGACTGCCAGCAGTATGAGGGCGATCATATACGTGGGAGCTGGTAGTCTATAAGCACATCCTTAAAAGGTCCCTAGTCATGGGAGTTTCGAGACAGGGCATCGATACTCTAGAGTAGACTAGTGTATACAGTCGAGACCCCGACGAGGGGCGGTGGCCGGTCTCACAAGCCACTAGTGTCAGTTGGTTCACCTAAGATGTATACAGGTGCTTATTGGGTTATGCATACACCAGACAGGACTCGCCGGGAACATGCTAGTTGGTCTTATACCTGACGTCGGATAGCAGTTCCCTGGTGACATGTGTACAGGTTAGTTCATCGACCTGAGGATCGTCATTTGTCTCGTGTGAGTTCCTACTATACTTTGATTACTACCCTACCACGCTCAAAGGAGACGTGCAAACAGGTTTTAGTTGGGTACAGTCCCGAGCCACATGGAGGCAGTAAGCGGATCTTCAGGGGTTCGTCTCTCCCGGTATTGGGGGTGAGGTCGCGCTGTGTCTAGGAGAGCCATTACACGAAGTCCTTGACCAAGGCAGGAAATTTACTGGTAGGTATTCCAGTAGTATCTCAGGGTGTTCTGGGCTTCACTCCGACACGACTTGTACCGCTTTTGGGGGTCTGACTTTCACCAACCCCCTAGGCCCGCCATGCGATGCTCATAGACGAACGGACCGGACTGTACGGATATTGTCACTGACAGGCTCAGTAGGGTGTCAGGATGAGTTCGCTCATCGACGTCACTTTTGGTCAATAGCTGGTAGCCCGTCACGTATGGCTAATACCTCTGACGTTCTAGTGGTTAAATCTACAGCCATAGTATTGACGAGTCTTTGGAGTCCCCCACATTCAGTTAATCAAGTTTCGGGCGAAACACTGTAGAGGCCGTATGGAGATATGGCAGGGTTCGATCAGATACGTGCGGTATTGCACGGATCAAGATCGGACGGTTAGTACTAGAGGCCGTATGGATATATGGCAGGGTTCGATCAGATACGTGCGTTATTGCACGGATCAGGATCGGACAGATAATACTAGCCGGCTTTGGTTTAAGCCGGATCCTAGTATAGTACAGTGTAGATTTTGTTTCTTTGCATTTGTATTTGGTCGGAATACAGATGCGGGTGTGTATAGACAGTATCGGTGTTTTCCTGTAATTTATTACGAGACCAGTTTTCTGGAGTTGCCAGTTTGCTTTCCGTTTCGGCCATATTTCTTTGTATCTTTCATTGGCTGAAGATTGGTGGAGGAGGGCTTATTTGCATTTATCCAAATAAGCAATTTGGAGGGTGGTCTTTGCATATTATTGTATCATGATAGTTCCACCATCATATTGACTTCCTTGTTCATGATGATTCATGATGGCTTGACCTTTTTGGAGTCATCATTCTTGATGATGATGTTTGGTTCTGATGGTTGAGTATGACTTGTTTTTTGTGATGATGATTCTTCATGATAACCTTCTCTCTCTCTCCTGATTTTGATATACTCATTTTCATTTGGATTCTCACACTCTCCATTCATTCTTTCCTCTTGTAGAGGCCGGCCACTAAGAGGGAGGGGGCTGTCCCAATTTGGAGTGGGTTTTTTTTTCCATCTCTTTATGCTTGGAAAAATCCCCAAGTTCATCTAAAAATGTTATCACTTCATTTCCTCCACCATCTCAAAAGGCAACCTCCATAAACCCCAAAATGAGACATGAGTCTACACACATTCTATAGCAAACCTTGGGCATGTCGGCTCGCCAACCTCGTGCCCGAGTTGCCTCGGTCCAGAGGCGGGAGCCCGTAAAAGAAGCCGGCGACGTGGTGCCCTTCCGGCGACGTGGTGGAGACCGGAGATTCCGCGGGGAGATCGGGACGACGACGAGAAGACCGAAGGACACGGATCGCTCGGTATATCTCTCTACCCCTTCTCTAGATAGCTAGGACTAGTTTAATGGCACGATCCGGGTTTATGGTACGTGGTGGTGCCGGTATGAAAAGTTAAGGAAAATCACCGCTTCCGCATTCCGGCGTCGGATCGACGGCCGGGGCGCCGCCGTGCACTTACAGTAGTTTTAGAGCCTCGCCATTAACCTAGTCTAGCTTGGTCTAATGTGTTTACTCTTTCGATCGAACAAAATTCCAAAACCCGTATTTTTTCCTAGCATCAGTTTCTGTCGAATTTTTTTTGGCTCCAAAAATTTTTCAGGTAGTTGCAGAATGATGTGCAGGAAATTCTAAGACATCTGTGAAAATTTGGTAGAGTGATACTGTAGAACCACCGCGGAACCACGGCCAAAACCCCCTTGGCGCCGTGGTTCCACCGCAGTTCAGTGAGTTCACTGCACCAATTTTCCACAGTGATCGTTTTACAGGGAAATTGGGGTTTTGGAACATTCTTTTTGGGCCCAGAATTTCTTCATCTGCTACAGTAATGCTTGGGGCCCATTTTCTAAATTTTGATAGATCAAATATTTTAAACACATTAGTTCACAGTATTTACATTATATCTGCGACCGTGAATGTCACTTGATCGGTAAATCCTGTCTAACTGCTATAGCCCGGTTAGACGGATTTGCGAACGTTACATTCACGTTGATGTTCTGTGTATTGCTGTAATGTTGCGGATTGGTCATGGGGGATGGCCTGGATGCAATGCTAATACAGTTTTTGTTGTATTATGTACATTTGATATTGCGGGGCGAGCGTCCGACATGTGGACTGCCGTCACTGCCTGTTTGTATATTATTCGTTCGGGGCACGACCAGGTCGAGGTCGATGTACCCGTTGTATGTATATTTTACTTTCTGTACTAGGATTACCCCAAGGAGGGGTGCACGGATAGACGGGTTCTAGAGGGCAACAAGCCCGCATCTCATGGCATTGAGACGGAGGGGGCTTCACTCTAGAATTGGTGGGCTATTCGCCGCACTCGTAGGGGGTACAAGTTGACCCAGGAGGGGTGCCCAAGTTACCAGATTCCGTGAAGTGCTGGGTGGTCCATTCACGTTGCTGAAGGGGGCTGCCTCGCTTCAGGTTTTGGCGGGTAACTTGCCGCGCCCGTAGGGGTCTAGGATTTCATTGCACAGGCTATCCACACGACCAGGGGAACGTCGGGTTTCAGTAGCGGCTCTGTGAAACCCGGGGATCCCAGATATCTGTATTGTTCTGTGATGCTGTACATTTCTGTGATGTTGCATTTTATCACGCCTTGAGCGAAATATTATATATTGATATATATACTAGTAGATGTTGTATATGTTTTGCATCCGCGCTAGTCCAGTCCCCGCTCTGTCGTTAGTTAGCTAACCTAACGGGTAATGACGGGACCCAGTGGAGAATGCGGATGGCATATACGTACGTCATTATTTTCGTTCTTTGTGGTGTGATCAATTGATGGGACTGCGTTGATTCGGATCAATGCAAGTTAAAAACAAACCTATTCTGATGTTGTTGGAATACTTTTCAAAAAGCTGTTATTACAAGGACGTTCTCTTTTGTTTTGCATCGTGGTATTCAGTTGGAATATCCTGCTCCTCAGTCGACGAGGCAAGGGCCGAGATCCCTTCACCGGGAGTGACCCCTTGGACAAAAAGTTTGCGTCTGGGCATTAAATTCACTATAGCCGATTACTTTTGCTTTGCATCGTGGTATTCAGTTCGAATATCCTGCACCTCATTCTACGGGGAAAGAGCTGAGATCCCTTCACCGGGAGTGACCTCTTTAGCAAAGTTTTCCGTCACTATATTTTCATAAAAGCTATCCAGTTCCTTCAACGATATCAAGTTCATTACGTTAAAGGTTTTCGCCAGAAACCATTCGTAGCCCTCCGTCGTTTCAGACGGGTAGCACGTAGTATTCATGCTATGTTTGTTGACCTTCGTCAAGGCATTGTGAATGGTAGCTGCTTGTTTCCTTTCTGCTGCACAGATAGATGCGTTGGTTTGGGACAGTCGTATAGCCTTGTTGACCTTCGTCAAGGGCTTGTACGGGTAGGTTCAAATTAACCTGGACAATGACGGGTAGAACTTGACATGTGACTTATGATTTGTTGACCTTCGTCAAGGTCATAAGAGCATGGGGCAAAAATTTCATCGGGAGTTTCTAAAGAAACTGAAACGTTCCAGATATGTGCATACCTTTTGGAGTGTGATGACGTGAGCGGATTCCGTCACGTTATCATGCGATGATAGTTGGATCCCGATTCCCACTAATGAGTTGGTTTACTCCTCGGGTGACCCCGACTAATTCTTCTTTCAGGTTTTGAGGAGAATTTGAGGTTACAGTGGGAGGTTTCCTGATTAGATAAATTGGTAACCATTCTGATCTAGGTTAGAGTGCACGCTGAGTGTTTCTTTTCTCTCTCTCTTTGGCAGCGACCATTGACCTGACCCTAAGACTATGACTCAGTGACCAAGTTGACCGAACCTTCTTAAACACTTGCTTTTGGATTGTCAGAGTTGCAAACCTCATTGCCACTCCTACTTTTACCCTTTTCTCCAGGACACCCCGTATTACTACGAACGTCCACTTCCATTGGACAAAACCATCGTATGGTTATATACGAACTCGAAAGAATTTATTCGAGGATGGTTTCCGGTTCTGGAGAAAACGGATAGGACTATTCAGTTGTCTTTTCCTTTTACCTTCTCTCAGGTTGAGAGTACTCCTTGGTTTAGGAGATAGTACACCTATTACGCAAATTGGATAGTCTTCTTCAAAACCATAGGCTGGTGCCGACCGGTAGGGAATGAAGAAAACCAATTAGCCTAACGATGGTGTACAGAAGGTATTAAGTAAAGACATAAGAAGGGATTAGTAAGAGGGCTAAGTAAATTGCGACTGCTATTCACGACCAAACCAAGTATTTCTTCGCCAATCCTAAATCAGCTTTGTATTTCTCCAGAACACTCCGTATCACTACGAAGATCCACAGTTTATTGGATACTCCATCATATGGTTATATACGAACTCGAAAGGACCTTGTTCCAGTTAGGGGATGGATTCTGGTTCAGGAGAAATAGGAATAAGGTTTATTCGGTTGTCTTTTATCTTCACCTTCTCTCGCATTGCGAGTGCTCCTAGGATTAGGACAGTACACCCATTATGCTGATTGGATAGTTTTCTTCCAAACCATAGGCTGGTGCCGAACGGTAGGGAAGGAAGAAAACCATTTGGCCTAAGAGGGTGTACAGAAGGTAATGACTAAAGACATATAAAGGGATTTAGAAAGATGGCAAAGAATTACACGGTTACAGTTATGAATCTGGATAATGGAAGAGGCATTACTAGGAATACCGGGATACCCCATCGAAATATTTCAATGTTTCGGTTTCACTGTGTACTGTTAAAAGAAAACTGATTTCCCGATTAGATACTTTCTCCAGGGTATGTATTTACCAGGTATAATTCTCACATCTGTATGGTTTTACGGATGATGAGTGGGAGTAAGTTATTGGGAATTGGGTGATCATCCTCATTATATCGGGATTCGTTGTAATCGGTGATATTTGAGGAAATCACCTGGGCTGTTTGCCGGTCGGCAAATATTTGGTTTTGAATATCCGCTGTTATGCACCAATTTCAAATTGATATATATGTACGTCTATTTTCATAGAGTGAGATATACCTTTTTTGAAATTATGTCTACGACATTTACCTATATCAGTGGATGGTTAGGTAAGGAGCATTAAACAGCGGTGTAATTCTTCTTAACCATAAGTACAATTTTCAACCTACGACACACATGGATTGAGTTATCAGACTCAAGGGACTTATACAGAGTATTGTATGTTGTCCAGCATCCATCAGGACAGAGGGGTTGGTCCTCGTACTATATTCGGTTTACTTATGACTTCTCTAGTTTTTAGACAGGTGTTTCGTGGAAACACAGGGTCTGAATTTTGAGAAGTTATAGGTATTTGAATAAAGTAGAGAACCAGATATTGCAAGTATCGGGATTCTTCAAAGTGATCGGAGATGTAGATACTTGTGTAGGGTATTCAGTTGATAGTAATGTTTTAAGAGAACTTGCTTCTCTTTCAGATTACTCATAATTGGAAGCACTCCTAAGTTGGGTAATGCTGATCGGCCTCCTTCCATTTAGTAAACATGCACTGGAGACAGCTGCATGATTTGAATCTGGTTCAATTAAATCAGTGCCTCTGGTTCTATATTGGGTATAGAACAGATCATATCTTAACGATGTTAAGGTACGGGGAGTTGTCCGGCCTATGCTTAAAACCAGACTCTGGATAACTCAAGGCGCGTTTCTGTAATGGCTGTTTGTGGGTTGACCCAGGCTATGACGAGGGTTGGCATTCTACCATATGGAAGATCAATAGAGATAATGTTCTAGACTCTCCACAGTTTTAATAAAAATGGAATTTTTCAGAAAACAGTAGTGGGAGTATGGTAGAACTGGAAGTAATTCCAGAACCGCAAACGATTACTGAAGATTTGATAAGGAATTTAAAGATTCAATCTGGTTTGACATTCCATTGGCCACTCCACAGATACGGTGGGTAACCTCAGGACTCGAGAGGTACTCCGGTAGCCTCAAGGACGGTGACAGGGAGGTTCTTGTTTACCCACACTGGCCAATGCTGTTGTTCCAGGATACGAGACCCGGCAGGAGGATGAGTATAGCGTCGTTCTAAACTAGCTTTAGAAGTGTACGTGTATATGACTCTGCCAGAGGGTTGTCGTAGTCAGTGGGAACAGCGGAAGCATTGGTGGACAAGTGGATTATGTCTATTTATAGACTAAAGCAGATATAGCGGAGATAGATCATCTATTTCTGATGTGACAGTCATAGGTTTGACTTCATCAGAATAGGGGATGGATCTGTTGAGAAGGTAGTAGGGTGTGATGTCATGGTATTTGGATGACATACATAGAGTAGGAAGTGATATTCCTATACTACGATCGGTTATACTTTGGTCGTCACACAGTGGTTTCTCTACATAGGACTTGGACATTATATCAGACATACTGGTTACTATATCTATGGTTTTAGATCTAGATTTGGGTGGTTTCCCAATCTGGGTACTTAGACAGCATTCTAAGAGTATTTAGAATGGACGATTCCTAGCACGGTAGTGTACCTGCAGGTGATGGAGTCACCCTCTCTAAAGGTGTCTTACAGACTAAAGGGCAGAGGGATGTGCATGATTGGCAGATCACTTGCTTAGGCAATTGAGTCAATCATGAGATGTCAAGTACCACACCAGATGTTGTTCTTGCACTAGATGCAATAAGTTGGCATTGATCCTATCCTAGAGAAACAGTCGGAAGCAGTTTTAGAACATAAGTGGATGTTCTAGGGATATGATAACGACAGCCTCATTCGGGAGACAGTTATCATTCCAGGCTTCCAAGGTGACCTGGACGACAAGGAGGTTGTCAGAGTTATAGTTTTACTTCTGACGAGGGGCAGTATTTTGGACAGGTGGTCTGAGGCAATACTGAGGGAGGCATGGCGCAGGATACTGATTAAGTTCAGTTGACGATACAGTCTAAGATGTTTGGATTTGGAGTTCATTTATGAGCTAGGTCCCATCAGACATCCAGACACATTCTAAGACAGGTACTGCTCATTTCGGGAGATGGGTTTCTCCGCGAATTTGAGATTTAGAGAGACATAGAAAGAAACATCAAAGCGGATCCACTCACTGAGGCTATTTCTCGAACGCAATAGGTTCGCAAACGGGATTTGGGTGTTCGGTATCACACGGGCTGTGAGTATGCGACATCGCAATAATTAGCCTTGAGTGTAAGTGGGAGATTGTTGGAGATAGTGCCCTCAGAGTCAATTATTGGATCACAGGCACGTGATTGCAATGATTGAGGGAGGACCTATCCCAGGAGGACAGTCTTACTCAAGATGATAGTATGCTATCTGGTTTACCTTTATCATCGTGTACTGCTTTAGGTGACCTGACAGGTTACTATTGCATGTTGATAGAGCCCCTATGATTCTTGCTTGACTGCCAGCAGTATGAGGGCGATCATATACGTGGGAGCTGGTAGTCTATAAGCACATCCTTAAAAGGTCCCTAGTCGTGGGAGTTTCGAGACAGGGTATCGATACTCCAGAGTAGACTAGTATATACAGTCGAGACCCCGACGAGGGGCGGTGGCCGGTCTCACAAGCCACTGGTGTCAGTTGGTTCACCTAAGATGTATACAGATGCTTATTGGGTTATGAGTAAACCGGACAGGACTCGCCGGGAACATGCTAGTTGGTCTTATACCTGACGTCATATAGCAGTTCCCTGGTGACATGTGTACAGGTTAGTTCATCGACCAGAGGATCGTCATTTGTCTCGTGTGAGTTCCCACTGTACTTTGATTACTACCCTACCACGCTCAAAGGAGACGTGCAAACAGGTTTTAGTTAGGTACAGTCCCGAGCCACATGGAGGCAGTGAGCGGATCTTCAGGGGTTCGTCTCTCCCGGTTTTGGGGGTGAGGTCGCGCTGTGTCTAGGAGAGCCATTACACAAAGTCCTTGGCCAAGGCAGGAGATTTACTGGTAGGTATTCCAGTAGTATCTCAGGGTGTTCTAGGCTTCACTCCGACACGACTTGTACCGCTTTTGGGGGTCTGACTTTCACCAACCCTCTAGGCCCGCCATGCGATGCTCATAGACGAATGGACCGGACTGTACGGATATTGTCACTGACAGGCTCAGTAGGGTGTCAGGATGAGTTCGCTCATCGATGTCCCTTTTGGTCAATAGCTGGTAGCTCGTCACGTATGGCTAATACCTCCGACGTGCTAGTGGTTAAATCTACAGCCATAGTATTGACGAGTCTTTAGAGTCCCCCACATTCAGTTACTCAAGTTTCGGGGGAAACGCTGTAGAGGCCGTATGGAGATATGGCAGGGTTCGATCAGATACGTGCGGTATTGCACGGATCAGGATCGGACGGTTAGTACTAGAGGCCGTATGGATATATGGCAGGGTTCGATTAGATACGTGCGGTATTGCACGGATCAGGATCGGACGGATAATACTAGCCGGCTTTGGTTTAAGCCGGATCCTAGTATAGTACAGTATAGATTTTGTCTCTTTGCATTTGTATTCAGTCGGAATACAGATGCGGGTGTGTATACACAGTATCGGGGTTTTCCTCTAATTTATTACGGGACCAGTTTTCTGGAGTTGCCAGTTTGCTTTCCGTTTCGGCCATATTTCTTTGTATCTTTCGTTGGTTGAAGATTGGTGGAGGAGGGCATATTTGAATTTGTGCAAATAAGCAATTTGGAGGGTGGTCTTTGCATATTATTGTATCATGATAGTTCCACCATCATATTGACTTCCTTGTTCATGATGATTCATGATGGCTTGACCTTTTTGGAGTCATCATGCTTGATGATGATGTTTGGTTATGATGGTTGAGTGTGACTTGTTTTTTGTGATGATGATTCTTCATGATAACCTTCTTTCTCTCTCTTGATTTTGATATACTCAATTTCATTTGGATTCTCACACTCTCAATTCATTCTTTCCTCTTGTAGAGGCCGGCCACTAAGAGGGAGGGGGCTGTCCCAATTTGGAGTGGGTTTTTTTCCATCTCTTTATGCTTGGAAAAATCCCCAAGTTCATCTAAAAATGTCATCACTTCATTTCCTCCATCATCTCAAAAGGCAACCTCCATAAACACCAAAATGAGACATGAGTTCTACACACATTCTACAGCAAACCTTGGGCACGTCGGCTCGCCAACTTCGTGCCCGAGTTGCCTCGGTCCAAAGGCGGGAGCCCGTAAAAGAAGCCGGCGACGTGGCGCCCTTCCGGCGACGTGGTGGAGACCGGAGATTCCGTGGGGAGATCGGGACGACGACGAGAAGACCGAAGGATACGGATCGCTCGGTATATCTCTCTACCCCTTCTCTAGATAGCTAGGACTAGTTTAATGGCACGATCCGGGTTTATAGTGCACGGTGGTGCCAGTTTGAAAAGTTAAAGAAAATCACCGCTTCCGCATTCCGGCGTCGGATCGACGGCCGGGGCACCGCCGTGCACTTACAGATCTCGGGTATACAGACTAACCTGTACCAGTGTCACCAGAGAACTGCCATCTGACGTAAGGTATAATACCATATGGGAGTTCTCGGCGAGTCCGTCCAGTGTACCCAGTCTCTACTGAGCACCCGTATATCATCTCTGATGTCAAACACCAATGGATATGGGATCATCCATCGCCCATTTGTATGGGTCGAGAAGGTATACGCTAGTCTACTCTGGTATATCGATACCCCGTCTCGATACACCCACGACTAGGGACCTTGAAGGATGTACTTATGGACTACCATGTCCCCACTAGTATGACCCGCATCATAGTCCAGGTAGTCAAGTACACATCCTAAGTGCTTTACCAACATGTAACAGAGAGACAATCAGTGTACACGTTAAGGTAAAAAGTAACCAGATAGCATACTATCATGTCGAGCAAGAAAGTTCTCTCTATATATGTCCAAGCATCCACTACAATATACATCTCATGTATAGTAATGGCCTCTAGGGCATACATATAACTAACAATCTCCCACTTGCACTAGGGCCATCTAATAACAGTGGTTGTAGTATCTCATACTCAACCATCCCATAAAAGTCTCTCTCTGGGAAAAGGCCTTTGTGAGTCGATCCGCCGTGTTTTCCTCTGAGTCTACTCTCATCACCTCGATCCCCTGGAGATCAAACATCTCCATGATCAGGTGATACTGCCTTAGAATATGTCTGGATCACTGATGGGACGGGCGTTCCTAGGCATAAGCCACAACTCCATTGTCACACAATGGTAGGAACGAAGTTCATCTCATGAACTAATATACACCCAGACTGGCTCTTTGGTAGCGATGTATCTAGCCTTTATCGTCTAGTATGCCACAGTATCTGTCTTGGAACTCTTCCAACATACCGTCCCTTTACTGAGGGTAAAGACAATGCCTGTTACAGACATTCAGTCGTCCTTATCACCCTGGAACCTTTCCAGCGATTCTCCCCAGGATCGATAGATACTATCTCTCTACAACTTAGTGAGAATCCTAACATCCAATTACATCTATCTCATAGATCAAAACTAAGGATTTAGGAGGTATCACTTTGATTCTATATGGAGAATCCTTGTGATAAGCGGAGATTGACCGAGCGTAGCATAGGAAACTCCTTCCCTATCAAGAGTATGTCATCCACGTACTCTACGAGGATCACCACCATACTCCATACTATCTTGTTGTATATACAAGGTTCATCTACTATTTTGATGAAGTCAAACTCTTTGACTACTACATCAAAACAGACGTTCCAACTCCGCGTTGCCTACTTTATCCCATTAAGCAGCTTGTACACGCTTCCGCTACTCCCACTGTCTACGAAGCCCTCTGGCTGTGTACTTATAGATGCTCCCTTCCAAATCAACATTTAGAAAAGCAGTCATGACACCCAACCGCCAGATATCGTAGTCATGGTATGTAGCCATGGCAAGTAGGATCTGGATGGGCTTAAGCATAGCTACTTAGAAAAGGTTTCATCATAATCCATACCCGGTCAATGATGCAAACCTTTAACAAGTCTAGCTTTGAAAGTCTCAACTTTTCCACGTACACCAAGTAATCTTCTCAAGATATACTTGCTCCTGATGGGGATTTAACCCTTCAGATAAAGCAACAAAAGTCCATACTTTGTTGGTGTATAAGGATTCCATCTCAAATCGTTAAGCATCCAGCCATTCTTACAGAGTCCCACTCTTTATGGCCAGCTCGAAACTAGTTGGGTCATCATCTCAAGATGCAATCCTCGCTCCCACTGTTATAGAGAAACCGAAGTCTCTCTCAGGTGGGTGAGGAACCTTACTTGATCGGCGGAGAGGCTGAGGTTCGTTAGTTACTATTGAATCCTTTGGTTCTACCAAATCATCAGCTGCAGTTTGTATAGCTGGAACTCTTTCCAATTCTAACTTATGGCCATTAATTTCTTCATAAGAAATTCCCTTTCACAAAGGTGGCATGTTGAGAAACAAAACATATCTTGTTCCTCGGTTAGGTAGAAGATATTCCCTTACGAATGCTTGGGATATCCAACAAACTTCTACAGAACTGACTTTGCCTCGAGCATGTCCGGATGATGCTTTTAGACATAGGCTGGACAACCCAAAATCTTAACAAACTTAAGATATGGGCTCTTCCCTTTCCATATCTCATATGAAGTGGTAAGCAACTGATCTGATCGGAACCCTATTCAATAGGTATGCAACTTGTCCAGTGCATAACTCCCAAAAGGAAATAGGTAACTTAGTAGTACTCATCATAGAGCACACCTTATCACATAGGGTGTGATTGCTCCGCCCCGATACACCGACGTGCTGTGGTGTATACGGAGGAGTAATGCTGAGAGAGAATCACATTCTCCTTTAGAATAATCTAGGAATTCCGTGCTCAAGTATTCTCCTCCCTGATCACATCAAAGGACATAATACTTATACCCGTTTTGGTTCTCTACTTTCTAACTTATATTCTGTGAATGTCTCAAAAGCTTGGTTCTTTTGTTTCAACAGGAACATATGTCTGAATCTTGAGAGATCATTAGAGAATGTAATGAAGTACAAAGAACCGATCTTGGCATGTGTAGACAGGGGACCTTCATACATCAACATGCATCATCCCAAGAGTTCACTAACTCTTTCTCTGTTTCCTAAAAACAGAGCTATGGTCATCTTATCTCTGTGACATGACCGGCGAGATTCACAAGATGTAAATTCAAACTAATTTAAATATGCATCTATATGTAACTTCAGCTAGTTGGGTCACATTGATATAACCTAGTCTACAATACCTCAAGAAGGATTCGTTCATTTCTGAACTCTTCCTCTTGTGTGTGTTTTGTATACTAAGAACTGTAGTTTGATTTAGAACATCAATGCTTTTAGATAACGTGCCTGAACCGATCAACACTTGATATAGGAAATGTTCAAAACATTATCCAACAATACAAAGTTATATCTTTCTTTACTTATAATGAGACTGATATGATGTTGTATATCAGGTTCAGTATCTAATGACATTCGTTCAGAACCAATGTATTCTGGTAATACAGGGTGATAACTACCAATAAACTTGGCTGCAACACTTGCACCGTTTCCATCTCATGAAACTTATCACCCGTTCTCAGTTCTCTACCTATCAGTAGCCCATGTAACAAATTACATATGTGGGATCCTGATCCGGTATCTCATACCCAGGATGTAAAGGATACTGAGAAACAGTTCTCTGTAATGAACACACCCGAAGAAGATGCATCATCATGCACTTTATTCGTTTGGGCGGCACGGGAATTCTGGTAATCCCCTATTTCCTGGTCTGTCTTATAATATTTATAAGTTGGAGTGGGACCAACGTTTCCCAGCGCAGTATAACAAGCGGGTTCGGTCAAAACAACCGTATTATTATCTTGATTAAAGCATGATATGGTCGCTACCTGGAGAGAGAGAGAAGAAAACACTCTGCGTGCGCTCTTACAAGATCAGATTGGTTATAATTTATCTAATCAGGATGGCTCCCAATGTTTTTATCAAATCTTCCTTCAAACCCTAAAAGGAAAGACTAGCCGAGATTAGTTAAACCCTACAATTTCCCCAAACTTTCAGCAAGGCCAGTGTCGGTACATTGAGGGAGGTTCCTCGTGCTTTCGCACGGACCTAATTAAAGTAAACCTCGTTTTCCCAGAGGCGTAACCCCGTTGACACCTTCCTAGACACCTACTTGATCGGCTAATTGTAATGTGTAAAACTCTCCCAGGAGTAACAATTACCCGCAGTGGGCATCGGGATCCAACTACCTCATAGAAGGTATGCAATCTCATTGCAAATTTCAACACTTGAAATTTCCGATAATATTTTGCCCCTAATCTCCTATGATCTTGACAAAGACCAACAAACCATAGGATGCTAGTCAAGTTCAACCTGTCATTTCTTGATTGAATTAAACCCACCCGCATGACCCTTGACAAAGGACAACAAGGTCGTACGACTACCCTAACCCAATCTGCATCATATGCATAAGCAGATAAGCACTAGTCAGCTACCGCACACTACGCCTTGACAAAGGCCAACAAACGCAGCACGAATACTAACTACTACTTATATGAAATGATGGAGGGCTACGACAGGTTTTCCTGAAAACCTATTGCGTAATGAACTTGATATCGTTGTAGAATCAAATAATTTTAAAATGGAGTGTTTTTTAGGCTTTTGCTAGTTTCGCTAAAGAGGTCACTCCTGGTGAAGGGATCTCGGCTCTTTCCTCGTCGAATGAGGTGCAGGATATATCACATATATCACTATGCAAAGGAAAAACTCCAAAAGCAATCAAAAGACAAAACCGAGGGGTGTAGCATCAGCCAGTCTTTGCTAAAGGGGTCACTCCCGGTGAAGGGATCTCGGCCCTTTCCTTATCGAATTAGGTGCAGGATGTTCTACAAGGAACACCGTGATGCAAAGCAAGAACTGTAGCTACCTGTTTTTGAAAATTAGATTCCCCAACATCTTTTAGCTTTCTTTTCTTTCATTAATCATATTAATGAAGTCCCATCATTTAAATCACCTAAACATCACAGATAAATACGACGTACACTTATGCCATCCGTATTCGCCTCGATGTCCCCTCGTGCACCGTTAGGTTAGGTAACTAACGGCAGAGCGGGGCAGGGCTAGCGCGGGTGTAAAACATAAGTAACGTCTATATAATATATCATATATACTATATACAGTATCTATCACAACATATCAAATGATCACATCACAGATATCGCAGCAGAAGAATCATATGAAACATTGGATATACTAGAACGTCCGTGTTTTATTTTGAGCCTGTATAAAACACGGATTCCACGGTCGCGATGAATAGCCAAAATCACACCCCTAGACCTCTACGTGAGCGGCAAGCAACCCTTCCAATTCTAGAGTTAGGAGACCCGGACTCGACTCCTCGAGTTGGTCTCCCACTGGTCTCCAGAACCCGGTTACGTGTGCTCTCCTCCTTTGGTCTAACCTAGTGCGGAAAAGTAAATAATATACAAATGGTGACATCAACCTCATCCCGGAAGTGCCCTAATAAAAGAATATTACATACATTGAATTTTACATGAATGAAAATAAAAACCCTCATCTCACATAAAACCCCAGGCTATTCAAAACGCGACGATCCAATATAACATATCTAGCAACACATAACATCACATGTCATCAACGTAAGTAAATAAGCGCATCCCAATTGTCGTTGACATATAGCAACGAAACCGGCGATATCACATATTATACTTACGGTCGCAGAAAAGAAACTGTAAAACTACAACAGTTGGAATCCGCAACTTCCTTAGACATCGCATGCCTAACCAAATGAATTCCTTAGACATCGCATGACTAACTTTTAGAAACCCCGCATTTTAGTCTCTATATCGAAAATACTTTTCAATATCTAGTCGGGCAATTCAACAAGATTCCTGATATTTTGATCGAATGCTCGTCGCAAACTTTAGTAGACGGCCGCACCCCCGATGCTGTCGACGAAGTGCACTAAGGCGGAACACCACTGCCGCGAGCACCCGAAGGGATGCTTTTGACGACGGGGTTCTCTTACAGTCACTTGGTCGGGGCTATGGGGCGTGGCTGTCTATTAAGTTTACCCGGCGAGTATCCGCGTACGCTATGTGATTGCGACGGACTTTTGATCGCATCAAAATTCCGTGGCAACCGATCATTTGAGACTAAACTGCTATGTTTATAACATTCAAATTAGTTATCTCATAACTACTCGTGGATTCCAAATATTGTATCACATTCCAGATAAATAGACACTGTTAAACTTTCCGATTGAATGATCAAACACCCAAGTTTTCCCAAATAGTTCTCAACACTTGAAAGGAGTTTAAAAACATCCATCACATGCCACAGTACCAATGGTCTAGACGTAGAAGGGTCAAGCCAACGCCTCACATGTGGCAACGCCGTACTGCCCCAAATCCTAAGGTTCAAAAGGCAGTTCAAGACGGTCACATATTCGAGTTAATGTTTGTTGCCTTCTAGAGGGTCCATTGCGTAACTTGCACGATTTATACGTTCTTAAACAACGGAAAAATCCAACACTTAGAAATTTTCCGGGTCGGGAAAAAGTGAGTTATTGATATCCGTTCGAACTTTTTAATACTTTCTAAATTATCCGGAAAAACATAACGAAATTAAATTTTCTGATCGAATCAACGAATACAAAATAACCCCCAGAACACTCAACACATGAGCCAGATTAAAAATACCCAGAAAATAGCACTTACAGAAATAGAAATAACTGTCCAAAAACGAGTATATAGACTTTCCTTACAGCCGCGGATCCGCGGCCCAAGCGTGGTACGGCCGCGGTTCCACGGTGGGTTGTACGGATTCAGACCTCGTTTTTCACAGTAATGTTTAAATTCCCCTGCTGAATTTTTTAGGTATTTTTAATATAGAAAAATCACAGTTTTGAAAAATTTTCCAGAGACGGGTTCAATATTGTCGTATCGTGGTTCGATCGGAGTTTTAACTTCGTAAACACGTCGCCTAATGCTCTAGCTAGGCTCTGATACCACCGTAGGGTTACTAGGCACTCTAACAAGGTTCTACAAGGCATCAACCATGCCCGATTAAAATTTTAGCCGTGCCGTATAACCCTAAACAAGATCTTTACTAAACAATTAGGGTAACACATGCTAGTACATAACAATTATCACTAAGTGAATACGAAATACAACCTTTGTAGATCGGTCCTTCACTTCTAAAGCTCCTAATTGTAGTCCCTTCGCTGCGATCATCGAACTCCCGGACTCTCGGACGGCTCCATGAGAAGATTGCAACGGTATTGCTTGAAGTCTTCGAGGCCGAAGATGATCTAAGTCGAGGGAATACGAACTCAAGCTTCTACTTCACTAACTAGAGAATTAGTGAAGCAAACACCCTAAACTAAAGTACCAGTCTAGTAGAGGATGATGAAATAGGAAATGGGTACACTTTAGAATTTCTTTTCTCACAATGTTTCTCTCTCTTTTCAAACCCAAGCTAGAATTTGAAGGAGGAAGAAGATGAGCTCAAAATGAGAATGAAAACTAATCAAGAGAGAGAGCTAACCATGGGTGAGTGGGTATCATATACTAACTCATGTAGATACATAACCATGGCTAATTATAGTGGTTAGGTTTATAAAAAATGCTAAGTAAAACAAAACAAGTGGACTTTGGTCAATGCACTCACAAGCTTCATGAAGCTTCATGCACTTGAACAATTATCCACTAATTTTGTATTTACTTTGTATTAAAACCCTACCAATATATTTATAATGGTGTATGTCTCATACACCCATATAGTGTGTATCAATAACCATGATACAAAAAGAACACAAATAAATATATATCACATATATATTAAGTTGTGCACAAGTGAGAAAAACAAATGCTTAAGCGAACCAATGTTAGGTAATGTAAATTAGTATATCACATATACAATTAGACACAAAATTATTAAATCAACACATGACTTAATAATCCGGTTATATCACATATAACCGACTAACACAAAATGTACCAACTTATCGAATCAACACTTGATTCGATAACCCGGCTATATCACATATAACCGGCCGATACAATAGTCGCGAGAATAGAATACGGTATCTCATACACGCAATATTCTCGGTCCCACACATATCACATATGCGCTCCTATTTCGTTTTGCCTGAGCCTGTAAAATCTCTATGTAGGACTCGGAAGACTCGTCAATACGCCGGCAGTAGGTGATGATCATATCAGGCACCCACAAGCCGTCAGCGGTACTAGGTGGACATGACGGCTACCCGGGTATTGAGGGATCAGAAGATCAGCAAGCAAGACCGCTCCAACTCCTGCAAAAAGCCTGACAGTGACACTACCGTACAGTCCGGTCTCCTCGTCCGATATGTCGCATATCAAGTCTAGGGGTGGTAAACGTCAGACCCTAATAACCGATAAGTCATGCCGATATGAGGCTCATAACGGGTCGAGAAACTACTGGTAACACTTACCAGTAAATCTCTAAACCAGCCCTGACCAGGGACTTCCCTGTTATGGCCAATCGAGCATAGCGCAACATCAACCCCCAATACCGGGAGAGTCGAAACCCCTCTTATCGCTCATTGCCTCCATGTGACTCGGGACTGTACCCAAAAACCACCGTTTTGCACGCCCACTTGGACGTGGTAAGGTGGAAATCAAAGCACAGTGGGAATCACACAAGACTCTATGACGATCTCAGGTCTGCAGACTAACCTGTACCAGTGTCACCAGAGAACTGCCATCTGACATAAGGTATAATACCATCTGGGAGTTCTCAGCGAGTCCGTCCAGTGTACCCAGTCTCCACTGAGCACCCGTATATCATCTCTGATGTCAAACACCAATGGATATGGGATCATCCATCGCCCATCTGTATGGGTCGAGAAGGTATATGCTATTCTAATCCGGTATATCGATACCCCGTCTCGATACACCCACGACTAGGGACCTTGAAAGATGTACTTATGGACTACCATGTCCCCACTAGTATGATCCGCATCATAGTCCAGGTAGTCAAGTACACATCTTAAGGTCTTTACCAACATGTAACAGAGAGACAATCAGTGTACACGTTAAGGTAAAGAGTAACCAGATAGCATACTATCATGTCGAGCAAGAAAGTCCTCTCTATATATGTCCAAGCATCCACTACAATATACATCTCATTTATAGTAATGGCCTCTAGGGCATACATATAACTAACACGCTTATGCCATCCGCATTCGCCTCGATGTCCCCTCGTGCACCGTTAGGTTAGGTAACTAACGGTAGAGCGGGGCAGGGCTAGCGCGGGTGTAAAACATAAGCAACGTCTATATAATATATCACATATACTATATCCTGTATCTATCTCAATATATGTAGTGATCACATCACAGAATATCGCAGCAGAACACAACATATGAAATATTGGATATACTAGGAATTCCGGGTTTTATTTTAAGACTTTATAAGACACGGATTCCATGGTCGTGATGAATAGCCAAACCCACATCCCTAGACCCTTACGAGAGCAGCAATAAACCCTACCAATTCTAGAGTTAGGAGACCCGGTCTCGACTCCTCGAGATGGTCTCCCACTGGACCCTAGAACCCGGTTACTTGTGCTCCCCGCCTTGGGTCTATCCTGATGTGGAAAAGTAAATAATATACAATGGTGACATCATCCTCAAACCATAAGTGCCCCAATAAAAGAATATTACATACAATGAATTTTACATGAATGAAAATAAAAACTCTCATCTTACATAAAACCCCCGGCTATTCAATCACGACGATCCACTATAACATATCACAGCAACACATAACATCACATGTCATAAACGTAAACGAATATGCGTATCCTAATTGTCGTTGACAAATAGCAACAAAATCGGCGATACACCACATATTACACTTATAGTCGTAGAAAAGAAAGTGAAAACTACAATAATTGGAATCCGCAACCACCTTAGACATCACATGCATAACCAAATGAATTCTTAGACATCGCATGCCTAACAATTATAAACCCCGCATTTTAGTCTCAATATCAAAAACACTTTTCAATAACAAGTCGGGCAATTCAACAAGATTCTTGACATATTGATCGAATGCTTGTTGGAAGCTTTAGTACCGCACCCCTCGATACCGTCGACGAATTGCACTAAGGTGGAACACCGGAGCAGCGAGCACCCGAACGGATGCTTTAGGCGACAGGGTTCTCCTACATTCACTTGGTCGGGGCTATGGGGCATGGCTATCTAATAAGGTTACCCGGCGAGTATCCGCGTACGCTACGTGATTGAGACGGTCTTTTGATCACATCAAAATCTCGTGGCAACCGATCAAATGGGACTAAATTGCTAGATTTATAAAATTCAAATTAGTTATCTCATAATTACATTTGTGGATTCCAAATATTGTATCCCATCACATAATATCCGGACGAGGTTAAACTTTTCGATCGATTCATCAAAGTCCCACAATTTCCCGATAGCTCAACACTTGAGCACAGTTCAATAATACCCAGAATTTGCCATAGTACCTATGCACCAGCCGTAGAAGGGCAGACCCAAGCCTCACACATGTCGCCACGGAACTACGGCAAACCCTAGGGTATGACCGTGGTTCCGCGATCCAAAAAGTCGAGTTAGGGTTTCATTCTTCTAGAGGGCTCATAGAATTACTTGCATGTTTTTCCGAATACGTTAAACTTGGAAAAATGGGTTTGTGACATTCGTTCGAACTTTTAAACTTCGCCTAGACAATATGTGAATAACCCGAAACAATGTTAAAACTACGAATACAAAACACTCCGAATTGCTTATAGTGTAAGATTACATCACATGTAAAATTAGCAAAAATAAACAACACCTGAAACATCAAAACCAAGTCACTGGAACACAGTGAAAATTTCAGGCAAAACCATCAAAAAGTGGCCGGCCATGACCTAGGTTATCTCGGCCAAAATCCGAGCAAACTCCCTAAATTTTTCATGGTGTTCATGATATATCCCATATAACACTCAGTACTTGTTTAAAAAAAATTTTGACAACATTTTAAATTCGACAGAAACTACAATTTCGCGTTTCAAGTTTAGGAGTATTTCGGTTTCGTAATCTTAACAAAATCCATCTATTTTTCTAGCATAGCTCTGATACCACTGCAGGGTTCCCTATCATGGCAATAAGGTTTCGGGAGGCATCGTTCATGCCAAATTCAAAAATTTGCCGTTCTAGCTAACCCTAACCCTAGAATCGTATACTAGAAATCGGACAGAATGAAATGCAAACAATTTTCAAGTAAAGAGAGCAAGGAATACAACCTTTGTAGACCGGTCCTTCACTTCAATAGCTCCGTGAAGTAGTCCCTTCGCTGCGATCGTGAACTCCGGACTCTAGAGAGGCTCCACAAGTTGTATGGATCAAGCTAGCTAGAAGACTTCGAGGCCGAAGATGATCTACGTCGAGGAGACACTAACCCAAGCTATCTCTTCACTAATTATGGAATTAGTGAAGAAAACACCCTATAATAAATGGCAAGTAGTAGAGTATGATGAAGTAAGAAGTGGGCTTACTTTAGATTTGATTTTCTCACTCATTTTCTCACATCTCCATTGAAGCTAGAAAGCTTTGAGGAAGAAGAAGAAGATAACTCTCATGATAATTATCAAGTGAATGAAAGAAAAATCATGAGGTTAGAAAATAAACCATGGTGAGTACAAGACATCCCTTAACCCTTGTAGAGAGTTAACCATGGCTAGGATAAAGGGCTGGGTTTATAAATATCTTTAGTAAAAAAAATGAGTAGACTAAGTCAATGCACAATACAAGCTTCTACAAGCTTTGTGTCATGACAAATTGCAACCATTTTGTAATTACCAAAATTAAATAAAAACCCTAGTATTATCCCTAGCATGGTGTAAGTCATACACACACCCAAGTTGCATGTATCATCAAGCATGACACATAACATGTACCCCTATATATATCTCATATATACAATGTGCACATCAAGTGAGAAAAGAAATCTTATGTGAGATAATACAAGTTAATCTAATGTAATATATCAAATATATAATTATACATTGGATTATCAAATCAACTCTTGATTTAATAATCCGGCTATATCACATATAACCGACTAGTATCATATGAATCCACTTATCGAATCAACACTTGATCCGATAACCCGGATATATCATATATAACCGACCGATATCACATATCGCGAGAATAGAATACGGTATCTCATATCGTATTCATCTCGGTCCAGCACATATCACATATGTGCTCCTACACCGTTTCGCTTGAGCCGGGAAACCCCTGTGTAGGACTCGAAAGACTCGTCAATAAGCCGGCAGCAGGTGATGATCATATCAAACACCCACAAGCCACAAGCGGTCTTCTAAACTTAACGGCCACCCTGGTATTGAGCGATCAGAAGATCAACAAGCAAGCCTGCTCATACTCCTGCGAATCCAATCAGTAACACTACCTACAGTCCGGTCTCTTCGTCTGATATGTCGCATATCGCGTCTAGGGGTAGTAAACGTCAGACCCCAGTAACTCGATAAGTTGTGCCGATGTGAGGCTTATAACGGGTAGAGAAACTACTGATAACACTTACCAGTATATCTCTGAAGCAGCCCTGGCCAGGGACTTCCTGTTATAGCCAATCGAGCACAGCGCAACATCAACTCCCAATACCGGGAGAGACGAAAGCCCTCCTATCGCTCATTGCCTCCATGTGACTCGGGACCGTACCCTAAAGCCATCGTTTTTCACATTCTCTTGAACGTGGTAAGGTGGAAATCAAAGCACAGTGGGAATCACACAAGACTCTATGACGATCTCGGGTCTACAGACTAACCTGTACCAGTGTCACCAGAGAACTGCTATCTGACGATAGGTATAATACCATCTAGGAGTTCTCGGTGAGTCCGTTCAGTGTACCCAGTCTCCACTGAGCACCCGTTTACTATCTCTGATGTCAAACACCAATGGATATGGGATCATCCATCGCCCATCTACATGGGTCGAGAAGCTATACGCTAGTCTACTCTGGTATATTGATGCCCTGTCTCGATACACCCACGACTATGAACATTTGAAGGATGTACTTAGCGACAACACTTTCCCCACTAGTATGATCTGCATCATAATCCTGATAGTCAAGTACTCATCCTAAAGGCTTTATCAACAAGTAACATAGAGACAATCAGTTTACATGTTAAGATAAAGAGCAACCAAATTGCATACTATCATGTCGAGCAAGAAAGTCCTCCATGTATATGTCAAAGCATCCACTACAATATACATCGTATGTATAGTAATGGCCTCTAGGGCACACATATAACTAACATCATATACGTGAGAGTTGGGTAGTCTATAAGCACATCCTTAAAGTGTCCCTTGTCGTAGGTGTTTCGAGATTGGGCATCGATACGCCGATAGTAGACTAGTGTATACAGATCGAGACCCTGACGCGGGGCGGTAGCTGGTCTCACAAGCCATTGGTGTCAGTTGGTTCACCTAAGTTAGTATACAGGTGCTCATTAGGTTATTAGTACACCGGACGGACTCGCCGGAAACATGCTAATTGGTATTATACCTATTGTCAGATAGCAGTTCCCAGGTGACATGTGTACATATTAGTCTATCGACCTGAGATCGTCATTTGTCACGTGTGAGTTCCTACTGTGCTTTGATTACTACCCTTCTACGGCTCGAAGGAGTCGTGCAAACAGGTTTTAGTTGGGTACAATCCCGAGCCACATGGAGGCAGTGAGCGGATCGGCAGGGGATTCGTCTCTCCCAGTATTGGGGGTAATATCGCGCTGTGTCTAGAGAGCCATTACACAATGTCCTTGGCCAAGGTGTCACGACCCGAAAGAGCACGTGACTGGCCCTTGAACCATATGAAGTCTATAGGACCTCATCTGATCCAAGTAAGCCAAAAGCCCAGAAATCTAAAACCATTTAAAGAGTAAATAAGGAAAACTGGTTTTTAAGAAGTAAAGAAATCACGTTTCGAAAATCAAGTTTTAAATAACTAAGCCGAATGTGCATTTTTAAAAGGTAAAGTCTTTTCTAAAAATTTCGATAGAGTTTCTTTTGTAAATACTGGCCCCGAATGGGGTACAACAAAAATAACAATATATGCAAAGAAAAAGGCATCCCCAAGCGGAAGCTAGCTCTTCGTCCATTGACGGTCACAACCACACAAGCAATATAATATACAACGCCGAATGGCGAGGATCAAATCCAAAAGAAACTCAGTAAGCATGAAAACCGCAATACTACTAAGCGCGATTCTAAGGCCGAATAATACATCACAAATGTCTAAGTCTGAAATAATACACAGGTTTGGTTGATGGAATTTCTAGATACAAGAATAATACAAGTACAATGGTGGTTCTTGATGCAAAAGAACCCACCTACACAAGCAAGTCACCCTTAAAGAAGCAGTGTGCCAGAAATGCCGCTACGGAACTTGTACGGCAAAACCTGCAAGAACTGTGGCACAACGGGGGTGAGTTTCCAACTCGTGAATTGAAATATCTACAAGCAGAAACCGAATGCAAGACATAAACCTAGGTCAACAATCAGTAATATAAACCACAAGAGTACGTCTGAAGCATGATAAGGTGGCAATATAACATCTAAACATGTATGTAGTGCCAAGTACTCAGGTAATAACATGTCATCAGTATAAGGTATGTCTGCATGAAGTAAATATGACGAAGTATCAAAAGGATATCAATACACATATATTAGCGCCCCATACCTCTAATATTGGTGTAAGGGTATATATAACAGCGCCCTCATAACCTGTTATATATACAAATGAAGTATGATCAATATAAATCCAGTCTGTATGTGATCAAGTCTGTAAAAACGTGGAACCCGTCCACCCGTCACCTAATGACAATAAACGTGGAACCCGTCCACCCGTCACCCAATGACAATAAGCATCATGCATGCGAATATGAGGATATAAACAAAATCATGGAAAAACATCATGAAACCTGTGCCTAGCATCGGCACGTAAATCCTCGTCCATATGGGGCTCCGTCTGCGGTATCGGCCCTCGGCCCCGGCAGTACGGGTCAGCCCATGTCCATCTCTCTACTCCGGTCGGTATCCTCCAGATATCCGCCGAGCTCAAATACAATCACCGGTAGGTAGTAGTCCCTCTGCCAGGTTCACCGTCTACTACACAGCGAAACCGTTCTCGCACCGGGGTACCATACCGGGTCCACCATGTACCCGCAATCGGCCTCATCCGCCTCCTCGAATCGGGTTTCACATGTCGCTCTCAGCACCGAGAAAACACATGGTGGACGCACTGAAATATCATATCAAGGGTAACCGGGTTTTTAAAACAATCATATATTCTCTTTTGAAATACCCACGGTTCCCAATTCCAGAAATATCATGGAAACAACATATCTCAATGCGTATAATCAAAACATGATGTATGCGACATGTAAAGAAAGGTAAGCATATCAGAAGCCATGCAACATGGAATAGTAATGTGCACATGTCGAGGGAGACCGCTCTTTTAAAACGAATCAGTTTGAAGAACATCTAGCGGTTCCCAAATCTCTAATCAAGTCAGAATCATCTATGTTTGTGTACAGGTATAAGTGTACAATATGCCATGCAAGAATCATATCATGAATGCATCAGTACTACAGTGTAGTGGCATGGAAATTATCGATGATGAAGTGTGTGAGCCGGCTAATGGTGTGCATGGAACATACGCATCATCGATAATTGTGCTGGTGTCCTAACAGCAAGATAATAATATAGCAATAAACATATGCCAGCAATGCGAATAGCATGAATATGCGGAGATCAAATAATCAACACCACAGTGAAGAATCTACTATGAAAACTACAGATCTAAGTATCAAGTCAATCAGGAGGGGTATGGAAACCACCTAAATCTGAGTCGATATATATATAGATATACTAGTCGGTGATCCCGCCTCAATAATATCGCGTACGATACAGTATATCGGAAGACATCCTCGAGTCATGAGCGCGGATCTATCATCAATATATACTCGTACGGCATCCCAATAGCTGGGTACGGGTCAATATCACACTATCTCATCACATCTCATTTATCACTATCATCATATCACATAATCTGGGGTACTGATCTAAGTCTAGTACAACTGATACCATCAATATACTGCGTGTGCAAGCACACGTCCTAAGGCCCGCTAGAGATCACGTATCGTATCCCAATACGAATCACATCAAATCACCGATCTCGCGGCACAAGGCTCAACATCATCGACTCATCTCCAATGTCATCCGATATCATCAACACAGTGCAAGTATAATGAATATGCAAGGGTGTGCGTGTAGGTGTAATTCTATTCTAGGGTTCGCGACTATGAACTACACTAGTCACTTCTAACCCTACACTATCCATAATACACCTAACTATCACATATATATAACAACTACGGACTGCGGTGGTGCTATACGCCATCCACCCGACTTCCCCATGTAGATATAATCTACTCACCTTGCGTCTTCATTTGTGGACGTCGCCACGCGCTTGCTTGTTGTCCCGAAGTCTTCATGGGTACCTACATATCAAAATATCGTATATGCGCATTAAAACCAAATCAAAGCTAAAACGGCACACGAAACCCAAAATGATACGATAAGAGGCCTATAGGTTAGAACCTATGGCACGCCTTCAAAACCATCAATAAATCCTCTATATCGTCGTATAAACGGCAAATAGTCGAGGTAAAACACAAGACACAAATTCAGACTTAAGAATACGGAATACGAAAACACGAATCCAAAACAACAACTTAGGAAACATGTTCCAGATTTCACCCTAGGTCAAATTAGACAAATCTATATATACCAGGGGCCTAATCCACAAATAAGGGAACACCAAAACCAAAACGAGGCAATTCCACCATAGTCTGGCCGCAAATTGCGGCCAGAATGGGTAAATCTGCGGCCGGCTTGATGAGTTAGGGGTTGGGGTCTTGGTGGTAGCTTCTTGGGTGTCTGCACACGTCACTGTCCAATCAATTTTAATTTAGGATGTCTCGGGTGATAGCGGATTCAATATACCCTTCACAGATTCCATAATTTCTCCGATATCGGTTTCAAAAATCCGTATTCTGGGTTTAAGCTTCAGGTTAGGGTCTCCATTCATACACTAGGGTGTTGGTGTAGCCTCTATTGAACTCAATTTCATATTACAACTCATAATTCTTCACAACCCTAACTAGGTTTTTCCTCAAGTCACCAAATCACACAATATCGGTTCAATCATAACATGGGGGTAAAGGAAATGCTAAAACTAAGTTAATGATCCAGAAAATACCTCATTTGGCAACTCAAGAATTTTCTTGAGTTGCCCCTAGTGGCCGAAATCCATGCTTCTTTAGTCCAAAGTGTAGATCAAGAGCTTGTGCACACATTTAATGAAATGGAGATTCGGTTTTGGAGTTGTTTTGGATGTGTTTAGAGGGCTTGAAGAGGGGAGGGAAGTGAGGGAGGAGCAGCAGCAGGAGGAAGGAGAAGAGGGAGAGACAAAATGAAAGAAAGATGAAGAGATGGCTAAGTCAAAGTGAAACCATACCTCTCTCTCTCCCTTTCACCTACTACTAAATTCTTTTCTCTTTTCTTTTCTTTTTCCCTAAAACCCTTCTCACTCCAATAGTAACCCCAAAACAAACCATGGCAATAAAAATGTAACACAAGCACTAGTAAAATAAGGGGTTGCCCCTACGGATAACAACATCCGTAGGGGCAGTTAAAGTTTGGCCCTACGGATTAATCCGTAGGTCTAAACGGTTGCCCCTACGGTCATTCAATATTTATTTAAAATATATTAAATTTTAAAGTGTTGTTTGCCCCTACGGAGCCGCAAACCAAGCACCTACGGGTATATCCGTAGGGACATATAAATAGGGATTTAAGTGATCGATCCCTACACCGATTATTTTTTATTCTATCTCTTTCTTTCGCGTGAAACCAAATTCCTAAATCGAGATCGTCGTCGCCGCCGCGCTGCAGTGATCTCGTCGTCGCCGAATCCAAGCCGAATCGTCGTCGCCACGCCTGCAGTGATCTCGTGGTCGCCACTGTGCTCCGTTCTCGTTGTCGCCACCGCCCTCGTCGTCGCCGATTACCTCTCCGTCGTCGCCTACAGATAATTAGTTAAACATTATTATAATGATGTTAGGGTAGCGATCGATGAGGGTTAGGATTAGGTATCGGTTGTGGTTAGGGTTAGGATTAGGGTTAGGGTATGGGTTCGATCGGCGGTTGGGGTTCGACTGGTGTTGGGGTTAGGGTTAGGGTTAGGGTTCGGTGGGGGTTTGGTGTTGGGGTTAGGGTTCGGCTGGGGCTGGGTTGGGGTTAGGGTTAGGCCGGGTTAGGGTTTGGTGTTGGGTTGGGGTTCGGCTGGGGCTGGGTTGGGGTTAGGGTTATGTCGGGTTAGGGTTTGGTGTTGGGTTGGGGTTCGACTGGGGCTGGGTTGGGGTTAGGGTTAGGCCGGGTTAGGGTTTGGTGTTGGGTTGGGGTTCGGCTGGGGCTGGGTTAGGGTTAGGGTTAGGCCGGGTTAGGGTTTGGTGTTGGGTTGGGGTTCGGCTGGGGCTGGGTTGGGGTTAGGGTTAGGCCGGGTTATGGTTTGGTGTTGGGTTGGGGTTCGGCTGGGGCTGGGTTAGGGTTAGGGTTAGGGGTGATATTGGAATCGAGAATATGGAATTTGAACACCCAAACTAGAATGAACAAATGTAACAAATCTACTCAATTTTGTGATCTTTGCAATACCTAGCTATAGTTTGATCCTCATGACTGCATATAACTGAAAAGGTTTGTGGTTTTGCAGGATGCTTCTATTATCAAGAATTTACATTGTGTAATTATCCTCATATATGATTTACAACTCTATATGTGTCTGTGTGCATGTGCATGCGTGTGTGTGGAGGGGTTATTTGCCAGTGCATTTCAACTTGGCTCCTAGGCTTATGCCTTACCTCAGGAATGGGACACAATTCCCTATTGCAAAACTCTTTTTATCTCCCCCCTCATCAAGATGCTTTCCTGAGCTATGAGAGTATTTGGGGGACTGTACCTTTCTTTGCACTAGCTTAAACTGCATTATCCTTTCCTATTTGTTGACTGGTTTGCTGGGGGTTCATCCCTTTTGTCCATAGTTTCCTTCATGAGGATGTGGGTAGGCTGGATACAGGTTCACTTTTAGTGATAAAATTTTGACAAAATTTCTAGTGATCCTTAATTTTTCTGTATGTAGTTTGATGTCGTTCCCAATAGACGGCTCTATTTTGACTACAAAATTTTTAATCCGTAGGGGCAGATTTAACTTGGCCCTACGGATTAATCCGTAGGGGTAACCCTAAAGGGTTACCCCTACGGGCACAGACGTTCAAGAATTAAAATATTAATTCTTAATTTGGTGTTTGCCTTAGGGTTAGGGTTGGGGTTCGGCTGCTGCTGGGGTGGGGCTGGGGTTAGGGTTTGCCTTAGGGTTGGTGTTGGGGTTTAGCTGGCCACGCTGGGGTTAGGGTTGGGCTGGGGCTGGGGGCTGGGGCTGGGGCTGGGCCACACGGGGTTTTGGGATCTTTGTAATTTGCTTGCTCTGTTTGGGGTTTCAGTTGATCCTCATTAAAAAATTGGTGATTGATCTCTTCAATTATATTATTATCTGTATTTAAAATTTTGGTGAAGCCTTCAGAGTTTGGGAAAATTACTGGGGGAATTTTTCCTAAAATGTCTTGAGAGGGGGTTCAAGTGATGGGATAATTTCATTTGGTAATCTTTTACTTATTTTACATCTCTTATTTTTTCATGCAAAAATCTGAATAGGTTTCTTGCAATTTTGCCTATCGATCAATTATTATATTTATTTCTATTTTTTGTGGATGATTTGGCTTCAATTGAATGGAGGCGATGATGACTTGCCCTCAAGCTTCCACTTTTATGAGCTTTATAGTTATGAGATTGGCGAGGCAAGCTGGTTTGTAGCCATCTTATTTCTTTTCCTAAATTCAAATCCAAATATAAACTGTCTGATTGAGAGAGAGAGAGTATGGGAGATTATGTATTATTCAATGTGTTTGGAAGCTGGCATGTTCTGAGCGTCATCTCTGCATGAAAGCTATGGTTTTGCAAAGGGTTTGCCCTAACTATTTTCTGTGGGGAAGCTGAAGGCCTGAAGCTTCATCAAACTCAGGATTGGATTCTGGTCGGGTATTGTAAATTCTTGTGAAAGTTCCGTTCAAGATTTGTTCAGAGCTTGCATAACATCCAATATATGATACTCGATGATAATATGAAACCTTCATATTCCCATCGATACTCATATATGAAACTAAAAGCGCCACTTTGTCCCTACGGTGCCCGACATTTTAATTTAAAAATATTATATCTTAATTTGTTGTTTGGCCCTACGGGCACCTAAATGGGAATTTAATTAAAAAAGGCACAGAAATGCCCTACGCCTCGATATCTTTCCCTCTCGTTCCCAAAATTTTCTCTCGTTCCCGCGTCTCCAATTTTCTCTTCGTCGCCACCGCGCGCCCTCCGTTCTCAGCCCGCCACCGCCCTCGTTCTTCCTCGTCAAGTTCCTCGTCGCCGATATTTGTGCCTACATTGATGCCTCAAGCAACGAATCAAATGATGTGGATCACAAACTAATTAAATAAATTTTGAATACCAATCTGGACTGGGATTTGAATACCAATCCTAGTTTGCTATATTATATCTTGAATTTGCACGCGCACATAATAAGAAGGAGAAAAGAATAATGTTGCAGAAGAAGAAGGAGAAGACAGTAATGTGGCAGAAGAAGAAAAAAATGACATTCCTCGTTCTCTGTTTCAGCATCAATCTTCTGATATGAACTAATGATGGTTTTCACATAGGCTTTTCCCATTAGAGACTTCTTAGTGTCCAATGGAAAGCATACATCAGATTTGTGCAGGTCGGGTTCTTCTATGACTTTCAAGAGTCTCAACTGATTCTGTTAATTACACTCTAGTTGGGTGGTACTTTTACCACTTCTCACTGCAGATGCGCTCTCTAATATCCATTTTGAATGTAATATTATCGATATTCAAAATGGATATTAGAGAGCGCACCTGCAGTGAGAAGTGAGAAGTGGTAAAAGTATCACCCAACTAGGGTGTAATTTACAGAATCAGTTGAGACTCTTAAAAGTCATAGAAGAACCCGACCTGCACAAATCTGATGTATGCTTTCCATTTGACACTAAGAAGTCTCTAAAGGGAAAAGCCTATGTGAAAGCCATCATTAGTTCATATCAGAAGATTGATGCTGAAACAGAGAACGAGGAATGTCATTTTTTTCTTCTTCCGCCACATTACTGTCTTCTCCTTCTGCCACATTACTGTCTTCTCCTTCTTATTATGTTCGCGTGCAAATTCAATGACTATATTGAGAAAATGGATTAATAGTGGGTAGGAAAAGTATTTCTCAAATGGCTTTTGCGTCTTAAAACCATAAACTACTAAGTAATGACATACATAATTTTTTTAGTATAAAAGTTGTTATTTTAAGTTTTCTCTTATAGAGATATGATCTAACTGCATCTATCAACTATAAGTGTGCAGAAAATTATGATAAGAAATCATAAGAAAGGGTCGTAGCCATGCATAACCTTGAATCTACATACCAAATCATGCAAAAGCATGCACTTATTGTCATCTTGCCTTGGAATATAAAATATCTTGGAAGACTATAAGCGAGCATTTAAATCTTGTTAGCTTTTGACTTCAACATATATTTTTCTCAAGTACCATGAAATATACTTGCTCCGTATAAACCGTTTTCAGGAAGATGGATTAATAATGACAAATTATCCATTGTGACTCACTAGGTTAGAATTTTCTCTTCTATTAACCATCTTTCTAATCAGCTTGGTAAATTTATTCGGAACCGGCTGCGAATCATTAAAAGACATGCATAAGAAAGAAAACTAAAATACAGATATATAGCATACCGATACATCGAAACTTCATAGTTGCGATGGCAATCCAGAGATATTTATTTCTACACACGTGGTGCGCGTGCGAATGCGTCAGGCATCATGGACAAATATTTCAGAACATGAAAAGTATTATTCGTATAAAGTAATTAAAATTTTTAAACACATTGGGTAGATATTTTCTTAGTTGATGCAATCATATCATGATGACTAAATTTAAGCTATTATACATATGCTTATGTATTTTTCTAATCTAATATATCACACACACACAGAGAGAGAGAGGGGGGAGAATACCAGGTAGATAGAGAAATCAGTTAGCAGGATCCTGAAGAAATGGAGTCCATAGCATTGCTCATCATCATCATCCGTGATCCCTTTGAAAAAATATTATCAAAGGGATCATGGATGATGATGATGAGCAATGCTATGGACTCCATTTCTTCAGGATCCTGCTACCTGATTTTTTTACCTACCAGGTGTTCTCTCTCTCTCTTTCTGTGTGTGTGTGTGATATTTTAGGTTAGAAAAATACATATGCGTATATATAATAGCTTAAATTTAGTCCTCATGATATGATTGCATCACCTAAGAAAATATCTCTACCCAAGCTGTTTAAAAGTTTTAATTACTTTATACGAATAATACTTTCCATGTTTTGAAATATTTGTCCATGTTGCCTGAAGCATTCGCACGCGCACCACGTGTGTAGAAATAAATATCTCTGGATTGCCATCGCAACTATGAAGTTTCGATGTATCGGTATGCTATATATCTGTATTTTAGCTTTCATTCTTATGCTACTCTTTTAATGATTCACAGCCGGTTCCGAATAAATTTACCAAGCAGATTAGAAAGATGGTCAATAGAAGAGAAAATGCTAACCTAGTGAGCCACAATGGATAATTTGTCATTATTAATCCATCTTCCTGAAAACGGTTTATATGGAGCAAGTATATTTCATGGTACTTGAGAAAAATAGATGTTGAAGTCAAAAGCTAACAAGATTTAAATGCTCGCTTATAGTCTTCCAAGATATTTTATATTCCAAGGCAAGGTGACAATAAGTGCATGCTTTTGCATGATTTGGTATGTAGATTCAAGGTTATGCATGGCTACGACCCTTTCTTATGATTTCTTATCATAATTTTCTGCACACTTATAGTTGATAGATGCAGTTAGATCATATCTCTATAAGGGAAAACTTAAAATAACAACCTTTATACTAAAAAAATTATGTATGTCATTACTTAGTAGTTTATGGTTTTAAGACGCAAAAGCCATTTGAGAAATACTTTTCCTACCTACTATTAATCCATATTCTCAATATAGTCATTGAATTTGCACGCGCACATAATAAGAAGGAGAAGACAGTAATGTGGCAGAAGGAGAAGACAGTAATGTGGCGGAAGAAGAAAAAAATGACATTTCTCGTTCTCTGTTTCAGCATCAATCCTCTGATATGAACTAATGATGGCTTTCACATAGGCTTTTCCCTTTAGAGACTTCTTAGTGTCCAATGGAAAGCATACATCAGATTTGTGCAGGTCGGGTTCTTCTATGACTTTTAAAAGTCTCAACTGATTCTGTAAATTACATCCTAGTTGGGTGATACTTTTACCACTTCTCACTGCTGGTGCGCTCTCTAATATCCATTTTGAATGTAATATTATAGATATCCATGCCTGTTTATGTCAAAATTACTTATATTGTCAATGTTTGATTGTCTAGTTGTTGGTGATGCGTCCATATCAGGGACAGAGGCCACTCCCGTTCCTCCAGGTATGTTTATATATTATATAGGGCATGTATATTGATTTAGAATGCTATATCATAAATATACACACATTTCTTTTGCTCTTAGTCGTCCAACTCATTATCATGGGTTGCTTGATGAGATTAGATTTGCGCCTGATGATCTACAAGAGCTTGTTCACTCCCTGTCATATGTGTAAGCAGCGCTATATGCGAGTTTACCTTGTTAGTATGTATGTACTGAAATTAATTAATATTATTCAAATTTTGATACATGCAGATACCAGAGGAGCACATCTTCTATCTCTGTAGGTAAGGCTTTGAATTTGTTGATTTTGGTGTTTCTTATCAATTTTATAGACCAGTATGTGCTAAATATAATGTTCTGACAGTTGCTAGGGGGAAGGCAACATTCGAGGCTGCTGACCCCCGTCCTGGACGCCGCACACGGACGGCACCACGGAGGTTGGGAGAGAGGCCGAGGACTAGGCTCTAGCAGGGCCCATATGAGGTTGGACTCCACCCCGGTGGTTACTTCCTCCGTCTCCAGTGAGCGACGTATCCATCATGAACTGGATAGCTTGAGGGCCAGCGTTCAGGAGTTGAAGGAGATGCTGGTATGTATACTACTTTATAGTAAAATATCATTTCATATTATATACATATCAACATATCCATAATTAGTACGTAGCTTGAGCTTATTTGATTTTAGACTTAAGTTTGATTAATCATACATACATATGTAATTGAAATAAACAACGCTTTTCCAAACTAGATATCCAAACAGGGTTTCGAAATAACTTAATAATGATACGAATTCGAATAATAAACAGTTCTTACACGCTTCTTACACACGTTATATCCAGACGCGACAGGGTAGATCGGCCGAGCCTCCACACGCAACTCCTTCGGCTGCGGCTCCGCAAGCCACTACATCGGCTGCGGTTCCGCAGACAGCTCATGTAGCTCCACCGCCCACTCAGACTCCCGCAGTCGCGGCTCCGCAAGCGACTACCTCGACGGCGGCTGCGCAGACCACATGCCGCTCAGACTCCCGCTCGCGACAAATTGCATAGTTTATTGACCGAGGAGCAGGCGCGCGTTATTCTATCGTTATTCAGAGGTGGAGCTGGACCGAGCTAGGGTAGATTTTTGGTTCTTTTTTTTTGAAACATGTATTTATTTATATCATACACATTGTACTACATTTTGAAACGATATTGATATTGGTTTGTATTTATATCATATTCAGTTTTTGGGTTTCTTTTGTATATTATATATATGCGTGAGATGTGATTATGAATACTGCAATATATGATTTGATTGATGTATATATTATTGTGCACAGGGCGGGAAAAATCAAACAGCCCTTTTTAAAAAAAAAATTTCAGATAATATGTACCTACGGATTAATCCGTAGGCAAACATGTTACCCCTACGGATATCGCCGTAGGGGCAAAATATCAGCAGTAACTGATATTTCACCCAGATCTCAGTACCAGGGGGTTGGGAGAGCCCCTACGGATATATCCGTAGGGGCCACTGACTCTCCCCAACGGCTTTATCCGTAGGGGCTACATATCAGGAATCCTGAATTTATGCCCCTACGGAAACGTACCTACGCATATATCCGTAGGGGGTAGTACATGCCCCGACGGGTATATCCGTAGGGCAAAGTAATTTATTAAAATAAACCGTAAATAATATAAAATCTTATACCCTACGGATTAATCCGTAGGGGCAACAGGACCTACACAGATATCCGTCGGGGCAAGAATTTGCTCGTAGGGGCAAGTTCAGGGCCTCAACTTGCACCTGCGGCTTTTGCACCTACGGGGTATTTTTTCGCTCCTACGTATATATCCGTAGGGGCAGTGGGTTGCCCCTACGGATAAATCCGTAGGGGCAACCCCTATTTGTAGTAGTGAAGTGTGAAAAAGTGATATGTGCATGTTTTGCACAAAAATGCTAAAAACCGATTAGCGATTTTTAATCGCGATTAGCACTAAATTAGTGTATAACTAATCACAAAAACTTTAAAATGTCATAATCCCATAGAATACCTTATTTTGGAATTTTCCATAATTTTCCATAATTTTCTTCCCATTTATTTGTATTTACTAATACCAAAATATTAAAATATTCAATAAAATCATATTAAATTATAAAAATTCCCAAAAATAATATTTTTAGCATTTCGAAATGTTACAATCTACCCCCCTTAAATAAATTCGGTCCCCGAATTTAAATTTAAACCCCCAAATACCAAAACATTTCAGTAATATCCAATTTGTCGGGGTTCCGAAAACATCAATCTGTAGCGAATATCATAAAAATGTACTGCTATATAGGAAATAAATCCCCAAAAATGTAAATAAGAACATCCGGTGCGTCTGGTGCGCACGGAATCAAAATCCATATGTGTCAAACAGGTGTACAAAACAACATCCAGGTGCCACTGGTATGCACGAAACATCTGTCATAGGCAACGTGTGTGCCTGAAAGCAAAAAATCAGGTGCATGTGACATGCACGAAGAATCCAGATTTAGTGCATCTGGTGTGCCCCAAAATCGTATCTCAAAACATGCGCCCAACAAGCGCGAAAATCCAAATCGGTGCATCCATTGTGCACGAATGAAAATCTAAACCTTGCGTACTAAACATGCACGGAATCACAAAATTCCAATAGCAACGCCGAACATGCGTAAGTCCAGTCAAAAGCATGGAGTGCAAGAACCCATATCAATATCAGAATCAAAATCGACATATCGAAAGACATCAAATCGAAGTCAGGTGCAACCGTAATGCACAAAATATAAATCCGGTGCAACAAAGGCACGAAATATAAATCTGATGCGATAAACGCAAGAAACATAAAACTGGTGTGACAAACACACGAAGTATAGAACTGGTGCTTCCCATGCACAAATACCAGCAATAACTCAAATGCGTAAGCAGCAACACTAAGTGTACCCAGATATAAAGAAAATCATAAACGTGTGCAACCGCGTGCACAAAACACATATCAATGCACTACAAGCACATATAAGCTATACCGTGTGCAAAATCGAAACACTAAAGGTACATAAAACTAGGCTGGAAGCATAAATGAAATCACCGGCATAAAAAAGGCATGAAATCACAATCAATAGCTCAAATGTAATAACTTATGCGCAAAATATAAATATCCAGTGGGTGCATGAAACAATATCATGAAACTCAGTCACCAAAACTAAATCATGCAATAGAACGCCCAAAATACCAAAATCCAAGATGACGGATACGTGATAATCGAATCACAAAATCAGAAATCATAAATACCGTCGTCGGTAGTTCCTCCTTCAAGGTCGAGAAGGAGTCGGTGCATCCAATGCTAGTAGCGCAAGATATCTACTTGCCTCTTGCTCACGGTCTGGCGTCCTCTGCCTCTGGGTCCTTATCTTCTCTGCGGATTACCTATCTCACAATCAATAAGCTCATCGGCCCTATCAGGTGTGCTAACAGGGACGATTCCGTTCTGGCACTTCTCTGGTCATCACTCGGTCGATCCTCACGACCACTCATAAAGCTGCAAATTACTGGCGTCGGCCTCTGGCTCTCTGAATGCACGTCACACATCTGATCCTGGGTGCAAACATCATTGCAGCAGTGTCCTGGAAGGAATCCTGCTCAGGGTCTCTTCCAATCATGCCTATGCCGATCTGTACGGAGGCTAGTACTCTTGCATAATTCTCTTCTCACTCGATAGACATCTGTGTCCTCAGCACAACATTTCTCGGAATCTAGTTGCATCCCAACGCCTCTGTAAGCATATCTGACCTTTGGTCTCGACGGGAAGTAATGACAGCTCGTCAGCGTCTCGCACGAACTCGAAATCGCATACTCTGTAGCTTCATCATTCTATAGAAGATGTCTGGCCGAACAGGTCCTCGGGAACGCGTCCCAACCATCGGAGGAATGCTCAATACTCGTCCGTCCTTGATCAATTCGCAACGCATCTGGGTAAGTTCCTTTATCCGAACCTGGTCAACTACCTCGTCGACGATGCCGAACTCTGTCCTGCTGGGTGTGCGCAATATGACCACTCCTGGGTCTAGATCTTCTCGTATCGTTTTCCAGAAAGGTCCTGTCGAGGTTTCTCTCTCAAATCTCATTCCTGCCGAATTGCCCGGAAGTCATCATCCATTGCTGAAGCTAATTCTTATCCCGGAACGACTGCATACTCATCGCGCTTCTTTCTGGAAGATATATCCATATACAACACCTATGGGTGAGTATCACATCTCTGATGTCAGCGGAGTGGGACGTCATCCCGTCGAAATCTCTTGCGAACTCCTTTCTTCACTCTGCTTCAATGTCGACTGATTCGGACTCGTCTCATCGTGGCTGCATGGACTGGGCTCCAACGGCTATACTCGTATCTGGAGTCTCCCAAGCAAAGCATCCCATCACATGATATCCGAATGATGTCAAATATTCGATCGACTCGTCAGAACCTTAGAATCCCCCAAGAGATCAACATCTTGAGTACAGTTTAATAGTATCGAGTACATGCCCCAGCGTCGGTGGTCCAGCCGTAGAAGGGCAAACCCAAACCTTACTAATGGCGCTGTGGAACTGCCGCAAACCCTAAGGTTCAAAGGCTTTCACACGGTCATTAAGTGGAGTTAGGGTTTCATTCTTCTAGAGGGTCCATAGAATCACCTGCATGTCTTTCCGTATAATTTTAACTTGGAAAATAGGCTCCTGACATTCGATCGTCTCTGTCGACTCTCCACGAACCTGCGTGAAGTCGTCTCTAGCTGGAAACAATCTATCTGATGACCTCGCATCGGTAAACGGACAAACCATATGTCCTAGTCATTCATCCTCAGGTGACTAGCGACTCGCTATCATCTCTCTAAGTATATGCTCATGCTGCAGTAGCTCCAACCATCTGGGCGATATCTCGTCATTTGCAGCAGCAACTGGCTCATTCGCCTGTACGCCGAACAGCGCCTCAATCCTCCAGGAAAGGCGACACATTGGCGGTCATCTCTGAATCGGTCTGCTCTAGATCTGTGTAAGACTCTCCACACTGGAAATCTTCAACTCAACTGGGCCCGCTCCGGCGCATAAATCGGACAAATCACCTCCGTCTCTCAAATCGGGTAGACTAGCTATCATCTGTCTCATATCTGCCAGGAAGCTCCGGCAATCTCAGCTCGTAAGCTCCGGAAGCGACTTCCTGTCAATCTCAGCAACAGCTGGTCCATCTGTCTGCACGGTAGGCGACATCATAATCCCTAAGGTATGTTGTACATCAATAGTCCTCTCTCAACTGGCAGCTCTAACAATGGCCTGATCATCCAGTGCAAAACCGAGCACTCGCCTCCACTAGGGGTCACAATCATCAATACTAACTCGAGACATTCCCATGTCACCAAAAACACAATGGTCGGCCCTCGTACCAGACGAGCTCGCCCTGACCGTAACCCTAGCAGCAGCCCAAACTGTGCTCAATATGGCGACAGGAACCTCAATCGAGTATCGAAGAGAGCAGATCAATGGCAAGAAAGTGAACAACAGATCTAGAGTGGATACATGATCATAGGAAGGAACAGCATCAATGAAGGTATGATCATGAAACTAATAGAATCGAGGATCTCAAATGGATGTGTAATCATGGATATGAAGAGAGTCACTGATCCCGAAAATATGTACATCCTAAGGTTCCTTAAGCGGAGTGGCGTGTCGTAAGTATGCCGCGGAACATACCCACGGTACGTCACTCTACTTTAGTTACCTATTCCATCAACCAAGGGTCATCTAAGCGACGAAAGTTCGGGTCTAATACCCCTCGACTAAGTCTAAGTTCCGTAAGGTCAAGCCTAAGTTCCGTATATATATATATATATATATATATATATATATATATATATATATATAAACGCCCTAGGCTCCACATAGTCAAACTTAGACTCGAACCAAGGTCAACCTAGCGCTCTGATACCAACTTTGTCACGACCCGAAAGAGCACGTGAATGGCCCTTGAACCATATGAAGTCTATAGGACCCCATCTGATCCAAGTAAGCCAAAAGCCCAGAAATCTAAAACCATTTAAAGAGTAAATAAGGAAAACTGGTTTTTAAGAAGTAAAGAAATCACGTTTCGAAAATCACGTTTTTAAATAACTAAGCCGAATGTGCATTTTTAAAAGGTAAAGTCTTTTCTAAAAATTTCGGCAGAGTTTCTTTTGTAAATACTGGCCCCGAATGGGGTACAACAAAAATAACAATATATGCAAAGAAAAAGGCATCCCCAAGCGGGAGCTAGCTCTTCGTCCATTGACGGTCACAACCACACAAGCAATATAATATACAACGCCGAATGGCGAGGATCAAATCCAAAAGAAACTCAGTAAGCATGAAAACCGCAATACTACTAAGCGCGATTCTAAGGCCGAATAATACATCACAAATGTCTAAGTCTGAAACAATACACAAGTTTGGTTGATGGAATTTCTAGATACAAGAATAATACAAGTACAATGGTGGTTCTTGATGCAAAAGAACCCACCTACCCAAGCAAGTCACCCTTAAAGAAGCAGTGTGCCAGAAATGCCGCTACGGAACCTGTACGGCAAAATCTGCAAGAACTGTGGCACAACGGGGGTGAGTTGCCAACTCGTGAATAGAAATATCTACAAGCAGAAACTGAAAGCAAGATATAAACCTAGGTCAACAATCAGTAATATAAACCACAATAGTACGTCTGAAGCATGATAAGGTGGCAATATAACATCTAAACATGTATGTAGTGCCAAATACTCAGGTAATAACATGTCATCAGTATAAGGTATGTCTGCATGAAGTAAATATGATGAAGTATCAAAAGGATATCAATACACATATATTAGCGTCCCGTACCACTAATATTGGTGTAAGGGTATATATAACAGCGCCCTCATACCCTGTTATATATACAAATGAAGTATGATCAATATAAATCCAGTCTGTATGTGATCAAGTCTGTAAAAACGTGGAATCCGTCCACCCGTCACCCAATGACAATAAACGTGGAACCCGTCCACCCGTCACCCAATGACAATAAGCATCATGCATGCGAATATGAGGATATAAACAAAATCATGGAAAAACAACATGAAACCTGTGCCTAGCATCGGCACGTAAATCCTCGTCCATATGGGGCTCCGTCTGCGGTATCGGCCCTCGGCCCCGGCAGTACGGGTCAGCCCATGTCCATCTCTCAACTCCGGTTGGTATCCTCCAGATATTTGCCGAGCTCAAATACAATCACCGGTAGGTAGTAGTCCCTCTGCCAAGCTCACCGTCTACTACACACCGAAACCGTTCTCGCCCCGGGGTACCATATCGGGTCCACCATGTACCGACAATCGGCCTCATCCGCCTCCTCGAATCGGGTTTCACATGTCGCTCTCGGCACCGAGAAAACACATGGTGGACGCACTGAAATATCATATCAAGGGTAACCAGGTTTTTAAAACAATCATATATTCTCTTTTGAAATACCCACGGTTCCCAAATCCAGAAATATCATGGACACAACATATCTCAATGCGTATAATCAAAACATGATGTACGCGACATGTAAAGAAAGGTAAGCATATCAGAAGCCATGCGACATGGAATAGTAATGTGCACATGTCGAGGGAAACCTCTCTTTTAAAACGAATCAGTTTGAAGAACATCTTGTGGTTCCCAAATCTCTAATCAAGTCAGAATCATATATGTTTGTGTACAGGAATAAGTGTACAATATGCCATGCAAGAATCATATCATGAATGCATCAGTACTACAGTGTAGTGGCATGGCAATTATCGATGATGAAGTGTGTGAGCCGGCAAATGGTGTGCGTGGAACATACGCATCATCGATAATTGTGCTGGTGTCCTAACAGCAAGATAATAATATAGTAATAAACATATGCCAGCAATGCGAATAGCATGAATATGCGGAGATCAAATAATCAACACCACAGTGAAGAATCTACTATGCAAACTACAGATCTAAGTATCAAGTCAATCAGGAGGGTTATGGAAACCACCTAAATCTGAGTCGATATATATATAGATATACTAGTCGGTGATCCCGCCTCAATAATATCGCGTACGATACAGTATATCGTAAGACATCCTCGAGTCATGAGCGCGGATCTATCATCAATATATACTCGTACGGTAAATCATCGTACGGCATCCCAATAGCTAGGTACGGGTCAATATCACACTATCTCATCACATCTCAGTTATCACTATCATCATATCACATAATCTGGGTACTGATCTAAGTCTAGTACAACTGATACCTTTAATATACTGCGTGTACAAGCACACGACCCAAGGCCCGCTAGAGATCACGTATCGTATCCCAATACGAATCACATCAAATCACCGATCTCGCGGCACAAGGCTCAACATCATCGACTCATCTCCAATGTCATCCGATATCATCAACACAGTGCAAGTATAATGAATATGCAAGGGTGTGCGTGTAGGTGTAATTCTATTCTAGGGTTCGCGACTATGAACTACACTAGTCACTTCTAACCCTACACTATCCATAATACACCTAACTATCAAATATATATAACAACTACGGACAGCGGGGGTGCTATATGCCATCCACCCGACTTCCCCCTGTAGATATAATCTACTCACCTTGCGTCTTCATTTGTGGACGTCGCCACGCGCTTGCTTGTTGTCCCGAAGTCTTCATGGGTACCTACATATCAAAATATCATATATGCGCATTAAAACCAAATCAAAGCTAAAACGGCACACGAAACCCAAAACGATACGATAAGAGGCCTATAGGTTAGAACCTATGGCACGCCTTCAAAACCATCAATAAATCCTCTATATCGTCGTATAAACGCCAAATAGTCGAGGTAAAACACAAGACACAAATTCAGACTTAAGAATACGGAATACGGAAACACGAATCCAAAACAGCAACTTAGGAAACATGTTCCAGATTTCACCCTAGGTCAAATTAGACAAATCTATATATACCAGGGGCCTAATCCACAGATAAGGGAACACCAAAACCAAAACGAGGCAATTCCACCATAGTCTGGCCGCAAATTGCTGCCAGAATGGGTAAATCTGCGGCCGGCTTAATGAGTTAGGGGTTGGGGTCTTGGTGGTACCTTCCTGGGTGTCTGCACACGTCACTGTCCAATCAATTTTAATTTAGGATGTCTCGGGTGATAGCAGATTCAATATACCGTTCACAGATTCCACAATTTCTCCAATATCGGTTTCAAAAATCCGTATTCTGGGTTTAAGCTTCAGGTTAGGGTCTCCATTCATACACTAGGGTGTTGGTGTAGCCTCTATTGAACTCAATTTCACATTACTACTCATAATTCTTCACAAGCCTAACTAGGTTTTTCCTCAAGTCACCAAATCACACAATATCGGTTCAATCATAACATGGGGGTAAAGGAAATGCTAAAACTAAGTTAATGATCCAGAAAATACCTCATTTGGCAACTCAAGAATTTTCTTGAGTTGCCCCTAGTGGCCGAAATCCTTGCTTGTTTAGTCCAAAGTGTAGATCAAGAGCTTGTGCACACATTTAATGAAATGGAGATTGGGTTTTGGAGTTGTTTTGGATGTATTTAGAGGGCTTGAAGAGGGGAGGGAAGTGAGGGAGGAGCAGCAGCAGGAGGAAGGAGAAGAGGGAGAGAGAAAATGAAAGAAAGATGAAGAGATGGCTAAGTCAAAGTGAAACAATACCTTTTCTCTCTCTCTCACCTACTACTAAATTCTTTTCTCTTTTCTTTTCTTTTTCCCTAAAACCCCTCTCACTGAAATAGTAACCCCAAATCAAACCATGGCAATAAAAATGTAACACAAGTGTGAAAAAGTGATATGTGCATGTTTTGCACAAAAATGCTAAAAACCGATTAGCGATTTTTAATCGCGATTAGCACTAAATTAGTGTCAAACTAATCACAAAAACTTTAAAATGTCATAATCCCATAGAATACCCTATTTTGGAATTTTCCATAATTTTCCATAATTTTCTTCCCATTTATTTGTATTTACTAATACCAAAATATTAAAATATTTAATAAAATAATATTAAATTATAAAAATTCCCAAAAATAATATTTTTAGTATTTCGAAATGTTACACAAGGCAAGTGAGATTTACTGGTAGGTATTCCAGTAGTTTCTCAGGGTGTTCTGGGCTACACTCTGACACGACTTATACCGCTATTAGGGGTCTGACGTTTACCATCCCCCTAGGCTCGATATGCGATACTCATAGATGAACGGATCGGACTGTACGAATATTAACACTGTCAGGCTCATTAGGGTTTCAGGATGAGTTCGCTCGTCGGCCTCCCTTTCGCTCAATACCTGGGTAACCGTTACGTACAGCTAGTGCCACTGACGTGCTTGTGGTTAAACCTACGGCCAGCGTATTGACGAGTCTTTAGAGTCCCACACAGAGGGTTTCCCTGGTTCGGGCGAAACGTTATAGAGGTTGTATGGTTTTATGGCAGGGTTCGATCATATACGTGCACTCGTGCACGCATCATGTTCGGACAGATCATATTAGTGGGTTTTGGTTTAAGCCGGATCCTAGTATTAGATTGTTGGATTACTTTTGTCTCGTAGTATCCGTTTTCAGTCGGAATACGGATGCGTGTATGTATATATGGATGAGGGGTATTCTTGTAATTCGTTACAAGATAACTTTAGTTGATGCCATTTCTTTATATTGTTTTAAACATTTAGGGTTTTTAGTTAAATTTTTAATATTGATTATGTGTAAAGTGAGAAGGCAAGTTTTGGCTTGTAGGCATTTAATGATAAAGCAAGGACCATTCTTTATTGTTTATATTTTGTTGTGAGATATTTTTGATGGTATGGAGATAATTTGTGGCAATGTTTTTTTCCTTTGGCTAATCATCTAAAAATAACACACAACACAAATGAGAAGGCAGCCATCTCATTTTTTCTCAAGTGTTGCATTTCCTTTTGCATGCCAAGTCTTGAGCTTCACACATTCCTCATGGGCATCTTCTTCAACCTCCACTCTATCCCTCTCCTATGTTGAAAACCCTAGAGTGTTTTGAGACAAAGTGTTCACAAACTATCTCTACAACATCTTGAGCACCTAGGTTAGCATACTAGTTGTTCGAGTTACTTCGGTTTGAAGCGGGATCCCGTATTAAGAATCCTCGAGGTGGATCATCTTCGACGGGGGAGACCAGAGAGCGGACTAGTTCGGGGCAGCCAGCGAGGAGCTTGGCTCAGAGATTGAAGACCGAAGGACATGGATCGATCGGTATAATCTATGAACACTTTACAGTTAGCTAGTAAACGGTTAATGGTTCGATCCGGGTAATTGGTTGTGGTAGCGCTAAGTTTTACAAATTTTTGTTCTGCATTTGGCCGCGGATTGATGGCCGGGGCGCTGCCGTATCCCAATAGAGGGCGATGGTTGATTCTACAACCATTAGTGTATGAAATCAAAGATTGTACACAGGTGCACATTGGAGAATGGGTACACCGAACGGACTCGCCGAGGACTCCCATGTGGTAGTATACCTATCGTCAGATAGCAGTCCTCTGGTGATACTGGTACAGGTTAGTCTGTAGACCCGAGATCGTCATAGAGTTTTGTGCGGCTCCCACTGTGCTTTGATTTCCTCCCTACCACGCTCAAAGGAGACGTGCAAACAGGTGGATTTTGGGTACAGTCTCGAGTCACATGGAGGCAATGAGCGATAGGAGGGGTTTCGTTTCTCCCGGTATTGGGGGTTGATGTTGCGCTATGCTCGATTGGCTATAACTGGATGTCCCTGGCCAGGGTTGCTGACGAGATTTACTGATAAGTGTTATCAGTAGTTTCTCAAACCGTTCTAAGTCAGACATTGGCATGACTTATCACGTTACTGGGGTCTGACGTTTACCACCCCTAGACATGATATGCGACATATCAGACGAAGAGACCGGGCTGTATGGTAGAGTTACTGATAGGCTTCATGGAGACTATGGACAAGCTTGCTTGTTGATCTTCATATCGCTCAATACCCGGGTAGCCGTTACGTCCAGCTAGTACCGCTGACGGCTTGTAGGTGACTGATGTGATCATCACCTACTGCTGGCGTATTGACGAGTCTTTAGAGTCCCACACAGAAGTTCCCTGGTTAAAGCGAAACGAAGTAGGACATATATGTGATATGTGTGTGGGCCTGATTAAATACGTGTATGTGATGCCGTATTGTAATCTGGCAGTTATCTGTTATCGGTTCGGTTATATGTGATATAACTAGATTGTCGAATCAAGTGTTGATTTGATAATGTGATATACAAATATATGATATTAGTCGGTCATATGTGATATAACCTGATTATTAAATCAAGTGTTGATATAATAATGTGATATACATTATATGTGATATAATTATATCTTAACTAATATCATTAGCTCACTAATTATTCTTCATAATATATATATATATATATATGTGTGTGTGTGTGTGTGTGTGTGTGTGTGTGTGTGTGTATAATGAAGCATGGCTTGAATTTCTATTTTTGAGAAAAATAGAAATGAGGTGTAAATTGAGAGCATGGTTGCAAGCATGTGAGTTATATTTGTTTATTCATCATGACTCACTATTCAAGCATGTTTGCAATTTTATATTGCAAAATTCTATGCTTGAATGAGTGGGGGTCAAGGGTTTCCATTCATTCTTTGCTCCTTCTCAACACTTAGCCATTTTTCTTGAGTTGCTCTCATGGTTGCTCTCTACCGTCTTCTTCTTCCTCAATTGCTATAGTTCAAGCTTCAACCCTCACATGTGATGTGAACCATGAAGCTTGAACACAAACTTGTGAGCTTTTAACATCCCCTACTTCACCATCCTTGTAACATTTCAGAAAATATAAAATATTATTTTTGGAATTTAATATTAAAATAATATATTTCACGAAAACTACCCGATTTACGAAATTGGAGTTTTCGTAAAGTGGTATAAGAATATACCAATATTTGGAAATTTATCGGAGATTAAAATTATTTATTTATTTTAATGATATTTATCGGATTTTTAGGCAAAATTCGTATTTTTACATTTTTCCGTGACTTGTGAATGTTGGGTTGTGACTTGTGAGTTGGAGAAATAAAGAGAAAGTGAAAGGAAAAGAATAGAAAAGAAAATAAAAGAGTTGAGTTTGTGTGTGAAAAGGATTAATGGATATAAAACAAAAGGCCGAAGAAACAAAATAGATATTTTGTGAGAGAGGTGAGTATAGGGAGAGATATTTGTTATGAGAGAGTGAGGCTAAGAGAGAGAGAGGGTTAACTTGGCTGCCCCATTTCCTTCACCCCCTCCATTTTTACTTCATCTTCATCATCTCTATCACTTCCTCACTACCCCGTTGCCACATCTCCAATCCTTCACCAAAACCCTATACCCCCTTCATTAAAAACATGCACCCCTTCATCCTCAATACATTGGACCTTGCAAGTTTGGATTTTGAAGACTTGGGCAACTCAAGAAAGTTCTTTGGTTGCAAGAAACGTAATCCATACACTTTTAGTTAAGTATTTGTGTCATATGTCCTAGTTTACTTAGAAATCGGTATAAATAGGTTATGTCATCTTGGAAAATTATAAGTTGCTGTTAAATGATAAGTTGAGGTGTAGTGAGTGTTTACTTGACCTTTGAGAGTGTTTTACTAGCCAATACCTAAGACATAAACCCAAAATACGAACTTTGAAAGTGGCCGATATCGTATTTTGGGTGATTTTTGTCGGGATTTTGTGACCTGCTATGACCCGGAGGACATGAAAAATATTTAGCGAATACAGAGAGACGTGCATGCAACCAGGAACTTACCCAGAAAACCGAGCCCGTTTCCCCTTATCCTGGCCGCAGATTTAATCAATATGGCCGCAATTTTGGTCCACTTTGTGGTGAAATGTGGTGATTTTTGTTCTGTAGCTTCCTTATCCTATATCTAGAGCAACCTGATATGCAAAATTGACTAATTTGATCTGAACCAAAATCTGGGAGCACATTGAGGTGTTTTTGGGCTATGTTTCCGTATTTTTGAATTCTTGGTTTTAGTATTTGATATTGTATTGGGTCGTTGGATGTTTGTACATCAACGACGAGGGTTGTTTGGTTGTTTTTGCATGCGTAGGCTATAGGTTCTAACCTATGAGCGCACCGCGTGCCGTATTTGGATTTAGGAATTTGATGTTAATAGCATTGCGATTTCATATTGATTGTAGGTACCTTCGCGTGGATTTCGAGATGACGAAGCGCATCGACTACGGCTAAGCGAGGAGTTTAGCTGGTGAGTAGATTTATATCTACGGGGGAAGTCGGGTGGATGGCGTATAGCAGCCCCGCAACCATTGATGGAATATCGTTTGATTATTTTATCCTGTAAATGATATGCGACGGACATGATTGTAGGATTTGCAAATGATAATATGATAGAAGCCGATGCTAATGAACATATTGACATATAAGATTATGAAATGATAAGTGAATCATGATAGGTACGAATTGAAAGAGATCAAGTGTGACGTTTATAAAATGTGATGGGAGATATTAATGTGTTGAACGAGTATACGATGTGATATGATGACATAGTGTGATATGTCGTTATATGGATTCGAGTCGATATGAGATTGTTGATACGTTTGTCAGTCCCCTGATACGAGATGGACATGGATGTGACCTGAGAGCTAGGTACTTATATATGGATAATGTTTTGTATATTGAGTGATAAGCCGTACGAGACATAGATCCGTACCCCGTTGTTGTATAGGTTGATAGAATACCTATTTGTTTTATGCTGTCGTATGATAGATTTCCGTACGCGATGAGTTTTACCTGTTGATTTATCCATACCCTTGTTTAGAGGATGCTGTACGATGGATTGTATCGTACATGATGTTGTGAGGCTGGATGTCGATAGCTAGATTCACCGACTCGAATACATATTGTAGACACGTATACCTTATAGCTTTTAGCTTATGATGTACTTTATGCTACGATCATGTTATTCTCATTACATTACATATACCTGTGCTAGTACACCTACGCCATTATCGATGATGCGTATGTTGTACATACATAGATTGTCGGCTCACACACTTCATAATCGATAATTGCTATGTCACAACACAGTAGAATTGCAACATCATGCTATGATATATTTGCTATGTTCATATCACTGTTTCACGTTGCTTGAGATATACGGACATGCTTACATCCTTTTATATGTTGCATACCTTGCTACAGCTACATGCACATCATGCATACATACTGACATGTACACCCACATATGTTGCTATAGCTGCATATAACCCTAAGTGGTATTGTATTGACATATGATATTGAGACGATGAATATTGTGTGCTATTGTGCTTATGAGATGCATCATACATACTTGCTTACATGTAGATACTTATATCTTGCTACAGTTACATGTACACCTCATATGATGCTGCACTTGATTTCGGAGGATTTAGGAACCGCATGATATATTTTACAACTGATTCATTTAAAAGAGCGGTTTTCCCTTAATATGCTCATATTGCGGGTTTTTTGTTGCATATATCTGTTTTCATGGATTTATGCATTGAGATATGGATTTCTTGTGATTTATGGATTTGAGAACGGTGGGGGTGTATCACGAAACTATTTATTGTTTGAAAACCCGATTTCTTTTGATATGATATTTCAGTGCGTCCGACATGAGATTTCTCGTTTCTGAGATTGAGATATATACCCGATGCGAGGAGTTAGAGTCGGCTGCGTGTGGGTATATGGTGGGGCCAGGTACGGTTCCCCTCGGCAAGAAGTTCGCTGATGATGGCGATGAGCCTGGAAGGTGGGCAAGTACCTATTGGTGATAGTATTTGGACTCGGCGTTTATCGTGGGGATACCGACCGGAGTGATGTACAGACATGACATCAGGTCCAGTCGTGGGGACGGTGCCTGAGGCATGAGGATTTACGTGTCGATGCTAGACACGTGTTTCATGATATTTCGAGTGTCGAGGTTAGACAGTCAGGTTTCCATGATTGTGTTGTGTCGCGAGGGACACACATTATTTTATATCCTAATTTTTACCTGCATATGCTTTTATGATATTTACATGCAGGAGTTGTTGTTTCAGTGGGTTATACGTGGACGAGATCTACTGGATACACGCATTGATTATATTGTTGGACGAGATCCACCCGCATACATTCATTGATTATATTGTTGGATGATATCCACTTGCTGATAGGAAGTTATTTATGTGTTGGCACTTATGCAGATACGATCACCCTAGATATCATAGTATTACCTTTATGATATAGTTGACCTAGGAATCGTTGTTAATTTCGATTTCTACCTGGTGATGTTTTTCTATTCACGAGTTGGCAACTCACCCCCGTTGTGCCACAGTTCTTGCAGGTTGACCGCATGGATCAGTTTAGGCTTCGCTGGCACACAGCCGTTTTCAGGTGACTTGCTTGTGGTAGGTGATACATGTTGGATCGTGCCCCTCTTGTATTCGTTATTCATATTGTATCTAGTCACTCCATCAATTCAGAAACTAGTTATTGTATTTGTTGCATACTTAGAAGACTTGTAGTTGCGAGACTTGAGCGATGGGTTTTATGTTTGCTTTTAGGGTTGATGTCATTCTTTATTTCCTTATGTAGATCTTCGCCATTGGGCGTCGTATATTATGCTTGTGGTATTGTTTCCGCCGTTGGGCGTGATTTGCTCCTGTTTGGGGATGCTTTATTATATTTTGTGTTGTACCCGTTTTCAGGGTTAGTTTTTACAAGGGGGGTGCAACCCAAATTTTTTTAAAAGACAAAACATGATTTACTATACTTTTATTTCAAAGCTTCACCTCTTTATTTCTTAAAAAGGTTTAGATTTCCGGGTTTCAGCATACTTGAATTACGTTACGCCTGTAGACGTCGCGTGATTTAAATGCTGGCCGTGAGCTAATATTTTGGGTCCTGACAAAGTTAATATCAAAGCGCTAGGTTTAACCTTGGTTCGAGTCTAGGTTTGACTATGTGGGGTCTAGGGCATATATATTTTGGAACCTAGGCTTGACCTTACGGAACTTAGACTTTAACAAGGGGGTGTTAGACTCGAACTTTCGTTTCATAGGCTGACCCTGATTGATGGAGTGGGTAGCTTGAGTAGAGTGAAGTACCGTACGTATATTCCACGGCATATTTATGATACGATACTCCACTTAAGTGACCTTAGGATATACATATCTTGAGACTGGTGATTCTGTAAATCCTCGTTCCCATCTATGAATTTTCCCTACTTTTCCCAAATCCCCGATTGTTGTCCCATTTTTCCCGTATTACTTTTATGTGAAGATTAGTTGCTTGGGTTGTAGCGTTTATTTTTCTAAACCTTTAAAATCAAGCCAAAACTAAAACCAAAAATATATTTTATATAAATAGCCCAGCCCAAAGTAAAACAAAAACTAAATAATTTTTCTCTTTTAACCTAAGACGGCCCAACATCTATTTCCTCAGCCCAAAGGAAAACTAAATAAACTAAAACTAAACTCCTCACTCCCTGGCCCAAGCCAGCTTCCCACATCCCTCATCCGCGCCCGCCTAACAGACCCGACCCGCTTCGTTTACCCATATTCTCCCCAACGTAAACATTTTCCCGCCCGATCCTTGTTTCTCATTCCCACTTCGCCCCTCGCGCGCCCACGTCGCCCTCAACCGTGCCGTTGCCCCGCGACCCCAGCCACGACTCCCCCAACCTCTTCATAAACTCCCTCCCCCTCTCTCCCTCACACCCTCACTCTCCAACTCCTCCTCATCTCTCTCTATCTACAGAAAACCCAACTCGAGCTCCCATCACTCGCCACTCCCTCCAACGACGACGACTGCGACTCTCCCCTTCTTCCCTTCCTCCTCCTCCATCAACAGAGCCTCTCCTCACCTTCTCCTCCACCACCGAGCTCTCTCAACCTACCGCAGAATCCCCTGCACACCCGAGCTCGGCCACCCTGCACCCTCACGCCGGCGAGCTCCCCATCACATCGTCGACGCCCCTACACCCTCTGCGTCGTCAGCATCATCACCATCCTTAATTTCCCGAGCCCCACTACCTCTCTCCCCTTCTTTCCAAAACACGCCGAGACCCTCGCTGCGAACTTCAAACCCTCACTGCTACCCATCGCCGGAGCGATACCGTCGACCATCGTCGACCCCAGCGCACTCACAGAGCATCCCCCTCCGCTTCCAGCGTACACGAGCCACCCCCGGACAACCCCGACGTCGAAACCGAAACGCGAGCCGAGGCTGTGCATCCAAACCGCGCCGCTCGTCGCGCGTTCGTGCCGTTGCCGCTGCCGTGCATCGCCAAACGTCTCCAAGCAAGTACCCTACTTGCTACAAGCTAGTTTATTTCCGTTATAAATTAAAACCGTATTAATTCCATGTTACGATTAATGAAAACTTAAACGACATAACTGTTCGATGCAAGATCCCAATGAAAACCTTCATTTAATTTGAAGGAACTCGATTGCATATTCTGGCCCGTCTAACAATGAACCTTGTGTAGAAATTTCACTGAAAAATATGACTGTTAACGACTTAAACGATCACCCCCAATTACACCCGTAAAAACTGGGAATTTCCTGCACCTGAAACTTGTTTAAATCATAATTAATTGTGTACATATTGAAATGATGCGTTCGTGTCATGTCTCGAAAGTATGGAGGCACTTAAACTACGAACGTCTCAAGGCGTACGTAATCTAAGTAAGCCGATAACCCTGAAATCCAAACCAAGAATAGTAATAGAGTGTAGGAAAAACCATTTTAAATCAAATAGTTTGCAACATGCGCCGAAATATACATTTTAAAATCACAAGTCTTTTCTTAAAAATTTCGGCAGAGTTTCCTTTGTAAAAACCGACCCCAAACGGGTACAAAACCTGATAAAGCATATAATGAAAAATGCATCCCCAAGCGGGAGCTAGCTCTTCGTCAATCGACGGTCACACCCACGCAAGCAATAATATACAATGTCTAAAGGCGAGGATCACAACAGAAAATGAATCTCAACAGCCAGAAACCCAGAGAAATGTAACGCGAGACTCTAAGTTCAAAAGAATAACATCAATGGTCTCTATCTGAAATAAATACATGTTTGGTTGATGGAACTTCTAGATACAACTGAAATATAGTATACAATGTATAATTATGGGTACGATACAAATAATCCCACTTACTAGAAAGTCACCCGAAAAAAACTGTGCCCGCAAAGCCGTAATGAAACCTGTACGGCAAACCTGCAAGAAACTGGGGCACAACGGGGGTGAGTTGCCAACTCGTGAATAGAAAAACATCTACGAACAGAAATCGCATGTATGACGCAATCCTAGGTCATACGATCATAATACATAATTCACAATATATAACCAGCAGGCTAAACCAATGGCTAGGGTAAATATCTAACCTAAGTGTAACCCATGTGCCCGTGTCAGTGCCTCAGGTAGCAATGTATCATATGGATGATGTATGAATGCATGAAACAGAATGCATGTACTGAAGAAAACTGCGTTCATAAATCAATGAGATTTCTATATTTTAAAAATGAGGTATCATAAATGAAATCAGCATAAAACAGTACCCAACATCGACACAAACAAGTGTCCAAATATCTCGATATCTCTGTGTCACAATCTCTGTACCTCAATATCTCAAAATCTCAAAATCTCAATCACAATATCTAGGGCGCCGTCAGTCCAGACCGGCCCCTACCATCCATCTCAATACCACGACGGTATCCTCCGGATATCCGACGCGTCGGGTAAAATCACCGGTCGGTAGTGCTCCCCTGCCAGGCTCAACGCCATCATCTGTGATCCTCTTGCCCCGGGGTACCGCACCGGGCCCACCATGTACCCGAAATGGTTCCTCCATCTCCTCGAATCGGGTCTCGAAATCCATCAGCAAACTCATGGTGGACGACTCATACATCATGGGAAAACCGCACTTTTTTTTTAAAAGGAGAGAAAGCGGTTTATATAAGTTTTGCGGTTTTCCCCCAAATCCAGAAAATATCAAGGAAATCCGAATCTAAATCATCAATAGCATGTAAAACCATGAATATAAGCATGAGAATCCATGAATGCGGCATATAAAGAATAATAGTATGCATGAAGTGACAAGTAATAACTACAATGTCAAGCTGGCATATAAGGCAAGTACACTAACATTATGTCGCTACTAGCTAACAAGCTAAATCAAGCAATAATATTCTCTAAGTGTACGTGACATGGCAATTACCGATCAAGATGTGTGTGCGCCGGAAAATAAGTGTACGTGGTACATACACATCATCGGTAATGGTGTTGGTGTCCTAACAGCTTGATATCAACAATAGAATATGAATCACAATAAGTATGCGATGCGGAGCAACAATAATAATGTGCGGGAGCTGAATACCAAACACAATGATAGCTAAACTGCATCTAATGTCATAAGAGTCATACATCTACACCAACTATAGGGCTGAGCTAATAGGCTAACTGAAGGTAAGTGTAACGTTTTGAAAATCGTTTCGGTGGAATTTCGAAAAAAAAACGGTAAAATAAGGGGGTTTTCTGTAAAAAGTCAAAATACAAATATCTTATTATAAAAATTAAATGTACATATTCTAGCTATGTAATTGCTATTATTTGGTGTTTATTGAGCCGCTGGTGAAATTTCAAATTTTCTGAAAAAAATATTATTTTATTATTATTTTAAGCCGTCACTAATACATTTAATTAGGGAAAATTACAAATTGGAATGAGATGAAACAAATTTTGTGCATCATAAAACATTAAATAAAAATTTATCATGTGGTTTTTGGAACGAAATCATTTGCCAAAACGGTTTGGAAATTATTGAAGAAAAAAGGTTTTTTTTTAGCGTAAATGGATGTTTGGGGTATTGTATTTATCATTTTTCATCACCCCACACCCGTGCCCACACCCACACACCCCCACTTACCCCTCCCCTTATCCAAATTCAGCAGCCCTCACCTTTTTCCCCACTTGGTTTGCAAAGGAAATAAAGGGAAAAGAAAAGAAAAGAAAAGAGTAGAAAATGATATATTTTGAGTTGACTTTGACTTGAAACAACTTTCCCCATCTCACTCTCTCTCCTCACTCACCCACCCCCCCCCTCAAATCTGGCCGAAATCTGATCCTTAGACCAGCAGCCACCCTCCCCCAAGTTCTCACTCAAGTTTGCATCAAAAAACTCCACAAAATGCTTAAAAATCAACACAAATTCAAAGCAAAATTCAAATCCAACTCCTACCCATTATTTCTTTGCCTTGGCTAGCATGAATCAAGGAGCAAGATGATGATTTGGGAGGCTAAGATTTCATGCTAAATCTCAAGATTTTAGAAGGTATAAATCATAACCCTATAATGAAATTGTTAGTTTTTGCTTAAAGCAAATTGATTTAAGTGTTAATTATAGTTTAATTTCATGTTTTGGAAATTTAAGAGAAGGGTTTAAATACTAAGTTAGGGTTTAGGTCAATTGATCATGATCTAATTGTGTGGTTAATATCTAGTGGGCTTGCTAAAGCAAAGCTAATTACTAGGTTACTAATTGTTTTATTAAATTGTTCTAATTATGCTAATTTGCTAACTAGGTTTTAATGAAATACTTATATAATGGAGATTAAAATCTAATTAGGTTTTGCACGGTATTAATAACATTTTAATGTGTAGTTTAACACTTCATTTCATGCAAATCCAAACTAGTTTGTTGTATGTGCATTTTGCTATAAAATGGTCGAAATTGGTTAATATTGCAAACTAGTTTTTGTAAATATTGTGTTAAATCGAGAATTAAAATATGGTTAGGGTTTCATCATATCTTAAAAATTACATTGAGTGGTTTAACCATTTAAAATATGCAAAACCAAGTTTAATTGTAAAATTATGAATTTTACATTAAAAAGTGTTAAATTGATATTTTTGCAAACTAGGATTTTGGAAATTATGCAAATTTATGTGATTAAATTATGGAAATGGTTTTATTGACTTATTTAAGTTATTTAATAAGTATTATGGCCGCTAGAAGTGTTTAAACATCGAGTTTTGTACTAAAACGGGTAATTTTGCTTGCTAGTTTTTCGGAAAAACGGCTTTTAGAGTGAATTTGGGGTTTTTGTGAGTTTTAACCTATTTTATATTAAAATTAGTGTTCGTGAATGTGCAAATGAGTGTATTTGGGTTTTACCTCGGTCACTTGGCGTTTGTACGACTACACCGAGTGATTTCGGGTTGTTTTGCGAAGGCTAACTGTAGGTTCTAACCTATAGGCCTTTTAGCGTATCGTGTTGGTTTTAGCGTGTCATTTTAAGTTTAGATTTGGTTTTGATGTGATGTGATACGTGTGATATGTGTAGGTACCCCCACGACGATCCGAGATGATGCAGAAGATGAAGGCGACATCGATACCGACACGTAGGATACAGGTGAGTAGATTTATATCTACGGGGAGAAGTCGGGTGGATGGCATATAGCACCCCCGCAGTCCGTGGTGGTGTATATGGATGCGTATACACACCAACATTTATTATATGTTATTTGGGATTAATAACGTTGCTTAGGATGGATATTGGTGTGTTGGATTACTTTAGTGTTGCGAACCCTAGGGTAGTGTTACACGCACATACACACATACATACTTGCATACATTCCTATTGATATGTGCTCATGGGATTCTTTATAGTTATGTGTTCACATGGGTATGGGACTATGTGTTCACATACGGATTGAGGATGATACTTGGGATTGAGCTGAGTCGATGAGATTCGATTTGAGGCCGTGAGATCGGTGATATAGCAGGGTTCGTATCTTAGGTACGACATGACGTTGTAGCGGGTCCTTGACGTAGTGTTTCACACACGTCCATGCATACGTAGGCGGTATCAGTATGGTACTAGACGCAGATCAGTACCCCGATCATATTATTTGATAAAGAGGATACCATGTGAATAGTATGATGAATGTGATATTGACCCGTACCCAGATTGGGATGCCGTACGACGGATTTACGTACGAGCTATATTGATGATTGATCCGCACTCCTGACTTGGGATGCCTGATTATAGATATGGTATCGGATACGATATTATTGAGGTGGGATCACCGACTATACATATACAGGTATGTATATGTATCGACTCAGATGATAGGCGGTTTCCTTACCTGTAGTTCAGCTTGTTAGTTCTGCCGTATAGTTTAGTGTAGTTGTTAGATTAGATTAGACTTCTTACCTATTTCAAAAACTAACGAATCGTGGGCATTTTTAAAGACAGCTCAAGGGAATCTACGGATATTTCAAAAACGATGTATCTTTTCATAAAAACACCGTAGCCCCTATTTTCAAAACCCCATGATTCGTGTTATTTCAAAAGGCACCATTCGTAGGACTTATATTAGATTATTGCAGATTTGTTATCGTTGTGTCTAGTATTCAGCTCCCGCACATTATTGTTGTTCGCTCTGCCTCGCATACTTATTGTGCTGCATATTCCATTATTGATATCATGCTGTTAGGACACCAGCACCATTACCGATGATGCGTATGTACCACGTACACTTACTTGCCGGCTCACACACATCTTCATCGGTAATTGCCATGTCACGTACACTTTAGAGAATATATTTGCTTGACTTAGCTTATTAGCTAGCAGTTTTGACATGATATTAGTGTACTTTCCTTATATGCCATATTAGACATTTCAGTTATTACTTGCTACTTCATGCATATTGTTATTCATTGTTATACCGCACGCATGGATTCTCATGCCTTTATTCACTAGTTTATGTGCTATTGAGGTTTTGGACTCGGATTTCCTTGATTTTTCTGGATTTGGGAACCGTGGAGATTTCAAAAGAGAATATGTAATTGTTTTAAAAACCCGGTTACCCTGGATATGATATTTCAGTGCGTCCACCATGTGTTTTCTCGGTGCTGAGAGCGACATGTGAGTCCCGAGTTCGAGGAGTGGAGGAACCGTTTCGGGTACATGGTGGACCCGGTAAGGTACTCCGGGGCAAGAAGCTCGTGGTGATGACGATGAGCCTGGCAGGGGGAGACTACCTACCGGTGATATTACCCGACGCGTCGGATATCCGGAGGATACCGTCGTGGTCTTGAGATGGATGGTAGGGGCCGGTCTGGACTGGCGGCGCCCTAGATATTGTGATTTAGATATTGAGATTTTGAGACATTGAGATTTATGTTTTGTGTCGATGCTAGACACCGTTAGTGTTGATTTCAGTTATGATACCTCATTTGAAAAAAATACAAACGAAATCTCACTAATTTATGAAAACAGTTTCTTCATTTACATGTATGCTGTTTTCATGCATTCATACCTCACTCATATGATATATTGCTACCTGAGGCACTGACTCTGGCACATGAAATTACACTCGGGTTAGATATTATCCTAGACATTGTCATAGGCTGCCTGTTAAACATATATTTGAGGATATATTATGATCATTGACCTAGGTTGCGTTATTTATGCGATTTCTGTGCGTAGATGTTTCTCTATTCACGAGTTGGCAACTCACCCCCATTGTGCCCCAGTTTCTTGCAGGTTTGCAGTACAGGTTTCATTACGGCTTTGCTGGCACTATTTCCATTCCGGGTGGCTTGCTAGTAGGTGGGTTATTTGTATCTCACCCATCCTTATATCTTGTATATTATTATTCAGTTGTATCTAGAAGTTCCATCAACCAAACATGTATCTATTGAGATAGAGACCAGTGTTGTTATTCTTTCGACCTTAGAGTCGCTCGTTATATTTCTGGTGGTTTGAGTTCCCTTTTGAGTTTTTGATCCTCGCCGTTGGCGTTGTATATTATATTTCTTGTGTGGTTGTGACCGTCGATTGACGAAGAGCTAGCTCCCGCTTGGGGATGCCTTTTTCTTGTTTTCGTATACTATTCATGTTGTATCCCGTTTGGGGGCCAGTATTTACAAAGGAGACTCTGCCGAAAATTTCAGTGAATTTTGATGTTTTAAAAACTGCATAATTCGGCTTATGCTATTGAAATTACTTGCTTTAAGTTGGTTTTTCCTGCACTCTACTACTTTTCTTGGTTTGGATTTCTGGGTTTTCGGTTTACTTAGATTACGTACGCCTCGAGACGTTCGTAGTTTAAGTGCCGGTCATGTTCCGTACTTTCGGGTCGTGACAGTAAGGGAAACCGCCTAATCTCTGAGCCGATACATACATACATATATATACATACATACATACATACATATATATACATACATACATACATATATATATATATTAGTCGGTGATCCCGCCTCGATAATATCACATCCGATACCATATCTCTATAATCAGTTATTTCCAAGTCAAGAGTGGGGATCAAACCTCAATATATAGCTCGTACGTAAATCCGTCGTACTGTAAGTGCATGCTACCCTTCTCCGGTTCTTACGGCGTTGCGGAAGTGGTGAAAAACGATTTTCAAATTGGTGGTAACATGGACTACCAATACGGATCTTTGTTAAACTACTAACCAACAACCTAGCAAGAGTATACCTACTCGGTTAGGGGGCTATACCTTTCTTGAACTCCTTCGTCTTCGACTCCTCCCCGTGTACGGATCGGCCTCACCTCATCGTCTCCTTGCGCAGAAGATGGATCCACCCTAAAGCTTCTACCTTTGGCTTCTTCTTCGACCTTTGAAGAAACTAGATCACTTGGCTTGCTAGGCCTTGTGAACTAGAATGAGTAGAGGAATGTTTTGGTGTCTTTTTATCTCTAAGGCAATGAGTCTCAACACATGAGAATGGTTTGCCATGAGGTAGAGAGAGCAAGAGGAAGAGGGAGAGCTTGAGAATGAGAGAGCTCAAGAGAGAGAAAGCAAACTGATAGAATGAACCATACTCTTCTCATTCTCACCTCTCATAATCCAAAAGCCATCATAACCAAAATAATAATCAAGTATTGTGTGAAGGTTTAAGTCAAAATGGCTATATCATTTCATGCACTAATTTTGCATAAATAAACAAGCAAGCAAAAGCCTTTTCCATGGAATGATAGCCATTGTCATGATGATGGTCAACTAGTCCAACCTAGTCAACCGGTCCACAAAGTCAACAAGTCAACAATGTCAACCCCTCAACAACCAGGTCACTATAATACTTAATTAATATTAATGTTAATCATATATCTTATTCTCGTTAGGGTTAAGCAAAAGTCAATGGTCAACAGTCAATTGTCAACAGTCAACAGTCAACAACCCCGATGAGAATACTCTGCCTCTGTCTCTCTGTCAACTGTGCATACACACCCGCATCCGCGTTCTGAGGAACAGGAATACAAACGAGATAAAACCAACCCCAAAACGTACACTAGGATCTGGCTTAAACCAAAGCCCGCTAGTGTTAACTGTCCGGACACTGTACGTGCACAAGTGCACGGATGTGACCGAACCCTGTCGCAAAACCATGCGACCTCTACTCTTTTACCTAAAGGCGAATAGCTTTCTGTGTGGGACTCTAAAGACTCGACACTACGCTGGAAGTGGGTTTAACCACAGACCGCAAGCGGCACTAGCTGTGCGTAACGGTCCCCAGGTAGATGCCGACAAGAAGACTGACGAGGTGAAACCCATCTAAACTCCTACTGAGTCTGAATGTGACAATCTCTATACAGTCCGGTCTGTTCGTCTGATACATCGCATGGCGGGCCTAGGGGGCGGTAAACGCCAGTCCCCTAATAGCGGAACAAGTCGTGTCGGAGTGAAGCCCAGAACACCCTGAGATAACACTGGAAACCTACCAGTATATCTCGCTTGCCCTGGCCAGGGACTACTCGTGTAATGGCTCTCTTAGACACAGCGCGATGTCAACCCCCAATACCGGGAGAGACGAATCCTGTCTAACTGTCACTTCCTCCAAGTGCTTCGGGACTGCACCCAACTACTACCTGTTTGCATGACTCTTTTGAGCCATGGTAGGGTAGTAATCTAAGTACAGTGGGAACACACTCGAGGCGAAGTGACAGTGTCAAGTCAGCGGACTAAGAGGTACTCATTTCACCTGGGAACTGATAACTGACAATAGGTATAGTACCAACCAACAGTTCCCGAAGTGTCCTGTCCAGTGTACTCGTAACCTAACGAGCACCCGCATACTATCTCAAGTACGACGTACTGACGGCTGTGGGACAGACCGTCTCCCACACTGGGATGAGAAGCGCATACGCTAGTCTACTCCGGAGTATCGATGCCCTGTCTCGATAGTCCTGCGACTAGGGACCAGCATAAGGATGTGCTTATAGATTACCCAGCCCCCACTAGTGTGACTGCCATCACAACGCTGGTAATCAAGCAGAGATCCTAAGGGCTCCACTAATGTGTATAGGTGATATACTAAAACAAACACTTGTACACATTGAAGTAGAAACAAACCAAGTAGCATACTACTATATTGAGCAAGATTGTTTATACAAGGTGAATATCCCAAGCTTCCATTAAGTAATATACAAACTAGTATGATACAGTAATGGCCTCTAGGGCATATACACTAACACGTACGGCATCCCCAAATCTGGGTACGGGTCGATATCACATTCATCATATCATTCATCTAGTATCCTCTTTATCAAGATCACAATTCGGGTACTGACCTACGTCTAGAACAATACTAATATCGACACTATAATCATGCTCTGGCTACTGATCGACAGTCTCGTATAAATCGATATCATCAACACATATCACCACAAGGAGTATACATCGCCCAATGCGGCCTATCATAAATATCTTGACATATCATATCTCATCACACAATCACATGTCGATCATTTTATCTATATCATTATTCACATGGTATCGTCGTCCAAATATCCGCTATACATCAAGACGTATCTCAAGCACGAATTCTACCGTATTACCGATATCATAATCTCAGATCAAATATCATCGACTCATCTCACTCCCAAGTATCATCCTCAAGTCCGTATGTGAACACATAGTCCCATACCCATGTGAACACATAACTACATAGAATACCATGAGCACATATGAAATAAGGATGTATGTAGGTATGTATGTGTGTGTGTGTGTAGTGCACCCACTACTCTAGGGTTTCGTAACCTTTCACCAATCCAACACACCAATATCCATCTTAAACATTATCGTAAATCCCAAACAACATATAATAATTGTTGGTGTGTATACGCATCCGTATACATCACCACGAACTGCGAGGGGTGCTATACGCCATCCACCCGACTTCTCCCCGTAGATGTAAATCTACCCACTCTGCTTATGTGTGCCGATGCCGATATCGCCATTTTCATCTCCAACGCCTCGACGCCACGTGGGGTACCTACAAGGATATCACATGCTAAAACACATGAAAACCGTGTTGAAAACCAAAACGGTACACGTTACGCCAATAGGTAAAAACCTACAGCCTTGCGTGCAAACACAGCCAGTATACCTCTGCCGTTGGCGTTCAAATGCCACCGGACAGAAACGAATCGCCAAATACCAAAATCCATGCTAAATCAAGTTGTAAATCATGCGCCAACTCAAGAAAATCAACCCTGATTCTACCCTGATTGGAATCAGACAAAACTAGACATACCCAGGGTGAAGTTTACAGGTAAAAGAGCCATGCACCAAAAACGAGGGGGTTTCACCCTGGTCTGGCCGCAAATTGCGGCAAGGAGGAATATATCTGCGGCCAGGAAAATGAGGTGGGGGCCAGGGTTTTGTGGGATGGTTCCAGGGTGGCTGCACAGCTTACTGACAAGTCAATTTTATTTTAGGGGTCCCGGGGTGAAAGCATCTCAGAAAGGTCAAAAAGTCGACAAAATTGCCAAATTACGCCAAGTCGAACAAATCTGGTATTTTGGTGAAATATGGAAGAAATCTTGGTTAAACTGGTCTTAACAGCACCTAGTAAGGCTATACTAACATTCAAAACCATCACTTTGCCAAATCTCACTCAAATCACCTAAAACTAGCACTATATCATAATAATAACACTAAATTTCAACTAAATAACCATGATCAAGCAAGAAGGAGTTGGGTTGCGAGATTATACCTCAAGGGATCCTAGGATAGAGAAGAGAAGAAGAAGGTGAAGAGGAATGTGTGATTGCTGGTGGAGTGCTATTTCTACAGCTGAGCTGCTGCTTATGGCTGCTCTCTTGTTGCTGCAGCTGTTGTTTGGCTGATGCTGCTGCTTGCAAATTGTTTTCTTGTTGCTGTTGCAGCAGCAACTGCTGTTGTTTTTGGTGTTAAGGGCTGATGTTGTTGTGTAGAGGGCTGATGTTGTGTTGGGGGTGATGTTGTTGTGTTGAGGGCTGATGTTGTGTTGGGGCTGATGTTGTGTTGGCTGATGTTGTGTTGGGGCTGATGTTGTGTTGGCTGATGTTGCAGCATCAGATGGGGCTGTTTGAATGATGTTGTTGCTGATGATGTTCTCTTTAATTTTGTGTGTTTGTTGTTGCAGCTACTACTGCTGAGCTGAAGTGTGTGTTTCAGAGGCAAGCAAAAAGTTTTGAAATGAAATGAGTTAACCCCCATCATCCTCTCTCTCATTAAATGCACAACCATCATGGCTCTCTCTGTCTCTCTCTCTCTCTCTCACCACAAGTCAACCCCCATACTAATCACCATTAAACAAAACCAAAACCCTTGATTAACCCTAACTATCTTATTCAAAAGGTTTAAGCCACCATGGTCATCTAAGCATGGTAACCCTAGATTTAACCAAAGTTAACTTGCACAAGTGTGTGCAGTCCGGATAAAATTCCAATAAAATATTCATAAAACCAGATAAAATATTTAAAAGCAGTTTTGGTAAACTTTTTATCAAAAACCCCACATTAACATATAATTACCACAAAACACCAACTCAGGTGTTACAGTTCCAGCACTCAAATCGAAGCCGACTCGACGAACTGTAACCCTATGCAAGTTTTCAATGGTTTCTGTACTGAAATTATGACGAGAATTGGTTCGGGGAGAGGCTCTGGACTGCAGTCCAGAGCAACTCTGGTTATTATTTTCTGCCCCGTAATGCTTACTACATTGCTGCCTAAACTCGTATGTTGCGGAACTCTAGTCCTTATTGAAGATCAATCTGTCAGCTAAGTAACGCAAGTGATTTCACCCCATTTTATCGTCATTTACTATTTAAACTGCAATTTAAAAGAACAGGACATATGACAGTCCCAAACAGAAACAGAATTGACATACTAGTGTTGAACAGTGCATAACTTCTGACGTACAGACGCAATTGAGAATACGTCTGTTGCGTTAAAAAACCTATTGAAAACCTTATATTTCATTCAATAGTAGCGTCGCTAAATTCTGATTCCAATTGGGTAAAATTTGTGCCGCGAAACGGACGTTCAGTTCAGAAACTGAATTTCCTACAGTGAGCACTTAAAATGAAACGGCTGTAACTTGAATACCAGAAACCCGATTGAACTGAAACAAATTTTGTTGAACTGCTGACAGAGTGTACATGTTATCGTATTTGTATCATTTCGCTGAATTCTGAACATATGAATTACTGCAATTTTTGTAAGCTTATGACGTGCATATTGGTTCATATCATACATGACTTGTTAACTGCATAAATACACATACCTTACCCAATCGACATATACATAGTGTTAGTGCGCGTTATTATTCAGTGGACATTGCATTATCTTGCGTGAATGATATTGGTTTAGGAGTGTCAAGTACGCCAATGGAAAAGTGGATGATTCGTGACGGTGATTAATACAGTGAACCGTGACAAAACCGTGCTATTGGCATACTTGTACACGACTAAATCATAATCATAAACAGTGTAAACCTAGGGAAAAATGGAAAATCAAAGTGGAAAGAGCATCGTATTTAGCGGGACCGTGTTTTAGAGGATGATCATTCGAGCAGTGATATATATATTAGGTAGGATCTAGCGATCCGGCTGACAGGGTTATGTCCCGGGAGTGTGGGCCGTTGTATCGGGTATGTACGAGACTCCTGTTAAACATGATCCTCCTTTCCACTATACTATTTCAAACATGACTTAGAGACCGATAGGTACACAGATCATACTTTGCATCATTTAGTGACATAGTGATTTCCCGCATTTTACCTTCACTGTTATTATCGTATTTGCATGTTTCATGTCATTAATATAAAAATTGCTATTACGTCGCTCTGATGACCTGAGTGTGCATGCTCAGACCTCGAGGAAGGACCAGCGCAGGAGTCGGATTTACCTTTCGAGCTGGCGGAGATCTAGTCTGGAGTACCTTTTCTTTCTTTTCTGCTTTCCCTAAAAGAGTTCGTGTATTTGAACTTGGTTAGTAACTCTTCTTGTTTATTTGTAATTTGTGAACAATGAAATTTGATGTAATAACTTATTGATGTATTTCCTTTACTGCTATGCATTGTTTACTGATTACCATGTAGTGCTAGAAGCCGAAGTGTGACAACGGCGGGATTATTCCTTGACCGTAGGAGCATGGCTGGCATAGTCATCCCTCGTTTTCCATATTTTGGGAAGCGGGGCGTGACATGGTTTTGTTGGTATCAGAGCCAGGTTTAGTAACAAGGGATAACATTAACTACACTGTATTACATTATTTTCACTTCACTATTCTTGATTTTCAACCTTGAATCTAATCATATCCTTTTGAATCTTCCAACGATATGACGTCCCTGAACGACCACTCCTAGGACTCAAGTTCTCAGGACCGCACGGAGAGGATACTTAGTGCACTGACCTCTCTCGCGGAAGCCCAGGAGAGAAAGACGAACCTGCTCGCCGAGGGACTCAGGGCTATTGCCGCTGCAGGAGGACCCTCCGCACTCATTACCGCCCCTGAGGGCACTACTCCACCAGCTTGCTCTGCTAAGGCTGGCACCGTATCAGACTTCCGGAGGTTGCATCCGGCTGCATTCACAGGGCTAGCTAAACCCATCGAGGCCGAGCAATGGCTAGTGAACATGGAGAACTTACTGACGGCCGCCAGGGTACCAGATGAAGATAGGGTGAATGTGATAAAGATCCAATTGGAAGATGAAGCCCGTACATGGTGGTCAGTAGAAGAAAGCAGTCTAGACAGGCCGATCGAATGGAGCAAGTTCAAGGAGTGCTTCTTGGACCATTATTTCCCTTCCACCGCCAAGGCAGAGATGGAAGAAAGATTCATTCTACTGAAGCAGAATGGCCGCCCCGTGGACGTATATGCGATAGAGTTCAACCGTCTGAGCCGATTTTCTCCATATATGGTCGCTTCAGAGGCCACCAGGGCCAGACGCTTCTTGCAGGGACTTGATTTCGAGCTGCAGCAGTTGATCGCATCACTGGAGTTGCAGACTTTTGCACAAGTACTCAACGCGGCGAGAATTCAGGAGCAATTGATCAACAAGTTCAGGAAGCCCCCAGTCGTTCCAGCACGTACTCATGCACCTTCTCGAGGAACCATACCAGTTCACAGGCCTGGAACGACTCAGATGAAGCGCCCATTTGTGCCACATCATCGCCACCAGAGACAGAACGTAGTTTGCGGCTACTGCAATAGTGATAGGCATACCCAGAAGGACTATCGCCGCGCCAAGGGACTGTGCTTGATTTGCGGGTCCAGTCAGCATTGGATTAGCGGTTTCCCCGAGCGAGCAGAGATACAGGGAGGTTCTGGACCGCAGCAGCAGAGGCCACAGGAGCTGAAGCAACCCTATACAGGTTGCGGTCAGGGACGGGCTTTCACCTTGACCGCCGAGCAGGCAGAGGCTTCAGGGGAAGTTGTCACAGGTACTCTACTCGTACATTCCTTACCAGCTAGAGTACTATTTGATTCTGGAGCATCGCACTGTTTCATATCTGAGCACTTCATTGATACACACTCCATACCACATGAACCACTAACCAAGGGCTGGGAGATACATACGGGTAATGGCATTATAATATCTAGTCGAGAATTTAGATCATGTCCGGTTGTAGTGTGTGGCAGGGAATTCTATGCGAATTTCCTTTTGATCGGGACAGGCAGTTTTGACGCAATTCTCGGGATGGATTGGATGAATACCATCCATGCAGTTTTTGATTTCTGTGCAAGGAATGTGATCTTCCGCATTCCCAATCACACGGATTTTATTTTCGAAGGCGGGAGTGAATCTTTGGAGCCGGCCAAGTATAGAGCCAAGCCAAAGGAGCTGACAGCTATGGAGATTGATGAGAGCGCAGCCCCAGAGATTGTTCGGTACTTTCTTGACGTATTTCTTGAAGATTTACCAGGTCTACCACCTCCACGCGTCTTGGAGTTCTCGATCAATTTGACTCCAGGTACGACACCAGTATCCAAGGCCCCTTACAGAATGGCACCGGTTGAGTTGGCGGAGTTGAAGAAGGAAATTAAAGAACTATTGGAGAAGGGATTTTTCCGGCCGTGCGCTTCACCGTGGGGTGCACCAGTTTTGTTAGTGAAGAAGAAGGATGGATCACTACGGATGTGTGCATCGATGACTTATTCGATCAGCTAAGTGGGGCTAAGGTATTTTCGAAGTTGGATCTCCATTCTGGACATCATCAGATCATAGTAGCTGCCGAGGATGTATGCAAGACGACTTTCAGGACCCGATACGGACATTATGAGTTTCTTCTGATGACGTTCGGTGTTACCAATGCTCCAGCGATATTCATGGACTTGATCAACAGGTTGTTTGCAAAGTACTTGGACACGTTTGTCGTTGTATTTATCGACGAAAAACTTGTCTACTCGAAGATCCGGGAGGAGCATGTTCAGCATTTGCGCACGGTTCTACAAATTCTTCTGGAAGAGAAACTGTATGCGAAACTAAGCAAGTGTGAATTCTGGCTCGATAAGGTTCAGTTTTTGGGACACATAGTTTCGGGAGAAGGCATCTCAGTGGACCCGGCAAAGATAGAATCTGTTAGAGATTGGCCAACGCTGAAGTTAGTGGCCGAGATCAGAAGCTTTCTGGGATTGGCAGGTTATTATCGGAGGTTCGTCCAAGACTTCTCACGAATCACTGAACCGTTGATGAGGCAGACACGGAAGGAGGTACCGTTTGCATGGACAGAGGAGTGTACTCAGGCATTTGACATACTGAAGCAGAAGTTAACCACGGCGCCCATTCTTACAGTACCAGATGATTCCGGTGGTTTGGTGATACACAGTGATGCCTCAGGGAAGGGATTAGGCTGTGTTCTGATGCAGCACGGCCGAGTGGTTGCTTACGCCTCTCGACAGCTGAGAAATCACGAGAGGAACTACCTTACGCATGACTTGGAGTTAGCTACGGTAGTCTTCGCGTTGAAGATTTGGAGGAACTATCTATTGAGCGAGAAGGTGGAGGTGTACACGGATTATAAAAGTCTGAAGTATGTCTTCACTCAGAAGGAACTAAATATGAGGCAGCGCCGATGGCTAGAGCTGATGGCGGATTACGACTTGGACCTTCAGTATCACCCGGGGAAAGTAAATGTTGTACCGGATGCTCTCAGTCGCAAGCCAGCGGCCATGATATTGACCAGTCAGAGGAGCATTATTGGGGACTTCTAGAGACTCGAGCTTGAAGTCGTTACACCGAGCGCACTCAGTCAACTTTGGCAACTACAGGTGCAGTCTTCCCTTGTGGATCGCATTAAGGCTGCACAAGCGGATGATCCTCGATTGCAAAAGTTCAGAGCGCAAGTAGAAGCCGGGCTGAGATCGGACTTAATCATACATGAAGATGGTTCTCTGAGATTCGGTAGCAGACTCTGCGCACCCAAGGGAGATGTTCGAGAAGAAATATTGGCTGAGGCGCATAGTTCAGCTTATTCTGTGCATCCGGGAGGTACAAAGATGTATCGGGATCTAAAACAGTATATTTGGTGGAACGGGATGAAGCGAGAAATTGCGAGGTTCGTATCCAGGTGCTTGGTATGCCAGCAGGTGAAGGCGGAACATCAGAGGGCAGCGGGATTGTTGCAACCGCTTCCGATACCAGAATGGAAGTGGGAGCACATTACCATGGATTTCGTGACGGCCTTACCACGGAGCCCTAGAGGCAACAACGCCATTTGGGTTATCGTCGACCGCCTCACGAAAGCTGCACACTTCCTACCCTTCCGAGTGGGATGGTCAACAGAGTCACTGGCAATGAGGTACATGCAGAGGATAGTGCGACTTCACAGAGTCCCGGTCAGCATTGTATGAGATCGAGACACCAGATCGGTTTCGCACTTCTGGAGGAGCTTACAGGAGAGTTTGGGTACCCACCTCAAGTTTAGCACAGCTTATCACCCACAAACGGATGGAAAATTCGAGCATACGATTCAGATGCTCGAGGATATGTTGAGAGCCTACTTGTTGGACTTTCAGGGTTCCTTGGAAGACCATCTGCATCTAGTCGAGTTTTCTTTAAACAACAGTTATCAAGCTAGCATTCAGATGGCCCCTTTCGAAGCACTTTACGGGCGGAAGTGTCAATCCCCAGTGTGTTGGGATGATGTTGGAAAGTTAAGATTACTGGGTCCTGAGCTTATTGTTCAGACAGTCGACAAGGTCCAAATGATCAGGCAGCGTATTAAGACGACTCAGGATCGATAGAAGAGTTGGGCAGATACCAGCAGGAGTGCACTAGAATTTGAAGTCGGAGATCACGTGTTCCTGAAGATTTCCCCTACCCGTGAAGTTATCAGGTTTGGAGGTTGGGGAAAGCTCAGTCCCCATTTCATCGGACCTTTTGAGGTGCTAGAGCAAGTAGGAGAGGTAGCCTACCGACTTGCCATGCCTCCATCGCTAGCTGGTGTGCACAATACCTTCCACGTGTCACAGTTGCGGCGTTATGTTCGGGATGAGAGCCACGTTCTAGATTATTCGGAGCTTGTTTTGGGTACCGATCTATCATACGAGGAGCAGCCCATCACCATCCTCGACCGCAGAGAGAAAGTGATGAAGAACAAGGTCAATCCGTTAGTCCGAGTGTCTTGGGGCGGTCGTTCCCCAGGAGAATATACCTGGGAGCGGGAGGAAGATATCCGGGCACGTTTTCCACGTCTCTTTGTTTAGTACTTTGTTTCATTGTATCCTTGTTAAATTTCGAGGACGAAATTTTTTTAAGGGGGGTATGATGTAAATCCCCGTTCCCATCTATGAATTTTCCCTACTTTTCCCAAGTCCCCGATTGTTATCCTATTTTTCCCGTATTACTTTTATGTGAAGATTAGTTACTTGGGTTGTAGCGTTTATTTTTCTAAACCTTTAAAATCAAGCCAAAACTAAAACCAAACATATATTTTATATAAACAGCCCAACCCAAAGTAAAACAAAAACTAAATAATTTTTCTCTTTTAACCTAAGCCGGCCCAACATCTATTTCCACAGCCCAAAGGAAAATTAAATAAACTAAAACTAAACTCCTCACTCCCTGGCCAAAGCCAGCTTCCCACATCCCTCATCCGCGCTCGCCTAACCGACCCGACCAGCTTCGTTTACCCATCTTCTCCCCAACGAAAACATTTTCCCGCCCGATCCTTGTTTCTCATTCCCACGTCGCCCCTCGCGCACCCACGTCGTCGTCAACCGCGCCGTTGCCCCACGACCCCGGCCATGACTCCCCTAACCTCTTCTCAAACTCCCCCTCTCTCCCTCACACCCTCACTCTCCAACTCCTCCTCATCTCTCTCTATCTAGAGAAAACCCAACTCGAGCTCCCATCACTTGCCACTCCCTCCGACGACGACGACTGCGACTCTCCCCTTCTTCCCTTCTTCCTCCTCCATCAACAGAGCCTCTCCTCACCTTCTCCTCCACCACCGAGCTCTCTCAACCCACCCCAGAACCACCTGCACACCCGAGCTCGGCCACCCTGCACCCTTACGCCGGCGATCTCCCCATCACATCGTCGACGCCCCTGCACCCTCGGCGTCGTCAGCATCATCACCATCCTTACTTTCCCGAGCCCCGCTACCTCTCTCCCCCTCTCTCCAAAACACACCGAGACCCTCGCTGCGAACTTCAAACCCTCACTGCTACCCATCGCCGGAGCGACACCGCCGACCATCGTCGACCCCAGCGCACTCACAGAGCATCCCCCTCCATTTCCAGCGGACACGATCCACCCCCGGACAACTCCGACGTCGAAACGGAAACGCGAGCCGAGGCCGTGCATCCAAACCGCGCCGCTCATCGCGCGTTCGTGCCGTTTCCACTGTCGTGCATCGCCAAGCGTCTCCAGGCAAGTACCCTACTTGCTACATGCTAGTTTATTTCCGTTATAAATTAAAACCGTATTAATTCCATGTTACGATTAATGAAAACTTAAATGACATAACTGTTCGATGCAAGATCCCAATGAAAAACTTCAATTAATTTGACGGAACTCGATTGCATATTCTGGCCCGTCTGGCAATGAACCTTGTGTACAAATTTCACTGAAAAATATGACTTTTAACGACTTAAACGATCACCCCCAATTACACCCGTAAAAACTGGGAATTTCCCCCACCTGAAACTTGTTTAAATCATAATTAATTGTGTTCATATTGAAACGATGCGTTCGTGGGCTCAAATCGAATCCGACTCGACGACCTGTAACCCTATGCAAGTTTTTAATGGTTTCTGTACTGAAATTATGACGAGAATTGGTTCGGAGAGCGGCTCTGGACTGCAGTCCAGAGCAACTCTAGTTATTATTTTCTGCCCCGTAATGCTTACTACCTTGCTGCCTGAACTCGTATGTTGCGGAACTCTACACCTTATTGAATATCAATCTGTTATCTAAGTAACGCAAGTGATTTCACCCCATTTTATCGTCGTTTACTATTTAAATTACAATTTAAAAGAACATGACATATGACAGTCCCAAACAGAAACAGAATTGACATACTAGTGTTGAACAGGGCATAACTTCTGACGTACAAACGCGATTGAGAAAATGTCTATTGCGTTGAAAACCCTATTGAAAACCCTATATTTCATTCAACTACAGTGTTGCTAAATTCTGATCCCAACTGGGTGAAATTTGTGCCGGAAAACGGACATTCAGTTCAGAAACTGAATTTCCTGCAGCGAGCACTTAAAATGAAACGGCTGTAACTTGAATACCAGAAACCTGATTGAACTGAAACAAATTTTGTTGAACTTCTGACAGAGTGTACTTGTTATCGTATTTGTATCATTTCCCTGAATTCTAAACATGTAATTTATTGCAATTTTTGTAAGCTTATGATGTGCATATTGGTTCATATCATACATGACTTGTTAACTGCATAAATACACATACCTTACCCAATCGACATATACATAGTGTTATTGCGCGTTATTATTTAGTGGATATTGCATTATCGTGTGCTAATGATATTGGTTTAGGAGTGTCAAGTACGCCAATGGAAAAGTGAATGATTCGTGACAGTGATTAATACAGTGAACAGTGACAAAACCGTGCAATTGGCATACTTGTACACGATTAAATCATAATCATAAATAGTGTAAACCTCGGGAAAAAGGAGAAATCGAAGTGGAAAGAGCATCGTATTTAGCGGGACCGTGTTTTAGAGGATGATCATTCGAGCAGTGATATATATATTAGGTAGGATCTAGCGATCCGGCTGACAGGGTTATGTCCCGGGCGTGTGGGCCGTTGTCTCGGGTATGTACGAGACTCCTGTTAAACATGATCCTCCTTTCCACTATACGATTTCAAACATGACTTAGAGACCGATAGGGACACAGATCATATTTTGCTTCATTTAGTGACATAGTGATTTCGCGCATTTTACCTTCACTGTTATTATCTTATTTGCATGTTCTATGTCATTAATATAAAAATTTCTATTACGTCGCTCTGACGACCTGAGTGTGCTTGCTCAGACCTCGAGGAAGGACCAGCGCAGGAGTCGGATTTACCTTTCGAGCTGGCGGAGATCTAGTCTGAAGTACCATTTCTTTCTTTTCTGCTTTCCCTAAAAGAGATCGTGTATTTGAACTTGGTTAGTAGCTCTTCTTGTTTATTTATAATTTGTGAACAATGAAATTTGATGTAATAACTTAGTGATGTATTTCGTTTACTGCTGTGCTTTGTTTATTGATTACCATGTAGTGCTAGAAGCCGAAGTGTGACTACGGCGGGATTATTCCTTGACCGTAGGAGCATGGCTAGCCTAGTCATCCCTCGTTTTCCATATTTTGGGAAGCGGGGCGTGACAGATTCTTTTTGTTTCCTTGATTATACATCCATTTGAGATCCTTGATTTTATTCACTTCCATGATCATATTCTTAGTGATTTGACTCCTACTTATGATCATGTATCCATTTTGGAATCTGTTAACTCTTTTCATCCCTGTGATCTTTTCATCGATACTTGATCGAGGTTCCTGTCAGCATAGTTTGAGCGCAGATTGAGCTGCTACTGGTGATGCGGTAAGGGCGAGCTCGTCGTGGACGAGGACTGAACATCGTGTTTTCTGGTGATATGGGGACGTATCGATGTAGTGTGGTGTTGTGATCTCTCGTTTGAGACAAGTGTACGGTTTTGTACCGGATGATCGGGCCAATATTAGAGGCTGCCTGCTGTGAGTGGACTGTTGATGTACAGCATACCTCAGAGATTGTGATGTCATCGACCGTGCAAACAGATGACCTAGCTGTTGCTGAGATTGATATGATGCCGCTTCCGGGGATTATGAGCTGAGATCATTGGAGCTTTTATGCAGAGAGGCGACAGGCGATAGCTAGTCTATCTTGAGTTGAGAGACGGAGGTGATTCGTCAGATTTGATGCGTCGACGCAGGCCCAGTTGAGTTGATGATTTACAGTGAGGAGAGTCTTACTCAGATCTAAAGTAGATCGATCCAGAGATGACGTTATTCGTGGGATGTTCCGATGTGAGATCGGTAAGCTGACCAGTTTTAGATAGAGGATCTCACCCAGATGTGTTGTGAGTTGATCGAGAAACGGATAAGTTTTGAGTATTTCTCTGATGGTTGGGACGAGTTCCCGAGGACGTGTTTGGCTAAAGATCTTCTACAGAGTAATGAAGATACCAAGTTTGTGATTTCGAGTCTGTGCGAGAGATTCCAGATTTATTGTCGCCGAGAACATTTGTAGTACGCAGATAGCATGACATGATGTCAAATTGGACGATAATAAGGACGAGTGGGACAAGAGGTTTGTGCGTGATGTTGACGAGCTGTTGTTACTTCCCGTCGAGATTAGAGATCTGATATGTATGTAGAGGCGTTGGGATACGGCCAGTTTCTGAGAAAATGTTGTGCTGAGAACGCAGATGTCCAGAAAGCGAGAAAATATTTGTAAGTGTACCATCGTCCGTACAGTTCGGTATAGGCGAGATCGGAAGAGACCTTGAGCCAGTTCCTTCCAGGACACTGCTGCGATGAGATTGCACCGAGGATCAGTTGTGTCACGTGTATTCAGAGGGCCAGAGGCCGACGCCAGTGACGTACTGCTTTATGAGTGGTCATACTAATTGGCCAAGAGTTGACCTGAGGAGTGCCAGAACGGAATCGTTCCTGTTAGCACACCTGACCGGGCAGATGAGCCGATAGAGTGCAAGATTGGTAATCCATAGAGAAATGAGGACCCAGAGATAGAAGACGCCAGACTGTGAGCAGGAGGCAAGCGGATGTTTTTGCTCTGCCAGTTTGGGCGCACTGACTTTTTTTGACATTGTAGGAGGTGTAACTCAATGTCATTTGTTGCGATTTACGTTGTGATCCGAGTATCACGCTTATATCGCATGGATTTGAGTTTTGATGATTGAGTTTCAGGATATGGTTTTCGTGCACCATGGCTGCACCTACTAGGTATTTACATTTTTGTGCATAGTTATTGCACTTGATATATTTTATACACCGTGGTGTTGATGTAGATTTTGTGCCTTAGCTGCACATGTTTTTGATTTCCTGGATTTCCTGCACAGGATTTGATATTTCATGTAGTGGATGCACAAGATTTGATATTTCGTGCAGTGGATGCATAGGATTTGATTTTTCGTGCACTAGATGCACATGATTTGATATTTCGTGCAGTGGATGCACAGGATTTGATATTTCGTGCCCTAGATGCACATGATTTGATATTTCATGCAGTGGATGCACAGGATTTGATATTTCGTGCACTAGATGCTTTTTACAAACTCGACGCGGTTGGGTTGGTTTTTTTGCGCATATTAGGTGCTTGGTATTGGATTTTGTGCGCATCGGATGCACTTGAGTGAGATTTTTACTCGTGCATGTTGGATGCCCTTGAGATAGATTTTATCCGTGCATATTAGATGCTATTTTATTCGTGCATGTGGGATGCACTTGATTTCGATTTTTATTCGTGCATATGGGATGCACTTGATTTCGATTTCGTACGTGCATGACGGATGCACTTGATCTGGACTTTCGCGCACGTTGGGCACGTGATATGATTTTTGTCCACACCCGATGCACCCGATTTGGGGTTTTCGTTCGGGCATGTTAGTTGCACTGGATTGAGATTTTCATGCACTGTAGATGCACTAGTTGTTGTTGTCGTGCATGCCAGTTGCATTGGATAGATGCTTTCGTGCACACCCATTGCACTTAGTCTTACTTTTGTGCATATTGTGGCACCTGTAATGAGATTTGATTTCCGTGCGCACTAGACACACGTGATGGTTGGACACGCCTTTTGAGGCTGATAATGATTTTGAGCACTTTGTTTTCATGATGAGGCCCTATACTTTGTAGCACCCTAGCAGGGCTGATCCGAGGACAGTACTTGTGTACTTTGCATGCATAAAAAGTTACCAAGAGGTTTTACAAAAAGGAGCTATAGTCTCGCTATTTCTTACGTGTCCACGAACGACACGAACGTTTACAAGGGAAAACCTTTTTGGGATATTTTATAAAGGGCGGAACGTATATTTCGAGAAAAACTTATATGAGAGTATATTATTACTTTACAAATGAGCGTCCGTCATTTGTGCCGTGAGTTACACATCACACGGCGATTCAGAAAAGATTTTCCATGTGTTTTATTCAGTTTTAAGAGCTTTTCCAAGGATACGTACTGTACCCGTCTTATAGTATTTGACTAGTGCATATTGGATTTCAGTAGTGGATTTCGAAATCTGTATCTCCATTGTAACTCCGATAATATGCGTGCAAATCCGATGATTTGCATGACGCTTGACGGAGTTCGATATTGAGTTTCATACTCGTTTTCAGGCGCACAGGATGCGCTGTGGTATGTCTGTGTCTCCCGTGATTTCGGAGCCCCGTTGATTTGAGCTGATTATTAAAATGTTTTAGTATTTGGGGGTTTAAATTTAAATTCGGGGATCGAATTTATTTAAGGGTGGAAAATTGTAAAATTTCAGAAAATATAAAATATTATTTTTGGAATTTAATATTAAAATAATATATTTCGCGAAAACATCCCGATTTAAGAAATTGGGGTTTTCGTAAAGTGGTATAAGTATATACCAATATTTGAAAATTTATCGGAGATTAAAATCATTTATTTATTTTAATGATATTTATCGGATTTTTGGGCAAAATCCGTATTTTTACATTTTTCCGTGACTTGTGCATGTTGGGTCGTGACTTGTGAGTTTTGAGAGTTAGAGAAATAAAGAGAAAGGAAAAGAATAGAAAAGAAAAGAAAAGAGTTGAGTTTGTGTGTGAAAAGGATTAATGGATATAAAACAAAAAGGAGAAGAAACAAAATAGATATTTTGTGAGAGACGTGAGTGTAGGGAGAGATATTTGTTGTAAGAGAGTGAGGCTAAGAGAGAGAGATGGGGTTAACTTGGCTGCCCCATTTTTCCTTCACCCCTCCATTTTTACATCATCTTCATCATCTCCATCACTTCCTCACTAACCCCTTGCCACATCTCCAATCCTTCACCAAAACCCTATACCCCCTTCATTAAAAGCATGCACCCCTTCATCCTCAACACATTGGGCCTTGCAAGTTTGGATTTTGAAGACTTGGGCAACTCAAGAAAGTTCTTTGGTTGCACGAAAGGTATTCTATACACTTTTAGTTAAGTATTTGTGTTATATATCGTAGTTTAGTTAGAAATCGGTATAAATAGGTTATGTGATCTTGGAAAATTATAAGTTGCTGTTAAATGATAAGTTGAGGTGTAGTGAGTGTTTACATGACCTTTGAGAATGTTTTACTGTCCGATACCTGAGACATAAACCCAAAATACGATCTTTGAAAGTGGCCGATATCGTATTTTGTGTAATTTGTGTTGGGATTTTGTGATCTGCTATGACCCGACGGACCTGAAAAATATTTAGCGAACACAGAGAGACATGCAGGCAACCAGGAACTTACCTAAGAAACCCGAGCCCATTTCCCCTTATCCTGGCCGCAGATTTAATCAATATGGCCGCAATTTGCGGCCACTTTGTGGTAAATTATGTGGTGATTTTTGTTCTGTAGCTTCCTTATCCTATATCTAGAGCAACCTGATATGCAAAATTAGCTAATTTGACCTGAACCAAAATCTGGGAGCACATTGAGGTGGTTTTGGGCTATGTTTCCGTATTTTGGAATTCTTGGTTTTAGTATTTGGTATTGTATTGGGTCGTTGGATGTTTGTACGTCAACGACGATGGTTGTTTGGTTGTTTTTGCATGCGTAGGCTATAGCTTCTAACCTATGAGCGTACCGCGTGTCTTATTTGGATTTCGGAATTTGATGTTAATAGCATTACGATTTCATATTGATTGTAGGTACCTTCGCGTGGATTTCGAGATGATGAAGAGCATCGACTACGGCTAAGCGAGGAGTTTAGCAGGTGAGTAGATTTATATCTACGGGGGAAGTCGGGTGGATGGCGTATAGCACCCCCGCAACCATTGATGGAATATCGTTTGATTATTTTATCCTGTAAATGATATGCGATGGACATGATTGTAGGATTTGCAAATGATAATATGATAGAAGCTGATGCTAATGAACATATTGACATATAAGATTATGAAATGATAAGTGAATCATGATAGGTACGAATTGAAAGAGATCAAGTGTGACGTTTATAAAATATGATGCGAGATATTAATGTGTTGAACGAGTATACGATGTGATATGATGACTTAGTGTGATATGTTGTTATATGGATTCGAGTCGATATGAGATTGTTGATAACTTTGTCGGTCCCCTGATACGAGATGGACATGGATGTGACCTGAGAGATAGGTACTTATATATGGATAATGTTTTGCATATTGAGTGATAAGTCGTACGATACATAGATCCGTACCCCGTTGTTGTATAGGTTGATAGAATCCCTATTTATTTTATGCTGTCGTACGATAGATTTCCGTACGCGATGAGTTTTACCTGTTGATTTATCCATACCCTTGTTTAGAGGATGTCGTACGATGGATTGTACCGTACGTGATGTTGTGAGGCTGGATGCTGATTGCTAGATTCACCGACTCGGATTCATATTGTAGACACATATACCATATAGCTTTTAGCTGATGATGTACTTTATGCTACGATCGTGTTATTCTCATTACATTACATATACCTATGCTAGTACACCTACACCATTATCGATGATGCGTATGTTGCACATACATAGATTGCCGGCTCACACACTTTATCATCGATAACTGCTATGCCACTACACAGTAGAATTGCTACATCATGCTATGATATATTTGCTATGTTCATATCATTGTTCCATGTTGCATGAGATATACGGACATGCTTACATACTGTTATATGTTGCATACCTTGCTACAGCTATAAGCACATCATGCATACATACTGACATGTACACCTACATATCTTGCTATAGCTGCATATACCCCTAAGTGGTATTGTATTGACATGTGATATTTGTTGGATATATGTATGCCCTAGAGGCCATTATGTGATAGTGGATGTATTTATACATGTATATATATATATTCAGTGTACATTCTTGCTCGACATGATAGTATGCTATCTGGTTATTCTTTATCTGACATGTTGATTTGATCATGCTTTTATTCATTCACACATGTTGATAAAGCCCTGAGGATATTGGCTTGACTACTGTGATTATGATAGAGATCATACTAGTGGGACATCTGTAGTTTATAAGCATATCCTGAAATGTCCCTAGTCGTAGATATATCGAGACGGGGCATCGACATACCAGAGTAGACTAGCTTATATGATACTTGACCTATATGATGGGCGATGAATGTTCCCACATTCATTGATGTTTGACATCGAGATCGTATACGGGTGCTCAGTGGTGACTGGGTATACTGGACGGACTAACCGAGAACTCCTATATGGAATTATATCTATCGTCGGATAGCAGTTCTCAGGTGACACTGGTGCAGGTTAGTCTGTAGACCCGAGATCGTCATAGAGTCTTGTGTGTTCTCCCACTGTACTTTGATTACCATCCTACCACGGCTCTACTGAGTCGTACAAACAGGTGGCCGTTGGGTACAGTCCCGAGACACACGAAGGTGATGAGCGATAGGAAGGGTTTCGTCTCTCCAGGTATTGGGAGTTGATGATGTGCTGTGCTCGATTGGTTATATCAGTAAGTCCCTGGCCAGGGCTACAGAGATTTACTGATAAGTGTTATCAGTAGTTTCTCGATCTGTTATAGACCATTCATCGGCACTACTTATTGAGTTATTGGGGTCGACGTTACCATCCCTAGACTCGATATGCAGCATATCTGACGAAGAGACCGGACTGTATGGTAGTGTTGCCGGTTGGCTCGACGGGAGTTGTAGCAGGTTCACTTGTTTTCTTCTGATCGATCAATACCCGGGTGGCCGTTACGTTTAGCTGACCGCTTTCGGCTTGGGGGTGCTTGATATGATCATCACCCACTGTCGGCGTATTGACGAGTTTTAGAGTCCCACAAAAGAGTTACCTAGTCCAGGCAAAACGTTGTGGTGCGCATATGCGATATGCGCTTGGACCCGGTTAAAATGCGTGTATAAGATACCGTATATTAATCAGGCGGCTTGCTTTTGGTCAGGTCGTATGTGATATGACCGGATTGCTAAATCAAGTGTTGATTTCTCATTTGACCATTAGTTTATCACTAGAAATTCTTTCTTGTATTTTTGGATGTATGCATGCATGTATGCTTTCATTCTTGTTCATGCACATATGGATGTGCATGCACACATACATACATACATCATCCTTCATGGTTGTATATATATAGAAAATGGTGGCAATATAAGACTCACACCTTGGATTTATATATGGATTATTATTTGTATTTATGTTAAAACAAAAAGAAAAGGAAAAAGATAATTCATGGTTTAGTTTCTACACTCTTCTTTCAAGTAACCTTGCTCACCCACCTTTTGACCATGTGTTAACTTTCCTTTTGTGTTTTAACTCAAATACAATAATATCTTTATTATTTAACCATGGTTTGAGATGAAGAGTGGAAAATATATATACATATATTTTCTATTTTTCATAAGTGATTATCTTTTCTCTTGTTCTTAAAAAAGCCATCATCTTCTTCCTCCTTGCTCTTTTGCTCTCTAGATTTCTCTAGTGAGCAAAACACACACCAAGTTAGGATTTTGAAGTAAGAAAAGCAACCACAACACCATTCTACACTAGTCTTGCCTACTTGTGAAGAGTGTTAGCTTCATTTTATTCTCTTGATCAAGTGAAGTTGCAAGCTTGGACAAAGGAGCTTCGGGTGGATCGTCGTGGACATTAGAAGACCTCAAGCGAACCCTTTTCCAACCCTTAAGTGGCCAAGGAGTCTAGCGTAGTGAGCTACAAAGGCTGTACTCTTAAAACCTTAGCCTTTGTTACTTGTGATGTTGTTTATGTTATGAAACCCTAATTTTCTAGCATTGATTCTTTGTATGTTCACTTAGCACCTTAAAATTTTAATTTTGAGACTTGTGATGCTACCAAACCCTTTACAAGGTGCTAGGTAAACCTAACATTGGTATCAGAGCCGACCTAGAACTTTAGGCGGCATTTTAACGAAGTTAAAACTCCGATCGAACCGAAAAATACGAACTTTTGGACACTCTCTGGACAATTTTTCAAACCTGGTTATTTTAAGAATTAAAAATATGTAAAAATTTCAGCAGGTAAATCTAAGAACCACTGTAAAAAAACGATGCAGTGAACAGTAATTCCCGCCGCGGAAACGCCGCCAAAGCTTGCGGGGGCCGCGGTTCCGCGGCCGTACACAGGAATCAATGCATGGTTTTTGTACATTAATACTTATAACTGCTTGTTGATATTTTTAGGCATTTTTAATCTGGTTTCAGTGATAGATGTTCTGGAGATTGTTTTGGTTTCTATGATTCGATCGGAATTTCAATTTCGTGCCTTCTTCCGTGTAACTTAGAAAGTATTAAAAAGTTCGAACGAGTATCATTAACTAACTTTTTCACGGGGTTTAAATCTTTCGGAAATACGTGCAAGTTTTTGTGGTGGACCCTCTAGAAGACAACAAAACTTAACTCGATTATGTGACCGCCTTGAACTGCCTTTTGAACCTTAGGGTTTGAGGCAGTACGGCGTGCCACATGTGAGGCGTTGGCTTGACCCATCTATGGCTGGACCGCTACTACTGTGTCACATTCCGGGTTTTTTGAACTCCGCTCAAGTGTTGAGATTTAGGAAATTTTGGGTATTTGATTATTCGATCGAAATGTTTAATACTGTCTATTTATCTGGAATGTGATACAATATGTGGAATTCATATAGTTAGGCATGAAATGCGAGGTATGTGATATCTCGGATTTACGATGTCTAAAGAGAATGCTGATTCCAAATATTGTAGTTTTACACCTTCTTTTCTGTGATCGTAAGTGTAGTGTGTCGATATCGCCATTTTCGTTTCTATACATCAACGACAATCGGGGTACGCATACTTACTTACGTTGATGATATATGATATCATGTGTTGCTGATATATGATGTGCATGATTGTCGCGATTGAATAGCCGGGGTTTTTTATGTGAGATGAGAGTTTTATTTTTTCATTCATGTAAAATTCAAATGTAATGTAATATTCTTTTATTTGGGGCACTTCCGGGTTGAGGTTGATGTCACCAGTGTTGTATATTATTTACTTTTCCGCATTAGGATAGACCCAAGGAGGGGAGCACAAGTGACCGGGTTCTCGGGTTCAGTGGGAGGGCATCTCGAGGAGTCGAGACCGGGTCTCCTAAACTCCAGGATTGGTAGGGTCACTTGCCTCTCTCATAGGGGTCTAGGGTGTGGGCTTGGCTATTCATCGTGACTGTGGAATCCGTATTTTCTATTGTTGGATAAATACTAAATACAGACGTCCTAGTATATCCTACATTATATATATGTTTCTGCTGCCTGTGTTCTGTGATATCTGAGACGAATGATATATTATATATGAGATATATAGTAAACGTTGCTTATGTTTACACCCGCTCTAATCCCGTCCCGGTATGCCGTTGGTTAAGTAACCTAACGGTGCATAACGGAACATTGTGGCGAATGCGGATGGCATAAGCGTACGTTGTATTTTCGTTTCTTTTCTGTGATTGGCTTAAGGACTTAAATGATGGGATTACATTAATATGATTAATGTAAAGAAAATAAACCTAAAAAGATGTTGTAGAATCGGATTTGAAAACCATTCGGCTATTTATGAAAAAGCTACATTTAAAAATTGTGGAGCACAAGCCACTCCTTTTGAAAACCATTTGATTCTACGACGATATCAAGTTCAAAGCGTTAAAAATTTTCTTAAAAATCATTCCCAACCCTCCGTCATTTTAGGAAGTAGAGTACTTAGTATTCGTGCTACGTTTGTTGACTTTAGTTAAAGCGTAGTGTACGGTAGCTAAGTGATGTCTTCCTACACTGCATATGATGCAGATTAATTAGGACATTCATACGACTTTTTGACCATAGTTAAGGGTCATATGGGTGGGTCTAATTGATCAAGAAATGACGGGTAGAACATGACTGGTACTTATGATTTGTTGACCATAGTTAAGGTCATAAGTACTAGGCGTAAAAAATCACATCGGGAATTTCAAGTGTTAAGATTTGCAATGAGATTGCATACTTTCCATTTGATGGTTGGATCGCGATCCCATTGTGGGCAATAGTTGCTCCTAGGAGAGTTTTGCAGTTTTCAATTAGTTAACTCATTAGGTGTCTAGAATGGTGTTAACGGGGCTACGCCTCTGGGAAAACGAGGTTTACTTTAATTAGGTCCGTGCGAAAGCACGGGGAACCTCCCTCAAGTACTGACACTGGCCTGGCTGAACGGTTAGCAAAGTTGTAGACTGTAATTAATCCTGGCTAGTTTTCTTTTTATGGTTTGAAAGAAACACTTGATTAAAGCAGTGGGAGACATCGATTAGACAAGATAATAACCAATCTGATCTATGCAAGAGCTTTAGCTGAGTGTATTCTTTTCTCTCTCTTAATGGCAGATACAAATGACCGGACTCAAGCTTCTACTAGATAAAAACAAATTGAATGGGACCAATTATAAAGACTGGCCGAGGAATCTGAAAATAGCCTTGACTTATGATAAAGTATCATATGTCCTCACGGCTTCAGCCCCGCCCACCCCAGGTCCAAAATCCTCAGTTGCGGACATTGAAGTCCGCAAGACATGGGACACTGACTGTGCCACGGCCAAATGCCTCGCGCTTGCATCGATGGACAACACACATCAAAAGCAGCACGAGAATATGGACATTCATGACATATTCCTCCATACAAAGGAGTTGTATGGAGAGCAATCCCGCGTATTACGATACGAAGTATCAAAGAAATTGTTTCAGATGCGAATGGCCGCTGGCACATCAGTAGGAGACCATGTTCTGAAGATGATAACTCTCATAGAAGAGCTTGAGGACCTTGGATGGACGATGGACAATGAACAATATACCGATATTATTCTGCAGTCCCTCCCCTCCACCTTTGCTCAGTTCATAGTTAACTTCAACATGCACAACATGGAGAGGGAACTACCTGAACTCCTTAATATGTTAAGGAGTGCAGAGAGCACACTGAAATCAGTGAAAACTCCCGTTATGACTGTTGGACAATCTTCCTCTTCTCGCCCAAAGGCTAAGGCCAAGGGAAAGAAAAAGAAGAAGTCCACCAATCTTACGGGTGGAGTTAAAAAGGTGAAGGGAAAGGAAAAGTCCAAAGCTGGAGACTCGGGGAAAGGTGAATGTTTTTATTGCCACAAAGCAGAACATTGGAAGCGCAACTGTACGGAGTACTTAAATCTCAAGAAGAAGCATGGGGATGCTTCCGCTTCAGGTGTGTTTGTGACAGAAAACTGTTTTTCAATAAACTCTGCTTCTTGGGTATTAGATACCGGTTCAGGTTCTCACATTTGCAATTCTATGTAGGGGCTGAGAAATAGCAAGGTTTTGAAGTCAGGTGACCATACTCTCCGCGTTGGAAATGGTTCCAATGTACATACAGTCGCAGTGGGAGAGTATCACTTGGGGTTGCCATTTGGGTGTATATTGGTTTTGAACCCATGTTATTTTGTACCAAGTATGCTTTGTAATATAATATCTGTTTCTTTGTTAGACAATGAAGGATATAATTTTGTATTGCAGAACAATGTTATGAACATTCACCTGAATCAAATGTTGGTTGGGTATGCTACACTTAATAACGGGATATACGTCCTAAATCAACACACAGTTTTCAGCATACAACACACTAATAAAATAAAACTTTCAGAAATAAATGAAGCTTTTCTTTGGCACTGTAGACTTGGTCATATTAACGAAACAAGACTAAAAAAGTTACACAAAGATGGATATTTGAACCCTTTTGAATATAAATCTTATGCGACTTGCCAGTCTTGTATCAAGGGTAAAATGACCAAAACTCCGTTTACCGGACACGGAGAAAGAGCTACCGAGCTCCTAGGACTCATACAAAGTGATGCATGTGGGCCAATGTCTACACAGGCTAGAGACTGTTTTTCTTACTTCATTACTTTCACTGACGATTTCTCTAGATTCGGTCATGTATTTTTATTAAAGCACAAGTCCGAAGCTTTCGAGAAATTCACTGAATATAAACAAGAAGTAGAAAAACAAACCGGCTTGAGTATCAAGATGCTTCGATCAGATCGAGGTGGCGAGTACCTCAGTACAGAATTTGCAAACTTCCTAAAAGAGAATAGGATTCTCTCTCACCTCACTCCTCCTTACACACCACAGCACAACGGTGTGTCTGAACGACGGAATAAGACCATATTAGATATGGTCCGATCCATGATGAGTGATGCTGAGTTACCTGTCTCATTTTGGGGGCATGCATTGGAGACTGCAGCATTTCTTTTGAACATGGTTCCAACCAAAACCGTATCTACCACACCATATGCGATATGGCATGGGAAGAGACCATCTCTTAAGAGAATTAAGATTTGGGGTTGCCCGGCCTCTTTTAAAAAGCAGAATCCGGACAAACTCGAGACACGGCCGGTCATGTGTAACTTTGTGGGATATCCAAAGAACTCTTATGGATATCTATTTTACCACAAGTAGGAACAAAAGGTCGTTGTTTCTCAGTATGCCACATTCTTAGAAAAAGAGTTTTTCACAGATAAAGATGATGGCAAAGTGGTGGATCTAGAAGAGGTTCTAGAGACACAAACTACAAATGACAACTTGGTTGAACCAGCTGTTGCAATAGAAACTGAGGAACCTCAGCCACTCCGTAGGTCTGGTAGGACTTCTCGCCCACCGGAGAGGTACTACAGTTTCTTCATTGATGGTGACAGAGAAGACTGCATCATAGTGGATGATGATCCTACCAGTTTTCAGCAAGCTATCACGAGTGGTGACTCTGTGAAGTGGCTGGATGCCATGAGATCCGAAATGGAGTCTATGTACACCAACAAATTTTGGACTTTGGACGTTGTACCCCCTGGGGTAAAACCTGTGGGATGAAAATGGATCTTTAAAAGAAAGATTGGTGTAGATGGGCAGGTAAAGACCTACAAGGCAAGACTTGTGGTGAAGGGTTTTCGTCAAAGACCAGGTTTGGACTATGACGAGACTTTTTCGCCCGTAGCCATGCTTAAAATCCATTCGGATCCTACTTGCTATTGCTGCTCACTATGACTATGAAATCTGGCAGATGGAAGTTAAAACGGCATTTCTAAATGGGGATTTAGAAGAATGCGTTTATATGGATCAGCCGGAGGGCTTCATTGACAGTGGGAGCAGCTGGAAGGCATGTAGATTGCTTAAATCCATATATGGGTTAAAGCAGGCATCACAGAGTTGGAACATCTGTTTCGATGATGTTATCAAAGAGTTTGATTTCATCAAAAATCCAGACGAACATTGTGTTTATAAGAAGGCTGTAGGGAGAGCTGTCACATTCCTCGTATTGTACGTGGATGAAATTCTTCTGATAGGAAATGACATTTCTATGCTGCAGTCGATCAAATCTTTCTTATCACTAAGGTTCTCCATGAAGGACTTGGGTGATGCCACATACATTCTGGGCATAAAGATCTATAGGGATAGATCCAAAAGGTTATTGGGATTGTCCCAAACCAAGTATATCAACACCATCCTAAAAAGGTTTAGTATGGAAGACTCCAAGCGGGTGCCTTACCCGCTTGTCATGGGGTCACTCTCTCCAAGGATTCTTGTCCAAAGACCGATGAAGAGAGAGCTCGCATGAGCATTATACCCTATGCTTTGGCAGTAGGATCTAAAATGTATGCGATGTTATGTACACGCCCGGATGTAGCTTATGCATTTAGTGTTGTAAGCAGGTATCAATCCAACCCAGGGGAGAATCACTGGATAGCTGTGAAGAACATTCTTAAGTACTTGCGAAGGACTAAAGAATTGTTCTTGGTATATGGTAATTGAGATCTCCAAATGGAGGCCTTTACCGATTCAATCTTCCAGAGCGATAAGGACGACAAAAAATCTATCTCAGGGTTTGTATTTACCCTCAATGGAGGGGCGGTAAGTTGGAAGAGTTCCAAACAGGATACCGTTGTAGACTCTACGATGGAGGCTGAGTACATTGCTGCAAATGATGCCGCCAAGGAAGCCGTCTGGATGAGGAAGTTCGTCTCGGAGCTAGGAGTAGTTCCAACCATTATTGATCCAATACCATTGTATTGTGATAATAATGAGGCTATGGCATTAGCCAAGGTGCCCTGGTCCCATCAGATGTCCAGACACATCCTGAGGCCCTTTCATTGTATCCGGGAGATTGTAGATCGCCGCGAGGTCGAGATTAAGAGAGTAGACACAAAGAATAACGCCGCGGGTCCACTCCCCAAGGCCCTCCCTCAGCCGCAGCATGAGCGACTTTTTGAGATGTTGGGTATGAAATACGCCAATAACAGGCCTTAGTGCAAGTGGGAGATTGTTGGATATATGTATGCCCTAGAGGCCATTATGTGATAGTGGATGTATTTATACATGTATATATATATATATATATATATTCAGTGTACATTCTTGCTTGACATGATAGTATGCTATCTGGTTATTCTTTATCTGACATGTTGAATTGATCATGCTTTTATTCATTCACACATGTTGATAAAGCCCTAAGGATATTGGCTTGACTACTGTGATTATGATAGAGATCATACTAGTGGGACATCTGTAGTTTATAAGCATATCCTGAAATGTCCCTAGTCGTAGGTATATCGAGACGGGGCATCGACTTACCAGAGTAGACTAGCGTATATGATACTTGACCCATATGATGGGCGATGAATGTTCCCACATTCATCGATGTTTGACATCGAGATCGTATACGGGTGCTCAGTGGTGACTGGGTACAATAGACGGGCTCACCGAGAACTCCTATATGGAATTATATCTATCGTCGTATAGCAGTTCTCAGGTGACACTGGTGCAGGCTAGTCTGTAGACCCGAGATCGTCATAGAGTCTTGTGTGTTCTCCCACTGTACTTTGATTACCACCCTACCACGGCTCTACTGAGTCGTGCAAACAGGTGGCCGTTGGGTACAGTCCCGAGACATACGAAGGCGATGAGCGATAGGAGGGGTTTCGTCTCTCCCGGTATTGGGAGTTGATGCTGTGCTGTGCTCGACTAGTTATATCAGTAAGTCCCTGGCCAGGGCTGCAGAGATTTACTGATAAGTGTTATCAGTAGTTTCTCGATCTGTTATAGACCAATCATCGGCACGACATATTGAGTTATTGTCGTCGACGTTACCATCCCCAGACTCGATATGCAGCAAATCTGACGAAGAGACCGGACTGTACGGTAGTGTTGCCGGTTGGCTCGACGGGAGTTGTAGCAGGTTCACTTGTTTTCTTCTGATCGATCAATACCCGGGTGGCCGTTACATTTTGTTAGTGTATATGCCCTAGAGGTTATTACTGTATATACTAGTTTGTATATTACTTGATGGAAGCTTGGGATATTCACAGTTGTATATACAATCTTGCTCGAAATGGTAGTATGCTACTTGGTTTGTCTCTACTAAAATGTGTGCATGTGTTTCTTTTAGCATATCGCTTATATACATATTAGTAGAGCCCTTAGGATCTTTTCTTGATTACCAGCGTTGTGATGGCGCTCACACTCATGGGGGTTGGGTAATCCATAAGCACATCCTTATACAGGTCCCTAGTCGTTGGACTATCGAGACAGGGCATCGATACTCCGGAGTAGACTAGCGTATGCGCTTCTCATCCCAGCGTGGGAGACGGTCTGTCCCATAGACGTCAGTACGTCGTACTTGAGAAAGTATGCGGGTGCTCGTTAGGTTACGAGTACACTAGACAGGACTCGTCCGGAACTGTTGGTTGGTATTATACCTATCGTTAGTTATCAGTTCCCAGGTAACATGAGTACAGCTTAGTCCGCTTACTTGACACTGTCACTTCGCCTCGAGTGTGTTCCCACTGCACTTTGATTACTACCCTACCACGGCTCAAAGGAGTCGTGCAAATAGGTAGTTTTTGGGTGCAGTCCTGAAGCACTTGGAGGCAGTGACGGTTAGATAGGATTCGTCTCTCCCGGTATTGGGTGTTGACATCGCGTTGTGTCCAGGAGAGACATTACACAAGTAGTCCCTGGCCAAGGCAAGCGAGATATACTGGTAGGTTTCCAGTGTTATCTCAGGGTGTTCTGGGCTACACTCCGACACGACTTGTACCGCTATTAGGGGACTGACGTTCACCGCCCCCTAGGCCCGCCATACGATGTATCAGACGAACAGACCGGACTGTATGGAGACTGTCACATTCAGGCTCAGTAGGAGTTCAAATGGGGTCACCTTGTCCGTCTTCTTATCGGCATCTACCTGGGGACCGTTACCTACAGCTAGTGCCGCTTGCGGTCTGTGGTTAAACCCACTTCCAGCGTAGTGTCGAGTCTTTAGAGTCCCACACAGAGAGCTATTCGCCTTTAGGCAAAATGAGTAGAGGTCGCATGGTTTTGCGACAGGGTTCGTTCACATCCGCGCACTTGTGCACGTTTGCTGTCCGGACAGCTTATACTAGCGGGCTTTGGTATAAGCCAGATCCTAGTATATGATTTGGGATTGGTTTTATCTCATTGTGTTCGTGTTCCTCGGATCACGAATACGGGTGCGTATGCACAGTTGATTGAGACAGAGGGAGTGGACTTTGATTAGGGTTAATGACCATTGTCATTTTATTAACCCTAATGCTTATGTGTGTATTATGGTTAATTGATATTAGTTCAATATAATTGTGCATGGTTAGGGTTATTGACCATTTGACATTCTTGACTTGTTGACCTAGGTTGACACTTTGACCATCATCATTTCATTTAAAAGATGCTCTTTGATCCTTGCAATTTGCATTAAAAATGAAATGATAATGGTCATGTCTTAATTAAGCCATGACAATTATCTCACTAATTATCAATTTACAATAATTCACACATATATGTGAGAATGCTTCATAATTCTCTCATTCTATCATATTCATTCTCTCTCCTCCTCTTCCTCTCTCTCAAGCTCTCCCCTCTCATATGTTGAGAAACACTTGATCTTGAGAAAACCACTTCTTGATAATCTCTACTCTCATCTAAGGTTCTAGGATTAGCACTTCTAGCACTTTAGTTACTTCTAGCTTGAAGTTGAAACCGAAGGTTGAGGCTCTCGGGTGGATCCTTCTTCGACGAGAGAAGACGACAAGGAGATCACTTCCGTTCACTACAAGGAGCAAGGAGAGAAGGACATAAAGCCCAAGGTATAACCTTTCTACCCTATAGCTAAATCTAGTTAGCTTTTAGTTAGTTTTTGTTTAGCAAAGATCCTCCTTTGTCTAGTCCATGTTGCCTAGAGTAGTAAAAATCAGATTTTTATTCCGTTTTCCGCCTCCCCGCAAGCACCGGGGTGGGCAACGTGGACTTACAGTGGTATCAGAGCCTAACTAAACATAAACTAGCTAGGTAGTAAAGTGTATGGAAGTTTGATCGAAAAAAATCGCACAACTAAAAATACAAAACCCTATGTTTTTGTTGAAATTTTTCTGCTCTAAAAAATAAAAAATCATACTTCAAAAATTGTCTCAGGGTTTTGTGAAGAAGCACACCAAATACGGTCAAGTGAACAGTTCAAAGCGCGGCGGTTCCGCGGCAAAAGCATGCCTATTGCCGCGGAACCGCGACTGTTTTGAGTCTGTTCTTGACCGGGTTTGGTGCAGTGTTCTTATGACTTGGTTTTGGGATTTTTAAGATGGTTTATTTGTGCCCAGGTTTTCCAGAAAAGAAATTTGTTTTTGGTGGCCTATAAATCCGTATTTTTTATCGAACTTCACTACACTTTGACTAATGGGTTATATCTGTGATGTTTATATGTTTTGAACGCCGGCTAATCGCTATATGTCGATTAGTGGGGGTTATACATATCTGTGATCTGTGTTTGTTGATGGTATGTGTATATGAATGCGTTGGATTGTCGCGGGTGAATAGTCGGGGTGGATGTGAGATGAGTGTTTCTTTTTCTTTCATTCATGTAATATGTAAATTGATGTATTATTATTTATTTGGCCACGCAACCGGGTCGGGGTTGTAGCCGTCATTGTATAATTCTTTTTACTGTTTTTGCTCCTAGGATAGACCCATGGAGGGGGTGCACAAACTACCGGGTATCTCGAAGTGCCGAGTGGCCTACTCACGGTGTTGAGGGAGGTTGCTTCGCTTCGGGTACTTGGCGGGTAGTTTGCCGCACCCGTAAGGGTCTTGGGTGGGGTATTGGCTATTCACAGCGACCGTGTAATCCGCTTTTCGTTGCAGGCTCGAACGTATTGCGGATTCCTAGTATATCCAATGTATTCATCTGTGATCTGTAATGTCTATCGTTGCTATATATTTATATATGATAACTATTTAGGTGTTGCTTTTGTTTTATAGCCGCGCTAGTCCTGCCCCCGCTCTGTCGTTAGTTAAGTAACCTAACGGGTGATGACGGGACCCCGTGGCGAATGCGAATGGCATAAGCGTACGTCATATTTTGGTTGTTTTCTGCAATGGTAGGATTAAATGATGGGACACATTAAAAGAACTAATGCAAGAAAATAAACCAAGTAAAAGTCGATTGGAACACTTTGAAAACCACTCGGTTCTTTTCAAAACTAAACTTTTAAACGCGGAGCTTGAACCACTCCTTTTAAAAGCTATCTCGTTCCATCGATTATATCAAGTTCACTACGTTCACGGTTTCGCCAAAACCATTCGTAGCCCTTCATCATTTTAGTTAAATGTTCGGTAGTATTCAAGCTATGTATTTTGACCTCACGCCAAGGCATAGTGATTGGTAGCTGCCGGATATTTATCTGTTGCATAGATAGAATGCGTTGTTTTGAGACAGTTGTACTGCCATTTTGGCCTACGTCAAGGGTAGGTACGGGTGGGTTCAAATTAACCGGGATAATGATGGGAAGAACTTTACATGTGACTTATGACATTTTGACCTCACGCCAAGGTCATAAGAGCATGGGGAAAAAATCCACATCGGGAGTTTCATAAGCACTGAAACTTGCTAGCGCTGCATACCATTTGGAGTGTGATGATTCTGGTAGGATTCCTTCGGTTTTATCACGCGATGATATTTGGATCCAGATCCTACTGTGAGTATATGCTACTCCTCGGGAAAACTCTCACTTAACGATCAATGCTATAAACTTAGTAGGTGTCTAGAAAGGTGTTAGCGGGGCTACGCCCACAGGGAAAAGAGGTTACTTAATTAAGGAACTTCGCGAAAGCGTTGGAAAACCTCCCTCGAAGTACCGACACTGGCCTGGCTGAACGGTTAAGCAAGTATTGTACGGTGAGATTGAACCCGACTAATCCTTTCTTTACGGTTTGAGAAGGGATTCGAGAGACAGTGGGAGCCATCCAGTTTAGACAAACTAAAAACCACTCTAAACTTGCAAGAGCATCAAGCTAAAGTATTTCTTTTCTCTCTCCTAATTGCAGCGACCATTCAACATGACCGGACTTAAGTTATTACTAGATAAAAACATACTGACAGGGCCAAACTACAAAGATTGGCTCAGGATGTCAAGATGGCAATCACTTACGACAAGTTGGCGTATATCCTTACCACCAAAGCTCCCCCTGTCCCAGGTCCCACCTCCAGCGTCGCGGATGTAGAAATCCGTAAGACATGGGAGATAGATTGCGCGAAGGCCAAATGCCTCGTGCTTGCCTCGATGGACTACGAACATCAGAGGAGGCATGAGAATATGGACCTAGAGTCCATATTTCTCAATACAAAAGAACTGTATGGAGAGCAGTCTCGTATCGCAAGATACGAAGTGTCGAAGAAGCTATTTTCGGCAAGATTGGCCATCGGATCATCGGTAGCGGAACACGTGCTTAAGATGATTGGCTACATAGAGGAGCTCGCGGACCTTGGGACCACGTTGGAGAATGAACTCTATACTGATTTGATTCTCCAGTCCCTTCCTTCCACTTACGCCCAGTTTATCCTTAACTTCAACATGCAAGGAAAAAGGTTGAACTTTTCGAACTACTGAACATGTTGAGGAGTGCTGAGGGCACCCTACAGAAGGGTAGGGAGACATCCACTTTGTTTGTAGGAGGATCTTCCTCTTCTACATCCAGGGTAAAAGCCAAGGGTAAGAAGAAGAAAGCCCCCGCCAAACCAAGAGACGGTGTCAGTAAAGTGGATACGAAGGGAAAAGGAAAGGCAACAAAGGTAGCGGGAAAGCTAGTGGGGAAGGAAGAATGCTTCTTCTGTCACAAAAGTGGACACTGGAAACAGGATTGCAAGGCTTGGAGGGCCAGAAACCAGGATTTGAAGCGAGTTGCGGCTTCAGCTTCAGGTGTGTATGTTATTGAAAACTGTCTATCAATAAACTCTACATCCTGGGTATTGGATACCGGATCAGGATCTCATATCTGTAATTCTTTGCAGGCGTTGAGAAAATGTAAAGTGTTGAAGGCAGGTGACATGACCCTCAGAGTTGCAAACGGCGCTAGCATGGATGCTGAGGTCGTGGGGGACTATCACCTGGGATTGTCGGATGGACAGTTTTTGGTTTTACTTAGTTGTTATTTTGTACCAAATGCAACCTATAATATCATTTCTGTATCTTTATTATCTAAAGAAGGTTATGAATTTGCATTTGTAAGTAATGTAGTGAACATTCACCTTAATCAAGTTTTGATTGGGTCAGGTACATTGAACAACGGTATATACGTATTGAACCAACCACAGATTTTCAATGTCCAGAATACACACAAAAGAAAGTCTCCAGAAATCAATAAAACTTTCTTATGGCATTATTGACTAGGTCACATCAATGAGAGAAGGTTGACTAAGTTACATACAGAAGGATATTTGGATCCGTTCGAATATCAATCGTATGAAACTTGTCAATCCTGTCTCAAAGGAAAGATGACAAAGACTCCGTTCACTGGACATGGAGTAAGAGCGAGCGAGCTCTTGGGACTCGTACACAGCGACGTGAGCGGTCCAATGTCTACACATCCACGAAGCGGTTATTCTTACTTCATTACTTTTACGGATGATTTTTCATGGTTCGGACATGTCTTCTTAATGAAGCATAAATCCGAAGCTTTTGAGAAATTCCAGGAATACAAGAATGAAGTATAAAAACAAACAGGCAAAAGTATCAAGGCATTGAGATCTGATCGAGGTGGTGAATACTTGAGTGCCGAGTTCCTGGGTTACTTAAAAGAGAATGGAATTCTCTCTCAGCTTACTCCTCCATACACTCCGCAACATAACGGTGTATCGGAGAGACGGAACCGAACCCTATTGGATATGGTATGGTCCATGATGAGTAACGCTGAATTACCGCGATCGTTCTGGGGATATGCGCTAGAATCAGCTGCATACCTTTTGAACCGAGTTCCCACTAAGACCGTGCCTACCACACCATATGAGTTATGGAGTGGGAAGAAACCCTATCTTCAATACCTGAAGATTTGGGGATGTCCAGCTTATGTCAAAAAGCAGCATACGGACAAACTAGAGGCACGCTCAGTACTGTGCAAGTTTGTGGGATACCCAAAGAACTCAAGGGGTTATCTTTTCTATTACGCAGAGGAACAAAAAGTCCTTGTTTCTCGTAATGCCCATTTTCTGGAACATCAGTTCTTAGAAAAAGAAATAAGTGGGAGCGCAATAGAACTAGAAGAAATTCCAGAACCACAAGCTATTACTGAAAGCTTAGTAGAACCAGAGGGTTCGAAAGATAAGGACATTCCCACGCCACTCCGCAGGAGTAGTAGGCAGTCTCATCCGCCCGAGAGATACTACGGTGTTCTCATTGACGGGGATAGAGAGGATTGCATCATAGATTATGATGAGCCTACTAGCTTCCAGCAAGCCATTCAGAGCATCGACTCTGTAAAATGGCTGGATGCAATGCGGACCGAAATGGAGTCCATGTACACCAACCAAGTATGGACGTTGGACATTGCTCCAGATGGGGTAAAACCCGTAGGAAGCAAGTGGATCTTCAAAAGGAAGATTGGTGTAGATGGACAGGTTGAGACCTGTAAAGCTAGACTGGTTGCAAAGGGTTTTCGTCAGCGACCTGGTTTGGACAATGACGAAACCTTTTCTCCAGTACATATGCTGAAATCCATTCGGATCCTTCTTGCCATTGCTGCCTTCCACGATTATGAGATTTGGCAGATGGACGTAAAGACCGCTTTTCTAAATGGACAATTAGAGGAGTGTGTCTATATGGACCAGCCAGAGGGTTTCATTCAGAGTGGGAGCAGCGGAAAGGTGTGCAAGTTGCTTAAGTCCATTTATGGACTAAAGCAGGCATCGCGGAGTTGGAACATCTGTTTTGATGAGACGGTGAAGGAATTTGGCTTTATCAAAAATCCAGATGAACCATGCATCTATTGTAGATTTGTAGCAAGAACTGTAGTATTCCTCGTTTTATACGTGGATAACATTCTCTTAATAGGAAATGACATTCCTATGCTACAATCTGTCAAGGGGTTCTTGTCACACAGGTTCTCCATGAAAGACCTGGGTGATGCCTCATACATTCTGGGTATCCGGATCTACCGTGACGGATCCAAGAGGATATTAGGACTTTCACAGTCCAGGTACATCGACACCATAATGAAGAGATTCAGTATGGAAGATTCCAAGCGTGGAAATCTACCGGCCTGTCACGGGATCACCCTCTCCAAAGAGATGTCTTCCAAGACTGATTTGGAGAGGGATCGCATGTCTATTATACCCTACGATTCTGCGGTAGGCTCTATAATGTATGCGATGTTGTGTACCAGACCAAATGTGGCTTATGCACTGAGCGTGGTAAGCAGGTATCAGTCAAACCCTGGGGAGAAACATTGGATAGAGGTAAAGAACATTCTCAAGTACCTGAGAAGGACTAAGAAGATGTTCTTGGTGTATGGCGGAAAAGACCTCCAGATTGAGGACTTTGCTGACTCCAGCTTCCAGAGTGACAAGGATGATTCCAAGTCCATGTCGGGTTTTGTCTTTACCCTCAATGGAGGGGTGGTGTGTTGGAAGAGCTCCAAACAGGAAACCGTTGCTGACTCGACTATGGAAGCGGAATACATCGCTGCATCTGATGCCGCAAAAGAGGCTATCTGGATAAGGAAGTTCTTGAAAGAACTTCTGGTGTTTCCGTCCATTGTTGACCCAATACCTCTGTATTGCGACAACAACGGGGCTATAGCTTTAGCGAAGGAACCCAGGTCCCATCAGAAATCCAGACACATCTTGAGGCGGTATCACCTGATCAGGGAGATCGTGGATCGCCAGGAGATCGAGGTTCGGAGGGTTGCTTCAGAAGATAACACTGCAGATCCATTCACCAATGCCTTGCCCCAGACTCAGTTCGAGCGGCTGATCGAGATGATAGGTCTTCGATACGCCAGTACATGGCCTTAGTGCAAGTGGGAGATTGTTAGTGTATATGGCCTAGAGGCCATTACTGTATCATACTAGTTTGTATATTACTTGATGGAAGCTTGGGATATTCACAGTTGTATATACAATCTTGCTCGAAATGGTAGTATGCTACTTGGTTTGTCTCTACTTCAATATGTGCATGTGTTTCTTTTAGCATATTGCTTATATACATATTAGTAGAGCCCTTAGGATCTTTGCTTGATTACTAGCGTTGTGATGGCGCTCACACTCGTGGGGGCTGGGTAATCCATAAGCACATCCTTATACAGGTCCCTTGTCGTTGGACTATCGAGACAGGGAATCGATACTCCGGAGTAGACTAGCGTATGCGCTTCTCATCCCAGCGTGGGAGACGGTCTGTCCCACAGCCGTCAGTACGTCGTACTTGAGATAGTATGCGGGTGCTCGTTAGGTTATGAGTACACTGGACAGGACTCGTCGGGAACTGTTGGTTGGTATTATACCTATCGTCAGTTATCAGTTCCCAGGTGACATGAGTATAGCTTAGTCCGCTGACTTGACACAGTCACTTCGCCTCGAGTGTGTTCCCACTGCACTTTGATTACTACCCTACCACGGCTCAAAGGAGTCGTGCAAACAAGTAGTTTTTGGGTGCAGTCCCGAAGCACTTGGAGGCAGTGACGGTTAGACAGGATTCGCCTCTCCCGGTATTGGGGGTTGACATCGCGCTGTGTCCAGGAGAGCCATTACACAAGTAGTCCCTGGCCCGGGCAAGCGAGATATACTGGTAGGTTTCCAGTGTTATCTCAAGGTGTTCTGGGCTACACTCCGACACGACTTGTACCGCTATTAGGGGACTGACGTTCACCGCCCCCCTAGGCCCGCCATGTGATGTATCAGACGAACAGATCGGACTGTACGGTGACTGTCACATTCAGGCTCAGTAGGAGTTCAAATGGGGTCACCTCGTCAGTCTTCTTATCGGCATCTACCTGGGGACCGTTACGTACAGCTAGTGCCGCTTGCGGTCTTTGGTTAAACCCACTGCCAGCGTAGTGTCGAGTCTTTAGAGTCCCACACAGAGAGCTATTCGCCTCTAGGGAAAATGAGTAGAGGTCGCATGGTTTTGCGACAGGGTTCGTTCACATCCACACACTTGTGCACGTTTGCTGTCCGGACAGCTTATACTAGTGGGCTTTGGTTTAAGCCAGATCCTAGTATATGATTTGGGATTGGTTTTATCTCATTGTGTTCGTGTTCCTCGGATCACGAATATGGGTGCGTATGCACAATTGATTGAGACAGAGGGAGAGGACTTTGATTAGGGTTAATGACCATTGTCATTTTATTAATCCTAATTCTTATGTGTGTATTATGGTTAATTGATATTAGTTTAATATAATTGTGCATGGTTAGGGTTGTTGACCATTTGACATTCTTGACTTGTTGACCTAGGTTGACACTTTGACCATCATCATTTCATTTAAAAGATGCTCTTTGATCCTTGCAATTTGCATTAAAAATGAAATGATAACGGTCATGTCTTGATTAAGCTATGACAATTATCTCACTAATTATCAATTTACAATAATTCACACATATATGTTAGAATGCTTCATAATTCTCTCATTCTATCATATTCATTCTCTCCCCCCCTCTTCCTCTCTCTCAAGCTCTCCCCTCTCTTGTGTTGAGAAACACTTGAGCTTGAGAAAAACCTCTTCTTGATAATCTCTACTCTCATCTAAGGTTCTAGGATTAGCACTTCTAGCACTTTAGTTACTTCTAGCTTGAAGTTGAAGCCGAAGGTTGAGGCTCTCGGGTGGATCCTTCTTCGACGAGAGAAAACGACAAGGAGATCACTTCCGTTCACTACAAGGAGCAAGGAGAGAAGGACATAAAGCCCAAGGTATAACCTTTCTACCCTATAGCTAAATATAGTTATCTTTTAGTTAGTTTTTGTTTAGCAAAGATCCTCCTTTGTCTAGTCCATGTTGCCTAGAGTAGTAAAAATCCGATTTTTATTCCGGTTTCCGCCTCCCCGCAAGCTCCAGGCTGGGCAACGTGGACTTACACATTTAGCTGACCGCTTGCGGCTTGGGGGTGCTTGATATGATCATCTCCCACTGCCGGCGTATTGACTAGTCTTAGAGTCCCACAAAAGAGGTACCTAGTCCAGGCAAAACGTTGTGGTGCGCATATGCGATATGCGCTTGGACCCGGTTAAAATGCGCGTATGAGATACTGTATATTAATCGGGCGGCTTGCTTTTGGTCAGGTCGTATGTGATATGACCGAATTGCTAAATCAAGTGTTGATTTATCATTTGACCATTAGTTTCTCACTAGAAATCCTTTCTTGTATTTTTGGATCTATGCATGCTTGTATGCATTCATTCCTGTTCATGCACATATGGATGTGCATGCACACATACATACATACATCATCCTTCATGGTTGTATATATATAGAAAATGGTGGCAATATAAGACTCACACCTTGGATTTATATATGGATTATTATTTGTATTTATGTTAAAACAAAAAGAAAAGGAAAAGGATAATTCATGGTTTAGTTTCTACACTCTTCTTTCAACTAACCTTGCTCACCCACCTTTTGACCATGGGTTAACTTTCCTTTTGTGTTTTAACTCAAATATAATAATAACTTTTTTATTTAACCATGGTTTGAGATGAAGAGTGGAAAATATATATACATATATTTTCTATTTTTCATAAGTGATTATCTTTTCTCTTGTTCTTAAAAAAGCCATCATCTTCTTCCTCCTTGCTCTTTTCCTCTCTAGATTTCTCTAGTGAGCAAACACACACCAAGTTAGGATTTTGAAGTGAGAAAAGCAACCACAACACCATTCTACACTAGTTTTGCCGACTTGTGAAGAGTGTTAGCTTCATTTTACTCGCTTGATCAAGTGAAGTTGCAAGCTTGGACAAAGGAGCTTCGGGTGGATCGTCGTGGACATTAGAAGACATCAAGCGAACCCTTTTCCAACCCTCACGTGGCCAAGGAGTCTTGCGTAGGGAGATACAAAGGTTGTACTCTCAAAACCCTAGCCTTTGTTACTTGTGATGTTGTTTATGTTATGAAACCCTAATTTTCTAGCATTGATTCTTTGTATGCTCACTTAGCACCTTAAAATTTTAATTTTGAGACATGTGATGCTTCCAAACCCTTCATAAGGTGCTAGGTAAACCTAACAATATTGAGACGATGAATATTATGCTATTGTGCTTATGAGATGCACCATACATACTTGCTTACATGTAGATACTTATACCTTGCTACAGTTACATGTACACCTCATATGATGCTGCACATGATTTCGGAGGATTTAGGAATCGCATGATATATCTTAAAACTGATTCATTTAAAAGAGCGGTTTTCCCTTAATATACTCATATTGCGGTTTTTTTGCATATATCTGTTTTCATGGATTTACGCATTGAGATATGGATTTCATGTGATTTATGGATTTAAGAATCGTGGGGGTGTTTGTAACGCCCCGCTTCCCTGTGTACGCCGAAGGGGACGCGATAAGGTCTGCTACGTATATACTCAGAAGTACATACGCTAAGCGTATCTAAGCAATATAAAATAAATACACAAGAGACAAGAAAAGAACATCAACTTTTATTTATTAACATTCTTTGTACAATGCATGAAAGGAAATACAACTGAAATAAAAAGATGCCTAAACAATGGCATAACAGGAAATGAAAAGTATAGAAAGGAAAAGTGTACAATGAAACTAAAGTGCAGTGTCTTCGGCAAACTGCTCCAAGTCTTCTTGAGATGGCTCGATCTCCGCCGGGTCCAAATTACCTGACGACATTCAAAGAAAAAGAAACAGAATGTCGTCAGCGAACGGGTCGCTCGGTAAGTCCCAAAGATAAGGGAGAAATAGAATAGACAGAGAGTAAGAGGGATAGAGAGAGTAGCTTTTACAGTTGTATTATATTGTTATATTGTTGTAGTATTGTGTTAACGCTGTTGTTTGTAGCTTGGTACAGAAGGATGCCAGTGTATACGAGAGGAGTCCCACTTGCCCCGGAGACTAAGGTATCAGGAACTCAAGGAACCGTTTATGCCACGGCACAACAACAACTGGATTTATGTTAGGTGTCTTAATCTTACCGTCTCGTGCCACTTTTAACACCTTCCATACCAATCTACCCCTTAAACCCCGCGATGTCTTGTTTATCTTATAAATTGTATTGATTCTAAGATGGATTGACTGACTGACCGAAACCATGATATCAGGAAACAGTTGTAGCCGTAGAGTCATGTAAATGGAATACTGAGAATCATGTAAAAGGAATATATATCCATGGTTCGGTTCGGTCAAATTGTATAAATTGATAATTGTATTCATGGATTCATGTGTTCATTTTGAATTGGAAACTTGTAGATTATAGATTGACTTGAATTATATTCAAATCAGATTAATCAGACTCAAAACTGAGTCAGAAAATTAAGGATGTGAATCGAAGTCTTATAATTTCTAGGGTACTTAGGGTAATTTATAAAACTTGAGGGGTTTTTATGTAAAAATACTTTTATATACTTTTCAAAATACACCTCAAGTATTTATTGTTCGTATTTAGGGTTGTAATGAGGGTGGATTTTATGTTGTGACATTTCTAGTTAAAATTTCCTAGTTTTATAGATAAAGGTATTTATCTGTAATATTGATTTATTGGAAGTTCATGGTATTTTAGGGTAAAATATATTCTTGTGATTTTTAGAAAATTTATATTATAATAAAATAGATATTTAAATGATAAATATACATATGTTTATACAAAAGTAATTTTAATAAATATTTTATATTCCAAAAATCTCATTTTCTTAAGATGTCGTATTTTAAATCTTTCGAGACCGAATGCTCCTTGCAGAGGTCTGAATCTCGCACTACTAAGCCCGAGGGTGCACGATAAACCGTACTATCCCTAACGGGTTCCCCAAAGGTGGATTGTAGCGGCGCTTTGTAAAGATTGTAAAATACTAATCCTTTAGAAAACAGTTTTATAAATTAAAAGGTATTTATTTGCAAAGTGTAATTTTCCGTATTTTAGATTCTAGGGTTTCCTAAGCCAACTAGCCTATTTCTAAATGGTATAAACGACAAGTCGTTAGAAGCCTCAAATCGCCTCTTCACCGCCAATTGTGGCCAGGTAAGTACAAGTGAGGAAGGAGGGATCCGCTCACGAATCGTGAGACGGGCCTTTTAAAGTTACCTAAGCTTACTTGCCTAGCCTAGACACCACAAAGTCAGGTTTAGATAAACGATCGATGTCCACAACTTATCGTATTTCCTAATGAGAGATATTTGTTTAAAAGCGTATCAAATCTAAAACTTTTAAGAATGGTTTTATTAAGAATATGGTATTTAAATGAAAGTTTTGTTTTATCGTATTCTAAATTCTTTGATGATTTCGTTTAGGTTTGTATTTGCGTGTGTATGGAGGTAGGTCATTACCTCGTGCTCTACTTTAAATGTATAGCAAAGTTTAGGGGTTATATGTGAAATCGAAACATGATGGTATTAAGGTGAAAAATACGATAGATTGGAAAGGCTATCATTTCATGTGAGAAAACTTGTTCAAATTATTCGTTTAATGTTTAATAGTCAACATAGAGATGTTTAAGCATGATTGAATTGATTAGAAGTGAAATTTTATAGAAGGCCGAGTCGGAAATCGGATTTGTTCCGATTCCGTCGGGTTTCGTAATTTCGTATTTTAGAGAAATAGAAAGAAGGAAAGAATGGGACTTACGGGTTTTGATTAACCAAAAGAGTGAAGGGGGACTAGAAGGGTTGCCGAGGCGTTGTTTCGTCGCCGGTTGTTCCTAAAAACGTCGCCGGAATTTCCGCCGGAATTTCGTCGGAGCTTCGCCGCGAACTTATTTTCAAAGTACACAACTCTTGAAAAGATTTTGAGAGAGTGAGCTTAGGGTTTTGGGATGAGAGGGTAGGGGGTGTATTTATAGGGTAGGCTAGGGTCGGGTAGGTGAAAGGTTTAAAATAAAAATGTGATAAAATGTAATAAAAATATATTAAAAGTGGAGTAATTGGGGTTTTTAAAGAGCTCTGGAAGTGGTCTGAGGCTGAAATTTTGCAGGTGCATAAAGAATATGAAAATACACAACTTTCATGTTGGGGCCGTCACCGGAATCGGCCGACTCGGGGGTGACGTGGCCGTGACTCGGTCGGAGCACTGAGTCGGCCGAGTCAAGGCCGAGTTGGCCGATTCCTGGCTGAGTCCGGCAACCAGGATCCCCCCCAACGGTTCATCTAACCCCTTGAAGTGTTACATCCTTGGGTGTAGTGGGGGTTTTGTGAGATATGCACGTGTAAACTCTTGGTATTCTAAAGGTTTTTTAAAAAAAATCAATATTAAAAAAAATGTGGGGTATGGGATTTGAACTCTGGTGGCTTGGTTCAGCAGTGCAAGCAGTTACCAATGAGCTACAAGCTCCTTCTTGTAATTATGGTGTGAAATAATTACTTAAAGTGGTAAGAACAACATTAAATACCCCTAGTATACTTTAATTTTAAAGCAATTTTATGTACACTAAAAATGGAGTTATTTAAAAACAAAATAATTACTTATATATTGTGCTCAGGTTAAAATACTATTTTATGGATTTTGAAAAAAAAAATTGTATAGAAAAGTGAATAGAAAAATTAGGGTTGTTACAGTGTTTACGAAACTATTTATTGTTTGAAAACCCGGTTTCTCATGATATGATATTTCAATGCGTCCACCATGAGATTTCTCGATTATGAGATTGTGATATATACCCGATTCGAGGAGTTGGAGTGGGCCGTGTGTGGGTACATGGTGGGGCCCGGTACGGCTCCCCTCTGCAAGAAGTTCGCAGATGATGACGATGAACCTGGAAGGTGGGCAAGTACCTACCGGTGATAGTATTTGGACTCGGCGGTTATCGTGGGGATACCGACCGGAGTGATGTACAGACATGACATCAGGGCCAGTCGTGGGGACGGCGCCTGAGGCATGAGGATTTACGTGTCGATGCTAGACACGGGTTTCATGATATTTCGAGTGTCGAGGTTAGACACTCAGGTTTCCATGATTTTGTTGTTTCGCGAGGATCACACGTTGTTTTATATCCTCATTTTTACTTGCATATGATTTTATGATATTTACATGCAGGATTTGTTGTGTCAGTGGGTGACACGTGAACGAGATCCACTGCATAAATGCATTGATTATATTGTTGGACGAGATCCACTGCATACATGCATTGATTATATTGTTGGACGAGATCCACCTGCATACATCCATTGATTATATTGTTGGATGATATCCACTTGTTGATAGGCAGTTATTTATGTGTTGCCACTTATGCAGATACGGTCACCCTAGATATCATAGTATTATCTTTATGATATAGTTGACCTAAGAATCGTTGTTTATTTCGATTTCTACCTGGTGATGTTTTTCTATTCACGAGTCGGCAACTCACCGCCGTTGTGCCATAGTTCTTGCAGGTTGACCGCATGGATCAGTGGCGGCATCGCTGGCACACAGCTGTTTTCGGGTGACTTGCTTGTGGTAGGTGGTACATGTTGGATCGTGCCCCTTTTGTATTCATTATTCATATTGTATCTAGTCACTCCATCAATTCAGAAACTAGTTATTGTATATATTGCAGACTTAGAAGACTTGTAGTTGCGAGACTTGAGCGATGGGTTTTATATTCGCTTTTGGGGTTGATGTCTTGCTTTATTTCCTTATGTGGATCTTCGACGTTGGGCGTCGTATATTATGCTTGTGGTAGTTGTTTGCGCCGTTGGGCGTGATTTGCTCCCGTTTGGGGATGCTTTATTATATTTTGTGTTGTACCCGTTTTCGGGGGTAGTTTTTACAAGGGAGGTGCTGCCCAAATTTTTTTAAAAGACAAAACATGATTTACTATACCTTTATTTCAAAGCTTCACCACTTTATTTCTTAAAAAGGTTTAGATTTATGGGTTTCAGCTTACTTGAATTACGTTACGCCTGTAGACGTCGCGTGATTTAAGTGCTGGTCGTGAGCTAATATTTTGGGTCGTGACAATCCTACACTTGACTAGCGATCGAGTGCAGCGTGTTTCCTACGCTAAAGAGTTTAGTGTAGAGGTAGCTTGAGTTAGAGGGACTTCGTGTGGATCATCTTCGGCATGAAGGTCATCGGAGGAAGCTCGACCAAAGCCTCAAGTGGAGCCTAGTGGAGTCGTGGGTCTACTACATGGAGCATATGAAGTGAAGGACTTGATCCTAAAGGGTATAGCCTTCTTTCACTTTCTCTAGTTGTTCACATCATCAAACCATAATCCTAATATTCTAGCAAAGATCTTGTATTGTCTAACTTAGCACCTAATAAAAGTTAAAATTTGGCATGCTTGATGCTACTAAAATCTCATGGTGCTGCTAGGGTCGACTTTTAGGTTTAGTGTGTTTACTTCACTAAAGAGTTTAGTGAAGAGGTAGCTTGGATTAGCGGACTTCGGGTTGGATCATCTTCGGCACGAAGGTCATTGATGCAAGTTCGTTCAATCTTCAAGTGGAGCCCAGTAGAGTCGCGTGGACTACAACCCGGAGCTTTAGAAAAGACGGACACGGTCTACAAAGGTTGTAGCCATCCATCTCTTAGTATAGTTTGTAATATCATGCTTAAAACCCTAATAATCTAGTTTAAGATCTTGGTTAGTGTTGATTAGCACCTCGAAATTTTTAATATGGCATGCTTGATGCTAGTAAAACCTAGTGGTGGTGCTAACATACACTTTCATGGTATCAGAGCCAAAGCTAGAAGATTAGACGATGTTATTAGAATTGCGAAACCGAAACAACTCCGAAAACCGAAACCCAAAAACCAACTTTCTGTCGAATTTTAAATGGACTCTGAATTTTTTTTAACAAGTACTGAATCTTACATTTGATGTAACTAGAATACTGGAAAAATTTGAGGCCAAAACACCAATTTTGACACTGCGAGATCGGGCTAATGGTCGGCCTGGCCGGTCCCTCTTCAAAGTTTTGGGCTCGAATTTTTTTTTGTTCTGTGATGTTGGGTTTAGGGTTTCAGGTTATATTTGATTAGCCCAGTTTGCATGTGATGTTAACTTTCCTATTAGGGCTATTCGGAGTGTTTCATAGTCATAATTTTAACGTTGTTTCGGGTTTAAGTTTGATATGTGATGCAGTAGTTAGAATCCACATTAAATTAGTTTTATGAAAACTAGTTTGTTTGTAAATCTAGCATGTTAGTCTCTAATGATCGATTTCCAGGAAGTTTCGATTCGGATCGAAACTCCGACGCAATCGCGTATCGTACGCGAATACTCACCAGATAACTTTACTAAGTAGCCACGGCCCATAGCCCCGACCAAGTGAGTTAAGGAGAACCCCGTTTCCAAAAGCATCCATTCAGGTGCTCGCGGCCAAGGTGTTCCGCCTAAGTGCTCTTGGTCGACGGCATCGGGGGTGCGGCCATCTACTGAAGTTCCCGACGAGTATTCGATCGGGTAGTCGGGAATCTTGTTGAATTACCCGACTAAGTTATTGAAAAGTGTTTTCGATATGAGACTAAAATGCAAGGTTTATAGGTTTGGCATGAAATTCGGCATATGAGATATTCCGGCTTTTTGATGTCTAAGGAAATACATGTAAGTCTACGGTAGCGCCCCGGCCGTCTATCCGAGGCCAAAATGGGGAAACGAAAACTTTTTCAAAACTTGAAACCGGCGCTATCGTATGCTTAAAACCCGGATCGAACCATTAACCTAAAACTAGCAACTAGAGAAAGGGTTGGAAAGCTATACCGATCGATCCGTGTCCTTCGGTCTTTGGCCACCATCCCAAGCTCCTCGCCGCATCTCCGGTCTCGATCTCCTCGGCGGAAAGGGCACCACATCTTCGAGTCTTTTTACGGGCTCCCGCTTCATCCGAAGCAACTCAGGCACGAAGTTCGCTAGCCGACGTGTCCAAGGTGAAGTAGAGAATGTTTGTGACAACTTTGTCTCTTGCATCCATTGCATGGATGGAGGTTGAAGATGAAGCCATTTATGGAAATGGTGAGCTCAAGAAGCAAGAGGAAGAAGAAGAAGTGCATTTTCTTTTCTTATGTGTTTCTTTGAAAAAATGAGAGTACGAATGAGAAAATACAAGAGCAAACTCTAGCCATATGGTTGCCCCCTCTCTCTCCTCTTATCAATTCAACACATTAAATCCATCCTAATGTAACATTAGCACAAGAAAAGAGATCATGAGTCACTAAGCATGTCCATGTCACAATTAATGCACCTCATCATGAATTAAGCTCACTATTTCCACCAAAATAAACATTAACCCAAATGATTACAAGAATAAAAAGATACGGAAAAATCTAAAGTAAACTCGTGACGGATCACAAGGATAACCTTCACCTGTATATACATACCTGCATCCTCATTCCGACCGAATGCGAATGCGATGAGACTAAAGTAATCTAACAAATCTAATACTAGGATCCGGCTTACGCCAAAGCCCACTAGTTTGATCCGTCCGATCATGATCCGTGCACTACAGCACGTATATGATCGGACCCTGCCATATATCACACGGCCTCTACAACGTTTCACCCGAAACATGAGAAACTGTTTGTGGGAGACTCTAAAGACTCGTCAATACTTTGGCTGTGGATTTAACCACTAGCACGTCAGTGGTACTAGATATACGTAACGGGCTACCAGGTATTGACCAAAAGGGAGGTCGATGAGCGAACTCATGCTGACACCCTACTGAGCCTGTCAGTGACAATATCCGTACAGTCTGGTCCGTTCGTCTATGAACATCGCATGGCGGGCCTAGGGGGTTGGTAAAAGTCAGAACCCCAAAAGCGGTACAAGTCGTGTCGGAGTGTATCCCAGAACACCCTGAGATACTACTGGAATACCTACCAGTAAATCTCCTTCCTTGGCAAGGACTTTTTGTAAAGGCTCTCCTAGACACAGCGCGATCTCACACCGAATACCGGGAGAGACGAAACCCCTGCCGATCCGCTCACTGCCTCCATGGGTCTCGGGACTGTACCCAACTAAAACCTATTTGCACGACTCCTTTGAGCCGTGGTAGGGTAGTAATCAAAGTACAATAGGAACTCACACGAGACAATTACGATCTCAGGTCGATGAACTAACCTGTACACATGTCACCAGGGAACTGCTATCCGATGTCAGGTATAATACCAACTAGCATGTTCCCAGTGAGTCCTGTCTGGTGTACTCATAACCCAATAAGCACCTTTATACATCTTAGGTGAACCAACTGACACCAATGGCTTGTGAGACCGGCCACCTCCCCTCGTCGGGGTCTCGACTGTATACACTAGTCTACTAATGGAGTATCGATGCCTAGTCTCGAAACTCCCATGACTAGGGACCACTTTAAGGATGTGCTTATAGACCCCAGCTCCCACGTATATGATCGCCATCATACTGCTGGTAGTCAAGCAAGAATCCTAAGGGCTCTATCAATGTGTAATAGCGACCTGTAAGGTCACCTAAAGCAGTACACGATGATATAGATAAACCAGATAACATACTATCATCTTTGAGTAAGATTGTCCTACCGGCATAGGTCCTCCCTCAATCATTGCAATCACGTGCATGTGATCCAATAATTGACTCTGAGGGCATTATATCCAACAATATCCCACTTGCACTCATTGCTAATTATTGCGATGTCGCATACTCACAGCCCGCGTGATACCGAACACCGAACTCCTCTACTAATCAGTCTCACAAAAGCCCGTTTGCGAAACTATTGTGTTCAAACAATAGCCTCAGTGAGTGGATCCGCCCTGATGTTTCTTTCTATGTCTCTCTTTATCTCAAGTTCGCGGAGAAAGCCATCTCCCGAAATGAGCAATACCTGTCTTAGAATATGTTTGGATATCTGATGGGACCTAGTTCATAAATGAACTCCAAATCCAAACCTCTTAGACTATATTGTCAACTGAACTTAATCAGTATCCTGCGCCATGCCTCCCTCAGTATCCGCTTGGACCTCCTGTCCAAACTACTGCCCCTCGTTAGAGGGAAAATTATAACTCTGACAGTCACTCTGTCATCCAAGTCACATCGGAAGCCTGGAATGATAACCGTCTCCCGAAGGAGGCTGTCATTATCATATCCCCAGAACATCTACTTATGTTCTAAAACTTCTTCCGAACGTTTCTCCAGGATAGAATTAATATCACAAATTATTGCATCTAGTGCAAAAACAACATCTGGTGTGGTACTTGACAGCTCATGATTGACTCAATTCCCTAAGCAAGTGATCTGCCAATCATGCACATCCCTCTCCTTTTTAGTCCGTAAGACACCTTTAGAGAGGGTTACTCCATCACCTGCAGGTATACTACCGTGCCAGGAGTCGTCCATTCTAAAACACCTTTAGAATGCTGTCTAAGTACCCAGATTGGGAAACTACCCAAATCTAAATCTAAAACCATAGACCTAATAACCAGAATGTCTTATATAATATCCATATCCTATGTGGAGAAACCACTGTGTGACAACCAAAGTATAACCGATCGTTGTATAGGAATTTCACTTCCTACTCTGTGTATGTCATCCAAATACCAGGACATCACACCCTTATACCTTCTTAACAGATCCATCCCTTATTCTGATGAAATCAAACCTATGACTGTCACATCAGAAATACATGATTTATCTCCGCTATATTTGCTTTAGCCCATAAATAGACATAAGCTACTTGCCCACTATGCTTCCGCTGCTCCCACTGACTACGACAACCTTCTGGCAGAGTCATATACACGTACACTTCTAAAGCTAGTTTAGAACGACGCTATACTCATCCTCCTGCCGGGTCTCACGGTCTGGAACAACAGCAATGGCAAGTCTGGGTAAACAAGAACCTCCCTGTCACCGTCCTTGAGGCTACCAGAGTACCTCTCTGGTGTCTGAGGTTACCCACCATATCTGCGGAGTGGCCAATGGAATGTCTAAACTGATTGAATCTTTAGGTTCTCATCAAATTTCCAGTAATCGTTTGTGGTTCTGGAATCACTTCTAGTTCTACCATACACCCACTACTGTTTTCTGAAAAAATCCATTTTACTAAAATTGTGGCGAGTCAAGAACAATATCACTATTGATCTTCCAGATGGTAGAAAATCAACTCTCTTCATAGCCTGGGTCAACCCACAAACTGCCATTACAGAAACGTGCCTTGAGTTATCTAGAGTCTGGTTTTAAGCCTAACCCGGACCACTCCCCGTCCTTTAACATCGTTAAGATATGAACTATTCTATATCCAATATAGAAACAGAGGCACTGATTTAATTGGAACAAGACTCAAATTATGCAGTTGTCTCCAGTGCAAGTCAACTAAATGGAAGGTGGTCGATCAGCGTTACTCAACTTAGGAATGTATCTAGATATGAGTAACCTGAAAGAGAAACAAGTTTCTCAAAAACCATTACTATCAACTGAATACCATACACACGTATCTACATCTTCGATTACCTTGAAGAATCCTGATACTTGCAACACCTGGTTCTCTTCTTTATTCTTATACCTATAACTTCTCAAAACTTGGACCTTGTATTTCTACGAAACACCTGTCTAAAAACTAGAGAAGTCACAAGTAAAAAGAATATAGTATGAGGACCAACACCTCTGTCCTAATGGACACCGAACAACATACAATTCTTTGTGTAAGTCCGCTAAGTTGAATAACTCAAACCCTGTGCGTCGTGGGTTGAAAACTGTACTTATGGTTAAGAAGAATTACACCGCCTTTTAATGCTCCTTACCTAACCATCAACTGATATAGGTAAATGTTATGGACATAATTTCAAAAGGTTATATCTCACTTTATAAAAATAAACGTACAGATATATCAATTTGAAATTGGTTCATAACAACGTATATTCAAAACCAAATATTTGCCGTCCGACGAACAACCCAGGCGATTTCCTCAAATATCACCAATTACAAAGAATCCAGATATAATGAGGACGATCACCCAATTCCTAATAACTTACTCCCACGCATCATCTGTAAAACCATACAGATGTGAGAATCATACCTAGAAAATACATATCCGGGAGTAGGTGCTAATTGGGAAATCGGTTTTCTATTAACAATACACAGTGAAACTGAAACATGAAAATGTTTCGAAGGGGTTTCTGGGTATTCCTAGTAATGCCTCTTCCATTATCAGATTCACAACTATAACCGTATATTTCTTTGCCATCTCTCCAAATCCCTTTATATGTCTTTAGTCATTACTTTCTGTACACCACCTTTAGGCCAAATGGTTTTCTTCCTTCCCTACCCTTCGGCACCAGCCTTTGGTTTGGAAGAAGACTATCCAATAAGCATAATGGATGTACTGTCCTAATTCTAGGAGCACTCGCAACCCGAGAGAAGTTAAAGATAAAAGACAACTGAATAAAACCTTATTCCTATTTCTCCTAACCAGAATCCATCCCTGAACTGGAACAAGTTCCTTCGAGTTCGTATATAACCATACGATAGAGTATCCAAATAACTGTGAATCTTCGTAGTGATACGGAGTGTCCTGGAGAAATACAAAGGTGCAGTAGGAGTGGCGATGAAATACTTGGTTTGGTCGTAAATAGCAATCGCAGTTTACTTTTCCCTCTTACTAATCCCTTTATTTGTCTTTACTTAATACCTTCTGTACACCTTCGTTAGGCTAATTGATTTTCTTCATTCCCTACCGTTCGGCACCTTCCTATGGTTTGGAAGAAGACTATCCAATAAGCGTAATAGGTGTATTGTCCTAATCCAAGAAGCACTCGCAACCTGAGAGAAGGTAAAAGGAAGAGACAACTGAATAGTCCTATTCATTTTCTCCAGAACCAGAAACCATCCTCCAATCTGGAACAAGTTCCTTCAAGTTCGTATATAACCATACTATGGTTTTATCCAATGGAAGTGGATGTTCGTAGTAATACGGGGTGTTCTGGAGAAAAGGGTAAAAGTAGGAGTGGCAATGAGGTATGCAACTCAGACAATCCAAAAGTCAGTGTTTTAAAAAGGTTCGGTTAACTTGGTCACTGAGTCATAGTCAAGGGTCGGGTCATGGTCGCTGCCAAAGAGAGAGAGAAAAGAAACACTCAGCGGGCACTCTAACCTAGATCAGAATGGTTATCAATTTATCTAATCAGGAAACCACCCAACGTAACCTCAAATTCTCCTCCAAACCTGAAAGAAGAATTAGTCGGGATCACCCGAGGAGTAAACCAACTCATCATTGGGAATCGGGATCCAACTATCATCGCATGATAACGTGATGGAATCCACTCACGTTATCACACTCCAAAAGGTATGCGCATATCTAGCATGTTTCAGTTTCTTTAGAAACTCCCGATGTGATTTTTACCCGAGGACCCAAGTGACCTTGACGAATAATCAACAAATCAAAAGGTCCTAGTCAAGTTCAACTCGTCATCATCTTGATTGCGTTAAACCCACCCGCACGACCCGTGACGAATAATAAACAAATTCGTACGACCGTCCTAACCAATCCACATATCCATGCCACAGAAAAGCACAACAGAGCAACCGCGCACTACGTGTAAGTCCACGTTGCCCACCCCGGTGCTTGCGGGGAGGCGGAAAACGGAATAAAAATCGGATTTTTATCGAACTAGGCAACATGGACTAGCTTAAGGAGGATCTTTGCTAAACAAAAACTAACTAAAAGCTAACTAGAATTAGCTAAAGGGTAGAAAGGTTATGCCTTAGGCTTTATGTACTTCTCTCCTTGCTCCTTGGAGTGCAAGAAAGAGATCACCTTGTCGCCTTCTCTAGTCGAAGAAGGATCCACCCGAGAGCCTCAACCTTTGGCTTCAACTTCAAGCTAGAAGTAACTATGGTGCTAGAAGTGCTAATCCTGGAACCTTAGATGAGAGTAGAGATTAGTTTGGAGAGGTTTAACTCAAGCTCAAGTGTTTCTCAACACATGAGAGGGGAGAGCTTGAGAGAGAGGAAGAGGAGGAGAGAGAATTAATATGATAGAATGAGAGAATAATAGAACCATTCTCACATATATGTGTGAATTAAGTAAATTGATAATTAGCAAGATAATTGTCATGGCTTAGTCAAGACATGACCATTATCATTTCATATTTAATGCAAATTGCAAGGATCAAAGAGCATCTTTTATATGGAATGATGATGGTCAAAGTGTCAACCTTGGTCAACAAGTCAAGAATGGTCAAAAGGTAAACAACCCTAACCATGCACAATTATATTTAACAAATATCAATTATTCATAATACATACATAAGCATTAGGGTTAACAAAAAGACAATGGTCAAAACCATAATCAAAGTCCACTCCCTCTGTCTCAATCAACTGTGCATACGCACCCGTATTCGTGATCCGAGGAACACGAATACAAAGAGATAAAACCAATCCCAAATCATATACTAGGATCTGGCTTAAACCAAAGCCCGCTAGTATAAGCTGTCCGGACAGCAAACGTGCACAAGTGCGCGGATGTGAACGAACCCTGTCGCAAAACCATGCGACCTCTACTCATTTTGCTTAAAGGCAAATAGCTCTCTGTGTGGGACTCTAAAGACTCGACACTACGCTGGCAGTGGGTTTAACCACAGACCGCTAGCGGCACTAGCCGTACGTAACGGTCCCCAGGTAGATGTCGATAATAAGACTGACGAGGTGACCCTATCTGAGCTCCTACTGAGCCTGTATGAGACAGTCTCCGTACAGTCCGGTCTGTTCGTCTGATACATTGCATGGAGGGCCTAGGGGGGCGGTGAACGTCAGTCCCCTAATAGCGGTAAAAGTCGTGTCGGAGTGTAGCCCAGAATACCCTGAGATAACACTGGAAACCTACCAATATATCTCGCTTGCCCTGGCCAGGGACTACTTGTGTAATGGCTCTCCTGGACACAGCACGATGTCAACCCCCAATACCGGGAAAGACGAATCCTGTCTAACCGTCACTGCCTCCAAGTGCTTCAGGACTGCACCCAAAAACTACCTATTTGCATGACTCCTTTGAGCCGTGGTAGGGTAGTAATCAAAGTGCAGTGGGAACACACTCGAGGCGAAGTGACAGTGTCAAGTCAACGGACTAAGCTGTACTCATGTCACCTGGGAACTGATAACTGATGATAGGTATAATACCAACCAACAGTTCCCGACGAGTCATGTCCAGTGTACTCGTAACCTAACGAGCACCCGCATACTATCTCAAGTACGACGTACTGACGGCTGTTGGACAGACCGTCTCCTACGCTGGGATGAGAAGCGCATACGCTAGTCTACTCCGGAGTATCGATGCCCTGTCTCGATAGTCCAACGACTAGGGACCTGTATAAGGATGTGCTTATGGATTACCCAGCCCCTACGAGTGTGAGCGCCATCACAACGCAGGTAATCAAGCAAAGATCCTAAGGGCTCTACTAATATGTATATAAGCGATATGCTAAAAGAAACACATGCACATAGTAAAGCAGAGACAAACCAAGTAGCATACTACCATTTCGAGCAAGATTGTATAGACAACTGTAAATATCCTAAGCTTCCATCAAGTAATATATATATACTAGTATGATACAGTAATGGCCTCTAGGGCATATACACTAACAATCTCCCACTTGCACTAAGGCCATGTACTGGCGTATCGAAGACCTATCATCTCTATCAGCCGCTCGAACTGAGTCTGGGGTAAGGCCTTTGTGAATAGATCTGCAGTGTTATCTTCTGAAGCAACCCTCTGAACCTCGATCTCCTGGTGATCCACGATCTCCCTGATCAGGTGATACCGCCTCAAGATGTGTCTGGATTTCTGATGGGACCTGGGTTCCTTCGCTAAAGCTATAGCCCCGTTGTTGTCGCAATATAGAGGTATTGGGTCAATAATGGACGGAACCACCTGAAGTTCTCTCAAGAATTTCCTCATCCAGACAGCTTCGTTTGCGGCATCAGATGCAGCGATGTATTCCGCTTCCATAGCCGAGTCAGCAACGGTTTCCTGTTTGGAGCTCTTCCAGCACACCGCCCCTCCATTGAGGGCAAAGATAAAACCCGAAATCATCCTTGTCACTCTGGAAGTTGGAGTCAGCAAAGGCCTCAATCTGGAGGTCTTTTCCGCCATACACCAAGAACATCTCCTTAGTCCTTCTCAGGTACTTGAGAATGTTCTTTACCGCTATCCAATGTTTCTCCCCAAGGTTTGACTGATACCTGCTTACCACACTCAGTGCATAAGCCACATCTGCTCTGGTACACAACATCGCATACATTATAGAGCCTACCGCAGAAGCGTAGGGTATAATAAATATGCGATCCCTCTCCAAATCAGTCTTGGGAGACATCTCTTTGGAGAGGGTGATCCCGTGACAAGCCGGTAGATTACCGCTCTTGGAATCTTCCATACTGAATCTTTTCAGTATGGTGTCGATGTACCTGGACTGTGAGAGTCCTAAAATCCTCTTGGATCTGACACGGTAGATCCGGATCCCCAGAATGTATGAGGCATCACCCAGGACTTTCATGGAGAACCTGTGTGACAAGAACCCCTTGACAGATTGTAGCATAGGAATGTCATTTCCTATTAAGAGAATGTCATCCACGTATAAAACGAGGAATACTACAGTTCTTTCTACAAATCTACAATAGATGCATGGTTCATCTTGATTTTTGATAAAGCCAAATTCCTTGACCGTCTCATCAAAACAGATGTTCCAACTCCGCGATGCCTGCTTTAGTCCATAAATGGATTTAAGCAACTTGCACACCTTTCCGCTGTTCCCACTCTGAATGAAACCCTCTGGCTTGTCGATATAGACACACTCCTCTAAATGTCCATTTAGAAAAGCGGTCTTTACGTCCATCTGCCAAATTTCATAATCGTGGAAGGCAGCAATGGCAAGAAGGATCCGAATGTATTTCAGCATAGCTACTGGAGAAAAGGTTTCGTCATAGTCGAAACCAGGTCGCTGACGAAAACCCTTTGCAACCAGTCTAGCTTTATAGGTCTCAACCTGTCCATCTACACCAATCTTCCTTTTGAAGATCCACTTGCATCCTACGGGTTTTACCCCATCTGGAGCAATGTCCAACGTCCATACTTTGTTGGTGTACATGGACTCCATTTCTGTCCGCATTGCATCCAGCCATTTTACCGAGTCGACGCTCTGAATGGCTTGCTGGAAGCTAGTCGGCTCATCACAATCTATGATGCAATCCTCTCTATCCCCATCTATGAGAAAACCATAGTATCTCTCGGGCGGATGAGACTGCCTACTACTCCAGCGGAGTGGCGTGGGAATGTCCTGATCTTTCGAACCCTCTGGTTCTATTAAGCTTTCAGTAATAGCTCGTGGTTCTGGAATTTCTTCCGGTTCTATTGCACTCCCACTTATTTCTTTTTCTATGAACTAGTGTTCTAGAAAGTGGGCATGGCGAGAAACAAAAACCTTTTGTTCCTCTTCGCAATAGAAGAAATATCCCTTGGAGTTCTTTGGATATACCACAAACTTGCATTGTACTGAGCATGTCTCGAGCTTGTCCGCATGCTGCTTTTTTACAAAAGCTGGACATCCCCATGTCTTAATGTGATTAAGACAGGGTCTCTTCCCAACATCTGATATGGTGTAGTAGGCACGGTCTTAGTTGGAACTCAGTTCAAAAGGTATGCAGCTGATTCTAGCGCATATCCCCAGAACGATCGCGGCAACTCAGCGTTACTGATCATGGACCGTACCATATCCAATAGGGTTCGGTTCCGTCTTTCCGATACACCGTTATGTTGCTGAGTGTATGGAGGAGTAAGCTGAGAGAGAATTCCATTCTCTTTTAAGTAACCCAGGAACTCGGCACTCAAGTATTCACCACCTCGATCAGATCTCAGTGCCTTGATACATTTGCCTGTTTGTTTTTCTACTTCATTCTTATATTCCTGGAATTTTTCAAAAGCCTCGGATTTATGTTTCATTAAGAAGACATATCCGTACCTTGAAAAGTCATCCGTAAAAGTAATGAAGTAAGAATAACCGCTTCGTGCATGTGTAGACATTGGACCGCACACGTCGTTGTGTACGAGTCCCAAGAGCTCGCTCGCTCTTACTCCATGTCCAGTGAACGGAGTCTTTGTCATCTTTCCTTTGAGACAGGATTGACAAGTTGCATATGATTGATATTCGAACGGATCCAAATATCCTTCTGTATGTAACTTAGTCAACCTTCTCTCATTGATGTGACCTAGTCTACAATGCCATAAGAAAGTTTTATTGATTTCTGGAGACATTCTTTTGTGTGTATTCTGGACATTGAAAATATGTGGTTGGTTTAATACGTATATGCCGTTGTTCAATGTACCTGACCCAATCAAAACTTGATTAAGGTGAATGTTCACTACATTACTTACAAATGCAAATTCATAACCTTCTTTAGATAATAAAGATACAGAAATGATATTACGGTTGCATTTGGTATAAAATAACAACTACGTAAAACCAAAAAGTGTCCATCCGATAATCCCAGGTGATAGTCCCCCACGGCCTCAGCATCCATGCTAGCTCCGTTTGCAACTCTGAGGGTCATATCACCTTCCTTCAAAACTCTACGGTTTCTCAACGCCTGCAAAGAATTACAGATATGAGATCCTGATCCGGTATCCAATACCCAGGAAGTAGAGTTTATTGATAGACAGTTTTCAATAACATACACACCTGAAGCTGAAGCCGTAACTCGCTTCAGATCCTGGGTTCTGGCCTTCCAAGCCTTGCAATCATATTTCCAGTGTCCACTTCTGTGACAGTAGAAGCATTCTTCCTTCCCCACCAGCTTTCCCGCTACCTTTGTTGCCTTTCCTTTTCCATTCGTATCCACTTTACTGACACCGCCTCTTGGTTTGGCGGGGGCTTTCTTCTTCTTACCCTTGGCTTCCGCCCTGGACCGAGAAGAGGAAGATCCTCCTACAAACAAAGTGGATGTCTCCCTACCTTTCTGTAGGGTGCCCTCAGCACTCCTCAACATGTTCAGAAGTTCGGAAAGTTCAACCTCCTTTCCTTGCATGATGAAGTTAAGGATAAACTGGGCGTAAGTGGAAGGAAGGGACTGGAGAATCAAATCAGTGTAGAGTTCATTCTCCAACGTGGTCCCAAGGTCCGCGAGCTCCTCTATGTAGCCAATCATCTTAAGCACGTGTTCCGCTACCGATGATCCGATGGCCAATCTTGCAGAAAATAGCTTCTTCGACACTTCGTATCTTGCGATACGAGACTGCTCTCCATACAGTTCTTTTGTATGGAGAAATATGGACTCTAGGTCCATATTCTCGTGCCTCTCTGATGTTCGTTGTCCATCGAGGCAAGTACGAGGCATTTGGCCTACGCGCAATCTATCTCCTATGTCTTACGAATTTCTACATCCACGACGCTAGAGGTGGAACCTGGGACAGAGGGAGCTTTGGTGGTAAGGATATACCCCAACTTTTCGTAAGTGATTTCCATCTTGACATTCCTGAGCCAATCTTTGTAGTTTGGCCCTGTCAGTATGTATTTATCTAATAATAACTTAAGTCCGGTCATGTTGAATGGTCGCTGCAATTTGGAGAGAGAAAAGAAACACTTTAGCAAGATGCTCTTGCAAGTTTAGAGTGGTTTTTAGTTTTTCTAAACAGGATGGCTCCCACTGTCTCTTGAATCCCTTCTCAAACCTTAAAGAAAGAATTAGCCGGGATCAATCTCACCGTACAATACTTGCTTAACCGTTCAGCCAGGCCAGTGTCGGTAATTCGAGGGCGGTTTTCCAAAGCTTTCGCGAAGTTCCTTAATTAAGTAACCTCTTTTCCCTATGGGCGTAGCCACGCTAACACCTTTCTAGACACCTACTAGGTTTATAGCATTGATCGTTAAGTGAGAACTTTCCCGAGGAGTAGCATATACTCACAGTAGGATCGGGATCCAAATATCATCACGTGATAAAACCGAAGAAATCCTACCAGAATCATCACACTCCAAATGGTATGCAGCGCTAGCAAGTTTCAGTACTTATAAAACTCCCGATGTGGATTTTTGCCCCATGCTCTTATGCCTTGACTTTGGCCAAAATATCATAAGTCACATGTCAAGTTCTACCCGTCATTCTCCTGGTTAATTTGGACCCACCCGTACCTACCCTTGACTTTGGCCAAAATGGCAGCACGACTGTCCCAAACCAACGCATCTATCTATGCTGCACATGAATACCCAATAGCTACTAATCACTAAGCCTTGACTTTGGCCAAAATACATAGCTTGAATACTTTTTGACCATTCATGTGGAATGACGGAGGGCTACGAATGGTTTTGGCGAAACCGTGAACGTAGTGAACTTGATATAGTCGATGGAACGAGATAGCTTTTAAAAGGAGTGGTTCAAGCTCCGCGTTTAAAAGTTTAGTTTTGAAAAGAACCGAGTGGTTTTCAAAGTGTTCCAATCGACTTTTACTTGGTTTATTTTCTTGCATTAGTTCTTTTAATGCGTCCCATCATTTAATCCTACCATTGCAGAAAACAACCAAAATATGACGTACGCTTATGCCATTCGCATTCGCCAAGGGGCCCCGTCATCACCCGTTAGGTTACCTAACCAACGACAGAGCGGGGGCTGGGCTAGCGCGGCTGTAAAACATAAGCAACGCCTAAATAGTTATCATATATAAATATATAGCAATGATAGACATTACAGATCACAGATGAATACATTGGATATACTAGGAATCCGCAATCCGTTCGAGCCTGCAACGAAAAGCGGATTACACGGTCGCGGTGAATAGCCAATACCCCACCGAAGACCCCTACGGGTGCGGCAAACTACCCGCCAAGTAACCGAAGCGAAGCAACCTCCCTCAACACCGTGAGTAGGCCACTCGGCATTTCGAGATACCCAGTAGTTTGTGCACCCCCTCCATGGGTCTATCCTAGGAGCAAAAACAGTAAAAAGAATTATACAATGACGGCTACAACCCCGACCCGGTTGTGCGGCCAAACAAATAATATTACATCAATTTACATAATACATGAATGAAAGAAAAAGAAACACTCATCTCACATCCACCCCGGCTATTCACCCGCGACAATCCAACGCATTCATATACGCATACCATCATCAAACACAGATCACAGATATGTATAACCCCCACTAATCGACGTATAGCGATTAGCAGACGTTCAATACATATAAACATCACAGATAAAACCCATTAGTCAAAGTGTAGTGAAGTTCGATCAAAAATACGGATTTATAGGCACCCCAAATACAAGTTTCTTTTCTGGAAAATCTGGGCAGAAATAAACCATCTTAAAAATCCCAAAACCTCATCAGAAGAATACTGCACCAAACTCGGTCCAGAACCGAGTCAGAACGGCCGCGGTTCCGCGGCAATAGGCATGCTTTTGCCGCGGAACCTCCGCGCTTTGAGCGATTCACTGGATCGTTTTTTGTGTGCTTCTTTAAAAAACCCTGAGACGATTTTTGAAGTATGATTTTTTATTTTTTGAGCAGAAAAAAATTCAACAGAAAGTTAGGGTTTTGTAAACTTGGTTTTGCGATTTTTCCGATCGAACTTCCATACACTTTACTACCTAGCAAGTTTATGTTTAGTTAGGCTCTGATACCACTGTAAGTCCACGTTGCCCACCCCGGTGCTTGCAGGGAGGCGGAAAACAGAATAAAAATCTTATTTTTATTGAACTAGGCAACATGGACTAGCTTAAGGAGGATCTTTGCTAAACAAAAACTAACTAAAAGCTAACTAGAATTAGCTATAGGGTAGAAAGGTTATACCTTGGGCTTTATGTCCTTCTCTCCTTGCTCCTTGGAGTGGAAGAAAGAGATCACCTTGTCGCCTTCTCTAGTCGAAGAAGGATCCACCCGAGAGCCTCAACCTTTGGCTTCAACTTCAAGCTAGAAGTAACTAAGGTGCTAGAAGTGCTAATCCAAGAACCTTAGATGAGAGTATAGATTACTTTGGAGAGGTTTAACTCAAGCTCAAGTGTTTCTCAACACATGAGAGGGGAGAGCTTGAGAGAGAGGAAGAGGAGGAGAGAGAATTAATATGATAGAATGAGAGAATAATAGAACCATTCTCACATATATGTGTGAATTAAGTAAATTGATAATTAGCAAGATAATTGTCATGGCTTAATCAAGACATGACCATTATCTTTTCTTATTTAATGCAATTTGCAAGGATCAAAGAGCATCTTTTATATGGAATGATGATGGTCAAAGTGTCAACCTAGGTCAACAAGTTAAGAATGGTCAAAAGGTCAACAACCCTAACCATGCACAATTATAGTTAACTAATATCAATTATTCATAATACACACATAAGCATTAGGGTTAACAAAAAGACAATGGTCATTAACCCTAATCAAAGTCCTCTCCCTCTGTCTCAATCAACTGTGCATACGCACCCGTATTCGTGATCCGAGGAACACGAATAAAAAGAGATAAAACCAATCCCAAATCATATACTAGAATCTGGCTTAAACCAAAGCCCGCTAGTATAAGCTGTCCGGACAGCAAACGTGCACAAGTGCGCGGATTTGAACGAACCCTGTCGCAAAACCATGCGACCTCTACTCATTTTACCTAAAGGCGAATAGCTCTCTGTGTGGGACTCTAAAGACTCAACACTACGCTGGCAGTGGGTTTAACCACAGACCGCAAGCGGCACTAGCTGTACGTAACGGTCCCCAGGTAGATGTCGATAAGAAGACTGACGAGGTGACCCCATCTGAACTCCTACTGAGCCTGTATGTGACAGTCTCCGTACAGTTCGGTCTGTTCGTCTGATACATCGCAAGGCGGGCCTAGGGGGCGGTGAACGTCAGTCCCCTAATAGCGGTATAAGTCGTGTCGGAGTGTAGCCCAGAACACCCTGAGATAACATTAGAAACCTACCAGTATATCTCGCTTGCCCTGGCCAGGGACTACTTGTGTAATGGCTTTCCTGGACACAGCGCGATGTCAACCCCCAATACCGGGAGAGACGAATCCTGTCTAACCGTCACTGCCTCCAAGTGCTTCGGGACTGCACCCAAAAACTACCTGTTTGCACGACTCCTTTGAGCCGTGGTTGGGTAGTAATCAAAGTGCAGTGGGAACACACTCGAGGCGAAGTGACAGTGTCAATTTAGCGGACTAAGCTGTACTCATGTCACCTGGGAACTGATAACTGACGATAGGTATAATACCAACCAACAGTTCCCGACGAGTCATGTCCAGTGTACTCGTAACCTAACGAGCACCCGCATACTATCTCAAGTACGACGTACTGACGGCTGTGGGACAGACCGTCTCCCACGCTGGGATGAGAAGCGCATATGCTAGTCTACTCCGGAGTATCGATGCCCTGTCTCGATAGTCCAACGACTAGGGACCTGTATAAGGATGTGCTTATGGATTATCCAGCCCCCACGAGTGTGAGCGCCATCACAACGCTGGTAATCAAGCAAAGATCCTAAGGGCTCTACTAATATGTATATAAGCGATATGCTAAAAGAAACACATGCACATATTAAAGCAGGGACAAACCAAGTAGCATACTACCATTTCGAGCAAGATTGTATATACAACTGTGAATATCCCAAGCTTCCATCAAGTAATATACATACTTGTATGATACAGTAATGGCCTCTGGGGCATATACACTAACACTACGTCTCGGCGAATAGCAACGACAAACGTAGCGCGAATACTAAGCAATACTAATCTGAAATGATGGAGGGCTACGACTGGTTTTTGGCAAAAAACCATTAACGTAATGAACTTGATATCGTTGAAGGAACCGGATAGCATTTTTATAAATATAGTGGCCAAAACCTTTGCCAAAGAGGTCACTCCCGGTGAAGGGATCTCGGCTCCTTCCCCGTAGAATGAGGTGCAGGATTTTCCGACTGAATACCATGATGCAAAGCAAAAAGTAATCGACTATAGTGAAGTTATTACCCGGACGCAAACTTCTGTCCAAAAGGGTCACTCCCGGTGAAGGGATCTCGGCCCTTGCCTCGTCGACTGAAGTGCTGGATTTTCATAACCGAATACCACTGTGGAAAACAAAAGAGAACGTCCTTGTAATAACAGATTTTAGAAAGGTGTTCCAACAACATCAGAATAGGTTTGTTTAGCTTGTATTGATCCGAATAGACGCAGTCCCGTCAATTAATCACACCACAAAAGAACGAAAATATGATGTACGTATATGCCATCCGCATTCGCCACTGGGTCCCGTCATCACACGTTAGGTTACTTTACTAACGACAGAGCGGGGACTGGACTAGCGCGGGTGTAAAACATATACAACATCTACTAGTATATATATCAATATATAATAAACGCTCATGTCGTGATAAAATGAAACATCACAGAGAGTAATAAGCATCGCAGAACAATACAGATAATCTGGGATCCCCGGGTTTCCTTTGAGCCGCAACTGAAACCTAACGTTCCCCCAGTCGTGTGGATAGCCTGTGCAATGAAATCCTAGACCCCTACGGGCGCGACAAGTTACCCACCAAAACCAGAAGCGAGGCAGCCCCCTTCAACAAAGTGAATGGACCACTGAGCACTTCAAGGAATCCGGTAACTTGAGCACCCCTCCTTGGGTCAACCTGTATCCCCTACGAGTGCGGCGAATAGCCCGCCAATTCTGGAGTGAAGCCCCCTCCGTCTCAAAGCCATGAGATGCGATCCCGTTTCCCTCTAGAAACCGGCTATCCGTGCACCCCACCTTGGGGTAATCCTAGTACAGAAAGTAAAATATATACAACGGGTACATCGACCTCGGCCCGGTCGTGCCCCAAAAGAATAATATACAAACAGGCAGTGACGGCAGTCCACATGTCGGATGCTCTCCCCACAATATCAAATGTACAAATACAACCAAACTGTACTACCATTGCGTCCAGGCTATCCACCACGACAAATCCGCAACATCACAGCACAACACAGAACATCAACGTGAATTTCACGTTCGCAAATCCTGTTGGATATGAATGTCCTAGAGGCCATTATTGTATAGTACTACTTTGTATAATACATTTTGGAGGCTTGGGATATATATACGGGTTTACGACAGTCTTGCTCGACATATTAGTGTGCTACTTGGTTTGTTTCTATCTTAATAAGTGTATGTGTTTCTTTTAACATATCGCTAATACATATTGATGGAGCCCTTAGGATCTTTGCTTGACTACCGGCGTTGTGATGGCGATCACACTAGTGGGGACTGGGTAGTTTATAAGCACATCCTTATTTTAGTCCCTAGTCGTAGGATTATCGAGACAGGGCATAGATACTCCAGAGTAGACTGGTGCACACGCTTCTCGTACCAACAGGGGAGATGGTCTATCCCACAGCCATCAGTATGTCGTACTGGAGATAGTATGCAGGTGCTCATTAGGTTACGAGTACACTGGACAGGAGTCGTCGGGAACTGTTGGTTGGTATTATACCTATCGTCAGTTAACAGTTCCCAGGTGACATGAGTACATCTTAGTCCGTTGACGTGACACTGTCACTTCTCCTCAAGTGTGTTCCCATTGTTCTTAGATTACTACCCTACCACGGCTCTTTTGAGTCGTGCAAACAGGTAGTAGTTGGGTGCAGTCCCGAAACACTTGGAGGCAGTGACGGTTAGACACGATTCGTCTCTCCCGGTATTGGGAGTTGATATCGCGCTGTGTCTTGGAGAGCCATTACACATAGTCGTCCCTGGCCAGGGCAAGCGAGATTTGCTAGTAGTGTTACCAGTAGTTTCTCAGGGTGTTCTGGGCTACACTCCAACACGACTTGTACCGCTATTAGGGGACTGACGTTTACCACCCCCTAGGCCCGCCATGCGATACACTTAGACGAACAGACCGGACTGTATGGAGATTGTCACATTCAGGCTCAGTAGGAGTTCGGATGGATTCACCTCATCGGTCTTCTTGTCGGCATCTACCTGGGGACCGTTACGTACATCTAGTACCGCTTGCGGCCTATGGTTAAACCCACTGCCAGCGTAGTGTCGAGCCTTTAGAGTCCAATATAGAGGGTTATTCGCCTTTAGGCAAAACAGAGTAGAGGTCGCATGGTTTTGCAACGGGGTTCGTTCGCATCCGCGCACTTGTGCACGTTTGTTGTCCGGACAGTTATTACTAGCGGGCTTTGGTTTAAGACAGATCCTAGTATTTGTTTTAGGATTGGTTTTGTCTCATTGTATTCGTGATCCTCGGAACACGGATGCGGGTGTGCATGCACAGTTGACAGAGGCAGTGGCAGAGGATTCTCATTAGGGTTGTTGACCGTTGACTTTTTCCAAACCCTAATGAAAATGAGAAATATGATTAATGATATTAATTAAAGATAATTGTGCCATGGTTAGGGTTGTTGACCATTTTACTTTGGTTGACTTATTGACCTATGTTGACACATCATTTCACATGAAAGATGCTCTTTGATTCTTGCAAAATTCATTTAATGTGAAATGATAATGGTCATTCCAGATGAAACATCACAATTTCATTAATTATAATTATTAATTCATAATTCTCTCAAATGAAAGTATGGTTGCTATTATTCTCTGATTCTCTCTTGCTCTTTCTCACTCATGTTTGGAGCTCTCCCTCTTCCTCTTCCTCTCAAAGCTTAAGTGTTCCATGTGTTGGAAATCATAAGCTTTTGAGACTAAACCATCAAAGCTTCTCTCTACTCCTTCTAGGGTTCTTTGTCTAGCAAACCTAGCACTTTAGTTACCTCTCGGTTGAGGTAGGTGCTCAAGTTCGAGGCCCTCGGGTGGATCTATCTTCGGCAAAGAGAAGACGACGAGGAAGAGCCGTTCAAACCACTACATGGAGCAAGCAAGAAGGAGAATCACAACAAGAAGGGAAGGAGTTCAAGATCTAGGTATAACCATTCTACATAGTAGCTAGAACTTGTAGTTTATGTGTTAGTTTTTGTTTAGCAAAGATCCATCATGGATGGTCCATGTCACCTTTTAAGAAAAAATTGATTTTTACATATTCCGCCTCCCCGAAAGAACCGGGGTGGTAACGTGGACCAAACAGTGGTATAAGAGACTAGCTAAACAACAACTAACTGTTAGCAAAGTGTTTAGAACTTCGATCCGAGAAAAAATCGCGAAACATGTCAAAAACCATACTTTCTGCCGATTTTTAAAACTGCTCTAAAAATTTTTCCACATGCCTTAAAAATCGGTGCAGGGTTTTTTAGGAACATACAGAAAAAATGAGCCTATGACTCGGTCAACGCGCCGCGGAACCGCGGCGAAACCGCGGATCAGGGGCCGAGTTGACTCGGCCGCGACTCGGGTTTGCTGCGGTTTCTTCAGTATGATGTTTTTGGATTTTTGAAATATTTTGTTTCAGCCCAGATTATCCAGAGAACAATGTTATGTTTGGGGTAGTTAGAAATTGGTATTTTGATCGAAGTTCTTTAAACTTTAGCTATTTGGTTATATCTGTGATGTGATATATGCACTGAACGTTGACTAATCGCTATACGTCGATAAGTGGGGGTTGTGCATATCTGTGATCTATAATATTGTTGGTTTGTGTATATGAACTTGTTAGATTGCCGCGGATGAATATCCGGGGTTTTGTGAGATGAGAGTTTCTTTATCTATCATTTGATGTAATATGTAAATTGATGTAATATTATTTTTATGGCCGCACATCCGGGATGAGGTTGTAGCCGCCATTGTATATTATTTCTCTTACTGTTTTTGCTCCTAGGATAGAACCAAGGTGGGGTGCACAAATTACCAGGTACTTCGAAGTGTCGAGTGGCCTACTCACGTTGTTGAGGGAGGTTGCTTCAATTCGCGTACTTGGCGGGTAGTTTGCCGCAATGCCTTAAGTCTCTTTCCGGACCTATACATCGAAAGATGCCCCGTAGGGGTCTAGGGTGGGGTTTGGCTATTCATCACGACCGTGTAATCCGTCTTTCGTTGCAGGCTTGAACGAACCGCGGATTCCTAGCATATCCAATGTGTTCATCTGTGATCTGGAATGGCTATCATTGCATCTGACGAATGCATATATCTATATATGATATCTAGTAGGCGTTACTTATGTTTTGCATCCGCGCTACTCCAGCCCCCGCTCTGTCGTTAGTTAAGTAACCTAACGAGTGATGACGGTGCCCCGTGGCGAATGCGGATGGCATAAGCGTACGTCATATTTTTGTTCTTTTCTGCAATGGTAGGATTAATAGATGGGACACATTATATTAATGCAAAGAAAAACAAACCAAATAGACGTTGTTGGAACAATTTTCAAAAAGCTGTTATTGCAAGGACGTTCTCTTTTATTTTGCACAGAGGTATTCGGTTATGAATGCCCAGCACCTCATTCGACGAGGCAAGGGCCGAGATCCCTTCATCGGGAGTGACCCCTTGGACGAAAGTTTGCATTAGGGTAACAACTTCATTATAGTCAATTATTCTTGCTTTGCATCGAGGTATTCAGTTTGGAATATCCTGCACCTCAATCAACGAGGAAAGAGCCGAGATCCCTTCACAGGGAGTGACCTCTTTATCAAAAGTTTTCGCCACTGTATTTTTAAAAAGGGAAATCAGGTTCCTTCAACAATATCAAGTTCATTACGCTAACGGGTTTTTCGCCAAAAACCCAGTCGTAGCCCTCCGTCATTTCGGATTGGTATTATTTAGTATTCGTGCTGCGTTTGTTGACCCAGTCAAGGCGTAGTGAACGGTAGCTAAGTGATATTTTTCTGTGAATTGCCAATGTGATTGGTTAGGACAGTCGTGCGGCCTTGTTGACCTAGTCAAAGGCACGTACGGGTGGGTTTAATGCAATCAAGATAATGACGGGTAGAACTTGACTAGCGGTTTATGGTTTGTTGACCTAGTCAAGGTCATAAACCGTTAGGGGCAAAATCCACATCGGGAATTTCTAAAGAAACTAAAACTTGCAGATTTAGCATACTTTCTAGAGTGTGGTGACTAGAGTGGATTCCATCTAGGTCATCGCACAATGATAGTTGGATCCCGATCCCACTAATGAGTTGGATTAATCTCGGGAGATTATTTCACTTAACAATCAATGCTATAAACCAAGTGTCTAGAACGGTGTTAGAGGGGCTACGCCTCCAGGGAAAAGAGGTTATTTAATTAAGGAACTTCGCGAAAGCGTTGGAAAACCTCCCTCGAAGTACCAACACTAGCCCGGCTGAAAGGTTAAGCAAGTATTGTGACGTGTGATTAATCCTGACTAGTTCTTCTTTTAGGGTTTGAAGAAGAATTTGAGGAAATAGTGGGAGCCATCCTGATTCGATAAATTAATAAACCAATCTAATCTTGCAAGAGTGCACGCTGAGTGTTTTATTTCTCTCTCTCCAGGTAGCAACCATTTCACGCCCTAATCAAGATAATAAAATGTATCGTTTGACCGATCCGAATTCTTATTCGGGGCTGGGGAACGTCGGTTCGGCTCTAACTTGTGACAACAGTCATAAGTATGAGCAAGGGAAAGAGGATTGTATGGATTCCAAGGATACCCAGTTGAAGAAGAAGCATAGTTTTGCATCTACTTCAGGTGTTCTTGTAATTGAGAACTGATTTACGGTCAGCCCTACCTCCTGGGTACTTGATTCCGGATAAGGATCTCATATCTGTAATTTATTGCAGGGACTGAGAAAAAGTAGGGAAGTTGCACCTGGTGATATGTCGCTCAGAGAAGCGAACGGAGCACAAGTTAATGCTGCAGCCGTCGGTGAATATCACCTAGTGTTGCCAAATGGCAATACTATGATTTTGAACGATTGCTACTATGTACCTTCCATGGTTTGCAACATCATATCAGTTTCTTTACTCAATATAGATGGATATAACTTTGTTCTTGACAGAAATATCATGAACATCTACCTTCATAAGGTACTGGTTGCAGAAGGTACACTGTGTAATGGTATCTACGTTCTAAATCAGAATACAGTTCTCAATGTACAAAACACACGCAAGAGGAAGAGTTCAGATACGAACGAATCCTACTGGTGGCATTGTAGACTTGGTCATATCGGAGAGAAAAGACTAAGTAAGTTGCATAAAGATGGACTCTTGAATACGTTCGAGTTTTCATCTTATGAAACTTGTCAGTCCTGTCTCAAAGGTAAGATGACCAAATCTCCATTCACCGGACATGGAGAAAGAGCAACAGAGCTCTTGGGACTCATACACAGTGATGTATGTGGTCCGATATTTATACATGCAAGGGGTGGGTTCTCGTACTTCATCACATTCACTGACGATCTCTCTCGGTTCGGATATGTGTATCTGATGAAACAAAAATCTGAAGCTTTTGAGAAATTCAAGGAATTCAGAAACGAAGTAGGGAACCAGACTGGCAAAAGTATCAAGATCCTCCGGTCTGATAGTGGAGGGGAGTACTGTAAGTCTACGGTAGCGCCCCGGCCGTCTAACAGACGCCAAATGCGGAACAAAAACTTTTACGACTGGCGCTATCCCGTACTATAACCCGGATATGCCATTAAAGCTAAACTAACAAATTACAAAGTGGGTAGAAATTTTATACCGAACGATCCGATTCCTTCGGTCTTCAACCATCATCCCACGCTTTGTTGCGGCGGCTTCGATCTTCTGAAAACTCCAGTCTCGTCGTCCAAGTGGCACCACGTCGACGGATCTTTAAACGGGCTCCCGCCTCTGAACCGAGGCAACTTGGTCGTCAAGTTTGCTAAAAGAGAAGACCAAGATGATGTAGAGAATAAGTAGAATACTTTGTCTCGTTACGTCCAAAGTCACGGACGAACGGTTAATGAAGTTGCATTTTGGATCGGGGAAATGAGAAATGGGCATATGAAATTTCCATGAATATAATTTCTAATCTTTTTCCTAAAAGAACAACCATGATCCTTAAGAGAGGGGGCCGGCCAAATATATGGAGCAAGGGAGGTGAGTGTAGGAGCTAGGAGGTGACCACAAGAATAAATGAGATGAATGATTCACCTTAACACCTTGTATGAACACATTAATGAACAAATGAATCATCATGATCTAGTCATCAAAGCATTAATTGAAAACCAATGAGTCATAAGCCAAGTCATTATCCATTAATGCAAATGAGTGACTCAAAAATCCAAGTCACCAAATCTAGAACCATCCACACCCATCACAAGAAAAGATAAATCCGTCTCTAACCGAATGTTAAAGACGGGCGATAGAAAAATGGAAACTGGCAACTTCCAAAAGTGATCCTGAAATGAATTTCAGGATAACCCCGTAACAGTATAAACATACCCGCATTTGTATTACGACCGAATACAAATGAAACGGAGACAAAGATATTATATCTATACAGTATAATACTGGGATCCGGCTTAAACCAAAGCTTACCAGTATTTTCTGCCCGAAAAATGACACGTGCGAAAACGCACGTGTATTTTCCGAACCCTGCCATAAAACCATACGGCTTCTACAGCGTTTGGCCCGAACTTTAGGAAAGTGTCTGTGGAGGACTCTAATGACTCATCAATATACTGGCACTGGGTATAACCACTAGCACGTCAGAGGTACAAGTTGTACGTAACGGTTGCCTATGTATTGATTGGAAGGGAAGTTGACGAGCGAACTCATCTATAAAACCTACTGATCCTGACAGTGACAATATCCGTACAGTCCGGTCCATTCGTCTATGAGTATCGCATATAGGGCCTAGGAAGCCGGTAAACGTCAGACCCCTAATAGCTGTATAAGTCGTGTCAGAGAGAAGGCCAGAACACCCTGAGATACTACTGGAATACCTTTTAGTAAATCTCGATTACCCTGGCCAGGGATTTCGTGTAATGGCTCTCCTAAACATAGCGCGATCTCACCCCCAATACCGGGAGAGGCGAATCCCCGACGATCTGCTCACTGCCTCCATGTGGCTCGGGACTGTACCCAAAATATACCTGTTTGCACGACTCCTTTGACCCGTGGTAGGGTATAAATCAAAGTACAGTGGGAACTCACACGAGACAAATAACGACCTCATGTCGATGAACTAACCTGTACACATGTCACCAGGGAACTACTATCTGACGCTAGGTATAATACCAACCATCAAGTTCCCGGCGAGTCCTGTCCGGTGTACTCATAACCCAATGAGCACCTGTATACATCTTAGGTGAACCAACTAACACCAATGGCTTGTGAGACCGGCCACCGCCCCTTGTCGGGTCTCGAATGTATACACTAGTCTACTCTGGAGTATCGATGCCCTGTCTCGAAACTCCTACGACTAGGGACACTTTAAGGATATGCTTATTGACCCCAGCTCCCATATATATGATCGCCATCATACTGCCGGCAGTCAAGCAAGAATTCTATGGGCTCTATCAAAATTTAACAGTGATAAAGACAAACCAGATAGCACACTATCATCTCGAGTAAGACTGTTCTATCGGTATAGGTCCTCCCTCAATCATTGCAATCGCGTTCCTGCGATCCAATAATTGACTTAGAGGGCACTATATCCAACAATCTTCCAGTTGCACTTAAGGCTATTATTGCGATGTCGTGTACTCACAGCCCGTGTGATACCGAACATCCAACTCCTCTACTAATTAGTTTCACAAAGCTCGTTTGCAAAACTATTGTGTTCGAGAAATAGCCTCAGTGAGTGGATCCGCCCCGATGTTTCTTTCTATGTCTCTCTTAAACTCAAGTTCGCGGAGAAAACCATCTCCCGAATCGAGTAATACCTATCTTAGAATTTGTCTGGATATCTGATGGGACCTAGTTCATAAATGAACTCCAAATCCAAACTTCTTAGACTGTATCGATCACTGAACCAAATCAGTATCCAGCACCATACCTCCCACAGTATCCTCTTGGACCACCTGTCCATAATACTGTCCCTCGTCGGAGGGGAAAACTATAATTCTGACAATCACTCTGTCATCCATGTCATCTTTGAAGCCTGGAATGATAACCGTCTCCCGAAGGAGGCTGCCGTCATCAAATCCATAGAACATACATTTATGTTCTAAAACTGCTTCCTTATGTTCTTCAGGATTGGATTAAAATAAACTTATCGCATCTAGTGCAAAAACAACATCTGGTGTTGTACTTGACATCTCACGATTGACTCAATTACCTATGCAAGTGATCTGCCAATCATGCACATCCTTCTCCCCTTTAGTCTGTAAGACACCTTTAGAGAAGGTGACTCCATCACCTGCAGGTACACCACCATTCCAGGAGTCATCAAATCCTAAAGTACTATTAGAATACTGTCAAAGTACCCACATTAAGAAACTACCAAAATCTAGATCTAAAACCATAGAGCTAGTAACCAGAATGTCTGATATTATATCCATATCCTTTGTGAAGAAACAACTGTATGACGACCATAGTACAACCGATCGTAGTATAGGAATTTTACTTCCTACTCTGTGTATGTCATCCAAATACCAGGACATCACACCCTACTACCTTCTAAACAGATCCATCCCCTATTCTGATGAAGTCAAACCCATGACTTTCACATCAAAAATAGATGATCTATCTCCGCTATATTTCCTTAAGTCTATAAATAGACACTAGCTACTTGCGCACTATGCTTCCGCTGCTCCCACTGACTACGACAACCCTCTGGCAGAATAATATATATACGTATACTTCTAAAACTATTTTAGAACGACGCTATATATATTCTCCTGCCGGGTCTCGTAGTCTGGAACAACAGTAGGGTCAGGTCTGAGTAAACAAAAACCTCCCTGTCACTGTCTTAGAGGCTACCTTAGTACCTCTCGGGTGTCTGAGGTTACCCACCATATCTACGGAGTGGCTATTGGAATTTCAAACCTGATTGAATATATAGATCCTATTAAACTTTCCGTAATCGTTTGCGGTTCTGGAATCACTTCCAGTTCTACCATACTCCTACTACAGTTTTCTGAAAAACATTTTAAAAAAACTGTGGCGAGTCAAGAACAATATCACTATTGATCTTCCAAATGGTAGAAAATCAAACCTCGTCAAAGCCAGGATCAACCTACAAAATGCCATTACAGAAACGTGCCTTGAGTTATCTAGTGTCTGGTTTTAAGCATAAGCTAGACAACTCCCCTTACCTTAATATCGTTAAGATATGAAGCATTCTATATCCAATATAGAAACTTTGGCACTTATTTAAATGGAACCAAATTCAAATCATGCAGTTGTCTCCAGTGCATATCAACTTAATGGAGAGAGGCCAATCAACATTACTCAACATAGGAATACATCCAATTATGAGTAACCTGCAAGAGAAACAAGTTTCTCAAAACCATTACTATCATCTGAATACCAATCACAAGAATCTACCTCTTCGATTTCTTTGATGAATCCTGATTCTTGCGACACACGGTTCTCTACTTTATTCCTATACCCACAACTTCTCAATACTTAGACATTGTATTTCTACGAAACACTTGTCTAAAAACTAGAGAAATCACAAGTAAATAGAATATAGTACGAGGACCAACCCCTTTGTCCAGATGGACACTGGACAACATACAATACTCAGTATAAGTCCGCTGAGTTTAATAACTCAAAACCTGTGCGTCATAGGTTGAAAACTGTCCCCAAGCGATTTCCTCAAATATCACCAATTACAACGAATTCCGATATAATGAGGATGATCACCTAATTCCTAATAACTTACTCCCACTCATTATCTGTAAAACTATACAGATGTGAGAATGAAACCTGGTAAATACATACCCTGGAGTAAGTATCTAATCGGGAAATCAGTTTTCTATTAACAATGTGTAAGTCCACGTTGCTCACCCTAGTTCTTACGGGGAGGCGGAAACGGCGAGAAACAATGATTTTGGCGCAAGGCAACATGGACTATAAGCAAGGATCTTGGCTAAACTAGAAACTAGTAAACTACTAGAAGTTTTAACTACTATGCTGTAGAAAGTATACCTCACGGAACCGGTCCTTCGGGTCTTCATTCCGCTGTCCCGCTTGTCCATCCAAGCTCCAAGCGTCGATCCGGACCTTGGGCACCTCCGCGGCCTTATTGAGTCGAAGACGATCCACCCGGGAGATGTACACCGAGCTCCACCTTGAGCCGAGGCAACTAGGGAAAAAAGATTGCTAGTCAAGAAGCCCTAGGATGTGTAGAGGAGATGTATGGATGTGTTTGTCTTTGTGGGATCTTTTTCTCTCAACTTATAAGATCAAAAGATGAGATCAAGAGAAGGAAGAAGAAGGAGAAACTTACCAACCATGGAGCTTTTCTTTTTCTTCTCACTTCAAGAGAGAGAATGAGAAGAGAATAATGAAAAGATTAATCCAAATGAAATGAACCATGGTTGCAATAATACACTAAAATCATCATCACTAATCCTATCATGATAAAGTTGATGGCACATTGAAATGACCATTATCATAACTCAAGAATTAAAAAGAAAATGAAAGAAGAGTGTAGATCTCTCTTGAAGGTCAATGGTCAACACGGTCAACGGGTCAACAAAGTCAAGAGAGGTCTAAGTGGTCAATGCAATTAGCCATCACTAATCTATCACTAAAAGGATTAGTAAACAATGTCTCCGGCTCATAACGGTTTTGACCAAACGAATTGTCAAAACCCTAATGAGTGTGCCAAATTACGGTTTTGGCCGAACCAACTGCCAAAACACTAATAGGGCACCTCCTCCTTCATCGCTCCTCAAAACTGTGCATACACACTCGCATCCGCATTCCGTATAAAGCGAATGCACAGAAGACAAATCAAATCCATCTGTGCAATACTAGGATATGGCTTAAACCAAAGCCCACTAGTACTGCCTGCCCGAACAACATACGCACACAAGTGCATGTAAGTGATCGAAGCCCTGCCGTAAAACCATACGACCTCTACACGTTTCGCTCAATGCAGGGAAACTCTCTGTGTGGGACTCCAAAGACTCGACACTACGCTGGAAGTGGGTTTAAACACAGACCGCAAGCGGCACTAGCTGTACGTAACGGTCCCCAGGTAGATGTCGATAAGAAGGCCGATGAGGTAAACCCATCCGAACTCCTACTGAGCCTGTATGTGACAATCTCCGTACAGTCCGGTCTGTTCGTCTGATACATCGCATGGCGGGCCTAGGGGACGGTGAATGTCAGTCCCCTAATAGCGGTACAAGTCGTGTCGGAGTGTAGCTCAGAACACCCTGAGATAACACTGGAAACCTACCAGTATATCTCGCTTGCCCTGGCCAGGGACTACTTGTGTAATGGCTCTCCTAGACACAGCGCGATGTCAACCCCCAATACCGGGATAGACGAATCCTGTCTAACCGTCACTGTCTCCAAGTGCTTCGGGACTGCACCCAACTACCACCTGTTTACACGACTCCTTTGAGCCGTGGTAGGGTAGTAATCAAAGTACAGTGGGAACACACTCGAGGCGAAGTGACAGTGTCAAGTCAGCGGACTAAGCTGTACTCATGTCACCTGGGAACTGATAACTGACGATAGGCATAATACCAACTAGTCAGTTCCCGACGAGTCCTGTCCAGTGTACTCGTAACCCAACGAGCACCCCCATACTCTCTCAAGTACGACGTACTGATGGCTGTGGGACAGACCATCTCCCACACTGGGATAAGAAGCGCACACGCTAGTCTACTCCGGAGTATCGATGCCCAATCTCGATAGTCCTGCGACCAGGGACCTGCATAAGGATGTGCTTCTAGATTACCCAGCCCCAGTAGTGTGACTGCCATCACAACGCTGGTAATCAAGCAAAGATCCTAAGAGCTCCACTAATGTGTATAGGCGATATACTAAAATAAACACATTTACACATTGAAGTAAAAACAAACCAAGTAGCATACTACTATTTTGAGCAAGATTGTATATACAAGGTGAATATCCCAAGCTTCCATTAAGTAATGTACAAACTAGTATGATACAGTAATGGCCTCTAGGGCATATACACTAACAATCTCCCACTTGCACTAAGGCCATGTACTGGCGTATCGAAGACCTATCTTCTTGATCAGCCGCTCGAACTGAGTCTGGGGCAAGGCCTTGGTGAATGGATCTGCAGTGTTATCTTCTGAAGCGACTCTCCGAACCTCGATCTCCTGGCGATCCACGATCTCCCTGATCTGGTGATACCGCCTCAAGATGTGTCTGGAACTCTGATGGGACCTGGGTTCCTTCGCTAAAGCTATAGCCCCGTTGTTATCGTAATACAGAGGTATTGGATCAATAATGGACGGAACCACCTGAAGTTCTTTCAAGAACTTCTTTATCCAGACAGCTTCTTTTACAGCATCAAATGCAGCGATGTATTCCGCTTCCATCGTCGAGTCTGCAACGGTTTCCTTTTTGGAACTCTTCCAACACAGCGCCCCTCCATTGAGGGTAAAGACAAAACCCGACATGGACTTGGAATCATCCTTGTCACTCTGGAAGCTGGAGTCAGCAAAGGCCTCGATCTGGAGGTCTTTTCCGCCATACCCCAAGAACATCTCCTTAGTCCTTCTCAGGTACTTGAGAATGTTCTTTACCGCTATCCAGTGTTTCTCCCCAGGGTTTGACTGATGCCGGCTTACCACACTTAGTGCATAAGCTACATCCAGTCTGGTACACAACATCGCATATACATTATAGAGCCTACCGCAGAAGCATAGGGTATAATAGACATGCGATCCCTCTCCAAATCAGTTTTGGGAGACATCTCTTTAGAGAGGGTGATCCCGTGACAAGCCGGTAGGTTACCGCGCTTGGAATCTTCCATAATGAATCTTTTCAGTATGGTGTTAATGTACATGGACTGTGAAAGTCCTAATATCCTCTTAGATCTATCACGATGGATCCGGATCCCCAGGATGTATGAGGCATCACCCAGGTCTTTCATGGAGAACCTGTGTGACAAGAACCCCTTGACAGATTGTAGCATAGGAATGTCATTTCCTATTAAGAGAATGTCATCCACGTACAAAACGAGGAATACTACAGTTCTCGCTACAAATCTACTATAGATGCATGGTTCATCTGGATTTTTGATAAAGCCAAATTCCTTGACCGTCTCATCAAAACAGATGTTCCAACTCCGCGATGCCTGCTTTACTCCATAGATGGACTTAAGCAACTTGCACACCTTTCCGCTGCTCCCACTCTGAATGAAACCCTCTGGTTGGTCCATATTGACACACTCCTCTAAATTTCCATTTAGAAAAGCGGTCTTTACGTCCATCTGCCAGATCTCATAATCGTGGAAGGAAGCAATGGCAAGAAGGATCCGAATGGATTTCAGCATAGCTACTGGAGAAAAGGTCTCGTCATAGTCCAAACCAGGTCTTTGACGAAAACCCTTTGCAACCAGTCTAGCATTATAGGTCTCAACCTGTCCATCTACACCAATCTTCCTTTTGAAGATCCACTTGCATCCTACGGGTTTTACCCCGTCTGGAGCAATGTCCAATGTCCATACTTTGTTGGTGTACATGGACTCCATTTCGGTCCGCATTGCATCCGGCCATTTTACCGAGTCGACGCTTTGAACGGCTTGCTGGAAGCTAATAGGCTCATCATAATCTATGATGCAATCCTCTCTATCCCCGTCTATGAGAAAACCGTAGTATCTCTCCGGCGGATGAGACTGCCTACTACTCCTGCGGAGCGGCGTAGGAATGTCCTGTTCTTTTGAACCCTCTGGTTCCACTAAGCTTTCAGTAATAGTCTGTGGTTCTGGAATTTCTTCCAGTTCTACTGCGCTCCCACTCATTTCCTTTTCTAAGAACTGGTGTTCTAGAAAGTGGGCATAACGAGAAACAAGAACTTTTTGTTCCTCTTCGTAGTAGAAGAAATATCCCTTGGAATTCTTTTGATATTCCACAAACTTGCACTGTACTGAGCGTGCCTCGAGCTTGTCCGCATGCTGCTTTTTAACAAAAGCTGGACTTCCCCATGTCTTAATGTGATTAAGATAGGGTCTCTTCCCACACAACATCTCATATAGCGTAGTAGGCACAGTCTTAGTAGGAACTCGGTTCAAAAGGTATGCAGCTGATTCTAGCGCATACCCCCAGAATGATCGCGGTAACTCAGCGTTACTCATCATGGACCGTACCATATCCAATAGGGTTCGGTTCCGTCACTCCGATACACCGTTATGTTGCGGAGTGTATGGAGGAGTAAGCTGAGAGAGAATTCCGTTCTCTTTTAAATAATCCAGGAACTCGGCACTTAAGTATTATCCACCTCGATCCGATCTTAGAATCTTGATACTTTTGCCGGTTTGTTTTTTCTACTTCATTCTTATATTCCTGGAACTTTCCAAAGGCTTCGGACTTATGTTTCATTAAGAAGACATAACCGTACCTTGAAAAGTCATCCGTCAAAGTAATGAAGTAAGAATAACCGCTTCGCGCATGTGTAGACATTGGACCGCACACGTCGCTGTGTACGAGTCCCAAGAGCTCGCTCGCTCTTAATCCGTGTCCAGTGAACGGAGTCTTTGTCATCTTTCCATTGAAACAGGATTGACAAGTGGCATACGACTGATATTCGAACGGATTCAAATATCCTTCTGTATGTAACTTCGTCAACCTTCTCTCATTGATGTGACCCAGTCTACAATGCCATAAGAAAGTCTGATTTATTTCTGGAGACTTTCTTTTGTGTGTATTCTGGACATTGAAAATCTGTGGTTGGTATAATACGTATATACCATTGCTCAATGTACCTGACCCAATCAAAACTTGATTAAGGTGAATGTTTACAAAATTACTTACAAACGCAAATTCATAACCTTCTTTAGAAACTAAAGATACAGAAATGATATTACAAGTTGCGTTGGGTACAAAAAAGCAATTACGCAAAACCAAAACATGTCCATCTGACATTCCCAGGTGATAGTCCCCCACGGCTTTAGCATCCATGCTAGCTCCGTTTGCAACTCTGAGGGTCATGTCACCTGCTTTCAAAACACTACGGTTTCTCAACGCCTGCAAAGAATTACAGATATGAGATCCTGATCCGGTATCCAATACCTAGGAAGTAGAGTTTATTGAAAGACAGTTTTCAATAACATACACACCTGAAGCTGAAGCTGAAGCTGCAACCTGCTTCAATTCCTATGTTCTGGCCTTCCAGGCCCTGCAATCATTCTTCCAGTGACCTTTCTTATGACAATAGAAACATTCTTCTTTATCCACAAGATGCCCCGCTTTCTTTGTTGCTTTTGCCTTTTCCTTCGTATCCACTTTACTAACACCGCCCCTTGGTTTGGCGGGGGCTTTCTTCTTCTTTCCCTTGGCTTTCGCCTTGGACCTAGAAGAAGATGATCCTCCTACAAACAAAGTGGATGTTTCCCTACTTTTCTGTAGGGTGCCCTCTGCGCTCCTCAGCATGTTGAGGAGCTCTGAAAGTTCAACTTCTTTTTCTTGTAAGTTGAAGTTCAGTATAAACTGGGCGTAAGTGGAAGGAAGGGACTGGAGAACTAAGTCCGTATAGAGCTCACTCTCCAATGTGGTCCCTAGGTCCGCGAGCTCCTCAATGTAGCCGATCATCTTAAGCACGTGTTCTGCTACTGATGATCCGACGGCCATCCTTGCCGAAAATAACTTTTTCGACGCTTCGTATCTTGAGATACGAGATTGCTCTCCATACAGTTCTTTTGTATGAAGAAATATGGATTCCAAGTCCATATTCTCGTGCCTCCTCTGATGTTCATTGTCCATAGAGGCAAGTACGAGGCACTTGGACTTCGCGCTATCAATCTCCCAAGTCTTACGGATTTCCTTATCCGCGATGCTGGAAGTGGGACCAGGGACAGGGGGAGCTTTGGTGGTAAGAAGATACCCCAGCTTGTCGTAAGTGATTGCCATTTTGACATTCTTGAGCCAATCTTTGTAGTTTGGCCCTGTCAGTACGTTTTTATCTAGAAGTAACTTAAGTCCAGTCATTTCGATTGGTCGCTGCAATTAGGAGAGAGAAGAAGAAACACTTAGCATGATGCTCTTGCAAGTTTAGAGTGGTTTTTAGTTTGTCTAAACAGGATGGCTCCCACTGTTTCTCGAATCCCTCCTTAAAACCAAAAAGGAAGAATTAGTCAGGATCAATCTCACCGTACAATACTTGCTTAACCGTTCGGCCAGGCTGCTGTCGGTACTTCGAGGGAGGTTTTCGAACGCTTTCGCGAAGTTCCTTAATTCAAGAACCTCTTTTCCCTGGGGGCGTAGCCCCGCTAACACCTTTCTAGACACCTACTTGGTTTATTGCATTGATTGTTAAGTGAGAAATTTCCCGAGGAGTAGCATATACTCACAGTAGGATCGGGATCCAAATATCATCGCGTGACGAAACTGAAGGAATCCTACCAGAATCATCACGCTCCAAATTGTATGCAAAACTAGCAAGTTTCAGTTCTTTTGAAACTCCCGATGTGGATTTTTGCCCCATGCTCTTATGACCTTGACTTTGGCCAAAATATCACAAGTCACATGTCAAGTTCTGCCCGTCATTATCCTGGTTAATTTGGATCCACCCGTACCCACCCTTCACTTTGGCCAAAATGGCAGTACGACTGTCCCAAACCAACGCATCTATCTATGCTACACATGAATACCCAATAGCTACCAATCACTATTCCTTGACTTTGGCCAACATACATAGCTTGAATACTATTGACCATTTATGCGAAACGACGGAGGGCTACGAATGGTTTTGGCGAAACCGTGAACGTAGTGAACTTGATTTAGTCGATGGAACGAGAATGCTTTTAAATGGAGTGGCTCAAACTCCGCATTTTAAAAGTTTGTTTTGAAAAGAACCGAGTGGTTTTTCGAAAGTGTTCCAACGACTTTTACATGGTTTATTTTCTTGTATTAGTTCTTTTAATGCGTGATATTCTTGCATTAGTTCTTTTAATGCGTCCCATCATTTAATCCTACCATTGCAGAAAACAACCAAAATATGACGTACGCTTATGCCATTCGCATTCGCCACGGGGCCCTGTCATTACCCGTTAGGTTACTTAACTAACGATAGAGCGGGGGCTGGGCTAGCGCGGCTGTAAAACATAAGCAACGCCTAAATAATATCATATATAGATATATTGCAATGATAGACATTTCAGATCACAGATGAACAAATTGGATATACTAGGAACCTGCAATTCGTACGAGCCTGTAACGAAAAACAGATTATACGGTCGCGGTGAATAGCCAATACCCCACCCAAGACCCTTATGGGTGCGGCAAACTACCCGCCAAGTACCCGAAGCGAAGCAACCTCCCTCATCCCCGTGAGTAGGCCACTCGGCACTTCGGCATACCCGGTAGTTTGTGCACCCCCTCCATGGGTCTATCCTAAGAGCAAAAACAGTAAAAAGAAATTATACAATGACGGCTACAACCCCGACCCGGTTGTGCGGCCATACAAATAATTATTACATCAATTTACAAATTTACATGAATTGAAAGAAAAGAAAACTCTCGTCTCACAACCCCCGGCTATTCACCCGCGACAATCCAATGAATTCATATACACATTCCAATAACATTACAGATCACAGATTTGTATAACCCCCACTAATCGACATATAGCGATTAGTAGACGTTCAATACAAATATCACATCACAGAAAAACCCGTCAGCTTAAGTCTTTTAGAAGTTCGATCAAAAATACGGATTTGTAGGCCCCAAATACAAAATTTTCGTTCTGGAAAATCTGGGCAGAAAATACATATTCCAAAAAATCGCAAAACAACCCCAGAAAAACACTGCACCAAATTTGGACCCCGACCGAGTAACCTCGGCCGCGGAACCGCGGCGGGAGCGTGCTCCCGCCGTGTTTCCGCGGCGCTTTGAATCGGTCGTTGGACCAAATTTGGTGGTTATCCAAATAAAAGCCTGAGCCGATTTTTAAGATGAAAATTATCAACTTTTGAACAGAATAAAAATCGGCAGAAACTTGACAGTTTTGGGTTCGTTTTGCGACTTTTCTTTGATCGATCTTCTAGCTACATTGCTAACATATTAGATAGAGTTTAACTAGGCTCTGATACCACTGTAAGTCCATGCTACCTCTCCCGGTACTTTCGGGCATGCGGAATTTGAAAAAAAACGATTTTCTTAGAGGTGGTAACATGGACTTAAAACCCGGATCTTTGTTAAACATCTAACTAACAACCTAACTACGAGTTGCTAACTACTCGGTTAGGGGGTTATACCTTTCTTTTTCTCGAACTCCTTCGTCTTCAAGCTTCGATGGTCGTCCGAATCGGCTTCTCCCCGTCGTCTCCTTGCGCCGAAGATAGATCCACCTGAAAGCCTCAACCTTTGGCTCCTTCTTCGAACTTTGAAGAAACTAGTTCACATGGTTTGCTAAACCTTGTGAACTAGAGTGAGTAGAGAAGAGTTTGTATGGGATTTTATCTATGGTTCTTGGTTCTCAACTCATGAGACAAGTGAACCATAGAGTCAAGAGAGGGAGAGCAAGAGGAGGAGATGAGAGCTCAAGAACAAGAAAGAGAATGAGCATGAAAGAATGAGAGAAGACTTTTCTCATTTGGCTCTCATAATCCAAAACAATCATAACACATCATATCAATCAAGTATTACGTGATGGTTTAAGCAACCATAGCCATATCATTTCATGCACTCATTTTGCACAAAAGAGCAAGCAAGCAAAAGTCTTTGCCATGAAATGATAGCTATAGTTATCATGATGGTCAACTAGTCAAGCCTAGTCAACCGGTCAACAAAGTCAACAAGTCAACAAAGTCAACAACCCAACAACCATGTCACCATAATACCTAATTAATATAATTGTTAATCACATATCATATTCTCATTAGGGTTGAGCAAAAAGTCAATGGTCAACTGTCAACGGTCAACAACCCTAATGAGAATCCTCCGCCTCTGTCTCTCCGTCAACTGTGCATAGACACCCGCATCCGCATTCCGAGGAACACGCATACAAACTGGATAAATCCAATCCCAAAAGGTACACTAGGATCTGGCTTAAACCAAAGCCCGCCAGTGTAAACTGTCCGGACACTGTACGTGCACAAGTGCACGGATGTGACCGAACCCTGTCGCAAAACCATGCGACCTGTCGCAAAACCATGCGACCTCTACTCTTTTGCCTAAAGGCGAATAGCTTTCTGTGTGGGACTCTAAAGACACGACACTACGCTGGCAGTGGGTTTAACCACAGACCGCAAGCGGCACTAGCTGGGCGTAACGGTCCCCGGGTAGATGCCGACAAGAAGATTGACGAGGTGAAACCCATCTGAACTCCTACTGAGACTGAATGTGACATTCTCGGTACGGTCCGGTCTGTTCATCTGATACATCGTATGGCGGGCCTAGGGGGCGGTAAACGTCAGTCCCCCAATAGCGGTACAAGTCGTGTCGGAGTGAAGCCCAAAACGCCCTGAGATAACACTGGAAGCCTACCGGTATATCTCGTTTGCCCTGGCCAGGGACTACTCGTGTAATGGCTCTCCTAGACACAGCGCGATGTCAACCCCCAATACCGGGAGAGACGAATCCTGTCTAACCGTCACTGCCTCCATGTGCTTCGGGACTGCACCCAACTACCACCTGTTTGCACGACTCCTTTGAGCCGTGGTAGGGTAGTAATCAAAGTACAGTGGGAACACACTCGAGGCGAAGTGACAGTATCATGTCAGCGGACTAAGCTGTACTCATGTCACCTGGGAACTGATAACTGACGATAGGCATAATACCAACTAGTCAGTTCCCGACGAGTCCTGTCCAGTGTACTCGTAACCCAACGAGCACCCGCATACTCTCTCAAGTACGACGTACTGATGGCTGTGGGACAGACCATCTCCCACACTGGGATGAGAAGCGCACACGCTAGTCTGTTAGTGTTTATGCCCTAGAAGGCCATTACTGTATCATACTAGCTTGTATATTACTTAATGGAAGCTTGGGATATTCACATGTATATAACAGTCTTGCTAAACATGGTAGTATGCTACTTGGTTTTTCTATCTTAATATGTGAGTGTACGTATTGATTGAGCTCTTAGGATCTTGCTTGTCTACCAGCGTTGTGATGGCAGTCACACTAGTGGGGGCTGGGTAGTCTACAAGCACATCCTTATTCAGGTCCCTGGTCGTTGGATTATCGAGACAGAGCATCGATACTCCGGAGTAGACTAGTGTGTACGCTTCTCATCCCAGTTGGGGAGATGGTCTGTCCCACAGCCGTCAGTACGTCGTACTGGAGATAGTATACAGGTGCTCGTTAGGTTACGGGTACACCGGACAGGACTCACAGGGAACTGTTGGTTGGTTTGATACCAGTCGTCAGTGAACAGTTCCCAGGTGACATGAGTACAGCGTAGTCCGCAGACTTGACACTGCTACTTCGCCTCGAGTGTGTCCCACTGTTCTTAGATTGCTACCCTACCACGGCTCAAAGGAGTCGTGCAAACAGGTAGCAGTTGGGTGCAGTCCCGAGCACTTGGAGGCAGTGGCGGTTAGACAGGATTCGTTCCTCCCGGTATTGGGAGTAGATATCGTGCTGTGTCAGAGACCATTACGCAAAGTCCCTGGCCAGGGCAAGCGAGATTTGCTGGTAGGTTCCAGCAGTTTCTCAGGGTGTAATGGGCTTTACTCCGACACGACTTATACCGCTATTAGGGGACTGACGCTTGCCGCCCCCCTAGGCCCGATATGCGATAGTCTTGGAAGAACGGACCGGACTGTATGGAGATTGTCACATCAGACTCAGTAGGAGTTCGGATGGGTTTTCTCATCGGCCTTCTTATCGACAACTACCTGGGGACCGTTACGTACAGCTAGTGCCGCTTGCGGTCTATGGTTAAACCCACTGCCAGCGTAGTAGTCGAGTCTCTAGAGTCCCACACAGAGAGTTTCCTACTCCAGGCGAAACGATATAGAGGTTGCATGGTTTTGCGACAAAGGGTTCGGACGCATACGTGCGTTTACGCGCGTACGACTTTCGGACAGTTTTTACCAGTCGGCTTTGGTTTAAGCCAGTTACTGGTATCCGGTTATTGGATTTATACAGTCTAAAGTTTTTCCGTATTTTTACGGATCGGAGGGGCGTTCTCGTAATTACTCGAGAAGCTTCTAGAAGATGTGACTAAGGAGGTTTCTTTTGGATAAGAAAGTGAGTCATGGTGGTGATTCATTCATTTCATTAATGCACATTTATTGCTTAATGAATCACCACTAGATATTTTATGAAGCATGCTTATTCATTTCCATTATTCATTATTGTTAAAAAGAAATGCTTCATAATATATTATGATACACTCTCTCTCCTCTCATTATCTTATCTCATATTCTCTCTCCTCAAGCTCTCATCTTCAAACCCTAATCCTTAATCCTCATGTGTTGAGATCAAAGGATTAGTTAGACTAAACAATCCATAACCTTTACTCTACATCATCCTTTCATCTTTGATTAGCAATCAAAGTTGATTAGTTACCTCAAGTTAGAGGTTTAGCTTGGAGTTTCGCTCTCGGGTGGATCGTCTACTACCTAGAGAAGGTCGAGGAGAACAAAGGAGGACGTAAAGACGAAGGACCGGTTTCATTAGGTATAATCCCTAATCACTTGTGAAAAGAAACTCATTGAATACGGTTATTTATAGTTTAGCTTCGATTCAAGCGGTTAGTCGATGTTCGTTGTTTAAACTTGATAAGTCTTGAAAATTCCGCCTCCCCACAAGTACTGGGGTGAAGTACATCGACTTACAGTGGTATCAGAGCCTCGCTAAACACTAAATAACTTAATTGCAAATTTGTACGAATTTCGAACGGAAAAACGAAACCGGAAAACCCTAAAAAATACTAGTTTCTGTCGAATTTAAAACGATGTCAGAAAATTTTTCAGGTGTGTTCAGAGAGCTAGAAAGGAGTCCAGGAGAACACCCAAGAAATTCGAGCCCATGAATCGGCAACTCGGCCGCGAAAGCGCAGCGGATCGGTGGGATCCGCCGCCCTTCCGCGGCGCTTTGGCCGAGTCATGGACTCGTCTTTCTTGTGTGGGTCCCCTGTGACATTTGGGGTTTTCTGGAATATTTAATTATTGCTCAGGTTACTGTTTAACAGAGCAGATTTTGGAGCAATATTGATGTTGTTTATTCGATCGAATTGTACAGTATTTGCGTATTGGATTATATCTGTGATTGTATAATGTGTTCGTAAACCTCCCCTAACTGCTAGTATGTCGGTTGGCAGGGGGTTGCACATTTCTGTAATGGTTATATCTGTTTGTGCATATAAACTGTATTGGACTGTTGTGGTGTATAGCCGGGGTTCGCAATGGGTTATTGATTAATTCATTTGTTGTAAATGTAATTTGTTGTAATATTATTTTCGCGGGGCACTTCCAGGTTGCGGTTGTAGCCACCGTTGTATTATTTCATTTTACTGTTTTGCTCCTAGGACTGACCCAAGGTGGGGTACACAGACTGCCGGGTGGGTAGTTTGCCGTACCCGTAGGGGTCGAGGGTGGGGTAACGGCTATTCATCACAACTGTGTAATCTGTCTTTTCTTGCAGGCTCAAAAGAAATACAGATTGCTTGCAAATCCAATATTGTTTATCTGTGTTCTGGAATGAATATCATTGCGTCAGACGAATGTAAAATATCTATATTTATGATAGCTATTTAGACGCCACTTATGTTTTACACCCGCGCTAGCCCAGCCCCCGCTCTGTCGTTAGTTAAGTAACCTAACGGGTGATGACGGGACCCCGTGGCGAATGCGTATGGCATAAGAGGACGTTGTATTTTCGTTGTTTTCTGCAATGATAGGTTAATGATAGGACGCATTATCTATAATGCAAAGTAAAATAAACCAAAGTATAAATCGTTGGAACAATTTAAAAGAAACCACTCGGTTATTTTTAAAACAGATATTTTTAAATGCGGAGTCTTAACCACTCCTTTTAAAAGCTATCAGGTTCCTTCGGTTATATCAAGTTCACTACGTTCACGGTTTCGCCAAAACCAGTCGTAGCCCTCCGTCATTTCACTTGGGTATTCAGTAGTATTCAAGCTATGCAGTTTTGGCCAACGTCATGGCATAGTGTTTGGTAGCTGCTGGATATTCATTTGTTGCATAGATAGATGAGTTGGTTTGGGACAGTCGTATTATCATTTGGCCAACGTCAGGGATATATACGGATGGGTTCAAATTAACAAGATAATGATGGGTAGAACTTGACATGTGACTTATGACATTTTGACCAACGCCAAGGTCATAAGAGCATGGGGTAAAAACTTATATCGGGAATTTCTAAAGAAACTGAAATTTGCAAAGAGATGCATACCATTTTGAGTTTGATGAATGTTGGTAGCATTCCTACAGCATTATCAGACGATGATATTTGGATCCCGATCCTACTGTGAGTATATGATACTTATCAGGATATTCATCACTTAACGATCAATGCTATAAACCTAGTAGGTGTCCAGAAAAGTGTCAGCGGGGTTACGCCCCCAGAGAAAAGAGGTTATTTAATTAAGGAACTTCGCGAAAGCGTTGGAAAACCTCCTTCGAAGTATCGACACCAGCCTGGCTGAACGGTTAAGCAAGTATTGTACGGTGAGAATAGTCTTGGCTAATTCTTCTTTTATGGTTTGAGGAAGGATTCGAGAAACAGTGGGAGCCATCCAGTTTAGATAAACTAAAAACCACTCTAAACTTGCAAGAGCATCATGCTAAAGAGTTTTCTTCTCTCTCTCCTAATTGCAGCGACCCTGAAAATGACTGGACTTAAGTTACTTTTAGAGAAAAATATACTGACGGGGCCAAACTATAAAGATTGGCTGCGGAATGTCAAGATGGCTTTGACCTATGACAAACTGGGGTACGTCCTCACCGCTACAGCACCTGCTGTCCTTGGTCCCAAATCCAGCAATGCGGATAAGGAAATCCGCAAAACCTGGGATTTAGATTGCGCGAGAGCCAAGTGCATCGTGCTTGCCTCGATGAACAATGAACATCAGAGGAGGCACGAGGATATGTCCCTAGATGGCATATTTCTCCATACAAAGGAACTTTATGGAGAGCAATCTCGTATAGCAAGATACGAGACCTCTAAGAAATTGTTTCGAGCGAGGTTGGCTGTCGGGTCATCGGTAGGTGAACATGTCCTACAGATGATCGGCTATATTGAAGAGCTCGCGGACCTTGGGACGACTTTGGATAATGAGCTCTATACAGACCTTGTTCTCCAGTCCCTTCCTCCCACCTACGCCCAGTTTATCCTCAACTTCAATCTTCAAGGAAAAGAAGTTGAACTTGCGGAACTCCTGAACATGTTAAGGAGTGCAGAGGGCACCTTGCAGAAGGCAAGGGAAACACCCGCTATGTTTGTTGGCGGTTCATCTTCTTCCGGGTCCAAGGCTAGGGCCAAAGGAAGGAAGAAGAAGGCCGCACCCAGACCTAGAGGAGGTGTTAGTAAGGTGGGAAAGAAGGGAAAGAAAAAGTTTACAGCACCGGTAGTTGGCCTGGATGAGTGCTTCCATTGTCACAGGAAAGGGCACTGGAAGAAGGATTGCAAGGCGTGGAACGCCAAGAACCAGGAACCGAAGCAAGCTGTGGCTTCGACTTCAGGTGTGTTTGTAATTGAGAATTGTCTGTCGATCAACTCTACTTCCTGGGTATTGGATACCGGATCAGGATCTCATATTTGCAATTCTTTGCAGGCACTGAGAAACCGTAGAGTGCTGAAGGAAGGTGATATGATCCTCAGGGTTGCTAACGGAGCTAGCGTGGGAGCTGCGTCCGTCGGGGATTATCACCTAGGATTGACGAGTGGACACATTTTGGTTTTACATAACTGTTATTTTGTACCCAGCTTAACGTGTAACATCATATCAGTTTCCTTGTTATCAAATAAAGGTTATGATTTCACGTTTGTAAGAGATGTTGTCAACATCCACCTTAATCATGGTTTGATTGGGTCCGGTACTCTAAATAACGGCATATATGTGTTAAACCAACTCCAAATTTTCAATGTCCAGAACACACTAAAAAGAAAGTCTCCAGATTTAAATAAAGCTTTCTTATGGCATTGTAGACTGGGTCACATCAATGAGAGAAGGTTGACTAAGTTACATAGAGAAGGATATTTGGACACGTTCGAATATCAAACCTATGACACTTGTCAATCTTGTCTCAAAGGAAAGATGACAAAGACTCCATTTACTGGACAAGGAGTAAGAGCGAGCGAGCTCTTAGGACTCATACACAGTGATGTATGTGGTCCAATGTCTACACATGCGAGAGGTGGTTATTCCTACTTCATTACTTTTACAGATGATTTCTCTAGGTATGGATATGTTTTCTTAATGAAGCATAAATCAGAGGCCTTTGAGAAATTCCTGGAATTCAAGAGTGAAGCGGAAAACCAAACAGGCAAAAGTATTAAGACACTGAGATCTGATCGAGGTGGAGAATACTTAAGTGCCGAGTTCCTAGGTTACCTAAAAGAGAAAGGAATTCTCTCTCAGCTTACTCCTCCATACACTCCACAGCACAACGGTGTATCGGAGAGAAGGAATCGAACCCTATTGGATATGGTACGATCCATGATGAGTAATACTGAGTTACCGCGATCTTTCTGGGGATATGCGCTAGAATCAGCGGCATATATTTTGAACAGAGTTCCAACGAAAACTGTGCCTACCACACCATATCAGATGTGGAGTGGGAAGAAACCCTATCTTCAGTATGTAAGGATTTGGGGATGTCCAGCTTTTGTAAAAAATCAGCATGTGGATAAGCTCGAGGCACGATCAGTACTGTGTAAGCTTGTAGGATATCCAAAGAACTCCAAGGGATATTGCTTCTATTACGCAGAGGAACAAAAGGTTTTTGTTTCTCGTAATGCCCATTTTTTAGAACAACAAGTTTTAGAAAAGGATACAAATGGGAGCGAAATAGAACTGGAAGAAATTCCAGAACCACAAGCTGCTACTGAAATTTTGGTAGAACCAGAGGTTCAAGAAGAACAGAACATTCCCACACCCCTCCGCAGGAGTAGTAGGCCATCTCATCCGCCTGAGAGATACTACGGTTTTCTCATTGACGGGGATAGAGAGGATTGCATCATAGATGATGATGAACCTACTGACTTCCAGCAGGCCATCCAGAGCGGCGACTCGGTACGATGGCTAGATGCAATGCGGACCGAGATGGAGTCCATGTACACCAACAAAGTATGGACTTTGGACTTTGCTCCAGATGGGGTAAAACCCATAGGATGCAAATGGATCTTCAAGAAAAAGATTGGTGTAGATGGACAGGTGGAAACCTATAAGGCTAGACTTGTTGTTGGAGATAGTGCCCTCAGAGTCAATTATTGGATCACAGGCACGTGATTGCAATGATTGAGGGAGGACCTATCCCGGTAGGACAGTCTTACTCGAGATGATAGTATGCTATCTGGTTTACCTTTATCATCGTGTACTGCTTTAGGTGACCTGACATGTCGCTATTGCACGTTGATAGAGCCCCTAGGATTCTTGCTTGACCACCAGCAGTATGAGGGCGATCATATAAGTGGGAGCTGGGGTCTACAAGCACATCCTTAAATGGTCCCTAGTCGTAGGAGTCTCGAGATAGGGCATCGATTCTCCAGAGTAGACTAGTGTATACAGTCGAGACCCCGACGAGGGGCGGTGGCCGGTCTCACAAGCCACTGGTGTCAGTTGGTTCACCTAAGATGTATACAGGTGCTCATTGGGTTATGAGTACACCGGACAGGACTCGCCGGGAACATGCTAGTTGGTCATATACCAGACGTCAGATGGCAGTTCCCTGGTGACATGTGTGCAGGTTAGTTCATCGACCTGGGGATCGTCATTTGTCTCGTGTGAGTTCCCACTGTACTTTGATTACTACCCTACCATGGCTCAAAGGAGTCGTGCAAACAGGTTTTAGTTGGGTACAGTCCCGAGCCACATGGAGGCAGTGAGCGGATCTTCGGGGGTTTCGTCTCTCCCGGTATTGGGGGTGAGGTCGCGCTGTGTCTAGGAGAGCCATTACACAAAGACCTTGGCCAAGGCAGGAGATTTACTGGTAGGTATTCCAGTAGTATCTCAGGGTGTTCTGGGCTACACTCCGACACGACTTGTACCGCTTTTGGGGGTCTGACTTTTACCAACCCCCTAGGCCCGCCATGCGATGCTCATAGACGAACGGACCGGACTGTACGGATATTGTCACTGACAGGCTCAGTTGGGTGTCGGGGTGAGCTTCCTCATCGACGTCCCTTTTAGTCAATAGCTGGTGGCCCGTCACGTATTGGCTTATACCTCTGACGTGCTAGTGGTTAAATCCACAGCCATAGTATTGACGAGTCTTTAGAGTCCACCACACTTTCAGTTACTCAAGCTTTCGGGCGAAATGCTGTAGAGGCCGTATGGAGATATGGCAGGGTCCGATCAGATACGTGCGGTATTGCACGGATCAGGATCGGACAGTTTGTACTAGTAGCCGTATAGGTATATGGCAGGGTTCGATCAGATACGTGCGGTATTGCACGGATCAGGATCGAACGGATATTACTAGCCGGCTTTGTTTTAAGCCGGTCCTAGTTTAGTACAGTGTAGATTTTGTCTCATTGCATTTGTATCCGGACGGAATACAGATGCGGGTGTGTATGCACAATATAGGGTTTTCCTGTAATTTATTACGGGACCAGTTTTCTGGAGTTGCCAGTTTGCATTCCGTTCCGGCCGGTTTTCCTTTGTTCTTTCCCGGCCGGACTTTTCCGATGGAGGGGGTAATTTGCAGTTTTGCAAATTACATTTGTGGAGGGGGTTTCTTTGCATATTGTTTGATATGATAGCTTTCATATCTTTTTCCACCATGCTTTTGCTTTTTGAGATTTGATTGAATAGGAAAGGGTATGGAGGAAAGGGTATGGTTGATGTTGTGGTCACCTCTTTTGTTTCTCCTACACTTACCTCCCTCTTGCAATTTATATACATCTCCACCATTCTCCAAAAGCATCATGGCCGGCCACACATTGTGAGGAGAGGAAAAATGAGAGTTCATTTTTGATGCTTCATTTGTTCATCTCATTTCCTTGCAAAATTTGGTAACTTCATTTCCCTCCAAAGTTCAATCCTCATTCCTCCATCCAAAGGCAACAAACCCCAAAGAGACAAGTAGCCTCTACACTACACTTCCTACAGCAAATCTTGGACGCGTCGATTCGCCAGCTTCGCGCCCGAGTTGCCTCGGTATTGAGGTGGGAGCCCGTAAAAGCTACAGGCGATGTGGTGCCCTTTCCGACGAGGAGGAGACGGACGGAGATCCCGCGAGGAGATCGGAGTGGAGATGAAGACCGGAGGACTTGGATCGTCGGTATATATCTCTAACCCGTATTCTAGTTGCTAGAACTAGTTTAATGGTCACGATCCGGGGTTTAGTGTTCGGTGGTGCCGGTTTGCAAAGTCCGCAAAATTTGAGTTATTCACCGTTTCCGCGTTTGGCCGTCGGGTTGACGGCCGGGGCGCCGCCGTGCACTTACAGTGGTATCAGAGCCTCGCCATTAACTTCGTCTAGCTTTTGTGTAATGTGTTTTACGTTTCCGATCGAACAAAATCCCGAAAACCCGTATTTTGTGCACATCAGTTTCTGTCGAATTTTTTTTAAGTCCAAAAATTTTTCTGGTTGTCTCAGTGTGATGTGCAGGGAATTCTAAGGTTACTGTAAAAATTTGGTACCCCGATCTCACTATTCCGCCGCGGAAGCGCCGCGAAAACCCACCTCGTGCGGCGCTTCCGCCGCGGAATTTACTGTTCACCCCCCCAAATTTTTCCAGTGTGTTCCTGAGTTGAAAATGTGGTTTCTGGAATATTAAAATTGGGCCAATTATTTCTGTGAGTGCTACAGTTTTCTTTGAGGCCCAATTGATAATTGTTTGATCAATCGGAAAATTTTAAACACATTTTTCACAGTATTTACATTATATCTGCGACCGTGAATGTCACTCGATCGGTAAATCCGGTCTAACTGCTATAGCCCGGTTAGACGGATTTGCGAACGTGACTTTCACGTTGATGTTCTATGTTTATGCTGTGATGTTGCGGATCGGTCGTGGGGATAGCCTGGATGCAATACTAGTACTGTGTTGTTGTATCATGTACATTTGATATTGCGGGGCGAGCGTCCGACATGTGGACTGCCGTCACTGCCTGATTGTATTATTCTTTTGGGGCACGACCTGGTTGCGGTCGATGTACCCGGTGTATGTATATTTTACATTCTGTACTAGGATTACCCCGCGGTGGAGTGCACGGATAGCCGGGTTCTAGAGGGCAACAAGCCCGCATCTCATGGCATTGAGACGGAGGGGGCTTCACTCTGGGATTGGCGGGCCATTCGCCGCACTCGTAGGGGGTACAGGTTGACCCAGGAGGGGTGCCCAAGTTGCCGGATTCCGTGGAGTGCTGGGTGGTCCATTCACGGAGCTGAAGGGGGCTGCCTCGCTTCAGGTTTTGGCGGGTGACTTGCCGCGCCCGTAGGGGTCTAGGTTTTCATTGCACAGGCTATCCACACGACCAGGGGAACGTCGGGTTTCAGTAGTGGCTCTGTGAAACCCGAGGATCCCAGATATCTGTATTGTTCTGAGATGTTGCATTTCTTTTCACGCCTTGAGCGAAATATAATATATTGGTATATATATTAGTAGATGTTGTATATGTTTTACATCCGCGCTAGTCCAGTCCCCGCTCTGCCGTTAGTTAGCTAACCTAACGGGTGATGACGGGACCCAGTGGCGAATGCGGATGGCATATACGTACGTCAGTATATTTTCGTTCTTTGTGGTGTGATTAATTGATGGGACTGCATTGATTCGGATCAATGCAAGTTAAAAACAAACCTATTCTGATGTTGTTGGAACACTTTTCAAAAAGCTGTTATTGCAAGGACGTTCACTTTTGTTTTGCATCGTGGTATTCATTTGGAATATCCTGCTCCTCAGTCGACGAGGCAAGGGCCGAGATCCCTTCACCGGGAGTGACCCCTTGGACAAAAAGTTTGCGTCAGGGCATTAACTTCACTTTAGCCGATTACTTTTGCTTTGCATCGTGGTATTCAGTTGGAATATCCTGCACCCCATTCTACGGGGAAAGAGCCGAGATCCCTTCACCGGGAGTGACCTCTTTAGCAATGGTTTTCGTCACTATATTTTCTAAAAAGCTATCCGTTCCTTTAACGATATCAAGTTCATTACGTTAAAGGTTTTCGCCAGAAACCATTCGTAGCCCTCCGTCATTTCAGACGGGTAGCACGTAGTATTCATGCTATGTTTGTTGACCTTCGTCAAGGCATAGTGCATGGTAGCTGCTTGTTACCTTTCTGCTGCATAGGTAGATGCGTTGGTTTGGGACAGTCGTATAGCCTTGTTGACCTTCGTCAAGGGCTTGTACGGGTGGATTCAAATTAACCTGGATAATGACGGGTAGAACTTGACATGTGACTTATGATTTGTTGACCTTCGCCAAGGTCATAAGAGCATGGGGCAGAAATCACATCGGGAGTTTCAAAAGAACTGAAACTTGCCAGATATGCGCATACCTTCTGGAGTGTGATACCGTGAGCGGATTCCGTCACGTTATCGTGCGATGAGAGTTGGATCCCGATTCCCACTGATGAGTTGGTTTACTCCTCGGGTGACCCCGACTAATTCTTCTTTCAGGTTTGGAGGAGAGTTTGAGGTACAGTGGGAGGTTTCCAGATTGGATAAATTGGAAACCATTCTGATCTAGGATAGAGTGCACGCTGAGTGTTTCTTTTCTCTCTCTCTTTGGCAGCGACCATTGACCCGACCCTAAGACTATGACTCAGTGACCAAGTTGACCGAACCTACTTAACACTGGCTTTTGGATTGTCAGAGTTGCGAACCTCATTGCCACTCCTACTTTTACCCTTTTCTCCAGGACACCCCGTATTACTACGAACGTCCACTTCCATTGGACAAAACCATCGTATGGTTAGATACGAACTCGAAGGAATTCGAGGATGGTTTCCGGTTCTGGAGAAAACGAATAGGATTATTCAGTTGTCTTTTCTTTTCACCCTCTCTCATGTTGCGAGTACTCCTTGGTTTAGGAGTAGTACACCTATTACGCAAATTGGATGGTCTTCTTCCAAACCATAGGCTGGTGCCGCCCGGTAGGGAATGAAGAAAACCAGTTAGCCTAAACGGTGTACAGAAGGTATTAAGTTCAGACAAAGCAAGGGATTAGTAAGAGGGCAAAGTAAATTGCGACTGCTATTCACGATCAAACCAAGTATTTCTTCGCCAATCTTAAATCACCTTTGTATTTCTCCAGGACACTCCGTATCACTACGAAGATCCCATTTTATTGGATAATCCATCGTATGGTTATATACGAACTCGAAAGGAACTTGTTCCAGTTCGGGGATGGATCCTGGTTCAGGAGAAATAGGAATAAAGTACATTCAGGTGTCTTTTATCTTCACCTTCTCTCGCGTTGCGAGTGCTCCTAGGATTAGGACAGTACACCCTTTATGCTTTTTGGATAGTCTTCTTCCAAACCATAGGCTGGTGCCGAACGGTAGGGAAGGAAGAAAACCATTTGGCCTAAAGGGGTGTACAGAAGGTAATGACTAAAGACATATGAAGGGATTTGGAGAGGTGGCAAAGAATTATACGGTTATAGTTGTGAATCTGGATAATGGATGAGGCATTACTAGGAATACCAGAGTACCCCAACGAAACATTTCAATGTTTCAGTTTCACTGTGTACTGTTAATGGAAAAACTGATTTCCCGATTAGACACTTACTCCAGGGTATGTATTTATCAGGTATGATTCTCACATCTGTATGGTTTTACAGATGATGAGTGGGAGTGAGTTATTGGGAATTGGGTGATCATCCTCATTTTTGAGGAAGTCACCTGGGTTGTTTGCAAGTTAGCAATTATTTGGTTTTGAATATCCGCGGTTATGCACCAATTTCAAATTGATATATCTGTACGTCTATTTTCATAGAGTGAGATATACCTTTTGATATTATGTCGATGACATTTATCTATATCAGTGGATGATTAAGTAAGGAGCATTAAACAGCGGTGTAATTCTTCTTAACCAAAAGTACAGTTTTCAACCTACGACACACAGTGAATGAGTCACTAGACTCAAGGGACTTATACAGAGTATTGTATGTTGTCCAGTGTCCATCAGGACAGAGGGGTTGGTCCTCGTACTGTATTCTGTTTACTTTTGACTTCTCTAGTTCTTAGACATGTGTTTCGTAGAAACACAGGGTCTAAGTTTTGAGGAGTTATAGGTATTTGAATAGAGTAGAGAACCAGGTATAGCAAGTATCGGGATTCTTCAAAGTGATCGAAGATGTAGATACTTGTGTATGGTATTCAGTTAATAGTAATGATAAAGAGAAATTACTTCTCTTTCGGGTTACTCATAATTGGAAGCATTCCTAAGTTGAGTAACGCTGATCGGCCTCTCTCCATTTAGTTGACATGCACTGGAGATAGCTGCATGATTTGAATCTGGTTCAATTAAATCAGTGCCTCTGGTTCTATATTGGATGTAGAACAGTTCATATCTTAACGTTGTTAAGGTACGGGGAGTTGTCCGGCTTATGCTTAAAACCAGACACTGGACAACTCAAGGCACGTTTCTGTAATGGCTGTTTGTGGGTTGACCCAGGCTATGACGCGGGTTGACTTTCTACCATCTGGATGAACAATAGCAATATTGTTCTAGACTCGCCACAGTTTTATTAAAAATGGATTTTTTCAAAAACAGCAGTGGGAGTATGGTAGAACTGGAAGTGATTCCAGAACCGCAAACGATTACTGAAGATTTGATAAGGAACCTGAAGATTCAATCTGATTTGACATTCCATTGGCCACTCCGCAGATAAGGTGGGTAACTTCAGGCACCCGAGAGGTACTTCGGTAGCCTCAAGGACGGTGACAGGGAAGTTCTTGTTTACCCACACTTGCCATTGTTGTTGTTCCAGGCTGCGAGACCCGGCAGGAGGATGAGTATAGCGTCGTTCTGAACTAGCTTCAGAAGTGTACGTGTATATGACTCTGCCAGAGGGTTGTCGTAGTCAGTGGGAGCAGCGGAAGCATTGGTGGACATCAGGCTTATGTCTATTTATAGACTAAAGCAGATGTAGCGGAGATAGATCATCTGTTTCTGATGTGACAGTCATAGGTTTGACGTCATCAGAATAGGGGATGGATCTGTTGAGAAGGTAGTAGGAAGTGATATTCCTTTACTACGATCGGTTATACTTTGGTCGTCACACAGTGGTTTCTCCACAAAGGACTTGGACATTATATCAGACATACTGGTTACTAGATCTATGGTTTTAGATCTAGATTTGGGTGGTTTCCTAATCTGGGTACCTTGACAACATTCTATGAGTATTTAGAATGGACGACTCCTGGCACGGTAGTGTACCTGCAAGTAATGGAGTTGCCCTCTCTAAAGGTGTCTTTTAGACTAAAGTAGAGAGGGATGTGCATGATTGGCAGATCACTTGCTTAGGCAATTGAGTCAATCATGAGATGTCAAGTACCACACCAGATGTTGTTCTTGCACTAGATGCAATAAGTTGATATTGATCCAATCCTGGAGAAACAGTCGGAAGCAGTTTTAGAACATAAGTGGCTGTTTTAGGGATATGATAACGAAAGCCTCTTTCGGGAGACAATTATCATTCCAGGCTTCCAAGGTGACATGGACGACAAGGAGGTTGTCAGAGTTATAGTTTTTCCCTCTGACGAGGGGCAGTATTTTGGACGGATGGTCCAAGGCAATACTGAGGGTGGCATGGCGCAGGATACTGATTAAGTTCAGTTGAAGATACAGTCTAAGAAGTTTGGATTTGGAGTTCATTTATGAGCTACGTCCCATCAGACATCCAGACATTCTAAGGCAGGTATTGCTCATTTCGGGAGATGGCTTTCTCCGCGAACTTGAGATATAGAGAGACATAGAAAGAAACTTCTAGGCGGATCCACTCACTGAGGCTATTCCTTGACCGAAATAGTTTCACAAACGGGATTTGTGAGACTGACTAGTAGAGGAGTTGGGTGTTCGGTATCACACGGGCTGTGAGTATGCGACATCGCAATAATTAGCCTTGAGTGCAAGTGGGAGATTGTTGGAGATAGTGCCCTCAGAGTCAATTATTGGATCACAGGCACGTGATTGCAATGATTGAGGGAGGACCTATCCCGGTAGGACAGTCTTACTCGAGATGATAGTATGCTATCTGGTTTACCTTTATCATCGTGTACTGCTTTAGGTGACCTGACATGTCGCTATTGCACGTTGATAGAGCCCCTAGGATTCTTGCTTGACCACCAGCAGTATGAGGGCGATCATATAAGTGGGAGCTGGGGTCTACAAGCACATCCTTAAATGGTCCCTAGTCGTAGGAGTCTCGAGATAGGGCATCGATTCTCCAGAGTAGACTAGTGTATACAGTCGAGACCCCGACGAGGGGCGGTGGCCGGTCTCACAAGCCACTGGTGTCAGTTGGTTCACCTAAGATGTATACAGGTGCTCATTGGGTTATGAGTACACCGGACAGGACTCGCCGGGAACATGCTAGTTGGTCATATACCAGACGTCAGATGGCAGTTCCCTGGTGACATGTGTGCAGGTTAGTTCATCGACCTGGGGATCGTCATTTGTCTCGTGTGAGTTCCCACTGTACTTTGATTACTACCCTACCATGGCTCAAAGGAGTCGTGCAAACAGGTTTTAGTTGGGTACAGTCCCGAGCCACATGGAGGCAGTGAGCGGATCTTCGGGGGTTTCGTCTCTCCCGGTATTGGGGGTGAGGTCGCGCTGTGTCTAGGAGAGCCATTACACAAAGACCTTGGCCAAGGCAGGAGATTTACTGGTAGGTATTCCAGTAGTATCTCAGGGTGTTCTGGGCTACACTCCGACACGACTTGTACCGCTTTTGGGGGTCTGACTTTTACCAACCCCCTAGGCCCGCCATGCGATGCTCATAGACGAACGGACCGGACTGTACGGATATTGTCACTGACAGGCTCAGTTGGGTGTCGGGGTGAGCTTCCTCATCGACGTCCCTTTTAGTCAATAGCTGGTGGCCCGTCACGTATTGGCTTATACCTCTGACGTGCTAGTGGTTAAATCCACAGCCATAGTATTGACGAGTCTTTAGAGTCCACCACACTTTCAGTTACTCAAGCTTTCGGGCGAAATGCTGTAGAGGCCGTATGGAGATATGGCAGGGTCCGATCAGATACGTGCGGTATTGCACGGATCAGGATCGGACAGTTTGTACTAGTAGCCGTATAGGTATATGGCAGGGTTCGATCAGATACGTGCGGTATTGCACGGATCAGGATCGAACGGATATTACTAGCCGGCTTTGTTTTAAGCCGGTCCTAGTTTAGTACAGTGTAGATTTTGTCTCATTGCATTTGTATCCGGACGGAATACAGATGCGGGTGTGTATGCACAATATAGGGTTTTCCTGTAATTTATTACGGGACCAGTTTTCTGGAGTTGCCAGTTTGCATTCCGTTCCGGCCGGTTTTCCTTTGTTCTTTCCCGGCCGGACTTTTCCGATGGAGGGGGTAATTTGCAGTTTTGCAAATTACATTTGTGGAGGGGGTTTCTTTGCATATTGTTTGATATGATAGCTTTCATATCTTTTTCCACCATGCTTTTGCTTTTTGAGATTTGATTGAATAGGAAAGGGTATGGAGGAAAGGGTATGGTTGATGTTGTGGTCACCTCTTTTGTTTCTCCTACACTTACCTCCCTCTTGCAATTTATATACATCTCCACCATTCTCCAAAAGCATCATGGCCGGCCACACATTGTGAGGAGAGGAAAAATGAGAGTTCATTTTTGATGCTTCATTTGTTCATCTCATTTCCTTGCAAAATTTGGTAACTTCATTTCCCTCCAAAGTTCAATCCTCATTCCTCCATCCAAAGGCAACAAACCCCAAAGAGACAAGTAGCCTCTACACTACACTTCCTACAGCAAATCTTGGACGCGTCGATTCGCCAGCTTCGCGCCCGAGTTGCCTCGGTATTGAGGTGGGAGCCCGTAAAAGCTACAGGCGATGTGGTGCCCTTTCCGACGAGGAGGAGACGGACGGAGATCCCGCGAGGAGATCGGAGTGGAGATGAAGACCGGAGGACTTGGATCGTCGGTATATATCTCTAACCCGTATTCTAGTTGCTAGAACTAGTTTAATGGTCACGATCCGGGGTTTAGTGCGCGGTGGTGTCGGTTTGCAAAGTCCGCAAAATTAAAAGTTTACCACCGTTTCCGCGTTTGGCCGTCGGGTTGACGGCCGGGGCGCCGCCGTGCACTTACACTTGTTGCAAAGGGTTTTTGTCAAAGACCTGGTTTGGACTATGACGAAACTTTTTCTCCAGTGGCTATGCTCAAATCCATTCGGGTCCTTCTTGCTATTGCTGCCTTCCATGATTATGAAATCTGGCAGATGGACGTAAAGACGGCTTTTCTGAATGGAAATTTAGAAGTGAGCGTCTATATGGATCAGCCAGAGGGTTTCAATCAGAGTGGGAGCAGCGGGAAAGTATGCAAACTGCTTAAGTCCATTTATGGACTAAAGCAGGCATCGCGGAGTTGGAACATCTGTTTTGATGAGACAGTCAAAGAATATGACTTTATCAAAAATCCAGATGAACCGTGCATATATAGTAAAGTTATGGCCAGAAGTGTCGTATTCCTCGTCTTGTACGTGGATGACATTCTATTGATAGGAAATGACATTCCTATGCTACAATCTGTCAAAGGATTCTTGTCACACAGGTTCTCCATGAAAGACCTGGGTGATGCCTCTTACATTCTGGGGATCCGGATCTATCGTGATAGATCCAAGAGGATGTTGGGACTTTCGCAGTCCAGGTATATCAACACTGTACTGAAAAGATTCAGTATGGAAGATTCTAAGCGCGGTAATCTACCGGCTTGTCACGGAATCACCCTCTCCAAAGAGATGTCTCCCAAGACTGATTTGGAAAGGGAACGCATGTCTATTATACCCTACGCTTCTGCGGTAGGCTCTATAATGTATGCGATGTTGTGTACCAGACCAGATGTAGCTTACGCACTAAGCGTGGTAAGCCGGTATCAGTCAGACCCAGGGGAGAAACACTGGATAGTAGTAAAGAACATTCTCAAGTACCTGAGGAGGACTAAGGAGATGTTCTTGGTTTACGGCGGAAAAGACCTCAGGTTGGAGGCCTTTGCTGATTCCGGCTTCCAGAGTGATAAGGACGATTCCAAGTCCATGTCGGGTTATGTCTTTACCCTCAATGGAGGGGCGGTGTGCTGGAAGAGCTCCAAGCAGGACACCGTTGCTGACTCGACGATGGAAGCGGAGTATATAGCTGCTTGCGATGCCGCAAAAGAAGCAGTCTGGATGAAGAAGTTCCTAACAGAACTTCAGGTGGTTCCTACCATAGTTGATCCAATACCTCTGTATTGCGACAACAACGGAGCTATAGCTTTAGCGAAGGAACCAAGGTCCCATCAGAAGTCCAGACACATCTTGAGGCGGTATCACCTGATCAGGGAGATCATTGATCGTCAGGAGATCGAGGTTCGGAGAGTCGCTTCAGAAGAGAACATTGCTGATCCATTCACAAAGGCCCTTCCTCAGATTCAGTTCGAGAGGCTGCTCGAGATCATTGGTCTGCAATATGCCAGTACATGGCCCTAGTGCAAGTGGGAGATTGTTAGTGTTTATGCCCTAGAAGGCCATTACTGTATCATACTAGCTTGTATATTACTTAATGGAAGCTTGGGATATTCACATGTATATAACAGTCTTGCTAAACATGGTAGTATGCTACTTGGTTTTTCTATCTTAATATGTGAGTGTACGTATTGATAGAGCTCTTAGGATCTTGCTTGTCTACCAGCGTTGTGATGGCAGTCACACTAGTGGGGGCTGGGTAGTCTACAAGCACATCCTTATTCAGGTCCCTGGTCGTTGGATTATCGAGACAGAGCATCGATACTCCGGAGTAGACTAGTGTGTACGCTTCTCATCCCAGTTGGGGAGATGGTCTGTCCCACAGCCGTCAGTACGTCGTACTGGAGATAGTATACAGGTGCTCGTTAGGTTACGGGTACACCGGACAGGACTCACAGGGAACTGTTGGTTGGTTTGATACCAGTCGTCAGTGAACAGTTCCCAGGTGACATGAGTACAGCGTAGTCCGCAGACTTGACACTGCTACTTCGCCTCGAGTGTGTCCCACTGTTCTTAGATTGCTACCCTACCACGGCTCAAAGGAGTCGTGCAAACAGGTAGCAGTTGGGTGCAGTCCCGAGCACTTGGAGGCAGTGGCGGTTAGACAGGATTCGTCCCTCCCGGTATTGGGAGTAGATATCGTGCTGTGTCAGAGAGCCATTACGCAAAGTCCCTGGCCAGGGCAAGCGAGATTTGCTGGTAGGTTCCAGCAGTTTCTCAGGGTGTAATGGGCTTTACTCCGACACGACTTATACCGCTATTAGGGGACTGACGCTTGCCGCCCCCCTAGGCCCGATATGCGATAGTCTTGGACGAACGGACCGGACTGTATGGAGATTGTCACATCAGACTCAGTAGGAGTTCGGATGGGTTTTCTCATCGGCCTTCTTATCGACAACTACCTGGGGACCGTTACGTACAGCTAGTGCCGCTTGCGGTCTGTGGTTAAACCCACTGCCAGCGTAGTAGTCGAGTCTCTAGAGTCCCACACAGAGAGTTTCCTACTCCAGGCGAAACGATATAGAGGTTGCATGGTTTTGCGACAAAGGGTTCGGACGCATACGTGCGTTTACGCGCGTACGACTTTCGGACAGTTTTTACCAGTCGGCTTTGGTTTAAGCCAGTTACTGGTATCCGGTTATTGGATTTATACAGTCTAAAGTTTTTCCGTATTTTTACGGATCGGAGGGGCGTTCTCGTAATTACTCGAGAAGCTTCTAGAAGATGTGACTAAGGAGGTTTCTTTTGGATAAGAAAGTGAGTCATGGTGGTGATTCATTCATTTCATTAATGCACATTTATTGCTTAATGACTCATGCTAATGAATCACCACTAGATATTTTATGAAGCATGCTTATTCATTTCCATTATTCATTATTGTTAAAAAGAAATGCTTCATAATATATTATGATACACTCTCTCTCCTCTCATTATCTTATCTCACATTCTCTCTCCTCAAGCTCTCATCTTCAAACCCTAATCCTTAATCCTCATGTGTTGAGATCAAAGGATTAGTTAGACTAAACAATCCATAACCTTTACTCTACATCATCCTTTCATCTTTGATTAGCAATCAAAGTTGATTAGTTACCTCAAGTTAGAGGTTTAGCTTGGAGTTTCGCTCTCGGGTGGATCGTCTACTACCTAGAGAAGGTCGAGGAGAACAAAGGAGGACGTAAAGACGAAGGACCGGTTTCATTAGGTATAATCCCTAATCACTTGTGAAAAGAAACTCATTGAATACGGTTATTTATAGTTTAGCTTCGATTCAAGCGGTTAGTCGATGTTCGTTGTTTAAACTTGATAAGTCTTGAAAATTCCGCCTCCCCACAAGTACTGGGGTGAAGTACATCGACTTACATAGTCTACTCCGGAGTATCGATGCCCTGTCTCGATAGTCCTGCCACCAGGGACCTGCATAAGGATGTGCTTCTAGATTACCCAGCCCCACTAGTGTGACTGCCATCACAACGCTGGTACTCAAGCAAAGATCCTAAGAGCTCCACTAATGTGTATAGGCTATATACTAAAATAAACACATGTACACATTGAAGTAGAAACAAACCAAGCAGCATACTACTATTTTGAGCAAGATTGTATATACAAGGTGAATATCCCAAGCTTCCATTAAGTAATATACAAACTAGTATGATACAGTAATGGCCTCTAGGGCATATACACTAACATTATCTAGGTTAATTTGAACCCACCCGTACATACCCTTGACGAAGGCCAAAATAGTAGTACGACTGTCCTAAAACAACGCATCTATCTATGCTACAGATAAATATTCAGCAGCTACCAATCACTATGCCTTGGCGAAGGTCAAAATACATAGCTTGAATACTACTGAATATTTAACCGAAATGACGGAGGGCTACGAATGGTTTTGGCGAAACCGTGAACGTAGTGAACTTGATATAATCGATGGAACGAGATAGCTTTTAAAAGGAGTGGTTCACGCTCCGCGTTTAAAAAGCTGGTTTTTGAAAAGAACCGTGTGGTTTTGAAAGTGTTCCAATGACTTTTACTTGGTTTATTTTTCTTGCATTAGTTCTTTTAATGCGTCCCATCATTTAATCCTACCATTGCAGAAAACAACCAAAATATGACGTACGCTTATGCTATTCGCATTCGCCACGGGGCCCGTCAGCACCCGTTAGGTTACTTAACTAACGACAGAGCGGGGGATGGGCAGCGCGGCTGAAAAACATAAGCAACGCCTAAATAGATATCATATATAGATATATAGCAATGATAGCCATTACAGATCACA